>OZ018377.1:33547078-38547078 GCA_963969555.1 Polydrusus pterygomalis
CCGATTAATAGGGTAGCTGGGGTAGTGAATCATTCAAAATCGCTTATATGCCAATGACTTTAAGATGTTTATGGAGGTATTATTGCTGAGAATGACTGTGATCATTTACAGGAGGATCAGAACAGAGTGACTAAGAAAGAAATGGATTTCATGGGAATACAAAAAACTGTTTGCATGTCATTTATTTTAAATTTTTTTTTTAAAAAAGGATTACATTATCATGTAGACATCCTTGTCCCCAAATATCTTTTATTTCATTGCTTTAGAGAATAGAAGTTATGACATGTTTGATGTATCTGTAGAAAGGTTTGTCTCCAAGTGTAGATAAACCAGCACTGCTTTCTCAGTTACACACAAAAAAATCTAGTATCCAGTTGAACCTAAAAGTTTCAAACTGAAACTATCATAGACATAAATAGGAGCAATGCTAAAGTAAAATTAAATAGAAAACACCTTAGCATCAAAATATAGTTTTAAATTAATACTACATTCTTTTAACTTGACTCTACTTTAGTTTTAGGGTAATAAAAATAAATGATCAACCTATTAATAATTGTAGTTGCAGATATAGTATACGTTAATATTGGTTTGATTCTAAGTATTCTAAGAATGAATATTCGTTATTTTCGTTTTGAGTATGAGTTATTATTAAGTTGAATATACGAAGTTGCATTTGAGCACACATATTTTATTTGTATCTTCAATTTGTGACTATCCTACATTCTCAGCGAAACTAGACAAATCAATTTATTATCATCTCAAAACTAGTTTATTATTAGATAGAGTAAAATTTAAAATCATGTAGTTTTTAAACAGATAGATCTGAAAGGACTATATTATTAAGGTCAGATAGGATAAGCTCACCGCAGTCAATAGAATTGTACATGTCAAGTTAAAATGTCTTTGTGACATAGGTATCAAATACTATTGTGATATTACCTTATAGGTATCTGATCTGAATATAGCCCTAACAGATAAGTGATAAATAAAACAACTTTTTATTGCTTTTGGTTTTATTAAAAAAAAAAACAGGTAACCAAACAGGTAACAAAAAACCATAACTATAACGAATATAATATTTTTAGTTCATGTCTATGTAAGATTCACCTTGCACCCTATAAACCATCATTGGAAATGGAACAGATAGTTCTCTTATATTAACGGAAATTAAATTGCTATTGCCAGTTTCGTTACTAATTATTTTATGTGCGCGAAAATGTTTATTGTAATTACCTACTAATTTGTACAGGGTTGCCCAAAAAGTGTACATCTCTGTCATCATTTTTATTGATAAGAATATGTTGAATTTGGCATATTTTCGGTACCTTATCTGTAGTGTATTCATGTATTAGAACATACCATTTGGTATATTTAATTCCGTTGATCTCATACCAACGAGCCAAGGAGTAAGGAAGAAATTATTTTCCAGAGTCTGAGTAATTCCTCCATCACACTATATTACACAAAACGCGCAAAATAGAACACACACTACCAGCATCGGTGAGAATCGACGCGCGACGTCTGCGTGGATGTTAAATAACGACTAAACGTATTTCGGTCGTTTCCTCGCAGAACAAGAGGTCACGTGATGCAAATAGCAACAAAGAAATAATAAGGCTTTAGATTTTACTCAAGTTGAGTATAGATACTGTCTTTGTGCTCGCTGTGAGAATACAAATTTATTTTTATTTTTAAACCCATCATAGAATATTTCACTTTGACCACAAAACTTATTTTTAAAACAAGTATAAGATTATCTTGTTATGATGATAATGTAATCTCTTTATGAACATAATTTTGATTAACTTGATGATATAATTTAAAACCAGTAGTAGTTTAAAAATGAATATATTTTAGGCACAAAATAAAGCAAGTTAGTTTCAAAATAAGGCTATTTGTTTGAGCATTACTATAAGCTTGTTTTGAGAGTAGTTTTTTTTGTGTGTACTCTTTTCGGTCAATAAGTTAATTTTGATTCACAATTAAGTGTAGCTATCGAATTGAAATGGTGATTGATATCAATCATTTTTTATATTCATAATGTATTACTTTAATAAAAATTGTTCCAGTAAATAGCATTCTGCATGTTATTACTATATCATATTATGGACCTTACCAGGAATAAGCAAGTAACGTATTTTTCACAATAAATGGTTGACTCCGTTTAACTACCTGAGACGTTTTGCAAGAGCTCGGCCATAAAAATGCAAGCAAACTGTCGGTCAGGGTAGGATTATAATTTGTAATTATAGCAGGTACCTAATATTTAACTGTCTTGTGCTTGCGATAAAATAAATATTATTAATAGCGAATTAAATATCTAAAGTCCTACCCTGTAGTGTATTTGCTTGTTGATTGTGTATAACAATGGGATTAAACGGGTAGTTTTATTGCAGTCAATAAGTCGATACCATTTAGGGTGAAAAATACTTTAAATAAATCTGTTCGCATCTAGCCACTCAAAAACGGCACTGCCAACGTTGATTCAGCTGCAGAATCCTTAATTCTACTAATAACAGTAGCTCACAGTTACCTAATTTATCAAAACTGGTGATATACATTCTTAATTATTTTTTGCCTAAAATTTCTCATTAAAACTCTCATAATATACTTGTAGTGAAGCATTGGAAAAGTGTTTCACCAAATACGTACTGGTCTTCATGTCACGACTACATGATATGGCTACAAATATGTACTTTACCAAGAAAAAGTGAGTAAATAACTTGTTTTCATCTTTAACACTATAGTGTCAGTGAATCAACAGAAAATCAAAATTAATTAGTTATCAAAAAGCAGACGACACGTATTTTCATAAATAATCATTGTAAATGAAGCAAAAACTTGGGTAGAATAAATATTTTCGAATAGTCTCCACTCAAAAACACCGCTGTAAACTTTGATTCAGCTGCAGAATCCATAATTTTAACAAGATATCTGTTAACAAGAACAATAACTCACAATTAAGTGATCATTATATCTAATTGCAACGGTCGTATCAATTCAAAAACGCAGTCAAGTCTCATCTTCTTTTTACGTCGCGGATGGTCGATGTCTGTCCCTACTTTCGAAGCCGTAACAAGCAATTTGCAAACCTCATTAAGTGACATTTTGGCATGGGCGTACCCATAATTAAATGACACCGACAACTTAAAATTAGATATGTTTGGGACTGTATTAAAATTTAACTTTTTCTCTACACTTTTTTCAAGAAACATTAACTGCAGAAAGATATTTAGATTTTTGACGTTTGAATTAATTCCTGCTCTGGCAATGATTGCAACAAGATGGAGCTCAGCCTCATTACGGACATGCAGTTCAGGAATATTTAAACACAATTTTTCCAAATAGATGTATTGGAAGAAGTGGGCCGTCGAGTGGCCGCCTAGATCACCAGATTTTAACCCCCTCGATTATTTTGTTTGGGGATATTTAAAGAAGACCTGAACCTGAAACTTCACTTCCAACAAGCCTGGTGGCAAAAAAAACAAAAATTTGGACTCTCTTTCAAAAATTCGGACAAGCGAAAATGGTTAAGGTAAGTATCCCTTTGATTTAAGTTATCTTGATCCAAAAGAAGTTGGCAGTTGCTTTGCACCCGCTTTTACAGATAAGATGCTTGAACATTAGTGACTGCGTAAGTTTTATGATGATCTAGTGGAAACTACATAGACGAGGAATCTGTTTTTCCACCTGAAATCTGTCCGGAAAATTCCAGAAATTGTTCTAGAACAACAACTTTTTAAGAATCCTTCCATTTAAGGTTCAATTCTAGGATTTCTTTTCATCATCAATCTTTATATAACTTTATGAGTGTTTTAAAGGACTATTAATTTGATTCTTACATTCAGATGAGGGTCTCTGAAAATTACGAACAAAGGGGAAATTAATACGCAAACAAGAAAATAAGGATTTGTCATATTATACTATCAAATCCTTATCGAAGAACTAACAAACAAAGTTTTAAATTATTGATTATTGATTATAAATAATACAAACCCGAGCCTATAAAATTTACCTTTATATAAATAGTAAAATGATTCTCTAGGCATAGTACGCCATTGATTTTTCAAATTTATTTCTCGATGTGGCCCATCTCTTTTTAGCTTTCCGGTTGCAATCTTGCAAAAAATTCTGCCAATAAATTGAAATTCTCAGAATTCGATCAAACCCATAACAAATAATGAGGCGAATAAGGGAGTGAATAATGGGTCCACTCGCGACAAGTTGTCACAGCAATGGATTTCGTATGAAAGTTGAATAGTTTGTCTGCTAACAATGTTAAACGATGTAGCGGATGTTTAAATATGACGAATAACAAGACGAGACCAATTAAAAAAATGTTCTTTGACGGATCATAAAAAGTAAGGAAAACGGGAAACAAGATAGCAATAGTATTTTAAACGTTAAGTTGTATCTAATGGTGTTCTTATGATGTTAGTGTTAAAAGTGTCACATTGTTTTGTGAGAATGGAAACTGTTAACGAGCGTAGCAAGTGATATGACGCTTCGAACAAAATAAAAACACGTTTCATCACGCGCAGCATCATACAATATTTTTAAGAAGTGAGTGAGACAACATAATATAGGTACTAGCCTCTGCATTAAGCTACGTTGACGGATCTAGGTGGGGGGAGGCGACTTCGAGGGGTAAGATCGACCTCAGGTGGCGTCTTAAAGTCAACGGCATGGGGTATAATTAAATAATTTGGGGTTCGGTGAGTTTTGCTGGTCAAATCATGAAAAGACGTCTAAGATATTGTCATCGGTTTGTTTTTACCCTTAAATGTTTATGGATTCTATGAAATAATTTGGTGGTCTGTAACTAAATATTTTTTATACAGTGTGACCAATATATACAGTGTCACCAATAAAGTCCGTATCATATGGGATTTTTTTTATTAATAGTTTTATTCAAAATTTGACTTTAGCATCAAGTTCTGCTTCAATCGAGATGAAAATTAAGCAAAAAATAATAGTCACGTGATTCGCATTATCTGTCAAATTTTAATTTTTTCCAAAAAATACTTCAAAAGTATTGTTATTTCTGAAAATATCGAAATAAGTTATAAGAAAAAGTCTTTTTAAATGCAGGTTCTAGCCCACGTGCAAAATTTCAGCTGCATAAGATAATTTCGATTTTTTACCCATATTTTGTAAATTGTTTGTAAAAACACTTTTGAAAAATAAGACTCAACGCAACCTACATAAAACTTCTTAATTTTGACAATGCTTTATTTCAGATACATTTTCTTTAAAGAAGCGCCATATTAAATGTGTGTTTTTCTACAAAATTAAAATTGTGCTATTAAAATTTGGTCGCATGTGATGCAAAGTTTATTTGCTTTTGACCCTATATAAGGTAACTCCATTAAATAAGTGTTTTTGAAAACGTAGTTTGTGTCTGAAAGTAATACACCTTAATATTTAGTTGAGTTGCGTTGAGTCTTATTTTGCAAAAGTGGTGCAATTTACAAAATATGGGTAAATAATCAAAATTGTCTTATGAAGCTGAAATTTTGCATGTGGGCTAGAAACTGCATTTAAAAATACTTTTTCTAATAACCTTTTGCGATATTTTCAGAAATAATTCCACTTTTGAATTATTTTTTGGAAAAATTAAAATTTGACAGATAATGCGAATCACGTGACTTTGCTTAATTTTCATCTCGATCGAGCAGAACTTGATGCCAAAGTCAAATTTGGAATAAAGCTATTAATAAAAAAAAATCCCATACACACAAAAAAAACTACTCTCAAAACAAGCTTATAGAAATGCTCAAACAAATAGCCTTATTTTGAAACTAACTTGCTTTATTTTGTACCTAAAAAATATTCATTTTTAAACTACTACTGGTTTTAAATTATATTATCAAGTTAATCAAAATTATGTTCATAAAGTGATTACATCATCATCATAACAAGATAATCTTATACTTGTTTTAAAAATAAGTATTGTGGTCAAAGTGAAATATACTATGATGGGTTTAAAAATAAAAATAAATTTGTATTCTCACAGCGAGCACAAGGACAGTCTCTATACTCAACTTGAGTAAAATCTAAACCTTTATTATTTCTTTGATGCTATTTGCATTACTTTGAATCAAATCAATATTAACGTATACTATATCTGCAACTGCAATTATTGATAGGTTGATCATTTATTTTTATTACCCTAAAACTAAAGTAGAGTCAAGTTAAAAGAATGTAGTATTAATTTAAAACTATATTTTGATGCTAAGGTGTTTTCTATTTAATTTTACTTTAGCATTGCTCCTATTTATGTCTATGATAGTTTCACACTGTTAAAAGAAAAGAATCAAATTTAACTTTTTTTTTTTATGTCCCAGAAAGTCCACTCCCGTTTTTTTGTCAATTTAAGTAAAACCGCTTCAGTCAATCAGTAACTCATAAAATATGTTATTACTATTTTGACATTAATCTGATTTTATTGTGCAGTAAAAATTACAACTTAATTAGTTAATTTGACACATTTTTTATGTTAGTATTAACTTATTTTAAAAATTTTAACTAAAAAAGATATTGATAATGATTATAAACTTTATCAAAGTTACTAGTATTTGATTCATTTGAACCGTAAAAGAATTGCATGTTAATTTTAGTTAGCTGTTATGTTAAAACGACTTTCAGAAAAGTTAGTTCTTAAAATCTGATTTTTACTAAACACAAAAGAGTTAAAATAACTATACATTTTAAGTTAAATTTGATTTATTTTAATTGATTATAAATTTTTTTGATTCTCACGTCCAGGATTTCTAACAGTGCAGTTTGAAACTTTTAGGTTCAACTGGATACTAGATTTTTTTGTGTGTATGATGCGGACTTTACTTGTCACACTGTATGTAAAGAGTCCTTTACAGAACCGTTTTTAAACTCTGGTTAACAACCATACAAAATTTTTTTAAAAACTCATAGGATTTATTATATATTTTCTATTTTGGGGTGTAATTTTAATGAAGCTTTATTAACACACATTATTTACACGTTTTCATCTGGTTGTGGTTAAACAGACCGCAACTAACCACTGAAATTCAGGTGACAATAAATGACGTCAACTTCATACCCGGTTTCAATTCGGTATGTCATTTTTGTAACCATCTCTGTAACATGGTTTGTGCTTCTGGTTAAAAGGAAGTTGGGTTAGGAGACCTGTTTCTTCGTTTTTTCTCAGTGCTCAATCCCCTATAAACTATTATCTATGTGCTCAGTTTACCGCCTCTAGAATTATGGAAGCAATTAAAATTAATATTAATAATATAGATGTTTACTTTCAAGATAAACGTGAAATTTTAACCCAATTACTACAAGGTAGGTACTTTTTACTAGTTACAAATATTAATTTAAACTAAACAAGCTTTTATTTCAAGGATTGGGGTTAATAATGTTAATATTCACAGTTAGAACAATTATTGTTCTGTCTAATTTAACCGTCCATTTTCATGTCGTACTAGCTCCTGACGTCATAGCTTGACATACCACACGATACCGTTTTCTAACACGGTTAGCTCAAACCGCAGCGACGTGAAAACGTGTATTATATTAACTTTTATTGCATCATCCAAAAGAAAAGGCTTGTGGCAACCAGTATATTTCTCATTAGCTTATTCCCGGGCCTTTCAACAAGAAACAGCGACTGAATAATTCAGATATGAGTCCCTTTATCACCATTTCTCCAAAGTCCAAAAAGTACCGACATCGATAAAAAAAAAAATGCCCATGAAGAGGTACCTACAAGTTTAGTTATCTTTTCGGGAATAAAAAGATCGTAATGATTCTTAAAAATTCGTGAAAAATAAACCCATTTTCTTTCAGTGACAAAAATATCAAAATACAACTGCCATGCAGTTATAGGTTTGCTTATCGACTATACAGTTTGGTTTGTATCTTTGCTCCACGAGTTAATAGACATCAAAATTAAATGTATTTTTAATGAGCAGGCCTGTATATTGTTTCACTTAGGTACTCCTGCTCAGGGGCGGATCTAGGATTTAACAAAGGGGGGGGGGCTTGAATAATTTTTTTTTAAGTTTTTTAATTTGACAAAAAAATGTATTATAATATAGTACATATATACATAAATACAACAAATTATATCAACGATAATCTAAGTAGACCAATTACAAGTTTCAATTCTTCTGGACTTCATCAGGAAAACGGCTAGGTTGACTACTACTACTTGCCTCAAATTCTTGCGAGCCACTGCCAGTACTGTAAGTACTGCCAGTACTGCCACTACTTGTTGATGCTACTATAACGATGTTTTCTTCTATAACACTACTACCACAATGTCCCACCTCCACAACCGTATTATTTTTTGGCTTTTTTGTAAAAAAAGATGTTATTGTCGTTTGTGATCGCTTCATTTTACGCAGGTCCAAATGAGACAAAAAATAACTTGTATTCGCTATGAACGTCAAACACAATCTGAATACTTAATAAAATAAATTTCTTCTTATCTTCCAGAAATATAGATTTATTATTTAAAGCCATTTCTTCGCCATTTCACAGAGAAAAAATGCATCAAAACACATTTTTATTTCAATGTTCTGCAAACCAAAGACGCGGCCCGCGATTGTCTTAAACTTCAATCGGGAAGCGCCGCGTGTGAGCATTTTGCCGACTACCTAAATTCAGATGCTCACCGCGCGGCTGGTTTTGTAGACGTAAAATAAATAAAATTAAATTATTATTTTAATAAAATCATATTTATTTTATTATTCTCAAATAAAGCTTTTGTTAAACATAATATATAATTACTGGATTTATTATTTATTATTAGTATTTATAGCAATGTTTGACTTTTTATGACATAACAAGTCTTCTTAAAGGGGGGGGGGGGCTTGAGCCCCCAAAGCCCCCCCCTCCCGTGGATCCGCCCTTGATCCTGCTTAAATATCTTAAATATCAGAAGGCCTTGGTACAAACACTACTAAACCCCAGCCCCAGACACTACACTGAGAGAAATGCATTATAACCCTTATGAGAATTCTTATAAACATCATAAGAATATTTAATACTATTTGGGACAGCAATACGTGCTAATAGCATATATACACCAGATATAGTTAAGACCAGTGCATAAGAGTAAATAGCTATGTTATACTGTTTATATGACATGGATTGTAACCATAAAGGTTTGTTCCATAGCGAATATAAAACATGCTTATACCCATTACACATTAGTTGGAAATGAGTATAATCCAGTTTTATAATGGGTATAACTGTTTAGTTGCTAATACAAAACAGTTTTATAATAGGTATAATGTGGTAGTATATATTTGAAAGGATTACAAAAAAAATAAGTAAACATTAAAAAGGTCTTTATTAAACTTGAACAAAAACAACACAAGGCCATTTCTCCTGAACGCTTACGAATAGTAAGGAACAACAAAAAATCTGAAATCATAAATACAGCTTTTAGGTTACCAAAAATACTAAAAATAGTTACACTTTATTATGTCGCTTACAAATTGCTAAATACAGACGTTACAAAACTAAGACCCAAACCAAATTTAAGTGAGTTAGAGTTATTATTATGAGCTAGTTTATCTCAAAATTCACAAAAATTAACTAAGGCATACGTATGGAATTATTCCGTTTCGTCCAATTCTATTTTAGTTGTATTCATATTATATATTTTGCAAAGAAAAATAAAATAAAATAGCTACTGATTTGGAATTGTAGGATCAGAATTGTTATTTGAGACTTAAAAATGCATTTATATAAACATTTAGGTTAACAATTTTACAAAATTAAAAGATATTTTGATTAATCGTTATAAACTATTTATAAGACTGGCAATCTTATTTTCTATAGATATCAGTCATCAGTCATATTATACGAAAGCAATGCCAAAGCTAATGTTTGTGAATTTTAAGATAAACCAACCACACATAAGTAATAATAGGTACTTACCCCCTTAAAATCGGTTTGGGTTTGAGTTTTGCAAACTATAACACAATTATGTACAGTTGAATATGTTATCCATATTTTATTATTTTATACATACAGAAAAAGTTTAGCCACTAAACACACAATCCGCGGAGCCCGGGGAACAAAGCAAATGGCACCGTGTCCCGTGTAAATGTTTGAAGTTTCCCCCACTCATCGCGAAATAGAAGTGTGTTGCATACCCGTTAATAAATGTTTAATATGAACCACTATTTTAAATAATACCCTAAATAAAGCGTTTTATCGTTGGTATAATCCTAAAAACAGTTTTTTATTTCCAATAAGAATATTTTACTGAAACACATTCTTATAGTAACTGGCTTATATGTAGTATTATTCTGTCTTATTGTACGTATAAATAACGAGGTAGCAAATCTGTATGTTGTTTGTTAGTTAATTTTCTTATTGTAGTTAGAGATTGTTTAATAGTATTTATTAAAAATGTTGCTACTGATATAAGATAACTCTTAACAATTCTGTTTAATTAGTCGATTTCCCTCTGTGTATACCTACTATACTACCTATATTATACTGCCAAATTAACAAAAATCTTGAATCAGGTAACTTACTGTATTTCTTTTTTGTTAGTTACATTGAAACCCAATGTTAGTTACGGAAAAGCTTGTTGTTAATAGCTTTTAAAAAGGATTATTTTTCAATTTATACGATTTTTGATGATAATCTGGAAGAAAACGATCCAAATGTAGCAATAAACGATGTGGCTCTTATAGAGCTACCTTTCAGTTGTTGCCGACAAAGCCCGAAGAACAGTACGAAATTGCTTATGGGACATTTCTGTAGTGCTGCTATTTGAAAGACTTTTCTTTAAAATACGTTGAACTCACGCATTCCGAAGAGATATCTCAGGTATGGAAAAGTTTTGATCTAACTCAATGACTAAAGCCGATTGCAATATTGATATTGTAACAATTATTACAAACTTGTCGCTTTTTTCAAGCCAAAAGTAGAAGGTTGTTAATCTAGAAAGTATATGATTTTGAGGAGAGACCAAATCCAGCAGTTCCTAAGAAATTCATCAGATGATAAGTACCTACCTCATGATGAAAGTACACAGAGGGAAATCGACTAATTAAACAGAATTGTTAAGAATTATTTTATATCAGTAGCAACATTTTTAATAATTACTATTAAACAACCTCTAACTACAATAAAAAAATTACCTAACAAACAACATACAGAATTGCTACCTCGTTATTTATACGTACAATTTTTTTTTTTTTTAATAAAATCTTTATTAATCAAATATCACATTTTTTTTTAAACAATGACATTTAACTAATTCAAACAAAACAATAAAAATATAAAATAAAGAAATTAAATTTCAATTACTGATTTTTGGTGCTCTTAATTCTAAATAAACAGTTTCAAGAGAGAATACTAATTTGTTTGTTTAGAAAAATTTTACGTCAAAAGCAGAAAATGTTTTTGTTCAAATTCTTATTCTCCCCTAAAAGCTTATATCTGTTTATTATTAAAATATTCTTAAATTCATTCAGACTATTGTTTTTATATTCCAGGTTGTAAAAAATCACTGCCGACACGAACCATTTGATAATATCAGAGTCACTTTTATTCGGTATCTTATTTGTCAATAGATCATAGATGCTGTCGCATCCACCCAAGTTTACTTTAAATTTTTTAACTATGATATTTTGTATCCACTTCCAACATTCCTTTACTTTAATACAATTCTTAATTCTATGGATTAGTGTGTCTTCATCCACATTACACTTCTTACAAAGCGAACTGTCGGTTAGTCCATGGTTTTCTAGCTTTTTTCCTGTAGAGTACACATCGTTTACTGCTCTATAGACAGCCGATTTCCACTCTGTGGGTATAATGCGGATTGAAAACACACTCCATACGTTTTCCCAATTTATATTTACATGTTTTTCTTCAATTTTGGGTTTTAAAAGTGTTGGTTTTAATACTTGTGAGTATATTTGTCTGGTTGTCACCTTATCAGTTTTTGTTATTTTTAGACTATTAACTATTTCGACAATTTTATTAAAAGCACCGCTGACATTAGTTTTGGCCTTTATTTCAAAAATACTATTTATAGTGGAATTATAGGAAAAATGTTTGTCTTTTGTCCATGATTTAAACTGCGTTTTAATTAACAGAGCTTTTGATTTTATTCCGACACTTTGTAACCCTAAACCTCCCTGGTTATGTGCTAAATATAGTTGTGGTCTACTTACCCTAAATAAATGTCCCGTCCACAGAAATTTCCCTACAATTTGTACTATTTTTTGCGCATACATCTCCGGCATCGGTAAGACCTGTGCAGTATACCATACTTTGGAGAGAAGGTACATATTAATATACCATATTTTTCTAGTTATGTCTAAATTTTTTGTTAGGTCTTTAAATATCATTATATTAATATTTTTAATTATGTTTTGCCAGTTGTCCTTTAAGGTTTCTTTAATTGAAGTACAGAAATAAATACCTAATATTTTTATCTTAGTATTGCTTTGAAAAGTTTTATCTACATTTTTTTGTTTTTCCCATGCCCCTAAATGAAGCATGTATGTTTTTTTTTGGTTTATAAGTGAGCCAGAACCTTTTTGATAAATTTCAAGTATTTTAATAAAGTTTAGTAGATCATTGTTATCATAGAGATAGACTACTACGTCATCAGCATATGCTGAAACTTTGTATTTTTTTTCATTAACTTTTATACCGCTTAATGTATGATCTATTAACCGTAAAAAAGGTTCTATCGTTATAGCAAAAAGTATCATTGATAGCGGACAACCCTGTCTCACCGATGAGTTTATTTTAAAGCCACTGGACAAATATCCATTAATTTGGATTTTGGAGGACGCTTTTCTATATAGACTTTGAATAGCAACACTTATTTCTTTAGGAAAATTCATTTTATTCATGACCTGCCACAAATATTCATGTGATATCCTATCAAATGCATTCTTAAAATCCAAACTCAAGAGTGCCCCCATATTATGTTTGTTTTTTTCATATTTTATAATTAAATCTCTGTTAAGCATGATTGCGTTAAAAATTGACCCATTACTCCCACAATTTTGCTCTTTCCCGATTATATTCCTGTCAAGATTTTTAATTCTATTTGCAAGTATTTTAGTTAATATTTTATAATCAGTGTTAAGTAGTGTTATAGGCCGAAATTGATTTAATTCGCGTGGATTTTTGTCTTTGGGAATTAATATTATCACTCCCTCTGAGAAGCTTTCTGAAAAAGAGTCAGGTTTTTTTATCGCTAAATTTAGGATATTCGTTATTTCGGTGCCAATTTCCTCCCATAACCTTAGATAAGCTTCATATGGTATTCCATCGATACCTGGGGTTTTTTTCTTTTGACATTCTTTTAAAGTATTGTATACCTCTTGTTTGGATATGTCCTTGATTAAAGAGTCACCGTCTGTTTTACTTAGTTTATTTTTTACATGGGCTAATAGGCAACGTGTTTCTTTTTTTTCAATATTTTTATTTTCAAATTTGTTTGCAAAGTATTTATTTGTGTATTCTAAAATATTCTTGTTACCTGCTATCTCGTTTTTTTTTTCGTCAAGAATTTTCTCTATGCGCATGTTATTGTTATTTTTACGCTGTTTGATAAGATCATATAATGAATACTTACCTGAAATATTGTCCTTAATTTTATCTTCATAGTCTTTATCTAGAGTTTGTTCTTTTATTTGCAAAATTTTAAATTTAGTTTCTTTTATTAACTGGATTACCTCAGGTTGTTTTTTTTCCTTTTGATATAGTTCAAATAGAACTTCGTTATAATGATTCAGTGTGTTTTTTCTTTCAATAGCTCTGTTAATTTCTGTTTGCCTATAGAATTTTTTAAAAGATGGTTTAAAAGTGCTAAACCACCAGTCTGCTAGGTTGGTTTTGTATTTAGCACAGGTTTTCTTTGTTTTTAGGATGTCTATAAAATTATTAGTAATATTATCATTTTTTATTAAAGATTGTTTAGCTTTCCAATATCCCCAACCGTGTGTGCTGACTTGCACCCTATTTGTTTTTAAAAGCAACACTAATGAATTATGATCAGAAAATGCCACCGGTACATTGTTAATACTGTGCACCAGACTAATATGCTCTTGGGTAATATAAGCCCTATCAATTCTTGACTCACAATTTTGTCTTACGTAGGTGAATCCAGTTGCATTCCCATTAATATATTCCCACGAATCTATTAATTTAAGATTTTGTATTACATTTTTTAGGCTTTGACATAAGTTAGTATTATTTCTTGAGTCTTTTTTTTTGATAATGCAATTAAAATCTCCAAGCAATACAACTGGTATGTTGAATTTAAAATGGTTAATCAAGTCATTTCTAAAAAAGTCGTTTCTTTCTTTGTAATTTTGTGACCCTGAAGGGGCATATATATTTATAAAACGATAATTATTAATTGTTGCTGATATTACCCTACCATCATTATTACATAATGTATCATTTAAGGTTAGGTTATTCCTGTATATTATAGCAGTACCTCTATTATTCTCGCCTACATTTGTCATATAGAGATAATTTGGGTCACATTTTAAGAACTCTATATTAACTTCTTGCAAAAAACAGACATCAACATCGTATTTTCTTATAAGGTCAAATAACAAAGCAACCTTATTCTTTTTCTTTAGACAGTTAACATTAATAGAAATCACAGTACATAAGTAATTGGCCATTATAAAATACCTTTAGAGATTTTTTAAATAACACTATTCGTCAACGTCACTGCCCGTATTGGCGTCTTCTATATCATCATCCTCAAAGTCTTTTTTATTAATATCCATATTTCTAGCATTTTTGTTCTTGTTTTTATCAATGCTGCTCTCATCTGTAGACGGGTTAACTATTTCAGCTGTATTTCCTGTACATTTTATTTTAATTTTATGTATTTTCTTTTCTTCTTCTGAACTTGTGTTTTGTACTTCCTTGAATTTTCTTTTACTGTTATTTGTGGTATATTCTAATATTTCTTGGGTTTCCTCTATTATATCGGGGGAGGAATCAGGAGGGGAGGGGTGGGTATCCTGTTCCTGCTCTGGATAGTTGACTATTATTTCTGGGTACAAGTTACCTTGGTTTGGGGTTTCTTCCCTATTCTCATTTATTTGTACTGCCCCTATACTTACACTAGCATATGATGGGTTGTTTCCGTCAAGTGCGGTTTCCCCCGCCAGAGCGGGTGCAATCGGAGCATTAGGTCTCTGAATTCGTTTTGTTCTATTAAATGATACCTTTGGACACTCTCGGCGTTCATGTCCAGTACTTTCACACACCATACACGTTCTCGTCTGGTTATAATATGTTATTAATGACGTTTCTCCCTCTATTGCTATATAGGAAGGTATGTTTTTTTTAATTGTCATTATTGCCGTTCTTATCCCGGTATCTACTTTAAGTAATCCTACTCCTTTATAATATTCATTTTTAATTGTTCTTACTGTTCCGTACTCTTCCAGCTTTCTTTTTATTTTTGAGTTTTCCAGTTCAAATGGAAAATCAAAGATTTTCACCATTGTTTCCTCTGCGTGTTCCTGTATATATACTTCATGTTCTTGGCCCTCTTCATCTTTAAAAATTATGATTTCATCATTATCATTAATTATCTGTTTTAACAAATGGTCACTTATTAGTTTTAGAAATACTTTGGATCTCAGATGATCATATTGAATGCCTACAATTTGATCCTCTGTTAATTTAAACTTTTCTTTCATCCATATATGTAGTGTTAATGGTGACGGTTTTTTTTTTACTCTCTTAAAATCCAGCGAGATTGTATTGATTCGTTTAATTCCCATTGCTCACTTTTTCACTTGTATATACCTTTTTTTTGACCTTAACGCGATAAGCAAACCGTGTTTACCTGTCGAATATCTCGGGTCAACTGGACAATAAGACAGAATAATACTACATATAAGCCAGTTACTATAAGAATGTGTTTCAGTAAAATATTCTTATTGGAAATAAAAAATTGTTTTTAGGATTATACCAACGATAAAACGCTTTATTTGGGGTATTATTTAAAATAGTGGTTCATATTAAACATTTATTAACGGGTATGCAACACACTTCTATTTCGCGATGAGTGGGGGAAACTTCAAACATTTACACGAGACACCATTTGCTTTGTTCCCCGGGCTCCGCGGATTGTGTGTTCTGTGTTTAGTGGCTGAAATTTTTCTGTATGTATAAAATAATAAAATATGGATAACACATTCAACTGGACATAAGCATGTTATAGTTTGCAAAACTCAAACCCAACCCCATTTTAAGGTGGTAAGTACCTATTATTACTTATGTGTGGTTGGTTTATCTTAAAATTCACAAACATTAGCTTTGGCATTGCTTTCGTATAATATGACTGATGACTTGATATCTATAGAAAATAAGATTGCCAGTCTTATAAATAGTTTTTAACGATTAATCAAAAGATCTTTTAATTTTGTAAAATTGTTAACCTAAATGTTTATATAAATGCATTTTTAAGTCTCAAGTAACAATTCTGATCCTACAATTCCAAATCAGTAGCTATTTTATTTTATTTTTCTTTGCAAAATATATAATATGAAAACAACTAAAATAAAATTGGACGAAAAGGAATAATTCCATACGTATGCCTTAGTTAATTTTTGTGAATTTTGAGATAAGTAGCTCATAATAATAACTTTAACTCACTTATATTTGGTTTGGGTCTTAGTTTTGTAACGTCTGTATTTAGCAATTTGTAAGCGACATAATAAAGTGTAACCATTTTTAGTATTTTTGGTAACCTAAAAGCTGTATTTATGATTTCAGATTTTTTGTTGTTCCTTAGTATTTGTAAGCGTTAAGGAGAAATGGCATTGTGTTGATTTTGTTCAAGTTTAATAAAGACCTTTGTAATGTTTACCTATTTTTTTTTAATCCTTTCAAATATATACTAGCTAACTAAACTGTTTTGTATTAGCAACTAAACAGTTATACCCATTATAAAACTGGATTATACTCATTCCCAACTAATGTATAATAGGTATAAGCATGTTTTATATTCGCTATGGAACAAACCTTTATGGTTACAATCCATGTCATATAAACAGTATAACATAGCTATGTACTCTTATGCACTGGTCTTAACTATATCTGGTGTATATATGCTATTAACACGTATTGCTGTCCCAAGTATTAAATATTCTTATGATGTTTATGAGAATTCTCATAAGGGTTATAATGCATTTCTCTCAGTGTAGCCTCTACATAATATGTATATTTGGTGCTTGTCGCAGAAAAGAGTTGTGCCATTGGACAATCGACAATCATCGAGGATTTGTATATGTCGTAGGCTGATAGTGAAATCCGTCATTTCATGAAAAGCCTATAGTCATATCATGAAGCGTCGCTAAAACGTATATTGCAACTGGTTTGTTCGTTGTTTCGCAGAGCATTTTTTTCAATTTTTTCAACTAATATTATTTTATAAAAATAAAATTTAATTTAAATTTAAAAAAAATGCTCTGGGGAACAACGAACAAACCAGTTGCCAATATACCTTTTAGCCACGCTTCATGATATGACTAGGCTTTTCATGAAATGATGGATTTCAGTATACGACTACGACATATACAACATAAGTGGTGAATTCCAGAAACAAAAACTAAGGTTCCGCGAACTTTCACTGTAGTTGAGCCATTTTAGTTGAATTTGTACAGATAATACAGACCTCTTGGCCAGCAAATATCGTACATCTTCGACTGTTTATCAAATATAATATGAATAATAAGCTTACATCTGAAGCTCTACACTTATTGTCACTATTTCCGTCGGTCTTCGGCCACTTTACTGGCAGACTCTGGCTGGTGCAAACTATCAAATGACACGGTAGATAGAAGTGCTCAACAGAGGCAAAAGGATGTATTGAAAACTCACGGGACATAAGAATAGAATTGTTAAAAGCCTTCTTACGGCGTCATAATCTAGTGCTATTGTTATTATTCCCTTCACAAGCATACAAAATAACAACAAACCCCTGATCAGTGGAACTGCAGCAGGAGTTCATATTTCTGGTTGCTCACTTTGTCCAATAAATGTTCCTAATACTAGTGCTATAAAATTACATTTTGGACACTGACATCAAGCGTTAATAAAGTTTATACACTGCTGATAGATAAAACTATTGTGGTAACTTTTTAAATTATGTTTTTAGTGTTCCCAAAGGCCGAGCCACAATTATAAAAATAAGCAACATACAATAATAATAAGAAATATAATAAGAAATAAAAAATAAATGTGTTGCTTGTTAAAGTATTTTTCACCCTAAATGGTATCGACTTATTGACTGCAATAAAACTACCGATTTAATCCCATTGTTATACACAATTAACAAGCAATTACACTACAGGGTAGGACTTTAGATATTTAATTCGTTATTAATAATATATTATTTATAAATAGTTATATTAGCACAAGGTAGTTGAATATCACCTGCTATAATTACAAATTATAATCCGACAGTTTATTTGCATTTTTATGGCCGAGCTCTTGCAAAACGTCCCAGGTATTTAAACGGAGTCAACCATTTATTGTGAAAAATACTTTACTTAAAACCTAATTGTGTCGCGATTGCATTATTTCTGTTCCGTATTGCTCATCGACTAATGCTTATTTTTTAATTGTGTTTAACTTCTTTACTGAACAAACTGTTTTTTGTGTGTACCTTCACGAACTAAATGATTTATTGAGTAAGTATTTATTTTTTAATTGTTATTGCGGCCACATGTAAGTATCCTTGAGCCAATTTAGGCAAAAAGGCGGTATCAAGTTTCATAATTAGTATAATTGGGTTATAATTCCTTCCAGGAATCCTCAAATATAAAGCGAAATGTATTAAATTGTTTTAATTACCTACAGCAATTTTTTTTTGCAGTATTTTTTTGTTTTTATTAATGAATTGAACTATGTATGTTTAAAGGAAAAAATTTGCTAAATAAAAATCAAAAAATATAGCTTTTGGAGGTTGGGATGGGCATTTTCCGCGGGGTAAACGTTGTATAAATTGTCAAAGTTTGAAACGAGATGATGCTTACTGCATGCTTCATTCTATGAATCGGTTTGCAAAAAATAACCTTCCATGTGGTTAAAATTATGAATTATGTTATTTTTTTCCAATTTTCTAATTATTTCTTTCATTTTACACATGATGATGACCGTGAAAATTTATGTTAAAATTAAGTATCTAACGCAAAACTTTTCTGCATGAAATCTTAAGATTTAAGAAGAAATTCCATTACAATTAATTGTAATGGAATTTCTATTTATTAAATTTAAGGTTATGTTATTAAATAGGTACAAGCAAATTATAAATGACCGACCATCGCACTGGCGTGTGCCATGGCCAAACATCATCGGACTGGCCATTATGGCCGCGCGGTCCTTGGAATGGCTTTTAGCCATATAGAGTTTCTCTGTTGGGAAGTGAAAAACTGATACACTCTCTTCACCTGCTTTTAAAACACTTTTATAGTTAGAGTTACACCCAGGAATACAGTCGGGGCTTGGCATGTTGATAAATAAACAAACTAAAAGAAAAAAAATAATACTTACCTAAGTACCGAGGTATCTAGAAGTGTCGTACCTACTTACGAACTAACTCTATTTAGTGATTTTTTAAACTAATTCACATATACGTTCAAGCTAAATAAACACTTCAATATTTAATAAATTAACTGTAGCTACAAAACAATAAAGTTTATCCCAAAGAGCTAACTAGAATACAAAAAACACAACTTTTAAATTAAAACAAATAAAATTCTGCCGCCATTTTTTATAAAACCCGTAAACAAACTGTCAGGCCGGCCAGACTGTTGGATTTTTCACTTTATAAATGCTATTTAGAGCAAACCCGCACCACAAATTTTTACTAGTATTTTGTAGAGGTTCTTAGCAATCATGTCACTTAAATTTTCTATTATATATCAATCGAAAATCGGATAAAAATACAAATTAATAGGACAACTACACCTACTTCCCGCGAAAAGTATATACTAGGTAAACCATGAATAACCTCAAAAAAGTCACGTGACACATGGATCTTTAGAGCAGTGTTGTCGATGTTTCTGTTTCATGGCTTGAACAAGTTAAGACGGCTATGATAGGGGCCACCTAGATGGGAAATATCAGGAATGTTTAAAATTAAAATTGCACCATTGGAATCGTAAAAATGTTTTCGGTTGCTTTAATAAGTAATGTTATTTGACTATAGGAAGAAGAAAATATGTTGTAATTTAATACCTAGTAGAATTTTCGTTAATTTATAAACTTATAGTATAGGGGAATAAGACTAGGAGGAGGGTAGGTACCTACATGTTTGCATGCCACATGCCACTGTATAGATACTAGCTAGGTATTTCCTTACGGAAATCTGGCCTTCTGGTTTAAAAATGTTAAGTCTTCCAAACAGTTTAATTTATTCTGCGTAAATTATTAATAAAGCTTCGACACGAACACTCGAACCCAAATTAATATTATTTTAAAATTTAAAATCACCTTCATAGTGTTCATAGCAAAGTCATCATTAGATTTTATAAATGATAATGAAACTCGTATTACAACTTAACTTTTCATATGGAATATGTAATTTAAAACAATATACCAGTGAAACAGCTCAATAACGCAGACAGACAAAAATAAATAATAAAAGTAACTTTTCAATTAAAAATAACGACGATAAAATTCCATTTTAAACCAGATAAATTATTTCATAAATCGAATAACGCAAAACATCAAAAATATCCTTCCAAGTTTATAATTAAGTTATAACAATTTAAGGCTCATTTTTATTTGACATTAAATGAGTGTAAACTCTCGAAACGGGAATTATAATAACAACAAAAATGCTGAAATTAAATAAAGGTAACTGAAGCGGACCATAAGTGTCGAACTAAAGCTTAAGCTTGAAAATATACGGAAAGCTCAATGTTTAGCTGGTCTACTATTAGGTAGTTAGGGACAACTCAAGCTTATTGGCTGATTTGTGTAATAATGTGCTTAAACGTTGGGAGGAGCCACTGCTCCGCCTTTTCAAAGTTCCCGCCTCCGCGGAATTCCCCTGAAGATAACTACTTTCAGTTATTTGGTCAGTTCTGCTCAAGCACATTGACGATGTTGTAGCCCGTAGAAAATAATTAAAAAACAATAAAGGATTAGAACGTGACGGACAATACAATAAACATGTGATTGTGCTATTCCGGTGGTGGTAATTGTTATGTTTAGAGTAAAAAACTTATGCTTAAAAAACAGTCGACAAGTGCTCAAATAATGACTATCCAAAATCTGGATAGCTTGGACACTAAAAACGGGGAAACTATGCAAAACATTAAAAGTGACAATGTAACCAATCAACAGCCATTGACTAGTAAAAACGGACATATTAGTTTTAGTGTAGCTTCATTATTAGCCGATACAAGGCCCGCTAGATCAACGTCACCAGCTTCTCAAAGTTCCTCAACAATACCACCTTCCAGTCCTACGCACCCCTCGTCTGATGACGAATATGACTCCAATCAAGAAGAAGAGGAAGATTCGATAGTTGACGTGGAAGATCTAAATCATGATCAAAAATCAGATAGTCCTGTTAAGGACGAAGATCACGTTTTAGATGGCGAAAGACAAAGGGACTTTTCAAAAGATACTATTCTTAATCATGGGCCGATTAGACCTACGCCGTTTTCTGCATTAGCGGCTGTTTACCAAGCTGCCCATCAAAACTGGACCCCTCAAGGTATCATGAACCCTTTTGGTGGTCCGGGGCCAGTATTTCAAGGATCCACACCGTTTGGAATACCCAGTATAAATTCAGGTGAGAAATACTATTAAAATTAAATTTACAGAGTATTATGTGGGTATATGCATATTATATGTTTATACTGGTTTCTTTTATTTATTTGATAGTTTGATAGTTCAATTGGCCATCAGAGGTTTTGCATAGGTACCTCTATATACCTAGGTTCTATTTGCGTGCGTTAGTAAATATTGTACTGATTAACTGATTATTGTATTCATTCGCCGTCGCTTTGAGGACTATAGCGATAAGCTAACTTTTAACGTTGTGAAACTTATGAAAGAAGGTACCTACCTATAATAGCAGGTACTTTATTTGAAATTTTAGTGACTAGTTCTTACCCAACTTGTAAATTTTAGCGGCAACACATTACTTGATGAAGTTGCAGTTTGCAGTGCAATGTAACATATCGTATGGTCAAATAAAAGTTAAATTTTAAGTAAAAAAGTGCTTTACTTAAAATAATATAACAAAATTGACAGCTATAATTTGACAGTGGCACCGTGGCTCTTGTCCAATCATTATTTGGTAAATTAGAATAATATGGGAAAACTGATTCTCTTAATCTGCACGAAAAAAATGTAATTGCCAAGTATACCTAACTAATATCGGTAAAAACGTCTGACAAGCTTATTTTTGATCAAGATATTTTATGAAATTACCTAATTAAGTTAATTATTTGGTAAGGGATGTCGAGGAGAGATGCGGAATATCAACGTTTACCATAGGCACTGTCACGCAGGCTGTTCATTTGAATGGTTGTGCTGGTCACAATCTAACAAACGTAATCTGCCAGTAAGGGTTCCTTTTATAGTTACTTTTAAATTAGTCTAGTACAGAAAAACCGACTGCTAAGTTTAGCGTTCTATTGCCGGTTAAGTATGAGGGACAACGCTATATTTCTTTATTAAGTAAACTAAGAGTTTACTTTGCTTTGTTTGTTGTTTAAAAGAAGCAAAAGAAAAATAATAAATTAACTAGGTATTAGGTAGCGGATACGGAATGCGAAGTCTCATATAGGTATACCTACAAGATGAGGTCATCGTTATGAAAAATTTAAAGCAGCTTTTTTTTTTAAATAGTAATAGGTATAATATAATATCTTAACATAGTATAAAACAAAGTCGCTGTCGCCCGTCTGTCCCCTTATGTGCGTAAATCTTTAAAACTACGCAACGGATTTTGAAGCGGTTTTTTTTAATAAGTATATAGAGTGATTCAAGGGGAAGGTTATATGTATAACTAGCGACCCACCCGGCTTCGCACGGCTGCAATTTCAGAAAGTGGCATGCCGGGTACTAATATATCGGGTTTGTATTTATATACCGGGTGTCCACGGAAGGTGGCTCGCCTCACTAACTTTTTTGTTTTTCAAGATAATGAAATAAAATTTGGGGGATTTGTATACGACATAAAACTGCATTTTTTGACAGGTGACTCAACATTATGGAACTTCCGGTTTAACCGGAAGTGGCATAAACTTTCGATTTTTAAATGGGACACCTGGTATATTTTTACTTTTTTTGACTCCATATAATATTCTAAATACAACGATGTATCACTTGTCACTTTTTGTCACCAAGAAATTTTTTTTTTTCCAAATTTATTGTTTTATCTAGAGGGCTATGAATACCTTAAAACCACTTATTTCAATTCTTTAATTTTGAAAAAAATACAATTTTACTATTTTTGATCCAATGCTATGTGCTATGTAAAATTTAATCTTTAAAGTTGCATAACTCATTTTTTTTAAACGGCAACATGGTGGCTCGTCGGGTTAAGAAAAAAGAGGATTTTATTACGATTATTTTGATACCATACACTATTAGGTTTTAGAAAAGCTGCCATTAAAAAACTTAAAAAAGTTAACTTAGAACTTTCCTAAAATGAAGCATCTTCTGAGAATAAATTTAGCTTTAAATGCATCAAGTAGCCTGTGACCAGCAAAACTGATAAAACAAAATCATGCCTTGAAGAAAACTGAAATGCCAACAGCCAACAGCTTCTGCCAAAGTAAATTAGTTTGTTGTTTAAAAAACATGGAAAATAATAGTTTTACAAGGAGTGAACAAGTTGATATGTTATTAGTGTTTGGAGAATGTAGAAATAATTCAACCGATGCTGCACGACTTTACGCACAAAAATATTTTAATCGGCGTCATCCAACCCAGCACTATTAGGTACCCAAAACTGGTTCCGAAAATGCGAAATGAGCCTGACAATAATATCTAACATATCAACTTTTTCACTCCTTGCAAATCTAGTATTTTCCATGTTTTTTAAACAACAAACTAATTTACTTTGGCATAAGCTGTTGGCTGTTGGCATTTCAATTTTCTTCAATGCATGATTTTGTTTTATCAGTTTTGCTGGTCACAGGCTACTTGATGCATTTAAATCTAAATTTTCTTATTCTCAAAAAATGCTTCATTTTAGGAAAGTTCTAAGTTAACTTTTAAAGTTTTTTATTGGCAGTTTTTCTAAAACCTAATAGTGTATGGTATCAAAATAATCGTAATAAAATCCTCTTTTTTCTTAACCCGACGAGCCACCATGTTGCCATTTAAAAAAAATGAGTTATACAACTTTAAAGATTAAATTTTAGATAGCACATAGCATTGGACCAAAAATAGTAAAATTGTATTTTTCCCAAGATTAAAGAACTGAAGTAAGTGTTTTTAAGGTATTCATAGCCCTCTAGATAAAACAATAAATATGGAAAAAAAATATTTTCTTGGTGACAAAAAGTGAGAAGTGACACATCGTTGTATTTAGAATGTTATATGGAGTCAAAAAAAGTAAAAATATACCAGGTGTCCCATTTAAAAATAGAAAGTTTATGCCATTTCCGGTTAAACCGGAAGTTCCATAATGTTGAGTCACCTGTAAAAAAATGCAGTTTGATGTCGTATACAAATCCCCCCAATTTTATTTTATTATCTTGAAAAACAAAAAAGTTAGAGGGGCGAGCCACCTTCTGTGGACATCCGGTATACCAGCGGGTTGCACGCTAGTATTATATAATATAATGCTAACCTTATGACAAAAATAAATTTACACTAGAGTTTGAGCCACAATATTAGGTATTATAACAATAATTTAACAGTTTTTAGATTTTGCCTGTTGTGAGATATTATTATAATAAAATAACACACATGTAAATCTTATAATAAATTAAATTGATTTAATTTAGTTAATCAATGTCACTATACTCAGTTAATGACAATATTATATAGACCAGGGACTTAAAAAAGTAGACCCATATCACCCATACCCATAGTCCTAATAGGTATTTAACTTCTTTTATTATACCTACCTATATTGAGATACGAGGCTGCTCCAAATAAAAAGTGTCATTATTTTTTAAGAAGCAAGTTAGCATAGTGATAATCGGGGTAATTCAATAATATTATATGTATTATTGAAATAATTATGAAAAATATTCTATTGTAGGTGTGTTAATTGATGACACAAACTGGCTCTGGGGGGTACTGTCCCAGAACCCATTCTGTAATAATTAAGTAAAAGGTAGGTATACAATATACTTATCTACTAATCAACAAATAATTAGGTAAAGCGCAATACAATAATATAATATATTATTGAAATAATTATGAAAAATATTCTATTGTAGGTGTGTTAATATTCTTTATTTGAAAGCATTTTCATATTGGATCATGGAAAATTATTTAAAGTTATAAACTGATTTAAATAAACTTACCGTTTTAATTGTTTAACTCTTCTGAAGGTTTTATAGAAATAATTAGTTACTATATAGGTAATAGTTGGTATACCCAATTATTTAAATTCTTAAGTAATAATAAAATTAATAATTTTATGAAAAAACTTTCAATATTATTATATCTATTAAACGTCTACAATATATATAAATAAAGTATTTAATGACAAAACCTTGTTGCTTCTAGTACCTAGGTAGGTACACTGCATGCACTGGTTTTCTATATGCCCATTCAAAAGTTCATATCGGCATCGCCTTGCTTTCGGTCCTCGTTTCGGTCTCAAGAGCCAGGCCTGGTTCTAGACCTCCTGGCGCCCCCGGGCAAGGGTCTTATTTAGCGCCCTCGAAATGTTTATTTCATATTTTTTTTCTGAATATATAATACTTATACCATCAAAAATACTTAATTTTTTTGAGGTGATATTATGTTCCATTTTCGATGTTTTTTTGGCCCCTATTAAATGGGTTAAAGGCACCCGCTTTGTTTCAGAATTTATAAAAAATACTTGGGCGCCCTTATCTTTTAAGTAGTATATTATACATCGAAGGTTATACAGACGCTTATTTGTTTTACCTTTGGCAATATTTTGCGCCCTTGGACTTTCCGCCCCCGGCGTCTGCCCGGGTTGCCCGGGCGCTGGAACCGGGCCTGCAAGAGCCAACACTAGATTCGTCTTCGCCATTTCGTTTTTTGATAAATATTTCGTTACTTCTTCATTTTATCCGAAAATCGACCAGATACCCCTCTTAGGAGTATATTTACCTATAGCTTTACGTTAAAAAAGGTTGGATTTTTAAATTAATAAAAGCGTAAAAAAATTTGTTTTATGCTTTTATTAATAGATATTATAGGTAGTATCAATCAATTTTTTTAAGACTTAAAACAATAGGTAATTGTTACCCAAACACCAGTATTTGACCGGTCCTTGGACAAAACGAAAAATAAACATGATGAAATTGATCAAAAAATGAAATGGCGAATGCTTGCCACTTGTGTTTGCTCTTAATTGCTTTTGATTTTTATATTTCTAATATAAATACTTAATAAATATTATGTGATGTTCTATATTTATGTGTTTTCACACGGTGGATAGGAAAACGAGGTAGGTACAATTGAGTGGCCGGCAGGATCACCAGATCTTAACTTCCTTGATTGGGGCCACCTTAAAAGTAAATTTTATATGACAAAACCAGAAAATTTTAAAAAATCTAAAAATAACACATGCGAGATTCGATAAGTAACTCGAGAAATTATGTTACAAAATTAATGAATTTTACAGTTTACTTATCTTTATCCTTTGACAAAAATGGTTTCATTTTTAATAATATTTTCAATAAAAATTATCTACAGTGTCACCAGTAAAGTCCGCATCATATGGGATTTTTTAAAAATTAATAGCTTTATTCAAAATTTGACTTTGGCATCAAGTTCTGCTTCGATCGAGATGAAATTTAGGCAAAAAAAATAGTAGTCACGTGATTCGCATTATCTGTCAAATTTAAATATTTTCCAAAAAATAATTCAAAAGTGGGGTTATTTCTAAAAATATCGAAAAAGTTATTAGAACAAGTTTTTTTTTAAATGCAGTTTCTATAGCCCACATGCAAAAGATAATTTTGATTTTTACCTATATTTTGTAAATTGCACCACTTTTGCAAAATAAGACTCAACACAATCTACATAAAACTTCTTAGTTTTGACAATGCGTTAATTTAGATACATTTTCTTTAAAGTAGCGCCATATTAAATGTGTGTTTTTCTACAAAATCAAAATTGGGCTGTTAAAATTTGATCGCATGTGATGCAAAGTTTATTTGTTTTTGACCCTGTATAAGGTAACTTCATAAAATAAGTATTTTTGAAAACGTACTGTGTGCCTGAAAGTAAAAAAATAAAAAATAAAGTAAAGGGGTTTTAATTAAATCGTTGAAAATAGATAAATTTTACGTTAAGTTAAACTAAAATTTATTTTCCCCTTAATAAACACTTAATATAATATATAATATATAATATTAATATAAATACTTATTTTATGAAGTAACCTTATACAGAGTCAAAAACAAATTTGCATCACATGGGACCAAATTTTAATAGCCCAATTTTGATTTTGTAGAAAAACACACATTTAATTTGGCGCTACTTTAAAAAAAACGTATCTGAAATAAAGCATTGTCAAAACTAAGAAGTTTTATGTAGGTTGCGTTGAGTCTTATTTTGTAAAACTGGTGCAATTTACAAAATATAGGTAGAAAATCAAAATTCTCTTATGCAGCTGAAATTTTGCATGTGGGCTAGAAACTGCATTTAAAAAAACTTTTTCTGATAACTTTTTTCGATATTTTCAGAAATAACCCCCACTTTTGAATTATTTTTTGGAAAAAATTAAAATTTGACAGATAATGCGAATCACGTGACTAATATTTTTTGCTTTATTTTCATTTCGATCGAAGCAAAACTTGATGCCCAAGTCAAATTTTGAATAAAGCTATTAATAAAAAAAAGTTCAATATGATGCGGACTTTAGATACTGGTGACACTGTATCTATTTATAAATTTTCAGGTATACCTAACCAAAATTTTAAAGTAACTAATTAGTTAATTAAAATACTATAATTCATTTTCATGCAATTTTCTACATGCTATCTCATTACAAGCAATTGCAATCGGGATATATTTCATTCCTGGATTAAGTCACAGAAATACAAAAAAAGGTACAATAAAAACAATTATTATTCCTACGTTTCTCGATTTTTTTAAGGATATTGATTTTTTCTTACCAAATATATTCCAGTTAAAAGTTTCGCCCAGTTTTATATTATTATAGATACCAGCAGGTAAGCTCAAACTATTTAATTTTTATAAATTTGCTATCGAAACAAAGCGGTGGGTCATACTACATATTATTTACTACCCAATATCGAAGCTTTGATTTAAAAAAATACATTTCTGTGGTGCTTTCTTCCATTATTGCTTTCTATTTCAATAAAAATGTTATTTATCTCCTATAGTTTTGTTCATGAGCATAATACCAAATATAGACTCATCATCAATATTAGAAAATATATCTATTTCATTACAAATCGTTGAAAAGTCATTATAGAAGTCCGTTAAATTTTTTTTTTCGAATAAAAACTTTTATACCTATTTTTTCACAACACAAGGGCAAAATTTTGGATAATGCCTAGACACATTATTATTTTTTTTGGTCCAAGCAAGGAAATTATCTAAAATTTTTAACTTTTATCTTTTTCTCTAGCGGCTGCCTTGGAAACTTACCCCCTAGAGCAAAATTTCCCAAAACATCAAAACACGCACCGAGGAAAATCATTTAATACATGTATAAGTTACCACGAAAAGAAATCCTTTAACCCCTAAAATATTTCGTGTAGACACACACGAGGTCGGTTTTTGACAACATATTTTTGCGCCTATTCAATATTTTTAATAAAATACCATTTAACCATTAACATAATATGTATCGAATAAAATATTTTTAATAGATGATTTTTTAAATTCCTTCAAGGTTATCTAATTATAACAAAAAAGAAACTAAAAATAAACCCTCTTTTTATAATATAAATATACTTTCTAGGAACCAAATAGTTCCTTATTTAAAATTTGGAGAAATCATTTAGGTAACTTTCAGCGAGCGCTATATAGTCTATCCCTTACTACAACGGAACAGAGAGGGACGGACTAACTGAAAACAATGATCTGTCGTTGCTCCGCGTGGTTTATGTTAAACGGAGTAATTCAAAACATATCATTTGATTGCCGCTGTTGGTGGGTGATTGATGTCTGATGGTATGGTGTACTTTTAGTGCAAGTGCGAGGTGCATGACTGCAAACCCAATTTTGGGTTCCGTGATATAAATGTTGTGTAGATGTGTCCTTATATTCAAGGTTTATTTGTGTTTATTTTCTCCTTAACCATAAGCTTGATCCTCTATTGTTATTAACATAGTTTGTAATAAATAAAAACTAATCCCTTTTGGTTTTACGTGATTGAAAAAATAGATGTTTTCGTATAAAAAACATTGTAGTTAATTTTTGTGTTTTATTAAGCCTTATCCAAACTAATAAGTATGTTTCTTTAGGTAAGAATTTCTACGCCAATTTATTTTTTATTATGATTTTCTTTCTTAAAATAAACATCATTGGTGATAGTCTGGGGCAAAACACCTATAGATTAAAAAATATTATATATAAAATAAGGTCATTAACTGTCCATATTAATTTTTCCTTTCATTCTTTAAAACTTGGTATTAAAGGTAATTTTTCCAATTTCTTGAACTATTCACACAATGGGCTTTACGGAACAGCCCAAAACATTCATGGTTGAAGCGTATTTTCGAAACGGGGTTATAAAATTGTGAGTGGCAATACAATCCGGGTTTGTGCATGGACGATTTTCACGAACACTTTTTTTCCCTAACGTTGCTTTTATTGCTGGGGATTTTCATCATTGCCTGAAAAGAACAGTGGCTGTGTTTAGGGAAACAGGTTCTATACAACACAAAAAAGGAGCAGGAAGACCATCTGAAAGAACAGAAGAACTTGTTGCGAACGTTCGTAAAATAATGCAAAATACGCCAACAAATTGTATAAGACGCCTGTCCTAAGAAGTGGGAAGATCTTATGGAACATGCAGAATTATTCTTAAGAAGCAGCCAAATTTATTTCCTTATAAAGTGCAAGGTATTCCAAAAAATGCAAGTCACAGAAAGACACAGGAATTACTCTCAATGGTTTACCCAAAATTTATTGGAAATAAATGATTTATTAGACCTGACATTTTTTTCGGATGAAGCCTGGTTCCACCTTGTTAATTTTGTAAACAACAAAAATAAATTTGTATTTGTCTACTTATTTTATTAGATACTCATTAGTTTGGCATATCATATCATAACATGAATTTGACAAAGTTTAACCTAGATTTGGTTAGATATATCGTTCCCATATTATCATTGTGATCTAAACCAAGCCCCACGTTTTTTAATGCAAGCCCTCTTTGATGCAAATAATTTTTGCTCGCACGGTATTTCGCAGACACTATTATCTTCTATTGATAGGAATGTTTTTCTTTGGAAGATCGAGAAATACACTTTATTTTATGTGCTTTGGTTTAAGACAATAATGTCCTTATTATGCTGCAATTAATTGTTGGATTACTTTTTTTCTATAGTTTTTTAAGATTCTTTTTGATGTAACATTTTTCTTTTAAAACTTGACATGGAGCATTTGGTCCAGGTCCAGATTAAAATTCATAGCAATTTAAAAAACGTTTGATCAGGCCGCAACAAGTTTGTAGGATATAAAAATAGTACTGGACTGGTATTATCGACCAATTAGGTAATTCCTGGCAAGATTACCTGCGGGATCCTTTTTTCCTGGCTAATTCCAGTAATTACTGGCGATACGGCAACCCTGCTCGTCGGGTAATAACACACCGTTTTTATATTAACACTTTTCAATTCTCCTTTTAGTGTGACGCAATAAAAGCTTTCTTTTTGGTTATAAAAGTCTCAAGAAAAAAACAAAAAATCAACAGTAATTTCATGGCCTTCAAGTTTAATAGCCTAATTTAATGACATAATTTAGTAATGCAATGATTTAAAAAATCGCAGCAATTTTACAACCATTGGTTCCGGATATCGCCAGCCTTTGATGTATCTCCCAAAACCACATAAAGTCATTCGGGGTAATGTCATACGACATTTAAAAAAAATATATTTTTAAGGCGAAACCATGAATTCTAGATACTTGTGTCTTTATTACACTTAAATAGGTATATGAATTTCTGTTTAATAAATAATTCTTATTCTTCTTGCCTCTTTAAACCTTTTTTTTTGATTAATTTAAATAACAATGCAGTTTTTATACTTTTCCTATAGATATTTACCTTTAGATAAGCAAACAATAATAATCCAATAATTTAAGGTTTTATCTGCGGAAAAATTCCTAGTTAGCTGAATTTTTGTATACACCTTTATTATGGCGTTGTAATAAAGATGTGAAAAATGTAAAAAGCATTAAATATATTTATTTTTAACCATAAAATGAACTTACATAACAAATTTTATTGAAATTAAAAAAAAATTGTTATTTTATTTGCTTATTTTTTGAGTTTTGAGTCTGTTCGACGCCGCATATCTCCAGAAAAGGGAAATCAATAGCAAACATGTAAGTAGGACACTTCAAGCAAAAAATATTAAAAAATAACGAAATTTAACCGATCCATTTTTAATATACCGGGTGATTTATAAATACATGCATTTTTATGTTATTTTTCTATCGATTATCATCGGAAACACCCTGAATAACCTTGATAATTTTATATATTTGAAAGCATACGATAAGCGACAAGTAGTACATAAAGAAATATCTACAAAATTTATTTCAAAACTAATAAAAAAATATTAACTTTTTTGAGTTACCCTGTATAAATATAAATAATATAAATTCTGATAGCTTGCTCCAAGCTAATGTCATCTACAGTATTACATTGTAAACATTTAATTCAATGCCGAAAATACAATGATTTAACAAAAAAATATTAACTTTTTTGAGTTACACCCTGTATAAATATAAATAATATAAATTCTGATAGCTTGCTCCAAGCTAATGTCATCTACAGTATTACTTTGTAAACATTTAATTCAATGCCGAAAACACAATGATTTAACAAAAAATATTAAATAATTTTCGTCACTCACCCGGTATGTAATCAATTTTTTAAAACTATTTTTATAGTATTCTATCCTATCTACGACAGGGCCATCAAAAATTTAGAAAAACAAGACGAATTCATATTATAAACTAGGAAAATATAGGGTATTGCGAATTCATATTTTGCAACTTGGACACCCTATATCTCAAAAACTGGTCGCCAGATATTGTTGTGGCCATGAACACTTTTGTTTAGAATGGCATTCTCTACAACATACTAAAAATTTAGAAAATTTAACCGAGGGCCATTTTCCATAAGAGAAATGCGGGGTTCTTTATGGTCTCGCGCATGTAAGCAAAGCTATACACGATTAGACATGCGCACTGCAACAATATCGTTTGACGAATGGTAAAATAGACAGGTCCGGGCTGTAAAATTTAAATTCTTGCCAAAAAATTGGAATTTCTTCTCAATTTTTTTGATCAGGTTCAGAATTAAGTTAGTGATTTCTGGCATTTTAAGTAGTGGAAAACCTATCATATTTTGAGGATAGAAAATTGTTTTGTAAGGTAAGGTAAGTGTAAGCAAACAAAATCAGCACAATAACCAATCTTCGATGTTATCGCGTACCTAACCTCAAGTCAAATATTAGTTGATATATAACTCGTATTGATTTTTACAGTTTGGCAAAAAATTGAGTACGTGTAAAACATTTTTAAGCACAATTTCTTGTTCAAGAAATTGAAAAAGTTTTTGCCCGAGAACTTGACCCATGGGGTAATATAAACTACCTAGGTATTTACATTTTTCTTTTATATAATATAAGTATAGAGAAAAGTGTATTTTAAACTTTTTGAAGATTGCAGGCAGGGCTGCAAATAAAATATACTAAAACAATTATCGGGATAATAATATGTTTTGGTGTTGGTTTCTCTTTATTATCATACCTTGTTTGTGTAGCCTAGGCCTAGTTTGATGTGTTTAAATTGATCATAATAAAACAAAGTTATATATCAAGATACATCACTACTCCATACTTACTGAGAATACGAAATACCAGGTATTTTACCCCCATTTATTCACAATAAAATCATTCAACGGCTGTTACTAGTCATTGTTTATATTCCAATCAGAGTCACTAAAAGCACAAACACAAATCACTAAATTACATAAAAACTAGAAATCCGTAAATATTAAACACCCACAATCCACAATAACTAAGAAAACTACAAGGAATCCACAGAGAAACATTATAACACAACAACAAAAATGACGGCCGAGCCGGTTCTGGAGTATATTTTAAGCATATTGCTAAAGAAGGATAGACCGATAACACGAGGTTTGTGCGCATGCCCGATGCTGCTCAGAGGGAAGGCAGCTGATTGGCAAGCCGTGCGCTCGGCCGTATTTTTTCACCCATAAAACGTAACTTTTGTTTGCGCAGGCGATAACCATAGATGGATTCGTTTAAAGATATAGGTAGGGGAGACCGATGATAGTACACACATTTGTAGTCCCAATTTACACATAATATGATTATGCCCACTCGATTTTAGAGAAATAAGTGAGACAGCATATACTAGCCTCTTTAAAAGGCACTTTAAAGGATCCAAGTGGGGAAGGAGGCATCTCCGAGAGGTGAGATTCACCACAGATGGCGTAAAATTATGACAAAACGTTGGAATGATGGAATCGGTTTGTGTTTACTTCAATCGGCGTCGTATAGTTGGGCCAAGAGGACCAGGTAAGTTGAAACTGATAGTATAGTTGGGCCAAACTCTTTCGACCAGGGGATTATAGATTTCGAGGAACGGCTACCTACCCGTGCGGTCATTAAATATGATAATTAATTAACAATCCTAAGAAACATAAATAGGCTAACAAATGTAGTTTAGTTTTACTGTGAATATTGCTTTCAGTGGCTTAGTGCAATAGTATTGTGATATTTTTTTCAATAATGGAAGTGACAAAAATGATCAGTAAAAAGGGCAATTGTAAACAATTTTAAATTTTGCGTAGCGAATACTTTAAAAGACGGCCAAGTCCGATGAAGATGTACAAATAAAAGTTTAAAGTGTCCATCGAAACTTTATACTGCAGTTAGTAATGATAGTGTTGTTTTAAATTTTGAATCACAATCATGCAGAATACGAACACCTCGAAAGAGTCGAAAGGCAGATTATCAGCAACGGAGCCAAAATAAAAGCAGTCAGTGACTTACATGAAAAGCCTGCTAAAGTTATCCATAAAGAATTACGAGAAGTAGGTGCAGCTTTCAACACAATCACCTCACATGATATTAACTTAATAAGGCATAACATCTACGTGACTAAAAGGATTCAATTGCCACCTTTACCCAAACAACTAAGCGTAGTTTTTGCATCTTTAGAGAAACTTGCACCAAAAGCGAACAACGAAGAATCTTTTCTCTTAGTGAATAATAAAGAAAAGAACATTGTAGTATTTTCATGCTATAGAAATCTTTATTTTCTATCTTCATTGGATACAGTTTATATGGATGGTACGGATACAGATTATACAGGGTGTTTCGTTAAGGTCGACGAGCGGCCATATCTCGGAAACTACTGGGCATAGAAACTCAGGAAAAGAAAAATGATAATTAAAGTGGCTATGAGAAAATTCTGGAAATAATTTTTAAGTTCCGCATTTTGTCGCAAGAGGGCATAATTGAAAAGTAAATTTTAAAATTTTACATAACTCCGAAAATTCCACATTAAGGTATATGTTTGATAACACCATTTTAAAGCTTGGACAATTATGCATCATTTTGGTCTTATGCTCATTGGCGTACCTACTTTAATAGGAGTGGGGGAAGCTGTTAAAAGTGTAATCATTTAAATCGCTGTAACTTATTAACGATGTTTGGAAGAGAAATGTATGCACTTTCACCAATCGTATTTAGTTGTCCATAATAGTTCTAAAAAAAATGCTAGAGGGCGCAATTTGCAATAACAATTTATTTTTTGATTTTACTCCGAAAAAATAAATCATACGGTATAATTATGATACCATAATCGAAAAGTAGATGAAATTTGCTAGAAAAAAAATTAAAACCGCAGCTCGATATCTCCGTTCGTTTCAGAGTTATTGCCAAAACAATAATTTTTAATACAAATTGCTTCCTCTAGCAATTTTATTAGAAACTATATTGTATCATTAGATATGACAATTGAAGGTTCTTTCAAACAAACTTGAATTTAGTAAAATCGGATAAGTCGTTTAGAAGTTACAGCGATTTTAATGTTTAAACTTCCAATAGCTTCTCCCACTCTTATCAAGTGAAACTGTAAACATTAAAATCGCTGTAACTTCTAAACGACTTAACCAATTTTACTAAATTTAAGCTTGTTTGAAAGAGAAAGGTAAGTACCTTCAATTGTCGTATCCAATGTACAAGATAGTTTCTAATAAAATTGCTAGAGGGCGCAATTTGTATTAAAAATTATTGTTTTGGCAATAACTCTAAAACGAACGGGGATATCGAGCTGCGGTTTTAATATTTTTTCTAGCAAATTTCATCTACTTTTCGGTTATGGTATCATAATTATACCGTATGATTTATTTTTTCGGAGTAAAATCAAAAAATGTATTGTTATTGCAAATTGCGCCCTCTAGCATTTTTTTTTAGAACTATTATGGACAACTAAATACGATTGGTGAAAGTGCATACATTTCTCTTCCAAACAGTCTTTAGTTCGCTAAAATCGGAAAAGTCGTTTATAAGTTACAGCGATTTAAATTATTACACTTTCAACAGCTTCCCCCACTCTTATTAAAGTCGGTACGCCAATGAGCATAAGACCAAAATGATGCATAATTGTCCAAGCTTTAAAATGGTGTTATCAAACATATACCTTAATGTGGAATTTTCGGAGTTATGTAAAATTTTAAAATTTACTTTTCAATTACTCTTGCGGCAAAATGCGGAACTTAAAAATTATTTCCAGAATTTTCTCATGGCCACTTTAATCATAATTTTTCTTTTCCTGAGTTTCTATGCCCAGTAGTTTCCGAGATATGGCCGCTCGTCGACCTTAAAAAAACACCCAGTATGGATGGTATTCAAGATTTAATAAAAGTTTTTACTGTCCCCATCAAAATATTTTCGCCTTTTTAGATGTAGGTATTATTAAATTTTCAAGGTGAAGTATACATACAGATAAATAGTTCAAATAAATATGTTAAAGCTTTTAGACCGAGTATCAAAAACAAACAATATTTTATTTAAAAAAAATGGAAGAGTATATAAACATTGCAATATAGACAGACTCACTTTTGTCAAGACTATTTGTTATAAATATGCTCCTTTATAACTCATATTTACTTATTAATTTTAGAAAAACTGAATGTTACTTTTTTTGTAAATTAAATGTGCTTTGCATTAATAATTAATAAAAATTGTTTTCAAAGAATGACTATTTTTATTTCAAATAATCAACTGTATCACTACAGGTAATTTTGGCCCAAGTATACTGTGCGATTAATAGACCTTATTCTCTAACCCTTAAGCCTCCTGGTAGTTTGGCTTAATTCAATAAATGGTTAAACGTCTACTGTACTTATTAATTTGAAATAAAACTGTTTAATTTAAATCTAAAAATGTCGTATTGCTTTGTAAAAATTATAAATTCAGGAAAGTTTTTAAGAAGAGATAATCAACCCTGCCAAAATGAAAAACATTGTTTTCTAGAAAAAATTTTATTATGAAAGCATAACATATTTTAAGAAGGGCACAGTGATACTTACTATAAAAAATCTTATATTTGCCAGTGACTGAAATATTATCATTTTATCATTGCACTGCCGTCCGTTCCGTCTCGTCTCTATGAATTCTGTGGCGCGTGACCTTACGAAATAAGTTGGATTTATTCGATGTTGGTTTTGCATTTGCATGGATTTTATTTTATGCATATTAAATAATAATAAAGTGTCTCCGTTGTCTACGGTGATCTTTAAATATATGATAGCCAGAATAGCGTCAGTATATTCAATCGCTCTGAACTAGCACACACCATAATTCTTTACTTACACCTCGTGCTTACCCATTAACCACTGTATTCAGTTACCCTCAATGACTCTTCATATTAACAGTCTGTTTCATTGGGAGATGTTAGGTTTAAATGTATTTTTATCCTAACCGTTTTTATGGTGAATGCATGAAGACATAAATACATGTTACAAGAACCTCAAGGGTATATCTTCATTAAAGCAGGAATAAGTTTGGTGCAAAAAATACAATTTTTAGTTTCACGCAGGAAAACTCTGTGAAATCTTATTCGATAACAATATTTTAGGGTCACTAGGTCAATAATTTTGTGTGAGATTTGAAAAATAGAGCCGTAATTAAAAGTTTATAGCAAGAAATATCAAATTTGACAGTTAAAAAAATAAAAAATAGTTGCTAATATACGCTAGGTATTACGAAAATCCAACAACCCCAAAATCCTAACGTCATAACACTTAAAAAAAAACAGTACCTATAGGTGAGAGCGTGAAAGAGTATGAAAGATAGAATAAATGAATCTTCAAGCCTAAAAGGCAAAAGAAAAGCTACATCCTACCTGAGCAAAAATAAAGCTAATTTTCCAGCCAAAGAAAAAACTAATAAGGAACAGTTTTCAAAGCGCTTCAAGCAATAGCAGAAACTAAAATATCTTCTAGCCGTAATAGATTACTGAGACTGGCTGTGCCGACATTTAAATACAAGTCAACAGCTTATTACCCAGGCCAACATTAACCCTGCTAGACCATGCCAGGCGCCGATCCTTAGGTATAGACATACATACTTATATAGACAATCACATTAAATTAATTATAAATTATGTATAATTGAAAAATTGTATAATACACTGAGGAAAACCATTTAATACAATCTGTTTTTGAATATATGGTTACCACAAAAAAATCCTTTAATCCCTAATTTTTTTGACAACATAATTTTGCGCCAATTCGATATTTTTGCCGGTAACAAAATACCGTATAACCATTAAAATATGTATCGAATAAAATATTTTTAATAGATGATCTTTTAATTTTTACTATAGGTCTCATTATGACCAAAAATAAACCCTCTTATTATAACTGAAATATACTTTTTAGGAACTAATTAGCATCTTTTTTAAAATATGGAGAAATCGTTTTGGTAACATTCAGCGAGCGCTATGAGCAACACTTTTTATTTAATCATTTATTTACTTACAGTGGCGGCTCGTGACTAGCGAGTCAGGGGGGGGCGCTGGCTTTAAATTTAAAAAAAATTAAAATGTCTATTATTACGTGTCTGTTTTTTCTAACATTCTCGTTGTGAATTTTAATTTCGTCAGCCTAAGCACTACTTAAACAAGTTAAAATATTAGTTTGTCCTAACATCTCAAAACTTACCACATTAGACAGTTTTCGTTGTCTTTTAAAAGCGATTCCGATAGCCGCTATTTGACAACTTTGACATTTGAGCTGTCATTTATCGTTATGGTTACGGATAAGTGGCGGGAGCTAACGGACGGAAGACAAAGCCATAGCGAAAACGGAACGCATGCGTAATGACCATTTTCAATGACCAAATCGGAAATAAAGTTTGCATTCAGCATTATTATAGTTTTCTAAATTGAAATTTCCATACAACTGTGCTCGATACTGAATGTCCTGGCGATCAAGCACCTCCAAGAGAAGGGCATCATCCAAATCCGAATCACTGGATGAGTCCAATAAAAGTAACCTTTTTTACGATCTGTCAAATAGCGGCTTCGTATTCGTATTCGTTATGGTTAACCGTTTGAATTTGCCAATACAACGAAAACTCTCTATTATGACTCTGTTTTGCACTATTTTTATGTTTTTTTATTTTCTTTGAAAGATGTTTTAAGTCCTGCACCCCATTTATAGTCTAATTCCAATTACATTCCCGTCAAAAAGAAGACACACGAAACAAAAAAAAAAATTTTTTTGTCCTCACAACCGCATATCCGATTTTTTATTATATATTTCTTTGTCAAAATTACGCGTAAACTGTGCCTTACTTTTACATTTTGATTGCACTTGTACTATGTTCAATTTCTAGTGGCCGCCCTGCATTTTTTAAATCAATTTTTTCACTTAAGCTCAGAGAACTAAACACAAGCTTCTGTAAATCACTGACCTTCATATTACACGACATTTTCCCACAACAACAACGTAACTAATAAATCAAATCAAAACAAATAAAAAAAACGTTAGCGCCTAGCGGCATCGGCAGGTTGCCTCGCCTGAGTACATAATATATCGATTATTCTACCGTGGCATCGCGAACAGCTGTTGTTGTGTTGGGCGTGGAAAATTGGAGCTCATCGTGGCCACTCGTTGTGCGATGTTTAGGTGATGTCACGCCTCTGTCGTCATGACAACTCATCGAGAAGCCGCGTTGAATCGGGACGGATAATCGGTCGCCCGCCCGCGTTTCATAGTATTAAAAAACATTGAGAGCGCCCAACTCTCTTGTCTATGAGTATAACCTGCCCGTTGGAATAGGGCTATGTTTGGTTTGAATTTATGCCCGCGCTTAGTATAACCTACCCGCTGGAATAGGGCTATGTTTGGTTTGAATTATTTTAATGGATTGCTTACATAGATTGCTTTATTGATTTTTTAAGTAAAGTATGTTTGGATTCTGTTTAAAATAATTGCAGGGAGGGCGGCGCCCCAGAGCCCTTCATTAACGAGCCGCCACTGTTTACTTATAAAAAACATTATACGATTTGATACATTAAATTTATATTTTAAACACTATAGGTTTTAAAGTCCAATAGCTATCTTAATTATTAATTCAATTTAAATGCATATAATATATTATAAGTAGCACCTAAGTGATTAAACACTTGTGTTGTGCTATATCTTAGTAAGAAGGCAATTACTGAACTAAATCTAAGAGTGAAAGAAAAAACGAATAGGTACGGTCTATCCTTTAGTACAACGGAACAGAGAGAGACGAACTAACTTAAAACAATGATCTGTCGTTGCTCCGCGTGGTTTAAGTTGAACGGAGTAATTCAAAAGATATTATTTGATTGCCGTTGTTGGTGGGTGATTGATGTGATGATGTCTGATGGTATGGTGTACTTTTAGTGCAAGTGCGAGGTGCATGACTGCAAACCTAATTTTGTGTTTCTTGATATAAGTGTTGTGTAGATGTACCCTTTTATTCAAATTTTGTTTGTGTTTATTTTCTAAACCATAAACTTGATCTTCTGTTGTTATTATTAAGCCTTATCCCAACTGATATGTTTCTTTAGGTAAGAACTTCCACGCAATTTTATTTTTTTTATGATTTTCTTACTTTATTTTCTCAAAATAAACATCACTGGTGATGTGTGATGGTTTGAGGCAAAATTCCTATTGATTAAAAAGTATTATATTATATTATATAAAATAAGGCCATCAACTGGCCATACTAATTTTTCTCTTTATTCTTAAAACTAGGTACCTACCTACCTACCTATACTTAGGTAAATGGCTCAAAACGTTACTGTCACTACAGATATTTAATTTGGCCAAAAAAAAGTAGATAAATCAAATAAAAATTAAATAAAAAATGCGAATACGTCACTGAGGGCCAATCCTGAAAAAAGGAGCTCAGAAAAAGGTAATTTAGTAGTACCTAGCTAGGTAGACTACCAATGATAAAAATAATTTTTTTTTAAGCTGACACAATTTTTAGGATTAAAAAGCAATACTTTTTTAACTACATGAACTCAATTAATCACAAAATCATATTTTTCCATATATAAAATATTTTTTTAAGGGCAATAAGGTTGTCTTTTAGCAGCAAAAAAATTATATTTAAAAAACGATCATAATATTGAGGTCAAAAAGTCATTTCAAATAAATGAACCTATAGTGGATTTCACCTTAGTTTTTAATGGCCGCCGCTGACACATGTCATTTATAACATTTCTTTTTACAGAACTTAAGGATTGGCCAGGGCCGGACTTAAAAATTATGTGTGAACATGGGTCAATTTATTTGTAGTTGTAATTATGGATGGAAACGAGAATTACCTAAGCAATTTTTAAGATATTTAAAAAAAAAACTGAAGGGGAATGGAAATGGGATAGAATATCAGAAAAACAATTTCATTTAATTTTTATTCATAATACAATAAAGTGCTGTTATTTTGGTAAAAACACACTCTTAATTTAATACAATAAAAAATATACAAGGGGCAGTCGTGAATCTAGTATCATCAATAATTAACTACGCTTTTTATTAAAGAATTATTTTGTTTTTTAATTTGATTTTAGACCATGCAGTGTTAAGTTGAAAAAATCTATATATTGTATTTAATAGCTTATTGTTTACTTTTTTATTTTCTTATTCACGGGTAGATATTTTTTTCTTTAGACTAAGTTCTAAAGAGTTTGAAGTTTACAATAGGTCTAACTTTTCGTTGGTTTATAATAAAACAATAAAAGTTTGTAATGTTATCGAATTAGGTATTTTTTTTTAATGAATAAAGAAAAAATAATGTAAGTAGATACTACAAAAAAAGATTTTTGTCCATGCGTTTGCAGAACAGATACCTCAAGCACTCTTCAATACAACTGTATGTAAAACTTATTTTAGCATAATGGTTCACTGTGGTTTTCAAATTTAATTTTGTTGCAAGTTCCCCATTATTTTTGGTCTTCATCTGATAAGCTGTCGATGTCGTCGTCACCGTCCGAGACATTAATAATTATTTACTTACTTTTCCATAAAAAGAAACACGTCACAGATACACACAGTCCGGCAGTTTAAAACCAAAAAGTCTAATACGCACAAAATATAAGCAAAATGCTGTCTGAAAAATACCAAAAACAATAACACGAACGATCAAGAATTAAAGACTCTAAGAATTAACAGCAGAATGCACGCGGTGCGCGGTGTGTCCCAAGTCCCAATGCGGCTCTGTGATATTTAAAGAACGCGACGAGACAATCGAATTAATGAAGTACGAAAAGAGATATGCGAGAGCAAATGCGTAAGACAAAGATGCACATACTAACGGCATATACGAGCGATGCTGTGCTTTTGACGAGTTTGAGCTCATTGAAGGGCAACGTATTGAACTGTGTAGTGTGCATCTTCGTCATGTACATGTAACTATACGGTCAGTTATATATCCATCCCTTGTTAATCTAGCCAATGCCCGTGCCTGAAAGCCGTTTATAGAATTAGGGATTTTAAAATCACGTATTGGCTAATATGTTTGACAAGAGAGACGTCAAAGCATTAAAAACTAAGGTGAAATCCATTATAGGAGCTACAACATAGTTGTTTTTTCTGCGCCTATTTAATGCAGATTTTTTTCTACTACTAATAGATTTCTAGTTACGGCTAAAAGTGTTTTCTCTCAGTAATTTTTAGTAATTAAGTTGTGATATATAGGTACCGGTTGGCCCACTCTCAACGCAGGATTCGATAGCATCCAAACTGTTCAACTTTTTAATCTTTTTTAAAAATAGAATTGTAGGGAGGCATTGGGTATACAATTTAAAATTATTTCAAATTATACAGGGTATCTCAAATAGTCAGGGTATATCAAACATACTTTTTTTTAAATGGAACACCCTACATATTATGCTATTATTGGATTGGAATGATTGGATGACCAATTCTAAGTCTTTTAAAATGCCTTTCTAAATGTAACAATTTTAAAAACGTAAAAATTCTTAAAAGTCTGTTATTTTAAATACAGTGTCACCAGTAAAGTCCGCATCATATGCGATTTTTTTTTATTAATAGCTTTATTCAAAATTTGACTTTGGCATCAAGCTCTGCTTCGATCGAGATGAAAATTAAGCAAAAAAATAGTAGTCACGTGATTCGCTTTATCTGTCAAATTTTAATTTTTTCAAAAAAATAATTCAAAAGTGGGGTTATTTTTTAAAATATCGAAAAAAGTTATTAAAAAAAGTTTTTTTAAATGCAGTTTCTAGCCCTCATGCAAAATTTCAGCCGCATAAGATAATTTTCATTTTTTACCTATATTTTGTAAATTAAACCACTTTTGCAAAATAAGACTCAACGCAACTTACATAAAACTTCTTAGTTTTGACAATGCTTTATTTCAGATACATTTTCTTTAAAGTAGCGCCATATTAAATGTGTGTTTTTCTACGAAATCAAAATTGGGCTATTAAAATTGGGTCGCATGTGATGCAAAGTTCATTTATTTTTGACCCTGTATAAGGTAACTCCATAAAATAAGTATTTTTAAAAAGGTTGTTTGTGTCTGAAAGTAATACACCTTAATGTTAAGACAAAAAGAAAACAGTGCCTTCAGTAAAATGTTTTTTAAGTGGAAAATAAATTTTAGTTTAACTTAACGTAAAGTTTATCTATTTTCAACAATTTAATTTAAAACTCCTTTACTTTATTTTTTATTTTTATTTTTTTACTTTCAGGCACAAACTACGTTTTCAAAAATACTTATTTTATAAAGTTACCGTATGCAGGGTCGAAAACAAATAAACTTTGCATCACATGCGACCAAATTTTAATAGCCAATTTTGATTTTGTAGATTTACACACATTTAATATGGCGCTACTTTAAAGAAAATGTATCTGAAATAAAGCATTGTCAAAACTAAGAAGTTTTATGTAGGTTGCGTTGAGTCTTATTTTGCAAAAGTGGTTCAATTTACAAAATATATTTAAAAAATGAAAATTATCTTATGCGGCTGAAATTTTGCATGTGGGCTAGAAACTGCATTTAAAAAAACTGTTTCTAATAACTTTTGAATTCTTTTTTTGAAAAAAATTAAAATTTGACAGATGCGTATCACGTGACTACTATTTTTTTGCTTAATTTTCATCTCGATCGAGGCAGAGCTTGATGCCAAAGTCAAATTTCGAATAAAGCTATTAATAAAAAAAAATCCCATATGATGCGGACTTTACTGGTGACACTGTATATACCCTATTATTTTTTATGCCTAATCGAATAACATTTTTAATACAATTCTAATTATACTAGGGTTCCCTATACCTACCTTTAATAGTTTTCTCTGAAATAGCTATTTCTTCCTTTACCATATAAACTCGGTGTTTATTTTCTCATAGAGTGCCTTGAATGCCGCACCGTGTCCATACGACGCTCTTATTCTAGAGTGCCATGGACACCCAACTATTCATTTTATTAATCTTAAGTCATTTGAAGTTTTTCTTTAAAGGAAAAAATTAATAATATTGCTTAAACTTAAAACAACAGAAATATTTTTTTAATTTACAAATACTGAAAAATGTCGCTTCAAATGACTTACGATTAATAAAATGAATAGTTGGGTGTCCATGGCACTCTAGAAAAAGAGCGTCGTACGGACACGATGCGGTATTCAAGGCACTCTATGGAAAAATAAACACCGAGTTAAAATGGTACAGGAAGAAATAGCTATTTCAGAGAAAACTATAAAAGGTAGGTATAGGGAACCCTAGTATAATTAGAATTGTATTAAAAATGTCTTTCGATTAGGCATAAAAAATAATAGGGTATGTAGGTATTTAAAATAACAGACTTTTAAGAATTTTTACGTTTTTAAAATTGTTACATTTATAAAGGCATTTTAAAAGACTTCGGTAAATATTTTTGTTTTCTAAACTATGCTTTAGACGCTACTGAACAATCATATTCCATAACCCAAATTTCATTTATTTCTGTCAGTCTGTAAGGTGCATATTATTCTTTACGTACTGCAAACACGAAATTTTTGAATAATCGTTAATAACTCAAAAACTGTTAAATTTAAACATATTAATGTCATACAGAATATTCTTAGAATTGGTCATCGAATCCAAAAATAGCATAATAAATAGGGTGTTCCTTTAAAAAAAAGTATATTTGATATACCCTGACTATTTGAAACACCCTGTATAATTGGAAATAATTTTAAATTGTATACCCAATGCCTCCCTATAACTCTGTTTTTAAAAAATATTAAAAAGTTGAACAGTTTAGATGCTATGGAATCCTGCGTTGAGAGTGGGCCACCCGGTATACGTACCTATATTAAATAATAAAGACCGCTTCAAAATCAAATCAAATCAATCTAATTCCTCATAATTTCCATAGTTATACCTTAAACGCCTTCTAATTCAATTCCCGTTATTCAATACCCATTAATTCCTCTAACACCATCTGGTACTAATGCCCATGGTAAATTTCACTTTAAATAAATAATAAAATGTACCTTTTGATCATCCCAAAGGTCCGTAAATTTACTTGTGGTTTCTTAAACCTGATGGTTTTTTAAACATGGTTTTTTTTTTATACAAGGTGGTTTTTAAACCGGGTGTTTTTTTAAACGAAGTGTTTTATTATTTAAAGGAGCTTTGTAAGAAGGATTTACTATGTTTAATGGTTCCTTATGCCGAGTCGCTAAAGATCGGAACATTAATTCGTTTTCAACTGAAATTACATGTCTACATACTACATAGGTTTAAATAAAACTTAAAAAAAACATATTTCCGATGAGTTTAGTTAAATTTTTGATGTGTCTCTTTTAGCCCCGGTGTTCGATATGTAAAGCAAATTGGTTAGTATCAATAAAAATAATAAGTTAGCAACAAAATGAATTTTTATTTTATTCTGAGTGACTTTTGCCAGTAGATCTATAAAGCACTTCATTTTTGACAGAAAAATTATCACTTAATAATTTCATTAAGTTAATAGGAACTAACAAAATTGTCGCGATTATCTCCCGTTGCTATAAGCAACGTAAACAAAAAGGAGCCTTCTAATTGGTTGAAAATAAATTAATGTAATTTTTAAGTAAATTCATTGCTAAAATAAAGTCTTACCTTTAATCCGTGGTTAATTCGTCTAATGCATCAACTAATGCTAGTAATGCCTGAACTAATTCCTTTACTTCTGCCACTATTTCCCACGATTTGTAGGTACACCAAAATTCCTCTGCAGTTTACCTTTCGATGGTATATCTATGATTTCACCTTGATATGCGTTAGTATATACTAGATAAAGATGAATGTTTTTAAAATGTTTTGCCGAGTTTACATTTCTTTTATCTTTTGATCATTTAAACAATTTCTTTCAGCATTTTTCTGCGACAAACCATCAAAGTTAAAAACCAATTACGCAAATATGGAAATTGCATTGCGAAAGCAATACGAACAATTAGGTATATCTATTTAAAATAATAATGGCGGCATCTACCATGACTGCCTATTTAGAATTCTTTAAAGTTTTTCAATAAGTAAATAAATAAAGAATACTTAATTACCTCTGTGCGCATTAGGAAGGAAGCCTGGGTAGATATATTACAACTTGAATATTTTTTGCTTTTCTGCAACAGTCAATTGGCATTATTTGTATTTTGTAATTCAGAATTGGCCAATTTAATTTCAGAAAGTGTTTTTATACTCTAGATTTGCCGATTTTGTCGGTGTAAATATGTATGTATTAAAAAAATTTTAAATTTTTTTTTAAATTCGGAATGCCATCCATAATCTTGTGCTTTAAATTACGGAACACTACAAAAAAACTGCAACAAGTTTTTGCGAGACAGGGACGGATCTAGAAAGTGTTTGACGGGAGGACGCAAATGCTCCGAAACATCTGCCGTTTTGCAGATTAGAAACAGATCAATGCCGGCTTCCACTAGAATGCGCGCAATCCATTTAAGAAAAGCCATAAAAATGTTCCGGTGAAAACGCAAATAGCGTTCCCTATACTGGATTGTGATGCACTTCGTGCATGGTTTCATAGGCGTAGTTAGACTGTCAACACTGGGGGTGCTGATGTCCAGTGGCGGCTCGTGACATATTAACGTGGGGGTGCACAAAAGCAGGCGAAAATTTTTTCAAGACCACGCCCAAATTTGGTCAATCATTTTTAGTAAATATTTTAATGTGATGTTAACAGCAGGTTTAGGTCTTTCAATGTTCTGGACAATCACTTTCTCCTCCAACGGTAACTTGCTAAAAGATTTTTTCAAAAATTCCACGGTGTATTTTATATCCGACGACGCAGTCATTGTTTTTTCTTGTTTATTTAACTTTAAACTTTAACTGAATTCAATAAAACCATATTAAACCTTAATAAACAAAAAAAAATAGTCAAAATACCGGCTAAAAATTTCCGCGAATTTGAACGACTACGACTGGTTAAATTTAAATTATCAAATTAATGCAGAATTGCAGAACATGACATACACAAGCTATTATGCGGCTTTCGTATTTTACGAGATTTTTATGATCATAGACCCGCTCTGACAAGTAAACTGGGCGTGAACTATACGGTACACGGAGAGAAATTTTTAACAGAATCTGCAACTACCTAAATATACTTGAATTTGTAGCAGAATTCGAATGCTGGAAATATTAATATGAAGAATTCATTACATATAATGTATATTATAAAAATAGGTTAGTTCTAAAATTAGCCTATACTTATATTGTAAATATCTTTTGGGGGTGCTAATTTAGATTTCGGGGGTTCTTAGTACCCCAAGTACCCCCCTAACTACGCCTATGCATGGTTTATTTAGTTGTCTACCTTTTGATTATTACCAGTGTGGCTGCCTTTTATAGTGGAGTTAATTCCGCCGGGATGACGCTACGGTGTATTGATGGCCGCTTTGCTTTTGTTAAAGGCTTTTAATACATCTTACCGCTGTTGTCGGGATTGCTTGGGTTATGGCTACCCGTAGAGTCCTAACAAGGACGAAACGGCCGTCGTGGTCTACCCGCCCCAGGGTATTCATTGGGCTTGGATCCCTGTGTATTCCAATATAAAAAAAAAACAGTTACACACTTGTCCGATATGCCACAATTATTACACTGTATTAATATACAGGGTTAGTTGAAATAACCGGAACGGCTAATTTTCTTCAAAACTACCAAAGCTAAATCAATGAATTTTGATACAGATGGATAACTTTAAAAATTGAATTGAAAATTGACAATTGCGACGTTGCCAGATTTTTAGTTTTTTCTGTAACTCAAGGAATGTTTTTTTTTTCAAATGTAACACTACCCTTTTTTTATTGAATTCGATTCCTCCCATCAACATTAACATTTTCTGATAGTATCAAATTTGTATCTCAAATAGTTCTATGGGAAAAAAAGTTAATTAGTTACAACTCTAACTCTAAAAAATCCAATATATTTCCATTTAAAAACGTTTCAAATAATGTGAAAAAATTGATAGACATAATGTACCTAATAGTATCGATAACAATAATAACAACAAACAACTATTAACAATAACATAGCTAGTAAAAATTACTTACATATTTTCGATTTCATAATCAAATTAATATTGTAGTGTATAGTGTTTCTTAGGTCAATTTAATGACATTAAACTTTGGGAATTTCCTAACCATAGGCGTTTCACACAAATAATTAATATGCGTATACACACTTATAAGTTTGTTTTACATTAGGTGTTTGTACATACTACACTTTATAAACCCACTGTATATATAATAATATTTTATTAAAATATTAAATATAAGGTAACTCAAAAATTCTATATACAAAACTAAAATCAGAAAAACAAACCTGACACGGCACGACACTGCTCAGAAAATGCTTTAATTTTTTTACCAGAACTTCAATCTCGTCAACCAGACTCCGGCCCGTTCATCAAGGCATAACCACGTATATTTTATCTCCGTCTCTTCCACGCCATCGGCGGTCACTGGCCTATCTCTGTCTGGCGGAATCGATCGTCAGACGGGCCGGGTACCGGTTCAGCTTATATCCTGGCGCTTCCAACCGCAACAAATTACATGCTGTTGCCAATTCTTCAAAATTTTCGGATTTGTAAGCACAGGGTAAGTATATACGAGAAACAAGGGTTTGTTAATTAGTTGTTTTTAAACATTGAAAAAACTTTTTGTCTTGATTTCAGTTATATTGTTTCTTAAGGACTAAAGAATGTATTATAATTTAACAATGAATGGCTTGTTATTTTTTTCTGTCACACTCAAAACTCCTCGGTTTAAAGTATATTTGCAAACTAGCTTTCAAAGAAAGTTACTGACTAACAATTGAATACTGATATAAATGAAACATCTTTAATAAAAAAACTTAAAGAATTGAAGAAGAAAGATCTGACAACCCTGGTTGTGCGGTCGGTCTCTTTGAGACTGTTTACCGCCGTATGGAATGATTGGAATGTCCTCAAACTGAGATTGGATAAATAATACTATAGTAATTTTTACTAGCTCTGTTATTGTTAGTAGTTGTTTGCTGTTATTATCGTTATCGATACCAGTAGGTACATTATGTCTACCAACCTTCATTTTCACATTATTTCAAACGTTTTAAATGGAAATAGATTGGATTTTTTTTAGAGTTAGAGTTGTAACTACATAATTAACTTTTTTTCCCATAGAACTATTTGAGATAAAAATTTGATACTATCAGGAAATGGTAATGTTGATGAGAGGATCGAATTCAATAAAAAAAAGGGTAGTGTTACATTTGAAAAAAAAACATTCCTTGAGTTACAGAAAAAACCAAAAATCTGGCAACGTCGCAAGTGTCAATTTTCAATTCAATTTTTCAAGTTATCCACCTGTACCGAAATTCATTGATTTAGCTTTGGTAGTTTTGAAGAAAATTAGCCGTTCCGGTTATTTCAACTAACCCTGTATATTATCTTCTATTAACTATTACTAAAAAACTTCAATTTAAACTTTTCTTAAATTCACATAATATGAATTTGTTGCTCACTGTATTTTACGTGGTTATTTTATTTACATTTGATCAGTCCCCGTATTCAAAATATAATTGGATTTTATTTGGGTGGCAAAACTATATTATCATCTCGTTAATAAGTCTATTAAATCTCCTTTTGTAAGACCGACAGCCCGTTTTGTCGAAAAAACCAAAAGGCGATTATTTAGATTTAATTTTCGTTAGTCATCGCCGTTCATAAAGATAACTTCCTTTATAATGATGTCAAGTAACCCTCTTAAAGGCCGAATAGTTGTGTTGAGACTTAATTAAAACATTCAATAAAAATGTACACCTTTAAAATTAAAAAAATAGTATATTATTACCCAAGGTTTAGACAGCAACTATTATTTTCCCGAGCGTAGAATTTAAATCATAAGGAGAGAAGCGACGAGGGATTTAAGACACGAGTGTTATTAGCTGTCTAAACAGTGGTTAATATTTTTTTTTCACTACATAGTTACACATTTACAAGACCTTTATTTTAACAGTAGGTGTTAATAATACTTATAATAGTATAGTAAAGTACACGTTTCGTAAGAAGCGGTTTAGCGCACGCATCTATTTTAAAAAACGAGCCACAAAGTGGCGAGTTTTTTTATTGACACATGCGCTAAAACGCCTTATGAGACATGTGCTTTATACATTTTTTTCTATTTCACCTTTTATAATCAAGAAAAATACATTTTAAAAGAAAATAAATCCTTCAAATTTTGTAAATTTTTATGTCTAAATTTTATGTTGGTAATACTATTTTTTATCATAGTAGCCTCTGGACAACAAAAATTATTTTGCAAACTGTCATTTTTTGATTTATTGACCCATTTTCTCCACGGGATTCTAAAGTTATTTTAGCGATATGAGATTTGAAATTGGACGGAATACGTTGTGTGATCCTTGTACATTCGGTACATATACAGTGCGTTCGGAAATTCGGAAGATTTTGCTACTTTTTTTCGAATTTCAAAAGACGTGATTTTACGTCACGGCATTGCAATTTAGTATAGGGAAGATGGAAAATTCAATTAAAGTTGAAGTTAAAATCGACATTCGAAGGTTAGTAGATTGAATTTTGGATAGGATTTGGCAGAAAATGATAGCTTGAAGCATCTACAAAAGATTGATTGATATATTTATATAACCAACATACATGACTGTTATCCACACAGAATAAAAAAGTAGGTTATCAAGCTATTTTTCCTCTGCGAAAAATGGGTTTTCTCGTAAATCACAAAGGCCGCGCAAGTCAATGAAATAAAACATTTAAATGTTACCAACATCAAATAAAGAAAAAACGCGTATCGAAATAGCTTCATTACGATACGCAAATGCGTATCGTACTGAGCTTATTATGAACATGAAATAGAAAAAAATCCTTACACTTTCTAAAATTTTCTTATCTTCTATCCTTATTTATTCAAATATCATAAAATGACTCATAAAATGGACCGGGTGTACACTGAAAAAAAACTTCTAATTCTTATAGGCATTCACATACTTTTTATACAACTGTTTAATACTATAATATGTGACAGCAAAGCGCTTTCCTACTGCAAGACAACGAAAATTGCTAGACCGCTGTGTAGTGATAATATCACGGTAATTTAGCCAATAGGAAATAGAAGTTATTGCTACCATAGAATGGTTTATAGCCATTATTGCTCTGAATTCTCACAGTAATTATCAAGTTCTATTGTGGGTACCTATAATCTGGTTTTATATACTGTATTAGTTCCGACTAGCAGTTGCAATCAAACTTGACATTAATCATAATATTATTTGCTTGCTACGGTTAATAAACCATGCATATACTTAGCACTAAAAATCAGTAGGTACTATAGTTCTCAAAAATGTAAGTAGCTTCCAGTCTGATATTGTTCTAGTCATTTAACATTAACATTGCATATGATTATCTATTATGTTACATGGTTTACTGAGATGGTAAAATTCGTCCATAGATTATATAAAGTCCAATACTAATGACGGGTTGTTTAAAATAAGAATCTTCTATTGCTTTATCTGACATGCAAAGTTTAAGAAAACTTAAATACAAAGTAAAAATAAGTTGATTAAAACAGGTATTGGTATGACCAATAAAATTCAAATTCAGACAGGACAGCTAGAAGACTCGATGTGACCTGCGCAACAAATAAGTTGAAACTAATACTACGGCGCGCGGCGATTGTCGATAGCGTTGTCGCACGGGTTTTTTAATTTGTACTGAATTTTTTTTGAAAATGTACTGAATTGGTTAAAAACGTACTGAATTTAAAATTAATTTAAAACTTTAATAAAACAATAAATAGTATTATAATTATTATAGGTTTATTCCAAAAAATTAAAATATTTTTGATTTAATTTTTTAATACTTATTATAGGACATTATATAATAATATGTTTATTAATTAACACAAAAAATAAATTACGAAAGTTAACAAGTGTTTTCAAAATAATATAACCAAAGTTAAAGAAATATTTTCTAACATGCCATGAAGGCCAAAAATTCAGTCACGTTTTTTTAAAATTAATTAATTCTTTACACGCTTGCGCTACGTAAATCAAACAAGTTTATTTTATTTAACTCTAAACAACTAACCTAAAACCGAAACAAACAGTTTAAATTTAAACACTAACTTCTCATTAGTCGCTACTCGCATACGCGACACCTACGCTCCAAAGGACAGAGACTACGGTTTTTAATCCTAAAATACTAAAATATTATTATATAAATTTATATAAAATTACTTCAATTTTTCGACGGGATCTAGCGAATAAGCTTTTCTAGTTTTGATTGTATGACATAAATACATAATATTCGTGAGTAAAAGTGCGCACAGAAAACAGAATCCGCGGAAAATGAAAGGGATTTTTAAAGACTTATCAATTCTCGCATTTCGTACTGAATTTCGTAGTTTTTGAAAAAGTTGTACTGAAGTACTGAATTAAGTCATTTCGTACTGAATTCAGTACAACGATCGTTACGAATGCTCACTAACGTCTTGTAGATTTTAGGTTTTAACGGATACAATTGGTTTTTGGGGACGGTCTTCTAGTTTCTTAATCGCAGAGAAAGCGCTTTACTGGAAACAAAATGCGTCGCATTGAGAAGATACAATTTATTTCTTAAAAAAAATAGCTGTATCAAAAGTAGTTCATTATTCAACAAGACTGTGCTGCTAATGGACTAATTACTACCAATAAAAATACTGTTCTAGCGAATCTGGAATTGATATACAGTGAAGCAGGTTTGATACACTAGCAATTTATTTAATATGGGTTAATACAAAATAAGCTATCAATACAAACTATGTCTTAACAAACCTATTGTATTAGATCATTTTCCTCGGTTTACGTGCAAATGTCATTCATAAAGATTTCATGACTCTATAAACATATTAGATGAAGTATACAAAGCGTTGGAATCTCATATAGATACGTTTTTAGTACAGCGATCTTTAAAGTCACGCGATGTCAGGTGCGAATAGCGGATGTCAGATTGGATGTTCGCCTAAAAAATTATTTTATGGTTGGATTTTGAAACAACAAATCCCTAGCTCTAAAAAATGTTCACTCCAACTATAGTTCAGTTCTAGAAAGTTACACTTGCATATGGTGAGTTGGATTTTGGCTGCTTTGCTAGTAAATTGGTGCAAGTCCTTAAAAATATTTCGAGCAAATTTTTTTTTGATTGGTGGACCACTGGTGTAAGTCGCCAGTAAATTTGAATGCCTTGTTTCCAAAATTACGGACGATTAATGTTAATGATAACGTATGACGTACATAATTTTATTTTATATACAAGGTGTCCTAAAAAGTATGGTCAATAATTTGGGATAGAGTAGCTTGGGTAAAGATAAAGTAAGAGCTCCATATAAAATTGTGTCCTATGTCTACTTACCACGAAGCTACAACCCCCTGGTACTCTGAAGATGTATTTTTTTTATAAATATTTTCGAAACTCTTGTAGATACAAATTTAAAATTTAGATAGTTTGCTGAATAGAACTGTGGTCTTAAAAATGTTGATATTTAGGAAATTTCGCCTAAGGGATAGTAGGGTAAAAACTTATATTTACGCTAACATTTATACTTTTTTATGTCAAATTAGAAAAACCAAACATATTTTACGAACAAAAGGTACTATTGGTAAGACATGATTGCATGCACCGCTTCCTAGATAAATTTATTTTAAAGTTACCTTGGATATGGAAAAATCGCTAATTTATGTTATTTACTAGTATAAACAAATCCTAAAATGGATTGTTTATGTATGAAATTAATTTATTTAATAAAACAAACAATTTAAGTGCCTCAAAACGATTCAACATTCTTAAGTAAAATATCAATAACCCATTACTACGTATGCTGTCGTATTTTTCGGATGCAAAGTGATTTTTAAATAAATTTACCTAGAAAATGGCACATCCAATCAAATCTTACCAATAGCACCTTTTTTTGTAAAATATGTAAGGTTTTACTAATTTGACATAAAAAGGTATAAATGTTAGCGTAAAAAAAATATGTGTTTTTTAACCCCACTAACCCCTATTTCTGGTAATTTCTCTTAAATATCGAGATTCCTAAGACCACAGTTCTATTCAGCGTACAAAGTTTACAAAAAAATTCTAATTTTTAAATTTGCATCTCCAATGGTTTCGAAAATATTTAGAGAAAACCATCCTCAGAGTACCCTTGTCGATGGTTGATGTTCGATACAAGGCTATGTACTTTTTTGTATTAACTATTTTATTTAAAAATACATCATTTGTTAGTACCAGTTGACTCTGATGACATGATGCTGTTTTGATTGTTTGCAGTCTTTTTTAAAATATACCACCTGTGTATTATGTTAAATTATTTATTTTAATTGATCAAAGTGCGTCCTACTTTGTCCCTGTGTATTTGTGCCTGTAAGTTTTTAGTTGGTATTATTTTTTATATTGTAGATATAACTTGTTTTATGTTTCTTACAGCAGTCCTGATGATGGCCTATTTGGGCGAAACGCGTAGGAACTAATTTTATTTTAAATAAATTGTAAAAGGAAAACTTTCTTTCCCAACCCCAAAATTACAACAGAGTTGTCTTTTCTCTTGGACAGCTTGTATAAGTCCCTGGCTCATGTTATTTAATAGAAATCAAATTGTACACACAAGTAGAAAAATATTGTCATCATTCAATGTTCCTTCTATGTAATAACAGTTATTGTTTTTATCAAAGCTGGGTAGATATTTTTTCTAATTTCCCTGGTATATAACAAGACTTCCGTGACGAAAACAATTACGAGTAGTTGCATAGTAAAATGGCTTGTAATTAACAGAATAACTGACAGGTCTCTAAGTACTGTTTATATATGCGATGATATTATAGTAGTTGTTGACGTATACCAAGAGCTTGCGACGTTTTTCTTTAACAGCAGGAAACCAAGTTGTTTTGAACCAGAAGGAAATACTGTAAATAATTATCCGTTTATTTTAGTTAATTTTTTTCTAGTCCATAATCTCATGAGATTCATTTTATTCAATTAATTTTTTTTTTTATTGATTTTGGTTATATTTTGATTGGGGTCTCCAAGCATATTTGTGTAGGGTGTGTTTTAAATCCCAACAATTAATAGACAAAGAATTTGAGCAATCTTCAGAAAACTCGAATCTTCTTTCTCTCTCTCCCCCTCTGTATGTCTTCTATCGAAACTCAGCTGAACATCCAGTTTAACCGGAAGTTGATTTTTTGGGAAGATAATAAAAATTGAAGATAGCCGTTTGCTCTAAGACGTACTGTTAGAAAGTGAGAAGCTGTCAAAGTTCAAAAATGTCACTTTTCGACAGTCAATATCTCGGAAACTATGAAGTATAGACTAATAATGCATTTAATAAAAATTATTATAATTTTATGTGGAATTTAAAAATGTAAAAATATATAGGGTGTTCCATTTGAAAAAAGTACATTTTTTCTTGTTCCGCTTTTTTGAGCCACCCTGTATATCATAAAATATTTTAGCGTTATGCTCCATTGTCAATCCTATAACTTTTATATAACACTTTTTTGTAAATCTCTTATAGTTTAGGCACTATCGAAGGCGAACACCTTGTTGACACACCCTGTATACTGAGAAAAAAGCCTTCTATTACTTATATATTTACTTATTCTTTATTTAACTGTTTAATACTATATGTGACAGCAACAGATATTTTTAGTTGATTAATCCGAAAAAAATATAAAAATTACCAAAAACTCAGTGACGTCTTATTTTTTGCCAATATTATTTGTTAATGCGCCCCTTGAGACGTCACTGGACGTAATAATTTAGCGCTACACGAGCGTTTTATCACTAAAAATATCATTACCAAAATTAAATTAAAATCTGCTAAAGGATATTAAAAATATTTATAATTTAAATACTCGTTAAAATTATTTAAAAAAAAACTTAAACCCAACGGTTTCCGTTCTAGTTGGATTTATCAAAAATTTTTATGGGACATAATTTGATCAAAAAATAATTATCTTTAAGAACCACAACATTTAAAAGTTCCTGTCATCGAAAAAATTCTTTGCACCGTGGCGCCACCTACATCTTGTATTATTCAAACACATTTTTTATACAGCTGTGAAGCCAATCATAGAGGCTAAAAACTGGAGTTTACAGAATTTACATGTCACTTTTAGTTTTCAAAATAATTGCCCTGGGAGTTTTTATTGAAACACCCGGTTTGTATTTTCCGGACACACTGTATATTTGCCTGTATTTTTATACCTTCCCAAACATAGTTAACATACTTTAGAGTTGTCTGTTAAACCCTAATAGCTCATTAATAAGCCGGCGCTACACATAAAATGATTAAGAGCGGTTTACCATATTTTGACGTGTACTTTGACAGTTACAAGCTATAAATAAAAGCTAAATCACCGGAAACGCATGTATTTATGTGTTAAATCCAAAACAAAAGACGAACAGCGCTTTGCATGGTAGACTGCGATTTCTAAATATAACAGGTGAACTGCTGCTATACATTTCTGTTAAAATACGAATACAGGAATCTAACATGCGATTGAGACCGAACCCACAGAGAAAAAGGTTTTATTCAACTTAGCAATACAGTGTGAGTTTATAACTAACGGAATAAATGCAGTAAAGCTCGTACAGTTTTTTCCTTTTGGAAAAATGTTTGGGAACGAGAATATAATAAATATATTGGTTACCACAAAAAGAAATCCTTTAATCCCTAAAATATTTGGTTTAGACGCGCCTATTCGATATTTTTTTCTGGTAACAAAATACTATTTAACCATTAAAATATAAAAATATATCGAATAAAATATTTTTAATAGATGATTTTATAATTCCTACAAGGTTATCTAATTATTACAAAAAATAAACCCTCTTTTTATAACTAAAATATACTTTTTAGGAACTAAATATTTCCTTATATAAAATATGGAGAAATGATTTAGGTAACTTTTAGCGAGCGCTATATAGTCTATCCCTTACTACAACGGAACAGAGAGGGGCAAACTAACCTAAAACAATGATCTGTCGTTGCTCCGCGTGGTTTAAGTTGAACGGAGTAATTCAAAAGATATCATTTATCATTTGATTGCCGTTGTTGGTGGGTGATTGATGTCTGATGGTATGGTGTACTTTTAGTGCAAGTGCGAGGTGCATGACTGCAAACCTAATTTTGTGTTCCATGATATAGGTGTTGTGTAGATATGTCCTTATATTCAAGATTTATTTGTATGTGTTTATTTTCCCTTAAACCATAAACTTGATCGTCTGTTTTTTGTAACATAATTTATAATAAATAAAAAGTAATCTTATTTACGGGGTTGTAAAAATAAATGCTTTCCTAAAAAAACATTGCCGCTAATTTTCGTGTTTTATTAAGCCTTATCTCAACTGATAATATATGTTTGTGCAGTACAATTTTATTTTTTTTTAAATTGTATCTATCAAATCCCTTGCGAGTGTGGCGAATCGTACATTGGAGAAACAAAAAAAAACCTCTTCCCGTACGAGTTAAAGAACATATGAAACATATTCGAAGAGGTGAAACTTTGAGATCAGGTATAGCGGAACATGTATGGATGGACCAACCAACATAATATACAGTGGTCAGAAGCCAAGGGTTTGGACACGGAACAGCACTGGAGAAACCGTAAATTCATAGAAGCAGCTTTCATGAATCAAAATACCCATATATTTAGTAAACCAAGTACAGATAGGTATTCCCAATATCTAGCAGCCCCTTCTTGTCCAAAACCAACAGCTCAAACTTCACACTCCAATAAGCACGTAGGCGGAGTAATCAAGCTTCATTGCACATGGATAGTATTTAAGACAGTAACCTTAGAATTATAATTTAGTTTACACTTGAAAACGGTAAGAGATCCTACTAACTAACCAAAACGTTGTATTAAGTAACAAAATAAAGACAATGGAAATCCGACAAGGTAATTTTTTTGATATTTTCAGAAAGTTGGCGAGTAAGAGGCTATGTAGAAACATCAGTTTCATCATAAAAAGTTTCAATCTATAATAACAGGAATACAGTAAAAAAAAGGAATGTGTGCAGTTGTTTTTGCTTTTATCAATTAATTATCAAAATATTAAAAGCTTAATTGAATTGAAGGGAAAGAAATAAGACACTTTAAATCTTCCTCCACTGGTATATTAAAAGTTTAAGGTTTAATAATACAGGGCAGGGCACATTCTCTACATGCTTCGAATGCAGTAGCATTCATCATCAGGCGAATAGAATAAGGAAATTTGGAAATGTAACAGGTGCAAACAGTTCCAACGGAGCTACAAGATGATGGAAAAAACAAGCAAATTGTATGGAAAACTTTCAACGTAATGGTAAACCTATCGAGAGGCCATTCGTGAAATATTGACAGAAGTTAAGTAAAGTAAGATGGTTGTCGCATTAATGAGACAACACCATTAGTGTGAGGGATGTTTAAAATTGGAATGTTAGATGTAGTAAAAAGTATATTTATAATAAAATGAGGAGTAGTTGAAAGATCACATATATTAGTGAACTAGAGATTTAAGAGTGAGGAGAAGAGTATTGAAATGAGGAGTAGCTGAAAGGTCACCACACATTAGTGAACTGGTTACGTAAGTGTGAGGAGAAGAAAATTTAGCAGTGGAGAAGTGAGTTTTAATAAAATCATACATCTAACATTCCAATTTTAAACATCCCTCACACTTATGGTGTTGTCTCATTAATGCGACAATTATCTTACTTTACTTAACTTCTGTCAATATTTCACGAATGGCCTCTCGGTAGGTTTACCATTACGTTGAAGGTTTTCCATACATTTTGCTATTCTCCATCATCTTGTAGCTCCGTTAGGACTGTTTGCACCTGTTACATTTCCAAATTTCCTTATTCTATTCGCCTGATGACGAATGCTACTGCATTCAAAGCATGTAGAGAATTTACCCTGTATTCAGGGCCGATCCTAACAGGTGTGCAGCTCGTGCACCGCACGCGGGCGGCCAAAACAAGGGGCGGCCTCAGATAGTTCTGTCAATCAAGTAAAACTTTTTACGAATTTCTCGAAATAAAAATGAAGTGACATTTATCAAACTACAAAAGATAACTTTAAATTAACGTCGAAGAAGAAAACAATATTTTTGTGAATTATTTCAAATGGATTTATTTATTAAATATTTTCAATCAAACCAGCCAGCACCAGTGGTGAAATTTCTAGTTTTTTTGATGTGGTACAAGAGGTATATAATTACTTTTCTGTGTCCCCGTATCGATGGGATTTACTCAAAAAACACGTGAAAACTCTTACTTAAAAACCGTTAAGTGAAACAAGATGGGAAAGTATCAATGCTATTAGATTAGACCTCTAAAATTAGAGCTAAAAAACATTATTACCGCATTAAAGGCCTTAATTGAAGATACCACCAGGGACACGAAAACAAAAATGGGTGCTAAATCAATAATTAAAAGTCTTGAAACATTTAAGTTTTTGTGTTCAATTTTAATTTGGCATGATTTATTATCAAGAATTGATGTATTGAGTAAAATGCTTCAAAATCCTAAATTAAACATCGCGGAATGCATTAAAGGCTTAGATAATCTTAAAAAATATTTAGTTTTCCAAAGATCTGACGATAATTTTAAAATATTTGTCGATTTAGCAACAACACTTGCTAGAGATTTAGATAATGATCCCGAATTTCCCATCTCGAAGCTCAGAAAAAAAAGTTAGTTTATTTGATTACGAGGGCAGTGATGAACCAGTTTTAAATCCCTTCCTGCAATTCAAGATTGCTTTTTATTTTGCAGTTCTTGATTACGCGATCTCTTCGATAAATGAAAGATTTACCTTATTATCTGAGTGCTATTCAATATTCTGCTTTCTGTATGAGTTTTACACCATTTCTACCTCATGAAAGCCTGCATGGACTTAGATAATAAGTTACAGGTACAGGAGGAAGGAACTATTGTGAAAGTTATAGACAACTCTTTAATGAAATAACTTCATTTAAAGATATTTTTCCAGGTAAAAAACAGCCAATTAGAAATTTTAGTCAAAAATGATCTCATTCCCTGTTTTCCAAATTTTGCTCTAGCAATAAGGATTTTTTTTAACCTTACCTGTTTCTGTGGCTTCAGGTGAAAGAAGTTTCAGTAAATTAAAAATTATTAAAAATTACTTGAGAAATAATATGACACAAGAAAGACTTTCCGATTTGGCCATCATCCTCTATTGAATCCGAAATCTCTGAAAAAAATTAATCTCACCGCAATTATTCACAAATTTGCTTCTCAGAAAGCCACAAAAATTATTTTATAGTTAATTATTGGGTAGTCTTCGAGGAAGGACTGATTTATATACTTTTCGTTTCGCGAGATTTATGCTTTAGTACTTTTTGTTATTTTATATTTTCTGGTAAATACTGTTGTTTTACATTTCTAATTATAAAATGTCTATTTTTGTTTCAAAAGTAATTTTTTTGTTGGGTCATTATTTTGTTAAAGCAAAAAAAAAAAGGTGTGGCTAATATAACATTTTAGCTGGCCCAAAAATAAAGTCTCCCGTAAAATTTTATTTGTAGTTTGCATTTTTATTAATGTTTAACTTTTTATATACTCTTATGTACATGTAGATGAGTTTATAACGTCAACGTTAAGTATTACTCAAAATAGAAAAAATTCTTTAGAGGGGCGGCATAATAGGTCTTTGCACGCGGGCGGCCGACACCCTAGGATCGGCTCTGCCTGTATTATTAAACCTTAAACTTTAAATATACCAGTGGAGGAAGACCTAAAGTGTCTTATTTCTATCCCTTTAAACATACACTCCACTTAAAGTATGGACTATTTCTTCAAGTTTAATTGAATTGATTTAGTCCCTTAACATGAAGAAGAAACGAAATATTGATCAAAAAATAAAATGACGAAATGAACTACCCCTTAAACCAAATATTTTACGATATTTATTAGCACATTACTTTCCTTACAAATTACAGATAATTTATAGGTATCATACCAACGAGAAATATCGTTGCAATTTATTACTAAATTGCTCACAAACAATTTGTTTCTCTGAAATTACCTCTGCGGCAATCGTTTGACGTAACTGGTGAAATTAATTCCAATGACATCGTAAATTACCCTATTAGAAAATTACCTCCAGTGCGGTCTTCAAGTAGTGGCATAAAATTACTATTATCTAATAGCGCGGCATGACAAAAATGGAGTAAAACAGCCAACTGCAAGCAATTCACTGTGCTTTACAGTTATTAATCGATAGTCTGTAGTTCTGAGAAGTTCAATTTGAGGCAGGTTTCCTGAAAGCTATTACACTTAATTGATTAAACTTAACCTGGCCTGCGCTACCATCTAAAGAGATGATAAAAAATTGATTTTCCAACTTGAAACAAACCTTCCGCCATTACACAATTGGCTGAATAGATTGCAGCAAATAACTTTCGTTGTATAATAGAGCAATGGCACTTTTTATTGGCCAAACGGGTGGCAATTTTAAAAGACTCCTTTTAAATAGAAGCTATTAATTAAGTTCACTGTTGTTTTATTTGACGATTAGTCCTAAATGCGGAGAACGAAACGTCGCCATTTACTGCCAAATGGGTTTGGGATTGCTTGAGAAAAAAAGTCCTTAAGGAATTGAAATTAGTTGGAAATCTAGCTCTTCTCTATATGTGAAATGACATCAACAATTAAAGATGAGCAATTGAGTTTGCCATCGGGTACAAGAACCTGTATTATGGGTTGATTGACATTAGAATCACTCCAATGCCTATGCATAACAAACCAACCTTGTTTGAAGGTGGTAGACCATGTGGTATCTATATAGAGTGTCCCAGATAAGAATGCACTCTATAGGGATATCGTAAACCATAGGAGATACAGAGATGGTTAAATTAGAGGAAAGTTGCGCATTACTGAATCCTGTAACGTCATGTTTTCAAATTTAAAAAATTCCGAATGCTTCCGAAGATATTTGGATAAAACCGAATTTTCGCGATTTCGTTTTAATTGATTTATGATTCTGTTTGAAGAGACATATCAAAATAAATTTTACATTTGCATTGCCACTTTTTCTCCCCTACAAGATGGTTTAATCACATTTTTGATCAGACGTTTCGTTTAGTCACAACCATCATCAACTTTGTTATTTTAAATAGTAGGAAAATTTTATTTTATGCTTAATAAATTCTCCATTTTATTCTAAATCTAACGGTGTATCACACTTATTATTTATTAGACGTTTCGATATAGAAAACACATCATCAATGAAAATAGGTACATTATCGAAAATATTTTTGTTTTTATTATTGTATTTAAACACTAGTTGGATTTTAAAACATTTTTTTAAAAGAAACTTATAACAAAACATAATATCTAATAAAACTTATCTGAAAAATGCAACAAGTAATAATTAATTGTAATTATTAAATACAATTATTTTTTATTTTTAAAAAATGCATGATAATATTCAAACAATCAAACATAACGTACCATTTAAGTTCGGCATCATATTATGGGTGGCTATGAAATTGATTGACGCTCGCAATTGTTTAAATAGTTTCTTTAGATCTGTCACTTGACATGATTTGCTGTTACATCGAGAGTCATAAGAATTGTGCGCAAAAACATGATAATAATTACCAAATTTAAAACTAACAGGTCTCTGTAACTAAGTGACAAATCTAAAGAAACTATTTAAACAATTGCGAACGTCAATCAATTTCATAGCCACCCATATGATGCCGAATTTAAATGGTATTTATTTTTTTTTTTAATGTATTTTTCTTGATTATAAAAGGTGAAATAGAAAAAAATGTATAAAGCACATGTTTCATAAGGCGTTTTAGCGCACGTGTCAATAAAAAAACTCGCCACTTTGTGGCTCGTTTTTTAAAATAGACGCGTGCGCTAAAACCGCTTCCTATGAAACGTGTACTTTAGTATACTATTAATAATTAAAATTAATTATTACTTGTTGCATTTTTTAGATAAAGTTTATTAGATATTATGTTTTGTTATAAGTTATAAGTATCTTTTAAAAAAATGTTTTAAAATCCAACTAGTGTTTAAATACAATAATAAAAACAAAAACATTTTCGATAATGTGCCTATTTTCATTGATGATGTGTTTTCTATATCGAAGCGTCTAATAAATAATAAGTATTATACACCGTTAGATTTAGAATAAAACGTAGAATTTATTAAGCATTAAATAAAATTTTCCGGCTATTTAAAATAACAAAGTTGATGATGGTTGTGACTAAACGAAACGTCGGATCAAAAATGTAATTAAACTATTTTGTAGGGGAGAAAAAGGGGCAATGAGAATGTAAAATTTATATTGACATGTCTCTTCAAATAGAATTATAAATTAATTAAAACGAAATCGCGAAAATTCGGTTTTATCCAAATATCTTCGGAAGCATTCGGAATTTTTTAAATTTGAAAACATGACGCTACAGGATTTAGTAATGCGCAACTTTTCTCTAATTTAACCATCGCTGTATCGCCTATGGTTTACGAGATCCTTGTAGAGTGCATTCTTATCTGGGACACCCTGTATATTATCAAAATAATTACTTTGTTGGACTTCTATTGTCTTTATTTTGTTACTTAATACGACGTTTCGGTTAGTTAGTATCTCTAACCGTTACCAAGTGTAAACTAAATTATAATTCTAGGGCCCTAAATACTATCCATGCATGTGCAATGATGCTCTATTACTTAGCATACGTGCTTACTACTCTTACTAGAGTGTTTGGTATTGTAACAAGAAGATCAGATCCTAAATCCTCTAGATCATCAATATTCATAGAGTGTAGTTCATTTGCTCGGCAGGCACCCATTACACCCATAATCAATACAACCTTAAGGAAAATTATTAAATTATATTATATAGTAGATATTAAATCAAAATAATAGTGTTGATTTACTTGACAATCTCTTCTTTTCTTATAATCTTACGCAAATTGTAACTCTCCCTACCCGGACTATGGGTCCCTCACACAGTCTAATAGACATTATCACTATAACTAATAAAGAACTACTTAAAGGTGAGGTTTTGCACCATGACATGCATGAAATCACTGACCATCAACTCATATACTGTACATTAAATTGCAAATTGCCTCCAAGGAATCCTAAGATTGTAAAGTATAGAAATTTTAAGAATTTTGATAACCTAGCATTTCAGTCTGATCTAGTAAATATGAATTGGGCCTCAATATTAGATGCCCCCACACTCTCAGAAAAAGTTGCCTTGCTAACTAATAAAATAGTTTCACTCTTTGACGTGCATACCCCGCTACAGTGCGCGCGCGTAACTCGGCCAATTTCACCCTGGTTTACAGAAACATTAAAGATCATGAAGAAACACCGCAATAGGTTACTATCTAGATATAAAAAGTCGGGTAGCGCGAATGATTGGTTAGCCTACAAAGAGATGAGAAATCTTTTTACGCAGGCGGTACGAAATGAAAAAAAAAGCCTACATTAACTTTATTGTCCGAACCAAGCAGCCGAAGCATGTTTGGCAAACCCTCGCACATATGAACATATACAACAAGTCCAAAAATAATTATGACATACCGAACTCCTTAAAGAACCCCCTAAATGTTAACAAATTTTTTGTTGACTCAGTGAAAGAAATTACACCTCCAGTAGATGAGAACACAATAAACAATTATCTTAACAGATGTATAAGTGGTAATGACTTCTCCCTGCAACTAGTAGAGGACATAGATGTTTTTAATGCAGTCGGTCAGTTAAGGTCTAATGCATTCGGATCTGACGGCATATCTCTTGAAATGGTTAAATTGTGCCGTCCCGTAATCGTTCCTTTTCTAACGCACATCTTCAATTTTTGTATAGAAAATTCTGTGTTTCCTCAGCAGTGGAAAACTGCTATAGTTTTGTCCCTTCCTAAGGTACCTCATGTTGGCAAAGTGTCTGATTTAAGACCAATTAGTTTATTATCTGTGGTGTCTAAGCTGTTTGAAAAAATAATATACACCCAAACCATTAACTATCTACTTGTTAACAATCTAATGCCTGATTCTCAGTCTGGGTTTCGCAGGCACTACAGCACATCCTCTGTACTGCTTAAAGTATTAGACGATATTATTCAAGCAGCAGATCGCGGGGAGACATCCGCCCTGGTACTGCTGGACTATAGTAAGGCGTTCGACACTTTAGACCATCGTCTTTTATGTGCTAAACTCCATTACTACGGGTTTACAAATAATACTATAACTTTCTTTAAAAATTATCTCTCTGGTCGTTCACAGCGTGTGCTTATTGACAGTAAATTATCCGAACCCTTAGTACTCAGCAAGGGTGTACCTCAAGGGTCGATTTTAGGGCCTTTGTTGTTTCTAATTTATACTTTTGATATGGAGAATATTGCAACAGACTACATCATGCAGAGATACGCTGATGATACACAGCTGCGATTTAGCTTTGCCCCCACTGAAGCAGCCACGGTTGCTGAAATAATGAACCGATGTCTTGACAGTGTCTGCGATTACTCTACTAAAAATGGTCTAAAAATTAACCCGTCTAAATCAGCTGTTATGTTCTTTGGACCAAATAGGGAATGGGCAAACGAGAACCTAAATCCTAAAATGTTAGATGCCACTATCCCCGCAGTAAATGAATACAAAAACTTGGGAGTCCTTCTGGACAGCAATCTTAGATTTAAAGGTCAGGTCTCAAAGGTGGTTCAAAAGTCAATTATTTCTCTTCGGAATTTACACAAAAATAAGGAAATTTTGAGTTCGTCTCTTAAGCGGCAATTGTGCGAGTCTCTTGTTCTCTCGCATTGCAACCATGCTGATATTGTTTATGGCCCATGCCTTGATTTTCAGTCCAAACGCAGATTGCAAAGAATTCAAAACTCATGTATTCGTTTTATTTATAACCTTAAACTAAGAGACCATGTAACTTACAAATTGCGTGACTTAAAATGGCTAAATCTAGCAGACAGACTAAAACTGCATCTGGCTTGTTTTTTGCACAAATTGCTTGAGACCGGGACTCCTCGATACTTGCGGGAGAAGCTGACATTTCGCTCTACATCAACCCACCAACGCGAAACTCGCCACAACGATCAACTTAATATACCGCGTCACCGAACTGCTCTATACGAACGTTGCTTTTCCTACGTCATCCCCAAATTATTTAATTCTGAGGTTCGAAACAGGTTCACTAGCGTTAGCTATATGTCTTTTAAAAGAAAGTTCAAAGCCTACTTGTTTAATAAACATTATTAAAACTTAACGGTCCTACAAGTACTATACTATTAAATTTGTGTCAAAATCTACAACTCAGTAGAAATTTCTACAATTATTGTGTAATTTTAATACATATGGGGTAGAAATCTTTGGTTGATTCGTAACTTAATGTAATATATCATAATATCATAGCCAATACTATTAAAATATGTTCCTATCAGTAATTGTAATTATAATTTGTAATTATCATTATTTATTATTGTAAATTTATTATATCGTATTTTATATACTCGGTTAAGTAAACAGCAATGCTGCCCTTCGCCGAGTTAAAAAATAAAGACGTTTCTATCTATCTATCTATCTATCTATATACCTAGGAATGGAAAAATTGTAAGTAATAATATCCTACCTTCGTCGTTAAATACGTGTAGTCAGGCGCTTCTTTCATAAATTTATTAATTTCTGTTGGTGATAGGGTATTGGCCTTTTTTGCTCGATACCCTTCTGATTTTCGTTTTAAAAAAGCCCGTAATTTTGGGTACGTTTCAATGTTGACATTGTGGTTTATGCTAAGTGTGCTCTTTGGCATCGAATATTTGGACCACAAGGAAGACGACTTATATTTTTGTGATAATTCACTTAGCAAGCAAAACCTTTTAAGAGAAAGAGTTCACTTTTTTCAAATTTCGCCAATCCATAAATTCTTGATATGTACTTTGGTATATTTTTTTTGACTTGTTCGGCAACAACCCTATGGCTGTATTTTGTGCGACTTCCAAAATGTCTGGCGGTGTGGAAATTTCAATTTCACTATCAGAATCCATGGTTTTCTATAGGTTTTTATTAACTTTTTATTTCTATAAGACAAAGACTAATTTTAATATACTTAAAGAAAATGGAGTCGATTTTGGCATTATTTATTGTCTAGGCTTTCTTGATAAATTTGTCATGTTTTCAAACAAAGTTTTCTGATTGGTCTATGAAACTGTTGAATAATGAAAATTATGCTTTGTGATTGGTCACAAAGTGTTGAAAAATGTTATTATTCAACACTTGTTAATAATGATTATTATTATTTATCAAAAATTGCAAAATATTGTTTGTTTTATTTAACAGTCGTGAAGAAAACATTTTTATTAAAATAACCTTTAATTACATTGCATAGTAGTCGTCTATTAAATAAAAATTATTTAATTAGTCAATACGAGAGCCTCACAAACAAGAAATGTTTTAATGTCAACCATTTACCCCTATAAAAAAACTTCCAACTTCCAACAAAGAACAAAGAAATTAATTATACAATGTAGAAGTATAACGAACTTTTAAAGTGTTCTTTATTTGGTGATAATTGCTTATTTTTTTCACAAAGCAGCAATGAAACTTAATTTATTTTATGTGTAGGTATATTATTGTATTATGGTGTTGTAAGTAATATCATTAATATAAATATGGGTATTACATGATTGAGGAGCTACAATTAAAACAAATTAGTATTAATCAGGGTCGGCATGGGTTTGCAAATTAATTTTTCGGATTTCTTATTCGACTATTAATTTGTTTTTTATGTTCATAAAAAAATTTAAGCCATTTTAAATATATTATGGTAGAAAATAAAATGCAAAATATAAGTATGTAAATGTACACTAAATTAAAGAACTATTTGGCTCTGTGATAAGCTTTAATAAAGAAAGAACCTTATCTGAATGGATAATGATAATTCTGCGTACACTATTAATAATAATAGGTACATTAGTACAGGAAAACATTCTGTGTTTTCTTTAACAAATAAATAAAGTTATTTTGATTCCGCGTGGTACCATGTTGCACTGAAAAAAATAATCTAATACAACAGGTTTGCTAAGACAGTTTGTATTGATAGATTATTTTTTATTAACCCATATTTAATAAATTTCTAGTATATTAAACCCGCTTTAGTGATATCAATTCCAGATTTGCTAGAAGCTAAAACAGTGTTTTTATTGGTGGCAGCACAGTCTTGTTGAATAATGAACTACTTTTAATATACAGCAATTTTGTTAAGAAATAAACTGTATCTTCTTAATGCGACGCATTTTGTTTCCAGTAAAGCGCTTTCTCTATAATTAAGAAAGCAGAACAGCGACCAAAAGACGTTGGTGGGGGTTTGTAGCGATCGGCATTCGCCGCGCGCCGTAGTATCAGTTTTAACTTATAGGTTGCGCAGATCATATCGTTGTTCGAAGTGTTCTAGTTGTCCTGTCTAAATTTAAATTTTATTGATCATACCAATACGTTTCAATTAATTTATTTTTATTTTGTATTTAAGTAACTTTCCATGTCCGATAAAGCAATAGAAGATTCTTATTTCGCACAACCCATAATTAGCATTGGACCTTACAATCTACGGACGAATTTTACCATCTCAGTAAACAATGTTGCATAATAGATAATCAAATGCAATGTTAAACGGCAAAAAACAATATCACACTAGAAGCTAATGAAATTTTTGAGATATACCTAATTTTTAGTGGTAAGTATATGGTTTGTTAACCGTAGCAAGCAAATATTATTATGATTAATGTCAAGTTTCATTACAACAGCCGGTCGGAAGTAATACAGTACCTATATAAAACCAAATTACACCCCAAACAGAACTTGATAATTACTGTGAGTATTCAGAGCAATAATGGCTATAAACTATTCTATGGTAGCATTAACTCCTATTTCCTATTGGCTAAATTACCGTGATATTATCACTACACAACGGTCTAGCAATTTTTCTACAGTATAGGAAAGCTCGTTGCTGTCACATATATCTAGTATTAAACACTTGTATAAACAATGTGAATTCTTATAAGGAATAGAACGGTTTTTTCTCAGTGTGACCATGAGAAATCCCTCATCCCTCCCCTATTAATTTTACATAAAAAGTGTAACAGACTTTTTTTGCAGGGAGTACCTACTTCAACTTATATTATTTGTGATGGGCAACCATAGACAATTTACCTTTAGATAAGCAACGAAAGTGGCAGTTTTATGGCCTCGCGCATGTAAACAAAGCTAGACACTATTAGACATGCGCACTGCAACATTATCGTTTGACGAATGGGAAAATAGACAGGTCCGGGCTTTAAAATTTAAATTCTTGCCAAAAAAATGAAATTTCTTCTAAGTAGTGATTTCTGACCTTTTTAGTAGTTGCAAACCTCATCAGATTTTGAGGATAGAAAATTGTTTTCAAGAGTTTTTTCTAAAATTTGTTTAAAATTAAATCGTTGTCGTGTTTTTAGTTCGAAAAGGAAGAGAACAAGAACAAGTGAATTAAACTAGTCTTATAAAATCGAATATAAAAACAAACAAAACCAGCAAAATAACCAATTTACGGTGTTATCGCGTGCCTAACCTCAAGTCAAATATCAGTTGGTATATAACTCGTATTGGTTTTTACAATTTGGCAAAAACTTGGGTACGTGTAAAATATTTTTAAGCATAATTTCTTGTTCAAGAATTTGAAACGTTTTTGCCCGAGAAATCTTGACCCGTTTTGGCTTTCTTAAAAGCTTAATGTCGGGATGTACAGATTTTAACCAAAAAATTAACCAACCAGCAACTTTGACAGAACTAATTTTCTCACAATCAGACACAATTCACTAAACTACACAAAAACTAGAAATCCGTAAATATTAAAGACCCACAATCCACGATAGCTAAGAAAACTACAAGGAATCCACAGAGAAACCTTAAAACGCAACAACAAAAATGGCGGCCGAGCCGGTTCTGCAGAGTATCTTGTGCATATCGATTATTGTCGATAAAGTAGGAGAGGCCGATAACACGAGGTTTGTGCGCATGCACGAAGGCGTCCAAAAGGAAGCCAAGCTGACCGGCAAGTCATGCGCTCGGACGTATTTTTTCACCCATAAAACGTAACTTTTGTTTGCGCAGGAGATAAGCTGTACGTATCTAAAGGTAAATTGTCTATGTGGGCAACGCATGCTTGGTGAAACTGTTGTTCCATTGCACAAGAAGAAAAAATAACAACTACTCGTTATGTTTCACAAATTTAATCAACTTCCTGACACGTGTTTCGGCCCTTTTTCCCATTAGCCAATTAAAAGTTATCGAGAGAAACTCTCTTAAATTCATAAAAATTAAATACTGCTGTGATACATACCTCCATATAATAATAATTATAATGTCAAACGTTATTAGGCGTTTTATATTTTATTGGTTTCAACATGTTTTATAGTATTTAAGATAAAATAACAATGATGATACTCATGGAAAATAGTTCTTGAAGAATATCCGAAATGCAACAGACTACACGCCCATTCCACAAGCAAAACAATAGCCCTGGTAAATATTGTTCCTGCCGAGGGTAAAGGTATAGGTACTGTCAGGGTCGGACTGGGCCGAAAGAGCCCGGGTGGCCAGGGCCGTTTTTAGGTATGGGGGGGGCCCTTTACCATCTTTCTTTCTTAAAGAAAGCGCCGTAGGTGCCACGCTCTTTTCTTTGGACTATTAAAATCTAGAAATTTACTTTTCGATAGCCCAACCCGAGAAAACGTAGAAATAAAGAAATTTCTAAATATAAACGCCAATATTTTTTATTTTAAATATTTTTTTTTAAGTGGGGTAGTATTTCTGTCGATGTATTAAATTTGAAATATTGATTCAAGTTGTTAATTATTGCAAATGAATGAAAGATGAATAATTTAATTTTAAGTTTTCTCATTACTATTGAGCCGAGGAAGGGAGGGGGCGAATCCTAAATACGCCAATGCCCCTGTTAGGAGGTTTTTGAAAACTCAAAATTTTTAAATGATTACTTTTTTTTATGATTTTTTAAATAAACATTTTAGTCAAATTAGTGTTAATTCCCAGTTAATAGTGTTAATACATAAGCCTTTTTAAGAAATGTTGTCAGCCGTATAGGGCCCGTACGGAAAGACGGCACTGCGGGTGGCTCCCCGCAAGCCCAGGGCTCGTGCCGTCTGGCTTGCGGCAAGTGCAGCAAGAAGCAGGTCAGGCCCGTAGGGGCCCACGTCTGGCTGGGGCCCGGCTGGCAAACGCCACCTCGACTATATGGTCAGTCCGACGCTGTAATTAAAAAATGCAACTGCTGCCAGGTTTCCTGGCAAAACTGTTATAGAAAAGAATCATTTCACAGTACTGGGCAAATTACATAAAAGTATAAATATCATCCGTATCTAAAACATCAAGAATTTTTGGTCTCCTGACCAAATGACTTTTCCTGTGGGGTCACATTACAAGTGTTATTTATAAGAATACTAGCGTGTACCCGGCCTGCGTTGCAGCCCGGCATTATACGACGTGAGATAATAAGGCGAACAAACCTCAAACTCAACCGTTTGCCGGCCCGTCCACAATTCACTCCATGCATAAAACATAGTCTGTCTTCGTCTATTCCGGCTTCGGTGCTTCGGATTGATCGTTGAACGGGCCGGGAACCGGTTAGGTTGGGTCGTTCGTTCTCCCTACTCTAATTTATCAGTGTTTATCAGTGTTTCTCTATAATATTATGCATGTATTATACATGCTCTTGAATCACTGTATCTATTAAAAAAAACCGCTTCAAAATCCGTTGCGTAGTTTTAAAGATTTAAGCACATATAGGGACAGGACGGGCGATAGCGACTTTGTTTTATACTATGTTAAGATGCGTTATCAAAATTTGGAAGAACTCTAGTTTAAAATGTTAGGAGTATGCCCAGTTTGCCCAGTATGCAATCGAATCTCTGCGTATCGGCTTAATAATGTGCAAATTAATTTTATGGTCGTTTAGTTTGTTGTGTGGTACAGTGTTAAGGATCTTCCTGTAATGATAATATGTTTAACTTTTTCTCATCGGGTATACAAGGATGGCCACTTTTAACACTACGGGAAGTTCTCCATTTCACTGCTACCCTAGTCACTTTCGGTTGACTAATAGGTAGACACTCGGGTGTATGTTAAGCCCTTTGAAAGCTTCTTAGTGGACTGTATTCTTCTGTTCCTTCTTTTTCAATAAAACACAGAACTTGTACATAAAACCAGAACAAACCTAATTTATTACGTGACCTTTAATTAACAAATAAACTGTGTAATTTAGCAACAATAAAATATTGTTCTTTTGAGAAACCTAATTGGAGGCAAGTAACTCTTTTCATCTCCAATCATTCTGCTGGGTTTGCGGGCTTTTTCTTGCGACACTCATGCCGTCGCGTTGTTATGCAAACGCGATACGCGGCAGCATAATTAGCACTTTGCCAAAGTTTACGACTTTGTTTATAATAATATTCGGTAACAAAGATGGTTTATTGATAAGCATAAACATCGGGTATTTATCAATAAACATATTACATCAACCAAACATAATCAACATTTTTATGCAATTATCTTCAGCAAGGTGCCTATTGGATCTAGTAATAGCAGAGGAAAATTAAAATTCAATCATTTTATGGCATTTATTTGACGTTTACTGATTTGTGAAACTGGCCGACCCCCGGTGTGTTCATCACCTGCAGAAATCCGTCACTCTAGCTGTAATCGTCAAATCTTGTGATACGACCCTGTCTACGTTGTGTTTATATTTAGGTTCCTTTAAAGTTTGGTACAACGGTAAAATTTTGTCAGGTTTTAAGATTTTTTAGCTTTAATCTTATTCTGACGGTTTCCCTATGATGCGGTATATTCCGCTGCCAGTAAATGAAAATTAAAGAGGTTTTAAAAACAATCGATCTATTATAAAAGCATTTTGGCCATATACAATTTATGAACAATTCGATCAGATATAGCCTTTAAATAACATACAGAATAAAATCCCTAATTATTACTTCTCATAAAACTTAATGTAAGATGGTCTTGTCTCCCATAATTTAGCCCATTTGCACCAACATCTGTCTGCGACAGAATGGTGACGTATTTCTCAGATATTACCTATTATGTCTGCGATAATGACAAATAATGCTGTTTTATATACCTCCTGTTACCAATTACGTCTGCGACTGTAATGGTGACACTTTACCTCTTAAAAATACCCTTTTTTTATGATTACCTTTGGTCTGCGACCACACTCTGTTTTAATTGGTTCCCCGCTAATCTGCAATTTATTTTGTTATATATCGCCCCATTTTCGTGTACGTATGATTATTAAAATTATTTATCATTTTAGTTACAGAGTATTTTCATAGATTTACGTACACGTTTGGTATAAAGGTATACTACGTAGTTTGGTGAAAAGCCGAGCGACAACTGTCGTCAGTAGTGGACACTCAAGTCATTCCTACTGTCGGACATTTCAACATATATATATATTATATATAAATGAATGTTTGTCTGTCTGTCTATCTGTCTGTATGTCCCGTATGCGTTCCTATACCATTTATCCGATTACGATGAAAATTTGGTGAGTTGTTGTCTGCAGGCCGAGGAAAACTTTGGCATAAAAAAAGTGGCGCAACGCATGCCGGGATTTGGTGAGTTGTTGTGTGAGGCCGAGGAAAATTTTGGCATAAAAAAAAAGTGACGCAACGCATGCCGGGATGTCGGGATGCCGGGTATTTTTGTAATGTCTTTCCTTCAAATTTATTTTAGTAAGTAGCGTAGCAACGCGCGCGGGGTATAGCTAGTAACTTATAAAAGTGCAATAATAGTTAGGAGCTGGGCCGTTTCCGCATGCGTCACTTTTCTTTTCAAGCAGGCGCTGTTTTTCATATTACTAGAAAGCCGAGCGACAACGGTCTCAGCAGTGGACACTCAAGTCATTCCTGCTGTCGGACAGTCTGTTTAAGAAAAACCCATCACCCCGTTTTATTACACCAATTATAAATTAACGTTCTACAGGCAACATTATACCAAATAATTATAACCCTTTCTGATAACTTTACTTGTATATTACTATTGCATAATGTCCAATATTTGTTCTCAAGTACCACAAAATAAAAATAGCCAGGGAGACGAAACAACATCTGTTACAACTTGACCCATATTTTATGATCCTTAGAAAGCACAAGTGTATTGATTTTGTTAAACTTACAAATAGTAGGTACATTTTTATTTTAAAACAATTAAAACCCAAATATGTCTTGCAGACTTGTTGGCTGAACTTATTTGCAATTTAGAACTTTCTAGTGAAATATTTGTAAGAATGAAATTGAAGTAAAAGAATATTTAGATTTTTATATGGCGCGAATAAACCCGACCACCCGAACACACCCGAACATACTCGAACCGAACTGGCAGCGTAACGACCTTAACTTGTGATTGGGAAAATATCGACTCTCCCTTTTGAGCGTCGTTTTGACCGCTTTTATAAACTCGCCCCCCCCCCCCCCATTTGGCTTAGTAAAGCGTAGCATGGCCATGTGGTTTTCTAAAACAAAGAATCTCACCTGCTAAGAACCGCCTTGTCAATAAGAGGGTAAAATTGTTACACACTTTTAAGCTCTTTTAAAACTAGGGTTCCTCTGCAACTAGTATTAATCCCAACAATATTAGTTATTTTATTTTACCCTTAAGAAATTTTATGAACATTTTTACGCGAAAAAATAGCCCCGGGTGTGGGGCGTTTTATTTGTGATTAATGATTTTAAAATTAGAAAAATTTTAGATGAGAATAAAATATGAAGGTAGATACATACATATATTATTTATTTATAAAAGTTGAAATGTTGATATTTCGAAAACAGTTAAAGATAGAAGATCTTTTATAAAAAATGTCCAAGAGCAGCAAGATCTGAAATTGTGAAAATATATAATGTGTATTACGTAACACTTTTTTTTTTTTGAAGAAATAGTCCATCCTCATAGTGGAGTTGAAAGTATGAAAAGGAATGTAAAACACAAAGTCTTCCTCCACAAAATTTAATAGAATAAAAACTCTAGTTTAAAGGTATCTACATGTTTCGAACGCAGAAACGTTCATCCTCAGGAGACAGAAATTTATTTTATGCTGATGGTGTTAGCAAAAGAGAAAATTAGAGCCTTAATGGAGCTTTTATGGACTTAAAAAATTTTAAAAGTAGAAGAAACATGATATGAAGAAAATTGATAATGGTTAAACCATACTGAGTATTTGAAAACGTTAAAACCAACCAAATAAAATGGGGAAGAAGAAAAAACCTTCCTAAGAAGGTGTCGAAAATTATTTAAATTTTGAAAAACTTATCCAGCATAAGTATGTCTGTAAGACATTATGAAGATAAAAGTGCAGTATCACAATCTGTAAAAAATAGAAATTGAATCAAAGACAAAGGGGTAGGACAGAAGTTTTTTTTTAAATATTTTGGAAAAAAAAAATTTTAAATAAAAAAGTAAGTACTTACAATGTTATGTGGCATAAAAATTGTAAATTAAAAAAAAAAAAATTGACATGTCCGAGCGATTCTTCATTAAGTAGGCGTTTGTAAATTCTTTGTAGAAAATCCTAATCAGCAAATGTAACTGAGCCTGGTCCTGATTTGAATGGGCGAATATATTAAATTAAATAATTAAAAATGATGTGTAACGATTTCAAAGCTTACAAATGATAGTTGTAAGTAAATTCACTGTTGTTTATTATTTTTAATTAGTACATTTAGACATATTTTATTTCCTTCATTAAAATTGTAAATTTGTCTTTAACAAGCTTTTTTTAAGGTATAATTAATAATAATTTGAATTTTATGTAATCAGCTCGCTGCCCGAATTATTGTAGTTCCATAAATTAGCATTTTTTATAGTTTCATTTTTTAGTCAGTATTTTTGTTAGTTTTGTTTTCATAATTTGACAGGAAGGCTAATTGGTTTTTGATTTGAATTTTTCTGGGTTTTGGTTTTGGATTTATTGCGGTCTAACAGAACGGATTTAAGCGCTTCCGGATTAATATTAACATTACTAGTTAAAAAAGTTTCTTGGAAAAACAGCAGATGTCACTTTATATCAAATTTTAATCAGAATTACCACTGAATAGATTCCCTTTTAGGTGGAGAGGCAACTGATACTTTTTTAAAAGTAGGCCCATTTTTGCTAGAAAGGAACTTATAGCACATATTCTAGGGTTTGTTTCAACGTACAAGCACAATCCCATACATAATATAAATACTCATAAAAGTTTATTGTCAGAATAATATATTGGGAACTTACCCCCTTCATTTCTACCCCCTAGGGGCAAAATTTTCCAGAACATCAAAATACGTACATACTTATCAAAAAAATTACCTTGTCGGACTTCCATTGTCTTTATTTTGTTACTTAACACAACGTTTCGGTTAGTTAGTATCTCTAACCGTTTTCAAGTGTAAACTTGCAGCTCTTTCAACACTGGACATGGACCTAATATGGCACAAGTGTTGAAATAGGATATTATCATTTTTAATATATGCATCGATAGTTTCTCCGTAGGATTTTCTTTATTTTTTAACTTTTCCATTTTATAATCTCACGCATTAACACACAATAATTATTCAATCTTTAGTAGTGATGGGCGGTGTATACAAAGAGCAGATATACGGACAAAGACCAGAAGCGGCTATACTAAAACAAAAAAAAAACAATGCCCACTTACCCATTTTACCTAACCTAGTTTTAAATAAAGAGAGTAACTTTTTCTCCTATTTGCTTACGCTCATCATACTGAGGAAAATCATCTAATACAACATAATTTGTATTGATAGCTTATTTTTTATTAACCCATACCAAATAAATTGCTAGTATATCAAACCCGCATTAGAATTATATCAATTCCAGATGTGCTAAAACCGAGTTTTTATTGAAGTGAAAACTTCTTTAGGCGCGTTTAACACTTTTTGTGGGCACTGAATTAAACTGAGCCGTCACGCGTCGCCGTCACGCGTCAGGCGTCAGACTCGGGTGTGCTACGCTCGAATTCAACTGCTATATTCAATCCGAACTGACCCTGACCCGAATGAACGTTATATGAAAGAGCATGCCGCCACTAGTCGCATTCCACAACAGTGTGCGTTGTGTAGACACTCGTGTATTTGATATTGTTAATTTCACCTTGTTGAAGCTTTCACTTCTGTCGTGTGGTTTTAAGCACACACAATTTTTTTATTGGTAGTAATCAGTTCCATTAGCAGCACAGTCTTGTTGAAGCATCAGCTACTTTTAATACAGCAATTTTGTTGAGAAATAAATGTATTTTCTCAATGCGATGCATTTTGTTCGCAGTGAAGCGCATTCTCTACAATTAACCCAAAAACAAATTGTATCCGTTAGAACCTATAATCCACACTGGTGACACTGGTGGGGGTTCGTAGCGATCGGCAATTGACGCGCGCCGTATCATTCTTTAACGTATTTGTTGTCACATCGTTGTTCGGAGTCTTCTAGCTGTCCTGCCTAAATTTGAATTTTATTGATAGTACCAATACCTGTTTAATTCATTTATTTTTACTTTGGGTTTAAGTTTTTTCAAACTTTGCATGTCAGATACATCGATAGGAAATTCTTATTTCGCACAACCCGTCATTAGTATTGGACTTTATAATCTATCGACGAATTTTACGATCACAGTAAACTATGTTGAATAACAATATAAAGAACAATATCAAATTAGAAGCTATTTAAAATTTTTGAGACCTACCGTATTTTTTTTACCGATTTTCAGTGGTAAGTATATGCTTTGTTAACTGTAGCAAGCAGGTATTATTATGAATAATGTCAAATTTCATTGCAACTGCCATTCGAAACTAATACAGTATATTACACCCACAATAGAACTTGATAATTACTGTGAGTATTCAGAGCAATAATGGGTATAAACCGTTCTATGGTAGCATTAACTCCTATTTGCTATTGGCGAAATAACCGTGCTATTATTACTACACAACGGTCTAGCAATTTTCGTACTCTTACATTAGGAAAGCGCGTTGCTGTCACATGTAGTATAAAATACTATAGTTGTATAAAGAGTATCTGAATTCTTATAAGGAATAGAAGACTTTATCTCAGTGTATCTAGTAAATTTCTTTCTGATTTTTTAGCTTGCATTCTTTCAATAAAATAATAATATACCTAAATATACCTACAAAAACAACACACTAAACAATAACACATCTTTTATACATCTCATTTCAAGTCAAAAACTCAATTAAATATTACAAATTTAAAATTCGCCATCATTGAAATTAGTTTCACATAATTTGAATTTTATCGTTGAATATTCGGTCATTAGTAGGTACGTATTACCTACTTCTAATTTTGAAACAAAATATTTATTAAGAAACTTAACAGAAACGACACAATTGATATGGTACTAATTTATGGCGAATGTTTACAAAACTCATCACAAGCGAACAGGGTGTATGAAAATTAATAATTATTTTAATTTGTTTGTATGCATTATGGTGTCATGGGTACTTAGATAAATGCAAAGCCGTTTGCACTTCTTGTTGTATTTTTGTCCTGAATTGGTATATTTTATACTATCTCTCCTTTTTTAATCTTCCTAGCAGCAGAATTATCGGGAATTAATTTTGCTGCGTGGTAGATTCGGTAAGAAAATTTCATAAATTGGAGTTTTTTTCTTATTGTAATTTTTTTGCTAAAATGCTACAAAAACATATTTTCGGCGGCTCTAGTTAATTGTAACTAATTAGAGTTTTAGAAATTAAGTTTATTTTAGCCGTTAGTAACTCATTTTTATTACTAAAATGTGAGAAACATTAAATTAATAACAAATTTGTTATCTGAAATCCAATGTCTTTATAGATTTAAATTCAAATAAAACTTTAAAAAACATATTTCCGATGAGTTTAGTTTAATATGACGCACTGTATTTTTACGATAGAAGTTAATTTTACTTGTTAGTAACTAATGTTTATTACTAACATTTCAGGAACTTTAAAAACATTAATTCGTTTTCAACCATAACATTTGAAATTACATGTCCACATAGTTCAATCAATCAATCAATCAAAATATGCTTTATTGTTTTAAAGAACAGTCATTCTTATTAACAAAGCTAAAAAAAAAAAAATACAAGTAATATACTATACGAATACTTACATAAATTAAAAGAAGTAAAAATAATTATTTTTTTCTTAAGGTAATAGGTACATCGTCAAAAATATAAAGGTAAATAACTACAAACATAGTAAACAGGACAAAGACAAACTCAACAAAACAAAACGAAATGCCTGCCGGAAATACTTAGTTAAAAGGCGTCGTTGTAATACTCGACCACCTCGTAATAGGCCCTTTCCACCAGTAGTTCCTTTATAGTTCTTTTAAAAGTTCTAAGGGTAGGTATGTTTCGTATTTGCTCAGGAAGATGGTTAAATAATTTACGGCTTTCGTAAATTATAGAGTTTCTAATAAGGGCAGAAGAAGGTATGCGCAGGTACAGGTTTTTTGATCCTCTAGTGTCATGAGTGTGGTCAGGCACCGGCAAAGTATCTCTATGCTTGTATATCATGCAGACAGTTTCAAGGATAAACAGGCATGGCAAAGTTAAAATTTTCTTAGATATAAATAAGGGTCTGCATGACTCTCTGCCATACACACCACAAACACATCTTACAGCACGCTTTTGCAGAATAAACACTGACTTCAGCAGGTAGTCATACGTATTCCCCCAGAACACAATGCCATATCGCAAGTGAGACTCCACTAGTGAATGGTAGACCCTCTTAGCCAAGGTTGCTCCAACCTCCATCGATGTTATTCGCACTGCGTAGCATCCCGAAGCCCCTTTGCGAGCAAGTCCCAAGATATGGGAGTCAAACCTCAGACAGTCATCAATTAAAAGTCCTAAAAACTTTGTGTTAGCTTGTTTTGATAGTGGAGCTCCTCCTAGATATAAACCATCCATATCACATCGAAAACCCACAATGTTGGTCTTGTCAAAGTTTAGGGTCAATAGGTTAGCATCACACCATTGTCTAATTTTAGAAAGATCAGACGAAACCTTGATCTTTAATATATTGGGATCTGAATCATGCCAGAGGACAGTGGTGTCGTCAGCAAAAATGTAAACCGGCCCGCAATGTCTATAGAAGCAAGATCATTAATATAAATAAGGAAATGAAACTTAAAAAACATATTTCCGATGAGTTTAGCCCCGGTATTCGATATGTACAACAAATTGGTTAGTATCAATAAAAATGATAAGTTAGCAACAAAATGTATTTTGATTTTATTCTGAGTGACTTTTGCCAATAGACATAAAGCACTTCATTTTTGACAGAAAAATTATCACTTATTAATTTCATTAAGTTAATAGGAACTAACAAAATTATCGCGATAATCTCCCGTTGCTATAAGCAACGTAAACAAAAAGGAGCCTTCTAATTGGTTGAAAATAAATTTATGTAATTTTTATTAGAAAAAAGTGCTCTATCTTTTTCTCGAGTGAGTCAATATGTTTCCGTTGGAAAAAATTGAGTTCTTTGAGAAAAAGCGTTTTTAAAACGTTTGTAAAAAATTTAAAAGCAATAGAACTTGAAATTTGCATTTTAACCAAGATTTTGGCTTAGAAATAAACCATCTTTCATAGCAATCTATAAAAAAAAATAGGTAATTTAAAGTACCAAAAAGTCACGTTTGGGGTGTCGTTGAATTTTAAACGATGCTCTAAATCGATAAAGCCAAAAATATACAAAGTGTTCTATATAAAAATCTAAAGTTGACGTCATTTCCGGTTAAACCGGCAGCAGTTGTCTTATAAATTTGTTTTTTTTTGTAAATACTATCAGTTTCCATAATCTCAACTAAACTGTTGTGTCAACGGGATTGTTTATTAAACCAATTTTAATTACCTTTAATTCCGACGTATATGTTATTTATTTTATAATATAAGAATTAAATTAACAGAATTAATAGGATAATTTTACTTTCAAGCTCTGATGTAAATAACATAAAGTAGTGTTACGTATTTGGATTCAAAACCACTTTTTATTTTACGGGCATCAGCGGAGTGTATAATAAAAATAAATTATATCTCCACACGCAAAGTTATAAGCTGTTTTCTATAATCTACGTGCTAATAGCCTTTTCACGTAAGTATGTAGTCCTATAAAAGACCCATAAACAAATAAGAAAATTAGTAAAGAATTAACGGACCGACTGAGTAGTATCTGTTTAACGGCCCATAATAAAACGAGACAAATATATTTTTGAAAGCTTTTTATCAGCGAATTTATACAAAAAAAGACGCCCAACTTAAGAAATGTCCTAGTGGATTACAGGGTAAAATAAACGACTAGGTAAGTAAGACGCCTGCATCACAAAAAATCTTAGAGGTATCTATAACTACCTATCATGGTCATTTACCTTTAGATACGTACAGCTTATCTCCTGCGCAAACAAAAGTTACGTTTTATGGGTGAAATAGTAATTTACGTTACAAGACCGGAAAGTAGTGTTTTTCAGGTCGATACAAGCATTTCCAGGGCGAGCCATAGGCGAGTCCTGGAAGCTTGGCGAGACCTGGAAAACACTAATTTTCGGTTGCGTGACGTACAATATTTTTTTTAAGACCGACACTTCGATATATTTTATAATCTACGCGAAACAAGTTTGACATAAAGAACAAAATTAAAAATCAACGAACTGTCACTCGACAATACATCGAAATGTTGTTGTCATAGAAATCAAAGTATCTTGTATTATCAAAGAGCGATTGGAAAAACAAAAAACAGGGTGACAGTGACATTAGAGACCGGAAAAGTGACATTGGAGTCCGGAAAAGATTTTTCCGGTCTCTAATGTCACTTTTCCGATCGGAAAAACGTTATTTTCTAGATGAAAAATTGTCCAGAAAGTGTAAATTTTCTGGTCGGTTTTAAAAAAAAATACGTCCGAGAGCACGGCCTACAGGTCCGATGCTTCCCTCCCAGCAGCATTGGGCATGCGCACAAACCTCTTGATATCGGCATGCTCAAAATACACTGCAAAACCGGCTCAGCGCCATTTTTGTTGTTGTATTTTAAGGTTTCTCTGTGCATTCCTTGTTGTTTATTGTGGGTATTTAATATTTACGGATTTATAGTTTTTGTGTAGTTTAGTGAATGGTGTTTGTGTTTTTAGTGTCTCGGATTGAAATATAAACACTGACTAGTAACAGCCGTGTTAGATTTTATTATGGAGAAGTGATGTATCTTGATATATAACTTTATTTTATTATGATTAATTTAATCATATATCAACCTAGGGCTAGACTACACAAACAAGGTATAAAAATAAAGGGAGACACACACCAAGACAGATTATCCCGATGCATGTTTTGGTATATTTTATTTGCAGCCCTGCAATGTAATTAGGTACGCAAATTTTTTGGCAATATATTGCTTCAACAAGTTTAAAAGACACTTTCCTCTATACTTATCTTCTTAACATAGTATAAAACAAAGTCGCTGTGGCTGTCTGTCCGTCCTTCCCTATAACCTATATATATGCTTAAATCTTTAAAACTACGCAACGGATTCTGAAGCGGTTTTTTTAATAGATAGAGTGATTCAAGGGGAAGGTTTTTATGTATAACTAGCGACCCGCCCCGGCTTCGCACGGGTGCAATTTCAGAAAGTGGCATGCCGGGTACTAATATATCGGGGTGTGTTCGGGTTTGTATTTATACCAGCGGGTTGCAACGCATGCCGGATACACGCTAGTATTATTTTAAAAAAAATGTAAATACCTAGGTAGTTTATATTAATCCACGGGTCAAGTTCTCGGGCAAAAACTTTTTTAAATTCTTGAACAAGAAATTGTACTTGAAAATATTATACACGTACCCAAGTTTTTGCCAACTAATATTTGACTTGAGGTTAGGTACGCGATAACATCGAAGATTGGTTATTTTGCTGGTTTTATTTGTTTTTTATATTCGATTTTGTAAGTTTTATAGTTTATTTGACTTTTTCTCTTCCTTTTTGAACTAAAAACACGATGAGAATCATTTTTAAACAAACCCCTAAAAACAATTTTCTATCCTCGAAATCTAATAGGTTTGCAACTACTAAAAATGCCTGAAATTACTATCCTATTTCCCAAGTTGATCAAAAAATGAAAAAAAAAATCCAATTTTTTGGCAAGAATTTGGGGCCAATTTTAGCTGTTTACACGTAAAAATAATTTGAAGGTTAATTTTTACAGTTTTTTTAGTAACTGAAAATTTTAAGCCTTTACCTGTCTATTTTCCCATTCGTCAAATGATAATGTTGCAGTGCGCATGTCTAATCGTGTATAGCTTTGTTTACATGCGCGCGCGAGGCCATATATTTGCCACTTTCATGATTATTGTTTGCTTGCTTATCAAAAGGTAAATATCTATGAGGTACCTATAACCAGTGGCGGTTCGTAAATGAAGGGCTCTGGGGCGCCGCCCTCCCTGCAATTATTTCAAACAGAATCCAAAAATACTTTACTTAAAAACCAATAAAGCAATGTATGTAAGCAATCCATTAAAATAATAATTCAAACCAAACATAGCCCTATTCCAGCGGGTAGGTTATACTCAGCGCGGGCATAATTCAAACCAAACAGCCCTAGTCCAGCGGGCAGGCTATACTCATAGACAAGCGAGTTGCCCGCTCTCAAGATTATACTAAGCGCGGGCGGGCGAATATTCTTCCCGTCCCGACGGGGAGCTCAAAATTCTCCGCCCAACGGCCTAACAGCTGTTCGCGACTCGCGATTCGACCATTCGACCAGTCGATGCCGCTCACGGGCTCACGTTTTGTTTATTTGTTTTGATTTATTTATTAGTTACATTATAAAGTTGAAAAATTTCGTCTAATATGAAGGTCATTGATTTACAGAAGCTTGTGTTTAGTGGTTCTCTGAGCTTAAGTGAAAAACTTAATTTAAAAATACAGGGCGGCCACTACCAATATTGAATATAGTACCTACAAGTGCAATCAAAATGTAAAAGTAAGGCACATTTTACGCGTAAGTTTGACAAATAAGTATATACAGTATGTCTCCGTAAGTTTGCATCATATGGAAAACTTTTTTATTATTCATTTTACAAAAAAAAGTTATTCTTCATAAAAAGCTCTGCATGGTCTAAAACTTAAAATGCAATCATCAAATATCGAAATTTTCCAGTCATATACGAGGTTTGTCAAAAAATGTGAATTTTTCCCAAGAATGAAAATTTTTCCCAAGAGTAAAGTACCTTTATTTTTGACATTATCAAACATTGTTATTAAAAAAAGTTGATCAGAACTAAAAACCACGTCTAAATATGCAATCATACGCATTTATGTTGAAAAATTATTTTATTAATTTATTATTAATTATTTAATTTTTTTATTATTTAATTAATTTAATGCGTGTTATTGCATATTTAGACGTGGTTTTTAGTTCTGATCAACTTTTTTTAATAACAATTTTTGATAATGTCAAAAATAAAGGTACTTTACTCTTGGGAAAAATTTACATTCTTGGGAAAAATTCACATTTTTTGACAAACCTCGTATATGACTGGAAAATTTCGATATTTGATGGTTGCATTTTAGGTTTTAGACCATGCAGAGCTTTTTATGAGGAATAACTTTTTTTCGTAAAATGAATAATAAAATAGTTTTCCATATGATGCAAACTTACAGAGACATACTGTAATAAAAAATCCTGGCTACTTATGCGGTTGTGAGGACACATTTTTTTTTGTGTGTCTTCTTTTTGACGGGGATGATAATTTGACTATAAATGGGGTGCAGGACTTAAAACATCTTTCAGAGAAAATAAAAAACATGACAATAGTGCAAAACATCGTTATAATGTGGTAAGTTTTGAGATGTTAGGACAAACTAATATTTTAACTTGTTTAAGTAGTGCTTATGCTGATGAAATTAAAATTCACAATTCACAACGAGAAAGTTAGAAAAAACAGACACGTACTTTCGAAAATAATAGACATTTTAATTTTTTTTAATTTAAAGCCATCGCTCCCCCTGACTCACTAGTCACGAGCCGCCACTGCCTATAACCATCGAGAAATATTAAGCGGGGAAATCAGAGCCATTGCTGGACCTAAGACCGCCCGCGCTTACACGAATTTTGCGCCACATTTTTGAAAATAAATAAAAAAAAAACTTTAAAATTATAAAATACAAATATCCCGTGCCTAATTTTTTTAATGGTTTAAATGAATATCCAGTGTACAGACTGTTTCCCAACTTTATTTTTATGTACCAATCAGTGGCGGATCTTCCTAAGGGGGGGGGGGGGGGGAAACATGATCCAAATGGTTTTTAGAAGTAAATTCAATATTACCAAAAAAAATGCTACTATAAAACAAGTGCGTATATTTATTTGGCAAGAGAGAGCGGCGTACCAATAAAACTCTGAATAATATACAGGGTGTTCGAAAAATAGACGAAGATATTTTAGAAGGTGATTCCTTGTTAAAAAATATGAAAAAAAGTTTCTATAAACATGGGTCCGGAAATGCAGGGTTTTCAAGATACAGGATGTTAAAAAAATAGAAATAAAAAATGAAATTATTAATTAAATTAAAAATACTTACTCGATGCTGTTGAAATTTGGCAATAATATTTGTTGTATTAATTTAGCCCTAAATAGATTAAAATTATTGAGTCCAGTGGCGTTCCGGGGGGCACCTTAGCGAATATTATTATCAAAAAAATGTACGCCACTGTCTTTTTTGTAGCTTTAATATTTTTTGTTTAATTAAGCATCTAAAGATACAACTTATTTGCCTCTTGTATTTTTTTCCTATCTCACTTCATTTTCGAGAAAAAAAATAAAAACCGTTTTATTGTATGTCATTGGACAAAATTGGTTTATTAATTTCTACTAAAATAAATCACAAGTGCATTGGACCACAAATAATAAAAAACATTTCTAGGAAATAATGTTATTGCAACTTTTCCAATACCATAACATAAACTACAACAAATGTTGGAAATGTCCACCATCCATTTCCGTACACCTTCTCACTCGACGCATCATTGAACGACGAACTCGAGCTAAAATTCGAGGTCTATTTTTTATTTCTTCGCAAGCATTTACGATTTTATTTCTTAGTTCTTCTATTGTTTCTATGGGAGTAGTGTAAACCATCGTCTTAAGGTGGCTTTTATTGCTGAGGATTTTTATCAGTGCCTGAAAAGAATCGTGGCTGTGTTAAGGGAAACAGGTTCTATACAACACAAAAAAAGGAGCAGGCAGACCATCTGTAAGAACAGAAGAACTTGTTGCAAACGTTCGTGAAATGATGCAAAATACGCCAACAAATTGTATAAGACGCCTGTCCCAAGAAATGGGAAGATCTTATGGAACATGCAGGACTATTCTTAAGAAACAGCTAACTTTATTTCCTTATAACGTGCAAGTATTCTAAGTATTCTTACTTTATATTCTTACTTTGTTAATTTTGTAAACAACAAAATAAAATTTGTATTTGTCTTCTTATTTTATTACTCATTAGTTTGGCATATCATGTCATAATATGAATTTGACAAAATTTTAACCTAGATTTGGTTAGATATATCGTCCCCATATCATTGTGATCTAAACCAAGCTCTTCGTTTTTTAATCCAAGCCCTCTTTCATGCAAATAATTTTTGCTCGCACGGTATAATAATTTTCAAAGAACCCAGCAAATTAAAATGCAAAATTACTTACTTTGCACTCCCAAAAGAAATTGTTTATAACTTTTTTTAAATAGCACAGCGTTAGAGACAGTAGTTAATTCTCCAGGCAAAGAATTATAAGAGACGACAGCATTATAATAAAAGACCTCTGAAACAAGGCACTCTGATGGTGAGGCAAAGTTAACTTATCCCCATAGCGAATGTTATCAGTATGGATATTATACAGCAAGGAGTTATAGGCGTTCACGAAAAGTGGTGAGAGAGTCAGGTTCATTTCAAATTTTATATATAAAACTATTAAAATGCAGAAGCCTAAGATTATCCATCTTTAGTCAATTTAGTTCCGAAAATGTATGGGAAATATGGTCATATTTCCTAAAACCATAAATAAACTTTGAGCAAGCGTTCTGCACATTTTGAATACGCGACTTAACAATATTGTCTACAATAACCATAAACAAAATGGCAATAATTAAAGTTTGAAAGTACTATAGTGATTCGCAAAGCATCTTTTTGAATTTAACGTTTAGAATGTGTATGTTATTATATAAAATTTTTAAAGCGAGATAAGCTCTCTGAAATAGTGTTTTAAATGGTTTAGGGTGGAAAAAAACGGATCCAAGGCGATTAAGGTGACAAAATCATTAAATTTTTTAAATTTAGTATTCAACATTTTAATTGTATATATTTCCCCAATATCCCCTACCAAAAAGGTTCTTAACTTAAGACAATTTAAGTACATCACTTTTCAATCGTTTAATGGACATTTTATTTAAATCCGAATGTGTTAATTAATGTATTCCGAATGATCCGAGAGATTAGTGCAATTAAACCGAACCAGCTCCCGGTTTTAGACATTCCACCCATCGCACCGACCTCAAAGCATTGGCGTAACAACCACGCCAATAGACCAGGTAAGAGTAGTACAAAGAGCTCACGAGCTGCGACTACGAACTTTAGGGGTCCAAAACAGCGTTTCAGTTTTTTTTTATGTCATTCAGTTACAAAGTCACTATTTTGATATTGATTTTAATAACTCTTACGTACTGAGCCTAATGAATAAAAATGTAGCAATTGCTTTTTCTTGTAAAATCGAAGTAATTTCTTGAAAGCCAATGAATAAAATGCTTTTGCTTCCAGCAATTGCTTAAAAGTGCAGGAATTGCTTCTAGTCAATGCTTTTTCTTAAAAAATAGAAGCGATAGCTATCGTTTGCTTAAAATATGATGAATAAATTAAGGAATTGCTTTTTCTAGTGCAGCAATTGCTTTCAACTTTTTAAGGTAGGTCGACCCCTGCATCATCTGCTTGGTAGCAGTCAACTTTAGTTCTCCGCGGCATACACGTGCGTTGCTCTTAATTTGTGTCTTCAGTTATGGCTGAATATATGAACGTCCGTAAGAGAAAAATCTATAGTGTACGTAAAAATTGCCGATAATATGATGATTTCAGAAAGTTATATCGATTTGACTGCGAAAATGTTCAGTGGTTGGCAAATTATTTTTTGACTGATACTGGTAAAAGGCGAGGGGGGGGGTGCACTGTCGCCTTTAAATAAAAAAGTCTTTCTGCGGAAATTGTCGGATCCGGGCTTTCAAAATTATGTAGGTGAAGAACTCGGTGTTCACCAAACTACTAAGACATACACTTCTGTAATGGATGCAGTTTTGGAGAAGGCAAATATTTTTATTAAATTTCCTACAAGTGCTGAAGCTGTTGTGGAAGCTAAACGGTTGTGCTCAGAGAGATTTATTTATGTTCCTTTAATTTGTGAACGAATATCAATTGCTTGTCTTTAATTTCTTCATCACTACTATCACTTTCCTCATTTTCACTAAAATCTGCCATATCACAAATACAAGTTTTCTATTTTCCACAAAAACTTAACAGATTACTATTGTACTAAATAAATAGACCAACGTTGTTGTATTTACGTCAACTCTTTTGCAAATTAGGCACCAAACTGAACATGCAGTCTATAATCTGAATAAGTGGATAAGCCACGTCTGAACTTGTGTTGAATAAGCATTTGCTACAGAAGTGTAAAAAAAACAGCAATTACTTCAAAATTTTATTCATATCCAGATCTAACAATTGCTTTTACTTATAGCATTTGCTAGTCAAGTGTAATTGCTTTTACTAAAAAGTAATTGCTTAATTTTTATTCATTAGGCTCAATGCCTTTAATAACTGCTACATTTGCTGAAGTTTTTCACCAATTATCCTCACAGCTGGTTTCCGTTTATTGTCTGTAGATTCTTTTACATAATATTCAGCAACAACGTTGGACTTCCATGCGCTTTGCCTCTTTAACGTTTGTAAATCGGCACGAGAATATGCCACTAATGTTGGAGATGATCTTTGGAATGTATGACCGGTATATTTAGGATTTTGTAAGCCAAAACATGTTGCTGTTCGTCGAGGAATATCAGAAAAAGTGTTGATACCTATTGGCTAGATAGTACTGTGCGAGCAAAAATTATTTGCATCACAGAGGGCCTTGCATCGAAGGACGTAATGTTAGCTGTAGAGCTTAATACTTGTTGGGTGTCAGGACTGTCAGTAACAGGGAATCAGGTTCTATACAACACAAAAAAGGAGCAGGAAAACTCTCTGTAAGAACAGAAGAACTTGTTGCAAACGTTCGTGAAATAATGCAAAATACGCCAACAAATTGTATTAGACGCCTGTCCCAATTTGTATTTGGAATTCCAATTGACACTTTGTCTCCTAATAAGTTTATGTGTTTTATCCCCATTTTCACCAATTCATCGCTTCCTCAAGACCCGGATACACCGCGATTACCAGCGCTACCTGAAACAATACAACATAATATAGCTACCTAAGAAAAGTTATCTAGTAAAAACGTAGTTAATTTTACTTGCATAAAACAGGTTTATATATTTCAAAACATCTACAGTAAGTTGAATTCGACTAACGCATCTGCCTTATTTACGCACTTCCCCAAGTTCACCCAAAAAAAAAGTAAAATTTTTTTCAACATTGAAACCCTTTTCTAAACAAAGTTTTATTTACCTTAACAGGGAGAAATTTCTGCGCTGCTTTTTGAAAAAAAAAAACATCTGTATTTTTTCTTGAAAATATGTTAGACTTGGTTGCTTTATAGCCCTTATTTTGCCTTTTGAGGAATGTAATAACTCTCTCCCTGAGAGCTAACATGGATTTTATCATCCTATACATTAACCAAAGTGTAGATGGTTTCTTATTTTTTCTCATATTGCCGAAATATGCCAACAAGACAAGAGTCTCCGAGACTATTTTTCTTACTTTCTTCTCCGTACACCGATCCTCATAGATTTTGAAACACTTCTCGTAACGTTTACAGCTTACTTCGAAAATTAACCATTCCTCCGCTTGCCCAGCTTTTTCTTTAACATCCGGTGAAGTGCAATTCATGTCTTCTTCACTATCGCTAGACATATTTTCTTTAATTTTTCACTACAAAATTTCACATCTTGTGTTACCTCGGTGGAAAGTCCATTACTGTCTCGAAATTTAACTACCAACTCTCTTGACAGTAATGAAACACTTTCCACCACGGTACATAATAATATTATGCTATTTCTAGGCATTTTATGATCAGGCGTTTTAACTTGTCCACACTGAGAAAAAGTCTACTATTCCTTATAAGAATTCACATACTCTTTCTTTATACAACTGTTTAATACTATACTTATATGACATCAACGCGCTTTCCTACTATAAGATAACGAAAATTGCTAGGCCGTTGTGTAGTGATAATATCACGGTAATTTAGAATTTAGCCATAGAATGGTTTATAGCCATTATTGCTCTGAATACTCACAGTAATTATCAAGTTCTTTTTGGGGGTGTAATATTGTTTTATATCTTGTTTTAGTTCCTACTAGCAGTTGTAATGAAACGTGACATTAATCATAATAATGTTTGGTTGCTACGGTAAATAAAGCATCTACTTAGGTATCACTAAAAATCATTATAAGAAGTGGGAAGATCTTATGGAACATGCAGGACTATTCTTAAGAAGCAGCTAAATTTATTTCCTTATAAAGTGCAAGTATTCCAAGAAATACAAGCCGCAGATTTTGATAGACGCAGGAATTACACTCAATGGTTTACCCAAAATTTATTGAAAATAAATGATTTATTAGACCTGACATTTTTTTCGGATAAGGCCTGGTGCCAGATACATATAAATATTTTTGTTTTTTTTTCTGTATATTCTTACTTTGTTAATTTTGTAAACAACAAAAATAAATCATGTCATAATATGAATTTGACAAAATTTTAACCTATATTTGGTTAGATAGGTATATCGTGCCCACATCATTGTGATCTAAACCAAGCCCTACGTTTTTTATTCCATGCCCTCTTTGATGCAAATAATTTTTGCTCGCACGGTATTTTGGTCATGTGTGAGTTGTGTGTTAGCAACACTGTGCCAGAACTGCCAGATTTTAACTTTAGAAAAAGTTTCGAAAATCGTTTCAGAAGGATACTCACATGGTAATGGTAATATTAAAAACCCGTATGTACTTTGAGCTTTTGAAGAATTTTATGACGTCATATTGCGAGAACGAACGAGAAATTGAGAGACTCTAGCTAGACGAGACGAGAAAACATCTTGCGACATGTTAGCGAGGCGAGATTTGGAAAAAAATTCCTTTTTGATTTGCGAGACGAGACGAGAGTCTTTTAACCTGGACGCGTTACGCCACTGCCTTAAAGACACCAATTATTCCAAATTGGTGAGAATACATTATCGTTACTATATCAAAAACAAGCACCTGGACGGCTAACTCACAGATAATTACTCCATAATGATTTCTTGAAACCCACTGAAGCTTATTAGTTACGAAACGGTAACTTTTAATTTTCGTTGTAAATGCTTCTTAATTACATTGAGAAGAATGCGTAAGTTGACTGAAAAAAAAAACAAAAACTAGAGCTAGATGCTGGTTTTACACTGAGGAAAATGATCTAATACAACAGGTTTGCTAAGTTGTGTTGGTAGCTTATTTTTTATTAACTACTATTAAATAAATTGCAAGTGTATCAAACCCTCTTTAGTGTTATATCAATTCCAGATTTGCTAGAACAGTGTTTTTATGAACGAATTTTACCATCTTAGTAAACTATGTTGCATATGGGTCATTTTCAAAACAAGGAATTTTCTGTAATAGGTGATTTTCTGGCCTCTGGTAGGCATTTTAGATTATCTTTAAGTGTTATTTATTGTAGTTTTATGGCAGTGGCGGATTTAGAGGGGGGGCACAGGGGCACGTGCCCCCCCTGTCATAATAATTTCGCACGAACCAACCTAAGCGCAACACCCAAAATTTCAAACACAGTGACAAAGCATTGTACTGTAACAACCAAATATTTTTTTGATGCCAAAACTTTACAGCATTTAGAAATGGATATTAAAAATCAGGTTTTCAACGTGGTTTGATAATTAGCGAAAAGATGGCGTAAAAGCACGTTAGATAAAAAGCATACATTTTAGGATTTTAGAATTTGTGTTTTGTTACAGAAAACGGTAATCTGTGGTTTTGTTTACAAAGAAAGTGTATTATTTTGGGGTAGTAAGAACTTATTTTAATAAAAATAAACATGCCAAAACGGCTATGAATGTGGAATATTTGAGAAACAATTTTAGCTCATTAAGTATTGAGCAAAAAATTGAAATTAAAATTGAGGGAAGACCTAAACCCGAAATCAACTTGACACAGATCACAAAGTGTAGATCTAGGGACTATTGTTATTGATAAGTTTGCTGGAAATAAAACCAGAAGATTGAACTTTACTTTTAAACAATGTACCCGCTAATGAAAAATAAATTGCCCTTTTTTTATTTTTTTTATCTTATTTCATTTTCAATAAAATAAGTAGGTAATCATACATTTTAAAAATATTTACTAAAAATTATTGACCAAATTTGGGCGTGGTCTTAAAAAAATTTCGCCTGCGGCGCGTTTCGTCCGCAACGGGCTTTTCGTGCACCCCAAGATAGCAAGTAAGTGCCCCCCCTGTCAATTTTTTCTGAATCCGCCACTGTTTTATGGTCTCTTTTTGGACAACCATAATAAGTAGCTGTAGCTGTAGCGGGTAAAAAAATTAAAATTAAATTCAGTCAAAATGTCATGGAACGTGTAAGAAATCATGTATTTCAAGTTTGATCATGTATTATTTTTTTTCTATGGAATAGATTTGCTTTTTGAACTTTTTATGGCCTGTATAGACATTTAATTTAAATGTTTGTAAAATTTCGGTTTGATCTGACCAATAATAAAAAATTTTTAAGGCTCTTTATTGTGTAAGACATTTTTGTGTCAAAAACGTGGATTCATGCATTCGCGCTTTTTTCACTGTGTCGGATTTAAATAATTGAGTTGCCAGCAGTGATCTCTCAAAGGGAACCGATCAGCCATTTGTGTTTTAGTGTTAAATGGGTCAACTTCGGTTTTTATAAAAGGTATGATTTTTTTATGTACTTTTTGAAGATTGGTAAAGCATAACCCATCAAAAACATGGCAATCGCAGTAAATCAGGGCACACGTTTTTTTTTTCTGATTTTCGTATATCTGATAAAAAATAGGGTTAAAATACCACCATAAAATTTGCAGGTAAACATCAGTACGTATAGGTTATGTTTTGCCGGCTTGGCTAAAAAAATGTCAAAAACTTGCTTTAAAAAAATGTCAAAGACGTGGGATTTTGTCAAAGACGTGGCTTTTAAGAGTTTATTGTTTGTGTCTGCACTTGTCTTAGTTTCTTGGGTAGTAAATGTATGACATTTATAAATAAATATATAACAGTATTTCCGTTTTTTTTTGTTAATAAATAAAGCAAGAATCTGACGAAATGTCAAAAAACATGATCTAAATATCATCAAACATGGGCAGTTTTTGGTGAAACGTGGTAATGTGTCAAAAACGTGGCTTCAACACTTTAAGGGGAGGTTTTAGGGTCCCCAGGGGATAATAAGCTTGACCCCCTATACCATGAATCATTTAAAGCACCCGACTATCCAAAACAATCAAAATAATTTGAAAATAGTAGGAACAGCTTCTAATGACTTGTTTTAAAAATGACCCATATAGTGCAGACAGTAATGGTATAAAAATTCCCTTGACCTGGGCAAAATTGCAACACAAATGATTATTTTTGCATTCTATTGTGTAAAGTGTCTATTTTAACATATTTAAAATCCCCGTTAATCCTGGCCCCGGAAATCAGTCAAAATCCAAGATGGCGGCTAAATTTTGTATTTTTAATTACAAAATTTATAACTTTGTATTTATAAGGTGACTTAGCAAAAATGTCTAAAATACAAAGATAATACTTTACTTCTTTTTTTTCAAAATGGCGGACATTTAAAAAAAAACGTTGTATACAAGTCTAGTGAACAGCAAATCACTGTCATCTGACGAAGCTACAGTGTTAGCGAAATATATCATTTTTCTTGTTAATATCCTTAGTGGAAATTTATAAGTTCAATTTTGTTTTACTGTATCCCTTAATACTATATAGCAAGATGTTATGCGTCGTTTGTGACAGCTAATTATGGGCAAGCAACTGTAGTTTTTGATGGTTATACATCAGAAAACACAATAAAAGACATGACCCATAATCGCCGAACAAATAGAATTTTCCTCGCCGTAAACTTCACACCAGATTAACAGGAAGTAAGGAAATGTTTCTCACTAAAAAGCAAAACAAGCAGAAAATAATTAATCTAATCGCTGAAGAAATACGACAACATAGTTGTTCAGTAATTCATTTAGTTGATGATGTTGATGTTGACATTGTTAAAACTGCAGTGGAATCTTCAAAAATTAAAAATACAACAGTGATAAGAGAAGACACTGACCTATTGATATTGCTAATTTATTGGTATAATCATTAGATATTCGCTCGGAAATGACTTAGCGAACAGTTAGTTTATACATTCATATACAGAATGTGACAGCACCTCCAGAATATTCCACATTGGAAAGCAATCAGTTTTGAAACTGAAACGTTTTGTTAAAGATCAATACTTTCGTGAACTTGCACTATCGTTCAGCTTAACAAACCTTAATCAAAGTCAGGTTGAAGAATTTGGAAAGAAGATAATGGTATGTATTTTTGGTGGAAATCCAGATGATGCACTAAATATACTTCGGTATATAACTAATGTTGATAAGGTATCGAAGGCAAAATGTTTCGTTCAGCCACAGAACCTTCCCCCCACGGAATCAGCTGTCAAGTACCATAGTTTCCGTGCATATTTGCAAATTTATATATGGAAACAAATGTAAGAAGGCTTGAACCCAACAGACTGGGGATGAAGTATACATGACAATATTTATGTACCGAAGACAATGGATTCGCCACCAGCACCTGAAAGTATACTACGCATAGTGAGATGTAACTGCAAAACCTTCTGTGGTGCCATGAAATGTAGTTGCCGAGAAAATGGTTTGGAATGTACCAGTTCATGTGGTCAGTGTCAAGAAACAAATTATAAAAATAGAAGATGCAGCGAATAGAAGATGAAGAAATGGAAACTACGGATGAACAGATGAAGATTATGATAAATTGTGAAAAACAGCCAAAACATTAAAATTTTTGTTCATTGAAATAATGTTTATTTGATAATTTTTTTCTTGTCAGTCTAATGTGTAATAAAGTTTTCTCTGATGTATACTAGGCAATTTGAGTGATTCAATTACATATATTACAATGAATTCCAGGGTTTCTTCGGATATGCTTTATCTAAAGCAATTGTAATTTTGTAATTTGACTGCAAAATTACAATTTTAGATCTTAGTGAAGTCAATAATATAATTAATAGTTATCCTAAGAAACGTAAACTTATATTTTTCTTTCTTTGACCTATCCCAAAATTACCATCATAGCTGTAAGATACCGCCAGTGGCGCACCCAGGGGGGGGGGGGGGCAAGGGGGCCTTGGCCCTCTCAAAACCCCCAATGAAATTGTCCTCAACTATACCCACTAACCCACTAAATCCACAGCATTCTAATATGCGAATTTAAATTATGGAACGACAAGTTTACAGATAGCAAAGAAATACCCTCAGATATGTTTAAGCTATATATTCAATGTAATGGTATGATATTTCCCAATAAAATGAAAATTTTTGTTACCCTTCCCGTTACTACCAGTACCTCTGAAAGGTCATTTTCCGCAATAAAGTACTTAAAATCGTACTTAAGAAATTCCACCGGGCAAGTATAAGACTTAATGGTTTGGCAAATTTATTTATTCATAAGAATGTTCGTGTTTCTTGTGAGGAAATTTTAAATAAACTTTCTAAGGGGCAAAGAAAATTAGATTTACATATTTAACAAATGCAAAGGTGTTATAAAAAAGTTTTGGTTTCTATTATTTAAAAAATATTGTTTATTGTTGTGCTTTGTACTAATTTATATTTTTAAATAAATAAAATTTGTGTTAGGGATATGACGTCATTACTATTACCTATATTTTATTTGGTAAAAAGAGTGGTATGTTTTGTCCGGAATAATTATTAAAGTGGATATTTTAAAAAGTCAATTTTTTTAGATATTTACCTCGATTGAACTAGGCTATTGCGATCTTCTAAGAGTACCTGTTAAAAAAGCTACAAAGTTCTAGAAAAATGCGTAACTTAAAAGTTTATTAAAAAATTTACTTCCAGCACTGGTTGGCGCCCCCCCCCCCCCCTAACATAAAATCGTGGGTCCGCCGCTGGATACCGCCACCGTTTTGTATTGCTTCGTTTCAGTTTCTTGAAGCCTAGTTGGATTACTATTCAAGTCGCTGTTAATTATCTGGAAGTTTAAAGAATCAAATAGTGCCTTTTAAACTGACTTTGCCGTTGAATAAAATACATGAAGAGAACTAATACATATTGTCTTATGTCTACAGTTGTAGGTTTCAATTTTATTACTGTCCATTAACGACGACCAAAAATCTAAAATATTCATTCGCCTTTAATCGTTTTAGTCGGGATAATTAACATACCCGTTTATCTTCCCAAAAACGTTTAGTCTTTATTACACCGTTTAAAATCTAAATATAAGCCCAAATAGACAAAAATGTCCACAAATAAATCAGCAAAAAGCACCGAGTTAAACGTCGCTAAACAGCGATAAAGTAATGGGCTATTATTCAAGACATCTAGAACATCTGCTCGCGACAAAAAACCCAAAACAATATTTCCATGACAATTTTTAAGTGAACATGACAGTAAAAATAAATAAAAAATGATCCACAAATATCTCGACGTGTATACTGTATGTACATGCTAACCGGCGGCAGCACATTATCTGTGTTAGAAGTTAAAGAGGCAACTAAACGATCATTACTAAATATTTATTGCCTGGGGCGTAAGGAAGGATTAATAACCATCTATCATGGCCTGACAGAAACTGCCGTGTCATTTGACATTCCAGAACTGGAAAAAATGTCTTGGAACTGAATTAAAATGAAAAATAGGATATAGGAATTTTTCCTTTTTCCCTAATTAAGTTGGAAAATTTTTAGTTTAACATAGCGTTCTAATTATTACAAACAAAAAAAACTACTCTCAAAACAAGCTTATAGTAATGCTCAAACAAATAGCCTTATTTTGAAACTAACTTGCTTTATTTCGTGACTAAAATATATTCATTTTTAAACTACTACTGGTTTTAAATTATATCATCAAGTTAATCAAAATTATGTTCATAAAGAGATTACATCATCATCATAACAAGATAATCTTATACTTGTTTTAAAAATAAGTATTGTGATCAAAGTGAAATATACTATGATGGGTTTAAAAATAAGAATAAATTTGTATTCTCACAGCGAGCACAAAGACAGTCTTATGCTTAACTTGAGTAAAATCTAAACCCTTATTATTTCTTTGATGCTATTTGCATCACGTGACCTCTTGTTTTGCGAGGAAACGACCGAAATACGTTTACTTTAGTCGTTATTTAACATCCACGCAGAGGTCGCGCGTCGATGCTCACCGATGCTGGTAGTGTGTGTTCTATTTTGAGCGTTTTGTGTAATAGTGTGATGGAGGAAATTTTATATTCGTTATAGTTATGGTTTTTTATTACCTGTTTTTTTTTAATAAAACCAAAAGCAATAAAAAGTGGTTTTATTTATCAGTTATCTGTTAGGGCTATATTCAGATCAGATACTACCTAAGGTAATATCACAATAGTATTTGTTACCTATGTCACAAAGACATTTTAACTTGACATTGTACAATTCTATTGACTGCGGTGAGCTTATCCTATTTGACCTAAATAATATAGTCCTTTCAGATCTATCTGTTTTAAAACTACATGATTTTAAATTTTACTCTATCTAATAATAAACTAGTTTTAAGATGATAATAAATTGATTTGTCTAGTTTCGCTGAGAATGTAGGATAGTCACAAATTGAAGATACAAATAAAATATATGTGCTCAAATGCAACTTCGTATATTCAACTTAATAATAACTCATACTCAAAACGAAAATAACGAATATTTATTCTTAGAATACTTTGAATCAAACCAATATTAACGTATACTATATCTGCAACTAAAATTATTTATAGGTTGATCATTTATTTTTATTACCCTAAAACTAAAGTAGAGTCAAGTTAAAATAATGTAGTATTAATTTAAAACTATATTTTGATGCTAAGGTATTTTCTATTTAATTTTACTTTAGCATTGCTCCTATTCATGTATATGATAGTTTCAATTTGAAACTTTTAGGTTCAACTGGATACTAGATTTTTTTGTGTGTAGTATTTTTTTATATTACATATAGTGTTCTCGATAGCACGCTGCCGTAAAAATGACTTTAGTTTTAGGAATTTCTTCTCAATTTTTGATCAAGTTGGGAAATAAGGTACCTAGTTATTTCTGGCATTTTTAGTAGTTGCGAACCTATCAGAATATAAAATTTGTTTAAAAATGATTCGTCGTCATGTTTTTAGTTTAAAAAGAAAGAGAACAAGTCAATTAAACTATAAAACATAAAATCGAATATAAAAAGCAAACAAAATCAGCAAAATAATAAATCTTCGATGTTATCGCGTATAATTTATCCAATGTCAGTGTGATGACATTCCAATCATTCCATACGGCGGTAAACGTCGGTCTCTTTAAGACTGTTTACCGCCGTATGGAATGTCACCACACTGACTTTGGAATAACAATACCTAACCTCAAGTCAAATACTTATTAGTTGGTATATAACTCGTATTGATTTTTACAATTTGGGAAAAACTTGGGTACCTACGTGTAAAACATTTTCAAGCATAATCTCTTGTTCAAGAATTTGGAAGAGTTTTTGCCCGAGAACGTGACCCGTGGAATACTTTCACCCTTTACCTAGGTATTTACTTTTTTTCTTTTATATAATACAAGTATAGAGAAAAGTGTCTTAAACTTTTTGAAGCAATATATTGTCCGAAAAATTGGCGTACCTTTAGATTGCAGGGCTGCAAATAAAATATACCAAAACATGCTACGGAATAATCTGTCTTGGTGTGTGTTTCTCATTATTTTCATACCTTATTTGTGTAGCCTAGGCCTAGTTAGATGTTACAGAAAAAGAAAAGCACGAAGTCTTTCTCCACAATCTTTATTTATCGAAAAACTAGGCTAACCTAGTATCACAACGACATGTTTCGAGTGTAGAAACACTCATCATCAGGAAACAAAGTAAAAAGTAAAATGCTGATGTTTTTAGCAAAAGAGAAAATAATGGTGAGATTGAGCCGTAATGGAGCTTTTAGTGGTGTACAACAGATGTAAAATTGAAAAATTAGGAGGTCGACAATCAAGACTCCAGCATACTGAAGAGTCGAGGGTTAAGTGTAGAAGCACACTGTGCCGTGCAGAAAATGATAGGGTAGTAAAAATTTTCTGCACGGCACAGTGTGCTTCTACACTTAACCCTCGACTCTTCAGTATGCTGGAGTCTTGATTGTCGACCTCCTAATTTTTCAATTTTACATCTGTTGTACACCACTAAAAGCTCCATTACGGCTCAATCTCACCATTATTTTCTCTTTTGCTAAAAACATCAGCATTTTACTTTTCACTTTGTTTCCTGATGATGAGTGTTTCTACACTCGAAACATGTCGTTGTGATACTAGGTTAGCCTAGTTTTTCGATAAATAAAGATTGTGGAGAAAGACTTCGTGCTTTTCTTTTTCTGTATCATTTAACTCCACTTTGAGTATGGACTACTTCTTCAAAACTAGTTAGATGTGTTTAAATTTTTCATAATAAAATAAAGTTATATATCAAGATACATCATTCCTCCATACTTACTGAAAATACAAAATACCCGGTATTTTACCGGGTACAGAAAGGTTTTTTCTTCTTCCCCAGTTTGTTTGGTTGCTTTAAACCCCCTCTTACTGACTTTCACATACTCACTATGTTTTAACTTCCGCAATTTTCTTCATATTATGTCACTTCTACACATAATTTTTTTTATTCCATAAAAGCTCCATTGAGGTTCTAGACCATTTTCTCTACTGCTAAAACCATTAGCAATAAATAAATTTTCTGTCTCCTGATGATGAATCTTTCTACGTTCGAAACATGTAGAGACCCCTAAAGAATTTGTATTCTATTAAATTTTGTGAAGGAAGACTTTTAGTTTGTTCTTTTTTTTTTTAAGTTATCCTGTTGGTTAGTGTCACGTAATTGCTGCATAAAAAACGACGTTAGAATGGCTACCTGCTAGCACTTTACTAGTGAAAAAATAGTTTTTCTTTTAATTTCTACGACTCGCAAGCTCTCTAAACATTTTTTTATTTGGAGGTTAAAACTGCGACAAAAGTCTATTTTATGAAATCATGTTCTCGGAGATTGTTTACCATCTTTTTCTACCGTAAATTTTTGGATTTTGAAATTTCAGCATGGGCAAATAGTCCTTTCTAGTCCACCCTATTTACCATATTTTGCTCTAACAGAGAAACAAAGAAGAAGAAAAAAAAACGAAGAAGAAAAAGAAACAGAAGAAGAAAAAGTAATCAATGCGACGAATGGCTACTTTGTAAGTTTCGAAGAAAATCCTCGACATGAAGGGGAGTGGAAAAGCGAGCCAAGCTCGTTGAACTTCGGGTTAATTATGTAGAAGAATAATATATAACGTGAGTTAGATCTCATTAATTTCTTTTCGGTGTGATTCCAGTAAGATTTTTATCCACTTCATAATCATGAAATATTTATTCATGTAGATACGCCAAGAATTTTTTATATTTTCCAGTTGAGTTACACATGTTAAGTATACTTTTCCTTCTTCTTTAAGCTTCAATACAATAATTATTAGAGGCTAAACAACTTTCCGCAAAGAAGGTCAATCCTCAATAATACACGAAATACCCAAAGAAAATCTATATGGTGGTAAATTGATACTCTTCACTTTTCCTCGTCGAAAAAAAGTGTTAAGGGCATGTTACTATAGTTACTACTATCATCTTCATATGTTATTGAAGGCAACGCTGTATCGAAATAAAAACTTAATTTTTATCTTGTCTAATGAATATGTGCGGGAATTAAACAGTTTTCGTAGTTTATCTGGAGAGTCATTGGCCAGAGATAATCGACATGCTGCGTCATATAAGGGTCATTATTTGACGACATAAATACAATAAAATAGAAATCCGACACGAATTGATAAGTAAAAGTAATTTTCACTTATAATCTCCCTAGCAGCAGAATTATTACCGATAATTTTTTTCAAGTTTCGAGAAAAAAATTATCAGGAGTTAATTCTGCTTCGTGGAAGATTCGGTAAGAAAATTTCATAAATTGGAGTTTTTATTATTGTAATTTTTTTGGTAAAATGCTACAAAAACATATTTCCGGCGGCATTAGTTAATTGTAACTAATTAGAGTTTTAGAGGTGAAGTTCATTTTAGCCGTTAGTAACTCATTTTTATAACTAAAATGTGAGAAACATTAAATAACAAATTTGTTATCTGAAATCCAATGTCTTTATAGTTTTAAATTCAAATAAAACTTTAAAAAATATATTTCCGATGAGTTTAGTTTAATATGACGCACTGTATTTTTACAATAGAAGTTGATTTTACTTGTTAGTAACTAAGGTTTATTACTAAAATTTCAGGAACATTAAAAACATTAATTCGTTTTCAACCATAACATCTGATATTACATATACAACACTACCTAGTTGCAAATGAAACTTAAAAAAACATATTTCCGATGAGTTTAGTTAAATTTTTGATGTGTCTCTTTTAGCCCCGGTGTTTGATATGTAAAGCAAATTGGTTAGTATCAACAAAAATTATAAAATAGCAACAAAATTTATTTGATTTTATTCTAAGTGACTTTTGCCAATAGATATAAAGTACCTACTTCATTTTTGAGAAAAATTATCACTTATTAATTTTATTAACTAACAAAATTATCGCGATAATCTCCCGTTGCTATAAGCAACGTAAACAAAAAGGAGCCTTCTAATTGGTTAAAACTAAATTTATGTAATTTTCTACAATATTTTAGTGCCTGCAATTCACAACGATAAATGTATATTTGATAATGCCAATTTTTTTCCATAAGAGTAAACAAAGTTGTTTGGAATTTTAATTTATACATTTTATATTTTAGTTTAATCATAATTGCATACGTTCGTGAATTTATATGAATGTTCAAACATCTAGGAATTTTGGCGCCCCGGGCGAATAGCAGTTTTGTGCCCTACCAGACAATCTTAACACTAAAATTATACATCTATAAATTTTAGTTTAAAAACATATGTTAACAACGTGGCGGCTTGTCATTTGTTAACTTGGGGGTAGGCGCAATTTTTTTAAGACCACGCCCAAATTTGGTTAATAATTTTTAGTAAATATTTTAAAAATTTATGATTAGTACTTATCTATTTATTTTATTGAAAATAAAATAAGATAAAAAAAAATAAAAAAGGGCAATTTATTTTTCATTGTTTAAAAGTAATGTCCAATCTTCTGTTTTTATTTGCAGCAAACTTATCCTGAATAACAGCTTCATTAAAGTTAGGAATACCTGTATTATATTTTTTCTTAAATATTTCACATTCATAGTCGTTTTGGCAACAAAACCGTTTATTTTTATTTTAAAAAGTCTTTACTACCCCAAAATAATAACAAAATATAAAGAAAAACTCCAAATAATAAATTTATACAGCAATTAAGACGCAATGAACTCAACGGCGCACATTTGATTTGTGCTATTAGAATCGTGCTTTCACCCACTACACCTGCTAGTACAAGATGCACAGGGAAACAGCAGAAACCCCGGCTATTTTAACGCATGTGCGACTTATGATTTCCTACGCGCCACACGATTGCTCTTGACAACCGGCTTAGCGAGAGCTATTACACCACGTTTCATTCGATTGTTTGACGGTACGTTAAAATAGGAGGGTTCTAACTTAGATAACGGTATCATAATATATAAGAAGATACATTTAAATGATCATAATTTTTTCTTTATGGGGGAATTCTTTATGGACTATGGGGGTACACGTGCTCCTGTGGAGAAACCGCCACTGATTAACATACTTAAACTTAACATTCTTGAAAAGAAAAATTGCTTGTTTGGACTTTTGTCGTGGCAACTCACGTAGCATAGTGACGCAATCGAATCGCGGCGCGGCGCCTTTCTTCAAATATCGGCGTTGCCAAATGTCAAAAACAATCCGGACCGTAATTGTATTAGAGTCGATTCACTCAGTAAACCTGCAAGATGGCCGACATGTCATATGACAAAAGTCATATTCCAGCTAAATAAAATAAATTTTTGCCTTTTCAATGACTTTTGTCATATGACATGTCGGCCATCTTGCAGGTTTACTGAGTGAATCGACTTTAGTAAATTTTTAAATTCCTGTATTTCTAATGACCATTTTGGCGTCTTGTTAATATGGCGCGCCCCGGACGCATATACAGTAACAGCAGCTGGGATCGCCGAAATCATAATCAGTAATGGCAGGTGTGCTAGACAGCAGAATGCGTAACAGCACGCGGGCTAGAAAAGCTGACTTCCTCAAGTGGTGGCTAGTAACGACACTCGCGCTAGCAGCAGTTACAGTAATAGCACGCGAGGTATAAAAAGGTAGGTACATCGGCAATCGGTTTGTTCGTTGTTAGCAGAGCATTTTTTTTTAAATTTAATTAATATTTTATGAAATATTATGAAATGAATTGGATTTTTAAAAAAATGCTCTGCTAACAACGAACAAACCGATTGCCGATATACCTTTTTATACCTCGCGTGCTATTACTGTAACTGATGCTAGCGCGAGTGTCGTTACTAGCCAGGACTTCGGAAAATCGGATTTTCTAGCCCGCGTGCTGTTACTGTAGGTATATGCGCCCCCGGCGGTCGCCCCATTCGCCCCCCCCCCCCCCCCCTTGCTACGTCACTGTGTTCAAAAACAATATTTTACTAAACACTATATATAATTAGGATCTAATAAAAGATAAAATCTTGCATGTGAGAAATAATCTTCAGCTAATTACAGTTTAATTGCTTTCCCAATTAAATGTAGTTTTATATAATTAATTACAAACTTGATTTTTTTAACCATTTAAAAAATAGGTTATTGTAAAGCCAACTGGTATAGTATAATGTTATAATTGTTTAGTAATTACCACTTTTTACTTTACAAGTGCTGGTGTTTTAATTAATCGTTGTAACGAGTAAGCTACAACATTTGTCATACATAATAATAATTAAAATTAAATAAATTTTAAATAAAGCTATTAATTCATCAAATGGAATAATATTAATTTTAAATTTTCGTAAAAGGAATTTGGAAGATCCTATTCTACTTTTATTTTTAATTTATCAGCATTTAAAAAATGATAATATTTAAAACAAAATTTATAGATGATGCAGGAGACGAAAAAATATAAGATTCAATTTCAAATTTTATAAATAAGTTTTATTTATTTTCCAGTCAATTTAAATTAATTAAAAATTTCATACTGATTTTCAAAAATAAAATGTTTCATCCCATGACACCTTTTACCATAAATATAATACTTAATTCTGACTTAATTAACAGTATAAAAATAATAATTAAAAATTTTAAAAAACGCGCTTGTATTTTTACTTGTTCACAATACATGCATCTGTCTTTATGTACCGTGCGAGCAAAAATTATTTGCATCAGAGAGAGGGCTTGGATTAAAAAACGTAGGGCTTGGTTTAGATCATAAGGATATGGGGACGATATATCTAACCAAATCTAGGTTCAAATTTTGTCAAATTCATATTATGACATGATATGCTAAACTAATACGTAATAAAATAAGAAGACATATACAAATTTATTTTCGTTGTTTGCAAAATTAACAAAGTAAGAATAGACAGAAGGAAAAAGAAAAATAATTACATAAATTGCTGAAATTGGCTACCGCCATGCTCTAAGCATAAATTCACACGTCTCTTCATATTGTCGAAAGTGTTGACCAGCATCTCTGGAGAAATGTTACCACATTCTTGGATAATCCTTTGTTGTAATTGTTCTAAATTTGCAACTGGTGTTTCAAAAATAGTGTTCTTTAAATGAGGAAAAACGAAGTAATCCATAACCGTTAAACAAAGTGATCTAGGTGGGAATTCAATGTCTGATCGAAAACTGATCAATCTGTCGACGAAAAAATTGCGTAAGTAGCACATTCTTGGAATACTTGCACTTTATAAGGAAATAAATTTAGCTGCTTCTTAAGAATAGTGCTGCATATTCCATAAGATCTTCCCACTTCTTGGGACAGGCGTCTTATACAATTTGTTGGCGTATTTTGCATTATTTCACGAACGTTTGCAACAAGTTCTTCTGTTCTTACAGATGATCTTCCTGCTCCTTTTTTGTGTTGTATAGAACCTGTTTCCCTAAACACAGCCACGGTTCTTTTCAGGCAATGATAAAAATTCCCAACAATAAAAGCAACGTTAGGAAAATGTTCGTGAAAATCGTCCATGCACAAACCCGGATTGTATTGCCACATACCATTTACTCTAACCCCGTTTCGAAAATACGCTTCAACCATGAATGTTTTGTGCTGTTCCGTAAAGCATTGTGTGAATTGTTTAAGAAATTGGAAAAATTAGCGATGAATCCAATTACTTGTAACGACTGTCAAAGATGACGGAATAACTGATTGATTTTTAATTCAGGTAGCTACTGACACCCAACAGGTATTAAGCTCTACGGCTAAGCATTACGTCCTTAGATGCAAGGCCCTCTTTGATGCAAATAATTTTTGCTCGCACGGTACATGAATCCTAAGAAAAATCATAACCTTTACCACCGGTAAGTCGAACTGACCATTAATTTACGACGTATCGTAAATATGGAGAATATGACGTAACAGTCAGTGGTCATTGAACATACTTTGACTATTATTCCCCTGTGCAACTGCAGACAAACCATTTTCTTGTCATTACCTCACAAAATGTATTGTTTATTATCTCACAGGTTTGCCACTTTTTGAAATATAGTTTCTAACCTTATGTTTTCTAATGATATAGAACGACGCGTAAAATATGCATGGCTTAAATTGGGTTTCTGTAACTTATCTCAAGATAAAATGGACAGCGTATCGGTATGCCGTTTTCAAATGGATGTGCCAATTTAAAAAAAAATTAATTTAGTAGCTTTTTAAATATTTGCTGTCACTGATATATAAATTCCTGTATTACAAATCAAAAGCAGTTGCAATTGTTAAAAACTATTTGATTCATATATTCCTTACAAATACTCAGGAATTTGACAAATAAGTTACCAAATGATGCACATAATTTACCTCGCTTTATTTCAAAAATCAGCTGCTCATGCTAAAAAGCAATCAAACCGATGCAAAACTCTATCAATTCCAAATTGTATGCCAATAACTTGTCATCAAACTATTCTAAATATATTCAGTTGATACCAGTGGGATTTCGAAACATAAATCTCGCTGCTTTGTCGTGAATCACCGAAACAAAAGCGTATCCTGTCAAAGCTTACTTGAGTCAAATCTACGAATCGAATTTAGATCCGTCAAGCTTTGCATGTCGTTGTTCCATTGTTTCTGATTTTGATGGATTTCCTCTTTATAAGCAGTAATTGGTTAAATTTATATAGAGCAAAGACAGTTGAAATGTTGGAATTATTTTTATGTTTTTATTTTCTTAAGAAATTCTCTTTTGAATATTTGATGACGATTGAAACTTAAGGCTCCATCACCTTCAAGTCTGTGCAATGACAGCTGACTGTTACGTTACGACAAGTGCTTATCTTTCTAGCATTCGTGAACTAGGTGAGATAGTAATCTTGCGTTAATATTCAAGGTCGTACAATTTTACCAGTCACCAAAGTTTTATTGTCATTTTTGACAGTGACATTTTTAAGCAACATTATTTTTAAAATGTCACGGTATTGTAAAAAAGAACAAGCATTAATTTTAAAATAATATGATTATTTTCCAGTTCCAGTTAAAAATCTCACCCTATATATTAGAAGCAGTGGCGGCTCGTGCCATTTTAGTGAAGTAGGGCCAGGTAAACCCTTAGCGCCGTAGGCAAACATTTTAAGAAAATACTGTAGGTAGAGTGTACTATATAGACTGAAAGAAAGAGGGTGTATAGAGCATTAATGGGGGAGTTTTTTTTCAGAAATGTGTTGAGGGTTGGGAGTATTAACTAACCTTATTATTATTAAAGTACATGATGAACAAAGTCCATTCTTCGTTCCTTTTGGCTCACAAACTTTGTTATCACTTTATTATTAAAGTCACTAATTGAGTTAACAAACTGTTTTTCAGCAGATAACATACCTAGAGCACTGAGTCTGTCCTCTTTCATTGTGTTCCTCAAAAAGGTCTTAATCCTTTTTAGCATTGAGAAACACCTTTCCGCCTCCGACGTAGACATAGGTGTTGTTATTAAAGCACTTAATAATTTTAATACTTATGTATTTCTAAAATAAAAAATTCGTTAACCCTACATTAAATCAGCCGGCCGAACGAAAACAAATCATGACGCGACGCGAACATCAGCTGTTTAAAACGTCTAACATCAAACGGTCAAACGAAGAGAGCCTGGCTACGCCACCGAGAATTTTGCCTGCTTGCATTCAAGGTCATTTTCCAATGTTTTTTTATTGAGGTGATGGCGTTTCGTCACCTCCCGTGCGTGCCTCGTCGCGCTGGGCGCAAAAGCTACATTACCGTTTTACGTATAATCGCTTCCTTTTAGATGGAAATTTGCACCCGACTGTGTTCCATTTTTAAATTATTTTGCTAATTGCTTTAAAAACGAGAATATTAATTTTAGTAGGTTTTGGTAATTTGTAAATGGCAGGACGCTAGACAGGAGGGCAGGTAGTGCCATGGCACTGTGGCTCTACCCCACGAGCCGCCACTGATTAGAAGTGACATCTATCGATAAATTATAATATGAGAAATTTATGCAATATGTTTTTTATAAACAAGTTCTCATTATGACTTTAATGATTAACCGAGCTATTTTTGATTCATTTAGCAGAAGCAGATTTGCAGACAACCTTGCTCTAGAATCATCAAAAACCAATTGGGCAATACCAGCCAGTTTATACTGCCTCTATACACGAAACTGGAATCATCTGCAAACAGTATTGTACAACAATCCTTAGGAAGGTCATTTGCGAAGATTAAGAAGAAGACAGGTCCTGTTGGGTGACCAATATGTAGATAGGTTAGGTTAGAGTGGCAGACCTCTGTCCAAACAGTCACACGTAGTCCTATAAGGACCGTTGTGGTATCACATAATATGTTCCGCGGAACCTATCCGCATCAGCTTCCTGATGGTTAACGCGATCGTAGAAGAATTTTGACAGCTCATTCAAATCAGCCACTTTTATAAACTTAGTGAGTTGACCCAGTTGCAGGCTGCTCACTTCCTCCAGATCACTAAAGAATGGTTCGCCCAGGGTATTGAACCTTCTTCTCGCGAGGCCGGGTCATTCACACAAGAAATGCTGAGTACTTTCCTCATCTTCTTCATTTCTGCAACTTCTACAGAAATCGTGCGTAGGCATTTGACGTTCAGCGTGTCTACCGAACAGGCAATGCACGGCGACTACGGCAGTGATGTTTCTTAGGTCCTTCCGACTGTGCTGTATAATAGCGCTGCGGTTCTCCTGTTATCAAGTAGGGGCCACAATTGCCTGGAGATGCTACAAGTTGTAAGCCCTGTCCATCTGCTTTGCGCAAGTTGTTTAGCTGTTCGATCCATCTCTTCTTTGATTGATCCCAGTGCCTAGCGACAGTATTCTCTGCTGGTTCGACAGACATGCTTGCAGGGTCCCTGGCGAGCGCATCAGCAGTCTCGTTGCCATAATTTGTAGATATCTCCATACTTAGAATTTGGTCAAGAAAATTAATGTTTTTTTTTTAATCCTCAGAATAGACCAAATTTGGTCAAGAAAATTAATGTTTTTTTTTAATCCTCAGAATAGACCAACTTTATTAAATAAATGTCCTTATACCCGTACCTAATGGATGAGTGTTAGTTTTTTTAGACTTATAATAATTGATAAATTGACTCAAACAAGGCAACCCTTGTTAATGATTATGTGAATGATAAATTGCCCACACACACACACACACACACAGATGCGTTGTAGAAGTGCACCTAATTACGTGCTAAAATGCAATAAACCATTATAATTTCCTGCTTATTATAGTAATTATACAATTAAAATAGTTGTAAGTTTTTGCCAAGTTGAATCGTGATGAAGGAAGCGATTTATAATTACGGATATTATATACTTTTCTATAAATAATCACGAAGCATCGTACATGTACAGATGAAATCCAAATAATATGGTGAAGCTACACGCATTTTATATCTCAATTTAATAATTTGCAGTTAAGACTGATGGTGACTTCAATTCGTCGGTAGGTTATATGTATAAAAACTATACATATCAAATTATAACGATATTAATGCAAACATAAACACAGACTTGCAGCGAATTTCTGAATATAGCTGTAAACATAACCTTAGATTAAATGCTCAAAAGACACAGGTTTTACTTTTTGCACCTGAAGGGTGTTATGACTATTTAAAACAGTATATCAATGTACAGTGTAATGGGGAGCGGCTTAACTTCACGGATACTGTCAAAAATTTTGGGGTGCTGTTTGATGACAAATTAAGGTTTAGTAGGGATATTATCCATGTTTAACTCAAGAGGACAACTCATCTATTAAATTATTATTTTTATCAATGTTTTGCAGGTCATCTTCGAATCATGTATAATAGTCGTCTTCTCCATCAGGTTAGAATGTAGCGTATTTTTATTTTTTCTAGAATGTTAACTATTTGAACCAATATTTTTTTATTTCTCCTCTATGATATTTATATAATATCTGTATATTATTGTGTAATATAATATCTGTATATATTTTTTTTATTATTATTTTAGCAAGCAGTGTGGGTGTGTGGGGATCAATAGAGTAGCCTTTGTGGCTAGACTGCGCTTGTCTGCCTTATTATTATTAGTCTTTGTAATTGTTTTCTTTGTTTATCATAATGAAAGACGTTTATTATTATTATTAAAAATAATTGGCTACATCTAATGTAATGGGCTTTTTATAAACCTTTTCGACTTGCAGTATGAGGGCAATTTACTTCCAATGGGCCAAATACAACGCATAAATGCTTTTACTTTGTAGAGTTATGATGAATAAAGATTAGAGAAGACGGCATTTTATGTGATACGTACTATAAGTACTGGTGGTATGGCTATAAATAAATACATTTTCTAGGAAAATTTAAATTATGTCAACTTAGACAAAATCTTTAGGTACGAAAATACTCCAATAACATCTTAATTTAATTACTATAGTTTTTACCAGTCCTATTAAGTAAGTCATACCGATCAAAAAAGACTTTGAAGCTTTAGACATTTTTTGATTCCAAAAATATAACATAATATACTTTCATAATTTTGTATTGATGGATAGTAGATATAGAGTTACAAAATCTGATTTTATTATTACACTGAGTAAAAGCCTTCTATTCCTTATAAGAATTCACATACTCTTTATACAACTGATTAATACTATATTATGTGACCGCAACGCGCTTTCCTACTGTAAGACAACGAAAATTGCTAGACCGTTGAGTAGTGATAATACCACGGTAATTTAGCCAATAGGAAATAGGAGTTAATGCTATCATAGAATGGTTTATAGCCATTATTGTTCTGAATAATCACAGTAATTATCAAGTTCTATTGGGGCTGTAATATAGTTTTATATACTGTATTAGTTCCCACTGGCCGTAGTAATGAAACTATATCTATTTCAGAAAGGTGTAGAGTAATAAAAGCTCATTAGGTATGCAACGGGACTACAGAGTGGCCCAACGAATATTTAAGCCACTTTCATAATTCGGCATTGATTTCATTGCAATATTATTTCTTTTCATCAAGTGCAGGTAGTACCACCCGGGTTTGGGTCAATTTATGGGTTTTGCCTATTGTTGTCCATTCACAAACACTGAAAATGGTGTAATAAAGGCGTGCGTGCCGGTAGGATATTCGTAAAAAGGAAATAATTTTATTTTAACATAATAAAAATGAGGCATTATGTACATCCCAACAAACAATTATAGTCCAAAAAAGGTGACTTTTACCTAAGTTTTTAACTATAAAGCTCGACGGACCGCTTTACATAGTCAGAAGTTAGTAATTTATACCACTTTATCACCTAGTGGGGAATAAAACCAAGGTAATAAAGTGGTAAGAAACACCTGTCATTAGGAGAATTGTTCTTCATAGACGAGGCCAAGTAGTCTTCTCCGTGGTAGTAAAGAGGTGTTTTTTACCCGTATTTTACCTATGTGGGCCTATGTTGGGCCTGTTATGGGCTATGAAGTTTATAGAAAATCATAACCACAATTTTAGAAAAAGATAAAAATAGTATTTTGTTTTTATTTGTATCAAAGCACAGGAGGTAGGAGGGTTCTTAAATCAGAACATGTCATGTCAGCCGCTATTGATTTTTAAAATGGAGTGGTAGTATATAGATAGGTATGTACTTATAAAAATCATTATTTCATCGATGTGAAGTGAAAAAATGGGTGAGCGTAAAAAATTTTCGTATAGAATTCAATTTTACCTAGAAAAACTAACCGCGCCCCAGAAAAAAGGCATTTAATTAAGAAAAACAAGGTAAATTAAAATTGAAAATACCAAAAATTTAAAATGTAGCGAATATTTAGTGCTTGGACGAATAAGTTAGCTCGTTTCTGTGCTCGGTTTTTGTAATATATTTGTTGTTGCTTTAGTGTTACAAGTAATCTAACAAAATTAATTGAAAATAATACACCATGTTGAAAAAAATATGGCGTCAGTAAAATATTTTGCCTAAAGGTCGTGATTTCCTGTGGTTTGGGCCTTAAAAAAAATTGGACCTATAAGTCAACCCGTATTAGGTTACGCTATGCTATAAGAGAAAATTTCCTATTTTGTATCTTCCGTCTTGATAGGTCTAAATTAGGAGAAATATTCGTTTATATGGCATAACTTTAGAATAATGAGTGTTTATAAAGCCTAATTTGGGGTTTTTAAGAATACTGCAGGCCCTATGTACGGCCAATTACTCCATAAAATGCGAGATAAAATGTTTCTATCGGGGTTTAGCCACTATTATAATGTAACTAACCTTACTTTTTGGCCGAGTTCGAATATAAACGTACAACGTTTTTTTCGTTGTTCCGGCGTTTTGTATAGCTCCTACCCCTTTTATTTCGCCGAAAAAATGGAAACTGATTATTTTAAAATGGAGAGGGTCAAGCTCCTCCTTGGATTATTCTTATGTTCCCCGCACAAGTGGGAAGATTACCACAGTGCAATAAACTTTACAATCATCATTCAAGTTTTCTAAGCCAGAATCTCTTTAAAGACATAATTTTTGGAAAATACGGCTTTATATCCGGTAAAAATCACTTTGAGGACAAAATATTGGGCTATAAAGAAATTATTTAAGTCATAACTATAACCTATTTTATACTTTAAAGCCTTCTGGGCTTTAAGTACAAAATGTAAGACTAATATAGGGTATACATCACCTCAGAAAGTGTTCACATTATAACCTGACCATGAAGATATATTAAAGACAAAACGAAGTAATTTGTTCTTCATTTATGGGCCTAAAAGATTATTGGGCTTTAAGGCCCAATCTAAGGTAAAAAATACCCTGGTTGGGCGTTTATTACTGACTTTCCTTAGACCTAACTATCAAGTCGATTTGCAAGGTAATTATCTACTCTTTTGGACCATCTCTTGGGCCTCTTATATTTTCCCACTTTGAACACGTATTAATAAGTTCGAATTACTTTGTTTGGGCCAAACTGTTAGTCTCTTTGGCCGTTTCGTCTAAAAAGCCGATTTGAAGGTAAAAAATAGACTATTTTTTACTTAAATAGGTCATTTTCTCCAAATGAGAGGTCGCCAAGGCTTTAAATGTTTGTTGGGATAGTATTAGCTACACTTATTTTTTATTAAACATTATAAAAAAAAATACAAAATACAAAATACAAAAAATACATTATACAGAAATTAAATTATAAAAATCATAATATTCTTCGTCATCTGAGGAACTGTCATCTCCTCTTGAGGTAATAATTAACGGGTCGACGGTCCAATCGATCAGGTGGTCAAGATCCCACATTTTCTCCTCTTCTTTAATGACATGATGGACTGCTTTTCGCCAGTTCTCTGGTGTCACTTCCTTAATGGCTTGCTCAAATAGTAGCTTAACTTCTTTCAGTTTGAATGTCGTGTTGTGTCTTGCTACAAATCCTTTTACTTGCGCCCATATAAGTTCTATAGGATTTAGTTCGCAATGATATGGCGGTTTGCGCAGCACAGTTACACCAGGTTTTTTTGCTATATCTTCCACGACATATTTCATAAAACGATGTTGTGTGTAAATTTGCTATAGCTAATAGTTCCTTCTTTATCAAATTATCTTCAAACTCAATACTTTTGATAGTTAACCAGTCGATAATTTCTTGTTTTCTCCAAGATGAAGTTGGAGTCTTCTCTGTGCGTCGTGAATGATAGGTTGCGTTATCCATAACTACTACTGAATCAGCTGGAAGATATGTTATCATTTCACTAAAATAGTCCTCAAAAACATTCGAATTCATGTCCTCGTGATAATATTCTGTATTGATCGACTGAAAGGTTAGCAAACCTTCTTTTAAAAATCGCTCTTCGCTGCCAATATGGACAATTATTAGTCTCTTCCCTTTACCTGAAGGCACCTTAATACCCGTTGACAGAAAATATACCTTTTTTAATCCTCTTACGCAATTACTTGAAATTTTAATTTTACAAACAATACTATTTTCTCTCTGAAATTTTTGGTTAGTTATCATAATTAATTTAATGCACAAAGTTTACCTGCGCCTATGGCCGACACCGAAATTGAACCGAACTGGATGGAATTTCCCATTTTATTACTCTACACCTTTCTGAAATATACTATAGATATTAATCATAATAATATTTGCTTGCTACGGTTAATAAAGCATATACTTACCGCTAAAAATCAGTACTGTTGTTCTCAAAAATTTAAATACCTTCTAGTGTAATATTGTTCTTGTCGTTTAACATTGCATATGATTATCTATTATGGAACATGGCTTACTGAGATGGTAAAATTCGTCAATAGATTATAAAGTCCAATACTAAAGACGGGTTGTGCGAAATAAGAATTTTCTATTGCTTTATCTGACATGCAAAGTTTAGTGAAGCTTAAATACGAAGTAAAAATAAATTAATTGAAACAGGTATTGGTACGATCAATATAATTCAAATTCAGGCAGTACAGCTAGAAGACTCCGAACAACGATATGACCTACGCAACAAATACGTTAAAACTAGTAATACGGCGCGCGGCGATTGCCGATCACTACGAACCCCCACCAACGTCTTGTGAATTATAGGATCTAACGGATATAATTCGTTTTTGCGGATGCTATTCTGCTTACTTCATTGTGAAGAAAGCGCTTTACTGGGAACAAAATACGTCACATTGAGAGGATACAATTATTTCTTAACAAAATTGTTGTATTAAAAGTAGTTCATTATTCAACAAGATTGTGCTGCAAATGGAACTGATTACTACCAATTAAAACACTGTTATAGCAAATCTGGAATTGATATAACACTGAAGCGCGTTTGATATACTAGCAATTTATTTAATATAAGTTAAGAAAAATAAACTACCAATACAAACTATATCTTAGCCAACCTGTTGTATAAGATCATTTTCCTCCGTGTAGAAGACGTAGATGCACGTATTACTGATTTACCGGTCTAGTTTTGTTGAGCGAAATAATCATTGAAAGTATAAAGTAAAATAAAAAAATACTATATTACATAACAAGGGTTGAAAGTGGCACCCCCCTTAAGAGAAGGTATTTACCACGAGGCGTCAACCGAGTGCGGAAAATCTGCGAGTTGATGACAATGAAGAAAAATTAATTGAGATCAGGAACTACGAACTTATTTGCAATGTTCAAAGTGACGTGACATGTGAACACGTCACGTAAAGGGTGTTTTTTTTAGAGGTTTGTTTTTCTACTTGGCAACACCGCTTCTAGTGAAGGTTAAGTTGAGCGCCGAAGAAGTTATTGCTGCTGTGGGCTGTGGGTCGTAGTGTTCAGGACGACCCGAATGAGTCGATTCGCCATCGTGCCCAACAATTGGAGCTGTGCCCGTCCACATTATGGACGATTTTGCAGAAGGATCTTGGTTTACGATCTTACAAGATCCAGCTCGTGCAAGAACTTAAGCCACGTGACCATAATCTTCGTCGTACGTTCGGTCAATGGGCCGAAAATAAGATTTCTGTTGACCCTGATTTCCATAAAAAAAATTTTGTTTAGCGATGAAGCTCATTTTTGGCTGAAAGGCTATGTAAACAAGCAAAACTGCCGGATTTGGAGTGCAGATAACCCAGAAGCAATTATGGAGACTCCGTTACATCCAGAGAAGCTCACTGTTTGGTGTGCTTTATGGGCTGGTGGGATCATTGGCCCATATTTTTTCAAGGATGAGGCCGGCCAGAATGTTACAGTAAATGGAGAGCGCTATAGATCAATGCTTGCTGACTTTTTCACTCCCCAGTTAAATTGCATTAATCCACAGACGCTTTGGTTCCAACAAGATGGCGCAACATGCCATACAGCGCGCGAAACCATCAATTCATTGCAGGAAACATTTGATGTCCGCGTAATATGACGTAACGGACCTGTCAATTGGCCTCCACGCTCGTGTGATCTCACACCTTTGGATTCTTTTCTGTGGGGGTATGTGAAGTCACGAGTCTACTCTGATAAACCAACGACGTTGGACCATCTGGAAGCCAACATACGACGCGTTATTGGCGATATAAGTCCACTTATGCTTGAAAAAGTGGTCGACAATTGGACTTCCAGATTACGTTTCGTTCGAGCCAGCCGTGGCGGCCATTTGCCAGAAATCATATTTAAGCACTAATGGCATTCAATAAACATTCAAATAAAAATAAATACGATGGCCTATTAGTGATATTTATGTGTTTTATTTACTTTCAAAGTTCTATACCTCTAAAAAAACACCCTTTATTAGTAATGCGTTGGAGTTGGAATCCCTTTATTGTTCTTGCTTGATATTTGTATTCCAATGTATAGAGGAAAGTGGTGCCCTAATCTGGGATACCTTTTGTTAGACTGTTATATTTTAGGGAAAAATTAATCATTTTTTTTTATGTACTACCTGCCAGACGCATTGACATAACTTTTGTGTACTATTTTTAAAAGAAACAGGCTAAAATGTCATTTTATTGATTTTCAAAAATGGTGTCCTAATATTGGACATACATAATGTATACAATATTAGGAGTGTATTTAAACAAAAAAAAGCCAATTGTATTTTCCATGTTTCGTATGTCCCACTGTTTTCTTTTTTTCGTTGCCATTCTGAAAATAAATACATACCTAGATAATAATTTCCTAACCGTTTGATTCAAATCCTAATATTGGATATCCCATATTGGGCGCACCGCTTATGTCCAATATTAGGCACCCGATCATATTATTAGGTTATATTTTTCTACGAAAAAACTAAGAACAATTATACCGCAAACCCTAAATAAATACAATGCCTACCACAGTAGCTTCAACACTGACTACTTAAATTACCTACCGGATTTTATATATTTATTATATCGACGCTTAAAGAGGTCGCGGTAAAATATTGTCAAGCGTGAAAACTAACAAATTGCCAATATCACTTTGATGGACTGTACTAGCAGGTTGAAAAACATCGGCCATGCATTTTGAGGTTTAAGTGAACTACTTGTTAATAGAGGGCACCCCATATTTATCTGGTTTGGCAAATACAATGGTGTCCAATATTAGGAGCTATCCTAATATTAGGCTACTTTCCTCTAATTATTAAGGTTGGTCATAATGATGGAAAAATTAATTGTCAGTTTAATTCAAATGAGAATAATAATAACTTTAACTAGCCTAATGAACTATATATAATACTTATAATGGTAATATTTAATGGTATCATTATTTTTCTTCAATTTTGATTGATATATGTCTTTAATTGAGTAGTTAATTAGTTGCTAATTAACGCATAACAGGCAATTTATCTAATGAAGGGAAATTAACAATTAACCATTTAATGTTAATATGATTTTCTTATAGACCGTTGGATTTTGAAATTGCTATTATATTATACGTAAATAGCAATTTGTAATAAATATACTTTTCATCGATCAATTTCCGACTGTGACATAAATAGCATTGGCAGAAATAATATTGTCACAGTCATGTTGTGATTAAGTATTTTTTTTAAAATGTTTTTGTAATCGAACATTGTTGTAGTACAGTTGTATTCATAAAAAAAAGCGTACACGAATTAGAATGAGAGGAAACCTGAACCATATTTACGTAAAACCGACTTATCGCATGTTAAAGGTTATTAAAAATGCAAAGCATTGGCGTTGGGCGTTAATTCAACATAATAACAAAAATAATTTTTTTTAATTTTATACCTAATATATCTTAACAGCTTTATAAAAATTACAATAGAAACAAAAAACGTTTACCAAGAATAAATAAAATCTAATATTTGGTCATATATCCCTGTTTTTCTAGGACTTGAGCCAGTCTATTCGGAATTGACTGAATTATATTTAATACAATATTTGAATCAAGCTCTTCCCAGCACGCATGTATTATTTCCCATACCTAAATCTTCTGAATTTTGTGGCCTAAAATTTCAATTATATGTATTTTTACGATTATACCCCAAATATTTTCAATTGTATTGATATCGGGACTATAAGCGACCCAAGGCAGCACTTCCACATTATGGGTTTGAAACCAGCGGGTTACAGCATTGGCAGTGTGGACTGGACAATTATCTTGTTGAAATACGAAAGTATTATTGGGATCTATTTGCTCAGCAGATCATAAAAATATGTTTTCTAAAATGTTAATGTAATTTCCGGCATTAAATCTTCCCTCTATGCGCCAGCAAATACCAGGTCCATGAACACTTATCCAGCCCCATACATTTACAGAGTCTAGAAGTGAGGGGGTTAGCATATCGCTCTTCGGTATTGTCTGGACGGTACACACGAATTTGTCCGCTATAAGTCGACTGGAACGTCTTTTCATCAGTAAAATGGCCCTGTTCCAAAATTGAGGATTTCGGTATATATATAATTTAAAGCAAGAATAATCCTTGATTGTCGCTGTTCTTCGATAAGAAACATTTTTTTCGCAGCTGGGAGACATGTTAGTTCAGATTCCTTGACTCTCCTGCTGGCGGTAGGTTGTAAGGCAGGAAATGCTGTATCAATAACAGCATCTCTTGCAGTTGTAAATGAATTATTTCCTAAAGATCTCAAAAAAGCAGCATCCTGTTCAGGGTTGAAACGTTTGGGACGACCTGAACCAACTTTCTTCTTTAGGGATTCTTCTTGTTCCCAGCGTTGTAAATAATTTTTTTATTTCTATTATTCAACTGCGCTACAGCACTTATTGACCATCCTTTTTCGATTCTTGATACAATTTGAGCCTTTTCAACTTTAGACAACTGACGAGGCATTTTTATGTTCTTCTGTCAAAGTTTATCAAACGTGACCACCATGCAGTTTCAAAATTAATTACACCGACGCCAATGCTTTGCATTTTTGATAGTCTATGACGTGTGATAACCTCCAATAAACAATCATTTAGCTAGAAAGTATTTTGAGATCAGTGAGTTCTGATTCAGAATGTCAGGGCTAAATATAATAAATTCTGTTAAATTTAAAAAGCCCATTATTGTTAAAAACTATTGTGCGATCCAACAACAAACAAAACCAAGACGTTGAAATAATAGTAGATTATACCAGGAGTCAATAATGATAGCTAAAGGGCGGATTATATGCACTTAAATTCAGCCAAAATATGCGCATATGTATATGCTTTATTAGCCTTTAATACAGTTATTTGCATTTTTTGTACCAAATTAATGCATACTAGTATGCAATATTTCTTAATTTATTATAGTAAAATGAGGTAAAGAAACACATTGGTTTCTAAAAAATATATTCAATTTTTTTAAATTGTAAGAAAAACAAAGAAACATAAAAGTAAACAATTTTTTAACCTAGAATTGTATAAGAGGCTTTTATTACTAAATATTTTTCAAAATTTTCAACTAAAAGGATTGCCTTCTATTAGTAAAAATATGTTTATACAAAGAGAAGCTTCTTTCAGCATCTACTTACTGATGTAATCGGACAATACTGCAACTTAGGTAGCAAAATATAAGGTCAAGATACAACTTCGTTGGATGGTTTACCCTCATAAATAATGTTTACTGCAGTTAAGTATTTAAATCCTACATTATTTTTACAGTTACATTCAATGTGTTCCTTATTTGATCTCCTACGTTACCGGGAATGTTACATTTAGCGGAAAAAGTTTCTACAATACTAATTTGAGTCTCTTAAACTTAAATTTCTACTCTCCAACGAGGATATTATGTACGGTATAAAACTGAAATTAACCTTAATAAAAACAAGATCTTTAGCTACACTTGCTTTTGTTAACAACTCTTTACTTTGCACAACACACTGCGAATCGTCATCTAAATCCAAAATTAGTTCTTTAATGGCTTCGAAATGCTCTGCGTTGGTTAAGCAAGTAAGGGCTTATTAAGTGACAATAAACAACCCTAACAATATACCTGCAAACCCCGGAAACCCCCCAAACCAACCAAAAACCTTGTGTATAACCAAATTGTAAGTATAATTATTATAATCTTCAGATTGGAATATCCCTGAAATAAATGGACATTAAACCTTTCACGTTTTAAATTGTTTGATAAAGCCGAAAACATAAAAATATGCTCTTAAAATAATAATTTATGAAAAATATGCATTTTATTATAAAATTAAGAAAATATGCAAAGGATGCATATATATGCATTTTGCATAGATTCCGCCCTTTAGATACCTATTATTCCCAAGGAATATTTATGAACCGATCTGCCTCAGCGGCGAGGGAATCTGCGGGAATAATAGCCATTATTGCGAGTAGTATACTTCTACTTTATCTACGACTAATTCATTAATTTGAGATTTTTAATGAACAACTTTATTTGTCAATAACACTAAAATTAATAATAGTACAATTAATAAACTGAAGTGGTCGCGAACTATCATAAATTTTGGAAGAGTTTTTAATACAAATATTTGGAATTTCGGTTGCTGTAAAGGAAGAAGATGCTTCATTACAAAATTTCTGTTTAGCAATAGTATTTGCTTTGTTGTCTTATTTCTCATAGACTGATGTATTCTTCAGCTACCTGTGTAGATCTCCAGCCCCCATGACGCTTTAACCCAGTTAGGTCGTCTCCTGCATCAATGTGCAGTGTGGCAGATGATCTGCCATAACAATGGCCGGTATAACTTGAAGAATTTGGCAAGTTTAAATATTTGGCAATTTGTCTACCAATATCTGCAATTTTTTTTTCCTATACGTTGTATTGTACATTTGGATTAGATAATTTAGAAAGAATGCATTGCTTTTCACATGTGACGGACGGAGATCGATGTACTCCTTTACAATATTGTAAGACGTACTGTTTATGATGAATTTTTGAATTTTCGTACAATTTTAGTTTCATTCTTGGGTATAGTTATTAATAACTCTGTTTGGAAATCCTTTACGTCTTCTATATTTATTTGATAAAGCTTGTTTAAGCGGCATGCGCCCATAATTCCAATAATTCATATAACCTGAAGCAAATAAGAATATGAGTTTTTGAATAGATTAGATTAAATATGTACCTTATGCAAAAAAATTCCATCAGGAGCTTTGTCAATAAATTTCCTAATTTGTTCCGGGGTCAAAGTGGAGGACTTCTTTGCTTAAAATCCTTTAGATTTTCTTCATAAAAACGCTCGTATTTTGCCATATTTTTCCAGATCAACATAGATTTAATTATTGAATATAATGACTATAATGAAGATGGTTTGTATTTAAACACTGACGCATGAGCTTGCTACGGTACACTACTGAACTGGGAACATGGGCGTCGTTTTGGGGGGGGGGGGGTGCAAGGTGGGGGCATTTACCCCCCCCCCCCCTGGAAGTTGACTTATTGACAAAAGTTGCCTTATTGAGGTATAATATGGTTTGATTGAATGTATAAATTTATTATTTGGAGTTTTCCTTTATATTTTTGTTATTATTTTGGGGTAGAAAAGACTTATTTTAATAAAAATGAACAGTTTTAATGCCAAGACGACTATGAATGTGGAATATTTGAGAAACAATTTTAGCTCAATAAGTATTGAGCAAAAAATTGAAATTAAAATTGAGGGAAGAACTAAACTCGAAATTAACTTGATAGGTACAGACCACAAAGTGTAAATCTAGGGACTTTATTGTTATTAATAAGTTTGCTGCAAATAAAAACAGAAGAATGAACTTTACTTTTAAACAATTAATGTACCCACTTTTCTATAAACACATTAACAGCTGATTCTGGTTTCTTTCTAAAAGTTCCCAGTTATGGGCGTCGTTAAAAGGTTTCTTAGGGGGGGACAGTGGCGGCTTGTGACTAGGGGTTGTACTAAAAGCCCGTTGCAGGCGAACATTTTTAATGACCACGCCCAAATTTGGTCAATAATTATTAGTAAATATTTTAAAAAATTTTGATTAGATACCTTCTTTCATCATAATGAAAAATAAATTGGCCTTTTTATTTTATTTCATTTTCAATAAAATAAGAAGGTAATCATAAATTTTTAAAATATTTACTAATAATTAATGACCAAATTTGGGCGTGGTCATTAAAAATTTTCGCCTGCGGCGCATTTCGCCTGCAACGAGCTTTTAGTACAACCTCTAGTCACAAGCCGCCACTGCCCCCCCCCCCTAAGAAATATTTTAACGACGCCCATGACTGGCAACTTTTAGAAAGAAACCAGAATCAGCTGTTAATGTGTTTATAGAAAAAGTTGACTATATAACTTACCTACGTTATACCCTATACCGTGTCAATAATATATTTTCCTTTTATTTCAGTAGATTCCAACGGAGATCCACCTAAACTCAAATGCAATCTTCGGAAGCACAAACCGAATAGGAAACCAAGAACGCCTTTTACTACACAACAACTTTTAGCATTAGAGAAGAAATTTAGGGATAAACAATACCTTAGTATAGCAGAAAGAGCAGAATTTTCTAGTTCCTTACGACTAACAGAAACACAGGTATATATTAAACCTAATGCCCGCGTTCCACGGGACAAGTACATGGTCAAGAAATTGGAAAAGTTGTCGTTCAATTTATTTTCACGTGTAAGCAACTAAAATTTGCCCCAAGTTCTTGCCACAATTTATTTGCCAAAAAATGGGAACTTATTCTAATTAAAAGGTGTAATACGGGCTTTAATATTTTACTGCATGGACGTCCAGCAATTCACTCAAGTCTTTGCATGATTTCAAAGAATACCGTGCGAGCAAAAATTTATTTGCATCAAAGAGGGCTTGGATTAAAAAACGTAGGGCTTGGTTTAGATCACAATGATATGGGGACGATATATCTAACCAAATCTAGGTTAAAATTTTGTCATATATAATATCACAAGAGATAAAATTTTGTCGGCAAAATTTTCGAAAGGTATGAAAGTTTGTTGCTTGGCAATTTCGCGAATGACATTTTGTCGAAAATGTCATGAGCGAAATTGCTTAAAAGCAACAAACTTAAATAAATCCTTGAGAACAATTTTGCTTACACAATTTTTTCTCGAGTGGTATTCGACATGACTATTTAACTAGAAAAAAGACAAAATTTTGCCGCGGCAAAAATCACATGTGAATTTTGTCCAGGTAGGTGCAGGTAGTAATTTTGCCAGTAGAAAACCGGCCGTTGCTATGACATTTTGCCAGTGTAAAACACTCTAGTTAAATAGTCAAATTCATATTATGACATGATATGCCAAACTAATGAGTAATAAAATAAGTAGACAAATACAAATTTATTTTTGTTGTTTACAAAATTAACAAAGTAAGAATATACAGAAAGAAAAAGAAAAATAATTACATAAATTGTGGAAATTGGCTCTAAGCATAAATTCACACGTCTCTTCATATTTTTGAAAGTGTTTACCAGCATCTCTGGAGAAATATTACCACATTATTGGATAATCCTTTCTTGTAATTGTTCTAAATTTGCAACTGGTGTTTTAAAAATAGTGTTCTTTAAATGAGGAAAAACGAAGAAATCCATAACCGTTAAACAAGGTGATCTAGGTGGGAATTCAATGTCTGATCGAAAACTGATCTGATGCTGATGGGTAAACCATTGAGAGTAATTCCTGCGTCTTTCAAAATCTGCGGCTTGTATTTCTTGGAATACTTGCACTTTATAAGGAAATAAATTTAGCTGCTTCTTAAGAATAGTCCTGCATGTTCCATAAGATATTCCCACTTCTTGGGACAGGCGTCTTATACAATTTGTTGGCGCATTTTGCATTATTTCACGAACGTCTGCAACAAGTTCTCCTGTTCTTACAGATGGTATTTCTGCTCCTTTTTGTGTTGTATAGAACCTGTTTCCCTAAACACAGCCACGGTTCTTTTCAGGCAATGATAAAATTCCCCGGCAATAAAAGCAACGTTAGGAAAATGTTCGTGAAAATCGTCCATGCACAAACCCGGATTGTATTACCACTCACCATTTACTCTAACCCCGTTTCGAAAATACGCTTCAACCTTGAATGTTTTGTGCTGTTCCGTAAAGCCCATTGTGTGCATGCAATTGGAAAAATTAGCGATGAATCAAATTAACGTCTATCAAAGATGCCGGAATAACTGATTGATTGTTAATTCAGGTAGTTACTGACACCCAACAGGTATTAAGCTCTACGGCTAAGCATTACGTCCTTAGATGCAAGGCCCTCTTTGATGCAAATAATTTTTGCTCGCACGGTTTTTTTTTCATAAAATTATGAATGCGTTAGTAAAAAAACAAAAAAAATTAAAGAAATTGCTTGTTATTACCTCCATTTTGTTTAATACACATGCGAGCTCTCTTCATTAAAAAATCTTATTCTTTGAAAAATATGTGGTTTCAACCTGAACTGGTCTTCAGCTGGACTTTTTATATTAAATGATTCTCGCTTAAAATCGAAATGATATACAAAAATGCTTTCATACACTCTCAGACTGAATATTCCAAGGGGGTAAGGTCTGGGAAACGGGGTGGCAATTTAACAGGAGCATCTTGGCTTCCATCAATTCAGCGATTAGGAAAGATTTGGTGTAAATAGTCCCCAGAAAAATGCGGGGGAGCACCGTCTAGTTGAAACCAAAAAATATGAAACACTATAGAGGCAAATCATAAAGTAAATCGGGCAGTGTGTTTTGAAGAAGTAGTAACCAGTCGAATTTTCCGAAAAAATTACTGTCTTGTGAAGAAAATTAGCAATAATAAGTTCTTAGGGCAATAAAATAATTTCATTAAATTGGTTTAGTACCTACATCAGGGTTTTATTGGTACGCCACTGTCCTTACATTATTTTTGGCTAGTCCTTTGCTTTCGGTATCGTCACCTATTGCAAAAATGTACTTAATTATATCTTGTATCCTTGGTAATGCCCCAACAGCTGACTTGGTTTAGCATTTAAAAATTATGAGATTAACTTGGCATCAGTTACGGACCCATACTTTTTAAATTATCTCCAAAACGTATCATTTTATCGAAAAATTATAAGAGACAAAAAATAACCAGAACCAAATGATGACCTAAAAAATATGGTTCAGAAGTCACTGGCGTACGTACTAAAAGATAGGGGGTTCTGCGGGTACTGGATGCCCCCTATTTTGAATATTTGTCAATTTCTTTGGTTTTATCTCTCTCAAAAGATGTAACTCTTTATGGTGAGAAATGTACCAAATCTTAACATAGTATAAAACAAAGTCGCTGTCGCCCGTCTGTCCCCTTTCATATCCGCTTAAATCTTTAAAACTACGCAACGGATTTTGAAGCGGTTTTTTTAAATAGATAGAGTGATTCAAGGGGAAGGTTTTTATGTATAACTAGCGACCCGCCCCGGCTTCGCACGGGTGCAATTTTAGAAAGTGTCATACCGGGTACTAATATATCGGGTTTGTTCGGGTTTGTATTTATACCAGCGGGCTGCAACGCATGCCGGGTACACGCTAGTTAGAAATAAATATCTCATTAAATACTCGAATTATTCAAAAAAGGCAGTTTTTAATTTTAATTTTTATATACAGGGTTAGTTGAAATAACCGGAACGGCTAATTTTCTTCAAAACTACCAAGGCTAAATTAATGAATTTTGGAACAGGTGGATAACTTAAAAAATTAAATTAAAAATTGACAACTGCGACGTTGCCAGATTTTTAGTTTTTTTCTATAACTCTAGGAATGTTTTTTTTTTCAAATGTAACACTACTCTTTTTTTATTGAATTCGATTCCTCCCATCAACATTACCCTTTCCTGATAGTATCAAATTTTTATCTCAAATAGTTCTATGGGAAAAAAGTTAATTAATTGCAACTCTCACTCTAAAAAAATCCAATCTATTTCCATTTAAAAACGTTTCAAATAATGTGAAAAGGAAGGTTGGTAGACATAATGTATCTAATAGTACACACACTGACACCTTAAACTGATCAGGATGTTGCCAGAGTTCTTTACTAAGAATACTAGCACTATATTTGAGGTTAACGATGTTAACAGGATGTACCCAAAATCGTCTTTTTCTCTTCGCTCATAACTTCTTTCGGCGGTTTACCCACCACAACAAAATTACGCCATCATCCGAGGACATGTTAAATAATACTGTTCTAGAAGCAAGTTTCTCGAGGGTGCATTGACATAAAAAAAAGTTTGACGTAACTTGCTTTAGCCACAAGTTTCATGACATGAAACTTATTTCTCCAGTATGTCACCCGCCTAACAAACAACTACTATAGTCTATTACCAAAAATATAGGCAGTGACCTAGCTCTCCTAACCATGGAAACGACCAAAATACTGTATGGTCATTGGCGGTTTGCATTAGTTTCCATGGTTTCGAATAATACGTCACTGCCTATAATATTGGGTTTTGAGTATAACAATAACATAGCTAGTAAAAATTAAAAGTCTGTCAAACAAATCTGGAGCCATGGCACTCTTGATATTTTGCAAACAAAATAGGGCCTTTTGATTTTGCGTTAACACACACGTGGCACACGCGATGTATTAAAAATATTTGTTATTGTTCAGACAAATGTTTATTATTGAGTAGTTAATGACTAATAATAATTATAACTTACTATTTAGTGAGTTTAAATACAAATATGAACTAACGTCTTAATTGAAGTATAGGTGAAAAGTTAGTACCACATAATACAATTTTGAGTGAAGAAAAATTCATGACACCTATAATATGAAAGTAATTTTTATTAACCATGTTATTGTTAGTACCTATAGTTGTTTGTTAGTTGTTATTATCGATACTATTAGGGACATTATGTCTACCAACCTTCCTTTTCACATTATTTGAAACGTTTTTAAATGGAAATAGATTGGATTTTTTTAGAGTTAGAGTTGCAACTAATTAACTTTTTTCCCATATAGAACTATTTCAGATAAAAATTGTATTCTATCAGGAAAAGGTAATGTTGATGGGAGGAATCGAATTCAATAAAAAAAGAGTAGTGTTACATTTAAAAAAAACATTCCTTGAGTTACAGAAAAAACTAAAAATCTGTAAATTTTTAATTCAATTTTTTAAGTTATCCACCTGTACCAAAATTCATTGACTTAGTCTTGGTAGTTTTGTATATCTATTTCTGTTCATCACATCACTCCCTTCTAAAATGTATTTTTTGAAGTTCAAGAGTTGGTTATCGACTTTTTGTAATTTTTCTACATCAGGAACCTTCTTTACGAATTTGACATATTTCGGTTTTAAACCTAATAATTGGTATTTTTTCAGGTGAAAATCTGGTTTCAAAACCGCCGAGCAAAAGCGAAACGCCTTCAAGAAGCCGAGTTGGAAAAACTCAAGATGGCTTCGCTGTCGCGACATCATCACGCACTGTACCCCCATCCGGCGTTGCAGGGCTACTTTACTCCAGGACAGCACCCGCTGGCATCTCTGTTGGGGGCCAGGCACCCTATGCCACCCCTGGGACTATTACCTCAACCACCCCCTCCTCCCCCGCCTCACTTATCATCACCGAATAGGGGAATGCGGTCTCCCAGTCCGCGAATGTCATAGAAAAATAAGTGATTCTTACAATACTATACAGGTAAAATTTAAAATAGGCATATGTACAGATTATGTGAAAAAATACGATGACAAAAGCTATACTGTAAAGGTATCTTTCTTAAACTTCGTTCGAAATTCGTTTAGAGTCGCCAATAGGATATACAGGGCAGTAGTAGAAAGTCGGCGCTTGTAGATGAACTAAAAATAACACTTTTACCTGTACTTGCTTGGTACTTTTAATTCAATTACCTCAATTCATTGTTCTTTCATACCAACAATGTGCGGCGCAATTTGTTATTACAATATTGAAACATAGTGGAAGTGCAAGTTAATGATTCTGTTTTTTCTAAATCATGTCAAGAATGTTCAAATGCAATCCCTGGCACCTCTTTGGGAAGTCACGCACCCTACACTCAGAAAAATTATCTAATACAACATGCTAAGACATAATTTGTATTGATGGCTTATTTTGTATTAATCAATAATAAATAAATTGCTAGTGTATCAAACCCGCTTTAGTGTTATATCAATTCCAGATTTGCTAGAACATTGTTTTTATTTGTAGTAATCAGTTCCAGTAGCAGCACAGTCTTCTTGAATAATGAACTACTTTTAATACAACAATTTTGTTAAGAATTAAATTCTATCTTCTCAATGCGACGCATTTTGTTCCCAGTAAAGCGCTTGTCTACAATTCAGAACAGCGTCCCCAAAATGAATTGTATCCGTTAGAACCTATAATCCCTAAGACGTTGGTGGGGGTCGTAGCGATCGGCAATCGCCGTACGCCTTATTATTAGTTTTAACATATTTGTTGCGCAGCTCACATCGTTATTCGGAGTCTTTTATTTTTCACCATTAACAAAACCAATTAAAATCCTAATTGTGGTATTTTTAAAAGCAATAATTAATTAAATTTTACGGAAGTAGACCATTATCTCAGAGTGGAGCCGTGAAGATAGGGGGAAAAGAAAACACACAGTCTTCTCCACAAATAATTTATAAGAAGTCAGTGGTCATGTTTCAACACTAGAAAGTGCCATCATCAGCACCGAAGGGCTAAAATAAGTGCCACTTACACGTTTACATTCATTCGTGTAAGTGGCACTTGGGGTAAGTACATACATTGATCTGACTTGTCATTCTTTTTCTATTCTCAATTTATTTTAGCCCTTCGGTGCTGATGATGGCACTTTCTAGTGCCGAAACATGTCCACCTGTATAAACTGACTTCTTATAAATTATTTGTGGAGAGGACTGTGTGTTTTTTTCCCCATAAATAATTAATTAGTTAACGACATCAAATGAAAAATACCTACGTAAAATATTTCGAAAATGCGCGGTACAACGTACAGTTTTATTCATAAAAAAAAGCGTACACGAATTAGAATGAGAGGAAACCTTAACCATATTTGCGTAAAACCGGCTTATCGCATGGTTATTAAAAATGCAAAGCATTGGCGTTGGGCGTTCAATAGAATAACAAAAATTAATTTTTTTATTTTATAATATATCTTAACAGTTTTATGAAAATTACAATAGAAGCAAAAAACGTTTAACAAGATTAAATTAATTCTAATATTTGGTCATATTATATTCCTGTTTTTCTATTACTTGAGCCAGTCTATTCGGAATTGACTGAATTATATTTGATACAATATTTGCATCAAGCTCTTCCCAGCACGCATGTATTATTACCCATAAATCTTCTGAATTTTGTGGCCCTAAATTTCAAATATATACAGGGTTAGGAAAAATTACCAGAACGGTCGATTATTTCAAAATATACAGGGGTTATCAAAAAACGTCTTATATAAAAAATGTAGGGCTGTTAAAAATCTACATATCGGTGATAAATTAAAATATACAGGGTCGCCCACAAAGTTGTGGAGAATAATAGTTATATTTTTTTAAATGGAATACCCTGTATATTTATACATTTTTTAGTTCCACATAAAATTATAATTATTTTTTATTAAATGCATTATTAGTCTATACTTCATAGTTTCCGAGATATTGACTCTCGAAAAGACATTTTTGAAATTTGACAGCTTCTAACTTTCTAACAGTACGTCTTAGAACAAAACGGTTCACATGTCCCTATCTTCAATTTTTATTATCTTTCCAAAAAAATCAACTTCAAGTTAAACCGGAACCACTATATTTCCTGCATTCGTGTTACATCCGGTTTAACCGGAAGTTGATTTTTTTGGGAAGATATTAAAACCTGAAGATAGGGACATGTAAGCCTTTTTGCTCTAAGACGTACTGTTAGAAAGTTATAAGCTGTCAAAGTTCAAAAATGTCACTTTTCGAGAGTCAATATCTCGGAAACTATGAAGTATAGACTAATAATGCATTTAATAAAAAATAATTATAATTTTATGTGGAACTGAAAAATGTAAAAATATACAGGGTAATAAATAGTAAATATTTTCAATTGGATTGATACCGGGACTATAAGAAGCGATCCAAGGCAGCACTTCCTCATTATGGGTTTGAAACCAGTGGGTTGCAGCATTGGCAGTGTGGACTGGACAATTATCTTGTTGAAATATGAAAGTATTATTGGATATATGGATATATTTGCTCAGCAGATCGTAACAATATGTTTTCTAAAATGTTAATGTAATTTCCGGCATTAAATTCCATTTAAAAAAAAACTATCATTCTCCACAACTTTGTGGGCGACCCTGTATATTTTAATTTATCACCGATATGTAGATTTTTAATAGCCCTACATTTTTTATATAAGATGTTTTTTGATAACCACTGTATATTTTGAAATAATCGACCGTTCTGGTAATTTTTCCTAACCCTTTATATTTTTTTACGATTATAACCTAAATATTTTAAATTGGATTGATATCGGGACTATAAGAAGCGATTCAAGGCAGCACTCCCTCATTATGGGTTTAAAACCAGTATGGGTTGCAGCATTGGCAGTGTGATCTGGACAATTATCTTGTTGAAATATGAAAGTATTATTGGATATATGGATATATTTGCTCAGCAGATCGTAACAATATGTTTTCTAAAATGTTAATGTAATTTCTGGCATTAAATATTTCCTATATGCGCCAGCAAACACCAGGTCCATGAACACATTTACAGAGAAACGCCCATGTCTAGAAGTGAGGGGGTTAGAATATCGCTCTTCAAACCTGGAATTGTTTGGACGGTACACACGAATTTGTCCGTTATTAGTCGACTGGAACGTCTTTTCATCAATAAAAATGACCCTGTTCCAAAATTGAGAATTGCGCTATATATAATTTAAAGCAAAAATAATCCTTGATTGTCGCTGTTCTTCGGTAGAAACATTTTTTTCGCAGCTGTGCGACATATTAGTATAGATTCCTTGACTCTACTGCTGGTGTTACGTTGAGATACAGGAAATGCTGTATCAATAACAGCATCCCTTACAGTTGCAAATGGATTAATTCTTAAATATCCCGAAAAAGCAGCATCCTGTTCAGGGTTGGAACTTTTTGACGACCTGAACCAATTTTCCTCTTTAGGGATTCTTCTTGTTCCCAGCGTTGCTTAATTTTCAATATAGTTTTTTTATTTCTATTATACAACCCTAGCAGATCATTGTATACAACCCCGTTACAACACGAATTGACTAGGTATCCTTCTTTGATTCTAGATACAATTTGAGCCTTTTCAACTTCAGACCACTGACGAGGCATTTTTATGTTCTTTGTCAAAGTTTATGAAACGTTACCACCATGCAGTTTCAAAATTAATTACACCGACGCCAATGCTTTGCATTTTTGATAATCTATGACGTGTGATAACCACCAATAAACAATCATTTAGACAAGCCGGTTTTACGCAAATATGACAAAACTTACCTCTCACAACCATAACGAAATTTCAAATATAATATGACTCTTCAGTCATCTTCTGCATTTCTGCAGCAGAAAATAAATCATCCACTCTCTGGCCTCGCCATATGTTGTTCACGCCGGCAACACTGATTGATCTATTATCCTTATTGCGGGCATCTAAACATATTGGTTACTCTCTCATACTCACATAAAATGTAACTGTAACTTGGAGCTTGCCAGTACGGTATTTACCCTCTTTCACCCAACCATATGTCTCGAATAAAAAGAAACTAATTTTACACTACAAAGTAATATTTTTCGAAGCATTATTTTATGTTGATCAGTACCAACAAAGACGACATTAAAAGTTAAATTTAATTACCTACATGTTTATGTAGTTTTTATATCTCAATTAAATTATAAATTGCAAATTGCTTTATTATTCACATTATTGCACGATAAGCAGACTTATTATTAAGGTACATTTATTTAATTTATTAATTGGCTTCAATACTCACTCTCTTAAGTAAGTTGCCAAGCTTAATAACTGATTAGTGCTTATAATTTCATGAGATGTGTAATGTAGCTATACAAATTTTTGTTGTTAATTATGGTATAAGATACCGTGCGAGCAAAAAATATTTGCATCAAAGAGGGATTGGATTAAAAAACGTAGGGCTTGGTTTAGATCACAATGATATGGGGACGATATATCTAACCAAATCTCCGTTAAAGTTTTGTCAAATTCATATTATGACATAACAATAATATGCCAAACTAATGAGTAATAAAATAAGTAGACAAATACAAATTTATTTTTGTGGTTTACAAAATTAATAAAGTAAGAATATACACAAAAGAAAAAGAAAAATAATTACATAAATTGCTGAAATTGGCCACTGCCATGCTCCAAGCATAAATTCACACGTCTCTTCATATTTTCGAAAGTGTTGACCAGCATCTCTGGAGAAATGTTACCGCATTCTTGGATAATCCTTCCTTGTAATTGTTCTAAATTTGCAACTGGTGTTTTAAAAATAGTGTTCTTTAAATTAGGAAAAACGAAGTAATCCATAACCGTTAAACAAGGTGATCTAGGTAGGAATTCAATGTCTGATCGAAATCTGATCAATCTGTCGTCGAAAAAATTGCGTAAATAGTTAACAGTTTCGGCGGCTGTATGGGCAGTTGCACCGTCCTGTTGAAAATATCCAAAACGTAGTTCGTCGTCCAGTAATTGCTCCACAAATGGATTCAAAATATTGTCTCTATACCGCTGTGCTGTAACTGTGTCATGGAAAAAATAGGACCAACAATTTTTCTTCGGGAAACAGCTAACCAGACACCAATTTTTTGATGGTGCAATGTGGATTCTACAAAAAAATGGGGATTTTCACTACTCCACATGCGTGTATTCTGAGAATTCACATAAAAAATTCACATTATTGGATAACTAATAACTAAGTTAAAAAAATAACAACCCTATTCTTAAAGGGCGATAAGCAATAAGCTACATAAATAAGATTTGATATGTAGAAACAATTCAATCGCGAAACAATTTGTAAGTAACAAAAAACAAAATTTAAGATATCGAAATGTTGGATTTTCTATTCCAACTTTCTTATTAGTGGCCAATGAAAAGCTGTGTAGAATAATTCCCGCCCCCAATAACTTTTTTGACATTTGTCGGTTTATTTTCAGGTTACACCGAGAAAAAACCTTCTATTCCTTATAAAAATTCATATACGCAACTGTTTAATGCTATTTGTGACAGCGATGCGCTTTCCTACTGTAAGACCACGATTGCTAGACCATTGTGTAGTGATAATATCACGGTAATTTAGCCAATAGAAAATTCCAGTTATTGCTATCATAGAATGGTTTATAGCCAATATTGCTCTGAATACTCAGTAATTATTAAGTTCTAATGGGGATGTAATCTGGTTTTATACACTGTATTCGTTCTGATTGGGAGTGTGAAAAATAAAACTTGACATTAATCATAATAATATTTGCTTGCTACGCTTAATAAAGTATATACTTACCACTAAAAATCAGTACTGTAGTTAACACTTTACACTAAAAGTTATTTAACTTTTTTTAAAAGTGTGTAGTAAAGTTCAATACTAATAATAGGTTGTGCGAAATAAGAATATTCGATTGCCTTATCTGACATGCAAAGTTTTAAAAAACTTAAATACAAAGTAAAAATTAATCAATTAAAACAGGTATTGGTACGATCAATAGAATTCAAATTCGAACAGGGCAGCTAGAAGACCCCGATCAACGATGTGACCTGCGCAACAAATTGTACTAAACTAATAATACGGCGCGCGGCGATTGCCGATCGCTACGAACCCCCACCAACGTCTTGTAGATTATAGGTTCTAACGAATACAACTCGTTTTTGTCCTGCTTAATTGTAGAGAAAGCGCTTTACTGGGAACAAAATGCATCGCATTGAGAAAATACAGTTTATTTCTTAACAAAATTGCTGTATTAAAAGTAGTTCATTATTATTCAGGCTAGTGGTGCTAATGGAACTGTTTACTAGCAATAAAAACACTGTTCTAGCAAATCTGGGACTGATATAAAACTAAATCGGGTTTGATACTCTAACAATTTATTTATTATGAGTTAATAAAAATAAGCTATCAATACAAATTGTGTCTTAGCAAACCTGTTGTATTAGATCATTTTCCTCAGTGCGGTTGCAATCTTTGCCTAAAGAAGTGAGGCTGGAAGCTGGGGTTTCCTAGTCCCTTTCCTCTCCTAGCTACGCCAACTATTTGCATTTTTGACTAGTCAAAGGGAGGATATATTTTATAAATTTTCTTATTTCATTCAATAAAGAATTATTTAGACGTTTAGGAAAATTGTTTAACCAATCAATCACTTATAGACCAGGGTCGATAATTTTTGAAACCAAAAAAAATAATAGTAGGATGAAACCCAATGGAAAAATAAGAGAATATAACAAAAATGAAAGAAAAAATAATTTACGGGCGATCTGAGGTCGGGAAGTGGAAGGGGGTGAGTTTTTAAGGGTAGAAAACGATTTATCTCGATTTCCGGCAAAACTACAAGTCCTATGAAAAAACCCTAAATGGCAAAGTTGTAGGTAATAAAAAGATCTACAACTTTTGTATTTACACTTTTTTCACATAACCTCAAAATGTATGTGAAAAATTCAAATAATCAAGTTTTTGGTTTTTTTAAATTTTATCTTTTCACAGAAATTGTTGAAAACTTACCTTGTTATGTCCCAAACATATTGTAATTTTTCGATTTAAAATATTTATTTTTTCACCTTATTTTGACTTAATATCGAAAAAGCACCCTAATTTTCAATCGAAAATTCTCGTCAAAATATCTGCTTTTTTAAAAAAGTCGGTGGGCTTCTTGTTTGTTGAAGTCTCTACTTTCTGATGGTGTAAAAAAAAAATTACATTACTATGGTAAATGTTCTCAAAAATGCAAACAAACGAAAAATACTCGAATCCGAATTTTTTATGTACAATTTTGGGCTATTCAACGGACAAAAGTTGTAGATCCTTTTATTATCTACAACTTTGCTATTTAACGTTTTTCTATAGGACTTGTAGTTTTGCCGGAAATCGAGATAAATCGTTTTCTACCCTTAAAAACTCACCCAGTCACCCCTTCCACTTCCCTACCTCGGATCGCCCGTAAATTATTTTTCCTTTAATTTTTGTTATATTCTCTTCCTTTTCCAATGGGTTTCATCCTACTATTATTTTTTTTTTCACTTTTTACCAATTTCAAAAACAGCCCGGGTCTATTAGGTCATGCCGTTGAACGAAAAATAAACCAAAATCGGAACGAAACAAAATATAAAGATGGAAATATTATAGCATTCATTTACTGAGTCATTAAAAATACTTTATAGATCTTTATGCTCATTAATTTCGCAACGTTAGTACTCTATTTCTTTATAAACTGCCACGTGATGTTTAGTAATTATAATTTAAGGCCTTTTTAATTGGTTGTAAAGTTAGTCCTTTCGTACGTTTATTTTCTCCTCGGTGGAGATTTATTAGATTACTTTTCGGGGTTAAAAGCTTGTTTAAAATTAAGTTAGACACATGTGTCATGTAATTATTTCTCTTTGGCTGTCTTTGCCTTTTTGCGCTTTTAATTCACTGTCTGTGTAACGTGAAAACCAGCTATTAAGTTTGCCAAGAAAAAGGAACAAGGCAACCCCTGTGAGCACTTACTACACAAAATCGTACAGTACATATTTTGAGACGCGAGATATTTTAAATATACTTAAATGTGATGTTTGACTTAATGTTAGACACAATTTACCAATATGTTATTTTTAAATAAACAGCATCTATCATAAAGAATATAATCAAATTATTTACGCACTGCTTCTCTTAAACTAAGGGCAACTCACCGTTACCGAATTTATTAATATCCAGAAACTATTTAAAATATTATACTTAATAATATAAATCTTGCCAAATATTTCCTAGAAACAATTAACACGTTTTAAAACACGCAATCTTATAAGAAATCACATACTCTTTATACAACTGTTTAAGTGTTTAATACTATGTGACAGCAACGCGCCTTCCTACTATTAAACAACGAAAATTGCTAGACCGTTGTGTAGTGATAATGTCACGGTTATTTAGCCAATAGGAAATAGGAGTTATTGCTACCATTGTTTCGCAGGTCACACCGTTGTTAGGAGTATTATAGCTGTCCTGTCTGAACTTGAATTTTACTGATCGTACCTGATGTACCTGTTTAAGTTAATTTATTTTTACTTTGTATTTAAGTTTTTTTAAACTTTGCATGTCAAATAAAGCAATAGAAGATTCTTATTTCGCACAACCCATTATTAGTATTGGACTTTATAATCTATGGACGAATTTTACCATCTCAGTAAACCATGTTGCATAATAGATAATAGTTTTTGATAACTACAGTACTGATTTTTAGTGGTAAGTGTATGCTTTATTAACCTTAACAAGCAAATATTTTTAGGATTAATGTCAAGTTTCATTGCAACTGCCAGTCGGAACTAATACAGTATATAAAACCAGATTACAACCCCAGTAGAACTTAATAATTACTGTAAGTAATCAGAGCAATCTATGGTAGCAATAACTCCTATTTTCTATGGGCTAAATTACCGTGATAGTATCACTACACAACGGTCTAGTAATTTTCATTGTCTTACAGTAGGAAAGCGCGTTGCTGTCACATTGTATTAAACAGTTGTGTTGGGTTGCATCAGGCCCGGTCCCAGCGCCCGGGCAACCCGGGCAGACGCCGGGGGCGCAAAGTCCAAGGGGCGCAAAATATTGCCAAAGGTAAAACAAATAATAAGCGTCTGTATAACCTTCGATGTATAATATTCTATTTAAAAGATAAGGGCGCCCAATTATTTTTTATAAATTCTGAAACAAAGCGGGTGCCATTTAATAGGGGCCAAAAAAACATCGAAAATGGAACATCGATGATCTTTAAACCTCGATATTTATAGTCCGCCCTTAGCGCGACGCGGTGAGCGCGGCGCGGGGACTAAAAAATAAACAGCAGGCTCAGTTGGATAGACTCGTGTCGACTTGTTTTTTTCTAAAATTAAAACATTGAAGGGAGCAAATTATTTGCAAATTAGTCACTGCAGAGTGCACAGAGTAGAGGTGGGTCCGACCCGCTATTTTTGTTTAGCAGTTGCTTCTGCTATTGCTAAACAAAAATAACAGTTACAAATAGCAGCTATTTTAGTAGCAGTTGCTATTTCAGCATTATTCGTGTCGAAAAAAAGGAAAACGACACGTCCACCAACTACCAAATAGCAGTGTGATAATCTCACCTACAGTATCAGATAAAAAATAGCAGTTGCTATTTTAGCACTATTCCACCTCATAATAAGTTATGTTTTTGCCTTAAAAATTCTGATTTCTAAAAAAAAAAAAAAAGGTCGGCCACTTTCGTAAATACGCCAAAAAAGCGATATATATAATCACTGCGAGAGATTACACCGCAACAACTTGACAAATAGCAGCCTGCTTTTTTTGTAACTGCTATTTTTATCTATTTTATTTATTTAACATATCGGTCCGACCCATAGCCCAGCCGAAGTATTGACTTCTAAAAAAAAAAAAGGTCGCAGGTCGCCATTCCTACCAGGACAACAAAAATAGAATTAGCAGCTAATTTTTAAGCTCGTAGCATTTAGCACTGTCTCGAATCAAATAGCAGTTAAAAAATAGCAGCCTGCTATTTAGCAACCCATCTCTAGCACAGAGAGCCGATTGCGCATTAAAAATATTTTGTAACCTTTTTAGTATTTTTATCTGCTTGTTTTTTAACCTCTTCTTCTTAAAATATCACGTCAAAAAAATTAAATATTTTTGATGGTATAAGTATATACAGGGTGTCCCAAAAGTAATAGGACACAGAGCAACAGCAGACTCCTTAAGCCGAAATAATGCGATTTATTTAAACTTGCCTTATCCCAAAATTGATAACAACCAAGATACACGGTGTCAAAGTTTTAATTTTGTTTTCGTTTTTTTGCGATTACTTCCTAACAAAACGACATAGCAGCACAAAATTAAGGGTTTTGGTTTTTTTGAGGTGAGGAATTCAAAATGATTCATAGTTTTTGTGTAACCAGTAGAGGGCGCTGCCTACGGCATGGCCCACTCTTTTTAGCTGGCATAACTTTGTTTGGGCTTCTTATATCGATACGACTATTAAAAAAATAAGTTACTTTACTTCTTTTACATCAAAAACGTATAACTCATTGAAGTCGCTAGGAGCAACCATTTTCGAGATAATCGCATTTTATATGTCCAATGCAACAAGGACGTGGTCCAAAAACAACGGAAAATCGAGCAACGATGAATTTCTAACTTAAAATTATTGTAAATTAGCTACATTTGCTAAGTGTTAAAGTTAATTTAAATACTTAAGGTTGACTATTTTTTTCAAATAAAAACGCTTTTTCGTATAAGTACCTACGGAATTATTAATTTTATTCTAATCAAAAATTTTATTAACTTTGACAGATGATACTTTGTGTAATATGTTGTTGCCTTAGAAACGGCGTTGTTTTTAATCAAGACCAGCTGTAATAAATAATACTAATACGAATAGACAATTATTTTAAATATTTTAACATTCTTGTATTAAAAATATCGAATGCGATTATCTCGAAAATGGTTGCTCCTAGCAACTTCAATAAGGTATACGTTTTTGATGTAAAAGAAGTAAAGTAACTTATTCTTTTAATAGTCGGATCGATATAAGAAGCCCAAACAAAGTTATGCCAGCCAAAAAGAGTGGGCCATGCCGTATGCAGCGCCCTTTACTGGTTAGACAAAAACTATGAATAATTTTGAATTTCTCACCTTAAAAAACCCCAAAACCCTTAATTTTGTGCTGCTATGTCGTTTCATTAAGAAATAATCGCAAAAAAACGAAAACAAAATTAAAACTTTGACACCCTGTATCTTTCTTGTTATCAATTTTGGGATAAGGCAAGTTTAAATAAATCGCATTATTTCGCCTTAAGGAGTCTACTGTTGCTCTGTGTCCCATTACTTTTGGGACACCCTGTATATATATTCAGGAAAAAAATATGAAATAAAAATTTCGAGGGCGCTAAATAAGACCCTTGCCCGGGGGCGCCAGGAGGTCTAGATCCGGGCCTGGTTGCATGATTATGGTTAATTTTTTGCCTTCTTTCTTTAGTGTTCATTGCATCTTCAATGCTTAATTTCTAGCTACAAATTAATTACTCTCTTATCAATTCCAAAACCTCATTAAATTATTGAAAATAATTAAATGGCTTGTAAGATAATTTCAAATAAATTTCTTCCCATAAATAAAAATAATTATATACAATTTATCTGTAATTCAATTTAATGTGTGCACTAAATTTAAATATGACATAAGAAATGAGTTTACCAATACCCATTAAATCTCACAAATTAATTTTTGTTATCGGAGTAAAAAAAATAACTAGGGTTATCACATTAGACATTAAAACGTAGGTCAGATAGGTCATGATGTCAAAATTAAGTTTGAACCTAATTACTTTTAATACGACAAGCACATTTGTTTTGTTTCAAAACACAAACATCTCTAGGACCCCCAAAGTTGTCTTACATATCAATAAAAAAAAGAAGTCCCTATTTAAAAATACATACCTGATGAGGGTACCCGAAAGATGAAACGTCAGAATCAATATATGATAGCGAAATGTTGTAGAAAATAAAAAGCGGCAATGAAAATGTTAAATTGTTTTTTCGCCATCTCTATAAATAAATCAAGGAAAAAATAAAAACCGAATATCTTCGGAAGTACTCGGAATTTTAAAAAAATTTCCACGTCTCTTTAGTCATGTCCAAATTGCGCAACTTTGCCTCTAAACAGAGGAGAATTTTTTCCAGAATTAGTATTTCTAATTTTAGGTCATCTGCGTACATCAAAAATTTAGAAAATTGAAAGCGTTCCCAGGTAGCAGGATGACGTCTTTAAGACGTCGATTATTGGTCATCAGCGACGTCATAAATTACGTAAATGAAACGTTTAAAAGACGTGCGTAAGTCACAGACCAATGACGTCTTTTTTGACGTAAAAAATACGTCATCTTAAGACGTCTTTTTAGGTGTAGAAAACGTCAATAAACGTCATAATTTACGAAAAACGAAAAACTTCCTAAAATAATACATAATAGGGGTAAAAAAATACATATAAATATTTTATGTAAAAAATCCTTTTAATGATAATAAATTAACTATTACAACTTTCATGAGTACGCAGAATTGGAAAAATGCTAAGGAATCCTTTAATGGCGGCCAAAATACTTCTTTTTTTCGGGGCGTCACCCAGTATGAGGGCACAACGGCTACTCCCCCGCCGTCAATAGCCTCGAACTCGATAACCTGGTACATTTATATTCGTTTATAACACAAAATATATAGAAACCATGATAGAAACTAAATCAAAATCACCATAAACTTTTCACTTTCCTTTTTGCCGAACTGTCGACTGCCTAACTGCTAGCGCCAACAACATACTTCTGCGTTCTGTCAGACTGCCAATGTCATAAAACGGAGCGCGGGTAATTTAAATTTGATATTCGCAGACTTTTAATGACAAAATAGGTTTTCGCTTTTGCAAATTTTACATACATGAATGGTTCATTTGAAATGGTAATATTTTAAAAGTTTTATGATACGTACGTGCCTTTAACTATAAGAAAAAGCTATTCTCAGGCGTTTTACTTATTTAAAAGTCTGTCCCACTATATTTTCAAAAAACTTGATCACTTAGATACTTTTTAATGATACGTATAATTCAATAAAATGACTAAAAATGGACGTTTTTATTACGTAAAATTATGACGTATAATACACGTGTTAAAAACTACGTTATTTTGACGTCATCTTGCGACCAAAAGACGTCAAGTGACTAAAAATCACCAATATTCGACGTCATAAAGACGTCATCCTGCTACCTGGGTTGTTGTATGTTATTAATGTATATGATAAAAAACAAGGGAGCAACGTGACTGCCCTGTGGCATACCAGACGGTACGTGAAAAGGTTTAGGCCTCTTTCACACTATCAGGTTTAGCCGGTCCGGTTTCAAACCTGAAGCAAACCGGACAAATGATGGACCATTCGTTTAAATATGGCTCTTCACACTATCAGGTTAAGGTTCGGCGCACAAAACACCAACAAAGAGAAACGTTATTTGCATGTTAATTGAACGAAACGGGAATGACGTTTACCCGATCGCCATCTTAGGTGGCAGGGGAATGCTGAATTTTAATTGCAGGTTAGTAAATTAATTTTTTAATCTTTGTTTACTTTGCTTCTTAATTTTCTGAGAAAAATTTCAAATTTAGATCAAAAAAGATCTTAATGCAGAAGGCATAACTTCCAATGAGTCTAACACAAGACGAATTTCTGATAACTATATGAACTTCTGGTACGAACTAGTTACGGAACACTGTACTATCAAAAATAAAAGTTTCCTAAGGGATTAAAGGTGGTATTCAGAGTTGGCTAACTTCCTGGGCCTGTAAAAAAATATAAGCCAAGGAAACATCTAAGGTCTAAGGTATCCACCAGTGATTCTTATATCACCCTTCTTAGTAGGTACAAGTTTAGAGTCACAGTGGTGTCGTTCAACGGCTTCCTTGCCTATGCTTTTCAATTTTGCAATATAGGGCTGGTTATTATTAAAATTAGGTCTTCATGTGGGGCAAGTCTTAATCCGGTGGAGGTCAACATTGGGCTAGTCTTGTAGGTATGCATTAACATGAAACAAAAAAAAAATTGGGCAGAATAATCTCATACATTAGTAAAATGTTTTAATACAAGAATTAATTTTAAATAGAAACTGAGAAAATTGTTTAATTGGTTTTAAATCTTTTATTACTGGGGTTATTAACTTTACTTTTATTAAAAATGTTATGCTTTTTATAGTGTCCAGCACTTAAAGTTTGATTTTGATTATTTTTATCTCTTAAATATTTGTAAACTGTTAATCGAACATATAATTTAACAATTTCATTACATATGTCGTCTTGCTCACAGAAGTTAAATTTTTGAAATTAATTTCCATAAATATTTAAAAATTTATCTTCTAAGTGAGCAATGCCACTATTATTAAGGAAACAATACAATTTCTCGATGAATTACATCGAGTAAGCAAACTAGTTTGTCACTGGCATAAGTAGTCTAGTATTTTCATCATATTCTTTAAATGAAACAAATAAATACTGATTAGTTACGTCGCTAGAATACAAATTAGCAAGTTTCTCAGTCAGGTACAGACTTTCAATTTCAAAGGTTATAAAAAATCATCCCTCCAAGAAACATTATTTGGAAGTAAATGGAATATTCTTGGCTGCAATATTTTTAGCTTAATAATAATATTACAATATTTAGTACTTACTCAGAGAAATACTAAGAACTTCAGTGACATTTTTAACATAAATAATAATGCCGGTGCGATAAAAACCACAAAAAAATAAAACATTTCCACAAGGCGGTCTAAAAAAAGAAAGGTTACGAAAACGAAAAGTCAATAATGTCAAATTTTAATCGCACGTACGTCTCAATTGCTTTTGCACATACGTTCAAATATGGCCAGGTGGCTGACATATCCGGTGGCAAGATGTTGCGGGTTGCCCAATCCCACATTCATCCCCGTGGTTCGGCGACCGATTCCAGCCGGATGGGTCGACTGGAGCATCCGGTTCCCTGATGCCGGACGAAGTGATGGTGGGGTATTGCAGCTTATGTGCGCGTTCACACTTGTCCGGTTATGGTCTTCAGGTTTAGTCTGTGATAATTTATTATTTGTTTTAACTCTGGCGAGGAAGGTGCAAACGCTTACCTGATAGTTAAGCTAAGCATTTCTTTTGGACTGATGCAATTCCTCATTTGTGTATTTTGACGCTGTAAAACTGGCTGTAATTTGGTATGTAGTGCTTTAAAAGACGAAACCGACATTCTAAAGTAATTAAAAAAAAAAAATTTCGTCACTTCTTAATTCCTCATACAAAATTTGAAATGCATCAATCTCGTCACGTGTTTGAAGTAGAGGGTGTACCCAAAGTCCACTTTTACCATTTCTTTGCTTTTTACGCTTTCTATGCAAATACCACAAAACTATAATGGCATTACGATCCATCATCGAAACATGGACTAAAGTTTATTAATAAGGACAATACCGGACCTGATGAAAACCTGATCGGGTCCGGATATTTTTATTTTTACTTCAGGATTCTGTCCGGTTTAGGACCTGACCGGCGAACCTGATAGTGTGAAAGAGGCCTTAGAGTGAGATAGGACCAAGTCCACCTCAGCAAGCTTCTATGCACACCGACATCAGCAAGACGCTCAATCACTATGGAATTACTAATTTTGTCGAACGCGTTACTGAAGTCCGTGTACATAACGTCGACCTGCTTCCGATCATCCATGCTTCATAAAATAAAATCTGTAAATTTCACCACATTACTTTCAATTGACCTACGCGAAAAATTCCGTGTTGTTGTTTTAAAATAATATCTTTAATTTGCGTAAATATAATGGAATAAATAATTTCTTGAATATTTTTTCCGAAAATACATAGTTTACTCATGGTTTTTTGGGTAAAGGAGTTATATGAGATGTTTTCCACATTGTAGGAAAATTACCCCGTATTAATGAGAGTTATAAATGTGCAAAAGAGGCTTGATAAGATTAGCTTTACATTTTTTAACAAATATGCCAGGAATATTTTCTGGACCAGAACATGTTATATGATCACATATTTATTTCTCTGTAATTAAAACTTGATTATTAACACTAGTATCAGAAAATATTGGTTGTTATACGTCCTGAAAATAATCTGCAAATAAGTCGCAAATTTTCTTACCCTCGCTTGCAAGGCGATCGAGATAAAATACAGAGGATATATAATAGGAGAGTTTAAATTGCTTTTTTTCAATTTTATATAAATGTCCAGAACATTTTTGAATTTGAATTAATTTCAGATTCGATATTATTAATGAGGTCTCTATAATCCCTACGCATCAGTTGTTTAGAGGTTCTTCCAGTAGTGAAAATGTTTGATAATACAGGGGATCTTGATTAATTTTATAGCAATTATGTTATAGTAATTTACAGAGCGCTTGCATGGATACTTAAACAACAATTCACAGTATGTAATAATCATTGTCATCGTATTTTTGTAAAAAATATATCCGCTGTTATACAGTGACCGGCAGAAAGTACGCACCAAATGGGATTTTTTTCAATTTCAAAACTTACCAAATTTTTTTGGCGGTGGAAAAGTTCTGCATGTTCTTAAACAAAAAAGAGCATAGACAAAACTAGTAAATATTGTGCTGTGTACGAGGGAGAGGTGAACACGTTAAATTCACTCAAGAATAAAGTGCTCTTATTTTTCACTGTAGAAAATTTTTTTATTAGGAAATGTTGTTTGCACGTAAAAGTTATCCATAAATACCAAATTTCAGCTCGATAGCACAAAAAAAGTGTTTTTACTTTTCAAAAAGACTTTTTTGACGCCCCCTCGTATAACGAATCGATAGAAGCTATGCAACCTATAAATTTAATTTTTTAACAGCTTTTGGGCAATTAGACATATAACTTACTTAAATTTGTTTAAATACGCGAGAACTGGACGTTTAATAAAATAACGTCAAAAATAATCTAACTTTTCTGGTGCACACCGTACATTATTCTATGGATAAGCGAAGTAACTTTATGCAAAACAAATGAAGGTTTCTTCATACATTTAACAATTATTTGCCGTTCTCAATTTTTCAAAAACCCTTAAACCCATTGATTCCTGAATTAAAGTTTAAACCCTTACAATAAAATTCGTTTTCATTTAAATCTAGTGGCCATAAAAAATATTTATATTTGTGCTACCGAGCTGAAATTTGGTATTTATGGATAACTTTAAAGTACAAACAACATTTCCTAATAAAAAAAATTTCCACAGTGAAAAATAAGGGCAATTTATTCTTGAGTGATTTTAACGCTCATATACGGCGCAATATTTACTACTTTTGTCTATGCTCTTTTTTGTTTAGGGACATGCAGAACTTTTGAAAAGCCAAAAAAATTTGGTAAATTTGAAATAAAAAAAATCCCCTTTTTTGGTGCGCACTTTCTGCCGGTCACTGTAGTTATTATTTTTTGTTACATATCTACCCAACAAATAATAAGTAAAAATGTATACTAAAAATAGTATTGAGAATGTAACTCTGACGGTTGGCCGTTAGGGGATGGGGCAAACTTTTTCGGAGAAAATAATTTTTTCAAATTTAATTTTTTTTATTTTTAAAGTGTTCCCGAACACAAATTTACAACCATTTTATTTCTAAATAAACGGTTCTCGTGCCTCCAAAGTAACTACCTAGTTGGTACCTACATTTTTCATAATATGGCTTCAATATATCGAACTAAAATTTTTTAGTAGCATTTTTACCACACATAAATACTTTTCACTCTCGGGCTGGACTTTTTGCATTATGCTTTGAATTTTTAATAATTGCTTTATGCAGGCCCGTAGCTAGGATTTAACTTTGGAGGGAGCTCACAGTAGAAAAATATAGCACCAAAACATGTAATTATAGACAACTTAAGAATTTAGGGGAGTGGTTTTGCCTCCACCTCCAGCCTGGCATTATGAATATCGTAAGTGTAAAATATTTACGAAGAATATGTCAAAAATAAAAAATTAAATAAAAAAATTGTTTAATCCAAAAAAGTTTGTTTCATCCCTTAACGGGCAACTGTTAGTTGTAGTTACGACAGGTGTCATTAGGACCAAAGTTGTAGTATACTGACATCCTACCTTTTGTTGTAGCCTTAATAGAGGCCCAGAAATTTGAAAAGCAAATTTTGATTCCCTCATAACCTCTCTCCTTCACCCCCGCCTGACCTTAAATTTTGTCGATTTTTGTGCGATCTCAAAGCGCATAATATATAGGGTGTTATTGAAATTATATGATATTATTATATTTAAATATGTGACTCCTCGAGTGCTTAGAATTAGATAACATTCCATAATTTTTTTGATTGTCTGGAAAGTTGGGTATGTACTTCTAACAGCATACCAAATACGCAGCACGCCAAATTTGCCTTTACACAACCAAGTGGTAACTTGTCATTTCATCCCGTGCGCTTGTATTTGTAGTTCACTAGTAGCGGCCATAGACATTTACCTTAAGATAAGCAAACAATAATCACGAAAGTGGCTAGTTTATGGCCTCGCGCATGTAAACAATGCTACACACGATTAGACATGCGCACTGCAACATTATCGTTTGACGAATGGGAAAATAAACAGGTCCGGACTTTAGAAGTTAAATTCTTGCCAAAAAATTGGAATTTCTTCTCAATTTTTTTGATCAGGTTGGGAATTAATTTAGTGATTTCTGGCATTTTTAGTAGTTGCAAACCTATCAGATTTTGAGGATAGAAAATTGGTTTGTTCGGGTTTGTTTCTAAAATTTGTTTAAAAATGATTCGTCGTCGCGTTACTTCGAAAGGGAAGAGAACAAGTCAATTAAACTATAAAACTTATAAAATCGAATATAAAAAACAAACAAAACCAGCAAAATAACCAATCTACGGTGTTATTGCGTACCTAACCTCAAGTCAAATATTAGTTGGTATATAACTTGTATTGATTTTTACAATTATGCAAAAACTTGGGTACTTGTAAAACATTTTTAAACACAATTTCTTGTTCAAGAGTTTGAAAAAGTTGTTGCCCGAGAACTTAACCCGTAGAGTAACATAAACTACCTAGGTATTTACATTTTTTCTTTTATACAGTGTTCGCAAGAAAGTCCGCATCAAATGGAATTTTTTTTTATTATAGGTATAGGTAAAAATTGAAAAAGCAGTTAGTTTTTGCTTACCTAAAAACCAAAAATGACGTATACTGAAGCAGCTGCACGACTTGCGTTACTTGTCAAATTTGACATTTTTAATAAAATAGGTTCAAAAAGCCCTTATTTAACAAAAAATCGAAAAACTTTATTCGAGAAAGTTGTTTATTTAGGCATTTTTAGCCTTTGTACGAAATTTCAACGAAAGCTTCCTAATATTTTCTTTTTGTACATCTGTTTACTAACTTAACGGTTTTGACAAAACTGAGGTAATTAGATAAACTTTGCATCAAACATTACATACTGATTAATAACAATTTCAATTTTTGAAGCAAAATAAATAATTGGAAACAAAAATTTTACACAAAATTGCATTAAGATTACAAATAAAGTAAAGGCAAATGGTTTTACATCGATGTATAAAAGTTAATCTACGAGGGTTGATCGAAATTTTCAAGAATCTGGCAAAAAATAAAAATTGTATTAGACTGTCAAAATTTTTGGGCATTTTTGAACCTATTTTATTAAAAATGTCAAATTTTACAGGTAACGCAAGTCGTGCAGCTGCTTCAGTATACGTCATTTTTGGTTTTTAGGTAAGCAAAAACTAACTGCTTTTTCAATTTTTACCTATACCTAATAATAAAAAAAAATCCCATTTGATGCGGACTTTCTTGCGGACACTGTATAATATAAGTATAGAGAAAAGTGTCTTTTAAACTTTTTGAAGATTGCAGGGCTGCAAATAAAATATATCAAAACATGCATCGGGATAATTTGTCCTGGTGTAGGTTTCTCTTTATTTTCATAGGTACCGTGTTTGTGTAGCCTTAGCCTAGTTTGATGTGTTTAAATTGTTCAAAATAAAATTTTTTTTTTTTTTTGGATTTTTTGGCTTTGCACATAATGCATACAGCCACTACCGTAACTTAATTTATATTTTTTATTTTTAAAACATTCATACTACCTCATTCTCACTAATAATTAAATCGACATTTCTAAGAGACACATATTAACCCTATGCGATACATAAATAAACAGGGACACACGCTTCACGCCACAGGGGTCCTTCTGGGCGACTTAAAAAACACACACACAGTACTGGACCACGGATGGTAAAGAGTTAAACACATAGGATAATCAAGGCCCTACAACTTTCTCTCACACATTCTAACAAATGATATGAAAACCTCAAAAACCTTATTGTCACTTCTAACTAGTGCCATCAAGCTTTCAGCATTAATGGGTAAACTGCTATAGTTGGCCAATTCATGATATATATAATCAGAAGCTCGTTGATTATGCAGGCAATTAAATAACCAATGGTTTAGATCATCAATACTTGTACCATCGCACGAGTAAAATAAAGATATACATTACATAGTATATCAAGATACCTACATCACTATTCCATACTTACTGAAAATACGAAATACCCGGTATTTTATCCCTAGGCATAATAAAATCATACAACGGCTGTTATTAGTAACTGTTTATATTCAAATCCTAAAAGCACAAACACCATTTACTAAACAACACCAAAACTAGAAATCCGTAAATATTAAATACCCACAATAAACAACAAGGAATCCACAGAGAAACCTTAAAACACAACAACAAAAATGGCGGCCGAGCTGTTTCCGGAGTGTATTTTGAGCATGTCGTTAAAGAAGCGAAGGCCGATAACACGAGGTTTGTGCGCATGCCCAATTCTGCTGGGAGCAAAGGCATCGGACCGGCGAGCCGTGCGCTCGAACGTATTTGTTCACCCATAAAACTTGACTTTTGTTTGCGCACGAGATAAGCTCTATGTATGTGCTCGACACTTTGGTAGCCTGTTTTTGCCAGGGACTAGATAATAGTATATTATCGTACACGTTTTATAAAGCATTATTTTATAGCACGCGTCCATGTTAAAAAGAGATAAGCTGTACGTATCTAAAGGTAAATGTCCATGCTAGCGGCACCAATAAATTTTAAAAGACAAACGGTGAAATTTATCTTCTATTAAAGCAAACTTAAAAGCTTCATTTAAAAATATTTTTCTTCAATTATTTTCTATATCAATATTTGCAGGTTTAAATAATATAATCAGACATTATTATAACACCCTGTATAATAAATATTTAAGAAGGTTAATTAGCCTAATGATTTATCACCAGTATAGTGACGTATGTACATAATATTAGCATTTATCTAACCTTCGTATATAGTGAATTATTAGATGTAAATTTTAATGTATATATTTTGTATCATACTATGTATAAACTGCAAAACATATTGTTTTTTATGATATTTAAGGGGATCGGTGTGTTAACATTTTTGAAAACTCGCTAAATATGGTAATTATTTGTACACAAAACGCTTCCTTTCCGAAATACAGGGTGTTAATGGTAATTAAATGGGTTATGTGTTTCCAGGAATGTGCATTAAAATGATTTTCATTTTTTACTCGAAAACGGCGCATCGTAAGAAAATAAGTCAAGAGACCGAATTTGCTGTAAATTAGACGGGAATTTTAAAAATAATTTTTATTTAAAGAAAAATCAGTGGTGCACCATTTTTTTCTTCAAAAATATTAAAAAAACAAACCCGCACGGACGCCACTGCTAAAATTTTAAAAAATTATTTTACACCAAAAAATGCCTTTCGATGCTCAAAAGACGTGTACCAAATTTCATAAAAATATCTAGAGTGGTTTGAAAATGGCAATGAAAAAATATTTTTTTAATTAAAATGTTAACACCCTGTATTTCCCCAAACAAAGTGTCTGCCTTTGTAATTATTTTTTATTATATGTAATTAAGACACTGTTATAATGTCAGCGTGAATCAAACACTTCATTTTGTATTTAAAAAAAAAACAACTTGGGGGTGCTTTTATTAAATGTTAACCCCCTCAAAAGTGTCTGCCTTATTACTTTTTGTGTTTTGTGTCATTTTAAATTTTGATTTCTGTTTGTTGGCCTCTGAAACAAACACTTTTTTTGGGCAAAATTTTTGGACACCTTTCTCCTATGCGCAGTACCTGGTGTCCCCAGGTAGAGCTAGCCAACACTTGCTTACCTGCTCATCTATCCAGTAGATACTATGACACAAAATTTTGAAGTGCATCAAACACTTCATGAAACAGGTGTTACTAGCTCTCCGACTATAACGAATTATTCAAAAGTAAGTGAGTGTGGTGTCGAAAAGTGCAGTTTTTGAATTGGGAGGTTTCAAGTATCAACCCCTCTGGCTTAAATTTGATACTTACGTGTAAAAACGCAACCGATACCCTTAAATCGTAATTATAAGATATACAGTGTCACCAATAAAGTCCGCATCATATGGGATTTTTTTTTATTAATAACTTTATTCGAAATTTGACCTTGGCATCAAGCTCTGCTTCGATCGAGATGAAAATTAAGCAAAAAAATAGTAGTCACGTGATTCGCATTATTTGTCAAATTTTAGTTTTTTCCAAAAAATAATTCAAAAGTGGGGTTATTTCTGAAAATATCGAAAAAAGTTATTGGAAAAAGTTTTTTAAAATGCCTTTTCTAGCCCACATGCAAAATTTCAGCTGCATAAGATAATTTTGATTTTTTACCCATATTTTGTAAATTGCACCACTTTTGCAAAATAAAACTTATCGCAACCCACATAAAACTTCTTAATTTTGACAATGCTTTATTTCAGATACATTTTATTTAAAGTAGCGCCATATTAAATGTGTGTTTTTCTACAAAATCAAAATTGGGCTATTAAAATTTGGTCGCATGTGATGCAAAGTTTATTTGTTTTTGACCCTGTATAAGGTAACTTCATAAAATAGGTATTTTTAAAAACGTAGTTTGTATCTGAAAGTAATGCACCTTAATATTAAGACAAAAAGAACACAGTGTCATCAGTAAAGTGTTCATTAAGTGGAAAATAAATTTAAGTTTAACTTAGCGTAAAGTTTATCTATTTTCAACGATTTAATTTAAAACTTCTTTATTTTATTTTTATTCTTTTACTTTCAGACACAAACTAAGTTTTCAAAAATACGTATTTTATGAAGTTACCTTATACAGGGTCAAAAACAAATGAACTTTGCATAACATGCGACCAAATTTTAATAGCCCAATTTTGATTTTGTAGAAAAACACACCTTTAATATGGCGCTACTTTAAGGCGATACATCACCGAACAGAAATTTCGGTGTCCGGAGGAAATCTGCAGGCATATTTCTATCTAAACCCGTTCACCCGCTGACTTATATTTTTGCACCGGCATCATCGCTGTTTAATTTCACCGGGCATGAACAATTCGCAGAACTAGACCGCTCCAAGGGCCAAAATCTCGGCCAAAACAGTTTATTTTTGTATTTATTCAATTACGACTAATAGTCCAGGAAAATTATTAGTCCAGGAAAATATTATTTTAATTTGTATGCTCATGTATATAAAGATATATTTTCGACATTTTTACTGCCAGTGTTCTTATAATATGTACAGTATCTGTTAAATATTAAAGTTTATTTACAAACAACAACAAATACTTTGTTAATTACCTACCTACCAAATTTTAACTATTAAGATGAACTAATTATTTGAAAAAGTTGTGATTTTCTTAATAAATCCAATTTAAACAAATGTATCTATTAGTAATTTGCAACCTGATTAAATTATTCCACACGTAATAAGAAAAAAAATAAGAAAAACTTAAATAATTTGATAATAATATATTAATCATCCCGAGGGGGATTCATAGTCTGTAGTATATCTAGGGTCGATAATTTCAGGTGGTAAGCATTTTAAATAAAACCTTATTAAATATGGCTCCATTTTGTCTGTCCAAAACACATAATTTCTTTCAATCTAAAAAAATTGTGTAAATTTAAACATTTTAAGTCAGTTTAAACGGTTTTCTGCACTATATTATAGCATACACAATTTACCTTTAGATACGTACAGCTTATCTCCTGCGCAAACAAAAGTTACGTTTTATGGGTGAAAAAATACGTCCGAGCGCATGACTCGCCGGTCAGCTGCCTTCCTTCTGGACACCTTCGTGCATGCGCACAAACCTCGTGTTATCGGCCTGTCCTACTTTATCTACAATAATCGACATGCTCAAGATACTCTCCAGAACCGGCTCGGCCGCCATTTTTGTTGTTGTGTTTTAACGTTTCTCTGTGGATTCGTTGTAGTTTTCTTAGCTGACGTGGATTGTGGGTGTTTAATATTTACGGATTTCTAGTTTTTGTGGAGTTTAGTGAATTGTGTTTGTGCTTTTAATGACTCCAATTGGAATATAAACAATGACAGTAAGAGCCGTTGTATTATTTTGTTATGCCGAAATAGGTGTAAAATATCGGGTATTTCATATTTTTAGTAAGTATGGAGTAGTGATGTATCTTGATATATAACTTTATTTTATTATGAGCAATTTAAACACATCTAACTAGGCCTAGGCTACACAAATAAGGTATGAAAATAATGAGAAATACATATCAAAACATATTATTATCCCGATGCATGCAAAGAAAAAAGTAAATACCTAGGTATGTTTATATTAATGTGAAAGTATTTTATGAGTCAAGTTCTCGGGCAAACCCTTTTTCAAATTCTTGAACAAAACAAGTTTTTGCCAAATTGTAAAAATCAATACAAGTTATATACCAACTAATATTTGACTTGAGGTTACGTACGCGATAACACTGTATTCGTTATTTTGCTGGTTTTGTTTGTTTTTTATATTCGATTTTGTAAGTTTTATAGTTTAATTAACTTGTTCTCTTCCTTTTTGAACCAACAACATTTTTAAACAAATTTTAAAAACAAAACCTTAAAAACAATTTTCTATACTTAAAATCATATGTTTGCTACTACTCAAAATGCCAGAAATCACTACCTTTTTTCCCAACTTGATCAAAAATTGAGAAGAAATTCCAATTTTTTTGACAAAAATTTAAATTTTAAAGCCCGGACCTGCCTATTTTATTTTCCCATTCATCAAACGATAATGTTGCAGTGCGCATGGCTAATAGTGTCTAGCTTTGCTTACATGCGCGAGGCCATAAATCTGCCACTTTCATGATTATTGTTTGCTTATCTAATGGTAAATATCTATATAGATACAACAGAACAATACATTACATTTTACAAATTAGGTATTTTTTAAATTACAGATATTGTATAAAAGTATGGCACAATATCATACCTTTTCTACAAGGAATCCTAATGTAGTCCACAAAAGAAAATAGCAATATGAATTATTGGTTACACATTTTCGCTGTTAAAGGAGACTTTACTTCTATTATCCCTTCGTCTTGAGTAAGTCCATCTGGACTAGCTGCCAAGAAGCAATGTTCTTTATGGACAAACAAACCACAAGGCTCGACTTTTAGATTTGTTCTTTAGTCTCAAATGATTTTATAGCTATAGGTATAATATTTTTCTAATTAGCAAAATACATCTAAAAATGACTAGGTACTTATCCTAATAAACGCTACCGGGCTGGCATAAGCCGGGGACAAACTGTCCCACTAAGGTTTTTTACTTTATAAATAATTAACAAATTTTTAAATAGCCAAATGATGTCAAAATTAAGTAACTTAATGGCAAAGTTGCCTAGCAATCCCTATTAGTTGGCAATTTTGTTTTGCATCTATATCTTGATTAAAGTAAATAACATGAATAAAATTGTTATTTGTAAATAACTTGAGAAGGAATAAAGATATCAAATTATAGTTTGCACCAGAATTTAGCTATTGCCATTCTCTTTAAGCAAGGTCATATAAAAATATGAATTTCCAGGGTTGTAGTGTTGCAAGTTTACTTTTATGAAGAACACTGTAAAAAAACAAATATTGGGAAATCAACGCCCTCTAGAAGACGCAGTATCAACATCAACTCCCCATCCCGACGGCATTCAGTATTTTAAAAAGGGTAAAATTACCTTTAAAACAATACTAAGTTGATTAAATTTGGATAGAGGGTATGGAAGATACAGCAATTTTTTACAGGATTCCCCCGTCCTTATTATTGACGATATAAATTATTAGTTTACAAAACAAATAATCGCAAAAATTATCGATCTTTCTATTTCCGTTATTAAATGATAACCGCAATAGCGCTTATTCAGAGATAAATTGGATTTTTAGTTATATCATAGTAAATGCATCCCCTAGCAGCCATTTGGAACGTTGAAAATATTTTCCGTCAATTTTTCTTGGTCGATTTATCCTGCATATTCCTTATTCTTAAAAAATTAGGGGTACCTAAATACTTTCAAAAAATGTCGAAATGTTTTCCTGTAAATGTAAAAGAACCAAAATAGTGGACACTTCCCTAAAATGATGAGCAGTTGCCCATGCCCTGCAACCCTGGAAATTGTAAAATTGCCCAAAGGCCGTGGCGTCGGATCGGCATCTTACCTTGTACCGGTGAATGGTTTTTGCTGGATTCTTTTCTCCCCTTGACTTTCTAACAATTAACATTTTTTGTCGAAGACTTTTCCTTTTGGATTGAAATTGTTCTTTTTGTTTCTTTTTTCCCATATTGATAGGAAAATAAAATATAAATAATAATTAATCCGTATGTATACCACCGATCGCACTAAGTAAATCACAAAAAATAGAACACACACATATAACATTCATAAGAATATATTTTGAAATGAGAATACCTACTTACAGATCCTCGGATGAAAAAAGGTAATGTAATTTTATTACTAATAATAATTATTTAAGTAACCTAACAATATTAGGTACTTATTTACAATAATACATTATAAAGGTGTAATGAAATTTATGAGATAATCCCATAATTATTATTAATCTACCTAACAATAAACCATGCATCAACCATCAACCTCAACAAAAATAAGAACCCCTAATAAAATGTGTACGGATAACTATTATTCTTTACATGGAAAATTATGCACCTGCTAATAATAAATTCATAGTTCCTACTATTTTCTTCGGTCGGGCACCGAATATTGACAAGGTCAATCGCGTTGCCAGCGTTTCGCCAAGATATGATTAGTGGGCTTGTCTCTAAAAAAGAACGTAGGGCGGAGGACATTTTTCGCAAAATCGTTTTTCCAGGATTTTGAACAAACTATTTACTTTTAATTTTTCATTTTTTTACCAACATGTCTAAATTAACACCCACTAGGGCGCTATAGAGCCTGTTTTTTAAAATATATTTTATTTTAAAAAATATAAATTCAGAAAAAAAAATATATACTTTTGGGCTCTATAGCGCCCTAGATAAAGTAATTTTATGCTACTTTTATATATAATACTTTTTTGATATTATGCATATTAACGAAGAAAATTTGGAAATAAAATAATGATAGGTATAGAATCCCCTTAAAGAAAATGTATCTGAAATAAAGCATTGTCAAAACTAAGAAGTTTTATGTAGGTTGCGTTGAGTCTTATTTTGCAAAAGTGGTGCAATTTACAAAATATAGGTAAAAAATCTAAATTATCTTATCCAGCTGAAATTTTGCATGTGGGCGAAAAACGGCATTTAAAAAAACTTTTTCTTATAACTTTTTTTGATATTTTCAGAAATAACCCCACTTTTGAATTATTTTTGGAAAAAATTAAAATTTGACAGATAATGCGAATCACGTGACTACTATTTTTTTGCTTAATTTTCATCTCGATCGAAGCAGAACTTGATGCCAGAGTCAAATTTTGAATAAAGCTGTTAATAAAAAAAAATCCCATATGATGCGGACTTTACTGGTGACACTGTAGAAACATTGAGACTTGAATTTAAAAAGGACTAAATCCTTTTGTTTTAAAAAGTAATGTTATATATTTACAAGCGCAAATGTTAAAATAATTTATGGCTTTTTATTTATAATATTAAAAATATACTTACAATATTGTAGTTTCCGTACAATGGTCTTTTAAAACAAATAAGTTTTTTTTTGAACCACCATACTATAGAGGGTAATAATTATTTAAATACATAACCAATAATAATGCTCAATAACTAATTAGTTTTATTAGGCCACGGTATGATATACTTACTTATCTATTTATTATTATTATTATTATGTATAAATAATATAGACCAGGGCCGAAGCCTTTGCAAATGGTATAAAGTGAAAAAAAATAATAGTAGAATGAAACCCATTGGAAAAGGAAGAGAATATAACAAAAATGAAAGGAAAAATAAATTACGGGCGATCCGAGGTCGGGAAGTGGGGGGCGGTGAGTTTTTAAGGTTAGAAAACGATTTATCTCGATTTTCGGCAAAACTACAAGTCCTATGAAAAAACATTAAATGGCAAAGTTGTATGTAATAAAAAGATCTACAACTTTTGTATTTGCACTTTTTTCACATAACCTCAAAATTTATGTGAAAAATTCAAATAACCAAGTTTTTGGTTTTTTATTTTTATCTTTTACAAGACATTTTTTTTTCACAAAATTTGGTGAAAACTTACCTTTTTATGTCCCAAAGACACTGTAATTTTTTTGATTTAAAATATTTATTTTTTCACCTTATTTTTACTTAATATCGAAAAAGCACCCTAATTTTCAATCGAAAATTCTCACGTCAAAATATCTGCTTTTTTAAAAAAGTTGGTGGGCTTTTTTGTTCGTTGAAATCTCTACTTTCTGATGGTGTAAAAAATATATACATTACTATGGTAAATGTAATGAAATCCCCTTTAAATCCTACCTTTAAATATATTTAGAACAACTATTTTCGCAAATTTTTTGCGATCTTTATGTTTTATGGATTTGTAATTTTTTTGTTTATCAATGTAACATGGAATCTTACGTTTTTTGAGTAATTAAAGTATAAATTTTAATAAATAGCTCAAAATTGTACATAATGATTAAAAAAAAAATTTCGGCTTCGATTTTTTTTCGTTTCTTTGCATTTTTTGAGAATATTTACCATAGTAATGTATATTTTTTTTACACCATCGAAAAGTAGAGATTTCAACGAATAAAAAGCCCATACCGACTTTTAAAAAAAAGCAAATATTTTGACGTGAGAATTTTCGATTGAAAATTAGGGTGCTTTTTCGATATTAAGTCAAAATAAGGTTAAAAAATAAATATTTTAAATCAAAAAGATTACAGTGTATTTGGGACATAAAAAAGTAAGTTTTCACCAAATTTCGTGTATAAAAATTTTTTTTTGTAAAAGATAAAAATAAAGAACCAAAAACTTGGTTATTTGAATTTTTCACATAAATTTTGAGGTTATGTGAAAAAATGCAAATACAAAAATTGTAGATCTTTTTATTACCTACAACTTTGCCATTTAACGTTTTTCCATAGGACTTGTAGTTTTGCTGAAAATCGAGATAAATCGTTTTCTAACCTTAAAAACTCACCGCCCCCCACTTCCCGACCTCGGATCGCCCGTAATTTATTTTTCCTTTCATTTTTGTTATACTCTCTTCCTTTTCCAATGGGTTTCATCCTACTATTCTTTTTTTTGGTTTCAAAAATTATCGACCCTGGTCTATTATCAGTTGCGTCTCAATAGAAGTTTGTTTAAAATAATAATATATGATTGGAAGTATTAATATATAAAACCTAAAATAAAAGAATTTAAAGAATATAAAATGTATTTTATTTTTTCCTCAAAACAACTTTAATCTACTGGATTGGCATAGTAATCCAGGACAGTTATGGTTAGACCCGGAAAAACTGGCATTAAGTTGGAACTAGTGGCATTTGATAGCATTGGGGGTACTATTTAATAGACTAAAAGTCCCCATATATCCTTGTCTGAACATTTCTGGTCGATCATCTGGAATTGTATTTTTTTTTTTTGAGAAGCATAATATCTTAAAAACTACTAGAACTAGGTAGAGAATAGAATATGTACCGTATTTTTGGAAATAATAAAAAAAGCGTTTTAATGGTATATTATACCTTTATTAACCTTAATAATTAACAAAGTTATTTCTTGGTGTTATTGTATCTTACCTATTAGGCTTTTCTGCTCTTCATGGACGTAACATATGGGTAGTTACAAGCATTTTGGATAATTCGAGCTGTACTACATTAAAAAAAAATTATGATATGTTGAATTTATTATTATATTTTTTAGAAAAGTCATTATATATTTATATAGTTCCATATGTGGGCCATGAAGCAAAGTATTTGAATTAGTAGAAGTAAGAATATTCATAAAGTACGGTAAATTGTCAATTCCGCAACGATACTAAATTATGAAAGTATTTAACAAAAGAAGACAGTTGTCTTAATTTAAAAAAAATGTAGTAAATACTTTGTTTTATATAATACTAGCTATACCCCGCGCACGTTGCTACGCTACTTACTAAAATAAATTTGAAGGAAAGACATTACACAAATATCCGGCATCCCGGCATCCCAGCATCCGTTGCGCCACTTTTTTTTTATGTCGAAACCTTCCTCGGCCTGCACACAACAACTCACCAAATCCCGGCATACATTGGGCCACTTTTTTTATGCCGAAATTTTCCTCGGCGGCACACAACAACTCACCAAATTTTCATCGTAATCGGATAAATGGTATAGGAACGCATACGGGACATACAGATAGACAAACATTAATTTTTATATATGTATATAGATTTAATAATAAGTCATAAATTTGACACTTTAAACATAACAACGTTCAAAAATTGCAACTAATTTTTTAAAATTGAATATTATTATTTATATTACTTATATTATTAATATTATATATAATTATAATTTATAAATATTCTCTACACGTGAACGCTATTCGGCTGATTCTGTATGTTGTAAATTTTTAACTGCATTGGAACATGCGTACATTTTGACATTTAGTTTAATTATTTTTTACTGATAGGTACTCTTAAATCTTGTTTATTTACCGTGTTACTGAAAGGAACAAAAATGTTGCGGAAATGACAATTTTCTGAAATTAATCAAAAACACAGTACTATATTTAGGAAAAGCGATTTATTGCAACTTAAAGTTCATTTGGGGAATCACGTCTGTAGCTAGGTTGCAACACATACTGCCAGTCCCACCAGAAAAATGACTATCTATGTACATTTATGTCATTGCTGCAACGTAGTGTCATTTCCGCAACAAAACCCGTGTTGCCGAAATGACCGTTGCGAAACTGACAAAATCCGAATATAAATCACATAACATATAAAAACTTCAAAATAATTACAAAAATTTTAGGTTAGAATAATAAGACATGACCACTTTATCGAGTAATTGACACAATTGGCTTTTATAGTAAAACAGTTTTGCTTACCTAATGTTGCAGGACTGACACACAATAAAAACACACTTTAAATTCACGACTTAAATATGGAATTAATAAAAAATTGAAAATTTATAACCAACCGACTAGTCGATACAAGTTTCAGACCGGAAATCAGATTAGATTGCGCCATGACTTCACATCGTAAACTATTCTTAGGCAACCACACGTTACATTTAGTGATCTGCTGCAAAAATGACTGATTCTTAAAACAGACTTGCCGTACACAGCCGGAATATCTATCTAGATATTAAAATGCTTTTTTAACAGATGTTCAAAATGCTGGCCGTTTACATCCAAACACTTTAATATTCGGGTGTTGACTGCATGGATTTCTAAAAAAATTTAGTTTTAATGTTTTTTGCATGTTAATGCAAACATACATTGTCCAAATAAAATAAATAAATTCATAAGAACTGCATTTGTATAGTTTTCTTCCATGACTTTAAAGTGTATTTCTATCTTGTATCTAAACTTAATGAAATGTCAAAACGATAACCATAGTAACATACGTAAACATCAATTTTTGTCATGGCTTCTTACTAATAACGGAATAAAAATTGAATTGTATAGAAAATTTAACAAATTATGCTTATTACGTCAAAAAAATGGTTAAACTAGTTAGTTAGGTACAGGTATGATATACAAGAATTAAGTGAAATTTTAGTAGCTTTTCAAATCCGTAATAATATACAGGGTATTACATTTGAAAAAAAGGACTTATGGTCACATTTTCAAGTTACCAGAATAATTGTATTTTTCAACCACCCTGTATATTGCAACTAATATTTGGGACTAGGGCAAGGAGCCCTATGGTATTAGTTAACTATTTACCAAATTTCAAGGTTTCAGTGTTTTAGAGTTCAAAATTATCAGCATTTTTAAAAGTGATGTTTTCGGACAAAAAAAAATGAAATTAATTTATATCTTAGAAACGGTAAGAGATAAGTATAGGGTAGAATTAATAAAAATTGTAAGGATGGGGGTTTCGAAAATAAAATAAAATATTTGGTATTGCATTTAAAAAATCGAAGTTACTATTATTTTTGTGTGGAAGCGGCAACACTGTATTCTTAAAAATAATTTAGGTTGGTAGAGCATGTCCGTTTATGTACGCGACCAAATTTTCAGAACGATTCTTTTACTGCTTCGTCAGAAACGTCTAAAGTACCATCGACCGTGAGACACCCTGTATTTATTAAATTAAGATAGGAAGAAATTGTCACATGCAAAAATGTTTTTAAACTATTTAGGAATCTCTCCAATATTATTTAAAAACTACGGAATATTGAGTTGAATTACCTAGTATTTCCCTCTTGTCTCGCATTTTCCCTGTGTCGTCTCGCAAATTTTCTTACCGAATACCAAACGTGTTTAAATTATTCCTGGATGTTATTCCTGGGTCACAAATATTTAAAGGGAGCCAATCATTTTCAACCTTAAATTTTGCATGGGATTTCCTATGTTCCGCCATTTTTAATATATCTATAGGGCAAGCCGATGATTTAGAATAAATCTTCGGACAGTGGCGGTCGCTTAGGTTTTTATTTATCAAATATAAATTCCTTTTGTTTCCTGTCCGTGTTGTAAATAAATTATACATAGTAAAAACTTTATCTGATTTAATTCTAGCCGATACTATAAATTAACGAAACAAGGTGATATGAAATAGTGCCAGAAAATTCGACCGTTTTAACCCATTTTTTAATAGAGTTACCTGTCCTCTTAAATTGTAATATTATGGTACGTTCTTATTTTAATTTTTTTTGGTCTCTATTATGTAATTTTTATTTATAACTATATTTATTCGTATGTAGTTTAAGGTGTGCAAAAAATATTTGTATATTTAACTGAATTAATTTTATTGTCTCAATACAAAAACAGTTCATACATTTTTTTCCTCTTTTATTACATGTTTTATAGCTTCTTTCCAATTTTCTTTCAAATTCACAGTGGTAGGGCGGCAGTCTAAGTAAAATGATACCACGTTTTTTAGCCATTTCGTCGATTAGACATTTTTTAAAACGTGACTGATTTTCTTGCACTATCTTTTTAACATGACATCTTCAAAGGGTATACTGTTCTTAGGCAGCCAATTTATAATATCTGTTTTTTTGCAAGAAGTCGTAGAAAGTTTTTCTAAAAGGCTTGTATTAGATTAATAGATATTTTTACATACAGTTATCTATTGAACATACTGCATCGACTAAGGACAGCAATTTAAAAATTTAAAAAAAACGCATTGCAAATAAATATACATTAGTTGTGTTATGTTAAACACAGAAGACATAAAAAGGCCTTACACGGCGCCAACGCATATTTAAAAAAATCTCAACTCGTTGCATAACAAATAAACCAACAATTAGTTTCTGACAAAACGCTAATTAAAAAAGTACATAAAATTTCAGTATCTGATTTTCTACGAAACAATATTAAAAGTACCGCCTTTATTTTGCCTTTGTTTAAGTGGAGACTGTCAATGTTGGTTTGTGAGGGTCCTCCTGGGTACTCAGCAGGGGTCCAATTATTGGTCCATTCTATGCTGGGGGATGCAGACCCCTCGAGTCAGCTGTTCGGCAATATGAGCTTCCAATATGCTGTTGTTTTTAGGTCCGATTAAAGGTGAGTATACAATATATGGGATGAAACAAATTTTATGCTCAACATTAGGTAGTTACATTAACTGCTAAAACCTGTTGTTTATGGCGAAGTTATCAAATTTTGAAAAATTAAACAACATGGAGACAGTCCTAAGCGAAGCCAAACCTTTAAAGTCAAAAGTAAACAATACAGTATAAAGTATGTTCAATGACCGCTGACTATTACGTTAGATTCTCCATAGTTGCGGTACGTCGTCAATTAATTCAGTCAGTTTGACTTACCGGTGGTAAAGGTTATGATGCACGGATGCGTGTGAACAAGTAAAATATAGGTAAGCGCGGTTTTTCAAATTTTTAATTATTATTTTTATACTGTTAAGGAAGTCAGAAATAAGTAGGTAGTTTATTTAGGGTAAATGGTATCATTGTTTTTGAAAATCAGTAGGAAATTTTTAATTAATTTAAATTTACTGAAAAATAAATAAAACTAATTTTTAATATTTTAAATTGAATCATATATTTTTTGTCTAGTGCATAGATGCACTAGCACTAGACTGAGCATCAGTCTATAAATTTTGTTTCAAATATTTTCATCCTATTTATAAAACCATAAAGAAGAAAATAGAATTAAAAATAAAAACACAATAAAATCCATTTTTTTGATAATTAAAATAAATCATCTTCGCAAGGATTATCATGATCAGATTCGTCCGAGTTAATAATAAGGGGAAGAGTATCTGAAGCATCGATCATAGAATCTTAAGAATATTTGCTTGCTACGGTTAATAAAGCACATACTTACCACTAAAAATCAGAACTGTGGTTCTCAAAAATTTAAATAACTAACTACACAGAAAAAACGAAATCATTGGATCAAAAAAAATATAATTTCATCCAAATAAATCAGTGTTTTGAATAGGGCCAACCAAATATTTATTTGAATTTCTTTTCTTAGTTTCTTGAATTTCTACTTAAAAGGTATGTTGGGTCAATCAAACAGTTTCTTGAATTAAGGAACTTATATGTTTGTAATTATCTGACATGGTTAATCCAATAAAGCGACATGTTTAAGTAAAATAAATAACTTCTTGAAACAAACCGCTTAGATATTTGTAACTATCCGATCGTTTCACCTAAATACACATGCTTATTCATTCAAAACTAATAAGTTTTGACTGAAATCTACAAACATTGGGATCAAAAAAAGTTGGTTTAAGCAAACATTTTATATTTCGGACTCAAACAAATATTTCTTTGTTGCAAAGCTATAGTTTCTTTGGATAACGATAAATAAAAACCCAAAATACTACCGCATTCGCCATTTCATTTTGTCGAAATTTAGTCCAAATGGCGTAATCAGGTACCTTGCCAAAGTTAAAAGTTTTGGTTGGTCTGGTGAAAAAAAGGCGATTTGGACACAATTTGGATAAAACGAAAACTAATAAACTATTAGTAAAAAAGTTAAAGGCATGTGTTTTGAAAAGGTAGGAAAAAGAAGAAGCAATTAATGTTCCAAACAAATAATCAGATTTTACGTATCATTGATGAAAGAAAAACATCACATATTACTTAAGTATTAAAACGTTTAATTATTTAAACCTTTTATAAAGTTAAAAAAAAACGCACTCCTTTAAAACTGACAGGTGCTAGCAAAAATAAGACTAATTTCTAAAGCCGGTTTTACACGGACCATTTAATCGTCAATTTACTGGGCAATAAATTGAACAATATCTTCAAGGTCAAATTTTGCTGTGTAAAGCACCAACATTTTGCGGCAATTTATTTAACAAGAAATTGACGAGATAGGTTTTGCTCAAATTTATTGACCAACTTTGGTAATGTTCTAGTTATATTTAATTTTTTCGGTTCTGCCAACTGCCAATTTCGAGGTTATAATTATTTTTATTGTTATTTGTGGAAAAATTTTAAATAAAGAGTTTAAGACCTCGCCTGCAATGTATATATCAAGTTCCTTGGAAATAGAAAGCGATTGAATGCTTTTTTTTTTTATTTATTTATTTTACGTCGGCCTTTTTCCGCAACGAGGCCAATCACCGACGCCAGGGAATTTGTCACACACTATCTGGTAATTTTGCCGAATCCCTCTTTGTCGAGGGTAGGGTTCTTTAACGTGCCAACATCCATGACACGGGGCCCACAGTTTAACGTCTCTTCCGAAAGACGGCGCCACCTCTTAAACCAAATTCCAAATTTAACATCGACGTTGCCGGGAATGGAACCCGGGCCTACGATCTGTGAGGCTGCTGCGCTGACCACCAGACCACAACGTCGACATTGAATGCTTTAAAAGTTATTGTTATTTCATTACTTTTAATAACGAAAAGAAGAGAGGCTGCATGCGCGCGTTCGTAGACGTTGGTGGGTTCGCCCCTGGCTTCAAAAGGGTTAAGGCAATTTACGCCTAGTTCATGAACAATTCCCAAAAAAAGACCCAGAACAAACAAACATTTGATAAAAAAAACTGAAAACGCAGTAAACACAGGAGATACCTAAACGTTTTTATCATAACCTCAAATCATTCGTTCAAGCAGGCATACCATCTATAAAGGCTGAAAAATGACAAGTGTGGCATTTCGGTTGGTGTTCCTGAAGTTTCCGACAATTTTATTCACAAAGAAAATTCTCGTGTAAAACGATCGACAATTTGGCAATTTCTTGACGAATAAATTGCACAATTTCTTGGCCAAGAAATTGACGAAAGATATCCCGTGTAATATAGGCTTAAAAACATAAATAATTGTGATTTTATATCTAGATGCCCTATTTGTATAGCTTCTCCTAGTTATCTCTTAATACATATACACAGTGTATCACATTGTGAGTTAATAAAGCTTGCCAATGTCAGTTATGTTAAAGTAACTGAAGGTAACTGATTAGTTAATTATTAAAAATCTTTGTGCAACCCAACATTGGTCGAGTTTATAAAAACTTCTTTTATCAGTAATTAAACTATTGGCTGTTTAATTTTACGAATATAAACATTTTGCCCAATAGCAAGTGCAAATAAGCATTTGATATGAAATTAGCAACAGCGGCTTCGCTTGCATCGTTTTACTAAATCTTAATTAAGAATTTATATCTATTAATACATATTATTATATTAGTTTACATAACTAACTATGCAAAACGTCGCTTGCCGACCTTGACTTAGCTGAAAAAAATGATACACAGATTACGATGCTTTCTTACCTTCAAAAACTGGCCACAAATGCATTATTGCAAATTCTATGTTTTTAGAAAATGCATTATTATTCTTTTCAGTTCACACACAAACACAATATTGCTTAAAAAACTTAGGCATAGCACGACACACGAGACGACTACGAGACGCTAATAAGTTAGGTTAGGTTAGAAATAAGAAGAAACACCGGTCCGGAAATGCCGAACAGCACACGTTGCCACGCCGACTGCCAACCCAATAAAAATATAAACGGTCAAAATTAAAAGTCACCAGATGCGTTTTTTAACATAAATACGCTTTTACAGTCGGGAAGAACCAATCAAAACTCGAGCAGACATAAATTTTAATCAGCTGAGTCCAAAATAGAATATTATTTGATTGGTTATATACTTGCAATAAATTACGTAATGCAAAAAAATATGTTTATTTTGTGAATAAGTTACCAATGTGTAACTTGACTGACCTACCCACAGTCCACAGTGGAGATGACATGCAAGTGAGATAGAAAGAGAGAAAAAATAATCTGATGTTATCATCATCATTTTTTGCATTACTTGTTCTTGGTATTTTTTTTTCAGATTATATAAACGTTTTTTAAATTTTGTTTATAATAATTTTATAGTGACTTGTTAAACAAATGTGTGCCTCACAAAAATTTCTGTTCAGGGATTTGGCATTTGCTTTAAAAAAAATTCATGTTTCAAGAATACCTTTAACCACACTATAATAGTAAAATAGATTCTTTCCAATAAAAAAAACTGCTTTCTTTTCATTCAAATAACCCTCTGCATTTATTTAAAACATAATTTCTTGACTTAAATAACTGTCATTCAAACATTTATAATTTCTTCATTGAAGAATTCCTTTCTTTCGATGAACCAAATTGTAGTCAAATACATTCCTTTTATTATTCAAATAAGTGCATTTCTTTGATACAAAGAACCCGATGTTGAATCAAAATATAATGTCTTGGCTGAAATAATTGTCAATCAAACATTTCTAACTCTTTGATTCAAAAATCATTTTTTTTCTGTGTATAAATGATTATCTATTTTACAACATGGTTTACTGAGATCGTGAAATTATTCCATATAAAGTCCAATATTCATGATGGGTTGTGCGAAATAAGAATCTTCTATTGCTGTATCTGACATGCAAAGTTTAAAAAAAAACTTATACAGTGTGACCAGTAAAGTCCGCGTCATAGGATGGGATTTTTTTTTATTAATAGCTTTATTCGAAATTTTACTTTGGCATCAAGTTCTGCTTCGATCGAGATAAAAATTAAGCAAAAAAATAGTATTCACGTGATTCGCATTACTTATGTGTCGAATTTTAATTTTTTCCAAAAAATAATTCAAAAGTGGGGTTATTTGTGAAATATCGAAGAAAGTTATTAGAAAAAGTTTTTTTAAATGCAGTTTCTAACCCACAAACAAAATTTCAGCTGCATAAGATAATTTTGATTTTCTACCCACCACTAAAATTTATTTTCCACTTAATGAACACTTTACTGATGACACTGTGTTCTTTTTTGTCTTAATATTAAGGTGTATTACTTTCAGACACAAACTACGTTTTCAAAAATACTTATTTAATGAAGTTACCTTATACAGGGTCGAAAACAAATAAACTTTGCATCACATGCGACCAAATTTTAATAGCCCAATTTTGATTTTGTAGAAAAACACACTTTTAATATGGCGCAACTTTAAAGAAAATGTATCTGAAATAAAGCTTTATCAAAACTAAGAAGTTTTATGTAGGTTGCGTTGAGTCTTATTTTGCAAAAGTGGTGTAATTTACAAAATATTGGTAAAAAATCAAAATTATCTTATGCACCTAAAATTTTGCATGTGGGCTAGAAACTGCATTTAAAAAAACTTTTTCTAATAACTCTTTTTAATACTTTCAAAAATAACCCCACTTCTAAATTATTTTTTGGAAAAAATTAAAATTTATCAGTGACCGGCAAAGAGTTCGCAACATATAGGAAAAATTTTTATTAGCGGAATATTGAAAAATCTTTTTTGGGGGATTGGATGTGCATGTCCCATAACCTTAAAATCGATTTTGACATACGTCACGTGACCAATGGTATGGCGGGAAAGTTGAAAAAACCAATATGAAATCATCATAAATCAGATAAGTTAATGAGATATCGAACAAATTCCAAGAATAAAAAGTGTTTAGAATTCCATTAGAACCTTAAATACAATGTTTGGGATATCTACTTAAAAAAACATAAAATCGAATATTTTTGTAAATATTTTTTTACCGAATTAAAAATTTCCATATTTTTCCTTTCTTAAAGCTTCATTAAAGTAAAACTGACATCTGGTGACCACAACTAGAAATACTCTTTTGTTTTTTCTGACAATTTGGAGTAATAATTCAAAAAATTCGTTTACACTTGGATACCAGCTGTTGCAATAGCCTATTTCTAATAACCTTATCGATATTTTTTATATCGAAATATTCTATTATGTTAAGAAATCCTTAAATTCATTAATCCAAAGAAAATTTTATTTATAACTGTAAAAAATAATTTTGAATTTCGCAGAAATCTTTAAAAAAATCTAAAAATTAATAAAAATTTAAATTATTTTTTATGGTTATAAATAAAATTTGCTTTGGACTAATGAATTTAAGGATTTCTTAACATAATAGAATATTTCGATATAAAAAATATCGATAAGGTTATTAGAAATAGACTATTGCAACAGCTGGTATCCAAGTGTAAACGAATTTTTTGAATTATTGCTCCAAATTGTCAGAAAAACAAAAGAATATTTCTAGTTGTGGTCACCAGATGTCAGTTTTACTTTAATGAAGCTTTAAGAAAGGAAAAATATGGAAATTTTTAATTCGGTAAAAAAATATTTACAAAAATATTTGATTTTATATTTTTTTAAGTGGATATCCCAAACATTGTATTCAAGGTTCTAATGGAATTCTAAACACTTTTTATTCTTGGAATTTTTTCGATATCTCATCAACTTATCTAATTTATGATGATTTCATATTGGTTTTTTCAACTTTCCCGCCATACCATTGGTCACGTGACGTATGTCAAAATCGATTTTAAGGTTATGGGACATGCACATCCAATCCCCCAAAAAAGATTTTTCAATATTCCGCTAATAAAAATTTTTCCCATATCCCAACTCTTTGCCGGTCACTGTATAATGCGAATTACGTGACTACTATTTTTTTGCTAAATTTTCATCTCGATCGAAGCAGAACTTGATGCCAAAGTCAAATTTCGAATAAAATAATTAATAAAAAAAATCCCATACGATGCGAACGTTACTGGTCACACTGTATACAAAGTATAAATAAATTAATTGAAACAGGTATTGGTACCGATCAATAGAATTCGAATTCAGACAGGACGGCAGCTAGAAGACTCCGAACAACGATGTGACCTGCGCAACAAATACGTTAAAACTAAGGCGCGCGGCGATTGCCGATCGCTACGAACCCCCACTAACGTCTTGTGGATTATAGGTTCTAGCGGATACAATTCGTTTTTGGGAACGCTATTCTGCTTTCTTAATTGTAAAGAAAGTGCTTTACTGGGAACAAAATGCGTCGCATTGAGATGATACAATTTATTTTTTAACAAAATTGCTGTATTAAAAGTAGTTTATTATTCAACAAGACTGTGCTGCTAATGGAACTGATTACTACCAATAATAACCCTGTCCTAGCAAATCTGGAATTGATTTAACACTAAAGCGGGTTTAATACACTAGCAATTTATTAAATATGGGTTAATAAAAAATAAGCTATCAATACAAACAAACCAGTGGCGCAACCAGAAATTTTGTTCGGGGGGGACTTTAATTTCTTTTTTGGGTGCCACGCCCTTTTTTGGGTAAAATACGTATGATTGACGAGAGCGACAGCCCCCTAAAACTTCTGCAATAATACGCCGCTAGCCCTAACGAAATATTTATGAAAAAAAAATTTACAGATTTTATTTTAATTAGTAAAAATGTATTTAAAATAAGTAACGCATATATTAAGCATACTTATACTAAAACAAAACAAAAACCTCATACAATAAGTTGTAAGTAATCACTAATAATACTAATATTAAAGTAAAATTCTTCGTTTTGTTTTTGCCATTTCGTCCAGAATTTCTTCCACGGTAATATCAATATCGTGGTTCGCATAAATAGGTAGACCAGGGTCGATAATTTTTGAAACAAAAAAAATAATAGTAGGATGAAACCCATTGGAAAAGAAAGAGAATATAACAAATATGAAAGAAAAAATAATTTACGGGTGATCCGGGAAGTGGAAGGGTTTAAGGCTAGAAAACGATTTATCTCGATTTCCGGGAAAACTACAAGTTCTATGGAAAAACGTTAAATGGCAAAGTTCTAGGTAATAAAAAGATCTACAACTTTTATATTAACACTTTTTTCACATTGCCTCAAAATTTATGTGAAAAATTCAAATAACCAAGTTTTTGTTTTTTTTATTTTTATCTTTTACAAAAAAAATTATGTGATAACTTACCTTTTTATATCCCAAACACACTGTAATTATTTTGATTTAAAATATTTATTTTTTCACCCTATTTTGACTTAATATCGAAAAAGCACCCTTATTTTCAATCGAAAATTCTCACGTCAAAATATCTGCTGTTTTAAAAAAGTCGGTGGGCGTTTTGTTCGTTGAAATCTCCACTTTCTGATGGTGTAAAAAAATATATACATTACTATGGTAAATGTTCTCAAAAAATGCAAAGAAACGGAAAAAACTCGAATCCGAAATTTTTTTTAATCATTATGTACAATTTTGACCTATTTATTAAAATGTATACTTTAATTACTCAAAAAACGTAAGAATCCATGTTACATTGATAAACAAAAAAATTACAAATCCATAAAACATTGAGATCGCAAAAAACATGCGAAAGTAGTTCGCGTGACATGAAAAATTGGTTTGCAATTAAACGAATAGGCTAAGTTTCTAAGCTCGGGAGGGGGCTGCAGCTCGGCAGCCCTCCCCCCCCTGGTTGCGCCACTAAAACAAACTATGTCTTAGCAAACCTGTTGTATTAGATCATTTAATTTTCCTCAGAGCGATATCTTGGTCAGGAGGCACCATAGAAAAGAATTAACGTTCCATACACACACCCGGAAATTTCCACATACTCAGTGGCGTAGCGTGGTTGAAGGGGCGGAGGGGGCGAAAGCTTCAAAGGTAAGGTCGTAGATATTTTTTTTATGGGGAGGGGTAAAAGGAAAAAAAAGTAGCGCCGCAGGCGAAATTTTTTTGGGTGCCACGCCCTTAAAATATAAAATACACAAGATCCTCAAGAAAATCACAAAAAAATTGATCAAGTAAAAAAAAGTGCTTCGTTTTCATGGCTCATTATGGGTCCCTGGGGGGGGCGTAATTACCCCCTTATCTATGCCCTTGTTCAAAGGGCGCCTCACTGCTAATGTATAATTTCGTTTATTTAGTAAATTTTGGCCTGAGAAATAAAGTTTTTGTTTCATCATGTCTAAATGGCCACATAAAAACAGAATATGAACACGGCAAGGGAAATTTTGTTAAAACTCTATAAAATATTTTATGCATACTTATTACATAATAATATGAGCATATATTCTCATTGGAGACAATAACACGCTTTTAAAAAGATAAAATTTAGTCTCTAGTAAATTAAAGATTTCAAGCAATTTTTAATTTTTAAAGCAAAATAACTGAAAGAATACAAATTATTGCTCGTGCCAAAATATTTTTATTATAAAGTAAATCAAATAGTGAAAATAAAATAGAATCTCAAAATAGGTAACAGAGTAACAGGTTTATTTTATCTCCTTCTTTACTCTAAAAGTTATAAACAAATAATAACGCTAATTAAACCCCATTAAAAATACTTTAAAAACAAAGAGAAAGAGAGCTTCACAAAATACCTAATTTGCCAATAATATTCTTCTGATAATGGTCATCTTATAATATAAACAGAAACAAAGAACTAAAAAATAATTATAATAATAATAGTAATAAATAATGAGGATTTTGTTATATAATTATCATTTATATTCATTAACATAGTAAATTTTCTCTTGCTGCGATAGGTAAACAATATTATCAATTATCATGTGAAGTGAAATTGAACTGGGAACTACTGGGAGAGTGGGAAGGGGGCGCCGTTTGGGAAAGGCTCAAAGGGCGGGGGGGGGGGCGGTCGCCCCCCCTGGACCCCTGCACGCTACGCCACTGCACATACTTACCGGACACCCTAAATACAAAAAATAGAATAGTATCCCATTATATACTGTAGAAAAGACATTCATCTCTCATTCAATGTTATTAAACATGGTTCACTATATTAATTTGGTTTTAAATTCACCTCATTATTTCTTACAAATTTTAATATCATTGCAATGATACACTGTATAACGTTACTTCTCTCTTAATATGTAATTTTGCGGTTGAGTTTAAAATGATATTCTAAATTAATTGCCAGGCAGACAAGCGATCTTTAACACGGGATGCAAAATGTTCAGGTTCGTTAAAAAAATACAAATAGTTAAGTGTTCTTCGCAAAATGTTTCTCGATAAAATCAGAACCATAATCCAGTTAAAATATGGCCTACGTTATACTGGGTGCGAGAAATATATTTACACTTTACCTCACTGATAAATAATTTAGAACAAGTTTATCGGAGTGCAGACAGAAGTTTCTAAAATTAATAAAGTCTGTGTACATTATTGTTCAAAAATCATGTGGTTTAACCATTGACAGATCGGGTGTTTGTGTCAACAAAATATCGATGTTAAGAAACTAACATCGATTTCTGAAGAAGATAAGTTGGTAATTTTACTAAAGTTACTTGCGCTGAGTCACCGCCGTTTTTCTTTGTCTAAAAAATACGTTTTTAGGTGAGAAAATACGTTTAAACAAATGAAGACCTTAGAGCAACAACGGTACATACCTCAAAGTTGAGTTTTTGAGAAAATCCACTTTAAAGTTTTTAACTAAATCTTCAAATACCAAGAAATATAATAAAAATATTATAACTTACTATTTGCAAATTTCCAACCGGTCTTTGATGAATGCTGAAAAAAGTATTAAAAAAAAAACATTTTTGCCCAAAAAACTAATAGTTTAGTTTAAAAAATGTGGCTAGTACCTTTATTACATTAAGACGTTTCGAAAATACTACCATAAACTTATTGTAATAATCAGTTCATAACAAGTTTTTAATGAAAGAAAATAAGTATATTTTCATAATTTCAATATATTTAAGGTTTAAAAAAAAATCATTAATGTTTTAACGACCTTGTAACAGTAAAAAAAATATTTGGATTAGTTATATACCTAGTTTAAACAAACAATAAATTTAAAAATAAAAACAACTTTAATTTTCTTCGTTAATATCGCTAAAGTTGTCCAAATGTTCAATCTCATCATCTATAACGTTAAGAATCCCTACATTATTATTTTGAACTACGCCAATCTCCCATCATCAATCCCATCATTAATTTTCCACACTTTTTAAAGCACAAAGGGGATACTTAAGCCACAATTAGATAAAATTCAAAACTTCATAAGAATAATATACAACCCAAACATAATTTAATTTAATTTATAAACACTATCAAAAAAGTAATAAGCAAATGTGTCATTTTAGCGTTAAGCAAATAAAACAACGTCATTAATTTAATATTTGTAAAAGAAAATTTAAGCCACAATAATTTTACATAACAAGGGGATAAGCCACAAATTTTAATTACTCACCTGCACATCGTCACCTGAAGACGTATCATTCTCACTACCACTTAATACGTAATCTTTGTCCCTTATACTATCAGCAGATCCAAAATCTGAGCCACGATCACTTTCAGAGTCGTCGTAATAATATGTATTTGGTCGAGCCGTCGTGTTAACCGGCTCCGTCATAACATAAATAACGTGGCTTGTACCATTTTTACAGTTAAAATAGTTGATTTCATTTTGAAAGCAAAAAGGATTTTGGGAGTTTGTGCCGCGATCTATGTTACAGTAGCGAGGACTTCTATTTCTTAGCTAAGAAATACTACTACTGATGTGGAAAATGAATATAACTAATTTTAAAGAAGATTGTGGCTTGTACCGTTGTTGCTTTAAGGTCTTCAAATATTAGAATATAAGAGCGAATTATTGTAGCATATCGGACAAGTGTGTAACTGTTTTTTATATTGGAATACACAGCTTTTAATTATATTCGCGGACACTATATTATCTTCTAAACATTTTTATGGCTTTTCTTAAACGGATTGCGCGCATTCTAGTGGGCTGATCTGTTTCTAATCTGCAAAACTGCAGACTATTTCGGTGAAAACGCAAATAGCGTTCTCTATACTGGATTGTGATGCACTTCGTGATTTATTTAGTTGTCTACCTTTCGATTATTACCAGTGTGACTACCTTTGATATTGGAGTTAATTCCGCTGGGATGGCGCTACGGTGTATTGATGGACGTTTTACTTTTGTAAAAGGCTTTTAATGCATCTTACCGCTGTTGTCGGGATTGCTTGGGTTATGGCTGCCCGTAGAGTCCTAACAAGGACGAAACGGCCGTCGTGGTCTACCCGCCCCAGGGTATCCATTGTGCTTCGATTCCTGTGTATTCCAATACAAAAAATAGTTACACACTTGTCCGATATGCCACAATTTTTCGCTGTTAATTATTTTCGCGGCCATTATATATTACCCTCTAATTCGAATATATTTGTTAAAATATTTCCGTACGCTTGTAGAAAAAAAAAATGTTCTTAACGCTTGTGGAAAATGCGTTTTCCACACTTGGTATCAAAAATACTATTAAATATGCCAAGAGCCAGTTTTCTAAATGCTTGCTATATGCCAAGTGCCTACTTCATTATCTAGGATACTGGGTATCTACAGATTTTATATCACTTCAATAAATTTCGAAAAATTTTATGCTACAACTTGACAGAGTATTTTTAACTGTAGTTTTCATCGGTTTGCATGGAAAATATGACATTTATTTTTATTTACGTGACAATTTTTGACCCACTTTGTAGAAATTACCGCTTTCAACAAGACTAAAAATACTTTAGCCAGCACGGACACAACACTGGTAGCTGTTTGGCTTATCTTAATCTGAATTAGTCAAAAATCTTAGGCGTTAATTAAATGTTATCAAGGGACCGATCAGTGCCATGACATAAAACATTATTTTACGTTTTTAGTTGCCGTGCCAGACATATTTATAACTTGTTATTTTTACAAGGATTTTACCGTTGGCCAATTAGGTAATTTATATTATAATATGGAATGTACGTTTTTTTCTTTTGTAATAAATTAGAAAAATAATATTATAGGCTTAAATTTAATTACCTAGTATTCTTTTATGAGTTTTTAACAGTCAAACTTGTAAAAATAGTATTTTCCTACGACCACCTATGAAAATGAGAAAAAAAGCACTGATAACTTGGCTAGAAAGTGCGTTACATCGCAGGCCTGCGTGTTAAAATATTTTTTCTCCTACGACCACCTACGAAATAGTATATTACATAACAAGTGTTGAAAGTGGGAATTTTCAAACGAGGAGATATTTAGCACGAGGCGTCAGCCGAGTGCGGAAATTCTCCGAGTGTGAGAAAATCACTTTCACACGAGTAATGTACACAATTTTTCCTACGACCATACAAAATAATCAAACAGAGTTTGTTTGGTTTTTAATAGTTTGTACACCATTGTGTTAAAAAAAATTGACAAAGTACAAACGCAATAAATGCAAAACAAATTTCAAGGCGGATTCCAACAGAAGCGTCTATTAAAACAAAATAAAAACAATGCCTACTTACAAATTTTAACTTACCTAGATTTAAATAAAAATAATAACTTTTTCTCCTATTTGCTTACGCACATCATACCTAGTATCTATGTACAGTGAATAAATTTCGTTTCTGATTTTTTAGCTGCTTGCATTCTTTAAAAATAAAACAATAATATACCTAAATATACATACAAAAACAAAACACAAACACAACCTCAACATTGTCTTGTTCTTAATGGCTCTGCTCCCTGGGGGCAATTTGCCAGTACATTAGGGATGATCGTGATGTTGTCTGGTCTGTACCATATCACGACCACTGACTTTTCTTCTTTGCGTACAATGCGGTTTGGACTGCTTAATATGAGTCTCTGGATTTGTGTATTTGACCTTTTCCTAGCTGCTATTTTAAGGGTCAAGGGTTTAGTATTGACAATTACAACATAGGATAGGAGTGACATTTACTAAAAAGAAGGGATTTAGGGGTTAGTAGACAGTACAATAATTTACTGAGTAGAACCTAACTAGACACTTCACTAACTTATTTATTTATTTTTTTTTTATTATAGTTTTATTTTATGATAATTAATGTACCGCATTATTAAACCTCAACATTATTGAAAGATAGAGATGGAGTTAAATATCGATAGCTTGCTAATTATAAAAGTTCTGTCTATATTCGATTTTGAATATTGCTAAAATAATTTTACGTACATAAAGCACTTTCACTTACACCAATATAATTAAACATTCGAGATAATGGCAAAATTATAAATCGGTATTTCCCAGGGTATTCTATTTCTGCTCTATAGCTGCCCCTTTTTTTTTCTGTGGTTCAACTCAGTTGACATAAACGCTTTATTTTTGTGTGAGTATAAAAATTGGCTGGAGGCTGAAAAGCTAGAGGCCATCGCAATCCTCGAACAGAACAGAACAGAACTTTTCTGTGAGTTGACATGTAAACATGAAACATGACAGTTGGTGGGTTGCCTGACATATTATTATTTTCCCTTTTTGATAATATTATTTTTATCATAAATAAGTACTCTTCGGTTCCCAAAAATAACGAAAAATTTGCAGTAATGCCCTAGTGTACTTTACCCCACCCAGCACCCCAATTCACTCCACGTGTCCCGTAAGTTTGTTATGTTTAATAAATAGTTTTGTCGTCACACATTGACACCTGTTTAAATTTAATATCTTAGTGTGCTTGGTATTTCCACACTCGTGTTGAAATATTTTTTTACAACACGCGTGTGATATTTGGCACTTTCTAGCCAAGTTAACCGTGTTGTTATTGTCATTTTCGTAGGTGGTCGTAGGAAAATGACAATAACAGCACGGTTAACTTGGCTAGAAAGTGCTAAATATCACACGCGTGTTGAAAAAAAATATTTCAACACGAGTGTGGAAATACAAAGCACACTATATTTAATTTAAACAGGTGTCAATTTGACAACAAAACTATTTATTAAAAATAACAAACTTACGGGACACGTGGAGTGAATTGGGGTGCTGGGTGGGGTAAAGTACAGTAGGGCATTACTGCAAATTTAGAAAAAATCCTTTTTTTTGTTATTTTTGGGAACCTAAGAGTATTTATGATAAAAATAATATTATCAAAAAGGAAAAATAATAATATGTCAGGCAACCCACCAACTGTCATGTTTACATGTCAACTGAGTTGAACCACAGAAAAAAAAAGGGGCAGCTATAGAGCAGAAATAGAATACCCTAGTAAATACCGATTTATAACTTTGCCATTATCTCGGATAAAAATATCCATACAATGTTTAAGGATATGGGACAAGTGAATGTGCTTTATGTAAGTAAATTTATTTTAGCTATATTTAAAACAAATCGAATAAGATATAACTTTTATAATTAACAAGTTATCGATATTTAACTCCATCTCTATATTTCTATAATGTTGAGGGTATGTTGTAGTTTTGTGTTTGTGTTATGTTGTTTGTTGTTTTTGTAGGTGCCTATATTATTGTTTTATTAAAATAATGCAAGCAGCTAAAAGATCAGAAACGAAATTTATTCACCGTACATAGATAGTAGGTATGATATGCGTAAGCAAATAGGAGAAAAAGTTAATATTTTTATTTAAATCTAGATAAGTTAAAATGCGTAAGTGGGCATTGTTTTTATTTTTTTCAACTCTAGAGTTGAAATTAATTTTTCAACTCTAGTGTTGAAAAAATTTGATTAACACAATGGTGCACTGAGAAAATCTCTTTTCATTCCTAGCGAAAATTTTAGCAACCATAGCTAAAATATTTTGCTAAATGGGGGACAGCCAAGGACATTACTGTACCAGGAGAATGCACTTTGCTGGACATACTTTGCTGTGGTAATAAAGCTACTTTGCAAGAATAATTCTGTTATAGCTATAAAGTAATTCTGCTATATCTAAAAAGTAACGTTGCTGTACTTATAAAACTATATAATGTAACTATAAAATTCTTTGCTACTGAAACAACAAATTTCTGCTACAGTGGTGACATTTTTTTATATACTAAATAACGTCTCTCTTGCAGTAGAAAGGATATTTCTTGTAACTTAAAAATCTTTTGCTGTTGGTAAAAATACTTTTTCTAATAACAAAAAATGTCTCTCCTTCTACAATAAAATTATATAGCTAGCACAAGAGGGTGCTTTCTTACCCTTAAAAAGGTTTTTTTTATTGCAGCAATTTTTTGTTTTGTTTTTACCATGGGTTAAAGTGCGCCTGTGTCACAAATTCGAGTGCTAGTATGGAAATCTTAAAAACTGTAAGAAATACATAATGTAAAATTTAAAGCAGTTGCACTTTTTGATTTCGACATTGATGTATTTCTTACAATGTTCAAGGTTCCCGTACACGTACTCGAATTTGTGACACAGGCGCACTTTCATCCAGGGTAAAAACAAAATAAAATTTGCTGCAATAAAAAAGACAATTTAGGGGCTAATAAAATAGAGTACATTAAGCATGTAGTTGCTGTGAGGATAAGGTTTAAATATAGGGTATAGGAATAAAAGGAAAAAGCTAAATGAAATAAACATTTTTTATATAAAAAAAAATACGACAAGAACCAAATATTAATACAGGTTATGCAAAAAACGATTTATATGAACGTTATACGTTATAACATTAAACAACAGGAACATAAAGCCCCTAATAATTAACAATAATAAAAGTTTCATTTTACAAACCTTTTTTTATGAAAAATGAGGAAAAAATAATTATACTCTACCAGGCTATAAAAGAAGAAGAATTTATAGAAACTTATTTATAACATAAAATAACAAAAACAGGACTATATGCACCTAATAATAATAATAATAATAATAATAATAATAATAATAATAATAATAATAATAATAATAATAATAATAATAATAATAATAATAATAATAATAATAATAATAATAATAATAATAATAATAATAATAATAATAATAATAATAATAATAATAATAATAATAATAATAATAATAATAATAATAATAATAATGATACAGCACTCATACAACTATAATATATCTTGGAGAGGCAAGGTTTTCCACTATGACTCCGAACGGCTGAACAGTTAGGTTAAACAGTTGTAGCTTCTCACATTTTGCGTTTATTTTTTCTGTGAGATGATCATTCTGGAACGGAGAATGTTGATTAAATATTTATAGTAGGGGTAATCAAAAATTCTGGAAATGAAGGACCAGGGAGAAACCAAGCGAAGTCAAGAATAAGACAACTTATCGGTGTATGCACGACTGCAATTATTAAATTTTACTTAAAAGTTCCGACTTCAAAATGTCAAAAAAAAGTTGACGCTACTACCAGTTAAGCCTCCCATTAAGCATTCAGGTCAATGATCTGCTACCTAGATCATTGATTCAGGTAACTACCGTGCGAGCAAAAATTATTTGCATCAAATAGGGCTTGGATTAAAAAACGTAGGGCTTGGTTTAGATAAAATTACGCGTAACGGCTGTCAAAGATGATGGAATAACTGATTAATTGATACCGCTAAGCATTACGTCCTTAGATGCAAGGCCCTCTTTGATGCAAATAATTTTTGCTCGCACGGTATAAGGTTAGGTATGTATGTATGATTCTTAGTTCAAGCATAGCGAATAGTAGTTAATATTTACCTCTGCGTTAAAGAACAAGCTTTCTTGCACCTCACTACTGCTTGGTCTCCATAGAACCTTTTCTGGCACTTTTAATGGTTATGGGGCTCAATACATGTAGTAACATCAGTAGTCCCTTAGCAGTAATGTCTAAAAATAATTATTTCATTGGTATTCAATTACAATTATTATTATAAGACCTGTTTAACAGGCAAACATTTTATATACAAAATGAAACGTTTTAACTTACCAATATTTTCTTCAAGGCCGTATCCGCTGATTTTTCGTTCTTTCAACTTTGCTATTATTCCTGTACAAACTTTCTACCAGTATTATTATATGACGTCAATACAATCAGGAAACGTTTTGTTAAAAACTGCCCCTCTCTAAAAATACACAAGTAAATGATTTACCGAAATATACAAAAACAAGTATATTATGTGTAAGATTATACAAACAAAACTTACCAATTCAATGCCTGTGTTTAACTACAATAAGGACATGGAAATGGAAAATCATCAAAAAATGTTCCCAAATTTGCATTAACGTATAGTCTTCTTCTTAATTTAAAGGTGGCCTCAAAACTTTCAACTTTTCTTGTACTCAATCAAAATAATACAGCTAGCCGCAGGTCACAAACCAAAAAAACAAATAATTTTGTAAGGCTATGAGCCCCACCCTCTTCCTCAACTCTAAACTTAGCGAAATGATGCGCGAACGGCGCGACAACAGGCTCGGACGGGCTGAAATACTCGAAACTGGCTCTTAACGACACCGAATGGCGACACGGAAACACCCGAATACCGGATCTAATAAATTTTCTTTGCTGGGGCAGCAACATTTTTTCTTAGGATAAATAAAAATTCTTTTGAAAAAGTTTTTTGCTCTTACAATTACGTATTTTGCTATTGCGAAATATTTAAGAAAATATTTATTACCAACAGCAAAGTACTTATTAAAATCAATAGAAAGACATCAGTAAACCTTATTTTACTGCTACAAGAAAGTCAATTTGCAACTTTGGCAAATATTTTAGCTGGGATAGCCAAAAATACATCAGTAAAGTTGGTTTTTTTCAATCGACCGGAAAGCAAGCACTTTCTAGACAATTTTTTGATCGGAAAATATCACTTTGCTGGTCTAGACCGGAAAGTAATGAAAAATTGACCGGTAAAGTACTTTACCGGTCAATTTTTGTTGCGTTCCGCTCCCAATTTAAAAAAATTAACCAAACTCATTTATAAGTAGGCTTTGACATGTTTATGTTTTCTTGCTTCCATAGTAACGAACTGTCAGGTACGATATTGACTTTGATAAATAAACTTTTGTGGCTTTATAAAATTGTGTGGAAGACTTTAGATATGGAACTTAATTTGGATTGGGAAGAAAATGACGTTCCAGTTGAAATAACAGAGGCAGCTGCTAGAGCTACAGACGATTTGTTGCCGCATAAGTCCAGAGTGCGGTATGAAAAAACGTTTAGCGTCTTTAAAAATTGGTGTAGAGAAAAAAATGTCAGAAATGTTTCTGAGGATGTTTTGTTAGCTTATTTTGCTGAAAAATCCGAAAAATTAAAATCATCTACACTGTGGAGCTTGTACTCAATGATCAAATCTATGTTAAATTTAAAAGAAAACATTGATATAAGCAAATATTATAAACTGATAGCATTCATAAAGAGAAAATCTGTTGGATACATTCCCCAAAAATCGAACGTACTTACCAGAGAAGACATTGACAAATTTTTGCTGGAAGCCCCTGATAATGATTATCTTTTAATCAAAGTAAGTACTTAAATACATAATACGAGTTTTCTTAAAGTTCTTCTTTTCTTATATTGTGTTTAAAAAAAATATATTTAAACTATTTCTTATTTTTTTTAGCTTTTACTAATAATGGGTTCGGCTGGAGCGTGTCGCCGTGAAGAATTGACCAATATGACAATTGACGATGTTAAAGATAACGAATCGATGTTGGCGGTAAAAATTCCAAATACAAAAACATACCAACCCAGGTCATTTATAGTTGTTGGGGAACGAAACCTAAATATATATAGAAAATATATTTCTTTACGTCCGCCTAGTGTTCCACATCGCAGGCTATTTCTTTTCTATAATAAAGGAAAATGCACTATTCAACCAGTAGGTTTGCATTCAGTAGGAAAAGCGCCATCAAAAATAGCATCCTATTTGGGATTACCAAACCCAGAGCAATTTACAGGGCACTGTTTTCGACGTAGTTCGGCGACACTGTTAGTTGAAGGTGGAGGCGATATCCTTAATTTAAAACGACATGGCGGCTGGAAATCATCCCAAGTTGCCGAAGGCTACATTGAACAGTCTCTACAAAATAAGATTGATATAGCCAGTAGAATTCAGGAAGCCGGAGGATCAAAAGTGGATATAACTTCACAAACATCCTATAAAGATGAATCAAAAAATTTCCCGTCATGTCTACAATTTAATACACCACAAAAGTAGGGTTGAGTAAGCGTTCCTACCCCATCCATGGATTTGGATCGCAGACACCCCCACCACCACACCCAAACCTACCAATACAACACTCCCCCCACTCCTACCCCCGCTCCTTCCCCCACTCCTACCACCACTCCTCCCCCACTCCCACCCCCACTCCTACCCCCACTCCTACCCCCACTCCTCCCCCCACTCCTCCCCCCACTCCTCCCCCCACTCCTCTCCATACTTCACCATTCACCGAATCCCCCCACATATATAAACCCATAAACAAGCACAACAGTTAGTTATCTCTGCTTTGCTATTGTAAAAAGCAGTCGTTGTTCAGTTTAGAAAAGTTAATAGTTATTTGTGAACAGTATTGTTAAGATCAGTTTAGTTACACAAGATGTATCAGTGCAGCGATTGCAATAAAACATTCAGCCATCAATCAAACGTGAATAGACATAAAAGGGAATCATGTCCTAATAGATCATCCCATATTAAAAGGAAGAACAACACACAATTATGTGAGATACCAACAAAGAAACTAAAAATAGAGGAACCGCAAAAATCAGAATATCAACCGCCAATTCCTAAACTTATTCTATCACGATGTAAGGAATGCAATACTTGGTATGTGAAAAATAAACTAAATGCACATTTGCGCTCAAACCATCATAAAAGCAGTTTAAAAAGTGACAATAATGTGAAAATTTTAACTTCAGCGTTTAAAAACAGAATTATATCATACATGTTACTTCCATCTCAAAAGTATGTAGACATTGAAGAATTTTTTGAAACAGTGAAACAAAAGTTTGTGAGTTTAATTACAGAACAGTTAGTTAAACATAAGTGTATTAAGATTAATGTAGAATTATTTGGTAGGTATATTTTACAATCAAAAGAAACAATAGAAACCAAATCATTTAATACAAAAAATAAGATAATAACATCTACGATTGATTTAAGTGGAATTTATAAGGATTTCTTATCTGAAATTAAAGAGAAAGTTTCAATATTCGCAGAAAATGGGTCAGGTTGGGCTTTAGAAAAAATACTGCATTTAGAAATTAACATAAATAAATTTAATCCAATCGGAGCATCTTCATATATTTCTTTACCAAACCAAATTGCATTAAAGAAAGCAGTTGTCAATGTAAGAAATAATGATCCATATTGTTTTGCGTGGAGTGTAATAAGTGCGTTGTATCCAGCTAAAAATCATGGTGAAAGAACGAGTTCATATCCCAATTTCTTCAATGCATTAAATTTACAAGGAATTGAATTCCCTATGAAGCTAAAAGATATATCAAAGTTCGAGATCCTAAATCATATATCTGTAAATGTTTACGGTTTAGAGTGTGTTTATGAAGACAGTAAACAAAAATATGAAGTTGTTGGCCCCATGCATTACACTAATAAAAAACTACCATTACATGTTAATTTATTGTTAATAAGCGAAGATGAAAACAATCATTACTGTTGGATTAAAGATATGTCAAAATTACTATCATCTCAAATCAATAAAAATTCTCATAAAAAATATTTTTGTGATGGTTGCTTAAATTATTTTACTTCCATACAAAAACTCGAAATTCATCAAAAAAATGATTGTAATCATTTGTATACAAGAGTTCCAACCAATGATATCAAAATTAATAAATACGGACAACATATACCAGAAAATATACTACAGTTTCAAAATTTTCAAAGACAGCTTAAAGTTCCTTTTGTAATATATGCAGATTTCGAATGTTTCTTAAAACCTTTACAATTTGAACAACCAGAAAATGATTTGGATTCCTATACACGTAACACTTTTAAACATGAACCATATGCATTCTCTTATTTCATTAAATGTTCATATGATGACTCTCTATCAGTATTAGATTCTTATTTTGGTTTAGATGCTGCAGAGGAGTTTTGTAAACGAATTGAAGATCATGTACATAGAATTTACAATAACTGTCTTAAACCTATAGTAAAAATGCTTCCTCTATCAAATGAACAGAAATCAACTTATAAATCAACCAATATTTGTCATATATGTAACGAACAAGTTGAAGAAAACGAAAAAGTAAGAGATCATGATCATTTAACTGGTGAATTTCGAGGTGCAGCACATAGCATATGCAACTTAAATTTCAAAATTCCATATTTTATCCCCATATTTTTTCATAATTTAACGGGTTACGATAGTCACCTGTTTATTAAGCAGTTGTGCTGTGAAAAAGATGACATTGATGTCTTAGCACAAACCAAAGAGAAATACATTTCATTTTCAAAATCAATTCTGGTTGATAAATATAAAGACAAAGACAATAAAGAAAAAAAATGTATTTGTTAAAATGAGATTTTTGGATTCATTTAGATTTGTTGCATCCTCATTAGAAACGTTTGGTGAAAGTTTAGAAACAGATCAATGTATACAAATTCAAAAACATTTTCAAGATTCCAACCATTTCAATGAAATTCGAAAAAAGGGAGTGTACCCATATTCTTATGTTGATTCATTTGAAAAATTGTATGAGAATCAACTTCCAAGTATTGATGATTTTTATGATAAACTACGCGATGAATCTATAGATCCATTAGATTACAATAGAGCGACTCATATTTGGAACTTATTTGATTGTCAAACCTTAATGGATTATACAAAAATTTATTTACTATCTGACGTTCTCATATTAACAGATTTTTTTGAAGCATTTCGAAATGTATCTATAAATAATTTTAAGTTGGATCCTGCACAATATTATACATTACCTGGTTTAAGTTGGGATGCTATGTTAAAAATGACTAACGTCAAATTGGAATTATTAACTGATATTGATATGTTACATTTTTTTAAGAATAGTATAAGAGGTGGAATTTGTCATTGCAGTGTTCGAAAAGCTGAAGCCAATAACCAATGTCTTAAAAATTATGATCCTGATAAACCAACTTCATTTATTATGTATTTAGATGCAACTAACTTGTATGGACATAGTATGAGTCAATATCTCCCAATAAGTGATTTTTTTTGGATGTCAATGGAAGGAATAGAAACTTTTGATGTGATGACAATTGATGATGATGGTGAATATGGATATGTTTTAGAAGTAGATATAAAATATCCTCAAGATTTACATGAAAAACATAATGAACTACCATTTTTATCAGAAAATATTTGTCCACCAGATTCAAAACAAAAGAAATTAATTTGTGATTTAAACAATAAAGAAAAATATGTAATTCATTATCGAAATCTTAAACAAGCTATTCGAAATGGATTGAATGTAACTAAAATTCACAGAGTAATTAAATTTAAACAGTCAGCATTTCTGAAACCTTACATTGATTTAAATACTGAAATGAGAAATAAATCCAAAAACAAGTTAGAAAAAGATTGTTACAAATTATATAATAATGCTATTTATGGTAAATCTTTGGAAAATATTGATAAGCGAGTTGATATAAGATTAATCACACATTGGGAAAATATTAGACAAAAGCAAGGAGCGCAAACACTGATAGCTAAACCAAATTTTAAAAATCGATTAGTATTTAACGAAAATTTTGTTGCAATACAAATGGAAAGAGTTAAGGTGAATTACAACAAACCAGTTTATATTGGATTCTCAGTCTTGGAATTATCAAAAACAGTAATTTATAATTTTTATTATGATTACATCAAAAGTAAATATGGCGACAAAGCAATATTATTGTACACTGATACCGATAGTTTGATTCTCCAAATAGAGACGCCAAACTTTTATGAAGATATTCAGAATAATTTAAATAAATTTGATACTTCCAATTATAATGAAAGTAATATGCATAACATAACTAAGAATAAATCTGTATTAGGACGTATGAAAGATGAGTTTGCAGGTCAACCAATTTTAAGTTTCTATGGTACAGGTGCAAAAGCTTACTGCGTCAATTTAGAAAATAAATCGGAAAAAAAAGCAAAAGGTGTGAAAAAATATGTTATACAAAATTTAATTACTAAACAAGATTATAAAGATGTAGTTGAAAATTCAGAAACCAAGTTTAGAAAAATGAATGTATTTCGTTCAATCCTACATGATATGTTTACTCAACTAAAAAATAAGGTTGCTTTGTCCCCAAAAGATGATAAACGATATATAATTCAAGACTCTTTTAGAACCCTAGCTTGGGGGCACAAACACATTGACATTTTAGAAGATAAATCCAGAACTGATGATCCTGATGTTAATAATGTTATCGATATTTTACGAAATCTAGTTCACGATGAATATAAAACCTAAGAACTTAACAAAATTATTTTATTTTTAAAATGATGGTCCTACCTGTAGGTGTTCTTTTCCTATCAGCGTTTATTAACAATACTTTATTCATACAAGTTAATCCCAATGTTCAAGATACATTTATTTGTTTATCGATTAATAATGCAAATAATGATAGTTGGCCATCAACATGGAAAAGGATGGATATAAGTAATGGATTGTTTACTTATAAAATAAATGATCATGTAATAAATAACTCATCCACTGTAGAGTATAAGTTAAGGATATATTATTCCAATAGATCGCATGCACTAACAGAGAAATGGAATCAATTGTATAACAAATTACATATGGAAGAATGTAATATACGCACATGTATAATATTTGTAATAATATTTTTTATATTGTTTATGTGTTTGTTGGGATATGTATTATTTAAAGCATATTTGTATTATAAATAAAAAAATGTAAAACATATTTTGTAACTATTTTATTTATTCATAACAATTTTTATAACGATATAACAACCAATGTAACCAAAACTGCAATTATATCCTTGAATGTCAAGGAAAACATTGGTCTCATTCATGGTTACTATCTGATGTTACTAATGCTCCTCTATCATTTATATCCCCCCACATTACAGCTTCCCCCTCTACATTTTTATTGCTTATTTAAGCAGACAGTTCAAGTTGCATCAACATTAATTTCACAAACGTTGTCTACACATAACCTACAAAAATGGGAAACTTTTACATTGATACCATGTCCTACAATCCTCAACAATCCAAGAACGAAGAATTTAGTCAGAAACGTAATGGTGCTCTCATCAATGAAAGCATGTACTACCTCAACAAATCCAAATCCAAATGGGTTAGTGTTGGATTTTCGTTAGAGAGAAAATATGAACCGGTTATTAAACTCGGCGGAGTCAAGTATAACCAAACTGTTATCCTTAATGAAGATCAATGGATATCACTTCTAAGTAATGAAGGATATATGCAAAGCTTCATGTGCTCTAACACTTTTGGATGGCAACCCTTGCAGACAAAAGGATATGAAATTCACTTTGTTCACCATTACAAGTCAAGAATAATCAAGATTGTACAAGACGGTGGAAACGAAATCTTCCTTGCTGGTGACACCATAAACGAATTAGTTAAATTATCAAATCTGATTAAATATCGTTTGGATATTTTAAAATCACAAGAATTTTCGAAATATTATAATATTCTAGTTAGTGGAGTTTCCATGAAAAATGGTGATTTACTAAAAAATGTACATGATGTTATTTTACCTATATTAAACAGCGCAAATGTTTGTTGCGTGTTGGAATTGTTAAACTTTTTCTCTGATTGTGTTGTAGAGGATGTTGAATTATTTGCTTGTAACGAATTTGTAAAGAATTGTATTGAAAAATAAAAAAAAAATGTTTGGAAGTAATTTGTAATTTATAAATAAAAAAACATAAATATATTTATTTGTTTTATTCAATCATTATTGTATCATTATATAATTTAAAAACGTTGGATAATGCGCAGATGCAGGATGATTTGGAATGGTAAAAACATGATGATTCTTCTGCAGTTAAAGGAGGGTAATCGTCAAGTTCAATCACTGTGCATAGGGAGTATTTTTTTATGTATAAAGACTTCTCACTTCCTTTCACATACACACGATCCACATTTTCTGTTAGGTTTTTGATAATTTCAGAAAATTTGTGAATGGGTGTATATCCTTCACACCATGGAAGACAATGATGATTTTTCATTAACCAAACAGCTTGTTGTTGCAAGTTTGGTGGTAAATATTTCATGTTAAATGGGGGTTTAAAAACGTAGTGACATATTTTTTTTCCATCATAAGCAGCTAATTCCTTTGGAACAAATTTGTTGTTTTCAATTTTGAAACCTTGGACGTCGAGAATGAGAAAATTCATAATTTCAGATGTGAAAATTGTTTAATCAGCGATTTCTGATCAGAGTATTCTTGAATTTTTTGTTTCAGTAGCTTCAATTCTTTTAAAAAGTATGATAATCGTTGTTCTAGCGTCTCAATCATAATGATGGAAACAAACCGCAAACCTATGATTTTATAAAGTGTCTTAGAGTTGTCTGACGTTTTTGGTTAAAGGATTATATGTAAATATTTTGTCATGCATAATAAGACAATAAGCTGATACTTTGTTAGTTAGATCCTCTTGTAATTCAAATTCAATTCTCATAACAACAGGTCCTGTTTCAATGGATTCTTTTTGATGGGAGCAATCGATATATGTTATGGGGGCATTTTCTTTAAATTCCTTTGGAGAAAAAATTGGTTCCGGCGTTAACCCATAATAGGATTTTTGAAAACTTGCAAACATTTCATATAATGTCGCAAATTTATTTTTTTCAAAGTCTAAATAGAGATCATTGTAGGGATATCTTTCAGAATTTAAAAATACTTTGATGTTTCGCAATTTAATATCGGAGAATTGTGACATATCAGATATTGCCTTATCTCTATAATCTGTCTGAAAGCAAATCCCTATATGTCTTGGGGTATTGATCTTTGTAGAGGTTTTGACAGGCCAATTATGACGACCTGTTTTAAGTAGCTCCGGATATTCTATTAACTCCCAACTTCTAAATGCAATTGTTATGTTACTATTTCTATCAATTATTTTAGTTAATGCTAGTTCTTGAGGAATCGCTACTGATATATGCGGTATATTCCAAGTCAACTTAGTAAGTTGAATTTTCGGATTTTGATCTACAGTATTAAGTGTAGCATTTTTGTCAGAATTATCTCTCACTAAAATAAGTTCTTGTTTACCATTTAAAATTATTTTTTTATAATCTTCGAAAAATCCCATTAAAAATTTAAGAGGGATGCAAACATTAAAGAAACCAGTGGTAGCATCAACCACTTGTGAGTTTCCCATAGGGAACCAACCAGCGTTTTTTAGTTTATTACATTGATTTTGATTATATGATAAATAACCTTTTATTGTTGAAGTTATCCCCACATCCCTCACTGAATCAATTGTAACACCATTTAAAGTATATCGCATCTCTTTAAAAAGAAACGCTATTCCGTTATTAATTAATTTCATTGTTTCAGAAACAGTATTATCATCTTTTGTTAGTTTTCCCTCTATATAAAGGAAGCTTTCGGATGGAAGTGTATATTTTTCAACTTCATGTATAGGTATTGTAATTTCATCATTGTTTCCTAATTTTGTTGGTAAATATGGTTCATAGGCATGAAACTCTGAATGTACGATAGAGTTATCTATAAACAGATCTTGTGTTATGTTAAGAATATCCATTATACTAAAACTTTAAGACCTAATGATTTTAAAAATGTTTTATTTTTAGATGTTATCCTATGAAAGATTTTCTCGCTACTAATCTTAGGTTTATGATGTATATTCTTCTTATAGTTTTTAATTATTTTTGTTGGTAAACTAGTGATATTTTGATTATAAAGTATAACCATTATACCTCTTTAATATGCAATCTTATTGTTACGATCTCGTTTCGAAAATCAACAATGTTAAGGTCTTGATCTATTATTTTTATTGTTATTTTGTCTATTACTTTTACTGTGACGGGAAAATAAATTATATTCTGAGGACTTTCTATTATTTTGAATCCTGGACTAACATTAGGGAAAAACTGGTGAATGATGTGTACAGGCTTTCCGTTCAGATAGGAACCCTCAGCGATACTGCAATCTATACATAAAGAATTAACTTTTATAATCTCTGCAGGGTTTTCTGATGTTTTTGGAGATCCATCACCCTTTAAAATTCCATTATTAAAACCCAAAATTTTTCCAATTGCACCATCTTTAAAAATAATATCGACGGATGAATTAATGACTGATTTTAACGTGTTATTGTTAGCATATAAATAAAACGAAATATTTTGTTTTTTAAACTCGTTTTGTAGATATTTGTTAATGTCTTCCATTTCATAACTACCTGTCGGAATCGTTAGAAATTCATTATTTTTTCCAAAATACACCTTGTTATTACTTTCATCAATATTTGGTATTGCATTAAAAGTTTCAAAATTAGTTAGACCGATAACATAAGATAAGTCGGGATTTAAGTAAATAGGCGGATGAAAATTTGCTTGAAGAATGGCGGAACTGTCAGAAAGAGCTATAGTAAACGACATGATGGTTGCAATAAGAATACAAATTAATTGCGCTTACACATTGTTATAAATAAATTGTAAAGATAATTGTCCGCATACGTAGGTATCGAAAGATTGGTATTCATCATAATTGTATTTAATATTATTTTCACTACCATCGCTAAGAAAATAAGTTATAACTTCTGTTGGTGGTCTTAAATTACCAAAACTATCAAAGTAGACTATGTTTCTATTGTTCTTAATATATGCTGTCCAATGAGTACCATCACCCATTGCATTATCTAAATTAATAATACCTGTTTCATGTTTTTTAATTTTCTTAGGTAATTTATTTCTCATAAAGACACCTCTAAAATTTGGCAACTTTAGTATTTTAGCATATTTTAATAAATCTACATTAGTCAAGGGTCTGCGAGGTAGCAATTTTAACAGTTTTTTGAATATGGTTTCAAATATAATCCACAACCCTTTTTATAAGGATGAATATATAGACCTTTTCCGATCGATATTTTCTCCATAGCTTTGTTGTGTCTTTTTTGTTCATCTAATTTGTTTTGCGCGTTTTTAGCAGCATTTACAGCTGAAGCAATACCAGCAGCACCACCACTTAGGGCTCCTAAAGCAGATAGACCTGCAAAGATTGGTATTAATGGTAAAATTCCACCAGTTTTAGGAATTGGAATAATTCTTTGTTTTGGAACTTGTATTTTTGATTTTGTATTTTTAATTGCTGATAATGCAGCGGATGCGATGTTTTTAATGTTACTAAATTTTTTTCCAACTATTCCTTTACGAGCTTTCTTGACAACAGTGTTAAAAGATATTTGACCTCCTTTTTTCCTCATTCCCATACCAAGCTTTCTTTTTGCTTTCATTATTCCAGCAACAACCAAAGATGAAATTTTTTCACCAAAGTTTGCGTCTGAAGCTTTAAATCTATTAAATGCTTTTTTAGCTAATACTTTATCAGCCTCGTGTCTATTTTCAATATCTGTATGTTTCGAATATGTGATATCGTGTTCCTTACACGCTTCGTCTAATTGATTTATTCCTTTATCTCCTCGTGCAAGTCTTTTGTTTAATTTCGTACCTGGACCACAAAAATTATATGAAGGGATATGGAGTTCTATGGGTAATTTATTAATTAATGAATTTATTAATCCACTTCCTTTCCTCTTACGCTTCTTAGAGTGAATGTTAGTATTGCTATTGTGTTTAATCATTATATATAAATGATTGAAATATATAAATGTTCTTACTTAAATAGAGATATTCAAACAATGAAGATTATAAAACAAGATTTTTCTTTACCAATAAAAAATTTTGATTTAAAGCAAGATATTTATCGGAAACATGGCCGATTATTTGGAGGAAATTGCAAACGCTGCTTAGTTGTAGGTCCTAGCGGATGTGGAAAAACAAATCTAGTTATTTCCCTTATCACACATGTTAATGGATTACGATTTGAAAACATATATGTATATTCGAAATCCTTAAATCAATCAAAATATGAATATTTAAGAACATTATTTAAACCACTAAAATGTGTTGGTTATTTTGAATCTTCTAATGCTGATGATATTGTTTCACCAAATGAAATAAAACCGAATTCAATCATTATTTTTGATGATATTGTTTGTAGCAGTCAAGCACTGATGAGAGATTATTTTTGTTTTGGTCGACATAAAAATACCGATTGTTTTTATTTATGTCAAACATACTCATCCATACCTAAACAACTTATCAGAGATAATGCCAACCTTTTGATAATTTTTCAACAAGACGCCACCAACTTAAAACATATTTATGATAATCACGTAAATAGCGACATGAACATACAAACATTTAAGGATCTCTGTTCAATGTGTTGGCAAAATAAATATGATTTTGTTGTTATCGATAAAGATAGTTCCATGAATGAGGGACGATATAGAAAGGGATTTGATAATTTTATATCAATTTAACTAGTTAGTTATAGAATTAAAAAAAAATATATAATAAATGTTTTATGTAACTTTTATTTTTTAAATAAATACAATTTAAATTAATTCACTTTTTAATATCCATGAATTGTGTGTTTTATCCATACCCAACCATTTTATATAAACCTTATTTCCTTGTTTCCTCAACACCCTTTCAACCAGATATACGTTTGGATGTTTAACTTTTTGCAACTCTTCTGTATAAAATACTCCTTGAATGGATTCATCGTTTTCATCTTTAAGCAAATATGTTTTTGGATTGGTTAGATTAATATCTCTAATTTCAAAAATTTCATTTGACCAATTAGGTGTATACCCTTTTTGAAAAGCTTCCCTATATTTACTGATTCTAACATAGTCTCCCTTCTTAAACTTTGAATTTTTAGGATCGACAGTTTTTATTTTATTATAAGTTGATTTTAAAATTTTCTTTTCATTTTTTTCATTGATATCAATGGGTTTTAATCCAGTTGTTCTATGTTTTGTGGTATTATATTTAACAACGATATCATTTAAAATATTCAACCATTTATAATTTCCTTGTAAACTAAATTGTTTCCACATTAATGTTTTTAAAGTCCTATTGACTCTTTCAACAATGCTAGCTTTTAAATTAGAGAATGTATTGTAATGATTAATTTTATATTTTTGCATTAATTTGTTAAAGTTGGAATTATAAAACTCATTTCCTTGATCTGTCTGCATGTTTTTGGGGGGAGTTTTAGCAAGTTTTAAAATATTTTCCATTGCTAAAGTTACATTTTCTGCGGTTTTTCTTTTAACAGGTTGAATCCAAACATATTTAGAAAATGCGTTTATTACAACCAATATGTAACGGTATCCTTTATTAAGCTTTGCGTAAGGAAGCATTTCAACTAAATCAGCTTGCCATAGGTCATTTAAACTTTTAATTATAACATGACGCCGTCTAAAATTTTTTCTAGCTGGCCTATGAAGCTCATTTACTACAGTTTCTTTAATATTTGCACTCATGATTAGTTTTAGATACTAACATTTTTAACTTAAGTGTCAGCCTTAAATATTATAATTTTTGATATGGATAAGATTTTTCTTCACTGGAGTTGGATTCGCTTTAATGCATATTTTAGATCTTCTACAACGTATCCTATTTAAGAACAGCAATTTTCTCTTTGAATTCAGTTTCTAAGTCATCAATCCGTCGCTCAATCATATTAAACGGCATGCGAATATCACTCACAGTCACACATTTTTCATTAATTGCAGAATTCATTTTTGTCCATAATCTATCTTCAATATTTTTTAAGTCGTATTTATTGTTGTCCTTTTGAATTTCATTTACTTTTTCAGTGGAAGACCTTATCATGTTTAGTAATTTTTCTTCCAATTTTTCAGAATGCAATTTAGCTATATTTAGGTTATTGCTAATTTCTTTCATTTCTATTGAAACATTGGTAAATTTTTCATCTAAAGCATCAAATTCAGTTTTATGAACTAATAATTGTAACAGAGATGGCTCAATTTCAAGTGTTCTTTTATCCATGCGAATGTGATCTTCTTGAAATGTTTTTATTGTTGAACTAAGCTTCTTATTAATACTCTCAATTTTTATTGCTAACTCTTTTTCTAAATCTTTATGAGATGATTCATGTTGCTTAGTTATCATATTTTTTAACACATCATGTGGAAATATTCCTTGCTTCAATGGTTGAATATCATTTATTATTTGGTGAACATTGATTGTTTGCTCTTTAATAGCATCCTCTAAATTCATTATTTTATTAACATTTTCGTCTGCATATAACTTCGCCTTTTTCACAACACTTTTTATTAATTCATCGTTTTCACTTACTCTCTTATTTAAACTTTTAAAATTTCTCTCACTCTCCGTTTTTGATTCAAGTGTGTTTTGAAAATTTTGAATAATTTTGTTTTCTATGTATTTCACATCTTTAGTAAAGTTATCAGTAATTGTTTTCTCAGCAGTTTCAATCACCTTTTTTCCCAATACAGCAGCAGAATAATTAGACAAGTATCGTTTTGAACTATGACTTCCAAATTTGTCGATTGACATTGTTCTAATGATACAAAATTATAATAGTTTGTTATTTTATAAGATAATGTGAGCCTCTCTTAATTCTTCCAAAATTGATACTATTTCATTTTGATGACCAGTATGTCCAGCCATTTGTGATGCTGTCAACAACCTTAATCTATCAATTAGCTCATTTAAATTATCATAATAAACATAATCCATCTTATTTTTTGATAAATTTAACATCGCTCCCTTTCCTGTCACGCTTTTTGTGGATTGTAATCTTGTAGAACGTGGTCTTTGTTGTGGTTTTGGTAACCCTCTGGATGTACTTGGTAGCGTCAAACGATAATCTACTTCTGATGATACACTCCCCGTTTTTAATATACCCTTTTTTAATAAATATGGTTTAATTATTGTTACATATTTAGTGTCGGTTGTTCCTTGGATTTGATTATTAGAATCAAAATTTCGTCTGTATGCATTCGTTCTTTTTAAAATATCCATATAATTTTCCATATCTTTTGTGGAATAACCAACAGGTTGTTTCTTAAATATTAGTTCATATAAACCAGGTGTTCCCTCATATCTAACACCCTCAACCTTAATATCTTTTCCTATAAAGTCTACTTCAGACTTCGCGATTTTATATTTTTCGGAATTAATATCATGATTAAGACCATATTTGTTATCAAATTCACCCTTTGTATCCTTTATTAATTTATCAACAAATGGTCTTATCAACGGATCATAAGCATTCAAATATTCCTGATATGCTGGTGTTTTTGTTATTTCCAAGACACTTTGTTGTATCTCTTCTAAAGTAGGTTCGATTGTTGATTCTTGACTCGAATTTGCTATATCCATGTCATCCCAAAATACTTCATCATTTTCTAAAAATGATGGCATGTTAGGTGGTAAATATTTATCATAGGCATTTGATTTTCTTGCAATGCGTTCTGGAGGAGTAGGAAATTGAAATTGTTTTATAGGAGTTGAGAACATTTGCGGTGAATAATTTTCTCTTTTAATAAACGGATCTGTTTTAATGTTTCTAATTAGCTCATTCAAAGGTTGAGTAATTGGTTTAAACTCTTTTTCCATACGAATTTCTTTATCAGATAAATCTGATTTTAATGCATTGTATTTTTGTTTAACAGATTTTCTTGTTTTTATTAGCTCTCTTGCTGATTTTTCATCCATCTTTAAGCAAGTTAGGTTATGTACTAGAGAATTGAACTCTAATCCAAAAGTTATATAGTTTATTATTTTGCAGCGGAGAACTTCCAATCTCACTCTACTAGTCATTTGGATTAATTTGTGAAAAATGTTTTCTTATATTATTACATTTTTGAAAACTGGATTAAAAACTAAGAGTAAACTGTAGAAGCCGTTTTTTAAAATCATGAAACGTTAACACGCTATAGTCTAACAAAGTGAAAAAATGTTATTTGTAATATCTCAAAAACGACTACCCTTAGACAAAAATTTCCTTATAACAACTTTACTTGTATTGAATATAGTATTTAAATTTGATATAAAAATATATGGAATCTTATTATAATGTAATATTTTTTTCAATCAGCTTTTGTGAATCACCCTGTAGAGACAAAAATAGTTTTTTCTTATACAACATGCCCTAGGCCACAACTTTTATACACATTTCTTTTATGTATCTGAAATAACAACGAACTTTTTCAACTTATTACAACAATGCAATAAAACATGTTATATTTGATTAACTATCCTAAATAAATAAAACAACATCGAACTGTTTTACAATCTATAAACCGCACTGTCCATTTACTATTCTATTTATTGTTTTTAAAATAATAAACTATATATTATCATAATATGTAAATATGTAAATATAACTAAACTCTATACAAGCTAGAGCGTCGAATGAATTTAGTTTAACTCCGCTTGTATTTATATCCAGCCAAAGTAGAAAAATTCATTTAAACACGCAAACAAGAAATGTAGTTAAAAATTAAATTATTTTTAATGCAACTAAAAAATGTGAAATTGCATACGACTAATCGATTCTAAATAACTATCCTGTCATATAATTAGTAACGTAGATCATCGCATTAAAACAGGTATCGCCCTTTCTTCTTTGTGTACGTATTCTTAAAATAATTATTGATTTCGCGAATGACGGCATACCATCAGCTTGTGACGTCTATAAAGACGATTGAAAATAATGAATGCTGAAGATCTGATCTCGTTTTAGATTGCTGTAAGGTGTATGTGTATAGTATGCAATTATAGATGTGCGTGTTAAGCGGGATATGTAAAAAAATAGTAAAAATAAATATTGAGGTTTTATTTAAAGTAATACATAGTATAGTTAACTTTTACGTATTGGATTAAGTAATGTATAATATCTATTAGTTATTCAAATTTATTTTATTACTAAACGAGCATTTTCGTTGGCTTGGGGCGGGTCCGTCAAAGTGAGTGGTCCAATTCAGTCTGTTGTAGTGAATAAAGCATGGTAGAGAAATCTGTAAACTGAAGTTATTTTTATAGATAACAGGTAATTTTCCCCATAAATCTAGAAGTTCATAGGAAGTTGCATGTTTTATTAAATATTCCAAAGGTATCATTTTTAATTCATCACTGGAAAAGTCACCTAAATCTTTCTCTCCATTTATATGGGCTAATATAATATCCACAGAAGGACAGCAATAATTATTCATTTTTTAAAATTTTTTAGATGTGCGTATACTTCGTTGTTTTGAGTACAAATAATACTGGTTTGATAACTATTTATATTTATATAGTAAAAACATAATAGATAGGTAGAAGGAGGATATGTGTATTTATATCCTTGCGATTTACGATCGGTTTGGGTTGAAACTGTATATATCCCGTATATGTTCATACATGATTTGTATAGGTGAGGTGGTTGGAGTGGGGGGAGGAGTGGGGGGAGTGTTGTATTGGTAGGTTTGGGTGTGGTGGTAGGAGTGGGGGTAGGAGTGGGGGGAGGAGTGGGGGGAGTGTTGTATTGGTAGGTTTGGGTGTGGTGGTGGGGGTGTCTGCGATCCAAATCCATGGATGGGGTAGGAACGCTTACTCAACCCTACTCACAAAATTGTACTTTCAATATAACAATTAACAAATAGATATTAATAGATAAAATAGAATTAAGAACATTTGTACCAAATTGTATTTATTATTAAACATAATTTTCCCAACTATTAGAGTTTTCTGCTAAAACTATACCCATATAGTAAGCTATTATTAACGTTTTCTCGCACGCCACTGGTGTCTTGTGTCGATTGTAAAAAAAATATTGTACGTCACTCAACCGAAAAGTACGTTAACAGGACTCGCAGGCTCCCAGGACTCGCCTGGCGGCTCGCCCTGGAAATTGCCTGCTTCGTCCTGTAAAATAGTACTTTCCGGTCTTGTAACGTAATATACTATTTTGCTGGAGATTTTCTCAGTGTGATATTTACAGTGCGACCTCGATAATTCGGACCTTCAGTAAACCGGATTCTTCGGTAATTCGGCCAAGACTTTCAATTGCTTTGTGTGCATTTTCTAGTTGTTTTTATTAAATGTTTAACTTAACAATAAAAAACTATTCAGCTTCAGTAATCCGAATTATTTACTAATTCGGATCACCGCGGTTTTAATTAGTCCGGATTATCGAGGTCTCACTGTACCTACAAACTATTAAAAACAAATCAAACTCTTTCTGATTATATTCAGGGGCGGTTCTACGGGGGGGCCTGGGGGGGCCCAGGACCCCCCAACATTTCTGAAAAAAAACTTTAAAATAGCTGGAGGGAAATATAATCAATTTGGCAACAATGACAACCTCGCATTGCGATAGAGAAATACAATCAATTTGGCAACATACATACATATACACAGAATAATAATAAAGCAATTAGAAAAAAAGTTTGCCCCTAGTCCAGGTTTTAGGCACCCTCGCATTGAAGCAAAAATCTTCGCGAAACATGTTAGGTAATCATATCCAAAACCTATGTCCCTGCAATGCGGCTGAGGAAAACTAAAATAATACAAATATTTTTTTGTGAAACCTAATACTCAATATAGTATATCTATTAAAGTACATGTTTCATAAGAAGCGGTTTTAGCGCACGCGTCTATTTTAAAAAACGAGCCACAAAGTGGCGAGTTTTTTTATTGACACGTGCGCTAAAACGCCTTAGGAAACATGTGCTTTATACATTTTTTTCTATTTCATCTTTTATATTCACGAAAAATACATTTTAAAAAGAAAATAAATCCTTCAAATTTTGTAAATTTTTATGTCTAAATTTTATGTTGGTAATGCTATTTTTTATCATAGTAGCCTCTGGACAACAAAAATTATTTTGCAAACTGTAATTTTTTGATTTATTGACCCATTTTCACCACGAGATTCTAAAGTTATTTTGGCGATATGAGATTTGAAATTGGACGGAATACGTTGTGTGATCCTTGTACATTCGGTACATATACAGAGCGTTCGGAAATTCGGGAGATTTTGCTACTTTTTTTCGAATTTCAAAAGACGTAATTTTACGTCACGGCATTGCAATTTAGTATAGGGAAGATAAATAATTCAAATAAAGTTGAAGTTAAAATCATTGGAAGGTTAGTAGATTGAATTTTGGATAGGAGTTGGCAGAAAATGATAGCTTGAAGCATCTACAAAAGATTGATTTATAGATTTATGCAACCAACATACATGACTGTTATCCACACAAAATAAAAAAGTAGGTTATTAAGCTATTTTTCCTCTGCGAAAAATGGGTTTTCTCGTAAATCACAATGGCCGCGCAAGTCAATGAAATAAAACATTTAAATGTTACCAACATCAAATAAAGAAAAAACGCGTATCGAAATAGCTTCATAACGATACGCAAATGCGTATCGTACTGAGCTTATTATGAACGTGAAATAGAAAAAATAAATTTATCGCTGATCGAATTGCTAACTACTTATGATTTCATGCCAATGGTAAAAAAAAATTTCGGTTGCTTTATTATTTACATAATTTGATACAATTTGGGCGTGATCCTAAAAAAATTTTGAGCTGCGGCGTTATTTGCTTGCGAAGGCTAACCAAAAATTGTGGCTGCGCCAATGTGGTGCCCCCCCAATATTTTGGGTCGAGAACCGCCCCTGATTATATTGTATGGTCGTAGGAAAAATTGTGTACATTACTCGTGTGAAAGTGATTTTCTCACACTCGGAGAATTTCCGCACTCGGCTAAAGCCTCGTGCTAAATACCTCCTCGTTTAAAAAGTACCACTTTCAACACTAAGACTTGTTATGTAAGATACTATTTTTCAAAACGTGTGCTAAAGGAAAAAAACAGCTGATGGCTGAAAATTTAACAGCAAAACAATTTAAAAAATAACAAACTTACGGGACCCTGATAGCAAATTGGGGTGCTGGGTGGGGTAAATTACACTAGGCATTACTGCAAATAAAAAAAAACTCTTTTTTCGTTAATTCTGGGAACCATTCTTCAACTTCTCTCGTTGCAATTCCAATTTGATTTTGTAAAAGTTCCAAAAACTCTGGTTTTTCCCATATTTTGATCCCAAAAAAGATCGATATATCCTTGTTTGTACAAATCTGTGTTCATTTTCTGTAATCCTATATATCTACAATTTTGGACATTTTTTCATGCATTGTTTAATGTGAAGGTGCATTCCTCGGTACAACAAACAGTGCGAGGTGCATGACTGCAAACCTAATTTTGTGTTCCATGATAAGTGTTGTGTAAATGTTGTGTAATTCAAGGTTTATTTGTGTTTATTTTCCCATTGCATAAACTTAATCCTTTGTTATTATTATCATAAATAAAAAGTAATTTTATTTGGTTTTATGTGGTTGTAAGAATAAATGCTTTCATATAAAAAAACATTGTCGTTAATTTTTGTGTTTGATTAAGCCTTATTCCAACAAATACGTTTCTTTAGGTAAGAACTTTTACGCCATTTTATTTTTATTATGATTTTCTTACTTTATTTTCTCAAAATAAACATCACTGGCGATATTCTTTAAAAACTATTATTTTATCTACAGTGTCACCAGTAAAGTCCGCATCATATGGGATTTTTTTTATTAATAGCTTTATTCAAAATTTGACTTTGGCATCAAGTTCTGCTTCGATCGAGATGAAAATTAACCAATAAAAATAGTAGCACGTGTCTACTATTTGCATTATCTGTCAAATTTTAACTTATTCTAAAAAATAATTTAAAAGTGGGGTTATTTCTGAAAATATCGAAAAAAGTTATTAGAAAAAGTTTTTTTTAATGCAGTTTCTAGCCCACAAATTTTCAGCTGCATAAGATAATTTTGACTTTTTGCCTATATTTTGTAATTTATTTTTGCAAAATAAGACTCAATGCAACCTACATAAACCTTCTTAGTTTTGACGATGTTTTATTTTAGATATATTTTCTTTAAAGTAGCGCCATATTAAATGTGTGTTTTTCTACAACAAATCAAAATTGGGATTACTCTAACCCCGTTTCGAAAATACGATTCAACCATGAATGTTTGATGCTGTTCCGTAAAGCCCATTGTGTGAATTGTTCAACAAATTGGAAAAATTAGCGATGAATCAAATTACTTGTAGTAACGACTATCAAAGATGACGGAATAACTGATTGATTGTTAATTCAGGTGGTTACTGACACCCAACAGGTATTAAGCTCTATACGGCTAAGCATTACGTCCTTAGATGCAAGGCCCTCTTTGATGCAAATAATTTTTACTCGCACGGTATTATAAATTCACTGAAAAAACGTGAAAAATAAACAAACACAAATTTCATCAGAAGCCCTTTAATAACTTTTTCTAAATAATTAATTGCGAAAAGAATGAAACTGCTCAAATAAAAAGAGCAGCAATGAAACGACTTAATCTTCGTCTTTTTTTATTAATTGTCTCTGTAATTGCTAGATGGCGTCAGGCAAAGATTAAAACCATTGTTTTGGTATTCCACCGGGGAAAATTAATGGCGGACAATTTTGCCTCGTTTGTTCTTGTAAATAAAAGTAGACTTATGTTGTATTTTCCGTTCCATTGTTCGTGACCGCAGTGATTTATTATAATTAATATCGCGATTGCATATCCACAGTTATTAATTTAGGTTTTCGGTTAAATGATACCAGTTGTTTATTGTTTCAGATTTTCCAGCTAATTTCTAGCTTATCGAATTTTAAATTAGAATAATATTATGAGTCTTTTTAATTTAATATTCTGGAAAATAACAAATTAGTACTTTAGTACCATCGTACAATTTCGTTTATTGTACTATGCTTTATTGCAGTAATGAAACAAAAAATTTTAGTTGTAGATTAGTTCCATTAGCAGCACAGTCTTGTTGAATAATAAACCACTTTTAATAAGGTACCTGGGAATAACGCCCGGTTGGAAATAACGCCCGGTTGGAAATAACGCCCGGTTGGAAATAACGCCCGGTTGGAAATAACGACCGGTTGGAAATAACGTCCGGATTTAAATTTCCGGCCGTTTTGGTACGTGCAGCGGCTGTCAGCGGCTGCATCAGTTCATCAGGTGGACAATGAACGCAAGACATAGCAACACGCTTGGCGCGCCATTAGTTTGCTCTCTGCAAGCCAAGATATAAAGTGTGCATGCTGTTTAGTTTTATTAAATTTCACCTGCAAAAAATAGTACCTAATAGACCAGGGTCGATAATTTTTGAAACCAAAAAAAATAATAGTGGGATGAAACCCATTGGAAAAGGAAGAGAATATAACAAAAATGAAAGAAAAATAATTTACGGGCGATCCGAGGTCGGGAAGTGGAAGGGGGTGAGTTTTTAAGGATGGAAAACGATTTATCTCGATTTCCTGCAAAACTACAAGTCCTATGGAAAATCGTTAAATAGCAAAGTTGTAGGTAATAAAAAGATCTACAACTTTCGTATTTACACTTTTTTCACATAACCTTAAAATTTATATGAAAAATTCAAAAAAACAAGTTTTTGGCTTTTACAAAAATTTTTTTTTCACGAAATTTGGTGAAAACTTACTTTTTTTATGTCCCAAACACACTGTAATTTTTTTGATTTAAAATATTTATTTTTCACCTTATTTTGACTTAATATCGAAAAAGCACCCTAATTTTCAATCGAAAATTATCACGTCAAAATATCTGCTTTTTTAAAAAAGTCTGTGGGCTTTTTGTTCGTTGAAATCTCTACTTTCTAATGGTGTAAAAAAATATGCATTACTATGGTAAATGTTCACAACCCATCATTAGTATTGGACTTTATAATCCATGGACGAATTTTACCAATCTCAGTAAACCATGTTGCATAATAGATAATCATGCATATGCAATGTTAAACGATAGGAACAATATCACACTAGAAGCTATTTAAATTTTTGACAACTACAGTACTGACTTTTAGTGATAAGTGTATGTTTTATTAATCATAGCAAGCAAAAATTATTATGATTAATGTCAAGTTTCATTACAACTGCCAGTCAGAACTAGTCAAATCAGATTACACACCCAACAGAACTTGATAATTACTGTGAGTATTCAGAGCGATAATGGCTATAAACCATTATATGGCAAATTCGGTCTGATTTTAGGGGTGCTTACCTAACTACATATGTGATCGTTAAAAAAATATGGAGTTTTTCTCTAGAACACCCAAGTAGTCACCATAGGCGTAGTTAGACGGTCAACACTGGGGGTGCTGAAGTCCAGTGGCGTCTCGTGACATGTTAACGTGGGGGTGCCCAAAAAAACCGCCGCAGACGAAAATTTTTTTAATACCATGCTCAAATTTGGTCAATAATTTTTAGTAAATATTTTAATGTGATGTTAATAGCAGGTCTCCTCCAACGGTAACTTGCTAAAAGATTTTTTCAAAAATTCCACGGTGTATTTTATATCCGACGACGCACTCATTGTTTTTTCGTGTTTATTTAACTTTAAACTTTAACTGAATTCAATAAAACCATATTAAACCTTAATAAACAAAAAAAAAATAGTCAAAATACCGGCTAAAAATTTCCGCGAATTTGAACGACTACGACTGGTTAAATTTAAATTATCAAATTAATGCAGAATTGCAGAACATGACATACACAAGCTATTATGCCGCTCTCGTATTTTACGAAATTTTTATGATCATAGACCCGCTCTGACAAGTAAACTGGGCGGGTTTGTTCGTTGTTTGTTGAACAGAATCCGCAACTACCTAAATATACTTGAATTCGTACCAGAATTCGAATGCTTGAAATATTATTATGAAAAATTCATTACATAATATAATGTATATTATAAAAATAGGTTAGTTCTAAAATTAGCCTGTATATTGTAAATTTTTTTTGGGGGTGCTAATTTAGGTTTCGGGGGTGCTTAGCACCCCCAAGTACCCTCCAAACTACGCCTATGGTAGTCACCCCATTTAAGTGTAAATCATTTCCAATAAAAAAGAAAATAAACTTAATTTCAAATGATAATAAACAGTGAAGCTCACGTCATAAAAAATCTAATTAATAAAATATATGATATTACATTGCAAAAAGAAACATTAACTTTAACCAGGCCACTGGAAAAAGCAGTGTGTTTAAGCCACTTTTATTATAAACGACTATAAAGTTAGCCCTTAATAACCAGCTAGTTAACTGAAAATTGGCAAAATGTACCAGAGCAAGGAATAAGCGAGAGGGTTTATATTACGGAAAAGAGAGCGATGAAACTGCGACAAAGGTCGACCATAATTGGTTTGTTTTAATTTACGTGATGGTAGGGAAAACAATTAACCTGGCCTTTATAGTTTTAATTACTTCATTTTCGTGGCTATCTCAATTCCCTGCTAAATAAAGCCCGTCGTACACTACACAAATTATTTTTAGCCTTTTGTAATTATTGGGCGTCCTTTGTGCTATTAATTAATTTTTTAAAGAATTTAAGTAAGGCAGGTGTACAGTTTGTTGCAGTGGCATTTTATGTGGGTATGAGAGAATACATAATACGTTTAGATGCCCGCAACAAGGACAACAGATCAATAAGTGTTGCCGACGTGACAAATGCATAGCGAGTCGATCCCTAGGTTATAGAGAGGGGATAAGTCGTGCTGGCAACATCAGTTCGACAGTCCATTTTGTATTTGTTTTTTTACATTAAAAGCCTTAAGTTCAGGCTTGTCAATAATGCATAGATGGTTTTTCACTTAAAACTGCGTGTGCCAATGGATTTGATAAGATATAGTTTGTATTGATAGCTTATTTTTTATTAACCCTAATTAAATAAATTGCTAGTTTATCAAACCCATATCAATTCCAGATTTGCAAGAACATTGTTTTTATTGGTAGTAATCGGTTCCATTTGAAGCACAGTCTTGTTGAATAATGAACTACTTTTAATACAGCTCTTTTGTTAAGAAATAAATTGTATTTTCTCAATGCGACGCATTTTATTTCAACTAAAACGCGTCCTCAAAAACGAATTAAATCCGTTAGAACCTATATTTCACAAGACGTTGGCGGGGGTTCGTAGCGATCAGCAATCACCACGCGCCGTATTATTAGTTTCAACGTATTTGTTGCGCAGGTCACATCGTTGTTCGGAGTCTTCTAGCTGTCCTGAACTTGAACTTTATTGATCGTACCAATACCTGTTTCAATTATTTTATTTTTTCTTTGTATTTAAGTTTTTTTAAACTTTGCATATCAGATAAAGTAATAGAATATTTTTATTTCGCACAACCCATCATTAGTATTGGACTATTATAATCTATGGACGAATAATACATAATCATATGCAATGTTAAACAACAAGAACAATATCACACTATAGAAGCTATTCAAATTTGTGAGAACTATAGTAGGGTAGATCGAGGCTAGTTGAGCCAGTTTTTGGTAATAACCTCATTGTTCCGCATTTGCTTAACATTGAGTATAAATATATTTATCAAATATTTCTTTGGTTATTTGCTGACTTAATTATATCAATAAATTGTCAAAAATACTTTAGTTTTAGGGCAAGAATACACTTACTATAGTAGGGTTCTACTGGCTCAACTATCCCCACACTCGGGGCAAGTTGTGCCAATATATGGGGTAAGTTGTGCCAGTAGACTTACCATACGATATAGTCCAAACGTAGTATTGGGAAATTAAAATAACATAAAAACAAAATCATATTATTTATTAAGTAAACAAGAACCAGTAACTATTACTCTAATCACTTTCACAATTTATACAAACATAATAAAAACTACCATTGGGAGTGCATTTTGAATGAGCCCAGTTTTTGCAATAAGACATTGTACCCACTCTTCATCCGGAATGCTATCTGAGAATTTTTCTAAACACACGAGACAGAAATATTCATCTTCTTCTGATTCTGAATCAGAAGTATCTGATGTAGAGCGCTTATTACTTTTCTTCCTTACTTCCTTTCCTTTAAGGCATTCTTCTCCAATGCTTGTTGTTTTCATGCTATGGCGTCTAAAGTCTCTTCATCGTCTGAATCCGATGATGAACATTTTTGTTGTTCTTTTTGATTCTTGTAAGAAGGATCGACTTTCTTGGTAGGGTTAGATGAATTTTGTGAAAACGGCCTTTTTTACAGCCTTCTCTTTAATCGCATCGACTTTACTTTTTTTTCTTCCGTTTGCTCTGCTCCAATGCCAATGCCTCTTTTTCAGGAGTGTCATCAGTAAGGATAGCAGAAGAGCGTTTCCTTCTCTGTGTTTGCCTCTTCGTAGGACCTGCTTTTGGTAATGGTCGCCATATTTCTGGTGAAACAAACACACTACACATAGATGTAGATTGCATATCAAATGTATGGATGCGTGGCTAGTTGAGCCATTGCTCAACTGACCCCGTAAAGTTTGGCTCAACTAACCCCAGCACGGATTTCAGATGTTCTTATTTAATATCGAAAATGTCGTATAAAGTTCATCTCTCAAACTAGGATACCACGAGAGCAATTGTGTAATAATTAATAATAAGCTTACCTTTTGTCTGTATCCCCCAAAATGTCGATCTACGACCATAAATGCCTTGAAAAACAATATTTTACTTTTGGCGCGAAATACCAAATAGAACGACCGCCCTCTCGCAGCGAATGCTGAATACCGACTAAAATTTTAATGTACGGCTCCCAAGACGCACTGCATCCTGCGCAATGCTCGTTTTAATCTTACACTGCTCCACTCATGTAGTAGGCCCGGTGGCTCAAGTAGCCCCGCGGCGCAACTAACCCCGCTTTACCCTACTGATTTTTAGTGGTAAGTATATGCTTTATTAACCGTAGCAAGCAAATATTATTATGAATAATATCAAGTTTCATTACAACTGGAAGTCGGAACTAATACAGTATATAAAACCAGATTACACCCCCAATGGAACTTGATAATTACTGTGAGTATTCAGATAATGGAATAGAAGGCTTTTTTCTCAGTGCAGGTACTTCGAAATATCTACTAGTTGTAACACTGTACATTAACAATTAGTAAATTCAATAGCGGTAAGAGCTTCGAGATCAGCGAATTTCACATAAAACAAGTTCCCAAGTTGGTAATAATTCCAATACTTTACTAGTTAAAATCAAAGACAATACAGGTGCTTCTGAATCATGGAGAATTCTACAAAACAACATAAATCATCCATAAAAAACCAAGTTAGTCCATAGGCCACGGGATTCCGCACTAGGAATTCTTAGCAAGATTTTCCGAACTGTATGGCCAAAATGAAAATATCTTGTCCAATATTTAATGGGGTGAAGACAGTGGCTTTCATAACAATGGAATCCTTAATCATAATGTAATTATTATTGTCGCTGTTGGTCTTAAATTCATCTTCATTGGATCAGAGAAGGGGCGCATTTTTGGAATTAATGTTTGCTGCTGTTTTTATTAAATGGATATCTTAGTAGACCTCACTTTTACGAAGGCACGTTAATTGGAGAACGGTATTTACATTTTCTTCAAGTTACACTTGCAGAACTATTAGAAGAGTTAGTTAAGTACAGAACGAATACGTGGCTGAACTAAATGAAGCAATATGGGACTCCTGATCATATAAAATGTTACGAACCATTTGGACAGATCCCCAATCGGTGGTTTGGAACTAACGGACGAACGGACCAATAGAGGGCCAACAAGGTCCAGATTTAACACCCATAGATTTTTTTTGTTGTCACTTAAAAGATATTATCTGCGAGACACCAATTGAAGATATAGCAGATTTAATAAACAAAATTATAGCAGCATATACTGCTATTACAAAAAGAACGCTTTTCAAAATTTCATTTCATATTCAATCGTTTTCGAGATATAGGCCCTCGGAGTTTTCAGTAACCTCGTTGATCTCGAAGCTATTGAAGTTGCTAATTGTTTTTGGTGTCATCACAGAGTTACAACTAATACATACTAGGGAAGTTATAATACGAATTAAATCTTAGCAAAGTCATGCTGTTTAAAGAATAAGTATCTTACTATTCAGACTTCAATTTGGATGGATCGCTTCTTGTTCCAGCCAACGCCTGCCAAAAACTTATTAATTTTTAGTCAATCATAGCTTTATGCAGTTTTTCTTAATGATGATGATCTATGTTTACTAAAGACCTGTTACTGTTATTGTTTAAATACTTCTTAATTTTGATATTTCTTCGTAGATGCATTACTCTTGTAAATTTTTATTATCGTGAAGCTGAAGCGATAATTTAAATATTATATAAGATCGGTGACACAACACAGCACTAATTTTGTCAAAAGATTTGAGTATGAGATTATCTTATACGCAATCATTACCATTGTGGTCAGATAAGATTACTCTAGTAGCACTTCAACGTTTAAAGGTATATCGGTGAGTTCTTCTGGGCTAGTAATCCTGGAAATAAGGTTTCCATCTGTTTATGTAACCATAAGAACTTTAAAAAAAATTACCTTGTCGGACTTCCATTGTCTTTATTTTGTTACTTAACACAACGTTTCGGTTAGTTAGTATCTCTAACCGTTTTCAAGGGTGCTACTGGTGCATTTGTGCCAGGAAAATATAAAATACATTCAATTAATATACCTACAAAAGTTTTCATGTTTATGATTGTTGGTGTGAAAGTTTTTAAATACTTCCACCCAACGATTTACCGTAGAAACATTTAGATTATTCCATTATTTCCATTCGGTTAATTTTTGCGACGTAATGTAGTTAGAGGTTATTGAAAATTCGTCAAATACTTCTGTGTCTTTATTGCTATCAATATATTCGCGAACGACACACCTCTATAGTGGATAAAAATCACACGGTTTTCGACGTTCGGAAAGGTGGTTGTCACGTACTGGTGGAAATTTAAGCATATTATATATGACACTGATATTTTGTTGATTACGCCATTATTTTTTTTTTCGTGAAGTTTGGGAAAACGGGACAATTTCGCGTCCCGAATTTTTTTTCGGGGACACCGGGACGGAGAGCCGAAATAAGGGACGGTCCCGTTGAAAACGGGACGTATGGTCACGTTAGGTATAGCGGAACATGTACGGACTAACCAGCATAATATACAGTGGTCAAAAGCCAAGGTTTTGGATACGGAAGTTCAAAGAAGCAGCTTTCATAAATCAAAATACTCATATATTTAGTAACCCAAGTATAGATATCCCCAATATCTGGAAGCCTTTTCTTGTCCAAAACCAACAGCTCAAACTTCACACTCCAATAAGCACGTAGGCGGAGTCATCAAGCTTTATTGTGCATAGATAGTATTTAAGACAGTAGCCTTAGAATTGTAATTTAGTTTACACTTGAAAACGGTTAGAGACACTAACCAACCGAAACGTTGTGTTATGTAACAAAATAAAGAGGATGGAAGTCCGACAAGGTAATTTTTTTGATATTACTTCATTGTCTACCACATTCAAACAAATCAGAATTTAAATTTTCAAAATACAGTACTGTAAAATTTCTCTAATAAGCTTAAAATTTAGACTTCAAAGGCAACTAAAATATTTAGCAAATGAGATTAAAAAGAAAAACCATCAAATTTATCTCCGGTCAGGCTGGAAGCAGCAGAAACAGAAGTAAATAATGCGTAAAATAAATCTAATTTGTAACATTACATCAAAATGAATCTTCATTATCGTGTTCATTCACCAAGCAAAAACAAGTCGGCACACCTAACGTTAGCGAGGCAACTTCCCCGTACATTAACGAATAATATAAAATAAATGTAGCAAAACGGCAAATTCGTCTCGTGTAAGTCGACCTTGTTATCTCTCGAGCAATTTACCATTTCTGTATTCTGATTATGCCTCTATATAATGACTACACCATTGTTAGGGGCGGCCATTTTAATTTCTAGTAAAAACAACATGGCGCCCTCGCGAGGCAATTAAAACAGATGATAGGCGATAATAGCGTTAATTAATTCTCCTTTCTCTGTCGGGAGCTAATGTGCAAATTAAACTGTTACACAGACCGGGGCTCGTTCACAATTACCATTCTCCTGACGCTGCTCTGTAATAACGGATCAGTGACGCGGATGGAGCCGTTATCACGGGCAAATTGAGTTTAATTTAAAAATTAACACTTTTGAAATTGTAAAATTGTACTTTATTCAATGACACGAGCCCTAGGCGAGTCTCATAAATCATCCAAGTGAATAACAGCCATTATATGCGAATAGAATACTTACTATACTCAAGGGCGTCGCCAGTCAGTGAGCTATAGGGAGGGGCAGCATAGAAGAACTGAAGAAAACATTAAGATAGAAAAGTTTTAATTAAAAAAAAAATAGGAAACGAATAAATTATTTACATACAAAATCAATTTAAACGTAATCGTCTAGGGTTGCTAGCAAATTTGTTGGTTTCTTTGTTTATAAAATCGTCCAAGTTCTTGAAAATGTGTTGCCTGTGTACACTCGTCATGGCGAGGCCATTGAGGCGAGTTCCAATCATCGTGCTCCTCAACCAGGTTTTGATTCTCCTCAAGCTACTGAATGACCTTTCAACTGTACAAGTGGTACAAGGTAAAGCAAAAGGAATCCTCAAGGCCTTCTTTATCGCAGGAAAAAAATGGTCAGTTTCCTTAAGGACTTCCACAACACTTAGTTTGGTCGATTCTGGTTTTTCCTCCCATATTTTTTTCCAAAGTTCTATCTCATTTTTGATATCCAAAATACCGTAAAAGTTTCTGAATTCCTCGCATGCTTCTTTAAGGTCTTCCAAAGATATGTTTTTTATTTGCGCAGGGTGTAGTTTTGTTAGGGCAAAGGATGGTGGTCTATTTTCTTCAGAGAACCTTATTTCGAGGGAATTTATAATTGAGTCCGAATAAGGAATTGTCATAGACCTCCGCCAGAATTCTGAAGGGCTTTTTGCCGTGTGTTTGCTGCGGTGTTGTTGTCTTTCAACAGTACGGGGTATGGATTTTATATCTTCCGTCAGTCCAATTTTTTCCGCAATAGCAGTAGCATCTTTGATAATATCTTCTGTAACTTTTTCGGGATCGTTACGGTGGTCTTTGATCAGTTGTAAAATGCGACTAATATGCTGGGATGCCTGAACCGTGTCCAAGGATACTGATTGGAGCATGTTTACTGTGGGTTCTATAATACCGGAATATTTGGATATCAATACGAGGCTAAAAATAAATGAAGCTTTGGAAGCTGCCGCATGGAGCTGATACGCATGTTTCCTTGTCGCATTATTGCCATCTCGAGACAATGTTTCTAAAGCCTCCATTATAGCACAAAAATTCTCTTTAAAAACTCTGATGCTTTTGTGTTTTTCGCTCCACCTTGTTTCGCATAACCGGGAAATATTGGGTATTAGGTCTTAGAACCGATTCTCGAAAAAATGTTATTATATCCTTGATGGTCCCAACGGTATTTCTGATGTCGGGCAGGGCGTTCAGATCATTGATGACCAGATTGAGCTTAGGTGACGAGCAATCTTCGCGAACCGATGCAGTGTTGCCGTTGATTCCCGGAAATTCTCGGTTATTGTTTCGATTAGCCGGGTGCGCGTAATTTTATTTTTAATTCCAGTAAGCCGTATTTTTAGAACCTCTAGGGAGGGGGAGGGGTGCTGCCCCCCTTGCCACTCTCTGGCGACGCCCTTGACTATACTATAACTATAGCTACAATTCAGTACTACATGCACTAAAGTCTGTTCACAATGACCGCTGACCGTTAAGTCATATTCTTCATATTGGCGGTACGTCGTAAATAATTAATTCAGTCAGTTTGACTTACCGGTAGTAAAGGTTATGATTTTTCTTAGGCTTGATCTACATAAAGTCGGAGGCATGTGAAAAAGTAAAATACAAGCGCGTTTTTTAAAATTTTTAATTAATATTTTTATATTGTTAATGAAGTCAGAAATAAGTAGTTTATTTAGGGTAAAATAAGTTATCATGGGATGAAACATTTTGTTTTTGAAAATCAGTATTAACTTTTTAATTAATTTAATTTTACAAAAAAATAAATAAAACTCATTTATGAAATTTTAAATGTAATCATATATTTTTGTGTCTAGTGCATCTCTAGTGCACCAGTATATAAATTTTGTTTCAAATATTTTTATCTTATTTATAAAATCATAAAGAAGAAATTGAGAACACAACAAAATACAGTTTTTTAATAAATCATCTTCGCAAGGATCATCATCCTCATCATTCGTCCAAGTTAATAATTAGGGGGAGAGTATCTGAAGCATCGATAAATCTGTCCCGTTCCCACACATAATATATAATTTTATTAGTGTGTGTTATATAACTTTTCCATTTTTACACTGTTACATTTTCTATGGCTTCATGTCACAGACCAAAAATCACGCCATTTGTTACAAGATGCATAGAACTTATTTTTGCATCATAATGGCGCTTACATTCCGACCAAACCATTTCAATAGTGGCAATGATATGGAGGAAGTTTTAAAACTCAATGTCCATGTTGCAATGCTAGTTCGTCTAACCTATTAAAATAAAATAAAAATAATTAAAAAATAATATAAATAGCGCTTTCCAGATTACTTGTAACGTTTGGGTTTGTTCGGGATATGCTGCTTCACTATTATCCAGATCTGATCCTTCGTTGCAAATGGTGAAATCGCAATTTGTCTTTGTTTTCACCATGCAATAAGTAATCTTTTTGACCAACTTGTATCTGGAATTTTTTCAATTAGAACAGAATGTTAGGCGGCGTTATCCATGATAATCAGCGACGGTTCTTCCAAGTTTAGTAACAATTTTTCTTCAAACCGTTTCTCAAAGTTTTTACTATTTATCGAGTCATGATACTCACCAGATTTCAGGCCAGACTTGAATATCAAACTAGCGTTATTCACAAATCCATTTTCTGAACCAGCATGTAGAATAATATACCGTACACCATCTGATGAGTTTTTTAACTGTATGAAGAGTATCATCTTACGAACTTCGCCTAATAGCCCCTTTACTGTATATCCAGGTTTCATCCAGAAACACAGGTTTCAAGGGAATTTGAGAGTTACCGGTATTTTTAAATTATCACTTATAATCTCCCTAGTGCTCGAATTATTTCCGGAAATTTTTCAGAAGGAACGCAATTTTTGAAAATTTTCTAGAAAAATGCGTTACTGAGGAAGAATTTCCGGATATTAATTCAAGGACGCGGGGGATTCGGTAAGAAAATTTCACACCTAAAATTGATTTGTATTATTTTATTGAAATTATCCATAATTATGGGAATACTTAAACTTTCAAAAAAAAGTTTCCTCACCGTTTAGTTAAACGAAATGCAAAAAATATAAGTGAAAATTATCCTTTTTATTTATTTTTACCACATTTTATTTACTAAAACAAAGGGAAAGCATAGTATAGTCTAGTTTAGGCTAGTTATGCCAGATAAAACAATTTTTAAAATCTAGGTAGATAGTAGATACCACAGTCAAGTAGGCTTAGGCTTGTGATGTCAAAATCGTCTCTGCTATACGTCACGTCGACAGTTATTTCTTAAACGTGCTTCTTTAGTTTACAATAATTAAATCATGGCAGTAAACAATCAAGGAACTAATTTTAAGCCCTACGGTGTTTGTAAATCTTGCTCTGAAATAGGGGACATTAATATGTCTCATAAAAATTTAAAGTATTTGCAATGTTTAATGGAAAAAACTGAATTAAATCCCCATTAAGAAAATCTTTTCTCAGCTATCCAGAAGATTTTGGAGGAAGATATCCCATCCTTTTTAAGAAAAACCAGAATTCAGCAGAAGAAAATTGCATCCAAATATTACATCTATTATATTAAACATAGACATCTGATAGAAGTGGAAAGGGAAGATAACCATTATCCAATTATCCTTGTTATTCTCCATTACGAAGAGAAGAGTTCGAACCAGAGTTCCAAAAATATTTAGCCTTAATGAAAGAAATATTTGGTAAATAAATATTTGTATTTATTTAGTATTATAAAATGAATAAAAACATTAAATACCAAAATTTGATCCTGAATACCGATTTTCGGATCATATGATAGCTGTCAAGAAAAAATTTCCACTTAATAATTTTGTTCAAGCTAGGCAGCTTGGCAGGAGGAAAAAAATTTCCGAAAAATTTGAAGGTTGTCATTGGTAACTGTCGAAATGAAAGTGTGTGATTGGCTTAGAATGACAGGTGTGAAATTTTCACTTATAATCTCCCTAGTGCTCGAATTATTTCCGGAAACTTTTCCGAAGGAACGCACGTTCTGAAAATGTTCCCGAGTCGTAGACGAGGGAAAATTTTCTAGAAAAATGCGTTACTGAGAAAGAATTTCCGGATATTAATTCAAGGACGCGGGGGATTCGGTAAGAAAATTTCACACCTAAAATTTATTTAAATTATTTTATTGAAATTATCCATAATTATGGGAATACTTAAACTTTCAAAAAAAAGTTTCCTCACCGTTTAGTTAAACGAAATGCAAAAAATATAAGTGAAAATTATCCTTTTTATTTATTTTTACTACATTTCATTTACTAAAACAAAGGGAAAGCATAGTATAGTCTAGTTTAGGCTAGTTATGCCAGATAAAACAATTTTTAAAATCTAGGTAGATAGTAGATACCACAGTCAAGTAGGCTTAGGCGTGTGATGTCAAAATCGTCTCTGCTATACGTCACGTCGACAGTTATTTCTTAAACGTGCTTCTTTAGTTTACAATAATTAAATCATGGCAGTAAACAATCAAGAAACTAATTTTAAGCCCTACGGTGTTTGTAAATCTTGCTCTAAAATAGGGGACATTAATATGTCTCATAAAAATTTAAAGTATTTGCAATGTTTAATGGAAAAAAACTGAATTAAATTCCCATCAAGAAAACCTTTTCTCAGCTATCCAGAAGATTTTGGAGGAAGATATCCCATCCTTTTTAAGAAAAACCAGAATTTAGCAGAACAAAATTGCATCCAAATATTACATCTATTATATTAAACATAGACATCTGATAGAAGTGGAAAGGGAAGATAACCATTATCCTTGTTATTCTCCATTACGAAGAGAAGAGTTCGAACCAGAATTCCAAAAATATTTAGCCTAAGAAAAAATGTCCACTTATTAATTTTGTTCGCCTAGTTTGGCAGGAGGAGAAAAATTTCCGAAAAATTTGAAGGTTGTCATTGGTAACTGTCGAAATGAAAGTGTGTGATTGGCTTAGAATCACAGGTGTGAAATTTTCTTTAAAATTTTTGGGCTATATGGGGTTGCTCTATTAAAAAACGCTTGTTTGATAGAGCAGGTACATTTACACAATTAAAATTTTAGTTTTTTTTAAACAATCCGCTAATGAACCAGTGGATTTTTCAACACCATCACCAATGATTTTAAGGTTTAGTTGTATTGAGCCAATGGTAACGTGTTCACCTGCTCTATACATCACATAAATACGCTCTCTTATGGTATGAATTCATGAAATTGTCGACAACGGGTTGATAAAATAGTTACTTTATTGCGATCCTTAAAATCTACATCCTTCTACAGGGTGTCCGGAAATGACGATAAAAAATTTTAAGGTATGATTCTACATAAAAAAATATGAAAAAAAGTTCATATTAACATAGGTCCGGAAATGCTTCCAGAGGGAGCTACAGGCCCTTGAAGATGGTGTCATAAAAGTGGTTTTTATTTAATTTATTAGGATCTACTTACAATACAGGAATTAACTTTTACGTATAAGTTAGAGTGATTGAAGGTCACTCTTTGAAAATATCAGGTGACCCATAATTGCAACCAGTGGCGTGGGAACAATGGGGTGGTTAGTTATTTAGGGTTATATATTTTCGCCGATTGTGATTCTTTGAACATTTTTACGTAAAAAAGGTTCCTTTGGTATAAAGTCGTATAGTCGACCGTTTTCGAGATAAACGAACTTTAATGCTCAGATTTTTTTTTTAAATAATATTTTTATTCAAATTCTTTATTCATGTTATTACATATTTCCAAATGTTCACATTAATAACAATACCAACAAATCGATAACAAAATAATAAACAACGCTGTCCCTAAATTTGTAAATCCTTTTCAATGTTATTATAAATTTTATAATACTACCTAAGTGTTGACAATTATTTCCGTTCATTTCAATGCATCCTCGAACTCGTTTTCTCATATATCTTATAAACAAATAGTATTCAAGCATCTTCTTATTTTTACTACATAGCCTGTTTACTGTATTTACGCACTGCAGTCGTCCTTTTAAGTCCGTTTATCTCGAAAACGGTCGACTATACGACTTTATACCAAGGGAACCTTTTTTACGTAAAAATGTTCAAAAAATCATAATTTATTTAAAAGATAGCGAAAATACACTCGGCAAAAAAATTGAACCCTAAATAACTAACCACCCATTTGTTCCCACGCCACTGGTTGCAATTATGGGTCACCTGATCTTTTCAAAGAGTGACCTCCAATCACTCTAATTTATATGTAGAAGTTAATTCCTGTATTGTAAGTAGATCCTAATAAATTAAATAAAAACCACTTTTATGACACCATCTTCAAGGGTCTGTAGCTCCCTCTGGAAGCATGTCCGGACCTATGTTAGTATGAACTTTTTTTCATATCTTTTTATGTAGAGTCATACCTTAAAATTTTTCATTGTCATTTCCGGACACCCTGTATATCCCCTTTGCCTTAATTCGTTGGATCGTTAAACACGAAACTCCCAAAGCATCAGAAACTCTTTAAAACACAAGACATAGGTATTTATAAAAACATTGCCATTTATTTTTCATGTTTATTATTTATGTTTTCATAATAATTCCGGTTTTATTATTTCTACTTAAGAGGAAGTAACCCCTTTACCACAATGAAAATTGCCGAACGTTTTGCTGGTGAAACGAAAAGAAAAAATAAAAATTGGTATTTAGAAAATAAATTCTACTTTAAATACCCCATTCAGAAAAGTAAATGGCGAGCGAAAATATTCCCAAAATTTTTTTTAGAATTTTTTTTAATTTTTAGTAATTTTGTAATATTTTAAACAATTCTTTATTGGTCAAAAGCAAAATGACTTTCCCGGGTATAGAATGTTGTACCAAACAATTTTTCTTAAAGCCATTTTTCAATATCGGCCTTACTTTTTTCTCAAAAACTTTGGGCGCGTAAAGTGAATTTAAGCGTGTAAAGTGGGTTTACGCTTTTGACCAATAAAGAATTGTTTAAGATATTACAAAATTACTAAAAATTAAAAAAAATTTCTAAAAAAAATTTTGGGAATATTTTCGATCGTCATTTACTTTTCTGGATGGGGTATTTAAAGTAGAATTTATTTTCTAAATATCAATTTTTATTTTTTCTTTTCGTTTGACCAGCAAATCGTTCGGCAATTTTCATTGTGGTAAAGGGGGTTACTGGCTCTTAAATTGCGTTAAAGGGTAAAAGTCTTCCGGCTCTTTGAAAATAATTAAATAATTTTAAAATCATGCTTTTTCACAGCACCGTGACATTTTTGAAATAATGTTTATTAAAAATGCCACTGTCAAAAATGACAGTAAAATTTTTTTGACTGGTAAAATTATACGACATTCATTATTGACGCAAACTGACTTAGTTCACAAATGTTAGAAAGATAAGCAATAGTCGTGACGTAACGGTCAGCGGTCATTGAACAGACCTTATTATGATTATTGACCAAGTTCAGTGTAACAGAATTGACAAATGGACAAAAATGCCTCATGAAACAAGAGTCATCTTAATATTTTGCTGACCGCCTTGTTGTAAACAGAATAATAAATAAAATAAAATCACCAAAAAATTTTAAAGGATTGTAAAAGTTTATTTTGTCAAAACCCCAAAAATATAAACCGAACAGTTTGTTAATCAAACACGTACCCAGTATTATATAGTATACAAGCCTAAATGAAAAGGCGGGTCTGAGATACGGGCGTCAAAAGGGGCGATAAGGCCAATAATTGAACGTTAGCTACCCTCACTTAGGGGACGATCATGTTTAGATCGCACATTTAGATCAATTTTGTTTGTTGTATCTTAACAATTGATGCATTATAATCCACGCTTTTATACTCTTGACTGACACATAGATAAGAATTATTTTCCTTTGTCAGCTCAATAATGGGGGATTTATTTTTCAACTCCTTGTTTACAAAAGTCAAAATTAAGCGAATGGAGATAATCGGCTTTTCAGTTTTTAACAAGATGAAATCAATTTTTTTTAAATATGAGAAAGTTGAAAAAAAAAAGATTTATTAACAGAAATTTAAACAGACATTAAGAACACGTACAAGAAAAAATTTGCTCTAAGGCAATTACGTTTTTTTTTTTAATTGTGCCGTGCGAGCAAAAGTTATTTGCATCAAAGAGGGCTTGGATTAAAAAATGTAAGGCTTGGTTTGGATCACAATGATATGGGGACGATATATCTAACCAAATCTAGGTTAAAATTTTGTCAAATTCATATTATGACATGATATGCCAAACTAATGAGTAATAAAATAATTAGACAAATACAAATTTATTTTTGTTGTTTACAAAATTAACAAAGTAAGAATATACAGAGGGAAAAAGGAAAATAATTACATAAAATTGCAAAATGGGGATTTTCACTACTCCACATGCGTGTATTCTGAAAATTCACATAACCGGAGAGGTGGAACCAGGCTTCATCCGAAAAAAATGTCAGGTCTAATAAATCTTTTCTTTCCAATAAATTTTGGGTAAACCATTGATTTTGCTTTTGATTCCTGCGTCATTCAAAATCTGCGGCTTCTATTTCTTGGAATACTTGCACTTTATAAGGAAATAAATTTAGCTGCTTCTTAAGAATATTCCTGCATGTTTCTTAAGATCTTTCCACTTCTTGGGACAGGAGTCCTATACAATTTGTTGACGTATTTTGCATTATTTCACGAACGTTTGCAACAAGTTGTTCTGTTCTTACAGATGATCTTCCTGCTCCTTTTTTGTGTTGTATAGAACCTGTTTCCCTAAACACAGCCACGGTTCTTTTCAGGAAATGATAAAAATTCCCAGCAATAAAAGCAACGTTGGTAAAATCAAATGTAGTATTGAGCAAAGATTTGGACTTTCATAAGGACGACTTACGAACAAACATTATCCTTAGAAATAAGTTTTCTAGAACCGAAAAGTGCCAAAACCCTCCAATTTTCCGAAGCACCCGGGTGTATAATGAACTACCGAAAGTCATCATTAGTAAAAAGGACAAAAAGACTTATGTAAATTTTAAAAATTAAGACCCTCCAAAGAATTAACATAATTATATTAATTTGAAGAAATAGTCCATGCGTTGAAAGTATGGAAAGGAAAGAAAAAACTCAAAGTCTTCCTCCGCTAAATTTAATAGAACAAAAAAATTTTTGCTCAGAGGTCTCTACATGTTTCGAACGCAAAAACGTTCATCATCAGAAGAGAGAAAAATTTATTGCTTTATAGCAGAAGAGAAAAACATTAGTGCTATAAAACCTTAATAGAGCTTTTATGGAATTAAAAATTGGTGTGTCGAAATGACATTATGTGAAGAAATATAGAATTTATGTAGAATTTATGTACAGTTGACGACATATTGATTCGTACACTCTACCCATACATAACTCAATTACAACAAAATTGGGTAAAACGGGTTTCTCACCTTGCTGCATGCTTATACCTGGATAGAACACCAGCTATATACATACACTGTTAAAAGAAAAGAATCAAATTTAACTTTTTTTTTATGTCCCAGAAAGTCCACTCCCGTTTTTTTGTCAATTTAACTAAAACCGCTTCAGTCAATCAGTAACTCATAAAATATGTTATTACTATTTTGACATTAATCTGATTTTATTGTGCAGTAAAAATTACAACTTAATTAGTTAATTTGACACATTTTTTATGTTAGTATTAACTTATTTTAAAATTTTAACTAAAAAATATATTGATAATGATTATAAACTTTATCAAAGTTACTAGTATTTGATTCATTTGAACCGTAAAAGAATTGCATGTTAATTTTAGTTAGCTGTTATGTTAAAACGACTTCCAGAAAAGTTAGTTCTTAAAATCCGATTTTTACTAAACACAAAAGAGTTAAAATAACTATACATTTTAAGTTAAATTTGATTTATTCTAATTGATTATAATTTTTTTTGATTCTCACGTCCAGGGTTTCTAACAGTGTAGCACAGATTGAAAGATTATATTATTATATGCTATATACACAACAAAATTCATATAAGCTTCACTAACAGAAAAAATAAGACATTCTCTACCATATGGGTATTAAAGTTTCATAATATTCCAGAAACATTGGAAATGGAAACTACCTTGAGATGATTTTAAGCTGAATAAAAAGAACATACTAAAACGTAGTAAACTATAAACACTAACATTTAGAGTGCTATAGCTATTTCTCGGGTTCCCTTTCAAGCATAGCTAATATCTATTAAATTACAATTAATATCAAGGAACTTTTATTATTCGTTTTAATGTACATTAAATGCAACTATTTTAATTAGGAATTTTTTATTGTTCGCTAAAATCTCAGCGCGTAATCTCAAGGCAATTTAATATGGGGTGTCGACAATGACATTGTTGGCTAAATCGACTAAAAGCAGCGGAGAAAGGCAGTTATCGGCCGGCGGCTAACTGCGAGGGTCGGTTATCCCACTAGGGCCGTAATTGGTATATTAGTTTTGCGGTCGTTATGAAACCAGCAGGGAGAAGAAATAAGGAATATCGCAGAGGCATGCGTAAAGTTCATATTTTAGAAAAATCCAGGAGAAATAGGGTCATGGAAATTTTATGCTTTTGGGAAAGAAAGAAAAACTCAAAGTCTTCCTCCACAAAGTTTAATAGAGTAAAAATATTCAATGAAAGTCTCTACATGTTTCGAACGTAGAAACGTTCATCATCAGGAGACAGAAATTATATTTGGTGCTGATGGTTTTAGCAAAAGAGAAAATGGTGTAGAACCTTAATGGAGCTTTTATTTAATTAAAACTTGATGTTTAAAGTAGACATGATATAAAGAAAATTGAATAAAGTTTAACCATACTGAGTATGTGAGAGGTCAGTAAATGGGGTCTAAACCAACCAAATAAACTGGGAAAGAAAAAACCTTTTCTAAAAAGGTGTCGAAAATTGTTTTAAATTTTTTTTTATTTTATAAAAAAAAGGGCATTTTAATAATAATAATAATAATAATAATAATAATAATAATAATAATAATAATAATAATAATAATAATAATAATAATAATAATAATAATAATATATATTTCTAAAGACATTTTTTACAATGCATAGAATTCGTCATGTACCTAATTTAAATTTTAAATTTGTGAGTTACTGTACAATACACCCAACAAAAAAGAAAAAAAACAAACAAACAAAAATTTTAAGTGGCTATTATGTGTCTATAAGATATTGTGGGGAAAAAAATTTTGAAGAAAGTAAGATAATCTGTAAAGAATAGAAAATGAAATTAAAATTAAAAATCAAATTAAATTGAAAGAATTTAATGTGCAAATTTTTGACAATTTTTACGGTTTTTAAATTAAACCCGTACGGGGCCTGAGCCTGAAAACTCAGTACCCCACTAGGCACCTCTATAACCCGTAATTGGTATATTAGTTTTGCGGTCGTTATGAAACCAGCAGGGAGAAGAAATAAGGAATATCGCAGAGGCATGCGTAAAGTTCATATTTTAGAAAAATCCAGGAGAAATAGGGTCATGGAAATTTTATGCTTTTGGGAAAGAAAGAAAAACTCAAAGTCTTCCTCCACAAAGTTTAATAGAGTAAAAATATTCAATGAAAGTCTCTACATGTTTCGAACGTAGAAACGTTCATCATCAGGAGACAGAAATTATATTTGGTGCTGATGGTTTTAGCAAAAGAGAAAATGGTGTAGAACCTTAATGGAGCTTTTATTTAATTAAAACTTGATGTTTAAAGTAGACATGATATAAAGAAAATTGAATAAAGTTTAACCATACTGAGTATGTGAGAGGTCAGTAAATGGGGTCTAAACCAACCAAATAAACTGGGAAAGAAAAAACCTTTTCTAAAAAGGTGTCGAAAATTGTTTTAAATTTTTTTTTATTTTATAAAAAAAAGGGCATTTTAATAATAATAATAATAATAATAATAATAATAATAATAATAATAATAATAATAATAATAATAATAATAATAATAATAATATATATTTCTAAAGACATTTTTTACAATGCATAGAATTCGTCATGTACCTAATTTAAATTTTAAATTTGTGAGTTACTGTACAATACACCCAACAAAAAAGAAAAAAAACAAACAAACAAAAATTTTAAGTGGCTATTATGTGTCTATAAGATATTGTGGGGAAAAAAATTTTGAAGAAAGTAAGATAATCTGTAAAGAATAGAAAATGAAATTAAAATTAAAAATCAAATTAAATTGAAAGAATTTAATGTGCAAATTTTTGACAATTTTTACGGTTTTTAAATTAAACCCGTACGGGGCCTGAGCCTGAAAACTCAGTACCCCACTAGGCACCTCTATGATTTCTTCATTCGTAAGTACTTACTTTTTATCAAAAAAAATTTTCAAAAATTCTTTTGCTAAAACCATCAGCAACAAATATAATTTTTGTCTCCTGATGATGAACGTTTCTACGTTCGAAACATGTAGAGACTTTTGTTGAATATTTTTATTCTATTAAACTTTGTGGAGGAAGACTTTGAGTTTTTCTTTCTTTCCCATACTTTCAACTCCACTTTAAGCATGGACTATTTCTTCAAATTTTATGCTTTTACCTAAAGAAACTGATTCGCGTTACAACTTTGTCACTTTTAACAAAATTCTTTGCACTTGCTATACAATATCACCAGTAAAGTCCGCATCATATGGGATTTTTTTTATTAATAGCTTTATTTGAAATTTGACTTTGGCATTAAAGTCTGCTTCGATCGAAATGAAAATTAAGCAAAAAAAAATCACCGGATGTAACTCGAAAGCAGGAAATATAGTTGTTTCGGTTTAACCGTTTTTTTTGGAAAGATAATAAAAATTGAAGATAGGGACATGTAAGCCGTTTTGCTCTAAGACATACTGTTAGAAAGTTAGAAGCTGTAAAAGTTCAATAATGTCACTTTTCGAAAGTCAATATCTCGGAAACTATGAAGTATAGACTAATAATGCATATAATAAAAAATAATTGTAATTTTATATGGAAATTAAAAATGTAAAAGTATACAGGGTGTTCCATTTAAAAAAAGATATGTCTGGCCCACCCTGGATTTTTGGTCCAGCCTGTATATTTAAAATTATTTTTAAAAGGTGCGCGACATTAACATGTACAAATTTTGTATAAAAGTTTTATTCCTTAGGTCGACCGTTTACGATATATCGTCCACCTACACACTAAATGGACACCCTATATAAGTCGGTAAGAGCATTCCAACCGTATATAAGTAACTCCGATACATCCGTCCATATAAGAATTAGTGGACCTATGAGAGTGGATCAGTGGACCTGAAGTAGGTCTGGGATGGATCCCTGGCGCTACGAGTAGCAAGTTTATAATAAAAAACAAGAAAACATAAAACATAAAAATATAGGGATATAGACAACTCGCTAAAGAATAAAACATAAGACGCCTAGAAACCACCGCCATGTCAAGAAAAACCCCGAAAATTGTTTAGCGGATTTCCGCCATCTTAAATAACTAGTTGTTGTTTAAAAGTAAGTATTTTACTTATACTTTTTGTCATTCAACACATCCCGAATTTAATATATATTAAGACATTCAGGATAAAGCAGGAAGGTGAAGTTTATGGACCCACTGTACATATTCATTCTTGACTAAAATTAATATCAGCAGACATTTTCTACCTATTTACTTACTATTTTATAGCACATTTTGAGGTTGCTTAAAGAAAAAATAACACTAGTTTATCGTTAACGACACTAATACTATAACAGAATTAGGAATGTCACTTTTATAAAATAACTAAAATAATAGCATTATTAAGTAAATGCATTAGAATAATAACGTTCTTGGTTGTACTGAAAGTATCTAACACTGACCATGTAGCATTCCAATTAGGATTTTCCATGTCATTTGAATAATTATATAATAAGCTATTTTTATGTTTTAATAATTTTAGCACTGTGGTATGTAAGTACCTACTCTTCATCTGAAGAAGGTACCGGAAAAGCGGTTTAGTATGAGATGTTATGCTCGACAGAGTATTTTACGACCTTGGTCAACACAACCTTATTAGGTAGTGTTGCCTCGATACACTTCTAAGTCCTCCTTCACAGACTTCAACGTAAGGACTTTCATTCTCATTATGTATTAATGGTGCTACTACTGCGATGATATAGCGGGATCAGTATCAGATATACGTCAGTCTTTAAGTCGGTTTCTCTCTCCAACATTAATTTCTTTACTTGGTTCCAGGAACTCACCTACCACCGACATTTTTCTGTTAACTTTCATTTAGTTCTTAAATCGATCCATCCATCAAAATTCTAATTTTTTTTATTGTACTTTAAGTACCGGGCGAGCAAAAATTATTTGCATCAAAGAGAACTTGGATGAAAAAACGTAGGTCAACGGTTGCACCGTCCTCTTGAAAATATCCAAAACGTAGTTCGTCGTCAAGTAATTACTCCACAAATGGATTGAAAATATTTTCTCTATACCGCTGTGCTGTAACTGTGTCAGGGAAAAAATAGGACCAACAATTCTTCTTCAGGAAACAGCTAACCAGACACCAATTTTTTAAGGGTGCAATGTGGACTCTACAAAAAAATGGGGATTTTCATTACTCCACATGCGTGTATTCTAAGAATTCACATAACCGGAGAGGTGGAACTTCATCTGAAAAAAAAGTCAGGTCTAATAAATAATTCCTTTCCAGTACATTTTGGGTAAACCATAGTAACCAAGAGTAATTCCTGCATCTTTCAAAATCTGCGGCTTGTATTTCTTGGAATACTTGCACTTTATAAGGAAATAAATTTAGCTGCTTCATAAGAATAGTCCCGCATGTTCCATAAGATCTTCCCACTTCTTGGTACAGGCGTCTTATACAATTTGTTGGCGTATTTTGCATTATTTCAGGAACGTTTGCAACAAGTTCTTCTGTTCTTACAAATGGTCTTCCTGCTCCCTTTTTGTGTTGTATAAAACCTGTTCCCTAAACACAGGTACGGTTCTTTTCAAGCAATGATAAAAATTCCCAGCAATAAAAGCAACGCTAGGAAAATGTTCGTGAAAATCGTCCATGCACAAACCCGGATTGTATTGACACTCACCATTTACTCTAACCCCGTTTCCAAAATACGCTTTAACCATGAATGTTTTGTGCTGTTCCGTAAAGCCCATTGTGTGAAATGTTTAAGAAATTGGAAAAAGTTAATAGTTTCGGCGGCTGTATGGGTGGTTGCACCGTCCTGTTGAAAATATCCAAAACGTAGTTCGTCGTCAAGTAATTGCTCCACAAATGGATTCAAAATATTGTCTCTATACCGCTGTGCTGTAACTGTATCATGGAAAAAGATAGGACCTTCTTCGGGAAACAGCTAACCATGAAACCAATTTTTTGAGGGTGCAATGTGGACTCTACAAAAAAATGAGAGTAATTCCTGCGTCTTTCAAAATCTGCGGCTTGTATTTCTTGGAATACTTGCACTTTATAAGGAAATAAATTTAGCTGCTTCTTAAGAATAGTCCTGCATGTTCCATAAGATCTTCCCACTTCTTGGGACAGGCCCTCTTTGATGCAAATAATTTTTGCTCGCAAGGTATATAAATGCAGTTTAACCTCAGGTTTAACATTATTACTTGGGGACTTTTTTGCACTATCAGCCTAAACAGCAATACAAAGAATAAATCAGGTACAATAACAAAAATTAGACCCTTTTCCGACGTCACTTTGGCAAGACATCCATCCATCAATCACACTATTTAAACAAAAACCGGCCCATTGTTCCTAATCTGAGTCTAATCCGCACGTGCGCGACTCGTGATTGCATTTAGATAACGCTCCACAAATAACCGGGGGTGCATTTTGTAATTTATACCAAGTGATTCAGATTGGTCGCTAAATGGAGTATCTTTTGTTAGGTTAACAGATAAGCGAGAAACGATGTTTGGTTTCAAACGCGAGTGTAATTTCCGAACAGAGATGGCTTTCACATCGCTAGCGAACTGGTTATTTTTAGGGTTTTTTTTATTGAAGATATGACGGCAAGCCTGTCATGTTAACACGTGTTTGCCTTTTTTCATTCAACACTTTTTTGTTGTTATTTGACGCGATTTTAAATAGGATGTCTGGCAGGCAGTTGATTTCATTTCTATGCACGAATAATGTATTTACATTTTTCAGCTTTTATTCCAAACGTTTCCATTTAATTGAATTATGACTATACGTATTTCGGTTTATGTGCCTGTTGATGATAACGCCCGTATCTATATTGCAAAATGCTGCTGGTTTTTTTAAAATGGGTCGGCATTAATTGAAAAATTATTTGGCCAACAGAATGGAGGAAAAATTTGTTTGGGCATATTTTTTATCGGAATTGGAATATTAAAACGAATGTTCACATTTTGATATTGAATGATTTAAAATATTTCAATGTGTGGTAATTAATATACAGCGTCATGATAAAGAAATAGATCAGCCTTTTATATACAGGGTCCCCCATTTAAAACGAAACAGGCTAAATATCTGGGTCCACGTTAATTTAAAAAAAAAACGCTCGGACCCGTTGATTTTTATTTCGAGGCGGACATATTTTGCGTATATTGTCAATCTTGTTACTTCAAGCCCCTAGGAGGGAGGGGGGGGGGATCTAAATCTTAAATAGATACCTCAATGTTATATAATTTTTTTGGATTCTGCATAAAATTCTGAACATTTTTTAATAAAAGCATTATCAGTCTATACTAAACAGTTTCCGAGATATTGACTCTTGAAAAATAAGATTTTTGAACTTTGACAGCGTCTAGCTTTCTAACTGTACGTCTTAGAGTAAAACGGCTTACATGTCCCTATCTTTCCAATAGTGTCAACCTCCGGTTAAACCGGAAGTACTATACTTCTTACAACCGGTTTAACCGGTTAACACTATTGGAAAGATAATAAAAATCGAAGATAGGGACATGTAAGCCGTTTTACTCTAAAGACGTTCCGTTAGAAAGCTAGACTCTATAGTAAACAGTTTCCGAGATATTGACTCTTGAAAAATGAGATTTTTGAACTTTGACAGCATCTAGCTTTCTAACGGAACGTCTTTAGAGTAAAACGGCTTACGCATGTCCCTATCTTCGATTTTTATTATCTTTCCAATAGTGTTAACCGGTTAAACCGGTTGTAAGAAATATAGTACTTCCGGTTTAACCGGAGGTTGACACTATTGGAAAGATAGGGACATGTAAGCCGTTTTACTCTAAGACGTACAGTTAGAAAGCTAGACGCTGTCAAAGTTCAAAAATCTCATTTTTCAAGAGTCAATATCTCGGAAACTGTTTAGTATAGACTAATAATGCTTTTATTAAAAAATGTTCAGAATTTTATGCAGAATCCAAAAAAATTATATAAAATAGGGGTATCCATTTAAGATTTAGATCTTACCCTCCTCCCTCCTAGGGGCTTGAAGTAACAAGATTGACAATATACGCAAAAGATGTCCTCCTCGAAATAAAAATCGACGGGTCCGAGCGTTTTTTTTTTTTAACTAACGTGGAACCAGATATTTAGCCTGTTTCGTTTTAAATGGGGAACCCTGTATAGAATTCCGCTCACTTAATTAGGAATTGCTAGGAGCCATCAAATTAATTTTTTTGAAATGCATTTCTTTCAGAAAAAAGATGGGTGGATCATGCAAATGCTACGTGCATCAACTTTAATTTTTTTTAATGAAACATATTTTTACATTCGACAATCAATTCTAGACATTTTTCATAAATCAACTTTCATACGAACATACAGTTGGCTACAGATAATTTCGTACACTAAACTGTGAGACTGTAAATGCAACTTTTTTACCTTTATTACCTTTGTAACATATTAATTGTTATCATGATACCTGTCAAAGTATTTTCATTATCTTATTTGATTTAAAAATGCCTTATTTAAGTATTATTGAAAAAGCAAAAATAATATATCTCGTAGAAATAGGGTGGTCTTATGAAAAAATAGCTGATCATTTTAGAGTAGTACCTAGAAGTACTGTTCAAGGAATTGTAAAAAATGGCACTATCATCAAACATGTGAAAGGTCTGTTGGGTCTGGTTTAAATATTAGAAAATCATCAAATGAAGAAGATCGAAATTTGGTGGAGTATTTATGGCAAAATCATTTGAAACTGCAGTATCCGCTATGTACATAACAGGAGTCCTTGCTTCATCTAGAACTGCGCAACGCCGAGTAAGACAATGTTCCGAATTAAAAAATCGAGCAGCTGCATCCAAACCGTTTTTACAAAACAGTGATAAGGACAAAAAATTGGGTTTGCTATGCAATATTTACCCGAAAATGATTTTTTTTGGCAAAATGTTATCTTTTCTGATGAGAAAACTTTTCAGTCTACATAAAATTTAATGAAAGGATTCGAGTATGTACACCACCAAATTCCCGATATGATGAGAAGTATACTTAAAAAAAGCAAACCAGTGGACGTTTCCCCGTAAAAGTGTGGGCATGGATAAGTGTTTACGGTGCAGGTGTATGCTGAAATATTGGTGGAATACTAAACAGTAATATATATCTTCATACTTTGGAAAATGTTTTTCTTCCTTCTGCCGCGATAGTTTTTGAAGGAAATAACTTTATATTTCAGCAGGATAACAGGATAATATAGGAAACTGGTTTAGACAAAACAACGTAACATGTCTGCCTTGGTGCTCAAGAAGTCCTGATTTAAATCCAATTGAAAATGTTTGGTGATTGATGGTAAAAAAAATGTACAAAATAAATTTTAAACCACAGAATGAAGAATGAAGAGTTATTTGATAAAATAGAAGAAATTTGGGAAGGGCTAACTCCGGCTTACACCAGAAGTATTATTTTGTCAATGCCAAGAAGATTACGATTAGTGTTAGAATCCAATGGCGCAGCAATAAAATATTAGTATTTTGTTTGTTTGTTAATAAATTTACCCTTTTTGGCTTTATACTTTTGTAGTTTTGCTGGTATTATTTTATACTTTTTTTTATTTCGCGGCCGTAATTTAAACACAAAAATATTTAGAAATAAACATTATTACTTATGGTAAAAAATCGTACATACAATAACTAACAGCTGTGTATATAGCTGGTATTCTATCCGGGTATAAGCAGCAAGGTGAAAACCCTGTTTTACCCAATTTTGTTGTAATTGTAACTGTATCTTCAACCGTTTACGAAATATTAACTTTTAGAACAGAATAGACGAACGACAAAGTTTGAAAATAAACTATTTCACCAGATGTTGAAAATATTCTCCATCAACGGTTCTGCAGTAGATGAATCGATCTAAAAATTCCACCTGTACATTTTGTACTATACTTGTGGAGACAATTCTCGTATTACTCGTCGAATAGACTACACGGAAAAAAAGGAATACTTACACGAAGGCAAAAACACTTAACCTAAGTAAATATTTGAATTGTATATACGCAAAGACATATTGGCTTCAATTAAGAAATTAATGTATTTAATAATATATATTCATAACAAAATCGTATTAATTTCCACTAAATTTTTGTTATATTCTTTTAAGCAACTTATTTTCTTGGAAAATTAGCTTACCTAATTTCTTTCAAATATCAACTGACTACAAATAAGAACAGACATATCAGAACAAGAAAATATTTGCCTTGTTTTAAAATATTGCATTTTTAAACTAAGCATGGAAAAACTTATTATAAAATACTGATTACTTAAAACATGGATTTAGAGTCATTAAATTAAGATATTTTGTAGTTCATATAAGGAATGAAAATCTTTAAATAATAAAATAGTCCTTTTGTTCTAAAAGTAGGTAGTTTCAAACCTAATTAAAAGAAACTTACTCGGAAATATTTAATGCTTAATGCAAGTATTTTCCTCTCTTCACTTAATTTACAAAGTTCTTGATTTAGAGAACATTCCATTTAAAACAAGAACGTTAATATTTTGTTTTAAATATCAATAAGTTTGAGACGAGTAAAAAAAATCTTATTTAAAGAACATGTTTGCTTCGAATAAGTACCTTTTTTACTTGGTTTAATAAGATATATTTAAATTTACTTTTACCTACTCCATAATTTTTTAATATAAGTTTACTGAATTTTATAAGCTTAATAAACAAGGGAACGTTGGAACCCATGCGTAGCTATGTCAGTATATATGTTTCTTGTTAAGTAAGCTTATAGAAGTCTGCGAACTCATTTAAAAAAATTAAGGAACAGGTAAAAGTGAATCTAAGTAAATCTTATTAGCTCTCCTATTATTTGAAATTAAGCTATATATAAATAAAAAATATGAAACGTAGAATAAATTTACTATTTAAAATAAGTAATGAGCAAGGCTTTCATAAATAAATTCACAATAATATCAAAAAAATAATTATTGAAAAAGTGCAAACCAGGACATTTTAATGGTAGTAATAAAAGATCTGTTAAATAGCAAAATATGTTTATTGAAATAAAAGATAGATACAAAAGTTATATCAAAAAATTATTGGTTTTCGGTATAGCTACAGGGTGCTAAATTTGTTTAAAAACAAAATCTAATTTAGCATTTTATTCTTAAACTTAAACGTAAAGTAGATAATCGGAATTTCTTAATTTTATTTTTTACAAACTACTTAGCGATAAAATGCGCAACTTTGCCGCAATTTGACCGACTCTCTATCTCATATAGTTATCGAGATAGCAATGTTATTGCATCGAAATTGTAACACACCCTGTATTTATATGTAGTATGTAAATTATTTCTTCAAAGGTGTGAATTGAAAAAAATTTTCTATAAAATCTATATACATTTTATAGCGTACAGTTAAAAAATATAGATGAAACAAAAGTGCTGATGACGTACTTTTTAACTATATATAGTTAAATAGGTGCCTGATAATAATTTTGGAGAGGCGGTTTTTCCTTGTTTCATCCAGGTATTGATGAGTGTCGTAAAATTTTAGGACGCTGTTTCCTAAAGGAGAAGTCCCCAAAAGAGTTTTAAGATGAAAATCTGGCATTTTTTCCTTCAATAAACTAAGGTCGAAAATTGTGCTGGTGTCTAAGGTATTATCGATTGATATTAAATCGATAGGTGTGTCATAGCCAATAGGAATAGGAATGTTTGAACCACATGATGGCGTGTCTGATTCGGTGTCGGTTGATATGTCGGCGATAACCTAAAATAAAATAGTAAAATGATATAAATATAAATTATTTTTTGTGCTTTAAACTTTTTGCCTTTAATTTGACTTTATTCATGTAATATACAGTGTGTCCACGGATGAAATTCACTACCTATTATAGTACTTACAAAAACTCTCATTTTTATTTTTTCAAAAAAAATTAATTCTTCATCATTTCTTCTGCTTGTAATAAAAATAGAAATTGGGTTGAGAAAATTCGATTTTATTGTACAGGGTGCATAAAAAAAAAATATAGTTTTACGAAAGTAAAAAATATTATTTTCGATTACCTATTCGAAAAGAAGTTTTTCTTCATCATTTCTTTTACTTGTTATAAAAATACAATTCGGAGTAGAGAAAATGCGGTTTTATTGAACAGGGTGCGTTTTCCAAAAGTAAAAAATTTTACCCCACTGCAACAAATGGATTACTTACTTTCTTTGGGGATATCTTAAGCCAAAAGTGTATGCCACTGACTGGGAAGGTAATATTAAGATCTAAGTCTTAGAAAATTAGAATTTTTCTCGATGTATTAATTTAAATAAACAGTATTATTAAGTTCTTTCATTTTATTGCTTCAAAAAAGTTTAAATAAAAAAAAAATGCAATTTCGTTAAACTTTTTACTTTTTTTATGCATTTTGTAAAATAAAATCAACTTTTCTCAAAGCAAATTGTATTTTTATAAGAAGCAAAAAAATTAATAAGTCTTTTCGGAAGAATGAAAAAAATATTTTCTACAAGTATAGTGAACTCTATCCGTGGACACACTGCGTATAAAGTACCTATGTACGTACGAGTGTGTTTATTATTTTTACCCATTTTTACCTTGTTTTCAGACATCCAAACTTTTATGTTAGATAGGATACGTAATCTTACGCCAATTAATGGAACTAGCTCTTTCATTAAATCTTTGTTCCTGTAAAGTTCTTCTAACTGTTGTATGGTAATGTCATTGGCTTAAATAATTAAATCAAATTATTTTGCTGCAAAATATACAGTAAATTCTGCAATACAAGAACTATATCGGTACAATTTTTAATTTTAATAAAGAAACAAATAGCAAAAAGTTGAAAATAAATTTTAATATAGGTTAGGTTAGCCCATCGTAAATATTAATTTATTAAACAAAACCTTTAATTCATTAAACAAAATTTAGCAAAACCCATTATTTTCCAGGCATAACAATAACACAGTCATTCTAACTGTATTAGGTATTGTAACTGACCGATTTAAAACTCTGTCGAACTTTAAGTTCTAATGCTATCTAAGGTCTCAAGAAGAACTAGTCTGAGTTGAAGTTCAGATTCGGAAATATGCCGGTGAGCATAATTTTTGATTGCTACCTCGAACCCGAAATTTAGTTAAACCATCATAAATAACATGATAATTAGTATCTATTGACCACCTGATACTGCGTAAAATTAGTATTTGAAAAGGTTTAAAAAATCTTTATTTTGTATATCTGCAGGAATCATATTTAAATAAAAAGTAACGTGCGAGTCGGCCTCACGCACGGCCCTCCCTTTGTAGATGATTAAAAAACACTGTCAAACTGCCCCACACAATTTTAATAATACATAAAAATAACAAAAAAAAACTGACAAAAAATAGCAACAACTAAAACATAACTTATGTGACGTAAGTATTTAAAATCCGTTTTACCTAAAATTTAGAAAAATATATTTTAATATCCCTAAAAAAGACCTTCTGGCACGACCCCAGAAAAAAATATATTACGGAACCCTAAAAAAATAAGTTGATGACAACCCCCGAATGAAATGACGAATTTTAAATTTGAAATTTAAACGGAATTGGCAATGGGTTGGGTTTTTCGTATATCTTCGAAAGAATCAGAGTTTAAAAAAAATCTTTGTGGTATTTTATTTTGGACATGACCTATTTAACCCCCATAACCTATCACAAAGTCAAAGTACCTATCTACAAGATAAAAATGTACTTACCTTTAAAATTATCAATAATATTTAGGGGAACTCCCCAGGATTCTAATAGAATATCAATATCCATCATTTATTTCACACTACTTCAACGGTTTCTAACATCGAACTGCCGGTAGTGCCGGTCAACGCCAGTCAGCGCAGCGCTTACGCGCCGAAGAGCAAGAAGTCACGTCACAAAACGTGTATCGCGCCGTTGAAATTCTTAGAACTACGAACAATCAAGTACAGCGATACTTGAAAGAAAGCGCTGCGTTCTCCAAAGTAGCAAAGCTGCACTGCCCTTACTTTATTCAAGAATATTAAGTATTTTGATTTAAAACAGATTTTTTTTTGCTTTTAGTACCTAAAACTATTAAAATAAATATCATCTGTGTTAGTTCAAAATGCTGAACATTACTCTTTTTAAGTAGAATTTTAGGCTTTCTTCGAGATGAGAAATACTTAATCCGAATTAAAAAAATATTTTCTTTGAAAAACCTGCTCACTCTTTTAAAAAATATCTCAATAATTTGTTTTAAACTATTCTTTCTTCAAATAAGATTTTATTCAAAATTATTATATACTTAAAGTAAATAGTGTCGTTGGATCGGTCGAAAAACATTTATTTAAACGAAGTAAGGTAGCATTGAAACTAAGCAAATATTGACAAGAAAATGTACGTTCTTGAAATAAGAGTTCTCTTTTTTCCGTGTACTTAAGTGTGTCTATAAAGTTGGGTTTAGACTTTAGATATATAAACTAAATTTTTGACGTAGATCCACAAAAATTAGTCCGGTGGATTAAGATCGGGGGATCTGGGTGTTCACTCTATTAACCCCTCGTCTACCTATCCACCGCCCTAGAAAAATTGTATTAAAGTCTCTCTTACATGGGAACCATCATGCGGGGGAGCAAAATCCTGTTGAAACAATAGGGTTAATCTTGGTTGTTGGTAAATCAGGATCATTATCATCTGAAAATGGAGTGGCAAGAGCTAGAACCAGATCATTTCGAAGGAAATTTAGATATATTTCCCCAGTGAGGCGCTTATAAAAAAAGGTTCGTTAATTCTAACAATTCCCGCCCAGATATTAACCTTTTCGTTCTACTGGGTATTATTTTCTATGAACCAGTGATGATTTTCCTGTGCCCATCAGTATTTGTAGTTTTGTCTATTAACCTGATCATTTAAAGGAAACCTAGCTTCATCTTAAAAACAAATTCTTTGGAAAATTCGTGAGTGATTTTCTGTTGTATGCTCCATTATTATTTTACAAAATTACTGTCGTCTATCAGGATCATCGCCCAACAACTCTCTCTAACCAATTACTGGTTTGTAGGGATGAAACATGTATTTAAAAAAAATTAGATACTGTGGTAAGGTGAGAAGGTATCGTAGTCACGCCCAAGTTGTATGCTACAGCTATGAGAATCTTCCTGTAGTAATGATAATATGTTTATTTTTCTCCTCAGGTATACCAGGATGACCATTGATCACTTTTAACACTATCGTATACAGTGCGGAAAGTTCTCCACTTAAATGCTACCCTAGACACTGTCGATTGGCTAATAGGCGAGCGATTGGTGGATGATTAAAATTTCTATGCGTTTATCTTCAGCGAGGCGCATTTTGGATGTAATACCGTGCGAGCAAAAATTATTTGCATCAAAGAGGGCCTTGCATCTAAGGACGTAATGCTTAGCCGTAGGGCTTAATACCTGTTGGGTGTCAGTAACTAACCTGAATTAACAATTAATCAGTTATTCCGCCATCTTTGACAGTCGTTACAAGTAATTTGATTCATCGCTAATTTTTCAAATTTCTTGAACAATTTACACGATGGGCTTTACGGAACAGCACAAAACATTCATGGTTGAAGCGTATTTTCGAAACGGGGTTAGAGTAAATGGTGAGTGGCAATACAATTCGGGTTTGTGCATGGACGATTTTCACGAACATTTTCCTAACGTCGCTTTTATTGCTGGGGATTTTTTTGCCTGAAAAGACCGTGGCTGTGTTTAGGGAAACAGGTTCTATACAACACAAAAAAAGGAGCGGGAAGACCAACTGCAAGAACAGAAGAACTTGTTGCAAACGTTCGTAAAATAATGCAAAATACGCCAACAAATCGTATAAGACGCCTATCTGATAGAACATGCAGAATTATTATAAAGTGCAAATATTCCAAGAAATACAAGCCGCAGATTTTGAAAGACGCAGGAAGTACTCTTAATGGATTACCCAAAATTTATTGGAAAGCAATGATTTATTAGATCTGACATTTTTTCGGATGAAGCCTGGTTCCACCTCTCCGGTTATGTGAATTCCCAGAATACACGCATGTGGAGTAGTGAAAATCCCCATTTTTTTGTAGAGTCCACATTGCACCCTCAAAAAATTGGTGTCTGGTTAGCTCTTTCCCGAAGAAGAATTGTTGGTCCTACTTTTTCCATGACACAGTTACAGCAAAGCGGTATAGAGACAATATTTTGAATCCATTTGTGGAGCAATTACTTGACGACGAACTACGTTTTGGATATTTTCAACAAGACAGTGCAACCGCCCATATACAGCCGCCGAAACTATGAACTAATTACGCAATTTTTTCGACGACAGATTGATCAGTTTTCGATCAGACATTAAATTTCCACCTAGATCACCTTGCTTAGCGGTTATGGATTACTTCGTTTTTTCTCATTTAAAGAACATTATTTTTAAAACACCAGTTGCAAATTTAGAACAATTACAAGAAAGGATTATCCAAGAATGTGGTAACATTTCTCCGGAGATGCTGGTCAACACTTTCGAAAATATGAAGAGACGTGTGAAAATATGCTTGGAGCATGACGGTGGCCAATTTCAGCAATTTATGTAATTATTTTTCTTTTTCTTTCTGTATATTCTTACTTTGTTAATTTTGTAAACAACAAAAGTAAATTTGTATTTGTCTACTTATTTTATTACTTATTAGTTTGTCATATCATGTCATAATATGAATTTGACTAAATTTTCACCTTTGGTTAGATATATCTTCCCCATATCACTGTGATCTATAAACCAAGCCCTACGTTCTTTAATCCAGCCCTCTATGATGCAAATAATTTTTGCTCGCACGGTATTTATACTTCATATTTCGTAAACGGTTAAAGATGGGTATAGGGCATGATTTATGAAAAATCTTTAGAATTTATTGCAAAATGTAAAATGTACAAAATACATATAGAATTTGTCATTAAAAAAATTAAGTTGATACACGCATCAGCATTTTTATGATCCACCCTGTATAGTATTTTTGTCAATCAACTAGCACGAACCTAACGAATTGACAACGTTTGAGTAAAGAAAAATGAACAATATTCAACCATTTTTTAAATAATTTGTATTGGAAAGTAAAATATTTTTAAAAAAATTATAACATCATTATTAGCATGCCATGTGTTTACTTCTAATTTGCGGATAGATTGGTATTAATGACTTTCTGTATTTTTTTCCCATATTTCATTCATCGAAAACTCAAACATATCCTGTTGTTTTTTAGTCGCTTGTTGTGGTTTAAGTATAATTATAAATGTCACAAATTACCCAGTATCTCTTCAAAGGACGTTGGAAATTAACAAATCCATTGACTAATCGTCACTTGCCTAACTACCGACTAAATTTAAATTGCTTTGTCGTCTTTTGAGTTTGAATTTATCCCATCAATCATTGGCGAACGGCAGGCGTAAGCTATTGTTGCAGCATCATTGTTCCAGAAACAGAACGAAATTATGCTGAAAGTAAAAAATGGCTGGTTATAGTCTACCCAATCGTCCCACTATTAGACCAGAGTCGATAATTTTTGAAACCAAAAAAAAAAAAGAATAGGATGAAACTCATTGGAAAAGGAAGAGAATATAACAAAAATGAAAGGAAAAATAATTTTCGGGCGATCCGAGTTCGGGAAGTGGAAGGGGGTGAGTTTTTAAGGGTAGAAAACGATTTATCTCGATTTCCGGCAAAACTACAAGTCCTATGGAAAAACTTTAAATAGCCAACTTGTAGGTAATAAAAAGATCTACAACTTCTGTATTTACACTTTTTTCACATAACCTCAAAATTTATGTGAAAAATTCAAATAACCAAGTTTTTGTTTTTTTATTTTTATCTTTTACAAAAAAATGTTTATTTTCGCGAAATTTGGTGAAAACTTACTTTTTTATGTCCCAAACACACTGTAATTTTTTTGATTTAAAATATTTATTTTTCACCTTATTTTGACTTAATATCGATAAAGCACCCTAATTTTCAATCGAAAATTCTCACGTCAAAATATCTGCTTTTTTAAAAAAGTCGGTGGGCTTTTTGTTCGTTGAAATCTCTACTTTCTGATGGTGTAAAAAAATTATACATTGCTATGTTAAATGTTCTCAAAAAATGCAAAAAAACTCGAATCAGAAATTTTTTTTTAATCATTATGTACAATTTTGAGCTATTTGTTAAAATTTATACTTTAATAATATCAATGTAACATGGAATCTTACGTTTTTCGAGTAATTAAAGTATAAATTTTAATAAATAGCTCAAAATTGTACATAATGATTAAAAAAGAAATTGTAGATCTTTTTATTACCTACAACTTTGCCATTTAACGTTTTTCCATAGGACTTGTAGTTTTGCCGGAAATCGAGATAAATCGTTTTCTACCCTTAAAAACTTACCCTCTTCCACTTCCCGACCTCGGTCGCCCGTAAATAATTTTTCCTCTCATTTTTGTTTTATTCTCTTTTTTCCAATGGGTTTCATCCTACTATTATTTTTTTACTTTTTACCATTTTCAAAGGCTTCAGCCCTGGTCTATATTAAAATAATACGCACAAATTCTGATTACAAAATGTACATTCGTCGGTAAAACAAAAATATTTACAAAAAACCTATGTCATTATTTGCCATCTGCATCATATTATTAAAACAAAAAACCACTCTCCAAATCATGTCCCCATTTGTTAGTTATTGAAGTCTATGGTATTTTAGGGATAATTTATGTTAATAAGGTAGACTTACAAACGGTTCTATGAGGTTTTCTCATTTCGTCTCCCAATATGCCGAATACTTATGGTTTCGTTGTTTTCTTCTATACGTATAAAAATATTAAAATTTTTACCAATCTGCAGGATCACTGCCTTCATCTTCTCTCACCCTCTCTGGATAATGTACTACAAACATATATCGGATACTCTTCGACTACTGTTTATGCATAATACCATAATAATCGTTTCTGATGTAGAATTGCACACATTGCCATGCACAGCAAAATACTGTTAACAGTTAGGAAATTGGTCAAACTTTTTTGAAATTGACACTGACAAAATTATCAAATTATTTGTTGAAATCTTCATTAAAACAACTCATACTCTTGAACTTTTGCAAGTGATGTTTGAAGGTGGTAGGCAATGAAGTATTATCAAAAAAATTACCTTGTCTTTATTTTGTTACTTAACATAATGTTAGTAAGTATCTCTATCCGTTTTCAAATTATAATTCTAAGGCTACTGTCTTAAATACAATGTGCAATTAATGTCTCCGCCTACGTGCTCATTGGAGTGTGAGATTAGAAGGATAACCAAAAACTATAATATCAAAACAGCCTTCTAATCCGGAAATCCGCTTAGAAGCTTTCTTACAAAAGTAAAAACCCCCCATTAATAAAAACACAAAAAATGGTATCTCTCAAATACCTTGCGAGTGTGGCGAATCGCACATTGGATAAACAAAAGGACCTCTTCTCGTACGAGTTAAAAAAAAACATTTGACATATCGACGGTAACACTTCAATATGTCGTAACTCCGAATTCATGCAAAATGAGATTTCCCGCTTAAACTGTTAATGTAATCATAACACGTGGCTATGAAAATTCTTATTGGCTTTCGTTTAGAGAAAGGGCCAATAAGAGACAAAAAACAATATGTCGTAAATCTAACGGGGTTGCAATTTGTCGTAAGTCATAAAGTACAGACACGATTGTCAATGGTGTTTTAACAGCAGGTGTGATATTATTATAGTTTTGGTAAGTAATATACCAACTAATGCATGTATTTTATATAATTGTATTGATAAAAATATAACTCTAAGTGATTTATTTTTGGTTTTTAGTTAATTAGGTATACATATTAAGTTAATTTTCATTATTAAAATATGAACGTTGAGTTAGGCATTATTGAACCCATGAGTTACCTTACTAAGTTGTGATATATACGACATATTTATTTTACAGTTTTTATCGATTCCTGAAAAGTAGGAGATTTTGAGTTACGACATATTGAAGTGTTACCGTCGATATCCCAAATAGGTGAAACTTCGAGATCAGGTATAGCGAAACATGTATGGACCAAATAACATAATATACAGGTGTCAGAAGCCAAGGTTTTGGCCACGGAACAACACTGCCGAAAACGCAAATTCAAAGGAGCAGCTTTTATGAATTAAAATACCCATGTATTTAGTAAAGAGACATCCCCGATAGCTGAAAGGCTCTCCTTGTCCAAAACAAACAGCTCACACTGGTCCATCGGCAAGCATCGACCTATACTATATATGCTCTATGCTTGAAGGGTAATCTTTAAACATAAGGATGTTGTTTTCTTCGATTGCAGCAATTTTTTGTAGTTGTGGAGGACATTGTTGAACTATCAAAATTTTATTGTCTATCCTAAATTCATATTAAAAAATTGGACAACGTTTATGAATAATTTTTTTCCTTCTTTCTCTTCCCTTAGTGTATGTATTAATTCCACAATAGTCTGTCTAAAATATACGAGTCGGTATCCAAGTTTATCATCTTTAGCATTTACATCGCCTAACTATTGTTTACGAGCCTCGATTAAAAGATATCTCCTCGTTGTAGGTAACAAGTATTGCCGTTAGTTTTAGGCATCATAATCCTTCATCTGTTCGTGCATTTCAGCGACCATAGACCCACACATCGCTGGCCGAATTGAGATGTATTAAAGAGAGAAGCGGACAATATGGCGGCGTCCGTAGAAATAAATAAAATACGCGACTCTGCGTCTACGACACGGGCAAGACATAACTCCTTTCAGGCCGTTGGAGACAGAAGAATGGATCCGAGACACGAACTTTGTATAACAACCCGGAGCAACAATGATGGAGTGCATATTGTCCAACAGCACTGAGAAATAATTGAGCACGCGTTGAGTTATTGGTTATGAATCTTAGACATGATATATATTTGGGTTAAGTTTATACAATTTACCTAATATTTTAGGGACTAGTTTTATATGCTAGGTTTATGATTGATTGTTTTTCAAATTCTACCAGTAGTTCTCGTACCGTGCGAGCAACAATTATTTGCATCAAAGAGGGCTTGGATTAAAAAACGTAAGGCTTGGTTTAGATCTCAATGATATGGGGACGATATTATATCTAACCAAATCTAGGTTAAAATTTTGTCAAATTCATATTATGACAACCATGATATGCCAAACTAATGAGTAATAAAATAAGTACACAAATACAAATTTATTTTTGTTGTTTGCAAAATTAACAAAGTAAGAATATAAAGAAAGAAAAAGAAAAATAATTACATAAATTGCTGAAATTGGCCACCGCCATGCTCAAGCATAAATACACACATCTCTTCATATTTTCTAAAGTGTTGACCAGAATCTCTGGAGAAATGTTACCACATTCTTGGATAATCCTTTCTTGTAATTGTTCTAAATTTGCAACTGGTGTTTTAAAAATAGTGTTCTTTAAATTAGGAAAAACGAATTAATCCATAATCGTTAAACAAGGTGATCTAGGTGTCTTTCAAAATCTGCGGCTTGTACTTCTTGGAATATTTGCACTTTATATAAGGAAATAAATTTAGCTGCTTCTTAAGAATAGTCCTGCATGTTCCATAAGATCTTCACACTTCTTGGAACATGCGTCTTATACAATTTGTTGGCGTATTTTGCATTATTTCACGAACGTTTGCAACAAGTTCTTCTGTTCTTACAGATGGTCTTCCTGCTCCTTTGCTGTGTTGAATAGAACATGTTTCCCTAAACACAGCCACGGTTCTTTTCAGGCAGTGATAAAAATTCCCAGCAATAAAAGCAACGTTAGGAAAATGTTCGTGAAAATCGTCCATGCACAAACCCGGATTGTATTGCCTCTCACCATTTACTCTAACCCCGTTTCAAAAGTACGCTTCAACCATGAATGTTTTGTGCTGTTCCGTAAAGCCCATTGTGTGAATTGTTCAAGAAATTGGAAAAATTAGCGATGACTCAAATTACTTATAACGACTGTGAAAGATGAGGGAATAACTGATTGATTGTTAATTCAGGTAGTTACTGACACCCAACGGCTAAGCATTACGTCCTTAGATGCAAGGCCCTCTTTGATGCAAATAATTTTTGCTCGCACGGTATAAACATTAGAAAGTTCTTTTTTTAAGAAAATAGGAAATCCCAAATAAATTTTATTATTTACAAAATGGGCGCATTTATATTTATTTTTTTTCAATAAGAAATCTCAAGATAAAACGACCAAGATTTTATCTAGTTCGTTCAACTGAACGGGATGGATTCTTCACACTCCTTCTGACGAACAAAGTTTTCCTAGTAGAACATGACCCATAAAAACCCAAAGTCTTAATTCGAAATTATAAAACATTCCTTTCCCTTTAGTACGATTTTATAAATCTGCGTCTTAGTTTAGAATCAAAACTTTATAATTAATTAATTTTTAATTAATAAGATTATAAAGGTTTTTTTTCTAATTGATATGAATAAAGTTCTGATCATACAATTGGTTTGTGATATCAAATAATTCTAAAAGGAAGGCTTGTTAACTGGAAAGCCATAATTATTTTAGACAAATACAAATTTATTTTGTTTTTTACAAAATTAACACAGTAAGAATATACAGAAAGAAAAATAATTACATAAATTGCTGAACACTTCAACCATAAATGTTTTGTACTGTTCCGTAAAGCCCATTGTGTGAATTGTTCAAGAAATTGGAAAAATTAGCGATGAATAAAATTACTTGTAACGACTGTCAAAGATGGCGGAATAACTGATTGATTGTTAATTCAGGTAGTTACTGACACCCAACAGGTATTAAGCTCTAGTGCTAAGCATTACGTCCTTAGATGCAAGGCCCCCTTTGATGCAAATATTTTTTCTCGCACGGTAGAAAAAAAATATTTACAACTATGCAACAGCCCCAAGTTAAATTATCAAAACAATATGTTTGCTAATTTTAAATTTCGTTGCTTACTGTTTATTCGACTTGCTCTATTTTAACATGCAGCCTAATTACATTTTCGACGAGAGAAAAAAAATAACCGTATGTAAACGCAGATAGGTAACAGGAAAGAGGTTCTGAATGACTTAGCACATTAGTGAATGATTTTAAAAAAGAAGCACCGGGCTAATGTTGAAATTTAAACCGATGAATGAGCAAACCAAAATATCCAGTCGTTAAGTTCTTTCAAGTTCCTTAAAGAAAGAGAAAAAATAGTTTGTGCTAATTATTGACAAGGTACGTTTATTTAAAGCTTAGAAAATGGGTCTAGGATTGAGAAAAATTTGTGCCAGAAAGAGAAATATTTGAAAAAACAGACACAAAAAAATTTACAACCATAATATAGCGTATTTTGTATTAACCCATATTAAATAAATTGCTACTAGGACAGTGTTTTTATTGGTAGTAATCAGTTCCATTAGCAGCACAGTCTTGTTGAATAATGAACTATTTTTAATACAGCAATTTTATTAAGAAATATATTGTATCTTTTCAATGCGACGCATTTTGTTCCTAGTAAAGCGCTTTCTCTACAATTAGGAAAGCAGAAAAGCATCCCCAAAGACGAATTGTATTCGTTAGAACCTATAATCCACAAGACGTTAGTGTGGGTTCGTAGCGATCGGCAATCGCCGCCCGCCGTAGTATTAGTTTTAACCTATTTGTTGCGCAGGTCATCGTTGTTCGGAGTCTTCTAGCTGTTCTGTCTGAATTTGAATTTCATTGATCGTATCGATACCTGTTTCAAGTAATTTATTTTTACTTTGTATTTAACTTTTTTTTTACTTTGCATGTCAGATAAAGCAATAGAAGATTCTTATTTCGCGCAACCCATCATTAGTATTGGACATTATAATCTACGGACGAATTGGATCATCTCAGTAAACCATGTTGCATAATAGATAATTATATGCAATGTTAAACGACAAGAACAATATCACATTCAGTGGCGGCTGGATAATGAAGGGCTCTGGCGCGCCGCCCTCCCTGCAATTATTTCAAACAGAATCCAAAAATACTTTACTTAAAAAACCAATCACGCAATGTATGCAGGCAATCAATTAAAATAATTCAAACCAAACGTAGCCCTATTCTAACGGGCAGGCTATACTCATAGACAAGCGAGTTGCGCGCTCTCAAGGTTGTACTAAGCGCGGGCGGCGGCGGGCGACCGTCCCGATTCAACGCGCCTTCTCGATGGGTTGTCATGACGACGGAGGCCTGACGTCACCTACACATTGCACAACGAGCGGCCACGGAGAGCTCCAATTTTCCGGATATACGGTTGTGAGGACAAAAATTATTTTTTTTGTTTCGTGTGTCTTCTTTTTGACGGGGATGATAATTGGACTATAAATGGGGTGCAGGACTTAAAACATTTTTCAGAGAAAATTAAAAAACATGAAAATAGTGCAAAACATCGTCATACTGTGGTAAGTTTTGAGATGTTAGGACAAACTAATATTTTAACTTGTTTAAGTAGTGTGCTTATGCTAATGAAATTAAAATTCACAACGAGAAAGTTAGAAAAAACCTTGAAAAAAACAGACACGTACTTTCGAAAATAATAGACATTTTAAATTTTTTTTATTTAAAGCCAGCGCCCCCCTGACTCGCTAGTCACGAGCCGCCACTGATTACATTATAAGCTATTTAAATTTTTGAGTGTGAATGTTAGTAGTTAGTTAATGTAAAGTTTCATTACAAATGCCAGTAGGAATTAATACATTACATCAAACCAGATTACACCCCCAATAGAACTTAATAATTACTGTGAGTATTTGGAGCAATAATGGCTATGGTAGCATTAACTCCTATTTCCTATTGGCTAAAATACCGTGATATTATCACTGCACAACGGTTTAGCAATTTTCGTTATATTACAGTAGGAAAGCGCGTTGCTGTCCCATATAGTATTAAACTGTTATATAAAGAGTAGAGTTTTCTCAGTGCGCCAGAAAAAATTATAAATACTATAGTAATGTAATATATTTAGTAATTTCTTGTGTGTCGTATGTGTGTTAGTCTTGCACACGGAAATATGTCCTAAACTATAAGGGTGGGAGGGACATGACATTTAATGACATCTCCAAAAAGCTTTGAAAAATGATTACAAATATTTTTAAAAATTTAACATTAAAATCTTTACAGGCAATCAACGACAGATGCAAGCTTTTTTAAATATATAGTATTATTTCATTCATTGTGTGTTTTTTTAGTCGCAAAATCTTAGTTTAAAGTGATATTCATTTGTTTGGATTTATTGTTATTTTTGTCTAAGGCTAACTTCCTAAACATTTTCTGATTTTGTACGAAAACTTTACTTTTGAGGTGGCTCCAACAAAAAAAAACAGTTGTTAAGATCTGGCAATCTTGCCGGCCACTCAATGTAACTCTTCTTCCTATCCACTGATAAGAAAAACTTTCAGTCAAATATTATTGAACATATTGCGCGTATTGTAGTAGTGAAACCATATTCAACCATAATGAATATTTGCTTCTGCATGAGCTGGAATAAGATCTTCTGGCAAAACTGAAGAAGAAAACTGAGATATAGCGGTCATTTAGAGTTAGAATATCTTTAAAAAAGGTTTACCCAATGACTCTGCCACCAATTTATATGCCCGCCTAATAATTAATATAATTTGTCAAGATAACGCACAACACTACATTTTTATCGTAATATACTATTTGCGATAATATGATCATGATCACTTTAGTAATATTAAAAATCTTTCAAATCTTTTAATAAAATAATTCAGAACAATCTGATAAAATATAAGGCAAAATCGAAACTGATGTGGATTTTATTGGGAGATGAAAGGATAAAAGGCTATAATGGTGTCGGGTAACCATGCATTACAGGATTTATCTGTTTTTCTTTGCTTCTTAGTTCGCAGGGTTGCCATGTTCAAAATATAACAACAAAGTCAAAATTATTTTTTTACTATTGTGCTATTAAATACTTTCTGTGATTTAAGGAAAAGTAAGTGAAACAGTAATACATAAACGGTAAACTGAGATATATCTGGAAATTAAACATCCCAAAGTGTTTAAAGAGAAAAGTTTACAATTAATGCGTACTGCCTGTACTCACCTATGGGGCAGAAACCCTCACAAAACAATCTGTGAACAAAATACGCATCGCCCAGAGAGGGATGGAAAGATCAATGCTAAGCCTTTCCCTCAGAGACAGAATAACGAACGAACAATTGCGGAGGATGTCGGGTGTAACAGATGCGATAGAACGCATAGCCACTCTAAAGTGGAACTGGGCCGGCCACATGGTTAGATTTACGGATGGCCGATGGACACGAAAAATTCTGGAATGGAGACCGAGGTAGGATGCATATCGCAATAGAGGCCGGCCACCAACAAGATGGTCCGACGACATCAAGAGACTCCGGACAAATTGGATGACCGTAGCTCAAGAACGGCACAAATGGAATATACTATGGGAGGCCTATGTCCAGCAGAGGATGCAGATGGCTGGTTGATGACGATGATTAAGTGAAACAGAATACAGGCCTGTTTATTAAAAAAATAAATAAAATTTTGACTTTTACCAGGTGGAGCAAAGAATCAGATCAAACTGTATAGTCGTAAAGCAAATCAAAATGACAGTTGTATTTTAATATTTTTGTCACAGAAAAAAAAAGGTTTATTGTGTCAAGTCACGAATTTTTTAAAATAATAGATAATTACGATCTTTTTACTTCAACGTAACAAAAAGAAAACTTGTACCTTTTCATGGGTAATTTTTTTTTATCGATGTCAGTACTTTTTCGACTTATTTCGTTGATGTTTTTTGTTGAACGGCCCGGGAATAAGCGAATGTAGAAATATACTGGTTGCCACAAGCCTTTTTTTTTGGATGGCGAGCCAATAAAATATAGGTAATATAATGTGTGTAAATTAAAATTTCACCCCAAAACGGAAAATGTATAATGAATCTTATCGAGTTTTAAAAAAAAAATTTGTATGGTTTTCAATCAGGGTTTAAAAACCTCTCTTTAAAGGCCTCTTACCCATATTTATAAACTATGTATTTACGGACATCCAAATTATTTTATAGAATACCTACCTACTTTTTTGTAATTTATATAAGCATTTACTTAATTTTTTAAAAGTAAAAATAAAAATATTTTGTCCAGCCTTACCTATATACATTTAGTTGGACTTGCATCCAGGAACGCAACAACAACATGGCGTTTTTACTATAAAACTTGGAAAGCTAAACCACAAGTTATACAATAAAATAGACAATAAGGGAGATGCACTTATTATTTAATATGCATAAAAGAAAACTCGCGCGACTGTAAAATCAACATCGAATAAATCCAGCTGATTTCGTAAGGTCACGCCCCACAGAATTCATGGAGACGAGACGGGACGGACTTAAAAATATACTGGAATTAGCGTTGATTGTATCTTTTGATAACTTTCCTGATTTTGGCAATTATTTTTAACGTACCTTCATAAGATTTGATAAAAGACTACAACTCCCTAGGTTTATAACTTTTATAAAGTGATAAGACTTTTTTTAAATTTGAATTAAACAGTTTTATTTCAAAATAATAAGTTCAGCCGACGTTTAACACCCGAAGGCACCGTAAGCAAATTTTGCGGATTAATTAGGCAAGCCAGGATCAGGTTAAAACATGCACCGCAAGAAAAATGTGGTTTAAGCTTCAGATTATCTAATTGGTCAACGAAGCGTGGATTAGCGATCGACGTCTAACCTCAAAATCAAATTTTGGCACTATTTCTATTTTTTTGCAATTTTTTTATTATTTCGGCATAAAATGGAGTTTATAGAGGAGGAAATATTTATTGATGACCTAGATATTCCCGACATCATCAACTTTGGCTTTCCTCGCAGAATCTACGAAATAAGTGATTATTTTGACTTAATGGACAATAATTCATTTTTTCGAAGATTTCGCCTCACAAAACCTATGTACAGTTCTCAGCTTGCTGGAAAACATAGAAGAAGAAATTAAATTTCAAAATGACTTGTAAGTTTATAAATAGCAGGGAGTACAATGGGATCAGATGGACTCCTACATGGTTACTACTCCTGGATCTACTATAATCTTATTTGTATTAGAAATAATAGTATAACCTTGATGAACCAGTTCCTGGCCACATTGCGTCTGTACTTTTGTGGGGGGCATCAGACTATAACTGGAGATGTTCTTGGCTGCCATCAGTGTACAATTTTCAGAATTTTAAATCGGGTTACAACGGCCATTGCAAGAACAATTAAAAACAAAAAGAATTCTTCGTGAACTCGCTTCCAAGCTTCAGATTTATCACCATTTGAAACTTTGTTTGTTAAAAGTCTTCGATGAAATTGGCATGTTTTAGCAGTATCCTCATGAGACTCCTCGAAAAAAGCTGGTAATTCTTTTTGCGTTTTCACTCATTTTTGAAAATTAAACCAAAAAAAAAACTAAGAAATTTTTGACGTTTATTCCTCAACTGTCGAAAAAAACTTGCGATTCCGTTGTCCCAGATTTCTAATTCGGATTAAATAATCTACGACACCCGAATGCACCGTAAGCAAATTTTGCGGATTAGTTAGGTAATCCGGGATTAGGTTAAATGTTTACATGCGCCGCAAGAAAAATGTAGTTTAAGCTTCAGCTTATCTAATCGGTCAACGAAGCGTGGATTGCCCTGGATTAGCGATCGACGTCTAACCTCAAAATCAAATTTTGGCACTATTTCTATTTTTTTGCAATTTTTTTATTATTTCGGCATAAAATGGAGTTTATAGAGGACGAAATATTTATTGATGATGACCTAGATATTCCCGACATCATCAACTTTGGCTTTCCTCGCAGAATCTACGAAATAAGTGATTATTTTGACTTAATGGACAATAATTCATTTTTTCGAAGATTTCGCCTCACAAAACCTATGTACAGTTCTCAGCTTGCTGGAAAACATAGAAGAAGAAATTAAATTTCAAAATGACTTGTAAGTTTATAAATAGCAGGGAGTACAATGGGATCAGATGGACTCCTGCATGGTTACTACTCCTGGATCTACTATAATCTTATTTGTATTAGAAATAATAGTATAACCTTGATGAACCAGTTCCTGGCCACATTGCGTCTGTACTTTTGTGGGGGGCATCAGACTATAACTGGAGATGTTCTTGGCTGCCATCAGTGTACAATTTTCAGAATTTTAAATCGGGTTACAACGGCCATTGCAAGAACAATTAAAAACAAAAAGAATTCTTCGTGAACTCGCTTCCAAGCTTCAGATTTATCACCATTTGAAACTTTGTTTGTTAAAAGTCTTCGATGAAATTGGCATGTTTTAGCAGTATCCTCATGAGACTCCTCGAAAAAAGCTGGTAATTCTTTTTGCGTTTTCACTCATTTTTGAAAATTAAACCAAAAAAAAAACTAAGAAATTTTTGACGTTTATTCCTCAACTGTCGAAAAAAACTTGCGATTCCGTTGTCCCAGATTTCTAATTCGGATTAAATAATCTACGACACCCGAATGCACCGTAAGCAAATTTTGCGGATTAGTTAGGTAATCCGGGATTAGGTTAAATGTTTACATGCGCCGCAAGAAAAATGTAGTTTAAGCTTCAGCTTATCTAATCGGTCAACGAAGCGTGGATTGCCCTGGATTAGCGATCGACATCTAACTTCAAAGTCAAATTTTGGCACTATTTTTTTATAAGTGTTGGATTTTTTTGCAATTTTTTTTATTATTTCGGGATAAAATGGAGTTTATAGAGGATGAAATATTCATTGATGATGACCTAGATATCCTCGACATCATCAACAATTTGTGCGATTCCGTCGTTGTCAGATTTCTAATCCGGATTAGATAATCTAATGACGACGCATAGCTACAGATAAGAGATTACAAAAACTGGATCGGGGAACTGGGATTACAAACCACAAACGCTGCATTCGGGTGCTGATTACAAAAACTGGATCGGGGAACTGGGATTACAATCCACAAACGGTGCAATCGGGTGTTATAAATATTTGTTGAAGAAAAACCAACCGATGTCAACGTGTTGTCATGATTTGACAAGCAAAACTAACCTAACGCCATTTGAACCAATCGTTAAATAAAAACTCCACTTTATTAGTTGACATGTATTCCATACATAGAAAATTTACCCTAAATTGGTGCGGATAAACTTCGGCTACGTCTCGGAACTGTTCCCCGTAGCGCGCAGACATCCGGAAAAATTCTGGCTAACCGGATATTGGAAATGCGATATTTATTAGATTTTTAGCAGCACGAATTTCCTACCCAATATCACGAGCTGTTCAATAAAGGGATTTTCTCGATTACTTAAAGGGTTAATAAACAGACTTGGAAAAAATAGTTTTTCTTTATATGGGGTGAGTTATTTTAAAGGGTTGCAAGTCGGTACCTCGTTAACGAATAAAATGCAGTGTAGAAGAATCAATCATTTTTATTTCGCTTGTTTAATGTTTTATGTTTTGGTTTTGTCAACTTAACTTGTTTATAAAGAAAGAAAACGGTTCTAAGTAGAAAATCATATTTTAATAAATTCTAAAGAATTTTGTTTTTGTAGGACTAACCTAGGGTTTGTTAAGAATAAAGTCCACTTAGGCTTATACCGTGCGAGCAAAAATTATTTGCATCAAAGAGGGCTTGGAATAAAAAACGTAGGGCTTGGTTTAGATCACAATGATATGGGGACGATATATCTAACCAAATCTAGGTTAAAATTTTGTCAAATTCATATTATAAAAATAAAATAAGTAGACAAATACAAATTTATTTTTGTTGTTTACAAAATTAACAAAGTAAGAATATACAGAAAGAAAAAGAAAAATAATTAAATAAATTGCTGTACTTGGCCACCGCCATGCTCCAAGCATAAATTCACACGTCTCTTCATTTTTTCGAAAGTGTTGACCAGCATCTCTGGAGAAATGTTACCACATTCTTGGATAATCCTTTTTTGTAATTGCTCTAAATTTGCAACTGGTGTTTTAAAAATAGTGTTCTTAAACTTAGCTGCTTCTTAAGAATAGTCCTACATGTTCCATAAGATCTTCCCACTTCTTGGGACAGACATCTTACACAATTTGTTGGTGTATTTTGCATTATTTCACGAGCGTTTGCAACAAGTTCTTCTGTTGTTACAGATGGTCTTTCTGCTCCTTTTTTGTGTTGTATAGAACCTGTTTCCCTAAACACAGCCACTGTTCTTTTCAGACAATGATAAAAATCCCCAGCAATAAAAGCAACGTTAGGAAAATGTTCGTGAAAATCGTCCATACACAAACCCAGATTGTATTGCCACTCACCATTTACTCTAACCCCGTTTCGAAAATACGCTTCAACCATGAATGTTTTGTGCTGTTCCGTAAAGCCCATTGTGTGAATTGTGCAAGAAATTGGAAAAATTAGCGATGAATCAAATTACTTGTAACGACTGTCAAAGATGACGGAATAACTGATTGATTGTTAATTCAGGTAGTTACTAACACCCAACAGGTATTAAGCTCTACGGCTAAGCATTACGTCCTTAGATGCAAGGCAATAATTTTTGCTCGCACGGTATAATATTATGTTCAGCATGCATATATAGGGTGTTATGGAATAGCCTTATTATACTTGAACTGGTAAATACTGAAGTGGAAAAGTAACATCGCAAAAAAAATTTTTAAGTATTTCTTTGCTAAGCGAGATTAACCACTTTATTTCTCTGGTATGGCACAAAATGTACACCTTAATATATAAACAAATCGTTATAAATCAATCAATAAAGAAATTCGACAAAATTGTAAAAAGCCTTTCTAAAAAGGATCGGATATATTATATTCTTTTTAAGCAAGTTAAAAAAAAAGTTTATCGCCCAAAAGTCTGGCCTGGTTTGACACCCACAGCTATGAATGCTCTCAGGAGTTCTAAGTAGATCTTGATTCTCTTTTACATAGGTACAGGGTTATCCAACCAAGACTAGACAAGGCGATTTTTTGACTTTTCCTGTACTTTTATAAAAAAAACTGAAATAGCCATCTTAAGTCATTTTCTCCCGCGAATTCGAATATCTTCAGCAAAAAACAATTGAACATCAAACAAAAGTACTAGGGGTCACTTTGATATTTTTTTAAATGGGATGCCGTATTTTTAATGAGCTTATCCGATTTCTCATATAAATTTTGATCTAAAATGTTGGATTTTTAATTCAAAAACGCCTTTTTTCTTCAGTTTTAAATTCGGAAAATGTTCGTCTACGGTACGATTAATACCTGATAGATGGATACCCGTTTCACCTGTTCACCCTTTAACCTGCTTTAAAGCGTCCGTCAGTTAGACAAAATAATCAAGTGTCAAATTTCTATATATTTTTCACGTTCTTTGTGTTTGTCGAGCATTCTCTCCACTTTTGTAATATAATTTTATTACACAGCCGTTCTTCTAAAGAATATTTCATTATTTGTAATTAATTAGTGAAAAATATATAGAAATTTGACACTTGATTATTTTGTCTAACTGACGGACGCTTTAAAGCAGGTTAAAGGGTGAACAGGTGAAACGGGTATCCATCTATCAGGTATTAATCGTACCGTAGACGAACATTTTCCGAATTTAAAACTGAAGAAAAAAGGCGTTTTTGAATTAAAAATCCAACATTTTAGATCAAAATTTATTTGAGAAATCGGATAAGCTCATTAAAAATACGGCATCCCATTTAAAAAAATATCAAAGTGACCCCTAGTACTTTTGTTTGATGTTCAATTGTTTTTTGCTGAAGATATTCGAATTCGCGGGAGAAAATGACTTAAGATGGCTATTTCAGTTTTTTTATAAAAGTACAGGAAAAGTCAAAAATCGCCTTGTCTAGTCTTGGTTGGATAACCCTGTACATAATATTTTGTAGAATAAAAACAGATGAAAAAGTACAAAAAGAAGTATATAGTACATAATTATCATTACAAGACAGTAATGATTAAGTAGGTATCTACATTTCTACATATTGTCGAGCAACCCTGATGGGAAATAATTGAGCAAGCTTTGAGTTATTGGCCCTAAATGCATAATATCCCTGATATGATGTATTAGATTCTGTGATTAGGCAATAGGCGGCTCATCAGCTAATCAATCTCAATTTAACCAGTTGCCTGGAAAATTTCTTGATTAGCTGTTGGACGTATATAGAGCTACCCGCGCCCAATCTCAATGCAGGATTCGATAGTACAGCATTAATTTTCGAAATTTTTAAGGATGATAAAAAAAAATACTTTGGAAAGTAATGAGATTTTAATCCTGCAAATTTGGATAATGAGATTTTCGGACAAGCTCCCTTCTAATAAAGTAACTTTTGCGTTTTCCGGCTATACCGGAAGTTGTCTTAAACTTTTTTTTAAATAGAGCACCCTATATAATATATTTCTAATGTGTTTATTTCTTCATATTATACAGGGTGTTAATTAATGTCATGCAGATATTTCAGGGGGTGATAGTACTCGTCAAAATAAGAAAAAAATACAAATATATGCATGGTCTAAAACGCGTTATTTTCGTTATACAGGGTGGCAACGTTTCAAATTTTTTTCTCGTATTTGGCGTTTTCTCTCTTATATTCTGCGATAATTGTTTCAAATTTGTAACATCAACCCTTTTTTAAAGTCTTTACAATAAAGTATCAAAATTGTCGGTGGCAGTATACAGGGTGTTACATTTTCTTGAATCTGCTATATTTTTATCTTTCAGAACAATTTTTTTTTGGCTCCCTGTATGAATTCCGGTATGAAATTTAAACTATCTGTTCCTTTGTTTAGCGTTCTGGTATCTTGCACTATTCTCGTATCTGTGACCGTTTTCGATTTATTTGCAAAAATAGCCATCGATGGAATTAAGTGTAGGCCAAATAACGCAGAGTAAAAAGCCGTGTAACAAAACAATTTATTAGTTAATCAAATAAAAATTAAACAAAATTATAAAAACTGTTGAAAATGTTCGCCCTTTGCTAAAATGCACGAATCAAGTCTTCGCCTCATGGACTGACGGACTCTGCCAAATATTCCAGGAGTATTGCGAATGATGTCGCATAAAGGTATTATTCTGTTTCTTAAATCCTCTTTTGTCTGGACTCTAATGCTTTCAGGTGTCCCCAGAAAAAGAAATCCAGGCTATTCAGGTCTGGGGATCTAGAGGGCCATGGCTGAGGTACCCCTTGACCTATCCAACGGTTGTTAAAAATTTTATTGAGAAAGTTTCTCACCTTTATGCTATGCTAAAGTGCGGTGGTGCAGCATCGTGCATGAACCACATTTGGTTTCTGACAAGAATTAGTACCTCTTCTAGTAGCCCTGGGAGTTCCTTTTTAGGAAATTGACGATAATATTGTCCGTTTAGCAGGGCCGTTCTTAGGGGTGTGCAGGTTGTGCAGGCACAAAGGCGGCCAAACTAAAGGGCGGCCGCAGGCTGCCAGGCAGAAACTGTAAAACACCCGCAAAATTGAATTTCATACACAAAGTAGTCCTAAAACGACAAAAAAACTTCTAGTCTATAGTTTTCACATTACAGACAATTAAATTTTTTATACTGTAGGTAAATAATATAATAAAAATAGAATATAAAATAGATTTATGGTTCTTTTGTCTGTGGAGTTCACAAAAAATATGACTCGTTCGTTCGGCGTCTTCCGACAAAGGGACGATACATGGCGGCCGCTCTTTGATATGATATGTTCGGCGAAAATGATAAAATTGCAGAATACAGAAAGAATTTATCAGTTTGGAAGTACACTTTGGTTTGGATGTTGTCCAGCAAAAGTTTTACCTTTAGTACCTTGTTGTTTTCTCTACTTCGATTGCGATTCCGATTTCCGATTGTGTATTGTGGTGATTAAAACATTATTTTCTTTAGTTGAAAGATAGAAGGTAAGTAATTTTTTGATACACTTAATAACCAGATATTATAATATAATTACTTTAAAAAATGCTAAATTATTGATAAATTTGAAAATGAAAATAATAGCGATTGGGATTAAAATAAAAAGACGCTCCATTTTATTATGTATAATTTTTCGTTCCAGAACTTAAAGTATGGTACATACCTAGTTTACTTTTTTAAGAACATCATATTATTATTTTATTAATTATTATTAACATTAATTTGTATTTTTTTTTTTAAACATTATATGAACAACTCTAATGGATTATATTAATGTTTCTTTATTTTCAGATGTCCGATAGAAAGACGAAACGATTGTCTGGAGCACAATACAAAAAACGGAAATTACAAAAAGAAGAAGATAAAAGCAAATTATGCGGATATTTGTATAAATTCTTAAAAACTGAACCACTTGAACCAGTTCCGTCAACATCGTCACAGAGTGGGGTCAGTGGGGATATTTTTCAAGGGAGGAACTTTATTTTGAATTAACAACATTTAAATCTTTAACAGATGTAAAGCATGTCACAGGAACGACTCACAAATTTAGGCATAATATCGATTGAAAATGACATCTGTGAAAAGTTAAATCACTCGCAACTTATTGACGAGTACGCATCTATAAAAGCCAGAAAAATATTTATTTAAAAAAGTAGAAAGATATTTCTTTTTTTTCCTACAGCAACCCAGACTGGGAGTGTGATTATGAGTTTTGTTATTTTGTTTGTTTTACCTTTATATTTTTGTTATAGAGTATTAAGTTTTTATTTACTTTTATTTTGTATTAGAAAAGAGATTAAAGTTTTGGTTCATATTTTGTTTTATTGGTTGTTAAATATTACTTAATATTTAAATAAATAATACTTTAAAAAATTTAGTTGTTTTAAATATACGGGCCGCCGAGGGGGCGGCTTTTCGATGCTCTGCACAAAGGCGGCAGAGGGGCTAGGAACGGCCCTGCCGTTTAGCCGTTTATTATATTATTATTGCGTTATTTCGAATACACTTAATTTCCATCGATGGCTATTTATGCAAATAAATCGAAAACGGTTATAGATACGAGAATAGTGCAAGAGACCAAAACGCTACACAATGGAACGGAGAGTTCAAATTTCATACCGGAATTTATACAGGGAGCCAAAAAAAAAAGTTCTGAAAGATAAAATTGTATCCGATCCAAGAAAATGTAACACCCTGTATACGGCGACCGATAATTTTGATACTTTATTGTGGAGATTTTAAAAAAGGGTTGATGTTCCAAATTTGAAACAATTATGGCAGAATATAAGAGAGAAAACGCAAGATACGAGAAAAAAAATTGAAACTTTGCACCCTGTATAACGAAAATAACGCGTTTTAGACCATGCATATGTCGTAGGCTGATAGTGAAATCCGTCATTTCATGAAAAGCCTAGTCACTTTATGAAGCGTCGGCAGATTGTGTAAAAACATGAAATTACACGATCTGCCGCGTCACTTCATGAAGAGACCTTGACGTTTCGGCGTATTATGTATAACACAATCTGCCTAATTTTAAATATCGTCACTTCATGAAATGCCACAAAAACAGGGCATATTGTGTAATTCCGTCCAAAAGGTATATTGGCAACTGGTTTGTTCGGGTTTGTCAGAGCATTTTTTTTATTTTTATAAAATAATATTAGTTGAAAAATTTTAATTAAAAAAAAAAATGCTCTGAGGGACAACGAACAAACCAGTTGCCAATATACCTTTTAGACGGAATTACACAATCTGCCGACTGACATGACATCGTTAGGTACTACATGAAGTGACGATATTTAAAATTAGGCAGATTGTGTTATACATAATACGCCGAAACGTCAAGGTCTCTTCATGAAGTGACGCGGCAGATCGTGTAATTTCATGTTTTTACACAATCTGCCGACGCTTCATGAAGTGACTAGGCTTTTCATGAAATGACGGATTTCACTATCAGCCTACGACACATATATTGATGAGTACTATCACCCCCTGAAATATCTACATGACATTAATTAACACCCTGTATACAATATACATACTTTTATAAAAAGTTTTTGTATGCGTTCCTGAGAAAAAAATTGTCTTTCTCAAATTTTGACCATTCGCCTAAAATTGAAGAGTGAAACTCGAAATTGTGGTTATGAAATTAGATATTTATTATACTCGATAAAAAATCGACGCAAAAGGATATTTTAAATACAGGGAAGTGGAAAAGTAGCATTTTTGATATTAAAATTTTTTAAAATGCACATGTAAAATTATTTAATCGAATATGAACTGCATTTTTATTATTGTCAAATTGGATACTCTGTTAAAATTTAAGAAGGCCCCACACTGAGAAAGATGGTCTAATATATACAACAGGTTTGCTAAGACATAGTTTGTATTGATTGATAGCTTATTTTTTCTTAACCCATATTAAATAAATTGCTAGAGTATCAAACCCGCTTTGGTATTATATCAATTCCATATTTGCTAGAACAGTGTTTTTATTGGTAGTAATCAGGTCCATTAGCAGCACAGTCTTGTTGAATAATAAACTACTTTTAATGCACCAATTTTGTTAAAAAATAAATTGTATCTTCTCAATGCGACGCGTTTTGTTCCCCATAAAGCGCTTTTTCTACAATTAAGAAAGCAGAACAGCGTTCCCGAAAACGAGATGTATCCGTTAGAACCCATAATCCACAAGCCGTTGGTGGGGGTTCGTAACGATCGGCAACCGCCGCGCGCCGTTCTTCGGAGTCTTCTAGCTGTCCTGTCTAAATTTGAATTTTATTGATCGTACCAATACCTGTTTCAATTATTTTATTTTTACTTTGTATTTAAGTTTTTTTTTATTGCATGTCAGATAAAGCAATAGAAGATTATTATTTCGTACAACCCATCATTAGTATTGAACTTTATATTCTATTGACAAGTTTTACCATCTCAAGAAACCATGTTGCATAATAGATAATCGTATGCAATGTTAAACAACAAGAACAATATCACTCTAGAAGTTATTTCAATTTTTTATAAATACAGTACTGATTTTTAGTGGTAAGTGTATGCTTTATTAACCGTAGCAAGCAAATATTATTATGATTAATGTCAAGTTTTATTACAACTGCTAGTCGGAACTAATACAGTATATAAAACAAGATCACACCCCCAATAGAACTTGATAATTACGGTGAGTATTTAGAGCAATAATGGCTATATACCATTTTATGGTAGCATTAACTCCTATTTTCTATTAGCTAAATTACCGTGATATTATCACTACACAACGGTCTAGCAATTTTCGTTACCTTACAGTTGGAAAGCGCGTTGCTGGCACATGTAGTATTAAACAGTTCCGTATTCAGGAGGCATAGGACACTATGTGCCATTAGCTTGACTTGTGGATATTTAGTAAAAACAATTAAGTTTAACATAATTTTGAGGTTAGTGTTGATTTAGGGGAGAGTCGTCGAATATCGACCACAGTCGAATATCGACCAAGCACTTTTGGAGAACCCTGTATGAATTGTGCAATCGTAAGAGCGAGCCACGGTACGTGTGTCATGTCATAAGCGAACTTCATTGAAAACAACAGATTGCTGTTTATTATTGTTTTTGGTATGATACAGATGGTTTGTTTAATTTTGTGCCTCACCTTATAAATTACATAGTGTTTAACTGACCCGTCTGTAAATTAATTTATGATAAAATTATTGTTGAATTTTAGCCTAGTTTTTTTTACTGCATACGAGTTTCTTCTTTGTTACTGTCGGCTAATATCGACCACTATGATCGATATTACCCTACGGTGGTCGATATTGTACTACTGTGAGTGTTACTTCTTTTGGATGCCTCGTGAAAGATATAAGAGGAAAAGTAAGCGTTCTTCGTGGTCTGAAGAAAACATGCAGCGTGCACTTCAACGTGGCCTAAAAACTCCATCACCCGTAGCTGGGCCATTCACGTCAATCGTCACCTAAAATTGCCCGAAATAAACGTAAACGTCAAACCTCATCATCTTCAGATAATTCTGATTTTATTTTAGAGGACGTTATAGAGGATGAGTCGAGTGATGAAACTCATAAGACCCTTAAACCAAAGCAGAGTAACAAAAGTTTTGCTGATCTTCTGCCCCTACCGAAATTAAGATCCAGAAATAGTATATCAAAAAGAACTCAACACTCCAAAATTATGACTGCAACTCCTAATAAAGACGGGCCGAAAAATAAAGAAGAAAGAAAAAAGACAAAGCTGAAAGATGTTGAAAAAGTCAAGAAAAACATAGGGTCTGACAAAAAGAAAAATACAGAAAATGAAGATAAATGTAGTGTTTGTCATGGTTTTGGTGGAAAAAAAGATCTGTGGTGGAGGTGTCGTTTGTGTGGTTCTTGGGCTCACGCTGATTGTACTGATGTTGAAGAGGCAAAAAATTATGTGTGTGAAAACTGCTATGATTTATAATTATTTTGTTTGCGTTTTTCTTTTAAGTTAACTGCCTAATTTTCAATAAAGTTTTAGGTCGATATTTGCCCCTTGCTTGATCGATTTTACCCGACTGATCGATATTACCCGCTAAATCCATCACATTTTTGATTTTGATGTTTCACAAAAATTTATAATTATTGAGTATAACTGTAGAAAGTGTTGCCTAAATAAATGTTTTTAAAATAATTTACCATAAAATCCAGATATATATCTGATTATATTAGCGAGATATCAGCCTTTTCCCTTAAGTGGTCGATATTCGACTACTTTCCCCTATGAATGTATAATTTTACTTTCACTACACAAAGTATTAATTATTTAGTGTTTCTTTGTAAATATTTTTTTTTGAAATTTTAATTATCATAATAATTACAATAATACAAATTATTTGTATTTTGATGGACATAGGTACTAGGTAGTGTTCTATACCTGTAAAAATTATAAGCCATAATACTGTACTGGGAGGCATACGACACTATGTCCAATTTTAACGACAAATTAGTATATTAAATGGAAATGGTATGCATTTTGGTACAAGGAAAAGGAAATATATATATAATATATATAATAAAAACTTATTGCCGCCTAAATGCCAATAGTTAGCTGGCGTTTAACATTATGTGTAATCCCCGCCTACTATTTTATAGATCTAGTTAGAGGCATATAACACCAAGTGACACGCCTACACTAACTATGCCGCTAAATGTGTTGCTAAAGATATTAATAAAGATCCGAGGCATACAGATAGTATCACCTTGGTGTCTTAGGCCTCTGAATAAAAATGCACATAGTGTTAAAAGTCTACCCTGTTTCTCAGCTACCTTTACTAATTGGACTTGGTGTTGTATTCCCCACAAAAGAGTTTAATTCTGAATAAAACTACATAGTTAAGTACCTAATTTTTGTAAAAATTGGACATAGTGTCTTATGCCTCCGGAGTACAGAGTTGTATAAAGAGTATGTGAATTCTCATAAAGAGTAAAAGGCACCGCAATCAATTAGGCGCCTCGTGTAAAACTTATGCGATAACCGTCCAAAAAGAAATCTGTCAAAAAAAAAATATGGTCTCAAGTTGATAAATTAATTTTTCTCTCCCGACACTAAACACAGGTCTTTATTATTTTATCGAAAGTCTAGCCTTGTTTTCTATTTCAGCGACATAAAAAAGATAAAGGATCTAAAACCGTTGGCAGGCCATTTGTTTACAGAATGACATCTACAAGGACCGAAGAAAGAAAATAATACGAGGTAGCCGCTTTATAAGTAAATTATCATCTTTTGTAAGCCGCTACCAAAACTACACATTTTTGATACTGAAGAAGATAACGCCGAGATTTACATAATGTATAAGATTTTTATGTTGTCAATGAAACCCCAGGAAATAAATTATTGACTGGACATTATAAGGGTTTGCATCTTTATTTTAATATATTTTTTTATAATAATTTTTGGGCTCCTTTTTCTTCGTTAATGATGGTCGGTTGTCGTCGTAAAAGTATAGTTATGAATTTTGCAGAATTTGTTATGGATTTTTCCTTTTTTTTGCATACCGGTTTATCAATTTGGTTTCGGAAGTTTGGATGAATATTAGTGGTCTAGTAGTGCGATAAAGTCAATATTTTATTTATTTTAAACAATAGGAAAATAACTTTGCCGCAAAATTTGTGCGTACTCTTGACGTGCATAACTTAAATATAATGTTCATTGCACAGGGTGGCGAAAAAAGAGGTACTTACAAGCCAAACCTAGATAATTTAAAATAGGACACCCTATATCTTTTTTGATGTTTGGATTCCCAGTAAATTTTAGCCATATTTGATGTATTTGTACCGAACACCGCGTATACCGTAGTTTTCTTTGCTATTGTGGATTATAGGTGTTTAATATTTACGGATTTCTAGTTTTTGCGTAGTTTAGTGAATTGTGTTTGTGCTTTTAGTGACTCGGATTGAAATATAAACAATGACTAGCAACAGCCGTTGTGTGATTTTATTTATGCCCAAATAGGGTTCAAATATGTGGTATTTCGTATTTTCAGTAAGTATATGGAGTAGTGCTGTATTTTGATATATAACTTAATTTTATTATGATCAATTAAAACACATCAAGCTAGGCTAGGCCTAGGGTACACAAACAAGGTATGAAAATATAGAGAAACACACACCAAGACTGCAATCTAATTTCTCTAAACTTATATTATATAAAAGAAAAAAGTAAATACCTAGGAATGTTTATATTAATCCAAGGGTGAAAGTATTCCACGGGTCAAGTTCTCGGGCAAAAACTCTTTCAAATTCTTGAACAAGAAATTGTGCTTGAAAATGTTTTACACGTACCCAAGTTTTTGCCAAATTGTAAAAATCAATACAAGTTAAATTATACCAACTAATAATTGACTTAAGGTTACTTACGCGATGACATCAAAGATTGGTTATTTTGCTAGTTTTGTTTGTTTTTATATTCGATTTTATAAGTTTTACAGTTTAATTGAGTTGTCTCTTCCTTTTTGAACTAAAAACACGACGACGAATCATTTTTAAACAAATTTTAGAAACGAACTTAAAAATAATTTTCTATCCTCAAGCTCTGATAGGTTTGCAACTACTAAAAATGCCAGAAATTACTATCTTATTTCCCAACTTGATCTACAATTGAGAAGAAATTCCAATTTTTTAGCAGGAATTTGGGGCAAATTTTAGCTGTTTGCACGTAAAAATAAATTGAAGCTGAACTTTTACAATTTCTTGAGCAAGACTTAAATTTTTAAGCCCGGACCTGTCTATTTTCCCATTCGTCAAACGACAGTGGCGTAGCGTGGTAGAAGGGGCGGAGGGGGCGGAAACTTTTTTATGGGGGAGAGGCGGCAAAAGAGGTCGAAAAAAAAACGCGTCGCAGGCGAAATTTTTTTGGGTGCCACGCCCTTTTTTTAATGAATTGCCTGATTTTCAAGTAGAAAAAATATAAAATAGACAAGAGGTTCAAGAAAATAAAAAAAGTGCTTCGTTTTCATGGCTCACTATGGGTCCTGGGGGGGGGGTAATTACTCGCTTATCAATGCCCTTATTGAAAGGGCGCCTCACTGCTAATGCATAATTTCGTTTGTTTAGTAAATTTAGTCTCTAGTAAATTAGAGATTTCAAAAAAATTTTAATTGTTACAGCAAAATAACTGAAAGAATACAAATTATTGGTCGTGGCAAAATATTTTTATTATAAATTAAATGAAGTAGTGAAAATAAAATAGAATCTCGAAATAGGTAACAGGTTTATTTTTTCTTTACTGTTAAAGTTATAAACAAATAATAACCTAATTAAAACCTGGAACTGGGAACTACTGGGAGAGTGGGAAGGGGGCGCCGTTTGGGAAAGCGCTCAAAGGGCGGGGGGGGGGTCGGTTGAAACTTAAATAGGTATTTCAAAATGGCATTTATTCAGGACATTATGGCGAAGGAAAAAATCTTATTTCTCGAGCACTTGTAATTAATTTTTTTAAATTGAGAAAAATTTAAAGTTCTTTAGAATTAGAACTACCGAATGGAAAAATAGTATATTACAAACAAGTACTTACGCGATAACATCGAAAATTGGTACGTCTTTACCGCATGCGCGTGATGTTTAACCAAACGAGCCGAAGGCGAGTTTGGTAAATCACGCAAATGCGGTAAAGACATCTACCGTAAGTGTATTGTACGATATTTTTATCTACAAGCATGTTTGAGGGCACCAATATTAAAAACTAAAAGAGCACTGTTTTAATTTACCCCGTAGGTGCCTCGTAAGTCGTTATCAACAATGCATTAATATCAGGTTGCTAGAGAAATAAATTATAGAAATTTAATAGTTGGCTTTTATATGACAGATGTAAAACTTGACAACGGAATAAACCATAATTATTTTTGTAACAATTTCGTGAAAGTTACGTCCCTTAAATGGAAGTCAGTAGCAACAGTGATGATGAAATTTCGAAGGAAGTTCTGGACATTGCTAAAGCACGGCATATAGATATGAGAAGAAATATGGGCTCTTCATGGACTGGTGTTCATCAAAGAAAGTTAAAGCAATAATTAGTGAAGAAGTGATGCTTGCCTATTTTGTGGATAAATTTAGGGACAGTAAATCATCCTCTTTATGGAGTTATTAGTCAATGCTCAGATCTACTGTAAGTATCAAAAATAATGTCGACATAAGCAGGTATGCAAAACTGATGGCATATTTAAAAAGGAAGTCTGTGGGATACAAAGCTAAGAAATCAAAGGCATTCTCCAAGAATGAGGTTGTAAAATTCCTTGTTACGGCACCAGATGAGGAATTTTTATTAATGAAGGTACTTAATTGCGTTTTTTTTTAAATAACAACTTATTTGCTTGTTTTAGGTTGTATTCATTGTGGGCATCGCTGGGGCATGTCGCCGAGTAGAGTTATGTAAAATGAAAATTGAAGATATTAAGAAATTTGAAACCCACCTTGTTGTAACTGTCCCGGATACAAAGACACATGTAGATCGACAGTTCGTGGGTTACGTGGAAGGATTTTCATCAGAAATTAAAAATATTACAATTTTCAAGAAGTATTATAGAGCCCTTAGACCCGATCATACTGCCCATACACGGTTATTTATTGCATATAAAAAAGGAAGATGCACTATCCAACCACTGGGTATAAATACTTTTGGAAAAATACCTTCTCAAATTGAATCATATTTAAAGTTGTCCAGTCCCAAAGAATATACGCGGGACATTGTTATTGAAGGACGTCAGCTACATTATTAGTAGATTAAAAAGACATGGTAGATGGAAGTCCTCCATTGTTGCGGAGGACTATATTGAAAATTCGGTGCAGAATAAAATAGGAATTGCAAAGCAAATAAATAGTGTAGAAGAATATGCAGAGAGAACCTCCTGTTTTAAGACCAGGGTCGATTATTTTTGAAACCAAAAAAAATAATAGTAGGATGAAACCCATTGGAAAAGGAAGAGAATATAACAAAAATGAAAGGAAAAATAAATTACGGGCGATCCTAGGTCGGGAAGTGGGGGGGGGGGGGTGAGTTCTTAAGAAAACGATTTATCTCGACTTTCGGCAAAACTACAAGTCCTATGGAAAAACGTTAAATGGCAAAGTTGTAGGTAATAAAAAGATCTACAACTTTTGTATTTACACTTTTTTCACATAACCTCAAAATTTATGTGAAAAATTCAGATAACCAAGTTTTTGGTTTTTTATTTTTATCTTTTACAAAAAAAATTTTTTATACACGAAATTTGGTGAAAACTTACTTTTTTATGTCCCAAACACACTGTAATTTTTTTGATTTAAAATATTTATTTTTTAACCTTATTTTGACTTAATATCGAAAAAGCACCCTAATTTTCAATCGAAAATTCTCACGTCAAAATATCTGCTTTTTAAAAAAAGTCGGTGGGCTTTTTGTTTGTTGAAATCTGTACTTTCTGATGGTGTAAAAAAAATATACATTACTATATAAATATTCTCAAAAAATGCAAAGAAACGAAAAAAAATCGAATCCGAAATTTTTTTTTTTTATCATTATGTACAATTTTGAGCTATTTATTAAAATTTATACTTTAATTACTCTAAAAACGTAAGATTCCATATTACATTGATAAACAAAAAAATTACAAATCGATAAAACATAAAGATCGCAAAAAATATGCGAAAATAATTGTTCTAAATATAATTAAAGGTGGGATTTAAAGGGGATTTCATCACATTTACCATAGTAATGTATATTTTTTACACAATCAGAAAGTAGAGATTTTAACGAACAAAAAGCCCACCAACTTTTTAAAAAAAGTAGATTTTTTGACGTGAGAATTTTCGATTGAAAATAAAAAAAATAAATATTTTAAATCAAAAAAATTACAGTGTCTTTGGGACATAAAAAGGTAAGTTTTCACCAAATTTCGTGAAAAAAAAATTTTTCTTGTAAAAGATAAAAATAAAAAACCAAAAACTTGGTTATTTGAATTTTTCACATAAATTTTGAGGTTATGTGAAAAAAGTGTAAATACAAAAGTTGTAGATCTTTTTATTACCTACAACTTTGCCATTTAACGTTTTTCCATATAGGACTTGTAGTTTTGCCGGAAATCGAGATAAATCGTTTTCTAACCTTAAAAACTCACCGCCCCCCACTTCCCGACCTCGGATCGCCCGTAATTTATTTTTCCTTTAATTTTTGTTATATTCTCTTCCTTTTCCAATGGGTTTTATTCTACTATTATTTTTTTTCACTTTTTACCATTTGCAAAGGCTTCAGCCCTGGTCTATTTAGTAAATCTGTAACTTTGAATTATTGTGTCTCATCGGATAGTAAAACACTTCCTTCATCGATATCGTTTGGAAATGTTACAAATTCTACAATTAATATTAATATTTCTTAATTTATAAGTTTGGATTAGTTTAGAAATTTAAATAAATGTAAGTATTTGTTATACATACAATGTTTATTAGAGTTTCTTTTAAAAATAAAAAAAACACTTGAATAATATAAAAACTTGTTTTTATAGTATGTAATTACTTACAGCACTAGTGCGGTAAAGTGATACTTACCGCACTCAAATCAGTGCGGTAAGTAGTTACTTACCGCACGCTTGTAGATAAATAATATTTATGTTAATGAATGAACGATGAATTACGCTAACCCCACCTGTCCTTAATACAATCCTTATATTTGCGAAAACGTCTAGAAAAGTTTGCTGAAAGCAAGACCCTTGTTTATATTTATGTGTTAATACACTGAGGGAAAAGTCTGATTATAGTTAACAAACGGATTTATTTGGGCAAGATTCCTTTGGAATAAAGTTAATAAATTAATATCTAATAAGGCCCCTTGCATATAAAGATATCGATTTTTTATTCTTAAAGAAAATATTTGTTAACAAAATCTATTTTAATAGTTAAAAAATAGGTATAATATTTAAAGCCGCCGATTAAATAACAGGATAAGCATTTAACATTAAATTATTGTTCTTAATATTTAAAAAAAATGGTCGTTGCGCCGACCGGGGCGCGTCATACCGACCCGCAGTAGTCGCATAATAGTTGTCGTTAGTGGTCGCGTCGCCTCGTGCTTATTAACAAAAAAGGCTGTGATTGTCAGGTGAGGTATTGGTTTGGTATTTTTTATATAATAAAATTAGAAATTTTTTTACTCGTCCCATAATACTGCTAATGCAATTAGAAATAATATCCAGCATGCACGGCAGAATACCACATACTTATTGCTTATTAAGGCAATATTGTAAATCGTATTATGTAAAACTTTTATGTAGTATAAGCCCTAAAGTAAAACATTTTAATATTTTTTGTTTATTTTATATTTCAGTGCTAATTTTGACCAAACTTGTTCAACTAGCACTGCAGAAAAAATTGTGTTGTTTTCTCCAGCAGCTGCAGCCGCCACGCTAGATCTTCTGAGCGAGTTAAAAGTAATGTTACAAATATATTCTGGTTTGGGAAAACATTTTTTAACAAACGGTTTTCGTGACAATTTTACAACAAAGTTTTAATATTATTACTTCAAATGTCAAATGCCAATTTTTACAGTAAAATTTTCATCCACTATAGGTAAAGATATTTAATAAGGTGTAATTGTAATGTTCCTTATCAAATTTTTTTTTTTTAAATATTAGTATATTCAGCTAGAACAATATATCAGCATTTAGTTTATTAAAGTATTTATTTTAATATAAGTTTAAGAGTTTTATTTTTCCCCTTTCTATCTAAATCTAACTAGATTGATTTTCTTAACATTAAAAAAATATTTCTTTACTTTTATATCGCCTTTTTACCCCAAGACACAACAAATTTATTGGTAACTATTATTTATTTATTACTAATTTCGTAAGCCTGCTTGCTATACATATTTTTTATTGGTTAAAGTGATATAAATTTAACGTTAGGGGAGTATATTTACGTGAAATATACGTGTCTTAACAATTAACAAACAACTGGTTTATCTAAACTTTGTCATTATGACAGTAAATCAATATATCTTACCAAATAATAAATCTTATTAATAATTAATTAATGCTCTATATAACTGTTACCTCCATTTTAGGATGGTAAACAATTATTTGTTATTATTAAAGTAATTTTTATTCACCAATCCATAACAAATTATTTCTTAGGAATAAAGAAATATTTGTTTGCTGATATTTAAACATGATATTTCTTAATAGTTAATAAATGTTATTTAATATAAAGAAATCGTTTTCTCAGTGTATAATCATAAATTCCTGTATTTTCATAGACCCTTCCCTAGGGATCTATTCTCCCTGCATCATTAATTCGTTCCCCCAATCATTCAAAACGATATAACCCAAAGGGGATTTAGCAAAAGGCTTTTGCATAATATAATATCATTTCACGATGTATTTAATCGGCTTTATATAGGACCAAAAGTTTTTACCTAAACTTTGTATTTATCGAAAAATATTTTTTTAATTTAGTGTCCGACCGAAACAAGATTTTCTGTTTAGAAAAAATTTTATTAAATGCAGTTTCTAGCCCACATGCAAAATTTTACGGTCTAGGACGTTATGACGCGGCCGGTTTGACGCGGCCGGTTTGACGCGGCCGTTTCGACGCGAGGAAGTTTCGACGCTAGGACGTTTCGACACTGGCCGTTTTAACGTGAAAAATATGTAACTTAGTTTTTAATTTTATGTAGGATTTTTTTATTTTTGTAGGTAGGTAAGTAATAAATAATACAGAAAAAAATATAGTACTTGACAGTTTATTTATCTAAATAATTATTATGCATTCATAACATAATTATGCGATATTGCTCTTAAATACTCAGTAATATTCCTATTTCTATAATCCCTAACTATTAATATTATCCTCTCGTCACAGTCGCGATACTTTTTTAATTTAGTTGGCGGCTGTTGACCCGAAAGTAATTGCTCGTAGTACAAATCCCTTCCTGACTGTATCTTCTTAAGAGCATCAATGTATTTCCAGATCGTTGGATGGTCCATGGACATTTCGTTTTGTAATCGTCTGTGTGCAGCTTCGGCGTGATTATTTGTTCTGTCTGTGCCATCCAAAACGCGATTGTAAACAGACCAAAGTGTAGGCGGAAATAGCGCATTGCGTCTTCTTCTACCCCGTCGTTGAGGACGACCTAAGTATGAGTCCTCGAACCATTCTAGTAGAGGGTGCAACTCATTAGGCAGCTCATCGAACAAGTGGTCGATTGCATCATCCAAGTCCCCTTCAGGAACAAATGCCAAAGAAGTCACCATACGGGCTTGAAGACTGAAATCAGCATCTGTATTGTATCGAGACAGCAAATTCATGTGCGCCAAATGCTTCTTCATGTTTTTTACTAAATGGAAAAAACAACCTAGCAGCTCTGCATTTGGAAAAGCTTCTTTGAATGCATTTATGGCACCTAGTTCAAAGTCGCACGAAATTTTTTCCGGGCTTGCACCTGGCTGGAGATCTTTGACCAAACCAATCATTCTGGCATATGTAGCTTGCTGTTTGTTGGGCAGGAGGGCATAAATAACAGGATGAACTCCCCCAAATTGTTTAGCCATTATAACGTAGGTCTGATAGAAAATTTAATAATTTAATAATTTAATTCTTTATTTCTTTTCATAGAAATTTGATGATAATGATAACATTAACAGTTAGGGATTATGGAAATATTAATGAGTTACCTACCTCAAAAATAACAATAAAATCCTAAATAAAATGTAAAAAAATTAAAATTATTAAAAATTATCCTTGGCGTCAAAACGACTCGGCGTCAAAATGACCGGCGTCGAAACGTCCTCGCGTCGAAACGGCCGCGTCGGACCGGCCGCGTCAAACCGGCTGCGTTAAAACGTCCCATTCCGAAAATTTTAGCTGCATAATATAATTTTGATTTTTTACCCATATTTTGTAAATTGCACCACTTTTGCAAAATAAGACTTAACGCAACCTACATAAAACTTCTTAATTCTGACAATGCTTTATTTCAGATACATTTTCTTTAAAACAGCGCCATATTAAATGTGTGTTTTTCTACAAACCAAAATTGGGCTATTAAAATTTAGTCGCATGTGATGCAAATTTCATTTGTTTTTGACCCTGTATAAGGTAACTTCATAAAATAAGTATTTAGGAAAACGTAGTTTGTGTCTGAAAGTAATACACCCTATTATTAAGAGAAAAAAGAACACACTGTCATCAGTAAAATGTTCATTAAGTGGAAAATAAATTTTAGTTTAACTTAACGTAAAGTTTATCTATTTAATTTAATTTAAAACCCCTTTATTTAATTTTTTATTTTTTTACCTAGAAATTGCATTTAAAAAAACTTTTTCTAATAACTTTTTTAAAAAGTTTCAGAAATAACCCCACTTTTGAGTTATTTTTTGAAAAAAATTAAAATTTGACAGATAATGCGACTCACGTGACTACTGTTTTTTGCTTAATTTTCATCTCGATTGAAGCAGAACTTAATGCCAAAGTCAAATTTCAAATAAAGCTATTAATAAAAAAATACCATATGATGCGGATTTTACTGGTCACGTGGTCACACTGTAGACAAAACAGCGCCTACGAGCCCACCCAAAGTTAGCCGAACGGTGCGCGACAATTCACGATCACTGAGTTTCGGCATGGCCGAAGGTTCGGCGGTTTTTTGGCCGCAACCGAAATTGTCACCGAAACTAGATTGTTTGGCCGAAACTAGCCGAAACCGAAACCGAACCTTCGGTCGATCTCTATTTTTATCTCTTCTACTATCTCTGCTGTACCAGGCCGTTAATTAAGAATGTCCGGCCCTACTCCTACTATTTGTATCACAGAATTCCTTCCCAGGTCAGTTCCTTAGCGACTGCTCTGGACCATTTATTAAGACAGCGAAAATTACTTGTCCGTTGTGTAGTGATAATATCATGGCAATTTAGCCAATAGAAAATAGGAATTATTGCTACCATAGAACGGTTAATAGCCATTATTGATGATCAATAAAGTTCAAGTTCAGACAGGACAGCTAGAAGACTCCGAACAACGATGTGACCTGCGCAACAAATACGTTAAAGCTAATACTACGGCGCGCGACGATTGCCGATCCCTACGAACCCCCCACCAACGTCTTATGGATTAGAGGTTTTAACGGATACAATTCGATTTTTGGGACGCGGCGCATTGAGAAGATACATTTTTTTTTTAAATTGCTGTATTAAAAGTAGTTCATTATTAAACAAGACAGTGCTGCTGATGGAACTACTTATGTAAGACTCTCTTTAATAAAATTACGTAAAAATATAAAAGCTGTATTACTGCACGACGGCTTTACAAAAACTGAAACTACCTACTTCTATCCGTACTTTTGATACTTCCAAACCTTATAAAAATGGGTATGTTTATATACACAAAACTAATTCTAAGCGTAACATGATACTTATATCGCCTGAAGGCGCCAAACTTTACTTATCAAGAATGTCTTTGAAAATAATAATATAAAGTCAGTTCTACATTCGGCCATCCTGGTTATTCATCATTGTTGCTTGGTTATGCAACTTAAAATTCAACCACTCTACTTCAGGGCTACGACCCATATAATTGAATAACTTTGGGCTAAAACCCAACTCAACCCTTTTAAGCTACCACTTAAAAGACCTTTGGGCTACAACCCAACTCAACCCTTTTAGGCTTCCACTTAAAAGTCCTTTGGGCTACAACCCAACTCAACCCTTTTAAGCTACCACTTAAAAGACCTTTGGGCTACAACCCAACTCAACCCTTTTAAGCTACCACTTAAAATACCTTTTGGCTACAACCCAACTCAACCCGTTTAAGCTACCACTTAAAAGTACACTTGTCCTCTTGGGCTACTACCCAAATAACCGACAAATTGGGGCGGGGCTACAACCCACACAACTGAATACATTCGGGCTACAACCCACTATTTTAAGCTACAACTTAAAATACAGTACTTGTGGCTACTACCACTAACCTTAACTCTTATTAACTGCTCACTGCAATCCTTGTGGCTACTACCACTAACCTTAACTCCTATTGACTGCTCACTGCAATCCATGGTTTCATCTTGTCTACTGCTACTAGAGTCCTTACTCCTCTACCTCCCTCTCTAAAGTCTTCAACTTCATATCGATCATTCGCCAGAACTTTACAAATTCTGAAAGGTCCCTTAAATTTCGGTAATAACTTCTTACTTTATTTGACACACTTGTTATTTTGATCAATACCAATTCACCTTCTCATAGCATTTAGCTGCCTTTCTCTTTCGATCATACCTTTCTTTTTATTTTTTCTGATCATTTACTATGTGGCATTTGAGTTTTGACTTTAGTTCTTAAATATTCACATTATCGATTTCTGGTTGTATATGCTTTAAAAACGTCGCTTCTGCGATGGTAGCTGGTTATTACATCCAAATAGAGCTTGTGCCGGGGTAGTCCCGATACCTTGTTAAAACAATGTTCACTCAGATCTTGGCCCGGACGTGCTTCAAAATTTGCAGCTTCCTTTAACAATTTACCAAAAGGTAACGGCTTGCTAAATTGTTGTTTTAGCTCTGTTTTCATAAAGCTCCATTTTAAACATGCAGTATCCTGCGTATCATACCATTTACGTGCCATTCCCCTTAAACGGTTAGCAACCAATCTTCCTATGTTCGCACTATGCCAGTCATAGCATTTAGCCAGGTTATCTACTCGCATAATCCATCTTTTAACACAGAACTCATTGTCTTTCGGTTCAAAAATCGGTATCAGATTTTCATCGCAAAATGATACGTTCATATTCGAAGCATAGTTCTTCAATCTCTTTTTGTTCCTTAACTTTGCCCTTTTCTTTGTGTTTTTAGAACTGCTACTACTATACAGGTGGAACTGCTAGTACTCGAACTACTGGAACTAGAACTACTCGAGCGATCACGCTTTCGCCTCGCACGGTCCCGCGTGCCTTTGCTTGTCGTGCGACCCATTGTAATAAGTACATGCCCTTAATTTGTTTTACGTAGGCGTTGAATGCACTATAAATTTCACTTAATGCTTAAACACAAAATAACTTTCCAAAAATCAACGTTTGCATCGCAAAACACATAAACACTATAATCATAAGATCTCAAATAGTTACAATACCAAGCCAAACAACAATCATTAAAAGGGGCGCGTTATCCCACTTCTGATTTGTAAGACTATCTTTAATAAAATTTCGTAAAAATATAAAAGCTGTATTACTGCACGACGGCTTTACGAAAACTGAAACAACCTACTTCTATCCGTACTCTTGATACTTCCAAACCTTATAAAAATGGGTATGTTTATATACTTACACAATACTAATTCTAAGCGTAACATGATACTTATATGGGCCTGAAGGCGCCAAACTTTACTTATCAATAATGTCTTTGAAATAATAATATAAAGTCAGTTCTACATTTACTTTTAATAAAAACACTGTTCTAGCAAATCTGGAATTGATATAACACTAAAGCGGGCTTGACACACTAGCAACTTATTTAATATGGGTTGATAAAAAATAAGCTATCAATACAAACTAGGTCTTAGTAAACCTGTTGTATTAGATCATTTTCCTCAGTGCATATTATATCTAAAAATAACCACTAAGAATTACAGCAACTTATTATATGCTGAATCATTCCACTTTGTTACCATCGCTGAAAATAAATAATACACCAGTCAGATCATAACTTAACAGCAATAATAATATACTGTCAGCAGAGCGTAAGATATCGCCCACAAGTTTAATAATCCCACTTGTTTACACAAACAACATTTTTCTTAATTAATTGAAATGGGTGTCTTGGAGCGCGCAATGATATAAAATAATTAACATCTCACAAACTAGTTGAGATGTAACGGTGGGCGACTAGTCATGAAAAGGTTAATGATGCTGAGGAATTCTTGTGGTGTAAACAGACCTAGGTGATAATTATTTTGAGACAAGGTGTTTATTATTATAGAGAATTTCAAAATACATACAAATTTTAAAACTACTTTTTGAGAGTCAAATTGAGGGTGTATTTCATCCTGAATAATTTATGAGGAAGAGTAATATTTTCTAACGAAAAACATTCCAATAATGCATCGACGCAAAATTCGTGTATAGATATGCACTGAGGAAAATGATCTATTATAATAATAATAATAATAATAATAATAATAATAATAATAATAATAATAATAATAATAATAATAATAATAATAATAATAATAATAATAATAATAAGTTTATTTAAGATTTAATAATATAATAAATATGTTTATGTTGTCTTCGATAAACTTATTCTTCAATCCCCTGAAGCTGAGCTTGTTAGGGGCAAATCTTATTTTTTGTTTTAGTATGTAAAATCATAAAAATATAAATATGCATTAAAAATCAAGTTTTAAAGTAAAAATGTTAATTTATAGTATAAACGCAGCTTTTTTGAAGAAATATATTACCTATAATAATATAAATAAAATATTACTTATATAAATTATTCAGAAAAATATTAATTAATTAATTAATTAAAGCATTTCTAAAAATATTTTCAAATAGTCTGTTTTTAATATCCATGTTTTTATTTCGACTTAAAATTTTTAAAATAAAATCAATTTTTTAATTTTTGCTGGTAAATAATCGTTTAAATAAAAACATAAATATTTTTGTCCTATGGCTTATTTATTTTAGGTTTTATGGTTATTTCATTTTTATGACGTGTATTATGATTATGGTGTTTTATTTTTAAATATACCTATATATTAAGATGTTATAAATGTTAAGTTGTCTTGTGTTCAACTTTTTTGTTTCTGAATATAATTCTTTTGAAGGATAAAGATAATCTTTATTGAATATAATTTTTAGAAACCTTTTGTAATATTTCTAATTTTTTAACTAAAGTTCTATTTATTCCTCCCCAACCTAAAATTCCGTAATTTAAATGAGTTTTAACTAACGCGTAATATAATATTTCCATGTCTTACATTTAAAAATTTTTTAATGTTTTTAAAAATCGGTAGTAAACTTCTTAATTTTATTTTTACTTACTTACTTCTTTATTCTATGTGAAAATTAAAATTTAATTTACTGTCAAAAATAATTCCTAAATATTTTATTTTATTAACTTTAAAAATTTGAATGTCTTCATTTATTTGAATACTATTCATATTTTGTGGTAGGTTATTTAGGTTTAAAGTAAAAGGAATATAATTTGTTTTATTAAAATTAATTGTTAACAAATTGTTATCAAACCAATTTTTTATAATTTTAAAATCATTTTTAATTTTATTATTTAAGTTTTCCCAATTTGTATCGGTATAAAAAATTGTCTCATCTGCAAAACTATGAATTTGTCCATCGCAATTTATACTAAATAAGTCGTTAATATAAATATTAAAAAATAATATTATAACAGGTTTGCTAAGACATGGTTTGTATTGATAGCTTATTTTTATTAACCCATATTAAATAAATTACTAGTCTACTATCAAACCCTCTTTAGTGTTATATCAATTCCAGATTTGCTAGAACAGTGTTTCTATTGGAAGTAATAAGTTTGATTAGCAGCACAGTCTTGTTGAATAATGAACTACTTTTAATACAGCAAAGTTAAGAAATAAATTGTATCTTCTCGATGCGGCGCATTTTGTTCCCAGTATTTTCTACAATTTGTTCCCATGTCAGGCTGATTCAGAAAACGGACTTGTGAATAATGCAAGTTTGATATAATTCAAGTCTGGTCTAAAATCTGGTGATTGTCATGATCAAAGATCAGATCTGCATAATAGTGAAGCAGCATATCCCACTCAAAGGTTACAAGTAATCTAGAAAGCGCTATTTATTTTCTAATTAAATTTTTTCTTTATGATTTTATAAATGAGATGAAAATATTTAAAACAAAATTTATAGACTGATGCACTAGAGATGCACTAGACAAAAAAATATTTGAAGAAAAAGTCCATGTTTAAAGTGGAGTTGAAAGTATAGAAAGGAAAGAAAAAACTAACAGTGTTCCTCCACAAAATTTAATAGAACAAAAACCCGAGGTCTTTACATATTTCGAACGTAGAAATGTTCATCATCAGGAGACAGAAAAATGTATTGCTGCTTCTGCAGCTTCCCTAATCGTAGTGCAGTCTGTTGCTGACAATCCTACCCTTTCATTAGGAAACCGAGCTCAAGAACTTGATGTAGTAAAAAAAACTCATATTCAGTATATTAAAGGCAAGCAAAATATTCCCCTTTAAGCCAACTTTTAATCAAACGTTGCAAGAAGGAGACGAAGCCAAACGTTTGGATTTTTGTCTTTGGGTCGGAAACAAAATTATAAGTGAAAACAGGAATTTTTATAAACTTATCATGTTTTCCGATGAACCGACATTTTCAACAAACGGGAAAGCATCTTCTGCGCATATTAGATACTGGAGCGAAAATAATCCCCGTTTTAGAATTCCTGCAAGAAGACAATACCTATTACAAAAAAATAAATGTCTGGTGTGCGATTTCTTATTATGTCATTATTGGCCCATACTTTTTCGAAAACACGTGTAAATGTAGGAGTTACCTTGAAATATTGGAAACATTCCTTTCTGACAACCTAAAAAGAATTGTCTCTCCAATTTAGAAACAAAATGTACTTTCAACAAGATGGATGCCCTGCGCATTTCGCAATTGAAGTAAGGGAATGGCTTAATAATACATTTGGCCACAAATGGATTGGTCGGAATGGTCCGGTTCTGTGGCCCCCAAGAAGTCCCGATTTAATTATTTCAGATGCCTATCTTTGGGGGCGCCTCAAACAATTAGTGTACTCCCGTCCAATTGAGAACGGCGTACAGCTTCTAAAACAGCGAATTGTTGAAGCTGTTCAAACAATTTCCATTGAAGAAATTCGGAGAAGTTTTGACCACATTCGTTTACAGCTGGAAAAATACTAAAATTGCCTACGCGTTTCGGCTTTTTTAAAAACTTAATCCTAACAATGACCCTTTTAGAGAGCAGCTATCTCAGTCAAACTGACTGTATTAATTCACGACCTACCACAAATATGGAGAATTTGACGTAACGGTCAGCAGTCATTGGACACAAGAAGTTTTATTTTTCTTAGATATTCCCACATGGAAATTTGCAAATTTCTGCACGAAGGCCTGCTCTTATCTTAAACACATAATTCTGTACTTTAACGCTCAGCATGATTTATAAACAATCGTTGTAAAAAATTCCCTATCGATTGATCAATAGGTACGCATACCACGCATTTTTCAGGCATTATACTGTGAGAGGTCAATATGTGAGAGAAAAAGAATAGACGGACAGCTCCGCAGATTCCTCTCATTCTAAGCTAAGCACGAAGATCTTTAACTTTCTGTTGTCTTTAATAAATACTGAATGTCACTGACAAATAACCAAACATGCAAGTGCCTCGGCAACGTCTCATTTACTTTATTCTACCAGTCCATGATGGCGACTGGCTCAGATTTATTAATATATCATTGCATTCTTTCTTGTTCTGGTAATATGAGAGGAATGTTATGACTTAATTAAGGCCGTGTCGTGTTGTATTGGTTAATATAAGATAAAAATCGTAAGATATACTTTTAATAATATTAAATAATTAATTTGAAACACGATGGAATTGCATGTTTAATTCAGTAAAAATCAGTTTACTCCTTTTCACACATTGAAAATTTATTTATTTGATAAAACCATATGAAAGACCACGTTTGTCCAATTACAATGTTAAGTTTAAGTTTAAAAAGTATCTATCCTATTATTACATTCCTACTTAACAATGATCTGTCGTTGCTCCGCGTGGTTTAAGTTGAACGGAGTAATTAAAAACATATTATTTGATTGCCTTTGTCGGTGGGTGATTGATGTCTAATGGTATGGTGTACTTTTAGAGCAAATGTGAGGTGCATGACTGTAAAGTAAAAAGTGTTGTTTGTTGTGGAGGTTTATTTGTGTTTATTTTCCCCTTAACCATAAACTTGATCCTCTGTTGTTAACATACTTTATAATAAATAAAAACCAATCTTGTTTGGTTTACGTGATTGTAAAAAGAAATGTTTTCATATAAAAAACATTGTGGTTAATTTTCGTGTTATATTAAGCCTTATCCCAACTGCTACGTTTCTTTAGGTAAGAACTTCTACGTCATTTTATTTTTATAATTATTTTCTTACTTTATTTTTTCAAAATTAACATCACAGGTCTGGGGCAAAATACCTATAGATTAAAAATAATTCTATATTATAAAATAAGGCCTATTAATTTTTCCTTTTATTTTTTAAACCTAGGTAACTGTCACTACAGAGATTTAATTTGGTTAATGGAAAGTAAAGAAATTTAATAAAAAATGAAATAAAATGGCGTACTGAGGGTCAATCTTAAAAAAGAAGAACCTTAGAAAAAGGTAATTTAGTAGGAGCCAATAATAAAAATAATTTTTTTATAGCTGGCAGACTATTTTTAACTGCATGATCTCAATTAATTACAAAATCATATTTTTTCATAAATAAAAGATATTTTTTACCACTGCATCATATATTATTTTGGGCCAATAGAGTTGTATTTTTGCCCAAAAAATAATATTTAAAAAACGACCATATTGAGGTTAAAAAGTCATTTCAAAAAATGAACCTATAGTAGCAACAACAAAGTTGTTTTTTCGTGCAGTGTCATCGGTGGAGTTGCTTCGGGTTGTGGTATTCTGATGAGTTCCTAACAAGGACGAAACAGCTGTCAATGTCTACTCGGCCCCAGGGAATCCATTGTTTTTGGCATCCCTGTGTACTTCAAGCTAAATGCAGGTGTTTTCACATTTAAAGCACAGAATATTAACAGCAAGCAGAAGCGACAATACCTGTCGGCACCTTTGATATCGACTGGTCGTTTTTCAATGACCTTCACACAACGATAACGGTCGATCCACAACATAATACTCCGAGAAAACTTGCTTATTTTCTACACTGAACGACATTACTTTTTAGTACAGGTGCAAATGTTATAACTTGATTTATTTTTCAAACATAAAAACTTTAAAAAAGTTTTAAATTTGTTAGTCTTGGGAATTAAGAATATTATTGAAGTAGAAAATGAAAAAAATTATTATATTAAAAAACTTTTAAATTGCTAACGCTTTTACAGATTTGTTTGAGGTTCCTTCGATTTGTGACGGGCAAAAATATGTACTTATATAATATTATAAACATATTATAACATAAATTATAGAACACTATTAGGTACGTCAAAATATATCGTGAGTAGGTATACGTAGATATGGGGTGGCGTGAGATAAATATCATTTTATTAAAACGTCAGTAATTTGTTACACAGTTTTTTGCGCTTTAAAAACTACAGTGACGTTTTTGACAATTGCTTTAGTGTCATAGTTACTTACCCATGGATAAAAAAAATGTGGTCCTTCGGGGATTAAAAAAAAGTTAATTCACCCTAAATAAGTAAAAAGCTGTTGTAAAAAAACAAAAATTTTATTCAGAAATACATGTTAATTCTGAAATTACTAGAGGAATAATAATTACATATTGTTTTACATTTGCTTACTTATATATGTGATAAAATTCGTAGCTTTCGTATAACTTTTTAAGTTCTGCATATCCCTAAACAAAAAAGAGCATAGGCAAAACTAGTAAATATTGCGCTGTACACGAGGGAGAGGTGAAAACGTTAAATTCACTCAAGAATAAAGTGCCCTTATTTTTCACTGTAGAAAATTTTGTTATAGGAAATGTTGTTTGCACTTAAAAGTTATTCATAAATACCAAATTTCAGCTCGGTACCACAAAAAAAGTGTTTTTACTTTTTTTTACGCCCCCTCGTATAACGAATCGATAGAAGCTATGCAACCTATAAATTCAATTTTTTAACACCTCTTGGGCAATTAGACACATAACTTACTTAAATTTGTTTAAATACGCGAGAACTGGACGTTTAATAAAATAACGTCAAAAATAATTCAACTTTTCTGGTGTTTAAACCCTTACAATAAAATTCGTTTTCATTTAAATCTAGTAGCCATGAAAAATATTTATATTTGTGCTACCGAGCTAAAATTTGGTATATTTGGATAAGTTTTAAGTGCAAACAACATTTCCTAATAAAAAAAAAAATTCCACAATGAAAAATAAGGGCAATTTATTCTTGAGTGAATTTAACGTTTTCACCTCTTCCTCGTATACGGCGCAATATTTACTAGTTTTGTCTATGCTCTTTTTTGCTTAAGGACATGCAGAACTTTTCAACAGCCAAAAAAATTTGGTAAGTTTTTAAATAAAAAAAAACCCTTTGGTGCGAACTTTCTGCCGGTCACTGTATAAAGCATACAAACCTGACAATATAATAATTTTTTTGGGAGGCTCTCCTAATGAAGGAATAATTTCTTCAGGCATTTCTTCACATGTTGGCAAAAGGTTAGAAAACTTTGTGGGTACTGCTTGCGGAAATAAGGTTTTTTTAATGGTTGCACTTCTTGAAATATATTTTTCTTCGAAATGGTTTTCACAAAGCCGATAGTTTTTGTGTGCATTTATAATCTTTGGCAATAAATCTGGCCTACTGCAGGCGTCTATCCACAATTTTGCACTATAACAAAATATTGTATTTAAAGCAACATAATATCCATTATTTCTACCCCTTTTGAAATAAATCTACCCAAAAACTATTTTAACCAGACCTTTACAACTTATATCTTATTATTTTATTTTATCGTATCAACAATTATTCGCGATTAAACATAAAAACATAAGAAAACTAATAAGCTCCATCTTTATTTATCAAGTCTGTTACAAATATGTACCTACATCCCAAAAAACTTTAAGATTAAAAATTTTAAATCTATCATTCATATTATAATTAATTGATTACCATAATAATTACCGTTCGTACTCCTTTGGAAAACTAAATAAACTTAATCCTTGGCCGGTTCTCACTGAACAATACGGGTAGGCACAATAATATTCAGACATTTTACAACACACAACGAAAACAAAATAATACCAAAAATAGCTAGGCGCAACGTCAGCTCACGGACTAAACACAATTTAGACGAGCACATGTTTTTTACCGATACACAACATTTTTGCGACATGCGCGTACCAAAACAGGACCCGCAAAACGCCCAGCTGTCGCTTCTCGTTGGCTGTGTGTTCTCTGATTTAAAGTCCGCTAGCCATGATTATTTTTCGTTGTAAATAATATTTTCCAATGAATCCTCATGCCGACTCTGATTTAAAGGTCCATCACTACCTGATGTCCTCACTCTAACCATAAGACAAACGCTTATTATCGACAAATTTTATCGGCAAATTATTAAGTTACTCCGCGCAATCGTTGACTCACCCGGTACCATCAACAAATCATTAAACAAACTCAATTAATAATTTTATGCCCACAGCTATTTTCTTAATAAAATTCATCTCTGTGTGAAAACCAAACAGAATGATTCCTTAACAAACATTTTAATGATGGGCACGCGCTTAATAAATCAAACCGTTTAATATCTTTTTACACATTCAATATGCCAACGTTAAAAAGCCAGAGTTAATCCATGTAAACCGCATTATAATCCAATAGACGACGTTCCCATGCTCGGGGGTGCATATTATATTACAGATTTATTTATTGTATTGTTCTGGGGGGGTGTAACTCAATATCCGAGGAAAATATGCTACATGGATATGATTTTATTGCCTCCTTCTGTTTTATGCGCGTAGCGAAAGCAGTAGTGTTGTTTGTTTTCCTTTTTTGGTCTCACAATGTTTTGTTGCCAATGGATATTTTACTGTCGGTTTGTATTTAGTTTTTGGAATTTCTCACAGTATATCTGGCTTGTTTGAACTATTTATTAGGGATTTATAGAAGACTGATGTTAAATAAATACATAATAGAATTGTTCCATTAAAGTAACCGATTTTCGATTAAATACAACCTTGCAAAAATATCTAGCACTACAATAGTATATTAATGTACAGGGTTATTCAACCAAGACTAGACAAGGCGATTTTTTGACTTTTCCTGTACTTTTATAAAAAAACTGAAATAGCCATCTTAAGTCACTTTCTCCCGCGAATTCAAATATCTTCAGCAAAAAACAATTGAACATCAAACAAAAGTACTAGGGGTCACTTTGATATTTTTTTAAATGGAACACCCTGTATATTTTTACATTTTTAAATTCCACATAAAATTATAATTATTTTTTATTAAATGCACTATTAGTCTATACTTCATAGTTTCCAAGATATTGACTCTCGAAAAGTGACATTTTTGAACTTTGACAGCTTATAACTTTCTAACAGTACGTCTTAGAGCAAAACGGCTTACATATCCCTATCTTCAATTTTTATTATCTTCCCAAAAAAATTAACTTCCGGTTAAACCGGATGTAACTCGAAAGAAGGAAATATAGTTGTTCCGGTTTAACTGGAAGTTGATTTTTTTGGGAAGATAATAAAAATTGAAGATAGGGACATGTAAGCCGTTTTGCTCTAAGACGTACTGTTAGAAAGTTATAAGCTGTCAAGGTTCAAAAATGTCACTTTTCGAGAGTCAATATCTCGGAAACTATGAAGTATAGACTAATAGTGCATTAAATAAAAAATAATTATAATTTTATGTGGAATTTAAAAATGTTAAAATATACAGGGTGTTCCATTTAAAAAAATATCAAAGTGACCCCTAGTACTTTTGTTTGATGTTCAATTGTTTTTTGCTGAAGATATTCGAATTCGCGGGAGAAAATGACTTAAGATGGCTATTTCAGTTTTTTTTTTATAAAAGTACAGGAAAAGTCAAAAAATCGCCTTGTCTAGTCTTGGTTGGATAACCCTGTACACGTTTTATAAAGCATTATTTTATAGCACGCGTCCATGTTAAAAAAGCCGCTTGCGGCGAGTTTTATAACGGGACAAGTGCTTAAAACTGCTTTATATAACACGTACGTTATACTATTTTTTCTAATTTGTAGTTTTTTCAATAAAAACACATATTTAAAAAGAAAATAAATCCTTCAAATTTTGTAAATTTTTATGTCTAAATTTTATGATGGTAATACTATTTTTTAACATAGTAGCCTCTGGACAACAAAAATTATTTTGCGAACTGTCATTTTTTGATTTATTGACCCATTTTCACCACGAGATTCTAAAGTTATTTTAGCGATATGAGATTTGAAATTGGACGGAATACGTTGTGTGATCCTTGTACATTCGGTACATATAGAGAGCGTTCGAAAATTCGGGCGATTTTGCTACTTTTTTTCGAATTTCAAAAGACGTGATTTTGCGTCACGGCATTGCAATTTAGTATAGGGAAGATGGAAAATTCCAATAAAGTTGAAGTTAAAATCGACATTTTAAGGTTAGTACATTGAATTTTGGATACGATTTGGCAGAAAATGATAGCTTGAAGCATCTACAAAAGATTGATTTATAGATTTATGCAACCAACATACATGACTGTTATAGTTATCCACAGAGAATAAAAAAGTAGGTTATCAAGCTATTTTTCCTCTGCGAAAAATGGGTTTTCTCGTAAATCACAAAGGCCGCGCAAGTCAATGAAATAAAACATTTAAATGTTACCAACATCAAATAAAGAAAAAACGCGTATCGAAATAGCTTCATTACGATACGCAAATGCGTATCGTAATAGAGTTGTTACGATACTAAATTAGAAAAAATAATTATTGTTTCGATATTTAGTTGCCTTTTATAGTTGAGTTAGTACCAATAAGGGTCTCCCCTGGATAGGTACTCTCAAATAAAGTGTACACTGAGCAAAAGCCTTCTATTCCTTATAAGAATCCACATATACTCTTTATACCGTGCGAGCAAAAATTATTTGAATCAAAGAGGGCTTGGATTAAAAAAAGTAGGGCTTGGTTTAGATCACAATGATATGGGGACGATATATCTAACCAAATCTAGGTTAAAATGTTGTCAAATTCATATTATGACATGATATGTCAATGTAATGAGTAATAAAATACGTAGACAAATACAAATTTATTTTTGTTGATTACAAAATTAACAAAGTAAGAATATACAGAAAGAAAAAAGAAAATTACTTGCACTTTATAAGGAAATAAATTTAGCTGCTTCTTAAGAATAGTCCTGCATGTTCCATAGATCTTCCCACTTCTTGGGACAGGCGTCTTATACAACTTGTTGGCCTATTGTGCATTATTTCACGAACGTTTGCAACAAGTTCTTCTGTTCTTACAAATGGTCTTGCTGCTCCTTTTTTGTGTTGTATAGAACCTGTTTCCCTAAGCACAGCCATGATTCTTTTCAGGCAATGATAAAAATCCCCAGCAATAAAAGCAACGTTAGAAAATGTTCGTGGAAATCGTCCATGCACAAACCCGGCCTATATTGCCACTCACAATTAACTCTAACCTCGTTTCGAAAATACGCTTCAACCATGAATGTTTTGTGCTGTTCCGTAAAGCCCATTGTGTGAATTGTACAAGAAATTGGAAAAATTAGCGATGAATCAAATTACTTGTAACGACTGTCAAAGATGACGGAATAACTGATTGATTATAAATTCAGGTAGTTACTGACACCCAACAGGTATTAAGCTCTACAGCTAAGCATTACGTCCTTAAATGCAAGGCCCTCTTTGATGCAAATAATTTTTGCTCGCACGGTAGTAAAAAAAGATCATGTAACATGCTTAAATAAAAGCATCATCACAACTTCATAATATAATCACATGAAACAGGGCTGGGATATGAACAATAGGCAGGGTGTTCAACGGAAAATTAAGTTATAGTGGGCGTAACTGGTTAACATTAACATTACACGTGGCTTCTTCGTCATGATGATTGATCATTATTCCTTATGAAAATAATAAAGATTAGAGCCCATATATATTTTATGCAAATAAATCTATAAAATTATGCGAAGGGTCTTTATGGGTTATTGCTAATTTGCATTTATTGGAAAATAAGTTAATATCTTTATGAAGGTAATAAAACTGAGGGCACGAGTATAAATTTTAGATGAATAACCAGCGTGGCATACGATTTATTGTCGATCAATAGTGAAACCACTTATTGTTTTCTATATAATGTACCTGATAATAAATAAGGTGTATTTCAAAATGCATTACAGAAGACTATTAATACACTCAATTAGGATGGTTGTGATACTTACAGCAAACGTAGCATATTATTCCATATTAATTTTTATTGTTTGTCAGTTGGCTTATCACAGGAAAAAACTAAAAAGTCTGAAAACGGCTTAATAACATCACAATTTACTGGCCGATTTAAACCAAATTTGGTACAGTTGTGTAAGAGGATCTAACGCACCGAATAACGATATTGGCGTTGTTGCCAGCTTTTTAGTTTGTCTGGAATTCGAACGAATTTTATATTTTTAAATATAACACCCAGTATATTTTTTCATTTGTAGTTTTTACATTAAATTTGTTACACTTTTGGTATAACATACTTTGTTCATAATATCAGTAGTTTTCGAAATAACTAGTACAATTTAGAAAAAATATATTTTTTATATTAAATGTTCAAACTGTTTTCCCTGTACAGCTTGACAGTTTGCTAATTGAAAATAAAATTTTTCAATTGTGTTGTAAATCATTTCTGGCGTTATTAATTCGAATTCGTCCAAAATTCGACGCTGCAAATCGGCCAAATCTTGAGGTTTTGTGGTATAAACTCTGTTCTTCAAGTGTCCCCATAAAAAATAGTCGTTGGGCGACAAATCAGGGGACCTAGGTGGCCACTGGATCGGTAGAGGGGGTACAATCCCCCTCTACCGATCCACCTATTCGGAAAAGTGTTGTTCAAAAATTCGCGCACGTTTCGACCAAAATGGGGAGGAACTCCGTCCTGTTGGAAGAATGTACTTGCATAATTTGGACCCATCACATTTCGTATAGTAGGCACTATTTGCGTTTCCAAGAGCTCAAGGTAAAGTTGTGATGTCAAATTTCCATCAATAAAAAATGGACCGATCTTGTGGTTACCCAGAAGCCCAGCCCACACATTCAATTTTCCAGGGCGTTGTGTATGACCTTCTATCATCCAGTGGGGATTTTCATTTGCCCAAAACCTACAGTTGTGTCTATTGGCTTTACCATTTAACATAAATGTTGCTTCATCCGAAAATACTATAAATTTGAAAAACTGGTTATTTTGGTCAAACCTTGACATCATAATATCACAAAATTCAATTCTTCGCTCATAATCATCTTCTGATAACTCTTGAACTACATGTATTTTGAAAGGGTGATATTTATGTTTTATTAAAACATTATGGACGGATTTGAAGCAGACGACAGCACTTACTTGAGAAATTTTTCTTAATGAAGAAACAGGGGTTTCAACAACATGTTGTAAAATTTCTAAACTTTTCTCTTCATCTACTACTACTGGTCGTCCTGATCGTCGCCTAAAATTAAATTGTAAATTAATAACGCCAATGATTTACAACACAATTGAAAAATTTTATTTTCAATTAGCAAACTGTCAAGCTGTACAGGGAAAACAGTTTGAACATTTAATATAAAAAATATATTTTTCTAAATTGTACTAGTTATTTCGAAAACTACTGATATTATGAACAAAGTATGTTATACCAAAAGTGTAACAAATTTAATGTAAAAACTACAAATGAAAAAATATACTGGGTGTTATATTTAAAAATATAAAATTCGTTCGAATTCCAAACTAAAAAGCTGGCAACAACGCCAATATCGTCATTCGGTGCGTTAGATCCTCTTACACAACTGTACCAAATTTGGTTTAAATCGGCCAGTAAATTGTGATGTTATTAAGCCGTTTCCAGACTTTATACACACACTGTATATAATACCACAGGGCGGATATTTAGGATTTAGGAGGGGGGCGCAAGCCTTTTTGTAGGTACGACTTTCGATGATCTAAAAAATAGTAATGAAGAAAAAAGCTACACAAAATTGAAACTTGAAATTATTCATTATAATATTAGCTCGCTACGGTTAATAAAGCATAAACTTACCACTAAAAATCAGTACAGTAGTTCTTAAAAATTTAAATACCTTCTAGTAAGTGTGCTATTATTCTTGTCGTTGAACATTGCAACTTACTTAACTTACCACTAAAAATCAGCACAGTAGTTCTTAAAAATTTAAATACCTTCTAGTAAGTGTGCTATTATTCTTGTCGTTGAACATTGCAACTTACTAAACTTACCACTAAAAATCAGTACAGTAGTTCTTAAAAATTTAAATACCTTCTAGTAAGTGTGCTATTATTCTTGTCGTTGAACATTGCATATGATTATCTATTAGGTATGCAACATGGTTTATTGAGATGGTGAAATTCATCCATAGAATATAAAGTCCAATACTAATGATGATTTGTGCGAAATAAGAATCTTCTATTGCTTTATCTGACATGCAAAGTTTAAAAAAAAACTTAAATACAAAGTAAAAATAAATTAATTGAAACAGGTATCGATACGATCAATAAAAGTCAAATTCAGACAGGACAGCTAAAAGACTTCGAACAACGATGTTACCTGCGCAACAAATACCTTAAAACTAATAATACGGCGCGGGGCGATTGCCGATCGCTACGAACCCCCACCAACATCTTGTGGATTATAGGGTTTAACGGATACAATTCGTTTTTGGGGACGCTACTCTGCTTTCTTAATTGCAGAAAAAGCGCTTTACTGGGAACAAATGGCTGTATTAAAAGTGGTTCATTATTCAACAATACTGTGCTGCTAATGGAACTGATTACTACCAATAAAAACACTGTTCTAGCAAATCCGGAATTGATATAATAGTAAAGCTGGTTTGATACACTAGCAATTTCTTTATTATGGGTTAATATAAAGTAAGCTATCAATACAAACTATGTCTTAGCAAACCTGCAATATTACATCATGTTCCTTCAGTGTATCAACGAAGAAATGCCGATAACTTATTGGTTTTTGTATATTGCCAAGGAAGTGGTTCAGAATCTTGCAGAGTATACAGTGAAAGATTTCCGAGTCATTGCTTACCAACCTATAAGATTAAAGAAATAAGTGATTTAAAGGTACCTATTCATTGTCCTCTAGATAACAAAATTTGGAAAAATAATTTTTTTTTTGGTGACACAAAGTGATAAGTGACACATCGTTATATTTAGAGTGTCATATGGAGTCAAAAAAGGATAAATATACTAAGTGTCCCATTTAAAAATCGAAAGTTTGTGTCACTTCCGGTTAAACCGGACGTTTCATAATACTGAGTCACCTATCAAACAATGCAGTTTTATGTCGTATACAAATCCATCAAATTTTATTCCATTATCTTAAAAAACAAAAAAGTTATAGGGGTGAACCACCTTTCACGGACACTCGATATTCCCACATAAAACTGTATAAGAAATTACATGTCCGCTACTCATAAATCCAAATAAGTGATATATCATGTTCTAACTGAACCTCAAACAAGAATTCCACATGAAATTGATTTTCTTATGAGCTTTATTAAAACATTAGGAAACCCGTATGCGGTTTGAATTAGCAACTTTATTAAATCTTTGAAACCTCATAGATCCTTATAAAATTTCCAAGAGAATTTATGAGACTTTACGAGGTTTTTTCGACTCATAGATCCTTATAAAATTTCTAAGAGAACTTATGAGACTTTACTAGGTTTTTTCGGCTCATAGATCCTTATAATAGTTATTAATAATACTAGTTCGATATGATCACTATAATGAAACGCGTGCAACGTTGGTTTAATTGCACAAGTTTCATTAAAAAAGTTCATATCGAACGTGTATCATTCAAAATTTAATCTACGACAGTGCAAATAGATTTTATTCGTCTAAATTTCATTGATATCAGATAACGTTTTCGTAATTTTTAAAATTTTCAGGTGTCCATATTAGTCGATATCATGGTAACCGCATTTTTGATTGTTTCAATTTCGATTTTGACAACGTCATTATTGCCGTCTAATTTTCTATTGTATGCAAAGTGTTGGCCAAAAATAATTTAAATATGGGAGATTCTGAATCCGAAAGTGTCCCTTCGGATGTTTACAATAAATAAATGCAATTCGCACTTTCTTTTTGTTTTTGTATCTTAACATTTGGATATTATTATGAATTCATAATGGAACTGAGTGCTATTATGAATGTCATAATGACATCTTAATGATAATGCTAAATACGTCATAATGGCACTGTCGTAGAATAAATTTCTAATAGAACTTATGAGACTTTACGGGGTTTTTTCGGCAGGGTGGGTGTCAAAATTACCGATAATTTTTTATGAAAGCATGTTGTCTAAAAACTGGATGAGTTTATTTTCATATTTTGGTAAAAGAGCCCGACACCGAAGGTGAAGGGCTCTTTAAACAAAATATGAAAATAACCGAATCCAGTTTTTTACTGACAACATGCTTGAATGGAAAATTATCAGGTCTATTTTGATGCACGAATGTAATTCGGTAGAATATTTCTCGAGTACGTGAAATGAAAGCACAAAATTTAATATTTTTATTTCAACGTTATATTTAATTATACGAAAATAAACAAATTAAAAATTGCATGAATTGCAGTGGAAAACACAATTATTGTAAAAATTACTATTTTTGGAGTCTGCTGCATTACTTGTTAATGTATGTGAGTTTGCCATTGAATTAGAACTTGTAGAACCTGGCATACAGATATTAGTTTCTGGGTTATGATTAGCCTTATCATTGTCTTCCCTCATTTTTTCTACTATATTAGAGTGGTGTTCCTCGTCTAGTTGAAGATACGGCTTTATGGATTTTGGGTTGGAATGTCCAGTAATTTTTATTAGCGTATTTTCTTCAACCCCTTGCTTTGCTAATTTCGAAACAGCTATTGCACGCAGTGAATGGTTGGTGATTTTAACCTTTTCAGTCGCTAAACCTGACTTTTTTGTTTCCGTTGAGGTCCACCGAGTGATTATATTTTTTCCGACAGGGATATTCTTATACCACTTGCCCAATTTCCAGAAAGGATTAACAGTTAAAAACAATCGCGGAATATTTATGTTATTTTTTTTTTCTAAGAACTTTTTAAACAACCTTACTGGACACAAATCCGGATTAATTTTGTTTTTAACTAGCCACTTGGATGGTGCACAAGGTTTTTCTCCTCCTTGTGTTGTTTTGTCGAATATTGGGTTGTATTCCATTCTTCCTGTTTTTTCTCCTGCGTTATTAATATCGTCTTTGAAATACGAAATTAAACATTTTACTCCCTCTCCTCCTCGCCATGCTAGTTCGTATGACAAAACAAAAAACAATTTTTTTTGCAAGCCATCAGGCGTTTCTTCATCACAATTCGGTACCATATTTTTAAACTCATTGTATCTAAGTGATACAGCGCTTTCCTTTTTTTTCTGCGGGTCTGTCTGCAACTGCTTCCTTTTGGCACCTTTTGCTTCGCGGGCTGTTTTAAATTCCGTATCAGTAAAGGGATTAAATTTAATGTTATATTCGTTTTGATATTTTTCCATTAATAATTTTTACGTAACGTTCCAAATAGTCTTTACAGTCAAATCTTTATAATCCTCACCATTTTTCTTTTTCATATTGTAGGCCCAGTTAGTCAGAATATTGGCCAGCGTCGGTATTAAAGTATTTTCGTTTAAACTATAATTTCTCTCTTTAATAAAATCCATGAACTGTCTCCATATATACTGGTGGTTTAGTAATGTATTTTTAGGTTTACTTTCGGTAAAACTTTCTCTAAAATTAAACTTAATGAATCACTTCCAAATCGCGACATTTTTACGACTTTTTAAATTTGATTTATGTATGTCAAAATGACAAATACATAATATCAACACAATAATACACCTACAAGGTGCTATTGTAAATATTAATTATTGTTACTTAGATACGGACCTATAGGGAAATTTTCGGCGGGACATTTTCGCACCTACTGGGCAATTTTCGTCGAAAAGTTCCCGCTTCATATGGTAGTTTTTACACATAAGAGAAATATTCGGATAAATCAAAAAATGAAATAGCCAATACGTCACTGCTGTTAATGTATAATGTGCTTTATAAAAACGATTTCAGGAAAATTGACGCTTTATATATCTAAAAAAAATAACAATAAAAAAGTTTAAACAAAACATTAAAAAATTAAATGCCCAATTAATTTAGCTCCAAATGTATAGCTTACCAATACATGTTTTTTTTTCTTTTTTAAGATTAGTTCAGGTCTTGTAAGACCTGAGCGCTCCTTGTAAAAAATATTTTCTTTCAAAATGAGTTATGGATTTTTAAAATATCGAATGACGTGTACAAGTTAATCGGCATTTGGAGCTGGTAATAAACGATCTGATGAAAAATTAAGCCACGTTACAACTCATTCATTCATCGGTTTTATAAATTGTGCTCATTACTTTATAAAGTCACGGTGGGCCGGCCGGCGAAACACGAGCTCAAGATAAATGTATTGTAGCTCAGATTCTTTGTACCAGCTTGTTTCGAAAATTTTATATCCTTAATGTATGCATAATAGCTTGTTTTAAAAAGAGGTTACAAATCTCTTATACAGCTTTATAGTCCTTATAAGGTTTTACCTATTTAAATGATTTACCGGATCGATAGACGGTAAATTAAAACGTTGCGGTAATTAATTATTGTTTTGTCATTTTGTTATTTATTTTGTCGGCGTTAATTGGGTGGTTATCCTTTTTATTGATCTTTGCCACCAAACCGAATTACCATTTAAGAGTTAACGTCGCGTCGTTAATTGCTTATAGAAAATAAGATAAATGTAGAAAATATAGTTGGTAGAAGACATGTTCTGAGGTGAACTACTTGTCGTTTAAATAATGGTTTGTATACTATACCTAGTGCGTTAAATAAAATATTTCAAATAATACCTGTACCAATGATCTTGTAGATACCTATAGATGGCACAAATGTCATTTATAATAGTTATTTATGTATTAAGGGCATTATGATGCTGTTTATGCCTCCGAGCGCAACAATCTCACAAAGCCGAGGACCTTTGGCCCGAGGGTTTGTAAGTTGCCCGAGGGTATAGATGTCGTAGGCTAATTACAAATTCAGTCGTTTTATAAAATGCCTAGTCGTTTCATAAATGACTAGGCATATTGTAAAATGAAAAATATATACTGAATTTTTACAATTCGACTAAACTTTTTAGGCGTTTCATAAAAAGCCGAATTGCTCTCAGGCTTATTATAAACGGTTCTTCAATCTCGTTTGTTTTAGGATATGACTGATTATAACTAGTCGTTTTGTAAAAGACTGATAAGTATTTAGGCATTTTATAAAACACCGATTTATATTATTGTTGCTTGATCGTATAATATTTCAAACAAATAAATAGTAAGTTGGACACTTTATTTTTGTTATAACATCATAAAATAACTTAATAGGTAACTCTTACAACACATGTTCCAACATTCCCGAGGCAAATTTAGGTATATATTTACATAATGTAATTCAACATAATTTAAAAGTAATATTATTTTACTTATTTGAACACGGTCCGCTTGAATAACATTTACTATTGCATTTTAAGTGAGCCTTAAAAAAAATACTTATTTGTGTGGCACTGCGTTTTGCTTGCTTTGCAGGAACATTTTTTGAATCCCTGCCCTCCAATTTTAGAAAACTTTGTTAAAGCTTCTCGCAGAGAAATCATTTTTCCTTCCAAAACCTGAATTGGTTGGGGATATTCAATGGCAACGGTTTCATCTCTTGAAAACCATCGATTCAAAATTCTGTGCTTAGTACCAATTTGGTATACGCCATTTTTTATTTCTACGATAGTTCCCAATATATTTTAGGGTCTAGTGGTCCTCTATCGAATGTAGGCACTTCAACCGCAATATTTTGACCCAGAAATAAAGGTTTCAGCTTTTGGTTGGTATTTTGAAGCATTTCTTCTGCAGCACGTTTTTAACCAGCAACACATCCAATTTTTTGTGTATGTATGATATTTTCTCTTTGGCATAAATCACATATCCATGCTGTTTCATTCAGCACTAAATCTGAAGAACTTATCTTTAAACATTTAACACAGCAAACCATTGCATTCCGCTTCAGTTTACAAACTGTCAAACCACAGCATAAAGAAGTTATTTGTTTGAATCGGTGTTTTATAAAATGCCTAAGTACTTTCCAGTCTTTTAGAAAACGACTAGTTATAATCAGTCATATCCTAAAACCAACGAGATTGAAGAACCGTTTACAATAAGCCTGAGAGTAATTCGGCGTTTTATGAAACGCCTAAAAAGTTCAGTCGAATTGTAAAAATTCAGCATATATTCTTCATTTTACAATATGCCTAGTCATTTATGAAACGACTAGGCGTTTTATAAAACGACTGATTTTGTAATTAGCCTACGACATAGACATCGAGTAATGCCCGTGGTGCATACAATATTTTATGTCATATATATGTGCATCTTGTTCCATTTTTGATTTTTGACTTTGACACATTAAACATTTTAATAATGTCAAGGTAATGTCGCAGGTAAAAATAAAAAATTGGTAAATCAAATTAAATTAAAAAAAAATATTTAGTATTCAAAACGAACTGGTATGACATAAAATTTTGTATGTGTCGTAGGCTGATAGTGAAATCCGTCATTTCATGAAAAGCCTAGTCACTTCATGAAGCGTCGGCAGATTGTGTAAAAAACTGAAATTACACGATCTGCCGCGTCACTTCATGAAGAGACCTTGAGGTTTCGGCGTATTATGTATAACACAATCTGCCTAATTTTAAATATCGTCACTTCATGAAATGCCACAAAACAAGGCATATTGTGTAATTCCGTCTAAAAGGTATATTGGCAACTGGTTTGTTCGGGTTTGTCAGAGCATTTTTTAAAATTTTTATAAAATAATATTAGTTAAAAAAATTTGATTAAAAAAAAATGCTCTGGGGAACAACGAACAAACCAGTTGCCAATATACCTTTTAGACGGAATTACACAATCTGCCGACTGACTTGACATCGTTAGGTACTACATAAAGTGACGATATTTAAAATTAGGCAGATTGTGTTATACATAATACGCCGAAACGTCAAGGTCTCTTCATGAAGTGACGCGGCAGATCGTGTAATTTCATGTTTTTACACAATCTGCCGACGGTTCATGAAGTGACTAGGCTTTTCATGAAATGACGGATTTCACTATCAGCCTACGACATATGCACCACGGGTACTAATAGATATATACCCTCGGGCGACTTACGAACCCTCGGGCCAGAAGCCCTCGGCTTTGTAAGTCGCCCTCAGGGCATAATCATCTACTTAGTACCCTTGATACATAAATAACTATTATGTATTAAGGGCATTATGATGAATGATGATGTTTATGCCTCCGAGGGCAACAATCTCCTAAAGCCGAGAGCCTTTGGCCCGAGCGTTTGTAAGTTGCCTGAGGATATAGACATCAAGTAATGCCCGTGGTACATACAATATTTTATGTCCTACTTTAGATAATTCCAAGTTCCAAGTTAAATTAAAAGAAAATTCAAAATCACGAAAGGTTTTTTTACCTATAAAGTTGCTAAATAAACAAATGTAATAAGTGTTTATTGTTGTGCGGTGTCAAAGTTCATATAAAATAATGGATTTTCCGTTGATTCCGGATAGAATTGCTGTGAATGCTGCCGAAGCTTTGGATAATCTTGTCCCAAAGAAGTCTAAAGACGCCTATGATAAGGAATAAAGGAATATCAAAGGTTTGGGGATTGGATGAAAAATAATGATGTAAAAATTATCAACGAGACGGTGCTATTAGGATATTTCCAGAAATTGGTATGTTAAAATTGCAATTGTAAATTATATTAAAATATTAATTATGTATATCGATTATAGTCTGGAACATTCACTCCTAATTCTTTATGGACGAAATATTCAATGTTAAAGAATACATTAATAGTTAATAAAAATATAGACATTGCAAAATATTGCAAGTTAAGCTAGTATCTAAAGCAAGCATCCAAAGGATATGAAGCGAAGAAATCAAAAATGTTGACTCGAGAAGATGTGCTGAAATTCATCCGTGAAGCACCCAATGAAACTTTTTTGATTTACAAAGTGGTTCTGTTATTTGGTGTATTTGGTGGGTGCCGCCGCCAAGAGCTAGTTAATATGTTGGTTTAACATAATATGGAGGATAGAGGATCCGTAGTAATAGTTAATATTCCCGATACAAAGACCAATAAAAGGCGTATCTTCACAATTATTAATGAGAAAGAAATGGGTTGTTTAAAGCTACTGAGAATTTATTGGTCTCTATGCCCGACGAACTGCAACATGAATAGATTCTTTTTTGTGTTGTCGTAACGGTCGTTGTTTTTCACAGAGAGTTGGAAAGAATACCATATGCAAGATTCCTTCCATTATTACAAAATACCTGGATCTTAGCGATGCGGACAAATATACTGGTCAATGTTTGCGCAGAACCTCTGCAATTTTGTTGCGGACGCGAGGGCAAACGTGACCACATTGAAAAGACATGGCCGGTTGGAAAAGTTCAGCTGTGGTTGAGGGATATTTGGAAGACAGTATGTCTGGCTGTTTATCAGAGCAACCAAATTTTCAAAATAAAATGTATCACCCATTTTCCATAAACGTTCAACGTTTCGCATCTACTGCAGTGATGTTATTACTAACTTTACCAATTAGTGTGGCATCAACTTAAAATAGTAAAAACCGATTTACGTAACACCATGGGACCACAACGCCTTTCGGATTTATCCGTAATCAGTATCGAACACGAGTTTGTTAAAACATTAAATATCGACGAAATTATAAACGATTTTGCAAGAAAAAAACTCTCGACGATCTGGTCGTTTTGTATAATACCTTGTATATAATTTACTGACATAATGTTTGTGCAAACTTGTTAAGTGTTCATGTGTTTTAAAACTGTTTTCTGTCTTTTGGATTCTATGAGGCTCGATCACTGCTACCCCTGTTACTACATACATGGTCAGCTACATTATATAAGTGGTGTTTTAAAATTTTGATTTTTCATCATGTTTGCTGGAATATTACGTATAATGACTTAATAAGTACCTATGTTATGTCTACCTAGGATTATAAAATAAATTCGAATTGTTTGCTGTTTGAATAGTAGGTACTTAACACATAATGTGGGTTTAAGCCTAATTAAATTATTACCCGATTACCGAATTCAAAAATTCATAAACCTGAACTGAATAGTAATGAAAATAAGAATTATCATTTTCCATTCGTCATAGAGAGGGAGCCCCTGAAAACGGAAACACCCTGTATGTTACGCCAATATTTCTTGGTGGTCACAAACAAATCATCAAATAAAGATATACAATTTGCACTACATATACGTCATTGCTCTAGCAATAATCTTCATACTATGCTAAGTAGGTTCCTTGTTCCTTTCGTATTCCAATGGAACATTAATATTTAAATAAATATTATGCATTACTTGAGCAAACAAAGCAAGCAAGTCGACGAAACCTATTACAATAACAACTCGAGCCACCTCACGAGCATTAAAGTTCCTAATTAATCTTTATAATTTATCCTAACAAACATAGCAGAAAATGTAAATAAGTAACTATAATGTTCTCGTGCTAAGAGCAAATAAAACCACGCGTTTGCACACACTCTACTTCTAATTAACATTAAATTGTAAGAATACCTGATGGAAACTTGGAGCAGTGTTGCCATGAAGTGCTGTATATATACAGGGTGTTAATGAATGGCACCTAGATATTTAATGTAGTGATAGTGCCCCTCAAGATGGGGAAAAAAATACTTCCAGTTCGGTACTGATTTCAGGAATTTTCCCATCTGAAGATTATAATAATAATATTTACATTTTGGTTATACATAAGGTAAAGTCAAATTAGTGTAAGAACTCGCCGCATCACCTGTCATTAATGGCAGCCTGTTGATGTATGGTATATTTTACGTTAAGCGGTTGGCTACAGAAACAGAACCGGACTAAGTTATTTTACCTTCGCCTTCGCCAGCTGTTAAATTTTGTAAGATGTGAAAACATTATAAAACTTAAGCAAAAATTAACATTTATTTCTTTTAGTATCTTAACATAGTATAAAACAAAGTCGCTGTCGCTGTCTGTCCGTCCCTACCTCTATATGCTTAAATCTTTAAAACTTCGCAACAGATTTTGAAGCGGTTTTTTTAAATAGATAGAGTGATTCAAGGGGAAGGTTTTTATGTATAACTAGCGACCCGCCCCGGCTTCGCACGGGTGCAATTTCAGAAAGTGAGCCGGGTACTAATATATCGGGTTTGTATTTATACTAGCGGGTTGCAACGCATGCCGGGTACACGCTAGTTTATTTATAAAAAGCAAAAATAAGTATTTGTGTATTTATTATTCAAGGGAAAAAGTAATACATTTTTTGCAACTTGTAAGCTTTGTGGTGCACGCCTAATTAAAACACCATATTGGGAACCCTTTTTGTATTCTAACTTTTGTAAGAATTTTATATGGATGGATGGACAGGGTGTCCCGTAACTAAGGGGCTTTTCAGCAAGAGGAGATAGTGGACTTGGAAATATGTAACTTAATTTAATTTCTTTGGTTAAACAGATACAGGGTGATCCAAGTCAAAATTTACATTGTAAAATTGGCGATGATTTGATGTTAAGCGGATTTGAATCAAATTTGGTGTAGTAATGTTTTTAGGGCAAGAAGAAGAATCCCATAATGAGTTTTAAGATACCTCCTAGAGAACGCTAGCCACACAATATGAGTTTGATAAATTCTCGCATATATTTTTTGTCTCTCACTTTCCTGACCGCTTTACCTCAAATTATGAAAAGGGATCTTATACGTGAAAAAATTGTACCTTATTAATTTTGATATTTCAATTAGTTTTTTAGATAATTGCGTTTAAATGCTAGATGGCAAGAAACATTTAAATAAACACCTTTCTTAACGAAATATATTTATTGAAAATTAAACGTGCGTTCTTAAGCATAAATTACATATTTTCAAGTCTACTATCTCCTGTTGCTGTATTTGCTCATTAGTTATGAGACATCCTGTATATAACGATAAGTAAATAGTTTAATTAGGCAGTTTATTGATTTGATAATAGATGAGTTAACCAAAATGGTGTTTGTACTCATTATAAAATAGAAATAATAAACACCAAGAAAGTATCTTAAATACCGTGCGAGCAAAAATTATTTGCATCAAAGAGGGCTTGGAGAAAAAAACGTAGTGCTTGGTATAGATCACAATGATATGGGGACGATATATCTAACCAAATATAGGTTAAAATTTTGTCAAATTCATATTATGACATGATATGCCAAACTAAGGAGTAATAAAATAAGTAGACAAACACAAATTTATTTTTGTTGTTTAAAAAATTAAAAAAGTGCTCCAAGCATAAATTCACACGTCTCTTCATATTTTCGAAAGTGTTGACCAGCATCACTGGAGAAATGTTACCACATTTTTGGATAATCCTTTTTTGTAATTGTTCTAAATTTGCAACTGGTGTTTTAAAAATAGTGTTCTTTAAATGAGAAAAAACGAAGTAATCAGTAACCGTTGAACAAGGTGATCTAGGTGGGAATTCAATTCTGATCGAAAACTGATCAATCTGTCGTCGAAAAAATAACGTAAGTAGTTAATAGTTTCGGCGGCTGTATGGGCGGTTGCACCGTCCTGTTGAAAATATCCAAAACTTAGTTCGTCGTCAAGTAATTGCTCCACAAATGGATTCAAAATATTGTCTCTATACCGCTGTGCTGTAACTATGTCATGGAAAAAAATAGGACCAACAACTCTTCTTCGGGCAACAGTTAACTAGACACCAATTTTTTGAGGGTGCAATGTGGACTCTACAAAAAAAATGGGGATTTTCACTACTCCACATGCGTGTATTCTGAGAATTTACATAACCGGAGAGGTGGAACCAGGCTTCATCCGAAAAAAATGTCAGGGCTAATAAATCATTTCTTTCCAATAAATTTTGGGTAAACCATTGAGAGTAATTCCTGGGTCTTTCAAAATCTGCGGCATGTATTTCTTGGAATTCTTGCATTTTATAAGGAAACAAATTTAGCTGCTTCTTAGGAATACTTAGTCCTGCATGCATGTTCCATAAGGTCTTCCCACTTCTTGGCACAGGCGTCTATTATAATTTGTTGGCGTATTTTGCATTATTTCACGAACGTTTGCAACAAGTTCTTCTGTTCTGACAAATGGTCTTCCTGCTTCTTTTCTGTGTTGTATAGAACCTGTTTCCCTAGACATAGCTACGGTTCTTTTCAGGTAATGATAAAAATCCCCAGCAATAAAAGCAACGTTCGCACGGTAGTTTCAATATTTGATTATGCATATAAAAATTATGCAGATAGTTTTATTTCTCTAAAATAAACATCTTTACTCTGAACATATAAAATTGAATCTTACTAACTATAAGAAAGAATATAAATATGAGATAAAAGAACCATATGACAACGTTGTTACCTAACAAACTAAAGGTAATAATAAATAAGAAATTAACTAACGCGCGTGAGTATAACGATGATACTGTAAATATTAGGACACTTAACAACTTAACAAGGTTTTCGTAATTTTTGATGAGTATTTATTTGTTCGTTAGTTATCGCCAAATAAAGGAGTAAGCTACCAATTAGCTTAAAAAATTAGATAGATTCTTGTAACAGATATTTTTACTGTACAAATTAACATTGGATTCCAAATTTATTTTAGATTCAATTAGATTTACCTGTAATAAAGTAATCTTAACAAATAAATACTATTAAACGCTAATTGCTTAAAATCGCTTTTGCGTTAGTAGGTAAAAAATTATATATTATCAAAGAAAAAACTATTCCTGCACTGAGAAAAAGCCTTCTATTCCTTATAACAATTCACATACTTTTTATACAACCCTTTAATACTGAATGTGACAGCAACGCGCTTTCCTGCTGTAGGATAAAAAAAAAATCGCTAGACCGTTGTGTAGTGATATCACGGTAATTTAGCCAATAGTAAATGGGAGTTATTGCTACTATAAAATGGTTTATAGCCATTATTGCTCTGAATACTCAATCAAGTTCTATTGGGGGTGTAATCTGGTTTTATATACTGTATTAGTTCCGACTAGCAGTTGTAATAAAACTTGACATTAATTATAATAATATTTGCTTGCTACTATTATTAAAGCATATGACTAAAAATCAGTACTTGCAGTTCTCAAAAATTTAAATAACTTCTAGTGTGATATTATTATTGTCGTTTAACATTGCATATGAATATCTATTATGCAACATGGCTTATTGAGATGATAAAATTCATCCATAGATTATAAAGTCCAATCCTAATGATTTGTGCGAAATAAGAATCTTCTATTGCTTTATTTGACATGCAAACTTTAAAAAAACCCAAATACAAAGTAAAACTAAATTAACTGAAACAGATATTGGTATAGTGTTTCTTAGGTATGACATTAACCTGTGGGAATTTCCTAACCATAGGGGTTCCACACAAATAATTAATATGCGTTTACACACTTATAAGTTTGTTTTACATTAGGTGTTTGTACATACTACACTTTATAAACCCACTGTATATATAATAATATTATATTAAAATAATAAATATAAGGTAACTCAAAAATTCTATATACAAAACTAAAATCAGAAAAATAAACCTGACACGGCACGACACTGCTCAGAAAATGCTTTAATTTTTTTACCAGAACTTCATTCTCGTCAACCAGACTCCGGCCCGTTCATCAAGGCATAACCACGTATATTTTATCTCCGTCTCTTCCACGCCATCGGCGGTCACTGGCCTATCTCTGTCTGGCAAAATCGATCGTCAGACGGGCCGGGTACCGGTTCAGCTTATATCCTGGCGCTTGCAATCGCAACAAATTACATGCTGTTGCCAATTCTTCAACATTTTCGGATTTGTAAGCACAATGTAAGTATATACGAGAAACAAGGGTTTGTTAATTAGTTGTTTTTAAACACTGAAAACAGTTTTTGTCTTGATTTCAGTTACATTGTTTCTTAAGGACTAAAGAATGTATTATTATAACAATGAATGGCTTGTTATTTTTTTCGGTCACACTCAAAACTCCTCGGTTTAAAGTATATTTGCAAACTAGCTTTCAAAGAAAGTTACTGACTAACAATTGAATCCTGATATAAATGAAATATCTTTAATAAAAAAACTTAAAGAATTGAAGAAGAAAGATCTGACAACCCTGGTTGTGCGGTCGGTCTCTTTGAGACTGTTTACCGCCGTATGGAATGATTGGGATGTCCTCAAACTGAGATTGGATAAATAATACAATCAATAAAATTCAAATTCAGACAGGACAGCTAGAAGACTCCGAACAACGATGTGCAACAACTACGTTAAAACTAATGATACTGCGCGCGGTGATTGCCGATCGCTACGAACCCCCACCAACGTCTTGGGGATTTTAGGTTCTAACGGATACAATTTGTTTTTGGGGACGCTGTTCTGCTTTCTTAATTGTATAGAAAGCGCTTTACTCGGAACAAAATGCGTCGCATTGAGAAAACAAAATAGGTTGTAGGTGTACTCCCTACATTTTGCTGAAAGTGGCATATTATACTTAATTCGCGAAGACGATTATCGTTTATCAAATGGTTCTCTGTACCAGCTGAATATTTTACTAGTTTACGTTAACAGACAAAAGTAACTTAATTTTGAAGAAGTAGTCCATACTCAAAGTGGAGTTAAATGATATAGAAAAAAAAAAGAAAAGCACAAAGTCTTTCTCCACAATTTTTATTCAAATGACTAGGCGAACCTAGAATCACATCGACATGTTTCGAGTGCAGAAACACTCATCATCAGGAAAACAAAGTGAAAGGCAAAATGCTGATGTTTTTAGCAATAGAGAAAATAATAGTGGGATTGAGCCGTAATGGAGCTTTTAATGGTGTACAAGAGGGGTAAAATTGAATAGTCAAAAGACCGATAATCAAGACTTCAGCATACTGAAGAGTAAAGGGTTACTGCACTGGCACTGTCCTGGGCAGAAAACTGAGGAGAGTAAATGAGGCCATTATTTGCAAAACTTATTTGCTCGAAAGCCATTTTTTGGGAAATCGAAAAAAACGATTAACGGCCGAGTAGTGTTTTTCTCGCAAGGTAAAGAATTTTATTAGTGTTGCATAGAGTTTTTAGGAATGGAAATTAAAAGTTTCTAGCCTAACATATTTACAGATTTTTAGAAAAAAAATAATGTTTATTGCAAATAACCAGTTTTGCAAATAAATATCTTAAATAAAAAAAAAACCATATTTAGTTCAATAACAAACGTAAAGGATTTATTCACGAAAATCAAACTTTCACATTTTTAATAGTATAAAGAAAATATTTAAACAAAAAAAAAATGTTCCTAATGCGACAAAAAACCACCTGTTTAGTCGTTTGGATACAAACTTGAAGGTCTGTTTCTTGTAAACAGTAGTAAATTAATAACGTGTTCACGAGGGGTTATTGGTTTAACGTGGATCAACGGGCAAATTTCATTGGTAGCAGAGCAAGCAGCGAGTTTTGCAAGTGAAACGTCAAAGCAAAGAGCGAATTCTGCATATAACTGTAATTTTCTCGACGTATTTGCATGCGAAAGAGTTTCGGGAAATTCTGATTTTATCATTCGATTCCTCTTTAAAATTGAAAAAAACTTTGCAAACAATACAATTTTTTAAGATTTTGTCGATTAGCGAGTTTTGCAAATAATGGCCTCAAATGAAAAATTAGGGAGTTTTAGAAAAAAACTTATCTGTGAAAATCATTATTAAAGTAATGAAAAATCTTGAGTTTTATTAAGCTTTGTCAGAGACATGGAAAATTATTGAAGTAAGATTGAAAGAAAAAGAAAAAAAAAGTTGTTTTTCATAAAAGTCGAAGCATCATTTGACTTAAAGTAAAAAAACTGTTGGGATACCAGGCTAATTACGGCCCAGTTACCCCCGCAGGAGTCAAAACATACACATTTTGTGCAAAATTAAAATTTTAAAAGTTTAAAAAAAGTTTTTTGTTTTACTAGAAAATCCCCGTTGGAGAAGCTCTACTGCAACCAGCTCGTGTCAGATGAGAAATGAACTTGTAAAAGTAACTTAGTTACAGTATAAACAAACCAGTTGTTGTCTGCAGTGTTATCAATTTTGCGATCACAGCCGAAATGGAATCTTTTGATTTGAAAAAAGCAGTTGAAAAAGGGTTAGAAGGTATTATGCAGACAAAATCAAGGGAAATATATAAAGCGCAATAACGAACGAAAAGTGAAAAATTTCAATGAAGATGCCCTAATCGTGTTTTCACAGAAAAATCCAGGACTTTCTCGCCTTCAACGCTTTGGCACACTATTCCATGTTGAAGACCATGCTCAATATTAAAAAAAAATATCGATATCAGACCATTTTACAAGTTAATTGCCCTGCTGAAAATAAAGAAATAATGATACAATCCAAAAAAAGCCAACATATTAACAAGAGACTAGGTTGATAAATTTTTAATGGATACTCCAGACAACCAGTTTTTAAAGATAAAGCAGAGTGATTTTATTAATCTAAGTATTTTCATTGGTACTTATAAATATTATTATTTATAGGTAGCCTTTATTTTTGGTGTCGCAGGAGCCTGTAAAAGTAAGGAGTTAGTTGAGTTGACGATGCACTCTGTAACTGATTTGGGCCACTCAGTTTTGATTAATATTTAAAATACAAAAACAAGATCGATATTAATTTTGTTGTTGTTGTTGTTAAAAATACTGTCAATTTTACTGAGATCAGTCATTCGAATATGGCTTTAAGAAAAGCTTAGCCCCCTCATTCGAAATTTTTCGTTTGTTATCAAAAATCAAAACAATCAATTTACTACGCAGCCACTCGGTAAAAATATATTTGAAAAACTACCCCAAAAAGAAGCATCATTCCGAAATCTATCCAACTCATGAATATACATTGGACATTGCTTTAGTCGATCGTTTGCCTCTTTATTAGCTGACCCTGGTGCATCTACGGCGTGGCAGAGGGGTACGTTGAAAATTCCATAAATAATAAAAAAAATTATTATCGACAAAATGTTTGGACATAGTGACGAGCAAGCCTTCTAAATTGCCGAATCTTCAGGAAACACTACCATACAGCGTTTGGGTAAGATTTTTGGAGCTTTCGCATGTAGTTCTGCATCAAGTAGCTTCATATAGCATATTTAAGGTTCTTATGGATTTATTCAGGAAGCAAATAAACCTCCATTTTTATCTACCACCTGCCCTACTGGACAGGAATGTCGATTCGTTACACAACATTATAGTCCAGCTAGGCACCGCTTAAGTGGCCTTAGTGCTGTGACGCGTACATCACCCTCCACACTCTACAGGTTAAGAGGTAAGATTTTTAATTTTGCAAGAAGTTATTGCCAAGTTAGCCTTTTTACGCTCTCTTGAATTCCTGCGCTATGTATTGGTTTAAGTTAAATATATTCATTAAAACTAATAATTCAATAGACAAGATGATTTACATCTTCAAATAAATCTTAAAATCGTGGAGATATATGGCACAGGATAATAAAACAAAGCAAATTGTCAATCATATTATATTAACCTACCATAAACATAAACGTTTAACTTAACAGGGTGTTCTAAATCAAATGTGAACATCGGTAAATATTAAATCAATAGACAACTTGAAGCTGGGAAATGTAAAACTATTTTTTATTAGGATTGTTTTGTATAGTATAGTAGCAAAAGTAGTAGTGGAGTAGGAAATACGTATTGCTTGGCGACTGGATGAACGATTACCCTTTGAGACCCAGTGAGACTGGTGTCTAATAGCTTTACTATGATTTGAGGTTTTTCAGCTGTTTATGTAGGCAAGATTCATATTCGGCTGTAAATCTGCTGATCTCGCTAGCGACATTCGATAGTCCACAGTTAAGGTGGCATTCTCAACGTCAACGTCATTTATTCCATTACCAACCTATGCTTGCATTGCGTTAATTATATATCTTCTCGATAACTTTCCTGATTTTGGCAATTATTTTCAACGTACCTTCATAAGATTTCATAAAAGAGTACAACTTCCTAGTTTTATAAATTTTATAAAGCAACAAGACACTTTCTAGATTTGAATTAAACAGTTTCATTTCAAAATAATAAATTCGGCAGACGTTAAAACATTTTTTCCGTCGACCGTGTATTTACAACCTTAATTAATGTATAAAAAATCATACATTAATGGCCCCTATTAATGCATGATTTTTTTTTATTAATAAACGATTTTAGGCAACCAAACATACTACACAGCACGCACTGCCGCGTACATAATGGCGTTGCCATAGTTTCTGTCGATGTCAATAAGTTTGAAATTCAAAAATTTGTTATAATATGTAGTTTGGTTCTAAATAAAAAACCTATTTGGCGTTGTTTTTTTTAATTTATTATTAGATTAACTAACATTTAAATAAAATCAATATCGTCGGTACAATATTTAGGTAAAATAATCCGACATATAACAAAAATATCTATTCATTTTATTGCTAATTTTGAAATAATTGTATAGTGAAAGAACTATGACATAATAATGTTAACAAAAATCTTACCCGATATTTTTCGCTATACAATTCTCCTAAAATATTTAATGAAATTCCTAGATATTTATTTATATGTCAATTATTACCTATAAAATATGAAGACGATAATGATTTTATTTAAATTTTGTGTAAAAGCTAGAAAAATTAAATAAATATACGCGAAATAGGTTATAGGTTGGCAAGCATGTTGATACTTCCACCTTAAGGTTCAGAACTCTATTACGCTTAAAGGACAATAATAATGAGATATTTTTGTTATTAAAATGTCGGAAACTCGTGACAAGACTATTGTTGGCGTCATAGTCTACTCGATTTTAAAGAAGTAAGTGAGACAGCATACTAGCCTGTTCATAAAGGCCCTTTGACGGATCCAGGTGGAGGGGCGTCTCCAAGGGGTAAGATCCACCACAGGTGGCGTCTTAAAGTCAGCGGCACGGAGTTCAACTAGATACTTTCAGGTTAGGTTAGTTTTGCTTATCAAATCATGACAACACGTTGACGTCGGTTTGTTTTAATTTCAATAATAGTAATTTAACAAACTAGTGTCTTAATCGCTATTTAATATACGCGTTAGTTACAATATTTTTCCGTCGATTGTCTTGTTAATAGATTATTTTTTTTTATTTAGAACCAAACTACATATTATAACAAATTTTTGAATTTCAAACTTATTGACATCGACAGAAACTATGGCAACGCCATTATGTACGCGGCAGTGCGTGCTTTGTAGTATGTTTGGTTGCCTAAAATCGTTTATTAATAAAAAAAATCATGCATTAATAGGGGCCATTAATGTATGATTTTTTATACATTAATTAAGGTTGTAAATACACGGTCGACGGAAAAAATGTTTTAACGTCTGCCGAATTTATTATTTTGAAATGAAACTGTTTAATTCAAATCTAGAAAGTGTCTTGTTGCTTTATAAAAGTTATAAAACTAGGAAGTTGTACTCTTTTATGAAATTTTATGAAGGTACGTTGAAAATATTTGCCAAAATCAGGAAAGTTATCGAGAAGATATATAATTAACGCAATGCAAGCATAGCCTATTTTAAGAAGTATTGATAAGTGACTGAAATATTATTATCATTTTATCATAGCACTGCCGTCCGTCCCGTCTCGTCTTCATGGTTCTGGCGCGTGACCTTATAAAATCGGCTAGATTTATTCGATGTTGGTTTTGCATTTGCATAAATTTTCTTTTATGCAATTAAATAATAAATGCATCTCCCTTGTCTGTTTTATTGAATAATAAATTCCTGATTTAGTTTTTCAAGTTTTATAGTGAAAATGCCATTTTGCTATTGCGTTCCTGGATGCAAATCCAACTATAAATGCTGGTCAAAATATTTCTATTTTAACTTTAAAAAAAACAAGTAAATACTTATATAAATTACAGAAAAATGGGCAGATATTCCATGAAATAATTTGGATGTCCGTAAATATATGGTCTATATGGGTAGAGGCCTTTATAAAGGTTTTTGAACCCTGATTAAAAACCATACAAAATATTTAAAAAATACTCGATAGAATTCATTGTACATTTTCTGTTTTGGGGTCTAAGTTTAATGACGCTATATTAACACGCATTCTATTACCTATATTATTGGATCATCCAAAAGAAAAGGCTTGTGGCAACCAGCATCTTTCCATATTAGCTTATTCCCGGACCTCTCAACAAAAACATCAATTGAATAATTGGGATATGAGCCCCTTTATCACCATTTCATCACTAAAATACCGACATCGATAAAAAAATTGTACATAAAGAGGTACAAATTATCTTTTCATTACTTTGGAATAGAATGATCGCAATTATTGTTAAAAATTCGAGACTTGGAAAAATAAATACATTTTTTTTCTGTGACAAAAATATCAAAATACAGCTGCAATTTTGGTTTGTTTCTCGACTATACAGTTTGGTTTGAATCTTTGCTCCACCTGGTAAAAGTCAAAATTCCATTTTTTTTTAATGAACAGGCCTGTAGTCTGATTCACTTACTCCTCCTTAAATCTCAATTTTCCAGCTTAACCATCAGAGACTTATTCAAACAAGCACCAACAAATTACCCAAGGTATTTTTGTTTAATTTATTAAATATATTTTCTTGAATCACCTTGTATTCTTTTGGCATCTCTCATAATTGATTTAGCTTGGGCGTATGCCTTTACGAGCTATCAATAAATCATTTGCATTTACAAGACTATTCACGACGGGTCTATCTGTTTCTAGTTCTTGATAATCGATCTGGTTGTAATCATTATAATTGATATATTTTTATTTGTGATGTTCTTTTAAAACTGATTAATTGTATCTGACATTTGAAACTGTTAAAAATAAAAGGACCTATTAACATTTTTGATTTTGAATAAAATACCTTGTTACATTTCTGTTTCGGTATACCGGGTAGCCGAATAATACATGATTGTACAAGTACAATTTTGACAAGTGCACTAAAATGCATGTTCGTTTATAGTTAAATAAATGATTTGTATGACTTATTTTTAATGGGACAAAATTATTTTTATTTTTTTTGACACAAATATATAAATAGGCTTATTTTAATTTGCTAAGATATTTGTTTGGTTTTTAATTATTTACGTCCGATAAAATTTATTTGCTAGCTACCCCTTTTGATACTTTAACAACAGTCTCTTGCTATCTCAAGTAAATATTTATTTGTGGTAATAACTATTTATTTTAAAGAAATAGTCCATGCTTAAAGCGAAGTTGAAATTATGAAAACGAAAGTTAGAACTATTCAATTAAAGGTCTTTACATGTTTCGAACGTTCATCATCAGGCTTTGCTGATGGTTTCAATAGAAAAGAAAATGGTAAAAGTATATAATCCTAATGGAGCTTTTATGAAATTGAAACTGGTGTGCATTGCCAACTATTCCCGCTCACACGTTTAATGAAAATCGGTGCTGAGCCCAGTTTTATGGTTAGCATGGAAATTTGTTATAGCATTTCGTGCAAAGTTTGCTTCGTCTGTTAAATGTACAGAACTTAAAAACTATGAATTTTCTACTTCTTTGGGGAAAGTCTCTAGGTAAACGAGCTTGTACTCTTTGAATATGGTAAGGGTATAACTGGCTGAACCCCAAATAGAAATAAGATACTGAATTTTTGAATGTACGCATGATAAATATTTTTTAAATAATTTAAAGATGACGAATTTTAAAGAATATCCAATTAACGGAAAAATGTAAGTTCGAATATGTTCTACGTGTATTCTCCAGCTTAAATTTTGATCAATATATAAAGTTAAAAATTTAGAATATCTTTGTAATGAATATTTTTCCCATTAAACTTTATTGGTTGCTTCTCGATATCTAGTCTTTGTTTGGCAATGTACATAAAAGAAAATTTATTAAAATTTAAAATTAATTTTTCAGATTCTAACCAGTCAAATATTATTTGTAAATCTTTTTTGATATTTAATTGGATGTAATATTTTTAGCATAAGAAATAATTGTTGTGTCGTGGGCAAAAAGTTTAATTTGTCCATATAATTTGAAATAGAATTGATGTAAATAAGAAACAAATGTGGGTCCTAGAATTGAATCTAGTGGTACTCCACATGCAATTGTTTGACAGGAACTGATCTTACTTTTTATTTTAACACATTGTTTTTTATTTTTTATATAGGTTTTAAACCAACGATAAATTTTTTCTCTAATGCCTATATCAAATAATTTAATTAATAATACATAATACATTCCTAAAGTAATGGTATACATCCGAAAGTAGGCGATTCTTTGGCTTATTTTATAAATAAAATGTTATATAAGCATGGGACCGAAGAAGCTTCCTTTCCGAAATACAGGGTGTTAATGGTAATTAAATGGGTTATGTGTTTCCAGGAATGTGCATTAAAATGATTTTTATTTTTACTCGAAAACGGTGCACCGTAAGAAAATAAGTCAAGAGACCGAATTTGCTCTAAAGTAGACGGGAATTTCAAAAATAATTTAATTTGAAGAAAAAGCAGTAACTCACCATTTTTTTCTTCAAAAATATTAAATGCAAGTCCCGGAAAAATTATTTTACACCAAAAAATGCCTTTCAATGCTCAAAAGACGTGTACCAAATTTCATACAAATATCTAGAGTGGTTTGAAAATGACAATAAAAAAATATTTTTTTAAATTTAAATGTTAACACCGTATCTCGGAAGCGAAGCTTTTTCGGTCCCATGTTTATATAACATTTTATTTATGAAATAAGCCAAAGAATCGCCTACTTTCGGATGTACCATTAATTTAGGAACACCCTGTATATCGTGGTTTACAGTATCAAAGGCTTTTTACAAGTCTAGAGATAAAATTGCGCATTTTTTTGGTATCTTAATTTAATTGAATGCTGTAATACCATCCATAGTAGCAACTTCAGTATTGCTAAATCCATACTGATTATCGAAAAGTAAATTTTGTTTTAATTGGTTAGGAATTCCGGAACGATTTATTGGTTCACGATTTTTATGAAACAGAACAGAATTAACGCTCAGTCTGGCCGTAAAATACAGGGTGTCCGGAAAATGAGCAAACACTTTAGGGGATAATTCTAGACCGAAAATAAATGCTATCTCTTCCTATAACATTTTTTCGAAAATTGATTATTGAAGAAATAGTCCATACTTTAAGTGGAGTGTAGGGAAAGAAATAAGACACTTTAAGTCTTTCTCCACTGGTATATTAAAAGGTTTAGGTTTATTAATACAGGGTAAATTCTCTACATGTTTCGAATGCAGTAGCATTCATCATCAGGAGAATAGAATAAGGAAAAAAGTTGGGACCATTCAAATTAAAGTATAGGCTCCTATGTGACGCCCTCTACTAAATGCGAAAAAACGGTGGGCGGGTTTGTTCGGGTTTCAAAATATTATGAGCGTGGCAAAAGGTATTGCAAAAAAACTTCAAATAAAATTTAACTTTAACACCCTGTTAATAATCAATTTTCGAAAAAAGGTTATGGGAAGAGATAGCATTCATTTTCGGTCTAGAATTAACCCCTAAATTTTTTGCTCATCATTTCCAGATACCCTGTATAAAACCTCATCAAGGTTATCAATCAAGTCTCAGAATAGGGAAAATATTGAAATTCACGTCCTTTGAATAAAAACTAGTTATATACTTTCGAAAATGTGCTTTCAAATACATTTTCGCCTTACTGCTAAGCAATTTCCACGGCCTTTTTCCAAATGAGGACCCGCTAAATCTTTTTGATACGCCCCTCATAAGACTTCCGTTTCGCTCTTACGTGTTTGTCGAGAGGCAGAAATGAAATTGCTTGAATATTGAATTGCTCAAATTTAAATATAAAGTGGAATTCGTAATAAAATGGCGGAGCTGAGAAATTCAAATGGAAGTATTCGACGTGCATTTTCGTCGGGTTATGGAAGCCCCGCTATCATCAAATAAACTTTATGGCTCGCTGTATTAACTTCCGAGATTTTCCACTTTTATTTTCTGATTAAGGCTCTAGAGGAATATTATTATGTGTTCTTTCTATGTTCCCGTTTTTCTTTTATTACGTGGACCCTCGATTTACATAAAAGCCTATAGCGGTAAATTCTTTTTATTTATTTTTTATGCGCGATTGTAATATTCGCGCCTCGGCTACAGCTTAAGCTAAATTAAAAGGGTTACATAATTTTCAGGCAATTTATACACTATTGGCAAACTCGAATCTAGGGTGCCGTTATAAACCATGGATATTTACCTTTAGATAAGCAAACAATAATCACGAAAGTGGCACAGTTTTATGGCCTCGCGCATGTAAACAAAGCTGGACACTATTAGCCATGCGCACTGCAACATTATCGTTTAACGAATGGGAAAATAGACAGGTCCGGGCTTTAAAATTTAAATTCTTGCCAACAAATTGGAATTTCTTCTCAATTTTTGATCAAGCTGGGAAAAAACGTAGTGTTTCTGGCATTTTTAGTAGTAGCAAACATATCAGATTTTAAGTACAGAAAATTGTTTTTAAGGTTTTCTTTAAAATTGATTCGTCGTCGTGTTTTTAGTTCGAAAAGGAACAGAACAAGAACAAGTGAATTAAACCAGTCTTATAAAATCGAATATAAAAACAAACAAAACCAGCAAAACAACCAATCTACGGTGTTATCGCGTACCTAACATCAAGTCAAATAGTTGGTATACCTATAACTTGTATTGATTTTTACAATTTGGTAAAAACTTGTTTTGTTCAAGAATTTGAAAAAGTGTTTGCTCGAAAACTTGACTCATGGAATACTTTCACCCTTGGATTAATATAAACATACCTAGGTATTTACTTTTTCTTTGCATGCATCGGGATAATCTGTCTTGGTGTGTGTTTCTCATTATTTTCATACCTTATTTTTGTAGCCTAGGCCTAGTTAGATGACTTAGATGTGTTTAAATTCCTCATAATAAAATAATGTTATATATCAAGATACATCATTACTCCATAATTACTAAAAATATGAAATACCCGATATTTTACCCCTATTTCGGCATAACAAAATAATACAAGGGCTGTTACTGTCATTGTTTATATTCCAATTGGAGTCACTAAAAGCACAAACAGAATTCACTAAACTACACAAAAACTAGAAATCCATAAATATTAAACACCCACAATCCACGATAGCTAAGAAAACTACAAGGAATCTATAGAGAAACCTTAAAACACAACAACAAAAATGGCGGCCGAGCCGGTTCTGGAGAGTATATATCTTGCAACCTTGAGTATCTTGAGCATGTCGATTATTGTCGATAAAGTAGGCAGGCCGATAACACGAGGTTTGTGCGCATGCACGAAGGTGTCCAGAAACGTAACTTTTGTTTGCGCAGGAGATAAACTTTACGTATCTAAAGGTAAAATGTCTATGATATAAACGCATCAGACGGAGATTAAGTAAGCCCGGTGAAACTAAGATTGGCGGAATGAAAACATTTGTGACGTCAAAGACCGCCAGATTTTTGTCGCTAGTAGGCGCCTTACGCTTACCGTCCCCATCATTTATGAGTTAATATAACTCCTACGTCGTTATTTGTAAAAACTGGACGTGTTTACTAAGCAAGGCGACCTTTCTTTGTTCGAGCTATACTGCCAATAAGTGTGGCTCTGTTTTCGATATAGGTATTAAAATAGTATATTACATAACGAGTGTTAAAAGTGGTCCTGTCCCAAGCGAAGAGGTATTTAGCACGAGGCGTCAGCCGAGTGCGGGAATTCTCCGAGTGTGAGAAAATCACTTTCACACAAGTAATGTACACAATTTTTTCTACGACCGTGCAAAATAATCAAAAAGATGATGATTTGTTTTTTATAGTTTGTAGGTATCACCATTGTGTTAAACAATTTTTTTCAACACTAGAGTTGAAAAAAATAAAAACCATGCCCACTTACACATTTTAACTTACCTAGATTTAAATAAAAAGAATAACTTTTTCTCCTATTTGCTTACGCACATGTACCTACTATTTTTAGAAATCAAATAATTTCTGGTACCTACACATCGATGTTTTGGTTTCGATGTTTTTTTAACATCGATATTATTTGTCGATGTCCGACATCTATGTCATTATCGATGTTGCTCTTACAATGCGCAACCCTATCGTAGAATAAACTCATATTTTCACTTAATAGATGAAAAGGAAATAATTTACACTGCAATATTATTTTATCCCCGTGTAATGCGCACGTGTACATGCACAGGGGAAGAGCGAGCGCGACGCGGAAGTGAAGCCTCTAATCTTAAGTTTCCGGTCGATTAGCAGTGTACACTACCCGCCATATTGGAGTTTGATTTAAGAACACTCATTTAGCTTCAACAAAGACGTTCAACTGTTCTATTATCTTTTTGACACCAGCTTTATCATGGTGGCTGCGGCTCCGTGGTAATTTTAGCCAATATCGTATGTCAACTTATTGTACAGTGAAGTGAAAAGAGCCAATAATTTTTCACTTAAGCCGTTAAAAACCGCCTTTTTAGAAGCTAATGGTTTTCGTAGCTTTTTATTATAGATTTGTAAAATCGAAAACAATAATAGGGAATAGTAGAATCTGTAAAATAAATATTTAATAAGAAAATATCGCTTATTTACACAGATAATATGACAAAATTCAAATCTTACACAAAATTTTATATTTTATATCCGATTTTATTGAAAATTACATAAATTTATTTTCAACCAATTAGAAGGCTCCTTTTTGTTGTATAGCAACGCTTAAGTGCTTTATATCCATTGGCAAAAGTCATTCAGAATAAAATCAAAATACATTTTGTTGCTAACTTATAATTTTTGTTGATACTAACCAATTTGCTTTACATACCAAACACCGGGGCTAAAAGAGACACATCAAAAATTTAACTAAACTCATCGGAAATATGTTTTTTTAAGTTTTTTTCGAAACGACATGTAATATGATGTTATGGTTGAAAACGAATTAATGTTTTTCATGTTCCTGAAATTTTAGTAATAAACCTTAGTTACTAACAAGTAAAATCAACTTTTATTGTAAAAATATAGTGCGTCATATTTAAGTAAACTCTTCGGAAATATGTTTTTTAAAGTTTTATTTGAATTTATATATAGACATGTAATATCAGATGTTATGGTTGAAAACGAATTAATATTATTAGCTCAAAATTGTACATAATGATTAAAAAAAAAAATTTCGGATTCGAGTTTTTTTCGTTTCTTTGCATTTTTTGAGAACATTTACCATAGTAATGTATATAAGGTAACTTTTAGCGAGCTTTATAGTCTATGTAGTCTATCCCTTACTACAACGGAACACAGAACTTAAAACAATGATATGTCGTTTCTCCGCATGTTTTAAGTTAAATAGAGTAATCCAAAACATATTGTTTGATTGCCGTTATTAGTAAATAATTGGTGTCTGATGGTATAGTGTACTTTTAGAGCAAGTGCAAGGTGCATGACTGAAACTTTAATTTTGTGTTCTGTGATATAAGTGTTGTGTAGATGTGTCCTTATATTTAAGGTTTATTTGTGTTTATTTTCCCCTTAACCATAAACTTGATCCTTTATAATAAATAAAAACTAATCTTATTTGGTTTTACGTGGTTGTAAAAACAAATGTTTTCATAAAAAAAACATTGTCATTAATTTTTGTGTTTTATTAAGCCTTATCGCAACTGATATGATATTATGTTGCTTTAGGTAAGAACTTCTACGCCATTTTATTTTTTATTATGATTTTATTACTTTATTTTCTCAAAATAAACATCGCTGGTGATAGTCTGGGGCAAAATACCTATTTTATAGATTAAAAAGTATTCTATATTATAAAATAAGGCATATTAATTTTTTATTTTTTAAACCTAGGTAACTGTCACTGCAGATATTTAATTTGGCTAAAGTAAAGTAAAGACATCTAATAAAAAAATGAATAAAATGAAGAAGCACAGAAAAAGGTAATTTAGTAGTAGCTAGGTAGACTACCAATAATAAAATTAATTTTTTTATAGCTGGCAGAATATTTTTATTTTTTAGGGCAATAGAGTTGTCTTTTAGCAGCAAAAAAATTATAATTAAACGACCAGATTGAAGTTAAAAAGTAATTTCAAAAAAGTGATCCTATATTATATTCTTTTTTTTAATTTTTAGTGTTTAAATGCACAATATTATGAGTACATGACACTATTATTTTTCAATTGATATAATGTAGAACATTTATAATGTTGAAATATTATTAATATGAAAATTATTAATATATCTATTTGTCTCTCTTTATTTTTATCGGGATTTTCTTTTCTTCTTATATTTTATTTTGTAATAATTGTTATTTTGTAAGGTTATACTTAAATTTATTGGTAGGCCAATATTACTTTAGTTTTATTATATTTATTTATTTTAAGGTTATTTTTGAATAAGGGTGGTTGTATGAGCAGCGTTTGTTGTATACGGCCACCATGTTCCCAAATTACATGTAATTTATTTCTTCATCATAAATAAAGGCATTTATTATTATTATTATTATTATTATTATTATTATTATTATTATTATTATTATTATTATTATTATTATTATTATTATTATTAATATTATTATTATTATTATTATTATTATTATTATTATTATTATCCTCAGCTTAAAGCTGGTATGATTTACCTATCCCGGATACTAAGTATCAAAAGGATTAGGCTCAATTTACATCATAAACTTACGTACTGTATGGCAGGTATTCAATATAACAGCCTTCTGAATGTCAGAGAAGGTGTTCCTGGGTAGTCCCATCTTGGCGATGTTGTCGTGCAAGATATTAGGCACTATGCCGGTTGCTGATATAATAACTGGTACTATTTCCACTTTTTCGCACTGCCACAGCTGTTTAATCTCAATGGCAAGATCTGCGTACTTGGCCATTTTTTCATGATGTTTGTTGAGAACGTTGTGAGTGTTCGGTACGGCTACGTCGACGAGAAGGACTGAGTTGACTCTTCTATTCACCACCACTATGTCAGGCCTGTTATTCGTCACCAGTCTATCGGTGATAATGGAGCTATCGTAGTAGAGTCTAAAATTGTCATTTTCGAGGACCTTCTGTGGCTGATACTTATAGTACGGTGTATAGGTGTTGAGAAGGCCGTATTTGTTGGCCAGTTTCTGGTGAACGATATTGCACACTTGATTGTGTCGATGCAAATAGTCAGTATTAGCCAACACGGTGCAGCCAGCTGTTATATGTTGATGATTCTTGACACTTCCTGCATTTGTCGGATCGGGTGTTGGGGTCCTTGATGACAAACTTCTTGTAATTATTAGTGCTGATAACCCGGTCCTGTATAGCGATAATGAAGCCTTCAGTTTTTGGGTAGAGGGTACCGCTGGTAAGCCATTTATTTGATGCTTCCTTGTCAATAAGAGGCTGATTGAGGTCGTAATGATGTCTTCCGTGCAATGCCTTTTGTGACCATTGTTCGAGCTTCTCAGTACCTGGAACTCCATTGAAATCTGCTCCAGGCGAGGCGAGGTTCAGAGGTGAGTAATCCTTATCGGTCTTGGATATAACTCGATGTAGACCCGATGTTTCGGCTTTCCTGTAAAATAATTCACGCAATTTTGCCACCTGTCTAGAGTGTAGATTGATAAGGTCTATAAGACCCCTTCCTCCATCCTTTCGGGGTAGCGTTGTTCTAATAGTAAAGGCCCTAGGATGGTGGTTGTTGTTCTTCGTCATCATTGTTCGTGTCAGCCTCTGAATATTCTCTAACTCGGTTTTTGCCCATCTTAAGATTCCAAAGGAGTAAGTCAGAACAGGCGTGGCGTATGTGTTGATTGCCCGAACTAAGTTGCCTGCGTTTAACTCAGACTTCATAAGTGTTATTATTATTATTATTATTATTATTATTATTATTATTATTATTATTATTATTATTATTATTATTATTATTATTATTATTATTATTATTATTATTATTATTATTATTATTATTATTATTATTATTATTATTATTATTTAGCTATACAACACAGTTGTTTTTTCGGCGCCTATTTATTGCAGATTTTTTGCTAGAGCTACGGCTAATAGAGTTTTTTCTCAGTGTATAAGGTTTACTTTATATCCTATGTATAATTAATTATTCTTAGCCACACTAGTGGTTTGCCTAAATTCCCACATAAATAGATTCCTCTTTTTAAACTTATGATCAAAATTCAGTTAAATTTCGGAATTTAAAGTCCCTAGTAACGTCCATAGAGGTAATAGCGTTTTATGGAGCATCATACCCTTTTAGTTCTGAGCTTGCGCAAATTACCAAGCAGTTATATAAAGGAATTGATTTAAAACGCCCCAATTACAAATAAAAAAAAACAGCTTATGGGGCTTTCAAGCACTAAAAGAGCTTAACAACCTTCAAGTCTGCCTTATACAGACTTCAACAGTAATTATTATAAAGTTTATTACTTATATGTTAATAATATAATTATCATTTGCCATACTTATAAATCACGGATATTATAATTTATATAAAACTTTTTCGGTAGCAGCTATAAATAATATTTTACGTATTCTCCAAGAGCTTCCAAGTTAAACAGTAAATTTCTGTACTTAAACTGAAATCTTCCCTAAAAAGTATCATAACCATCAAAATATAATAATTCCTTTTCCCCTTCGCTTGTCGTCATGGCAACGCGGTGCCGAAGCGGGCGATTGTTATTATTCGCTCCCTCCATGATGTAGAAGCTTTTTATACCTGTGATATTGATTAAGCCCTTTTTATTGGGCCTGATTTAATGTTCTATGTTTTTAGCTTATTTCAGAGCATCGCTGAAATAATGGTTTTAAAACTAATTGTGGCCACAACACCAAAATATTTGTCCGACATTATTAACATATCGCGGGAAACCGCGTTATGTTACTAATGGCCTAGTGGAACATAATAGGTTACGACTTGTGGTCACGATGATCCCGGGTTCAATTCCAGGCGCGTCTTTTTATTTTTTTAATATTTCGTTATTTAGGTACTGAAAGTTTTTTAAATTTCGGATTCTTATAGCGACAATCCTCGGTACGAAAAAAACGAACTTGGGTTGTGAAGAAACTAAATTTATTTTTTATCACGAATTAAAATGCTTTGCAATTATTAGAGGTTGCTAACAAATGGTTTTGTCAAAAGTATTAAATTAAATGAACGAACTCGAACAGTGCCTTGCCCGAAGGGCTCGGCACAATAACATTTTCACCAATTTATCAGCTATCAATATAAGAATAGTTTCTTTTCCTTATGTTTAAATTGAATAATTAAATTAAATTGATTAAAATTGATTAAATTGATTGAATACATATTTTTATGGGACAAACTTGGTAAGTATATCCCACATTTTACACCTTTGCTGTGCGATTTTAAAGAGCCGGTGCTGACAGGTGCAATGCCAATATCAATGTCATAATATTAAATATCATATATTATTTCAGTAACGAAAAGTCGTAGTGAATCGAGCGAGACGGCATTGGAAATAGGATGTCGAGCACTATACGATGCCGTATGCCAAAAGCTACCTATCTATACGAGAAAACGGAAATTTTGCAGCATTTTCTAGTTTTGGTCAGTTGTTATAATGACAATGTGGCGATATGTTTCCCCTTCACGTTCCGCAGGAATGTGAGGCAAAAAAAGCAATAGAAAACATAGAAAAAAAGAAAATAAGAAAAATACTTTTTTAATACAAATTTTTAGTACTACTATTAGATGCACTCTCGGCTGACGATTAGCGATATGTACCCAGTCTAGTTATAGTTCAAGTTGCTTTTGATGCTAGATAACCAATTAAACTATGATAAAAGCTTGGATGAATGCCTTGGATATTAAAAATTGATAGTCAAAGACTGCTATAACTCACAAACAGACAAATGTCAATAATTGATATAACAATTATTGTTTTACAGGATCGAACGAAAGTACCAGCCTTACAAGTGTTGTTTACTCATTTTAGATAAGATTTTAAAGAAAAAGAGCATCCAAATGTCCAGAAATAAAATTGCAAATAAACAACGTTGTAAAAAAGTTAAAAATATATAAAGAAAAAAAAAATTAATTAACTAAACTCAAATACCGTTCTTCAATCGTTTACGAAATATTAACACTTTAATACTAGTATGTACCATTAATATGTTTCCTCACTTAATAACATTCTGAACTCAGTCACAATCTTTTTGAGTTATATACTGAATCATGTAAAAATTTAGATATACATTTTGATCCTAAGCTTGGGCTTAATCGGCACATTTCTTACTTACTTCAAAAACGTTATTAGGCAGTTGAAGTTCGGTCACGAACGTTAACGTATACATACAAATTGATAGCTACGCATGCGCAGTAATCACATTTTGACGTACGTGTTTCAAGCAGTTCAACAAGCGTACATTACATCGCGTTGTTTTACGGGACGTGAAAAATCAACGTTCCGGTACCCGAAGGACCTCCGAATATAACCGATTATTTCCAAAACGCCGTTTTTTGACAAACAGTTCCTAACTTTTTCTGTGGTTGTAAATGAATAACTTTTTCTAACCACAGAAGGGAATATGGTCTTTTTCAAACCTAAAAGACATCTTCGCTTCAATTGGTGCTATTTCATCCAGGTTAAATCATCCGTAAAGCTCAGCTCTGTTACCCAGGTTATTATTTAAAATTTGTAGCACCATTTCATCATCTATATCATTATCTTCATTAAACTCTCCAAGAATAGCAATATCCAAAATATCTTCCATACTATCCTTTTTGCTTTCCTTCCTTCTTCATGCAATTTTCTTAACTTTTAAAAAATCGCAGAAAAAGGTAAAAAATAAAGATAATAATATGACAAATGTGAAATTGCATTTTTTGCAGGTTATGTTAACGGACACAGAAGATAAGCACTTAAACTAAAATTCTTGCCACCGGTTTGTCACGTTAACTCCTCAACTAACGTGCGTAAATTTGCTTACGTATTTGTTATACTTCAACTGCCTATTGTAAATTAAGAACTCTGTATTTGTTTAAAGCTTTTCTTTCAACACAGATTAAATTGAGGTTGTGCGACTCGACTATTTTATCATTGCTGTCATACTGTAATATAGTGTAGGTACTGGCCGGCTTTGCTTCCGGAGGACAGAGAGAGTCTGCACCGCCTTCAGAATGGTTGTTTGGTATAATTCCTACGGGTTAAGGAAGTATGATCATGTTTCTCAGAGTTTCATAGACTCCGGTTGGTTGGATCAAATATGTCACTTGCATTTATATACTTTAGTTTTTAAAATAATTAAATGTCACCAACCTAGTTATCTCTTTGACAAACTTACGAGGGGTTCTGATGTACATGGTCGATTAACACGGCATAGTGGGCTTCAAGGGCGTCCGAAGGACCTTTTCCAAGGGGGGGCAAATCATAATTGGAATTATTTTTGTTTCTAGCACTTCAACAAACCTTCAATAAAAAAATAGAGCAAAACACCTAATACTTATATTAAATAACAAAAAATAGCTAAACAAAATATTTTAAAATGTTCAAATATAACAAAAAAAAATACAACAAAAAAACTTATAAGTTATTCAGATTTATTGGAGAAAAGAAATGTTAATTTTGATGAGCACTCATCATACATAAACCGTCCAATCGGTGCTCAGTCATAGTCGAGCGAATCCAGGTTTTTACTCTTCTGAGAGTACTGAATGATGTTTCGACTGTACATGTAGTTGGAGGTAAACAAATTGCTATCGCAATTGCCTGACCAATAGCTGGATAGAACTTGCAATGTTCCAGTAATTCTAACATAGCTGTATCTTCTGTGTAAATTAAAATAAAGCTTTATTTATTCTATTCTAATATTTTTCCTTCGCTATTTAGCGAAGATTTTTGAATTCCACATTTCATTTTATGCAACAAGAGTTCGTTTTACCAATTTTGTCAATTGAATTGTATCCTAATAACTATGTATATCCCAGTTAAATAAAATATTCTCAAATCTACTTAGGCCAGGGGGGGGGGGGGCAAGCGCACCCCCTTGCCCCCCCCCTTCGGACGCCCTTGGTGGGCTTTACTCTGTTCCCAGACACAGAACGGCATTGTTTCGGAGGTCTTTTAGTTTAAATGCGGTTCAATATTTTAATCCCTTACCAACAAATATCAAAAGTTGCTCCTCTGTTGAAACGTTCAAAAAGAAATTGAAAGATTATATCGCTTATTTGATAATTCTAATTCTGTTTTTTACTCATCTCATCATACTCTTTGAGTACTTTGAGTTATTCGTTGCTAGAGCATTAATGGTCGCATATTTGCTACTAATTTGTTTTTTACGTTCCAGTTACGTTATTTATTTAACTTATTTTTATTTTATTTTTGGTACAATTTGCTTTTTGTTTTTCTTATTTTTATGCTTTGTTGTTATAATTATACTAGTTTTGTTGTTTATTTTTTTAAATTAACTTGTTCATAAGGTGGTTATGAGTAGCCATGCTAGATCTCGCCACCTCTGTGAAGTTTTGCATTATTGTTTACTGGCTACTGGCTGCGTTATATAAATAAAGGCTATTTATTATTGTTATTATTATTATAAATGTATACCCTTAAGAAGTCCAGTCAAGGAGTAATACAAGAAATGTCTCCACAAGTACTACAAAATGTATAACAGGTATTTTTAGTTCAATTGACCCAATGCAGAACATTTGGTGGAGGTCAAGATCTTATGAAATACCGTGCGAGCAAATATTATTTACATCAAAGAGGGCCTTGCATCTAAGGACGTAATGCTTAGCCGTAGAGCTTAATACCTGTTGGGTGTCAGTAACTACCTGAATTAACAATCAATCAGTTATTCCGTCATCTTTGACAGTCATTACAAGTAATTTGATTCATCGCTAATTTTTCCAATTTTTTGAACAATTCACACAATGGGGTTTACGGAATAGCACAAAACATTCATGGTTGAAGCGTATTTTCGAAACGGGGTTAGAGTAAATGGTGAGTGGCAATACAATCCGGGTTTGTGCATAGACGATTTTCACGAACATTTTCCTAACGTTGCTTTTATTGCTGGGGATTTTTATCATTGCCTGAAAAGAACCGTGGCTGTGTTTAGGGAAACAGGTTCTATACAACACAAAAAAGGAGCAGGAAGACCATCTGTAAGAACAGAAGAACTTGTTGCAAACGTTCGTGAAATAATGCAACATACGCCAACAAATTGTATAAGGCGCCTACTCCAAGAAGTGGGAAGATCTTATGGAACCTGCAGGACTATTCTTAAGAAGCAGCTAAATTTATTTTCTTATAAAGTATTCCAAGAAATACAAGCCGCAGATTTTGAAAGACGCAGGAATACTCTCAATGGTTTACCCAAAATTTATTGGAAAGAAATGATTTATTAGACCTGACATTTTTTCGGATGAAGCCTGGTTCCACCTCTCCGGTTATGTGAATTCTCAGAATACACATATGTGGAGTAGTAAAAATCCCCATTTTTTTGTAGAGTCCACATTGCACCCTCAAAAAATTGGTGTCTGGTTAGCTGTTTCAGGAAGAAGAATTGTTGGTCCTACTTTTTCCATGACACAGTTACAGCACGGCGGTATAGAGACAACATTTTGAATCCATTTGTAGAGCAATTACTTGACGACGAACTACGTTTTGGATATTTTCAACAGGACGGTGCAACCGCCCATACAGCCACCGAAACTATTAACAAAGTACTTACGCAATTTTTTCGACGACAGATTGATTAGTCTTCAATCAGACATTGAATTCCGACCTAGATCACCTTGTTTAACGGTTATGGATTACTTCATTTTTCCTCATTTAAAGAACACTATTTTTATTTTTAAAACACCAGTTGCAAATTTAGAACAATTACAAGAAAGGATTATCCAAGAATGTGGTAACATTTCTCCAGAAATGTTGGTCAACACTTTCGAAAATATGAAGAGACGTGTGAATTTATGCTTGGCCAATTTCAGCAATTTATGTAATTATTTTTCTTTTTCTTTCTGTATATTCCTACTTTGTTAATTTTGTAAACAACAAAAATAAATTTGTATTTGTCTAATTATTTTATTACTAATTAGTTTGGCATATCATGTCACAATATGAATTTGACAAAGTTTTAACCTAGATTTGGTTAGATATATCGTCCCCATATCATTGTGATCTAAACCAAGCCCTACGTTTTTTAATGCAAGCCCTCTTTCATGCAAATAATTTTTGCTCGCACGGTAGTTTCTTTTCCTACTCTGTCGTTTATCTATATTGTTTAACAGTTAAAGATAGGTTAATCCTTTTCTTTATAAGAACGCTTTAGATTTTAATTTGTATAAGTAATACAAAGACCAAAACGTAACTGTTAATAGGATATATCATCATGTAGCAAGCTTTATTTTACTTGTTCAACAATAAATAACATTATCAATGGAAAACTAGAAAACCAACAATACATATAAATGCGTCCAAGAAGTTACAATTTCCCGTTCACATACAACTAAAATAGGCCCATAAAATGTTCTAGTTACCGACATGGCAGCTCTTATTCCAAATAGGTAAAAAACGGCCGTGATAAATATCTGGTAGAGCCGTGTCCATTTAGCTTATTATTCCGATATCTTCATTCAATGTAAAGTGGTTCGGCTTGCACGCTGCACTAACAAGACGGTGCGAGGTGGCGGTGTCACTCAGCCCATAACGAAGAGGCGGCACTACCGCCCAACAGGGCCGAGCAAAGATCGTTCTTCAGCAGACAATGTGCTATTAAGCACTCTTGGGAAGAGACGTGGTACTACTTGGAAATTTTCGCCGGTTAGGCTAATAAATTTCAAATCAGACTCATTAGCTGAACAAATGACTTGTTTGTTGTTGCTTCAAGTTGAATTTTAGTAGCGTCCTACCTTGAATTAGCAGCACGAAAAATCCCAGCTATTGCTACCTTACTTGGATCTCGCAAGAAACAAATTTTTCTGCGGAGTATTTTCTTCACGGTAAAAAGATATATCATTAAAGTATGGAGAAAATAAACGAAACATGAGGTTATTGCACAGAAATATAAACAAACGTAGAATGCTTAATAGGCTGTATAAACGGCACACTATAATACCGTGCGAGCAAAAATTATTTACATCAAAGAGGGCCTTGCATCTAAGGACGTAATGCTTAGCCGTAGAGCTTAATACATGTTGGGTGTCAGTAACTACCTGAATTAACAATCAATCAGTTATTTCGTCATCTTTGACAGTCGTTACACGTAATTTGATTCATCGCTAATTTTTCAATTTATTGAACAATTCACACAATGGGCTTTACGGAACAGCACCAAACATTCATGGTTGAAGCGTATTCTCGAAACGGGGTGAGAGTATATTGTGAGTGGCAATACAATCCGGGTTCGTGCATGGACGATTTTTACGAACATTTTCCTAACGTTGCTTTTATTGCTGGGGATTTTTATCATTGCCTGAAAAGAACCGTGGCCGTGTTTAGGGAAACAGGTTCTATATAACACAAAAAAGGAGAAGGAAGACCATCTGTAAGATCAGAATAACTTGTTGTAAACGTGCGTGAAATAATGCAAAATACGCCAACAAATTGTATAAGACGTCTGTCCCAAGAAGTGGGAATATCTTATGGAATATGTAGGACTATTCTTAAGAAGCAGCTAAATTTATTTCCTTATAAAGTGCAAGTATTCCAAGAAATACAAGCCGCAGATTTTGAAAGACGCAGGAATTACTCTCAATGGTTTACCCAAAATTTATTGGAAATAAATTATTTGTTAGACCTGGCATTTTTTTCGGATGAAGCCTGGTTCCACCTCTCCGGTTATGTGAATTCCCAGAATACACGCATCTGGAGTAGTAAAAATTCCAATTTTTACTCCAAGAAGTGGGAAGATCTTATGGAACCTGCAGGACTATTCTTAAGAAGCAGCTAAATTTATTTCCTTATAAAGTATTCTAAGAAATACAAGCCGCAGATTTTGAAAGACGCAGGAATACTCTCAATGGTTTACCCAAAATTTATTGGAAAGAAATGATTTATTAGACCTGACATTTTTTCGGATGAAGCCTGGTTCCACCTCTCCGGTTATGTGAATTCTCAGAATACACATATGTGAAGTAGTAAAAATCCCCATTTTTTTGTAGAGTCCACATTGCACCCTCAAAAAATTTGTGGCTGGTTAGCTGTTTCCGGAGGAAGAATTGTTGGTCCTATTTTTTCCATGACACAGTTACAGCAAGGCGGTATAGAGACAATATTTTGAATCCATTTGTGGAGCAATTACTTGACGACGAACTACGTTTTGGATATTTTCAACAGGACGGTGCAACCGCCAATACAGCCGCCGAAACTATTAACAAAGTACTTACGCAATTTTTTCGATGACAGATTGATCAGTCTTCGATCAGACATTGAATTCCGACCTAGATCACCTTGTTTAACGGTTATGGATTATTTCGTTTTTCCTCATTTAAAGAACACTATCTTTAAAACACCAGTTGCAAATTTAGAACAATTACAAGAAAGGATTATCCCAAAATGTGGTAACGTTTCTCCAGAGATGCTAGTCAACACTTTCGAAAATAGGAAGAGATGTGTGAATTTAAGCTTGGAGCATGGCGGTCCAATTTCAGCAATTTATGTAATTATTTTTCTTTTTCTTTCTGTATATTCTTACTTTGTTTATTTTGTAAACAACAAAAATAAATTTGTATTTGTCTACTTATTTTATTACTCATTAGTTTGGCATATCATGTCATAATATGAATTTGACAAAATATTAACCTAGATTTGGTTAGATATATCGTCCCCATATCATTGTGATCTAAACCAAGCCCTACGTTTTTTAATCCAAGCCCTCTTTAATGCAAATAATTTTTGCTCGCACGGTATTGTTTTAAATTATGATTTTTTGTTTGAATGTTAGATAAGAAAAATTCTTAGGTTTTCTGTAAGAAATTTAATGTTATACACTTTTAGGTCTGATGATGCCCATAAGGGCGAAATATATGGCACCGTTACGCTTATGAAATAAACAAGCAATTTAATAAGATGTCGACTTTGTGCTTCTTGATTTCTTGAACTAGGTATTTTTTTGAAATCGTAGCTTAATCACCATTAATTGCTTTACATTAGTTTACATTCTCTACTTATACTGATCCGCCACTGAAATAATTGAAACAGACTATTTTGCAGCTACTGATAAGAAAATGCAATAAATAGTACGTGAGGTAGGAAATAACATTTTCCAGGTTTTCCCCAGTGTTTGTTGTGTATTAAAATGTAAATTTCATTCATTTTCCTACATAAATCTGGCTTGAAATATCACCTCTGAAGTAGATGCGGGATTGATTTATGTTTATTTCAGGATAAAATACCATTGGATGGAAAGTTATTATTTATATTGTTATATTAAGCGTGTAGGTATATTATGCTCCTCTTCATATTTCATTTTGCAAATGCGAAATATTGTCATATCATTTTAAATGTTATTTATACAGGATGTCTCAAAGGTAAGAAACATAGCAAATATCTCATTAATACTAGGATTATCGTAAAAACGCTCGAACAAGTCGATTTTGTCTTTTTTCTAAGCATATATATATTATTTGGAAGTACCCTGTATACTACAGGGTGACTCACAAAAGCGATACAAATGTCGACTTTATTTTTTTAAATAAAAAACCCCATATATTACACAGGCCTGGATGAAATTTGTGATGACGTGATTTTTGTTTGTTGAGCTTAGTTTTTATATAGAAATAACTAATTAAAATACAATTGGTCTCTATCACCCACAGATTTTTTTTGCAAAAAAAAAGAAAAAATATAGAAAAAACTTATAATAGGCGTTTTAATACATTTTAAAATGAATGTAGTACTTCAAATTCTAACAAAAATGTAATTCGCGAAAGTCTTATTGACCCCCAAAAAGTTTTACTTCCACAACTTCACATAAAACTTTTACGTATGAAACAATTTGTTAAGGCATTAAACAAAGAAGGAAATTGTTTTAAATATTTGTGTAAAACAGTTCCGGCTCAGTCAGAGGAAAAATTAAAGGGCCGCAGATTAGCAGCTTGATGAAAGATACAGAATTTGAAAAGATAATGGAATATAAGGAAAAACATGCATGGACTGCTTTTAAAGAAGTTGAATTACTACTATGTTCAGATCGTTGAAAATATGCTGGAAAATTTCAGGAATTTCAGAATATGAGCATAAAAATTCACTTTTTACATTCCCAGAAAATCTTGGCGACGTGGGTGAAGAGCAAGGTGAAAGATTTTATTAATATATTAAAGAGATGGAAAAAAGATACCAGATGCGCTGGGACACAAAAATGATGGCCGATTTCTGTTGGACATTGAGAGGAGATCTTCCTTTAGCTGAAATAGAAAAACAACCAAAAGAAGCTTTTCTGAAAAAATAAAACGTTTTTTGAAGAAGCGTAACAAATAAATAACCATTTATAATAGTTTATATGTGTATATTTTGTATATTTTTGTATTTTTTTCCTTAATATATTCAAAAAACAGCTTATAAATGAAATAAATCGTGTTTTTCTATATTTTTGGATTTTACCGGTTTGAAAAATAACCTTACATGATATAAAAAACTGAAAGCTGATTTGAAATCAGCGCTACCAAATTACTAGAAAACAGTTAAAATTTTTAAATCAACTTTCAAAGTTTTAAAAAATGCAGGCCTGTGTTATTACATTTACGTATTTACCATACCATGCCCCTGTTTCCAATTTCAAAAAAATTACCTTGTCGGACTTCTATTGTCTTTATTTTATTACTTAACACAATGTTTCGGTTAGTTAGTATCTTTAACCGTTTTCAAGTGTAAACTAAATTATAATTCTAAGGCTACTGTGTTAAATACTATCCATGTGCAATGAAGCTTAATGACTCCGTCTATGTGCTTATTGAGTGTGTTGGTTTTGGACAAGAAGAGGCTTCCAGATATTGGGGATATCTAGACTTGGTTTACTAAATCTATGGGTGGTATTTTGATTCATGAAAGCTGCTTCTTTGAATTTTCGTTTTCTTCGATTATCCAAGAATGTGGTAATATTTCTCCAGAGATGCTGGTCAACACTTTCGAAAATATAAAGAGACGTGTGAATTTATGCTTGAAGCATGCGGTGGCCAATTTCAGCAATTTATGTAATTATTTTTCTTTTTCTTTCTGTTTATTCTTACTTTGTTAATTTTGTAAACAACATGCAAAAATAAATTTGTATACTTATGTCTACTTATTTTATTACTCATTAGTTTGGCATATCATGTCATAATATGAATTTGACAAAATTTTAACCTAGATTTGGTTGGATATATCGTCCCTATATCATTGTGATCTAAACCAAGCCCTTCGTTTTTTGCGTCGTATAACTTCTCGTAACGGGCTTTTAATTTTACTGGCAATATATCGTTAGTCGCTTTCCTTGCTGCTTCTAAAATTTCTTCTGAAATTTCATTTTCCGTGTCGGATAATTCAAAATCTGAATTCATATTTTTAAATTTGCGCACTCGCGAAACAAGTTTGACATAAACAACAAATTAAAAATCAACGAACTGTCACTGGACAATACATCGAAATGTTGTTATCATAATAACGAAATCAAGGTAGATTGTATTATTAAAGAGCGATGGGAAAAATGAGAAAACGGGGACCGGAAATATCTTTTTTTTTCAATCGACCGGAAAGCAAGCACTTTCTAGACAATTTTTTGATCGGAAAATATCACTTTGCTGGTCTAGACCGGAAAGTAATGAAAAATTGACCGGTAAAGTACTTTACCGGTCAATTTTTGTTGCGTTCCGCTCCCAATTTAAAAAAATTAACCAAACTCATTTATAAGTAGGCTTTGACATGTTTATGTTTTCTTGCTTCCATAGTAACGAACTGTCAGGTACGATATTGACTTTGATAAATAAACTTTTGTGGCTTTATAAAATTGTGTGGAAGACTTTAGATATGGAACTTAATTTGGATTGGGAAGAAAATGACGTTCCAGTTGAAATGACAGAGGCAGCTGCTAGAGCTACAGACGATTTGTTGCCGCATAAGTCCAGAGTGCGGTATGAAAAAACGTTTAGCGTCTTTAAAAATTGGTGTAGAGAAAAAAATGTCAGAAATGTTTCTGAGGATGTTTTGTTAGCTTATTTTGCTGAAAAATCCGAAAAATTAAAATCATCTACACTGTGGAGCTTGTACTCAATGATCAAATCTATGTTAAATTTAAAAGAAAACATTGATATAAGCAAATATTATAAACTGATAGCATTCATAAAGAGAAAATCTGTTGGATACATTCCCCAAAAATCGAACGTACTTACCAGAGAAGACATTGACAAATTTTTGCTGGAAGCCCCTGATAATGATTATCTTTTAATCAAAGTAAGTACTTAAATACATAATACGAGTTTTCTTAAAGTTCTTCTTTTCTTATATTGTGTTTAAAAAAAATATATTTAAACTATTTCTTATTTTTTTTAGCTTTTACTAATAATGGGTTCGGCTGGAGCGTGTCGCCGTGAAGAATTGACCAATATGACAATTGACGATGTTAAAGATAACGAATCGATGTTGGCGGTAAAAATTCCAAATACAAAAACATACCAACCCAGGTCATTTATAGTTGTTGGGGAACGAAACCTAAATATATATAGAAAATATATTTCTTTACGTCCGCCTAGTGTTCCACATCGCAGGCTATTTCTTTTCTATAATAAAGGAAAATGCACTATTCAACCAGTAGGTTTGCATTCAGTAGGAAAAGCGCCATCAAAAATAGCATCCTATTTGGGATTACCAAACCCAGAGCAATTTACAGGGCACTGTTTTCGACGTAGTTCGGCGACACTGTTAGTTGAAGGTGGAGGCGATATCCTTAATTTAAAACGACATGGCGGCTGGAAATCATCCCAAGTTGCCGAAGGCTACATTGAACAGTCTCTACAAAATAAGATTGATATAGCCAGTAGAATTCAGGAAGCCGGAGGATCAAAAGTGGATATAACTTCACAAACATCCTATAAAGATGAATCAAAAAATTTCCCGTCATGTCTACAATTTAATACACCACAAAATTGTACTTTCAATATAACAATTAACAAATAGATATTAATAGATAAAATAGAATTAAGAACATTTGTACCAAATTGTATTTATTATTAAACATAATTTTCCCAACTATTAGAGTTTTCTGCTAAAACTATACCCATATAGTAAGCTATTATTAACGTTTTCTCGCACGCCACTGGTGTCTTGTGTCGATTGTAAAAAAAATATTGTACGTCACTCAACCGAAAAGTACGTTAACAGGACTCGCAGGCTCCCAGGACTCGCCTGGCGGCTCGCCCTGGAAATTGCCTGCTTCGTCCTGTAAAATAGTACTTTCCGGTCTTGTAACGTAATATACTATTGCCGGTGCCTCGCGTCCATTTTCCGGTCTTGATCGACAAAACGTTATTTTCTGGACGAAAAATTGTCCAGAAAGTGTATATTTTCTGGTCGGTCCTAAAAAAAAACAATTTCCATCACTTCCTTCAATTGCATAAATTATATTTACCTATTATTAATAGGTACTACTTGTGCGAAATTTAACGTCATACTTACATGTCAACTTAATAAGGCCATACTTTGAAACTGTCAAAAATGTATAGGTACCAATAATGTTTACCATTTTCAAAATAGTTGAATTTAATATAATTGATTGGCCCTTAATTAAAATATACTTATGCATATAAGTTGTTTTTTTAAATTCATTTTTAGAAAATTCTATTTGAATTATAAATCGATTGAAAAAAAGTATAACATTTTGCTATAAAATTAAAGGGAATTGAAAGCCCCTTTCGGCGAAATGATCAAATACAGGGTATTCCATTTAAATAAATTCCGAAAAATTACATAAAAAAATCTAAGTTTCGATCAAAATTCTGAACACTCTGTATAACTTATGTTAATTTTATTAAATGTTTAGTGATTATACATGCAAGGATAGATATCTTTTACCCGATTTTTCGTAAGAAAGCTTTAAATAATAGTAAAAATGTAGACCTATAAACCTATTTTTCTCAAAAAATGATTTTAAAAGATCATCTTGGCAATGTCGCATTTGCAAAATTTTTTTGTAATTATATGAAGATCTCATAGGTTCTTTAATGCCATAAAATATTATATGGTACCTATATCATTTAAAAAAATGTATCTTTGGTTCACCGTGCATGTTGGACACACCCTCAATATTTAAAATTGCTTTTAACAGTTACACACGATCAGACGCTATAACTCTTGTATTTACAGTTTTTTGCTAAAAACAATTGCTTTATTTTACCAATAATCTATTATGGGCGTTTAAAATTCAAGTCATTTTTTTTGTTTTAACGTTTTTGATTTCAAAATTTTAACAGAATATTCTTAAACTAGCGTGTACCCGGCCTGCATTGCAGCCCGGCATTATACGACGTGAGATAATAAGGCGAACAAACCTCAAACTCAACCGTTTGCCGGCCCGTCCACAATTCACATCCATGCATAAAACATAGTCTGTCTTCGTCTATTCCGGCTTCGGTGCTTCGGATCGATCGTTGAACGGGCCGGGGACCGGTTAGGTTGGGTCGTTCGTTCTCCCTACTCTAATTTATCAGTGTTTATCAGTGTTTCTCTATAATATTATGCATGTATTATACATAAAAACCTTCCTCTTGAATCACTCTATCTATTAAAAAAAACCGCTTCAAAATCCGTTGCGTAGTTTTAAAGATTTAAGCACATATAGGGACAGGACGGGCGATAGCGACTTTGTTTTATACTATGTTAAGATACAGCAACACTCTCTTATTAATTGGAAAGCAAACACGGCGGTTAACTTTAAATGAAAAAACGATTAAGGGCTTCCTCCCTTTTAAATATGCCCCTTAAATAAGGGCAAAAGCCACTTACCACCCTGATATAATGTTACAAACGCCACCGGTTTGTTTAGAGCCCTTATTTGAGGGCGCGCGCTTTGTGTATCCTTTTAATAGACCATGATTAAAAAACTAAGTTTTGAGTAAATACAGATTAGATTTGATTATTTATTATTCTTTATCATGTAACTCTCATCCAACAAATAAGGTTTGGATACCTAAAAGTTGTTTAAAATTCTAAAGCAATAATTTTAGCACAAAACCGATGGTTTTATGCACACCTTTATATAAATTATTCAAAAGCACTTTGAACAATGTTTTTATCGAGAAAGTATACTTTAAGAATATTTAATTTTTTAACATATTTCCGCTTCGAGGACTTTAGTTACTGTCGTAATTTTTTTCACACCATGTTTTTTAAGGTTAAAATTTTTGCAATAAATAATAACAAGTATTAGTAAGTACCTATATATGCCGGCAACACAAAAAAGACCGTGACAGTACCTCTGTTTCAATAGGTATAACTGTTTTAGGAATAAATACATTTTTGTTCAAACGTCAATAAACCTGCCGTTTTTCTACTGATTTTTTGACGTTAAAGTTATGCTTTTTTGCCAGAAGGCGGTTGCTATTGGCAGCGGAAGAAAAAGGACTTTTTCTACTGACGTTTTATAATATAGTTATTTTCCTAACAAGTGCGCAAAGTGATACTTTTCCGCACGCAAGTACAGTTGGACGAACGACGCGAAGCGGAGTTCGGATAAGTTCTTGCGTGCGGAAAAGCACTTTGCGCACTTGTTAGGAACAACATTTTTCCTACGAGCTTCATATCAGATAACAACAAAAATAAAAATATGATAATTTATTTAATAATTTTTAATTCGACTTTAAAGAAAGAACTATAATATACTTACAACTAAAAATTACATAACAAAAAAAAATAATAGAAAATTAAAAAATTACATAACAATAAAAAAAATAATAGGAAACTAAATTTTTCGTTTTAAGCTGAAATACAAATATCGGGAATTACGATTAAAAGATAAAAGAGAATACTCTTGCAACGGCTTCTCACATTGCCATAAAATAGTTTACAGCTACTAAAATAAATATAAATATTCCCTACCAAGGAGATTTTTGAATAGTTTTACTTTTCCGCACCCAGTGCGGATAAAAGTCTTATCCGCACTAGTGCGGAAAAGTGTAACTTTGCACACAAAAATGCGTGCGCAAAGTACTACTTTGCGCACGCTCGTAGGAAAACCTCTTTTCGATTGTCATTATGGTTTTTTAATAACCTCCTTTTAAGCGCAGCGTGCTTAAAAAACTTTTAAGCACGTTACCGGGAGCAACGTGCTTAAAAGTAACGCAGGTAATTATTTACAATTAAAACGTAACCACAGACTAGGTATAATTTAATATTTTTTGGCAAGTGTCAATTTTTGAAAGGGGCAAATGAAACAGCTAATAATAAGTAATTATTTACAAATAATAGCTATATAAACATAGACTATAGTTTTACCTATTTAATATAAATACCTATTAACAGTACAGTTACTTATATTATTAAAATTAATGCTGGGGTAACCTAAAACAGTACGTTGAGATATTTCTCTTTGTAAAATTGATGAGGAATTTGAACTTGAAATAGAAATAGAATCTGCAACAGCAATATCAATTAAACCCATGCCACTAGTAGAGCTGGTAGAACACTCGGATTCATTAGATTTAACACGTTTGTTGTTAGCGTCCAAAGATTTTTCACCAAGAATTTTTTCGGAAATTTTTCTTTTATTTTCTAAAGAATCGTCCATATACCCCTTAGCCACGGTATTTGACCGCCAACCTCCATGTCGCTTTAGCATCAATATATCCGCTTCAGAGTCAGCTAAAAAAGTTGCTGAAGATCTTCGAAAGCAGTGGCCTGTATATTCTTTAGCGTTTGGAAACTCCAAGAACTCAGCAATTTTCTTTGGCGTTGCTCCAATGGTATTAATACCCACAGGAAGTCTGGAACATTTGGAGTTCCTGTATGCGATAAAAAATCTTTCATGGGTTATGTGTGCTGGACGTAACTGCGCGTACTTTCGGAAAATATTCAAAAAGTTGATGCCGTCAATAGAGCCTTCGCTAATTACAAAGCTTCTTGCAACATTTGTTTTAGTGTTTGGAATGGATATTTTAATTAAATACTCCGAAATTTCGATAGTATTCATATTTAAATATGTGAGTTCTTCTCTGCGACATGCTCCAGAGATTCCCAAAATAAGTATGACTTTGTCCAATAAATAGTTCTTATCGTCTGCTTCTTTGACAAACCTTTCTATTTGTTCCTTAGAAAAAACTTTCGACTTTTTGGGTTTATACCCCGTAGATTTTCTTTTCAAAAATGCGATTAGATTTGTAAATGTCTTCATCTCAACATTTTTATTCAAACAAACCATCGTTCGAAGCATTGAGTAAGTACTCCACAAAGTTGATGGCTTATAGGCATCGGATAATAGTGAAAAATATGCCAAAAAGACTTTTTCTGATAAGTTTTTTACCTTTTTTTCTTCACACCATTTTTTGAATTTTTCGTATGTGCCATCATACAAATTTCTTGATTTTTGGGGAACAAGGTACACCATTGCCTCATTTGCGGCATTTTCAATGTCTGAGTCCTCTAAATCACTCATTTTTACTTTTATATTTGTCGCAGTTTTTGACAAAAAAATCTTTAGAATTTTTTTTTGACAACTGTCGATTTTTTTGACATGAAAGGTGTAAATGAAACATAGGTAATAAAATGTTAGTAAAATTAAGTTTTTTATTATAAAACCTCAGTAGAAAAAATATTGTATACAATTCGTTACGAAACAATGTCTTTTAGTCACTTTGACGTGTTGTCCAAATCGGTTTTGCCTCGTTGGACAATTTTCACGTCGCGTGCCTAAAAGACACTCATTTCGCAACTTATTGTATAAATAGCTATTTTACTTTCGTTGCCAATAGCAGCGGAATTAAAATTATGACTGTGTTCTCATGAATAAATATATAATTTTCCATCTTTATGTTTTCAGACTCGTCATTAAAGTATCGCTTTTGGTCCTAATAAAACAATATACTATTTCATGGCACAATAATGTAAAAAACTAAAAAAAAATATGTCAAAATGACAACAATGACGTTTGCAAGTCAATAGCAAACTTTTAACGACTCAAGAGACTCAAGATTAACCAAGACTTTATGTAGCTAGCTCAAATTTGTAGAAATGTATCTAAATAGATATGTATTTTTCAGAAATTTGAATAAAAATTTGTTTTGATTATTCTAATTTCAATATCAGAAAGTAAAATAAAGACACTCTATTGTACTAGCATAAAGTACCACTTTATGTCCGATAAACTGTATAATAAACTGTCCATTAAAAAGCAATCGAACATAAACCAATTTATAACATTTGCACGAGTCCGAAAGCTTTCCGGTAAGTAAAATATGAAATGATTTTATTGTGTATTTCAAAATATTTTAGAATATAGAAAAAAAAAGAAAAGCACAAAGTCTTTCTCCACAATTTTTATTATTAGAATAACTAGGCGAACCTAGAAGGATTCATAATAATCAAATTCGACATGTTTCGAGTGTAGAAACCCTCATCATCAGGAAAACAAAGCAAATGGGACAATGCTGATGTTGTTAGCAATAGAGAAAATAGTAAGTGGGATTGAGCCGTAATGGGCTTTCAATGGTGTACAAGAGGTGTAAAAATTGAATAGTCAGAAGACCGACAAGGCTTCAGCATACTGGAAAGTCAAGGGTTACTTTGCACTAACCCTGTCTTGGGCAGAAAAATGAAGGGAGCAAAAGGAAAATTAGGGTATTTTAAAAGACTTTGTGAAAATCATTTATTAAGTAATGAAAAATCTTAAGTTTCATTCAACTCTTGTACACCATTGGAAGCTCCATTACGGCTCAATCCCACTTACTATTTTCTCTATTGCTAACATCAGCATTGTACCATTTGCTTTGTTTTCCCGATGATGAGTGTTTCTACACTCGAAACATGTCGAATTTGATTATTATGAATCATTCTAGGTTCGCCTAGTTATTCTAATAATAAAAATTGTGGAGAAAGACTTTGTGCTTTTCTGTTTTTTCTATACATTTAACTCCACTTTGAGTATGGACTATTTCTTCAAAATTTTAGAATATGTTTAAGATGAGGTTTTTGATAGTCTGATAGGAGATCTACTAAAACTATATATCAATTTTATTTTTATATTTGAACACTGTAAATATAATCGATTTGCCTATAAAACCAATAAAGTTATACTATTTCTGGATTTATTCAGTTCTGATGTCCACCATGGGCTTACCATTTAAATTTCTGAATTTAAAGGGTTTGTTTAACTGTTTCCGGCTTTCGGTGTCCGCATTTATACAATCTTTATTATCCTTTAAATACAAAAAAAATAAAAAGGGATTTAAAGAATGGATTTATGTTTTACCTACGTGGGGTAGACAGGTGCTATTACCTTCGAGCCATGATTGGCCGAATTAATATTAATTATAATTATCTTTAATTAGTGTTTTGACTATTATAAGCTACATAGGAACATATTGTTGAAATTTATTAAATTATTACAATCATAATTTTTTCTGGAATACAGTAAAACATGTTGAAAGTAATAAAAATAAAACGTCGGATAACATTTGATGTAATAATGATTACTGGTGGTTTTATTGAAGAGGAATTATAAATATTAAATTTTTTAGAATTTTACTACAATGTTTTGAAAAATAAGTTTTAATTGGCATGGACCTTTAAGAACTAGTATACAGTTTTGATATAAATATAACAGAGGAGCCATATTTTCCCATTAATCAGTATAAGCACAAAAAAATGAATACAGTACTTTAAAAGAAATATTATGTTCATTTTTATTTTAAATAAAGAAGATAGATGTACCGGGTGGTCAAATAAGCGAGGACGTCGGCTTTATCTCGGAAACCATTAATCGTACAACTTTCGGAAAGATATTTTTATTAGTAAAGTGGTCAAGAGAAATTGCTGGAAATTACTTTTAAGTTCCTCATTTCGCCGCGAGGGGGCACAATCAAAAATTGTTTTTTTAAATTCTAAATTTCTCCGAAAATTCCCATATTAAGGTATATTTCTGATTACATCATTGGAAAGCTTAGACAATTCTGCATCATTTTGGTTTAAGGCTCATTGGCGTACCTACCTTGATAAGAGTGGGAGAAGCTATTGAAAGTGTAAACATTAAAATCGCTGTAACTTCTAAACAACTTATCCGATTTTACTAAATTTAAGCTTGATTGGAAGTACCTTTAATTGTTGTATCTAATGGTACACGATAGTTTCTAATAAAATTGCTAGAGGGCACAATTTATATTAAAAATTATTGTTTTGGAAATAACTCTGAAACGAACAAAGATATCGAACTGCGGTCTTCACATCTTAACTTGCAAATTTCATCTACTTTTCGATTATGTCATAGTTATACCGTATGATTTGAATTTTCGGGATAAAATCGAAAAAACTGTTATTATTACAAATTGCGCCCTCTAGCAATTTTATTAAACACTATCGTGTACTGTTGGATACGGCAATTGAAGGTACTTATTTTCCCCTTCCAAACAAGCTTAAATTTAGTAAAATCGGATAAGTCGTTTAGAGAAATTTAGAATTTAAAAAAAACAATTTTTAATTGTGCCCCCTTGCGGCGAAATGAGGAACTTAAAAGTAATTTTCAGCAATTTCTCTTGACCACTTTACTCATAAAAAAATCTTTCCGAAATTTGTACGATTAATGGTTTCCGAGATAAAGCCGACGTCCTCGCTTATTTGACCACCCGGTATAGTTGTATTCCTAAAAAAAGCATACACGAATTAGAATGAGAGAAAACCTTAACCATATTTGCGTAAAACCGGCTTATTGCATGTTGTTATTAAAAATGCAAAGTATTGGCGTTGGGCGTTAGTTCAATAGAATAAAAAAAAATTATTTTATAATACTTATATCTTAACAGTTTTATAAAAATTACAATAGAAACAAAAAACGTTTAACAAGAATAAATAAAATCTAATATTTGGTCATATATCCCTGTTTTTCTATTACTTGAGCCAGTCTATTCGGAATTGACTTCCATATTATGGGTTTGAAACCAGTCGGTTACAGCATTGGCAGTGTGGACTGGACAATTATCTTGTTGAAATAAGACAGTATTATTGGGATGTATTTGCTCAGCAGATCGTAACAATATGTTTTCTAAACTGTTAATGTAATTTCCGGCTTTAAATCTTCCTTTTTTTCGCCAGCAAACACCAGCCCCATGTCTAGGGGGGTTAGTATATCGCTCTTCAAACCTGGTATTGTTTGGACGGTACACACGAATTTGTCAGTTATAAGTCGACTGGAACGTCTTTTCATCAGTAAAAATGACCCTGTTCCAAAATTGAGGATTGCGGTATATATAAGTTAAAGCAAAAATAATCCTTGATTGTCGCTGTTCTTCGGAAGAAACATTTTTTTCGCAGCTGGGCGACATTTTAGTTCAGATTCCTTGACTCTCCTGCTGGCGGTAGGTTGGGCGGCAGGAAATGCTGTATCAATAACAGCATCCCTTGCAGTTGCAAATGGATTATTTCTTAAATATCCCAAAAAAACAGCATCCTGTTCAGTGTTGGAACGTTTTGAACGACCTGAACCAATTTTCCTCTTTAGGAATTCTTCTTGTTCCCAGCGTTGCTTAATTTTCAATTTAGTTTTTTTATTTCGATTATACAACTGCGCTACAGCACGGTTTGACCGACCATCCTTCTTCGAATCTTGATACAATTTGAGCCTTTTCAACTTCAGACACTGACGAGGCATTTTTATGTTATTCTGTCAACATTTTTCAAACGTTACCACCATGCAGTTTCAAAATTAATTACACCGACGCCAATGCCTTGCATTTTTGATAATCTCCAATAAACAATCGTTTAGACAAGCCGGTTTTACGCAATTATCGTGCGATCAAAAATTATTTGCATCAAAGAGGGCTTGGATTAAAAAACGTGGGGCTTGGTTTAGATCACAATGATATGGGGACGATATATCTAATCAAATATAGGTTAAAATTTTGTCAAATTCATATTATAACATGATATGCCAAACTAATGAGTAATAAAATAAGTACCTAGACAAATACAAATTTATTTTTGTTGTTTACAAAATTAACAAAGTAAGAATATACAGAAAAAAAAGGAGAAAAATATTTACATACATTGCTGAAATTGGCCACCGCCATGCTCCAAGCATAAATTCACACGTCTCTTCATATTTTCGAAAGTGTTGACCAGCATCTCTGGAAAAATGTTACGCACATTCTTGGATAATCCTTTCTTGTAATTGTTCTAAATTTGCAACTAATGTTTTAAAAGTAGGTTTTTTTAAATGAGGAAAAACGAAGTAATCCATAATCTTTAAACAAACTGATTTAGGTGGGTATTCAATGTCTGATCGAAAACTGATCAATCTGTGGTCGAAAAAATTGCGTAAGTAGTTAATAGTTTCGGCGGCTGTATGGGCGGTTGCACAGTCCTGTTGAAAATATCCAAAACGTAGTTCGTCGTCAAGTAATTGCTCCACAAATGGATTCAAAATATTGTCTTTATACTGCTGTGCTGTAACTGTGTCATGGAAAAAATAGGACCAACAATTCTTCTTCGGGAAACAGCTAACGAGACACCAATTTTTTGAGGGTGCAATGTGGAATCTACAAAAAAATGGGGATTTTCACTACTCCACATGCGTGAATTCACATAACCGGAGAGGTGGAACCAGGCTTCATCCGAAAAAAATTTCAGGTCCAATAAATCATTTCTTTCAAATAAATTTTGGGTAAACCATTGATAGTAATTCTTTCAAAATCTGCGGCTTGTAATTCTTGGAATACTTGCACTTTATAAGGAAATAAATTTAGCTGCTTCTTAAGAATGATTGTTCTGCATGGTCTATAAGATCTTCCCAGTTCTTGGGACAGGCGTCTTATACAATTTGTTGGCGTATTTTGCATTATTTCACGAAGGTTTCCAACAAGTTCTTCTGTTCTTACAGATGGTCTTCCTGCTCCTTTTTTGTGTTGTATAGAACCGTTTCCCAAAACACAGCCACGGTTGTTTTCAGGCAATGAATAAAATCCCCAGCAATAAAAGCAACGTTAGGAAAATGTTCGTGAAAATCGTCCAACCCACAAACCCGGATTGTATTGCCACTCACCATTTACTCTAACCCCGTTTCGAAAATACCCTTCAACCATGAATGTTTTGTGCTGTTCCGTAAAGCCCATTGTGTGAGTTGTTCAAGAAATCGGAAAAAATTAGCGATGAATTAAATTACTTGTAACGACTGTCAAAGATGACGGAATAACTGATTGATTGTTAATTCAGGTAGTAACTGACACCCAACAGGTAATAAGCTCTACAGCTAAGCATTACGTCCTTAGATGCAAGGCCCTCTTTGATGCAAATAATTTTTGCTCGCACGGTATGACAAAACTTTTCTATCATTCTAAATCATGTACGCTTTTTTATGAATACAACTGTACTAAATATGATTAAATCAAAAAATAATAATTTTTAAATAACATTGATCAAGTTTAAAGGAAAAAGTGAGAAAATATGAAGAATATAAATTCACAAATTTACTTAGTGAGCTGTGTAACTTTTGTAATTGGTTTTCGCGAGGGCGGTTCATGAGACGTAAGAATGAATTTCCTCGGCTGGCACAAAAGTCTACGTCTTTAAACATAATTCAGATTTGATATTAAAGACGTAATAACAAGGAATACAGCAATAAAGAACCGCCGGTTAGAATATGAAATTGTCGCCCGTGCCTGGAGAACTTTAATTTCTTTCGCTATAATTCAGACACATTAAAATATCTGCCGACATTTTTACGACGCAGAAGAATTATTGGACTAAATTACATTTCACATTTGAAATATTTAAATTTGAATTGCTGAATTATATCCTTTTTGGGGAGATTCACAATTTTAGATACTCTAATGGAAAATTTTGCTTTACTTTCGCCATTTTATCTTCCAATTTTAAAATAAAGTTGCCGATGAAATTAAATGATAGTATTTTATGGCGAATTTTCTAAATGCTGAACAATGACTTTGGTTCAAAATTAATTAGCTCAGGATTATTTTAACAAACTCAATATAAAGTTAATAGTATTCGATTTAAAAAGCTTTGGTAATAGTACCGTGCGAGCAAAAATTATTTGCATCAAAGAGGGCCTTGCATCTAAGGACGTAATTCTTAGCCGTAGAGCTTAATACCCCATGGACGATGACAGACCGAATGATTAAGAAACTGGAGGCCTTCGAAATGTGGGTTTACCGTCGCATTTTACGAATATCGTGGACCGATCACATCACCAACGAGGAGGTTCTCCGCAGAGTCGGTAAACAGAGAGAAATCTCATTCACTGTTAAAAAACGTAAAATGGAATATCTTGGGCATATAATGCATGAGCCATGAGAAGTATCGTATCCTGCAACTCATCTTACAAGGCAAAACAGACAGCAAAAGAGGACCGGGTAGACAAAGACATTCATGGTTGCATAACCTGCGTAAATGGTTCGGACTCACTTCAGTAGAACTTTTTCGGAGTGCATCAAACAAAGTTAGAATAGCCATGTTAATCGCTAACGTCCGCAACGGATAGGGCACCACAAGAAGAAGAAGAGCTTAATACCTGTTGGGTGTCAGTAACTACCTGAATTAACAATCAATTAGTTATACCGTCATCATTAACAGTCGTTACAAGTCATTTGATTCATCGCTAATTTTTCCAATTTCTTGAACAATTCACACAGTGGGCTTTACGGAACAGTACAAAACATTCATGGTTGAAGCGTATTTTCGAAACGGGGTTTGAGTAAATGGTGAGTGGCAATACACTCCGGGTTTGTGCATGGACGATTTTCACGAACATTTTCCTAACGTTGATTTTATTTACTGGGGATTTTTATCATTGCCTAAAAAGAACCGTGGCTGTTTTTAGGGAAACACGTTCTATACAACACAAAATAGGAGCAGGAAGACCATCTGTAAGAACAGAAGAACTTATTTGATAGACCGAAATTTGGTGGAGTATTTAAGGCAAATACATTTGAAACTGCAGTACCTATCCGCTATGCACATAACAGGATTCCCTACTTTATCTAGAACGCCGAATAAGACAATGTTCCGAATTAGGAAATCGAGCAGCTGCATCCAAGCCGTTTTTAAAAAATAGTGATAAGGAACAAAGAATTGGGTTTGCTATGCAATATTTACCAGAAAATGATTTTTTTTGACAAAATGTTGTCTTTTCCGATGAGAAAACTTTTTAGTCTACTTATAATGGAAGAATTCGAGTATATAGACCACCAAAGTCCCGATATGATGAGAAGTATACGTAAACAGTAATATATATCTTCAGATTTTGGAAAATGTTTTTCTTCCTTCTGCCGCGATAGTTTTTGAAGGCAATAACTTTATATTTCAGCAGGATAACTGCCCTGTGATGAAATATTGCATCAGTACAGGATGCATATTTGAAAAAAAATATGCAAATAACTGCATATTTTAAAGGCAAACAATGCATATATATGCGCTTATTTTGGCGGAATTTAAGTGCATATAATCCGCCCTTTATTATAAAGTAAATCTCTAAAAAGGAGTTCTGAATATATGTATATTTAAATGAGACCTGTGGAAACCTGTCAAAAGCTGCTTGCTATTTATTTTCTGAAAACATTAATCAGAGTTAATCATGATCAAACTAGCTAATCAGCGTCGAAATGCAGGATTTAATGTACCTCTGCCTATTTTGACCTTAATTACTTTGTAAAAAATAGGTAAAGTAACATTCGATACATTTTATGAAGTTATAAATAGGTGGTTCCCCAGTCTAAACATCGAGGTATAAGAAATATAAATTGTCAAGTTAGTCAACTACTTTAGGATAGTCAAATCACGCATTAGTTGACGTCTATTAAGGGTTGTGACGGCGCAGAGAAGTTTTTAAGTGATTTAAATAATAGACCCTAATGCATATTTGAGTTTTCACTTTACATGGGTGTCGTTCACTAACGCGCAACGGTCACTTTTTAAAAGAACTTTCTTTCTTCTCAGGTAATGTTTTTTAAATTAATATTATTATATTTCTATTAAAATTAAATCGCAGCTGCATTAATATAAGCCACTTTAGTGGTGCTGTCGTAAAACTTTTCTATTAAATGTTAAGTGAGGAAAAATTTAAATGCTGTAACAAAACATCGTACTGCTGCAAATAAGTATTAAACTTTAAGATTTGCTGACTGATGAATACATCGCCTCAATGGCGTTTTCGTATCAAAAATAAACATAGCAAATTTCCTAATATTAATTTGTGGTGTTCCGCAAGGTTCGATTTTGGCCCCTTTATCTTTCCTTATTTATATTAATTCTATATTTAAATTAAAATTGAATTGGAAAATTAGATTGTGTGCTGATGATACAACTATTTTATACATCGCTGATTTGTATGAAATTATACAAAATTTTATAAATCATGATATGAAAATCATTAAATCATGCGGCTGTGTTAATTAACATTAAATTTCGAAAAATCCTCTTTTTTATGTATAGGAGAGAAACCCTATTTATACAGAAGTGATGTAAAATTAAAAGTCGGACATTTAAAACAATCAAATAAAATTAAATTTTTGGGGTTGATAATAGATGAAGCTATTAATTGGAGTGAACACATTGAATATATTAAACAGAAAATAGTTGCACCAGTGGGGTTTTTAAAAAAACTTAGTTTTCTTACTCAAAATTATATGGTGTCCTATTTATTTTGCTATTATTCACTCTCATTTACAATATTTAACTTTAATATGGGTATCAACTTTTCAAAATTTGCTTAACCCTTTACAAGTTTTACAACATAAAGCAATTAAAAATATATATTGCTTGGATAAACAATTTTCAACTAAACTTTTATATAAAAATTTTAATATTATGTCAATTAAGGATATTCACTTAATGCAAAATATTGTTTTTGTTCACCGAATTATATCAAAAAATAAACATTCAAATATAAAGTTCAATTACAGACGTGACATACATGATCATTTAACTAGAACTGTTTTCAATATTGATTTACCTTTAATGCACACTAGGGCAGGTCAGAACTCCATTTATTATCAAGGTATAAAATTTTACAACGAAATACCCCAAGAATTAAAATTTTTAAATATAAAACGTTTTAAAATGATAACTAGGAAAATACTTAAAAAAGGGGAAGCTAAATTTTAAACTAAAAAATATTTAAACGTGCACTTATTTTATGATTAATTATTATTTTCAAAATTATTTATAAATAATATCTAAACAATATTATTTTATTAAAATAAATATCAATTGAATAATTTTATACATATTATTTAAATATTTTTATTTTTTTTATTGAATATTAACATTTTAAGTATTATTTTGACTTACCTTGTATTTTAATTAGTTATATTTACCATTAAATTTTTAGATGTTGTTACTATAGTATAGAGAATCCCGCATAAACAAATGTTTTTGGGATTTTATTTGGAATAAATAAATAAATAGCAGACTTTGCGGTGGGGTTCTCTATGATCATTTCGAGTAGGGAAGAGTGGGAAGGCAATCAGTTGATAATGAAGACGGATCACTTAATCTTCACAGACCATTCAACAATTGTCGTCGGAGTTGGAGCTGATTTCTTCTCTGAGAGCATGATGCAAATATCTTCCGAACTACTGCAGCATTTTTAAAGCAGAATTTATGGCAGTTGATAAAGCAGCCAATATCCTACGGGAATATCTCTGGTGTGCGAGAGACGACTTCAATAGCTATCTATATCGATACTATCGACAGTCAATCACAATCAGCGATAAAGGCAATTGAAGAAGGTTTAATGCCATTCATTTTTTTTAGTGGCGAAGATTAAAATTCTACCGTTATGGGGATAGTTTACTAATGACGATAAATCCAAATGGTAGAATTTCAATCTTCGCTACTAAAAAAATTAAAATTTCTTTACTTACGCTACAGGCGGAATTAACACGTACCCCAAAAAAAAAATCGTCACCGCATAAACGGTGCTGATGAACGCTCGGATGAACGTTGCTAACTTCACACATATATTATGATCTCGTTGTTTTTTTTTCGCTATTGTGGGTGTTTAATAATTATGGATATCTATTTTTTGTGTTGTTTAGTGAATTGTGTTTGTGCCTTTAGTGACACGGATACAATGACTAGTAAATACCATTGTATGATTTTGTTATGCCCAAATAGCGGTAAAATACCGGGTATTTCGTATTTTCAGTAAGTATGAAGTAGTGATAGTTCTTGATATTATGTAACTGTATTTTATTATGATCAACTTAAACACATCTAACTAGGCCGATGCTGCACAAACATTAGACAGTTTTCGTTGTTTTTTAAAAGCGATTCCGATAGCCGCTATTTGACAACTTTGGCATTTTGAGCTGTCATTTATCGTTATCGTTACGGATAAGTGGCGGGAGCTAACGGACGGAAGAAAAAGCCATAGCGAAAGCGGAGCGCATGCGTAATGACCATTTTCAATGACCAAATCGGAAATAAAGTTTGCATTCAGCATTATTATAGTTTTCTAAATTGAAATTTCCATACAACTGTGCTCGATACTGAATGTCCTGGCGATCAAGCATCTCCAAGAGAAAGGCATCATCCGAATCACTGGATGAGTCCAATAAAAGCAACCTTTCGTCTATTATGATGTTTTAGAATTTTGGGTACTAGGAAATTAAAACCAAGCAAAAAATATAGCACAAAACGTATATGAAAATATGAACACAAACCATTAAAGATAGGTTATGTTATATCTGTTATGTTTACTGTCGAATTCGACTTAACGTTAAGCGAATTGAACGAAAACTATTTTTACGATCTGTCAAATAGCGGCTTTGTATTCGTATTCGTTATGGTTAACCGTTTGAATTTCCCAATACAACGAAAACTCTCTAATATGTTAACGTCCGGACCTGTTAATTTTCCCATACGTTAAACGATAATTTTGCAGTGCGCATCATGCCTATTCCCGTGTGGTTTTGCTTATCTAAAGGAAAAAGTCTATGATGATATCACAAAGTAGATCTATCACAAAGAACTACGTGAGACTATTTGGAATTACCAGAATTCTAAAACTCGTACCTAACATAAGCTTTAAGCTTTAAAAAAAAAAGAAAAGCACAAAATCTTCCTCCACAAGTTTATTAGAAAACTAGGCGAACCTAAAAAGTAATTAATAATAATTCAACATATTCCGAGATTTCGAGTGTAGCAACACTTATTATCAGGAAAACAAAGTAAATATTACAATGCTCATGTTGTTAGCAATACAGAAAATAATAAGTGGGATTGAGCCGTAATGGAGCTTTCAATGGTGTAAAAAATAAAAAGGCAGAAGACCGACAAGACTTAAGCATACTGGAAAGTCAAGGGCTAGTGCAAAGGCCCTGAGTTTTAACAGACTTTATGAAAAGCATTTAGGTAAAAGTAGTGAAAAATCTTAAGTTTCATTTAACTTTGTCGGAGACATTTAAAAGTGGTGAAATGGGAGGGAAAGAAAGAAGAAAAAATTGTTTTTCGTTAAAGTCAAAGCATCCGTAAAAGATAAAAAAAGGGAATGTATAGCAAATGAAATTTAATAAAATGAGGTAGATTGGCTTAACATTTAGCTTGAAGTAAAATACTGTTGGGGTACTAGGATTGTTACGGCCCAGTTACCCCGGCAGGAGTCAAAACATACACATTGTGCTCAAAATTAATCGATTTAAAAGATAAAAATAAATTTAGTTTTACTAGAACATCTTAGAAAAGTAACCTTTTCTTTGTAAAAGAAGTTCAACTGCAAGCAGCACGTGTCAGAAGGGAAAGGAACTTGACATTGTAAAAGGGGAACAATTGACAAGTATTTTGCGGTTAAATTGAAGAAACCTTAAAGTACGCAAATTTTTTTTTAATGTTGTAAAGAAAAATGCTCAATTTTATTAAGGTTCAAAATTGCTTGAAAATATAAAAATCACTACTAACTAATTCTCTAATTTTTCTTTTACTCTCTTCATTTTTCTGCCCAAAACAGGGCCTTTGCACTAGCCCTTGACTTTCCAGTATGCTGAAGTCTTGTCGGTCTTCTGACTTTTCATTTTTTACACCTCATGTACACCATTGAAAGCTCTACTACGGCTCAATCCCACTTGTTATTTTCTCTATTGCTAACAACATCAGCACTGTAGTATTTACTTTGTTTTCCTGATGATGAGTGTTTCTACACTCGAAATATGTTGAATTATTAGGAATTACTCTAGGTTCGCCTAGCTTTCTAATAAACTTATGCTTTTCTTTTTTTCTATACATTTAACTTCACTTTGAGTATGGACTACTTCTTCAAAATTTAAGTTTTAAGTTATTGGGTTCAGACAGGGTAGTTTTTCACGTAAAATCATAAGATACCAAATATTTATGAAACAATGAATTAGCGATGCTTCACTACTCTACCTATACAGCTATTAAACTCATCTCGGCGCACAAATGACAACATCCAACTTAACATAGGATGTAAGGCGCCGAGTGTTTAATAAATTGTTCCTTTAATCAAGGGCTTAATGATGCTAGACCGGTAGTTCATCTTATTAATATTTTGTGTGCTTAATCTAAAGAAACATGTGATTAATAATACTTTTTATTCAAGAGGTGTGAGCTTTTTAGCACTCTAAAAGGGCTTTTAAGGTGTGAAAAAAAATACATTTTCTTATGGAAACACTTATTATTGTTTTGTCTAAGATCGTACTTTTGGCTGCAAAGATGTATTTGTGCATTTATATATTCATATATAATATATAAATATATCATAATATACAGTAAAACCTCCTATAAGCGGACACTAACGGTTTCGCCGATTTTGTCCGCTTATTGGAGGTGTCCGCTTAAGAGAGAAAACTGCAAAATTTTAAAACATATTTATTAATAAACAGGACAACACAAACGGAAAACTAAATAACACTGAAAAATAGAAAATCGTTAAAAAATCAGGTAAACTTAAGAAGTTTCTTAGCACATAATAACAAAGCTAGTTATCTACTTAATATATTAAACTCTAAGATGCTTTGTTTACGCATATTTTGTATTTTTTCTTCAAAACTGTAGATTGAAAATGATCTTCTAAATTTTTGAGATGTTGAAATGCAATCAGTGTAGTCTTCATTTGCAAAAAATTTTAAGTCGTTAATCATTTTCAAAGCCTCGCTATATGTAGTTATTGTGTTGCTCCCTTCAACACTGTCAGGCTGGAGATCGCTGTCTTCTTCTTATGCAGAATCGGGTTCAATTACAATTTGAATTTCATCGTCAATGTTCATTGTTCAAACTCATCTCTTCCGTGGCTGTAGTATCGTCAATTCGAACATAATTTTCAAGATTTTCTTGTGTTATGTTTATTTCTTGGGCACATCTTTTTATTTGAGCTACCGTAGATAAAGGAAGATACTCTTCTGGACCCCACTGAATTGATGTAGAATAGCCAGTTTTTTTCTGAAAACCAGCTTTTTTGAAACAAAATAGGTATTGTTGCTGACGAAACTTTAGTTTTTTTAAAATATTTTGATAAAGGTCAAAAATTATTACTAATTCCACAACCGGAATTTTGAGTTTCGCTCTTTCATCTTTGAAAAGATATCCAATTTTAGGTGACACCCTGTTAAAGCTCAAAATTTTTCTCAGAAACGCTAGATCAGGATGCAAAAACTTTTAATAAAAGTTTTTGAAAATAAGCAAGTTTGAGACAACTTCTGGTATAACCAGAAGTCGCATATAGTCGCTGTTATTTCATTTGATGAATGCGTCTCCAAAAACCCCATTATCTAGAAGTACTTAGTAGTAGTAGTAGTAACTGTAGGAAGACTTAGCAACCTATCACGTAGACCAAAGTGAATCTATTGTCTGTCCCTAAATCTTCCCCCACGCCTATACTATCAGCGTCATATTATGTTTTCAAAGCCGACAGTGCCTAATCAGAATACCTATTAATGGACTGAGAGCTCCCGTCTTCTGTTTAGGAGCCACTCCAATCTGGATTTGTCTGTATCCTTCGATTTGCCGCACTTGTTCCGAGAACGCCGTGTGCACTCTTTGAGTGCAGATCCCAACTGTTGAGTTGAAATTCCTATTGCTGGTTCCGGTCTTTGGAACGGAGTCTCGGTTTCGAGTCCCATTATCTAAAATTGCATGCAGGATTTAAATCGCATTGCTTTCCGAAATATTCTAATGGATGGGCACCATGAGACATCCTGTATAGCTCGTGCTTAAGTGCTTAATAATTTTAAAAGACCACTCAAACTAGTTAGTGCCCAAACCAAGGGGTCTATATTTGCTAAAGGAATTATCAGATTTTCGGCGTAGGTAAATACCCATCAAACCATCAGCAAATACAGTTGTTCTAATACACATGCCGATCCCTGAATATTTTGTATCTCTGCACATACGGTAGGTAGATAGTTAAAGAAATTAATAAGTAAATAATTAAAAATGGCAATTTTTATAATTTAATTAGTTAAATAATTGACAAATTATTTTCCAAAGTTTCACACACACTTGACATATTTTTCCAGTTATATATTTTCGCCCTGGTACTTTTGTATTTTCTTTATTGTCTTTACTTTTTCCTGTACATGGGAACGTTAATATTTCATGGAAGTAGTGTGATAGTTATTTATGATACAAGTGCTAAAAGTGACATTTTATTTTATGAGAAGGAAAGTTTGGGATGCAACGTAAGCAGAGTGTTCCATCCCTTTAAACGAAATAATAATAATTTAATGCAAACCCGCAGTGATTAGTTATTAGTGATATCACCTACGGCTTTTCTGATATTTCCCCTTAATACAAGTGTTAATCTTGATAATTTATTTAATTTTAAGTCATGTTTTACCTAGGCTTTCAGAGTGTGTGAATCTTTGCCTGATACCATTTTACTAACTTTTAGAAGATGAAATTGGATTTTGTGACTCTAACGCCATAATCACTTCTCTGTGCTGCCACAAGGGATACTTGGTGCGGTCTAACTTTTCTGTGTCGTTCACACGACACACTCTCTTTACTCTGTGCCGTGTTCTTTTTCAGCCATCTTATACTATTACTTGTCACTTCCAAATCCTCAGCTGTTTGGCTCACTGCTCACTTTTGAAAATTATTTAGTTTTGAACTTTTCTTTAATTATGTTGAACCTAAGACTCAGGGATTACTACTATTTTTATTCCTAAAAATTTTGAAAGTAAGTTGCATATACACATATTGTATTTTCACTAACCTGAATTTTCTCTTTTACAGTTAATTGACTACTCACATTATGACGACCTTCATTAAATTTTAACACTATTTTCCACTCTTAATTTTACTATTTTATACATTGCTTTCCTCACACTGGATCACTTTTTCTTCCCCTTTCATCAGCATGTTCAAATTTAAATTTTACTCTTTTCCACGGCTGTACTGATTTCGCTTCACATATGGGCCTTGCTTCCTCTAATTTTTACTATTATTACCCTACACCTGGCAAATTAATACTTCGGTTCTTTGTTTTTTGATGCTTTTCTGACTTAGAATGTTAACGTGTCATTCTCACTATCTTAAAGCCTAGCTTAAAGCGTTATTACTAGTTATTTTTCTTGCTTATAACATCTTAATTCTCCTGAAGATGAACATTTCTATGTTTGAAACATGTTGAGGTATCTTTAAATAAGATTCATTTGGAATATATTAGTGGAGGAAGACTTAGAGTTTTTCTTTCCCTTTCAATCTTTTACTCCACTTGAAGTATGGACTATTTCTTCAATTTAATAATAATTTAGTTTACACTTGAAAACGGTTAGAGATACTAACTAACCGAAATGTTGTGTTAAGTAGCAAAATAAAGACAACAAGGTAATTTTTTGATATTACTTCATTGTCTACCACCATCAAACAAACATGACTAAAAATTATTGTCCATTTCTAATCGAAATCTTTTTTTATTAACATTTCTTTTCCAGGAGATTTAACGAAATAGTTTTTTATACAGAATGAATCCTGTTTCATCTAAAAACGATTCGGTATGAAAACTTTTCTCCGCCTTCACTGATTTATGCAATCTAGAACGGGAAAATTCAAATAAGCAGTTTTTAAACGATCGAACCCGGCTCGGCAGGATGTAATTCCCTCTCGGGTTCAGCATATAGCACTAAATAACGTCCTAAGCTTAAGATGTAAATCTTAACCCCATTTTATTTGCATAGAAAATGTGACGTATAAGTGATTGCCAATCTCCTCGTAGATACTATCGAAGTCCGGAAATCTATTGGCGAATGCTGATTACAAAATGTCTTATTTAAATTTTAATACGGTTCCATTTCAAAGGAAACTCCCAGAATACGTCAAAGGCGATTGATGGAGATTGCCTAAGTGCGAGAAATAATGTTCGAAATCAAGTCATTTATTAGCCGGTAATGGAATGAAAAATCTGATAAATGTTGGTGGAAATAAGCTCTCAGTATTTTATACAGCTTTATCCTTGAGCAAAGCTGGATTAGTACAGACCATAGCCTTCTCATTCTGAAACAAGTGAGTGAGACAGCATATACCGTGCGAGAAAAAATTATTTGCATCAAAGAGGGCTTGGATTAAAAAACGTAGGGCTTGGTTTAGATCACAATAATATGGGGACGATATATCTAACCAAATCTAGGTTAAAATTTTGTCAAATTCATATTATGACATGATATGCCAAACTAATGAGTAATAAAATAAGTTGACAAATACAAATTTAGTTTTGTTGTTTACAAAATTAACAAAGTAAGAATATACAGAAAGAAAAAGAAAAATAATTACATAAATTGCTGAAATTGGCCATGCTCCAAGCATAAATTCACACGTCTCTTCATATTTTCGAAAGTGTTGACCAGCATCTCTCTGGAGAAATGTTACCACGTTCTTGGATAATCCTTTTTTGTAATTGTTATAAATTTGCAACTGGTGTTTTAAAAATGGCTGCTTCTTAAGAATAGTCCTGCATGTTCCATAAGATCTTCCCACTTCTTGGGACAGGCGTCTTATACAATTTGTTGGCGTATTTTGCATTATTTCACGAACGTTTGCAACAAGTTTTTCTGTTCTTACAGATGGTGTTCCTGTTCCTTTTTTGTGTTGTATAGAACCGTTTCCCAAAACACAGCCACGGTTCTTTTCAGGCAATGATAAAAATCCCCAGCAATAAAAACAACGTTAGGAAAATGTGCTTGTTTCGTCCTCATCATAACCTATAATTTCGCGTTTCATAATTTTTACCGGTTAATCAAAGGAATTATTGATAATCAAAACCTACAGTGTGACCCGTAAAGTCCGCATCATATGGGATTTTTTTTATTAATAACTTTATTCGAAATTTGACTTTGGCATCAAGTTCTGCTTCGATCGAGATGAAAATTAAGCAAAAAAATAGTAGTCACGCGATTTGCAGTATCTGTCAAATTTTAATTTTTTTTTTAAATAATTTAAAAGTGGGGTTATTTCTGAAAGTATCGAAAAAAGGTATTTGAAAAAGTTTTTTTAAATGCAGTGTCTAGCCCGCATGCAAAATTTTAGCTGCATAAGATAATTTTAATTTTTTACCCATATATTCTAAATTGCACCACTTTTGCAAAATAAGACTCAACGCAACCTACATAACACTTCATAGTTTTGTCAATGCTTTATTTCAGATACATTTTCTTTAAAGTAGCGCCATATTAAATGTGTGTTTTTTTACAAAATCAAAATTGGGCTATTAAAATTTGGTCGCATGTGATGCAAAGTTTATTTGTTTTTGACCCTGTATAAGGTAACTTTATAAAATAAGTATTTTTGAAAACGTAGTTTATGTCGGAAAGTAATACACCTTAATATTAAGACAAAAAAAAAACACAGTGTCATCAGTAAAGTGTTCATTAAGTGGAAAATAAATTTTAATGGTGGGTAAAAAATCAAAATTATCTTATGCAGCTAAAATTTTGCATATGGGCTAGAAACTGCATTTAAAAAAACTTTTTCAATTAACTTTTTTCGATATTTTCAGAAATAACCCCACTTTTGAATTCTTTTTTGGAAAAAATTTAAATTTGACAGATACCTACTGCGAATCACGTGGCTACAATTTTTTTCTTTTATTTTCATCTTGATCAATGCAGAACTTGATGCCAAAGTCAAATTTCGAATAAAGCTATTAATAAAAAAATCCCATATTGATGCGGACTTTACTGGTCACACTGTATAAAATGAAATGTTGATTAACCATAACCTATACAACTGGGCCTAAAGTTAGTTGTAAATTTGGTATATGGGCTCCCTGAACTCTAGTACCCGTATATGCACCATTACGACCTAATCAGCATTAAATTTTAACCGTGATTTATGACAAAAATCGCAATGGACTAGCAAGTTATAGAATTTACCGTGATTGGGTTTCTGAAAGGTAAGTGCTTTCTTTACCACTTTTTCCTGTCACTGATATTGGTTGCATGAACATCAAGCACGTAGCCAGGGTGGGGGGACCAGGGGGTCCGGACCCCCCCCCCTCGAAATTATCAGAAAATTTATTATACTTTAAGAAAATAATTTTTGAAATGAAAATTTAAAATTTTCTATATATATATTATAATATCTACGTTTTTTCGGGTTTTCGGGTTAGGCTATCGAAACTAAGAATTTCCAAGTTTTGAGAGTCAAAAAAAGGGCGTGGCACTTAAAATTTTTTTAAGTAACTGCCGGACCCCCCCCCGAATACATTTTCTGGCTACGTGCTTGATGAACAATACCAATTTTAAAATACCATGCGAGAAAAAATTATTTGCATCAAAGAGGGCCTTGCATCTAAGGACGTAATGCTTAGCCGTAGAGGTTAATACCTGTTGGGTGTCAGTAACTACCTGAATTAACAATCAATCAGTTATTCCGTCATCTTTGACAGTCGTCACAAGTAATTTGATTCATCGCTAATTTTTCCAATTTCTTGATCAATTTACACAATGGGCTTTACGGAACAGCACAAAACATTCATTGTTGAAGCGTATTTTCGAAACGGAGTTAGAGTAAATGGTAAGTGGCAATACAATCCGGGTTTGTGCATGGAGGATTTTCACGAACATTTTCCTAACGTTGCTTTTATTGCTGGAGATTTTTATTATTGCCTGAAAAGAACCGTGGCTGTGTTTAGGGAAACAGGTTCTATACAACACAAAAAAGGAGCAGGAAGACCATCTGTAAGAACAGAAGAACTTGTTGCAAACGTTCGTGAAATAATGTAAAATATGCCAACAAATTGTATAAGACGCCTGTCCCAAGAAGTGTGAAGATATTATGGAACATGCAGGACTATTCGTAAGAAGCAGCTAAATTTATTTTCTTATAAAATGCAAGTATTTCAAGAAATACAAGCCGAAGAAGAATTGTTGGTCCTATTTTTTTCCATGACACAGTTACAGCACAGCGGTATAGAGGCAATATTTTGAATCCATTTGTGGAGCAATTATTTGACGACGAACTACGTTTTGGATATTTTCAACAGGACGGTGCAACCGCCCATACAGCCGCCGAAACTATTAACTACTTACGCAATTTTTTCGATGACAGATTGATCAGTTTCCGATCAGACATTGAATTCCCACCTAGATCACCTTGTTTAGCGGTTATGGATTACTTCGTTTTTCCTCATTTAAAGAACACTATTTTTAAAACACCAGTTGCAAATTTAGAACAATTACAAGAAAGGATTATCCAAGAATGTGGTAACATTTCTCCAGAGATGCTGGTCGACACTTTCGAAAATATGAAGAGACGTGTGAATTTATGCTTGGAGCATGGCGGTGGCCAATTTCAGCAATTTATGTAATTATTTTTCTTTTTCTTTCTGTATATTCTTACTTTGTTAATTTTGTAAACAACAAAAATTAATTTTTATTTGTCTACTTATTTTATTACTCATTAGTTTGGCATATCATGTCATAATATGCATTTGACAAAATTTTAACCTAGATTTGGTTAGATATATCGTCCCCATATCATTGTGATCTAAACCAAGCCCTACGTTTTTTAATCCAAGCCCTCTTTGATGCAAATAATTTTTGCTCGCACCGGTATAACAACAAGTTATCCATTTCACAAGAAAAATATTCAGCTTCTAAAATAACCATTATGCATTATTGAAATATCGCATATTAGAGTAAATTTTTTCAAACAGCTACAACATGTCGGGATTATCGGGTCTTCCAACTAGCTGTGATCTAGTCATAACCTCTTTATTCGCTTTTCATCACCGGAACATCGGCAAAATCGAAACAAATGAACCGCCGTAATTTGTAATTTACCATTAGAGTGGCCAAGACTAATAACAAAAAACAAAAGGCAATCAATCATGGAGACAGCAAGCGCCAACCCTAATGAATGTCGGTGTAACAAAGGAATGAAAAAGGACGATTCATAAATTTCATTTGTTTTAAATAAATCAAAGCCGTTAGACAAACAATACCTTCTTTGGTTGATTAATTACGTTAATATTTTTGTCTTTGGTATAAGCAAGCTGACGTTTTAAATAATCTATGAAGGAAAAGTCGCTAATTTCATAACGGTTCACGGAGATAGTCGCCATTGCTATTCAACCAAGAAAATTATTTATAATGTGATTTTCAGGAGTAATTAACAGTAACTATTTGTTATGTTTCACAAATTTATTCAGTTTCCTGACGCGTATTTCGGCCCGTGCGGGTCATTTTCCAAGGAGTACAAGAAGATACTAAATTCTGTGTGACATTAGCAGCAGAAATATTCTATTATGCTAGGGAGATTATAAGTGATAATATTATGCTAACAATAACTAACATTTAAAATTCTGTCAAACAAATCTGGAGCCATGGCCTCGATATTTTGCAAACAATATAACCACTTTTGAATTTGCGTTAACCATGACACACGCGATGTATTAAAAATATTTGTAATTGTTACTACAAACGTTTATTATTGAGTAGTTAATGATTATAACTTACTATTTTAGTGAGTTTAAATACAAATATGAACTAACTTCTTATTCGAGTATAGGTCAAAAGTTAGTACATAATACAATTTTGAGTGAAAATTCATGAATATGTTTCATAATCAAATTAATGTAATAGTATAGTGTTTCTTAGGTCAATTTAATGACATTAAACTGTGGGAATTTCCTAACCATAGGCGTTCCACACAAATAATTAATATGCGTATACACACTTATAAGTTTGTTTTACATTAGGTGTTTGTACATACTACACTTTATAAACCCATCTGTATATATAATAATATTATATTAAAATAATAAATATAATGTAACTCAAAAATTCTATATACAAAACTAAAATCAGAAAAATAAACCTGACACGGCACGACACTCAGAAAATGCTTTAATTTTTTTACCAGAACTAGCTTTCAAAGAAAGTTACTGACTAACAATTGAATACTGATATAAATGAAATATCTTTAATAAAAAAAACTTAAAGAATTGAAGAAGAAAGATCTGACAACCCTGGTTGTGCGGTCGGTCTCTTTGAGACTGTTTACCGCCGTATGGAATGATTGGAATGTCCTCAAACTGAGATTGGATAAATAATACTAGCTATGTTATTGTTTGCAGTTTTTTGTTGTTATTATCGTTATCGATACTATTAGGTACATTATGTCTACCCACCTTTCTTTTTACATTATTTGACGTTTTTAAATGGAAATAGATTGGATTTTTTTAGAGTTAGAGTTGTAACTAATTAATTTTTTCCCAATAGAACTATTTGAGATAAAAATTTGATACTATCAGAAAAAGGTAATGTTGATGGGAGGAATCGAATTCAATAAAAAAAAGAGTACTTAGTGTTACATTTGAAAAAAAAAATCCTTGAGTTACAGAGAAAACTAAAAATCTGGCTACGTCGCAATTGTCAATTTTCAATTCAATTTTTTATTTTATCCACCTGTACCAAATTTCATTGATTTAGCCATGGTAGTTTTGAAGAAATTTAGCCGTTCCGGTTATTTCAACTAACCCTGTATACATAGATATATGCATTTTTGCATATTTTGATGTTTTCGGCTTTATCAAAAAAATTAAAACGTTAAAGGTTTAATGTCCAGTTCGGTACTTATTTCAGGGATTTTCCAATCTGAAGATTATAATAATTATATTTACATTTTGGTTATACACAAGGTATTTATTGCTGGTTTCCGGGGATTACAGCTATATTGTAAGGGTTGTTTATTGTCTCTTAATAATGCGTTATTATTACCTGCTTAACAAACTGTATTTATATCGATTTGTAATAAATATTTCTGTTTTAGTTTGTCCAATGATTTCAGTATTTGGAGAGTGGTAATTTTAGTTTAAAAGACCCAATTAGTATTGTTGAAACTTTTTCCGCTAAATGTAACAACATTCCCGGTAAAGTAGGAGGTCAAGAAGTAAGGAACAAATTGCTGTAAGAAAGAATGAAGGATTTAAATACTTAACTGCAGTAAAAAGAATTTATGAGGGTAAACCATCCAACGAAGTTGTATCTTGGCCTAATATTTTGCTACCTAAGTTGCTGTATTATCCGATTACACCAGTAAATGTTAAAAGAATCTTCTCTTTGTATAAACATATTTTTAGTAATAAAGACAATCCTTTTTTGTTGAAAATTTTGAAAAATATTTAGTAATAAATGCCCTTTATACAATTTTAGGTTAAAAAATTGTTCACTTTTATTTTTCTTTGTTTTTTATTGCATTTTTTAAAAATAATTTTTTTTTTTAGAACCAATGTGTTTCTTTACCTCATTTTAATATAATAAATTAAGAAATATTGCATACCAGTATACATATTTGGTTAAAAAAATGTAAATAATTGCATTTTAAAGGCAAACAAGGCATATACAGGGTGTTCTAAAAGTTGAGTCATTTATTTTACCAGGTTGTAGAACTCGTAAAAATAAGTAATTGTTCCAAAAATCATTTACATAAAAGTTGCAGAATAAAGAAGTTATTAACAATTGAAAAAATGAAAAATTTAAAAACTGTAAGACCTGATTTTTTGATATTCTCGACCACTGCGTTATCAATGTTTTGTTTACTGGCGAAACTAGGTATGGCTTATTTTTTGTAGGATACAAATTACTTATCATTCATTCATTTTACGGGTTTTAGAGCGAATTTCGATTTGACCAGTGGTAAATAATTCGCTAAAGTGCGTGATATTTTTTAAATTTTACATTTTTTCAATTGTTAATGACTTCTTTATTCTGCAACTTTTATATAAATGATGTTTGGTACAATTGCTTATTTTTACGAGTTCTACAACCTGGTAAAATAAATGACTCAACTTTGAGAACACCCTGTATATGCGCATATTTTGGCTGAATTAAAGTGCATATCGTCAGTGATGTGACAATACCTCACATCTTCCAAAAAGGCGAATATTTAGTTTTTACTATACCAAATTATCCCTAACAATACCGCGCATGATTTGAAAACCTCTTAACTTGCGAAAACTACACTGCTGTCAAGTTCCTTCATAATAACAATACCTCCTATCTGTTTAGGCTCTTAAATATAGGACTAATACCGCCTATCGTTTTAAATTTTTTTAAATATTATTTAATATTGACCTCTAGGATACAAGTGCCTAATTTAAAAATCAACGTTTTATTTTAAAAAAAACCTTACCAAAATTTTCTTATTTTCTATTGTAAGTCAATGATTACAATGATTGTTTATTGTTTAGGAAGATAGGAGGTATTGAAAGTATTTATTGAATATAATCTATACATAGAAGGTTTTTTTCAAGACGTTTTTATCGTTTCATGTAAAATTGTCACATCACTAACGATATTATAATCCGCCCATTTTATTAATAATTCGTTAAGCAATATTAGTAAAATAAATAAAATAAGTAGTAATACAACTCTGCAGACAACTTGTCTATTTAGTTAAATGTATCAGTAAATCTTTATGATTTATAACGTCTTAGAGCATCCGATGTTGTGACCTCAAGTACACAAAATAGAAACATTTAAATTGCAAAACAATATATTCAAATTCAGAACCGGCTTATTGAAAACAAAACAAAAATTGTGATATTTTTATATAGTTTTAAATTTATACGTGCAACCTTATTCGAGTATACGAAATAAAGTCATTTATATTCAACAATTCTTTTTGTCTGTTCGATATTAAAATAACACAGAAAACAATAAAATTCAAAACATTTAAAGTGTTCTATTGTTATAAAAACCACAAATCGCTTTATAGTGAGAATGCGCATTCGGTAGGCTAATAAATATACCAAACCGAGTTTTACATTCCCCCGGTCGACAATAAAATATTGAACATTGGTTCACTAAAATATTCATGTGGTATACGCGAAGAAAAAATATTTTGTCATGGCTGTTATTTAAGGCGGAGATTGTTATGTAAAATATTTATACTATTTATATTATGTTATTACAGTCTATATTCCATTTATATTGTCGCCGGATATTACCCGGAATTTCATATGAAATAATGGGATTTGAAATATTAAAAGTCTATGAATTTTTATTTCAAATATTTATATAGGCAAATGCTTTGTCCTCTCATATCCTAGTAATAAGTTAGAATAATTCACTGAGATAAAAGCCCTCTATTTCTTATAATAATTCACATACTCTTTATACCGTGCGAGAAATAATTATTTTCATCAAAGAGGGCTTGGATTAAAAAACGTAGGGCTTGGTTAGATCACAATGATATGCATGGGAACGATATATCTAACCAAATCTAGGTTAAAATTTTGTCAAATTCATATTATGACATGATATGCCAAACTAATGAGTAATAAAATAAGCAGACAAATACAAATTTATTTGTGTTGTTTACAAAATTAACAAAGTAAGAATATACAGAAAGAAAAAGAAAAGTAATTAAACATAAATTGCTGAAATTGGCCACCGCCATGCTCCAAGCATAAATTCACACGCCTCTTCATATTTTTAGCTGCTTCTTAAGAATAGTCCTGCATGTTCCATAAGATGTTCCCACTTCTTGGGACAGGCGTCTTATACAATTTGTTGGCGTATTTTGCATTATTTCACGAACGTTTGCAACAAGTTCTTCTGTTCTTTTAGATGGTCTTCCTGCTCCTTTTTTGTGTTGTATAGAACCTGTTTTCCTAAACACAGCCACGGTTCTTTTCAGGCTATGATAAAAATCCCCAGCAATAAAAGCAACTTTAGGAAAATGTTCGTGAAAATCGTCCATGCACAAACCCGGATTGTATTGCCACTCACCATTTACCTTAACCCCGTTTCGAAAATACGCTTCAACCATGAATGTTTTGTGCTGTTCCGTCAAGCCCATTGTTCGAATTGTTCAAGAAATTGGAAAAATTAGCGATGAATCAAATTACTTATAACGACTGTCAAAGATGACGGAATAACTGATTGATTGTTAATTCCGGTAGTTACTGACACCCAACAGGTATTAAGCTCTACGGCTAAGCATTACGTCCTTAGATGCAAGGCCCTCTTTGATGCAAATAATTTTTGCTCGCAGGGTACAACTGTTTAATACTAAGTATATATTATGTGACATTAAGGCACCTTCCCACTGTAAGACAACGAAAATTGCTAGACCGTTGTGTAGCGATAATATCACGGTAATTTAGGCAATAGGAAATAGGAGTTAATGCTACCATAGAATGGTTTATAGCCATTGTTGCTCTGAATATCACAGTAATTTTATTATCAATTGGAGGTGTGGGGGGTATAAGTTCAAATTGGTAGTTGTATTGATATTGTGAATGTCGCTAGTTGGCCGATAGATGGCTCTCGCGTCCGAAGTGGGCTGATGTTGTCTTCTTCTTCTTCGATTTTAATATGGAAAACTAGATCCTCCATATAGTTTTTAACTTTTACTTAAACCCTTTATTTTTCTGTGCTTTAATTTTTGACAATTGACATTTTATTTTTCGAAATAACAAATAACGTTTGAAGGCAAGACAAGACAAATAACGTTGTATTGTAATTAATTTCCATATTTATAATGAATAATGGTACAATTTATAAAAGTAGAGTTTGCTTTGTGTCGGGGTGTAAGACAGGATCTTCTTGAGAGATGAAACGCAGCCAAATAAGTATCTTTCTAGCTCCAAAGGTAAAACCCTCTAGCTAGAATGAGAATGTTCCTGTATTTTAAAAACGAAGCATCGTTGGAACTTTATACAGGCCGAGTTTACTAATAAGTATATCAAAGTAGGTGTAAATTTATATAAAAGTCCTTATTTGTTCCTTAAAGAACTAATTTAAATAAAAATAGTTATCACGTCCATAAGAAACCATTTATTTGATAGCCCACTTCGAACACGAGCGCCATCTTATGGCAACTCGTAAACCTGAATTACCGATGCTAGTTTGGGACCGAATCCAATGCATTGCGATCGGCCTCCTACCTCAAGTCCTCCATATATGCAACATAGTTTGTTTATACCCATTATTGCTCTAAATACTTACAATAATTATCAAGTTCTATTGGGGGTGTAATCTCTGCTTTTATATACTGTATTAGTTCCGACCAACAGTTGTAATGAAACTTGACATTAATCATAATAATATTTGCTTGCTACGGTAATAAATCATATTCTTACCACTAAAAATCTACCGTAGTTCTCAAAAGTTTAGATAGCTTCTAGTGTCATATTGTTCTCGTCGTTTAACATTGCATATGATTATCTATTATGCAACGTGGTTTACTGAGATCGGAACATTTGTCCATAGATTATAAAGTCCAGTAATAATGATGGGTTGCGCAAAATAAGAATCTTCGATTGCTTTATATGACATGCAAAGTTTTAAAAAACTTTTATACAAAGTGAAAAAGAATTAATTGAAACAGGTATTGGTACGATCAATAGAATTCAAATTCAGACAGGACAGGCTCCGAACAAAGACATGACCTGCGCAACAAATACGTTAAAACTAATAATACAGAGCGTGGCGATCGCCAATCGCTATACGAACCCCCACCACGGTCTTGGTGGATTATAGGTTCTAACGGATACAATTCGTTTTTGGGGACGGTTTTCTGTTTTCTTAATTGTAGAGTAAGCGATTTACTGGCAACGAAATGGGTTGCATTGAGAAGATACAATTTATTTCTTCACAAAATTGCTGTATTAAAATTAGTTCATATTCAACAAGACTGTGCTGCTAATGGAACTGATTACTACCAATAAAAACATGGTTTTTAGCAAATCTGGAATTAATATAACACTAAAGCGGGTTTGATACACTAGAAATTTATTTCATGTGTTAAAAAAAAATAAGCTATCAAGACACACTATGTCTTAGCAAATTTGTTGTATTAGATCATTTTCCTCAGTGTAAAAATATTAATAATAAAAACCAATTTTTATTAGTTCATTGAACTATTAACAATAAATTTTATATTATTTTCTTTTCTTTCTATAAATAATTACAATCGAGAAAGACAATTTTATTAAACTCATTTTACGTAAAATTTGACTTTTTAATGTTTTTATAAATAATTTTACACTGTACCTTTTAATTTCATTGCCCACTTTATTATGTTCTATAATGCCCCTAAAAAATATTGCCTTTTAAGTTGATTGTTTGTATGATCCAAAATATAGTTATTGTGTCGTGATTAAAAACTTAATTAACTTTTGTCAACAAATGTTCATAATATGGTGCTGATATATTTAAATTTATTTTATGAATAAAAATCGAAGTATACGAACTAATAAGGAGGTTTCATTCATCCATTCTAAACAATTTAGCATCTTCGTTATTTTGGTATATTTATCAAATTATCACACACCAATATTGTTCTCATTGCTCTATTTTACAAAATCTGTAGTCTGTTTTTATCTTGTTGTGAACCACAGAACTCTTATACAAGTTGTGAACACATAATATACAGGGTGTCCGGAAAATACGTGTACAACGTTTGACGACAGACTCCTGACGTCAAAATAGGTCGATCTAAAGCCTCGTTCTCAGAGCTACGTTGTGTCGCCAGCGACATCATCTTGACCAATCAGGACCGCCTTACGTCATTACCCCTAACCCCCACCTAAGTGTCGCCAGATCGGTGTCGTTGTCGCTCAATTATTTTAACTTCAACGGCGTGCCGTTTATTTGCAGCAGCTATTTTTGGATTTTGTTTGTGTTTTGAATATTGTTTTGTGAATTTTCAGTTTGATTTTAAAATTTAATGCCCCATATTGGTACTGACAGTTCGGGTATATACAGGTATCCAAGGTGTGTTCGATAAAATGTGTTGTCATAACTACAGAGCATGAATATACAGGCTTAAAGACATTTTTATTGACCCTTGAAAAAGTTTTAATATAAAACGAAACGTTAGGAGAAATACAATTGTGTCATTTCATTGCCTGTCCTCATTCCCGCTATACTTATTTAAAGTAAAATTTAATTTTGGAAAATACCTGTACCTCCTCCTCTTATCTGGTTTTCCTTAGTACTGGAGCGTTTGGCTTTTCGCCAAAGATAATACGCTATTAATAAGTTACGCCTTTCCATAATAAATTATTCAAAACAAGTTTATAATATTAGGATTACAAAATACAAACAAACAAATCAATTAGGGTTACGTTTTAATGTGACAGATAGCATAGCGACAGTCAGTGTTTCTGCTTCACCGTCGCCGCGACACCCAATTGATAAGAGTGGGGATGTGTCGCCAGCGACATTCGTAGCTCTGAGAACGAGGCTTAAGCCGACTTAGTTATATCCAAAATTGTCTCGTTTAGCCGGTAGAGGGCGTCAAAAATTTGTAAAAATATTGGTTTTTCCTAAATTACGTGAAAACCTGCTAATCGGTTTTAATGATTTTTAGTATGTAGACTAATACTATAAAATTACGTTTTCTAGTAGTATAGTCACCGGCTGTAAATAAGTGGAAGTGTTATAAAAGTGATATACTACGTCAACATTTCTCCTAATTTTTTAGATGAACGGCGTTATGACAACCCAGATATTTTTGTAGAGTGACTGGATGTATTTGGAAGCTATTTTACCTCTTTATTATTTTTCGTTGAATGAGCTGTTTTGCCAGAAGAAAATATTTACAATATTTAGTATTATTAGTAATAATATTAAAATCAAATTACCTGTAACAATAATTTTTTAAGTGACTTTGTTGCTATGGCATTTAATAATTTAACAATTATTGACAAATTGTCACCAGTCCATGAAATTTACTCAAGTATACGATCAACATTCTTGAATTACAAGTTCATTTTACCATTAAAAATGGAAAATTATACGAACTCTGAAAAGGTTGACATGCTCCTGGTATACGGGTTTTGTCAAGGAAATGGGCGTCAGAGTGTTAGGGTTTACATGGAGAGGTTTCCTAACCGTCGAATACCAAACCCCCAAAATCTGCCAATATCGAGTGTCATCTTCGGGAAACGGGCAGCTTTGAGAAAAACTTTGAAGGCAGGGGTCGTATGCGAACAACTCGAACTGTGGAAACAGAAGAGATGATTCTGGAAAGAGTTGATGAAGAACCAAGTACCAGTACCCGTCGCTTAGAACGTGAGCTACATATTCCTAAAACGATTGTCAATGAGGTTTTAAAAGAACAGTTGTTACATCCTTATCACGTGCAAAAAGTCCAGGAACTTTTACCGACTGATCCCCCCATGCGGCTTACATTTTGTCAAATTATTAGAAACAAAAGAATCCGTGATCCAAATTTTTGTAGAACAATTATGTTTACTGACGAGGAGTGCTTTACAAGATCTGGAGTAACCAATCTTCTCAACGAACATATTTATTCCAATGAAAATCCACATGCCATTAAAGTTGCACATCATCAGCATCAATTTAAATTAAATATTTGGGCAGGTATTATTGATCGCTACCTTATTGGTCCCATTGTTATTCCAGACAGGTTAGATGGAAATATTTATTTAAATTTTTTGCAAGACACATTACCAATTCTTCTGGACAATTTGCCCCTTCTACTTCGGAGGGAAATGTGGTATATGCATGATGGTGCCCCGCCCCATTTTTCCGTTGCCGTTCGGCAATACTTACATCATCAATATCCCAACCGATGGATTGGAATGATGCACCAGTAAAATGGCCAGCACGTTCTCCTGAGTTAAATATGTGTGACTTATTTTTGTGGGGCGCTATTAAAACAGAAGTTTACAAGACTCCGGTAAACACACGCGATGATTTATTGCAGCGGATTTTAAATGCAGGCAACCATTTTAATAACCCCGAGACATTAGATAGGGTCCAATATCATTTTTTAAGGAGTGTTAATAAGTGTATTCAGTAAGATGGCGGTCATTTTACACATTTGCTTAAGTAATGTTTTTGTTTTACTTAGTTTCTTACAATACATACTTTCAACGTTGTTGTACTTTGTTTTATTTTTATTGTTAATAATTGATGTATTTTATTATTGTAAATATTTTCTTCTGGCAAAACTGCTCATTCAACGAAAAATATTAAAGAGGTAAAATAGCTTCCAAATACATCCAGTCACTCTACAAAAATATCCGGGTTGTCATAACGCCGTTCATATAAAAAATGAGTAGAAATGTTGACGTATTATATAAACCAATATTTTTACAAATTTTTTACGCCCTCTACCGGTTAAACGAGACAATTTTGGATATAACTAAGTCGTCTTAGATCGACCTATTTTGACGTCACGAGTTTGTATATAAAATTGAACTACCAAAAACAAAATGAGTTAAAATAATACAATTAAAAATCATTTTCTTACTATAAATAAAAATCTATTTAGCACTCCTATTTTTATTTGTTTGTTTTTTTACAAATTTAATCTATGATCATGGAATTTTAAATTTTTGTCAACAATAACTCCTAAATATTTTACTTTGGAACAATTTTAATATCTTCCTTATATATTTTCAAACAAATATTTGGATTTTAAAACTCATACTGTTTTTCAGACCCTAGTAATAAACATTTTGATTTATTAATATTTATTTTTAATTTGTTTTCACAAATCCATTTATATATATATCGTCGCTCGCATCACATAGGGGCCTATCTCGATTTTTGGCAAAAATGAGTTATACATGTATAAAGTCAGGGAAAGACTGCCTTAACGTTATCACAAACTGGTGTATCTCTATAATACATGGTTTTTGTTTTATAGGATTATTATAGTCAGGCCTATCTTAAATTATCGATAAAAATACTTTTACGTAAAGACAAAACTTAAGATTGGCCCCTATGCTATTTTTTTTGTATGGGTCTTACTGGGCGAATCTCAACATATTCCTTTACGTTATAAAATATTTTTAAAGGATGAACAGTACTTTGCAGATAGGTCTTATTAATTTATTATTTATTGCAATTTTATTTAACACATAAAAGACAATTCGTAAAAAATAAAATAAATACCAATCCCATTTTTAATTTGTTATACCTCTAGAGAATAAATAATTAAATATTACACTAGCTGTTTTTAGTTCTTTTGAAATTATATGTTTAACATTTTTTTTACCGTTTTTATAAAATAACGATGTTTAAAGTTTAAAAATTTCGCTCCCTTTTCTTTGAAAACAAAATGTTTTATTAATATCACAGGGGCCTATCTGATTTCATGTACAAATCAGAATTTATTATTGTTGTTACGAAGGGGCCTATCTTGATTATTATTTATTTTTTACAAAACCCATAAAACTTCATTAAAAATTATTATGTCTCATCATTCTAGATTGATTTTTCTAGGAAACTGTAAAAAAATAAACTTAAATAAAAAATTCCTGTCAATGCTGTATTAAAAATAAGCAACATTGATTTCTTTAAATCGCTCTACTGAAAAACTACAAAAACCGAGTTAGGCCCCTACGTGATGCGAGCGACGATATGTTCTAGTTCATTATTCATATTATTAATTAATTAGCGATATTAAATTACCATCTAAAAAATTATTGGGCTCCTACCAGCATCACAATGAAAAGGTCTTTTAGCACTTTGAGACGGGTGAAAACATGGTTGCGATCGAGCAGGTCGGAGACTGATACAAAATGTTACAAAAAATAATGAATTTTATATAAACGAAGTCATTAACACATTTGGACAAGACTCAAGACAGACGAAATTACATACCTACATGTTTCTTTAAATAACGATAATAATTTTGTTTTAACAAGTTTCGACGCCATTGTTTCTTAACAAACTATAGACACGAACCCTATCCATATAAAATATTAACGTAAAAGGGCATGTTTATATTTCCGATAGTCGTGTTCGACCTGTCATAATGAAAACAGTTTTGCTCTGTTGCTGATATCTTAATACAAAGATCGTGTGGCCACCAGTATGAAAATGGTATACTCCAGACTATAAAATAACGTAATATGGCTGACACTGAATTCGAACTGCCATTTTCGTTATCCTATCCTGTGTATATAAGATTTATTTATGAACTAGAAAGCATCTTGTTTTTATTACACTGACGAAAATGATCTTATACAACAGGTTTGCTAAGAGATAGTTTGTATTGATTTGATAGCTTATTTTGTATTAACCCATATTAAATAAATTGCTAGTGTATCAAACTTGCTTTAGTGTTATATAAATTCCAGATTCGCTAGACAGTGTTTTTATTGAGAGTAATCAGTTCCATTACAGTCTTCTTGAATAATGAACAACTTTAAACAACTTAAATATAGCAATTTTGTTTAGTAATAAATTGTCCCTTCTCAATGCGACGCATTTTCCAGTAAAGCGCTTGCTCTACAATTAAGAAAGCAGAACAGCGTCCCCAAAAACGAATTGTATCCGTTAGAACCTATAATCCACAAGACGTTGATGGGGGTTCGTATAGCGATCGGCAATCGCCGCGCGCCCTGTTATTAGTTTCAACGTATTTGTTGCGTAGGTCACATCGTTGTTTGGAGTCTTCTAGCTGTCCTGTCTCAATTAATTTATTTTTACTTCGTATTTAGGTTTTTTCAAACTTTGCATGTAAGATATACAGTGTAACCAGTAAAGTCCGCATCGTATGGGATTTTATTTTATTAATAGCTTTATTTGAAATTTGACTTTAGCATCAAGTTCTGCTCCAATCGAGATGAAAATTAAAAAAAAATAGTAGTCCCGTGATTCGCATTATCTGTCAAATTTTAATTTTTTTTGTAAAAAATAATTTAAAAGCTGGGTTATTTCTAAAAATATCGAAAAGAGTTATAAAAAAAAGTTGTTTTTTATGCAGTTTCTAGCCAACACGCAAAATTTCAGCTGCATAAGATAATTTTGATTTTTTACCCGTATTTTGTAAATTGCACCACTTTTGTAAAATAAGACTCAACGCAACCTACATAAAACTTCTTAGTTTTGAGAATGCTTTATTTCAGATACCTTTTCTTTAAAGCGGCGCCTTATTAAATGTGTGTTTTTCTACAAAATCAAAATTGGGCTATTAAAATTTGGTCGCATGTGATGCAAAGTTTATTTGTTTTTGACACTGTAACTTCATAAAATAAGTATTTTTGAAAACGTAGTTTGTGTCTAAAAGTAATACACCTAAATATTAAGACAAAAAAGAACACAGGGTCATCAGTAAGTGTTCATTAAGTGGAAAATAAATTTTAGTGGTGGGTAAAAAATCAAAATTATCTTATGCAGATGAAATTTAGCATGTGGGCAGAAACTGCATTTAAAAAAAACTTTCTCTAATAAATTTTTTCAATATTTTCAGAAATAACCCCTCTTTTGAATTATTTTTGGAAAAAATTAAAATTTGACAGATAACCACGTGACTACTATTTTTTGCTTAATTTTCATCTCGATCGAAGCAGAACTTGATGCTAAAGTCAAATTTTGAAAAAAGCTATTAATAAAAAAAAATCCCATATGATGCGGACTTTACTGGCCACACTGTATGTGGAAAATTTAAACTTCCCATCTCATCTGGAAGTAGGTTTTCTTTTTCGGACAAACACATTTTTGTTCATTCAGCTTTTTATGTGTAAATGTAGACAGATTAATATTAGTATCTTATACACAAGTAGAAGGATCTTAAAATATGATACTTATTTATGTATATACCTATAACCATGGGCGTCGTTTGGGGGGGGGGGGCAATGTGGGGCATTTGCCCCCTTCCCCCCCTGGAAGTTGACTTATTGACAATTATTTATGTTTTAACAAGTTAGCAGTAAAAGAAAGAAAGATCGTATTATTTTATTTATTAATTTGATAATTAAACCAGTCGGTCAAATTCGCGGAAATTTTTTGCCGGTATTTTGACTATTTTTCTTGTTTATTGAGGTTTAATATAATAATAATAAGTTTATTTAAAAATTAATAATATAATAAATATATTTATGTTGTCTTCAATAAACTTATTTTTTAATCCCCTGAAGCTGAGCTTGTTTGATTGAATATATGAATTTATTATTTGGAATTTTCCTTTATATTTTTGTTATTATTTTGGTGTAGTAAAGACTTATTTTAATAAAAATTAACAGTTTTAATGCCAAGACGACTATATGAATGTGGAATATTTGAGAAACAATTTTAGCAAAAAATTGAAATTAAAATTGAGGGAAGACCTAAACTCGAAATTAACCTGATACAGACCACAAAGTGTAAATCTAGGGACTTTATTGTTATTGATAAGTTTGCTGCAAATAAAAACAGAAGAATGAACTTTACTTTTAAACAATGTTCCTACTAATGAAAAATAAAAAAATAAAAAAATAAAAAGTCTTTTTATTTTTTTTTATCTTATTTCATTTTCAATAAAATAAGAAGGTAATCATAAAATTTTAAAACATTTACTAATAATTATTGACCACATTTTGGCGTGGTCTTAAAAAAGTGCACCCCCAAGTTAACAAGTCATGAGCCGCCTTCGCCCCCCCCCCCCCCTAAGAAATTGTTTAACGACGCCCATGCCTATAACCCAAAATGTGATGGTCTATCGGGCACATTTTGAATATAATTAATGATGAGAGTGGAAAATCGAATATTAGACATTCCAGTTCCAATAAGGCACGTCGCGTACTACAATGCCACTTTTATGTATCGAGTCCTCTGATTGCTCTGACGGTACTTTTCAATATACTAATGAACAGGGGCGTGCGATGAGATTTATAGGGAGAGAAGCAATTTTTATAAACCTAACATATATTATGTTCGAAAACTTTTGGCTACTGGATTCATATGTAATGAAATTAACAACAAGACATGGCAACAATTACAAATTATGAAAAAAGTTAATAGTCCTCCACAAAACGGCGTCTTTATCGATTTTCGAAATTTTTTCTTTGTACTGCGTTAATTTGTTTTTTATTTTGGTGTTTCGTCCTCCATGGTAAACTATCCGAGCAAGGACTGAAGGCGGCAGCACAAGATGGTGTTTTCCTCTTTCGGGCATTCCCATTTGGGGCAATATTTCAAAACTACCTGAAACCTTCCCATTTGGTGCAAAGCAAAATATCTAACAATAATTAGTTCCCATTTCGGGCATAATTTCTGATAACCTTAATTACGATATTTTCACTGGTCTTTATGGGAAAAAAAGAAAAAACTAAAAGTCTTCTTCCACAAAAATTATATTTTATTCTGAATTAGAGACATTAGCCATGTAGCCAAAACATGCATATATACTGCATTACTACTGTTTGAGCAGTTATATACTATTCATGTGGAGATTGGCAGCACAGTCAGACCACTTCTCTAATTCCAGCAGTTTACACACCCTTTTGCCCAACAGAAAGAAGAGTACATAATATAAGAGATTATTTAGCCTTATTAAGGAAAAGACAAAGTTTAAGCCAGAAAAATACATATCGATTTTGAAAATGGAGCAATTAATGCTTTACAGAGTGAATTTCCGGAAGCAGGAAAAGTTGGCTGCAATTTTCATTTCAACCAACCGTATAGAGAAAAGTACAAGAACTTGGTTTAGTTCCATTCTACAGAAAAAGCACGGAAATAAGGCAACACATAAGAATGTGCGCTGCTCCGGTGCATTTACCGGAGCACTTTCATTCCGACGCTTGGTTGGAAATCATGTCAACTGCTCCACAAGACGAACTGGTAAATAAATTTAATGATTATTTTGTTAATCAATGGATGGAAGCAGATCCCCTGTGGATATGCCATGATGAGCGTCACCGCACTACAAACACAGTAGAGGGATGGCACAACCGCTTTAACAAAAAAATTGGTAAACCAAACCCCAATATCTTAGTGATGATAAATGCTTTAAAGGAGGAAATTAACTATTATGATATTCTGCCTAAAAATTTGAGAATCATATACAGACTCCAAAACGGGCCAAAAAGTACACCTGCGTTGCCCGACGATACTATTCTGCAATTTTGCACGAAATGGAAATGCCCGAAACGGACCTGAATCCACAAGATCCTAGGTCATCAAGCATTATTGGCTTGTTTTTATTCAATTTAAAGTATTTATTATCTTGTTTATATAGGAACAGATTGATTTGCTTTACCTCAAGAGGTGCAATTGCCAATGACATCCACAATCCCTTTGCTTTTTACCTAATTCTAAAACATTATTTTTTTGTACTTTAAATTAGATAGCTCATAAGTAGATGATCGATTACCTGATGATATAAAGATAACGCACCCCTTTACGGTGATCGGCGAGGCACTGGCGTCGAGGTGAGGCAAGGCAAACCATTGTCATATTTAGTACAAATGGTGTGGTCTACACATATTTAATACGACTTAATTCGACGATGGCAGGACGTTGGATTTTGTAGTTTACTATAACATTTTTTATTATATTATCACAACCGTGGTCGTGTCGACTTTGTTTAGCCGTAATCGCGGGTCTAACTAATATTTATACCCAATGCGACGTCGTAAATAGTACATTATTGGTCGGAAGTGGCCAAAATGCTGCTTTTGGACCGCACGCCCTTGATCTATCGAGTTCTTTGATTGCTCTGACGGTACTTTTCAATAAGTAACTAATGACGATGACTAGCGCGAGATCCCTTTTCGGACCACCCAATTACAATATGACAACATTACCATTGTTACCTCATAATAAATTACGTTAATTGTTGACAGCTCGCCGCATCGTGGCCGCCATGATAACATCTTAATTGCGCCTTGGTTAAGTTTCCGCGAATATTTTCTTAATCAATTGAGAGTTGGAATAGTAATTGTTGTAGAGGATTTGACAAAAGTCGAATTAATTTTTGAAGACTTTAAATCAATCGACTTAATAGGGTAAACCTGGGGGAGACTGCGCAGCAGGATAGATGGCGTAGTTTATTATTTTGGTTATTTGTAGCAACGTAACGGCGTCTACTTAGTGATCTTCATTTATGCCTAATCCCTTGGGTACGGAGGTAATTCAACATTTCTAATATACAGTGTCACCAGTAAAGTCCGCATCATATGGGATTTTTTTTATTAATAGCTTTATTCAAAATTTGACTTTGGCATTAAGTTCTGCCTCGATCGAGATGAAAATTAAGCACAAAAAATAGTAGTGACGTGATTCACATTATCTGACAAATTTTAATTTTGTTTAAAAAATAATTTAAAAGTGGGGTTATGTCTGAAAATATCGAATAAAATGATAAGAAAAAGTTTTCTTTAAATGCAGTTTCCACATGCAAAATTTCATCTGCATTAGATAATTTTAATTTTTTACCCACCACTAAAATTTATTTTCCACTTAATGAACACTTTACTGATGACACTGTATTCTTTTTTTTATTATATATAGTATTACTTTCAGACACAAACTACGTTTTCAAAAATACTTATTTTATAAAGTTACCTAATACAGGGTCAAAAACAAATAAACTTTGCATCACATGCGACCAAATTTTAATAGCCCAATTTTGATTTTGTAGAAAAACACACATTTAATATGGCGCTACTTTAAAGAAAATGTATCTGAAATAAAGCATTGTCAAAACTAAGAAGTTTTATGTAGGTTGCGTTGAGTCTTATTTTGCAAAAGTGGTGCAATTTACAAAATATGGGTAAAAAATAAAAATTATCTTATGCAGCTGAAATTTTGCATGTAAGCTAGAATTTGCATTTAAAAAAACCTTTTCTAATAACTTTTTTCGATACTTTCAGAAATAACCCTACTTTTAAATTATTTTCTGGAAAAAATTAAAATTTGACAGATAATGCGAATCGCGTAACTACTATTTTTTTGAAAGGGAAAGGAAAAACTCTAAGTCTTCCTCCACTGATATATTCAAAATAACTTTAGTTAAAAGATAACTCTACATGTTTCAAACATAGAAATGTTTATCTTCAGGAGAAGTAAGATGTTATAAAAGAAAAATAACTAGTGTTAACGTTTTAGACTAGGCTTTAAGATAGTGGGAGGGACATATTAACATTCTAAGTCATAAAGGCACCATAGAATAAGTTACCGAAGTATTAATTTACCAGGTATAGGGTAATGATAGTAAAAATTAAAGGAAGCAAGGCCCATACGTGAAGCAAAATGATTAGTAAAGCAGTGGAAGACAGAATAAATTGGGTTTAAACATGCTGATGAAAAGGAAAGAAAATGTGGTCAAGTGTGAGGAAAAAGTAATGAATAAAACAGTAAAATTAAGAGTAAAAAACAGTGTTAAGACTTTAAAATGGGTCGTCATAAAGTGAGCCGCAGGTTAACTGTAAAAGAAAAAGAAAAAATTCGGGTTAGCGAAAATATAATATATGTACTATTTTTTGTTTAATTTTCATCTCGATCGAAGCAGAACTTGATGCAAAAGTCAAATTTCGAAGAAAGCTATTAATAAATAAAACATCCCATATGATGCCGACTTTACTGTATATCTTAGAATGCCAAATTATTTTTTGGTCGTTTAGTCAAAAATGTAATATTTAGGGTCTACCTACCCAAAATGGCAGGAGGATATTGGCTCATGGGCTCGGGCTCAGACTATTGGGTTCAACTCGGGCGATGAACAAAAATACGTTGCTGACTACTTTCATTTTCTAGGAAATATTTTCGAAGAAAGCAATTTTTTTGATAAGCCCGATAACGTGGGTCAATATGAATGAGACAAATCTGCAACTTAATAACAGACCTGGACAGAACATGCAATTGTAGCAAAGGGATCCACGTTGCCTGCGATGTGGACCAAAAAAAACATGAACATTCAAAATGAAAACCTGAGAGTGCTGACCATTTATTTAATTTATTTCTAATTTGGAGAAATGTGTGCATGTTGGAGGAGGATAATATGTAGAATAATAACTTTTATTTACAACCATACTTGTAATGTTGACATTACTGACTTTATTGAAGGTTGGGAAGTGTCACATTACCTACCTCTACTTCCCGCCCTGACTTCCCACCCTGTTTTCCCGCCCTCATTTTCAGTACACTAAAATGTGATATTTTAACTAAAATGTTATCCCTATTACTAAACGTAAGTAAAATTTTTTTTAAATAAAGACTTTTTGTCAATTTCATATTTATTGAAAAACTTAAGAAACATCAATAACAAGAATAAAGGCTCACAGAGAATTATTTATTAAAATTGTATCGATCGCAAAAGATCAGACTTGAACTGACATTTATTGTTTTAATTTCAAACAAACGTTTCCTTGACAACCGTCGCTTAATTTGAAAATATGCCTACTTGTAAATTTATTTGATTTTTTTAATATATATTTTCTATAATACTACGTCAAAATGACATATTTCTATAAATAATATTTTTAGTTAAAAATTATAAGAAGTGGATGTAGGATGTGGTTGTAAATAAAATAGTATACAAACATCGGTGAAAAGTTTCATTACTGTCTCCGAGATATAGTTTACCTCGACGCTTCGCGTCTCGGTAAACTATCTAATCTCTCGACAGTAATGAAACACTTTCCACCTCGGTACGTAATATACTATTTTCGGCAACCGTCCGCGAAGTACCCACTACCCGGACGCTTTTCCTTTGAGAATGTAGCATATCTCCGGACTAGGCCGGGAAAAATCACATCAATATTAGCAGTTGCTCGAATTTTAATATAAATAAGAATTAGAATGAATGATGAAAGAGTTTTGGACTTCCATTGTCCTTATTTGTTTTAAATCACCACGTTTCAACTGGTAAGTATCTCCAGTCGTGTTCAGGTGAATACTAGTACCAGTATTCACCTGAAGAGAATAGAAGTCCAAAACTCTTTCATCATTCAAGAAACATCATTGTCTTCAACCTTCAAAGAATTAGAATGTTTCTGTTAGTACCTATCTTCTGTTCGAATTTTAATATTTAATACAAATAAGAATTAAAATGTTCGAAATTTTGTTCTACAAAGAAATATAATAAAGCAGTCTGTCTCATTGATTTGTTATTCTACACGGTTGCCGAAAAAATAGTGTACGCAACACATCCGAAAACAGTTTTTTTGGACTCGCAGACTTCCAGAATTTTGTCGACTTGTCCAAAAAAACAGTATTTTCCAGACTTGTAACGTAAATTACTATTTCCACAATTGTACATTTTGAATGTTCATAAATTCTATTGTCAAAAATGAAAAACAAAAATTAGAATTCAGATTTCAAATTTTGTATTTAGGCTTAATTTTGGATTATAAACAACTTTATTTCATAAACATTTTGTCTACAATAATAAATAATGGTCCTTCTCTCTTAAAGCATTTTCATGTTTTCTTAATTTATCAGCACCCTGTACATCTGATCTAAAACTTTTTGGTGAATTCATTTTCTCGACAAGCAGAATTTTTTTATAAAGAATAACTTATAAATAATAATATTATAATAATAAATAATAAAGATCTTTTTCCTCTTGTCAACTCCATCCAGGGACACACGGTATGTGAAGGATTCAGCAAAATCCCAAAGGAATAATTATTTTACACTATATTCCGACCAACCTGAAATAGGGATTCATAGAATAACTAAAATGATAAAATATTTTAAAAGAGAGGAAACTGGCAATAAATCCTACCAAATTCTATAAAGTTTTATGATATAAATGGCAAACTTTTTCTAAATGATATGCTATATTCCTTAATGGCACAGAGGCCACCGTATACAGGTTTGTCGGACATTAACAGAGTTGTCTGCCGGTTGGATATCACTTACCGCCGCCCAACGGGGGAGCCGTAGGTCGCCTCCACTCCACACGGTCCTCTAATAAGACGTATATTTATATTTTGTTGATAAATTGATGCCGATTAAATCACTGGATGACTGTGTAGAAGGAATAAATAGTGACGTAGCCACTTGTGAAGTATAGAAATACAAATTTTTTTTGGAGATTATTAATTGTTTTAAGTTATCTCACAAATAAGAAGGAAATAAGGCAAAGAATAACATAAAATCTTTGCAAACTTTACATCAGCGTGATATGCATATGCCGAATAATATACCTACTTTAGTTGAAGGTGGTAGACAATGTAGTATTGAGCCTAATGAATAAAAATGTAGCAATAGCCTTTTCTTATAAAATCAATGTAATTTCTTGAAAGCCAATGAATGAAAACTAAAGTAGGTAGTTGCTTTTGCGTCCAGCGACTGCTTAAAAGTGCAGGAATCGCTTCTAGTCAATGCTTTTTCTTAAAAAATAGAAGCAATTGCTATTGTTTGCTTAAAATGTGATGAATAAATTAAGGAATCGCTTTTTCTAGTGTAGCGATCGCTTTCAACTTTTTAAGGTAGGTCGATCCCTGCATCATTTGCTTGGTAGCAGTCAACTTTAGTTGTCCGCGGCATACACGTGCGTTGCTCTTAATTTGTGTCTTCAATTATGGCTGAATATATGAACGTCCGTAAAAGAAAAATCTACAGTGTACGTAAAAATTGCAGATATGATGATTTCAGAAAATTAAAGTGATTTGACTGCGAAAATGTTGAGTGGTTGGCAAATTATTTTTTGACTGATACTGGTAAAAGGCGCGTTTAAATCGTTTAAATAAGATTAAAGTCTTTCTGTGGAAACAGTCGGATCCGGGCTTTCAAAATTATGTAGGTGCACGGTGTGCATCAAACTACTCTCTGTAAGACATACACTTCTGTAATGGATGCAGTTATGGAGAAGGCCAATATTTTTATTAAATTTCCTACTACAAGTGCTGAAGCTGTGGTGGAAGCTAAACGGTAATTCCCCGAGCCCGGCGGCGATTTTACAAAATATAAACTACTAGCGTGTACCCGGCATGCGTTGCAACCCGCTGGTATAAATACAACCCCGATCAAACCCGTCATATTAGTATCCGGCATGCCACTTTCTGAAATTGCACCCGTGCGAAGCCGGGGCGGGTCGCTAGTTATACATAAAAACCTTCCCCTTGAATTACTCTATCTATTAAAAAAAATCGCTTCAAAATCCGTTGCGTAGTTTTAAAGCATTAAGCACATATGAATAGGGACAGACGGGCGACAGCGACTTTGTTTTATACTATGTTAAGATTACAGCACAAGACACGACCCCAATTACGAAATTACAAAATATAATCGGCCTCAGCACAATCCTGCAAAATCTATATAATCGTTTGCAGCACAACGTGGATCTTTTCAACAAATTCCGTCGAGAAGGTATATTGGCAACCGGTTTGTTCGATGTTACTTAGAGCATTTTTTTTTCACAAATAATATTTTATAAAAATAAAATTTAAAAAAAATGCTCTGGGTAACAACGAACCAACCGGTTGCCAATATACCTTTTCGACGGAATTTGTCTAGCAAGGACTCGTCAGGCGGTGGGACTCGTGCGGATGGTTAAGAAAAATATTTCTGTGCTGCAAACGATTAGATTTTGCAGGATTGTGGCTAAGGCCGATTATATTTTGTAATTTCGTAATTAAGGGCGTGTCTTGTGCTGTAATAGTATATATTTTGTAAAATCGCAGCCCGGCGCCCCGCTCTCTGCATTCCCTCTTTAGGCATGGTAGACATAGCTCAGATGCGCAACCTATTGCGCATCACTGTTGTGAGCTACCGTGCCCCCGTCGGAAAATACAGGGGCGCGGGTGAACGAAAAAAGGGTTGTTTGGTGACAGTATTATCAAAATAATTACTTTGTTGGATTTCCATTCTCATTAGTTTGTTACTTAACGCAACGTTTCGGTTAGTTAGTATCTCTAACCGTTTTCAAGTGTAAACTAAATTATAATTCTAAGGCTACGTCTTAAGAGCAGTAACCCCCTTTACCACAATGAAAATTGCCGAACGTTTTGCTGGTCAAACGAAAAGAAAAAATAAAAATTGATATTTAGAAAATAAATTCTACTTTAAATACCCCATCCAGAAAAGTAAATGACGATCGAAAATATTCCCAAAATTTTTTTTAGGATTTTTTTTTATTTTTAGTAATTTTGTAATATCTTAAACAATTCTTTATTGGTCAAAAGCAAAATGACTTTTCCGGGTGTAGAATGTTGTACCAAACAATTTTTCTTAAAGCCATTTTTCAATATCGGCCTTACTTTTTTCTCAAAAACTTTGGGCGCGTAAAGTTTTTGAGAAAAAAGTAAGGCCGATATTGAAAAATGGCTTTAAGAAAAATTGTTTGGTACAACTTTCTACACCCGGGAAAGTCATTTTGCTTTTGACCAATAAAGAATTGTTTAAGATATTACAAAATTACTAAAAATAAGAAAAATTTCTAAAAAAAATTTTGGGAATATTTTCCATCGTCATTTACTTTTCTGGATGAGGTATTTAAAGTAGAATTTATTTTTTATATTCCAACTTTTCGTTTGACCAGCAAAACGTTCGGCAATTTTCATTGTGGTGGTGGTTCCTCTTAAATACTATCAATGTGCAATAAAGCTCGATTACTTCGCCTACGTGCTTACTCGAGTTTGAAGTTTTAGCTGTTTATTTCGGACAAGTAGAAGCTTCCACATATTGGAATATCTATACTTGGTTTACTAAATATACGAGTGTTTTGGTTCATTAAAGCTGCTTCTTTGAATTTGGGCTTCCTTGTCCAAAACCTTGGCTTCTGACCACTGCATATCATGTTGGTTTATCCAAACATGTTCCGCTATAACTGATCTTAAAGTTTAACCTCTTCGGGTATGTCTCAAATATTCTTTAACTCGTAAGGGAAGAAGTTTTTACTATTTTCGCTTCCCCAATGTACGATTCGCCACACTCGCAAGGGATTTGACACATGCAATTTTTGTGTTTTCCTTACTGCGGGGTTTTTTACTTCGGTAAGAAAGTTTGTAAGCATTTTTCTGGATTTTATGTTACTATGGTTTTTGGTTGTCCTAATCTTTTCGGAAATTCCCTTTAACATAAGGTATTTTATACCTTACTTTACCTTATGTTAAGGGAATATTAAAATCGGGTATAGCGTAATATGTTTGGACCAACCAACGTCATATTATGTATTGATCAGAAGCCAAGGGTTTGGATAAGGAACAGCACTGGCGAAAACACAAATTCAAAGACGCAGCTTTTATGAATTACTCGTATACTAAGTAAACCAAGTACATATATCCCCAACCCCAATATCTAGTCACCTCTTCTTGTCCAAAACAAACAGCTCAAACGTCACACTCCAGTAGCACGTATTAACTAATCAAAACGTTGTGTTACGTAACAAAATAAAGACAATAGAAGTCCGACAAAGTACTTTTTAGGTACATTTTTTTTTTATAAAAGTTTAATGAATTTAAACTACTTCAGTTTCTTTGTTTATTGTTATTACAGGTCCGTTCTGTTTTATTCCTCGATAGGTTTTAAAAGTGGTGTCGTCATGTAGTTCTGAGTATCGAATATTTCGCGGTTTGCTCTTAGGTAGCCCCATGGGGTGATTAATACCAAAAGTGGTCAAAATACCTACTTCAAGACATTTATATATCAAGCAGTAATTTTTTAATTAACTGGCATTGATATGTAAATAATATAATTAATTAATACTAATTATTTTAAAGCACATAATAAATTTTTTTTTGCAAAATGAAAATTTTCTTAATATCATAATTATACAGGGCGTAGTGAAAATAGTAGTATATATTAGTATTTAAACCTGCGTATCCTGACATGCTAAACACACAGCAGAAAAATATTTTTCATTTCTATCTATTATAAAAGTAAGCAATGAAATTCACCATTTGTCTTCTTCTAAAATTTATGGTCTCTTGCTACTGTTTTAATAGTATTTTGTCGGCGCATACCTTAGATTTCTCTTCAAAATAGGCGAGAAATATATTCTCATTGTATTTTCGAGAAATGCCTTTTAAATTGCAGCACTGGCGTTACAGACCTTTTCTATAGGCAATTCCATACTGTTCCTTGGACTTTTTAGACAGCAACTGAGAGCTACCCTAGTATTACTTGACCTCCCAACAATATTGAAAAATATATCAGAAAATAGGTATTATGTGTTTTCTTAAATTATTTTACTCGTAAATACCGTGCGAGCAAAAATTATTTGCATCAAAGAGGGCTTGGATTATAAAACGTAGGGCTTGGTTTAGATCACAAAGATATGGGGTCGATATATCTAACCAAATCTAGGTTAAAATGTTGTCAAATTTATATTAATGACATGCCAAACTAATGAGTAATCAAATAAGTAGACATGCAAATACAAATTTATTTTTGTTGTTTATAAAATTAACAAAGTAAGAATATAGGTACAGAAAGAAAAAGAAAAATAATTACATATAAGTTGTGAAATTGGCAACCGCCATGCTCCAAGCATAAATTCACACGTCTCTTCATATTTTCGAAAGTGTTGACCAGCATCTCTGGAGAAATGTTACCACATTCTTGGATAATCCTTTCTTGTAATTGTTCCAAATTTGCAACTGGTGTTTTAAAAATAGTGTTCTTTAAATGAGGAAAAACGAAGTAATTCATAACCCTTAAACAAGGTGATCTAGGTGGGAATTCAATGTCTGATCAAAAACTAATCAATCTGTAGTCGAAAAAATTGCGTACCTAAGAAGTTAATAGTTTCGGCGGGTGTATGGGCGGTTGCACCGTCCTGTTGAAAATATCCAAAACGTAGTTCGTCGTCAAGTAATTGCTCCACAAATGGATTCAAAATATTGTCTCTATACCAGTGCTGTAACTGTGTCATGGAAAAAAATAGGACCAACAATAATTCTTCTTCGTGAAACAGCTAACCAGACACCAATTTTTTAAGGGTGCAATGTGGACTCTACAAAAAAATGGGGATTTTCACTACTCCACATGCGTTTATTCTAAGAATTCACATAACCGGAGAGGTGGAACCAGGCTTCATCCGAAAAAAATATCAGGTCTAATAAATCATTTCTTTCCAATACATTTTGGATAAACCATTGAGAGTAATTCCTGCGTCTTTTAAACGGTAGCCCTTTCAAAATCTGCGGCTTGTATTTCTTGGAATACTTACACTTTATAAGGAAATAAATTTGGCTGCTTCTTACGAATAGTCCTGCATGTTCCATAAGATCTTCCCACTTCTTGGGACAGGTGGCTTATACAATTTGTTGGCGTATTTTGCATTATTTCATAAACGTTTGCCACAAGTTCTTCTGTTCTTACAGATGGTCTTCCTGCTCTTTTTTGTGTTGTATAGAACCTGTCACGGTTCTTTTCAGGCAATGATAAAAATCCCCAGGAATAAAAGCAACGTTAGGAAAATGTTCGTGAAAATCGTCCATGCACAAACCCGGATTGTATTGCCACTCACCATTTACCTTAACCCCGTTTCGAAAATACGCTTCAACCATGAATGTTTTGTGCTGTTCCGTAAAGCCCATTGTGTGAATTGTTCAAGAAATTGGAAAAATTAGCGATGAATCAAATGACTTGTAACGACTGTCAAAGATGACGGAATAACTGATTGATTGTTAATTCAGGTATAGTTACTGACACCCAACAGGTATTAAGTTCTACGGCTAAGCATTACGTCCTTAGCTGCAAGGACCATTTTGATGCAAATAATTTTTGCTTGCACGGTAGCTACAACGGAGTTGCCTATTTAATGCCGATTTTTTGCTACTACTAATGGATTTCTAGCTACAGCAGTTTTCTCTCAGTGTACAAGCAATAGATGGTACAGCCACTATGGCTCCATATTTTCAATAAAATAATTACCTTTCCTGAAATTTTGGTCTAGGACCCACCTTGCTAATAGATAAAAAGTTTGCTATTATTACAATTGTAATTTTTTGTACTTGTTAAGAGCAAACACTACTTATAGTGAACCATTCGCAATTTAATTTTTTTATTAAAATTTCTTTTATTTTACATTTTCTTCAAAAAACGACCAAATACCCATCTTTGGATAGCAATTACCTAAAGTTTTAAATTAAAGAAAAAATACTTGGTAAAGTATTAAAAGCAAAAAAACGAATTTTGTCAAATTTGCGAATATTTCTTTTTCTGCTTACCTATATTAATTTATAAATCCAACCTATTTTAACGTAAAACTGTAGGTACCGAATTGTACTCCAAAGAGGGGTATTTGACCGATTTTTGTATAAAACGAAGAAATGGCTAAATATAGATCAAAAAACGAAATGGCGATGTTTGCTCTTAAGAATTACCCAATGGTACCAAAATATCAAAGTGACCAAGAGTCCAAGAGATCTGTCTAAAATTAATGACCATAAAAAACTAGCGTGTGACCTAATCGGGTCAACAAAGGATGTTCTCGACTCAATTTGTTACGACTTTTTTTCTTTTGAAAAATGGCCTCTTTTTCTATGATTTATCGTCTTGCCCTTTTTACACAAGAATGTTAGTTTCGTGGGAGACAACCTGCTTCGCATATTAACATTTGTGACAATGGATTGCTAAAAGAATGCAGGTTAGATTTTAGAGTAGGTAAACTGTAACACAAATTTATAGGAATAATTTCATTTTTCATTATAATAGTATCTTACAGCAAATGACAGTTTTACATTTTATCAGGCACTATACTGAGGAAAATGTTCTTATACAACAGTTTGCTAAGACATAGTACGTATTGATAGCTTATTTTGTATTAGCCAATATTAAATAAATAATTGCTATAGTGTATTAAACCCAATTTAGTGGAATATCAATTCCAGATTTGCTAGAACAATGTTTTTATTGGTAGTAATCAGTTCCATTAGCAACACAGTTTTGTTGAATTATGAACTACTTTTAATACAGCAATTTTGTTAAAAAATAAATTGTATATTCTCAATGCGACGCATTTTCTTCCCAGTAAAGCGCTTTCTCTACAATTAAGAAAGCAGAAAACCGTCTCCAAAAACGAATTGTATCCGTTAGAACCTATAATCCACAAGACGTTGGTACTTGTTGCGCAGGTCACATCGTTGTTCGGAGTCATCAAGCTGTCCTGTCTGGATTTAAATTTTATTGATCGTACCAATACCTGCATGTCTCAAGCAATTTATTTTTACTTTGTATTTAAGTTTCTTTAAACTTGCCAGTTAAAGCAATAGAAGATTCTTATTTCGCACAACCCGTCATTAGTATTGGACTTTATAATCTATGGAAGACTTTACTATCTCAGTAAACCAAGTTGCATAGTAGTGGATGCAATGTTAAACGACAAGAACAATATCACACTGGAAGCTATTTAAATTTTTGAGAACTGCAGTAGGTACTAATTTTTAGTGGTAAGTATATGCTTTATTAACCGTCGCAAGCAAATCATATTATGATTAATGTCCAGTTTCATTACAACTGCCAGTCAGAACTAATACAGTATATAAAACCAGATTACACCACAAATTGAACTTGATAATTACTGTGGGTATTCAAAGCAATAATGGGTATAAACCATACCATACCTATAGTAGATATTAGGTATACAATTATTGTATAAAGAATATGCGAATTCTTATAGGAAATAGAAGGTTTTTCTCAGTGTATCGGTATTAAGAATGGACATGGAAAGAAACTGGTTAAATATTTTGGCACTTTCCTCGCAAACAGCCGCGGCTGGTACAGAAGGGCCACAGTGTCATTTCTACCCCAAGCAGTAACCAAGATCGGAATTTCGTCGTTGTTACGTAAGCATCACTAAAAAAACTACTTTCGAGTTTTTCCTACTTTTATTTTGACTTTTTTGGTACTTCTGTAGTTAATATTACTACAATTAGGAACTTAATAGCTGCAGTACTTCTAAGTAGCTTTTGAAGTTTCTGGAACTGGACTATTACAAAGTCGCAAAGACTATAAAGTGATTCGATAGTCCCAGTAACTTTGTCTTGTTACTCGTATATCACTTTAAAGTTTTTATTACTTAATTAGCGTTGAAAGTAACTATATGATGTCGTTGATACTTATGAAACTCTTTTAAAGTTATGGAGCGATATTTAAGATGAAATTAACGCTTCTCGCTACTCACGAAAATCTTCACAACAATTTTTACTCCCCACTCGATCCGTCTTAAAATTAGGTACCACAAAATTCCAATTACTTAAAAAACACTTTAAAGTAACGGTCTGTTAATTCTATAAAATGCGCCATATTTACTGACAAAGTGTAGGGCGCCCTTACATTAATTCCTTATAGTACTTAATACAAATATGGTATCGTCAAAAATTCACAAGAAAAGATAAATTGAAGCAAAACTGAACCCACATCAAAAAAAATATTCCAACACCTTTTACCAAATTGCCTTCCTGCAACAAAAATGTTACAAAATATATTTTGATATTTTTTTAAACAATCAACGTCACATTTGACAGAAATTCTTTGTACTCCTAAATCAGCAAAGTTTTGTGCACTACAAGCGATATATTTACTTAAACATACAAATATTATTTAGATTATGGTTGCCGCGTCTGAATAATGACATGAGATGCTATTAAAACTCTTTTTAAATATGTAAGACAAAGAAAAGCCACAGAAAACTCTAAGTAAAAGGAACAAAATCTTATAAAGTAGCGGTGACTAGCCGCTACGTCCTCGTCCTCGGAACGTAAGTTACGAGGTAGTCGTTTTTACGTAACTATCACCTTCAAAATGTTCCCCAACTTGGTCGTCGGCACGTAATGGGAACGTAGCAATAACGTTCCCGTCACTAGTAATCACAACTTTACAGTTCCCAAAAACAGCCGCCAGTAGGTAAGCTTAACTCTGTTTGTGCATTATTTTATTTAAAATTTAAGAAGTTGATGCCTGACTGCTAGCGGTGCGGTCCATGGGCGAGAGACAGAGAGATAGATAATAAACCACAACAAATATATTTCCCTCTCTTACTGGCGCATAAGGAATTTTCTGCCTTGGCCAGATCCCCACATCAGGCCTCGATTGGCGTATTTTCACGTGCTTTATTTTGTCTAGCCAGCATACCAATCGAATTACTCTCTTTGTCTTTGCTACCGCTACCAGATACAATGACAATATTAACTTTAACCTAACTATATTATTTCTATCATAATTTAATTATTGCTGTAGGTTAGGCGTTCTTTCTATTCTTTTTTCTCGTTTTAAAGTAAATAAAATCAGTTTTTTAAACATTCCTTGGAGCGAATGTCTTAGAAATCACGGCTTCGAAATTTAATAGGAATATTTATTCTATCAATGTTTTTCTTTGCCATATCGAGAAATACACTTTATTTTGTGTTATAAACCTTACAAGTAGAAAATTAAACAACAGACATATACATATTTATTAATATAACCTTCGTTTTCAAACAGAGGCGGTAGATCCAGGGCAATTAGCAGAAATTTATTATCAATAATTCTCTGGCCCCCAAGAATAAACAGATAAGTCGACTTTATAAAATTTTTCAGGAGAGACAAAACAATATTAATTTAGTTGAGGTAAATTGCCTAAAATGTATTATGGAAATCTTTTACTGATTTTTACAACTAAAATAGGTAATGTATAAGTTAGAATATTGTTATATGCAATGAAACGATCTTAACACGTATGAAGTGAAAAGCATGACTTTCACCTCAGACCAGACCATTTTTTAAAAAATTTTAGTATTAAAATTAGGTTAGTTTTACTACTTACATAATGACTTGAGGCTCTGACATATTTTTTAGTGAAAAAACAGTGTGGCCACGTTAGATGCACAGGGTCTGTATAATTTTTTTTTCCTGTTTTTAGTTTAGACCATGTGCACCAGATTGTCTCACACACACCACAATGTATAAATATATTGCAACGAGTTTAACATTTATGATGTTTCTATATATTTATAAACTAAACAATATAAACTGCACTTTCAATGATAAACAAAACTAAAGAACTAATTTTATGATGCCACTAGACGGCTATATTTGACAGGACGGTGAATATTCTAACTTACAAAAAATTAATGACGGTTTCCCCAAACTAAGACATTTTTTTTGTTTTATATGGACCAGAGCTCTCTAAATCACCATATAACAACACAGAAATTGTGTCTCTGGCGCGGCCATAGTCGCCTGAACACGATAATATATTGTGGACAAATTGGTGCACGTGGTCCGAGGTAAAACATGCTGTGCACCACTGTGGTGCACATGGGGCTTAACGTGTTAAGCGTATTTTGAGCGTCTTATCCGGATATTCACAATTATAGTTTAAGTTACATTTTAGTATAACTCGAGATATCTTAACTGTGTGTTTTAAAATACATACTTAGGAAGACTTATTCAATATGATATTAAAGGTAATATTCATTTATCGTTATTTTTACTTTGCAATAGTAAAAACGTACAGACAACACGACATCAGCTACCAATAAACCTTCGTAAAAAGGTCGAAACTCAATAAGCGGCAAAAGTTCCATAAGGTTATTTTTCTTGTCTTTGTTAATTGCAACGGGTCCATTATGTAGCTATTGACAGTCTGAGTGCTGGTGCTTGTTTTCCTCCCAATTTTAAATAATAATACAAACTCGTCGATATAATATTATATCTACTGGATAATTATTATAACCTCAAAAACAACCACCTGCTGAGAGAACAAACAGATAAGTTAACAAGTTTTTAGCGTGGCGGAGGTATTTCTCCGTGCACCAGGAAATAACTCTATAATATGTTATTTGAACATAAATGTAACACCACCGCCGTGAACAATAAGATAAGTTTACTTATCTGCTTAATACTAAAAACTAATATTAGCAAGAAGTAGAATAACTCAATTTATCATATTTAAAGCATATATTTTTGTTATATTCAAAAAATCACATGTTCACAGAATCCGTAAGATGAGTGATATTCGACTTGTTTGCTTATTCACAAAAAAGGTAATGGTTTGTTCTACAATCATATGTATATATCTCATTTTTGCAAATTTGGTGACTTGTTTGCTTATTCACGGGGGCCAGAGAATTGTTCTGTTGAGAACGATGATTGATCGGGATAAAATGTAAACAATTTTTTCTCTCTTTTTATATGTCTATGCTACCACGATAGAATAAGCTACCATCCATCTAGTCGAGACGTTTGCATCAGGAACCGTAAATTCCCTTTAGTAAGTCCGTCGCCATTTTGTCAAGAAGTATAGTGCCTTTTATAGCTTCTATAAATCTGCTTGAACATGGTTAAAAATTTTGGAATTTCAGATTTTTCCCTACATATTAGAAGTATTATTTGAACTTTCCATCTCATCTGAAAGTCGGTATCCTTTTCCGAACAATTACAGTTCTTGTTACATCCACATTTATATTTATATGGGTATAATAGGATAAATATAAGTAAGTTAATTATAGATGTCCAAATTTCCCTTTCTAGTTAACTATTTTCGGTGTTTAATAAGTAATAATGGATTTAAGGGGATGATTATAAATAAAGTATAGTATTTGACTCGCATATAATGAACAAAACAGTCACAAAATATTAATTTTACAGAAGAATTTTTTTTAATATTAAACTTAAATGAATTCTAACAGTTGATAGGTTTATTTTTAATTCGGAAGTGTTCGGGGCTAGTCGCTGGGATTGACATCAGAGCTGTCGCAATTACTCTTAAAAAGTAATTCAATTACAATTATCAATTATTACTAAATAATAAAAATATTTAAATTAGTAATTAAACACTAAAAGTAATTGATTCCTTGATCAATTACCGCATTCGAATTACTGAGTTTAATTACTTTTATACTAATTCAATTACTTTATAGTAATATGGAACTACCCTAAAAGTAGTTGAATTACTCTGAATCTATAAATTAGGGCACTTTTTTGGCAAATACATTACTCAGAGTAATTTAATTACATTTTGGTAAGTAATTGAATTACATTTTGGTAATTGAATTACATTCTGGTAATTGAATTACAGTAAGGTAATTGAATTACATTTTTAAAATTGAATTAGTATATGAGAAATGGAATTAGTTTTTTTTACATTTTACAAAAAAAGAGTTGTATAGGTAAGGTATTATTTGTTTTTTAATAGCAGTAGGTCCTACTATGACACTTTAATATAGAAAGAAATTTAAAAAATTTCGAAATTTATAGTTAAACTTGATCTCCTAATTTTGATAAGTACCTACTTACCCTTAACAAATTGACCAATAATAACAACTGTCTTTTTTATATAATATGATTTATTTGTTGAAATAAAACAAACGTACCTAATATTAGGAAAATAAAAAATATTTTTTTTTCTAGAGTAAAGGAATTATATAAATTTTTAAAGGAATTGAATTATTTTGGAGTACTTTAGTAATTACTTTTTATGTAATTGAATTATTTGGGAGTAATTCAATTACCTTTATTCTAATTGAATTATTTGGAAGTAATTAAATTACTTTTTATGTAATTGAATTATTTGGGAGTAGTTCAACTACTTTTTAAAATAATTGAATTACTTTTAAGTGATTCAATTACGTCAGATTTCTTAAAACCAATTACCAATTACAATTACTTTATCACAATAATTGGAAAATCAATTACAATAAAATAACCATTTTTAAAAAGTAATTCAATTACTTACTAAAAAGTAATTGAAAATTATTTTTTAATTATTTTAATTCAATTACCGACAGCTCTGCATATAATACTTTTGCAGCAGATAAAGCAGCTCCTGCAGTTCCTATTATATACATAGGATACGAAAACGGAAACAGACATTTTTGGACATGTGAATAGTTCTGCTCTAAGGGAACGAAATATATTGTCAAGAAAAATTCTGTATGTAAATACGTGCTGCCCTCTCCTCGTAAGCTCTGCAAGCACATCACGAAAAACGCCAACAGCACAGTTTCTTACATAGCCGACTACCTGTTGTGTTCTGTATCAAGCGATCGATAGACCAGAACGATGCGTTTTGTAAATTTGAAAGTTTGCTGTTTAACGAGCAGATGGCCTCTAGTCTACCTTTTCTACTATTAAAATAACATGATAGAGACAACAGTGACATGTTATTAGCAACCGGAAATCTATTTGAGGGACTGATTTCCAAAACTGCTCTAATCCAAAATTGTCAATTTTGAATATTCCAAAATAACTTGTAGCAACCGAACTAAATAGTTTATGAGTAATAGATGTGTTTTGGACTTCCATTGCCTTTAGTTTTTCATATCACAACGTTTCAACTGGTAAGTATCTCCAGATTCACCTGAAGACGACTGGAGATACTTACCAGTTGAAACGTTGTGATATGAAAAACTAAAGGCAATGGAAGTCCAAAACACATCTATTACTCAAGATACATCATTGTCTACAACTTTTAAACAAACACTAAATAGTTTATAGTTTAACCCTTTGTACAGTTTATAGTAAAGGCGTCACAGAGTTACTTTACAAAAAGAGAATTAAATTCATTAAGTCATTTAATTTTTATTGAAAAATAATAAATGGAAAAGATTAGTTTTGCTACAAAACAATGGATATGACAAGTTATGGAAGCAACAACATTGGATTAAGACACTTTTGAAAATAAAAATGACACTGCTACTACTTTTAAGTAAAACACACAGTATTTGTTTTAAACATATTATACCTTATTTTTTTGAAACGCAAAAATAATAACAACGTTCCCCACTCAACGCCGATAGAATAATGAATACCTAATATTAAAACTATGGAAAATTTTAGCGGCAAATTTGCACAAGCAGGATAAGACAAGTTATGTTACCAATATTTGTATGTATATAAGAACAGTTTTGGAAAAAACATGCGATTTTGCTATGCAATTTCTAATGGACAAAGTAAGTTATGGTGTAAAAAAGTATAATCAAATGGTGCAGGGATACCAATACTATTAATAAAAATATTTTGCGGTAAAATTTAAAAAATGGATAAGATGAGTTTTGGAACTCAGTCCCTCATTTCTACCTACATTAGGTGCTTGCGTCAGGGTGTAAAAATAAAGTTATTCAAGATATCGCCATTAATCTATGCAGCTACTATATGAGTGGGGATAAGGAAAATATTGTTTTCAAATCCCTTGAAAATAGTACGTTACGTAACTAGGTAGCATTACTGTCAAGAGAGTTGGTAGTTACTTTCCGAGGTGCGAATTTTTTGAAATTTTCCATAAAAATTCGAAACTGAGATCAAATTTACGGAATTTTAATTCAAGCTCGCGGGAGATTCGGCAAGAAAATTTTATGCGACATAATAAAACTTTCCACCGAGGTTTGTATACTATTTTGTTAACAACCACTTCATCCACGTCTTATGATTTTGAATTAAAATTATTAAAGATATTTTTAAAAGCAAAATGTTATTTTGATTTTTCTATTTAAAAATTAGACATACATTTATAATTTCAAATAACCGCAGGTGGTAAAATAACGTAGATATACACATCAGACATTAAGTGGTGGCAATTATAATTTTAAGAATATGGTTTCCATGTCACTAAACAATAAATTATTTCCTATACAACTGTAAAAAAAAAACGACCTTTTATTGCTATGGATGTACAAAACGCCGCTAGAGCATGAATTATTTGAATTGAATGAATTTTCGGAATTTTAATTCAAGCTCGCGGGAGATTCGGCAAGAAAACTTTATGTGGAAGCTATTTGAAAACAGAATTAAATTGGTGTCATACCGATGTAAGGGACATAATACAACCCTGTGTTGTAAATAAAAATAATGGGCACTATATTTTGGTAAATTACAAGCAGATTAAATTGCATTATTTTTACTTTCCCTGTGCTCTATATCTAGTAAAACAAGGTTTAAATAATAATCGAAAATAAATATTATTCTTTATACGTTCCATAATTTTATACTAGGTAACTAGGTACTAGAAACGAGGGAAAAGTATTTAAAAAATTAAATAATAACGTGTATAAAATGAATGATAAATTTCCGCCTTATAATAACACAAACGTCAGTGTTTTTATTACAGCTGTCAAGTCAGGAAGATTTCCACTTTTAAGGTGGAATTATCAACGTCATTCAATCTATTGCCAACCTATAACCTATTTCGCGTTATTTTTTCAAGTTTATTATTTTATTGACTAACATTTAAATAAAATCAGTATCTTTGGCACATTACTTAGGTAATATCTGATATACTGCAAAAATATCAATTTATTTCATTGCTAATTTTGGGAGAATTGTATAGTGCAAGAACAATGACATAATAATGTTAAAAAAAATCTTACCCGATATTTTTCGCTATACAATTCTCCTAAAATAAGTTGAATCGTTATATTTTACCCTATCTTACCCCTCCTCCTACTTGCAAAAAGAATTATGAGAACCGGTTAAACCAAAAGAAATTTGTGCGCAGAAACTAAAAAAACACAACGAGTACAGTTTTGATAACCTCCCCTTTTTTAAAATCATCAGTAATTAACTTTTTAACGTCATTCAATTTATTGCCAACCTATAACCTATTTCGCTTTGTTTTTTCAAGTTTATTATTTTTTAAACCAACATTTAAATAAAATCAGTGTCCTCAGTCTCAGTAACCTCCCGTTTTTTTAAATCATCAGTTAAGGTGAAATTTTTAACGTCATTCAATCTATTGCCAACCCTTAACCTATTTCAACTTGTTCTTTTCGTTTATTATTTTATTAACTAACATTTAAGTAAAGTCAATATCGTCGGCACGTTATTTAGGTACCTAATAATAATATCTGACATATTATTATAAAAATATCAATTTATTTTATTGCTAATTTTGGGAGAATTGAGTGAAGCAATGGCATAAAAATGATGAAATTCCTTGATATTTATTAAATATGTCAATTATTACCTATAGATTTCATTTAAACTTTGTGTAAAAGCTAGAAAACATAAATATAAATCTACGCGAAATAGGTTACATGGTGGCAAGCATGTTGATCAGTGGCATAGCCAGCCTTGCGGGGCGGGAGGGGCGAACATATAATATGGGGTCGCTTTATGATTTTTTAGAACCACTATTATTATTATTATTATTATTATTATTATTATTATTATTATTATTATTATTATTATTATTAAAAATATGGTGTTTGTTTTTCAAAATGCATATAATAGAATACCAAATTATTTTTAATTTCAATAAATGTTACAGGGTGTAATTAAAGTTTTATTTTTTTTTTGATTTTTTGGCTTTGCACATAATGCATACAGCCACTACCGTAACTTAATTTATATTTTTTATTTTTAAAACATTCATATTACCTCATTCTCACTAATAAATAAGGGTGTAATTAAAGATATTTTTATTTTGCATACGGGCACCAAGCGGCAAGGGGCGCCATGCAAGAGGGGCGGGGGGGGGGGGGCAGGCGCCCCCCTGGCTACGCCACTGATGTTGATACTTCCACCTTAAGTAATCTAACAGGTATAGGGAGATATCTGAAAAATGTTCGTTTTCATAGCAACATGTCAAAATGCCTGATGCCTAAAAATTATAAGTATAAAATGTTCACCTTAAAAAATATTATTTCTTTACTTTAAAAATTATTACTTTTTCATGCGTAGAAAAATGTATTGACGTTTTCGTATAAATTTAAAAATTTATTTCCAAAACATTTTTTGTTGGCATTTTTTTATAATCAAAGTAAATCAAACTAATATAATACAATCAGAACAGGTGTAAGAAAAAATACCTTAAAAGCCATGAATTTTAATTTTTTGTTCTAAACAATATAAATAGTTAATGAAAATAGTTTAATATCCAAAAAATTAATAAAATAGGTATTAACAAACAGTGGTACGAAAAATTTTCTTTTGTAGATATACACATCTATTTGAATTCGGGTACCATTGAAAATACCCCTATTTTGCTATATATTGTCTTTATTTATTTATATAGTATTATATAGTGTCAAAGATTTTGCAAAACATCGATAGTTTGCTGCTACTCTACCAGAAATTCGGGAAGCAGCAAAAATAGTAAAAGAATATCTTCTGCCAAATAAAAGGTCGCTCGAGTATAACAACCAAGGCCGTAGCCAGGGGGGGTTCAAGGGGGATTGATCCCCCCCCGAAATAAAAAAAGGTAATTATTTTAGACTTTTAATAAGTAATAATGAGACTGCACTGACTGCAGTTATATACAGTGCGCCCGTCTCACTTTGTTGTTACACAACATAATAGTTAATTAATCTTATTTACGGGCTACAATGGCTGCAGATCGCCTTAATGGTCTGGCTTTCCTATATGCCCACCGTGATATAAACGTAAATGTAAACAAAATCATAAATATTTTCTCTTCTAAGAACAGGAAACTTGATTTTGTAATTTAGTAACCAGATATTTTTTTTGTTCTTATTGTTTATTTTTCGTTTTCATTCTTATTTTATTTTTGATCTCATTATTACATAATATAATTTATTATAATAATTAATATACTTAGATATAATTATGACTTAATAATATAAGAGACATGTTAATTATTAAAATAAATAGTTTATTGTTTATTTTGTCGACCGACCTTTCAAATTTCGAATTTCTTTTAAATTAAAAGTTTAAAGTCTGGCATATTGCCGCAGATTAAGCTTTACGGTTATTTTACCCAAAAAAGGGCGTGGCACCCAAAAAATTTTCGCCTGCGGCGCAGTTCCCTTTTTTCTCCTATTTGCTTATACGCACATCATACCTACCATCTATGTACAGTAAATAAATTTCGTTTCTAAACTTTTAGCTGCTTGCCTTCTTTTAATAAAACAATAATATAGGTATTATTTATCCAATCTCAGTTTGAGGACATTCCAATCATTCCATACGGCGGTAAACAGTCTCAAAGAGACCGACCGCACAACCAGGGTTGTCAGATCTTTCTTCTTCAATTCTTTAAGTTTTTTATTAAAGATATTTCATTTATATCGGTATTCAATTGTTAGTCAGTAACTTTCTTTGAAAGCTAGTTTGCAAATATACTTTAAACTGAGGAGCTTTGAGTGTGACAGAAAAAAATAACAAGCCATTCATTCTTAATACCTTCTTTAGTCCTTAAGAAACAATATAACTGAAATCAAGACAAAAAGTGTTTTCAGTGTTTAAAAACAACAAATTAACAAACCCTTGTTTCTCGTATATACTTACATTGTGCTTACAAATCCGAAAATTTTGAAGAATTGGCAACAGCATGTAATTTGTTGCGATTGCAAGCGCCAGGATATAAGCTGAACCGGTACCCGGCCCGTCTGACGATCGATTCTGCCAGACAGAGATAGGCCAGTAACCGCCGATGGCGTGGAAGAGACGGAGATAAAATATACGTGGTTATGCCTTGATGAACGGGCCGGAGTCTGGTTGACGAGAATGAAGTTCTGGTAAAAAAATAAAGCATTTTCTGAGCAGTGTCGTGCCGTGTCAGGTTTATTTTTCTGATTTTAGTTTTGTATATAGAATTTTTGAGTTACCTTATATTTATTATTTTAATATTATTATATGTACAGTGGGTTTATAAAGTGTAGTATGTACAAACACCTAATGTAAAACAAACTTATAAGTGTGTATACGCATATTAATTATTTGTGTGGAACGCCTATGGTTAGGCAATTCCCACAGTTTAATGTCATTAAATTGACCTAAGAAACACTATACCTACGAAAACAACATAACACAAAACTACAACATAACCTCAACATTTGCTCAACAATACTCAACATTATAGAAAGATAGAGATGGAGTTAAATATCGATAGCTTGTTAATTATAAAAGTTATTCGATTTGTTTTAAATATAGCTAAAATAAATTTACTTACATAAAGCCTATTCACTTGTCCCATATCCTTAAACATTGTATGTATATTTTTATTCGAGATAATGGCAAAATTATAAATCGTTATTTCCTAGGGTATTCTATTTCTGCTCTATAGATGCCCCTTTTTTTCTGTGGTTCAACTCGGTTGACATGTAAACATGACAGTTGGTGGGTTGCCTGACATATTATTATTTTCCCTTTTTGATAATATTATTTTTATCATAAATACTCTTATGTTCCCAAAAATAACGAAAAAAATATTTTTTTTTAATTTGCAGTAATGCCCTAGTGTACTTTACCCCACCCAGCACCCCAATTCACTCCACGTGTCCCGTAAGTTTTTTATTTTTAATAAATAGTTTTGTTATCAAATTGACACCTGTTTAAATTAAATATAGTGTGCTTTGTATTTCCACACTCGTGTTGAAATATTTTTTTTCAACACGCGTGTGATATTTAGCACTTTCTAGCCAAGTTAACCGTGCTGTTATTGTCATTTTCGTAGGTGGTCGTAGGAAAACCATTTTGTTAATAGGTTAATTTGTTATTGTTTCATCTATAGGTACCAGATCATTGGGATGACCCTTTATATATTTTAGCTAGAAAAGCGAATTACGAAAAGGTATTTGCAACAACAAACAAGATATAAATAATTAAACAACAAAAATATAAATATAATTAAATTATAAAAAAACTTCTAAAACATGATGGAATCTAATGGTATAACAGAAATTTTATCGACGACATCAAAATTAAGCACTTAAGTAAGATGAAATTCTAATAGGATGGATGTATGAGCAACTTAAGAGTGTTTATACATCACTTAATTTTACCGGTGTCGGTGTTAAAGTATTTATGCACCTTAAATTATGTATGTGACACTTGGAAAAATATTTTAGCGCTCATGGCGCCTTATTAGGTCTACAGATAAGGTACTTTTTTTAAGAAAACGATTATTAAACATTTGAAAATTTTATTTTTAATTAGTTAAAACAACATGAAATATGTTAAATGATTATGATAATTGCGGTTAATACATCCAAGATGGTGAATTTTTAAAAAGGATCATGCACATTTGTGATAAAAATTTTCTTATACCGTGCGAGCAAAAATTATTTGCATTAAAGAGGGTTTGGATTAAAAAACGTAGGGCTTGGTTTAGATCACAATGATATGGGGACGATATATCTACTCAAATCTAGGTTAAAATTTTGTCAAATTCATATTATGACATGATATGCCAAAGTAATGAGTAATAAAATAAGTAGACAAATACAAATTTTTTTTTGTTGTTTACAAAATTATAAGACTTGCACTTTATAAGGAAATAAGTTTAGCTGCTTCTTAAGAATAGTCCTGCATGTTCCATAAGATCTTCCCACCTCTTGGGACTGGGGTCTTATACAATTTGTTGGCGTATTTTGCATTATTTCATGAACGTTTGCAACAAGTTCTTCTGTTCTTACAGATGGTCTTCCTGCTACTTTTTTGTGTTGTCACATTAAAGTACATTTCATTCAGAACGCTTTAATTACTTACTCTATATTTATAGATTTTTTAATTTTATTTCTTGATGTAACTAATGCTAATGCAGAAAATTACATAAATTTATTTTCAACCAATTAGAAGGCTCATTTTTGTTTACGTTGCTTATAGTAAAGGGACATTATGGCGATAATTTTGTTAGTTCCTATTAACTTAATGAAATTAATAAGTGATAATTTTTCTGTCAAAAATGAAGTGCTTTATATCTATTGGCAAAAGTCACTCATAATAAAATCAAAATACATTTTGTTGCTAACTTATAATTTTCATTGATACTAACCAATTTGCTTTACATATCGAACACCGGGGCTAAAAGAGACACATCAAAAATTTAACTAAACTCATCGGAAATATGTTTTTTTAAGTTTCATTTGAAACTATGTAGACATGTAATATCAGATGTTATGGTTGAAAATGAATTAATGTTTTTAATGTTCCTGAAATTTTAGTAATGAACCTTAGTTACTAACAAGTAAAATCAACTTTTATTGTAAAAATACAGTGAGTCATATTAAACGAAACTCATCGAAAATATGTTTTTTAAAGTTTTATTTCAATTTAAAACTATAAAGACATTGGATTTCAGATAACAAATTTGTTATTTAATGTTTCTCACATTTTATTAATAAAAATGAGTTACTAACGGCTAAAATGACCTTCATTTCTAAAACTCTAATTCGTTACAATTAACTAAAACCGCCGGAAATATGTTTTGGTAGCATTTTAGCAAAAAAATTACAATAAGAAAAACTCCAATTTATGAAATTTTCTTACCGAATCTCCCACTCAGCAGAATTAATTCCCGATAATTTTGCTGCTACGGAGATTATAAGCGACCATTTCCAGATAGGTAACCGCTCTCAGCATCAGCGCACATTCCAAGGTTCGTGGATAAATTTTTTAAAAACTTTGTTCATGTGCTGACTCCTTTTGACTCGATATGAATAGAAATTTCACCGCAGTTTGAAGTTTTTGGTGTACCATTTTGAAAATTTTGTATTCCTAATTCTTTTTTTTTTACTTTAAATAATTTTGAAGTTTATGAATTGCTATTAGAACAGAAACGATGTGAATATTCTACAAAATGTGCAAATCTTTAAAGGACGTACTCTTATGTACTGACTACACTAAACTCTAACACAAAAACTGAAAAACATTTCTTCAAAATAATAATCACATTAAATTCGAAACCACAAAAAAATCTCGTAAATTAGCACACTGCGTATAGAAAATTGAGGTTCACATAATTCCCATCCCTGTTTCATCTGTTGTAAAATGTAGGCAACATTTCTGGCTTTTATGTCAGACTTTTATCTAAAATGATTGTCGCCAGGCTTTGATACGGTTTTACCGAATATGACAACTGGATGACGCCGGCAATAAATTTCTCTAGGCAAGGAATTCTTAAAAGCTTTCACATATTTTAAAAAGCATACGGCAAAAGTAGACTTAATATGAGTCTCCAAGCAAATTAGCAAAAGTGATTAAAAAAAGTAATATTGGGCGACTATGTCAACTAGAGACGCGACATAGTGTTTATAAAATTTCCTTTTTTTGTTTTTTAAGAGGGCATCATCATCATCGTATGTAAAATAAACCTAATTTTTGCCCTACGCTGTCATCGAACTCTTCTGAAACTGCAAGACATAGTTTAAGGATGTAAAGGTGACAACCGAACACTTGCAACTATTTTTGAAATAGAAAAAAGAAAAGCACAAATTCTTTTTCCACCAGTTTATTAGAATAACTAGGCGAACCTAGAATAATTCATAATAATTCGACATGTTTCGAGTGTAGAAACACTCGTCATCAGGAAAACAAAGTAAATAGTACAATGTCGATGTTGTTAGCAATAGAGAAAATAATAAGTAGGATTGAGCCGTAATGGAGCTTTCAATGGTGTACACGAGGTGTAAAAAATTAATAGTCAGAAGACCGACAAGACTTCAGCATACTGGAAACTTTTAGGAAGAAACCAGTATCAGCTGTTAATGTCACATGTGGGTGTCAACTGTCGAAACGCTTTGTTTTGAGAAAAAGTTGACTCTAGCCACACACTATGTTTTGAAAATAGCTAACTGTGATCCAAAAACAATATGAACTAACCTTGACTGACATTAGGAATCCGGAGCAACAAAAAAAAACAATAAGAAAACAGGCAAAAAAGGCGGACTATAGGTTTACTACGGCATTGAATATCAAACTATAAGAAGGCCATATGAGCCGATTTCCTAAATCTGCTACGTTAAATTGATAGATGGCACAATGAGAGCGACTAACCTTTTCACTGCTAAATTAAAGCATTGTTGCCCGCCTGTCTGTTTGATTTAAGTAGCTTACATTTATTTTCCTACCTATAGTATAGTCTAGACTTAAAAATGTCCCTATTTTTAATTGCTTTGTAGCTTATAATATTTTCAACCCTTTGACGTCCCAACGTTAATTACATGAAAACATATTAACCGCCATGTATTCTATTTCTAACAGAATTAAATGACGACTCTCACTATTCAATACCTACCTAGGCTACCTACAACGTATATGTTGGGTAACATATGAATGATGTGCGGTTTATTTGTATAATTTGGTTTTAATTTTCAGTTATTACATACTGCTTTTTAAAATGGTTAAAATAAATAGGTTTTACTTTCTTACTTAAGAAACATCCAGTTTGTTTGTATTAGTGTATTACGTATTTTGCTATTTTTCGACGAAATAAAACCTATTTTAGTTATACTTGCTGTCGCTTTTTATCTACTTTTATTTGTTTAACATTTAACACCTAATGCAACGGTAAAATCATTATGAAAATCGGTCCAATTACCCCGGAGTAATCAGCGTATATATTATTATCAAAAACATACATTCGGCTGGAATTGACAACCTCCTATTTTATTGTCTGTTAAAAATGCTTGAATTCTTAAAAATTCCAATAAAATACGATATGCGGCAACACCACGACATCACATCAGTGAATTTGAGACATCTGTTGCCGAGGCGTTGCATTATAACGACAGACAGGCGACATATTTAAGGTTAGAGTTACAGTTGTCAACTTTTCTGACATCCGTTATTCTTAAATAGTTTGATATTTTAAATGTCAATATATATCTCCTAAACCATTGAGTTTAGAAATATAGATATAAATATAAAAAATGCTTAGAATTTTGAGTAGAATTTAAAAATAATATGAAAATTGGTTTTCCGTACCCCGTATACGCGTGCAAATTTGTAGCAACGCTTTAAATGTTAATTCGAACTACATCCCTTATTTGCACGATGTTTGCAATTTGTTCGAACCCTAAAAATTTTCAACAAATTAAAAATGTATAAATAAATATTTTCCGTTCAAAATTTTTGCGTGCAAATCTCACATTCGATATTGACACTCAATCTCGATATTTGCACGTAGTTTTTGGATTGTTTGCAATTTGTTCGATACCCATTTGCAATACATAATTTCATATTCGGTTAAATCACTGATTTCCGTACGAGATTAAGAGGTGCAAATTTGCACAATTATTCCTTCGACATTGGTGGTGTTTAATCTCGATTTGCACGTTTTTTGCAATTTTTGGGCAGACGGTTTTTACCTTATTATTTATTTCAGTCGATTAAACAATGTTCCGTACGTCATAGACACGTGCAAATTTGTAAAGTTTATATTTTTATCAAGCAAAACGTTAATCCAAAATTTTCAATTGTTTGCATTACTGTTAATTCAAATGCTCCAATGACTGGCCTAATAGCCATTTATAGAAAATAAAAAAAAATTTTATTGGTGGTATTTTATATTTAATTATGATAAATAAATAATAGATGTGCCTTCTAAGTTTTGTTTGTTTAATGCAATATGAAAGAGTTATTTGTAGTGTAAGGTGATAGGATTATTAACTGATTACATGCACAATGCTCCCATTTCTTGGTCCATTAAAAATGCGACGGCAAACGGTCATCTGGTTTATGTAAGGTTTGTAAGAAATAGCTCCCCACACACCGAGTCCAATTCCATAGACGTGCATACAAACTTATTTACCAGAAATAGGAATGCATTCTCTAGGCTTTGTGGCGAATTTGTATTTTATTTTAAAACCATTTTTTTAAGTAAATTGGTGAAATAAACGTTTTTAATATATCCGGTGTCAACGAGATTACTAGTGGTATTCTTATAAAGAAACTCATTAATTATTATCAGAAATGTTCTTGGAAGGGTGGTATCAAAATAATGTAAAATATCAAAGCAGGCATATAATTTTAAAATTTTACATTGTTACTTTTTATTTACTTTTTCTGAACATTTGTTCGTATTTCCTTAAGAAGAAAAAAGGACTTTACTAGTAGAAAAAGTTATTGTAATTTTTCATGATTTTTCGAAACTAAAATTTTTACACACATTTTAACCTATTCGTGCGTCGATCTTGGGGACACACTGTATAACTAAATTCAGCACATCATTTAGTACATCCTGAATAGTAGTAGTAGTAGTAATATGTTTTATTTAGCAAAAAGCTACAAATACATATTTTTTAATACATTTTTTAACAACATTTTTATAGGTTTATTTTTAATTTTAAAACGGAACCTTCTTTTAACAAAAAACAGACAGAAAAGTTAAACATTTTGCAAATTGTATCAAATAGTACGTATCATTTTGGTTTTTAAATAATAGAATTTTAAAGTTTTTTTATAGTAATTTAACAAACTAGTGTATTAATCGCTATTTAATATACGCGTTAGTTACAATATTTTTCCGTCGATTGTCTTGTTAATAGGTTATATTTTTTTTTTATTTAGAACCAAACTACATATAACAATTTTTTGAATTTCAAACTTATTGACATCGACAGAAACTATGGCAACGCCATTATGTACGCGGCAGTGCGTGCTTTGTAGTATGTTTGGTTGCCTAAAATCGTTTATTAATAAAAAAAAAATCATGCATTAATAGGGGCCATTAATGTATGATTTTTCATACATTAATTAAGGTTGTAAATACACGGTCGACGGAAATAGTATATTACATAACAAGTGTTGAAAGTGGTACATTCCAAACGAGAAGGTATTTAGCACAAGGCGTTAGCCGAGTGCGGAAATTCTCCGAGTGTGAGAAAATCACTTTCACACGAGTAATGTACACAATTTTTCCTACGACCATACAATATAATCAAAAAGAGTTTGATTTGTTTTTAATAGTTTAATAAAAAAAACAATGCCCACTTACACATTATAACTTACCTAGATATAAATAAAAAGAATATTTTTTTCGCCTATTTGTTTACGCACATCATACCTACTATCTATGTACAGTGAATAAATTTCGTTTCTTAGTTGCTTGCATTCTTTTAATAAAACAATAATATAGGTAAAATACGAAAACAACATAACACAAAACTACAACATAACCTCAACATTTGCTCAACATTACAGAAAGATAGAGATGGAGTTAAATATCGATAGCTTGTTAATTATAAAAGTAAAATCTTTTTCGATTTGTTTTAAATATAGCTAAAATAAATTTACTTACATAAAGCACATTCACTTGTCCCATATCCTTAAACATTGTATGGTAATTTTCATCCGAGATAATGGCAAAATTAAAAATCGGTATTTCCTAGGGTATTCTATTTCTGCTCTATAGCTACCCCTTTTTTTCTGTGGTTCAACTCAGTTGACATGTAAACATGGCAGTTGGTGGGTTGCCTGACATATTTTCGCTTTTTGTTTTTGATAATATTATTTTTATCATAAATAATACTCTTAGGTTCCCAAAAATAATTTTATTTGCAGTAATGCCCTAGTGTACTTTACCCCACCCAGCACCCCAATTCACGCCACGTGTCCCGTAAGTTTGTTATTTTTAATAAATAGTTTTGTTGTCAAATTGACACCTGTTTAAATTAAATATAGTGTGCTTTGTATTTCCACACTCGTGTTGAAATATTTTTTTTCAACACGTGTGTGCGAACAAACCCGAACAATCCCGAACAAACCTTTATGAAAAATAGAGTTATAAGCTAATGTTTTAGACACTCTATCCACATAACAATTTTGATTAGTTCTTGTTTTATAATTATGATGGTCATGATTAAAAGAACAAAAAATTTTTAAACAGTCGGGCAATAAATTATTTTTAATTTTATGTATAAAGATACATACTAAAAAAAAAAATTAAATTTCTGACATTCCACCAATCTAAATTTTTTAATATAAAATACATTTTTGTATATTTGTCACAATTTAAAATAATCCGCATTGCCTTATTTTGTAAAATTTGTAATTTGTCAAATATTTCCTCACTAGGACAATATAAAATGAAAGAACAATAAATAAAATGTGGTAATATAATAGTATTAAATATAGTTTTTTTAGAAAACAAACTTAAATTAGAACTGATTCTTTTAAAATAACCTACTTTTCCGGCAATCTTCGATATGATACTTTTAAAATAACTGAAAAATTTTAATTTTGAATCAATAATTATCATTAAATATTTAAAACTGTTTACTTATTCCAATTTTTCACCATCAATTACAACATTTTGTTTTTGAAATATTTAATTTTAATTTACTTACTTTTAGCCAATTTAATCTCAGAATTTAGAGTATTTAGACCACCAAAAATATTTAAAACATTAATGTAAATTAAGGTGTCATCAGCAAACATTGGTAACTTACACATTTTTAAAACTATAACTACATACTAAACATTGATGTATAAAATAAATAATATTGGACCTAGTATACTTCCTTCAGGAACTCCTATATTATTTATTTTTTTATTTGAATATGTTTTTGAAATTTTTGTTTTTTGTGATCTGTTACTTAAATAATTTTTAAACCATTTATAAACGTTTCCGCGAATACCATACTGATACAATTTACTCAATAATCTAGCCCTGTCAATTAGAACAGAAAAATTGAAAATATATCCCACTATACTAAAAATATTTCTCTGGTGTCACAAATGGTGCATCACCCTTTTCTATTAAAATATGTTTTTCAATATGGCCAGTCCAATACTATAACCATTCACTTAAAAAGCCTTTAATCCCCAATTTTTAAACGTAAGCAAAAAGAGGAATAAATAAGAAAAAATATCTGTAAGAACTGCAGGCCAATATATTTTTTTAAACCGGAGATAAGTATGGCAAATTTAATATAAAACTGAGCCCTAGAAGAACAAATTGACGTTTTAATTCGGTATTTTTGCAGGTAAGAAGTTACAACTACCATAGGGGAAGGTTGCCTATATTGAACCGCTACCTAAATTGGACCACAGTACATTTCTCCGAAACTAAACAAGTGCCATATCATCTGGCAACACTGTAACATACTTCCACCTAGAACCTTTGATCGGCAACAAACTTAACTAGTTGGCCGTTAGTGCTTGGCGTCGACAGAGCAAAATGTAATTTACACAATTTTAATGTAATCTTTTTAGTATTTTCCTAAGAATTTACCTTAGAACCATAAAACTCTAAGCAAAATCTTTTTTATGCAAGTTATCAAGTAAGTTTTTCTCTTTCTATTTCTCCTATTACCATGCCATATTTGTTTTTTCCTGTCTCTTTCCTGGGTGGTTTTGTAAAACACGTGGTAGTTGCTTAAATTGGACCACTGGGTAATTGCCAAAATTGAACCGGTCCAATTTAGGGAATTTTTCCAAATTGTGCAAAAAACTATGACTGGTCCAATATAGGAAACTAATAGGTATTTTTTTTGCATTAGGATGTCTTCTACCGAAATTTCGATTGTCAATTTGATGTTTTTTTGAAATATAAGTATAAAACTTCCTATTCCAACAATTTTATTTTTTATTTATTTATTGAACACCTAAGCTTCCGATTTAAATCATGTGGTCCAATTTTGGAACCCCCAGGTGCAACTTAGGCAACCGGTTTCCTATATTGAACCACTTGCAGAGTTTTTTTATAGCCTGGTATATCATAGATACTTTGAAATAAAATTGTGCAAAAAATTCTGCAGTTAAACAACATGCTAAAGTATACTAAAGTATAGCTTTAAGATCGATTTTGCGTTATTATCGGGATCTATGATAAGAAATCTGGAAATTGGTCCAATATGGGCAGCCTTCCCCTGCCATCGTCTTCTACAAAGCTATAATCATTTTTAGGCTTGTCAAACGCCTCTTCCTGTAAGATCGACATTTTGACGCAGCACGGTAGGTAAACGGTAAACTCTTTAGTTGTACACCCACTACAATAATGCAAAAGGCCATACATCTCTCCGCTAGCAATTATGTATTTCTGTATATTAATCTTTAACAGTTATAGGTGCGCTACTGCTACAGCGCGATGTCCTGGCGCCACCGACCAGGACAGGGACTCTTCCCGACGATGTACGGAGCCGTGTAAACACTGCATGTGTCAAAATCCGAACACTCTTATTTGTGGCCGTGTGAAATTTATTGCTGGCGCCATTTAGTTGTCATATGATAGATACCGATATCTAAGATAAAAAAAAATAGGGATAATATTATAATATATCATATAGGTAAAGGATCCTATGTTGCTGCTCGAGAAGGGTATTAGGTATAGAAAGGAACATACTTTTTTTATAAGTTGAGCTAATACACTACATCCATGAACGATAGAAGAGTTTTGGCATTTTCTTTATTTGATTTAAATCACAATTACAATCACAATCGTCTTCAGGTGAATACTAAATCAGCAAAGTAACTACGCCCTATTTATACTAGCTAGGTGCACCGAAGTACCGTGCGAGCATAAATTATTTGCATCAAAGAGGGCCTTGCATCTAAGGACGTAATGCTTAGCCGTTGAGCTTAATACCTGTTGGGTGTCAGTAACTACCTACCTAAGTTAACAATCAATCAGTTATTCCGTCATCTTTGACAGTCGTTATAAGTAATTGGATTTATCGCTAATTTTTCCAATTTCTTGAACAATTCACACAGTGGGCTTTACGGAACAAATTGTATAAGACGCCTGTCCCAAGAAGTGGGAAGATCTTATGGAACATGCAGGACTATTCTTAAGAAGCAGCTAAATTTATTTCCTTATAAAGTGCAAGTATCCCAAGGAATACAAGCCGCAGAATTTGAATGACGCAGGAATTACTCTCAATGATTTACCCAAACTTTATTGGAAAGAAATGATTTATTAGACCTGACATTTTTTTCGGATGAAGCCTGGTTCCACCTCTCCGGTTATGTGAATTCTCAGAATACACGCATGTGGAGTAGTGAAAATTCCCAATTTTTTCACATTGCACACTCAAAAAATTGGTGTCTGGTTAGCTGTTTTCGGAAGAAGAATTATTGTTGGTCCTATTTTTTTCCATGACACAGTTACAGCACAGCGGTATAAAGAAAATATTTTGTATCCATTTGTGGAGCAATTACTTGACAACGAACTACGTTTTGGATATTTTCAACAGGACGGTACAACCGCCCATACAGCCGCCGAAACTATTAACTACTTACGCAATTTTTTCGACGACAGATTGATCAGTTTTCGATCAGACATTGAATTCCCACCTAGATCACAACAACACCCGTTGCAAATTTAGAACAATTACAAGAAAGGATTATCCAAGAATATGGCAACATTTCTCCAGAGATGCTGGTCAACACTTTCAAAAATTTGAAGAGACGTGTGAATTTATGCTTGGAGCATGGCGATGGCCAATTTCAGCAATGTATGTAATTCCTTTTCTTTTTCTTTCTGTATATTCTTACTTTGTTAATTTTGTAAACACAAAAATAAATTTGTATTTGTCTACTTATTTTATTACTCATTAGTTTGGTATAGGTGTCATGTCATAATAATTAATATTAATAATAATTCTGATTATGAATTTGACAAAATTTTAACCTTGATTTGGTTAGATATATCGTCCCCATAGCATTGTGATCTAAACCAAGCCCTACGTTTTTTAATCCAAGCCCTTTTTGATGCAAATAATTTTTGCTCACACGGTATAACTGACGTGCGCGGTAATTATTCTGAGAGTAAGGTAAGGTTGCCTAAATCGTTCCATTTATTGGTTTTTATTTTTTTTTTCTTGCAAACTAATAAATTGAATATATATTTTTTATTTTAAAATAATAGATAGGTATTTTGGACACATAAATGCAATTTTTAAAATAATATTTTTTGTTTAATATTTAAGAAACAGTCGTTTCTGCAAGAGGTTGCAAACGGTACGATTTGGGAAACTGGTTGCCCAAATGGTACTAGTAAGTTTCCAAATCGTACCATAGTACTCTTTTGGGGTATATTAAATAAAATAAGTACCTACAGTTTGTAGTTCGCACATAAAGAAAAAAAAACTTCACAAAATTGTGTTTTATATCAAGTATTTCACAAAAAAAAAGTACTTTAACATTAAATCTACCACAAGTCAGTAATTTTAAAAGAAATTTCAAATTTACAAACATAGGTCGCACACGCCGTCGCTCTTGGTAAGACGTGTCCGGTTGGAACACATTTCATATGTCCATTTTCCACACTTGATACGTTTTATCATATCTTAGGTAATACCCTTTCTCCTTGGGAGTTACCGTTCTTGGCAATCTCCTTTGTTTTTTTTTAATCTTCCTTTTTCCCCTCTATAGAGCATATTTAACATTAAAATGTCGGTTTCCTAAATCGTACCGGTACAATTTAGGAGTCACCAACTCAGTACGATTTTGGAAACTGTCAATGAAAATAAATGCAAGTCCAAAATTATCATTGTCTTCAACCTTTAAACAAACATAAGACATCCGTATCCATGTGGTTTGCTGATATAGGTATATCTCCTTTAATTTTTTATTGTTAATATGCTTATGATTTTAATAAAAAGCAATTTATTATTGTAAAAACGCTACCTTTAATTAAACTGGAATTCTTTACAAATTACATAACTATTTTTCATAAATACAGAACTGTTTTGTTATTAAAAATATTGAATTTGAAATTGCTAGTAAGTGGGTACCTACTAAGTATTTCAATTATTTATTAATCCTTACTTTTTTACCAAAAAAAAATATATTTTCCATTGGAATCCTAAAAATAATTCAATATAATTTAACATCAATATCAAAAATAAACTAATTTCTAAAAATTACCTATTAGTTTTTCCTTTCTGTAAAGTCTTACAGACTCAGAGAGAGTGAAATATTATTCGGTAAAGGCTTTTGGTACATACCTAATAATGTGGCCACAGCCAGTATCGCTTTATAATGACCATGCTGTCACACAGCTAAAATTAAAAATTATATATTAGAAAAAAGTTTAAATATTGGGTATTTTCTATTATTGTTGAGAACTCGGCGTCAATTTGATCAATTTGCATACGATGTAGTGAAATACTTTTAAATTTGCATACGATGTAGTGAAATACTTTTAAATTTGCATACGATGTAGTGAAATACTTTTAAATTTGCATACGATGTAGTGAAATACTTTTAAATTTGCATACGATGTAGTGAAATACTTTTAAATTTGCATACGATGTAGTGAAATACTTTTAAATTTGCATACGATGTAGTGAAATACTTTTAAATTTGCATACGATGTAGTGAAATACTTTTAAATTTACATACGATGTAGTGAAATACTTTTAAATTTGCATACGATGTAGTGAAATACTTTTAAATTTGCATACGATGTAGTGAAATACTTTTAAATTTGCATACGATGTAGTGAAATACTTTTAAATTTGCATACGATGTAGTGAAATACTTTTAAATTTGCATACGATGTAGTGAAATACTTTTAAATTTGCATACGATGTAGTGAAATACTTTTAAATTTGCATACGATGTAGTGAAATACTTTTAACTAGTGGAACTTTTCACCCCATCAAGGGCTGACTTTCAAAAAAATAAGAAATACGTTTCCTATTTTTGTATTGTATACTTTTTATGTTATAAGTTTAAAAAAAAATCCGACAAATTATAATAATTTAAATACACACTATTATACCACCTTTTCAGCCCTTTAGGGATAGATTTTCAACAAAAAAAGAAATACCTATTTTATTAAGTAGTTATATATTAGAGTATTTTTGCTAAGTTTCAAGACAAAAAAACATTTTCGATAGAAACTGTTATACCCCGTTCACCCTTTTAGGGAATGAATTTCAAAAAAATAAAAAATACCTGTTTTATTAACTCTATAGTAGCATATTAATGCTGAGTTTCAAGAAATTCGGACCAAACATATTTTTGGCGATCTAAAATTTTATATACCTTTTTCCACTTCCTATAGGGGCAACATTTTCGTACATGCCTTAACACTTATTTATGTGTTCGAAGCAGAATTTGTCTAAACTTCTTTACTTGTACCTTTTACACATTTTTAACACGCCTATATTATCTTCAACTGTATGTTTGTTTGTAACCGACTTCTTTAAACCCGATTTTGACCCACTTTAAACGGTCAGATTTAATTTAAATTTTGTAGACTCATCAAGAACCGCTGACAAAACAGTAATTTGATACAAATCCGAACAAACCCGATTTTGACCCACATTAAACGGTCAGATTTAATTATTTAAATTTTGTAGAATTATCAAGAACCGCTGACAATACAATGATTTGATAAGTTTATCTCATTATCCTGATCAGGATCGCCGGAATTAAATCATTTTCTTACAGATCCTCTGTATGAGAGTGAGAGAGATAGAGCTCACCGTATGCGCATGCGTACTATCTACCTACTTTCCAGCTCAAGCACTCGGCTTAAGGTGGGAGTATCAACATGCTTGCCAACCTTAAACCTATTTCGCGTATATTTTTTTTTTTTTAGCTTTTACACAAAATTTAAATAAAATCATTATCGTCTTCATATTTTATAGGTAACTAGCTTGTACCCGGCCTGCGTTGCAATGCCAGGCATTATACGCCTCTGAAATAATAATAAGGCGAGTTCACCATCACGTCAAGATTTATAAATACAAACCCGAACAAACCTCTAAATTTATCAGTGTTTCTCTACAATATTATGCATGTATTATACATAAAGACCTTCCTCTTCAATCACTCTATCTATTAAAAAAAAAACCGCTTCAAAATCCGTTGCGTAGTTTTAAAGATTTAAGTACATATAGCTGGGGATAGACGCGACAGCGACTTTGTTTTATAATATGTTAAGATAATTAGCATATTAAATTAATATCAAGGAATTTCATTAAATATTTTAGGAGAATTGTATAGCGAAAAATTTCGGGTAAGATTTTTTTAACATTATTATGTCATTCTTCTTTCACTATACAATTCTCCCAAAATTAGCAATGAAATAAATTAATATTTTTGTAATATGTCAGATATTACCTATATTAATATTGTAACGACGATATTGATTTTATTTACCTAAATGTTAGTTAATCAAATAATAAACTAAAAAAAGCATGACGTTGAGAATTCCACCTTAATAGTGTTGGTACATTCTTTCGCTATCAGTTGGTCCGTTAGCCGAGCGGGGTTTGTTCGGGTTTGTTGTCCAATGCTTTGAATAGTCATTTAAAAAAAAGGGATCCACTGCTTTAAATCTAGCCATTTCAAAAATGCATTGTTAGATTAGTGACAGTATTGCATCTCTACTCCGAACCTCTCTATGACTATCTTTACTCAAAAAAAATTTTTTTTCTTAACAATAACTCAAACTCAAAAATAAAAAATAAATATAGTTTTAAATAATTCTTGAAATTCTTAATACAGGCAGAAAATAATAAAGAACGATAAACATTAGTATTATTGTGAAAAAGCGTGGGGTGTCCGATATACGAAAAATATAACACAAAGGGCACGAAAAATATAACACAAAGGGCCCCACGCTTCTACTAATGTTTATCGTTCATTATTATTTTCTGTCTATATCAAGAATTTCAAGAATTTTAAACTATATTTATTTTTTGTTTTTTAGTTTGATTAATTATTAAAGCGTGTTTTTTAGTTTTTTTAAATTATATTTATTGTATATTACCGTATCGCGTCAGATAAATGTAATTGAACATTGTTCTTTCTTTATGGGGTATGGTATGGGGATGGAAGAACCAACATTTCTTGGAAGCCACCTTCCCAGACGACCTTCCTCTTGCTAGTATTACAATACCCACTTATATATTTCTTTAAAATAAAAATAAGAATGTGACAGTTGGTTACATCGCGCATCGGTAGAAAAAAACTATCATACTTACATGGTGTTTCCAATATTTTCATTACACACAGTACCGGTGGGACACGTGGACAAGAATCCATAATATTCAATAATTCCCAGAAGGCTGATACATCTTTGATACGTTGTAAGTGTTCTGCAATAAACTCCTTTCCTTCCACACGATACTGAAATGGGTAATTTATTTCATAGCAAATGCAGGTGTTATGAAAGTGACTTATAATTAAATGAGTGAGGGGAAGAGAGTCTTAACAGTTGTGTAAATGGATAAGTACCCCTAAAAGCGGAGTAAATAGGCCCCACGGCTATATTTACCCCTACACAGTCAAGTATATACTTGTGATTTCATCCTGTGTATCCAACAGACATGTGATATAAAGAGACAGAACATTCCATTAATCAAAAACCATTTATTTGTTTACAATCTGACATACTTCGCAAGTTTCGGATAAGTTCGAAGGAGATGACTTTCAAAAATGGCAACACTGTAAGTTGTAAAAGCTCTCTGTTATCCATACAGTGCCTTGGAATGCGATTCTTTTAGAATTAAAAACATATATTTTGCAACATTTCCTTAAAAGACAGAACTATCTACATCTTTGCTTTTACGCTATAAAAAAATATAACCTGAATAACCTCACTTGCCGCCGAAATATTAATCTGACGTTAGAATAGTCAGGTCTCTTACACACCACGTACCTACTGGCGAATCATTGAAAATAAAGGAAAAAAAACTTAAAATGCAATATAAAGCTATATGCAGATTATACAACAATTATTTATTTTGCTGAAACTCTTGCAGAAATGTATTTTGATATTAATAATGATTTAAAAATACTTCTTTTATGTTTATAACTAAAAATAAAATAAATTCCATCATAACCCCTTAATATTTAATAATATTCAAAAACGACAAATTTTTTAGGATTAGTTTTAGACGAAAATTTAAATTGGAGATGCCATATCCAGTATATTATCAACTCGATATCTCCTTTGGTATCTGTTTTGTACAGAGCTAGATATTTCATTCCTTTGAAATATTAAAAAAAATATATATTTTTCATTAATATATTTAAAATTACAATACTTAGCTTCTGCATGGGGATCTGCTTGTTTATCAAACTTAAACCATTACAAAAATTGCAAAATAAAGTTATTAAATGTATACATAAATTACCACATTTAGAACCAACTGTTAATCTATATATATACTGAAAGGGTACTTACACGTTCAAAACATTTATAAATTAAAAATTTGTATTTTAATTCACTCTATTATTTTAAAAGAAAAAAAAATCAAACATAACACTTCAGGAGAATAAGACATTACATGATCATAACACCAGACGTTGTATAAATTATCAAACTATACCAGTAAATAGTAATTTCGGAAAAAAATCGCTTTTATATGACGGAATAATAAAATATAACAATCTTCCAAAAAATATCAGAAAAATTAAAAAATTGGCAACTTTTAAAAAACAATTAAAGAGATATTTACTAAATTAAACTATTTATACTATTTTTTTTAAATTTATTTTATTGATAAATAAAATGGGATTAACTTTTTTTTATTGTTATTATTTTCTATATTATGTTGTCACTTTCCATGTAATGAACTGTAAAAGTTAGTTTGAAATAAAGACATTTTGAAAGTTAATAATAAATAACACTAAATAGTTCTATTTCGAAAAAACACTCAAAATTAATCAAAAAACCCAATTCATTACAAACACATCTTACCAACACTGTAACGTTAGATAATAAATGAATAATAAAAATTCGACGTCACGCATAGTAAAAACGTCCGTAAAGCGTTGCCATAGTGATTTCCCTTAAACATTATAATTCATAATATAACGTTTGTTTTCAAACATAGGCGGTAGATCTAGATCAGCAGAAATTTGTCACCATTGATTTCTGTTAAAAACACGACTTCTGATCGCGACAAAATGTAAACAATGTAGTCTCCTTATACCGTGTGAGCAAAAATTATTGGCATCAAAGAGGACCTTGTATCTAAGGACGTAATTTTTGCCGAAGAGCTTAATACCTGTTGGGTGTCAGTAACAATGGTTTACCCAAAATTTTTTGGAAAAAAATGATTTATTAGACCTGACATTTTTTTCGGATGAAGCCTTGTTCCACCTCTCCGGTTATGTAAACCCTCACCCTCAATCCATTTGTGGAGCAATTACTTGACAACGAACTACGTTTTGGATATTTTCAACAGGACGGTGCAACCGCCCATACAGCCGCCGAAACTATTAACTACTTACGCAATTTTTTCGACGACAGATTGATCAGTTTTCGATCAGACATTGAATTCCCACCTAGATCACCTTGTTTAACGGTTATGGATTACTTCGTTTTTCCTCATTTAAAGAACACTCTTTTTAAAACACAGTTGCAAATTTAGAACAATAAAATTACAAAAAAGGATTATCCAAGAATGTGGTAACATTTCTCCAGAGATGGAGTCAAACACTTTCGAAAATATGAAGAGACGTGTGAATTTATGCTTGGAGCATGGCGGTGGCCAATTTCAGCAATTTATGTAATTCTTTTTCTTTTTCTTTCTGTATATTCTTACTTTGTTAATTTTGTAAACAACAAAAATAAATTTGTATTTGTCTACTTATTTTATTACTCATTAGTTTGGCATATCATGTCATAATATGAATTTGACAAAATTTTAACCTAGATTTGGTTAGATATATCGTTCCCATATCATTGTGATCTAAACCAAGCCCTACGTTTTTTAATCCAAGCCCTCTTTGATGCAAATAATTTTTGCTCGCACGGTATTACATGTCTGTGGGGTATTCCAGGTTTAGGTATAATCCACCAGTATCGGCGGGCCAAAAATTTCAAAACGCAAATGGTGAATTTTTACACCTTGTAACTTGAATAAAGCTTATTTTTACACTTTCTTAACAGTCATTCAAAAATATCAATAAATTTTTTTTTGTCCATTCAGATACAAATTCTTTAGAACTTTTCCAATATCATGCTTCTAGTTCTAGTAATAACCGAAATCCCAACGCTAAGCATTGCATTTACAATATACTTGATGGACAATAATAATTATTGGTAGATCCAAATAACAGCATTGACTCTTCTTTAGTTATAGAGGATAGAGAAACATGTGCAATAGAAGGACTATTATTTATTCTTTTTAGAGCATTCCACTTAAACCCTACTATACTTACCCGGAGCAAGTGTTGTTGTGGTAGTAGTTGAAGCAGTGGTTGTCGTCGTCGTTGGGGTTATCGATGAAGCCGAAGTTGTAGATTGCGTAGTTGAAGCTTTTGTTGATTCGGTTGTGAAAGTTGTTATTGATTGAGTTATTAAGGGTGTTGTTGCAGTAGATGAAATTGTAGTGGATTCTGTAGTTGTAGCATTTAGTGAATCAGTAGTTAAAGCTATTGTCGGAGCGGCTGTTGATTCCGTCGTTGATAACGTAGTAAATTTAGTGTTTAATTCTGTGATAGATTCTGTAGTTGAATCTGCTGTTGGTCCCGTAGTTAACGCTGTTGTTGATCTCGTAGTTACAGCTGTTATTGATTCCGTCGTTAAGGTTGTATTTGATTGTGTGATTGATTCCTTCATTAAATCAGTAGTATTGGCTGTAGTTGGATCCCTATTTGCTGTTGTACTTTTTGTATAAGTTGATGCAGTTTCAGTAGTGGCTTAAACGGTTTAGAAGAAATCTCTTATAGAGGCGATAATACGAAATAGTATAGTCAGATCTGGTCTTAACGTGCGGGTCCAAAGGTCACTGATCATATGCGTCAAATCAGACAACACAGAGGCTATCAAAATGTTGTGAGATCATTTACAAATATACCGAAGGAAGGAAAAATAGTTTCATTATTTTAGCTATCGCGAAGATAGCCACATATACCTAATATTATTAAAAAAGTATGTACAGGGGAGTTGAAAAAGTTACAAAAAAATTATATAATCGTTAATTATATACCTACTGTACCCTTTAATTAAAAACGACAATAATAAACAGTGCAATTTATTTTAACAATTTTACTACTAAAACCTAAAAATACAATGGCATTTAGTCTGATAAACTATTTCGATAATGAAAGAAAAATTCGCAAACCAATATGCAGGAAACCGTAATGAAAGCACTGGGAATTAGTTTAAGGACTATGCAGAATAATGTGCATGAAAAAAAAGCATAATATAATACCCAAGAATACTAAAAAATGTAAACAAAAAAACACCGTTTATAATTATAGCCTAAAAACTCTCATCGTCACTTATATAATCTGAAAAGTCCTTGTCGTCTGAGTCGTCTTCGAATGGAGCAATTATCATTGGCGCTACTTCGACATCTAGTACTTGTTCTCGATCCCACCAATCCCTTATTAATATTTCTGTATGTTCCACCGATTTCTTCCAGTACTCTTGTGTAATATGATCTAACGAATCTTGCCAAACTATTTGTACTTGGTCGGATTTAAGACCATCACCTACATGTTTTTCATAGTAAGACTTTGCACCAGCCCATATTAATTCTATTGCGTTAAACTGGCAATGATATGGCGGCAGTCGTAGAACCTCATGACCATATTCACGCAGTATTTCATCTACCGAGTATATTTTGGGTTTTTTAAGAGACTTTGCTATTGATAGGAGTTCCGATTTAAGCATATTTGGTAAAGGATTTTGGTAGTGTTTTTCCAGCCACTCATAAATATCACTTTTCCTCCAAGATGAAGTAGGCTATTTATTTAAAATTCTTGAATGATATGATGCATTATCTAATACAATTAAAGACGGAGCATCCAAATTTGGTATCAATTGAACTTTTAACCATTTTCCAAACATTTCGCAATTCATATTATCATGATAGTCAGCACTTTTTGATGTTGAAGAAAAAATTAAACTCGCACCTGCAACATATTCTGTTGCAGAACCGGCATGCAAAATAATAAAATGCTTTCCCGTACCGCACCCCTTTTTCCTTTTAACACTTTTTACAGACTCATCTTGCCAATATTTTGAACCACTTCCATTCGAAAATATCCACGTTTCGTCTAAAAATACCACTTTCCTAAATTTCGATTTGTAATTGTCCGTATATTTTTTTAAAAACTGAACACGCTGACTCACTATCTGTGGCTGCTCACATAAAAATCTTCGGTTACAGTATTTTTTATAGCGAAAACCTAAATTTTTTATTAATTTTGATAACGCTTCAAGTCCAATTTCCAAAACACCCCGAATTTTTAATGTTTTTTGTAAAACTGGAAGAGTTACAATGGTTTTTGATTTGTATAAATCGTAAATCACATTTCGAACTGCCATTTTAATATTTTCGCTTAAATCCTCAGTCTTTGGCTTTTTTCGTTTACACTTTTTAGTATTCTTGGGTATTATGTTATGTTTTGTTTCATGCACAATTTTCTGCACAGTCCTTAAACTAATTCCCAGTGCTTTGGCTACTGTTTCCTGAATATTGTTTGGCGAATTTCCACTTTTTCTTTCAGTTTCGAAATAGTTTATCAGATTCAGTACCATTTTTTTTTTATTGGGGATGCAAAAACCCAGAAAATTGTTTCATTTTGTCACAAACTGTCAAAGTCACAAAACTGGCATATTTAAAATAAAACGTAGCTGGTGCTATTATAAGCTTTTTTAGAATCGCTGGAAAGTAAATACATATCCTTTTTTTTTCATGTCAAAATGGAATAAGTCTGTCTTATTTATCTTACGTATTTTATTTCGAGGGTAAAATTAAACGCAAGTAAAGAAAACAAAAACTGAGAGTATGTCTTTCTTGAATCGTATGACCCGCACGATAAGACCAGATCCGACTATAGGTACAGTTTTCCAAATCTCCTAGAGCAATTATGCCTTAATAGAAAATTGTATTTCTCTTGATTTATGCTCTAGGATCAAAATTAAAAATAAGTCAAAAAAACCATCTCTTACATACCTGGTGTAAATGTAGTAGAATAGGCAGTAGACGTAGTATTAACTGAAGTACTTTCGGCCATAGCTAAAAAATTTAAAACATAATTTAGGGTAAAGAATTTTTCCAACAATTATAGCTTACGCTAATATATCATATTGCTGGCCCGATTTTGATATTTGGTTTAAACACTCTACATACCTGGTGCAAATGTAGTTGAAAAAGCTGTAGTGGTATTTATTGTATCGTTAACTGTAGTATTTGCAGCAATAGCTAAAATTTTAAAAAATATTATTTAGAGTCAGAATTTTCCCAATAACTATTGGTAATGCCTATTTATCAGATTGCCGGCAATACTTTGGCATTTGGCTTAAATACTCTACATACCTGCTGCAAATGTAGTTGAAGAAGCTGTAGCAGTACTTATTGTAGTATTAACTGTAGTACTTTCGGCCAAAGCTAAAAAAAATTTAAAATATGGTTTTGGAGTAAGATTTTTCTCAGTAAGTATTGCTGATGTTTATTTATCATATTGCTAGCAATACTTTGGCATTTGGCTTTAATACTCTACATACCTGGTGCAAATGTAGTTGAAGAAGCTGTAGCAGTACTTATTGTAGTATTAACTGTAGTACTTTCGGCCAAAGCAAAAAAAAATTAAAACATGGTTTTGGAGTAAGATTTTTCCCAGTAAGTATTGCTGAAGTTTATTTATCATATTGCTGGCAATACTTTGGCATTTGGCTTTAATACTCTACATACCTGGTGCAAATGTAGTTGAAGAAGCTGTAGCAGTACTTATTGTAGTATTAATAGTATTACTTTCGGCCATAGCTAAAAAAATTTCAAATTGTGATTTTGGAATAAGAAACTTTCCAATAATTATTGCTAATGCTTATTATATCATATTGCTGGCAAATGCTTTAATATTTGGCTTAAATACGAAATAGGCTTTAATCACTCACGATTAGCTAATATTAATCCTTACTTAGCGTTGAACAGACTTAAGCATTGCTTGTTGTTTGGCAATGGCTTTAAATTGAGAAAATTTAAAATATTCAAAAATAGCAAATCTTTAGATATTTGTGCTTGAAGATAATATTTTTATATTAAAAGTTGATTCTATACAATAAGGAATATTAATATTTGCAATATTTGTACCGAGCGAGCAAAAATTATTTTCATCAAAGAGGACCTTGCATCTAAGGACGTAATGCGTAGCAATACCTGTTGGGTGTCAGTAACTACCTGAATTAACAATCAATCAGTTATTCCGTCATTTTTGACAGTCGTTACAAGTAATTTGATTCATCGCTAATTTTTCCAATTTCTTGAACAATTTACACAATGGGCTTTATGGAACAGCACAAAATATTCATGGTTGAAGCGTATTTTCGAAACGGGGTTAGAATAAATGGTGAGTGGCAATACAATCCGGGTTTGTGCATGGACGATTTTCACGAACATTTTCCTAACGTTGCTTTTATTGCTGGGGATTTTTATCATTGCCTGAAAAGAACCGTGGCTGTGTTTAGGGAAACAGGTTCTATGCAACACAAAAAAGGAGCAGGAAGACCATCTGTAAGAACAGAAGAACTTGTTGCAAACGTTCGTGAAATAATTAATGCAAAACACGCCAACAAATTGTATAAGACGCCTGTCCCAAGAAGTGGGAAGATCTTATGGAACATGCAGGACTATTCTTAAGAAGCAGCTAAATTTAGTTCTTTATAAAGTGCAAGTATTCCAAGAAGAAGAATTATCAAGAAATACAAGCCGCAAATTTTGAAAGACGCAGGAATTACTCTCAATGGTTTACCCAAAATTTAAAGGAAAGAAATGATTTATTAGACCTGACATTTTTTTCGGATAAAGCCTGGTTCCACCTCTCCGGTTATGTGAATCCTCAGAATACACGCATGTGGAGTAGTGAAAATCTCCATTTTTTTGTAGAGTCCATATTGCGCCCTCAAAAAATTGGTGTCTGGTTAGCTGTTTCTGGTTTAGCCAATTTCAGCAATTTATGTAATTATTTTTCTTTCTCTTTCTGTATATTCTTACTTTGTTAATTTTGTAAACAACAAAATTAAATTTGTATTTGTCTACTTATTTTATTACTCGTTAGTTTGGCATATCATGTCATAATATGAATTTGGCAAAATCTTAACCTAGATTTGGTTACATATATCGACTCCATATCATTGTGATCTAAACCAAGCCCTACGTTTTTTAATCCAAGCCCTCTTTGATGCAAATAATTTTTGCTCGCACGGTAATAAAATCCTTACATACTTGGATTTGCTCCCAATATAAACACAGGTATAAAAGCTGGATCAGCACCTCTTGTAGTCTTAACTGTTGTACTTTCGGTCATCGCTAAAAAGTAAGAAATAATATTAATACGTAAACTCATCAATAAAATTATCGCTAATGCTAATAGGTCATAAGTATCGTCAGCAATAAATTATAAGGGTGTTGTCTATTATGATAAACCAGTATTATTGGGATATCGATAACCATAATAGGCAATTCGTACACCTCAGCGTTACATGACCGCTCCGCTAAGACGCTTCCGATTTTGGTCTGACAATTTTACATATTTATATTATGCAACAACAATAACTTTTAAATATTCGAGAGAAGAAGATTATTTTACGTACTTGATAAAAAAGTTGGTGAAGAATCGATAGCAATACTTGTAGTATTGATTGTAGTATTTTCGTTAATAGCTAGAAATTAAAAAAAAAAATTATTGCAGTAGGTATTAAGTATCATCATTATTTGTACCGTGCGAACAAAAATTATTTGCATCAAAGAGGGCCTTGCATCTAAGGACGTAATGCTTAGCCGTAGAGCTTAATACCTGTTGGGTTTCAGTAACTACCTGAATTAACAATCAATCAGTTATTCCGTCATCTTTGACAGTCGTTACAAGTAATTTGGTTCATCGCTAAGTTTTCCAATTTCTTGAACAATTCACACAATAGGCTTTACGGAACAGCACAAAACATTTATGGTTAAAGCATATTTTCGAAACGGGGTTAGAGTAGATTGTGAGTGACAATACAATCCGGGTTTGTGCATGGACGATTTTCACGAACAATTCCTTAACCTTGCTTTTATTGCTGCGGACTTTTATCGTTGCCTGAAAAGAACCGTGGTTGTGTTTAGGGAGACATGTGTCTGTAAGAACAGAAGAACTTGTTGCAAACGTTCGTGAAATAATGCAAAATACGCCAACAAATTATATAAGACGCCTGTCCCAAGAAGTGGGAAGATCTTATGGAACATGCAGGACTATTCTTAAGAAGCAGCTAAATTTATTTCCTTATAAAGTGCAAGTATTCCAAGAAATACAAGCCGCAGATATTAAAAGACGCAGGAATTACTCTCAATGGTTTACCCAAAATTTATCGGAAATAAAGTATTTAATAGACCTGACTTTTTTCGGATGAAGTCTGGTTCCACCTCTCCGGCTCCGGTTAAGTGAATTCTCAGAATACACGCATGTGGAGTAGTGAAAATTCCCATTATTTTGTAGAGTCCACATTGCACCCTCAAAAAATTGGTGTCTGGTTAGCTGTTTCCCGAAGAAGAATTGTTGGTCCTATTTTTTTCCATGACACAGTTACAGCACAGTGGTATAGAGACAATATTTTAAATCCATTTGTGGAGCAATTACTTGACGACGAACTAAGTTTCGGATATTTTCAACAGGACGGTGCAACCGCCCATACAGCCGCCGAAACTATTAACTACTTACACTTACGCAATTCTTTCGACGACAGATTGATCAGTTTTCGATCAGACATTGAATTCCCACCTAGATCACCTTGTTTAACCGTTATGGATTACTTCGTTTTTCCTCTTTTAATGAACACTATTTTTGAACCAGTTGCAAATTTAGAACAATTACAAGAAAGGATTATCCAAGAATGTGGTAACATTTCTTTAGAGATGCTGGTTAACACTTTCGAAAATATAAAGAGACGTTTGAATTTATCCTTGGAGCATGGCGATACATCCCATAAATACGATCTTTTATGGTATCTTTATGAATTTCGTGAAGTTGTCGACCACGAGATGACAAAATACCTACATTATTGCTATTCTTAAAATCTACATCTTTCTCTATCCCCTTTGCATTAAATCGTTGGATTGTTGAACACGAAACTCCCAAAGTATCAAAAATTCTCTAAAACAAATAAGTATTTATAAAAACATTGCCCTACTTTATATTTTTCATGTTTTCACGATTCCTGCTTTATTATAATATCTACTTACCTGGTAAACTGCGTGAATGGATAAAATAGTCTTTCCGGCGTCACTTTCTCTTTGAAAATAATGAAATAATTTTAAAATTAATGCTTGTTCTTTTTCACAATACCGTGACATTTTTTGAAATAATGTTAATTAAAAATGTCACTGTCAAAAATGACAATAAAACTTTTTTGACTGGTAAAATTATACGACATTCATTACTGACGCAAGATCTATCTCACCTAGTTCACGAATGTTAGAAAGATAAGCACTAGTCGTGACGTAAAGGTCAGCAGTCATTGAACAGCCTTTATACCTAGTAATATTGTACACACAATGAATTTCAATTAAGAAATATTATATATATTCGTTTAGCCGGCAGAGGGCGTCAAAGTAGATTACTTTAACATTAGTGTTAAAAATAAATTAATACAAAGATCTTTTTAATTTTTATTATTACCATAATATTTATTGTACAGGGTAAGTCAACCATAAAGTAAAGTTCATTATCTCATTTGTTTCGGGAATTACCAAAAAATGTTAAAAATACAAGAGTTTTAGAGAATGTTAATTTGCACAGTTTAAAATTATTTTTGATGATACAGGGTGGTTCAAAAAATCGTGGCGAATATAACATAAGTTTTTTTTCTCCACGACCATTACTGAATGCAATAATTCCAAAATCATTTTTGATAATAGAATGTAAAAATTCTCGATCTTGAGTTGGAATATTTATTCCGAAACACTTGCTTCTTATGCGTTTTGCGTGTATTTTCATTCCATAACAAGATACGGAATGAATATTCTGTAATTGATATAAACGACATAGGTTGCCATGAATTTCGAAACTGTCAGTGTCAGATAAAAATGGCCGCGTTGTAATAATTATTTTCAGACAAATTTTAGTGCCAGTCAAAAAATGAGTAAAAAATCGGATGAATCAGATATGGAACTGGATGGTCGTGGAGAAAATATAGTCTGCTACTCGGTTAGAATGAAAATTCGATACTCGTGGTTCCTCACGCTCGCGTTCGGAATCTTCCACTCGGATCGAATTTTCATTCCAACCTCGTTACAGAATCCACTATTATGGAACACCCTATTTTTAATTTATTTTTAAATTTTACATGAAATTCTATACCTAACCTACCTAACCAGCAAATGGTAATTTATTTGTGGATACGACTTTGCGTTTGCTTTACCCCTATATCTCAACCCTACTTTCTGAGACGATGTAGACTATTTCCATAAAATTATATGTTTTATAGAGTTCTAGGTTTTAATGACTTACCAGCGGTTGAGGCGGTATCATTGGAAGGAATGCAACTAAGAAAAAAACAAAAAATATAAAAAAGCATCTTTTAAAGGTAAATTTTATCTAATTAGATTAAACAAACGTATTTTGCGATCAACGAGTGCTTTATTTCCTATACTGAAAATAGATTTTAACAAACCGAATAAGCGAACAATGAACTGATAAAGCATTGTGAAATGATATTGTTAATTTGTGGTACTTATCTACCTAATTAATTTATAATTAAAAAGAGGTGTTCTAATACAAATTAGTCTATTTTAAATTTTCCAAAGCTGTAATAACATAAAGAATCAAATTATAATTTAACTAGTAACCGGTTATTTATAAAAAAAAATCATTGATAGATAGAACAATGCGCATCCTGACTGAGACAGCCAAATGAAAAATGTTACACAGACAGATACATATTGTAAATAATACTATAATTTAAAAAAAACTTTTTATACAGGGTGTGTCATGTAACAGTGGCCAATACCAACTTTCTTATTTTAAATGCAACACCCTATATATTATTCAATTTTTGGATTCTTCAGAAAATTTTAGGTATATATTTCATGTACAATATCCTATACCTATCTTCAACTGTTTCGGAAACATTAAATGTTTTCAGATTTATTGCATTTCAGCGTTTCTTTTTACTGCCACTGTTACATGACACACCCTATATAAAAAAATTTCATTGAAAAAAATGCGCAACTAAAAATACCAATCGACGTGTCCGATTTGGCATACACTGTATAAGCTAGCCTAGACAATGATCAGTGCTATTACACGAAAAGCCAGAGGTCCTGGGCTCGATCCTCACCGGTGACATAAGAAGTTTCATTAGAAAAAAACCTTTTCTGCATGCCCCAACCGGTTTTTAGTTATATTAAAGAAGTACGTGAAAAACTTTCCTGTCGATAATAATTGTAGGCACCTACTGAATGAAGCAAGTCGTGTCTAACACAAAATGTTTTTCTTCAAACTCCGATTGACTCCATTTTACGATATAAAATTCCCACGACCGTCACAGAAGAATCCCACCTCTTAAGAACGTCAACCATAGAATGCAATAAATGATGTTTTATTGCTTCTTTTTTTCATCACTAAGGGTAAATGGATATTTATTTGGTGTTACTAAACTTATAATGTAACGATAACAGAATTCATCTTGGACCATCATTGAGACCATCATTAAATAAATGGTCTAATAGTTGTAATTATTATTCTTCTTGTGTTTTTAGCTTTCAGGTACTCTAATGGGAATAAAGTTATTCCTTGTCGAGAATTAAAACAAGATTTTCTCATGTAGCATCGTTGGATAGTCAATTAACCTATCATAGACAATTTACCTTTAAATAAGCAAACAATAACCACAAAAGTGGCAGATTTATGGCCTCGCGCATGTAAACAAAGCTACACATGATTAGACATGCGCACTCCAACATTATTGTTTGACGAATGGGAAAATAGACAGGTCCAGGCTTTAAAATTTAAATTCTCGCCAAAAAATTGTACTTTCTTCTTGTTGGGAAAAATGGAGTGATTTCTGGCATTTTTAGTAGTAGCAAACCTATCAGATTTTAATGATAGAAACTTGTTTTTAAAGTTTTGTTTTTAAAATTTGTTTAAAAATGATTCGTCGTCGTGTTCTTAGTTCGAAAAGGAAGCGAACAAGAAGAAGTGAATTAAACTAGTCTTATAAAATCGAATATAAAAAACAAACAAAATCAGCAAAATAACCAATCTACGGTGTTATCGCGTGCCTAATCTCAAGTCAAATATTAGTTGGTATATAACTTGTATTGATTTTTACAATTTGGCAAAAACGTGGGTACATGTAAAACATTTTTAAGTAAAATTTCTTGTTCAAGAATTTGAAAAGTGTTTGCCCGAGAACTTGACCCGTGGAATACTGGCTTTATTAAGCTTAATGTCGGTGTATACAGATTTTAACCAAAAAATTAACCAACGAGCAACTTTGACGGAATTAATTTTCTCACAATCAGACACAATTCACTACCCAATAAACATTTTCCGTAACTTATAGTAACACCAGGTTATATAATGGTTATATAAAGGTAATAGAGGTATATAAGAAGGTTTCGTAGTTTTATAATCTGTGCTTTTTGGTAACCTATTGTTATAACGGGTTTATAAAATCACTATAACCTACAAGTATATAAGAAGGCTACGTAACTGTTTTCATCACCATTTTATAAAACTTGTAGTAATCGTTACCAATGGTTTTATAAACAGGTTATATAAGGTTTGCCGTTGCCTCATTTATACAACTTAAATACTTTTAGTTATGTAGAAGTACTATTGATCACCATAAAAAAAACTGGCAAATGGTAGTGTTAGCTATGGTATAATATGAAACTTTTGGTGATATATCAGTAACGACCGCTTCTTCTATACAACTTCGCCAACACTATAAGTAACACAAATTACCCCAATAGGCCCAATAAACCTTCTTGTCTATAAAATGGCCGTCTGTCATATTTGAACGCAAACACGTAAGGTTTTTGATATTTCTCGTATTTTACAATGAATAATTGGAAAAAATAAAACACAGCACTTCATTTTCGCCATAAAATTTCGAAAAACTTTAAGCAAATTTTAAATCCACAACCAGGATTATTAGTGGTCATAACCTTAAAATCCGTTGGCAGTGTCAAGTTAAAAAAATAATTTCTACTGCAGATGCAAGTCCATGTAATGTCTTGGAAGATGATTATTATTACTTAATAATTTTATTTTCATTTTTCATCAATACCTTTGATTTGAAGTATTTTTATTAGCAGTTTAAACCCGTACGACTAATAAACACACTACATTTTTCTGATACGAGAATAAAGAAGGTTGCCTATCTAAAAGATAATGTTAAATTGCTTTAAGTAACATAATGATGTTAAATGTATAAAATGTTACTATTCGTTATATAAGGTCACCATGGGTGATATTATGCATTCCAACGTTTATATCGTTACAACATTGATTCCGCCATGATTGTTTAGTTAAATTTAGAACTATTAAAAAGGGACGTTACAAAAACACAAAATTTGACAACAATCAATACGAAATAAACGCTTACTTATCCAATGGTGGCATATACTAATAACATTTGGTGTTAAATCATCGTAAAATTAAAAAAAAAAACATATGTTTTTCTGAAAATCTGACCTAAATTTGATTGTTATTGGGTATTTTAAGGGCCTCTGCATTTTTTGGAAGTATTTCTTCTATTTTTGCAGCAAATAACTGTTCCCACCTAAATTTTGGGTAATACGTGAGTGCAAAGCATAAAATCAAACTACCTATATAACATTTTCTTCTATATTTATTATTTAATTTAGCGACCGCTATCTGTAATAGTCAATCTCATACACCAATACCGATTTAATATTGTGGAAAAAGAAAAAGACATAATAATTAATAAAGTGTGCCTAAGAGAGAGAAATGTATACGCCTTCAATAAAAATAAGTGACAGATGGGAATGACATAACAGATAGAAGTGACAAAATTTGGTAACGGAAATATTTCGAGGACCTTTATACCACTAATTTATATCACTAAAGGTGTTAAGACGCGGTTATTTATGTTATATAGTACTTACTACAACCTTTCTGTTACTTTTAGTTAGATAACTTAAATTTTTATTGCGTTACTAAATAAAGGTTTCCGCAACCTTTATAAACTCCCCATTTAAGTGTTTTAAGGGTTTTATTAGAGTAACAGAAATATTTCTATTACTAAATATATCACTCTAAGTTATTTAGGGTAGGTGATATAGCATTAACTGTAAATAATATATAACCAAAAATGTTTATTGGGTAAACTACACAAAAACTAGAAATCCGTAAATATTAAACACCCACAATCCACAAAAGAACCTCTACAAGAAATCCACAGAGAAACCTTAAAACACAAGAACAAAAATGGCGGCCGAGTCGGTTCTGGAGTGTATTTTGAGCATGTCGCTAAAGTAGGACAGGCCGATAACACGATGTTTGTGCGCATGCCCGAAGGTGCCCAGAGGGAAGGCAGCTGACCGGCGAGTCATGCGCTCGGACGAATTTTTTCACCCATAAAACGTAACTTTTGTTTGCGCAGGAGATAAGCTGTACGTATCTAAAGGTAAATTGTCTATCGTACCTATAGATGGTACATGTCATTTATAAATGCTATTAAAATGTGTAAAAACATAGTTTGTTGGAGAGAGGCGGTGAAGAGCTGGCTGGGGCCGGGAGTAGGGATTATGGTGGATTTAACTTTGAATTCCGCAATACATTTTCTGTGGACATCCCCAAAGTGAATTGAATGAAACAAAGTCATTATGGCCTCAGACCAATGTCGTGATGGTCTCATCTTTGGGGGCGGATCTCTTACTGCTGCGTCGCCATACTGCAGACTTTTTATAAGGTTTTAGACAAAGATTTAAATTTCCCACATCATGTTAATACTTTTAACAGCGTAAGTGGAGGGGCGCAATTTGTATGGTTGATTTACTTCAGAATGGAGTACGATTTTGTCAATAGGTTCATTTGTTATTGTTTCATCCATAGGTACATACCAGATCTCCAGATCATTGTGGAAATAATTATTTATAGTTAACCTTTGTATTGTATAAGGAACAGTAATATAAACAGATTTTTCTTCCATATTATTGAGCCTAATGAATAAAAATTAAGCAATTACTTGAAGTAATTACTTTTTAGTAAAATCAATTGCCTGACTAGCAAATGGTATAAGTAAAAGCAATTGCTAGATCTGGATATGAATACAATTTTGAAGCAATTGCTGTTTTTCTTACACCTCTGTAGTAGCAAATGCTTATTCAAGACAAGTTCAGACGTGTCTTATCCACTTGGTCAGATTATAGATTTCATGTTCAGTTTGGTGCCTAATTTGCAAAAGACTTGACGTAAATAAAACAACGTTGGTCTATTTATTAAGTACAATAGTAATCTGTTACGTTTTTGTAAAAAAGAGGAAACTTATATTTGTGATATGGCACATTTCAGTGAAAATGAAGAAAGTGATAGTAGTGATGAAGAAACTGATATTCGTTCATAAATTGAAGGAACATAAATAAATCTCCCTGACCGCAACCGTTTAGCTTCCACAACAGCTTCAGCATTTGTAGGAAATTTAATAAAAATATTGGCCTTCTCCAAAACTGCATCCATTACAGAAGTGTATATTTCTTACAGACAGTAGTTTGGTGAACACCGAGTTCTTCACCTACAGAATTTTGAAAGCCCGGATCCGACAATTGCTGCAGAAAGACTTTCATCTTATTTAAAGGTGACAGTGCACTCCCTCGCCTTTCACCAGTATTAGCCAAAAAATAATTTGCCAACCACTCAACATTTTCGCAGTCAAATCGATATAACTTTCTGAAATCATCATATCTGCAATTTTTACGTACACTGTAGATTTTTCTTTTACGGACGTTCATATATTCAGCCATAATAGAAGACACAAATTAAGAGCAATTCACGTTTATGCCGCGAAGAACTAAACTTGACTGCTACCAAGCAAATGATGCAGGGGTCGACCTACCTTAAAAAGTTGAAAGCAATTGCTACACTAGAAAAAGCAATTCCTTAATTTATTCATCCCATTTTAAGCAAACAATAGCAATTGCTTCTATTTTTTAAGAAAAAGCATTGACTAGAAGCAATTCCTGCACTTTTAAGCAATCGCTGGACGCAAAAGCGATTACTTTAGTTGTTATTTATTGGCTTTCTAGAAATTACTTCGATTTTATAAGAAAAAGCAATCGCTACATTTTTATTCATTAGGCTGATAATCTATTTTTAGCATTTGCATTGTTATATACGAAGTTTAATAGTTTTGTTCACATCAGCTTAATTTTTAAATGCGGGAACAAGTAAGTATCATGTTCCTCTATAGGAACACCTCTTAAAGGGTAAAATAAAAGTTCTCAAGTGGTACCGCAGTTATTAAGATAAAATTCATTTAACTAGAAGAACGCAATGATTGAAGTTAGCTGCCGCAAGAGAAGTTTAATACCAAACAAGTGTTTTCATTAATTTTATGATAAAGTTATCTTAAAGAAATGAGCGTGTTAGTGATAATAAAATTTAAGAGCTATGTAGGTATTCAAATGTTGTTCTAATTAAAACTATTCGATGTAAAGGAACGAGTACGATAATTTTTACTTTTAAAAACACCTTATTTTGTCATAAAAAACAATTATTGCCTGTCGCTTCCAATTTTATTTTAAGTGGAAACAATTTTTTTAATTTTAAATATAAATTTTGGCATTCAGCTCTTTTCCAGTAAGTAAGTACTAGTGTTGTGAATTGTTCCAATAATGGTATCCACAGATAAAAATGTTAACAAGAATTATTTTTATTTACTTTTTTCCTGATTAACTACACCACTGCATTGGCAAATAATACAGATTATAACCATACCAGTGAAAAAATAATTGCGAATTAAAAGAATCCAATTTTCCACAAATCACACACACTGACCCACACCACGCCCTATTTAGGGTGTTTGGAGGCGCCGAAGGCGCTCTTTTGCGCCCGCTTAAAATGAATAGTTAGGAATTCGACCAGCAATATAATTATTTTTAAATATTAGGTTTCACGAGAAAAATCTTCAATTTGCAAGGTCAGGGTCAAATTTTCGTAAAATTTAGTCGAATTTTGACATAATATTTTAAAATTGAATAGTTACCTGGACACCTGATGCTAACTGTGTTTGCTCGATTTCATATCCTAACTAGGATGGATATGAAATTATATCCGTTCAGTTAACTGGAATTGCCTACTTAGCCATTCTGTAGATTGTGCAAGAAATACCTAATATGCAGATGGAAGTAGAGAAAAAACTATTTATTCTAACTAAAATATAAAGATAAAATCTCATCCGAAAACATTAATATTAATAACAATAACTGTAAATAATCCGCGTTATGTAAATGATTGTTTTCTTGATCGTAGGTGTGCAAAATCGTTTATTATGTCATCAAAATTTATTCCTAGTAAGATCTCATTTTCTATGCACATTAAGGATAGACTATTTAGTCTCTCTTGCAGCATGGTATTCCTCAGTTCGTTTTTGATTCTAGCCAATTTAGAAAATGTACGTTCTCCACTGCAGTTAGTTATCATTATTGATAAAAATATTCTCAATGAAATGGCAACGTTAGGAAATGTATCCTCTAATTTGTTAGTTGTTATAATATTGTATAGGTCCAATAAACTGATTTCCTGGATTTTATATTTTTCGTCTGAATTTAAATATTCTGCCAAAAAAATGCATTCCAACTCTAATTCTTTTCCATTGACATCAGAACTGTAATTTTCTACAAATCTTGAACAACTAAGGTGCAAATCGACTTTACTGATTGTTTTTAAAATTGTGAGGAAACCAAACCGATTGAATATGCTGTCGTATGCAGCAAATCGCCGGTTAAGTTCAGCTATTAATGAATCCATAATTGGGAAAAAACTTCAATTTAAAATTTTTCTTTGCCACTAATTAGACATACGTTTTTCTAATTGGTTATCAATGTTATCATCATTATCATTACTAGTTTTATTGATGGTTTTTGGTGCTGGGACCCCGAAGACGAAGACAGCGGGACCGTGGGGCCCCTAAGACAGCGGAGCCCTGGGCCCGGGCCCGGTGGGCCCGTACGAAAAGACGGCACTGGCCTGGTCAATTGACCGAGATTTTGACCGGGTCAAATTCGGTCAAAAACTTTTGCAGCCTTTTGTGAAAGAAATTGGTTCTCGTGGGGCATTGTCCATAGCAAGCTTCGCAACCGATTGAAAACCACTCGCTCAGGAAAGCTTGATTATATAAAGTACAACTTAAAGCTGTTAAGTATGGCAGTGGAAATAAAAAAAATGGAAATTCGGAGGAACCAGCGCTAAATTTCAGTAGTGAGGATGAAACGAGTGATTCAGATTCTGAAGAACATAAAGGCAATGCCGGGGGGTGAGTTCTGTGACGAAGATGATGTACCTTTATCTAAGCTAACTTATACCAAAGCCAGTACTGCCAGCCGTCTCTCATTCCATCATCAATCAGTCACTATTACTTCATTAGTAATTTAGTATTGTTAGATTAATATTAAACATAATATTTATGACATTTTTGTGTTTTTTGTACCTAAGAATGGTTTCTTTATTTTTTGTTAGCTGTTTTTTAATACAGGCACGTTTCTATCTAATTACTCATGGCTTCATTTCTTTTGACAAAACTGAGGAATTTGACCGGGGCTTAGTCAATTGACCGGTCAATTGACTGGTCAATTGACCACAAAAGACCTATATCTAACCAAATCTAGGTTAAAATTTTGTCAAATTCATTTTATGACATGATATGCCAAACTAATGAGTAATAAAATAAGTAGACAAATACAAATTTATTTTTGTTGTTTACAAAATTAGCAAAGTAAGAATATACAGAAAGAAAAATTGTATTTCTTGGAATACTTGCACTTTATAAGGAAATAAATTTAGCTGCTTCCTAAGAATAATAGTCCTGCATGTTCCATAAGATCTTCCCACTTCTTGGGACAGGGGTCTTATACAATTTGTTGGCGTATTTTGCATTATTTCACCAACGTTTGCAACAAGTTCTTCTGTTCTTACAGATGGTCTTCCTGCTCCTTTTTTGTGATATATAGAACCTGTTTCCCTAAACACAGCCACGGCTTTTTTCAGGCAATGATAAAAATTCACAGCAATAAAAGCAACGTTAGGAAAATGTTCGTGAAAATCGTCCATGCACAAACCCGGATTGTATTGCCACTCACCATTTACTCTAACCCCGTTTCGAAAATACACTTCAACCATGAATTTTTTGTGCTGTTCCGTAAAGCCCATTGTGTGAATTGTTCAAGAAATTGGAAAAATTAGCGATAAATCAAATTACTTGTAACGACTGTCAAAGATGACGGAATAACTGATTGATTGATCGTTAATAATTCAGATAGTTACTGACACCCAACAGGTATTAAGCTCTACGGCTGAGCATTACGTCCTGAGATGCAAGGCCCTCTTTGATGCAAATAATTTTTGTTCGCACGGTATCTTATTATCGTTTGTAATTTATTTGAATTGTACTTGTAAAAAGTGTATTTTATTAATTTTATGAATCCTATAATATGTGACTTAACAGTAAGTTTGATAACAGCGTTTCTTTTGATGCATGTATTAAATATACGTGGACCATACAGCTAACCAGACAAACTGTGAACCCTCGAATCTGTGATTTCTTTAAAACGTAAACAATTTTTTTACACTATAAGAAGTCTATGATGTGGAAAATACATTTTTCACACTTTTTTTGAAAAATACTATAATTAGGAATTGAGAATTGGCGATACAATTAATTCCAAAGTAACCCAATTTAAAAAGGACAAGCTGAGCTAATTGATACAGGAACCACTAACCATTTATTATTATAATAATATTCAACACTCTCCTTTATTAACTGTTTATTGGCTAATCTCTGCGAAAACACCCTTGCATTACACCCTAAACGACTATATCCGAAACCTCTTATTAAAACTCATTAATGCTCCATTTACTCTAAAAGGTAAACAAAATCCTTAGCGATCCTGTGTCGACTCCAAATCAATTTAAAGCTATCTTTACATATTACATTAGCCAGCTCACATTCAATCAATCACTGGCCTCAAATATTTGTTTATTCTCAAATTCTATTGGATGGGGGCGTATCCCCAATGACGTCACTATACTCACCGATAAAAACTGAACCTAAAGTTATTAGAAATTATGGCTATATGCATGGTTCACTTCGGGTTAAGAGAAAGAGCACTTAAGAACTCTTAACTTAAAGGTTATTTTGTGAAACCCGAGCTCGAGGGTGTCGGCTAACGCACTCCTACGATTGACTATTTGTCAGGCTCCTTAAGAACGATGTGCATAATTAAGTTAAGCTTTGTGTTGAGTGCAACTGCGTAAATTGAAAGCAAATCTGTATCAAATTGGATTTGTAAAAAATAATGTTTCAATCATTCGAGGACGGTATTCAAAATTGTGATACAACAAGTGGTAGTTTAGTGACTCCCTTTTCCGTAAAAGACATTTTGAACATGAACATGCCGGGCGATACAGATTTTTACGTTAAAAAAGAATCGTTTTCTAGTCACCACCAACAATTTTGGGATAATACTTATTCCAATTCTAATGAACAGTTGAGTAACTATTACTATAACGAAGACAATGGAATGTGGTACAATAAAAGTGTAAACTGTGATAATCCTTATAGTGACAATGCTCCTCCACATATGACCCATATTCAACAAATGAATTCCATGTATACTTGCAATGTGTATCAAGACAACCAACATAGGGAGCATGGCTACGAAAAGATTGATAGTCCAAGTAAGTCTATGTTAATAATGATTAGGGGAACAGTTTTTTATGTCATGGTTTTAAAAAAAATTAAATTATGTTGTTTAGAAACAATAATTCTGAATAGAATTTCTTAAAACCAAGGTCTTCCAAAAGGTTGATATTATTGATTATAAGGACAAGGGACAAGGGTTCAATTTTAAGATTAGATATATCTATTATAAGGATTAAATTAAATTGGTTTGGTTATATTTCTGATATACCTAAGAAATAGAACCAACTTTTTTTTTGATTACACACATTATTTTTGTTCCATAAAACTATTTCCCTAATCAAACAGACATTCCTCTGACAATGGTCTCTAAATTGGTGCATGTTATGATTTACCATTTTAGACTAAACTAGAGGGTACCAGCGGCTTCGTTTGCGCAATTGTATGGTTATAAATTCGCTATCGAAACAAAGCAACAGGTACCATACACCAAAAACCTTTAATAGGTTCCCTTATTATTTTTAGAAAAATCTTTGGTGCTTTCTTACATTATTTCTTTCTCCTTCAATAAAAATTTAATTTATCGTTCGTCTCCTATTTTTGTTAATGAAAAAAATACCGAATCATCATTCTTAAAAAATATATCTATTCCATTAAATATTAGACTAAGTACAATTTTAATAGGGATCCCGGATCCTTCTGGAATTTTATACAAGTCAAAACCAAACGTAGTGGTGTACCAAGAGAATTGATGCACAATAATAATTTTTATAACAATTCTGATGACATTGCGAGTGCCTTTAGAATTCATTTTATATCTGTATTTAGAGTGTCTGATGTGCCTAGCAATTATGACTTTTCTCAGAAAAACAGTAATTTTAGTTTTTCTTTCATAACTGAGACCGATGTTTTAAATAGCAAAAAAAAGGCTACAGGCGATGACAATATACCAGTCTACATCTATAAAGGCTTAGCTGAGCTACTGGTACGTCCAATAATACATATATTTAATTTGGCAATTAAACAAAATCATTTTCCAGACAAACTGAAAACATCAGTAATCACTCTTATATATAAGTCTGGTCAGATTAATGACGTCGGCAATTATCGGCCTATCAGTCTTATAAATGTATTAGCAAAGATTTTTGAGATTATTTTGTTTGATGACTTGTATAATGCTTTGAAACCAAACTTATCACCCCACCAACATGGCTTTGTGACAGACAAGTCTACAATTACAAACCTATGTGTTTTTTCATGCCTCTCAGGCAATTGCACACAAAAACCAGCTTGATGTTATATATACAGATTATGAAAAGGCTTTCGACAAGGTCGATCATAGAATACTCCTTGATAGGCTGGTTGATTATGGATGTACTCAACAAGCGTACAATTTTCTTAAATCTTATCTTTCACAGATGATACTAGTGGTGAAAGTTGGTAAAACGTATTCTAAAAAGTTTGTGGCCACCTCACAAGGAAGTAATTTAGGCCCACTGTTATTTGTTTTATTCATTAATCCGCTGCCTGCATGAGTGCATCAAAGAATCAACCGGCCTTCTGTTTGCAGATGATTTTAAATTGTTCAAGATAATATATACTAAAGAAGACCGTACCCAATTACAGCATGATTTAAATAGAGTTTCTGATTGGTTTGAAGGTTACAAAATGCATTTAAATGTTAAAAAGTGTTCCGTGATGTCGTTTACGCGAAAATTAAATTATTTTATCGATGACTATTATGTAAGTGAAACAAAACTTGACCGGAAAAATGATGTTAAGGACCTCAGAGTAATTTTCCGGATAAATATAAAATTTAACAATCATTATATGTATATTTTAAATAAGGCTTATAAGTGTTTGTTAGCCACAATTATTAAATTATACAATGGTTTGGTGAGACCATCTCTGGAATATGCAAGCCAAATTTGGAGGACCCCTGCGTTAACTTTTACTAACCATGTTGAAAAAGTATGGAAACGTTTTCTAAGATTTCTATATATCAGAAAAAATAATGCATATCCATACATGGTTTCATACAAGGCAATGTTAAATAGTTTTTAATTCACAACTTTATTGCATAGAAGCAACAAAATAGCTGTCATGTTCATATACCATATTGTCAATCATACCAAATACAAAGACTGTGGCTTAATTAATTACATAGGGATTAAAGTACCAAAGATTAATATTAACCTTAGAATTACAAACAATGATTTATTTAATATTAGTGAAAATATATCCCCGTTAAGTCGTATGTTGGTACAGTGCAATGAATTAAACATAATAAAACCTTTTGATATGTTCCTTGTTAATGTTAAGCAAATTGAAAAACTGTTTGACAATAATGCAGAGATTTAAAATATTGTTTTATTGTTCTGTTATATTATTTTATATTGTCATTAGCACAACTAATATTAGTTAAGTACCTACTTGGATTTTTTTAGTTTCTACCCTTTACCTATAAGTACATATAGGTGTATCCTAAGTGTGTTTGTAAAGCGAACAATAAATAAATAAATAAATAAAATTACAGATCGTTAATAGCTCTCACAGAACCTTTCTATGGACTTTGCGTTTATAAACACCCTTAGGGGTTGAATTTATTGAAATACTAAAATAGGTCAAAAAAGTCCGTCATAAAATACTATATATTTTCCAATATAACTTTTATAACCCCTTTGATCCCTTTGGGGCAGCCGTAAAAATGAATAAGCCTTTCATTACTTATATTTTTAAAGTAGTTATGCTGAGATTCAAGAAATTCGAACTAAAAATATCTTTTCACCTCTTCGGGGGCCGATTTGTATTGTTATGTATTAAAAAAAAACCAGACGAATAATATTTTTTCAATAGAAACTTTTATACCCGCTTTTTACCCCTTTGTGGACCGATTTTTAAAAATAAGACACGCGTGTTTTATTAATAACTAGCGTGTACCCGGCATGCGTTGCAACCCGCTGGTATAAATACAAACCCGAACAAACCCGATATATTAGTACCCGGCATGCCACTTTCTGAAATTGCACCCGTGCGAAGCCGCTAGTTATACATAAAAACCTTTCCCTTGAATCACTCTATCTATTAAAAAAAACCGCTTCAAAATCCGTTGCGTAGTTTTAAAGATTTAAGTATATAGGTAGGGACGGACAGACAGCGACAGTGACTTTGTTTTATACTATGTTAAGATTGTACATAACGGTATTTATGCTGAAATATTTATTCCCCCAAGGGGCAAAATATATACTAATAATATTGACAAATAAGATGTACGCTACAATCTTTTCTACTTCTAAATTGTATATTTCTTTCGGATTAAGCTGCTAAATATAAAACCTTTTTGTTTTGTCTCTTGATATCTCTTCCTATCTTACTTCGTTTTCGAGAAAAAAAAATAAGGATAAATAAAGAATGTCTTAAAATTTCCGATACCATTTTATAGCAAACATTTAATTTCCTACCTATTTTTCGCTTACTAGTTGCAGAATTCTCTTCGACCGCATGTAGGACATCCTCCTCATCTGCGGGAGTTTGAATTGTACGAGGTCTTCCCTCGGAGGTATTATGTTTAATGTCAAATATAGCTTTATTATCACAAGAATATACTCTCATTGACAAAGCATTGTTTAAATTTAACGTAAAATTAAATAAAAAGTATTAAATTAATTTGGTAAAAACATTTTAAAAGTCAGAACACAACTACATACACTTAAAATTCCTCAACATAGCAGCTGGAAGCTGGCCGTTTAGTTTCAACCAGCGCCGCACAACACACACAACAGTCGACGTAATCAAATTAATAACACCGTACAAATACAACAGAATATACACCTACTTTAAGTTAATGATACCTCAAAATATGCAGTCATCGAATAGAAGGCCTTCTTAATTAACAACCTTTTTAGCTCTCTCCGAAATTTCTTGCCGCAAATAATATTCCGTATACGATGGGGCAGATGATTAAATAATTTCTTGCTGTTATTATAAGAGAGAATTCTTTGTTAAGGCAGAAGAAGGAATGGGTAGAGCTATGGTATGCTTGCTTCTTGTGGTAGTTGCTGAGGGAGTTTGAATTTCAACTTTAAACTTTTTGTGCATAAGACACGCTGTATCGAGAATAAAAAGAGAAGCTAAGGTTAAAATCTTTAAATTTATAAAATGAGGTCTACAGGATGTTGTGCGACCCACATGACAAATGCACCTTATTGCTCTTTTCTGCAAAACAAATACCGATCTAAAAAGGTGCTGAGAGCAAGATCCCCAGAAACACAACCCGTATCGAAGGTGGCTCTCTATCAGTGCAAAAGACACATTCCTCGCAATAAACTCTCCCAACTCTCGAGATACAGCCCTTAAAGCATAGCATCCACTAGATATTCTGGCATTTAGGTTAATTATGTGACGTTCAAACTTTAATTTATCGTCGATATAAAGCCCCAGAAATTTGTTTATTGACGAATTATCCACCCTATAAGACTCCGGTCCAACACTATGAATGTGACACCTAAAAGAAAGCAAGTTCGTTTTAGAAACATTGAGCGACAGAAAATTCGAGTCACACCATTCTTTAATCTTTATAATGTAGAGATTAATAGTTTCCTCCAAATGAGTCACGTCAGAGTCCTGCCAGAGAATCGTTGTATCATCCGCAAATATTGTCAGTCTACCAGATATATTCAGTCTCGGTAAATCGTTAACATATAATAAAAACAGTAACGGACCCAGAACTGAGAAACTGCCAAATTCAGTTAGATGCGTGCAAAATATCAAAACACGTTCCTGCTTATTTCTGCATCCTTTTTTTCAACCCCTAAGTGAATTTTGAAAAAAGAACGAAACACTTATATTATTTTATTAGCAATTTTTAGACCTTCCCACGGTTTAGTTTCCGATATACAAAAATGTTAAGTTTTAAGTTTTGGTCACTGAATATCAAAATAACTTCAAGGAGTTAAAGTAAACTATTAAATAAATAAAATATCATTAAAAAATAATTGAGGATAGTTTACTTGATACCTCAAAAATAACATTTGCAGAGAAGATACGTCAAATCTGATAATAAATTTAGGAAATTTATGAACAAAGATAATAAATAAGAAATAAAATATCATAGAACTTTTTTAGGTACCTCTGCAAACAAATTAAATATTAGGGCTTATTTCAATTTGCTACAATATTTTTATGCAACTAAAGCTTAAAGAAAAAGTGTACAGGGTTCCGTTTACACTTGAAAACGGTTACATATACTACCGACACGTTAAGTTAAGTACCTAAGTAGATAAATAAATACAATGGAAGTACGACAAGGTAATTTTTTATAAAACGTCATTGTCTACCACATTCAAAGAAACATTATAGTAGGGGAGCCCACGATGCTCAATGGGGATTTACTCGAGCGTCGTGGGGACCTATTGGATCTTAAAGATTGGATGGTAGAAAGGAAAAAATGTCATATCATGTGTACCCTTTCACCGGTGGGGGGAGTTACTACAGGCTTTCAAAAATGTAAAAAAAAACAGAAACATGGATATACTCGAACGCGTCAGATATTAATAGTGAATATGCCCCACGTGACTCTCATGACGGAGGTACATTAATCTGCCGGTTTTGATGGTGGGGGCGGCGGTACGGAAGGGTTAAAAATGGGGGAAAAAAATTTACTCGAGCGTGTCAGATATTCAGAGGGGATGTTAAGGGATCCCTAAGGAAGCTCCCATTCAATAAACTGACGATTCGGATGTGACGCAAGCTCGTGGCGACTTTTCGAAAATGCAAAAAAAACGCTATTTTGACATACTCGAGCGCGTCAGATTTTCATACAGACGGTTCAGCTTGGTGTCCTGGTCGGGCTGATTCATAATCTGACGATTATTTTGAGGGATTTTGTTGATCTGACCGTTTAAAAAAAAATTTCATGATTTTTTTTTCTTAAATCTTAAAAATTTAATTCACCAACAAAAATATTTCGGTACAAAATTCGGAACGAGTAATATCAATAAGAGTGACAGACTGCGATATAAATAAAGACAAAATCCATAGCAACAAAACGGTTTTATAACTATCTTGATGCTTTTTAATAATATTATTTTAACATATTTTTGAGGGAATTAAGAGAAGAATGCATAAGTGTGTATATTTTTAAAATCGGAAGAAAAGGAACCATCTAATGCGCTTCTAATATATAGAGTGCCTCATTTAAAAAAATTAAATGTTTGGTTTCAAATGTGACATGTGACACCTACTGTCATTTTTGACAAAACCCATAAATACTTGGCTAAAAGTTCTACATCCTACTTTTTGAGTGAACGCGCTAACTCAAAAAACAAAAAAGTTACAGGCTTTTAAAAGTGGGACAAACTAAAATGTAAAATAATAACCCTGTACATATAATCCCACGAATGCTGTGATCAGCCTGTGATGGCGTGATGGCTGACGGAAAGTAGTGTGGGGATGGTGCGAGAGAGTGAGTGATAAAGAAAGAGACATTGAGGCGCGGAGTGCTTTAATGCAGCATAAACTTTATTGACGATTTTTGTTACTTCGGCTTGTGGTAATCGGCAGATTATATTTTTCCCGTTATCCTTGAATTATTTCCTTTAAAATAAAATAAAAATGACCGCCCTCGAGAATGTCCATGTGACGTTTTTTTTTGCAAGATTGTAACCCTTCCACTCCCTTACGTCGCGCTCAAATCGTCAGATTATTGAAATGCAGACTGTTTAGCATGTAATTAACCCACCACACCTTAATCTGACGCGCTCGAGTAAATCCAGCTATCGTTTTTTTTACTATTCTGATCAGCTGCCCTACACGCGCGGCACTATATAGAGGGCTTAGACATGGCAGAGGTACTCAACAGGGTGCAAGGTATCCCCCATATGTTAATCTGCCACGCTTGAGTAAATCCCAAAATCCCCTGTTGGGCTCCCCTACTATTATGTTTATTTATTTTTAATGGTTAATGACACCTATCCAAACGAGCATAAAAAGCCCGAAAATCAAAATATTTCAACAACTCGTGGACGTGGACTCCCGACGAGGAACCGTCAATAAGAATTCTGATTTTTATTTCAATGCAAAGTAGGGCTGCCAGACCTCAGCCGATTTAGGCGGGAGCCTCCCGATTTGTTATGGACCCTCTCGCCTTTTAAACCAAGTCATCAAACTCCCGATTTTCTTCTAAACCTCCCGCATTCATTATAAATTTAATGAAATGTGAAAGGGCTTAAAAAACCCACTCTACTCTAAAACAATATAAATATGTGAGTGAGCATTACTAAAGGCGCCTTGTTTTCGGATGGTTTTTGAGACAGAAGATGTCATTGGTTGCGATCGTATGTTTTGCTGATCCGTGTAGTAGAGGAGGTGTTGATGGAGCGGCATAGCTTGTGTATGTTATATTCTGCATTAATTTGAAAATTTAACCAGTCGTTCAAATTCGCGAAAAATTTTTGCCGGTATTTTGACTATTTTTCTTGTTTATTGAGAGTTAATATGGTTTGATTGAATGTATGAATTTATTATTTGGAGTTTTCCTTTATATTTTGTTATTATTTTGGCGTAGTAAAAACTTATTTTAATAAAAATGAACAGTTTTAATGCCAAAACGACTATGAATGTGGAATATTTGAGAAACAATTTTAGCTCATTAAGTATTGAGCAAAAAATTGAAATTAAAATTGAGGGAAGACCTAAACTCGAAATTAACTTGACACATACCACAAAGTGTAAATCTAAGGACTTTATTGTTAAGTTTGCTGCAAATAAAAACAGAAGAATGAATTTTACTTCTAAACAATGTAACCCACTAATGAAAAATAAATTGGCCTTTTTTTTATCTTATTTCATTTTCAATAAAATAAGTAGGTAATCATAAATTTTTAAAATATTTATTAAAAATTATTGATCAAATTTGGGCGTGGTCTAAATTTTTTTTCGCGCAGCGGGCTTTTAGTGCACCCCCGCGTTAATAAGTCACAAACCGCCACTGGCTAGGACCCTGCCTCCCACTTTTTAATATTTTAAATCTGATGGCAACCCCAATGCAAAGCCATGCAAAGCCCTAGTATTTTGACCGTACCTCAATTTCCTTGCTGTTCACACTGACTTCGTATAGACTTTACATGTGTCAGTAGTTTTTGTAGTGCTCTACGAATATAACAATATAGGTACCTAAACTCTCATATGTTTTTCATTTTTTCCCAGCCGCAACGATTGATTAAAATGTAGTCAAATCATCGATTCAACAATAACGATTCAAATTCTATGCAATATAAATATTTAACTAAGAATGACATGAGAGCACCAATAAATCCATCTATTTCTATATAGACCAGGGCTGAATGAAGCCTTTGAAAATGGTAAAAAGAGAAAAAAAAATAATAGTAGGATGAAACCCATTGCAAAAAGAAGAGAATATAACAAAAATGAAAGAAAAAATAATTTACGGGCGATCCGAGGTCGGGAAGTGGAAAGGGGTGAGTTTTTAAGGGTAGAAAAAGATTTATCTCGATTTCCGGCAAAACTAATACACTGTAATTTTTTGATTTAAAATATTTCTTTTTTCACCTTATTTTGACTTAATATCGAAAAAGCACCCTAATTTTCAATCAAAATTCTCAGCTCAAAATATCTGCTTTTTTAAAAAAGTCGGCGGGCTTTTTGTTCGTTGAAATCTTTACTTTCTGATGGTATAAAAAAATATACATTACTATGGTAAATGTTCTCAAAAAATGCAAAAAAACGAAAACTCGAATCCGAAATTTTTTTTTAATCATTATGTACAATTTTGAGCTATTTATTAAAATGTATACTTTAATTCGAACTTTAATTACTCGAAAAACGTAAGATTCCATGTCACATTGATAAACAAAAATTCACAGATCTTGCACCTTACGCAAGCATCCTATGTATTGAAAATACCTGACACAGCTTTAAAATAAACCGCATTATTTCGCCTTAATAAGCCTACTGTTGCTCTGTGTCCCATTACGTTTGGGACACCCTGTATATTAATTAAAACATATTATAAATAATCCCAAAAAACTAAAACAAAAATAAAAGTTTGACACCCTTTATCTTGGTTGTTATCAATTTTGGGATAATGCAAGTTTAAATAAATCGCATTATTTCGCCTTAAGGAGCCTGCTGTTGCTCTGTGTCCCATTACGTTTGGGACACCCTGTATATTAACTAAAACATATTATATTAAATGTATGGTTTTATTTCTAAGAATAATTAATATTAATTTGTTTATAAACAATAATATTCACATAGCAGACCAACCAAGGTGAACAATTGCCTTATATTCAATCGGTCATATTGTCTAAGCCTACTTATGCTATGTTTTTAAATTATACTTATTTACCCAACGGTACAATAACATTTTCTGAGAAATCAATAATAAAAAAATTATCCCATTTGTTAACCAAATTTGGGCGGACCCTGTAATATGCAATTATTGTGCTCCAACTTTTTGCATCCCGCTTTTTTTTTTCGATATAATATTCCGATTTAAATAACGTGAACTTACCTTAGTTATAACTTATCTCAATAAAACACTTTTTAACAAAGTTACTATGGCGTTCTTTAAAACACAAACTAAACTAAACATTATTCATTATTTACTTGCCGACTTTACGCTGATTCATATTTATATTTCTACCAAGTCTTATCAGAGTATTGTAACATAATACTTTGACCGATCTAGATATTGCGCTGTTGGCCGCGACATCGACATGAGCGACAGTGACATGCAGTGCAAAGTTTGCGTAAACACGATCCCAATAGTATTTTCAATACTAAAAATTGCAAGTCGAAATATACTACTATAATTAATAAATAAGTTAATAACCTTAATATTTAATAAAGTTAATATTTATTTTTGAGAACATTTACCATAGTAATGTATATTTTTTTACACCATCAGAAAGTAGAGATTTCAACGAACAAAAAGCCCACACACTTTTTTAAAAAAGCAGTTATTTTGACGTGAGAATTTTCGATTAAAAATTAAGGTGCTTTTTCGATATTAAGTCAGATAAGGTGAAAAAATAAATATTTTAAATCAAAAACATTACAGTGTGTCTGGGACATAAAAAGGTAAGTTTTCGCCAAATGTCGTGAAAAAATTTTTTTTTGTAAAAGAAAAATAAAAAACCAAAAACTTGGTTATTTGAATTTTTCACATAAATTTTAAGGTTATGTGAAAAAAGTATAAATACAAAAGTTGTAGATCTTTTTATTACCTACAATTTTGCTATTTAACGTTTTTCCATAGGACTTGTAGTTTTGCCGGAAATCGAGATAAATCGTTTCCGACCTCGGATCGCCAGTAAATTATTTTTTCTTTCATTTTTGTTATATTCTCTTCCTTTTCCAATGGGTTTCATCCTACTATTATTTTTTGGTTTCAAAAATTATCGACCCTGTTCTACTATATTTACAGACTAGACACATAAATTAAATAACATTGTTTTCCTGTCTTGCAGAACAGCAAGTGACCAGTTCAAAAACAGAACTGCGGAAGTCCGGACGCCAGAGGTCGAAGAGAAAACCACGTGTGCTATTCTCTCAGGCTCAAGTCTACGAGCTGGAACAAAGATTCAAACAGCAAAAGTACCTTTCGGCACCCGAACGGGAACAAATGGCCCAAGGGTTAAAATTGACGCCTACCCAGGTCAAAATATGGTTCCAGAATAGAAGGTAAGGATTAAGGTGGAATTAACGTCATTCCATCTATTGTCAACCTATAACCTATTTCGCGTTGCTTTTTTAGTTTATTATTTGATTAACTAACATTTAAATAAAGTCAATATAGTCGGTACAATATTTAGGTAATATCTGACATAATGCAAAAATATCAATTTATTTCATTGCTAATTTTGGGAGAATTGTTTAGTGAAAGAACAATGACATAATAATGTTAAAAAAAATCTTACCCGATATTTTTCGCTATACAATTCTCCTAAAATATTTAATGAAATTCCTTGATATTTATTTAATATGTCAATTATTACCTATAAAATATGAAGACGATAATGATTTAAATTTTGTGTAAAAGCTAGAAAAATTAAATAAATATATGCGAAATAGGTTATAGGTTGGCAAGCATGTTGGTACTCCCACCTTAAGCGACAAAAATTTAAAAACGAGTTAACGGTGCCATCTTTGTAATCATTAACACCTACGTAACAAAAACTTTTTTACTTAAGGTTGAATTCTCAACGTCATTCAATCTATTGCCAACCTATAACCTATTTCGCGTTGATTTTTTGAGTTTATTATTTTAATAACTAACATTTAAAGAAAATCAATATCGTCGGTACATTATTTAGGTAGTATCTGATATATTACAAAAATATCAATTTATTTCATTGCTAATTTTGGAAGAATTGTGTAGTGAAAGAACAATGAGTGACAATGACATAATAATGTAAAAAAAAATCTTACCCGATATTTTTCTCTATACAATTATTCTAAAATAAGTTATGATATTCCTTGATATTTATTAAATATGTCAATTATTACCTATAGAATATCATGTCGATACTGATTTTTTTAAAATTTTGTATAAAACCTAGAAAACATAAATAAATATACGCGAAATAGGTTATAGGTTGGCAAGCATGTTGATACTCCCACCTTAAATTTCCTATTTTCCCCTTTTTACAGGCACCTGTATTAAGTGACATTTTCATATTTGTCAAAGTTAATACTATAACTAACGTTTTGTAATAACGAATTATTCGCCAACACGATATTACAAAATATAATTTTATTATATTTATTTCTGTAATATGAAATTAAGCGCCAATTGGCTGAACTTAATCCGCGATCATTTCATACTAAACCAGTGTAGTTTTATTTTTTTTAGTTTTGTATTTAAAGAATTAAGCGTCATACATGTCGGTTAGTTCTTTATGAAGATTTAAAACTTAACTTTATCTAATAGTTATATCGGTATTGGTATATAGTGGTCATAAATTGGGGAATATTCGCAATTTTAAAACATAGGTATATAGTATACTACATTTCGGACCTGCTTAAAAAAAACAAGGTTCTAAGGTATTTGGTACGACTTTGGGGCAACTCAAAAAAATTAAAAACCCTTTGATTTAAATATCTGGAAACCGTTAAATGTCCCTTAATTCGTAATTACATAACGCGGTCCTGTTTTCTTTTGGTCATTTGAGTGGAACCCTTCATCCACCAAATAATTTTTTTTCTCCCACATTAAAACTTTATTCTTTTCACTCCTGAGTTTTTAAGCTATATTGTTTAATTTAGGTATTTGGTTAGTGGGATTATATCTGCCTAACCTTAATTGAGCTTTTTCTACATGAACAATTTTCTTTTACTTAATTTAATTTTACCGCCATTCTACCTGTCAGTACATCTGTCAATCAATTCATCTTTCATTCACGTCACGTTTCTCCAGCACGTATTAAATATACTCCCGCCTGCAGGGTCGCCTGTGATTGACGGGTATAAGTAGTTGCGCACATTACTCTTTTATATGTCCTTGACACACATCCACCACTATGTCAATACCCAAATATTTCGATAGAAGAGGATCAAACACATTTAATGTATATTATACACACACAGTGTACAGTGAGGACCTAAAGTCCGTCCCCCCCCCCCCCCCCCCTCTAACTTCTAAACCGTTCGGTATATTTTAATGAAATTTTGAACGATAATATTTGAGCAAGTCTTGCACTTTTTGACATACCAATGACAGCTTTAAATGTCAAGATGACAGCTGGGTCCGCTTTTGAAATATTTTTTTAAATGGAACACCCTGTATATTTTTACATTTTTAAATTCCACATAAAATTATAATTATTTTTTATTAAATGCATTATTAGTCTATACTTCATAGTTTCCGAGATATTGACTCTCGAAAAGTGACTTTTTGAACTTTGACAGCCTATAGCCTTCTAACAGTACGTCTTAGAGCAAAACGGCTTACATGTCCCTATCTTCAATTTTTATTATCTTCCCAAAAAAAGCAACTTCCAGTTAAACCGGAACAACTATATTTCCTGCTTTCGAGTTACATCCGATTTAACCGGAAGTTGATTTTTTTGGGAAGATAATAAAAATTGAAGATAGGGACATGTAAGCCGTTTTGCTCTAAGACGTACTGTTAGAGGGTTATAAGCTGTCAAAGTTCAAAAATGTCACTTTTCGAGAGTCAATATCTCGGAAACTATGATGAATAGACTAATAATGAGTTTAATAAAAAATAATTATAATTTTATGTGGAATTTAAAAATGTAAAAATATACAGGGTGTTCCATTTAAAAAAATATTCCAAAAGCGGACCCAGCTGTCATCTTGACATTTAAAGCTGTCATTGGTATGTCAAAAAGTGCAAGACACTGATCAAATATTATCGTTCAAAATTTCATTAAAATATACCGAACGGTTTAGAAGTTAGAGGGGGGGGGACGGACTTTAGGTCCTCAATGTATATAGGTATATTATCAATACAATTTACATTATTAATATTCTTAAAGATCTGTTGAGAAAACTTAAAGCTTCTCATTAAGCCTAAAAAGTTAATCTTTCTTTGGATAGTTTAACTGATAAACATGTGATTTACAATGGGAATAGACGGTTGGTTATATTTAATTTCATAAAAATTATGTAAATAGCAGCTTTTTCATATTTTCCTAATTAACATAAGAGAACTACGAGATAATCTTATTAAAGATTGCCAAAGTACGATGTGATACGCCATTTTTTTATAATTTCGTGAAACAACCATGTCGATTGTTAAGCTATTTCCAGTTACCAAATTTTTCTTTCTAGATACAAGAATAAAAGACAAAAAATGGAAAAAGCCGAAGGAGAGAAAAAGACGATCGCGGAACCAAATAGCAGTTCCACGCCATACTTTATGCCATCAATACCACACACAAGTTTTCCTTACCATAGTTCGTCACCGCCAGCTTACAATAATGGAGAATTTTTTTCACATGACAATTTGAAATACGGCGACTACGGCGGATTTAACCAGTCGTAGCATGGCATCGGACCTACTATTGAATCCATAGGATTTGTTATTGAATGACATTATTTAATGGTGTTGTATTCTCCATTTCCTTTTGTATTATTGGCTTTCCGAGGCTTTCCGGAGTGGCAATACATCATTATCATTATATTATTAAGCTGAAGCTAAATTTAAAAAATAATGATAATAGAAATAAAATCATATGACTACTCTCAGAGCTGTCACAATTAGTGATATTTAAATTGTTTTTAAATACTTTTTCGATTTAAATACTTTGATTTATTTTAATATTATTTACATAAAACTTTTGGCTCGATGACTCGCTAACCGATTCACAGAAAACCAAATGTTATGGGCGGTTTACACGCAACCTTTTATAGTACGATTTGTCTGCGTCGACAAAATGTTGCAAGCAAAACGATGTGTGTAGATGGCAAATTTGCGCAAATTTTAGAACTGCACAAACACATAAGACGGAGTTGAAAGACTGAGCAAATGGGCATAGATTTAGGTGGTTTGCGCAGACAAGTCGTAACGTGTAAACACTTCTGCTCGATTTGTCGGCAGACTTTAAGTTGTAGAGTAGTTATAATCTACTGGTTGTTTTGAAAGTGCGGATGTTTATTTATTAAAAAATCAATACTTTTAAAGCAATGTCAGACCTTCGGCAGTGTTCACATGAGTTTCTCTTAGAGTTTATTGAAATATACAAGATGTTTCCGTGCTTGTGGCGAGTAAAGTCAAAAGAATACAGCGACCGTGGTAAAAAAAATCAGGCTTACGAAATTTTAATTGACAAGACATGGTAATTAAAAAGATTAATTCGCTAAGAACTGTCTACAGAAAAGAATTGGTCAAAGTACATAAATGATTTCGTTCGGATGCTGGGGATAAAGATATTTAAAAACCTTGTATATGATGCTACACGTTTCAGGTACTAGCTTACGAAGTGCTGGCATAGATATCAAGGTTGTGAACTCCAAATCCTTGTAAGTTCGCCCAGTAGCAAGGAATCGTAATATTGCAGTTAGCCTTTCGTGTGCCGAAATTGCTTTTCTCATACAAGTGTCTTCTTTTGTAATGTATGGACCAACTAATTCCAGTAAATAATTATAGGCTTCAAATATCCATCCTTAAATAATTTCGTCAATCTTCAGGTTCACCTTGTAGTTCCTTTAGCAATTGCACATGAGAATATCTGTCTTTTTTGTAACCAAGCTCTGGACCTTCTAGAGCGTTGTTTATACTATGTTCAAACGCTTAATTTGCCTTTTTCCTATTAAACAAAGAGCGAAAATTGTCCAAAACACTATTTCCTCCATGATGAATTACAACGACTAGAATAATGAAAACTTACAAGAAATCGTTGCAGTGTAGACACGCTTTGTTTGCAACGTTTTGTTTGCGACGATTTGTCGACGCAGACAAATCGTACTATAAAAGGTTGCGTGTAAACCGCCCATATTCTGACAATCGAAGACGCAAATCACGGGGAGAGCACACTCAGAGTACCCGAGAGCAGTAAACCAAAAACGCCATAAGTTATCGACATCAGCAATCAAATATTTTCAAATTTCATTACATGGTTAAAGTCTATGTCAATACGAAATCAGTGAAAACAGCACAGAAACTAAAACTCATATTATAGTCTCATCCACATATTTCCGTGACAGGCCAATCAAGTTTACGTGAACTTCTGTCGAGCAGCTGTCAATAAGAATTTTGATGTTTATTTTAAGGAAAAGGCCTATTATCTTATACAGTATAATATAGAAGATTTTCATAAAACTAGAAGTATACCTATGAAGAAAACAACGATAATTGGGAAACAATAAAACACAAGCTTTAGAAAAAAAATATAACAAGTACCTATACCTAAACTAATTTTAGGTCAGAAAATAAAATAAATATTTAAAAACAGCTCTAAAATTGTTAATTCCAATTCAGATTCAACTTATATACAGTAATTTTACTTCTTCTATTTCTTTTACAATCGAAATAACTAGTGGTTTTACTTAAACATCCAGTATTTCTTTTCTTTACCACCAGTCCAGGATAACTTTCTCATTTTTATAGTTCCCCTGTAAAGTTTTAGTCTTCTTTTTTCTTGATCATTTTTGCGTTTTCTTCATTGGTATAATTCTACTACTTTTATAAACAATCCTCTGTATAAGAGATCTTAAACTTAGTTTGAATGGTTCTGTGACGGTATATTTAATAGACTTGAGATTCCTCGTCGGGTTTGTTCGAAGTAATCTACTAGATTGAGAACCACTTCCGTGTCCTGGGAATACCTATAACAACCCAGCAAACCGATTTTTATTCGAAATCTTACAATATTTGTTATTAATAACTGAAACATTCGTTAAAAATGTGTTAATCTGCCAAGAAATTTTAAGTCATTAGGGTGGAATTCGCCTATAGCTTATTTAGTCTTGTTTTTTTTGTTTATTATTTTATTAACTAACATTTAAATAAAATCATCGTCGGCACATTAATTAGGTAATATCTGACATAATATTACAAAAATATCAATTTATTTTGTGGAAAATTTCATAAATTTACCAATTAGAAGGCTCCTTTTTGTTTACGTTGCTTATAGCAACGGGAGACTATCGCGATAGTCTATAGCCTATTAACCTAATGAAATTAATAAGTGATCATTTTTCTTAGGTATACTACTACGACTTAATTTTAATTCAAATGTCAAGTCATTTCGAACTGACAGGTGAGACAAACCAGCAAGTAACAAATCAGTTTTTTAGTCGTACCCGTGATATTTATTGTTACAATAATGTTGTGTAAAAAATTATTCGTTTCGGTAATGAATCAGCAAGTTTGATTGCTAAAGAAATTGATCAGTTAGTAACTCATTTTTATTACTAAAATGTGAGAATTATTAAAATAACAAATTTGTTAACTGAAATCCAATGTCTTTATAGTTTTAAATTCAAATATAACTTTAAAAAACATATTTCCGATGAGTTTAGTTTAATATGACGCACTGTATTTTTACAATAGAAGTTGATTTTACTTGTTAGTAACTAAGGTTTGTTACTAAAATTTCAGGAACATTAAAAGAAACTTCAAATTATGAAATTTTCTTACCGAATCTCCCACGCAGCAGAATTAATTCCCGATATTTTTTTCTCGGTTTCACTCATGTTTTTGTTAATAGAAAATTTCCCTCGTCTTCGACTCGGTATAATTTCCTATCAACAAAACCATTCGTGACTTTAAAAAAAATTATCGGTAATAATTCTGCTGCTAGGGAGATTATAAGTGATAATTTTTGGAGAATTGTATAGTGAAAGAATAATGACATCATAAAAAAAATAAATAAAACCCGATATGTTTCGCTATACAATTCTCCCAAAATAATTGATAAAATTCCTTGATACTTATTAAATATGTCAATTATTGCCTATTGATTTTTATTTAAATTTTGTGTCAAAGCTAAAACAAAAAAAAATCTACGCGAAATAGGTTATAGGTTGGCAAGCATGTTAGCATGAGTTATACGGGAGTGTTGATGAACACCTTTTCATAATCACTAAAAATTATGAGTTCATCTTTTCCGATTCGTAAATGACCGATAAGTTTAACATGTTTATAGTACGGATATCTGTATATAGCTGTTTTAACCATTACTTGAGCAAAATAACACTATATTTTGTTGTTAGTTTGTCTTTGATAAATTCATAATCCGCCTATGTTGCTATCTAAAACTTGTCTGTGTTTTATTTGTGCTTGGTAAAAAAAACTTTCATTTCTAAAAATACAAGGTATTTTTTGATTTATGATGCATTAAATTTCTTTCTAAAAGTAAGTTTTGCCATTTGTAAATAATTATTACTAAAAAAGAGCATACTGACTGATATTGTTAAGCTTTAAAAACTTGTTTAAAGTCTGTTCAATGACCGCTGACAGTTACGTTCTATTCTATATTTGCGGTACGTCGTTAATTACTTCAGTCAGTTTGACTTACCGGTGGTAAAGGTTATGATTTTTTTAGGCTTGATCTACATAAAGACAGATGCATGTGAACCAGTTAAATACAAATGTTCATAAATTCTATTGTAAAAATAAAACAAAAATTAGAATTCACATTTAAAATTTTATGATTAGGCTTTATTTTGGGTTATAAACAACTTTGTTTCATAAACATAAACATTTTGTCTAAAATAATAAATAATGGTACTTTTCCCTTAAAGCATTTTCATGTTTTTTTTAATTTATCAACACCCTGTACATCTAATCTTAAATTTTTATATGGTAAATTAATTTTCTCGACAAGCAGAATTTTTTATAAAGAATAACTTTTCGTCGTAAAATCAATAATAAAGATCATTTTTCTCTTGTCAACTCCATCCGGGGACACACTGTATTATTTCTTTGTCTAGTGCTAGTGCATCTCTAGTGTATCAGTCTATAAATTTAGTTTCAAATATTTTCATTATATTTATAAAATCATAGATGAAGAAAATATAATAAAAAATTACAACACATCAGTTTATTAATATTTAAAATAAATCATCTCCGCAAGGATTATCAGATTCGTCCAAGTTAATAATAAGGGGAAGAGTATCTGAATCATCGATAAATCTTTTTCGTTCCCACACATCATTTATAATTTTATAAGTGTGTGTTACATACTTTTTTCACTGTTACATTTTCTATGGCTTCATTCCATAGACCCAAAATTGTTTACAGGATGCATAAAACTTATCTTTGCATCATAATAGCGCTTACATTCCAATCAAACCATTTCAATAGGATTAAAGTAGCAATGATAATAATATGGAAGAAGTCTTAAAACTCGATGTCTATGTTGCAATGCTAGTTCGTCCAACCTATTAAAATAAAATAAAAATAATTCAATAAATAGTGCTTTCCAGATTACTTGTAACGTTTGGGTGGGATATGCTGCTTCACTATTATCCAGATCTGATCCTTTAATACAAATGGTAAAACCAGAATTTGCAACAGTTCTTCCAAGTTTCGTAACAATTTTTCCTTAAACTATTTCTCAACGTTTTCCTGATAATCACCAGATTTCAGGTCAGACTTAAATATCAAACTTGCTTTAATCACATTTTCTGAACCAGCATATGGAATAATATAACTGTATGAAGAGTATCATCTTGCCAACTTCACCTAAATGCCCCTTTACTGTATATCCAGGTTTCCTCCAGAAAAAATTGGTTTTAAGGGAAATAGAGAATTGCCGTTATTCTTAAATCCTCTTAATAATTCTACTCTTTTTTGGGCTATCAGAATGAGAAACTCTCTAAAACAGATAGATATTTATAAAAGCATTGCTATATATTTTTCATGTTTAATATTTATATTTTCACAATTCCTACTTTATTATATCTACTTACCTCGTAAACTGCGTTAAAGGGTAAAATACTCTTTCCGAGGTGTATAAACTTAGCACAGCAACTTGCTTTGAAAAAGATGGGAATGCGTATAATGATTGCCCATCGTTTGCCCACTTTTGCCCATACAATAGATTTTTTTACCCACAATTTGTTTAAAAATAAATCAATTATAAATTTTCGCGGGCCAACGTCCATTGAAAAAGTAAAGTAAGTATAAATGCCAATGTATCAGAAATAAGCTTTTCGTTTGCCCATGTTTGCCCATTAATTTGTTTTTTCAAAATTAAATTTTTACAATAATTGTTAAATAAACAAAATAAATTAAAGAATTAAAAAATCCGATTTTTTTGCATTAATCCATAGATCTTTGTTTGCCCATGTTTGCCCATCAATCAGTTTTCTCAATATTAAATTTTTACAAATGTTAAATACCTAAACAAAATAAATTGCTAAATTAAAAGAGCCAATTTTTTTTGTATTAATCCATAGATTTTTGTTTGCCCATGTTTGCCCATCAATCAGTTTTCTCAATATTAAGTTTTTACAATTGTTAAATAAACAAAATAAATTGAATAATTAAAAAAACCGACTTTTTTTACATTAATCCATAGATCTTTGTTTGCCTATGTTTGCCCATCAATCAGTTTTCTCAATATTAAAATTTTACAATTGTTAAATACCTAAACAAAATTAATTGCTAAATTAAAAAAAGGAAAATTTTTTTTGCATTAATCCATAGATTTTTGTTTCCCCATGTTTGCCCATCAATCAGTTTTCTCAATATTAAATTTTTACAATTATTGTTAAATAAACAAAATAAATTAAAGAATTAAAAAATCCGATTTTTTGCATTAATCCATAGATTTTTGTTTGCCCATGTTTGCCTATCAATTAGTTTTATCAATTTTACATTTTTACAATTGTTAAATAAACAAAAGAAATTGCAAAATTAAAAATCCTATTTTTTTGCATTAATCCATAGATCTTTGTTTGGGTTTGTTCGGGTTTGATCAAACAAAAAAAAACGAACAAACCCGAACAAACCCAAACAAATCCAGACAATACCCAAACAAACCCGAACAAACCCAAACAAAGGATTAATGCAAAAAAAATTGGCTTTTTTAGTTTAGCAATTTATTTTGTTTAGGTATTTAACAATTGTAAAAATTTAATATAGAGAAAACTGATTGGTGGGAAAACATGGGCAAACAAGGATCTATGAATTAATGCAAAAAAAGTCGTTTTTTTTTAATTTTTCAATTTATTTTGTTTATTTAACAATTGTAAAAATTTAATTTTGAAAAAACAAATTGATGGGCAAACATGGGCAAACGAAAAGCTTTTTTCTCATGCATTGGCATTTATACTTACTTTACTTTTTCAATGGACGTTGGCCGCGAAAAATTATAATTGATTTATTTTTAAACAAATTGTGGGCAAAAAAATCTATTGTATGGGCAAAAGTGGGCATACGATGGGCAATCATTATACGCATTCCCATCTTTTTCAAAGCAAGTTGCTGTGCTAACTTCATTAAGGTATCTTTCCGGCATCACTATTTCTTTAAAAATAATCAAATCATTTTAAAATGAATGCTTGTTCTTTTTCACAGTACCGTGACATTTTTAAAATATTGTTGATTAAAAATGTCACTGTCAAAAATGACGATAAAACTTTTTTGACTGGTAAAACTATACGACATTCATTATTGACGCAAATTTACTATCTCATCTACTTCACCAATGTTAGGAAGATAAGCACTAGTCGTGACGTAACGGTCAGCGGTCATTAAACAGACTTTACCTACCTACTATTGCTGCGCTAGTTTTAATGTTTAAGCGTATTTTTAAAGCTGATGGGGCATAAGGTAGGTGCGGGTAATAAGCCCTAGCTAAGGGAGATTTGATATTTGAAAAAAACTATGTATCCGAATCAACAAGTTTTAATGTTAATTAATCCTACAGAACAGTTATTATAAAATATAAACGAAAAATGACATGCAACTACTGCCGTAAACAACAACAAAATTTAACATTTTTTAAAACCTTGTCAGTAGGCCTTATTATACTATAGTAGGATAATAAGGCCTAAGATCTAATATCATACATAAATAATCAAAATATACTTCTATTCATTTGGTAATTGGGATCAATAATAATATATGCATTAATCATGCTTATAGTCTTAAAAACTAGAACAAATTTCCTTGTTTAACAGCCATAGGACACTAAAAATCATCTGTATCGTCCGCTGTCAAACCGACACACTCCTCATGATACCACTTGCCGCATTTAGGACATTGCCTCATATAACCAATCTTATCCTCCTCACAACCGTGACAGTACCAATTCGTCTGGTTCTGTTTAGTACCACTTCTATCTTTGAGGGTTGAGGTATTTTTTTTAGTTTTCTTCCTTGTTTTTGTCAAATAGGTCTTTGGTGACTGGAGTTCCCCTGTAATGTATGGCTTTTTTTTCTAATTGTCGGTGTTTTTTCAGTATTTTTGACCGGTGTAGGCATAAGCGCTGCTGAAATGGTGTATTTTTTAGTTGATTGACTGTTAGCTACCCTACGAGTGTGATCTTCAACCACATCGATCATTTTAAATGGTATTTTTATTATTTAGGCCTTATTAGCCGACAGGCCTTATTACCCGCACCTACCTTACATATTATTTTGTTAGAAGGCAGTTGTTGTAAATTGCGAAGCAAAAAACATTTTTTTTAGGGAACACATACTGAAACATTTATAAAGTTAGGATGTTCTCACGCGGCAACAGACACTCATCAACTATACCCTGTACATTTTATCTCGTGAAAAATGATAGAAACCCATTTTACACCAGGCACATTTTCCGCATCGTTTTATGACAATAAAATAAGTTTAAAAGTTAGTTTTGGAAAGTGACAAAAGAAGAAATGAAAGCCATGCAAATCGTCCAAAGTTGACAATATTACTTGTTGCCAGTGTCCAGCTGTTTGTTGCCTGTTTTTCCGAAAGGGCCTCCTTTTTTAAACAATTATATATGTAATGTTTCCATTTTAATCTTAAAAATTAAGATTTTATTAGTCACAAAATAAGTATTCTAAAATTATGATACCTAATGTACTAGCAAAAACAATAATATAATATTGATATTATGTCAATTTATTTTACTGATAAGTAGGGATAGATAGGGGTTTCACCATCAGATTCCTGAAGTTCTTTTTGCGCACTTGCCGTTACTGGTAAGTTGATTTGAGCCGTTGCAGTTTTTGAGCCGTTTTTTGCCGTTTTTGAGCCTTTATTTGCAGTTTTTGAGCCTTTTGCAGTTTTTGAGCAGTTTTTTGCCGTTTTTGAGCATTTTTTGCAGTTTTTGAGCCTTTTTTTGCCGTTTTTTGCCGTTTTTGCTATATCATAACTAAAATAAAATCAATACGAAACTTTGTTATGTGAACCAATCACCAAACTTTATTTTAAATTATAAAAGATTCAGAAACTTTATTCTGTAGCTTGCTTTAACGCAACCCTTCTTGCTAAATCCGCCCCTGTGCTGTAAAGACTATAGCTATTTGGTCTCTATTTGTCCGTTTTTTAGGTTAACATTTACGATAGCACTGATTTACGATAGCACTGTTGATTCGGCATTGGTAAAACAATGTACCTTGTATACGGCATAAGACGCCCTCCAAAACAAAAACATTTTATTTTAGGTTATTTAAGTGACGTATGATACCGCACCCACAGTTTGACAGTTTCGTAGTATAATAATACAAGGAGATTTTTTACCTACGTCGATTCAATAGGTGTCGTACAAGTCAATCCAACAAACTGATACATACACATACATAATTCTAATAAACTGGATTACTATCTGATATTATTTAGGTTTAGTTTATTGTAAATTGTAAATATTATGTTCTGAATAAAGTACTGTATTTTCGTCTATTAGTTTTTTATTTTCCTTGCCGCGATACAACAAAATGCTTAAAAAAGAAAAATAGAAAATTAAATATTTTTCAAAATTTTGAATCTAAGTATTAGATAGACTCAAAAAAAGATAAACTTTTAATGTTTTCAAAATTTATTTTACATCAAATTTTCTTATACAAACCTATATGGTGCGTTTGGCCTCCTTGGGATGTTTATTGGCTTTTGTAATTTTTTTATTTTTGCAAAATTACTCTCAAAATGTTAACGCCGATTCACACTATGCTTGCTCAGTCTGGACGTAGGAAGGTCACAAACCTTAGCTTTCTGGATTTTAAGGAAGTGTGTGGGACGGCACATACTACACTTAGAGAAAACTCTATTGGCGGTAGCTAGAAATCCATCAAATCAAAAAATCGGCAGTAAATAGGCGCCGAAAAAACAACTATGTTGTAGCTACTAGGTTAATTTTTTTGAAACTACTTTTTAACCTAAATAGGGTCGTTTTTTAAATATTATTTTTTGCTGCTAAAAGACAAATATATATGGCCTTAAAAAATATATGATGCAGTGGTAAAAAATATCTTTTATTTATAAAAAAAAAGTATAGCTTTTAATCCAAAAAATTGTCTGCCAGCTATAAAAAAATATTAGTTTTATCATTGGTAGTCTAGCTAGCTACTACTAAAATATATTTTTCTTAGCTCTTTTTTTTTTTAAATTGGCCTTCAGTAACGTATTTGCCACTTTATTGCCACCTTCGATATTTATTCATAATAATGACTGTTGGAATAGTTGATAAAATGTGGTTTTCTGCAAATAAGTCTTGATACGTTAGAAATTGCGATAGGGTTGTAATTAGGACAAATGTTTGATTTTTAATTTTGCATCGAATGACACAAAAAGATACAGGGATTCCTATTTGAAATAAGAAAAATAACTTTCTTTAAAGTTTGCAAAATTTGACACTAAACTTTGGACACCCTTTACAATTCGTATTAGTTAAACTTGGTTAACGAGACTGTTAGACTTTATTTAATCTTTGTATAATTTTATTAACGAGGCATTATTTTTATTTTTATTAATTTTTAAAACCAGTGCTGGTAGGGGCGGCAAAAATTGAATAGCCTACTAGCGGCAAATTTGTAAATCAGCCACTGACACTTTCTGCATAAATAACTATTTTAGGCTAAATTGTCACAAAATCTATTTTCCATGTCTCTACAGACGTACTATATACGACATTTTAAAACGAACTATATGGTGTTTCCTTCCTGCATTCTTTATCTTTAACTATGCTGATTATCATTTAACATTTACCGATTGTCTTTTAAAATCGGAAATTCATTACCGATAAACGGCGTATATTTGCACAAGCTTTTGTTTAACGCGGTAATGTGCATTCTCCTTCATTATTAATACTCGTACTTGTATACATTTTCAGGTAAGTGATTTTATATTCAGTAATGATTTAAATTATTATTCGCTCTTTTCATCTAATGCATGCATTTTACAAATTTAAGAAAAACTTACACCTGAGTTGGATATATTTTATAACGTCACATTTACCAAAAAAAATTTATCACTGGGACTGAACGTCATAATTTTTTTTTCAGCACTCCCATTTCGCTACCATAATACACTACTCAAAACAATTATCGCATAAATAAAAAAATACTTTGATTTAAATATTTTTTACAGAGTAAGGACATACAGGGTGGCCCTTTAGTGTGGCAAAGTACAATAGCTCCGTTACTATTTCAAATACATTAAAAATATTAATACAAAAGTTGAAGGGCAGTAAGTGACTTGTAACGTAAAATTATTTTTAACTCTATAGGGTGGCTCAAAAAAGCGGAACAAGAAAAAATGTACTTTTTTCAAATGGAATACCCTGTATATTTTTTCATTTTTAAATTCTACATAGAATTATAATTATTTTTTATTAAATACATTATTAGTCTATACTTTATAGTTTCCGAGATATTGACTCTTGAAAAGTGACATTTTTGAACTTTGACAGCTTCTAACTTTCTAACAGTACGTCTTAGAGCAAAACGGCTTACATGTCCCTATCTTCAATTTTTATTATCTTCCCAGAAAAGCTAACTTCCAGTTAAACCGGAACAACTATATTTCCTGCTTTCGAGTAACATCCGGTTTAACCGGAAGTTGATTTTTTTGGGAAGATAATAAAAATTAAAGATAGGGACATGTAAGCCGTTTTGCTCTAAGACGTACTGTTAGAAAGCTAGAAGCTGTCAAAGTTCAAAAATGTCACTTTTCAAGAGCCAATATCTCGGAAACTATAAAGTATAGACTAATAATGTATATAATAAAAAATAATTATAATTTAATACGGAATTTAAAAATGAAAAAATATACAGGGTGTTCCATTTGAAAAAAGTACATTTTTTATTGTTCCGCTTTTTTGAGCCACCCTATAAAGTTAAAAATAATTTTACGTTATAAGTCACTTACTGCCCTTCAACTTTTGTATTAATATTTTTAATGTATTTGAAATAGTAACGGAGCTATTGTACTTTGCCACACTAAAGGGCCACCCTGTATAAGGGTGATTCACGTTCAGTGGCCTATTAGAAGATCTCGGAAACGAGTAAAGTTATATTTCTAAAAATTTAGTGGTGGGCATGATTGGCTTTGAACTTTTAAAATATTATATGTTTGTATCACTTCCGGTTATACCGGAAGTTATGGCCAACTTAGTATTTCAAATGGAATACCCTGTATGTTTTAGCAGTGTTGGATACCTTATTGAAATCTAAGTAACTTTTATTAACAATGATCTATACCTATCTCTAACCGTTTTTGAGATATGAATTATAAAATGCATTTTTTATGTAAAAACCTTACCGAGAAGAAAGTTTAGTTATTTTGAAATTAATAAAGCTAAACATTTAAAATTTTGTAGGCTTTTAACTCAAACATAGATCTTTGGACTACATTACTTAAGTTTTATGTTTTGCATACAGGGGGTTTTTAAAAGTGTGTCAATGTGGCCATTTAGATAAATGTGCATAAGTCAATTTTTGCAAATGGAACACCATATTTTTTATTTTAGTAGCGTGTAGAGAATCAAATTTCCCATCTAAATGTTTAATATGTTAGTATTGATATTTTTAGTCGTTTTTGAATTATGAGCAATTTTTAAAAAAATATCTTAAAATATGTGTTTGTGTTAAGTTCATAAATGAATGAAAATAGAAATGATAGAAACGTCGTAATATAATATTTTAAAAGTTCAAAGCCAATCATGCCGGTACCAAATTTTTAGAAATATAACTTTACTCGTTTCCGTGATCTTCTAATAGGCCACTCAACGTGAATCACCCTGTATATTTAAAGGAATTTGACGAAGTGTTGCAAAATTTACAAAAAATTGACGAAATAAGGCAACTTTTAATTTTTTAATGTTTTATTTGCATTAAAACCAAAGAACAAAATTAATATAACTGTCCGGCCATAACGAATTTTACACTACAAAACATAAATTAATATCGAGTATTACCCCCTCTAGCCGTTACAACTGCCCTGCAGCGCCTCCCTATACTTAAAATTAAATTTTGAACATACTTCGGATTTTCTATTTCTTTCCTCTATAAGAGCTTCAGACAATTGTTCCAAAGTTTCCGCTGGTAATTTTTCTCCAACGGCTTTTTCGAGTGCTTCCCACATTTGTTCAATTGGATTTGGGTCGGGTGCCCTTGCTGGCCAATCCATGACATCAATGTTGGTGCCCCGCAAGAACCCCGTCACAATGCGTGCTGTGTGTTATTATTATGAAATTATCACCTACAAATGGGGCAAAAGGAATCACATACTCTTAAAGGATATTATTAATGTACCTTTCACCATTCAAAGTACCGTGTTCTACAATATGGAGGTCGGTGCGTCCACAAAAGTTTATTCATCCCCAAACCATAATGCCTCCTCCACCGTATGCATCCAACTGACGAATGTGGCCTTCTACAAATCTGGTTCCTGGTCTTCTATACACCCTTACACGATGATCATTTGTTGAGAGTGTAAATCTGGATTCGTCGGTGAACAAGACAGTGCCCCAATCAGCTGCTCCCCAGTTTAGGTGTTCTCTGGCGAAGGCTAATCTGTGTACGCGATGTTGCCTGGTTAGTCGTGGTCCCGTTGCTGCTCGTCTTGGCCTTAATCATCTTAGCGCATTTGTAAATTCCTAGCTGTAGTTGTACAACGGTCCTTATAGGACTACGTGTGACTTTTTGGACAATGTCAGTAACTCTAACCTAACCTGGCCTAGCTGTAGTTGTACGGTTTCTTAAAGTTTGCAACCGCAAAAATCGATCCTATGCTGCAGTTGTGGCCCTAGAACAGCCTTGATCAGGACGTCTAGAGAATGCCTCAGTCTCCCTATACCGTCTTAACTCGCTACTTACTGACGATTGGGTAACATTTAAAATCTGCGCTATGCGGACTTGATTGTATCCCTCAGTTGACAGAATAACAGTCGTTTGCGCTTCAGCATTTGTCATATGTCTAGTAAGGCGTCTGTTGTTGTCGTTCATATCTAAAATTTCAGCAAATTAATAATTTCGTGCGAATATCTCTATGGTCAACTAATCGAATAGTAATTAAAATAAATTGATAAGTAAAAAATATAGGATTTTGAAGTTGTAGAGAAGACCATCAGAATAAATGATAACGAACCACATAAAAACTCATATATCCGCCGGAACTTGCATAAAAATTATTTAATGTTTTTAGTACTGAATATCTTAGTTTACCAATTTTATGAATAAAATATTTTGTACAGGGTTTTCAAAATATGCGATAACTGTTTTGAGTAGTGTAGTTCTATGCTATTTTAGTAATTTTAAAACACGATCGACTTAATCATCTAGATCAGTGGCGGTCGCAGCTTTTTTTAAAGGGGGGGGGGGGCAGTTTAGTAGGTGCATTGAGACCAATCGTCAGGTTATAGTGTTACAAAAAATTGGTTAAATCTATTATAAGTTTGCCTCGCCAAAATTGACGATTTTTTCAGGAATGATAAATTTTGGGCCGGAGAAAAAATATGTTTATACCTATAATTTTCTTTTACATACATTGTCACTCATTAATGGATACAATGATGAGGGACTGCCATCTATTCTCGTCAATTTTAAGCTAAGCAACAGTAATAAATAAATTTATTATATACAGTGTGTCCAAAAAAGTATGCAACATATGGGAAACTTCTTTATTACCGATTTCTCAGAAAATTTTATTCTTGATAAAAGTTGGTGCATGTCTTAAAACTATAAATTTATATTTCATATTTTACCTGCGGCTAATAGTGAGTGAGCAAATGCCATAGCAAGCTCACGCGTCAGGTTGCTTCATATAATTTTCTTCCGATTTTGTTATTTTTTTTTAGGGTTTCTATGCTGTTTTTTGTGTAGTGTGTGTTTTAAACATTTTACTTTTAGATTTTATATATTTTAGAGACAGATTTTCTTGATGTTTATTATTTAAGTTTAATAGTGAGTACAAACAACATTTTCGTTAACTCATCAGAATCTATTATCAAATCAATAAAGTGCCTCGTTAAACCATTTACTTATCGTTATATAAAGAATGTCTCAGAACTAAGGTGCAAATACAGCAACAGGAGCTAGTAGACTTGAAAATATTTCATTTGTGCTTAAGAACGGACGGTTAATTTTCAATAAATATGTTCCGTTAAGAAAGTTGTTTAGTTAAAGGTTTCTTGCCATCTAGCTTTTAAACGCAATTATCTCAAAAAGTAATTGAAATATCGAGATTAATGAAGTACACCTTTTTTGCGATCCATCTTTCATAATTCAAGGTAAAGCGGTCAGAAAAGTGAGAGACAAAAAATACATGCGAGAATTTATCAAACTAATATTGTGTAGCTGGCGTTCTCTATATAGGAGGTAGGTATCTTAAACTCATTATGGAATCCTGCATCTCTTTAACCATATACCTATAAGAAATTAAATTAAATGGCATATTTGCAAGTCTAACGTAAAATATACCAACCTTCAACAGGGTGCCATTAAATAGGTGATGCTGCGAGTTGTTGCATTAATTTGACGTTATATAGCCTTTAGTGCCATCTCTTACCGTGCGAGCAAAAATTATCATCAAAGAGGGCCTTGCATCTAAGGACATAATGCTTAGCCGTATAGCTTAATACCTGTTGAGTGTCAGTAACTATCTGAATTAACAATCAATCAGTTATTCCGTCATCTTTGACAGTCGTTACAAGTAATTTGATTCATCGCTAATTTTCCCAATTTCTTGAACAATTCACACAATGGGCTTTATGGAACAGCACAAAACATTCATGGTTGAAGCGTATTTTCGAAACGGGGCTAAAGTAAATGGTGAGTGGCAATACAATTCGGGTTTGTGCATGGACGATTCTCACGAACATTTTCTTAACGTTGCTTTTATTGCTGGGGATTTTTATCATTGCCTGAAAAGAACCTTGGCTGTGTTTAGGGAAACAGGTTCTATACAACACAATAAAGGAGCAGGAAGACCATCTGTAAGAACAGAATGACTTGTTGCAAACGTTCGCGAAATACTGCAAAATACGCCAACAAATTGTATAAGACGCCTGTCCGAAGAACTGGGAAGATCCTTATGCAGGACTATTCTTAAGAAGCAGCTAAATTTATTTCCTTATAAAGTGCAATACACGCACACCCAAAAACAGCAGCTTCAAAATTGATTTCTGCAATATCAGAGGGCTTAATACCAACATCAATTCAGTCCACCAGCACTTACAATTATTCAAGCCCCATGTGCTCGCACTGACAGAGACAAAGGTCAGATCGTCAACGAACACCGTCAGCTATTTATATCCTGGATACGATTTTCATTTCCGATTTAGACGCAACTTTGGGGTCTGTCTCTTTATCCGAGATGATCTTTGCTGCCAACGAGAGGACACACTTGAACCAGCAGAGTTTGATGTAATGTGATTTAAAATATCAACGCAAAAAATCACCAAGTTTATCTGCTGCCTTTACCGTCCTTCAAGTGACAGCCATTACAGAGCACTCTTCTCGTCACTAGCAAACACAATTGACTGTTTGCAAACCAACCATCCTAATGCCGAAGTCGCTATCTTTGGTGACTTTAACGTCCACAATATCAACTGGCTCAAATACCAACGATGAACAGGGTCGTGAGGCGGAATCTTTTGCGATCAGTTCTGGTCTAACTCAACTTGTGGAAGAAACAACGCGAATTCCAGACCGAGATGGAGATTTTGCTAGTCTTTTAGATCTCTTTTTGACATCCAACCCTGACCTATACACAGTCACCGTTCACCCTCCATTAGGATCTTCCGATCACAAACTTATTTCAACTCTAAGCGAACTGTTAATTTGTTCTGAACAACCTCCTAAACCTCGTAAAATTTGGCACTACACATCAGCTAGTTGGGAAGACCTAAGGGACCATTTTCGCACTTTTCCTTGGCTGGAAGTATGCTTCTCTTCAGATGATCCATCCGCTTGTGCTCAAGAGGTCTCCGATGTCATTCTTACTGGCATGGAAGCCTTTATTCCTTTCTCCAAGAAGCGCCCTTCTAATGGCAATCCCTGGTTTAGCAAGAACTGTGAGCATGCTGTCCGAGCTAAAAATCTAGCTTACCGACAATGGCGTAAAAATCCTACCGATGTGAATCGCACCATCTTTGTTACCGCTCGAAACCAGTGTAAGCAAACGATAGATCAAAACAAAAAGGCTCATAACATGAGGATCAAAAAGAAACTTCTCGCCAGTCCTAACGGATCTAGGTCCTTTTGGTCAGTCGCTAAGGCCGTCAGTCAAAATTTTACCAAATCAAATATTCCACCGCTAACACGTTCTGACGGCACAATAGCAACCACGGCTGAAGATAAAGCGAACTTACTCGCAGAACTATTTGCTTCACACTCCACGGTGGACTTTCAAGAAAAAATACCCCCGAACATTCCAGCAGTTCGATCGGAAATGACTGATATCGTATTCCGCCAGCGTCCTGTCAAACGAATTCTGAAGGGCTCGATGCCAAAAAAGCTTCTGGTCCAGATGAAATTTCTATTATAGTGCTCAAGAAATGCGCCGATGAACTCTCAGCAGTATTTTGTAGACTTTTTAACCTATCCTACAAAAAAGGAATATTTCCATCTTGCTGGAAAAAGGCGCAAGTCCAGCCTATACCCAAGAAAGGCAAGAAAACCCTGCCAAACAACTACCGACCAGTCGCATTGCTTTCAGTTATATCAAAGGTGATGGAGAAAGCTATTAACCAACAACTTCTAAAATACCTAGAAGGCCTTAAAATTATCAGCGACCATCAGTGTGGTTTTTGTAAGTCCAGATCAACAGGAGACCTTCTAGCCTATGTCACTCATCTTTGGAGCAACGCAATCGAACATTATGGGGAGTCCCGGGCTATTGCACTGGACATCTCTCAAGCCTTTGACCGTGTCTGGCACGAGGGGCTCCTAAGTAAACTGCGTTCTTATGGTATGCCCGGTCGATTTTGTTCATGGTTGTCTAGCTTCCTCAAGGACCTTTCTCTGCAAGTGGCGATTGACGGGTTTCTCTCAGAGACCTTCACCATCAATGCTGGTGTTTCTCAAGGGTCCATATTATCCCCCACTCTCTTCTTACTGTACATTAACGACCTTCTAGCGAAAACAGAAAATTCAATATATAGCTTTGCGGACGACAGCACACTTATCTCATCTTTTACTTTGACATCTCGAACATCGGCTGCTGACGCACATCTTCGCAGACAACATGAGGTATCACGCCTCAATAAAGACCTGGGAGAAATTTTGTCTTAGGGTGACAGTAACCAAGTCGAATTTTTAACGCTCAAAAAACCCAGGCAGCAGTTTTCTCTAAGAAGGTTAACGTTGCAGAACCCGATATCGTTATAGCAGGGCACGCAATTCCACTGACTTCGTCTATTAATTTGCTGGGAGGAAATATGTCTTGGCATAATTACGTTGTGGCAATCACCAGGGCAGCTTCTCAGAAGCTCGGTATACTTTTCCGTACCAAAAAGTTGTATACACCTCAACAACTTTTGACACTCTATAAAGCCCAGATTCGACCATCACTGGAATACTGCTCTCATATCTGGAGTTCTGCACCGAAGCATACCCTTCGGTTGTTGGATTCCATCCAAAGGAGAGCCGTTCGTCTAATCGGTGACCACGAGCTGACTAAGAACATCGACAGCTTAGAACATCGAAGACAGGTTGGTGATTTGACTCTCTTCTACAGATATTTCCATGGCAAGTGTTCGACAGATATTGCCCGCTCGATTCCACCTAGAGTAATGCATAGCAGAAACGCACGACGAACCACTGCTGCCCATCCCTATGTGGTTCAACTTAGTACACCCCGAACATCATTGTTTCAGAACTCTTTCATTTGGAGGACGTCATCTTTGTGGAACGGCCTTTCTGAGACCGTGTTTCCAACCGAATATAACCTCCAACGATTCAAGAAAAACGTGAATCGCTTTCTTCGTACACGCACCACTCCCAGAGCGCCTTAAAGGATTTTTCCTATAGTGCTTGTGCTCGATCATAAAACAAAAAATTATAATTTTGTAAACCACAAAAATTAATTTGTATTTGTCTACTTATTTTATTACTCATTAGTTTGGCATATCATGTCATAATATGAATTTGACAAAATTTTCACCTAGATTTGGTCAGATATATCGTCCCCATATTATTGTGATCTAAACCAAGCCCTACGTTTTTTAATTCAAGCCCTCATTGATGCAAAAAAATTTTGCTCGCACGGTATAGTCCCATGCAATCTGAGGTATGAATACCTACCCTGTTCTGGCAAAAGAGGTCGAAACTGGTCTGCAGGTTGGTGACATCCCATTGCGATGATTGGCTTTTAATTTTTTAGTAATGCTTTGCAATCTAAATCGGTATTTTAATATCTAACTGTGTTAGGACTTTTGTATAAGGATGTTTCAGGCGGTTAATATTTATATATGGAAATATTGATAAAACGATGTTTTTGTAGTTGATTCTATTGAAAGATTATTTTTTGCAGGACAACGATGCATTTACCCAAGCTGATTTTTGTCATTTTAATATATGCTGTGATCTGTACTGTCTGTACAACAGAAAATAAATATTTTATATCGCCATTAAAAATGCGGGTAAGTACCTATCTCATTCTTTACCTAAAATTTATATATTATGTCGTAGGCTAATTACAAATTTAGTCGTTTTATAAAACGACTAGGCGTTTTATAAATGACTAGGTATATTGTAAAATGAAGAATAAATACTAAATTTTTATAATTCGACTTGAACTTTTTAGGCGTTTCATAAAACACCGAATTGCTCTCAGGCTTATTGTAAACGGTTCTTCAATCTCGTTTGTTTTAGGATATGACTGATTATAACTAGTCGTTTTGTAAAAGACTGGAAAGTACTTAGGCATTATATAAAATACCGATTTATATTGTTGCTTGATCGTATAATATTTCAAACAAATAAATGGTAAGTTGGACACTTTATTTTTGTCATAACATCATATAATATATAATATGATAAGAAATTAATGAATACCTCTTACAACACATGTTCCGCTATTTCCTACGTAAATTTAGAAATATATATTTACATAATGTAATCTAACATAACTTAAAAGTACTATTATTTTATTTATTTGAACACGGTCCGCTTGAATGACATTTACTATTGCATTTAAAGTAAGCCTTAAAACAAAAACACTTATTTGTGTGGCACTGCGTTTTGCTTGCCTTGCAGGAACATTTATTGAATCCCTGCCTTACAAATTAAGAAAACTTTATTAAAGAAATAATTTTTCCTTTCAAAAGCTGAATTGGTTTGGGATATTCAATGCCAACGATTTCGTCTCTTGAAAACCATCGATTCAAAATTTCGTGCTTAGTACCAATTTGGTATACTCTATTTTTTTTAATTTCAACGCTAGTTCCCAATATATTTTTAGGGTCTAGTGGTCCCCTATCGAATGTAGGTACTTCAACCGCAATATTCTGACCCAGAAATAGAGGTTTCAACTTTTGGTTGGTATTTTGAGGCATTTCTTCTGCAGCACGTTTTTGACTAGCAACACATCCCATTCCTTGTAACCAATAAATAGACGAGGACATTTTGAGTAGTTAAACGAAAACAGATTAAAAAGTGAAAGTAAAATAAAATTCGAAAGGAATTAATTTTCTGTAGAACAGAGGAAGAAAATCAATTCCTTTCGAATTTTATTTTACTTCCACTTTTTAATCTGTTTTCGTTTAACTACTCAAAATATCCTCGTCTTATTCATGTTTTTAGTTTTTATTTTTTTTAAATCTTTTACATTGCTTGTATTAGTGGCACTTGGGATAAGTACGTTAATCTGACTTGTCCTTCCTCTTTCTGTTCATTCAATATTTATTTTAGCCCTTTGGTGCTGATGATGGTACTCCCTAGTACCGAAATATGTACACCACACTAATCTAACCCTTTTAATATAAGTATTTGTGGAGACGACTGTGGGTTTTTTTCCCTATATCTCTACAGCTCCACTTTGAGATAATGGACTACTTCCGCAAAATCGTTTACAATAAGCCTGAGAGCAATTCGGCGTTTTATGAAACGCCTAAAAAGTTCAGTCGAATTGTAAAAATTTGGTATTTATTCTTCATTTTACAATATACCTAGGCATTTATAAAACGACTAGGCGTTTTATAAAACGTCTGTATTTGTAATTAGCCTACGACATACACACGTTGTGGGCATAATACCCAAGCCAATATTATTATTTCATTGGTATACAAAGTATACATACATACGTAGGTACTAATGATTATCTGAAATCCGACCCTTTATAATTTCCTTGTTTATTGCTAGTGTACCTACCATTTAAAAAATGATAATCAGTATTATGCAGGCGCGTAACTACAGGGGGGGCCTAGCCCCCCCCCCCCCCCAGTTGTCGCTAGGCCCCCTCCCAGAAAAAAGGCTGACTTTGTAAGCTCGCTACTCGCCTCGCAAATATATCTGATATAATGATATAATATATCACTCGACCATCATTTTTTTATTGGTTAAATTTTCCATTTTTCACTCAAACTTTTTTGGCAATACTCGTTGAACTTTGGGCTTGTTTATTCAAAAATTAAATCCCTCGAGCTTTGCTCTCGGGATCTTATCAGAATAAACATGTCCAAATTCAACTCGAAAAATTTCCAAAAAAAGTTTTTGTGACAGCTGAAAAATCTAACCGATAAAAAAACGAGGTCTTGTGATATTACTGTTGATTATTGACCAAATTTGTTAAAATTTGGGCGTGGTCCAAAAAAAATTTCGCCGCATCTACACGAGCCGCCACTGCAAGTCACAATAACAGGCCCACCCTAGGCCACCCCCAGGTGAGAGGGCTAGTTACACCACTGGTATTATGCATTTATTATTTATCAAGTAAATCACAATATTGATTTTATAAGTAAAGGCACTGTAGATAAACATGTAAATAATGAAATTGATATTTCTGAGTACATAAATAAGCTTAAATATATTGTCAAGTTAAATTAGATTAAATTTATTATTTGTACAAATGTCAAATTTGAATAAAAAGAACAAGTGAAACAATTTTCTTCTTTTTTTACTGATGTTATTATAGACTAGGTTGTCTTGGGGTATCGGTCCTGATGTGGGCTTCTTACAGTGGCGGATTTACAAATTTGCCGCTAGTAGGCTATTCAATTACAAATTTGCCGCTAGTAGGCTATTCAATTTTTGCCGCCCTATACCAGTGACGGCTCGTGAGTTGTGAAACAGGTGAAGTGTTCGGGAAATAAAAAGCCCGCTGCCGGCGAAATGCGCCGCAGGCGAAATTTTTTTTAGGACCACGCCCAAATTTGGTCAATAATTTGTAGTAAATATTTTTAAAATTTATGATTACCTACTTATTTTATTGAAAATGAAATTTCTTTCTGCAAAGCCAGTAAAGTTCCAACTACCTTTTTTTATCCCCATTAACAGACACGGCCAACAATAAAGTTTATTTAAAAAAATACTACCCGTCGACCATGAATAAAGATTGTACCATTTATTTCTGTAAGACAAAAAAAAAATTTGGGTCAAATTTGCCGCCCCATAAAACCTGCCGCCCTAGGCTCCAGCCTACTCAGCCTAATGGTAAATCCAGCACTGGCTTCTTAAATAAAAACATTTTTTTACTTAGCCAAGCTTTCGATAATGTTTATTATCTTCTTCAAATTAAAAATTATGAGAACCAATACATGGTATACAAAAATAAATATTTTAATACTTAACTTACGTATAATAGTTTTGCAAGAAAAGGCATAAAACCAAGGCAGGTAAGAAAAAAGTATGCATGGCAAAACAGCACTCGTTAGAAAATATGAAAATTATTATACGTGGTAAAACAGCACTTTTTTATTGCCGTGGGCCAATGTGGAATATTCCGACATAATATACATGGTATTTGATCATTTTTCTCGTGCGTCCTATTAATGTAAATTTGTTTGTAGGCTACGTTCCTCCAATCATTAGCATTTTGCCGAAGATTTGGTATGAAATTGATAACAATTACCACAGAAGAGAAAAATTCTGATTTGTATAATCATGTTGCCCGCCTAAACGAGACGCATGGTATGTATATGTGAGACTGGCTCTTTGGAAATTATTTAGAAGGATTTGCTCAGGTTGTTGGCCATGTAGAAATACAAAGGTTGTTGGCCATGTAGAAATATAAAGAGGTATACATCATACCAAATTATCATATCCACAACAGGAGTATTTCCAAATAACTACATATTCGCACATCTAATGGAAAAAATACCTAACTGCAAAAAATTCCATTTTTAAGTTATAAGCGTCATAAGTGTCCTAATGCTATATTCTTTCTAATGGAATAACGACATTATTGTGTTGAAGCAAACAAACGCGAGATGGCGAAAGTGTCACCTTTCTTTCGCGCTACTTTTAATTGGAACAGTGACCCAACTATCAGTTCGGCTTTAGCCTTCGACGCAGATGCACGCAGTTTTTAACAGAAAAATGACGTAAGTACCAGTTAAGACGTTTTTCCTCTAAATTTGGCAATATATTTATTTTTGAAATTGACTTAGTTTTAGTTTAGGTCACTTTTCTTTTATTCTCTTTATTTTTTGTTAGGTAAAATACAAGTATATTATAGTTTTTATTTTATAAAGTTACCATTACTTTTATAGTTTAAAGTTCCTCGTGTTTATGGTTATTTTCGTTTAAACCTTATATTGTTTATTTTTAATACAAAAAAATATAATAATGTCGTTTTATTTTAGTGTAACTAAGAAACAATCGTTAATTTTTTAAGAAGAAAAGTGTCACAATTAGGTACATATTTTTGTTATTTACTAAAGCAGTAATTTGATCATTATTAATAATTAATGAACAAACCTAGTCGCTGATGTTTATATTTTGTTTTTAAACCAAACTTTGTACCCTAAAAATTAAAATAATTTAAATTCAATTTTTAAAAGCGCGTTTTCTCAAAACAACCAATTTTGCAGTTAGGTTTTTTTTCCATTAGATGTGCGCTATAATAGATAGCTAAAGCTTGACCTTTCAATCTTAGTATGCATCCAGCTACAAACACAGAAAGAAGCCACCTTAATTTCTAATAGAAATATGTAAACTTATACCGTTTATATCTAATTTTCAGTTAAAAAAAGTCGAGCTCACCCAAAAAAGTATTTCGCCTTATTGTCTGAGCCGTGTCTAATATTTTTGAATTAATGTTGTTTAATAGGATAAATGAGAATGTATCATCGAAAACTACATAAATTAATTTTCAACCAATTAGAAGGTTCCTTTTGGTTTACGTTGCTTATAGCAATGGGAGATTATCGCGATAATTTTGTTAGTTCCTATTAACTTACTGAAATTATTAAATGAAGTGCTTGATATCTATTGGCAAAAGTCATTCAGAATAAAATCAAAATACATTTTGTTGCTAACTAATAATTTTTATTGATACTAACCAATTTGCTTTACATATCGAACACCGAGGCTAAAAGAGACATATCAAAAATTTAACTAAACCCATCGGAAATATGTTTTTTTTTAAGTTTTATTTGAAACTATGTAGACATGTAATATCAGGTGTTATGGTTGACAACGAATTAATATTTTTAATGTTCCTGAAACTTTAGTAATAAACCTTAGTTACTAATAAGTAAAATCAACTTCTATTGTAAAAATACAGTGCGTCATATTAATATAAACTCATCGGAAATTATGTTTTTTAAAGTTTTATTTGAATTTAAAACTATAAAGACATTGGATTTCAGATAACAAATTTGTTATTTAATGTTTCTCACATTTTAGTAATAAAAATGAGTTACTAACGGCTAAAATGAACTTTATTTCTTAAACTCTAATTAGGTAGTTACAATTAACTAAAGCCGCCGGAAATATGTTTTTGTAGCATTTTACCAAAAAAATTACAATAAGAAAAAACTCCAATTTATAAAATATTACCGAATCTTCCACGCAGCTAGGGTGATTATAAGTGAATAATATATCCAGTGTACAACATGGTTTCTTAACAAAGCGGTCTGCGTTTACCAACCTTACAGTATTTTCTCAGTATATTCACGGATTATTAAAAAATAAACGACAAGTTGATATTGTATATTATACTGGTAAGCTATTGGTAAAGTTAGACACTGTGTGTTAATTAAAGCTCTAGAAGATGTGAATGCCACTAAGAAAGCAGTATGTGGAACTGAAAGTTAGAATCGGCTAAGTATAAAAACACCTCTGGAGTGCCACAAGACTATAATTTGAGTCCTTTATTGTTTTTTGATAGCTATGAATTACATCGTTAGTGCGATAAAGTGCTCTGAGGGTTTATTTTCTGCAGATGAGGCATAAACTATAATGGGTTTTATAATAATTATAAAACCCATTATTAACACCCAAATTCCACTGATTATCCAATCTAATTATTATAAATACATACTAAGAAATTTGATTTGTTTGTTTTCGATTGTTTGATACATTTGTGTTGCCAAAGTTAGAATAATATGGTAGTAATACTATAATGTTTGGGTTAATTTTATCGAAAGTGTACAAATAAAGCTATATTATACAGGGTGATTCACGTTGAGTGGCCTATTAGAAGATCTCGGAAACGAGTAAAGTTATATTTCTAAAAATTTGGTAGCGGGCATGATTGGCTTTAAACTTTTAAAATATTATATTTTGACAATTGTCACTTCCCGTTATTCCGGAAGTTATGGCCAACTTTAGTATTTTAAATGGAATACCCTGTATGTTTTAGCATTTTTAGATACCTTATTGAAACCTAAGTAACTTTTATTAACAATGATCTATACCTATTTCTAACCGTTTTTGAGATATGAATTATAAAATGCATATTTTTATGTAAAAAACCTTACCGAGAAGAAAGTTCAGTAATTTTGAAATTAATAAAGCTTAACATTTAAAATTTTGTAGGCTTTTAACGAAAACATAGATCTTTAGACTACATTACTTAAATTTTATGTTTTGCATACAGGGGGTTTTTAAAAGTGTGCCAATGTGGCCATTTAGATAAATGTGCATAAGTCAATTTTTGCAAATGGAACACCATGTTTTTTATTTTAGTAACGTGTAGAGAATCAAATTTCCCATCTAAATGTTTAATATATCAGTATCAATATTTTTAGTCGTTTTGGAATTATGAGCAATTAAAAAAAAATGTCTTAAAATATGTGTTTGTGTTAACTTCAAAAGACATTATTTTTGTAAAGAATGCTTGCTTAAGAGCTAATGGAGGTCATTTTAAACAAAATAATTATTAAAATAACTTTAACATAGCTGTTCTTGTTGAAAAAATATAATAATTTGCCGTTTTATTATATTTGTTTTTGTTTTCATGTATAAAAACTTTAAGAATATTTTGTCAGGTTACTTAGGTAATGCTATCGTTAAATGTTATGATAATTTTATTTAAGAAATAAGCAGAAATAGTTAAGCAACGAATAACGTAGGCACTTATATTAACAAAATGCTGTCATTAAAGCATATTTTGTCAAATTGGTAACAAAGCTCAAAGTCAAACAAAAATCCGAATTAAAGCCTTTTTACAAAAATAATGTCTTATGAACTTAACAGAAACACATATTTTAAGATATTTTTTTTTTAATTTCTCATAATTCCAAAACGACTAAAAATATTGATACTGACATATTAAACATTTAGATGGGAAATTTAATTCTCTAGACGTTACTAAAATAAAAAATATGGTGTTCCATTTGCAAAAATTGACTTATGCACATTTATCTAAATGGCCACATTGGCACACTTTTAAAAACCCCCTGTATGCAAAACATAAAACTTAAGTAATGTAGTCCAAAGATCCATATTTTCGTTAAAAGCCTACAAAATTTTAAATGTTTAGCTTTATTAATTTCAAAATTACTGAACTTTCTTCTCGGTAAGGTTTTTACATAAAAAATGCATTTTATAATTCATATCTCAAAAACGGTTAGAGATAGGTAGAGATCATTGTTAATAAAAGGTACTTAGATTTCATTTGAAATACCAAAGCTGGCCACAACTTCCGGTATAACCGGAAGTGATACAAACGTCAAAATATAATATTTTCAAAGTTCAAAGCCAATCATGCCCGCTACCAAATTTTTAGAAATATAACCTTACTCGTTTCCGAGTCTTCTAATAGGCCACTCGTGAATCATCCTGTATATTCCTGAAGCGAAAACAATATGACATTTATAATGGCATTTTTCAATTTTGACCCTCATGTTCGATATACAGGGCGTCAAAGTTTGAAATTAAAAATGGATTTTTTTGAATAATTCGAGTATTTAATAAGATATAGGGGAAGGTTGCCTATATTGAACCGCTACCTAAATTGGACCACAGTACATTTCTCCGAAACTAAACAAGTGTCATATCATCTGGCCACACTGTAACATACTTCCACCCAGAACCTTTGATCGGCAACAAACTCAACTAGTTGGCCGTTATTGTACAGAGCGAAACGTAATTTACACAATTTTAATGTAATATTTTTAAGATTTTCCTAAGAATTTACCTTAGAACCATAAAACTCTAAGCAAAATCTTTTTTATGGAAGTTATCAAGTAAGTTTTTCTCTTTCTATTTCTCCTATTACCATGCCATATTTGTTTTTTCTTGTTTCTTTCCTGGGTGGTTTTGTAGAACACGTAGTAGTGGCTTAAATTGGACTATTGGATGATTACCAAAATTGAACCGGTCCAATTTAGGCAATTTTTCCAAATTGTGCAAAAATAATTTTTCTCTTTAAATAAGTTAATGTCATGAACTAACACCATTTCAATATTGCTAAAATCTTTTTTCTTTGAGTTAAAAAATAAAACTATGACTGGTCCAATATAGGAAACTAATAGGTACTTTTTTTGCATTAGGATGTCTTCTACCGAAATTTTGATTGTAAATTTGATGTTTTTTGAAATATAAGTTAAAACTTCATATACCAAAATTTTTATTTTTTATTTATTTATTTAACACCTAAGCTTCCTATTTAAATCATGTGGTCCAATTTTGGAACCCCCAGGTGCAATTTAGGCAACTAGTTTCCTATATTGAACCACTTGCAGAGGTTTTTTTTTATAGCCTGGTATATTATAGATACTTTGAAATAAAATTCTGCAAAAAATCCTACAGTTGAACAACATACTAAAGTATACTAAGGTATAGCTTTAAGATCGATTTTGCGTTATTATCAGGATCTATGATAAGAAATCTGGAAATTGGTCCAATATGGGCACCCTTCCCCTACATTTCAAATTTGGTACATTGTTTCACCATTAAAAGTTACATCTTGTAAGAAAAACAAAACAAAAACAATTTTCAAATAATCACAATAAGAAGAGTCCACCTACCTGCTGACCCCCCCTTTTTTTCAGTACGTGACTTCCAAACTATATTTTTTGTTCAGGTTGTTTTTGAATATTTATTGACTCCTGCAGAATTTCGATAAAATTATGTATTTTGGAGATAATTTGAAAAGTATGGGTTTACTTTTACTAAGATTAGCGATCGTAAGTTTTTATTAGAGCAAAAAATAATGTCATTTAACTGGATTAGTACAACATGTTTTTATCTGTACGCCACTGTCATTAAATTATTTTTGGCTAGTCCTTTGCTTTCGTTATTGTCACCTGTTACAAAGTTTTACTTAATCATATATTGTATTCATGGTAATGCCACAACGGCCAGGCACGTAGCTAGGGAGGGGGCCCCCCCGAAACTCGAGACCATACTTGTAAAACTTACAAAAACAAAATGAATTTTTTGCGAAATATCCATATATTATTAGAGCTCTGATTTCGAACATATAAGACACATTACCCACAACAATTTTCTTCGTGACAGTTTGTCATGTATACTTAGTAGATATAGGGGAGGATTGGGGAATAAGAAACAGGGGTAATAAGATAAAAAAAATTTCCTTCCTTTTTCGTGCATGGAAAAAATCTAAAAAAAAATACACAAGATACCTATAACCTTCATCCACAAGACCTAAAAGGTTTTTCAAGCAATGTCACGAAATTCTATAATTTCTTTGCTTAACAAGTTGGGTCTGTATAAAACTTAATCAGCCCAAAGTAGTGCTTTTCTTTTTTTCTAATCTGGAGTTAAATTTATAAACCAAGTTTTTGGCATGGTCTTGTGGAAAATGAACACGGCTTTCAAGTGATTTTTTAATTATTTTTTTAACTTACAACAGATACCACAAAAAGGTGTGTAACTTATAACCCCAATTTTTCTTTCATGTGGGGTAATAAGAAATTCACCTTTTTTTTTTAATTTCAGGCTAATTAAATAGTGCAACAATGTCCAGAAAATACGTAAAAAAGGGAATTAGGGTCATTATCAACATGCCCTCCCCCCCCCCCCCTAGACACGAGACACAAGGACCTCAATTATTACCGGGTTTGTTTTTGTGCTTTTTTTGTGGATTTTGTGTTGTGTTTTTTATTTTTCCCACTTGAAAAGCAAGCACCATGATTCAAAAAAGGGCGTGGCACCCAAAAAATTTTAGCCTGCGGCGCTTTCTTTTTTGCGCCTTTGGCGCGGTCCCGATGGGCCCCTACCGAGAAAAAATCCTGGCTACGTGCCTGACAACGGCTGAATTGATTTAGCATCTGAAAATTATGAGATTAGCGTTAGCCGCGTTGGGATCAATTAAGGAACCATACTTTTCAAGTTATCTCCAAAACGCATCGTTTTAGTATCAAAAAATAATCAAAAACAAATGATTACCTAAAAAAATATAGATTGGAAGTCACTACCGCACGCACTGGACTCCCCCTATTTTGAATATTTGCCAATTGTTTTTTGGTTTGTTCTCAAAAGATGTAACTCTTAATGGTGAAGCGATGTACCCATAGACAATTTACCTTTAGATACGTACAGCTTATCTACTGCGCAAACAAAAGTTACGTTTTATGGGTGAAAAATACGTCCGAGCGCATGACTCGCCGGTCAGCTGCTTTTCCTCTGGGCACCTTCGGGCATGCGCACAAACCTCGTGTTATCAGCCTGTCCTACTTTATCGACACGCTTAAAATACACTTCAGAACCGGCTCGGCCGCCATTTTTGTTGTTGTGTTTTAAGGTTTCTCTGTGGATTCCTTGTTGTTTTCTTTGCTATTGTGGATTGTGGGTGTTTAAGGTGGGAGTATCAACATGCTTGCCAACCTATAACCTATTTCGCGTAAATTTATTTATGTTTTTTAGCTTTTATACAAAATTTAAGGAAAATTAGTATCGACTTGATATTCTATAGGTAATAATTGACATATTTAATAAATATCAAGGAATTTCATAACTTATTTTAGGAGAATTGTATAGCGAAAAATATCGGGTAAGATTTTTTTTAACATTATTATGTCATTGTCACTCATTGTTCTTTCACTATACAATTCTCCCAAAATTAGCAGTGAAATAAATTGATATTTTTGTAATATATCAGATACTACCTAAATAATGTACCGACGATATTGATTTTCTTTAAATGTTAGTTATTAAAATAATAAACTCAAAAAATCAACGCGAAATAGGTTATAGGTTGGCAATAGATTGAATGACGTTGAGAATTCAACCTTAATATTTACGGATTTCTAGTTTTTGTGTATTGTGAGAAATATGTATGAGCATGAATTGTGAGAAAATTAATTCTGTCAAAGTTGCTGGTTGGTTAATTTTTTGGTTAAAATATGTACACCCCGACATTAAGCTTTTAATAAAGCCAGTATTCCACGGGTCAAGTTCTCGGGCAAACACTTTTCAAATTCTTGAACCAGAAATTTGGCTTGAAAATGTTTTGCACGTACCCAAGTTTTTGCCAAATTGTAAAAATCAATACAAGTTATATACCAACTAATAATTTGACTTGAGGTTAGGCACGCGGTAACACCGTAGATTGGTTATTTTGCTGGTTATGTTTATGTTTTTATATTCGATTTTATAAGACTAGTTTAATTCACTTGTTCTTGTTCTCTTCCTTTTCGAACTAAAAACACGCCGCGAATGATTTTTAAACAAATTTAAAAAAAACCTTAAAAACAATTTCCTATCCTTAAAATCTGATAGGTTTGTTACTATACTAAAAATGCCAGAAATCACTACCTTTTTCACAACTTGATCAAAAATTGAGAAGAAATTTAAATTTTTTGGCAAGAATTTAAATTTTAAAGCCCGGACCTGTCTATTTTCCCATTCGTCAAACGATAATGTTGCAGTGCGCATGTCTAATCGTGTGTAGCTCTGTTTACATGCGCAAGGCCATAAATCTGCCACTTTCGTGATTATTGTTTGCTTATCTAAAGGTAAATTATTGTCTATGGATGTACCAAATTTGAAATTTATATCTTATTAAATACTTACTAGAATTATTCAAAAAACTTACCAAACTCATATTATGGTTAACGGATTGGCCTTCTTTTCCCGGATACCCAGTATGTATTTAAAGAAATATGGTAACTCGGGCCGCAGGGCTTTCAGTAAATTATTGCTATACCAATCAATGTCATTGATTAAGTGATAAGCCTTTGGGATTATCGCTTTTGGTGGAACGATTGTTACTGTCATGGTAACACATAATCAAATATTTAATTGTGACATAACTTTAAAAAAATGTCAAACCAAACGAGATTTGGAAGTGTGTCGCACTGGAGTAAATAATATTTATTATTTACTTTATTGAGTCTTTCCTGACTAGAGAGAAGTTGATGAGTACTTCACAGCATGGTTTTCGAAAAAATTACTCTACAAGCACAGCTGCATTTGACTTGCTTGAATACGTGCACAAAAGTATAGATTCAAATCATTACACATTAGCCCTATTCTTAGATCTAACTCGAGCTTTTGATTGTGTAGATGGTATCTTTTTATTAAAAAAACTAAATGCTTTAGGCATTCGTGGCAACATTGCTCGATGGTTACAATCTTTTCTTTCTAATCGACATATTAGGATTAAGGTTCAGAATTCGTTTTCTGATCAATTTGCTGTCAATTATGGTGTGCCCCAAGGAGGTGTAATGTCTCCATTGCTTTTTGCACTTTTTATAAATGAACTTGAAATTTTTTTAATATCTAAAGGTTTATCTGCAAAACTAATTCTATACGCGGATGATACAACTGTGATTATATCTGCTTGCACATTAGATATACTAGCTAAAATAGCTAATCATATTTTACTTCAATTTTCTTTATGGTGCAAAAAAAATCGCCTAATAATCAACATAAATAAAACTCACTATATGGTTTTCTATAAAAAGCGTTGGGTTCCTGATCTACATCTAAAACTAAATGACAATACTATTCAGAGAGTTGAGCAATGCAAATTTCTTGGCCTTTATGTAGACTCACAATTAAAGTGGACAGCTCATGTTGATTTTGTTGCCAGTAAACTTACCTCGGCATACTTTGCAATAGTAAACTTAAAAAATATTATGGATTGCAAGCAGTTACTAAATATTTACTATGCCTTAGCCTACAGTCATCTAAGCTATCTAGTGATTTACTGGGCTTAATCAACAGAACTACAAAGATTATTTGTTTTGCAGAAAAGGATAATTCGAAAAATTTACTCGTTAGGCCCACTTGAATCTTGCAAATAAACTTTTCGGCGCTATAAAATTCTTACGCTACCTAGTATTTTAATTCTTAGTGCAGTCATGTTTGTAAAAAAACACAATTCAAAATTTCCTTGCACCTCAGTAATTCACGACCGTGACACTAGAAATTCAAATAAAATTTATATATCCGGCTACAAAACATCATCATATCGTAAGAGTCCATTTTGCTTCTGTAGCTCCCTCTATAATGCACTTCCAGAGACTATCAGAAGCATCTCTAAACTAAAAAAATTCAAGAACAAGGTGAAGTGCTACCTTCTTGAAAATAACTTTTATGATGTTCGTCATTTTTATGACATTATAATTTAAAACCTAAAAACTTCTTTTTTCTTGTGACAATGTCATTGTTTACTTTGTAAATTTATATGGCAATAAATGAATAAATAAATGAATAAATAAATATAATAATTGTAACTTTGTTATCAATAATAATAAAAATGAATAATTATTCAAATTATGGTTCGTCATATGATCTTTTGAATACCACTCGATGTTTTGGGATTACCTAATACTTTTAGCTGGCACTTAACGAGTTACCATCAGCAACACCACTCCTCCTTCGGAGTCGTGGTGTTGCTGGGTAACTCGTTTCGTGTCAGGTAAAAGTATTATTCGGTAATCCCGAAACATCTTGTGGTATTACATTCGATAATTAATAATGTATCGTAATAGTAACTTATTTCAGAATGGTATTGGACTAGTGGAATTTTTCAAAACAACTCAATGACACGGGAATGGTATTGGTTGGAAGGTGACAGAAAAGTGGAATACACCGACTGGAGACAAAACGATATTCCAGTAGAACCCAGCTATTATTCAGAAACTGACAATTGTATAAGATGGGGTTTGTATGACGTAGCACATGCTGCAAATGGATTATGGCGAGTGGACGATTGCAGCTCTCTGAGAAGATTTATCTGCGAAACACCATATAGCGGTGAAAATTTAGCTTGCATGGACCGTTCTGGCCGACACAAAAACAAATAAAGATTTGATCACATTAAAGAAAGTATCATTAATGCTAAAATAAGTACATTTAAATTTTGTTTATTGATTACACAGGCCTGCATTTTTTAACACTTTGAAAGTTGATTTAAAAATTTTAACTGTTTTCTAGTAATTGGGTAGCGCTGATTTCAAATCTGCTTTCAGTTTTTTTATATCACGCAAGGTTATTTTTCAAACCGGTAAAATACAAAAATATAGAAAAAACACGATTTATTTCAGTTATAAGCTAGTTTTTTAATATTTTAAGGAAAAAAATACAAAAATATACACATATAAACTATTATAAATGGTTATTTATTCGTTACGCTTCTTCAAAAAATGTTTTCTTTTTTCAGAAAGGCTTCTTTTGGTTGTTTTTCTGTTCCAACAGAAATCGGCCATCATTTTTGTGTCCCAGCGCCCCTGGTATCTTTTTTCCATCTCTTTAATATATTGATGAAATCTTTCACCTTGCTCTTCACCCACGTCCCCAAGATTTTTCGGGAATTAGTCCAAATGGGAATGTAAAAAGTGAATTTTTATGCTCATATTCTGAAATTCCTGAAATTTTCCAGCATATTTTCAACGATCTTAACATAGTAGTAATTTATGTTCAACTTCTTTAAAAGCATTCCATGCATGTTTTTCCTTATCTTCCATTACCTTTTCAAATTCTGTATCTTAAATAAATATTTAAAACAATATCCTTCTTTGTTTAATGCCTTAACAAATTGTTTCATACGTCCAAGTTTTATGTGAAGTGGTGGAAGTAAAACTTTTTGAGGGCCAATAAGACTTTCGCGAATTACATTTTTGTTTCCAGGTGTTAAAGTCTCTCTTTGTGACCAGTCTCTTTTTATCCAATGCTGTTCTCGCTAGCTAGACCACTCGCACAGGAAACATGGAAATTTAGTAAATCCAGACTGCTGACCTAAGAGAAGACTTAAAATGTTTAGATCTTCACACACTTCCCAGTTGTGATTTTCATATTGTATTCCTCTAAATTTTCATAGTTTCCCTTTAACTTAACTGTATGGCCGACCGAAACAGAAGCAAAAACATTGTCATTATGTAAAAGAACAGCTTTAAAGCTCCTTTTTGAAGTCGAAAAAAAGTCTCCAGTCGGAAGGTGTGTAGCACCACAGAAAATCATTTTTTATTCATCAATCATTTAGAATTTGAAGTACTACATTCATTTTAAAATGTATTAAAACGCCTATTATAAGTTTTTTTATATTTTTTTTTTGCAAAAAAAAATTTGTGGGTGATAGTGACCAATTGTATTTTAATTAGTTATTTCTATATAAAAACTGAGCTCATCAAACAAAAATCACGTCATCACAAATTTTATGCAGGCCTGTGTTATTTGTTATCAAGTAAAGTCTGTTCAATGACCGCTGACCGTTACGTCACGATTATTTCTAACAATCGTGATCTAGGCGAGATAGTAAATTTGCGTTAATAATGAAGGTCGTATAATTTTACCAGCCAAAAAAGTTTAATTGTCATTTTTGACAGTGATATTTTTAATCAACATTATTTCAAAAATGTCAAGGTATTGTGAAAAAGAACAAGCATTAATTTTAAAATTATTTAATTATTTTCAAAGAGAAAGTGATGCCGGAAAGACTCTTTTACCCTTTAACGCATGTAGATTTAAGAATCGCAATAATGTAGCTATTTTGTCATCTTGTCTTCGACAACTTCACGAAGTTCATAAACATACCATAAGAGGGCGTATTGGTCAAAAATATGACCAATTGCATGGTTAGAACAAAGATAAATTTCGGTTTCATCATTTGCAACTAAGGATCCAGATCTGGACCAATGGCGCAACAAAGCGGGGGGGGGGGGCTTCCGGGCTGCAGCCCCCCCCCCCCCCCCCGAGCTTAGAAACTTTGCCTATTCGTTTAATTGCAAACCAATTTTTCATGTCACTATTTTTGCATATTTTTTGCGATCTCAATGTTTTATGGATTTGTAATTTTTTTGCTTATCAATGTAACATGGAATCTTACGGTTTTTAAGTAATTAAAGTATACATTTTAATAAATAGCTCAAAATTGTACATAATGATCAAAAAAAAAACTTCGGATTTGAGTTTTTTCCGTTTCTTTGCATTTTTTGAGAATATCTACCATAGTAATATATATATTTTTTTACACCATCAGAAAGCGGAGATTTCGGCGAACAAAACGTCCACGTACTTTTTTAGAACAGCAGATATTTTGACGTGAGAATTTTCGATTGAAAATAAGGGTGCTTTTTCGATATTAAGTCAAAATAAGGTGAAAAAATAAATATTTTAAATCAAAATAATTACAGTGTGTTTGGGACATAAAAAGGTAAGTTATCACCAAATTTCGTGAAAACATAATTTTTTTTGTAAAAGATAAAAATAAAAAAACAAAAACTTGGTTATTTAAATTTTTCACATAAATTTTGAGGCAATGTGAAAAAAGTGTTAATACAAAAGTTGTAGATCTTTTTATTACCTACAACTTTGCAATTTAACGTTTTCCCATAGGACTTGTAGTTTTCCCGGAAATCGAGATAAATCGTTTTCTAGCCTTAAAAACTCACCCACTTCCACTTCCCGACCTCGGATCGCACGTAAATTATTTTTTCTTTCATTTTTGTTATGTTCTCTTTCTTTTCCAATGGGTTTCATCCTACTATTATTTTTTTTGTTTCAAAAATTATCGACCCTGGTCTACCTATTTATGCGAACCACGATATTGATATTACCGTGGAAGAAATTCTGGACGAAATGGCAAAAACAAAACGAAGAATTTTACTTTAATATTAGTATTATTAGTGATTACTTACAACTTATTGTATAAGGTTTTTGTTTTGTTTTAGTAAAAGTATGCTTAATATATGCGTTACTTATTTTAAATACATTTTTACTAATTAAAATAAAATCTCTAAATTTTTTTTTCATAAATATTTCGTTAGGGCTAGCGGCGTATTATTGCAGAAGTTTTAGGGGGCTGTCGCTCTCGTCAATCATAAGTATTTTACCCAAAAAGGGCGTGGCAACCAAAAAAATTTTCGCCTGCGGCGCAAAAAGTTTAAACCCCCCCCCCCCCCCCCCCGAACAAAATTTCTGGTTGTGCCACTGATCTGGACAATGGTGAGGCAACATATCCCACCCAAACGTTACAGGTAATCTGGAAAGCGCTATTTATTTTTTAATTATTTATATTTATTTTAATAGGTTGGACGAACTTGCATTGCAAGATAGACATCGAGTTATAAGACTTCCTCCATATCACATATCATTGCCACTTTAATCCTATTGAAATGGTTTGGTCGGAATGTAAGAGCTATTATGATGTAAAAATAAGTTATATGCATCCTGTAACAAAGTCGTTTTGGGTCTGTTTTCAAAAAAAAAATGTCTCATCCCATGATACCTTTTACCCTAAATAAACTACTTATTTCTGACTTCATTAGCAGTATAAAAATAATAATTAAAAATTTGAAAAAACGCGCTTTTATTTTACTTGTGCACATGCACGCGTCTTCATGTAGATGATGCCTAAGAAAAATTATAAGTAAGTAAAACTGGCTGAAATGATTTACGATGTACCGAAATATGGAGAATATGACGTAACAGTCAACGATCATTGAACAGAGTTTACAATATTTGGCCATAAACGACTGCATTCTCACTCGTATCTGCGTTTTTATCGGGTTTGTTCTGGTTTGTTTTTTTAGCGCACAGCGAATTGTTCTCAAAAGTAAACAATCTGATTCTTTAAGTATTGACACAGGAGTACTGTTGAGTTCAGAAAGAAATAGGCATCGATTGTGTGTTGTAAACCTATCCATAATTCCCCGAAAGTTCATAAAAAGTAGGAAAAGCTATTGACTGTGTTCAAATCATAACAGACTAAACTTTTTATTTATTGGGCTAGACTTAAACGTTTCATAGGTATTTATAATATTTTTATTACCATTTTTTCTTTGTTTCATTAAAAAAAACAAGTCTAACTTAATTCAAACATTTTATTGCACACAATAATTAATTAAAAAAGAAAATTACACCTATTTAATATTTAGTAATCGCTCCATTTTTTTGTAAAAGCTCATTCACTCTGGGTATCGATAAGTATAGACCGCTTACAAAATCAAGATAATCACTTAACTCGTTCCATGTATTTCTTCAATAAATGAAACAAGTTCATTTCTGTTAGCTGGTCTGGAATTTGCTTTATATATTTTTCGTGTCATTAGACCCCACACGTTTTTTAGTATATCGACACCTCATAAGCCAAATGGCATAACCCTCAAAATGTAAATTTTACAGGAGAGCGAAAAAACTTAATAAAATTTGAACTACAAACTTTTTGTCGATAAAATAATATTTTTTATTATGATTTAGCCTTTTAAAACTATTTATTATAAAATATGAAAATGATGAAATAGCGTTTAAGAGCTGAAAAATAAAAATATTGTTGAAAAATGAGGGTTACGTCATTTTCCATGTCTCATAAACTGTTTTCTGTATGACGTAACCCTGGAGGATACTTCAATTGGCTGGATTGAACAAACATTATTTAAAAGGAAAAATAAAATAATAAATATTGTTTTATAAAGATTTATTAATTAAGATTATTTATGCTACTCAAAAATGTGACTAAAATGTAAATAAAATTTAACTTTGCCGCATACGGATACCGAATGATAATAAAGTGGCTTACTGCTGATGGTTACATCACTTGGCTATGCTGGAAATGGGTTACGTTATATGTATGATTTTCAAATTTTTCTGGTTTAGAAGACATACATTTAGGTCTACTGATGTATTTTCACACCTGCCATTTAAAATGAAGGTAAAACTTATTTTCGTTTTTTGAGGGTTACGCCACTAGGCCTGTGAGGTGTCGATATAACATCGGGACTTATTGAAGGGCTACGGAAAAGTTTTCAGGTTATTTCTCTGGAACCAATCTTTGACCATACCCGCGCTGTGAACCGGACAGTTGTTGTGTTCGAAAATAAAGCTGTGATCAGGGAAATGTTGCGATACACTAGGCATCATATATTCAAAAATGTTTTTGTAAGTGACTGCATTAAACCTTTCATTTACAATCCAACATCCTCCAAGTCCATGATAACTCATGGGCATGTGGCCCATACATTCAAAGAAAATCTCCCTGATTTTTCGGAATTACTGATAAAATTTTCAGTAGGTATATCTTGTATTGCGAGATCTGTAGGTATACCCTGATATATCCGTTGAACGTAGACTGAAAAACTTTTTCGTCAGTAAAGACTATACTCTATTCCAGTCTAGCCGCAAAATATTACTTAAGGCAAAAATAATTCGTGGCTGTTTGTGTTCTTCCACTAATTCATTTTTTTGGCGGCAACATAATTTTTTTAAATGGGATTCTTTTACCCTACGACAACCTGTCGGTCTCGAGCCAGGAAAATTTGTTTGCTGAACAGCAATTAGCATTATTTGAAAGGGATTTTTCTCCAAGTATTGCACAAGACCATTGTCATGTCCTTGCGTTCAAGGGCGTCCATAGAGCGTTTTTCAGGGGGGGGGGGGGGCAAAAACTTAAACAATACTTTTTATATACAGTGCCACCAGTAAAGTCCGCATCATATGGGATTTTTTTTATTAAAAGCTTTATTCGAAATTTGACTTTGGCATCATGCCATCAGCCCACATGCAAAATTTCAGCTGGATAAGATAATTTTTATTTTTTACCCATATTTTGTAAATTGCACCACTTTTCCAAAATAACACTCAACGTAACCTACATAAAACTTCTTAGTTTTGACAATGCTTTATTTCAGATACATTTTTTTTAAAGTAGCTTTATATTAAACTAGCTTGTATCCGGCATGCGTTGCAACCCGCTGGTATAAATACAAACACGATATATTAGTACCCGGCATGCCACTTTCTGAAATTGCACCCGTCCGAAGCCGGGGCGGGTCGCTAGTTATACATAAAAACTTTCCCCTTGAATCACTCTATCTATTAAAAAAAACAGCTTTAAAATCCGTTGCGTGGTTTTAAAGATTTAAGCATATATAGGTAGGGACGGACAGACAGCGACAGCGACTTTTTTTATACTATGTTAAGATGTGTGTTTTTCTACGAAATCAAAATTGGCTATTAAAATTTGGTCGCATGTGATGCAAAGTTCATTTGTTATTGACCCTGTATAAGGTAACTTCATAAAATAAGTATTTTTGAAAACATAGTTTGTGTCTGAAAGTAATACACCTTAATATTAAGACAAAAAAGAACACAGTGTCATCAGTAAAGTGTTCATTAAGTGAAAAATAAATTTTTGGTTAACCCAACGAAAAGTTTATCTATTTTCAACGATTTAATTTAAAATCTCTTTATTTAATTTTTTATTTTTTTACATTCAGTCACAAACTACGTTTTCAAAAATACGTATTTTATGAAGTTACCTTATACAGGGTCAAAAACAAATGAACTTTGCATTACATGCGACCAAATTTTAATAGCCCAATTTTGATTTTGTAGAAAAACACACATTTAATATGACGCTAGTTTAAAGAAAATGTATCTGAAATAAAGCATTGTCAAAACTAAGAAATTTTATGTATAGGTTGCGTTGAGTCTTATTTTGCAAAAGTGGTGCAATTTACAAAATATAGGTAAAAAATCAAAATTATCTCATCCAGCATTGCATGTGGGCTAGAAACATTTAAAAAAAATTATAACTTTTTTCGATATTTTCAGAAATAACCCCACTTTTGAATTATTTTTTGAAAAAAAATTAAAATTTGACAGATAATGCGAATCACGTGACTACTATTTATTTGCCTAATTTTCATCTCGATCGATGCAGAACTTGATGCCAAAGTCAAATTTTGAATAAGGATATTAATAAAAAAAAATCCCATATGATGCGGACTTTACTGGTGACACTGTATAAGACTATTTATTTAGGTAACTTATGCCTAATGTATTAATTTATTGATATGTTTTTATTATGTATGTAATTGTTCAGTTTAGTGATTTGTTGGTCTACTGTACTATTCAATATTTATACTGAATTATGAAATAAAATAGTAATGTGGGCGCCTAGGGGGGGGGGGGGGGGCAAGTGCCCGTTTTGCCCCCCCCCCCTATGGACGCCCTTGCTTGCGTTGTTTTTCTTGGTCTTCCAGGAGGCTTTTTCTTATCCAAAGTTCCGTCCGCTTTCCACCTGTACTTAATATTCTCTACCGTTTTTTTTTGCTACGTGCATTATAGCGGCAACGTCTCGTATAGGTATTCCGTCATTTAAAAACACAATTATTGGAGTCCTTTGAACATTGTCAAGCCTAGGCATTATGCTTCAAATAAATAACTACTTGTAAAAATTATATTTTTTTTTAATTTAAAAAAAGTATGTCAGTGCCATGTCAAACTTTTGATATTCTTTAAAAGCCTGGTTTACATAGAATAAGAATCCGTGTCATGCTTCTTTCTGAACTCAACTGTACCTTGAGGGGCGCATTCAAGGCCATCTTTAGCTATAGGTAAACTTATTTACATAAAATTTTGTAAAAAAATTTAAGGATTGCCTATTTATAATCTCTATGTAGATGATACGCAATTATACCAATATTATAACCCCAGCGACGCGCGACGCCCAGTTTAATGAGGATTTAAAAACTTTACTAAATGTTTTCAATAACCAGCTACTTAAAATTAATTAACCCCACTAAATCTGTGGCCTTGCTGTTTCGCTATAAAAATGTAAAAAATTATATTATTTCTTCAAATTAAACCTGGGGAAAGATAAAGAGCAAAAAAATCAATTGTTTTATTCCAAACCCTTCACTTTTTTCAGTGTACCCAACACCCTTCGCCAAATTATCGCAAATTTTAATGTTGTAATGAGTGGTATTAGGTAAATACCAGCATCTCTGGAGAAATGTTACCACATTCTTGGATAATCCTTTCTTTTAATTGAAGGGCTCGGTGCAAAAACCGGTTAACTCCATTTTTTATAATTTGTGGAAAATCAATAAAAACCTTCCAACATTGTCATTTGTCAAAATTTTCTGTCAAAAAAAATTTAGATTTAAGAATTGGTATTGGGAAATGATTTAATACTAAACTGATAACAAAATATTTTTTCTACACTTTAGAAAAAAATTTTGAAAGTCTTGGAGTTGACTGTTTCTTGCACCGAACCTCCAATAAATACACAAATAAAGCAACATTATTTCGTTCGACATTTATTTATTGTGAAACACCATTATTTTTTAAATGAAAGCAACTCTAGAAACAATAAGACCATAGAAAAGGAAACAAATAATGTGATAAATATATAAAAAAACACCTTTTAGCAGAGAAAACTGATCAACATAAATAAAACACTAAATCTTCAGTTTCAACTTCGTCATTGTCACTGTCAGGTTGTTCTTGTTGTTGTTCTTCATTAGTATTTGCGACTCGGATTTGCTCGTAGTACCACTTATGTATTGGTGGTACATACTGATCTGCCAAAGACATGACATTTTTTTTGGGTTTATTTTAAGTGGAAATGTGTTGTACAGTTTGGTATTTGGAAATACTAAAACTGTGTTAGGTTTCTTAATGGCAAATGATGAATATATTGTAAGACCTGCTGTGGTACTACACTGTATTATGTTTTTTCTTTTATATTCAATAAGGCGGTTCTTGGAGACAGTAAATCTTTCTTTTTGTTGGTTACTGATGATTTTTTTAAAAATAGGTTTAAAGGTATTGGAAAAATCGAGAATCATATCATGGGTAACGTCTATTACGCGAAATTGTTTTGACGTTTTCTTGACTAAATTCCTCTATTCAGAAGGTAAGTATACGATTTTGCCAATGTTGTTGGTGGCAAGAAACAGTCATCTCCTGGAGTTGACCGATTCTTGCACCTAAGTATTGGTGCAGTCAACTCCTTCGCCTATATATCTACAATAAGATTTGTCGGAGATGGCTGATTCTTCCACCAAAAGATGCGCAAACATTTCTTCTATAGGATGCATATAATAACTCAATTTGGGAAAAAAGTGGAGTTGACCGGTTTTTGCACCGAGCCCTTCAATTGTTCTAAATTTGCAACTGGTGTTTTAAAAATAGTGTTCTTTAAATGAGGAAAAACGAAGTAATCCATAACCGTTAAACAAGGTGATCTAGGTGGGAATTCAATGTCTGATCGAAAACTGATCAATCTGTCGTCAAAAAAATTGCGTAAGTAGTTAAGTGTTTCGGCGGCTATATGGGCGATTGCACCGTCCTGTTGAAAATATCCAAAACGTTGTTCGTCGTCAAGTAATTGCTCCACAAATGGATACAAAATATTATCTCTATACCGCTGTGCTGTAACTGTCATGGAAAAAAATAGGACCAACAATTCTTCTTCGGGAATCAGCTAACCAGACACCAATTTTTTGAGGGTGCAATGTGGACTCTACAAAAAAATGGGGATTTTCACTACTCCATAATATGCGTGTATTCTGAGAATTCACATAACCGAAGAGGTGGAACCAGGCTTCATCCGAAAAAAATGTCAGGTCTAATAAATCATTTCTTTCCAATACATTGTGGGTAAACCATTGAGAGTAATTCCTGCGTCTTTCAAAATCTTCGGCTTGTATTTCTTGGAATACTTGCACTTTATAATAATAATTTAGCTGCTTCTTAAGAATAGTCCTGCATGTTCCATAAGATCTTCCCACTTCTTGGGACAGGCGTCTTATACAATTTGTTGGCGTATTTTGCATTATTTCACGAACGTTTACAACATATTTTTCTGTTCTTACGGATGGTCTTCCTGCTCCTTTTTTGTGTTGCATAGAACCTGTTTCCCTAAACACAGCCACGGTTCTTTTCAGGCAATGATAAAAATCCCCAGCAATAAAAGCAACATTAGGAAAATCGTCCATGCACAAATCCGGATTATATTGCCACTCACCATTTACTCTAACCCCGTTTCGAAAATACGCTTCAACCATGAATGTTTTGTGCTGTTCCGTAAAGCCCATTGTGTAAATTGTTTAAGAATTTTGAAAAGTTAGCGGTAAATTAAATTACTCTTGTAACGACTGTCAAAGATGACGGAATAACTGATTGATTGTTAATTCAGGTAGTTACTAACACCCAACAGGTATTGAGCTCTACGGCTAAGCATTACGTCCTTAGATGCAAGGCCCTCTTTGATGCAAATAATTTTTGCTTGCACGGTACAATAGTATGCTAGATAAGCGGCATGGGGGGGGGGGGGGGGCATGCTTCGGTGCCCCCTCTTCCTTTCTTGGGTACGCCACAAAAGATACTAGATCAATAGAATTTTCTCTTCGTGAACTACAACATTTTTTTTTTTTTAATTCTATAAATGCAAAATATAGATAATTGTTTCAACATTTCTTTTTAACTCAGGAAGCACCACAGGCACCTATAATTAACATTTAGTACACTTAAATCTTGATAGGGAACAGACTATAAAAACGATTTCCTAATCTTCTACATGTCAAAATTCTTATCTATGTTAATACCGAAAGCTTTTAGGTTAAAAGGTGATCTGGTGCTAACTACTTGAATTTTTCTCCCAAAATAAAAGACGTAAAACAGAAGCGAAGATAATCTTACTATTAATATTTCACTAGGCAAATTTAAAAATGGTCGAAGTCTGTTTTGCTAGAACTTTATGAACTGCAATGTTTACTTAGAATGTGTGTTTGGGGAGTGCAGCAACAGCAATTTTATATTCTGTTAGGGTGTGTTATTTTCAGAAGTTTTGCTTTCGCGGGCTGTAAAATTTTATTAAGAGCAAACACCGGTAACGCCTTCGCCATTTCGTTTTTTTTTAAATCAATATTTCGTTACTTCTTTTTATCCAAAAATCGACCAGATCTATGGAGTACTATTACTTGCAGTTCTACGTTAAAAGAGGTTAGATTAATAAATTAATAAAAGCAAAAAAAAATATGGACAAACTTGAACAAATTTCGTTTTTAATTTGTCAATTAAATATTTTTTAGTGTTAGCTCTTAACTAAGATCAGGCGTGTATTTAAGGGGAGGGGGTAATGGGGGGGTAGTCACCCCTCCATGAGCCATTTTTTTTTTGCTTAAATTTTTTTAAAATTGGACAGGTGGAAATCGAGAGCAATAAATTTTGATTGATTTTCTTGTAAAATAACTGTATCAAAAAAAAATATTTCATAACCCCCCCACCAGAATCACTACCCGTCCCCCAAAGATCAACTCCAGATACGCGCCTGACTTAGATACATCAAGGTCGTGGATATAGGGGAGTAAATTAGGACCCACTATTTACTTTTACATTTCGGTAATCTGGAAAGCCAGAAAAAACCTGGCCGTACGATCGCCGGACCTTAATCCTCTAGATTATTTTCTTTGGAGTCACCTATAAAAACCAAAGTTTACGTAAGAAAACCAGAAAATTTAGAGGAACTCAGGCAACGACATACACGAAATTCATCAAATAACCCCCGATATGGTAAATAATGTCAAGAATTACTTTAGATTAGGTGCTTGTCAAGAAACACCGAAATGCAAAAGTAAATTAGAAACATTAGAAAAAAAAGTTAGTGGCGGTTTTTACTTTAAAAAGAGGGGTTAATTTCATGGAGACACAAAAAAGTATGCCAAACTAAAAATAAACGTAGCCGTAGTTCTGCATTTTTTCATCAAAGAACGAGGTGTTCTAATACCCACTCTGTACGTTTTTTTTTCGTTATATTAGGTAAGTTATTGTTTTGCAATAAATATACCTCTTGAAAAATCTAATTTTGGAAGGGCTGTTCAGGGAGGCATTGACGAACAGTATGCCGGTGTTTTTTTTTAAATAAATGCACAGAAACTTTTAAAATAGCAGTTTTTTGAAACCACTAAAATTGCCACAATTTACCTTAAAATCCTTGAAAGTAAACGCGTCGGTTTTCAGAACTGAAGTAAAAACAACAATTTTTACTGGCGTCGTTAATCCCACCTTAAAAATAGATATCAACAACTCTATACCGGGTGTTTCTCAAAAGACGTTCACCCCTATAACTTTTTTATATTCATAGATATTAAAATGAAATTTCGAGATTATGCATAAGAGATGAGTCTGCATTTATTGGCATAATTTTTAATTTGTTAGCACTTCTGGTTTGACCGGAAGTGACCCTGACTGGATATTTTAAATGGGACATCTTGTATATATTTACTTATTTGGGTTCGGCATAACATTATGAGTGACACCTCTTTTATCATTTTTTGACGTGTTATAACATTTTTCTGTTTATTTTTTATTTTCAATCTAGAGTGCTACAAATTAATTAAATCTGTTAATTTATAGTCAAGTAGTATATGAAAATTAAAATTATGTAATTTTCTAAGTGTCACAAGCGTTTAAAAAATGAAATTTGACGTTTACTCCATTTTTCCAAATGGAACGATGGTGGTTCACTAGGATATTTTTTAAAACGAGCATTTTTTTCCAACAATTTGATACCATACACTCCTATATGCTATTTTAAAATTGACACTGAAAAATTTGCCTTAAATCCGAATCGCAAATTTAAAAGCGTTATGCATTATTACCGCCCTCTCTTTTCTAAAAAAATATTAAGGCGGCTTTGAAAAACAATGGAATTGTTTTGAAAAGCAATTTAAAGTTGTAATGTCATTGGTTTATAAAACATACAATACATACAATCTTGCGGCTTCAGAATAATTTTTCTCCACGACCATTACTGAATGTAATAATTCCAAAATCATTTTTGATAATAGAATGTAAAAATTCTCGCTCTTGAGTTGGAATATTTATTCTGAAACACTTGCTTCTTATGCGTTTTGCGTGTATTTTCATTCCATAACAAGATACGGAATGAATATTCTGTAATTGATATAAACGACATAGGTTGCCATGAATTTCGAAACTGTCAGTGTCAGATAAAAATGGCCGCGTTGTAATAATTATTTTCAGACAAATTTTAGTGCAAGTCAAAAAATGAGTGAAAAATCGGATGAATCAGATATGGAACTGGATGGTCGTGGAGAAAATATAGTCTGCTACTCGGTTAGAATGAAAATTCGATACTCGTGGTTCCTCACGCTCGCGTTCGGAATCTTCCACTCGGATCGAATTTTCATTCCAACCTCGTTACAGGATCTACTATTCTGGTCACTCCAAAAATTAGGAGCATATCAATTTTTTCATTTCTAGTAAAACTAACCATTTTATCTGATTTACAAATTACAATGTAAGTTTAATAAACGAATGACATTACAATTTTAATTAAATACTATATTGGTTATCTAAACCATTCAATTGTTTTTCAAAGCCGCCTTTATATTTCTTTAGAAAAGACAGGGCGGCAATAATGCATAAGACTGTTAAATTTCGATTGGGACTTAAGGCAAATTTTCTCGTGTCAATTTTTAAATAGCATAGGAGTGTGTGGTATCAAATTGTTGGAAAAAAATGCTCGTTTTAAATATAATATCCTAGTGAACTACCATCGTTTCATTTGGTAAAATGTGGTCCAGAAAACAAAATTTCATTTTTCAAACGCCTGTGAAACTTAGAAAGTCAATTATTATGACATAATTTTAATTTTCATTATACTACTTGACACTTGACTATAAATTAACAGATTTAATTAATTTGTACTACTCTAGATTGAAAATAAAAAATAAACATTAAAATGTTATAGCTCGTCAAAAAATGACAAGTGAGGTGTCATTTTACTCAGAATGTTATGCTGAATCCCAATAAGTAAAAATATACATGATGTCCCATTTAAAATATCAAAGTCAAGGTCACTTCCGGTCAAACCGGAAGTGCTTACAAATTGAAAATTATGCCAATAAATGCAGACTCATCTCTTATGCCTAATCTCAAAATTTCGTTTTTAATATCTATAAATAAAGAAAAGTTATAGGGGTGAACGTCTTTGGAGAAACACCCGGTATTTTTGATATTAGACCGCGAAATGCCATCTACTGGTTAAGTTATGAATGATGATTGCCATTTAAAAAAATCCAAAATGGTGTCGTATTTGTCATTTTTTACATCTCACGTATTTGATTTAGTTAGCTCGGCAACAAAAAATAATGTAAGTGTGAAAAAACTTGGGTTATCAATAGCAATTGCTCTACTTTTGAAGGGGTAAGATCTTTAAAACGCAAAATCGAACGATACATTTTCAGAAGCCTCATATCTCCGAAACAGTTAGAAATACACACAACAACTATATATTTTTGAACTTTGAACCGCGAAATACCATATTATTATACTGGTTTAGTTACGGATGATAGTTGCCTTTTCAAAAAATTAATTAGTTAAGTAATGTTACTAAAATGATTTCTCCATATTTTTAAATTTTAAAAACCTATTTAGTTCCTAAATAATTTTATTTTAAGTTTATTTTTTGTGATAATTATAGATAACGTTTTAGGAATTAAAAAATCGTGTATTAAAAATATTTTATTCGAAACATATTATAATGGTTAAACGGTATTTTGTTACAGGAAAAAAATATCGAATAGATGCAAAATTATTGTGTTGTCAAAAGGCGACCTCATGTGTGTCTAAAGAAAATATTTTATACCTAGTTATTAATGATGCTAGTTCGATATGAACACTATAATGAAACGTGTGCAACGCCTCGTGGTTTAATTGCACAAGTTTCGTTAACAAGTTCATATCGAACGTGTATCATTTAAAATTTAATATACGATAGTGCAAATAGATTTTTTTCTAATTTTCTCTCGAAACAGATCTATTTCGAACTCGCTAGCGCGTTCGAAATAGATCTATTTCGAACTCCGAATTTTATTATTTAAAGGTTGGCCCTACATGACATGTTTTTTTTCACCGTTTAGCATAGCATTCTAGATAACTAATATTTTTTAGTCCAAATATGCAAAATACAACACGAACCCACGTATGTATGTTTGGTTGCCTAGATCTACAAATCTGTATGCATTGTTTTAGTTCATTAAAAAACACATATTAAATAATAACTTTATTGACGGAGAACTATTTTGCTTTTGTAGATGCTTCAAGCTATCATTTTCTGCCAAATCCTATCCAAAATTCAATCTACTAACCTTCCAATGTCGATTTTAACTACAACTTTATTTGACTTTTCCATCTTCCCTATACTAAATTGCAATGCCGTGACGTAAAATCACGTCTTTTGAAATTCGAAAAAAAGTAGCAAAATCGCCCGAATTTCCGAACGCTCTGTATATGTACCGAATGTACAAGGATCACACAACGTATTCCGTCCAATTTCAAATCTCATATCGCTAAAATAACTTTAGAATCTCGTGGTGAAAATGGGTCAATAAATCAAAAAATGACAGTTCGCAAAATAATTTTTGTTGCCCAGAGGCTACTATGATAAAAAATAGTTTACCAACATAAAATTTAGACATAAAAATTTACAAAATTTGAAGGATTTATTTTCTTTTTTAATATGTGTTTTTATTGAAAAAACTACAAATTAGAAAAAATAGTATAACGTACGTGTTATATAAAGCAGTTTTAAGCACTTGTCCCGTTATAAAACTCGCCGCAAGCGGCTCGTTTAACATGGACGCGTTCTATAAAATTATGCTTTATAAAAAGTGTACGTTAATATACTATATTTGTCCAAATTTTATTGATAGGTATCAGATAACGTTTTCGTAATTTTTTAAATTTTCAGGTGTCCATATTAGTCGATATCATGGTAACCGCATTTTTGATTGTTTCAATGTCTATTTTGACGTCATTGCCGTCTAATTTTCTATTGTATGCAAAGTGTTGGCCAAAAATAATTTAAATATGGGAGATTCTGAATCCGAAGGTGTCCCTTCGGATGTTTACAATAAATAAATGCAATCCGTTTTTCTAAGTACCTAATAATAACAAATAAATAGTTTGCACCGACTGTCTTTTTGTTTTTGTATCTTAACATTTGGATGCTATTATGATTTCATAATGGCTGATAATGGCACTGAGTGCTATTATGAAGGTCATAATGACATCTAAATGATAATGCTAAATACGTCATAATGGCACTGTCCAAGGGCGGATCTAAGGGGGGGGGGGTCATGGGGATCATGACCCCCCCCCCGGGCGGTTTACATTTCAACATAGGTACGTAAAAACTATTGTGGAGCGCGCGAAGTGTTAACCAATCAAATTAATAATATCCACCTGTTCGTCTTGGAACTGCTCGCTGTTGCCGTTATCGTTTGGATTGGATTGGAGCTAGGCGCGGATACAGGGAGGGGGGGGGGGGGAGCAATGGGGGCAATTGCCCCCCCTGAGCAAGCAAAAACTTTTCGGGGCACCCTTGTCAGTGTGGGTAGGCCAAAAGTCCGAACATTTTTTTTAACTATACGTCCAAATTTTAACAAATTTGGTCAATAATTATGTGTTTTGTATTTCATATTTTTTTTGGACAACAAATTAAAATTTTATGAAATTATTACTTAGAACGAATTCTCTGGAAGGTAAAATCACAAAAATTAACCCCCTCCTAAATGCACCGGGTTGTTTTTGTAATTTTGTTTTGTATTTTTTATTTTTCCCACTTGAAAACCAAGCACCATGATTCAAAAAAGGGCGTGGCACCCAAGAAATTTTCGCCTGCGGCGCTATTTTTGCGCCTTCGGCGCTGTTTGACCCCCCCAGTATTAATTTCTGGATCCGCCCTTGGCACTGTCGTAGATTAAGGATTAAACGATTTCTTTTTGTGGTAACCCATATATTATATTCAATAAAAACTTGTATTGAATGAAGTTCCTCAGTGTAACAACTTTTCTCCCGGCGAGAAATTAATACTGCTAGGGGAGTATTATATAATAGAAGTGGTGTGTTGTACAGTAAATATTTACTAAAATAAATGATCCTTCACCATTTAAGCAAGAAAAATATCAGAAATTTATATTATATAATGGTGAAACATGTGGCTCCATCTTCACCAGTTTGGAAAAACTTAAAGCTATTGCTACAAAAAATAATTTATACTTAAAATAAAGAAAACTTTATTTTAGTTTAGTTAAATTGGTGGCGCTCGAATTAAAAACTGAAAATATTGGGACTAGCTGGAGCTGCATTCGTCAAAGAAATATAGAAATTTTTTTTATTTTTATAAAGCATCATTTTATAGCACGCGTCCATGTTAAAAAACGAGCCGCTTGCAGCGAGTTTTATAACGGGACAAGTGCTTAAAACTGCTTTATATAACACGTACGTTATACTATTTTTTCTAATTTGTAGTTTTTTCAATAAAAAAACACATATTTAAAAAGAAAATAAATCCTCAAAATTTTGTAAATTTCTATGTCTAAATTTTATGTTGGTAATACTATTTTTTATCATAGTAGCCTCTGGACAACAAAAATTATTTTGCGAACTGTCATTTTTTGATTTATTGACCCATTTTCACCACGAGATTCTAAAGTTATTTTAGCGATATGAGATTTGAAATTGGACGGAATACGTTGTGTGAACCTTGTACATTCGGTACATATACAGAGCGTTCGGAAATTCGGGCGATTTTGCTACTTTTTTTCGAATTTTAAAAGAAGTGATTTTTACGTCACGGCATTGCAATTTAGTACTTATAGGGAAGATGGAAAATTCAAATAAAGTTGAAGTTAAAATCGACATTGGAAGGTTAGTAGATTGAATTTTGGATAGAATTTGGCAGAAAATGATAGCTTGAAGCATCTACAAAAGATTGATTTATAGATTTATGCAGCGGCGCACCTAGGATTTTATGTTAGGGGGGGCCCGCCAACCAGTGCTGGAAGCAATTTTTTTAATAAACTTTTAAGTTACGCGTTTTTCTAGAACTTTGGAGCTTTTTTAACAGGTACTCTTGGGAAGATCGCAATAGCCTAGTCATGGGAGTCGTTAAACGGTTTCTTAGGGGGGGGGGGGGGGGGGGGGGCATTGGCGGCTTGTGACTTGTTAACTTGGGGTGTACTAAAAGCCTGCTGTAGGCGAAATGCGCCGCATTTTTCATTAGTGGGTACATTGTTTTGTTTAAAAGTAAAGTTCATTCATCTGTTTTTATTTGCAGCAAACTTATCAATAACAATAAAGTTCCTAGATTTACACTTTGTGGTATGTATCAAGTTAATTTCGAGAGTTTAGGTCTTCCCTTAATTTAAATTTAAATTTTTTGCTCAATACTTAATGAGCTAAAATTGTTTCTCAAACATTCATAGTCGTTTTGGCATTAAAACTGTTTATTTTTATTAAAATAAGTCTTTACTACCCCAAAATAATAACAAAAATATAAAGGAAAACTCGAAATAATAAATTCTTAAATTCAATCAAACCATATTAAACCTCAATAAGTCAACTTTTGTCAATAAGTCAACTTCCAGGGGGAGGGGGGGGGGCAAATGCCCCACCTGGCCCCCCTCAAACGAGGCCCGTGAGGTAAATCTAAGAAAATTGACTTTTTAAAATACTTATCCACTTTCATAATTTTTATTTCATTGGGGGTTTTGAGGGGGCCAAGGCCCCCTTGCCCCCCCCCCCCTGGGTGCGCCACTGGATTTATGCAACCAACATACATGACTGTTATGCACACAGAATAAAAAAGTAAGTTATCAAGCTATTTTTCCTCTGCGAAAAATGGGTTTTCTCGTAAATCACAAAGGCCGCGCAAGTCAATGAAATAAAACATTTAAATGTTACCAACATCAAATAAAGAAAAAACGCGTATCGAAATAGCTTCATTACGATACGCAAATGCGTATCGTACAGAGCTTATTATGAACGTGAAATAGAAAAAGTACATTATATAATATCCTTGATATTAAAGGGGAACACACTTACAAGCAGGTGTCATTTTTCTTTTATATTTCCTGGTGTTTAAAAAGAAAAATAAAACTTTTAGAAATAACGTGCAAACTGTAAAGAGTGACAAAAGAAAGTTACGACAATTTGTGTATTTTAATTTTCTTAATAAGTACACCAAAATTAAAACATATTAGAAAAGAGAAAAAAAAAAGCGCAAAAGAGAAAAGTTTTCTCATAAAAATAAAATAGGCACCAAGGGTGAAACAACAAAACAACAAACAAAAATTGATAAAAACTTACAGTTAAAGTGGGCTCCACGAGTCATAATGTTAAAAAACAAATAAAAAAAAAGATAAAATTATGACACATATAACGGTAAAAGGGACACGTAACAAACGGCACCGTAAACAATTAGTAATTTTTAAAATTTTGCAGTACAACCTGTGCAAGGCGAGAACCCAACTGATTTGTTGGTATTGGCGGTGATAATGTAGAAATAAATTATTGTTGTAAATCTCTTTTTTTTTCCCTTCTCGTTTTTTCAATTAAATAAAAATATGAAGAACTGAGGGTTTCTATACTTATCTGTCCTTCGATTGATACTTTCTGGGTCATTTTTTATTTCTATCATTTCCCTTAAAATGCGTTTCTTTAGTCTCTGTCCCTAAAAAGGCTAAAATGCTTACATTTTTAAAGTCAAAAGTGTGCCCCCCGTACGTTTTAAAATGGTTAAAAAGTGCTGTTTTTGAGTATTTGATAACATGAAAGTTTATGCAGTCTCTTGCATGTTCCGACATTCTGGTCTTTAAATACCTTCCAGTCTGCCCTATATATACTTTTATACATTCTTTACAAGGTACCTTGTAAATTATATTAGATTTAAAAACTATTCTAGTTAGTTATGGTGACATCTTAGGTGGACAAATAGGAAATGTTCTATCTAGCCTATCGATTTAATAAAATAGCAACGTAGCATTCATTGTGTTTAAAAAATAAGGATTTTTTAAATTTGTTGATATAGTTAAAAAATTATTACTTTTCTACTTCCCTGTATCTAAAACTTCATTTTCCGACAATTCATTATCGAGCAAAATAATATCTAATTTCGTAATTTCGAGTTTTCCTGTGCTATCTTTGAATAGTAGATTCTGTAACGAGGTTGGAATGAAAATTCGATTCGAGTGGAAGATTCTGAACGCGAGCGTATAGCGAGCGTGAGGAACCACGAGTATCGAATTTTCATTCTAACCGAGTAGCAGACTATATTTTCTCCACGACCATCCAGTTCCATATCTGATTCATCCGATTTTTTACTCATTTTTTGACTTGCAATAAAATTTGTCTGAAAATTTCACACCTGTCATTCTAAGCCAATCACACACTTTCATTTCGACAGTTACCAATGACAACCTTCAAATTTTTCAGAAATTTTTCTCCTCCTGCCAAGCTAGGCGAACAAAATTAATAAGTGGAAATTTTTCTTGACAGCTATCATATGATCCGAAAATTAGTATTCAGGATCAAATTTTGGTATTTAATGTTTTTATTCATTTTATAATACTAAATAAATACAAATATTTATTTACCAAATATTTCTTTCATTAAGGCTAAATATTTTTGGAATTCTGGTTCGAACTCTTCGTAATGGAGAATAACAAGGATAATGGTTATCTTCCCTTTCCACTTCTATCAGATGTCTATGTTTAATATAATAGATGTAATATTTGGATGCAATTTTGTTCTGCTGTATTCTGGTTTTTCTTAAAAAGGATGGGATATTTTCCTCCAAAATCTTCTGGATAGCTGAGAAAAGGTTTTCTTGATGGGGATTTAATTCAGTTTTTTCCATTAAACATTGCAAATACTTTAAATTTTTATGAGACATACTAATGTCCCCTATTTCAGAGCAAGATTTACAAACACCGTAGGGCTTAAAATTAGTTTTTTGATTGTTTACTGCCATGATTTAATTATTGTGAACTAAAGAAGCACGTTCAAGAAATAACTGTCGACGTGACGTATAGCAGAGACGATTTTGACATCACAAGCCTAAGCCTACTTGACTATCTATTTATTATTATTTATATCTATTGATCTACTATCTACCTAGATTTTAAAAATTGTTTTATCTGGCATAACTAGCCTAAACTAGACTATACTATGCTTTCCCTTTGTTTTAGTAAATTAAATGTAGTAAAAATAAATAAAAAGGATAATTTTCACTTATATTTTTTGCATTTCGTTTAACTAAACGGTGAGGAAACTTTTTTTTGAAAGTTTAAGTATTCCCATAATTATGGATAATTTCAATAAAATAATTCAAATAACTTTTAGGTGTGAAATTTTCTTACCGAATCCCCCGCGTCCTTGAATTAATATCCGGAAATTCTTCCTCAGTCACGCATTTTTCTAGAAAATTTTCAAAAAATGCGTTCCTTTGGAAAAATTTCCGGAAATAATTCGAGCACTAGGAAGATTATAAGTGAAAATTTCACACCTATACTTTTTAACCAATAAGATACCTTAATTATGACTAGTTACCATGGCAACTAAAAGAATTTCCGGAAATTTTTTCGAGGCGCCACGATATTTAAGTTTAAAATTTTTTGACATTTACAACATTTTCCAATATAAACCTCATCTGTTAAAAGCATGGCCGCCTATATTATTATCACGGCCACCTACTGCAACAAACCATGTTAATATTATATTTTTTAAATTAGAAGTGTTATGGATTACTTTAACAATAAATACATTTCTACCACCTTTAGTAACCTAAAATTATGAAAGGGCGACAGACTGAACAAACGCCCATCTGAGTTTTAGTATTTGGTGTAACTAAAGTTGTTAATTTTTTTTTTATTTAACGAAATATGGTGGATATAGCTATCTGATTTTTTTGACAAGCAGTGAAATTAGTTTAAAATGTCAAGTTTGATTAATAATTTTTTTTCCAAATTATGGTGTGAAGTGGTGTGAAATTTTCTTACCGAATCCCACGCGAGCTTAAATTATTCCCCGAAATTTTCTTTCGGGCACGAATATTTTAAGAAAATTATCCCTTGTCGCTTTGTGACTCTTGATCATTTTCAAAATATTCGTGCCCTCAAGAAAATTTCCGGAAATAATTTAAGCTCTTGTGATATTATAAGTGAAAATAATTATTACAACGCGGCCATTTTTATCTGACACTGACAGTTTCGAAATTCATGGCAACCTATGTCGTTTATATCAATTACAGAATATTCATTCCGTATCTTGTTATGGAATGAAAATACACGCAAAACGCATAAGAAGCAAGTGTTTCAGAATAAATATTCCAACTCAAGGGCGAGAATTTTTACATTCTATTATCAAAAATGATTTTGGAATTATTGCATTCAGTAATGGTCGTGGAGAAAATATATTCCATTTTAGGCAAGAAAAAGGTAAATAGTCAAAATATGAGAAAAACTAATTTATTTAAACGGTTAGTTATACCAACCTACGATACAAAAACTTTTACTTAATAAAAGTTATTGGAAATCAAGAAAAGAACACACAAAAAATATTATACAGGATGCTCCATTTAAAATAAGCTAGTTTGAGACAAATTCCGGTATAACCAAAAATCGCATAATATGGTCGCTGTTATTTCATTTTTGAAGCATCTCTGAAACCTTATTATTCAAATTGCATTACTTTCCAAAATATTCTAATGGACAATCACCCTACGACATCGAAGTTACGTTTTGTATAGGTATGTTATTAAGAATTTTATTTGTAAGTTCTCTCTTTTCCATGCACTTGTTTTGGAGTAAAATTTTTTTTGTCTTACTGTATTCACTTCTAAAAACCATATAGGTTATGTGCCCCCCCCTCCTTAGTGAAGGTCTGGATCAGCCACTGCTTTCCGTTGTCCCAGTCCGGACCTGTACTTAATACAATCTAGTTAAAAAAAAAAGGCAAACAATTGATTCCAGTTATTAACGAATGATGCCAAATAATACGATGATGGTCGCAAACAATTTGGTAAACATGGGGCTCTCCAAGCACTAAAGCACTTCAAGCTTTTAAGTTGGCAAAGCATCAAGATTGACTTTGTTTACCGACCACCGCTGAGCCGGAATTAAACCCCTAACAACCTTTTATCCTGTACAAACAGCACAAGTGAAATGGCGTGTAATTCGAATCTGATGACGGAAAGAGCAGTATAAATATTAAATTGATTTACAGGGTGAATTGTCCGTTTTATTGGAATTTCTCTATCTATTTTTCTTGTCTTTCACGGGACGATAAATCTCGTAGGGGAGACCGGGGTTGGTAGTCACATTGGTTGATTGTCACAAAATTTACAGCTTGGCAACTCTGACACCGCCAATTGTCAACTGCGTTAAGTAGTATAAAATATAGTTCTAATCTACATAAAACAAAAATTATTATTTCAAGAGCCTAAACTATCACTGCCTAACTAAGATTGTTAGGTATTACTTCGGGGACAAATTTATTGCAGTTATATGCATGCTGCCCAAGTGCCCAATGATCTTTTATTAATATTTGCTTGTAAACTAATATTAAATATGTGAAACAATTCATGTTAATTCATTTATTGTAAACTTACATTTCCAATATAAAAATACCGGGCGATCAAAAATTATTTTCATCAAAGGGGGCCTTGCATCTACGGACGTAATGCTTAGCCGTAGAGGTTAATACCTGTTGGGTGTCAGTAACTACCTGAATTAACAATCAATCAGTTATTCCGTCATCTTTGACAGTCGTTACAAGTAATTTGATTCATCGCTAATTTTTCCAATTTTTTGAACATTTCACACAATGGGCTTTACGGAACAGCACAAAACATTCATGGTGAGTGGCAATACAATCCGGGTTTGTGCATAGATGATTTTCACGAAGATTTTCCTAACGTTGCTTTTATTGCTGGGGATTTTTATTATTGCCTGAAAAGAACCGTGGCTGTGTTTAGGGAAACAAGTTCCATACAACACAAAAAAGGAGCAGGAAGACCATATGTAAGAACAGAAGAACTTGTTGCAATCGTTCGTGAAAGAATGCAAAATACGGTCAAAATGCTGGTCAAACCAGAAAATATGAAGAGACGTGTGAATTTATGCGTGGAGCATGGCCGTGGCCAATTTCAGCAATTTATGTAATTATTTTTCTTTTTCTGTCTGTATATTCTTACTTTGTTAATTTTGTAAACAACAAAAATAAATTTGTATTTGTCTACTTATTTTATTACTCATTAGTTTGGCATATCATGTCATAATATGAATTTGACAAAATGTTAACATATATTTGGTTAGATATTATATATCATCCCTATATCATTGTGATCTAAACCAAGCCCTACGTTTTTTAATCCAAGCCCTGTTTGATGCAAATAATTTTTGCAAAATTACACACATCGGCGAAGTTTTCTAAAGTAGAAACGAATACAATTTTATTAGATATTAAAATAAAAATCAAACCATGAATTTAATTTTCTGAAAAAACAAGTGGTCCTCTTTTATACTTCAAAAATATGCGACAGAACCCGGTCCCGTTTCCAAAAACGTCATTGAGGGCCAATTCTAAAAAAAAGGAGCTCATAAAAAGGTAACTTATTAATAGCTAAGTAGACTACCAACGATAATAATATTTTTTTAATAGCTGGCAGACAATTTTTAGGATTAAAAAGAAATACTTTTGTAACTACATGACCTCAATTAAATACAAATATAATGATGTGTGAGTAATTTAGCAGCAAAAAAATAATATTTAAACAACGACCATATTGAGTTTAAAAAGTTATTCCAAAAAAACGAACCTTATATAATTACAACACAGTCTTTTTTCGGCGCCTATTTATTACGAATTTTTTTCTACTACTAATGGATTTCTAGCCTCGGGGGAATATAATTTTCTCTCAGTGTAATGTTAAAAATAATTAATCGTAAAAAGTTTAGTATTGTTTTTGGTTTTGATATTTATTTATTATTAAAGTGCAAGACCTTTTGGGACTTTCTTGTTACCGACCATGCTGTATATATAAAAAAATAAGTAACAAGGCTTATGGACATCCTGTTTGTAGTCAGGGGAAACATTATATAAACAATAAATAAAAAACGTGTGGGGTAAGTAATCGAATCCTCCCCAAGTTTATTTTAATTATTATTCGGTAATTTTATATATTATACTGTTTACTCTTAACTTATGAGTGTTACCATGTGCTTAACACTTGACTAGAGAACTTTATATTATTTTATAAATATTTATTATAGGTCCACTATTAAGGTACTTAGTATATACAACAAAAATAGTTCAGCTTAAATTTATTAGTTGAAGGCATAAAAATCTCACACCGAAAAGATAAAAGGTGGAAATTATTACTTATTATTCATAACAAAAATGTCGGTAGGTATATAAGTAAATATTTTTGCTTGTTTTCTACATCTGAAATTACTATGGTGGAATTTTACTTATATACATTAAAAATCACGATTTTTTCTGTTCGTAACCATTTCCCAGGTAGCAAGCGGCCGTAAAAATGACGTAATTTTTAGGAGATATTTGGTCATTGGACGTCACCAAAGAGTCGACATTTAAACGTTAACTTTTGGTAGTTACATCAGTTTAAAAAAACATAATGACATTACGAACTAAATGTAACACAAAACTTTATTAAATATTAAAAATAGAAATCGACTTTTTAGCTAACTCATGCATGTCAGAGAAAACCTGCAAATTTAGTGTCGCCTTCATAGACATTTACCTGTAGATACGTACAGCTTATTTCCTGCGCAAACAAAAGTTACGTTTTATGGGTAAAAAAATACGTCCGAGCGCATGACTCGCCGGTCAGCTGCCTTCCCTCCCAGCCGCATTGGGCATGCGCACAAACCTCTTGTTATCGGGCTGTCCTTCTTTATCGACATGCTCAAAATACACTCCAGAACCGGCTCGGCCGCCATTTTTGTTTTATTTTAAGTTTTCTCTATGGATTCCTTGTTGTTTATTGTGGGCATTTAATATTTACGGATTTCTAGTTTTTGGGAAGTTTAATGAATTCTGTTTGTGCGTTTAGTGACTCCGATTGGAATATAAACAAAACAATGGCTAGTAACAGCCGTTGTATTATTTTGTTATGCCCAAATAGAGGTAAAATACCGGGTATTTCGAATGTATGGAGTAGCTAGCTACTTGTTTCTTGGTTTTATTGTGTTAGTTTATTTCGAAACTTTTACACACTTTTGGTATCTGGAATAAAAAAGACAAATTTGTCCTTTGGTGGGACGTTAGTTTTTATGTTGTGTTTATTTTTGGAAAAAAAATTTTTTTCTAAGAAAAAATTATTTTTTCCAAAAACTTTGTTTTTGAAAATTAACCAAATTTTTTAGGTTTGATTCAGTAATCAATCAACTTGTCAGACATTCAAGCTAGGCTTGAAGTTTATGATGTTATTTTTGTGTTGTTTTTTTTTATTAGTGAATAATAGGAGCATTTATGTTCCTATTTCGTACTCTATGCAAGTTTGGGGCGGGATTTTTGGGGAATGAATTTTGAATTAGTTGGTTTGGGTGGAACTGTTTTTTCCTAAAAAACTCCGTATGTCTTTTGTTTAGAAATTCTTGTATTGTTTCTACTTTAAGGTCGCTGCGGATTGCCGCTCTCCGAATGTAGTAGGGTGCATTGGTGATGGCCCTAAGAATTTTATTTTGAAAAACTTGAAGACGTTTTCTACGTGTTTTTGGAGCTTGTCCCCATGCTATACTTCCGTACAGCACGGCGGGGCGCACTACTTGTTTGTATAGTAGCGTCTTGTTTTTGAGAGACAGTTTGCTTTTTCTACAAAGGAGTGGATATAGGTGACCAAAAGCTTGCTTTCGGGTTTTGATTTTGTTGTCGAAATGGGGGGCCCATGTGAGCTTTTTATCGAGAGTGACGCCGAGGTATTTTAGGGTGTCACTTCATAGAATTTCGATGTTGTCTAGGTCAAGGTTTTGGATGTTGATGTTATTATTTCTCTTGTTGGAAATGAGAATGGCTTGTGTTTTTTCAGCGTTAACTTTTATTTTCCATTTTTGAAAATAGTCAATAAGTGTGTTAAGCTGATTTTGCAGACATCTTTAAATATGTGCAAGGTTATGTATGCACGTCATCGCTGTGTGGTCAGCAAAGATGTATAGCTCGCGACGAATGGTGTTTTTGACATGTCCGCAGTATACAGGATGTATGTAACTGGGGCAATTGGGGAATGTATGGAGTAGTGATGTATCTTAATATATAATTTTATTTTGTTATGATCAACTTAAACACATCTAACTAGCCCTAGGATACACAAATAATGTAAGAAAGACACACCAAAACAGATTATCCTGATGCAAGTTTTGGTTTATTTTATTTGCAGCCCTGCAATCTAATTAGGTAACGCCTATTTTTCGGGCACTATATTCCTTCAAAAAGTTTAAAAGACACTTTTCTCTATACTTAATATATTATATAAAAGAAAAAGTACACTCACTTTTACAATTTCTTGAGCAATAACTTAAATTTTAAAGCCCGGGCCTATCTATTTTCCCATTCGTCAAATGATAAAGTTGAAGTGCGTATGTCTAATCGTGTGTAGCTCTGTTTATATGCGCAAGGCCATAAATTTGCCTCTTTCGTGATTATTGTTTGCTTAACATTCACTAACTCTCAGTATCCCATAAACCATTTTTTCACAATATTTTCATTATGATATCTTCGCAATACCTTACTTCCACAAATGACAAATTTTATCTTTATATTGTCTTACAGACATATTTAAAAAAAATTTACAAAAAATTTAAAAAAAAACCCTTGACACCTTCTCTTTAGAATGCCTTTTTTCTTCTACCCCAGTTTATTTGGTAAGTTTAGACCTCCTTTACTGACTTTTTCACATACTCAGTATGTTTTAACTTTTCTTAATTTTTTTCATATTATGTCACTTCTACACTTTAATTTTTTAATTCCATAAAAGCTCCTTAAGGTTTTATACCATTTTCTCTTCTGCTAAAACCATCAGCATTAAATAAATTTTCTGTATCCTGATGATGAACGTTTCTATGTTCGAAACATGTAGAGACCCCTGACCCCTGAAGAATTTTCATTCTATTAAATTTTGCGGAGGAAGACTTTTAATTTTTTCTTTCTTTTCCAAAAAATATTCTATAATTTTCGTCACCCACCCGGTATACAGGGTGATTCAAAAGTACTTTGACAAACTTCGGGAGGTAATTGCTGGCAATATTTTAACATGAAAAGTTCTTATAAACAGTGGTCCTTGGCGACTTCGTTACGGAGATACAGGGTGTTGAAATGTTAAAGGAAATAGTAATAATTTTTAAATAAATAACTCATTAACGAGTTATTTTTGTTTTATGAAATTTTGTGAATTAAATAAGCATCTAAGGAAACTTATTTTCAAAGTACAACAAGTTCGTAAATTTAACCAGTGGCGTCGGTACAAAATGTTACTATCATATTTTTTGTGAAAAGTATGCTACACCACTGATTTATTTTATTTTAACTTTTTTCTTATAAATTCCCCCTTTATTTACAACAAAAAAGATCACGTGTGTTTTTTTGATACGAGGGACGGTTTAAGCGTAAATGATTATTTTATTTGAATATACACAAATATTAAAAAATGTGTTTTAAACTGATCAACCACTCAAATATTTATTAAAGTATTTTAACGAATACCTACATACATACTTATTAATAAACAAATATGTATATGCCTAAGGAAGGTATCTGAGGATGCCTAATTTCTAAGTATAACACGTTTTCAGTGGCATACATATTTATTTATTAGTACCTATGTTATTTTTTAATATTTTGTGTTTTGACAAGGCGGCTTTGGAAATGCATTTTTTGTCGATAAATTAAAACATATTTGACAGTTAGTTACCACTGAAAATAACAAAACTGAAAAAATAAAACTCAATGGTAACTAACTGTCAAATATGTTTTAATTTATCGACAAATGCATTTCCAAAGCCGCCTTGTCAAAATACAAAATATTAAAAAATAACATACTAATAAATAAATATATGTATGCCACTGAAAACGTGTTATAGGTACTTAGAAAATATGCATCCTCAGATACCTTCCTTAGGCATATACATATTTGTTTATGAGTAAGTATGTATGTGTAGGTATTCGTTAAAATACTTTAATAAATATTTGAGTGGTTGTTTAGTTTAAAACACATTTTTTAATATTTGTGTCTAGTCAAATAAAATAATCATTTACCCTTAAACCGTCCCTCGTATCAAAAAAACATACGTGATATTTTTTGTTGTAAATGAAGGGGGGATTCATATGAAGAAAGTTAAAATAAAATAAGTCAGTGGCGTAGCATATTTTTCACAAAAAATATGGTAGTAACATTTTGTACCGACGCCACTGGTTAAATTTACGAACGTGTTGTAGTTTGAAAATAAGTGTCCTTAGATGCTTATTTAATTCACTAAATTTCATGAAAAAAAAATAACTTGTTAAGAAGTTATTTAAAAATTATTACTATTTCTTTTAACATTTCAACACCCTGTATCTCCGTAACGAAGTTGCCAAGGACCACTGTTTATAAGAACTTTTCATCTTAAAATATTGCCGGCAATTACCTCCCGAAGTTTGTCAAAGTACTTTTGAATCACCCTGTATAATCAAAAAATGTATATTATTTTTATAATATTCTATCCTATCCAAAATACGGTAAACAAAAATCCAGAATAAAGCCCGAAAATAGAATGTAGTAAAAATTCATATTTTGTAACTTAGACACCCGTATCTCAAAAACTGGTCGGTAGATTTTTTGTGGTCATGGATACTTTTGATCAGAATGACATTCTCTACAACATACTGAAAAAGTGCGGTTTTTTTTTACTTTTAACAGAGTGTCAAATAAAATTGAATATCTTTTCAAAGATAAAAGATTGCAACTCGAAATTCCGGTTGTGAAATTAGATATTATGGTGCTTGATAATAAATTGTCACAAATTTTAGATACAGTGAAGTGGAAAAGTAACAATTTTTGATCTTTATAAAAAAAAAATGGACAAAACTTCATTTTTTTAAATACGATGCTGCTTTGCTGGTTTAATAAATGGATCGGCGAGAACATTTCCTATCTGTCCAAATAGGCTGTCTCTATACCTAATTAGAATAGTTTTGGACAGAGCGGGTAGGTAATCAGCAGAAACGAGCACACGCTGCAAAAAATATGTTACACGAAAAAATGCTTCTGCACGCCATAAACAAGGGTTTGTTGTCGTTTTTAAACACGACAAGAGACGTCATTATGAGATGGGGGGAATGAGGAACACATTAGCCACCTTTCTAATTTCGAATCGGTTTCTACCTTATTAGTATGGCCTAAAATAAAACACTACATTAGATGTCGTTTTTTTATTTCTTATTTTAATTAATAAATAATTTATTGCACAGAACAAACTTATACTAGAATGATAAGCAGGTACCTTCATGCCTGGGTACCTTACCCTACCCTATTTACAATATATTACAACTCTTTAAGAATATTATAAATAAATATTACGTATATCAGAAATCCTTAATATTATCTATTCTTATTTTACTAGACCTTTGTATATATTTTAAAAAGTAGTTTAGGAACAAATCTAGACTGATTTAATTAATGATCTGGTACGTATAGATAATACATAAGAAATGAACCTATTGACAAAATCGTATTTCACTATGGAAGTAAATCGACATTTAAATTTTGCCCCTTCACTTTGTTGCCAAACTTACACTGTTGGAAAATGTAAATCTCTATCTAAAACCTTATAAAAAGTCTGCAGTATGGCAACGCAGCAGTAAGAGATCCACCCCCAAAGATGTGACCACCACGACATTGGTCTAAGGCGTTGTTTCATTCATTTCCGTTTAGGGATGTTCACAGAAAATATATCGCGGAAAAACATCGATGTTTGCGATGCATCGAAAAAATGCATTGATTAAAATAGATCGATGCATCGCCAAATAATATCAAATGTCCACGATGCAACGCGTAAAAACGATGTATCGTATTGTTAATATCGATGTGTTCGATGCGTCGATCGAACATCCCTATTTCCGTTTGGTGTTTCTCTGACAGCGGTCTGAAATTTTTTCAGTTTATCGGTTTTGTGTAATAATTGCTGCGTTTTTAGTGTTTTGTGATATTTTTTGGAGGCTAATTAAGAATAGTTGCAAGTGTCAAATATGCGAGAATTCGGAAAATAATAATTCTGCAGTTACTTTTCATAGGTGAGTTAATAGAAAGTTTGGTTATTTCTAGGTTAGGACTAAACTATAGTAACAAGGTCACATTCAACGGTGAATCCACCGTAATCCCTACTTCCTGCCCCACCTAGCTCTTCACCGCCTATCTTCTACAAACGATGTTGTTAACACATTTTAATAGATCTCTAGGTACAAGGGCGTCCATAGGAGGGGGGGCAAAACGGTCACTTGCCCCCCCCCCCCCCCTCTAGGCGCCCACATTACTATTTTATTTCATAATTCAGTATAAGTATTGAAAGTAGTTGGTTAGTTAGTAGACCAACAAATCACTAAACTGAACAATTACATAATAAAAACATATCAATAAATTAATACATTAGGCATAAGTTAAATAAATAGTCTTATACAGTGTCACCAGTAAAGTCCGCATCATATGGGATTTTTTTAATTAATATCTTTATTTAAAATTTGACTTTGGCATCAAGTTCTGCATCGATCGAGATGAAAATTAGACAAAAATAGTAGTCACGTGATTCGCATTATCTGTCAAATTTTAATTTTTTTTCAAAAAATAATTCAGAAGTGAGGTTATTTCTGAAAATATCGAAAAAAGTTATAATTTTTTTTAAATGCCTAGCCCACATGCAAAATTTCAGCTGGATAATATAATTTTTATTTTTACCTATATTTTGTAAATTGCACCACTTTTGCAAAATAAGACTCAACGCAACCTATACAAAAGATTTCTTAGTTTTGACAATGCTTTATTTCAGATACATTTTCTTTAAACTAGCGTCATATTAAATGTGTGTTTTTCTACAAAATCAAAATTGGGCTATTAAAATTTGGTCGCATGTGATGCAAAGTTCATTTGTTTTTGACCCTGTATAAGGTAACTTCATAAAATACGTATTTTTGAAAACGTAGTTTGTGACTGAAAGTAAAAAAATAAAAAATAACATAAAGAGATTTTAAATTAAATCGTTGAAAATAGATAAACTTTCCGTTGGGTTAAGAAAAAGTTTATTTTCCACTTAATGAACACTTTACTGATGACACTGTGTTCTTTTTTGTCTTAATATTAAGGTGTATTACTTTCAGACACAAACTATGTTTTCAAAAATACTTATTTTATCAAGTTACCTTATACAGGGTCAATAATAAATGAACTTTGCGTCACATGCGACCAAATTTTAATAGCCCAATTTTGATTTTGTAGAAAAACACACATTTAATATGACGCTAGTTTAAAGAAAATGTATCTGAAATAAAGCATTGTCAAAACTAAGAAATTTTATGTATAGGTTGCGTTGAGTATTATTTTGCAAAAGTGGTGCAATTTAGAAAATATAGGTAAAAAATCAAAATTATCTTATCCAGCTGAAATTTTGCATGTGGGCTAGAAATTGCATTTAAAAAAACTTTTCCGTATAACTTTTTTTTGATATTTTCAGAAATAACCCCACTTTTGAATTATTTTTTGAAAAAAATTAAAATTTGACAGATAATGCGAATCACGTTACTACTATTTTTTGGTTAATTTTCATCTCGATCGAAGCAGAACTTGATGCCAAAGTCAAATTTCGAATAAAGCTATTAATAAAAAAAATCCCATATGATGCGGACTACACTGTATATAAAAAGTATTGTTTAAGTTTTTGCCCCCCCCCCCCCCCTGAAAAACGCTCTATGGACGCCCTTGTCTAGGTACCAGATCATTGCATTTAATACCAATATTCATAATAAAAATTAGCTATAAACAATCTGTTTCGTAGTGATGCTGATTCGTGATATTCGGTACTTAAAACTAGAAAAATGCTTTTGATATTATTTTTTTTTAAAGAAAGCAAATTTATTAAAACTTTATAACTTGACTTTAATACTGAATAAGCTGATTGAAGTAGAGAAAATATGCCATATTTCAAGCTTTCTTAAGATCTAACTGCAAACGTCTAAAATTAATTGCTTTAGTAACTCAAATGGTTTTATTTTGAGAAAAACTTTCTTTAAATAATCCTGCGTATTTTTCCTTTGTACAAAATGACGTATCAGTTCTGAAATTTTAAAAATAGGGATAGTGTGCACTAGGGTCATACGTAAACACCCCAAAATTTACAAAATTTGTTCGCAAGAACGAAGATATAGGCTTGTGTCCATTATAATTGGGGCACCCTGTATATAATTAGGAAAATTTTGAAAATATTGTCAGTACAGCTATGATTTTTCAAATATTATTATCATTTAATTTGAGTGAAAGAACGTTTTTCTACAAGAAAAACCGTTTCTAACTAGTCACCCTGTGTCTCAGGAATCAAAAACAATTCGGCAATGCAGTTGGATCTTGGACCTTGATCCCGTTATTGGACTTACAATTTAGAAATCAATCTCTGACCTGGTGTTTTCAAAAATTACTAAAATTATTTCTTTGAATTATCTGGTTGTGCCAAATGGACCTAGCAAAAATTTATACATTTTTATAATAATTTAAAGTTAATGGCAAATATAAAAAATAATATTTAGCTTCTTTCTTTGGTATCGTTCTACATTAAAAACTACAAACAAACTAGGTACAAATAATATCCTTAAAGCTGACCGATTTAACTTTAGTTCTGCTCTCGACTTTCCGAAGCTACATCATCATCGTGCTGACTTATGTTTCCAATTAATGAGGGATGGTAATAGTTTAAATAAGGAAAGAGCTGCATCGAGTTGGTGTATTGCTGACAAAGATTTATCATTGATTCTTGTATCGTTTTCGGATATTTCTGAACCATGGTTTTATTTATCTGATCGTATACAAAAAAATCTTGTTTATTGGGTTCTGTGTAGTAGCCGGCTTTCTGATGATACATCGGTGCCTTTTGTTGTAGAAACATGGGAATGTCGTCTTTGACCAGAACTTTTACGGCCACTTTTCTAGCGTTAGGGTTTAGCATGTTGGATTCTTGCATTTGGAGCTGTTTCCGTTTGGTTTTGTAGCGTCGATTTTGGTACCATATTTTTACCTGTAAAAAAAATGTAAATTATCTGTCATTAATTGAATCGTTGATTAACAGATTTTGCTTATTTCGGGCAAAAATTGGAATTAATCGTATATAAACTAGATCGCAATGCTATTTTCTGTAGACGTTATTAGATAAAACAGTAAATGTGTCATGAAAAATGTCAGAGTCAGTGGCGGATTTACCGGTAAGCTAAGTACGCTGCAGCGTAGGGCCCCATGTGCATGGGGGTCCCGCAGGGACCCTCCTTGCATTTTAAGAATATACTCCAAATTTATAAAAAAAATCTGTTATTAAATCAATTCAAATCTACCCCCAGTAATAATTATCATAAATTAAAAACTAGGAAACTATTCACGACACACTAAAAGTTAATTACATACAAAAACTTCATACCCTATACTATACCTACGATTTTTATTATTAAATTCGCATGAACGTCGAAGTCGTTGATTACTTTGGTATTATCCAGTCAAGGGCGGATCCAGGGAGAAGTTTCGGGGGGGGGGGGGGGGGCACTATTTAGTTGAATTATACAGGAGTAGACAACGTGTAGGGTAAATAGCGCCGCAGGCGATTTTTTTTGGGACCACGCCGACATGTCATAAGAATGCATGGGTGGGCACTATTTATGTTGTAGGGAGGTATTTCGGCGCATCGACGAATGCATGAATGCAATCGATCAGTCATATTTCTTCTGTATTTCTTCGGTTCTTAGGGGCTTGGGGGGGGGGCACTTGCCCCTAGTGCCCCCCCCCCTGGATCCGCCCTTGTATCCAGTCCCTTTATGTTTTTTTTCCGCGTCACCCCATAGATGGAAGATTGTATCAACTATCGCCAAACTTCAATACGCTCTTAAATCTTTAAGTGTAAATAGCAAGATGGTGTGCTCATTATAAAGCTGTTACAGCACTTAAAATTAGACACGATGATATTTTAAAAACTTAAAAACATATTTACACGGATGAAACAGAAAAAAATGATTGCAGAAACGAAGCCAAAAACTTATACAAAAAGAGGATTAAATTAGAATTTGCCATGTTAACATTATTTTGGGAACAAGTTCTAGAGCGCTTTAATAAGGTTTCTACCAAATTGCAATCGCCTGGTTTGGATATACAAGAAGGATACCATTTATTGGATCCTTTAAAACAATTTTTACAAGACAGAAAAGAATCTTAATCAGAAACCGATAAACTGGACGCAAATGCTAAATAATTAAGCGAATTTATTGAAAAAGAATTTGCTGAATCCAGTAAACGCAAAAGAAAAATATTGCTGGCTAATAAGGAAACTGAGAGCCTATGTTTATTGGAAAAGTAAAAGTTAGAGTTGAGATTATCAACAAGCTGTTGGATTTTTTGTTAAACGACTTACATCGCCGAAGTTGTGTCTATCAAGATATAACAGTTAAATTTAAATGTTTATTTGATGTAGGTAATATATCTCAAACGACAATATTGATGCGGAGAGCTTTAAAAAACTCATAGAATATTACAACGAAGATCTGGAACAAGAACTCATTAGCGAAGCCTTGCAGTTCAAACAATATTTAAAAATATCTAACCCTGAAACAAATACGAGTTGCTTAACAATGTTAAACATCATCTATAGTAAGGAAATGATGTATTTCCCAATTTATACACCGCGCTAAACATATTTTTAACGTTATATTACTTTCAATTGAAAGTGATTTTACTGGTAATTTAAATTACGATGATGCGATAAGGGAATTTGCCAATGTTAAAGTTAGAAAAAAAAGTTTGTAGGGTCAAGAAGTAAGGTAATTTCGTGGCATAGGTAAGTTCGTGATAGAATTATAAAAATTTCTCAGCAAGTTGCCTATTGCTTTAGATGGATGATTTCTTGGCTAGTGGAAAGCATACGATGCTACTAGATGGCGCTACTTGTCGCTTTTCGATATCACGAACATATCAGACATTAAGAAAACGTTGTTTCATGTCATGCGTATTTCGACGTGCTTTTTCGCGGGTTTTTCAATTGAAAAGAGATCTGCTGCTTCAACAGGATTAACTGAAAGGTAGGCTTATGAAATTTATATCAATTATAGTATTTTAGATTGGGAATCTTTTTGTCAAATCCGATTAACAAATTCTGGCTTAGTTTTACCATAATTGCTTATTCCGTGGAGCTAATTTCTTATGATTTCCGACTTCTATTGATGTAAAATTCAAGGGTTGTTTAATTTTAAATATCTTTTGTCGTATGCAGTAAAATTATTCCGTATTCCAAGTTTATGTTATTTTTATCATTGCTTACGAACAAACCCGAACCTAACCCAAAAGAAGCATAATTGAACATATATCACGAACTTACCTAGTATCACGAAGTTACCTATTGTTGTTTTTAATTTCAGCTTTAAAATGCAAGCAAACAAAAGAAAAAATCGCAGTTATGAAATATCTGAATTAATAGAATAAGATTTGACGCATAAAATATTACCTTGTAATCCATAATAAAACATTACCTAACAATTGTTAGCATTAATGGTTGTCTCACGAATGTACCTACCCCATATGACGAAATTAGATATCCTATCACGAAATTACCTTCCCTTGACTAGGGCTACTTTAAATGTTTATTTTGTAGTGTTTCTGAGTTCTCTTTAAAGAAAATACCAAAATCTAAAAGCAAAATGTTAGGTCTTAGTTCCTCGACAATTATTGCAACCACCGCATGCCATTTATATTACTTTGCCACGAAAAAACTATAATTATAACGAACATACCTTACTTTACCCTATTTGTGATTTTTGTTTGTTTCCTATATGTTCGTTCATATTTTATATCCTTACTACCTAGTTTTTTTAATGTTATAACTTTTTTCTGTTGTACCTGTTGTACCATATATATTTTTGTAGTTTTGAAAACTCTTACTTTAATATTAGAAGAACTGGTTATTTTTGTTTTTGTATTTTAGATTTTTTATTTGTTTGTTCGTTCATATTTTATATCCTTACTACCTAGTTTTTTTAATGTTATAACTTTTTTCTGTTGTACCTTTTGTACCATATATATTTTTGTAGTTTTGAAAACTCTTACTTTATTATTAGAAGAACTGGTTATTTTTGTTTTTGTCTTTTAGTTTTTTTATTTGTTTGTCTTTAATCCTTATTTTTTAGTTCCTTTTTTATTTACTGTTTTTGTCATTATTAAAAAATTTAAATTTGAAACAAACCTGAGTTTCTGTAAGTTTTAATGCAGCGGCCAAATCTGCCCTTTCGGGACCGCTTAGATATCGTTGCTGGCTAAAACGGCGTTCGAGCTCGAAGACCTGCGCGTGCGTGAAAGCAGCACGGGATCTTTTCTTACGACTCGGTTGGCTGCCACCTCCGGAATCCCTTCCGGAATCCTCCGAGAGGTGGGGCGATATGTATCCTGGAGTTAGGGGAGGAAGGCCTGGACTGGGTGAATCTGAAAAGTATAGACATTTCCTCATAGAATAGATCTGTATAATTGAAATGAAAATGTGTGTAAGTGTTGATTATTGTATGTTGTAAATAAAACAATTTTAACCTTCGGCTGTCAATTTCTCCAAATTGGAACATACGATTCACTTGTGTACAGGGTGTCTCTAAAAGGACGGAACACTTTGCTGAAACAAATTCCTGAGGCTAAAATATGAGGCCATGTGAAAAATGTATTCAGGAATGAGAACTATTACTTTGTTTTCAATATCACTTTATTAAACAATTAATGACTGCAATTCCGTAATACTACTACATTATCCATAACTGAATACTTATATAAATAAAGGAAGTATGCAAAATGCATATTATACAGTGTGGCCAGTAAAGTCCGCATCATATGGGAATTTTTTTTATTAATAACTTTATTCGAAATTTGATTTTGGCATCAAGTTCTGCTTCGATCGAGATGACAATTAAGCAAAAAAATAGTAGTCACGTGACTCGCATTATCTGTCGAATTTAAATTTTTTCCAAAAAATAATTCAAAAATGGGGTTATTTCTGAAAATATCGAAAAAGTTATCAGAAAAAGTTTTTTTAAATGCAGTTTCTAGCCCACATGCAAAATTTCAGCTGCATAAGATAATTTTGATTTTTTACCCACCACTAAAATTTACTTTCCACTTAATGAACACTTTACTGATGACACTGTGTTCTTTTTGTCTTAATATTAAGGTGTATTACTTTCAGACACAAACTACGTTTTCAAAAATACTTATTTTATGAAGTTGCCTTATGCAGAGTCAAAAACAAATAAACTTGCATCCAAATTTTAATAGCCCAATTTTGATTTTGTAGAAAAACACACATTTTATATTTACTTAATTATATTAATTAATTAATTAATTAATAATACTTTAAAGAAAATGTATCTGAAATAAAGCATTGTCAAAACTAAGAAGGTTTATGTAGGTTGCGTTGAGTCTTATTTTGCAAAAGTGGTGCAATTTACAATATTATTTATAGGTATGTGTAAAAAATCAACATTATCTTATGCAGCTGAAATTTTTGCATGTAGGCTAAAAACTGCATTTAAAAAAACTTTTTTCAATAACTTTTTTCGATATTTTCAGAAATAACCCCACTTTTGAATTATTTTTTGGAAAAAATTAAAATTTGACAAATAATGCGAATCACGTGACCATTATTTTTTGCTTAATTTTCATCGCGATTGAAGCAGAACTGGATGCTAAAGTAAAATTTCTAATAAAGCTGCTAATAAAAAAAAATCCCATATGGTTCGGACTTTACTGTACCTGTATATGCATTTTTTGTCAATTTTATAATTAAATGTCACATATGGTGTCAACTGTCAAAACGCATTGCTTTTTAAAAAAAAATGACTAGTATTTTTGACTAAACGTATTATGGAGGTCCTAATGGAGGTAACAGCGGCGCAGCTAGTGTTGCCGCCGAGACGAGAGAGAGATTCTCGTCTCTCGTCTTGTCTGACCCTCTCTCGACGAGACGAGAGGGATATTTTCTCTCGAATAAAGCTCCGAGACGAGACGAGAGAAGTACCCTCTCTCGTCGAGAAATTCTCGTCTCTCGCGATCTCTCTCGAGCAAAAAACGTTACTTTTTTGAGCTTTTCAAAAACTTCTTAAATTCCTCTTTGCAAAAATATACATAATGTCTATATCTGGACCAGCGGTTTTCGAGTTATTTAACTGCAAATAGTTTCATCTAGTTAGCCGTGCCTGGCCATTCAGAATAACATATTATTATGACGTTTTATCGCTGGATAAAATTATTTGCAGTCAAATAACTCGAAAACCGTCGGTCCAAATATGGACATTATATATTTTTGATAAGAAGAATTTAAGAAGATTTTAAAAATCTCATAAAAATTAAAAAAAAAATATTTTTTAATTTGCTGATTCTAAATAAGTTTATAATTACTTTAATTAAATGCATTATTAGTCTATAGTTAATAGTTTCCAAGATATTGACTTTTGAAAAATTATATTTTTGAGTTTCGACCACCTATATCTTTCTAACAGTACATCTTAGAGCAAAACGGCGCATATTATGTCGGTCGCGAAAACTTCCATTTTCACTATCTTCCAAATCAATCAAATTTCCGGCTAAACCGGATGTAACCCGAAAGCAGGAAATATAGTTCTTCCGGTTTAACCGGAAGGTGATTATTTGGGAAGATAATAAAAATGGAAAATAGGGACATGTGAGCCGTTTTGCTCTAAGACGTACTGTTAGATCTGTCGAAACTCAAAAATGACATTTTTTAAAAGTCAATATCTTGGAAATGGAAACTTCTTACCGTGCTGGTGTTTTGGAGCACCCTGTATAGACAAAAATAATTTTATAAGAGTCACCTCTTAACCCTTAATTAGCTTCGTCAAAAGTTTTCCGCTCTATTGGTGGTACAGGAGATTGACCTTTGTCGCACTAATGGGCCACCCTGTAGTAAATACCAAGCAAAGTTTTAACGCATTTAGGTTAGGTTCTGTCATATTTGACATATATTGCACACAATTTATGTCAAATATGATTGAACCTAACCTAAATGCGTTAAAATTTTGCTTGGTTTTTACTATATTTGGTTTAAATCACGAGAGAAGCGAGACGAGACGAGAGAAGGTCGTCTTTCGTCTCGTCTCGCCCTCTCTCGACGAGTCGAGAGACCCATTTTATCTCGTCTAACGAGACGAGACAAGAGAAGGCCTTTTCTCGTCTCGTCTCGTCTCGCGGCAACACTAAGCGCAGCCAGAAAATATAACTGAGAGGTCAAGCGGATACGTTATATTTATCTTAGAAGATCAAAGATGAATCCGTCGAAGAGAAAGGAGAAACCAGCCACTCCAGCCAGCACTGAAGAACATTTTTTTTATAATATATAAAATTTATTATAACGTCAAGATAGTCACTGTGGAAACAGCTCTAGAAGGAAACAAAACGAGGACAATGCGAGACAAGAATAAAACACCATAGATATTTACCTTTAGATAAGCAAACAAAAATCACGAAAGTGGCAAATTTATGGCCCCGCGCATGTAAACTAAGCTATACACGATTAGACATGCGCACTGCAACATTATCATTAGGCGAATGGGAAAATAGACAGATTTGGGCTTTAAAATTTAAGTTTTTGCTCAAGAAAGTGGCTTCAATTTATTTTTAGGTGTGAACAGCTAAAATTTGCCTTTAATTCTTGCCAAAAAGTTGTAGTTTCTTCAATTTTTGATTAAGTTGAAAAATAAGGTAGTGATTTCTGGCATTTGTAGGATAGAAAATTGTTATTAAGGGTTGTTTTCTAAATTTTGTTTAAAAATGATTCGTCGTCGTGTCTTTAGTTCAAAAAGGAAGGGAACAAGTCAGAAAAACAAAACAAACCCGAAAAAACCCGAACAAACCCAAACAAGTCAGAAAAACTATAAAACTTATAAAATCGAATATAAAAAGCAAGCAAAACCAGCAAAATAACCAATCTTTGATGTTATTGCGTACCTAACCTCAATAAAATCATACAACGGCTGTTACTATATCATTCTTTATATTCCAATCCGAGTATCCGAGTCACTAAAAGCACAAACACAATTCACTTAGCTATACCCCAAGTAGCATTTTTAGTGGAAGAAACGTAGCGGCCACGAAACTAGTAACTTTAATGTGTATTGCCAAAGTCACTACCACGTGGTAAAAATGGTTCTATTACGTGGATGTCACCAAAATGGGGAACACTTTTTTCGTGGCAGCCACGTCCCAACGACGTTTTCGGATTTTATACAATGACGTTTAAGCCACGTTGCGATTACGTGACGAAAACGGGGGGGTATGGTGGCCGACACTAAAAAGAAACTTTACTGCGCTTGTCTATTGGTTAAATATTTTTATGTATGTCGGTCTCTTTCTTACATATTATTTGTCTAATTATCCATACTTTTCCTATAACTACTTACTGAATAATTATTATAATATTATTAAAAACATTTCAAACATGAACCTGTAGAAAGTAAGTTCCCAGAGCATAAAATTACAACGATTCAAAGTTTACTGTCAAATATGAGTGTTATAATTTGAAATATAAGCTTGCGCCGTTGGAAAATTATATATTTAAAAAAAAGTTATAAATCCATAAATTTCGAAAACCCGAATATTATGTATAAATAGGTTCATCTATAGTTTTATATCAACCTTGGTTACCTTAAACTAATAATTATGTATTGACCCACGAAATTTAATGCAGCACAGATGAGAAATAATATGTTTATTTTTCTCATAATGGCGGCCCAAATTTATTTGTAAACATGTCTGCTTTTAAAGGCGACAATTTTAAATTCACATAACCCTAAAATGTGTATTTAAAGTGGCAGAAACTAAAAATATTTTACTCTATAGTTACATTCATCAAACAAGTGGCCAATGGAACTAATCTGTCAACTGTCCGGCCACTACAAAGTAGCAGCAACACTGCGGCCACCTTGATTCGCCACGTTAAAGTTCCTAAAACGCCGTTGCCACGTTGCAAACACCTTGTTCCGCCAGTTCAAAGTTATAACCGGAAAGAGTTCTTGTCGGGATACAGTGTTGCCAGTTTATTACAATGAAGTCGATAAATCTCAAATTACACTAATAAACCTTTAAATTTTTATGTACCTATTAATGTTTACTAAAAATATAGGGCAAATTATTTTAATATACAGTATGTCTCTGTAAGTTTGCATCATATGGAAAACTTTTTTATTATTCATTTTACGAAAAAAAGTTATTCTTCATGAAAAGCTCTGCATGGTCTAAAACCTAAAATGCAACCATCAAATATAGAAATTTTCTAGTCATATACGAGGGTTGTAAAAAAATGTGAATTTTTCCCAAGAATGTAAATTTTTCCCAAGAGTAAAGTACCTTTATTTTTGACATTATCAAAAATTGTTATTAAAAAAAGTTGATCAGAACTAAAAACCACGTCTAAATATGCAATTATACGCATTTATGTTGAAAAATTATTTTAATAATTTGTTATTAATTATTTAATTTTTTAATTATTTAATTAATTTAATGCGTGTGATTGCATATTTAGACGTAGTTTTTAGTTCTGATCAACTTTTTTTTATAAGAATTTTTGATAACGTCAAAAATAAAGGTACTTTACTCTTGGGAAAAATTCACATTCTTGTGAAAAATTCACATTTTTTGACAAACCTCGTATATGACTGGAAAATTTCGATATTTGATGGTTGCATTTTAGGTTTTAGACCATGCAGAACTTTTTATGAAGAATAACTTTTTTTCGTAAAATGAATAATAAAAAAGTTTTCCATATGATGCAAACTTACAGAGACATACTGTATATCATACTTTTACGATAACTAAATTGTTACAATTTATTACAAATTTTTCAGTTCCTTTATTAGATTTTTTAAACTTGCTCTGACATCACTGTCGGGATCTAACAACATAACCTCCAAATTGAAATAAATAACAACAAACCCTATTAATTTTCTTTGTAAATAACAAATACTTATTTCATGTCAATTTGTGGCGCTTTTTTATTTTTATTTCTATTTAATAAATAAATAAATAATCTGAGATGCAATATGTTGTTCGTCATTACAGACGTCAGAAAAATCTTCATTAGGAACAGGAACAAACAAACCGTCAATAATATAGTATCATGAACACAATTTATTTTAGTTTCAATTTCGTCACAATGCGTTTGATCAACATCTTCAAAATCGTGAAAGGCAATGGATTTACTATTCGCTTGTACTGAGGTTGAAAGCAGAGCTCGAAATTTTGTATGATTTTTCTGTTCTGACGGTAATTGCTGCTTATTTACAGGATAATAATATTTAAGTGTGGCACTTTCCGCGCTTTCGTTTTGTTGTTTTATTTTCCCATAAAATGTTGTCGAATGTCGGAGAGTGTTCCGACGCTTTTTATTGTTACCCGTTCTACACAAACACTAAATAAAGTTAGTAATAATAAGTACCTACGCTTATACGACAGGAGCCCAACCCCAACTATGGAGACGGAGGATTTTGATTTTCTTTTTAAGATGAAAGTGGGTCCATGTACGAATCAGATCACTATTGGGTAACGGTTACTTCATAGTGGATTTTGACGGTAATAAAGACTTTGCTGTGAGTTTGATTCCATGCAAAATGTGGAAATCACTTATGGACGTAGCAATACCGTGGTGATAGTATCCACAATTATATAATCAAGTGCCGTCACATTAAAGGTTTGTAAAAGGTTTTCGAAACGTCGCTAAAACTATTAAATCCACTATATGATTATTACCACTTGCAAGTAATATTTGGTGGTTGCCGTTACTTTTAATTTCCACTTTATAGTTTGGATAATTTTAAGGTCATTCCGCTTAGTGTTCATAACGTTTCAGCCACCATATCAGACCACCAAAAAGTTATGAAACTATGAAGTGGCTTACAGAGGTGAGAATTACGTAATTGCGACTACGCCAATATAAAATAAACACATTATCACTGTAAAATCTTAGATTTAGTGATCATTACGTAATAACCACTTGGTCAAAGTTGCCGTATAAGTTTTTGTCACTATTAATGCTACTTGGGACACAAAAACTAGCAATCCGTAAATATTAAACACCCACAATCCACAATAGCAAAGAAAACATCAAGGAATCCACAGAGGAAACTTAAAACACAACAAAAATGGCGCAGAGCCGGATCTGAAGTGTATTTTGAGCATGTCGCTAAAGAAGGACAGGGCGATAACAAGAGATTTGTGCGCATACCCAATGCTGCTGGGAAGGAAGGCACCTGACCGGCAAGCCATGCGCTCGGACGTATTTTTTCACCAATAAAACGTAACTAAATCTAAATGTATATAAAACACTGATAAACATTAGTTTGCGACGTGTACCTAATAACCAGTTAATACTTACTATACAATATTTTTAACAACACAAACCACTATGTTAGCCATTATATCCCAAAAATTTTAATATGGGTTGTTCGTGTCTTTAATGTGTTTTAAATTAGAGTCACTAGCTTTTCTCTGATCTTTTGTGTGTATAGAAAATGATTATATTGGAGCAATTACCGAAATTAAGTAACACATATACCCAAAGTGCGAAAAGCTTTTAAGTTAAAAGCCTTAAAGGATTGGTGGCAGCCTGTATCATCCACCAATTTATAATGTTCTTTGTCACGTAATGAAAGCCACGCAAAAATCTATTGACATTTTTACAGAAAACAGTGCGTGGATAAATTGTATAAGGAGGTGTTTTAGGGGCTTTTGTGTTAGAACACATTAAGTGATTGCTCTTTTTTGTTGTTACTTAAAAGCGATGTTATTTGGAATTATGATTAGAATCCGCAATACCGTGCGAGCAAAAATTATTTGCATTAAAGAGGGCCTTGCATCTCAGGACGTAATGCTTAGCCGTAGAGCTTAATACCTGTTGGGTGTCAGTAACTACCTGAATTAACAATCAATCAGTTATTCCGTCATCTTTGACAGTCGTTACAAGTAATTTGATTCATCGCTAATTTTTCCAATTTCTTGAACAATTCACACAATGGGCTTTACGGAACAGCACAAAACATTCATGGTTGAAGCGTATTTTTGAAACGGGGTTAGAGTAAATGGTGAGTGGCAATACAATCCGGGTTTGTGCATGGACGATTCTCACGAACATTTTCTTAACGTTGCTTTTATTGCTGGGGATTTTTATCATTGCCTGAAAAGAGCCGTGGCTGTGTTTAGGGAAACAGGTTCTATACAACACAAAAAAGGAGCAGGAAGACCATCTGTAAGAACAGAAGAACTTGTTGCAAACGTTCTTGAAATAATGCAAAATACGCCAACAAATTGTATAAGACGCCTGTCCCAAGAAGTGGGAAGATCTTATGGAACATGCAGGACTATTCTTAAGAAGCAGCTAAATGTATTTCCTTATAAAGTGCAAGTATTCCAAGAAATACAAGCCGCAGATTTTGAAAGATGCAGGAATTACTCTCAATGGTTTACCCAAAATTTATTGAAGATTAAATGATTTATTAGACCTGACATTTTCTTCGGATGAAGCCTGGTTCCACCTCTCCGGTTATGTGAATTATCAGAATACACGCATGTGGAGTAGTAAAAATCCCCATTTTTTTTTGTAGAGTCCACATTGCACCCTCAAAAAATTGGTGTCTGGTTAGCTGTTTCCCGATGAAGAATTGTTGGTCCTATTTTTTTCCATGACACAGTTACAGCACAGCGGTATAAAGACAATATTTTGAATCCATTTGTGAAGCAATTACTTGACGACGAACTACGTTTTGGATATTTTCAACAGGACGGTGCAAGCGCCCATACAGCCGCCGAAACTATTACGCAATATTTTCGATGACAGATTGATCGGTTTTCGATCAGACATTGAATTTCCACCTAGATCACCTTGTTTAACGGTTATGGATTACTTCGTTTTTCCTCATTTAAAGAACACTATTTTTAAAACACCAGTTGCAAATTTAGAACAATTACAAGAAAGTATTATCCAAGAATGTGGTAACATTTCTCCAGAGTCTCCAGGTCAACACTTTCGAAAATATGAAGAGACGTGTGAATTTATGCTTGGAGCATGGCGGTGGCCAATTTCAGCAATTTATGTAATTATTTTTCTTTTTCTTTCTGTATATTCTTACTTTCTTAATTTTGTAAACAACAAAAATACATTTGTATTTGTCTACTTATTTTATTACTCATTAGTTTGGCATATCATGTTATAATATGAATTTGACAAAATTTTAACCTATATAGATTTGGTTAGATAATATATCGTCCCCATATCATTGTGATCTAAACCAAGCCCTACGTTTTTTAATCCAAGCCCTCTTTGATGCAAATTTTTGCTCGCACGGTTGTTTTTTTTCATACTTTGTCGTTTGCTATTTTGTCTTAAAAGTTAATATTTTGTAAACGGTTGAAGATAGGTATATAGGGCATGTTTATGAAAAATGTCTAGGATTGATTTTAGATATAGTATATAAAAAAAAATGTGAAAAATTGTGTAGGAAATGAGTTTTGTGGAAGAAGCCTTGATATCAGCAATAAATTCTATCAAACTTTCCTAATAATTAAATCATCTTTCTACCGTAAATAAGAACAAATATCCCGATGGTGAGCATCTAATTTAAAACACATTATTAAGAATGTATCACCACATTGTAAGATAAACCCAATTTTTGCCCTCCATTGTCAGTAGTTTTTAATGACGTTTCGTTTTGAAAATATCCTGTAACTTGTGTTAGTGTAAATACGCCAACTTTAAAAATTAGTTTCTGTCAAAGGAAAGGCAATATTAAAATTCTATTAAAAGAAAAATATGTCTGAATCCAGTGATACCAAATTTATAACCTTTTAATTGAATTCTACTAGTGATATTTAGTGACCGGTTGCCAATATATCTTTTAGACGGAATTTGTTCCTCTAGTTATCGCCTTCTTATAATCCTCTACTTATAAGAAAAAAGCTAAAAAAAATTGACCCTTATCAGTCAAAAGTTGACAGTTGTCGTATGATAGCTTGACAATCGACGATAGACAGACCTCGGTCAATGCGAAATTACCCGAATGCGGTGTACTGGACGCTCGATACAAAAATGCCACCCGGTATACAGGGTGTCCACGGAAGGTGGCTTGCCCCTCTAACTTTTTTGTTTATCAAGATAATGAAATAAAATTCGGGGGATTTGTATACGACATAAAACTGCATTTTTTGACAAGTGACTCAACATTATGGAACTTCCGGTTTAACCGGACGTGACATAAACTTTTGATTTTTGAATGGGACACCTGGTATATTTTTACTTTTTTTGACTCCATATGACATTCTAAATACAACAATGTGTCACTTGTCACTTTTTGTCACCAAGAAAATATTTTTTTCCAAATTTATTGTTTTATCTAGAGGGCCATGAATACCTTAAAATCACTTATTTCAGTTCTTTAATCTTGGGAAAAATACAATTTTACTATTTTTGGTCCAATGCTATGTGCTATGTAAAATTTACTCTTTAAAGTTGTATAACTCATTTTTTTTAATGGCAACATGGTGGCTCGTCGGGTTAAGAAAAAAGAGGATTTTATTACGATAATTTTGATACCATACACTATTAGGTTTTAGAAAAGCTGCCATTAAAAAACTTTAAAAAGTTAACTTGGAACTTTCCTAAAATGAAGCATCTTTTGAGAATAAATTTAGATTTAAATGCACCAAGTAGCCTGCGACCAGCAAAACTGATAAAACAAAATCATGCCTAAAAGAAAATTGAAATGCCAACAGCTTCTGCCAAAGTAAATTAGTTTGTTGTTTAAAAAACAAGGAAAATAATAGTTTTACGAGGAGTGAAAAAGTTAATATTTTATGTTATCATTGTCAGGCTCATTTCGCATTTTCGGAACCAATTTTGGGTACCTAATAGTAATAGTGCCGGGTGCCGGCTTGGATGGCGCCGATTAGGATATCTTTGTGCGTAAAGTCGTGCAGCATCGGTTGAATTATTTCTACATTTTCCAAACACTAAAAACATATCAACTTTTTCACTCCTTGTAAAACTATTATTTTCCATGTTTCTTAAACAACAAACTAATTTACTTTGGCAGAAGCTGTTGGCATTTCAATTTTCTTCAAGGCATGATTTTGTTTTATCAGTTTTGCTAAATCTCCATTTATTCTCAAAAGATGCTTCATTTTAGGAAAGTTCCAAGTTAACTTTTTAAAGTTTTTTAATGGCAGCTTTTCTAAAACCTAATAGTTTATGGTATCAAAATTATCGTAATAAAATCCTCTTTTTTCTTAACCCGACGAGCCACCATGTTGCCATTAAAAAAAATGAGTTATATAACTTTAAAGAGTAAATTTTACATAGCACATTAGCATTGGATCAAAAATATTAAAATTGTATTTTTCCCAAGATTAAAGAACTGAAATAAGTTATTTTAAGGTATTCATAGCCCTCTAGATAAAACAATAAATTTGGAAAAAAATATTTTCTTGGTGACAAAAAGTGACAAGTGACACATTGTTGTATTTAGAATGTCATATGGAATCAAAAAAAGTAAAAATATACCAGGTGTCCCATTCAAAAATCAAAAGTTTATGTCACTTCCGGTTAAACCGGAAGTTCCATAATGTTGAGTCAGCTGTCAAAAAATGCAGTTTAATGTCGTATACAAATCCCCAAAAGATTATTCCATTATCTTGAAAAACAAAAAAGTTAGAGGGGCGAACGACCTTCCGTGGACACCCGGTATATCTTGAAATAAATTTGATAGGTTTAGATGGTTTCGAGTAAATGGTATAAATACATGTCGCGAACAAAAGTGATGGTATAATAAACTCTTAAAGAACCATTATATCCTGGTTAAGAGATTTTTCAATCAATATTTCATTTTCGTCAAATCCTACATAAACATTGATTGTTGTTCAGTGATAAAAAGATATCAAACATGCATTGCCCCTTTTTCTTTTATTACTTATAAAATTCAAACTTGGCGTAACTTAAAACTGTAAATAACTGCAGTGTTCCAAAAAACGGCACTTCGTCGATTTTTTGGATAATACGAAATAGCAACGCAATATTGTTCATAAAGCTTCCGATCTAATTTATTTTTTTAGGGATAAGCTAGTCTTTCTCCACAATATTTTATTAGAAAAACTAGGCGAACCTAGAATAATTCATAATAATTAAATTCGACATGTTTCGAGTGTAGAAACACTCATCATCAGGAAAACAAAGTGAATGGTACAATGCTGATGTTGTTAGCAATAGAGAAAATAATAGTGGGATTGAGCCGTAATGGAGCTTTAGGAGGTGTACAAGAGGTGTAAAAAATTGAATAGTAAAAAACCGACAATCAACTTTTACTATTCAATTTTTTACACCTCTTGTACCTACACCTTTGAAAGCTCCATTACGGCTCAATCCCACTAATTTGTTCTCTATTGCTAACAACATCAGCAATGTACCATTCACTTTGTTTTCTTGATGATGAGTGTTTCTACACTCGAACTATGTCGAATTTAATTATTATAAATTATTCTAGGTTCGCCTAATTTTTCTAATAAAATATTGTGGAGAAAGACCTTGTGCTTTTCTTTTTTCTATACATTTAACTCCACTTTGAGTATGGACTACTTCAACAAAATGGTTTTCAATTTTTTCCGTTGTCGTTATGACACTGACTAAGGTCGAAAATATAATTTGACATTACCTATATCATCTCGATGAGCTTTTGACATATCCAATGCAGATTCTTGCCCATCGTTCTCATCCACTGTTTCATTTGCCTTTCGACTTAATATATCACTTATTGAAAAAGGTGTAACCGATACAGAAGAACATTTTTCTGCTTTCGATGTAAAATGACAACTATTTTCATCTTCCATTTGTAAAATAATAAAATTCACGACACAAACTTATTTCTCAACTTAATCTAATTTTCTTTCTTGAACCAAGTCTAAAATCAGACTGGTTGACGGGACTCAATGAAATTACTACTGACACCACTCATGTGCCTGTACAATCTGAGATTCTCTCGCCTCCCTTTTTAACTTTAGCAAACGTAGAGCAGCTTTTTCTCTCTATCTCTATACTTTTCGGTTGTTGGGGGGTGGAGCTTAAACTTAAAGACTATCTGTCGTATCATCAACGAGTTACCAACGTTTTATTATTTATTAATGAGTTCCATTTAGCAGATTATTTTTGGTGATTTTTTAAGGTAGGCGGATTTGTTTGTTCCAGAACACTGATGTCATTGAGTGTCATAAAATTTTAACGAGAGATTTTTTTTGTAAATGGAAATTAAGTTATTAGGAACGGCATTTTATTTGTTAGGGTTTTTAATATAGGTTTAGGCAAACGGAGATGTGCTATCGAGCAGATACAGGTGCCCTTTAACCTACTTTTTTTTATTATACAAGGGATGTAAGTAACATATTATATAGGTACTAGTCGAGAACGATTTTGCGCCCGAGCGATAGCGAGGGCTGGCAATAAAGTTAGAGACTTGTAAATATACGTACATCCCGTGAAGTATACCTATAACATTTCTGTGGTACTAAGGCAGAACCCGATATGTCAAGAAATGTCCATTTTCCGTTTTTAAAGCCAATATATCGTCGTTAATCTCACAAACTGACGTATCTCAGAAAATCTCTATTTTGAGATACGATCGAAAACGTTTACCTTATATAAACTTTTTTCATCTCACAAAGTGTCGTAACTTTACCTGCTATACTTTTCTCGTAATTAACATTTGGTCGGTGACGAATCTCATAATAGTAAACTTTATAAATCTCACAAACCGACCTAACTCGAGTTAGGTCGGTTTGTGAGATTTACTTTTTAAAGAGATTTGTGCAGGTCGCCGACGTAACTCAATTTGACGAGTTAGAACTCGTATTATACTTGACCGGGTCTTTTATTTTACGGCGATTATTATGCATTTAGTCTAGTTTTAAACGTATCCGGGTGCAGTAAAGCAATATTTGACGGCGAGATTAATACATTTTTACGATGGATGCACTTGTACTATGGAGGATGGCACAAAAAATGTTGTGTTATCAAGTGAACTTATGTTTCGTGGTGCATTGAAAAAAGGAACTAAAGTAAAAATGTTTTACGAAAAAAAGTGGTATAATGGCAAAGTGATCTTAACGGAGTGCGACATTAATATTTTCGATGAACATAATTCAGATTATGTACCTGTACCTACGCAGGAAGTGAACAAGCTAGATGTCAAGTTTGTGAGTGAGTTTAGAAACCACGTGGACATTTCAGATGTCGATTCCTTGTCGGATTCTTCGGACAATGTATCTCTAGCCCAAATCAGGGCTTTGATTTTGAGTGAATCTTTAAGTAATCAAAAAACGGCAATTTCTGACAATAAGAGTGAAATAAGTGAAGAGCCTGTTTACGACTCCGATGCCGATCCTCCGTATACAGCCACCTGTGAATATTACCGATGTAAGGGAGAAGTATGGAGTTCCTGTCATCGTTGTTGGATTCTTTTGTGCTACGATCACTTCATGGATAACCCACATTGTGACTACCATACAACACGTATACTAAAAAAGAAAGCTACAAGAATAACCAATGTTAATAGGGACTTGCAGCTTAAACAGCATCAAGTGGAAGGAAGTAAAAAGGAAGGCGAACCGAGTCAAAGAAAGAAGGGAATAGTTAACAAACAAAAACTTACTACCACATTAAAAAAATTAAATGTTCACGATTTTTTTTTACCCATTTTTACGTTTTCATATTTCTTTTTGTATTTTTGCTAGTTAATGTAGCCTCAATATTTGCATAAAAATGCCTGCAAAGTTTCATTTACCAGTTTTACATACTACGTCAAGATAGTTTTGTATATTTATATTCTAGTTTAGGTATTTAAAATAAAATTTGTTCATTTCGAAGGGTTTGCCTTATTTTTCTATTATAAAATAATATATTTTATCATAAATAACAAAGACATATCTCAACATACAGGTAAAATTTTATTCTCACAAATGGTCGTATCTATTTTTTTTCTTCTTAACTCAGGGTAAAAAAATCATATCATATGTTTTATCATGAAACTACAAAGAAAAGTCCTAACACTATAACACAAGACCGAATAAATATTATAAAACAAATGCTTTTTTACTTTTATCGAAAGCCAAAACTTACGAAAATCTTTAAACCTCTGTCCTGAAAAATTACAATAAATGAGATACGACACTTTGTGAAATTAACGACGATATGCAGTTAGTGGTGACGAATATGATGGCAAAACCCGATATGGTTCTGTTACTCCTATATACAATGTGGGTTAATAAAATAAGATCCCGATATGTTTCATAAATGAAAATTGGTCGCCGGCAAAACCCAATATGCTAGACATATCGGGTTGTGGTGTCGTCCCGCACCGCCAAACATTTATTTGTATATCCCGGTATGTCTGACATATCGGTTTATGCCACAGTTTCAACTTGTCGGAATTGGTTTTACCACGCGACATGTCAATTTTATTGGTGAAACTAAAGAGGGAAAAACACGATATGTCCAACTAATCTAAATATCTTCGTTATCCGGACAAATTTTAACTTGAAATGCTACAAGCGAAAAGGATGTTTATTGTAAAATATTTTACTGGACTTGCCAAGTTACTGTAAATGAAATCTTAATTTTGGCGATATCGCGAACTTTAAAATTCGATTTCTGAAAAATCAAGTATTTTGACATATCGGGTTCTGCCTTAGTACCACAGATTTATTCTCCTCCCCGCAGAATTTATTCTTGGATTTTTATTAATTCAATTCGATACTTTTCGTGTGAAATTATGGACAGCTTTGACCGGTTTCTATAGCATCTATCAGCATTGTTATTTTAACAACGTCAAGCTGACACTACTTTATTATCAACAAATGAGACAGATTGAAATTATTGATTTGTATAGAAGCCAAATGGATATAGAAGAATCAGCAAATATCGCTTGTCTGTCGCTGCTGCCAGAAAAATCGAGGAAGAGGTATGAAGCAACGTATCAATACTTCAAGAAATGGTGCCAAACAAAGACTGCTATTGCAGATTCAGGAACCGTGCTTTTGGCGTACTTTCACGAAAAATCTGCTGTATTAAAGTCTCCATCAAGCTTATGGTGTGAATATTCCATGCTGAAGTCCACCCTTTTCATAGAGGAAAACATACTTAGATATTTCCAAGTATATAGGTATCCTAAACTTCGAGCATTTTAAAAAATAAAAAATAACGGATATAAACCGAAAAAATCTAATGTGTTTGACAGGGAAGATGTAAATAAATTCCTGTTTGAAGCCCCCGATGATATTTATTTAATGATTAAGGTAGTAATGATAAGGATAATGGGAATTGCTGGAGCGTGCCGTTCTACCCAAGTAGCAATTATAGACACAAATTGGACACAAATTCTTTGCTGAGAAACGTTTCGAAACATTTTCGATTAAAATTATTTAGATTGTGTGGACTGTGGAGACACATGTGTTTCGAAACTTTTGCGACACATTTTCGAATTTAGTTACTAAAAACGATTATAAGAACTGTTAGTTTCGAAATACTTTCCAAACTACAGTGTCGATACATTTAGGAAACGCACAAAAGAAAATTTTTCGAAACATTTTTATATAATATTATGAAATTGTGTTTAGACACATGTGCTCCCAAATTGTAGCGACACATTTTCGAATTAAGTGATTCAAAACAAATTGGTATTCTTCTGCTTTGAAATATTTACCAAACAGTGATATCCATTTAATTACGAAACTTGCGCAGAAAATAATTTTCAAAACTGCCAGAAACCTTTACACTACCGCACCCGGACCATTATTATAACCTCGATTATAACGATTATAACCTATAAATTACACATTTTTGTTTTGTTACCAACCTACTTTTTTCCTTTGTCTCGACAATTGAGTACATGTTTTAGATTATTACTAAGGAATAAGTTATAAGTAAGTTTTATTAAACGTTCAACAAAGTACAAACCAATAGAAAGTGTAAAGTGGTAGTGTATACCGTGACGGTATACAGAAGTTTTATGCTTCTAAGCTTAACCTTCCTCTTGACGGGACTGTGCATTTTTTACTTTAGCGACGCTTGTTTCGCATGGTTTCGGTACAATATCGAAACATTCTTCATGTTTCGACACATTTTCTATGAATTATAGCTACATGATTATCGAAACATTATAGAAACCAAATACTAGAAATTGTGTGTCGACTCCATTTTAGACCAGAATAATTCTCGCTTTCTGGCGGCCATTTTGACAAATTCATTTTTATATTATTAAAATGGACTTTAATTAACTTCCTGCGTCATTTGAAATGTAAAAAAGTGGTTACATTAGTTCCATTTTGCTAGCTTAATCAATTAAAAGAAGAATTAAGTAAAATTTTAAAAATATTTAAGATTTAATTTTTTGACGAAGTATTTATTTTATGTGTAAATGTCAATATACCGGGAGCGTCTTAAGAATATAAAGCTAAATTATTAAATTGCACGATAAAATTTATTTCGTCAACGATTTTTGGATCTCCTCTGCAATAAAACATACGAAAAAAATGTATCACTTATAGAAAATACTCTGGTGACAAATTCATTATGGCGAAATTATGCTGTTATCATATTGTTTACTTTCTTTTATTTTACAACCTGCAGAGAGATAGATATTATACCTATATCTAATTATTTGTTTCAATAATGTTTCCATTTTGACAATTTACAATTCCAACACTCAGCGCCCTCTTTGTAAAATGAACTCCCACTCGACACATTTATGGAAACATATTCCAAACATTTCTGAAAAATTTTCGAAACATTTTCGATAAAAGTTTCGATTTTGCGTCGAAACAGCGAAAGTCACAGCCCGTACCAACCACTTGGAAACACGTGCTAATGCGCCATATGAAATGTATACGTTTCGAAAATATTTCCATACATGTTGCCAACAATTTCCAATTTGTGTCGGAAACAGAAACAATAGTTTAGACACATTTACCGTAATGTGTCTAAAAATGCTACTTGGGTAGTGAACTTTGTGCAATGAAAATGGACAATGTTGAATTAAGGCATGCATGAAGTCATATTTGTTATTATTCCTGATTCCAAAAATGGAATGGCACGTAAATTTATAATGACTAAAAGTGACGAAGAGAAGGTTTGTTATTTCAAAATAGTTCGAAATTACATTAATATAAGATCCCACATGAAGAATTTTAATCCTCGCTTCTTCATGCGATATCAAATTGAAAAGTGCTTAAACCAGCCTGTCGGGAAAAACTCGATTTCTTCAATTCCAAGTAAAATTGTTAAATTTCTGAACTTTCAGAACTTTAAGGAGTATACTGGACATTCCCTTAGAAGAACGTCGGCCACTTTATTAGCGGATACTGGAGTTGATGTCTTAGCCCTCAAGCGACATGGTGGATAGAAATCTGCAACTATTACGGAAAGTTATGTAGCGGAGAGCGTCAACAATAAAAAGGAAGTTGCAAATAAAATTTTATACAATATAACGAAGCCAGAAGTCTCCTGCAGTACTTCAAGAGTAACAGAAAACTTGGTTAGAGTTAGAGATGGAGAAATTATGGAGTCAGAACATTTCATATACAAATTGAGAAAAATGAGAAAACATTTATCCAAATTTTGTAAATTATGTTCATAATAAGTAATTGTAATAATTCGTCGTTAATTTAACTAAGAGCAATATGCAAAAATGCGATATTTCGATTTTTACGGTAGTATATGTGAATTGACATGGGGCATGCGCTCGCTAAGTGGCGTATTTCAATTCACAACGGATTAAAAGTTATTCCGTTTTTTCGTTTAGGCGTACGACTAATAAGCGCTAGGATCGCTTTAGCTAACGGGCATATATGATATACGTCTATCAGTTAACCTATGTCAAATGGCAACATTGTACTTTATGAGACGTATATGCCTATATCCGCCTGTTTGAGGATGTATGCCAATAAGGTTTTAACCTCAAAATTAGCCGTTATTTTAAATTAATGTGACAAAGTTTCATTGTTTTGGTGTTCTATTGCATAGTAAGTATATTGACTTTATTGGTAAAAAAATGGATGTACTCGTTAAGTGGAGGAATGGGACACAAAATGTAGTCAATGTCAATGAGTTTCTAGTGTTAGATAAGACTTTACAAGAAGGGAGCCATGGTAAAATGTTATATAAAAAAAAATTGTACTATGGAACAGCTGTGACAGTCGAAAATATAAATTATTACGATTCGGAAGATGAGTTACCGCTAATTCATTTTAAAGAGATAATAAGTAAGGAAATTAAAGAAGAAATCGGTCATTCAAGTGGCAAGGATTTAAATGATTTAAAAATATTAAAACCAGTAGGTAGTCTTATTGTATGATACCTTAAGAAATATACCGGCCTATTTAAAAATTGAGAAATAAATTATTTTACTAATAGGCGTATATTGGTAAATGCAATAGGCGTATATCAAAATGCAATAAAAAATTATTTAACAGAGTGGCGTATATATATATTTTAGCCATATCTCTTCTGTAGATAGTAATATTACATTTTCATAGATACCTTTGCCAAAGTGCTCAAAGGACTCATCGATATATCTAAGCTGATTGTTATATGCGTTTTAGTTCCAGAATTACGAGCAAGTCAAATATGCTAAAATCTTTAAAAGGCTCTCCTGCATGGAAAGTTAACAAAAGTGATATACGCCACTTAGTCAAATTAACGACGAATTGTACTATTAATATTCATATCACTTAATGTTACTCGATTTTGATAAATCATTGTTTTTATATGGCATAACTTATTACCACTCAAAGGTGGTAAGTTGACTTACAACACCCGTCTTCAAAGGCAATCGATATATTTTTGGGAATTGTTACTTACGTCCTTCAAAACAGTGTCAAAATGCGATGTTTACAATATAGGGAGGACAAAAACGTTTATAATACACCATGTCCCATCCAGTATTTCGGTTATGGGGTGAGGGAGGAGCAGTACCACATCTTGTTTGAGGAGGTTACCATGGCTTCGCTTATTTTTGTAATGGTAAAACTTAATTTTTTTTACAATCCAATTATTGTAGGTACATTTAAATTCCATTTAAGGCGGGTAATGAATTTATCAAAGACAAACGCCTCTTTATTTGCTAAAAAAATATACAACTACGGCTGCGTTTATTTTTAGTTTAGCATACTTTTCTATTGTCTTCTAGAAATTTACCCTTCTTTTGGGGGTAGAAACCGCCCCCAACTTTTTTTTCAAATGTAATGGTATGTATTGTGATTTTTTTTTTTTTTTTTTTTTTTTTTTTTTTTTACTTTATTCCCAACCAACTTTACAAGTTTATTACAGGGATAAGTATATAAAAATAACTAACAATTATTACTCTAACTTAATAGGTAGATATATATATAAAAAAAGGCAGTTAAAAAAAAAATTCGTTTTATATTATAAACGTATGATTAACACGTTAAGAAAAAAATGTATACTAGGAAATATTTTTTTAAATGAAATTTAAATAATGGTAGTTTTTTTAATGTTTTAATATTTTCCGGTAAAATATTATATAATATTAATCCATTATATAACAATGACCGTTTTTCAAAGTTACTGTTTATTTTAATAGTTTTAAAAAAATGAGTTTGTCTAGTATCATGTCTATGAATATCATGAACTTTTGTAAACGTAAAGAATAAATAAATATGCAAATTTTTAAATTATATAAATTATTTATATCTAGGTATTTATTCGGTTTGTATAAATTTGTTGTTGGTTCTAAGTGCGGCAATCTATGAATACATTTAATAATTTTATTTTGTAATTTCTTTAAAGGCTTTAGTACTATTGAATTGGCTGAACCCCAAATAGAAATAAGATACTGAATTTTTAAATGTACTAATGCATGATAAATATTTTTTAAACAATTTAAAGATATACAGTGACGAATTTTAATTAATTTAGTTGGAAAGAGCATAAAAAAGGGAATATAACCGACTATTTACTTTTGCATTTCGGTTATGTACACGCAATTGGTTTTATTCTAAAAATTGTTGGAAATGTTGCCCATTTTTTTCTTGACAAACCCCTAATCTAAAGTAAAATTTATTCTTTACATTATATACCATATCCGGAGGTTATTTGGCGAATTTCGTGTATAAGTCGCTGCTTAAGTTCCTCTAAATTTTCTGGTATTGTTACGTAAACTTTGGTTTTAAGGTAACCATAAAAAAAATAATTTAGAGGTTTAAGGTCCGGCAATCGTGGCGGCAATTCAATGGTACCCCTTCTTCCTATCCAGCGGTTTGTAAAAACTTAACCTAAATATTGTCGAACATTTATGGCGTAATATAATAGGGCCAATTATCATCCTGCTGTAACCATATATTCATGCAATCATCATGAAGATATGCTTGTGCATGGTAAGGAAATAAAGCAGTCAAAGCTGGAAGAAGTTTTCCTTGCAAAAATCCAAATATGTATGGCCATTTAATTACATTGAAATAATATTGGCCCAATCACGCGGTCGCCAATTATGCCAGCCCAAACATTAATTTATCAGTGTTAGTTTCTCTAATCCAGTGAGGATTTTCTGCGGACCAATATCTACAGTTCAGTTTATTGACTTCACCATGTAGTACACTCATCTGTAAAAAGGACCCAGTACAAATCTACTAAATGCTGATCAAGTAGTGCATTCATCATCACTTCACGAAATTGAAGACCGCGGTCCGGATCATCTTCCAGTAACTCTTGTACCTACCATTTATATTTTATAAGGACGCATTTGATATGCATGATTTCACCAACTTGAGTGCAGACGTATGACTATATGTTATTTTCTTTTGCAAGTTGCCGAACTAGAGTATTAGGATTTTCTTGAAGAGCAAAATCTATAATTTCGTGTCTTCATCCATTACTCTAGGCTGCCTTACTCTTGGTCCCAGACGGGGCCCACTTCACGATAACGTAACATCAATTTTGCTGATGGTGCCTTAAGAAATCGGTGGTAGATCGGGTGTGTTTCGTGAAATAAAGCTGCTACTTCTGCTTCAGTATGCGACCTGTTGCATCATTCATATAAATAGCCCATTATAGTATAGCATAAATACTACTTACTCTAAAGCAGGGATGCACAGACTTATAGGGAACAGGGGCCACTCGGGAAAAATATAAGCCAAGGACGGGCCACTACAAACAATAATTATTAACACAAAAAAAATTTTTAAATAGTATGAAATACAATGATAAAAATAAAAGAACCTTCAAAAATCTTTGTTATAATTATGTAATCATAAGGTAATCTAATCATTACAATGTAATATTTCATGTTTTATTATTTTGATGCATGACATTGCATTGAACTGAGTTTTTTTTTTATTTGGCTCTACATTACTTGTCGCCGCACGTGAAAATTTTCCAAATTTTCATTTGCCAGACGGTTTAGGTTTTTCGTTTTATTAAGTTTCATCATACACTGAAAACGTTTGTTCACAAATATACGTTGATCCAAATAAGCTTGCTCATTTCAATGCATTTATTCGCAACTCTTTATAAGCGTTTTTATCAACGCAATGGTAGAATTTTAGTAAATTACATTCATTAAATTTGTTTCGTAAATTATCATCATTTTGAGAGTCTATTAATTCCAGCTGCATTAATTCCGGCGCATTTTTGGGTGAAATGTTAAAAGGATTGCTGAAAATGTCCAATAGAGGTTTAACTTTTTTAAAGTCTACAAAAAAATATCGCTTTTAAAATTCGTTGGCGGGCCCCATACATACCAACAGAGGGCCGCATGCGGCCCGCGGGCCGCGGTTTGTGCATCCCTGCTCTAAAGTATAGTAATGTTTTAAACGGCACAAAATACCACAACAGATAAGTATTTACTTTTTCTAAACGGAAAATAAAGTTACGATTGGAATGCGGCATCAAGTAAACAAACGACCATATCACTAACATCCCAAGCAGCAAGGATTAGTCGATACAACGTTGAATGTACGATACTTCCCAACGTTGCATTACGTTGTAACAACAGTTGAATCTACGTTGACAGGACGGCACAATGTCATAATTGATACAACGTTGAATGTGACCGTTGAATCAACGTCTCGATTTACGTCGTATTTTACGTTGACCAGATGTCTTTAAGACGTCAGATAATCTACCTATTTAAAATAATTTTTCTACTTCATTGCTTCATTTCGGTGTAATAACAATTTAGGTTTTATAATGAGTAGCCAATATAATGAAATCCAAAATGTCCATTTCATTTGAAAGTTAAAATAACATTGCTTTACATGTTTATGACATGTTTTTTAAAAGTAAGGCATAAAAATATTAAAAGTAGAAAAAATATTGAAGAGAACTGCTCCATACGACTTGACAACACTTGTTCTTTAGAACTTGTACGAGTGCTATTTTGATCGAGTGTAAACATGTCTTACAAAACTAGTTTAGTAATATACTATTTTAAATGTCCATCCTTATATCCCGATGGCAGCAAGAAATTGCTACCTTTAAATATAGTGTTTTAAAATAATGTAGCTATTTTAAAGCAGTTTTCAAATAAAATAAAATCACCAAGATGTTTGCGATTACTTTATTTGAGGCATAAGGCATTATACAAAAAACTTTTTAAAAATAAATGCACAAACAAAATTAAAAAATACTTTTTCAATTTAAATTTTAAAAAACAAAAAAGCAAAGTACTGAAAAGTTTTTACCACCACTTTCATTTTCAATAGGGGGAGGTATTGGAAGCTTTTTTTTCTTGTTGACTAATTTGCTTTGGATTTGACTATCACTATCGCTAGAGTCGCTGTATACATATGGAGGTTTACGTTGCCTTTGTGTCCTATTATTTAAGTCTATTTCACTGTCTGATTTAATATCAGATGTAAATTGGGCTTTACTTCTCTTTTCTTTAGCTTTCTCGTATTCATCTAAAAGGCAACATTCTCAATCATAATCCAAATTTATTTATTTCTGCTTACCAAACATCAGACATTACATTCCTCTACAAAAATTTTTTATTATATCATTTGCGGAGTTCTGATTTGATTAATTGATTGATTGTTAAAAAAAATCATTTATTGTTTTTGTTTTTTAAAAGTTTTTCTGTTTTTAAAAATAACAAAGTAAAGAAGGGGTGACAAATTTTAAGATATTCACCCTGTACTTGCACTTTAAAATATTCTACACAAATTAGAATATTCATACAATACAATAATCAAATATTTAAGCAAATTACCCATACCAGAATAGCCTTACTGTAAAAACATAGGTTAAAAAATGATATAAAGTGTCATGTCTCACTTTCCATGCTCGTAATGTAATGAATGATCATTTGCATTAAAATTAGCAGCGAGTACCTATATCAACAAAATTTACCACATTACCTACTCTTAAAAATTCCATTGAAAAATGTCAACACATAAACTTAACATTAAACCACTTTTTTATGAATATTTATGTAGAAAAAGAACCACCAATTTTACTACTGTACTAATAATTGATTAAAAATTTAACTTATTTAGGTACCTTAACTTTTATAAGACTAATAGCTACTTATGGACAACAGAATAATATATAAGGTGGCATTATTATAGGAGCCTAGGAAGTATTATTACTATTTTGTAGAAAACAGCGCCCCTGTTTGCTTCACAGGTCCCGTAACCTTGTGAATTTTGGTTAGAGGTTAGGTATCTTATTTTTTTCTTGAAAAATTTAAAAAACATAAAATTTCGCACAGAAGACTTGTGACTAATATTTGAAGGAATTCTTGTATTCCAGTAACTAACTAAAGTAAACCCGTTTTTTATTTTTTGTGTAATAATATAAAATCGAAAAAGAGACGCCATCCGTTATATACTTCTATTTATGTAAATGTTATACATTTCACTTACCAATCAACGTTAAATTCAGCCTGGAAACAGGGGAAACATTAATAAATGTACCATAATAACACCAGCAATAATGCAATAATTAATTTGAACACTTTTCTCTTCTCAGACCAGTTCTCACACGGTCACATGTCACCACCATGTCACTTGGAGGGACGCGGTCGCGTGGAAAATTCGGATTTGTCAAATGTCAAGGATCGCCTTTATCTTTGTCTTTCTTGTAAGGAAAGACCAAGTTGTCCGACGCTCGGCGTTGCGTTGCGTTTTTGCATGTGATGTCTCAATCCTCCCGCTTCTGGCGGGAAATTTGAATTAATTTGCTTGGAAATACAACGTTATCCACTTTTAAGTAACTGACATAGAGTCGGCTTTGTAACTGATATATAATCATGTTGCTACATTACACGTTCATCCAATAAGATATAAACATAGCCGGTTTTTTTTGATATCTTAAATTTTAATAATACAGTATTTATTTCAGATGATGCTACGTTTATTCAGTCTTTTTAGTCGACTTAAAAAATAAAATAAAAAATCAGTGTTAAAACTATTTAAAGTTGCTATACCTAAAATAGTATATATTTATTTGAAAAATACTGGTGCCAATGAGTAGAATTATTTTTACAAAATAGCTTGAAGGTCTCTTACAACCTATATTTAAGGTTGAATAAACGTCACTTAAACTACGTTGATGATTACGTTGCTTTTATAATGTTTATTCAACGTTGATTTTTGGTATATCAACGCCTACGACACCAATCAACTTTTTATCAACGTCGATTCAACTACCCCTTGCTGCTTGGGATGTTTTCTTTTTTTTTAAACAGTCCGCGCTGACAAAATTTTAAAATCAATTATTGCTAAAATGGCCAGTTTTTTTTCTAGCTTTCTATTACCGAAATGCAAAAGTAAATATTGGGTCGTATTCCCTTTTTTATGCTCTTTCCAACGAGCTATCACACTACTTATATTTGAAAAAAAAGAGTGGTGAAGACGCGAAAAAAGTAGGTATGCCAAACCAAAAACAAACTCAGCAGTATAGTTTTGTATTTTTTCAGCAAATAAAGAGGCTTCCTAATACTAAATTTATTCCCGTTAAAAATTCCAACCACCTGTATACCGATTCTAGTTTTGAAAGATACCTTGAAAAAAACTTTTAGAAATATGACTTAGAGGTTATTATTTACTGTCAGAAAAACTTATTAGGATTTCGTTATAGATACCGTGCGAGCAAAAATTATTTGCATCAAAGAGGGCCTTGCATCTAAGGACGTAATGCTTAGCCGTAGAGCTTAATACTTGTTGGGTGTCAGTAACTACCTCAATTAACAATCAATCAGTTATTCGGTCATCTTTGACAGTTGTTAGGCACAAGTAATTTGATTCATCGCTAATTTTTCCAATTTCTTGAACAATTCACATGCACAATGGGCTTTACGGAACAGCACAAAACATTCATGGTTGAAGCGTATTTTCGAAACGGGGTTAGAGTCAATGGTGAGTGGCAATACAATCCGGGTTTGTGCATGGACGATTTTCACGAACATTTTCCTAAGGTTGCTTTTATTGCTGGGGATTTTTATCATTGCCTGAAAAGAACCGTGGCTGTGTTTAGGGAAACAGGTTCTATACAACACAAAAAAGGAGCAGGAAGACCATCTGTAAGAACAGAAGAACTTTTTGCAAACGTTCGTGAAATAATGCAAAATACGCCAACAAATTGTATAAGACGCCTGCCCCAAGAAGTGGGTATAGATCTTATTATGGAACATGCAGGACTATTCTTAAGAAGCAGCTAAATTTATTTCCTTATAAAGTGCAAGTATTCCAAGAAATACAAGCCGCAGATTTTGAAAGACGCAGGAAATACTCTCAATGGTTTACCCAAAATTTATTGGAAGGAAATGATTTATTAGACCTGACATTTTTTTCGGTTGAAGCCTGGTTCCACCTCTCCGGTTATGTAGATTCTTAGAATAGACGCATGTGAAGTAGTGAAACGCCCCATTATTCTTACTTTGTGAATTTTGTAAACAACAAAAATAAATTTGTATTTGTCTACTTATTTTATTACCTACTCATTAGTTTGGCATATCATGTCATAATATGAATTTGACAAAATTTTAACCTAGATTTGGTTAGATATATCGTCCCCATATCATTGTGATCTAAACCAAGCCCTACGTTTTTCAATCCAAGCCCTATTTGATGCAAATAATTTTTGCTCGCACGGTACTTAACTTGCAGTTCCAACAATACCACTGGTAATGACTTTCACATATAAAATAGTGGAAGCATCAAGTGGGTCCACAAAATATACATATTTGTCATGATTGAATGCAAGTTTGCGCTTCGATGGTCCAGCCACTGTAATCAGAGATGAACGACAATACCGTTCTTTAAGCCACGCTTACTGTCGCTCAGGTCCCCCCACAAAAGAATAGAGGACCTACTTGAATACCGATTAGTGTGAATGTATTATTTCATTTAAAAAGTTAACTCATTTGTAACAGCATTTTTTACTGGTGATGAATTTGTGGTTTTAATAATGACTGCGGCTTTAATTTATTGAAAGGGCCACGATTACTATATTGTAAATAATTGTGCCTAATCGTATTATGAGATACAGTAAAACAAAGTTGAACTTGTAAATTTCCACTATATTAATTATTGTTCGAAAAATGGTGTATTCCCCAAATACATGACCCTCAAGACTCTATAATATAGTGGAAATTTACAAGTTCAACTTTGTTTTACTGTATCTCATAATACTATTATTATGGATTTCCACCTAGTATCGGCTGAATCAATTAATTGTGCCTAACTTCGATTGGTGTATTTTTGCACTGATGGGGAAAAATGATCTAATATAACAGGTTTGCTAATACGTAGTTTGTATTGATAGCTTATTTTGTATTAACCAACCCATAGTAAATAAATTGCTAGTGTATCAAACCCGCTTTAGTGTTATATCAATTCCAGATTTGCTAGAACGGTGTTTTTATTGGTAGAAATCAGTTCCATTAACAGCACAGTCTTGTTGAATAATGAACTAAGTACTATTAATACAGCTATTTTTTAAAGAAATAAATTGTATGTTCTCAATGCGACGCATTTTGTTCCTAGTAAAGCGCTTTTTCTACAATTAAGAAAGCAGAACAGCATCCCCAAAAACAAATTGTGTATCTTAAAACCTATAATCCTCAGACGTTGGTGGGGGTTCGTAACGATCGGCAATCGCCGCGCGCCGTGTTATTAGTTTCAACGTATTTGTTGCGTAGGTCATATCGTTGTTTAGAGTCTTCTATGCTAGCTGTCCTGTCTGAATTTAAATTTTACTGATCGTACCTGTTTCAATTAATTTATTTTTACTTTGTGTTTAAGTTATTTATTTTTAAACTTTGCATGTCAGCCCAAGTAGCACAAGAATCTTACTATTTGACTAAATTGTTTTATATCGGATTTATTAGAGCTTTTAAATACACTGAATTATTATTTAACAGTTGCCATCAACACTAACTTGCTGTATAACCAAAATTACTTTATAAGTTTGTAATATAGGTGTTTATAACGTTAATTGTTAAAACAGTTTTAAAAGTACAAAAACCAGATTGCTTAGAAACATGTATGTAACAAAACTTATACAACTCTTTTCGCTTAAGATAGATATATTTTATACTTATTTTGTAAGGGTAATTTTAAACAGTTTATAAAGCAACTATCAAAACATACACTTTAATTTTATAGAAGCTTTATTGTTAGATTATATAGCAGTAGCGGAAACTTATTTATAAAACAATTTGATCTTGACGACAATTAAGCAACTACGGCTACTCTTAAACGACTATTTTATAATGGTTATTCAATAAAACGTAATGAAATATTTAAAAAGCATTTAAAATATAAAAATGCTTTTGTAAATGCAAAATCATTATTTAGTGAACCTTATATAATATTTATAGCACTTCCCGTACTAACCTAACTTTTTACGTCCACATCAGTTGATATGATCAGTCAGTGTATCTATTTATAATTTGTAAACAATGTCAAGCTTAAGCAGTCGGCCAATTTCCCACTGGAAAAAAATAAGACAAAGTGGAAACTTAAAAAAAAAGGTTAGAGATACCTATCAAAGAATTTTAAATGCAAATGTACAACGTTTAAACACAACAGCACAGATAACAGGCAGGGTTGATTTGGGTAAAATGCTTTACGATTCTTCATCCGAGCAAGAATATGAGCCCATAGCCCATAGTAAAGAATACAATCAATACAATTTTTAAATTTTAACCGTTCAATAAATGAAAAAAACCCATTCAACTATTCATTAAACAGTACTAATTATTTTAATACGATACTAGATTTCATAATGAAAAGATTATATAGAACCGGTTACCATAATAGCGTTTACGATAATAGTGTCGAATAAGATGCCTAAAGTGAGCCTTATACAACAAAACTATCATAGTATCAATTTATTAGTGTTGCCATTATTTGAAATTAATCTACTGTCACGCTACCTTGCGCCACTTACTAACACCACGGCCGAGAATGACTGGCCGGCCATACAGCATTGTCGGAATAAAAATAAAATCTGCAAGTATACTTAAAAGTATTCTTAATTTCTTGAAGCAAATATATTAAAATAGGAACATTAAATAGAAAGGACTAGAATGCTTCCCCAAATCACTTTTATTTTTCAAGGCACAATTATTTTAATAAAAGTAAGCAATGGTTCTTTAAGGTTACACGCAAAAATTATAAGGAAATATTTGAATTATAGCAAAAAGGTACCCAAAACGATAATAATAATAATACTAATCATGATAATAATAAAAATAAAGAATGGATTTTACAAAAACATTCAACACAGGCGAATCAGTATACCTATAGCTAAATCAATATTCTGCAAAAACATGGCAACATTGCGAGAACCACAATAATTTTACCACGTGATGCTGCGCCGTTTTAAATAATAAAACAATTTTGTCATGTAAAAAGGCATAATATAACAATTTATATATTATATTTGTTTTATAAGTGTGCCTGGAACGATAAAGTGATTTGTTAGAGTTGACGCCATGTTTTAAAAACTACTTTTAATCGGCCATGTTGGCGAAATAATATTAATCAAATAAAATATTTAAATATCTCTTAAAGTAGTCATTTTAATAAGAAAAACGTTTGGCCAATAACATTGCAAGTAAAAAAAATGTCGATTTTCAACTTTATAAATTATTATTTAACTTTTAAAAATATTTTAAAAATATCTTCAATGACAAAATGATTAATTAAATGAAAGCCCGTAAAAAATTACTTAAAAATATGGATATGTTATGTCAGTAAAATCAGCCTGGCAGAGAAATTTGGTCATGGGAAAGCGTTAGACTTAAAAATCTTTTTCGTGCAAACTGCTGTAAGTTTTTATTGTCGCCATGTTTCAAGTCTATGCTATCTCTTGTATAAGTTGACATATTAGGTAAATATATTGAAATTTTATTCGTAATAACTACACGACTAAAATATAAACACAATATAATAAAAATATTTTAATCGGCCCAAAATGGTTAAATAGTAAAATATTTTTAAGCCTGTTATAAAACAATTTTATTAATATCTTATTAGTATCTATGAGAGGTTATTTGCTATATTTATAAAATATTTAATTATTTCTTATAAAACTGATTTAAAATAGTCGTAAATAAAACTTATTAACTATATAGATAGTCCCATCGCTTCTCTTATAAAATGGATTATATAAACGTTACATAAAATACCCAGAAGTGTATTGTAATTATTTTCTGTGAGCCTAACAAAACTTCTAATAAATGAAACTGTTTTATAATCTGGGCCTTTTCCGTGTTTTTAAGAGTCATATAATGGTTTACAGAGGACTTTTAAACTATCATAGTTATATTACAAATTGTTATATAACAATGTATAGAGCTGTCTGAAGTATATTTGTGCTACTTGGGAGATAAAGCAATAGAAGATTCTAATTTCGCACAACCCATCATTAGTATTGGACTTTATAATCTATGTAATTATATGCAATGTTAAAAGACAAGAACAATATCACACTAGAAGCTATTTACATTTTTGAGAACTACAGTATTGATTTTTAGTGGTAATTATAGGTATGCTTTATTAACAGCAAGCAAATACTATATTATGAATAATGTCAAGTTTCGGTACAACTGCCAGTCGGTACTAATACAGTATATAAAACCAGATTACACTCCCAATAGAACATGATAATTACTGTGAGTATTCAAAGCAATAATGGCAATATTGGCATTACATCCAAAATGCGCCTCGCGTAGCTTCATCTGAAAAACAAATTCTTTGGACAATTCGTGCGTAATTAACTGTGAGTTTAAACATTATTTCACAAAATCGCTCTCGCCTATCAGAATCATCGTCCAATAACTCTTGTACAATTACTGGTTTATAGGGATCAGTATTCAGAGCAGTATTCCCAATAAACCATTCTATGGTAGCATTAACTCTTGATTCCTATGGGCTAAATTACCGTGATATTATCACTACGCAACGGTCAAGCAATTTTCGTTGTCTTACAGTACGAAAGCGCGTTGCTGTCACATAGTATTAAACAGTTGAATAAAGAGTATGTGAATTCTTATAAGGAATAGAAGGCTTTTTTCTCAGTGTGCTATTATGGCACTATTAAAAAATTAAAAATATAGAGCTACTTTTAAAATTATCCCATAGTAGGTAAAGGAGAAGCAGAGTTCAGTTAAAACCTTATATTCTGGAAAATTATCGGAACAAAATAAAACACAAACAATTGGATACATTTTTGGAAAAAAAACTACAAAAATAATGAATTCGAAGTTTCGTCTCTGGTCCTAAAACATATTGTTTCGGCTAGCACAATATAAAAAATCGTATGCAAAATTTAAGGTGGCACTTGTCGAGTGGTTCGTCGAGTCGAAGGTCATACTAAGTTTTGTTATATTACATAGTAAAATTACAAATTTTGTAGTATTACATCCTAAAATTACAACTGATTTTGTAACATTAAAAAAGTTTACTTCAAAGTTAATTTAACTTTACTTTGTTGTAATTTTACATTGACTTTCTTCAATGTAATGGGACAATTTTATTTAAATATTAAAAACTCAGCTCGGGTCAATATATTTGAAAGCCATTTTCTTTAAAAATTTTGTTATGCTATTTATTTTTTCTTTTCTAAATAACAGATTATTATCGATCTGGTAAGCCAGTAAATTTATATTTCGATTAATACGTATTTTTAATTTTGCTGCTGTTTACTAAGCAGGAAATTTGGCTGTCAGTTAAAATGATCACCCAGGATATTTCGTTACGGATCTAAGCTATAATTATATTACAAAATGTTGAAGGCTTTAGCCACGTGTCGCCAACCCTCATAAAATATGTTGGGCACTTACCTGGTATATTAATTAATAAAGGGCAGAATATTTGCATTTTTACATATTTTGTTAATTTTATAATCAAATGCATATTTTTCTTAAATTATTATTTTAAGAGCATATTTTTATGTTTTCGGCTATATCAAAAAATTTAAAACGTTAAAGGTGTAACGTCCGGTTCGGTACTTATTTCAGGGATTTTCCAATCTGAAGATTATAATAATTATATTTACATTTTGGCTATACACAAGGTATTACTCAAATAATAAATTGACTTGATTCATACAAACTCACTTTGAATATCAGTAAAACCAATTACATTGCATTTTCTCTCACCGCGGCAAACAGACCGAATTTTAATAGCATAAGGATAAATAACTTAAATGATTGTATCAAGGAAGTCTCCCATACCAAATATTTAGGAATTATCATGGACCAAAATCTTAAATGGGACAAACATGTGCATGCACAAACAATATAAGATCATTATTGCATACATTTTATATATTAAGACTTAAGAGACATATTAAGTAATAAACTTTTAATAAGTATTTACGAAGCATTAATTGAAGCTTTGCTCCGATATGGACTTTTTATATGGGGTGGTCTATACACAAACTTTCTAGGTCAACTGAATGTGGTTCAAAATTACATTTTAAAGATTATTTTCAAGAAAACTAAAAGGTTCCCCACGCAACAGTTATATTCTGAAGACATTATGAATGTTCGTTCGCTGTACGTTTTGAGTACCTGTTGCTTTGTGCACAATACTAACAAACTAAAAAACTATGTAGATCATACATACAATACTCGAACCAAAATAAATAAACACATAAAAATATCAAATAGGTAGCAATAAAAACATTAACTTACGTTTCATTAATTATCTTGCTCCTAAAATATATAACATCTTAACACCAGCATTAAAAAATATATCAAATATAAAAAAATTTAACATAAAATGTAGGGCCTTTATAGCAGAAAATTGGTCTAAATTTGAGGTACTATTTTGATGTTTGTTCATGATAATTCCCTGTACCTTTCTCAGTTGTATCTCATTCTAGGTTAGGTGTATTGTATCTTTTTTCTATTATTTTTTATTGTTTCATCCTCGAGTATTTGATATAAAAAAAAATATTAAATTCTAAGGTTTTGGATATACCACCATGTTATATATCATTGCACATACAGATGTTTAGTCATCTAGGTGCATGTTGTAACAAGTTTTAAGAACACTAGTTGAAATCTTACATCTGTATATTATTTAAAGTTGCTAATAAATGACTGATTAATTGATTTATTGGGGGTTTCCGGGGTTTGCAGGTATATTTGTACGTGTGGGGGTTTGTATTATTGTTTTAGTTTGTCAAAAGATTTCAGTATTTTCAGTATGAAACTAGTAATTTCAAATTTGTGTTCAGGTGGGGAAAACGAAAATTTCCCAAATATTTTTGTGTTTAAATTATAGCCGCGAAATAAGAAAAATATAAAATAATACCCGGAAAACTACAAAAGTATAAGCAAAGCCGAAAAGGGCAAATTTATTAACAAACAACGAACAAAATACTAATATTTAATTGCTGCGAAATCGGATTCTAACACTATAATCGTATTGGCATTGACAAAATAATGCTTCTGGTGTAATCCGGAGTTAGCCCTTCCCAAATTTCTCCTATTTTATCAAATAACTCTATTTCATTCTGTGGTTTAAAATTTATTTTGTACATTTTTTTTAACATCAATTCCCAAATATTTTCAATTGGATTTAAATCAGGACTTCTTGAGCACCAAGGCAGACATATTACGTTGTTTTGTCTAAACCATCAGTTTCTTATATTTCTTGCAGTATGCACAGGACAGTTATCCTGCTGAAATATAAAGTTATTTCCTTCAAAAACTATCGCGGCAGAAGGAAGAAAAACATTTTCCAAAATCTGAAGATATATATTACTGTTTAGTGTTCCACCAATATTCCAGCATACACCTGCACCGTAATAACTTATCCATGTCCACACATTAACGGAGAAACGTCCACTGGTTTGCTTTTTTTGAGTATACTTCTTATCATATCGGGAATTTGATGGTCTATATACTCGAATCCTTCCATTTATGTAGACTGAAAAGAGTGAAAAGTGTTCTTATAGAAAAGATAACATTTTGCCAAAAAAAATCATTTTCTGGTAAATATTGTATAGCAAACCCTTATCACTATTTTTTAAAAACGGTTTGGATGCAGCTGCTGAATTTTTAATTCGAAACATTGTCTTACTCGGCGTTGTGCAGTTCTAGATGAAGCAGGGAATCCTGTTATGTGCATAGCGGATACTGCAGTTTCAAATGGATTTTGCCTTAAATACTCCACCAAATTTCGGTCTTCTTCATTTAATGATTTTCTATTATTTAAACCAGACCCAACAGACCTTTCAAGTGTTTGATAATAGCGGCATTTTTATCAATTCCTTGAACAGTACTTCTAGGTACTATAAAATGATCAGCTATATTTCCATAGGACCACCCTATTTCTACTAAACATATTATTCTTGCTTTTTCAATAATACTTAAATGAGGCATTTTTAAATCAAATAAGATAATGAGAGATAATTAACACGTTACAAAGATAATAAAGGTAAAAAAGTTGCATTTACAGTTTAGTGTACGAGCTTATCTGTCATCAACTGTACCTTCAAAAATGTCGAACACAATTTTGATGTAAAGTTATGCCAATATTTAAGGCTAGCAAAATTTACATATTTTCCATGACCAGTCTGACGATGCGTCACTCGATATAATAGATATGTGGTCCAATAATCAAAACGTCAACTGATGAATCTTTACATAATAGGTTCATAATTACATGAAGTTTGTACTTGCTTTTTGTATACACATAAACATTTTACAAATTGTCTTGCCTTTATCAAATCCCATTAAAATTAAAAGCTTTAAACTTAACGCTCATACTAGACTTGCACTTATTTTTCCTCAGTTTATTTACATTGTCTACGTCTGTGTTCATCAAAGGCATATAAAGTTAACATTCCAGTCATTAAAAAACACGTGTGTCACCGCTGCACAATTATATTTATACAACCCAGGAGCATAGTTCTCGGAGAGTCTGTTAATTCTTCAGATGTGGAAGATTTCCGGCACCTTGATGGCCCGGGCAGCTACGGAAGTACGTCACTTTTTGTTTATACCAATAACCATTTAAAATGCAGTTAAACATAATATTACACCAAGTCAGATTGATTATTTTTACAAGAAAAATAGAAGGTTTAATTGATCAATAAAAGCGACTATTAACTGAAGTTTAGGTTAAATGTTTTGCTGTTGAAATGGATTAGGCGTGAAGTAATTGTGTTGTTCGTAGTATGGTTTTATGAACTGTTCCAATCTTACGACTTAAGACATAACGTCAGGCTTAAACTTCTTACCAAGATCCTGCAAAAAGTTCACAAATAATGCATTAACTACATATTATTTATCATATTATATTATATTATCAATTTAGAATAAATAATCTAAAAAATAAAACAAGACGTGATGTTTATGGATTAAATGTAAAAATAATAAAATTTGAAAAAAATATTTCCATCAGCTCTAAAAAACTCCTATTTTTAAAAAGAAAATACACAACTACCGAAAAACTATAGGCCAATTTCGTTATTACCTATGCATTATCTCAAAAATAGTGCGCCCTAGTATTAGTTTTAACCTATTTACAGAAAAACCTTTTTGTTGCGCAGGCCACATCGTTGTTGTAGTCTTATAGCTGTCCTGTCTGAATTTTAATTTTATACCACTACCTGTTTCAATTAATTTATTTTATCGTCAACCGTCAGTAAAGCCGTACATTTAGACAGTTTTCGTTTTATTGGCAAATTCAAACGGTTAACCATAACGAATACGAATACGAAGCCGCTATTTGACAGATCGTAAAAATAGTTTTCGTTCAATTCGCTTAACGTTAACGTTAAGTCGAATTCGACAGTAAAGATAACAAATATAACATAACCTATCTTTAATGGTTTGTCTTTATATTTTCATATACGTTTTGTGCTTGGTTTTAATTTCCTAGTACCCAAAATTCTAAAACATCATGATAGACGAAAGGTCGCTTTTATTGGACTCATCCAGTGATTCGGATTTGGATGATGCCCTTCTCTTGGAGGTGCTTGATCGCCAGGACATTCAGTATCGAGTACAGTTGTATGAAAATTTACTTGCCGATATACCTACGTTTTCATTTTCTTTTTTTTTTCGAATTTATTTATGATGTTGGATATGTGTTCTCTAACCCCTCTCAATGATACTTCTTTCCCTGTGGTTTTTACAAAATTGGCTACTACCGAAGCCTATTTACATGCATCGCCATATGGGTTGTTGGCCAATATTTCCTCTAATAAAATGATATCGTCCTCATCCGTGAAACGATTTCTCGATCTTTTGAGGGAATTTACTGTTGAATCCATGACGAAAACAAAAAAACAAAAAATACTAACCAAAAACTTTAAAAACAGACCTCAACAAAAAATAGATTATGTTGATTGCATCTGTCAAAAAAATGGTCATTACGCATGCGTTCCGTTTTCGCTATGGCTTTAGAGACTTTTTGCACCTCTTAAATTAATATCAGTTTTTAGCTCCGTTATGGTTAACTTTATTAAACATAACGAGTAGCGCCACTGTTAAAACCAGAGATTTTGCAGCGCCTATACGTTCTGTCTGTAGTTATTAATTTGGCGCCGGCGCACCTAAACAAAATATAATACCTAACCTAACATAATTTGATTAATTTGTATATTTTAATGTAAAGCTACTATTGCTTTGGATTTTAATTAATTGCTTATCACAATTTTAATTCATAGCAATGATGCTTCATAACTTTTGTATGTTTTCCGGCAACCATGCGTTTAAGCATAACCATAAGGATAACGATAAGCTCTTCCTTATCCTTCCATAACTAACGGAGTCCGTTATGGTTATTAACCATAGCGGATCACCTTTCTGACATTGCGCATGCTCAGAATAAACATAACCACAATGGAATGACGAATTAAGAGGTGCAAAAAGTCTCTATTGTCTTCCGTCCGTTAGCTCCCGCCACTTATCCGTAACGATAACGATAAATGACAGCTCAAATGTCAAAGTTGTCAAATACCGGCTATCGGAATCGCTTTTAAAAGACAACGAAAACTGTCTATTATCAGAGTGATTTCCGGAAGTAAACGAACACTTTATTTTATTGTAAAATAAAATACTTTACCTGCGGCAGATAATAGTATATTAAAGTACACGTTTTATAAAGCATCATTTTATAGCACGCGTCCATGTTAAAAAACGAGCCGCTTGCGGCGAGTTTTATAACGGGACAAGTGCTTAAAACTGCTTTATATAACACGTACTTTATACTATTTTTTCTAATTTGTAGTTTTTTCAATAAAAAATACATATTTAAAAAGAAAATAAATCCTTAAAATTTTGTAAATTTTTATGTCTAAATGTTATGTTGGTAATACTATTTTTTATCATAGTAGCCTATGAACAATAAAAATTATTTTGCGAACTGTCATTTTTTGATTTATTCACCCATTTTCACCACGAGATTCTAAAGTTATTTTAGCGATATGAGATTTGAAATTGGACGGAATACGTTGTGTGATCCTTATACATTCGGTACATATACAGAGCGTTCGGAAATTCGGGCGATTTTCCTACTTTTTTTCGAATTAAAAAAAAAAAAGATTTTACGTCACGGCATTGCAATTTAGTATAGGGAAGATGGAAAATTCAAATAAAGTTGTAGTTAAAATCGACATTGGAAGGTTAGTAGATTAAATTTTGGATAGGATTTGGCAGAAAATGATAGCTTGAAGCATCTACAAAAGCAAAATAGTTCTCCGTCAATAAAGTTATTATTTAATATGTGTTTTTTAATTAACTAAAACAATACATACAGATTTGTAGATCTAGGCATCCAAACATACATACGTGGGTTCGTGTAGTATTTTGCATATTTGAACTAAAAAATATTAGTTATCTAGAATGCTATGTAAACGGTGAAAAAGAACATGTCATGTAGGGGCCAACCTTTAAATAATAAAATTCGGAGTTCGAAATAGATTTATTACGAACTCGCTAGCGCGTTCGAAATAGATCTGTTTCGAGACAAAATTAGAAAAATACTTTTACCCTCCGCAAATTAGTGACATTTATTAATTAAAAATCGTCTGTCACTGTCACGCCTTCCCTATGACAGCTTGATAATAGTTTTCTCGCGATATCGGTTGTCAATGATCCCTCTACTCCCATTCTCCGTCGGACCTCCTCATTTCGAACTTTTTCTCTTCTAGATATTCCTAGCGATCGTCTGAAAACGTCCATTTCGGTTGCTTCAAGTTTTCTTCGATTGTTTTCCGTGATTCTCCACGTCTCTGCCCGTATAGTAGAGGGCCAACGGCGTATCCAGCTCATGCGTCTGGGGGGGGGGGGGGGGTAATCGATCGGCTAGGATCAGGCACGTAGTCAGGAATTCTTCTCGGGGGGGGCTGATTGGAATCGCGCCGAAGGGAAAAAAAAAAAAGCGCCGCAGGCGAAAATTTTTTGGGTGTCACGCCCTTTTTTAAATCATGGCGCTTGGTTTTCAAGTGGGAAAAATAAAAAACACAAAATCCTCAAGAAAAGCACAAAAACAAACCCGGTAATAATTGAGGTGAAGAAAATGTCACGCTTATAAGTAATCTGGGAGGGGGGGGTAATTACCCTCATTACCCCCCCCCCCTTGTATACGCCGTTGTAGAGGGCTTTTAATAATTAAGGTTTCATATATATTATGTTTTCGCTTTTTTCCTATGTCGCTACTCCAAAGTATGCCATTCAAGCACCCAATCAGTCTTCTGGCCTGAGTTATTCGTTTTTTAATTTCTCTATCATCTGGTCCGGTGGTATCAAATTCAACTCCTAGGTGTGTATATAGTCATTGCACGATGTGATTTCTTCAGTGTCAAGTTGGATATTTGACATTTCTGCTCCTGGAAGGTATTTTGTCTTTTGAGTGTTCAGTTCCAAGCCCCACTGTTTATACTCTTCTTGTATTTTCCTGGCCATATACTCTAAATCATCTTTATCGTTAGCAATAATAACTTGGTCATCAGCAAATTGTAATGTATATGTCGTAGGCTGATAGTGAAATCCGTCATTTTATGAAAAGCCTAGTCATATCATGAAGCGTGGCTAAAAGGTATATTGGCAACTGGTTTGTTCGTTGTTCCCCAGAGCATTTTTTTTAAAATTTAATTTAAATTTTATTTTTATAAAATAATACTTATTAGTTGAAAAAATTGAAAAAAATGCTCTGGGGAACAACGAACAAACCAGTTGCAATATACCTTTTAGCCACGCTTCATGATATGACTAGGATACTACGACATATACAAACAGGTATCTCCCAGACCAATGCCCATTCCTCTGCATTTTCTTTTCCACCGATTTAGAGCTTTTGCTATATATATTTTAAAAAGTGTTGGTGAAATCCAACAGCCTTGCCGTAGACCTTTATTGACAGAAAACCTCTGTGATAGTCTGTTACCCAATTTTATTCTCGATGTAGAACCGTCATATAAGTTTTGGAGAGCCTTTATTAAGGTGTGATTAATGTTAGATTCATGTAATACTTTCCAGAGATTCTTTATAGGCACTGTATCATACGCTTTATGGAGATCGATAAACATAAGATGTGTTTCTTGATTGGTACCAGACCTCTTTTCTATTATTTGTTTTAGACAGAAAACGTTGTCATTACAAGTTCTTTCAGCCCTAAAACCGGATTGCTCTTCTTCCTCTTGATTCTTATATTCCGATTCAATTATGTCTCGAAGTATTCTTCCATATAGGCGGTTTAACGTGCTAGTCACTGATATTCCTCTGTAATTTGCGCACTCCCGTTTATCGCCTTTTTTGTGAATGGATGAAATATAGGCCTCTTTCCATTGTTCTGGTATAGATGATCCATTTAGAAATTTGTTAAAGCACCAGGTCAATCCTTCAAATAATTTTTTTGTACCACACTTAATCAATTCAGCTGGAATTTCCTCTGGGCCTGAGGCCCTTCCATTTTTTAGACCGCGTACAGCTTCTTCCAGTGTGACCGTTTCGATGACAACTTCTTCGCCTTCTATTATCACTTCCGTTGGTGACATGGTTTTGTATTTATCTCTGTCTTCTATCAACAGCTGTTCGTAGTGGCTTATCCATTTTCTTATTGGTATTAGTTGAATATTTGCACCCTTTCTTTCCTTAGACCTGACCTTTTTGACAAACTTCCATGCCTCTGAAGATCTTGCTCCTCCTAGGTATGTGTTAATTTCGGTGCATTTTTTGTCCCACATTTGCATTTTTGCTGCTGAAATTAATCGTCTTGTTGTCCTCTTTAATTCCAGGTAGTTATCTCGATTTTCTTGAGTTTTATTACTTAGCCATTTTTGATATAGCTGTTTCTTTTGAGTGATCAGTGTTTCTATTTCGTTATTCCACCAGATTTTGTTGCTTTGTCTTCGAGTTATTAGACCAATAGCCTCCTCGGCAGCTGCTCGTAGGCTACTTATTATGTTTTCATATACTTCATCGACATGTTTTGCTTCTGTTATTTCACAAAGTTTTTGGTCAAGTCTGTGTTGAAATAGTGCTCGTGTGCTGTCGTGCATTAAGCTATCTATATTGTACTGATTAGTTGTTATTTTGCTCGTTTCTTCTGGTATTTGATTGGTTTCGCATTTTGATTTATTTTTATACGTTCTAGTTTCTAAACTCAAATTGACAGTTTCTAAATAACAAAAAAGGTGTGGAATTAGCTGGCAAAATTGAATTAATACTTTTTACATTTACCCGGTAACTTTATTGATCAGTTTAATGATTAGGATCTGGTGCGGTAAAACAGCTAATTTTGGCTCTTAGTTATGGTTTACTTACGTTTTGTTTATAAATGTTCGGGAAATAAAAGTTGTTTTGTATTTTTCTTAAACTAATATGTACAGCAAAGATTTTAATACTGTTTGTCGTAAATCATTACGAATAAATGATCATTGGCTTTTATTATTGATTATAATCATTGTACAATTATCACAGATTTAAATTAGTTTGTACGCGATGATCTGTTTCTAAATATGTATAGTTTCAAAATGTAGCTTCTCATCAGGGCAATAATATACAGTGAGGACCTAAAGTCCGTCCCCCCCCCCTCTAACTTCTAAACCGTTCGGTATATTTTAATGAAATTTTGAACGATAATATTTTAGCAAGTCTTGCACTTTTTGACATACCAATGACAGCTTTAAATGTCAAGATGACAGCTGGGTCCGCTTTTGGAATATTTTTTTAAATGGAAAGGGGGTTCCAATGGTACCTCATTTTGAAGGTCTTTTAATGCTTAAAACATTCTCCAATTTAAAAAACATTTGGTTCAGTATGAAATGAAATTTATTAATTATAAGTATTTTAAACAAAAGATAAAGGGACACATCTACAAAACAGTGTTGTTTGTAGATGTGTAGATATGTAGATTGTTGAAAATGACCGCCATGGACCTCTTGGCAAATAAATATTCTATTAGTAAATTCCTCTCGGACATTGTGAAGCACCTGTGGCGTTATCCTTGAACAAACATCTGTAATTCGTTGCCTAAGTTCTTCTAATGAGCCTGGAGCCGTTTTATAAACCTCAGTTTTAACGTATCCCCAAAGAAAAAAATCTAGAGGCGTTAGGTCTGGCGATCTAGCTGGCCATTCCATCGGACCTCGACGACCAATCCACCTATTTTCATAAGATTCGTCTAGGTAATTTCTGACTTGCCTAAAATAGTGTGGCGGGGCACCATCTTGTTGAAATACAATCTCTTGAAACTCATGTGGGTTTTGGGCAACAACATCATTAATAAGTGGAGTAATTGTATGTTGCAACATATCCAGGTACCTGGGGCCATTAAGATTATATTCCAGAAAAATGGGACCTATAATGTGATTACCCAAAATGCCTGCCCAAACATTTATTTTCTGGGGAAACTGTGTGTGTCCCTCCCGAAAAACATGAGGGTTTTCATCACTCCAGTACCTACAGTTTTGGGTATTAACTCGTCCATTTAAGAAAAAAGTAGGTACTTTCGTCGCTAAAACAGATATTCCGCAAATAGTTATTATTCCTTACGATTCTTTCTGACATAATTTCGCAAAATTCTAGTCGTCTATCTCGATCATCTTCTGTTAATTCGTGTATAATTTTCATTTTCTATGGGTGAAATGTATGGCTTTTCAAAATTCTTTTGACAGAACTACGAGAAACATTACATGCCTCAGCCACGTATTTCGTTGGCTGTTGGGGAGTAACAACCATTTCAGCTAAAACTTGGACTTTCACATCTTCCACGAATTTTGGCATTCCGGACCTTGGTGCGTCTTTAACCGAACCAGTTTCTTAAAATTTTAAGATTAGTTTTCGCAAAAATTTTCTGCATATTTGGCGTTCCGGATATCGTTTATTGAACATAAGAACAACAGCATGGTAATTTCGGTTAACTTCGCCAAAAATAATAATCGCTTCAAATTTATCTTCTAAAGAACGAGCCATTTAAGACAATTTCGAGGTAAAAATATTTTCTGTCAATCAGACATTTAAAAACAGTATGACAGCAACAATTAATAGACAACTATAGGTAAAAAAAGTGTTATAAACAGTGGTAGTCATAATGTAGAAACCGATATTATTGATTCCTGTTTAGAAAATACTGAACCAAATGTTTTTTAAATTGGAGAATGTTTTAAGCATTAAAAGACCTTCAAAATGAGGTACCATTGGAACCCCCTTTCCATTTAAAAAAATATTCCAAAAGCGGACCCAGCTGTCATCTTGACATTTAAAGCTGTCATTGGTATGTCAAAAAGTGCAAGACTTGCTCAAATATTATCGTTTCATTAAAATATACCGAACGGTTTAGAAGTTAGAGGGGGGGGACGGACTTTAGGTCCTCACTGTATATCCAAAGACAGAACATTTGAAAGGCTATTTTGGCTATAAAAAATATGAGTGGATCATAATAATGCTAACTAACTTAAATTTTTGTAATGAAAGATATTGTATATTTTTACATTTAGCAATCAATTCTAGAATAAACATTTTTCATAAATCATGCCCTATATAATACCTATCGTTAACCGTGGTCATGCCTTAAAGCACTACTGGGATTGTACACCGGCCACTGCAGGCTGCGACACCATATGTATAACATTGGAATAGCCCAACTGATGAATGCCGGCTTTGCATGGAAGATGCAGAAACAGCAGAACACGTAATGTGTACTTGCCCCGCAGCAGGAAGAATCAGATTCGTCCTATTCGGCACGGTGACTCCGCTGCCCGATGACATGAAAAATGTCTCTCCCAATACCATCATTAACTTCATCAAAAAGTTAGACCTATATATTGGGGGAAATATAAACAATTTGTGAGCCACAATAGATCGCATGGTCGCAGTGGAGGGTTAGCTACTTTTAACCTATCACCTATCTTTAACCGTTTACGAGATATTAACACTTTATTCCATTATTCCATTGATATGCTCTCCTGCTTTACAACGTTTTAGTCACAACTTTTAAGGCATTGATAATAATAAATAATTGATATTTAAATTTGAGACGTCAAAAATGTCAGTGAATATTAATCCAATTTGAATTTTGCTCTGCTGATACTTATATATTATGGAGAACTAGAGGGTAGGAGGCCGATCGACAATGGCAGCATTTTCAAATTCTGTCCCGGTTATTTGGTTAGTTCGCTATTGGCCGATAGATGCTCTCGCGTCGCAAGTGGGCCGGTGTCTTCTTCTTCTTCTTCGTTTTTTACTTTTACTTTTGACAAATTGACATATTTTGTAATTGAAATTTTATTTTCGAAATAACAAATAACGTTTGAAGACAAGACAAGACAAATAACGTTTTATTGTAATTGATCTGAACTACCCAACTCAAAAATCGTCTCCCTAGCCTTTTTCTGAAAAAAACATTACTAAAAAATATTAGATAATAAAAAAAAGATTACCTAAATGAATCAACGCGTGTCCTCAACCCCCCCCCCCCCCCCCCCCATGAATAACGTCTAGCTACGGCCCTGTAATGAATAATGGCACAATTTATAAAAGTAGAGTTTGGTTTGTGTCGGGGTGTAAGACAGGATCTTCTTCAGAGAGGAAACGCAGCCAAATAAGTCTCTTTCTAGCTCCAAAGGTATAGCTAGAAAATATCAAGAATTGATTGTAGAATGTAAAAATATTCAACATTAAAAAATTAAAGAAAGAAAAATTATGGGTACATACAAAAAGGTTAGAATATCCTTTTTTCCAAAGATGGAGTAGGAGCCTTATCAGTGATTATTGGTGACCAAGTTTTAATTTTTATAGAAAAAAGGAAAGCACAAAGTCTTTCTCCACAATATTTATTCGAAAAACTAGGCGAACCTAGAATAATTCATAATAAATTAAATCGACATGTTTCGAGTGTATCATCATCATCAGGAAAACAAAGTAATTGGTACAATGCTGATGTTGTTAGCACTCGAGAAAATAACAAGTGAGACTAAGCCGTAATGGAGCTTTCAATGGTACATACGAGGAGTGAAAAAATTTGAATAGTTAGAAGACAGAAAAGGTTTCAGAATACTGAAGAGTCAAGGACTAGTGCAAAGGCACTGTCTTGGGTGGGAAATGAAGAGAAAAAAGAAAAATTAGGGAGTTTTAAAAGACTCTGTAAAAATCATTTTTAAGTGTATGTACACCGAGAAAAAAATTTAGTTAAAATAACTCGATATTTAGTTAACCGAACTAAAATATGTAGTAGAATAGGCCCCAGGTTAGATGACTTGCTAATTTTACTAAATCTACTTTGCTAAAATTATGTAGTGGTTGCAACTAAAAATATTGGCTATTTTCTGCATAGTTGGAGCTACTATAAACTTTAGTTGCGCTGGCTAAAAGTATTTAGTAGTTTTAAATATATTACCTTTTAAAAATAGGAAGGCATTTAGTAGATAAAACTAAATGCATTAGCTGTATTTGGTATAATTACCATGCTATTTAAACTTATTATTTTGCTGAGTTACATACTTTTATTTGTAACAATAAATCGATGATCTTACCTAAATTAGATTAATGTATTTGCAAAAGCTACTATTTCTTATAGCTAGCCTTAAAAGTTTGTCTTGCTAAAAATGCGATTTAAAGATCATTTTTTTTTGTTACAATGCTCTTACCATTTCATTTTTTGTGTTTTAACGGGTAAAATAAAAATAGGTGTAAATTTGTATTCTTATTCCAATAGAATTTATTTAGTAATAACAAACTTAAACAATAACAAGATCAATCACAAATCTAGTACATATTATAGATTATAGAAGTTATTCATAGTAGGTATTAGGCTGGGCCGTTTTATATGTAAAAAAAAAATTGGCCGATTTCCTTTGGGCTCATCGCGAAAAGAGTGCCTCATGATACCTTTAGAGCACACGTAAAATATGGTTGAGGTCGGATTTCAACTTATGCCTCCGGATTGGCTTTGAAAATAGCGAATTTAATAAAAAAAGTATAATTTTTTTAAAACATAACAGCAAGGCAACCACGGACAAACAATATATATTTATAAAATAAAACACAATTTTATTAGTTTTCTTTATTTACTAGAAAAATAAAAAAGACAAAACATAATTTCAGAATTCATAAACGTTAGGTGGTTTAGTGGGTACGCAAAAATTTCGAATCTTTGCCTCCAATCCGGAGGCAGAAGGACTTATCAGAATGGAATACTATTTTGCACACGTTAGTTTTAAATCGTTTTGCACCTTTTTCGCGATAAGCCCCCCGGAAAAATAAAAAATAATAAAAACGGCCCAACCTAGTAGGTATCTACCATTTGCTTAAATATTTTTTGGTTTTAGAACTTTAGCTAAAAATATAACTGAAAAATTGTTAGTGGCGTGAGGACACAGTTTTCAAAATTTAAAAAGTTTTATGCGTCCGCTTAGATTTAAACCCAGAACTCCTTGAATACCATCAGTCGAACATTCTATCAATTGCATCACTACGGAGTATCCAGACAGTTGCAATGTCACATTGAAATCAAATAGTTTTTGTTGCTATTCCTTCTTCTAGAATTCTAGGGCATCAAAGGCCTAAAAAAATTGAGTTTGAATAATGTATACCTAGTAAAAGTTTATAAGTGGTTTTTGTTAGAGGTCATTAAAATAATAAAGCCAAAGTCCCATGCATTCGGCGTCCCGTGCAAAATTTAAAAAATCTGGGGTTATAAAAACTTTTATTTAAAATTTTTGTTGCTAGTATTTGTTGAGAAGATTTTTTAAATTGACAGACAACAGATTTTCTGTAATTAGACACAGTGACAGGCGAAAAATACATTTTTAAATATTTTTTCAGTTTTCTCTTTGATAACACGAGAACAGAATTGGCTTTGAAACGTTAGAGTCGTGTATTATAATACTTCTTCTATATATTAAGGTTCTGCAAAACCAAATAAGTATAAAACACTATAGAGGTTACAGATCAAATATTATTATATACCTAATAAAAGTCACTGACAATAACTTCTACAGGATTTTTGTTCTTGTTACTTTCATTAATTAAAAAAAAATTATTTCCCTTTACTGTGCTGTAATATTTAAAAACTGTATTTTAAATTTGAATTTTTTTAAATCTACATTTATATAGAATTTATAAAAGCTACTAAACCAAAAAAACACCCTCATAATCACATCTAAAAATTAATTGGCACTTACCTATTATTAATATTGTTTTAATTTCTGGATGACATCAAGCGTTCGTGGGACTATGAAAATAGTTGTTTGCCAAAATTTTTACATATTTTTTATTAATCTGTATGCTCCAAGCTCCAAAATACACAATCATAACAATATGGATTGGCTCTATCGTTTGGATTAAATTCCATTTTGATACTGAAATAAAAGAATAATTGGTTATAAAATATCCCAGTGCCAAATCGAATGCAGGGGCCACCCGGCAGGGTGCCGTATCTCCACTGTAGGTACTTGCTAACTTTCAACTTACCCAAATTCTAAATATTATGAAGTAATCAAGACACAAACACAAAAGAAAAAAAAGCTAAATGTTAATGCCGCCATGTCGGAGCTAATGTGTAAATAGAGGTTTCGTTACGTATTCGAGTACGCCGACTCTTCACGAATGATTACCTTGCCTGGTAATATAGTTAAACATACTACTTCGTCTAAGTAGAATTTAATGGAGATATTGCTAAATCCACTAGAAAATTTGGTGACCAGTAAGACTAAATATTTTTTCGAGTTGTATCTAATAGATCGATAGTAGAAACTATTTAGCAAGAAACTTTTTTAGTTATCAATATGCTATTTAGTTAAATTAAATAAAATAATACTAAACCTTAATAGATTTCCATAGCAAAATGGTTTTAGTTGTTACAAAAACCCTAATAGGCTAAAGTTGCACGTTTTTTTTTGTACTTTAACTAAATAATTTGCCATTCTTACTAATTCTTCTCAGCAAAGAAATTTAGTAAACTAATTTTCTCGGTGTAAGTGATAAAAAATCTTTAGTTTAATTCAACTATGTTGGAGAAATGTGAAAGTGGTAAAATAAGAGGGAAAGAAAAAAGAAAAAATTGGTTTTTGTAAAAGTCAAAGTATCATTTAGCTTGAAATAAAATACTGTTGAGGTACCAGGCTTGTTACGGCCCAGTTACCCCTGTGGAAAAAGATTTTGTGCTTTTCTTTTTCCTATATCATTCAACTCCACTTTAAGTATGGTGGACCACTTCTTCAAAATTTTAATTTTTAATTTCAGAACAGAAATATGTAAAGTAAGCTTTTTTTACTCATGGTAATGCGTTCACGGTAAATAGCAAAATAAGTCAATGATAAGTCTAACCTCTTAGCAAAAATCCCTGCTTTACTCTTAAAGCTAAAAGCCGTACTTACTGGTATTGTGAAAGAAATTGGCAGCTATACGAAGGTTAAATTATTAGTAGGCACTTGAAAATAACTACGTCAAAAAGGATTATCTGTGAAATATGATTTAGTGGTGTTATTCGGTAACCCAAGTACCCAATTTAATACAAGGAAGCTTATCCACTTAAAAAAGCGTTGGAATACGAACCACTTAATAAGTTTAAAATAGTTATTTTATAAACAAGTCTGCTTAAGTACTTGTACTTGAATAAAGTGGCCCACTTCTTATGCATATGGTTATTATAATTTTATATACACACAAACACTGAACGTTTACGTGAACCAAAATTACCTCGACGACTGATTACCAGGTTGAATTATAAATATTATAATAAAACATACCAAAATATGCAGTCATAATTAGTTTGTTTATTATTTTTGATATAAACTGTTCATCAAGAATATTTTAAATTAATATACCTGGATATTATATTATATAGTTTTCATAACGGCGATGATTTAATATCAGATATACAGTGGATATTATTGACAGTGTAAAAAATTACTTACTAAAGCCCGCACGAAAAAATAAAGAGTTAAAACTAACAAAAACTTAGTAACCGACAGTAAAGCATCATGTACGTACAATAAGTTATCTGTTTTAATAACAAATAAGAAATATTAAGTTATGATTTTAAATATCGGTTGACGAAAGACGGGCTTTGAATACAAAAATATTCGGAATAATGGCAGAGAATAGACGTGCGGTGTAGAATGAGAATTATTTTTAAAGCTTGGGTTTTTCAACAAAAAAAAAAAGGTAACCCCGAAATGTATAGAACTTGTGGCGTTGCTGGATAAGCCGGGGGGGGGGGGGGGAAATCCATAGCAATTACAAATTTATTACATTTATAAAATAAAATTAATACTACTTAGCTATACTCAAATTTCTCTAAGAACACGCCGCATCGTGGCTAAGTCACCTTTCATTTATGGCAGTTGAAGTCTGGTCTATTTTACGTTAGGATATTGGCGCTAGAGATAGGCAGGGACGTAGCTAGGAATTTTGGCGCCCCGGGCGAATAGTAGTTCTGCGCCCTATACCAGACAATCTTAAAACTAAAATTATACATCTATAAATTTTAGTTTAAAAAAATATAATAATCTGGTGATTCGTAAATTTGGGGGTGTACTAAAAGCCCTTTGCAGGCGAAATGCGCCGCAGGCGAAAAATTTTCAAGACCACGCCCAAATTTGGTCAATAATTTTTAGTAAATATTTTTAAAATTTATGATTACCTACTTATTTTATTGAAAATTAAATAAGATGAAAAAACTAAAAAAGGCCAATTTATTTTTCATTAGTGGGTACATTGTTTAAAAGTCAAGTCACTTCTTCTGTTTTTATTTGCAGCAAACTTATCAATAACAGCTTCATTAAAGTTTGGAATAACTGTAATGTATTGTTTATCAAATATTCATAGTCGTTTTGGCATTAAAACTGTTCAAAGTCTTTACTACCCCAAAATAATAACAAAAATATAAAGATAAGAAAAAATAATAAATTCATACAGCAATGAACTCAACGGCGCACATTTAATTTGTGCGAGTTTTCCTATTAGAATCGCGCTTTCCCCCCCCACACCTGCTAGTACAAGATGCATAGAGAAACAGCAGAAACCCCGCCTACGAAACGCATGTGTGCGACTTATGAATTCCTACGCGCCATACGGTTGCTCTTGACAACCGGCTTGGTGAGAGCTATTACACCACGTTTCGTTCGATTGTTTGACGGTATATACGTTAAAATAGAAGGGTTCTATTTAGGGTAAGAATATAAAGAAGATAAATTTAAATGAACATTATTTTTTCTTTAGTAAACTCACCAATGGAAAACGCTATGAACAACCCTTACAACATACCGTGCGAGCAAAAATTATTCGCATCAAAGAGGGCCTTGCATCTAAGGACGTGCTTAGCCGTAGGCCGTAGAGCTTAATACAGGGTAATTGGGTGTCAGTAACTACCTGAATTAACAATTAATCAGTAAAGTTATTGCGTCATCTCTGACATTCGTTACAAGTAATTTGATTCATCGCTAATTTTACCAATTTCTTGAACAATTCACACAACGGGCTTTACAATACAGCATAAAACATTCATGGTTGAAGCGTATTTTCGAAACGGGGGTTAGAGTAAATCGTGAGTGGCAATACAATCCGGGTTTGTGCATGGACGGTTTTCACGAACATTTTCCTATATAGCGTTGCTTTTATTGCTGGGGATTTTTATCATTGTCTGAAAAGAACCGTGGCTGTGTTTAGGGAAACAGGTTCTATACAACACAAAAAAGGAGCAGGAAGATCATCTGTAAGAACAGAAGAACTTGTTGCAAACGTTCGTGAAATAATACAAAATACGCCAACAAATTGTATAAGACGCCTGTCCCAAGAAGTGGGAAGATCTTATGGAACATGCAGGACTATTCTTAAGAAGCAGCTAAATTTATTTCCTTATAAAGTGCAAGTATTCCAAGAAATACAAGCCGCAGATTTTGAAAGACGCAGGAATTACTCTCAATGGTTTACCCAAAATTTATTGGAAAGAAATGATTTATTAGACCTGAAATTTTTTTCGGATGAAGCCTGGTTCCACCTCTCCGGTTATGTGAATTCTTAGAACACATGCACGCATGTGGAGTAGTGAAAATCCCAATTTTTTTGGAGAGTCCACATTGCACCCTCAAAAAATTGGTGTCGGGTTAGCTGTTTCCCGAAGAAGAATTGTTGGTCCTATTTTTTCCATGACACAGTTACAGTACAGCGGTATAGAGACAATATTTTGAATCCATTTGTGGAGCAATTACTTGACGACGAACTACGTTTTGGATATTTTCAACAGCACGGTGCAACCGCCCATACAGCCGCCGAAGCTATTAACAACTTACGCAATTTTTTCGACGACAGATTGATCAGCTTTCGATCAGACATTGAATTGCCACCTTCCCACCTAGATCACCTTGTTTAACGGTTATGAATTACTTCGTTTTCCTCATTTAAAGAACACTATTTTTAAAACACCAGTTGCAAATTTAGAACAATTACCAGAAAGGATTATCCAAGAATGTGGTAACATTTCTCCAGAGATGCTGATCAACACTTTTGAAAATATGAAGAGACGTGTGAATTTATGCTTGGAGCATGGCGGTGGCCAATTTTAGCAATTTATGTAATTATTTTTCTTTTTCTTTCTGTATATTCTTACTTTGTTAATTTTGTAAACAACAAAAATAAATTTGTATTTGTCTACTTATTTTATTACTCATTAGTTTGGCATATCATGTCATAATATGAATTTGACAAAATTTTAACCTAGATTTGGTTAGATATATCGTCCCCATATCATTGTGATCCAAACCAAGCCCCACGTTTTTTAATCCAAGCCCTCTTTGATGCAAATCATTTTTGCTCGCACGGTATATCATTAGTCAGGTATTTTAGTCCCGAACAAAGAAGGCACCTTTAGGACGATCTATGCTCTATTCGTCTCATAGTAAGTTCAATGTTAATATTCGTCTTCAAAACTCCAGTGCACCCCTCAAAGACAAAAATACCGAATCTGTAAATAATACCCAATTATCATTAGCCGATTATCAGCTCATTGAATCAGCTAAATACATTTCCTGATTTAGAACGCAGCACGGGTCCACTTAAGAGTAGCGCATCGGTTTTTCAATTACGACTCCTCGAGAGGCGATTCAGTCACCCTTACGTTCGAGGGCAATCGAATTGATTGAAGCGAAAAAGCAGCCATTAAGTGTTGTGGTTAGAATGCAAATGGTGACAATCAGAAATTAAATAACACCAAATAAATGGAAATAATCTTCTTTCGAATAATAGTTTTTTTCTTTCAGGATTTCTGAAATTTTGATGGTCTACTTATAGAAATCTTCAAACTTGTTACTTGTTCCTGTTATTAATTTCGTAGTGAGGTAGTCGCGTCTCTTTTAAACAGCCAAGTAAAGTAAAAAGGAACGCTTCACGAACAACTTCATATAGTCCGTATGGGAAGTAGGAAGGGGCATAATTAACAGCGGCAAGGGAGGAGGCAAAAATCTTTGCTGTACTAAGTTAAATTTGTAAAAGGTACGCTCAACTTAGCCTTTGGCTTTGTTGTGCTATTTAAAAGAATTTTAAAGGAACTCTGGTAAAGTCGATTCACTCAGTAAACCTGCAAGATGGCCGACATGTCATATGACTAAAGTCATTGAAAATGCAAAAATTTATTTTATTTAGCTGGAATATGACTTTTGTCATATGACATGTCGGCCATCTTGCAGGTTTACTGAGTGAATCGACTCTACCGTGCGAGCAAAAATTATTTGCACCAAAGAGGGCTTGGATTAAAAAACGTAGGGCTTGATATGCCAAACTAATGAGTAATAAAATAAGTAGCCAATTACAAATTTATTTTTGTTGTTTACAAAATGAATAAAGCAAGAATATACAGAAAGAAAAAGAAAATAATTACATAAATTGCTGAAATTGGCCACCGCTATGCTCCAAGCATAAATTCACACGTCTCTTCATATTTTCGAAAGTGTTGACCAGCATCTCTGGAGAAATGTTACCACATTCTTGGATAATCCTTTCTTGTAATTGTAATTTGCAACTGGTGTTTTAAAAAATAGTGTTCTTTAAATGAGGAAAAACGAAGTAATCCATAACCGTTAAACAAGGTGATCTAGGTGGGAATTCAATGTCTGATCGAAAACTGATCAATCTGTCGTCGAAAAATAACATAACCGGAGAGGTGGAACCAGGCTTCATCCGAAAAAAATGTCAGGTCTAATAAATCATTTCTTTCCAATAAATTTTGGGTAAACCATTGAGAGTAATTGCAGGGTCTTTCAAAATCTGCGGCTTGTATTTCTTGGAATACTTGCACTTCATAAGGAAATAAATTTAGCTGCTTCTTAAGAATAGTCCTGCGTGTTCCATAAGATCTTCCCACTTCTTGGGACAGGCGTCTTATACAATTTGTTGGCGTATTTTGCATTATTTCACAAACGTTTGCAACAAGTTTTTCTGTTCTTACAGATGGTCTTCCCGCTCCTTTTTAGTGTTGTATAGAACATGTTTCCCTAAACACAGCCACGGTTCTTTTCAGGCATAAACCTGATTTATATGAGTATAGAAAAATGTCATCAATCATCTTAAAAAGGTACAAGGCAAAAATAAAAAAAAAGCCTTAAAATATTTTCAACATTTCAGTTTCCTATAAACGCTCCAGATTATATAATGACTTTGGAAAACTTGAGAGAGCTAAATAAAAATGCGACCAATCGCGCAAGTTTCCTCGAATCACGATCAATTTGCCGTAACCACAGCTTCTAACAGGCAGTAATGACGCTCGTGAACAAGACCGATTTTATCTGAAGTCGTTTCAATCAAGGGACCCTTTACTTTCCCACAACTTAAGTCTTCGTGATAATAAAAACTGGAAAAGTACATTCCGAAACACAAAATCTGCAAAAGTGTACAATATTAGGAATTTTGTTGCATTTAATATTAGGAAATCACTATTAGAATATATACGTAGGTCTATAAAATATATTTTAGTTTTGTGTTGGAAAAACTGTAAGTTCCATGACATTCCTTTAAAAACGCAACATTTCAAGAAGATCGCTTTGTACTTTCATTTGTTAAAATATTTTTCTAATACCGTGCGAGCAAAAATTATTTGCATCAAAGAGGGCTTGGATTAAAAAACGTAGGGCTTGGTTTAGATCACAATGATATGGGGACGATATATCTAACCAAATCTAGGTTAAAATTTTGTAAAATTCATATTATAACATGATATGCCAAACTAATGAGTAATTAAATAAGTAGACAATTACAAATTTATTTTTGTTGTTTACAAAATTAGCAAAGTAAGAATATACATAAAAAAAAGAAAAATAATTACATAAATTGCTGAAATTGGCCACCGCCATGCTCCAAGCATAAATTCACACGTCTCTTCATATTTTCGAAAGTGTTGACCAGTATCTCTGGAGAAATGTTACCACATTCTTGGATAATCCTTTCTTGTAATTGTTCTAAATTTGCAACTGGTGTTTTAAAAATGTAGTGTTCCTTAAATGAGAAAAACGAAGTAATCCATAACCGTTAAACAAGGTGATCTACGTGGGAATTCAATATCTGATCGAAAACTGACCAATCTGTCGTCGAAAATATTGCGTAAGTAGTTAATAGTTTCGGCGGCTGTATGGGCGGTTGCACCGTCCTGTTGAAAATGTCCAAAACGTAGTTCGTTGGAATGGATTCAAAATATAGTCAGATCTGGTCTAAACGTGCGGGTCCAAAGGTCACTGATCATATGCGTCAAATCAGACAACACAGAGGCTATCAAAATGTTGTGAGATTATTTACAAATATACCGAAGGAAGGAAAAATAGTTTCATTATTTTAGCTATCGCGAAGATAGCCACATATACCTAATATTATGAGTTTTGTAAAAATTATGTACAGGGGAGTTGAAAAAGTTACAAAAAAATTATATAATCGTTAAATATATACCTACTGTACCCTTTAATTAAAAACGACAATAATAAACAGTGCAATTTATTTTAACAATTTTACTACTAAAACCTAAAAATACAATGGCATTTAGTCTAATAAACTATTTAAAGAAAAAGTGGAAATTCGCAAATCAATATGCAGGAAACCGTAATGAAAACACTGGGAATTAGTTTAAGGACTATGCAGAATAATGTGCATGAAAAAAAAGCATAATATAATACCCAAGAATACTAAAAAATATAAACGAAAAACACCGTTTATAATTATAGCCTAAAAACTCTCATCGTCACTTATAAAATCTGAAAAGTACTCGTCGTCTGAGTCGTCTTCGAATGGAGCAATTATCATTGGCGCTACTTCGACATCTAGTACTTGTTCTCGATCCCACCAATCCCTTATTAATATTTCTGTATGTTCCACCGATTTCTTCCAGTACTCTTGTGTAATATGATAATGTTTTTTGTAAAATTGGAAGAGTTACATTGGTTTTTGATTTGTATAAATCGTAAATCATATTTCGAACTCCCATTTTAATATTTTCGCTTAAATCCTCAGTCTTTGGCTATCTTCGTTTACACTTTTTAGTATTCTTGGGTATTATGTTATGTTTTGTTTCATGCACGATTTTCTGCACAGTCCTTAAACTAATTCCCAGTGCTTTGGCTACTGTTTCCTGAATATTGGTTGGCGAATTTCCACTTTTTCTTTTATTTTCGAAATAGTTTTGCAGATTAAGTACCATTTTTTTTTGATTGGGGATGCAAAAACCCAGAAAATTGTTTCATTTTGTCACAAACTGTCAAAGTCACAAAACTGGCATATTTAAAATAAAACGTATAGCTGGTGCTATTATAAGCTAAGTAAATACATATCCTTTTTTTTCATGTCAAAATGGAATAAGTCTGTCTCATTTATCTTACGTATTTTATTTAAAGGGTAAAATTAAACGCAAGTAAAGAAAACAAAAACTGAGAGTATGTCTTTCTTGAATTGTATGACCCGCACGATAAGACCAGATCCGACTATATTGTCTCTATACCGCTGTGCTGTAACTGTGTCATGGAAAAAAATAGGACCAACAATTTTTCTTCGGGAAACAGTTAACCAGACACCAATTTTTTGAGAGTGCAATGTGGACTCTACAAAAAAATGGGGATTTTCACTACTCCACATGCGTGTATTCTGAGAATTCACATAACCGGAGAGGTGGAACCAGGCTTTATCCGAAAAAAATGTCAGGTCTAATAAATCATTTATTTCCAATAAATTTTGGGTAAACCATTGAGAGTAATTCCTGCGTCTTTCAAAATCTGCGGCTTGTATTTCTTGGAATACTTGCACTTTATAATGAAATAAATTTAGCTGCTTCTTAAGAATAGTCCTGCAGGCGTTTTATACAATTTGTTGGCATATTTTGCATTATTTCACGAACGTTTGCAACAAGTTCTTCTGTTTTTACAGATGGTCTTCCTGCTCCTTTTTTGTGTTGTATAGAACCTGTTTCCCTAAACACAGCCACGATTCTTTCCAGGCAATGATAAAAATCCCCAGTAATAAAAGCAACGTTAGGAAAATGTTCGTGAAAATCGTCCATGCACAAACCGGGATTGTATTGCCACTCACCATTTACTTCTAACCCCGTTTCGAAAATACGCTTCAACCATGAATGTTTTGTGCTGTCCCGTAAAGCCCATTGTGTGAATTGTTCAAGAAATTGGAAAAATTAGCGATGAATCAAATTACTTGTAACGACTGTCAAAGATGACGAAATAACTGATTGATTGTTAATTCAGGTAGTTACTGACACCCAACAGGTATTAAGCTCTACGGCTAAGCATTACGTCCTTAGATGCAAGACCCTATTTAATGCAAAAAAATTTTGTTCGGACGGTACTTATTGCGAATTCGACTAGACACACACTTGTACGATTTTTTAGAGCTATATTTTTCCGCTCGCTTTCTATTTTTTCAAAGACTATACCAATAAGACCAATCTTTGACTCTGAAAAGAGTCGGTGAAAGAACCAGTTGACAACTTTCGCAAACTTTTTTGTTAACCAATCAAAAGCTATTCGGGCAATTCCTCGTTTCAAGACAACTTGGGGAAAATTACAGAATCAATGCGTTTATCACTTTTCTTTTATACTTTTCACAGAAGTTAAATTTTCTTTTTATGGGGAGAATTGATTTCTATTTGCATAATTATTGCATAAGGCCGTGTGCCTAATGAAAATGTTAAAATTATCCTAAAAATGTACTGAGGACTGGAAACTCATGCACAAATCATCGAACTTAACTAACATTTTCATGACTTATTCCGACTTATGACTAACTATAGTGTGACCATCAGTAAAGTCCGCATCATATGGCATTTTTTTTTATTGATAACTTTATTCGAAATTTGACTTTGGCATTAAGTTCTGCTTCGATCGAGATGAAAATTAAGCAAAAAAAATAGTAGTCACGTGATTCGCATTATCTTTCAAATTTTAATTTTTTCCAAAAAAATAATTCAAAAGTGGGGTTATTCCTGAAAGTATCGAAAAAAGTTATTAGAAAAAGTTTTTTTTAATGCAGTTTCTAGCCCACGTACAAAATTTTAGGTGCATAAGATAATTTTTGATACTAATTAAAACTATTTTTCTCCACATTTACGCTTAAATAGAAGTCGTTTACTAAGTTTAATAAAAACATCTTTATAATTTAAGACTATTATGGTTCGTCGAAATATTCCAAGGTAGTTATTTGCTTAAAGATAAATATAAATCTCGACCAAAGTGAATAGCGTTACTTAACGTAGAGCAATAGAAGTTTAATTCATATGTAAATTGTTCTTTTCTAAAACGGAAACACTTTATTTTCAAAAGGAATTTAACGCGAATTTTCCTAAAAAGGAAGCCGACGAAACTGGTCTCCCTCGATTTTCATGAAATTTCCATCGCAAGTATACCATCAAAAACTTTTTTTAGCATTGTAAGAGTTACACTGAGAGAAAACTCTATTAGCCGTAGCCAGAAATCTATTAGTAGTAGAAAAAATCTGCATTAAATAGGCGCCTGTTGTAGGTAACGTGCGAGCAAAAATTATTTTCATTAAAGAGGGCCTTGCATCTAAGGACGTAATGCTTAGCCGTAGAGCTTAATACCTGTTGTGTGTCAGGTGAACTAACAATCAATCAGTTATTCCGTCATATTTGACAGTCGTTACAAGTAATTTGATTCATCGCTAATTTTTCCAATTTCTTAAACAATTCACACAATGATCTTTACGGAACAGCACAAAACGTTCATGGTTGAAGAGTATTTTCGAAACGGGGTTAGAGTAAATGGTGAGTGGCAATACAATCCGGGTTTGTGCATGGACGATTTTCGCGAACATTTTTCTAACGTTGTTTTTATTGCTGGGAATTTTTATCATTGCCTAAAAAGAACCGTAGCTGTGTTTTGGAAAACAGGTTCTATACAGCACAAAAAAGGGCAGGAAGACCATCTGTAAGAACAGAAGAACTTGTTGCAAACGTTCGTGAAATAATGCAAAATACGCCAACAAATTGTATAAGATGCCTGTCCCAAGAAGTGGGAAGATCTTATGGAACATGCAGGACTATTCTTAAGAAGCAGCTAAATTTATTTCCTTATAAAGTGCAAGTATTCCAAGAAATACAAGCCGCAGATTTTGAAAGACGCAGGAATTACTCTCAATGGTTTACCCAAAATTTATTGGAAAGAAATGATTTATTAGACCTGAAATTTTTTTCGGATGAAGCCTGGTTCCACCTCTCCGGTTATGTGAATTCTCAGAATACATGCACGCATGTGGAGTAGTGAAAATCCCCATTTTTTTGGAGAGTCCACATAGCACCCTCAAAAAATTGGTGTCTGGTTAGCTGTTTCCCGAAGAAGAATTGTTGGTCCTATTTTTTCCATGACAGTTACAGTACAGCGGTATAGAGACAATATTTTGAATCCATTTGTGGAGCAATTACTTGACGACGAACTACGTTTTGGATATTTTCAACAGCACGGTGCAACCGCCCATACAGCCGCCGAAGCTATTAACTACTTACGCAATTTTTGCGACGACAGATTGATCAGTTTTCGATCAGACATTGAATTCCCCCCTAGATCACCTTGCTTAACGGTTATGGATTACTTCGTTTTTCCTCATTTAAAGAACACTATTTTTAAAACACCAGTTGCAAATTTAGAACAATTACAAGAAAGGATTATCCAAGAATGTGGTAACATTTCTCCAAAGATGCTGGTGAACACTTTCGAAAATATAAAGAGAGGTGTGAATTTATGCTTGGAGCATGGCGGTGACCAATTTCAGCAATTTATCTAATTATTTTTCCGTTTCTTTCTGTATATTCTTACTTTGTTAATTTTGTAAACAACAAAAATAAATTTGTATTTGTCTACTATTTTATTGCTGATTAGTTTGGCATATCATGTCATAATATGAATTTGACAAAATTTTAACCTAGATTTGGTTAGATATATCGTCCCCATATCATTCATTGTGATCTAAACCAAGCCCTACGTTTTTTAATCCAAGTCCTCTTTGATGCAAATAATTTTTGCTCGCACGGTACTAGGTTCATTTTTTGAAATTACTTTTAACCTCAATATGGCCGTTTTGTAAATATTATTTTTTTGCTGCAAAGCGACAACTCTATTGCCCTAAAAATATATATGATGCATTGGTAAAAAATATCTTGGCTCTCAGTGACGAACTCGCCATTTTATTTTATTTTTATTAGATTTTTTTACTTTTCTTTTCTCTTGGGTCAGCAGTCTGGATTTACTAAATTTCCATGTTTCCTGTGCCAGTGGGATAGCATGAATCGAGAACAGCATTGGATAACAGAGCCTGGCCACAAAGATAGACTTTGATACCTAGACACAAATGTAATTCGCGAAAGTCTTATTGACCCAAGTTTTACTTCCACCACTTCATATAAAACTTGAACCTATGAAACAATTTATTAAGGCATTAAACAAAGAGGGAAATTGTTTTAAATATTTGTGTAAAACATTTCCGGTTCTGTCAGAGGCAAAACTAAAGGAGATAATTGGAAAGAAAGAAAAAACGAAAAGTCTTCCTCCACAAAATTTAATAGAATAAAAATTCTCTAGGGGTCTCTACATGTTTCGAACGTAGAAAGGTTCATCATCAGGAGACATTTAGTGCTGATGGTTTTAGCCGAAGAGAAAATGGTGTAGAACCTTAATGGAGCTTTTATGGAATTAAAAATTGATGTGTAGAAGGGACATAATATGAAGAAAATTGATAAAGGTTAAACCATACTGAGTATGTAAAAACGTTATTTAAGGGGTTCTAAACCAACCAAATAAACTGAGGAGGAAGAAAACCCTTCCTAAAAAAAAGCTGTCGAAGATTCTTTAAAAATTTTTATAAAACTTTTCAAGTGTATGTCTGTAAGACATTATATGGATAAAATTGTCATAATTATGAAGATATCACAATAAAATTACATTGCAAAAAATGTTTTATGGGGTACTAAGGATTAAAGCTCAGTAACCCCGCAAGCGGTTAATTTAAAACCAATAAATTAATTAATACATTTTTTAAAAAGTTAAAGGTCAAAAATTCCATAAAAGCTCCATTAAGGTTCTACACCATTTTCTCTGATGATGAACGTTTCTACGATCGAAACATGTAGATACCCCTAGAGAATTTTTATTCTATTACATTTTGTAGAGGAAGTCTTTTGGTTTTTACTTTCTTTCCCATACTTTCAACTCCTCTTTAAGCATGGACTATTTCTTCAAATTAAAGGAGATACTCTTGGTAGGGTCGCAGATCAGGAGCTTGATAAAAGAAACAGAATTTGAAAATGTATTGGAAGTTAAGGACAAACATGCATGTTATGCTTTTAAAGAAGTTGTACATACATTTCTAGGGAATTATAAAGACACAAACTATGTTGAGATCGTCACAAATATGCTGGAAAAATTCAGGATTCTTGATTACCATATTAGCATAAAAATTCACTTTTTATATTCTCATTTGGACTATTCCCGGAAAATATTGGGAACGTGACTGAAGAGCAATGTGAAAGATTTTATCAAGATATTAAAGAGATGGAAAAAATATACCAGGGACGCTGGGACACAAAAATGATGGCCGATTACTGTTGGACATTGAGAAGAGATCTTTCTTTAACTGAATATGACAGAAAAACAACCAAAAGAAAAGCTTTTCTGAAAAAAGATAATGTTTTTTTAAGAAGCGAAAAGAATAAATAACTATTTCTAATAGTTTCTATCCTATGTGTATATTTTTGTATTTTTTTCCTTAATATATTATAAAACAAGCAATAAATGAGATAAATCGTGTTTTTTCTAAATTTTTGGATTGTGCTGGTTTAAAAAATACCCTTACGCGATACAAAAAAACTAAAAGCAGATTTGAAATCAGCCTAGTAATTACTAGAAAACAGTTAAAAATTTTAAATCAACTTTTAAAGTGTTGAAAAATGCAGGCCTACGTAATCAGTGTGCCAATTAAAGGTTTTATTGGATAGTAAAGTTGCCACAGTGGATCTTTGCCCGTGCGTCATCAATGTTGATTGATCAGGACTCGACGTGGTTAATAACTCTGCATCCTTGTTTATTACAGTAACAAGTTTGAATAAAAGCATAAAAGAACGTCTCCAAAATTCCGCAATAATATAACGTGCTAGACAAGGATAAAACTATAAACGTCAGTTAATTACTTTCTTTATTTGTTTAGTTGACAACCGTTGTATTTTAGAACGTCATTGTCAACCTTATTTTGATCTGCCAATCTAATTCGTATTTTGTAAATCTGTGTGCCTTAGAACTGTTCCTGTTTTTATGGATTTTTATAATAACTAATTTATTTATTTTAAATATTCTAACCGTGAAAGTTCTTTGAAACGTTTACGGCAGTGGCTAAATTCCCTTAAATGAAAGGATGTTAAAAATTTGACTTTTGCGATTTTAATAGTCAATAAAACACCAAACTTTTGTAGATTTTAAGCTTTAAAAATAGTATTAAATGTATAAACATCTGTTTGTCAATTTCTTTTAGATAATAGAGAATGCCGGGCAAAACTTAAAATAAATAATAATTTTTCGTGATATTATGTAGGTACGTCAAACGGTAGGCAGGCACGTCCATTTTATGAACTTAACCTAGTTTTGACTTTTTTCGTCTCGTAATTTTGATTTGATTCATACGATTTTGATGACGTAAAAGTGATGACGCACGGGAAAAGAACCACTGTGGCGACTTTATGTATCATACCCGCTGCTTTGTTTGAATAGCGAAAGTATAACAATTGAATGGGATGGTGGTTTTTCTCTCCGGCGCTGTCTTGCTAAACCGCTTTAAGTTAGTATTTTAAATTTAATTTATAATTAGTATTAAAAAAACATTAAATGCCAACTTTTAATCTTTTTGCTTAATGTACATTCTGTGTACGCGTACACTTTACGAGGGTTTTTGTATCTAAAATAACGATTACTTCTTGCAAACAGCCTAAATTTACCGTAATTAATTATCTCAGCCAGTTTGGTTTAAGTTTTATTCTTCTAAAATAACAAGTTGGTTAATAAAAGCGTCAATTAAATGGCCAAATTGTTTGCCTGAGCGGTAAATGTATGTGTATTCAGTTCAAAGATAAAGCGTTTAGGTAAACGTTTATACTGAAATACGCGGTCATTTAAACCATCCAGACAATCAGCCACATCCCAGATCCATTTAAATGTCTTATTAATACATTGGAACAGTGGCGTGACTGTAACTTCTTTAGAAGAATTAAGATCCTAGTTAGTACTTAGTCAGAGGTACGACCACTTGTAATTCTATAATACATTCAATCGAAATGTTATTCGAAAGAATATGCTACCATTTATGTCTGTACCAAGTTAAGTGTTAATACTTTACTATGTAAAATTTCTATTTGTATATCTCGTAGGCTAATTACAAATTCAGTCGTTTTATAAAACGCCTAGTCGTTTCATAAATGACTAGGCATATTGTAAAATGAAGAATATATACTGAATTCTTACAATTCGACTAAACTTTTTAGGCGTTTCATAAAACGCCAAATTGCTCTCAGGCTTATTATAAACGGTTCTTCAATCTCGTTTGTTTTAGGATATGACTGATTATAACTAGTCGTTTTGTATTGTTGCTTGATCGTATAATATTTCAAACAAATAAATAGTATAAGTTGGACACTTTATGTTTGTTATAACATCATAAAATAACTTAATGGGTAACTCTTACAACACATGTTCCGACATTCCCTAGGTAAATTTAGGTTTATATTTACATAATGTAATTCAACATAAGTAAGTTAATAGTAATATTATTTTACTTATTTGAACACGGTCCGCTTAAATGACATTTACTATTGCATTTCAAGTGAGCCTTAAAACAAAAACACTTATTTGTGTGGCACTGCGTTTTGCTTGCTTTGCAGGAACATTTTTTTAATCCTTGCCCTCCAAATTTAGAAAACTTTGTTAAAGCTTCTCTCAGAGAAATCATTTTTCCTTCAAAAACCTGAATTGGTTGGGGATATTCAATGCCAATGGTTTCATCTCTTGAAAATCATCGATTCATAATTCCGTACTTAGTACCAATTTGGTATACTCCATTTTTTATTTCTACGATAGTTCCCAATATATTTTTAGGGTCTAGTGGTCCTCTATCGAATGTAGGTACTTCAATCGCAATATTTTGACCCAGAAATAGAGGTTTCAACTTTTGGTTGGTATTTTGAAGCATTTCTTCTGCAGCACGTTTTTGACCAGCCACACATCCAATTTTTTGTGTATGTATGATATCCTCTTTTTGGCATGAATCACATATCCATGCTGTTTCATTCAGAAATAAATCTGAAGAACTTAACTTTAAACATTTAACACAGCAAACCATTGCATTCCGCTTCAGTTTACAAATTGTCAAACCACAGCATAAATAAGTTATTTGTTTGAATCGGTGTTTTATACAATGCCTAAGTACTTTCCAGTCTTTTACAAAACGACCAGTTATAATCAGTCATATCCTAAAACAAACGAGATTGAAGAACCGTTTACACACAGCCTGAGAGTAATTCGGCGTTTTATGAAACGCCTAAAAAGTTCAGTCGAATTGTAAAAATTCCGTATATATTCTTCATTTTACAATATGCCTAGTCATTTATGAAACGACTAGGCGTTTTATAAAACGACTGATTTTACAATTAGCCTACGACATATATATTACTAGCGGATACCAGCGGCCTTTTATACCCCCTTTTCAAAAAAATAATAAATACATTTTTTTTTTAATTAAACATTTTTTTGTGTATTCAGCGTAAGTTATTTTATATCGCCTAGCGCTTTCGGCCCATTATGAGGCCATCATCAGGGCTTAGGTTTCGTCAAATTATGTTCAGGAGACAAGAAACATACTAAAAAGATATTTGAAAATTTCTAAACAAATTTTCTTGGTAAAAGTTTCAAATTATAAACAACACATGGGTGTTGTTTAGAAATTTTCAAATATCTTTTTAGTATGTTTCTTCTCTCCTGGACATAATTTGACGAGTAAATATTCTCATGTAGTTTGTTCCTGCTGTTTTTTACTTTTGTTGGTGTTTTTTTTTTTAGAACCTAAGCCCTGATGATGCCCTCATAATGGGCCGAAAGCGCTAGGCCATATTAAATAAATTACGCTGATTACACAAAAGAATGTTTCATTTTTGGTAAAATACGGCGTACAACCGACTCTCCCAGTGGCGCAGCGAGGGGGGGGTTTAGGGGTTAACCCCCCCAGACGCCCAGACTAAGATGGTTTTTTACGGTTTAGACCAGGGCTGAAGCCTTTGAAAATGGTAAAAAGTGAAAAAAAATAATAGTAGGATGAAACCCATTGGAAAAGAAAGAGAATATAACAAAAATGAAAGGAAAAATAATTTACTGGCGATCCGAGGTCGGGAAGTGGAAGGGGGTGAGTTTTTAAGGGTAGAAAACGATTTATCTCGATTTCCGGCAAAACTACAAGTCCTATGGAAAAACGTTAAATGGCAAAGTTGTAGGTAATAAAAAGAAAGAAAGAACTTTTGTATTTACACTTTTTTCACATTTTTCACAAACAAACCCGAACAAACCCAAACACACTGTAATTTTTTTGATTTAAAATATTTATTTTTTCGCCTTATTTTGACTTAATATCGAAAAAGCACCCTAATTTTCAATCGAAAATTCTCACGTCAAAATATCTGCTTTTTAAAAAAAAGTCGGTGAGCTTTTTGTTCGTTGAAGTCTCTACTTTCTGATGGTGTAAAAAAAATATACATTACTATGGTAAATGTGATAAAATCTCCTTTAAATCCTACCTTTAATAATTATATTTAGAACAACTATTTTCGCATATTTTTTGCGATCTTTATGTTTTATGGATTTGCAATTTTTTTGTTTATCAATGTAACATGGAATCTTACGTTTTTCGAGTAATTAAAGTATAAATTTTAATAAAGAGCTCAAAATTGTACATAATAATTTTTAAAAAAATTGGATTCGAGTTTTTTTCGTTTCTTTGCATTTTTTGAGAACATTTACCATAGTAATGTATATTTTTTTTACACCATCAGAAAGCAGATATTTCAACAAACAAAAAGCTCACCGACTTTTTTAAAAAAGCATATATTTTGACGTAAGAATTTTCGATTGAAAATCAGGGTGCTTTTTCGATATTAAGTCAAAATAAGGTGAAAAAATAAATCTTTTAAATTAAAAAAAATTACAGTGTGTTTGGGACATAAAAAGGTACATTTTCAACAAATTTATTTTTCTTGTAAAAGATAAAAATAAAAAACCAAAAACTTGGCTATTTGAATTTTTCACATAAATTTTGAGGTTATGTGAAAAAAGTGTAAATACAAAAGTTGTAAATCTTTTTATTACTTACAACTTTGCCATTTAACGTTTTTCCATAGGACTTGTAGTTTTGCCGGAAATCGAGATAAATCGTTTTCTACCCTTAAAAACTCACCCCCTTCCACTTCCCGACCTCGAATCGCCCGTAAATTATTTTTCCTTTTATTTTTGTTATATTCTCTTCCTTTTCCAATGGTTTTATCCTACTATTATTTTTTTTGGTTTCAAAAATTCTCGAGCCTGGTTTAATTTTAGTTTTTAAAATTTTGAAATCCTGTTCTTTTTTTTGAAAACCCCCCCTAATACAAAATTCTGGCTGCGCCACTGGACTCTCCTTTTCATATACATTTTTTATGATTTGTGTTCTAGAACAAAGACACATTCCGGTTTCATCATTTGCAATGAAGGATCCGATCTGGATAAAAGTGAAGCAGCATATTCCACTCATACGTTACAAATAATCTGGAAAGCGCTATTTATTTTATTTTTTAATTATCTTAGTTTTATTTTTAATTTATTTTAATAGGTTGGACGAACTATAGCATCGCAACATGAATATCGAGTTCAGTTAGCGACTTCCTCCATATCATTGCCACCTTAATCTTATTGAAATGGTTTGGTCGCAATGTAAGCGCTATTATATGATGCAAACATAAGTTCTATGTATCCTGTAACATATGACGTAGTTTTGGGTTTGTGGAATGAAGCCATAGAAAATATTGTAACAGTGGAAAAATAGAAAAATTATAACACACACTAATAAAATTATAAATGATTTGTGGGAAAGGGAAAGTTTTATCAATAGTTCAGATACCCTTCCACTTATTATTAATTTGGATTATTTCGTACACCTGTCAATTTCGCCTTTTCGTCCAATCAAACCGTCTCGTTTTAACCAATCAGCTAGTATAATAGTAATAAAACTACGTGGGATTTTAGCGATTAAACGTCGTCATTGGCCCGTCTAGTTCAGTCACAATATTTCGAAGTATAAATCAATGTCAATTATTTTTTATAACTTTTTCGGATAATTTCCGATATTTTAATATAATAACATTAGTACTATATTTATTTACCTACTTGTTTTTATATTATAATGCACCCATGCCTATGTTTATTCCAATAGTTATTCTTTATAAATTACACCACATTTTAAAAATACTTATCAAGTGTCATTTATTATAGAACTAATCTAAATTCCTGCCTTCTGCTTATGAGGCTGGCAACCAAACATACAATTATAAACTTAGTTATAATTGAGGCGCTCAGAACCAGAGTGGCCTAACCCACAAAAAGGTTGATTTGGGTTAGGCCTCGGAAGCAACCCTAAATAATAGTATATTTCCAGTGCTAAAGGAGCCCAAGCCACCTTTTGCTTCTTGTTCACAGATGGCGGCACTAATTCGTTTTAGCATTCGTTGAAACGAGTTAAACTTCTGCGCCATACTGGCCCAACCAACGCCCAACTGTGGTTTAGGCCACTATGGTACTAGGTTTTAAAACACGTCATTTCTTGACTGTGGGTTAGGTCACTTAGGCATCAGCTGTGTTGTGTGTTGTGTGTTCTGTGCCAGAAAAAAAATCCATTTGAAATCATAGAAATGTCGACAGAAGATTTTTTATCGACCAAAAAGCTCCAAAAAAATATAACTAACCGAAAAATATCCCTTACTATGGAGATAAGGTAGAGTGGTTAAAGTTTCAATGGTTACAATATCGTAAAACTGACCCATATTATGTAATACGCTACAAATATTCAAATAATAATATTATTGAATTTTTTGAAGTCTCTATTTCTAAGAGGAGCACACAAAATATACTGACCCTAGAAACTCTGTATCCACATGGCCATTCCATCACTGTACCTAGGAAAAAAGATTTATTGGACTTACTGCCATTCATACCTCCCATTTATCACGATTTTTACCAAAATTTAAAAACGTCTGCTGATGCAGAAGATCTTCTGGATATATCCGACAATGTGCAGATCGTAGAAGACGTTGAGTGAATAAAAAATATATTTTTTTTTAGTTATAAGTTTTGTTTAGTTTTCCAAGGCATAAAAAATGTTTTGAATAATAATATATACTTTTATTTTTATACTTATAACAGTAATGCCAGAGTGGCCCAACCCACATTTTTTCTTAACCTTTGCAAATTTTTTATTTTTATTAGTGTACATACATCATAAACCAGGTCCCCTCACAGCCTATTAAAATCCAAAATACGGTAATTTGAAGTTTTTCTAGTATTCTAGCAATACTCGAAAATAGTAAAAAATTTGAACTTTGCGCATGTTTATTCAAAGATTAAGCCCCTCGAGCTTTGCTCTCGTGATCTAATCAGAATAAACATTTCCAAATTCAACTCGTCAAAATTTTCAAACAAAAAAATTTTCGTGACAGCTGAAAAATTTAACCGATAAAAAATCGAGGTCTTGTGATATTACTGTTGACGAATCGGATGATGATGATTCTTGCGGGGATGATTTATTTTTATTACTAAAAAACTGTATTTTGTTGTATTGTAATTGTTTACTATATTTTCTTCTTTATGATTTTATAAATAAAACGAAAATAATTAAAACAAAACTTATAGACCGATGCTCTAGAGATGTACTAGACAACTGGCACTAAGTACCAGATTGCAGCTATATAGGTGTGTCCCCGGATGGAGTTGACAAGAGGAAAAATATCTTTATTATTGATTTTTCGACCAAAAGTTATTCTTTATAAAAAATTCTGCTTGTCAAGAAAATTAATTTACCATATAAAAATTTTAGATCAGATGTACTGGGTGTGTTGATAAATTAAGAAAACATGAAAATGCTTTAAGAGAAAAGTACCATTATTTATTATTTTAGACAAAATGTTTATGAAACAAAGTTGTTTATAATCCAAAATGAAGCCTAAATACAAAATTTGAAATCTGAATTATAATTTTTGTTTTTTATTTTTTACAATAGAATTTATGAACATTCAAAATGCACAATTTGTGGAAAAAGTTATTATTCTACATATCCTCCTTCAACCTGCACACATTTCTCCAAACTAGAAATAAATTAAATAAATAGGTCAGCCCTCTCAGGTTTTCATTTTAAATGTTTGTAAATTCTATTGTAAAAAATAAAAAACAATAATTAGAATTCATTCAAATTTTGTATTTAGGCCTTATTTTGAATTATAAAAAACTTTGTTGCATAAATATTTTGTCTAAAATAATAAATAATGGGACTTCTCTCTTAAAGCATTTTCATGTTTTCTTAATTTATCAACACCCTGTACATCTGATCCAAAATTTTTATATGGTAAATTCATTTTCTTGACACGCAGAATTTTTTATAAAGAATAACTTTTCGTCGTAAAATCAATAATACAGATCTTTTTCCTCTTGTCAACTCCATCCGGGGACACACTGTGTACCTACATAGTTTAAAATTCCAGACAAGTATAGAAACTCCCTTATTATTTTATTTAAAGGAGCTTCTATACCTATTTGTAGACCTCCACCAGTTAGTTTCCGAGATACAAAAATTCCTGTAAAAATTTCAACCCTCTTGGGGGTTGATTTTCGAAAAATCCCTTTTATGTGGGTGCCAAGGTTATAAGGAGAAGTTTTAAATCAAACATGGTTTAAAAGGTTGGCATAGTTTATTTAAATAATTAATAATGAGTATCGATTTAAATTAAGTCAATATGATTATTTTGTGTAAATAACAGTACAAACTGTGTATATTACTTTGGATAAAATATTTTTAGTTTTAAAAACTAATTATTTTCGATGGAAAGATCACTATTATTATTCTAAAATCTGCATGAAGCAGCAAATGGAAACATTTTAAACATTGATCGATCATTGACTGCTTATATCGGTGGTATTATTGTTTTTCTGTGTTTTGGTAAAAACAAAGAATTATAATAGCTTCTAAATTGTTTTGTGTATTTTGACGTAAAAATATTAAAGTTTTTAGATTTATCGTCCTAGCACAGAATCTTAACATAGTATAAAACAAAGTCGCTATCCTGTCTTATGTGCTTAAATCTTTAAAACTACGCAACGGATTTTGAAGCGGTTTTTTTTAATAAATAGAGTGATTCAAGAGGAAGGTTTTTATGTATAATTAGCGACCCGCCCCGGCTTCGCACGGGTGCAATTTCAGAAAGTGGCATGCCGGGTACTAATATATCGGGTTTGTATTTATACCAGCGGGTTGCAACGCAGGCCGGGTACACGCTAGTATATTATATTCTGTGGTCCTAGCAATGAAAACCACCGGCGTAGCTAGGGGGGGGGGCATCGGGGCATTTGCCCCCCCCAAGAGCCATGATAAAAAGTAATTATCAACAATATTTTAAAAACAATATTTAAATTTAATTTTTTTGCCGTTTTAAATTTAACGTAGGTAGGCTTACTTTGAGAAACAACGCGTCTGTTTTGGTCATCACATCCCCGTCGTCTTGTTTTATGTGACATTCGAGGATCTGGTGTCTGGTGGTGTAAATTTCCTTTTCTCTCTTTTATTTACGTAAATAAGACAAACTAAGATATAAACATCGTAGGAAAACCTAGGTAATTACGTTTGGTTGTGGTTTGTTTGTAGGACTTCTAGATTATTTCAGTTGCGGATTGTACTTAGGCGATTACGTAACAATTATAGATAATAGAAAAATTTAGCAAAATTTGGGCGTGGTCCAAAAATTTTTTCGCCTGCGGCGCTTTCGCCTACGGCGGGCTTTACGCCTCTATGCAACTATATGCCCCCCCCCAAGACAATATCCTAGCTACGCCACTGATGAAAACATAATGTTTGTTTGAAGGTGGTAGGCAATGAAGTAATATCAAAAAAATTACCTTGTCGTACTTCCATTGTCTTTATTTTGTTACTTAACACAACATTTCGGTTAGTTAGTAGCTCTAACCGTTTTCAAGTGTAAATTAAATTATAATTGTAAGGCTGCTGTCTTAAATACTAGCCATGTGCAATGACTCTTGATGTCTCCGCCTACGTGCTTATTGGAGTGTGAAATTTGAGCTGTTGGTTTTGGACAAGAAGAGGCTTCCAGATATTGGGGATATCTATACTTGGTTTACTAAATATATGGGTATTTTGATTTATGAAAGCTGCATCTATAAATTTTCGTTTTCTCCATTGCTGTTTCGTGTCCAAAACCTTGGCTTCTGACCACTGTATGTTATGTTGGTTGGTCCGTACATGTTCCGCTATACCTGATCTCGAAGTTTCACCTCTTTGAGTATGTTTCAGATGTTCTCGTACGGGAAGAGGTATTTTTATTTCTCCAATGTACGATTCGCCACACTCGCAAGGGATTTGATAGATACAATTTTTTGTGTTTTCATTACGGGGGGGTTTTACTTTTGTAAGAAAGCTTCTAAGCGTATTTCCGAATTTGAGGGCTGTGTGATATTATAGTTTTTGGTTATCTTTCTAATCTTTTTAAAAATCCCCTTGACATAAGGTATTGTAAGAAATGCTTGCTCCTCTTTCGTTTCTGTATTAGTTTTTACTTCACGATTTTTAAGTTTTAAGATGGTATTAGTTACAAAGGTTTCAGAGTAGCCATTCTGTTGTAAATCTTGTATGATGCTTGAAATTTCTTTCGGATTGTTGCAAACGTAAGATGCTCTGTAATAGAGTTTGAATTATGCCCTGTTTTATGGAGTTTAAACTTTGAATGATTCGATCCGTGATTAAGGTATTGTCCCGTGTGAGTGGGTTTCCTGTACACTGAAGTTTTTATGTTTTCAGCACTTCGTTTGACGAGAACATCGAGAAATGGTAGAGTGGAATGTTTTTCTATTTCCATGGTAAATTTAATGGATTGTTTTATACTATTAATATGTTCCAAAAACCGTATCAGCTCTTCGTTGCTGTCTGTCCAGATAATAAAGGTATCATCAACATATCTAAGCTAAATTTTAGGTTTAATCTTAACAGTGTTAATAGCTTGTGACTCAAACCATTCCATGTACAGGTTATCCACCACCATGGAAGTCCGACAAGGTAAATTTTTTATATTACTTTATTGTCTACCACCTTCAAACAAACATTGGAAACATACTTGTAACATAAGTAGAAAAATAATAAATTAGAGAATATATAATGGTCATATTTTATTTTCATAATTATAGAATTATTCTACGACTATGACAATGGGCAATAAAATTCGCTGGTTTGTTTACATTGCAGTAAAAACAACCCGTCACTCATGTGTCTTTGCTACTGTGCACTCTTCTAATAAAAGGATGAAATAATAAACTCTCAACGGGGAGTCATCATTACGTTTTAATGGACAGAGCTTTTAGGTTTAATAGGAAGTTACGTAAATTCTTAGTAAATAAAAGTATTCTCAAAAAAATAAACGACAGTACGTTACATTAAAAGTTCTAAAAAATATTTAACCATATGGTAAGAAATATTATGTACATTTTAGGATATAGGTAGTTTTATTGTTGTAGAATTCATTGTTTCAGATCGAGATCACCCTGTATATAGGTTTCGCCACACCACTAATTGTTTTAGATTTTTTACTTTTCAGTTTTTCATGTTTAGTTTAGAGTATAATCTGCTATAAAAGTTGTTGAACTTTTCTATTTTTTCCAATTGCTTTTATCCTTCTGTTCTTTTTTCAAATTAATTGATTCAGCCGATACTGAATCATAATTATAGTATGGGATACAGTAAGACAAAGTTGAACTTGTAAATTTCCACTATATTTACTAGAAAAATTACATTTTTCGCTAACACTGTAGCTTCGTCAGATGACAATGATTTAATAAAGGTGAAAAATAAAAATTGGGTGCAATAAAATTTTAATTATTGAAGATGAATATGTAAATAAAAACAGTGGAAGGGTTACAATAGCGGGAAAATCGAACAGAGGGTTTAAAAATTAAATTAAATTAGGTACAATATTGGTAATTTACAAAATCTTAAGTAGGTAGGTATATGGTCAACAGAATAAATTTAACAAAGGTGAACTATTTAAATCTAATTGATCATTAAGTAACAGTTCCGTAATTTTAAGTTTAGTTATTTCCATAGATTCTAACAAATTTAGTTTTAAGCCTTTGTTTTCTGTATGTAAGATTTTAAAGGAAGGATCGAAATTATGTTGATAATCAAGTAAATGGTTAGCACAGTTTTAGTCTGTTTTATTTTTTAGAAAACTGTTATAATGTTCCTGTATTATTTTGTCAAAATGTCTACCCGTTTGGCCAATGTATGTTTTGGGACAATCTTTGCATTTTAATTTATAGAGGCCTGATTTTTTTTTATCGCTTTTAGTTTTATTGTTTTTTATAAATTTACTTAAAGAGTTATTAGTTTTGTAACACACATTTATATCGTTTGTTAAGAAAAGTGCCAACTACTTTGCTAGGTTGTCCAAAGAAAGTGACAAGTTTAAATTGGTCAGAGTTTTTGCTTCTAGGAAAAACTAAGTCAATAGCCTTTTTTTACATTTTCTTTTTTAGGATTTGATCAATTAGATTTAAGTTATATCCGTTGTTATCTGCAATTTGTTTAATAATGTTTAGTTCATTTTGAAAATGGATTTTATTTAGAGGGAGAGTTACTAGTCTATGGATCATACTGTGAAAAGAAGCTAATTTGTGTTGTATAGCGTGGCAAGAAGAGTTATGTATGACGGTATCAGTATGAGAATTATGAGATGGTTTATGGAAAACGGAGAAAACGTGTCTATCATTTTCTCTCTTAATATTTCACTTTCGTGTTCTATTGTAAACTTGATATTTTTGTGTAGGCTGTTAATAATAATTGAGGAGCTTGCGTTCAAAAGCGGCTATCTCCATTTAGGAAAAATGTTCAGGAATCGACAAAAACTTCTCATCGGTTCGCCTTAATATATAGAGATAACAAAAAAAGTTTATTTATAGTGTTTTAGGGAAGTAGATTGATGCAATTTGAAATTTTTTTCAAATCTCAATAGTTCTTGAGAAAAAATGAAAATTAATCTGGATATAGATGGTTTTGATCGCAAAGCCTTAAATAATCTCAACAAAAAACAATTAAAACGCTAGGAAACATATTTTTATTATAAGACTGGAACACAAAACATGTTTTTATCATGAATACTCAACATACATAACAAAAAAACAAACAAAAGAAACATAAAATATTTATATATGAAGAGCAGCTTCTTCATAAGGATATAACCACTTTTGATCGCAAAAAGAGGATATAGCCAGTTTTGATGCAAAAGGTCGACTTTACATGCGATTTTAACATACAAATAGCCCGTTTTGAACGCAAATAATCGTGCCAGTTGATAGAGCTTGTGGAACTTAAAAGAAAATCGCAAAAAAAGCATATCAGCAAAACTAGTGATATAGCCGCTTTTGAACGCAAGCTCCTCAATTGTTCTTTTTTCTTCTTATTTATTCTTATTCTCATCATTTTTTTGCCTTTTCGTATGTATTTTTTTATGATTGTTCTTCCTATTTGTTTCCTTAATATTTCATGAAAACTACCGTTCCGAAACCTAGTTATTAATTATTCTATAAAACATATTTTCTAAATAATGTGTTTAATCTATACCTACCGGGTGGTGCACCGCCACACTGGCCATGGGAAATCCCATGTAAATTTTGATACCCTCAAATATTAGGTCCCCCATTAATTTTACATCAAAATTGAATAGGAGTATTTTGAAGGTCCTTATATTTTATTATTTTCTATTAAGCCAATTAAGAGTTATTAAGAAAGAACGCTTCGTAAACTTCTTCAAAATTAAATACCGTGTGAGCAAAACTTATTTGCATCAAAGAGGGCCTTGCATCTAAGGACGTAATGCTTAGCCGTAGAGCTTAATACCTGTTGGGTGTCAATAACTACCTACTACCTGAATTAACAATCAATCAGTTATTTCGTCATCTTTGACAGTAGTTACAAGTAATTTTATTCATCGCTAATTTTTCCAATTTCTTGAACAATTCACACAATGGGCTTTACGGAACAGCACAAAACATTCATGGTTGAAGCGTATTTTCGAAACGGGGTTAGAGTAAATGGTGAGTAGCAATACGATCCGGGTTTGTGCATGGACGATTTTCACGAACATTTTCCTAACGTTGCTTTTATTGCTAGGGATTTTTATCATTGCCTGAAAAGAACCGTGGCTGTGTTTAGGGGAACAGGTTCTATACAACACAAAAAAGGAGCAGGAAAAGAACAGAAGAACTTGTTGCAAACGTTCGTGAAATAATGCAAAATACGCCAACAAATTGTATAAGACGCCTGTCATAAGAAGTGGGAAGATCTTATGGAACATGCAGGACTATTCCTAAGAAGCATCAGCTAAATTTATTTCCTTATAAAGTGCAAGTATATAGCACGCAGGAATTACTCTCAATGGTTTACCCAAAATTTAATGGAAAGAAATGATTTATTAGATCTGAATTTTTTCCGGATGAAGCATGTGGAGTAGTGAAAATACCCATTTTTTTGTAGAGTCCACATTGCACCCTTAAATAATAATTGGTGTCTGGCTGGTTAGCTGTTTCCCGAAGAAGAATTGTTGGTCCTATTTTTTTCCATGACTTACAGCACAGCGGTATAGAGACAATATTTTAAATCAATTTGTGGAGCAATTACTTGACGACGAACTACGTTTTGTATATTTTCAACAGGACGGTGCAACAGCCCATATAGCCGCCGAAACTATTTTACGCAATTTTTTCGACGACAGATTGATCAGTTTTCGATCAGACATTGAGTTCCCTCGTAGATCACCTTGTTTAACTGTTATGGATTACTTCGTTTTTCTTCATTTAAAGAACACTATTTTTAAAACACCAGTTGCAAATTTGGAACAATTACAAGAAAGGATTATCCAAGAATGTGGTAACATTTCTCCAGAGATGCGGTCAACACTTTCGAAAATATGAAGAGACGTGTGAATTTATGCTTGGAGCATGGCGGTGGCCAATTTCAGGGATTTATGTAATTATTTTTCTTTTTCTTTCTGTATAATATTCTTACTTTATTCATTTTGTAAACAACCAAAATAATTTTGTATTTATCTACTTATTTTATTACTCATTTGTTTGGCATATCATGTCATAATATGAATTTGACAAAATTTTAACCTAGATTTGGTTACATATATCGTCCCCATATCATTGTGATCTAAACCAAGCTGCACGTTCTTTAATCCAAGCCCTCTTTGATGCAAATAATGTTTGCTCGCACGGTACAACTGTGATACTTAAGTAGGTAATAATTATGATAATGTCAAATGCTACTAGACTTTTAAACTTTTATTAGTATTCAAGAAAAAAATATTAATTTTACTAATTTAATTAACGCAAGTATACACCTACTTAAAACGAAATAATGATAACTAACAGGTTTGCCAAGAGGTCCAAGCCTGGTGATAATTTCTAAATTTACATTATTTTCTCGGGCCGTACCAATCGTACCATCGAGTAGGTACATCATCATAACTTAAAGCAAAAAAAAAACCGCTGCAATAACTGGAAAAACAACAGGTCTGATAAAATCCGGTACCCGGTTTTGTAACAACCTGGACTACCCGGTTTTGTAGAACTCGTCAACAAGACATTAAATATTAAGTAAAATTTTTTGGTTATGATATAATATTTAAAATTTTTGAGCAAATTAGAGGTAATATACTTGGTTAGACGTAATAAATTTTAAAATGGTCATTAGTTATTCAGTAGAGGAAAAAAAACTATAAACTTAACCTAAAAATTAAGTTTGGTGCATCGAAAAACACTTTAAATCTTACTGCTCCGGCTCATATTACTCAAATGATGTAGAAATGAATACACGCGACTGTTGACGATTTAATAACACTAATTTTAGCATTGTCCGATAGATGGCAACAGACATTTGGCAGAACTAGACGGTACCCGGTTTTATCAACCTACCCGGTTTTGTCCAACTCTCCCCTACTACTTCTGGTTTATTGATATCGAATGCCAAATACTTGAAATATGCCCAAATCCATGGCAATAATGAATTAATGAACTTAACTGTAAACATTTCCTTGTTGTTTTTTTTATATAAAAATCGGATACAAATTGTATATAATATAACCACCAACAGCATCGTCCGTCAAATCCTCAAAATAAAGGTTAGTTTTTAACAAACTTTTTGCATTCTGCATATTTGCAGGACTTTCCAAACGTTTGTAAATTTACAGACGGATAGTATGATAAACGTTTTCTGGAATTCCAATTTTGTCATTTGCATCTGCAAACTGCTACTTGCAGCTACAGACGATAGAGCAGAGCCACAGAAAATATAGTTGCGTAGCTATATTTTCTGTGGCAGAGCTTCTGTAACCTATTAATTCTTTAATTATTCTCTTTCTCTATTTTCATAAATTTAAACTTCACCGTGGTGTCAAGAAAGCCAATAAGTTCGGGATTGGTTTTGGCGCGTCCTCTGTCGTTGAAAGAATAAACTTTGTAAAATTCAATATACTAAGGAGGCCTATAACATGGTATTCATGTATTCTGTGCCTAAACTGGGGACAATAAGAAGAAACCTTGAAACGTGTGGCTCTGTATAGCTGAGTAGTGTTGGATATTGATTCAAAGAGTGCGCTGTAATATATGTTTAGTTTAACTTGAAAGGTTTTAGTTACGGTCGCTTTACAGCCGACAATTTTTATTGCATGCACTTTTAAATTGCAGCATACGCAAATTCTAGACGTGATATAAAATCTTCATACCTGACTTTAAACTAGATAAGGTCATAAAAGTGTAATAAAAATTGCAGACAATAACAACTATCTAACTGTAAAGCGAGATTTGACATCAGGATTTTCGTCGAGGATTAAAATAGTAATTTACGTTACAAGTCCGGAAAATACTGTTTTTTTGGACGAGTCGACAAAATTCTAGGACGAGCCGTAGGCGCGTCCTGGAAGTCTGCGAGTCCAAAAAAACTGTTTTCGGACGTGTTGCGTACACTATTTTTTCAGCAACCGTGTAGAATAACAAATCAATGAGAGACATTTTTTTATTAAGTATATTTCTTTGTAGAACAAAATTTCTAACATTTTAATTCTTATTTGTATTAAATATTGAAATTCGAACAGAAGATAGGTACTAACAGAAACATTCTAATTCTTATTTATATTAATATTTATATTAAAATTCGAGCAATTGCTAATATTGATGTGATTCTTTCTGGCCTAGTTCGGGAAGTACGTACTTCCCGGACTAGGCCGGAGAAATGGTTCTTTCTCAAAGGAAAAGCGTCCAGGAAGTGGGTACTTCCCGGACGGTTGCCGAAAAGAATTTTTCCAAAAATAAAATTTGATAATTTTTCAAACATTTGTACAGTTTACGACAGATAATTTCGCACACTTAACTGTGACACTGTAAATGCAACTTTTTTACCTTTATTACCTTTGTAACGTGTTATGTGTTATCATGATATCTGTCAAAGTATTGTCATTATCTTATTTGATTTAGAAATGCGTCATTTAAGTATTATTGAAAAAGCAAGAATAATATGTAGAAATAGAAATATGGTGGTATTATGGAAAAATAGCTGATCATTTTAGATTACCTAGAAGTACTGTTCAAGGAATTGTAAAAAAAATGGCGCTATGATCAAACACTTGAAAGGTCTGTTGGGTTTGCATTAACATGCAAAAACATTGAAACTAAATTTTTCTTGAAATCCATGCAGTTAACACCCGCATATTAAAGTGTTTGGATGTAAACGGCCAGCGGTTTGAACATCTGATAAAATAGCATTTTATTAGTTATAATTTTAGTAGTCTTTTATTATTTAACTACCTAGTTAAAATTTAATAAAATTGTCCTGGATCCTTATGAATTTTGATGATGAGATTCATTGGCGGTAAATTAGAGTACATTTCGTTAAACTTTATACATGTCCTGGCGATAATTCACATCACATTGTCCAAATAAAATAAATAAATTCATAAGAACTGCATTTGTATAGTTTTCTTCCATGAGTTTAAAGTGTATTTCTGTCTTGTATCTAAACTTAATGAAATGTCAAAACGATAACCATAGTAACATACGTAAACATCAGTTTTTGTCTTGGCTAACTTACTAATAACCGAATAAAAATTAAATTGTAAAGAAAATTTTACAAATTATGCTTAATACGTCAAAAAAATGGTTAATCTAGTTAGTTAGGTACAGGTGTGATATACAAGGATTAAGTGAAATTTTAGCAGCTTTTCAAATCCGTAATAATATAGAGGGTGTTACATTTGAAAAAAAGGGCTTATGGTCACTTTTTCAAGTTACCAGAATAAGTGTATTTTTCAACCACCCTGTATGTTGCAACTAAGATTTGGGACTTGGGCAAAGAGCACTATGGTATTAGTTAACTATTTACCAAATTTCAGGGTTTCAGTGTTTCAGAGTTCAAAATTATTAGCATTTTTAAAAGTGACGTTTTCGGACAAAAAAAACGAAAATTAATTTATATCTTAGAAACGGTAAGAGATATCTATAGAGTAGAGTTAATAAACATTGTGAGGAAAGTAATGGGGGTTTCGAAAATAAAATAAAATATATGGTGTCGCATTTAAAAAAATTGAAGTTACTATTATTTTTGTGTGGAAGCGGCAACACTGTATTGTTAAAAATATTTTAGGTTGGTAGAGCATGTCCGTTTATGTACGCGACCAAATTTTCAGAACGATTCTTTTACTGGTTCGTCAGAAACGTCTAAGGTACCATCGACCGTGAGACACCCTGTATAACAGGTAACGACCCCTATGGGGTAGTTTACTATTGACGATAAATCCAGATAGTAGAATTTCAATCTTCGCCACTAAAAAAATTAAAATTAGTTTACAAACGCTACAGGCGGAATTGACATGTACCCCAAAAAAATTTCGTTGTTGCATAAACGTTGCTAACTTCACACATGTGATTTCTTGTTGTTTTTGCTATTATTGTGGATTGTGGGTGTTTAATATTTACGGATTTCTAGTTTTTGTATAGTTTAGTGAATTGTGTTTGTGCCTTTAGTGACTCGGACACAATGACTAGGAAAGACCGTTATATGATTTTGTTATGACCAAATACGGGTAAAATACCGGGTATTTCGTATTTTCAGTAAGTAGTTGATATGTAATTTTATTTTATTATGATTAATTTAAACACATGTAACTAGGCACAGGCCCAGTGCCGTACTGAGGGCGAGGCGACTGAGGCGCTTGCCTCGGGCGCAATCACCGAGGGGCGCCAAAAATTGACAAAATAATCTGAGATTTAGCAATTTTCAAATTTCGCGGACTTTTTCCCTGCTGAAACTCATCAAAAATTATTTGAGATCAACCATGGGAGAAGAAAGATTATCTAACTTGGCAATTATGTCGATTGAATATGAGATTGCTCAGAGTATTGATTTTGACGATATAATTGATGAATTCGCTGCAATAAAATCTCGAAAAATTTTGTTGTGAATCAAGAAAATTGAATATATTTTGTATAATGCAATTCTACTTTTCTTGTGTACAATTATCCCTATATTGTCATTGTAAATTGCAGCAGAATAAACATTAAAGCTTGACTTCTAAATAGTGTTGAAAATGGTCGATTTATTTAAAATTCTGTTGAGGAAAGAAGGGGCGAAAAATTTGTAATTCTCGGGCGTCAAAATAGCTGGTTACGGCCGTGCATAGGCCACACAAGCAAGATTTTTAAGCTCGGACCTGTTTATTTTCCCAATTCGTTAAATCATAATTTTGCAGTGCGCATGCCTATTCCTGTGTGGTTTTGTTTACATGCGCGAGGCCCGCACTTCTCTTATGGAAAATGGCCCTCGGTTAAATTTTCTAAATTTTCAGTATCTTGTAGAGAATGCCATTCTGATCAAAAGTGTTCATGGCCACAACAATATCTGCCGACCAGTTTTTGAGATACAGGGTGGTGTCCAAGTTGCAAAATATGAATTCTCAATACATTATATTTTCCTAGTTTATAATATGAATTCGTTTTGTTTTTTCTAAATTTTGATGGCCCTGTCGTAGATAGGATATAATACTATAAAAATAGTTTAAATTTTTTATTATATACCGGGTGAGTGACGAAAATTATTTAATATTTTTTGTTAAATCATTGTATTTTCGGCATTAAATTAAATGTTTACAAAGTAATACTGTTGATGACATTAGTTTGGAGCAAGCTATCAGAATTTATATTTTTTATATTTATACAGGGTAACTCAAAAAAGTTAATATTTTATTTATTAGTTTTGAAAGAAATTTTGTAGATATTTCTTTATGTACTACTTGTTGCTTATTAGGATATTCTAACACTGTATTACAAATAAGAAATATATATAAAAACTATGAACAATTTATTATATCCAAATTATTTTATCCAAAAATAATAAGTAGGCCCCTAATTATTCGAAACACCCTGTATAGCATTAAATATATTTATTTTTAACCATAAAATGAACTTACATAACAAATTTTATTGAAATTTAAAAAAAGTTGTTATTTTATTTGCTTATTTTTTGAGTTTTAAGACTGTTCGACGCTGTATATCTCCAGAACTGGTCATAGGAAAAGGGAAATCAATAGCAAACATGTGAGTAAGACACTTCAAGCAAAAAATATTAAAAAATTACGAAATTTAACCGATCCATTTTTAATATACCGGGTGATTTACAAATACATGCATTTTTGTGTTATTTTTCTATCGCTTATCATCGGAAACACCCTGTATAACGTTGATAATTATATATATTTGGAAGCATACGATAAGCGACAAGTAGTACATAAAGAAATATCTACAAAATTTCTTTCAAAACTAATTAAAAAAATATTAACTTTCTTGAGTTACCCTGTATAAATATAAAAAATATAAATTCTGATAGCTTGCTCCAAACTAATGTCGTCAAAAACTGGTCGGCAGATATTGTTGTGGCCATGAACACTTTTGATCAGAATGGCATTCTCTACAACATACTAAAAATTTAGAAAATTTAACCGAGGGCCATTTTCCATAAGAGAAGTGCGGGGTTCAATTTGACACTTTCGTGATTATTGTTTACTTATCTAATGCTGGATGACATTACTATATGAAGGTATTCGATAATAAAATCTCATTAATAACAATCAATTTAGAGAATCCAACAAACTATTAATGGGTTTATTCTTATTTATATCCACTAGAAGATCTATTAAATAAAATAAATTGTAATTATTTTTAAAATAGCTAATTAGTTGTGGGACATGTCGCCCACCTATCTGCCATAACGATCTCTAAAGACACTTTAATAAATTGATGTTGTGATATTAAAAGGTATTTAAAATTTGCTAATTTAAAAAGGGACAGCTGCCTGGACTTCTGCCAAAGAAAACGCACGTTATCTTATTAATAAATACACTGGGGACCATTTTCATCTTGCTAATAAAGAACAATTTGTAGAAAATATGACTTTGATCTGATATAAATAAAATTAAAATTGCAAAAGTGAGTATATTATGTAGGTACCGTAAACTTTTAGATTACTTAAGTCAAAATAGGCTCTTGTCACTTAAGGTGGAAGTATCAACATGCTTGCCAGCCTATAACCTATTTCGCGTATATTTATTTAATTTTTCTAGCTTTTACACAAAATTTAAATAAAATCATTATTGTCTTCATATTTTATAGGTAATAATTAACATATTAAATAAATATCAAGGATCATTAAATATTTTAGGAGAATTGTATAGCGAAAAATATCGAGTAAGATTTTTTTTTAACATTATTATGTCATTCTTCTTTCTTCTTTCACTACACAATTCTCCCAAAATTAGCAATGGAATAAATTGATATTTTTGTAATAGGTATATCAGATATTACCTAAATATTGTACCGACGATATTGATTTTATTTAAATGTTATTTAATCAAATAATAAACTAAAAAAATAAACCCGAAATATATATAGGTTGGCAATAGATGGAATGACGTTGATAATTCCACCTTAAGGTTGAATTCTCAACGTCATTCAATCTATTGCCAACCTATAACCTATTTCGCGTTGATTTTTTGAGTTTATTATTTTAATAACTAACATTTAAAGAAAATCAATATCGTCGGTACATTATTTAGGTAATATCTGATATATTACAAAAGTATTCATTTATTTCATTGCTAATTTTGGGAGAATTGTATAGTGAAAGAACAATGAGTGACAACGACATAATAATGTTAAAAAAAATCTTAACCGATATTTTTCGATATACAATTCTCCTTAAATAACTTATGAAATTCCTTGATATTTATAAAATATGTCAATTATTACCTATAGAATATCAAGTCGATACTGATTTTCTTTAAATTTTGTATAAAAGCTAGAAAACATAAATAAATCTACGCGAAATAGGTTATAGGTTGGCAAGCATGTTGATACTCCCACCTTAAGGTAAAATTATCAGCGTCATTCAATCCATTGCCAATCTATAATCAACCTATTGTGCGTTGTCATTTTTTAGTTTATTATTTTACTAACTAACATTTAAAGGAAATCAATATCGTCGGCACAATTTTTAGGTAATATCTAACATATTACAAAAATATAAATTTATTTCATTACTAATTTTTGGAAAATTATATAGTAAAAGAACAATGACATAGTAAATGTTAAACTAGGAAAATATAATGTATTGAGAATTCATATTTTGCAACTTGGACACCCTGTATCTCAAAAACTGGTCGGCAGATATTGTTGTGGCCATGAACACTTTTCATCAGAATGGCATTCTCTACAATATACTAAAAATTTTGAAAATTTAACCGAGGGCCATTTTCCATAAGAGAAGTGTGGGGTTCTTTAGAATTTTATAAAGAAAGCAAAAAGAAAGTACCTATTACTTTTTCTTTCCATTAAAAAAAAAAAAGAGTTTTTAAAACTCATATATTTTCACTGCACCGCTGTTCCCTGTTTAATGTAAATCAGATCTTTACAAAACAAGAATATTAATAGAGACTTCACATATTTCCGGTGAACATTAATTGAAAACGTTTAGATGTAAATTAAAACTGATGCAGTTTTCTGACTTGGAAGTACTGACTAATGAGAAAATATAAACGCGATGACGGTTTTATTATAGTTTTGCAAGTCTTTATAGCTATTTTCTTATTTCACAAAACACTTTGAGGTTTATACTTGGTGCCAACATGTTATATTAGTCAACGCTTCAATTAGTTTTCGAGTGTACATGTTTCTTTAAGATTATTTAATTTACTTTTTAATTTTGTTTATTAATAAATAAACAGTTTATAAGGCACACTATCGGACATAAGTAGGTATTGTAACAACTACGTTGAAGCAGACTGAATCTGAAACAGCATGCATCCATAAAAAATTCTAGAAATAGGGTAAAGCGCTTTAAGAGTGCGCACTTAAAGCTTATTGAGCGATAGAAAGGAAAATAAATTTGTTTTTCTAACTCTATGGAGTTTAACACTGTTAGGTACTACAAAATAAATGAGAACGCAAAAAAAGATAATAATAAAATAAGGAAGGACTCTATCCAGTCATCTGTTATTGGTTCTCTAAATATTTTGTGGCATCCCGGGCAATTCTACATCTTCCTCTTCGGAATGGAATTTGGTTTTTTTGGATTTGATTTGGTTCTTATTGTACTTAGGTTAAGTTCAACCTTACTTTTTGTTTTTTTCTCTTCTACTTCATCTAACTAGCCTTTAATTGGTGATTTCAAACTTATTGCTTTTGTTTGCTGTATAAGTATTAGAGCAATATAATAGCTATAAACCATTCTATGATAGCATTAACTTCTATTTCCTATTGGCTAAATTACCGTGATATCACTACACAATGGGCTAGCAAATTTCGTTGTTTTACAGTAGGAAAGCGCGTTGCTGTCACATATAGATAGTATTAAACAGTTGTATAAAGAGTATGTGAATTCTTATAAGGAATAGAGGGCTTTTTTCTCAGTGTATAAACTGTTTTGGCACAAAAATTTTGGGTCTATTCTAAAAGTTTTTTACATTTATTTGAAAAATCGATCCATACTCGAATGTCAACATAAAACACCCTGTACAAAATTTAAGCTATTTTATGATCTAAACCTGTTTCTATTCCTATACTTGAAAATTTGTGGGAATTTTCGATTTTTTAATTATTGAGAAACACAGGTATTATACTATCATATTTTTTCCAACTTTGTTTGACAATGTTGCAGAAAATTGAAAAACGAAACGTTGCGGCATATGATTAATTTTATGGGCAAACCAACACTGGCTTAAATATAGAAGGGTTTATATTCCATTGAAGAAAATATATCTTTTTGTTGTCCTGTTCCTCTGGACCAACTTATTTAACAATAATTTTAGACCATAATATATTTGGTTAAACCTCGCAACTTTTATAAAAACTTTTTTTGAATAACTAATAGTAGAACCGATATATAACTTTGTCACGGAAATAGGCCACAAAGGGAAATTTAATTTTCTACAAAAAAGTGTTCTTGTACAAATCTCGAATTTTGCTTTTAGACCAGGGCTGAAGCCTTTGAAAATGGTAAAAAGTGAAAAAAAAATAATAGTAGGATGAAACCCATTCAAAAAGGAAGATAATATAACAAAAATGAAAGGAAAAATAATTTACGGGCGATCCGAGGTCGGGAAGTGGAAAGGGGTGAGTTTTTAACGGTAGAAAACGATTTATCTCGATTTCCGGCAAAACTACAAGTCCTATGGAAAAACGTTAAACGGCAAAGTTGTAGGTAATAAAAGGATCTACAACTTTTGTATTTACACTTTTTTCACATAATCTCAAAATTTATGTGAAAAATTCAAATAACCAAGTTTGTGGTTTTTTATTTTTATCTTTTACAAAAAATTTTTTTTTTCACGAAATTTGGTGAAAACTTACTTTTTTATGTCCCAAACACACTGTAATTTTTTTGATTTAAAATATTTATTTTTTCACCTTATTTTGACTTAATATCGAAAAAGCACCCTAATTTTCAATATAATGATTAAAAAAAATCTGATTCGAGTTTTTTTCGCTTCTTTGCATTTTTTTAGAACATTTACCATAATAATGTATATTTTTTTACACCATCAGAAAGTAGAGATTTCAACAAACAAAAAGCCCACCGACTTTTTTAAAAAAGCAGATATTTTGACGTGAGAATTTTCGATTGAAAATTAGGGTGCTTTTTCGATATTAAGTCAAAATAAGGTGAAAAAATAAATATTTTAAATCAAAAAAATTACAGTGTGTTTGGGACATAAAAAAGTAAGTTTTCATCAAATTTCATAAAAAAAAATTTTTTTTTGTAAAAGATAAAAATAAAAATTCAAAAACTTGGTTATTTCAATTTTTCACATAAATTTTGAGGTTATGTGAAAAAAGTGTAAATACAAAAGTTGTAGATCTTTTTATTACCCACAACTTTGCTATTTAACGTTTTTCCATGGGACTTGTAGTTTTGCCGGAAATCGAGATAAATCATTTTATGCACTTAAAAACTCACCCCCTTCCACTTCCCGACCTCGGATCGCCCGTAAATTATTTTTCCTTTCATTTTTGTTATATTCTCTTCCTTTTCTAATGGGTTTAATCCTATTATTATTTTTTTTCACTTTTTACCATTTTCAAAGGTTTCAGCCGTGGTCTACAACGCAATTGTTTCTTAGTCAAAGACACACCACAAATGGAAATTTAATTTTCTACAAAAAAGTGTTCTTGTACAAATCTCGAATTTTCGTTTGTTATCGAGTTATTTTGAAAAAACTAAAAAAGGGGTATTTTCGGTCGGCACTCCAAAACGCACTTTGTGATTTTATCAGTTTCAGGTGCCCAGTATTAAACCATAATGACCAGTGGCGGCTCGTTAATGAAGGGCTCTGTGGCGCCACCCTCCCTGCAATTATTTCAAACAGAATCCAAGAATACTTTACTTAAAAAACCAAGAACGCAATGTATGTAAGCAACTGGCGGCACAGAATCCAAAGATTCCCTGCAAGGAATGGAGGATTCTAAAAATGGAAGACCCAAAACCGACAGGGAGAAGCGTCATCCTACAACTCACGGATGAGTCCCTACCCGCTCTAGAGAAAGCCCAATTCAAGCTTCACTGTGGGTTTAACGCAATTACAGTTAATGTGTACAAGGGCTTTCCCAAACATTCGGAGAGAAGCCAAGAGGTACCACCAGACTCCCTGTATTACTCTAGGGGCAGAGGTAAGCCAAGAACTTGTGTTTTAGCTAATAATAAAAACAAAATGTTCTTAATGCCTAATTTTAGCGATCAAGACATAACAACGGTCAAATGGGAACGGAAAGGAGGGGCACCAATAACGTTGTCATCCGTTTACATGGCCCATGACGCTCCAATACCATCAGCGGACGTCCAAAATATCGTGGAATCTGCCAGGACTGAAGGAGTAAACCTAATCCTGGGATGTGATGCCAACGCCCATCATACACTATGGGGAAGCACGGACATTAATGAACGGGGTGAGTCTCTTTTTAACTTTATAATCACATCTAACTTAAATATCTGTAATAACGGTAATACACCCACATTTGTCACTGCGAATAGGGAGGAGGTTCTGGATGTTACGTTTGCGAATGAATCTAGCGATTTAAAGGTATTTAACTGGAGAGTGTCCAGCGAGAATTCGTTCTCGGACCATCGCTGGATTCTGTTCGAGGTCGGCGCATCCACGAATGCTCCGGAACCATTTCGTAATCCTAAGAAAACAGACTGGGAAAAATTTTGTAGAATTATCTCTGATAAGCTAGCAGATCCACCTGAGGATCTGATGCCTAATACTGCTTCAATTGATAGTGCGGTCAATAAGCTAACCGAAAGTCTTATGGAAGCTTTTGTCAAAAGCTGTCCGATAAGCAGACCAGCCAAGAAGTCATATCCACCATGGTGGAACGCAGACTTGAGTGGGCTACGACGGGACATGCGAAGGCTGTTTAACAAAGCAAAGAGCAGACGTACGGAAGACGAGAGCGCCTATAGGGAGGCTCTAAAGACGTATAAGAAAGCTATTAGGAAAGCTCAAAGGAATTCCTGGCAAGACTACAGCGAGCGAGTGGAGAGCACAAACGAGGCCGCTAGGCTCAGAAAAGTTTTATCGAAGGAGCCGAGCGCTCCTTCCTTCCTAAAGAAAAACGATGGGGCCTTTACAGAGAGCAGCGAGGAAACCCTTGAACTGCTAATAGACGCCCATTTTCCTGGAAATACACCGGCAGAGGAAGCCCTCATTGATCAAGGAGAACCCCCGGATTTAAACAGCATTAAATCGGTGGTCACTAGCGAGAAGGTTGAATGGGCGATTGACTCATTCGACCCGTATAAATCACCAGGACTAGACGGAATAATGCCCGCCATGCTACAAAAAGGAAAAAAGATCCTAATACCTTGACTCCTGGTGATATACAGAAGCAGCTTGTATTATACGTATTTACCTGCAATCTGGAACAAGATTAAAATAGTCTTCATACCAAAGGCTGGCAAAAGCAGCCACACGACTGCCAACGACTTCAGACCGATTAGCCTATCTTCGTTTCTTACAAAAACGTTGGAGAGGCTGCTAGATATATAAATTAAGAATTCGGTACCAGAGGAAGGGCTGAGCTCGTCTCAACACGCCTATACTAAAGGCAAATCAGTGGAAACAGCGCTACATAAGGTTGTAGGCGTAATTGAAAAATCAATTAGAAATAAAGAGTATACTCTTGGAACCTTCCTAGACATTGAGGGGGCCTTTAATAATGTCACGACCGAGGCAGTGTACGACGCCCTAACAGAATCAGGGGTTGATAACTACATCTGCCGTTGGATTAACAGGATGTTAAAAAGCCGTAAAATCTGCTCTAAACTAGGAAGCAGCGAGATAGCCAGGACTGCCGGAAGAGGAACCCCGCAAGGCGGGGTGCTGTCGCCAACTCTGTGGCTAAGAGTAATGAACAAAATTCTTATAGCGTTAGAAAGGGCTGGATTTAAGGTGATTGCATATGCCGACGACTTGATTATACTCGTGTCGGGCAAATATTTGAATACCATCAGCGATCTAACAGAAACAGCGCTACGAAAACTCCAACGGTGGGCTGCGAGATGCGGTTTGAGAATCAACCAAGAAAAAACGGAGCTAGTTCTATTCACACGCAGAAGGGTGATTGAGAACTTCAGGCTCCCAGTCCTGGACAACAGTACTTTAGTGCTGAAAGAAAAGGCAAAGTATCTAGGATTGATACTAGACTCCAAGCTTAACTGGGGCACGAACATACAAGAACGAGTTAAAAAGGCGTCAGTTGCGTTCTATGCCTGCAAAAAAGCTATTGGTAAGAAATGGGGATTGAAACCCCACATAGTTCACTGGATTTATACAGCCATTGTAAGACCTATACTAACCTACGGGGTCATGGTCTGGTGGACTGCTTTGGAAAAAGCAATAAACATGAAGAAACTAACAAAGGTACAACGGGCAGCTTGTTTAGGAGTGACCGGTGCCCTTCACTCAGCACCGACGGCCGCACTGGAAGTGATGCTGCATCTGATACCCATGGATATTTACGGAAAAAGTGTGGCTGCAAAAAGTGCTCTGCGACTGAAAGAGTCGAAATGCTGGACCAGCACCAACTACGGACACAGTAGCATACTAAGGATATATCCAGGCCAAAATCTGCGAGAGCCGACCGATTACACTGTTTCGCTGCCAGACTTTGGAATGGGCTTTTCTATGCTCATTCCGGGTAGGGAGGAGTGGGAAGGCAATCAAGTAATAATGGAGGCGGATCACTCGATCTTCACTGACGGTTCAAAAATGGACGTCGGGGTTGGAGCTGGTATCTTCTCCGAGAACATGCAAATACAGAGGTCGTACAGACTCCCTGACTACTGCAGCATTTTCCAGGCAGAAATTTTTGCAGTGGATAAAGCAGTCAACACCCTGCGTGATCACCCTGGCTTGAAAGCAGCTGCGTCTATAGCAATCTATATAGACAGTCAAGCAGCCATAAAGGCAATTTGCTCCAGCAGCACTAAGTCAAAATTAGTAAGGCGCTGTCGCAATAATCTCTGCACACTTGGTGCTCAACATCGAATCACCCTGTGTTGGGTTCCTGGACATAGCAAAATACAGGGCAACGAGACTGCTGATGTGCTCGCCAGGGAGGGCGCAAGCAGGTCTGCCGAACTAGCAGAGAATACTGTGGCTAGACCACTGGGATCAGTCAAAGAGGATATAGATCAAATAGCTAAACAACTTGCACAAAGCAGATGGACAGGGCTGGCAACTTGTAGCATCTCCAGGCAATTGTGGCCCCTACTTGACGACAGGAAAACCGCAGTGCTATTACAACACGGTCGGAAGGACCTAAGAAACATCACTGCCGTAGTCACCGGACATTGCCTGTTCGGTAGACACGCTGAACGTATGCAAGTACCAACTAACGATTTCTGTAGAAGTTGCAGAGATGAAGAGGAGGAGGAAAGTATTCAGCATTTCTTGTGTGAATGCCCCGGCCTTGCTAGAAGAAGGTTCAATGCCCTGGGCGAACCATTCTTTAATGATCTGGAGGAAGTGAGCAGCCTGCAACTGGGTCGACTTACGAAGTTTATTAACAGCAGTGGCTGGTTTGAATGAGCTGTCAAGATTCTTCTACGATCTACGTCACGTCGCGTTAACCATCAGGAGGCTGATGCGGATAGGTTCCGCGGAACACGTGTGGTACCACAACGGTCCTACAGGACTACGTGTGACTGTTTGGTCAATGCCAGAGGTCTGCCACTCTAACCTAACCTAACCTATGTAAGCAAAACAATTAAAATAATTCAAACCAAACATAGCCCTATTCCAACGGGCAGGTTATACTCATAGACAAGCGAGATGCGCGCTCTCAAGGTTATACCGTTACCTACGAGGTAACGGTTGTACTAAGCGCGGGCGACCGATTATTCGTCCCGATTCAACGCGAGTGACCATGACTACAGAGGCGTGACGTCACCTACACATCGCACAACGAGCTGCCAAGGATGGGCTCCAATTTTCCGCGCCCAACAGCTGTTCGCGAATCACGATGCCACGGTAAAATAATCGGTATATTAAATGTACCCTGACGATGCGACTTGTCGATGCCGCTAATGATTTGATTGATTTGATTTCATTTATTAGTTACGTTATAAAGTTGGAAAATTTCGTCTAATATGAAGGTCAGTGATTTACAGAAGCTTGTGTTTAGTTCTCTGAGCTTAAGTAAAAAACTTGATTTAAAAAATGCAGAGCGGCCACTACCAATATTGAACATAGTATCTACAAGTGCAATCAAAATGTAAAAGTAAGGCACAGTTTACGCGTAAGTTTGACAAAGTAATATATAATAAAAATTTTTGGATATGCGGTTGTGAGGACAAAAATTCTTTTTTTTTTTGTTTCGTGTGATCGTGTGTTTTCTTTTTGACGGGGATGATAATTGGACTATAAATGGGGTGCAGGACTTCAAAAATCTTTCAGAGAAAATAAAAAAAAAAACATGTAAATAGTGCAAAACATCGTCATAAACTCATAATGTGGTAAGTTTTCAGATGTTAGGACAAACTTTTACTTCTCTAAGTAGTGCTGCTTATGCTGATGAAATTAAAATTCACAACAAGAAAGTTAAAAAAAACAGACACTTACTTTCGAAAATAATAGACATTTTAAATTTTTTTTTATTTAAAGCCAGCCCCCCCCCCCCCCTGACTCGCTAGTCACGAGCCGCCACTAATAATGACCCTACAACGCAATTGTTCCTTAATCAAAGACACATTCAATAGCCAACTTCTTTAGATTCACGAAGAGGGAACGTCAATTTTAGCAGAAAATAAAGTGGGATTTTTCACGGGTAATATCCCGTTCTAACGAAGCCCCTTACCAACAAGATATATTTATATCTTACCACCTCATTCCTAACTATGTTCAGACTCAAAGCGTGTCTGCTCAAGACACTAATTGCCAACTTCAAAAACAATAATTTATGTTTTACTTTCGAGCTAACTTAATATTTTCGCTTATGTGTAATTTGTTACCTGTGGTAAAACGGGTAATAAAAATAAATGCGTTTGGAAAATAATCATAGTCCCATATATTTTCTAGGAACAAAAACAATTTTTTTAACCCCCCACCTTGAGAAACATTGGAGATTGGGAAACTATAAACTATCTAAAAATGTATGTAGATATAATTTTTAAACAAATGTTTTTAATTACAAAAAAAATTTAGAAAACTCAAAAAGTTAATTAAAACATTATTTGCTTATGAAGAAGCAGTCCATACTGAAAGTGGAGTTAAATGTATAAAAAAAAGAAAAGCACAAAGTCTTTCTCCACAAGTTTATTAGAAAACTAGGCGAACCTATAGAGTAATTCATAAGAATTCAACATGTTTCGAGTGTAGGAACACTCATCATCAGGACAACAGAGTAAATAGTACAATGCTAATGTTGTTAGCAATAGAGAAAATAATAAGTGGGATTGAGCCGTAATGGAGCTTTTAATGGTGTACACGAAATGTAAAAAATGAATTGTCAGAAGACCGACAAGACTGCAGCATACTGGAAGGTCAAGGGCTAGTGCAAAGGCCCTGTCTTGGGCAGAAAATTGAAGAGAGTAAAAGAAAAATTAGGAAGTTTTAACAGACTTTGTGAAAATTATTTAGGTAAAAGTAGTGAAAAATCTTAAGTTACATTCAACTTTGTCGGAGACATGTACCTAAAAGTGGTGAAATGGGAGGAAAGAAAAAAGAAAAACTATTTTTTTGGCAACCGTCCGGGAAGTATTCACTTCCCGGACGCTTTTCCTTTGAGAAAATAGCATTTCTCCGGCCTAGTCCGGAAAGAACGTGCCTAGTCCGGGAAGAATCACATCAATATTAGCAATTGCTCGAATTTTAATATAAATAAGAATTAGAATGTTACTGTTAGTACCTATGTTCTGTTCGAATTTCAATATTTAATACAAATAAGCATTAAAATGTTCGAAACTTTATTCTACAAAGAAATATAATAAAGAAATGTATCTCATTGATTTGTTATTCTACACGGAAGCCGAAAAAATAGTGTACTCAACACGTTCGAAACAGTATTAGAATTTTGTCGACTCGTCCAAAAAAGCAGTATTTTCCGGACTTGTAACGCAAATTACTATTACTTTTACTCTCTTTAATTTTCTGCCCAAGACAGGGCCTTTGCACTAGCCCTTGACTTTTCAGTATGCTGAAGTCTTGTCGGTCTTCTGACTATTCATTTTTTACACCTCGTGTACACCATTGAAAGCTACATTACGGCTCAATTACATTTATTATTTTCTTTATTGCTAATAACATCAGCATTGTATTATTTACTTTGTTTTCCTGATGATGAGTGTTTCTACACTCGAAACATGTAGAATTATTATGAATTACTCTAGGTTCGCCTAGTTTTTTAAAAAACTTCTGGAGAAAGATTTTGTGCTTTTCTTTATTCTATTATAATATGCTTAGCTTCCTTACAAATTTGTGTACCACTTTATTACTAAAATCCTCCAATTTCTCAAAAATATGCTTTGGGCGCACGCTCATCATTGCAAGGCCATTGAGGCGACTTTCTGTCATAGTGCTTTTTAGCCATGGCTTAATTCTACTTAAGCTACTGAATGATCGTTCAACAGTACACGTCGTGTAGGGTAAATCAATCAAAATTTTAAAAACTTTGATCTTATTATACAGGATAACATTTTCAGCCTCTTTTACGACACCTACAACGCTTAGTTCTATTGATTTGTGCCAAAGTTCGAATGCATTTATAATATTCAGTAAATCGTAAAATTAGGCAAATACTTCGCAACCTTCTGTGATGTCAAAAAAATTAACTTGTCGGATTTTCATTGTCTTTATTTTGTTACTTAACACAACGTTTCGGTTAGTTAGTATCTCTAACCGTTTTCAAGTGTAAACTAAATTATAATTATAAGACTAATTTCCTAAATACTATCCATGTGCCATGAAGCTTGATGACTCCGCCTACGTGCTTATTGGAGTGTGAAGTTTGAGTTGTTGGGTTTGGACAAGAAGATGCTTCCAGATATTGGGGATATCTATACTTGGTTTTCTAAATAAATGGGTATTTTGATTTATAAAAGCTGCTTCTTTGAATTTTCGTTTTCTCCAGTGCTATTCCGTGTCCAAAACCTTTGCTTCTGACCACTGTTATGTTGATTGGTCCATACATGTTCCGCTATACCTAAACTCTTTGAGTATGTTTCAGATGTTCTTTAACTTGTACGGGAAGATGTCTTTTTGTTTCTCCAATGTGCGATTCGCCACACTCGCAAGGGATTTGATAGATACAATTTTTTTGTTTTCATTATACTGGGGGGTTTTACTTTTGTAAGAAAACTTCTAAGCGTATTTCCGGATTTAAAGGCTGTATTGATATTATGGTTTTTGGTTATCCTTCTAATCTTTTCAGAAATTCCCTTAACATAAGGTATTGTAAGAAATGCTTGTTCCCCTTTCGTTTCTGTATTAGTACAAAGGTTTCAGGGTAACCATTCTGTTTTAAATATTTTTTGATGTTTGAAATTTTAAGATCAAGGTCTTCCGGATTGTTGCAAACGTTAGATGCTCTGTGATAAAGAGTTTGAATTATGCCCTGTTTTATGGAGTTTGAATGATTTGATACGATTAAGATTAAGGTATATTGCCCCGCGTGAGTGGGTTTCCTGTAAACTGAAGTTTTTATGTTTTCAGCACTTCGTTTGACGAGAACATCGAGAAAAGGTAGAGTGGAATGTTTTTCTGTTTCCATGGTAAATTTAATGGATTGTTTTATAATATTAATATGTTCCCAAAACGGTATCAGCTCTTCGTTGCTGTCTGTCCAGATAATAAAGGTATCATCAACACATCAACATATCTAAGCCAAAGCATAGGTTTAATTTTGGCAGTGTTAATACCGTGTGATTAGTGATTCAAACCATTCCATGTATCTACAGGTTACACTGAGAGAAAACTCTATTAGCCGTAGCTAGAAATTCATTAGTAGTAGCAAGAAATCTGCATTAAATAGGCGCCGAAAAAACAACTCTGTTGTCGCTACAAGGTTCTTTTTTTTGAAATGACTTTTTAACCTCAACATGGTCATTTTTTAAATATTATTCTTTTGCTGTTAAAAGACAACTCTATTGCCATAAAAAATATATAATGCAGTGGTAAACAAAAATGATTTTGTGATTAATTGAGGTCGTGTAGTTAGAAAAGTATCGATTTTTACTCCTAAAAATAATCGGCCATCAGCTATAAAATAATTTTATTTTTATTGTAGCTAGTCCACCTAGCTACTACTAAATTCCTTTTTTTAGCTCCTTCGCCAAAATGGGTGTGGTTGGTGGATTATTATAGTGGATGTTTTTGGCTATTGATTTGATAAAATTTTTATATTTTAATAATTCTATATAGGGTGGTATACTTTTAGTGCAACGTTATACAATAAGTGTTGTGGCGGTGTGTCTCCAAATTCAGATAGGTACAATTATTTTACCAATAATTATATTTATTACTTATATTTTTTAATTAATTCCGATCATGGCCGCCATTAAGTTTCCGTTCTGCACTTATTAGGGCAGTATTTTTGATAAAAATTGTATGTTAAACTTTGTTTAATAACGGGGGGATCTGACTGATCTAAAAGTAACAAACTGATAGGAACATGGCCCTTTTTAGCCATTTTTTTATTAATAGGTATCAAAAAACCTAACAAATGCGATTTTGCATTGCAAAATTTAGAACGGGAAAGAAATATCTCAAAAACTCAGATTGTTTTCCGATTCTATCCCCCCAATTTGTATTGTATTTCTGAAAAAATTAATTTCTCGCCTAACAAAATTTAAAGACTCACCTAAGTCAACGATTTTTTGTAGGTACCTAAGTAGATTAATGTGATAAACATGAATTACTTATTAAGTAATAAATATAATTATTGGTAAAATAATTGTACCTACCTGAATTTGGGGACACACCGCCACAACACCTATTATATAACGTTGCACTAAAAGTACACCACCCTATGTGAAATTATTAAAATATAAAAAAATTTATCAAATCAATGGCCATCAAACATCCACTATAAATTATAATCCACCAACCACTAAACAAACTTACAACACTGCAAATGGCAATAAAATGAACCAAAACGATTTCACCATGTTTTAAAAAAGCAACTGTTTAGTTCCTAAAAGGTATATTTTAGATAGGTATAAAAGATTGGTTAGTTTTTATTTTTATTTTTGTGGTAATAAGATAACCTTATAGGAATTAAAAAAATACTTTTTAAAAACACTTTATTGGATACATATTGTTATGGTTATATGATATTCTGTTACCATAAAAAAGCATTGAGCACACATAACAATATTGTTGTCAAAAAAACGTCCTTGATTGCGACTAAACGAAATATTTTAGAGATAAATGGATTTTTTTCTTGTGGTAATACACATATATTCAAAAAAATACTTGTATTGAGTGATTTTCCTCAGTGTAGCCACCACCGGAGAGAGAGATGAACCCATTGAAAGACCTTCATCTTGGCCATCTTGGGCATAGAACCTATATTTTACTTGAAAGTAGGAACTATACGTAGACAACACTCCAACAGTTCCATCACTCCATCCAGCTCATTGTCTACCTCCTTGAAACAAACTTCTGTGAGGTCTTTTAGTCACTTGGATAACATTTGAGCTGTGTATAATTTAGATAATGCAAATGAAGGGGTATTTTCTTCAGAAAAGCGTACTCAAGAGAACTACTTATGGACTTCAAATACGATATTATTAAAGACGTAAGGATAATCAAACGACCCTGTGTTAACAAGCTTTTATTAGCTTCACCTGTATGTTTGTTTGTTTGTCCGTAACCGACTTCTTTGAACCCGATTTTGTCCCACTTTAAACGGTCAGATTTAATTTAAAATCAAGAACCGCTGACAATACAAAAATCTACACGCAAAAAATTCTCCTGTCAAATTTTGACAGCTGTCTGGTATAAAACGAAGAAGCGATATTGACGAAACAAATTATGGGGTCGTATCTACGAATAAAGAAATTCTCAATTCGATGGGTCGTATAGTATTCGATGCGGAGACTTCGGGAAAAATAAGCAAAAAATTCTCCTGTCAAAATTTGACACCTTCCTGTCAATACGTCAAAATTATTACAATAACCGATAGTAATGAAACAAACGTGGGGTCGTATAGATATTTTCGCTAAGAATAGAGAAAAATTTTAAAAAAAATTCTACCCGTCAAAATAAAATTTTGACAAATTTCTTTTAAAAATTTTTGCGGTTGTTCGGGTTTGTATGTATGTTTGTTTGTAACCGACTTCTTTGAACCCGATTTTGACCCACTTTAAATGGTCTCATTTAATTTAAATTTTGTAGACTTATCAAGAACCGCTGACAATACAATAATCTACTAATCTAGCTCAATCTACTCAAAAAAAAGTTTTTTCTTTACAATAACTCAAACTAAAAAATAAAAAATAAATATAGTTTAAAAAAGTAAAAAACACCCTTTAATAATTAATCAAACTAAAAAGCGGAAAATAAATATAGTTTAAAATAATTCTTGAAATTCTTAATATAGGCAGAAAATAATAATAAACGATAAACATTAGTATTATTGTGAAAAAAGCGTGGGTCGTTTTGTGCTTTATTTTTCGTATATCGAGCACCCCAATCTTTTTTCAGAACTACTAATGTTTATCGTTCATTATTATTTTCTGCCTATATTAAGAATTTCAATAATTATTTTAAACTATATTTATTTTCCGCTTTTTAGTTTGATTAATTATTAAAACGTGTTTTTTAGTTTTTTTAAACTATATTTATTTGTCTGGCAAATACCTAGGGGGGGCGGCAGCCCTCCCCTAACCACCCTCTTTGCGACGCTCTTGCTACATATTATACATATTATACATATTATACATATTATTCAGGTACATCGTGTTTACTAAAATTAATACATTGTTCTCATATTCCCTGGGCGGTTTAAAACCTAATATAGTACCATTTTATTGTTTAGAGTTATGTTCTGTCATAAAATATGTTATTTATTGTATTATTTACAACATATTGTCATGCAACCTCAATAGTGCACTTAAAAACAACTAAGATGAATTTTAATATGTTGTTAAGTATTCTTAAGCACCTGGATGGGCGATGTTTTGTGTTAATGCAACTGCTTTTACAAGATGTGGTTATTCAGTTATTTTGCATAGTGAGATAAGATGTATACTTCTACTTATAAGAGATCAAAATATTCGTACATCCACTACTAATATAAAAAATTGTAAAGTGACTGATTCATTAACGCTGAGCCTAAGCCATTAATCCTAGGATTACGAAATTTCGAGGATGTCTACTTTTTATAACGTAGGCATCTACTAAAATGGTATTTTTCGAAAATCACCCCTTAAAATGGGGGTTGACATTTTTATAGGAATTTCTGTATCTCAGAAACCAAAACTAAATAATTTTTTTGTAGAGAAACTGCATGGGTAAAATTTTACAAGAGACAAAAAAGTTTCAAAATGAAGTCAGAGAAACAACTAAAGTCATTTATACGGGGAGTTACAAAAAGACAAACTTTTATTTACCAATCACAAGCCATTTTTATATTTGCAAATATTTTTAAAAAAATGGCGTTTACGTCAAAACACGCTCTTACTAGTACTTATTCTTGGTCCCAAAATTTGTGAAAATCGATATAGGCGTATATTGCGAACAAGCGATATTAATTTAAGAAATTTAGCGCCCTGTAGCGGCAAAACGAAGTAAAATTGCATATGTGTACACGGTGGCTCAAATTAAAGGAGTACACTTTTTAATCGGCAATATTTTTTTTCATATTGCATTGATTTAATTTATTTTTGGAGTAATGATGAACTAAAATCGTCTCAGTATAATGTGTAATTTATATGTAAACCTATTTTAAAAAATGGAGATTCTAGTAAAACTAGTAATTATAGACCACTAACAATAATATCTTCGATAGCAAAAGTATTCGAAAAAGTTTTAAAATTAAGAATCGAAAATTATTTGGAAAAAATAAATTTTATTTCTAATAAACAGTTTGGGTTTCAAAAAAATAAATTAACACAAAATGCTATTTGCTATCTAACTGAACAAATATATGATGCACTAGATAATAAAAAACCTTGTATTAGTATTTTTCTAGATTTAGCAAAAGCCTTTGATACAGTTAGCCATAATTTACTGTTAAAAAAGTTTGAAAATATTGGATTCAGAGGAAAGCAATTAGAATTAATTAAAAATTATCTGAAAAATAGACCAACTTATGTTCAAATAGATAAAGAAAAAAGCTATCCAAAGGTATTTAAGTATGGTGTTTCCCAAGGAACAATTTTAGGACCATTATTTTTAATATTTATATTAACGACTTATTTAGTATAAATTGCGATGGACAAATTCATAGTTTTGCAGATGATACTACAATTTTTTATACCGATACAAATTGGGAAAACTTAAATAATAAAATTAAAAAAGATTTTAAAATTATAAAAAATTGGTTTGATAACAATTTGTTAACAATTAGTTTTAATAAAACAAATTATATTCCTTTTACTTTAAACCTAAATAACCTACCACAAAATATGAATAGTATTCAAATAAATGAAGACATTCAAATTTTTAAAGTTAATAAAATAAAATGTTTGGGAATTATTTTTGACAGTAAATTAAATTGGAATTTTCACATAGAATACTTAATTAAAAAATTAAGAAGTTTACTACCGATTTTTAAAAACATTAAAATTTTTTTAAATGTAAGACATATGGAAATATTATATTACGCGTTAGTTAAAACTCATTTAAATTACGGAATTTTAGGTTGGGGAGGAATAAATAGAACTTTAGTTAAAAAATTAGAAATATTACAAAAAAGGTTTCTAAAAATTATATACAATAAAGATTATCTTTATCCTTCAAAAGAATTATATTCAGGAACAAAAAAGTTGAACATTAGACAACTTTACATTAATAACATCTTAATATATATATTTAAAAATAAAAACCTTATACAATTTAAAAACCATAATCATAATACACGTCATAAAAATAAAATAACCATAAAACCTAAAATAAATAGGTCCATAGGACAAAAAAATTTTTCAAATATTTATGTTTTTATTTAAACGATTATTTACCAACAAAAATTAAAAAATTGATTTCATTAAAAAAAATTTAAGTCGAAATAAAAACATGGATATTAAAAACAGACAATTTGAAAATATTTTTAGAAATGCTTTAATTAATTAATTAATATTGTTCTGAATAATTTATGTGAGTAATATTTTTTACTTAAAAATTATAAATTAATAATTTTATTATAGGTAATATATTTCTTCAAAAAAGCTGCGTTTATACTGTAAATTAACATTTTTACTTTAAAAAAATTGATTTTTAATGCATATTTATGATTTATGATTTTACATACTAAAACCAAAAATAAGATTTGCCCCTAACAAGCTCAGCTTCAGGGGATTGAACAATAAGTTTATCGAAGACAACATAAACATATTTATTATATTATTAATTTTTTAAATAAACTTATTATATATATATTATATCAAAATATTTTGAACAGGGCCGGATTTACATATTTTTTTAAGCAAACGTGGCCTTATATTCGTTGCAAACGGACCCTGTTTTATTTAAATTTGAGATGATACGTTTTTTTTTTGTAGTTTAACTATCGGAAATACTCTAGTGTAGAGCTCATTTTGAAAGATTTTAAAAGTCAAGAAATATTACTTTTTTTGTTCAATGATGTACTAAAATATTGCAGTTATCATTTGAAAATTTGAGCTTATTTAAACCATGATCGCAGTATCCATGACCGTTATTAAATATCAGAGTATCCATGACTGTTATTAAAATAATAAATAATGTACAAAAAAAATGGCATGTTGGAATAATTGGAAAGTTTTTAAGACATCTTAGAGAAAATAATGGGCCCATAGAAATATAAGTTGGTAGGGGAAGGAAAAAAACTTCAAGAACTCAAGAAAATTTGGTAAAAATTGGTAAGAACTATCATAGAAAATGTGAGATCTGAAGATTCTGTAGGAAGGTACCAAAAAAATAGCTGAATGAACAAGAATTCACCATTCTACAGTTCAAAGAGTTATCAAATATGATTGCCAAGTTAAAGTCTTTAAAAAAATTTACTGTCAAAAACAATGCAAATGTAAAGAAGAAACGATTAGAAAGATGTAATATGTTGCTACGAAGATTCCATTCTCGCAAAAATATAGTTTTCAGATAAGAAAATATTTTATTTGAGGCCGCCAAAGAATACACAAAATAATAGGGTATACTCAAATGCGCGAGTGAAGAGAGAAATCCCTTTGAAAAATATTATAATCGAGAGACGTCACTTTTCAGCTGTCGTAATGGCATCTGTGGCAGTTTCCCAATAATTGGGAATGTCAGGGCTCATTTTTGTTGATGCCGGAGTAGAACTCAATTCGGAGGCCTATCAACAACAAATTTTACATCACTTGCTTCCTGAAATTGAAGCAATATGTGACGATTACGTGTTCCAACAAGACGGTGCCCCTTTCCACACCTCTCGAAGTACAAGAATGTTTTTGTTTGAGCAATGTCCCGATTACATCGAACCGGGATGTGGCCCCCCAATAGTCCAGATCTTAACCCTGTTGACTATTCCATATGGAGAATTTTGGAGGCAAATGTTCACAGTGGTCAAAGGTGTAATACCACCGAAGAGCTAAAGGAAAGGTTACAGTTCTGTTGGAATAACTTTAACCCAGGACATAATCAATAGCGCTATTAACCTATGGAGAAGGCGTCTGCAATCGGTGATAGAAAATCATGGTGGTCATATTCATAATGTTATCCTGTGAATGTTTAGAAATACCCACTGTCGATTTTATGTGATACTTAGTTTTGAAGACAATAATTGTTTATATTAATAAATTTGTTAATTAAGATTGAACAAAAAAGTTCTATTTCTTGACTTTTGAAATCTTTCAAAATGAGGCCTACACTGGAGTATTTCCGATAGTTAAACTACCAAAAAAACGTATCATCTCAAATTTAAATAAAACAGTGTCCATTTGCAACGAACATAAGCGCACGATTGTTTAAAAAAACTCGCCTTCTTTTTGATTAAGGAATTTGTGGTTAAGCGTTGTAGAGTCATTTCAAGGACACCCTGTAACTAAAATTAAAAAATTAGTTGAGTATTTAGCAGAACAAGACTTTTTATTAAGTTTCAAAACAAAAGCAATGGCAGGTGTTTCTAATTATGGCAAAAAATGGTCTGGTCGATCCTTTCAAACCACTTCTTTGAATTGACGCCAAAGGAAGTGTTAATTACAAGCAGTTCGTACCCACTTTCAAATCTCGCACGATAGCTAATTTAAATGTCTTATTATGCACGTTATTTGTGCTAATAATATACGATCTTGTCTTGCAATGTAACCAGGGGTTGTAAGCATAACAGAGAATGGCCAAGCGCAATTTAAAATAATTATAAACTATCATTATTAGTATTTCTTTTAATAACCGCGTGGGAGATGGGGAACAGTTTATTGCTTCACTTAGAAAATTGATTGGCCTTAATTGGTGGGTTGGTATTGTTATCCAAGAAAATAGCACCTATCACGTGGGACGTTTAATTTAAATTGGAATAATGGTCGGTTGTGATCAAATGTAAGGTGTATTTACAACACTACTATTAATCACTCAATGAAAGACAATTTATTTTGTCAAATTTCCACTTTTATTGAAAAACTTTTTCTTTACACGACGCATTTCGCTACATTGTAGCTTCTTCGGGTGTACCTATGGTGCTAACTAATTTTATTTCAGTACAATAACAAAATGGTCTGATACTTAATTACTCAATTCAGGTATACACATTACAAGCTTAATTATTTAATTATATGTTCTTAACACTGTTTAGGTATTGTAAACCTAAATATTATTGTCGGTATAATATATCTTAATCTTATGGGAAATCCAAAGAACCCTATTTAGATTATTGACACAGATTTAGCAAAGGGCAACTATTTAGTTCTAATTGGTCGTTAATTAAATAATGCACCGGAATTTTTCAATCGATTTATTTCTAAACTTTCCAAAAGATTAAGTTTTTGACCCTTCTTTTCAATATTTAAAATTTTTTAATTTGTTATCAAAATTATGTTGTTCTTGTAAAAGATGATTAGAATAAGTTGAGTCGGTTTTATGACAGAAAACTTCTTCTATGTTCCAAAATTCTCGTTTTAAATGATCGACCTGTTTGGCCTATATAGGTTTTGGGACAAGTGCAACAATTTAATTGGTAAACCCCTGATTTATTATCCTTGTTGCTTTTTGATTTAGTTTTTTAAAAAATTTCCCAAAGAATTGTTAGTTTTATAAGCTACGTTGATATTCCTTTGATTAAGGTGTTTTTTTAATTTTATCCGATGGGTTTCCAAAATAAGTGATAGTTTTAAAGAGGCCTGGTTTTTTCTTTATAAGAGGGTAGGTTTCAGAAATAGCCTTCTTTTTTAGTTTTTTCGATATTATGGTATCAATCATAGATGATGAATAGCCGTTATTAATTGCCGTTTGTTTAATTAAATTTAATTCGTGGTTAAAGTTGTTAGCAGATAAAGGAACACTATAGTCAATCTATGAATCATGCTGTGATATGCAGCTATAGCTTGTGCCACAAAACACCAACTAAGAGAAACGTTATTTGCATGTTAATTGAACGAAACGGGAATGACGTTTAACCGATCGCCATGTTAGGTGGCAGGGGGTGAGGAAGGCGGGGAACGCTTAATTTTAATTGCAGGTTAGTAAATTAATTTTTTGTTTGTTTACTTTGCTTTTTAATTTTCTGAGACAAATTATGTTTATTCAACGATTAAAAACAGCAAAGCAAACAACATTAAAAAAATTAATTTACTATAAAAAACAATAAGACTTTTCTAGAAAAAAAAAAACGACCATATTTTGTTTATAATTTATTTCAAGTTTAGATCAAAAAGATCTTAATGCAGAAGGCATAACTTCCAATGAGTCTAACACAAGACGAATTTGTAATAACTATATGAACTTCTGGTACGAACTAGTTACGGAACATTGTACTATCAAAAATAAAAGTTTCCTAAGGGATTAAAGGTGGTATTCAGAGTCGACTAACTTCCTGGGCCTGTACAAAAATATAAGCCAAGGAAGCATCTAAGGTATCCACCAGTGATTCTTATATCACCCTTCTTAGTAGGTACAAGTTTAGAGTCACCGTGGTGTCGCTCAACGGCTTCCTTGCCTATGCTTTTCAATTTTGCACTATAGGGCTGGTCATTATTAAAATTAGGTCTTCATGTGGGGCAAGTCTTAATCCGGTGGAGGTCAACATTGGGCTAGTCTTGTAGGTGTGCATTAACATGAAACAAAAAAAAAATTGGGCAGAATAATCTCATACATTAGTAAAATGTTTTAAAACAAGAATTATTTTTAAATAGAAACTGAGAAAATTGTTTAATTGGTTTTAAATCTTTTATAACTGGAGTCATTAACTTTACTTTTATTAAAAATGTTATGCTTTTTATAGTGTCCAGCACTTAAAGTTTGATTTTGAGTATTTTTATCTCTTAAATATTTGTAAACTGTTAATCGAACATATAATTTAACAATTTCATTACATATGTCGTGTTGCTCACAGAAGTTAAATTTTTGAAATTCATTTTCATAAATATCTAAAAATGTATCTTCTAAGTGAGCAATGCACTATTATTAAGGAAACGATACAATTTCTCGTGGAATTACATCGAGTAAGCGAACTAGTTTGTCACTGGCATAAGTAAGTCTAGTATTTTCATCATATTCTTTAAATGAAACACATAAATACTGATTAGTAACGTCGCTAGAATAAAAATTAGCAAGTTTCACAGTCAGGTACAGACTTTCAATTTCAAAGGTTATAAAAAATCATCCCTTCAAGAAACATTATTTGGAAGTAAAAGAAATATTCTCGGATGCAATATTTTTAGCTTAATAATAATATTACAATATTTAGTACTTACTCAGAGAAATACTAAGAACTTCAGTGACATTTTTAACATAAATAATAATGCCGGTGCGATAAAAATCACAAAAAAATAAAACATTTCCACAAGGCGGTCTAAAAAAAGAAAGGTTACGAAAACGAAACGTCAACGATGTCAAATTTTAATCGCACGTACGTCTCAATTGCTTTTGCACATACGTTCAAATATGGCCAGGTGGCTGACATATCCGGTGGCAAGATGTTGCGGGTTGCCCAATCCCACCTTCATCCCCGTGGCTTGTGCTGTATTGGGTGAGAGAAGCTTTTGTGAATTGTTGTATGTGATGGTTTGTGGTAAATGTAAAAATTATGTTTATTTGCGACTTTGGTAATTATTAAATCTAAAAAGTTCAGAGAGCTATTTTCTTCCATTTCCATTGTGAATTTAATATTTTTATGAATACTATTAATAACAAAATATCGCTCGTCAGTTAACGTAAAAGAAACCTTTTGTTAACAAGTAATTATTGTAAAACTGTTTATTCCATGCAAGCAAAATCCTATGAGGTTTTCAACTATTAAGAGTGGTCACGCTTTCATTGAAAGCAAACAAGTTTATCAATAATTGTGGTCAATTATTTATTAGAAGAAAGTGAAAACTGTGTGACTAGGGTTAGACGACGATAATAAACATGGTGCCTCTCAAAGGTATTTTCCTACGACCACCTATGAAAATGATAAATAAAGAACGCCTAACTTGGCTACAAAGTCCTTTATACAGGGTATTCCCTACTCGATGGTACATTAGAAGTATCTGGAGAACGAAAAGAAAAATAATTTTGAAATTTTCACTACGGCCATAGGAGACTGCGCTTTAGCTTTTAAAAATAATTTCGCGGTTGCAGTGTTGCCAGATCTATTGATTACTGACATCAACTTTGCAATTTTAAATGAGACACCCTGTATATTTTTACATTTTTAAATTCCACATAAAATTATAATTATTTTTTATTAAATGCATTATTAGTCTATACTTCATATTTTCCGAGATATTGACTCTCGAAAAGTGACATTTTTGAACTTTGACAGCTTCTAACTTTCTAACAGTACGTCCTAGAGCAAAACGGCTTACATGTCCCTATCTTCAATTTTTATTATCTTCCCAAAAAAATCAACTTCCGGTCAATCTTCGAAATATAGGTACAACGCGGTGACAATCTTCCGCATGACAAACTTTATAGAAGATTAATGGACATATAGAAGGAACAAACCTTTTCTAATAAGACTGGGGCGCACAGTAAATAGGAAGGCTGCAGTGCAAGAAGATTCCATATTTCCCGCTTTAACCAACCAAGGGTGTCAATGTTATTATTTTTTAAACTTTTTTCTAAATATTTATCTTAATAATAACATGAATTACAAAATTATGACGGTTTTTAGGATAAAAATCGAGATTTGATCACAGTTTCAATGTACATTGCAGAGGGATGACAGCAGCAGCACTTCGACTACATCTAAAGCTTCATAACTTGCCTCGGTATAGTTTCTGAGATAATCGATTAAAAGTTTTGATGCCTTCTGTTCCTTTTGAAAAATATATTTTCCGAAATGTCGCCAATTAATTTAAATTTGGTTTCATTCATTCATCAAAGTCTATTGGATCATTAACGCAGTATTTTAGGTGTAGGTAAGTAAAAATGTCGCCAGCTCTTAAGCTATTAGGATGTATGCTATGCTTAATTGTAGCACATTCTAATCGTGCACGCAGTTGTCCGACCGTACTCCACTTATTTATTGATAAGTTTATTTTAAACAATAAAGTTGTAGTACAAGAATTACAATAAAAAAACTCACTGTTATGACTAGCTCCACCTAACCTTATGATTTATGCAACGGCTTCTTGGAAAACTAACTTATGGTAAAACAAACGACGAAAGTTGACTATAATCAAGAAGGCCGCTAAATATACAAATTATCATGTCTGCATGTAGGATTTTTTGCAGTGGAAACAATAACAAGAACTGCAGAGACATCACAGAAGGCTTTGCATCGGAAATGAGTGACATACGAGTTTTACTAAACAGCTGAGCAGACAAGATAGCTACGCATGCTATGGCCGATTTAATATAACAAATGACTGTCTCTTGGCGGCCATAAGCGACTGTCTGTGACACCGACGACGGTAATCTGTTTCTTGTTTTTGAACCAATTAGTTGAATTAATACTTGAACTTATCGCAGGGATTTCATCTTTTTCGCTACGCCTGCTTCTGCTGCAACGCGTACCAATTTTCCAGACACAAGGTTTAAATTTGTTATATATTTTTTATACCGGGTGATTATGAGATCACTTTCCGGTTGTCATTTCTTTAGATTTTAAGCGAACAATCACTTTTCGCCTTTTAAAAAAACTCTCGCCCGTCTCGCAAATCGAGACGATATTTTTTTCAAATCTCGCCCCGCTAACATCTTGTAAGATGTTTTTCGTCTCGTTCGTGCAACATGACGTCATAAAAAAATCTGCAAAAGCCCTAACTCCATACGGTTTTTTGTTATTACCATTACCATGTGAAAAAACCGTAAACGTATCTTGCTGAGGCAATTCACTCACATATTTTATCAACAAGACGTCGCTCCCGCACACAATGCTAGAATAGTGACAGCTTGCGTCTTTTGGAAATCGTTTGATGGGTCCAGTAAGGTGGCCAGCAAGGTCCCCTGACCTAACACCCCTTGATTTTTTTACTGGGGCCACATCAAGGAAAAGGTGTATTGGATAAAACCTTAGAAACTCCAAGAGCTAAGAGACAGAATAATTCGAGAAGTAAGCAATATTACGCCAATACAAAAATGAACAATTTTCTTCGAGAATTTCAAGAAATAAATTAAGGCAATCTTTTTGAAAATTTAATTTATGGTTAATTTATTTAAGTATAATTATTAGTGTAATACAAAAAAAAATCCATAGGTTACTATGTTATGTTATTGTGTATTCTAAAATAGTTTCCTAATAAAACCTAATTTCTAATTGCTTATATCTTTAAAATTATTGAAGTGAGGCATAGGGAAGCATAAATAAAAAAAATATTTGGAAAAGTAAGATAATTTTGAAAATTAGATTTAAAAGGGGGAGTGCCAGTTAAACCGAAAGTGAAATGGTTGTGACTCATTCATACACAATACCTAAAAAGGAGTAAAGAAATAATATTAAATATTTCACTTATTCATGAGTTTTTTGTAAAAACAAATGTGTGATTAATTTGACAATTTCTAACACCGTTTTCTCGGAAACTCTTTTAGATACCTAGCTATAGGATGTGATACATGTTTTATCCTTAGAATCCTTCGTAGAACGCGTATTTTAAAAAATATACAGGATGTTCTATTTAAAATAACAAAGTTGTATGCACTTCCGGTTTACCCGGAAGTGCCAGTAAGACGTTTCAATTCTGAAAATATGCGCACAGTGCAACCGTATATAAGCTACCAAAATTTTATAATAATGTTTTGTTTTGTAAGGACGTGACATGCCGGGAAGTAACTTCGTTGTCACCCGGTATAGGAAATATGGTCGGTACCAATTCCTTACTCTGCCATCATAGCATATTTTTCGCTACTTATCTTCCTTGAAATAATTTAATAATATTAACCTAAACTTCTTACTGTCATCCTCTTCAAAATTAATAAATAATACCACACAGAGTAACAAGCTCCTAGAGTCTGGCTGTGGACTTTTCAACCGCCCAATCAACGTTCGCAATAAAGCGAGGAAAACTTAAAAATAAATGTGTTAGAATGCGCACATAAATCATTGTATTATTTTCAATTAAATTGAGGCGAAAAATTGATAAAATAAAATAAGAAACTAAACGAATTACCTTGATTTTCGTAGACGAAAAATAGGTAGTAAATATGGAAATATTTCCTAATGCGGGTTTTTTTTTTGAAGAGGATAGTTTAGATTGTAAAAAATTGTATATAGACGGTTTAGACTAGTGATGTTAGGACCTCCCTGAGGGTGACTATTATGTTTGAATAAACCTACTTGTTACCTAGATTAATAATGTATTTACTACTTTTACAGTTTTGATTTTTTTTTGTTTTGAGAAATCTTATTGCAAAATACAATATAATTAATAAAACAAAAAAAAAAGGAACACATAACACATGGCAATTTTCGGCTTCTTTTAAAATATTTTTATTAAATTAAACAATTCTCATTTGGTCTGGGGTTTAATTCAAATTATGACATAATATAATACTTGTTAAATGGTCAAGTATTGTATTTATTCTGTAATGTTGATATTTGTAGTCACACTTGTAAATCTGATTATTCTTAACGTGCATGTATGTAATATTATGTCGCTTCCTTTCATGCCTTGAAAGACACTGTTTATTGTTGAATTGGTTATTACAATGATAACACTTGTTTTTTTTTGTGATGAACTTTTGAGAAAGTTGAGGAGGAGAGTGTTTTTGGCATACGTGACGTTCCAAAGAAACCCATATTACTAAATGGCATTTTATGTTCCTAATTTACAACAACCGGCTTCACATCGCTTAACCTCACAATTACTTTCTTTAAAACGGCGGCCAATGATTGGCCGGTTGAAAAGTCCATAGTCAGACTCTATAGACGGTTTTCTTAATGTCATCCTCTTCAAAATTATCAAAATTATTAAAATTATCAAATACCACACAGAGTAGCTTTCCCAATTAACTCGTGTGGTTTTGACATCCGATCCAGAAGTACAGAAACAAAGTAAAATAAGTAGGGTAAAGTTGGATATATTGTAGGGTAAAGTTGGTAGAGATGCCCCAGTGGTAGAGATGGCCTACCTTTATAACTCGAAAACATTTACATATACGATCGTTTGGTTTGTCCAAACCCAATCAGTTGTTTATGCTAAAGCCTGAAAAGTGGTGTAGCTGCTCACAATTGTCTGGTTTTGACAAAGTTTTGTGATCGTTTTTTTGAGGTAGGTGCAAATTTTTATACATGATTACGCTATAGGTTGTAAAATCATTAATATGTTTTTATTTAATTTGCAATTTGGTCAAACAATTGTGGAATGCATGTGCTACAATATTCTAACCTCAAAACACATGTACCTGTATATTTATACAAAATACATGGTGAGGCATCTTATACCATCTTTTGGTATAGATGCCCTAGTCAAAGTGGGTAGAGATGGCCTGTTAATATTGCGGGATGTGGAGAGAAATATTCCTAAACCACCAGAAAAGATGACTGGGTAAAATGTATACACTGCGAGCAATGGTATCACGATGGATGCAGCAAATTTGTTATTTTTTGCTATCCCTGTGGAAGAGTAGCTAGAGTCGATTCACTCAGTAAACCTGCAAGATGGCCGACATGTCATATGACAAAAGTCATATTCCAGCTAAATAAAGTGAATTTTTGCATTTTCAATGACTTTTGTCATATGACATGTCGGCCATCTTGCAGGTTTACTGAGCGAATCGACTTTACTAAAAAGAAGACCTAACTTATTTTGTATCCGCGTACATAGGCCATCACTACCACCCTGCGTGGGGCATCTTACCCAACCCCTAAGGGAGAGATGGCCAATTACAAAAATTTTTCTTTATGCATTATTGTGAAATAAAACTTGTTTTTTTTGCATCTTATTATAAATATCGTAACTGAATAAAGTTTCAATTACTGAAAAGCATGCTCATTTTTTTTATTATTTATTTTTATAAAATTTAGGCCAGGTTAAGAAAAAGTGGGGCATCTCTACCAACTTTACCCTACCATTGGTTAAATTGTACCACCTAATTATTTACAAACCTAATCATGTGAAACGCACTATATTCGCGGCATTTGACGTCTTTAGCGCCAAAAGGTTAGTGGTATAAAAGTTATCAAGGCAAGTGCTCGCGTTTGTTCATGTTATTGTTTTGTGATAAAATCTATATACGCAGTAAGTTTTACCCGCAGTAACTTAAGCTTTTCTGGTCAACTAACCACTAATTAGATATTGGGGATATATTTTTCTTAAATATGCTTTATTTAGCTAAAATTACGAGAGGCAAATTTAAATGTAGCCTCACTTTTAACGAAAATACTACGAAAAATCATTTAAAATCGTCAGTCTGCTAATTTGTACCATCAATAGGTTTGTTAATTTGTACCGGTACAATTTATCAAACTATTTTTATTTTTTTTGCAGTTATGCCACGAAAAGGAATAAAATATGGCCTGTGGCATGAAAACACCTATACAAAAATATAAAACAGGAAGATATGGATTAAACGCACTTTGTCTCACCTGACCTAAAGCAATTTTAGGACTTAATCAGCCACTAAATATCCTACCATGTCATAAAAATGCTCAGCGGGTATAATTTATCCAATGTCAGTGTGATGACATTCCAATCATTCCATACGGCGGTAAAGTCGGTCTCTTTGAGACTGTTTACCGCCGTATGGAATGTCATCACACTGACTTTGGAATAACAATACCAGTGGTCGTAACCACTCCTGAGGCAGAAAGAAAACCACAAACACCACCGTTAAATACATCATTTGAAGAAATTCTTGCTCTCCCAGGACCTAGCCAAAATAAACGTTCTAAAAGTGCCCAACAGGCAGCCGTGCTTACAACCACTCCATACAAAGTGAAGCTAGAAGAAACAAAACAAATAGTAAATAACAAGGCAAAAGCGGCGGTGAAACGAAAAATATCTTTAGGAGAAACGAAACGATTAAAATGTAAAAAAAGTCACGTAAAACTCAAATTGCTCCCCCGTCCGTTGAAGTGACCGAAGCCATCATTGAAACAAACCCTTCTGAGTGGCACTGTCACCTTTGCAATGAATGTATTATAGAGGATATGATCAAGTGCACTACATGCCAAAATTGGGTGCATGAATCCTGTGCAGGCACCGTAAAACAGCAAATTTATATTTGTGCACTTAAATGTTTATTTTTTATTAAAATCCCGTAGTTTACATTTTTTGTATTTATATTAAAAAAAAAATTATATCGCAGTTTTTATTTGTCTCGAAAAGTTCCAGATTTCTGGGTGGTACAATATATAATACCAGGTACAATTTATCAAACCGGGTGGCCCAATTTAACGAACTAGTCTTGCAAATTGTACCACTTTTTTTTTTTACAATTATTACATTTAAATCTAAGTACCTGTCTATTTTCGATAAGGTGCATTTTGTTCCTAAAGGGCAAAAGAAGTCTAATGTCATAGTTCCGTGAGGAATAAGCAAGTAAGTTCTGCTTAAGAAACCAAAATATGGAAAGTGGTACAATTTATCCGACTTTACCCTATATAGGGTTATGATAAAGAAACGGATCAGCCTTTTATACAGTGTGACCACTGTGACCAGTAAAGTCCGCATCATATGGAATTTTTTTTTATTATTAGCTTTATTTGAAATTTGACTTTGGCATCAAGTTCTGCTTCGATCGAGATGAAAATGAAAAGCAAAAAAAAATAGAAGTCACGTGATTCGCATTATCTGGCAAATTTTAATTTTTTCCAAAAATAATTCAAAATTTCTGAAAATATCGAAAAAAGTTATAAAAAAAAGTTTTTTTTAATGCAGTTTATAGACCACATGCAAAATTTCAGCTGCATAAGATAATTTAAATTTTTTTACCCGCCACTAAAATTTATTTCCTACTTAATGAACACTTTACTGATGACACTGTATTATTTTTGTCTTAATATTAAGGTGTATTACTTTCAGACACAAGCAACGTTTTAAAAAATACTTATTTTATAAAGTTACCTTATACAGGGTCAAAAATGAACTTTGCATCACATGCGACCAAATTTTAATAGCCCAATTTAGATTTCGTAGAAAAACGCACATTTAATATGGCGCTACTTTAAAGAAAATGTATCTGAAATAAAGCATTGTCAAAACTAAGAAGTTTTATGTAGGTTGCCTTGAGTCTTATTTTGCAAAAGTGGTGCAATTTATAAAATATGGGTAAAAAATCAAAATTATCTTATGCAGCTAAAATTTTGCATGTGGGCTAAAAACTGCATTTAAAAAAACTTTTTCGAATAACTTTTTTCGATACTTTCAGAAATGACCCCACTTTTGAATTATTTTTTGAAAAAAAATTAAATTTGACAGATAATGCGAATCACTTGAATACTATTTTTTTGCTTAATTTGCATCTTGATCGAAGCAGAACTTAATGCCAAAGTCAAATTTCGAATAAAGCTATTATACAGTGTGTCCCCGGATGGAGTTGACAAGACGAAAACGATCTTTATTATTGATTTTACGACGAAAAGTTATTCTTTATAAAAAATTCTGCTTATCGAGTAAATTAATTTACCATATAAAAATTCCAGATCAGATGTAGGTGTGGGTGTAGGTGTTGATAAATTAAGAAAATATGAAAATGCTCTAGGAGAGAAGTACCTACCATTATTTATTATTTTAGGCAAAATGTTTATGAAATAAAGTTGTTTATAATCCAAAATAAAGCTTAAATACAAATTTGAGAGCTGAATTTTAATTTTTGTTTTTTATTTTTTACAATAGAATTTATGAACATTCAAAATGTACAATTGTGGAAAAAGTTATTATTCTACATATCCTCCTCCAACCTGCACACATTTCTCCAAATTAGAAATAAATTAAATAAATAGGTCAGCACGCTTAGGTTTTCATTTTGAATGTTCATAAATTCTATTGTAAAAAATAAAAAACAAAAATTAGAATTTAGATTTGAAATTTTGTATTTAGGCTTTATTTTGGATTATAAACAACTTTGTTTCATAAAAATTTTGTCCAAAATAATAATAATAATAATAATAATAATAATAATAATAATAATAAATTTATTTAAAAATTTAATAATATAATAAATATGTTTATGTTGTCTTCGATAAACTTATTCTTCAATCCCCTGCTAGCTGAGTTTGTTAGGGGCAAATCTTATTTTTTGTTTTAGTATGTAAAATCATAAATCATAAATATGCATTAAAAATCAATTTTTTAAAGTAAAAATGTTAATTTATAGTATAAAAGCAGCTTTTTTGAAGAAATATATTACCTATAATAAAATTATTAATTTATAATTTTTAAGTAAAAAATATCACTCATATAAATTATTCAGAACAATATTAATTAATTAATTAAAGCATTTCTAAAAATATTTTCAAATTGGCTGTTTTTAATATCCATGTTTTTATTTCGACTTTAAATTTTTTTAATGAAATAAATTTTTTAATTTTTGTTGGTAAATAATCGTTTAAATAAAAACATAAATATTTGAAATTTTTTTGTCCTATGAACTTATTTATTTTAGGTTTTATGGTTATTTCATTTTTTTGACGTGTATTATGATTATGGTTTTTAAATTGTATAAGGTTTTTATTTTTAAATATATATATTAAGATGTTATAAATGTAAAGTTGTCTAATGTTCAACTTTTTTGTTTCTGAATATAATTCTTTTGAAGGATAAAGATAATCTTTATTGTATATAATTTTTAGAAACCTTTTTTGTAATATTTCTAATTTTTTAACTAAAGTTCTATTTATTCCTCCCCAACCTCAAATTCCGTAATTTAAATGAGTTTTAACTAACGCGTAATATAATATTTCCATATGTCTTACATTTGAAAATTTTTTAATGTTTTTAAAAATCGGTAGTAAACTTCCTAATTTTTTAATTAAGTATTATATGTGAAAATTCCAATTTAATTTACTGTCAAAAATAATTCCCAAATATTTTATTTTATTAACTTTAAAAATTTGAATGTCTTCATTTATTTGAATACTATTCATATTTTGTGGTAGGTTATTTAGGTTAAAAGGAATATAATTTGTTTTATTAAAATTAATTGTTAACAAATTGTTATCAAACCAATTTTTTATAATAATTAAATAATGGTACTTCTTTCCCAAAGCATTTCCACGTTTTCTTAATTTATTAACACGCTATACATCCGATCTAAAAATTTTTATATGGTAAATTTATTTTCTCGATAAGCAGCATTTTTTATAAAGAATAACTTTTCGTCGTAAAATCAATAATAAAGATATTTTTCCTCTTGTCAACTCCATCCGGGGACACACTGTATAATAAAAAAAAATCGGCCGAAACGGACTTTACTAGTCACACTAAGGTAATTCCGGGAGAGATGCCATACTTAAGGTAAAAATTGAAACATAGGCTCAAACTATCTTTTTTTTATTCTGAAAAAATACACATCATATTGAATATAAAATAAACTAACATAAACTCTGATATCAAACATAAATGTTATTCATAAATCAGTAAAAAAACATCTCACCCGGAACGTCCGGGTGAGTTGCCTCGCCAAAACGGAAGAGATGCAGTGCCGGATTTACACTAAAAGCGCCCCAATCTTGGGCATTTGTGTAGGAAAAGCGCCGCAGGCGAAAATTTTTTGGGACCACGCCCAATTTTATAATTCAATTAGCACCAAAACTGTCTGAAAAATGAAGAAATATAAAGCCAGAATTAGTTGTCCCTTCTCTTGCTGTGGGAGAAGGTATCTTGTATTGTCATGGCATGGGCAGGGAGTTTAACCCGCTTATCTACGGTCTTGCTTTTCCTCCATTTAGGTATGTAAAGGTAGGTACATTAGGAGAGCACTAAGCTTTACGGTGAAATTATATTATAGGTCCCTAACTAAAAAGGCAACTTAATGGTACGTAAACAGAAAAATTTATCATTACCACTACGCATAATATTTAGAATAAACGTAAACATAAACGTAATAGGATTTTAGGTAATGACGCAACAATCGGATAAGATCGGAAGCGCTTCGCCGAAAACCGCCCTTTTACGTAGTTTATTTAGTATAGTATATCCAGATCCCGGCTGGCGCCGGCGCCGGGCACCCCTCCGGATCTGGGCGCCCCCAGGCAACTGCCTAGTCTGCCTATTGGTAAATCCGGCCCTGAAGAGACGCCCTAGGTTTCAAAAGTGTAACTCAAATTGGTTTTCACGTTTTTGCCTTCCAATAACCCTTGTGGACCCAAGGGCAACTCTTCAAGTGCTCCTGTACGCCTTCTTCGCCACAAAGTTCGAGATGGGATCCCATAAACGCGTGGAGCTTTATTCACTCCTATTTCTCCTTTATTTAATCTTCTAAGTGTAATTTCCAAATTTTCCTGCGTCCATTGCCGCCTTGGTCGAGCAGTAATCTTCTGGGTATACCTTGTAGGCATTGAACTACTGCAAAAAAAAAACATTATGTAATATTGTGTTATGTTCGTTGTGGGGCAACTATACTTTTGTTCGGGTTAGACGCCCTAAGGCATCTCTTCTTTTTGTCCGGTATAGATGCCCCATTTGTTATCTTGGAACAGCCAAACCGAAATCAGTGTCCCTACACATAACCTTAATTTAGAACTATTTTGACCCGTATTGGCCGTATTACAACGTAATTACGTTACAAATTTATGCCAATGCTAAATAACAGCTCAATCACATTCGTTTATATTATATAGACACTTAAAAATAAGATATCTTACGTTTTGTCTTGTTTGCAAGATTGCAAGCAAAAATACGATTATGGCGGTTGAAATGTGGTACGCACTTGATGCTACGGCTTGTAAACAATATTTAAATCCAGGCACTCACGCTACCTACCGACATTTTGACCAATTTCTACATAGTGGGGCGTCTATACCGGTGGGGCAGCTCTCCCGGAATTACCTTATATACAATGTTTCATTAAAAAAATTAAAGTTTATACACGTAGCATTTTTATGATTCACCCTGCACCTATAAAAAAATTTTTCTAAAAAAAATATATTTCAAAAAATAAATTTGACGGGTCCGAGCGATTCTTGATTAAGTTGACGGTATTCAATATAAAATCCTGATCCGTTCCTTTATCATAACCCTGTGTATAAGCTCTAAGGAAATAACGCTATCCACATCATTTACCCGCCCCATAAAAAGTTCTTCCACACACATATTTATCAATCGCTCGCTAAGCCCAAGCTTTAACCTCCACCACGTAACGTCACAATCATCCACCGTCAGTTATTTCAAAGACGCCGCCAACTCGATCTGGGTGTTCCATTAAATAAAGGTATCGCCCACTCGGCATGCCAACGTGAAAGAAACCTACATACGAGAAGCAAGAAAAACAAAGACGGGCGATAGTATAGATAGAAGAGTGAGAGAGCGTAATTATATAGAATGCTAACAAGTAGGGGTTTTTATTTTATAATGAACACCATACAACTTTATTGCCGGATTTGCTTTGTGATACGGCTTAGCGAAATGCCGCAGCGCCTATTTTTACGTTATGAGATAAGTGTTGTTGATTTTGGAGATGGAATTAATGGGTACTACTCTTTAATTTTAATATTCCGCATTAAAAATATTCCGAAATGTCAGACTATAGGTTGGGTATACCTATACCTACATTACCTAAATTCAGTATGTTTTGTGAGTGAACAATAAACAGGCTTATGTAATATAAAATTGTTTTAATGAGGAAAATGATCCAATGTCCAATACAACAGCTTGGCTAAGACACAGTTTGTATTGACAGCTTATTTTTTATTAACCCATATTAAATAAATTGCTAGTGTATCAAACTAAAATTTGCGAAGACCAAAAATAACTCTACAGCAAGCATTCGGAACTTTTAGTATACGATATCTATTAAAAGCGTTTACATAGTTGCCGTACACAACAGAACCATAATTGAACAGAGACAACACCAAAGCATCCCACAACAACTTGCGGAGAAAATAATAATGTAATAATAATATAATAATAAAATATGCATGCAGAAGTAGACCATTTATATGCTGAGTAAACTGCAGTTTCTGATCCAAAACCAATCCCAAACTGCTGGAACTTAATTGCGGTTGTAAGACGTTATTGTTATTATCAATAGTAATATTAAAAATCAAGGAGCAAATTATTGCTATTAAAAAGAATTAAGTTACCCTTCGTAGGGTTAAGTTTCAAATTGTGTTGTAACGACAGGATTCTAAGGGTTTCCAAGTCAGCATTTAATTGAGCAGAAGCAGTGATGGCACCACCTGGATGAAATCCAATAAATAAATTAATATCGTCTGCAAACGCTTGGATGTTTGAATAATTTACGCTATCTACAATATCTGCCGTGCATATTGAATAAAGTAGGGGACCCAACACAGATCCCTAAGGAACACCTGATAAAACTGCGGACAAGGGAAGATACTAGGAATTAAATGACAGTTGAGTTCTTTGGTTAAGGTCAGATGTTACAATAGTGATTGCATCAAGGGAAAATCCGTAGTACCTATTTTAGTTGGGATAGCTATTAAAACTTCATAACTTATAGTATTAAAAGACTTAGAAAAGTCAAGCGTGTGTGTCCTGTTCTAAAACCTGACTGATAAGGAGGCAATAGATTATATCTTTGTACATAATCATTAAGTTGCTTAAAAAGTACTTTTTCCAATAACTTAAAAATGTAGAAAATTTGAACTTCCATTTCCAGATAATTGTATAGTAGTTATAATCCTCTTTATACAGTGAGGACGTAAATTCTGGAATAAATTCATTATTTAGGGAACGCTGAATGTTTTTAAAAATCGCTGGGACACGTCGATTTTGTTTTTTTAATACGCATTTTTTTCAATATTTTTTATTATACAGGGTGTCTCCGAAAACACTCTGCTTGGACCAACTTTAATTTTTTAAATGGGAACCCACATTTTTTTTTTAATTTTAGGATTCTGTGCATAATTGTGAACATTTTTTATCTAACATGTCATTATGATTTATCGACAGTTAAAGTTCGAAAATAAATACAACAATTAATTATTTATCATTTTAATAAATGTTGAAAATGTTGCCCAAAGGTTAATTGGCAGTAACCTAGACGATCGAAAAATTCTTTCTGCACATTTCTGACAACTTCCGGACTGATTGTCCGTATTTCTTGAACAATTCGATTCTTTAAGTCCTTCATGTTCATTGGCTTAGTTTGGAAAACTTTACCTTTAAGGTAAACCCACAGAAAAAAGTCAAGGGGGATTAAGTCGGGAGACCTCGGCGGCCATTTAATAGCTCCCCTTCTTCCAATCCATCTATTTTCAAAAGTTCGCGCTTATCTTAATACTATTTTTGAAAATAGATGGATTGCAAGAAGGGGAGCTATTGAATGGCCGCGGAGGTCTCCCGACTTAACCCCCCTTGACTTTTTTCTGTGGGTTTACCTTAAAGGTAAAGTTTTCCAAACTAAGCCAATGGACATGGAGGACTTAAAGAATCGAATTGTTCAAGAAATACGGACAATCAGTCCGGAAGTTGTCAGAAATGTGCAGAAAGAATTTTTCGATCGTCTAGGTTACTGCCAATTAACCTTTGGGCAACATTTTCAACATTTATTAAAATGATAAATAATTAATTGTTGTATTTATTTTCAAACTTTAACTGTCGATAAATCATAATGACATGTTAGATAAAAAATGTTCACAATTATGCAGAGAATCCTAAAATTAAAAAAAAAATGTGGGTTCCCATTTAAAAAATTAAAGTTGGTCCAAGCAGAGTGCTTTTGGAGACACCCTGTATAATAAAAAATATTGAAAAAAATGCGCATTAAAAAACAAAATCGACGTGTCCGAGCGATTTTGAAAAACATTCAGCGTTCCCTAAATAATGAATTTATTCCAGACTTTACGTCCTCACTGTATGGACAGAAAATCTATCATAATTATTTTTTATTTTTTTTTATCAGTAGGTACTGCCCTGGAAATGGCTTAAACGGGATGCTGTAAAACTTTGTAGATGTTGGTATCTGAAAATAGCATTCAAAAATTCTTTATTATGCTAATGATAACATTATTGAGTTATAAATAAAGTGAGCGAAAAGGCAATTATAACGAAAGTCTCTACCCATTGAAAAGATTATTTTTGTGGTGAACGGCTGCAGATATTTATACATTGATTAATAGGTTACTAGATTAAGTAAGAGGCTGAAGAACTATCTTGGGTTTGTCGTAAGGATGTAGGGACTGAAATTATTATAGGTTCAATCACGAGAGCTTTGAATTTTACCAGGTAAATTTCGCGTAGGTGATTTAAAAAAAGTTTTACTTCTAAAATGTTCAAGACTTATTTGACGATAAATGCCCGAGAATAATGGTCGGGGGCTTTTATCGCAAATTGTTAAGTGGTGAACATTTTAGAAGTAGAGTTTTCGAAAAAATACTTGCGTGAAGTTTACGTGGTAAAATTTAAAACTTGAGTGGTTTATATTACGATTATTTACTGATTTTATATTTTCATGATAATTTTGAAATTATTGTACCTTTTTCGCGGCAATATTCCACATGATTTTCATCACCTTCCTAATACTCATTTCCTGTAGTTTTATGCATATTAAATTCCCTTTAGGATGTTAATAGCTATGCTTTATACAATGGCATTCGCTATAGGTCTGTTAATAATAATTCAAGGGTATATTTTATTTCCCAACTTGATCAAAAATTAAGAAGAAATTCCAATTTTTTTCAAGAATTTAGGCCAAATTTTAGCTGTTTACGCGTAAAAATAAATTGAAGGTCAAGTTTTACAATTCCTTGAGCAAGAACTTAAATTTTAAAGCCCGGACCTGTCTATTTCCCCATTCGTCGAATGATAATGTTGCAGTGCGCGTGCGCATATCTAATCGTGTGTAGCTTTGTTTACATGCATCTAGAGGTAAATATCTATATATATGCTTATTACTCGTCGAATGGACTTTTTCAGCGTATCTATCGAGTTAGGTATAGATTATTTATAAAATACATTTGTCTTAGCCCTACAAAAAAAAGTCCAGTGGGTTCAGATCGGGCCATCTGGATAGCCACTCTATTGACCCCTGTCTTACCTGTCTACCGCCCCGGAAAAATTGTATTTAAGTATCCCCAGCATAATGCGGGGGAGCACCATCCTCTGTTCAAACCATAAGGTTGAACTTAGTAAATCAGGATCATGGATCATGGATCATTATCACCTGGAAATAGAGTGGCAAGAGCTAGAACCAGGTCATTTCAAAGAAAATTTAGATATTTTTTCCAGTGAGGCTCTCATCAAAGAAAAATGGTTCGATTACCCTATTTTCAACAATGGCCGCTCAACAATTAATCTTTCTTTATAATATACTGTGTAGGATTTTCTATGAACCAGTGGCGATTTTTCTGTACCCAGTATCTGTAGCTTTGTCTACTAACCTGACCATTTAAAGGAAACGTAACTTCATATGAAAAACAAATTCTCTGGACAATTTGTGAGTGATTATCTGTTAGCTCAATCATTATTTCATAAAATTGCTCTCGCCTATCAGGATCAACATCCAGGGCCGGATCTACAGCGGGGCCAGCGGGGCGGCGACCCGGGGCTCCCGGCAGGGTGGGGAAGAGGAAAATATTTACCTTTATTCGAATACATTAATACATTGCAAACAATTTTTTGTCAATACTCCAACAAACTTAAAAAAAAATGAAAAGGAAAGAAAAACACAAAGTCTTCCTCCACAAAATTTAATAGAATAAAATTCTAGTTCTAAAGGTCTCTACATGTTTCGAACGTAGAAACGTTCATCATCAGGAGACAGAAATCTATTTTATGCTGATGTTGTTAGCAAAAGAGAAAATTAGAACCTTAATGGAGCTTTTATGGACGTAAAATTTTTAAATGTAGAAGAAACATGGCTTGAAAAATTGACAATGGATGAATACTGAGCATTTAAAAACGTTGTTAAAGTAGGCTTAAACCAACCAAACTAAATGGAGAAGAAGAGAAAAGAAAAAAACCCGGGAGAAAAAAAAAAACTTTCTAAAAAGGTGTAGGAAATTATTTAGATTTCATTCTTAATATTTATATCCAGCATAAGTGACACATTATGAGGATAGAAGTGCAGTAGCACAATCTGTAAAAAATAGAAATTGTAATTAAAATTAAAGAGTGAATGAGTACAGAATTTTTTTTATTATATGATTTTAAAAAAAAAAAGGGTAAGTACTTACAATGTTGTTATGTAAAAGTAAAGTTTTTTGGGGTACTGAGGATTAAACCTCAGTAACCCCGCGAACGGTTAATTTAAAACCAAAAATTAAAAAATTAAACATTTTTTAAATTCAAAAGTCAAAAGGTTCTTCACCTCCACGTGCTGGAGAAACGTGACGTGAATGAAAGATGAATCGATTGACAGGTGTACTGACAGGTAGAATGGCGGTAAAATTAAATTAAGTAAAAGAAAATTGTTCATGGAGAAAAAGCTCAATTAAGGTTAGGCAGATATAATCCTACTAACCAAATACCTAAATTAAACAATATAGCTTAAAAACTAAGGAGTGAAAAGGATAATGCTTTAATGTGGGAGAAAAAATTTTGGTGGATGAAAGGTTGGTGTCCCAAAATTCCTTTGTGTGTGGTGTCGTTTGTAAGTGAAAAGATTTAAATGGTTTTATTTTATGTGTGTCACAGAGAAAAAAAACGGTATACTTTAGTGTGTGTTCTGTTCTGTGTGAATGGGAAACGAGTGTAAAGCATATTACATTTTGTCAGAAGTAAGATTAGAATTGTGATGTATAATATAAGAGTAATGTTGATGGTGATTGTTAAATGTATTTTTATCAGACAAAGGAGAGGAAAAAGTTAATTAAAAGATATTTGAAAGTTGTGGCTGACACAGAACGCAGAAAATGAGAAAGGAGAAGCAAAATTATATCTGATCAGTGAAGTCGAGAGCATTGAAAAAATGTGTGCAACTGTGTTGAATTTGATCATTCAGACAAAGGACATTCAAATTATTCAACGTTTTATTAATTTCAAGAATTTCTAAAAGGTCCAATTTGTTGCCTTTGTTGCAAAAATGTAAAAATTTTGTGTGAGAATCAGAATTAAAATTGTGATTATTTGAAAAAATATGTCTAGAAAAGTTGGATTAAATCCAACTTTTCTAGACATATTTTTTCAAATAATTCTGATTCTCATACAAAATTTTTACATTTTTGCAACAAATGCAACAAAGTGGACCTTTAAGAAATTCTTGAAATTAATAAAACGTTGAATAATTTGAATGTCCTTTGTCTGAATCATCAAATTCAACACAGTTGCACAAATTTTTCAATGCTCTCGACTTCACTGATCAGATATAATTTTGCTTCTCCTTTCTCATTTTCTGCGTTCTGTGTCAGCCACAACTTTCAAATAACTTTTAATTAACTTTTTCCTCTCCTTTGTCTGATAAAAATACATTTAACAATCACCATCAACATTACTCTTATATTATACATCACAATTCTAATCTTACTTCTGACAAAATGTAATATGCTTTACACTCGTTTCCCATTCACACAGAACACACACTAAAGTATACCGTTTTTTTTCTCTGTGACACACATAAAATAAAACCATTTAAATCTTTTCACTTACAAACGACACCACACACAAAGGAATTTTGGGACACCAACCTTTCATCCACCAAATTTTTTTCTCCCACATTAAAGCATTATCCTTTTCACTCCTTAGTTTTTAAGCTATATTGTTTAATTTAGGTATTTGGTTAGTAGGATTATATCTGCCTAACCTTAATTGAGCTTTTTCTCCATGAACAATTTTCTTTTACTTAATTTAATTTTACCGCCATTCTACCTGTCAGTACACCTGTCAATCGATTCATCTTTCATTCACGTCACGTTTCTCCAGCACGTGGAGGTGAAGAACCTTTTGACTTTTGAATTTAAAAAATGTTCAATTTTTAAATTTTTGGTTTTAAATTAACCGTTCGCGGGGTTACTGAGGTTTAATCCTCAGTACCCCAAAAAACTTTACTTTTACATAACAACATTGTAAGTACTTACCCTTTTTTTTTTAAAAATCATATAATAAAAAATTCTGTACTCCTTTACTCTTTAATTTTAATTACAATTTCTATTTTTTACAGATTGTGCTACTGCACTTCTATCCTCATAATGTGTCACTTATGCTGGATATAAATATTAAGAATGAAATCTAAATAATTTCCTACACCTTTTTAGAAAGTTTTTTTTTTCTCCCGGGTTTTTTTCTTTTCTCTTCTTCTCCATTTAGTTTGGTTGGTTTAAGCCTACTTTAACAACGTTTTTGAATGCTCAGTATTCATACATTGTCAATTTTTCAAGCCATGTTTCTTCTACATTTAAAAATTTTACGTCCATAAAAGCTCCATTAAGGTTCTAATTTTCTCTTTTGCTAACAACATCAGCATAAAATAGATTTCTGTCTCCTGATGATGAACGTTTCTACGTTCGAAACATGTAGAGACCTTTCGAATTAGAATTTTATTCTATTAAATTTTGTGTAGGAAGACTTTGTGTTTTTCTTTCCTTTTCATACTTTCAACTCCACTTTAAGTATGGACTATTTCTTCAAATTAAAAAAAAAAGTTAAAAAACATGCTCAGGTAATAGAAAAAAGCAAAATAGATTAATTGTCTCAAGATGAAAGATTAAATGATCCTCAACAACGCCTCCGAGTGAACATTTTCTACCCGATGATAGATACAATATCATCGCAACTCGAATCTAGGTTTGTTGGTATGAAAAATGTTCTGAATACCTACTTATAAAATCCAGCAACCTCAATATCTCACAAATTCATCGAAAAGCGAGTTGGAACAAGAAGCTGATCTGTTTTCCAAAACTTTCTCAGACGATGTGTCACCTTCTTTTTCCTCTCAGTTGCTTACTGTATGGTCGACATTTTCGGAAGAGATGAGTTCAATGAAAGATGTTAAAGAGTTAGCCCGTTTCTTGATCATTCAGAATGCGTCGTTATCGTCCAGTTATCCAGATGTGTGCACAGCACTTTTGATGTTCCTTACTGTCCCTGTTACTACTGCGAAAGCTGAACGGACTTTCTCCAAATTAAAGTTGATAAAAAAACTACTTGCGCACCTCAATGGGACAAAATAGACTCAGTAGTTTAGCGTTACTGTCCATTGAAAATCGAAGAGCGCGCAAAATTGACTTTAATAAAGTGATAAACGAATTTGCCACTATAAAATCTAGAAAGAAGTGTTTTTAGTTGTAAATTCTTGCGTTTGCGACAAAATATCATGAGAGCGCGGTGTTTACTTAGATTCTATGTGTAGAAGATTATAATAGCTTTTCCAACAAGTTGGTATATAAGATACAATAAATATCTAGGTACATTAACAAAATACTGTTATTCTTACACGACATTAATACTGTGATATTATCAAAACTAATTTCAATAAGGGGCCCCAAAATTTGTTTTGCCCCGGGGCCTGTTCAGCTCTAGCTCCGGCCCTGTCAACATCCAATAACTCTTGTACAATTGGTGGTTTATAGGGATGAAACTTCTCTTTTAAAGAAAAATTATATACGGTGGTTTAGTAAGTATGGTTGTCACGCCCAAGTTGTTTGCTTGAGCTATGAGAATCTTTCTGTAAGTAGTGATAATAATATTATGTTTATTCTTTCCTCCTGATGTAAAATTTTAAAACCGATATATTTTTAAGTGGCTACCTAATTGATCTATAAATTGCAATTTTTCATAAGCAGTAATAATAATAATTTATAAAATTCATTATGCATAATATGTTATTGTATGACTCATTTTACTAATTATTCTTATCCCAATATAATAAAACATAACATACGTATTTTAATTTTTTTAATAATAGACAATGAATAAATGATTATAGATCAAGATAAAGAGATCCTTTCAGCACTAACACCAACAGAATACCGTACAATTATAATTTCTTAATTAATATTAGCAGACAGTTTCATAGTGTAAGAAAATAAAAACAACCTGTTCGCAATTACCTAGCTTCTTAAAAAAGTTCTTTGAACTAAACGTATTGGATTAAGCATCGATATTAGTATTTATGTATACCTTCCTTAAAAATTATTTAACTTGAAACCATTAATACTTTTATCTAGTCCCTGGCAAAAACAGGCTACCAAAGTGTCGAGCACATAGAGCTTTATAGATCCGTATACACTATACAGCTTATCTCGTGCGCAAACAAAAGGTAAGTTTTATGGGTGAGAAAATGCGTCCGAGCGCACGGATTACCTGTCCGATGTCTTCCCTCCCAGCAGAATTGGGCATGCGCACAAACCTCTTGTTATCGGCCTGTCCTTTATTGATTTGCTCAAAATACACTCCAGAACCGGTTCGGCGCCATTTTTGTTGTTCTGTTTAATTTTTCTCGGTAGTATCTTGATATGTATTTATGCAGCAACAAAAATTTTTTTGGGGTACGTGCTAATTCCGCCTATATAGCGTTAGTAAACGAATTTTAATTTTTTTTTAGTGGCGAAGGTTGAAATTGTACCTCTGTGGGGTAGTTTACTAAAGACTATAAATCCAAATGGTAGAACTTTAATCATCGCCATTAAATAAAAATAAAATTCGTTTACCAAAGCTACAGGCTGAATTGACATCCCAAAAGAAATTCGTAGCTGCATATAATTTGGTGCTAATGAACAGGGACGTATCTAGGAATTTTGGCGTCCCAGGCGAATAGTAGTTCTGCGCCCTACCAGACAATCTTAAAACTAAAAATATACATCTATAAATTTTAGTTTAAAAAAATATAATAACAGCAGTGGCGACTCGTGATTTGTAAACTTGGGGGTGTACTAAAAGCCCCTTTGTAGGCGAAATGCGCCGCAGGCGAAATTTTTTTAAGACCACGTCAAAATTTGGTCAATAATTTTTAGTAAATATTTTAAAAATTTATGATTATACCTACTTATTTTATTGAAAATTAAATAAGATAAAAAAAAAGGCCAATTTATTTTTCATTAGTGGGTACATTGTTTAAAAGTAAAGTCACTTCTTCTGTTTTTATGTGCAGCAAACTTATCCATAACAGCTTCATTAAAGTTTGGAATAACTGTAATGTATTGTTTCTCAAATATTCCACATTCATAGTCGTTTTGGCATTAAAAATGTTTATTTTTATTAAAATAAGTCTTTACTACCCCAATATAATAACAAAAATATAAAGGTAAACTCCAAATAATAAATTCATACAGCAATTAACACGCAATGAACTCAACGGCGCACATTTAATTTGTGCGAGTTTTCTTATATTAGAATCGCTCTTTCCCAGTGGCGTAGCCAGGATTTTGGGGCGGGGGGGGGCGAAGTCCTTTTGGGGCGCCTATATTTTTAAATACACATTCTGTCATATTGTTTTTTTTAAATCCAGATTCAGTTAAACATTGACAAAAAATAAGGCATGGTATTAAGCACCATTAAAGCCTTTTATTAAATTATTGATGAGTGACAATAGAAGTATATTTTTCCAAACTAAGACGTGTTTTAAATTTCAGCTAAAAAAACATAAGATTTCAACATCGGGTAAAAAAATGCATTGTATGCTTTTTGTAATATAGGTATTAAATACATTATATTATATTACGTTTTTTTTTTCATTTAACACAGTTAAACTATTTCAATTTTAATAAAACAAAAAATAAATCCTTTTATAATAAAAACAAGTACTAAACAATCAAAAATAAACACAAAACTAAAAATATTTTAATATTCTGACCTTACACAACTTTAATCAATAATTTAAAAACTGTTTTTATATAAGTACTAGCGTGTACCCGGCCTGCGTTGCAGCCCGTCATTATACGACGTGTGATAATAAGGCGAACCTCAAACTCAACCGTTTGCCGGCCCGTCCACAATTTCCATGCATAAAACATAGTCTGTCTTCGTCTATTCCGGCTTCGGATCGATCGTTGAACGGGCCGGGGACCGGTTAGGTTGGGTCGTTCGTTCTCCCTACTCTAATTTATCAGTGTTTCTCTATAATATTATGCACGTATTATACATAAAAACATTAACCTTGAATCACTCTATCTATTAAAAAAAACCGCTTCAAAATCCGTTGCGTAGTTTTAAAGATTTGCGCACATAAGGGGACATGAACAGGATAGCGACTTTGTTTTATACTATGTTAAGATAAAGCTATTCGACGAGTCTTAAGGCTTTTGAAATCATCTAAAACATTAGAAAGATCTAAATTTTTAACATAATCACTTTCTATGTTTAAAATAGCATTTAATTGTTGTTCCGTCATTGTCGAGCGATTATAAGTTTTAATATTTTTTAACCGATTAAAGGACCTTTCCGCATTGGCACTGTTCATTGCAATAGTAAGGTATACATACCGTGTAAATAATGCATATATCGTCGTTAATTTCACAAAGTGTCGTATCTCATTTATTGTAATTTTTCAGGACAGAGGTTTAAAGATTTTCGTAAGTTTTGGCTTTCGATAAAAGTAAAAAAGCATTTGTTTTATAATATTTATTCGGTCTTGTGTTATAGTGTTAGGAGTTTTTTTTGTAGTTTCATGATAAAACATATGATATGATTTTTTTACCCTGAGTTAAGAAGAAAAAAAAATAGATACGACCATTTGTGAGAATAAAATTTTACCTGTATGTTGAGATGTGTCTTTGTTATTTATGATAAAATATATTATTTTATAATAGAAAAATAAGGCAAACCCTTCGAAATGAACAAATTTTATTTTAAATACCTAAACTAGAATATAAATATACAAAACTATCTTGACGTAGTATGTAAAACAGGTAAATGAAACTTTGCAGGCATTTTTATGCAAATATTAAGGCTACATTAATTAGCAAGTTTTTGTTTGTTAACTATTCCCTTCTTTCTTTGACTCGGTTCGCCTTCCTTTTTACTTCCTTCCACTTGATGCTGTTCAGGCTGTAAGTCCCTATTAACATTGGTTATTCTTGTAGTTTTTTTTTTTAGTATACGTGTTGTATGGTAGTCACAATGTGGGTTATCCATGAAGTGATCGTAGCACAAAAGAATCCAACAACGATGACAGGAACTCCATACTTCTCCCTTACATCGGTAATATTTACAGGTGGCTGTATACGGAGGATCGGCATCGGAATCGTAAACAGGCTCTTCACTTATTTCACTCTTATTGTCAGAAATTGCCGTTTTCTGATTACTTAAAGATTCACTCAAAATCAAAGCCCTGATTTGGGCTAGAGGTACGTGGTTTCTAAACTCACTCACAGACTTGACATCTAGCTTGTTCACTTCCTGCGTAGGTACAGGTACATAATCTGAATTATGTTCATCGAAAATATTAATGTCGCACTCCGTTAAGATCACTTTGCCATTATGCCACTTTTTTTCGTAAAACATTTTTACTTTAGTTCCTTTTTTCAATGCACCACGAAACATAAGTTTACTTGATAACACAACATTTTTTGTGCCATCCTCCCATAGTACAAGTGCATCCATCGTAAAAATGTATTAATCTCACCGTACAAATATTGCGTTATTGCACCCGGCTACGTTTAAAACTAGACTAAATGCATAATAATTGCCGTAAAATAAAAGACCCGTTCAAGTATAATACGAGTTCTAACTCGTCAAATTGAGATACGTCGGCGACCTGCACAAATCTATTTAAAAAGTAAATCTCACAAACCGACCTAACTCGAGTTAGGTCGGTTTGTGAGATTTATAAAGTTTACTATTATGAGATTCGTCACCGACCAAATGTTAATTACGAGAAAAGTATAGCAGGTAAAGTTACGACACGTTGTGAGATGAAAAAGGTTTATATAAGGTAAACGTTTTTGATCGTATCTCAAAATAGCGATTTTCTGAGATACGTCAGTTTGTGAAATTAACGACGATATTTGGGAATGAACTTTCAAGCTTATTTAAAATAAGATACGGAAGTATCATCTGTTTTTGGGGTAATCTTTTCTTTTTTTAATTGTTGAAACAAAGCGCAAAATGATTTATATTCATCGATTATTAAATTGCCATTTATGTCAGATTCATAAAAGGCTGACAGATCCCTACGATATTTTATATTATCTAGTGTCGGAGAGATAACGTCTGCCTCTAAGCAAATAAATCTATTTGCAATTTGAAGAAAATCTTCAAACCTCACAGCTAGTGTTTGTATGAAAGTATCCAATGCAACGTAGAAAACGCTTGTTTTAAATTTTTAGCGCGGGCAATTTTCAGTATTAGCATCTTCTTTTCATCGTGAAAATGTTTAACTTTTGTATGTCTTTTAGAAATATATTCATCTAAAATACCACATTTTCTTGCCAATTGTTTTGCGCCCGATTCAAATTCATTAAAACAAGTATCGTCACTTCGTAATTTTTTTAGATCCTCTATTGTGGATTTAATTAGCGTAGCGACGGACGGTATTTAAGAATAACTTTTATTTTATTTTAAAACGGACATTTACAGGCTTTGTGATTTTTTGGTATTTTGTTCTGTGTTAAGTTTATTAAAATTCAAATAAGACCGATTTTTTAATTTTATTTAAGTAGCAAAGGGGCGCCAAGCCAGGGGGGGCGGGGGGGTCAACCGCCCCCCCTGACCCCCCTATGACTACGCCACTGCTCTTTCCCCCACCACACCTGCTAGTACAAGATGCATAGAGAAATAGCAGAAACCCCGCCTACGTAACGCATGTGTGCGACTTATGAATTCCTACGCGCCATACGGTTGCTCTAGACCTAGACAACCGGTTTGGCGAGAGCTATTACAACACGTTTCGTTCGATTGTTTGACGGTACGTTAAAATAGAAGGGCTCTAACTTATATTACGGTAAGAATATAAAGAAGATAAATTTAAATGAACATAATTTTTTCTTTATGGGGTAATTATTTATGGAATATGGGGGTGCACGTGCTCCTGTGCTCCTATGGAGAAACCGCCACTGATTAACATACTTGAACTTAAATTTCGTGAAAAGAAAAATTGCTTGTTCGGACTTGTGTGACTTATGTCGTGGCAACTCACAACTCACGTAGCATAGTGACGCAATCGAATCGCGGCGCCTTTTCTTCAAATATCGGCGTTGCCCAATTTTCAAAAGCAATCCAGCCGTAATTGCATTACTTAGTAAATTTTTGAATTCTCGTATTTTTCGTATTATTAATGACCATTTTGGCGCCCTGTTAATATGGCGCCCCGGGCGGTCGCCCTATTCGCCCCCCCCCCCTTGCTACGTCACTGCTAATGAACGTTGCAAACTTCACATATACAGGGTGGTCCTTAAGTACATCAAGAAAATCTAGGATATGATTCCTGGCATCAATTTAAGTTGAAAAGTTCATATGGACTTATGCCCTAAAATGCTTACCCTCTAAGATACAGGGTGTTAAAATATTTAAAAAAAATAATTGTTTTTTTTTAAATTTCGAAACTCCTTGAAGATACGGTATTGAAAATTGATGTCGATTGATTTCGTATTAAACTGCACTTTTTGGTTAAAAAAGGGTTTGCCTACTTCCACCAGTGGCGTGCATGAAGATACCATCAATATTTTTTTTGTGAAAATATGTGATACGCCACTGTTTTTTTTAAACTCTGATGCATTTTTATGCATTACTGATATAAGCGAAACAAAAGTTGTCTCTACTATGTTTTTGAAAAAAATGGTAGTTTTAATGGAAAATCGAAAATATTTTAACACCCTGTATCTTAGAGGGTAAGCATTTTAGGGCATAAGTCAATATGAACTTTTCAACTTAAATTAATGCCAGGAATCATATCCTAGGTTTTCTTGATGTACTTAAGGACCACCCTGTATAATATATGATTTCTTGTTGTTTTCTTTGCTGGTGTGGATTGTGGGTGTTTAATATTTATATGAACTATGTGAAGTTTAGTGAATTGCGTTTGTGCCTTTAGTGACTCGGATACAAAGACTAGTCATTGTAAAGACCATTGTATGTGGTGTAGCTATTTCGTATTTTCAGTAAGCATGAAGTAGTGATAATTCTTGATATGTAATTTTATTTTGATCAATTTAAACACATCTAACTAGGCCTAGGCCACGCAAACAAGATGTTAAAGCCCGGACCTACCTACACACTTAAAAATAATGATTAAATTTTAAATTTAATTGAACTCCGTACTGATTAAATCCAGGTCCACACCAGATTGATTAAAAAAATTAACACTGCTTACTGATTAAACCAAAGAGTCTGTGATTAACCATTCTAAATCCAATATGATTAACCTAAAAATTATTAATGATTATGTTTTAATCAATTTTTATTAAATATTTTTAATTAATAATGATTAAATTGGCAATGATAGGTGATCCTTTAATCATTTTTGATTTAATCTTTTAATCACTTTAGAGTATCCATTTATTATTTTTTATTTTGGAATAATAAAATAGAAAAATTAAAAATTATTTAGTATAAAAATATTTCAATTTTCAATTCATATATCAATCTGGTGTGGACCTGGATTTAATCAGTACGAAGTTCATTTTGATTTAAAATTTAACCATTATTTTTAAGTGTGTAAGTGATTAGTTTGGATCTCCTTTTCTATTGAATTTATTTAGTAAAAGACAAATAGATAAATCAGCACACAAGGGAAAAAACTGCACACTAACTGTGTTTTTCTCATTTTAAAGATCATACGTTAAAGGATGGAAATATATTCCGAGAGCACTTAATTTTAGTTAGTAGTAATTAATGTTACAATGATGAAAAGTTTTTTTTTCTTTTAATCAATTTTTTAGCCTGGTCCATCTTAAAAATTGGACAAAGCACCGATTGGCAAATGCACTCAAATTAATAAATAACTGGCATGCACGAAAACCGTATAATATCATGTATCGACTTAAATGTACTTTTAAGTTCTACGAGCCGATCATCGGCGTTGCAGTCTGCAATTTTTGCGTATTTTTTCATGTTGTTTAAATTAAGTTTCACTAGCATTATAATGTCACTGCTAAAACCACAGGCAAACAAAATAAACAGCACACAAAATTAGACTTAACAGAACATAGAAAAAAGAAATTAACCAGTTTATTTTTTCTATGTTAACTATTGTTAACAGGAATATGTAAACTTTGACAAAATGTAACTGCGCAATCAACTAACAACCACGAGATTTCAAAGCCAACTGCTAGTGCGACCCGTGACCTTTGTCAACCTGCCCGCCCGAAATGTGATATTTTGGGGTTAAGTTATGGTAGGTACTTCAAAACTGATTAAGTCGTTGCATGCTACGCATGCGTCAGCACATTCTTAGGCATTTTAAATCCCCTAAAATCAGATTATGATTTAAAACGTTGACATATTTTACGCAATTGACCAGTATAGATTTAAAGTAATTCAAAATGATTATTTTGTGTAAATAACAGTGCAAATCATACAAATGATTTAATAATTGATTAAAAACTAAATCAAAAAATGTAATCAAACAAATTAAATCAGACATGGATCGCTGTTAATCAACTGATTTTTTTACTGTGTATGTTTCCATTCGTTAAACGATAATTTTGCAGTGCGCATGCCTATTCCTGTGTGGTTTTGCTTACATGGCGCAAGGTCATAAATTTGCCACTTTCCTGATTATTGTTTGCTTAGTAAGAGCAAAAATTATTTGCATCAAAGAGGGCCTTGCATCTAAGGACGTAATGCTTAGCCGTAGAGCTTAATACCTGTTGGGTGTCAGTAACTACCTGAATTAACAATCAATCAGTTATTCCGTCATCTTTGACAGTCGTTACAAGTTATTTGATTCATCGCTAATTTTTCCAATTTCTTGAACAATTCACACAATGGGCTTTACGGAACAGCACAAAACATTCATGGTTGACGCGTATTTTCGAATTAGAGTAAATGGTGAATAGCAATACAATCCAGGTTTATGCATGGACGATTTTCACGAACATTTTCCTAAAGCTGCTTTTATTGCTGGGGTTTTTATCATTGCCTGAAAAGAACCGTGGGTGTGTTTAGGGAAATAGGTTCTATACAACACAAAAAAACGGCAGGAAGACTATCTGTAAAAACAGAAGAACTTGTTGCAAACGTTCGTGAAATAATGCAAAATACGCCAACAAATTGTATAAGACGCCTGTCCCAAGAAGTGGAAAGATCTTATGGAACATGCAGTACTATTCTTAAAAAGTAGCTAAATTTATTTCCTTATAAAGTGCAAGTATTCGCTGCAGATTTTGAAAGACGCAGGAATCTCAATGGTTTACCCAAAATTTATTGGAAATAAATGATTTATTAGGTCTGACATTTTTTTCGGATGAAGCCTGGTTCCACCTCATCAGTTATGTGAAGCAGTGAAATCCCCATTTTTTTGTAGAGTCCACATTGCACCCTCAAAAAATTGGTGTCTGGTTAGCTGTTTCCCGAAGAAGAATTGTTGGTCCTATTTTTTTCCATGACACAGTTACAGCACAGCGGTATAGAGAAAATATTTTCAATCCATTTGTGGAGCAATTACTTGACGACGAAATACATTTTGGATATTTTCAACAGGACGGTGCAACCGCCCATACAGCCGCCGAAACTATTAACTACTTACGCAATTTTTTCGATGACAGATTGATCAGTTTTCGATCAGATATTGAATTCCCACCTAGATCACCTTGTTTAACGGTTATTGACAAAAAAATTAAATCCTTGGCTAAATTGAAGCTTTTAACTTTATGTTAGCCCACATACAAGTTTAGGAATGTAACTGTATCATAACCAACAAATTCCATAAAAATCATATTTGGGTCTACGTACCTTACGTAAGTCATATGGCGATTTCCTTGACAATAAATGTAATATCTGACTGAATTTAATTAGTTTATGTTAAATTGTAGGTATAGTATTTTACCTATAGGTATAATCTGAACAAATAAAACAAAAAAATTTCTACTTTAAATATGAGTGACAGTTTGACAGAGTCCTATTTAAAGTTGCGTTTTAGTTAATTCAGTAATTTCAAGGTTTGGATAAATTATAGTATTTATTATATAGTTTTTAAATCTATTTTGACACTTTATCTTTAAACCATATAAAAACTCATGTTTATTATTACCTACCTTAAATTATTATAATATTTATAAAACAAAACTTTCAAAATAAATTATTATTGTCTGGCGGTAGAACCGATGAGACTATTGCATCAATTATTTTAGAAGGTGTCACATGTATAATTTTCTAGTCCGGTCCTGGAATTCATGCCAACTTATAAAAATTTAATAGACCAGAATTGTCAGTGTCACGTGACTTCTTCCATCTTGCGAGATAATTTAAAATGTTAACTATAAAGTAGTCGGTGATCTAAAAAGTGCCTCTAGATTAGAACAATATGGTTCTTTTCCCAAACAGACAAGTGTATAATCAATATATTTTAAAACTATAACAACTTTCTTTACGTGTCGATAGCTAAATTGCTGTAAAATATTTAAGATCAAACACTAGTGATATTTCGTCTATTTTTTGTTTATTCCAAAAACCGACCAAATACCATTCTTTGGGTAGCATTTACCTACTACTCTGCCCTGCTAAGCTGAAACGTCCTATATGACTTTTGGGAAGTTTTGAGATATTAACGATTTTGTGTTTCCATATTTTTCGCTACGTAGTTTTTTTGCAAAAAAAAATAAAATTTTGGCATATGTTACCATTTAAGAATAAAAAACAGGGCATATAGTTTTTAAATCGCCTAGTTGTTCAGAACTTTGATTTTTGTTAGTTAGGACGTTTTTCCTTAGCAATCTGAAACAAAGAAAACACATAGGACAAAAATACATTGTGAAATATTTTTATTTTTAATAATTACCTATCATAATACATACATATAATACATTTTTAGATAAAAGTAATAGTAATGCGGGATTAAGAAAATATATATTGTTTATTTACTCATCGGAGTCGTCTTCGTATGCTTCACAAATCACACTTAGATCGTTCCAGAATGGCAATCGGGTCCCTGAGAAAAGTGGTTTTAGAGTTGTAATAATTTGATTTTTTCTACTATCTTCTACACCTCTGTTGCGTGTTCTTTCAACGGGCCTTTCAAAACCATTTTTACTGGCTTTGTTGTTTAAGAAATTAAGGACTTCAAATTATTCTTGTCCAAACGCCTTTTTGTATTTAACAGCTAACACCAGGTCTTTAAAATAAAACTGCTCTTTTTTAATTTAAATTTGAAACTGAGATCATTCCAGTTGTAGAACTGCCTAATGTTCATGCTAAAAACGTCAGTTTTTCCACCATTGGCAGATACAACACAAAATACAAAATCATCAAAATCAAAATTTTTTTTGACTCGTTTCATTGACATTTCTACCTTCTGGTGAAAGTGGTCGGCCGACATAAACGTGTGGCCTGGCTCACAGTATTTTATAGTCAGTTGCTTCAGATTTATTTCACTGCAATTTACTAAGTAGACAAAAAAGGAATATAGGGCACAATTTTTGTTCTGCGCAGAACAATTATCTAACCAGATGGTTATAATATGTTCAACATCCCGATTTTTTTTTAAAAATGCGTAAAAAGCAGAAACTATTTCTTCTTTGTTGCGTTTGGCTACTCCTTCATGCCATAAAACTGCCAAAGGCTTTGTAGATTTTGCTTTTCCAACAATGCATTTCTTGTCCTAACGCGCAAATTCGAAGGAGATTACTAAGCTAAAATGTCCTAACTGATACATACGACATTCCGCTTCGTAATATTGTTTGATGTCATTAATTTTTACTAAACTAAAACGTCCTATCTACGTAGATAGGACAGATTTGCTTAGTACATCAAGATAGGACAAACCTTCTAGTAATATTGTGGTTTTTTGTAGATAGGACGGAACAGAATGCATGAAATAAGTGATTTTTGATGTAGTTAGGACGTTCTATTGTAGGAAAATAGTTAGAGATGTATGTTTGGACTACAAATATGCCTTTAACACCAAATCAAAAATTTTGTCAGATAGGACGTTTCAGCTTAGTAGGGCAGTACAGTATTAAGTTTAAAAAAATGTAATTGATAAATTAATAAAAGCAGAAAACGAAATTTGATCAAATTTGTCCATAGCTCTTTTTCTGCTTTATAATATTCTGAATATATTGTTGCAATTTATAAAAAAAATATATTATAGGTTGTGTTAAACAAAGTTTTATATCGGTAAATTAGTTTATCTTCAAGGTAATCTGCTTCAGAGATATTAATTTACCGAAATAAATAAATCACCTTATATAACGAGCTAGACCTTCACCAAAAGATCCCGTCCACGCTACTGATTTCGGCAAATACAAGAATGTTTTCTTGTTAGACAACAATATTTTAGTCTCGTTTTAGAGCCTGCGTCGGCACCTTTGAAGTTATTTGCCGCTGACTGTATCCTAATTGTCACATCATAAACAAATTCCATTCTAAATTAGGTAAATTTGAAACACAGTTTTTATATACCATGACCACCTAGTGAAGCGTTCATTTGCCGACGACGACGGGGCCGTTGGATTTTTATGTTTTATGTACCCAATTTAGGTAAAGTTTTCGGCCTTAGTTTAATTTTCGATGGTATTCTAATTTAGATTTTTATTGGGATACGGTTTCTCTCGGTTGGTTTACGATTAAAGGTGGTAAAAGGAATAATTAGCGTAATTTACTAAATGTGTTTAATTGGAATTATTATATGAACTTTATAATCTCACTTTTCTAGAGTAAGAAAAAAATATTTTTTTTTTCAAATTATTTGCATCGAAGAGGGCTTGGATTAAAAAACGTAGGGCTTGGTTTAGATCACAATCATATGGGGACGATATATCTAACCAAATCTAAGTTAAAATTTCGTCAAATTCATATTATGCCAAACTAATGAGTAATAAAATAAGCCGTATAAGAAATGAAATTAAATGACATATTTTTAAGCCCACTATCTCCTATTGCTGTTAGAGGTGGGTCCGACCCGCTATTTTTGTTTAGCAGCTGCTTCTGCCATTGCTAAACAAAAATAACAGTTAGAAATAGCTGCTATTTTAATAGCAGTTGCTATTTCAGCATTATTCGTGTCGAAAAAAAGGAAAACGACACGTCCAGCAAATAGCAGTTCGAAATTAGCATAGCAGTGATAACCTCACGTACAGTATCAGATAAAAATAGGAGTTGCTATTTTAGCAGTATTCCACCTCATAATAAGTTATGTTTTTGCCCTAAAAATTCTGATTTCTAAAAAAAAAAAAAGGTCGCCACTTCCGTAAATACGCCAAAGAACCGATATAAATAATAACTTGGCTTTTTTTCTAAAACTGCTATTTGAATTGGCTATAATATGGCCTAGCCCAGCTATTGACTTCTAGAAAAAAAAAAAAAAGGTCGCCACTTCCCTACACTACTTTATCCAACACTATACTCGCGAACGCTCATTTCGCTTTATCAGCGGCAGTACCCAGTACCGTTTTTTGTTTACCAATAGCAGAAGCACCTGGCTAAACAAGACAACAAAAATAGCGGGTCACCACAAATAGCACCTACAAATTAGCAGCTAATTTTAAAGCTCGTAGCATTTAGCACTGTATCGAATCAAATAGCAGTTAAAAAAAAGCAGGCTGCTATTTAGCAACCCATCTCTAATTGCTGTATAGCCCCTTAGTTACGTAGTTAGTAAAATTTCCACAAAAGTAACAACACCAAAAGGGTTCCCAATATGATGGTGCTGGTGCTTTAATTAGACGTGGACCACAAAGCTTACACCTCGCAAAAATATTTTTTTCCTTGTATAATAAATACGTAAATACCTAGTTTGCTTTTTATAAGTAAAAACTAAAAGAAATAAATTTTGTTTTCTTTTTTTCCTTTAGTTGTTATCACATTCTTATTTTGGTAGGTACGGGTCTGTTAATATTTTATTTTATAAATAATAAAATTAGTATCTGTACGCTACAAGGGCGTCCGAAGGGGGGGGGGGCAATGGGGTGCGCTTGCCCCCCCCCTTCCTGGCCCAAGTAGCCATTCAGTACTCTCAGAAGAGTAAAAACCTGGATTCGCTCGACTATGACTGAGCACCGATTGGACGGTTTATGTATGATGAGTGTTCATCGCAAATTTGTAAAAGAAAAAAAATACATTTAATTGAAAAAATTATTGATGAATTTGCAAAACATTTAAGAAAATTAACATTTCTTTTCTCCAATAAATCTGAATAACTTTTTTTTGTTGTATTTTCTTTTTTGTTATATTTGAACATTTTTAAATATTTTGTTAAGCTATTTTTTGTTATTTAATATAAGTATTAGGTGTTTTGCTCTATTATTTTATTGAAGGTATGGCGAAGGCGAAGGTAAAATAACTTAGTCCGGTTCTGTTACTGTAGCCAACCGCTTAACGAAAAATATACCAGACTTCAAAAGGGTGCCATTAATGACAGGTGATACGGCGACTTCTTAGATTAATTTGAATATACATAGATATAGTGCGCCATTTAAACAGCCTGTTAAGCATTATACTTTTTTTAAAAGCCTGTATTTACTACGCTACTATCAAAATATAATCTACCCAACCCTTATGCAAGTAAATACAAAACACGCGTCAATAGGTTCTAGTTTACACCATAAATTTGTAAATACTATCATAAACGTGATAGTTTTACTAAGAATCCGTTTTGCTATTATTTGTTTATTTTAGCGGATCTTTATTACACTTTAGTAGTCCGTTTATTATTTTTAGCAGGTTTTTGTTTATTTAGGATTGCCTCTTTAAATATAGAACATAGAAATAATCGGCTTTCTTGGTAAAACTAGAAGTCTTTTGTCGGGTGGTAAAAATTAGTTTTACTAACCTGACAATTTTAATTATTGTGACGTAAATATTGACAACTAAATCTCGATGAAAATCAGTTTGCTTGTATATTACTTATAAAAAGATTAAAGCGGAGTTATAATAATTCATGACAACTATATGTTGTTTTCTAATAAGGACTAAGTAATTTTAACTTTAAAATTTGGAGTGTCATAATTATACATTGTGACCAGTAAATTCCGCATCATATGGGATTTTTTTTTAATTAATATCTTTATTCAAAATCTGACTTTGGCATCAAGTTCTGCTTCGATTGAGATGAAAATTAAGCAAAAAAAAATAGTAGGTAGTCACGTGATTCGCATTATCTGTCAAATATTAATTTCTTCCAAAAAATAATTCAAAAGTGGGGTTATTTCTGAAAATATCGAAAAAAGTTATTAGAAAAAGTTTTTATAAATGCAGTTTCTAGCCCACAAATTTTAGCTGCATAAGATAATTTTGATTTTTTACCCATATTTTGTAAATTGCACCACGTTTGCAAAATAAGACTTAACGCAACCTACATAAAACTTCTAAGTTTTGACAATGCTTTATTTCAAATACATTTTCTTTAAAGTAGCGCCATATTAAATGTGTGTTTTTCTACAAAATCAAAATTGGGCTATTAACATTTGGTCTCATGTGATGCAAAGTTTACTTTATTTTTGACCCTGTATAAGGTAACTTAATAAAATATGTATTTTTGAAAACTTAATTTGTGTCTGAAAGTAATACACCTTAATATTAGGACAAAATGAACACAGTGTCATCAGTAAAGTGTTCATTAAGTGAAAAATAAATTTTTGTGGTGGGTAAAAAATCAAAATTATCTTATGCAGCTGAAATTTTGTATGTGGGCTAGAAACTGCATTTAAAAAAAATTTTCTTATAACTTTTTTCGATATTTTCAGAAATAACCCCAGAACTTGATGCCGAAGTCAAATTTCGAATAAAGCTATTAATAAAAAAATCCCATATGATACGGACTTTTCTGGTCACACTGTATATTAGATAAATTGGTAATATAGTAACAAATGTAACAAATCAATATCCTGAACGTTGTATCTTATAGTAATAAATCGCTAGAAACAGTAATGGCTGCCGAATATCATATTTCCCTTCTTCCCTTCCTATTATTGGACAACAATTGCTCTAATTATCATTCACCCCAATAAATTAAAATACGTCATATGAAACATCCATTTAATAATAATATTACTAATATGGGGGTAGTCGTGTCATTTAAATAAAAGCGATGTTAAACAGACAAATGGAATATACTTTGTATACATTACAAATCTAATGGCCGTACAAGTATACAAAAGGGTGGAAACAGACTATCAATTTACTTTATCTGATCCACAGTTGGATTATTATTACCTCGCAATTTAGAGCTTTATCTTTTTGTATGAATGCATAAATCGAACGAGCAATTACTTATTTAATGCTGCTTTATTTTCATCAGTAGCGTATCTGAATATCAAACTCCTTTGTCAGGTTTTACATGGAATTGACACCACTTTAAAAAAAAAATTATATTGCCGATAGCCGAATACAATAAGTTGTTTAAAACGTAGGTATACAGGGTGAGTTAGAAGGAACGGACCAAATTTCAGGAGCGTAATATACACGCAAAAACAATTTGAAAAAAACCCATAAAATATGTTCTTATTCGATAATCATTTGTTTTCAAGTTATAGCGTAATACCAAATAGTAACGGTTTCCTAATCTTAGCGTTCCTTTAATAAATGTTCAAAAATACCGCCATTGACTTCTAAACATGTTCTGCTTCGTCTACGAATCGTTGCTCTTCTAATTGCTTCATGTCTTTCTTCTTTAAAATTGGCTGCAGTATTTCTAATACGTCGAATTAGTGCATCCCGAGTGTCCACTTTTACTTTGTACACTTCATTTTTAAACCAGCCCCATAAACAATAATCTAGTGCTGTGAGGTCTGGAGATCTTGGAGGCCAATTAATAGGCCCACCATGACCAATCCAACGCCCTGAAAATGTTTCGTCTAAATGTTGCTTGACCTGACGAGCAAAATTTGCAGGAGCTCCATCGTGCTGGTAATACACTTGCCTTCTGATATTTACAGGAACATCCTCTAGTAGTCCTTGTAACTCATGTTGTAGAAAATTTAGGTAGTTGTCTCCTATAAGGCGATTCTCCAAAATGAAATGGCCAATTAAATAGCTATCGAGCATACCACACCACACAACATGTTGAAAATTACTTTCAACTGTTGCGTGGCTATTTTCGATTGACCATACATGAGAGTTACGAGTATTATTAATACCGTCACGGGTGAATGTTGCTTCATCTGTAAAAAGTATACGCGATACAACACGACGATTACACAGGCCTGCATTTTTTAACACTTTGAAAGTTGATTTAAAAATTTTAACTGTTTTCTAGTAATTGAGTAGCGCTGATTTTAAATCTGCTTTCAGTTTTTCTATATCACGTAAGGTTATTTTTCAAACCGGTAAAATCCAAAAATATAGAAAAAACACAATTTATTTCATTTATAAGCTAGTTTTTTAATATATTAAGGAATAAAATACAAAAATATATACATATAAACTATTATAAATGATTATTTACTCGTTACGCTTCTGCAAAACCCGTTTTCTTTTTTCAGAAAAGCTTCTTTTGGTTGTTTTTCTGTTTCAGCTAAAGGAAAATCTCTTCTCAATGTCCAACAGAAAGCATTTTCGTGTCCCAGCGCCCCTGGTATCTTTTTTTCATCTCTTTAATATATTAATGAAATCTTTCACCTTGCTCTTCACCCACGTCCCCAAGATTTTCCGGGAATTGGTCCAAATGGGAATGTAAAAAGTCAATTTTTATTATCATATTCTGAAATTCCTAAAATTTTCCAGCATATTTTCAACGATTTCAACATAGTAGTAATGTAGGTTCAGCTTCTTAAAAAGCATTCCATGCATGTTTTTCCTTATCTTCCATTACCTTTTCAAATTCTGTATCAAGCTGCTAATCTGCGGTCCTACAAAGATTCCCTCCTTTAATTTTGCCTCTGACAGAGTCAGAAATGTTTTACACAAATATTTAAAACAACTTCCTTCTTTGTTTAATGCCTTAACAAATTGTTTCATACGTCCAAGTTTTATGTGAAGTGGTGGAAGTAAAACTTTTTGAGGGTCAATAAGACTTTCGCGAATTACATTTTTGTTTCCAGGTGTTAAAGTCTCTCTTTGTGACCAGTCTCTTTTTATCCAATGCTGTTCTCGATTCCTGCTAGCCCTCTCGCACAGGAAACATGGAAATTTAGTAAATACAGACTGCTGACCTAAGAGAAGACCTAAAATTTTTAGATCTTCACACACGCCACAGTTGTGATTTTTATATTGTATTCTTAAAAGTAATCGTAATAGTTTTCTTAACTGTATGGCCGACCGAAACAGAAGCAAAAACATTGTCATTATGTAAAAGAACAGTTTTAAAGCTCCTTTTTGAAGTCGATGAAAAGTCTCCAGTCGGAAGGTGTGTAGCAACACAGAAAATATTTTTTTATTCATCAACCTTTTAGAATTTGAAGTACTACATTCATTTTAAGATGTACCTATTAAAACGCCTATTATAAGTTTTTTTAATATTTTTTATTTTTTTTTTGCAAAAAAAAAATCTGTGGGTGATAGAGACCAATTTGTATTTTAATTAGTTATTTCATCGGCGTTGTGGTCTGTTGGTCAGTGCAGCGGCCTCTCAGATCGAAGGCCCGGGTTCGTTCCCCGGTGCCGGCAAAAAAAAAACGTCGATGTTAAATTTGGAATTTGGTTTAAGAGCTGCGCCGTCTTTCGGAAGAGACGTTAAACTGTGGGTCCCGTGTCATGGATGTTGGCACGTTAAAGAACCCTACCCTCGACAAAGAGGGATTCGGCAAAATTACCAGATAGTGTGTGACAAATTCCCTGGCGTCGGTGATTGGCCTCGTTGCGGAAAAAGGCTGACGTAAAAAAAAAATTTGTTATTTCTATATAAAAACTGAACTCAACAAACAAAAATCACGTCATCACAAATTTCATGCAGGCCTGTGTTATTTATCCACCGACAAAATTCAATACGTTTAGCATAATCTTCCGGTTTTAGGTGCTGTACTCTCTGTATGTACATATAAGCCTTGATCGTGGAGTGTGTTAACTCTTTTTTGTGGAATGCCCAATTCAGTACCAATTCTTCGTGAGCTGGTATTTGCATTTTCTTCTACTAAATCCAGAATATTTTCTACTTCTCCTAAACCTTGTCGAGTTGTTCGTCCAGATGTAATGTTGGCACTGGGCCCTGGCTTACCAATCTCGCACAAATTGTTTAAAACTCTGACAAATACGTTTCTATATAGTCGGATGTCTGTGATGTGGATACCGTTGACGATATTCTTCAACAGCAGCTGTAGCACTTCCATTACAGAAACCATAAGTAAACACCATATTTGCATATTCCAAATTTGAATAAGTATTTGGCATTTTGTAACACTTCAATCACTCAAACTTGAAAATAAACCTTTAATTACTGCCACAATACACAGACACATTGTCAAGACAACATAGATGTCAAATAGTTTCGAGTCTTGAGCATGGCATACTCTAATTACGTGAAAATTTTGATAAAAGTGAAACATATAGAAAAATATTTGATATTGCGCTATAACTTGAAAACAAATGAATATCGGATAAAAACATAATATGGTTTTTTTTACATTGTTTTCGCGCATATAATACACTCCTGAAATTTGGTCCGTTCCTCCCGACTCACCCTGTATAATAGAATAATACTATCGTGTAATGACGGCGCTGATAATAATAGTCTTAAGATTATAATTGATTTAACATGCTCTTTACCTTCTGCGAGAATATTAACTTGTTCTACTAAACTGTTCCCTGTATGGTGTACGGTGATTCCGATTTTTATCTAGCCCTGGTAACTGTAGCCACTCCTTCTAGTACCATCTGAATAAGGCTTACACATATTAGATGATTTGTTATTACATTATCCTGATTCTTCTTTTCTTAATTACTGTGCTTCATATATTCGTATTTTCCTAATACGGTTTAGTTCGTACGTTGCTGATGATTATGGTCGTAATTATAGATATAATTGATTTTACATGCTCTTCACCTTTGTTAATATTCTGCGAGAATATTAACTTACTCTACTAAACTGTTTACTGTATGGTATACGATGGTTTCGATGTTTTTCTAGCCCTCGTAACCACAGCCATTCCTTCTAGTACTATCTCAATAAGGCTGACACGTCTTAGATGATGTGCTTTGTTTGTCTAGTCCTAATTCAGTTTAATTCATTACTAATCATATCCAGGGGCGGATGGGCCCACCGGGACACCGGGAGATGTCCCGGTGCGCCGGTCCCTCAGGCGCCGCCGCTATTTGCCAACTTTTTTCTTTTCTTTTTTAAAAATTTTAATTTTTATGTTATCTTTCTGTTGAATATTTTTTATTTAATTTTTATATTAATAATAAATTTTAAGCCTAATGAATAAAAAATAAGCAATTACTTGAAGTAATTACTTTTTAGTAACAGTAACAATTGCTCGACTAGCAAATGCTTATTCAACACAAGTTCAGACGTGGCTTATCCACTTGTTCAGATTAGAGATTTCATGTTCAGGTTGGTGCCTAATTTACAAAAGAGTTGACGTAAATACAACAACGTTGGTCTACTTATTTAGTACAATAGAAATCTGTTACGTTTTTGTGGAATATATGAAACTTATATTTGTGATATGGCAGACTTCAGTGAAAATGAGGAAAGTGATAGTAGTGATGAAGAAATTAAAGACAAGCTATTGATATTCGTTCACAAATTGAAGGACCATAAATAAATATCTCTGACCACAACCGTTTAGCTTCCACAACAGCTTCAGCACTTGTAGGAAATTTAATAAAAATATTGGCATTCTCCAAAACTGCATTCATTACAGAAGTGTATGTCCTACAGACAGTAGTTTGGTGAACAACGAGTTCTTCACCTACAGAATTTTGAAAGCCCGGATCCGACAATTTCCGCAGAAAGACTTTAATCTTATTTAAGGGCGACAGTGCACCCCCTCGCCATTTACCAGTATCAGTCAAAAAATAATTTGCCAACCACTCAACATTTTCGCAGTCAAATCGATATAATTTTCTGAAATCATGATATCTGCAATTTTTACGTACACTGTAGATTTTTCTTTTACGGACGTTCATTTAGTCATAATTGAAGACACAAATTAAAAGCAACGCACGTGGTGAACTAAAGTTGACTGCTACTAAGCAAATGATGCAGGGGTCGACCTACCTTAAAAAGTTGGAAGCGATTGCTGCACTAGAAAAAGCGATTCCTTAATTTATTCATCACATTTTAAGCAAACAATAGCGATTGCTTCTATTTTTTAAGAAAAAGCATTGACTAGAAACAATTCCTGCAATTTTAAGCAATTGCTGGACGCAAAAGCAATTACTTTATTTTTTATTGGCTTTCAAGAAATTACTTCGATTTTATAAGAAAAAGCAATTGCTACAATTATATTCATTTTAGGCTCATTTTTTTCACCTAAATGTGTTTTAAATGTAAAAAATTAAGTTTGTTTTTTTATTTATGAGTTATTATAAAAAATATGTCGTATAAGTGGATGAAAAAATACATATTTATGTCTTTTTATTTTTTTATTGGATCGACACGACGCGGCGCTGTTTCAATTGACTTCCCGCGCTGGTCCGAGGTGTCCCATCCGCCCCTGATCATATCTACCAAACACCCTTCTGGTGTATTCAAATAATGATATTTGTCGTTGGTCTCTCCGAGCTAAATATAAAACTACTTAAGGTTTCATGTCAATACTAATTAGGAAACAATGCATTAGTCTGCTTTACATATTGAATCTATAGTTCGATTTTTAATCCCACCTGCAATAGACTTGAAATGGATTGCCCTCCAGTCTATATCCAGTCTTATCTGCTGCCCAAGTTATTTGTATTGTATACCACTGTAATATTATTATTTGTGTCATTTTTCTTTTACGTTTTGCTATAGCATCTGCGAAATTAATATTGAATGTATTGTAACCTGCTATCGAGCTCTTCATTACCATTTTGCTTCTTCTTAATTATCTAATTAAATATTTTAAACATGAGATTAATTTTTACCTTAGGTACTCCCTTATCTACCTTAGATTGTATTTTTTTTAATCTATAGTCTCTCTCATTACTGCTATATCCGTTCTCCTCGTTTCCTCTCTTCCCACATATTCAAACATTTATCCACCTTCTACTAATTATATAACCTTATTACGAAGATCGCTTTTTGCAATTCCAGTTGGTCATCACCTAGCTTTCCTTCTTTCTAAAAAAGTAATAAAAAAAACCGTGGGGTATCAAGTAGTATGTTCATTATAACTCAATGTAAGACAATTTATTTTGTCAAATTTCCACTTTAATTATAAAAACGTTTTCTTTACAAGACGCGTTTCGCTACATTGTAGCTTCTTCGGGTGTATAGTGCTAATGGTGCTAACTAATTTTATTTCACTACAATAACAAAATGGTCTAGATCTTAATTACTCAATACAGGTAACAAATTTAAAATTTTACATATTGAAAACAAGGGTCAAAAACGTAATATTTTGGAAAGTTTAGAAATAAATCGATTGAAAAATGCCGGTGCATTATTAAACGACCAGTTAGAACTAAATAGTTCCCCTTTGCTAAATCTGTGTCAATCTAAATAGGGTTCTTTGGACTTGCATAAGATTAAGATATATTATACGGACAATAATATTTAAGTTTACAATACCAAAACAGTGTTAAGAACAAATAATTGAGCTTGTAATGTGTCTACCTGTATTGAGTAATTAATATCTAGACCATTTTGTTATTGTACTGAAATAAAATTAGTTAGCACCATACACCCGAAGAAGCTACAATGTAGCGAAACGCGTCGTGTAAAGAAAAACTTTGTTCAATTAAAGTGGAAATTTGAAAAAATAAATTGTCTTTTATTGAGATTTAATCGATTTTGATAGCTATAAATTTAAAAATAAATATATTGTCACTTCGATACTGTTTGTTACCTAGTCGAGAATTAATTTGAATTAAAAAAATTTAATGTTCTAATAACATGGTAGATGGTATAGTCCTGGAGTTCCAAAACATATTATGTAAGCATTTAAAATAAAATAAAGATTGGCAGCTTTTTAAACTCCAACGCATTCAATAAAATATTGACTACCCATTGATATAAGATGTCCATAGCCTCAATAATCTCAAGAAATCCAAAACTGACATACGAAAATGAAGGTAGAGGCTAGAGGGAACAAGATCAAGTATAAAAATGACTTTTGTCCCAGTTTTACCCTCCATATAGAAATATATTCAGAGTTCGAATTTCATTTTTTTATAAAAGCCACAAAATTCAAGCGTGTTAAAATCAAACTAATTGACAGATAATTTTGTTTCTTATTCATTTAGAACATTGATACATATACCAGCCTACTTGGTGATGCAAAAAACTTCAATAACGACCGCCCATTGGTTATTCGAAAAATTTTCCCATCCATCAACGCTGTACAAAAATTATGGTTTGAAAAACTTGTTGAATCTTACGTATTAATTTAATAGTTTTCTTTTTAAATTAAAGCTTTAAAGAACTGCCTGTCGACATGATATTTTTTTCTACAAGGTTTTTAATTGGGAATAAATTTTAAATTAAGTTATCTATTTACGAAAAGTTAGTTACACTGAGAAAAACTCTATTAGCCGTAGCTAGAAATCCATTAGTAGTAACCAAAAATCTGCATTAAATAGGCGCCGAAAAAATAACTCTGTTGTAGCTACTACGTTCATTTTTTTGAAATGACTTTTTAGGGCAATAGAGTCTTTTAGTAGCAAAAAAATAATTTTGAAGAAGTAGTCCATACTCAAAGTGGAGTTGAATGATATAGGGAAAAGAAAAGCATAAAGTCTTTCTTCACAATTTTAATTCAATAGCTAGGCGAACCTAGGTAGAATCGACATGTTTCGAGTGTAGAAACACTCATCATCAGGAAATTGAAACAAATATAATGAACAGCTGATGTTGTTAGCAAAAGAGAAAATAAAAATAAAATTAAAAGGTGGAACTAATCCATAATGGAGCTTTCAATGGCACGCATGGGGGGTGAAAAAGTTTTTGTAGTCAAACAACAGAAGATATAATAATATCAGCACGCTGAAAGGTCAAGGACCAGTGAAAAGCCACTGTGGGTGGGAAAAGAAGAGAAAAATTAGGAAGTATCAAATAAAGGACTTTGTAGAAATTATTTTAAGTGTACGTGATAAAAACATTTTAGTTAGATTCAACTATGTCGAAGAAGTGTGAAAGACGTCAAGTATGAGGGAGAGAGAAAGAAAAAGTATGTATTTTTATTAAAGTGTTGTAGATGCTTTCATTTAGCTTGAAATAAAATGCTGTTGGGGTACCAAGCTTGTTACGGCCCAGTTACCCCAGCAGGAGTCAAAACTGACACATTTAGTTTAAAGAATAAAGAATAAGTTTAAGACATTTTCAGAGAAAATTTTTAAAAAGTTTCGTTTTTCATGAACATCTATAAAAGAAGTTCTGCGACCAGCACGTGTCTAACCCAGACGGGAGAACTTTTTAACCTCAACATGGTCGCTTTTTAAATATTATTTTTTTGCTACTAAAAGACAACTCTATTGCCCTAAAAGAATATAATGATGCAGTGGTAAAAAATATCGTTTATTTATAAAAAAATATGATTTTGTGATTAATTGAGGTCATGTAGCTAAAGAAGTATTGCTTTTTAATTGCTAATTGTCTGCCAGCTACCGTGCGAGTAAAAATTATTTGCATCAAAGAGGGCTTGGATTAAAAAACGTATATAGGGCTTGGTTTTGATAACAATGATATGGGACGATATATCTAACCAAATCTAGGTTAAAATTTCGTCAAATTCATATTATGACATGATATGCCAAACTAATCTTAACATAGTATAAAACAAAGTCGCTATCCTGTTCATGTCCCCTTATGTGCGTAAATCTTTAAAACTACGCAACAGATTTTGAAGCGGTTTTTTTTTAGTATAGATAGAGTGATTCAAGGGCTAGGTTTTTATGTATAATACATGCATAATATTGTAGAGAAACACTGATAAATTTAGAGGTTTGTTTATTTGCGCTTACATTGCAAACGCTGCTGGCTGAACCAACGGCCCAGCCGGTGGTGCGTGCCTATAAATAGCGCGTCGAACGCGTCGAAAGCCGCGCTTCGCCCCAGTGATGCCAGGTCTCATGCTTTTGCATGAGATATCATGCTTTTCAAAAAAATCCCATGCTCTCATTATTTTCTCTCCAAATCTCATGCTTTTTAGCTTACGGTGACAAATATATATTAATTAGAAATCTTAACATAGTATAAAACAAAGTCGCTATCGCCCGTCCTGTCCCTATATGTGCTTAAATCTTTAAAACTACGCAACGGATTTTGAAGCGGTTTTTTTAAATAGATAGAGTGATTCAAGAGGAAGGTTTTTATGTATAATACATGCATAATATTATAGAGAAACACTGATAAATTAGAGTAGGGAGAACGAACGACCCAACCTAACCGGTCCCCGGCCCGTTCAACGATCGATCCGAAGCCGGAATAGACGAAGACAGACTATGTTTTATGCATGGATGTGAATTGTGGACGGGCCGGCAAACGGTTGAGTTTGAGGTTTGTTCGCCTTATTATCTCACGTTGTATAATGCCGGGCTGCAACGCAGGCCGGGTACACGCTAGTGAGTAATAAAATAAGTAGACAAATACAAATTTATTTTAATTGTTTACTAAATTAACAAAGTGAATATACAGAAAGAAAAATAATTACATAAATTGCTGAAATTGGCCATCATGGCTCCATAACCGGACAGGTGGAACCAGGCTTCATCCGAAAACACTGTTAGGTCTAATAAATCATTTCCTTCCAATAAATTTTGGGTGAACCATTAAGAGCAATTCCTGCGTCTTTCAAAATCTGCGGCTTGTATTTCTTGGAATACTTGCACTTTATAAGGAAATAAATTTAGCTGCTTCTTAAGAATAGTCCTGCATGTTCCATAAGATCTTCCCACTTCTTGGGACAAGCGTCTTATAGGTACAATTTGTTGGCGTATTTTGCATTATTTCACGAACGTTTGCAACAAGTTCTTACAGATGGTCTTCCTGTTCCTTTTTTGTGTTGTATAGAACCTGTTTCCCTAAACACAGCCACGATTCTTTTCAGGCAATGATAAAAATCCCCAGCAATAAAAGCAACGTTAGGAAAATGTTCGCGAAAATCGTCCATGCACATGCAAACCCGGATTGTATTGCCACTCACAATTTACTATAACCCGCTTCAACCATAAATGTTTTGTGCTGTTCCGTAAAGCCCATTGTGTGAATTGTTCAATAAATTGGAAAAATTAGCGATGAATCAAATTACTTGTAACGACCTCCAAAGATGACGGAATAACTGATTGATTGTTAATTCAGGTAGTTACTGACACCCAACAGGTATTAAGCTCTACGGCTAAGCATTACGTCCTTTGATGCAAATAATTTTTGCTCGCACGGAATAAAAAAAAAATATGTTTATCATTGGTAGTCTACTTAGCTACTACCAATTTACCTTTTTCTGAGCTTCTTTTTTAGGATTAACCCTCACTGACGTATTCGCCATTTTATTTTATTTTTTATTAGATTTCTTTAGACACATTATATATCTGTAGTGAAAGTGACGTTTTGAGCCAGTTACCTAAGTACAGGCAGTGGCGGCTCGTGGGGTAGAGCCACAGTGCCATGGCACTACCTGCCCTCCTGTCTAGCGTCCTGCCCTTTACAAATAACCAAAACCTATTAAAATTAATATTCTCGTTTTTAAAGCAATCAGCAAAATAATTTAAAAATGGAACACAGTCGGGTGCAAATTTCCATCTAAAAGGAAGCGATTATGCGTAAAACGGTAACGTAGTTTCCGCGCCAAGCACGACGAGGCACACGGGAGGTGACGAAACGCCATCACCTCAATAAAAAAAAACGTTGAAAAATTACCTTGAATGCAAGCAGGCAAAAATCTCGACGGGTAGCCAGGCTCTATTCGTTTGACCGTTTGATGTTAGACGTTTCAAACAGCTGATGTTCGCGTCGCCTCCCGATTTGTTTTCGTTCGGCCGGCGGCTGATTTAATGTAGGGTTAACGAACTTTTTATTTTAGAAATACATAAGTAATAAATACTATTAGATTTTTAAGGGAAACTTTATGGAAAAAATACTTGGGTGTGCGGTTGTGATGAATCAATAGACTATTTTGTTTTATGTGTGTTTTATTTTGTGGGAAGCAAACCTGGTCCCAAAAAGGTACAGATGATTTGGTCCATTTCTGGGACAAAATGAAGACACATGAAAAATCGAAGGTACATTTAAACAATATATTATTACTTAATTTTAGTATGCTTGGTAAAATTAACATTAAAACTCAATTAAATTCTGCATATCACAATGAAATAATGAAGAAAAACGAACAAATTGATAAAAACAGATACATATTAAACCAAATTATAAACTGCGTTCGGTTTTGTGGTGCATTTGAGTTGGCTTTGAGAGGTCATGACGAAAAAGAGACGTCGAAAAATAGGGGCATATTTCGTGAATTAATAAATTTCAGCTCAGAATTAGACAAAACTCTTAAAGATCATAATGAAAAATCGAAAGTATTTAAAGGAACATCAAAACCCTACAAAATGACTTCTGGACTGTATGTTAGATGTGTATCATGATGAAGTCATAAAAGAAATAAAGGACTCTCCGTTTATCGCAGATGAAACCACTGACATTGCTTGTGTGTTTCAACTTGTTATCGTGTTTAGGTATATTCAAGATATGATTGTAAATTCATAAATTAAATTAGGTGCCTTTTTGCTTATTTTTCCTACTTTAAAAGCAAGAACTATTAACAAAAAAGGGCGTGGAACCCAAAATTTTTTTGCCTGCGGCGCTAAGGGTTTACCTGGCCCTACTTCACTAAAATGGCACGAGCCGCCACTGAGTACAGGTAGCTACTTGTAAAGACATTTATTTTTACAACTACGTAAAACTAAATAAAATTGGTTTTTATTTATTATAAAAAGTATGTTAACAGAGGATTAAGTTTATGTTTAAGGGAAAAATAAACCTTGAATATAAAGTACACATCGACACGACACTTACATCACGAAACACAAAATTGGGTTGGCAGTCATGCACCTCGCGCTTGCACTAAAAGTACACCATACCATCAGACATCAATCACTCACCAACAACGGCAATCAGATGATGTTTTAAAATATTCCGTTCAACATAAACCACGCGGAGCAACGACAGATCATTGTTTTAAGTTAGTTCGTCTCTCTCTGTTCCGTTGTAGTAAGGGATAGACTATGTAATGCTCGCTGAAAGTTACCTAAACGATTTTTCCATATTATAAAATAGGAACTATTAGGAACTATTTAGTTACTAAAAAGTATCTATACAGGGTGGTCCTTAAGTAATGGGACACAGAGCAGCAGTAAATTATTCACTTCAAAACATAACGATTTAGCGCAATTTTTATAATCCGCAAATTTATATTAAGACAGACAGGGTGTCAAAGTTAAAAAAATTATTTCGAGTGTTTTAGATATTTTTAAAAGTTTTCGGAGCATTGGGTTAAAATTTGGTGTAGGGGGGTTTTTTGGGGGCGGTAAATAACAATCTGGGCTTATTTTTCTTCTATCGGATAGAGGGCGCTACGAGCAGCACTTTTCTTACTTTTGAACTGCAATAACTTGTTGTCACTAGGTATAATAAGACTTATCACTCCTAATTAATAATCTTACCACTTTTTACGTAAAAAAGGTACTCTTGTCAAATAACGCTAACGTTGATAGTTTTCGAAATATTTGCTATTTAAATGTAACATGTAAGGTAATACTTCTTATTTTATCCGAACATAAAACGTATTTTTTAAAAGTTTAACCAAAAAAATCGTTTTCTTCTTGTAAAATATTATAAACAAAAGTTTGAAATTTTGTGTTTTATTTACCCGTCAATTATTTAAAAACAACTTGTATTAAAGAATTCTTTCTGCTGGATCTCAAACAACGAAAAGGTCATTGAGTATTAAAATAGCAAATATTTCGAAAACTATCAACTTTACCGTTATTTGACAAGAGTACCTTTTTTACGTAAAAAAAGTCGTAAGATTATTAATTAGGAGTGATAAGTCTTATTATACCTAGTGACAACAAGTTATTGCAGTTCAAAAGTAAGAAAAGTGCTGCTCGTAGCGCCCTCTATCAGATAGAAGAAAATGAGCCCAGTTTGTTATTTCCCGCCCCAAAAAAAAACCCTACACCAAATTTTACCCCAATGCTCTAAAAACTTTTGAAAATATCTAAAAAGCTCGAAATAATTTTTGTAAATTTAACACCCTGTATCTGTCTTAATATAAATTTTCGGATTATAAAAATTGCGCTAAATCGTTATGTTTTGAAGTGAATAATTTACTGCTGCTCTGTGTCCCATTACTTAAGGACACCCTGTATTTTAGTTAAAAGAGGGTTCATTTTTAGTTTATTTTTTGTGCTAATAAGATAACCTTGTAGTAATTAAAAAATCATCTATTGGCACTGTATATTAAAAAAAAAACTTGTATTGAATGATTTTCCTCAGTGTATATGGCATTTACCCTGACCGCCTCTGGTAATATCATATAAATAATTCATAACCATTTTATACCAGAAATGGATTATTTTAAGTAATGATAGTCTACCTCGAAATGCTGACCGAAATTAACCACGATTGTGTTGGCTTTAAAATGAACATTATTACCCCGTTTACAAGAGGTGGGTGGGTCTTCCTAGATAGCGCATAGCGTGTCTAGAAGTTACTATACAGGGTGTCTCAAATTCAATAATTACAATTTAAATCTCGGTTGGGGTTGAAAAGATGGTTAACGTTTCTTGCTTGTAGAGAACTTAGGCGGGCACACTGTATATTAGCTAACAAAGTGAAAGTTATATATGTATATATGCCGATTTTTTGTTTGTTTTAAATATACCAAAATTTAAAAGAATTAAATACACACAAAACGGCATTTCATATCAGCGGTGAAATTTATCATAAAACTACTCTGCTTTAACTAGGTATTCACTAATAACATCCCAGATCCCAATGATACATGTGCATCGAGTTTGAAACACCCTGTATCATCAATGTAATTTATCTATGCCGGGGTAATAACAGTTGCCAACCCACTTCTTTGTATAATAAGTTCTTTAAAGTATTGGAAACAATAGCATTTAAGGTCGAACAATAAAACTTTCAATTCCCTAGTTATTATTAATGGCCTGTGTACTTATTTTAAAAGGCTATTAGGTATTTTTTATTTTTATTAAAAAAACGAATATATCGTTGAAAAATTAGTTATGAAATGGAATGTCCTGAATTTTTACTTAAAACTATGGTTTACGTACCAAGCTTAATACTCTACAGCATGCAGTCTCGACTTCAGGTTATGATGTATTGGTTCTGACCGAGACCTGGCTACCTGGTGACTTCTTTGATGCAGAGCTTGGTCTGGCTCGATATGTGGTGTATCGCAAGGATCGATCTGAAGCAACCAGCGCTCATAAGAGAGGAGGTGGAGCACAAATTGCTGTTGCTGAAACAATCTTAAGTTCACAATTGAGGGTGGATCCGGAAATTGAACAACTTTTCGTCCTGATCGGCACCGGTTCCCAAAGATGTATAGTTGGAGGAGTCTATCTGCCTCCTAGATCCCCATTCACTGCTTTTCATAAACTTTCCAAAAGTCTGTATGGAATTGTGACCGAGTTTCCCGAAACTCAGTTAGCTCTCTTGGGCGACTTCAACCTTCCTAACGTTGATTGGGCTGAGGATGACCTTGCTTCCACAGCTGTGCCTACGGAGCTGGCTCCCCTTTTCGAAACCAAAGCTATCAAACATAATATGTGCATTTCATTCCTTAAAACAGAAAAATACTATCTCTAATCAGAATGAAAAAATTCTGTATTTAATGCTTTCCCAATTTTCAAATATGGTGACGGTTCTGCCAGAGGAGCCCCTATTACCGGCTGATGTATACCACCCACCAATAGTTGTATCTCTTGAACTTTCTACCTGTTCCAATAATCCAGGTTTCCACAGTGATGAATTTTACATGGAATTTAATCGAGCTGATTACAATAAGTATATTTCCCTTATTAACTGGGACAACATATTTAGAAACAGACCCTTAGATCAATAATTAGTTAATAATTTTATTATATGTATGTACTTGTATCATGCTATTGATTTATTTCTACCCTTAAAAAATATATCTTTACGAAAGTTTCCTATTTGGTATTCTCAGCAGTTGAAAAATTTTATTATCATTAAAAAAATAGTACCTATACAATCTAGATTCAAAGATTCAAGTATGGTGATCACTTGGATTACCAGGAGTTTGCTAGGTTGAAGTCTCGTTGTAAACAACTTTCTAGAGAATATAGAAAAAAGAAAAGCACAAAGTCTTTCTCCACAATTTTTTATTAGAATAACTAGGCGAACCTAGAATAATTCATAATAATACAATTCGACATGTTTCGAGTGTAGAAACACTCATCATCAGGAAAACAAAGTGAAAGGTACAATGCTGATGTTGTTACCAATAGAGAAAATAATAGCGGGATTGAGCCGTAATGGAGCTTTCAATGGTGTACAAGAGGTGTAAAAATTGAATAGTCAAAAGACCGACAATCAAGACTTTAGCATACTGGAAAGTCAAGGGTTAGTGCAAAGGCCCTGTCTTGGGCAGAAAAATAAAGAGAGCAAAAGAAAAATTAGATAGTTTTAACAGACTTTGTGAAAATCATTTATTAAGTAGTGAAAAATCTTAAGTTTTATTCAGCTTTGTCAGAGACATGTAAAAGTATCGAAATAAGAGGGAAAGAAAAAGAAAAAAATTGTTTTTCATAAAAGTCAAAGGATCATTTAGCTTGAAGTAAAATACTGTTGGGGTACCAGGCTTTTTACGGCCCAGTTACCCCGGCAGGAGTCAAAACATACACATTTTGTGCAAAATTAATAGTTTTAAAAACTTTTTATCTCTCTACATTCACAGCCTAGGCTTTTGCAAAGGCTTCTTTTAATCTTCATTTAAGTAAACATGTATTAATACTTTAATGCAACAGCTTTTAATTATTACTTATTTATTGCATTAAAAATTCACTGGTATTGACTAATCGCTCCGAATACTTGAGCCATTACAATTCTGCACGGAATCGGAAATTTAATGCTATCTATCTCTTCTGTCTTTGTTTCACATTCATAAATGAATGGCTTTACTGCCCTACAATGGTAAAAAGCCGTATATGCAAATTTTACGTTTTGCGTTTTTTCAATTTTCCCCCGTAACTTTTTATTCTCTTTCGAACTCTATAATTACATTTTGAATAGCCCTTGTTGATTATTGTCTACATACATTGGCCAAATGATGTAAGCCCTAAAAAATTTTAATTTACAATGTCAAAAAACCTTATCCGACATGTTTTGAATACAATTCCTGTGTCAAACAGACTTATACAATTTATAAGGGTTTTCTCCAGCAAAATAGAAATATTTATACATTGGCAAAAGAATGTATGCTTTTATACCATGCATTTTATACCATTTCTCCTTTTCTTAATTTCTAAAGTTTACAAAAAAGGCAAAAAACCTTGTAAAAGTCATACGTGTTTGTGGTATGGTTTTCTTTAAACTTTTATTTTCTTTATGCAATTGCAATATAACGTATAAATAATATACGTTCGTTTGCCACTGTATTATATATGTCGTAGGCTGATAGCGAAATCCGTCATTTCATGAAACGCCTAGTCACATCATGAAGCGTGGCTAAAAGGTATATTGCAACTGGTCTGTTCGTTGTTCCCCAGAGCATTTTTTTCAATTTTTTTTAAATTTAATTTAAATTTTATTTTTATAAAATAATATTAGTTGAAAAAATTGAAAAAAATGCTCTGGGGAACAACGAACAAACCAGTTGCAAATATACCTTTTAGCGTGCAGCATGATATGACTAGGCTTTTCATGAAATGACGGATTTCACTATCAGCCTACGACATATACATTACTAGCGACCCGGCTTCGCACGCGGGTCTAAAATGTGTTTATTTACGACATTACATTAAAAACCTCTAAATTTATCAGTGTTTCTCTACAATATTATGCATGTATTATACATATAAACCTTCCTTTTGAATCACTATATCTATTTAAAAAAACCGCTTCAAAATCCTTTGCGTAGTTTTAAAGATTTAAGCATATATAGGGACGGACAGACAGCGACTTTGTTTTATACTATGTCATAATAATTAAAAGAAAAGTTGATGTCGGAATTTTACCTGAGAAGCGATCGGTTCATCGAGGTGTATTGTCAAAGAAGAAGGAAGACATTTTTAAAAAATTGCAGAAAGCCGTAGAAGATTTTGGATAAATTTACCAGAAAGTTCAACGTCTGAAGATTTAAATGATAAAAATGATATTACTTTCTAATTTGTTTATTTTAATTAATAAATATTATTAATTATTGTATTTAAATTCATAGCACCATAAAACTTTTGAGCAATAAACTACATTGGAAAAAAAACGTATAAGTACTTTACATTGGTCAGCCATTAATTTCTGCTTCAAAAATTGAAACTTTTAACAATGGCAAATAGACTTAAACGCACTTAAGTATTTTTTTGTTAGTATGAGAACTAAACCATTATTTTAAAAAAATGGATAAAAGACGTAAGCAACAGATTTTGCTTAAAACTACAAAAAAAAACAAGTACCTACCTACCTAAAAAAATAAAACTTACTATCTATATCCTTTACCGGAGAGTTTAAAATTGTTCCGTTGCCAAAACACAAAAATGGTGCAAAAGTACACTAATTTCAACTTTAAGTGGAGTTTTCTCAAAACTATAAAATTTCATTTACGGCTTTTTGCCAATGCAGGGCAGTTTAGTCTATTCTATAAAGGTCTATGGAGATAACCGTTAAAAGTAATGCCACCGTAGTCAGTTTCGAAAAAATCATGGCCATAAAAAAGTTTTTTTTTTTTAATATTTACCATATTTTATTTTTTGAGGAATCAAAAGTATTTCTAACTGAAACGTTATGACAGACTCTTGGATAGACTTTAACTTAAACTATCAGTTTGTTAACAAAAATATATTTCTTCTCAAACTTAAAATATTCAAAATGGGCCTATAAAGATTGTTAGACTTTCCCTCGTAAAATCTTCATTCAAAGAATATGGTTCCTCCTCCCCAGCACTCGGTCACGACTATTTTTATTATAAATTTGCAATTTTCTTTCTAAACAATAACAAACAGTTCAGTATGCTTATCATTTTTCCTTAACTTCTACTTCTGAAGCTTCATTTAAGTTACGTACCACCAACCATTTTGCCTCTTGCTAATATAACAACAACAATATTAGGTATATTTTCTATCTCCTGACCTGATGATGTGCGTTTCTACGCTAGAAACATGTACATGCCTTTAAAAATATAATTTCTTATTCTAGTAGACTTTTTGCTTTTCCTTTTGTTATTGGAAAAATTGTTGTCAATAAATTCAGGAAATGAAGAACTATGCCAAATAGTAAATAGAAGTAATAATTTTTTTGAAGAAATCAATGATATATCATTAAATAAATTAAAACTAGCAATTTCAAAATTAAATTCAAATAACAACTATAAATATTGAACAAAAAGGCGTTAAAAAAAAACATTTGGCAGCATTGGTTACCCATTATTAAATTTAATAAATTCTTGTTTAAAATATGGAAATATGCCTGATGAATTAAAATGTTCTTACAATACACCAGTGCCAAAAGTAAAAAACACTAAAAGATGGGATGAGATGAGGCCAGTTAAATGTTTTATGGGATATTGAGAAATTATTGGAAGAAGTCATATAAACAGTTATTAGAATTCATTGATGCCAACAAAATTCTGGTTTTCGAAAAGGGTACTCGACAGAGACAGCCATTCAATGTGTGCTTGAGACGTGGAAGAGATCAAGGGGAAAATGTTATAGCTGTATTTTTGGATTTTAAGCGGGCAATGCGGGCATTCGAAACAATTGACAGGGCTAAATTATTGAGTAAATTGTATCAGTATGGTATTCGCGGAAACGTTTATAAATGGTTTAAAAATTATTTAAGTAACAGGTCACAAAAAACAAAAATATATTCAAATAAAAAAATAAATAATATAGGAGTACCTCAAGGAAGTATACTAGGTCCAATATTATTTATTTTATACATCAACGATATGCCTTTAGTTTTAAAAATGTGTAAGTTACAAATGTTTGCTGATGACACCTTAATTTACATTAATGTTTTAAATATTTTTGATGGTCTAAATACTCTAAATTCTGAGATAAATATATTATTAAATTGACTAAAAGTAAATAAATTAAAATTAAATATTCCAAAAAATAAATGTATGGTTATGGGTAATAATTTAAATTGTAAAGATATAAATGTTGTAATTGATGGTGAAAAATTGGAATTAGTAAACAGTTTTAAATATTTAGGGATAATAATTATTGATTCAAAATTAAAAATTTTTAATTATTTTGAAAGTATCATAATAGGTATCGAAGATTGCCGGAAAAGTAGGTTATTTTAAAAGAATCAGTTCTAATTTAAGTTTGTTTTCTAAAAAAACTGTATTTAATACTATAATATTACCACATTTTCTTTATTGTTCTTCCATTTTATATTGTGCTAGTGAGGAAATATTTGACAAATTACAAATTTAAAAAAAGAAGGCAATGCGGATTATTTTAAATTGTGACAAATATACAAAAATAAATTTTATGTTAAAACATTTAAAGTGGTCGACTGTCAGAAATTTAATTTTTTATTTAGTATGTATCTTTATACATAAAATGAAAAATAATTTATTGCCTGATTGTTAAAAAAATTTTGTTCTTTTAATCATGACATGACCATCATAATTATAAAACACGAACTGATCAACATTTTTTGTGGATAGAGTGTCTAAAACATTAGCTTATAAGTCTATTTTTCATAAAGGTTTGATAAAATATAATAATTTGGAAAATTCTATTAGGTCTCAAATATCATTAAAACTATTTAAAAAAACTTTAAAATTACATTTATTTAAAAAACAAAATGATGCGTAATATTTGATACAATTTGCAAAATGTTTTAACTTTTCTGTCTGTTTTTGTTAAAAGAAGGTTCCGTTTTAAGATTAGAAATAAATCTATAAAAATGTTGTAAAAAAATGGATTAAAAAATATTTAATTGTAGCTTTTTTGCTAAATAAAACATGTTATTACTATTACTACTACTAACTACTACTTCTGAAGCTTTATTTATGTTACTTACAACCGAGTACCTCCAACCATTTTGCCTCTTGCTAATACCAACAACAATATTTAAGTAAGTATATTTTTCTATCACCTAATATAATAATATAGTTTTTGCTTTTCTATTTTCAATATGTCCCATAAAAAGTAAATCAAACATTACAATAACGCAGGCGCGGATACAAAAACTTTTCAGGGCACCCTTGTCAGTGTGAGTAGGCGAAAAGCCCGAAAATTTTTTTTTAACTATACGACCAAATTTTAACAAATTTGGTCAATAATTTAGAGCAAAATTTTTAAAATCGACTATGTATTGAGATTTTTCACTAATGTCAGTTTTTTTCTCAAACAATGTTCTTATATCCATGATTTCTAAAAATAAAATACTAACATTTTAGTAGGTATGTCCTACTTTAAGGAATAATAAAAAAATATGATTTCATAAAATTGTAATAGAGTTGCTAGATATATAAAACTCAAAGCGCAACTCAAAACCCCGAAGGGGCCCGAAAGCGCGCCTGCAAAAGGAGCACGTGATGCGAATAGGAAGTAGTGAAACATTTATTGGTTCTCATTCTTAAAATTTTAGTATTTTTTTTATATTATGCATAACAATACGTATAACAAGTAATAAATCACAGGGAGTAGAACCTAAAAACACCTCTAATAAAAATTAAAGGGCTAATTTTCTTTAAGAAACTCCCACACTGCCATTAAGCGCTCAATCTGGCAGCCCTGTAAACAGTGCCTATTATATAATATGTGATTTGTATTTAATTTTTTTTTTGGACAATAAATTAAAATTTTTTGAAATTTTTATTTAGAACGAATTCTCTGGAAGGTAAAATCACAAAAATTAACCCCCTCCTAAATGCACCTGTTTTGTTTTGTATTTTTTATTTTTCCCATTTGAAAACCAAGCACCATGATTCAAAAAAGGGCGTGGCACCCAAAAAATTTTCACCTGCGGCGCTATTTTTTTAGCGTTCTATTTAGAACGAATTCTCTAGAAGGTAAAATCACAAAAATTAACCCCCTCCTAAATGCACCTGTTTTGTTTTGTATTTTTTATTTTTCCCATTTGAAAACCAAGCACCATGATTCAAAAAAGGGCGTGGCACCCAAAAAATTTTTAGCGCCTTCGGCGCTTTTTGCCTCCCCCCCCCTGGGCAAAATCCTAGATCCGCGCCTGCAATAACGTTATAAATAATTTAATTCCAGCGCCGATAAATACAGTAAATTAGATTATGTCGGAAACGAAAACATAATTAATGATGAACGAATTATATTACCGCAGTTAATGAAAAAAATATGCAAAGCTGGGGGCTGTCACTAGAAAAATTCGACACGGGTGTTGATGTAATTTGTGTGATTTTCAAGACAGGCGTTAAAAATACAGCCCTACCGACTTATTCCGGATGTCACTCCACAACAATATCTCTATTAGCTATTGTGCCGAGTCTATTAACTTGTATTTATAAAAGCCCATTGTGACGATGGTGAGGCAGGCAACAAAGGTATTAACCACTGTAGAAGCCCGGTCATGATATTTTCATTTAGGAACAACCCTAACTATAATACCTACCTACCAGTACTTTCGTGCAGTAGGTAATTCTTTTCAAATTTGTTTTTCTTTAATTTGAAGGATGCGTGATAATGGTCTACCGCAACATCTTATGGTTTAGTCTTTGGTGTAAAGCCGACTATCATTAATGTTCAGAAACTTATTGATTTATTAAATTCATCATGGACTACCTAAATGCCAAGAAAGGAAATTTGATAATTGAAACAATACCTACTTTGAATTTTTGGGAAGAATGCAGTTGAGTTTTTAATTAATTAATTTTTCGGTGCAACAATTGACATAACATGAAAAAGATTAACGCATAATTTGATAGGTGAATAGTGAAATAATTTAGTTATATTTATGTAGTAATCTGCATGATACAGAATTAAATATTTCTAGCGGAACAGTTATGTTCTTGTCTGATTGTCAATATTTTAAATATCACTCATCATAAGTTTAGTATATAGTGAGCGCAATATAAGGATATTGCATATTATAGGGTAGTGCTAGTAGTAGTAACATGTTCTATTTAGCAAAAAGCTACAATTAAATATTTTTTAATACATTTTTTTAACAAATTTTTATAGATTTATTTTTAAATTTTAAAACGCAACCTTCTTTTAACAAAAACAGACAAAAAAGATAAACATTTTACAAATTGTATCAAATATTACGTATCATTTTGTTTTTAATTAAATGTAATTTTAAAGTTTTTTTAAATAGTTTTAATGATATTTGAGATTTAATAGAATTTTCCAAATTATTATATTCTATCAAACCTTTATAAAAAAATAGATGTATAAGCTAAGATTTTATTCACTCTATCCACATAAAAATTTTTATTTGTTCTTGTTTTATAATTATGATGATCATAATTAAAAGAACAATTTTTTTTTAAACAATCAGGCAATAAATTATTTTTAATTTTATGTAAAAAGATACATACCTACTAAATAAAAAATAAATTTCTTACATTCAAACAATCTAAATTTTTTAACATAAAATTTATTTTTGTATATTTGTCACAATTTAAAATAATCCGCATTGCCTTATTTTGTAAAATTTTTAATTTAACAAATATTTCCTCACTAGCACAATATAAAATGGAAGAACAATAAAGAAAATGTGGTAATATAATAGTATTCAATACAGTTTTTTTCAAAAACAATGTGATACTTTCAAAATAATTTAAAAAATTTAATTTTGAAACATTAAATATTCCTAAATATTTAAAACTGTTTACTAATTCCAATTTTTTACCATCGATACAACATTTATATTTTGACAATTTAAATTATTACCCATAAATCAAAATTATCTTATGCAGCTGAAATTTTGCATGTGGGCTAGAAAATACATTTTAAAAAACTTTTTCTAATAACTTTTTTCGATATTTTCAGAAATACCTAACCCTACTTTTGAATTATTTTTTGGAAACAATTAAAATTTGACAGATAGTGCGAATCACGTGACTACTATTTTTTACTTAATTTTTATCTCGATCGAAGCAGAACTTGATGCAAAAGTCAAATTTCGAATAAAGCTATTAATAAAAATGCGGACTTTACTGGTCACACTGTATAATTTCATTATTTATTTGCAAATTATGCGGGAACAGACCATTATAACTGATAGTTTTAAAAATAATAAATATGCCAGTCAGTTTTCTTAAGATTTGACATCGCCAAGAAAAAACGCGTAAGTATAACAAAATCAATTATTAAAATAAATATTTTATTAATAGTTCCTGTATTGACAAACCATTCAAAAATTTTAAATACCATACCAACTTATATTTTTTATTTAATTCCATTAGGCATAATTTATTCGTTTAAATTAAAAATTACATTATTAATATTGTTTATGACATGCAGAATACAGGCAATATAATAAAAAAAAGGCCTGTGGAGGAAAAGGCCACGCAGGGCGTGAACTAAGTGTGGGGTCTGAAGGGCATATATAATTATTAAGACACCTTTTGTCTGTGGCCAGCTGCCACTATGGTCGTTCACGTTTAGAAAAATATATACTGAACAGGTCTACTTAATGGCAGCATTGTCGATATTGCAAGGAACCACGATACAGTGGGTCACAACTTAAAATTAAAAATTATTATTTAGGTGTGTAAATTGAAAAAAACAAAATGAATAATTTCCTCTTTTATCACATTCATCGCCGTCGTATGAACTAGCCCATCAAGATAGGCAGGCCTAAAGTTTCAAATTTTTTTTTTCTTAACAATAACTCAAACTAAAAAATGAAAAATAAATATAGTTTCAAAAAACTAAAAAACACGCTTTAATAATTAATCAAACTAGAAAGCGGAAAATAAATATAGTTTAAAATAATTCTTGAAATTCTTAATATAGACAAAAAATAATAATGAACGATAAACATTAGTATTATTGTGAAAAAAAGCGTGGGGTGCTCGATATACGAAAAATATAGCACAAAGCGACCCACGGTTTTTTCACAATAATACTAATGTTTATCGTTTATTATTATTTTCGGCCTATATTAAAAATTTTAAGAATTATTTTAAACTTGGTATATTTATTTTCCGCTTTTTAGTTTGATTAAATATTATTAAAGCGTGTCTTTTAGTTTTTTTAAACTATATTTATTTTTCATTTTTTAGTTTGAGTTATTGTTAAGAAAAAAGTTTTTTTTTGAGTAGATTGAGCTAGATTAGTAGATTATTGTATTGCCATCGGTTCTTGATAAGTCTACAAAATTTAAATTAAATCTGACCGTTTGAACTGGGTCAAAATCGGGTTCAAAGAAGTCGGTTACAAACAAACATACATATACATACATAATATAGTTTTTGCTGAAGAAATTGTAAAAGTTGCCCTTCAATTTATTTTTACTTGTATACAGCTAAAATTTGCCCCAAATTCTTGCCAAAAAATTGGAATTTCTTCTCAATTTTTGATCAAGTTGGAAAATAAAATGGTAATTTCTGGCATCTTTATTAGTTGCAAACCTAACAGATTTTAAGGATAGAAAATTGTTTTTAAGGGTTTGTTTAAAAATGATTCGTCGTCGTGTTTTTAGTTCAAAAAGGAAAAGAACAAGTCAATTAAACTATAAAACTTATAAAATCGAATCGAATCGAATCGAAAAACAACAAACAAAACCAGCAAAATAACAAATCTTCGATGTTATCGCTTACGTAACCTCAAGTCAAATATTAGTGGTTGTATAACTTGTATCTATTGATTTTTACAATTTGGCAAAAACGTGGGTACGTGTAAACCATTTTCAAGCACATTTCTTGTTCAAGAATTTGAAAGAGTTTTTGCCCGAGAACTTGACCCGTGGAATACCGGCTTTATTAAAAAGCCTAATGTCATGCACACATTTTAACCAAAAAATTATCTAACCAGCAACTTTGACAGAAATAATTTCTCACAATTGGAGTGGCTCGGTTAGCTTACTTTTACTAATCAGGAAACTTCAATTGTGTAATGTGTAAATGTTTGCCAATGTAGCAAAGTCGCCTGGCCAGTTACCTATTGTTAGAAACCTTAGTGCAACCAAACATTAGGCTTGTATGCCACCATAAGAGGCTTTTGGATTTAGAATCGAAATACAGGAACTGACTGTAAAATACTTCTGTGCACGTTATTTTGTACTAATAATAGCAATACCCTATCATACTAAATACTTATTTCTAAAACTGTTTATATTTCAATCAGAGTCATTACAAGCACAAACACAATTCACTAAAGTATGCAAAAACTAAAAATTCGTTAATATTAAACACCCACAATCCACATTGGTAAAGAAAACTACAAGGAATTCACAGAGAAACCAGAGCCGATTATGGAGTGTATTTTAAGCATTAAGCTAAATAATGACAGGCCGATATCAAGAGGTTTGTGCGCATGCCCGATGCTGCTGGGAGGGAAGGCAGCTGACCGGCGAGCCGTGCGCTCGGACGTATTTTTTTACCCATAAAACGTAACTTTTGTTTGCGCAGAAGATAAGCTGTAGGTATCTAAAGGCTAATGTCTATGTTCTTGAGTAGGTACCCAGAATTACATGCGACCAAAGAAACTAAAATATTAATTTCAGGTTTCCTAAAAGTCCGAACACAAGATACCTACTTACTATCTCAAATAAAACTATATTTAAAAATTCACAGATCTTGCACCTTACGCAAGCATCCTATGTATTGAAAATACCTGACACAGCTTTAAAAATTAAAGCCCACATTCTAATTTGAATTTGTATTTTGTAAAAGTTTAAAAAATGTTCTTTAATTCTACAGGGTCCGCCCAAATTTGGTTAATAAATGGGATAATTTTTTATTATTGATTTCTCAGAAAATTTTATTCTACATAAAAGTTTTGCATCTTGAGTAAATCATTTTGACGTATTAAAATCTTCTGTGGCATATACAGGGTGAATATAAAATAGAAAAATATTTCGTCAGTGACTCAAAATTTTTTAAAAATAATTAAAGCCCACATTTTAATTTGTATTTTGTAAAAGTTTCAAAAATGTTCTTTAATTCTACAGGGTCCGTCCGCTGTTTCAGTTTTTAAATTTTTAAAAATTTTTGAGTCACTGACGTCATATTTTTCTATTTTATATTCACCCTGTATATGCCACAGAAGATTTAAATACGTCAAAATGATTTACTCAAGATGCAAAACTTTTATATACAATAACATTTTCTGAGAAATCAATAATAAAAAAATTATCCCATTTGTTAATCAAATTTGGGCGGACCCTGTATATGCAATTATTGTGCTCCCACTTTTTGCCTCCCACTCTTTTTTTTCGATATAATATTCCGATTTAAATAACGTGAACTTACCTTATTTAACAAAATTATTATGGCAGTCTTCAAAACACAAATATACATAATTATATAACTTATCTCAATAAAACACTTTTTAACAAAATTATTATGGCATTCTTTAAAACACAACCTAAAACTAAACATTATTTGCTTGCCGACTTACGCTGTTATTCATATTTATATTTACCAAGTATTATCAGAATATTATGTTACAAGACCGCTCGAGATATTGCGGTGTTGGGTCGCGACAGATCGACACCGCGACTCCAATGCAAAGTTTGCATAAAAACGATCCCAGTAGTATTTTCAATACTAAAAGATAGTCGATATTGCTATGCTTGTGGATGGAAAAATAATTTTTGTCCAGAATTCAGTAAACCAGTCCCACAGTAAAGCGATGAAAAAGCAATTTTCGACACGTCTTTGTTAGTAATTGTTAGATTATTGACTAGAAACTAGAAACGGCGTGTTTTTGGAACATAACAGTGCTCCATAATAAGATTTAAGAGCTGCGACAGAGCAAAAACTATTCTATTATAAAATATTTTTACCTAAATATATTCGTCGTGAATAAGCATAACAAAGCATGATTAATTTTTTTCTGCACTGCGTATACACTACGTGTAAGTTGCGCTGAATTAAGATATTAGTTGTGAGTAGAACATCCAATTATTTTTTGTAAAGTTGGTTTTGTACATTAATTATATACCTAGGTATAATATATATTTAGTAAGTAAATAGTATTACAATTTTTTTGTTATAACTTTTGAAGATTATAAATTCTCTAAGAGTATTAGAGTAAAATGATGACAAGAATAAAACAAAGGCATGTAATAATATGACCAGTCTAAATATTTTAATGACATTACCAAAAACATAGGTACACTGACACTGAGGAAAATGATCTAATACAACAGGTTTGCTAAGACATAGTTTGTATTGATAGCCTATTTTGTATTAACCCATATTAAATAAATTGTTAGTGTATCAAACCCGCTTTAGTGTTATATCAATTCCAGATTTGCTAGAACAGTGTTTTTATTGGTAGTAATCAGTTCCATTAGCAGCACAGTCTTGTTGAATAATAAACTACTTTTAATACAGAAATTTTATTTAGAAATAAATCGTATCTTCTCAATGCGACGCATTTTGTTCCCAGTAAAGCGGTTTCTCTACAATTAAGAGAGCAGGACAGCGTCCCTAAAAACGAATTGTATCAGTTAGAACCTATAATCCACCAAGACGTTGGTGGGAGTTTGTAACGATCGGCAATCGCTGTGTGCCGTAGTATTAGTTTTAACGTATTTGTTGCACAGGTCACATCGTTGTTCGGAGTCTTCTAGTTGCCCTGTTTGAATTTGAACTTTATCGATTGTACCAATACCTGTTTCAATTGATTTATATGTACTTTGTATACGTTTTTTAAAACTTTGCATGTCAGATAAAGCAGTAGAAGATTTTTATTTCGCACAACCCATCATTAGTATTGAATTTTATAATCTATGGACGAATTTTACGATCTCAGTAAACCATGTTGCGTAATAGATAATCATATTCAATGTTAAAAGACAAGAACAATAGCACACTAGAAGCTATTTAAATTTTTGAGAACTCTGCAGTCCTGGTTTTTAGTGGTAAGTATATGCTTTATTAATCGTAGCAAGCAAATATTATTATGATTACCTAATGTCAAGTTTCATTACAATTGCCAGTCGGAACTAATAATAAAATATACTTACTATTATAGTACCTATATTACATAACAAGTGTTAAAAGTGATACTTTTCAAACGAGGAGGTATTTAGCACGAGGCGTCAGTCGAGTTCGGAAATTCTACGAGTGTGAGAAAATCACTTTCACACGAGTAATGTACACAATTTTTCCTGCGGCCATACAAAATAATCAAAAAGAGTTTGATTTGTTTTTAATAGTTGGTAGTCATCACCATTGTGTTAAACAAATTTTTTCAACACTACAGTTGAAATAGTTATTTTCCTAACAAGTGCGCAAAGTGATACTTTTCCACACGCAAGTACAGTTGGACGAACGACGCGAAGCGGAGTTCGGATAAGTTCTTGCGTGCGGAAAAGCACTTTGCGCACTTGTTAGGAACAACATTTTTCCTACGAGCTTCATATCAGATAACAACAAAAATAAAAATATGATAATTTATTTAATAATTTTTAATTCGACTTTAAAGAAAGAACTATAATATACTTACAACTAAAAATTACATAACAAAAAAAAATAATAGAAAATTAAAAAATTACATAACAATAAAAAAAATAATAGGAAACTTAATTATTTGTTTATAACATTTATATTTATCGTCAGAGCTGCTCATTTTAACAGTGTTTATATATATTCCCTACCAAGGAGATTTTTGAATAGTTTTACTTTTCCGCACCCAGTGCGGATAAAAGTCTTATCCGCACTAGTGCGGAAAAGTGTAACTTTGCACACAAAAATGCGTGCGCAAAGTACTACTTTGCGCACGCTCGTAGGAAAAATGTATTTCAACTCTAGAGTTGAAAAAAATAAAAACAATGCCCACTTACACATTTTAACTTACCTAGATTTAAATAAAAAGAACAGCTTTTTCTCCTATTTGCTAACGCACATCCTACCTCCTATCTATGTACACTATACAGTGAATAAATTTCGTTTCTGATTTTTTAGCTGCTTGCATTCTTTCAATAAAACAGTAATATACGTAAATATACATACAAAAACAACAAAACACAAAACTAAAACATAACCTCTACATTATAGAAAGATAGAGATGGAGTTAAATATCGATAGCTTGTTAATTAAAAGTTTTATCAATATTCGATTTGTTTTGAATATTGTTAAAATAAATTTACTTACATAAAGCACATTCACTTGTCCCATATCCTTAAACAGTGTATGGATATTTTTATCAGAGATAATTGTAAAATTATAAATCGGTATTTCCTATATTCTATTTCTGCTCTATAGCTGCCCCTTTTTTTCTGTGGTTGCCTGATATCTTTTCCTTTTTTGATATAATATGTAATATTATTATTTTTTATATAAACTCTTATAAGGTTCCCAAAAAAAAAATTAAAATAAAGGATTTTTTCTATTTGACGTTCATAATAAGTTCATTATAAAATTGAAATGAAGTTCATAATGAAGCTATTTCGATACGCGATTTTTCTTTATTTGATTTTGGTAACATTGAAATTGAAAAATTGACGTAAAATCACGTCTTTTGAAATTCCCAAAAAAATTAGCAAAATCGCCCGAATTTCCGAACGCTCTGTATATGTACCGAATGTACAAGGATCACACAACGTATTCCGTCCAATTTCAAATCTCATATCGCTAAAATAACTTTAGAATCTCGTGGTGAAAATGGGTCAATAAATCAAAAAATGACAGTTCGCAAAATAATTTTTGTTGTCCAGAGGTTACTATGATAAAAAATAGTATTACCAACATAAAATTTAGACATAAAAATTTGAAGGGTTTATTTTCTTTTTAAATATGTATTTGTTATTGAAAAAACTACAAATAGAAAAAATAGTATAAAGCACGTGGTTCATAAGGCGTTTTAGCGCACGTGTCAACAATAATAATAGACGCGGGCGCTAAAACCGCTTCTTATGAAACGTGTACTTTAATATACTATTTTTTTTATTTGCAGTAATGCCCTAGTGTACTTTTTTTGTAATTTTTTTAAATAGTTTTGCTGTCAAATTCGTTGGCATCTGCTGTTTTATATAATAACACACGTATTAAAAGAAAATATTTCAACACGCCTGTGATATAAAGGACTTTCTTTTTACTCATTTTCATAGGTGGTCGTAAGAAAAATATGTTTCATTAAAAAAACTGAAGTTAATACAACTAGCATTTTTATTACCACCCTCCTATATCTTTTAAATCTAATAAAACATGCACTTTAAAAAACTGAATTAGCCTGGTTTGTGCGATTCTTGATTGGCGGTATTCTATGTTTAAAAGGCTAATACGTTTTTTATCATAATGCAACACATAAAATCGTATAAAGAAATATTAAACCCTAATTTCTTTCCTATCAAATAACTTTAAAGGCAACGTAATTTAATTCTAGATAACAGATTACTTCCCCTTAAAAAAGGACTGAGGTAATCAATAACCCTAATCTCATTAGACTTAGTTGTCACGTTATCCTATAACTCTCCAGGTTTTGTTCCTTGCCCATATCAACCAGCAGTTGGCAATGTAGCTTGAAAATCGTCAACGCGATCCTTTAGAATAGTCATTGGCGTGTAAACCCAACAGACGTTTTTAAATAAATATTTAATTATTTCGTCGTAGAAAGATTTTTATCAAGAATTGCCCATAGACATTTACCTTTAGATACGCATAGCTTATCTCCTGCGCAAACAAAAGTTTATGGGCGAAAAAATACGTCCGAGCGCACGGCTTGCGCGCCGGTCAGCTGCCTTTCCTCCCAGCAGCATCGGGCATGCGCACATACTTCGTGTTATTGGCCTGTCCTTCTTTAGCGATAAGCTCAAAATACACTCCAGAACCAACTCGGCGCCATTTTTGTTGTTATGTTTTAAAGTATCTGTGGAGTCCTTGTAGTTTTCTTTGCTATTGTGGATTGTGGGTGTTTAATATTTACGAATTTCTATTTTTGTGTGGTTTAGTGAATTGTGTTTGTGCTTTTAGTGACTCCGATTGGAATATAAATAATGACAAGTAACAGCCGTTGTATGATTTTATTATGCCCAAATAGGGATAAAATACCTGGTATTTCGTATTTTCAGTAAGTATGAAGAGACTGCTATAAGTGAGCTATCGTTATTTTGTATATATCATTTATTTTTGCCGAATCTAAGCACCAATAATAAGTAAAATGCTTCACTTACTTTTTATTTTTCGCAGTCCTACTGGAGGTTTTAAACCAAGAAAAAAGTATTATAATATTTATTCATACATGCATAACAGGTATTATACCGAAGTATTTAGTATGATAGGGTATTGCTATTATTAGTACAAAATAACGTGCACAGAAGTATTTTACAGTCAGTTCTTGTATTTCGATTCTAAATCCAAAAGCCTCTTATGGTGGCATACAAGCCTAATGTTTGGTTGCACTAAGGTTTCTAACAATAGGTAACTGGAACTGGCCAGGCGACTTTGTGACATTGGCAAACATTTACACATTACACAATTGAAGTTTCCTGATTAGTAAAAGTAAGCTAACCGAGCCACTCCAATTGTGAGAAATTATTTCTGTCAAAGTTGTTGGTTAGATAATTTTTTGGTTAAAATGTGTGCACGACATTAGGCTTTTTAATAAAGCCGGTATTCCACGGGTCAAGTTCTCGGGCAAAAACGTTTTCAAATTCTTGAACAATTATATTTTTTACAATAGAATTTATGAACATTTAAAATGTACAATTGTGGAAAAAGTTATTATTCTACATAATATCCTCCTCCAACCTGCACACATTTATCCAAATTAGAAAAAAAATTAAATAGATATAGGTCAGCACTCTCAGGTTTTCATTTTGAATGTTCATAAATTCTATTGTAAAAAATAAAAACCAAAAATTCAGATTTCAAATTTTGAATTTGGGCTTTATTTTGGATAATAAACAACTGTTTTATAAACATTTTGTCTTAAAATAAAATATAAGGGTACCTACTTCTCTCTTAAAGCATTTCATGTTTTCCTAATTTATCAACACCCTGTACATCTAATCAAAAATTTTTATATGGTACCTAAATTCATTTTCTCGACAAGCAGAATTTTTTGTAAAGAATAAGTTTTCGTCGTAAAATCAACAATACAAATCTTTTTCCTCTTGTCAACTCCATCCGGGGACACACTGTATAATTTTAAATGGTTGCCAACTTTTTTTTAAGAAAAAAAAAAATAATTTCCGGACCAGACAGCCTTCCCTAATTCCCTAAATCCCTATTTTAATAACACATCTCTTAAGGTGGGAGTATCAACATGCTTGCCAACCTATAACCTATTTCACGTAGATTTATTTATGTTTTCTAGCTTTTATAAAAAATTTAAAGAAAATCAGTATCGACTTGATATTCTATAGGTAATAATTGACATATTTAATAAATATCAAGGAATTTCATAACTTATTTTAGGAGAATTGTATAGCGAAAAATATCGGGTAAGATTTTTTTTAACATTATTATGTCATTGTCACTCATTGTTCTTTCACTATACAATTCTTCTAAAATTAGCAATGAAAGAAATTGATATTTTTGTAATATATCAGATACTACCTAAATAATGTACCGACGATATTGAATTTCTTTAAATGTTAGTTATTAAAATAATAAACTCAAAAAATCAATGCGAAATAGGTTATAGGTTGGCAATAGATTAAATGACGTTGAGAATTCAACCTTAAAGCATTCTAATTTTTTTTATATAGGCCTGTGAAAATGACCCAATTCAACAATTTTGATGGTAACATAAATTATTGTGATGATTTACTAGCAAAAAAGTAATCATTTGCGAACGTCACTGGGTGTTACCATTTACACTAAGCGCTAGATTAGGTGTAGCGAATGTGGGTTCCATAAGGTAAATTGGTGAAGCGTTTTTAATTAACTTATTAAATCTTTTGATGCTTTTATAGAATCATGGCGATACGGCCTTTCCTAAAAAGACATTAATTACAGGGCAGTGTATGTAGGCTACCCTTTTTCTAGATCATAATACGTATACACGCACATAATGTATAAGTTTGAAACATGTTAAAATGGTATGAACCGACATTAAAAAAGGAGAAGTTGGTATTTGTTATGTAGGTATGTACTTACCATTGCTGCCATAAAATACGGAGACAAAAAAAAATTGCTTTAATCCCCTGGACTATTATACAGTGTCACCAGTAAAGTCCGCATCCAATGGGATTTTTTTTATTAATAGCTTTATTCGAAATTTGACTTTGGCATCAAGTTCTGCTTCGATCGAGATGAAAAGCAAAAAAATAGTAGTCACGTGATTCGCATTATCTGTCAAATTTTAATTTTTTCCAAAAAATAATTCAAAAGTCGGGTTATTTCTGAAAATATCGAAAAAAAGTTATTAGAAAAAGTTTTTTTAAATGCAGTTTCTAGCCAACACGCAAAATTTCAGCTGGATAGGATAATTTTGATTTTTTACCTATATTTTGTAAATTGCACCACTTTTGCAAAATAAGACTCAATGCAATCTACACAAAACTTCTCAGTTTTGACAATGCTTTATTTGAGATGCATGCATTTTCTTTAAAGTAGCGCTATATTAAATGTGTGTTTTTCTACAAAATCAAAATTGGGCTATTAAAATTTGGTCGCATGTGATGCAAAGTTTATTTGTTTTTGACCCTGTATAAGGTAACTTCATAAAATAAGTATTTTTGAAAACGTAGTTTGTGTCTAAAAGTAATACACCTTAATATTAAGACAAAAAGAAGTGTTCATTAAGTGGAAAATAAATTTTAGTTTAACTTAACGTAAAGTTTATCTATTTTCAACGATTTAATTTAAAACCCCTTTATTTTATTTTGTATTTTTTTACTTTCAGACACAAACTACGTTTTCAAAAATACTTATTTTATGAAGTTACCTTATACAGGGTCAAAAACAAATAAACTTTGCATCACAAGCGACCAAATTTTAATAAGTAGCCCAATTTTGATTTAGTAGAAAAACACACATTTTTAATATGGCGCTACTTTAAAGAAAATGTATCTGAAATAAAGCCTTGTCAAAACTGAGAAGTTCTATGTAGGTTGCGTTGAGCCTTATTTTGCAAAAGTGGTGCAATTTACAAAATATAGGTAAAAAATCAAAATTATCTTATGCAGTTGCATGTGTGCTAGAAACTGCATTTAAAAAAAACTTTTTCTAATTACTTTTTTCGATATTTTCCGAAATAACCCCACTTTTGAATAATTTTTTGGAAAAAATTAAAATTTGAAAGATAATGCGAATCACGTGACTACTATTTTTTTTGCTTAATTTTCATCTCGATCGAAGCAGAACTTGATGCCAAAGTCAAATTTTGAATAAAGCTAATATAAAAAAAAATCCCATGTGATGCGGACTTTACTGGTGACACTGTAGAAAAATCTCCCGGTCGTCCGGACTAACTCTGGAAATTTCGATTTTTGCTCCAGAAAAAAAAAATAACATTTATTAAAGCCCCACCTTAAGGCCTGCCTGAAACTTTTTCCAATTACAACGAAGTTTAAAATATGCTATTATGATTTACTACTTAAAACGTTTTTTAATTAAAAATTATGTATAAAAAATAATTTTCATGCAAATTTAAACAAGAAAACAGAATTTTTTAAACCAACAATAACTTAGTTCATATCGTAATATTAATATGGGTTTTATGTCCAGCAATATATTTTATGGAAGGATTATTATTACCTAATTACTAAAGTACAGCTTTTACTAAACCAATCGGTGTTGGCCTTGTAGAACAACTTCTTCCGGTAATTTTCTCATGGTGTATTATGTTTATAGAAGCAGTTATTAAGTAGGAAATAACATTTTCCATTACAATATTCTAATGCATTTTTTGTCGTCAAAAAGGGATTCAGAAGGAAAAATTTTGTTCGTACGTTTCGACGTTTTTACGTATTTTTTACACGCAGTACGCAAATTAAATTAAATTGATCGCAAATGAAGAGCATGAGTGTGTTCTTCTCAGTAGTTTTTAAAAATATTTCGTAAACCTGTTATTGGGAGATGAGAGATTATTATTTATAATTTCTTTACCTCAAATATTGGCTTACCAATTCATTTTACATTAAAATTGTATAAGAATATTTTGAAGGTATGATGGACTTGTACACCAAATTTCATTGTTTTCTGATAAGCCATTTAAAAGTCATTTAGAAAAATCTCGTAAAATATTTAAAAATTTATTACGGCTCAGATATACATAATATACCATACCCTAATGAAACCACCAGTAATAATTATTATAATGTGAAATGTTAGGTAGGTACTAAACATTTTATTAATTTTAACAGGTTTTACAGTATTTAAGAAAAGATAAAGATAAAAAAAAAATAAAGAACTTTATTTATTTCAATATTTAAAGAAAAGTGGAAAAACAACCCGTTACAAAAAAACATCTATTGAGACAACTACTAGTTTAAATGGAAACTTAATGTTTCCTAATCAGATGCTCAAACAATCATTCGTTTACATCCAAGCAAGATCCTAAAGCGTCATAAAATTCAGTTCTTACATTATGAAGTAGATAAGCAGATTGCACACCACTAGAATTGCAATGTTCTTCCATATTTTGATAACGCCGCACATTTTTATAAATAACACTTTTAATGTAACCCCACAGAAAAAATCGTTTGATGAATGATCAGAAGAGCTAGCTGGCCAATTTATGGTGTTATTGTGCGTCTATCGAAAACGTTTCGTTGGACATATTCCCTTACTTCTCATGCATTGTGCACAGCATAACCATCCATTTGACATCAAATATCTCAGTAGCAACTTTTTCTAATTCAGGGTAAGTTTGATTTTGTAAAAGTTCCAAAAAAATTTCTTGTCACAATTTTTGTTCCAAAAAGAAAGGTCCGCAATAATCTGATATCCAATTATGCCCGCCCAAAGATTAACCTTATTTAAAGGGTATTAAGTCCTTTCTCGTACATTTTCTGTAGGTACTTATTTAAATATTAATCCATAATTTATAATCTATGCTTATATACAATTTTGAACATTAGGTTCGATGTGTAAGTAATGTAAAGGTGCAATCGTCAATAAACCATGCGTGAGACTTCCCTATCGTTATTAAGGTACCCATTCCATAAGCTCAAAACAATTGCTCATCGTATTTCATCACCTTCCTTCAAATCCTGATGTTTTTAATATTTATACGGATGATATTTACTGATGATTAATTTGGCCTGATGCTTTCCTACAGTTTTGTCAAGAAGCCTGCTGCTGATTCCATTATCTTCTTCTACATGGAGTAAAACTAAATCTGTATTATTTTCTTGCGCTCTACCATCGAGTAGATACATCATTATTTTACTGTAAACAGTTGCATTTATTAATTGCAGTACCTTTACGCTCAAAGTTACGAACATTATTTAGGACTGTTGTTTTGCTTCGAATGGGTCTGTCAGGAAACATTGCAAAGAACGTTTCGAATAGGCTCTTCGAGAACTATTTGCCATATTGTAATACCACTTAATCATCGTTATTTTTTTTTGAATAAATAACGTAAAATATATTGAAACCAATAAAAAATAAAACCTGTAAAACATTTGACATTATCATATTTATTATTGGTGGTGGTTTCACTGATATATTTATCACCCCGTTTTGAGCGAAGTTAATAACCATATGCAAAATTTCGTCATTCCCGGTCAAGTAGTTTCTATAAGCTTTCAACCCATGAGACAGACCGACGAAAATGGGAACCATGTTTTTCGTGAAAACCTTGAATTATGATAACATCTGAAAAAAATTATGTTTGCAATTATTATAATTATAGTAAACGGACGAATTCTCTCGTTTTAAAACAGATGACAGCGGAAATTTGTCATCGATCAGCTGATATTGGGACATAATAATATCCCCAGATTAGTAGAGGACCGTAATGAGCCCAAACACCGAATTATGAATTGCGTTTTTGTTACATTTAATTACGTTTTCAAAATATTTAGTGGTTATGGTGCCTTTTATTTTTACTTTTAATAAATTTTAATTACTCTTGTCTTTTCAAATCTGGATCATTATTATCTGGAATAATAGAGTGTCAAGAGCTGGAACCAGATCATTTACCCTACCCTACCTATCTATTCAAATAAATTCGACAGCTTTACTCGTTTTCGTGTACTTGCATAAACGTTATAAAGCGAGAATGGTAAATATCTAATTGCTATTATGAAAGCAAAAACATTTGTTTGTCTATACCTACCTACCTATTATTAGATATACCTAGTCTGTAACTATTTTAAATGATAAATTTTGTAACAGCCTTTTCAGATTCCTCTTTAAAAAATTATAGGTAGGTCCTACTCCCCTTATAAAGGAAAACATATAAAGAAACACATTTACATTATTTAACACCTTTATATTGCAAATAAATTAATTTGTTGAAGCCTTTATTAGTATAGAGCCCATTGCATGGTTAATTAATTCGTATAACAGTTCCCTCATAAAGTATTCGAAATTTACACCAGCAATAAAGAAGTTAAAGTGTAAAAAGTCATAAAGCAAAATAATTTACATTAAACACATGCTAAATAACCTCCTAAAACAAAATCTCATTTATCTCCCCTGAAACAAATTATATAAACGGCAATGTACAAATTGGACAGTTGATTGGTGGGTAGAAACAGAAAATAAAATGGGATTAAGCTCCGCCTTCCACCAATAAGAAACGATGAATGAATTTTTACAAAAGACCTCTTGTTTCCGGTGAGTCTGTTATTGGCTAGAAAGCTAAATGGGAGGCGGGATTTACTAAAGAGATCCTGTCGAGTAGATTGGCACAAAGACCTTCACTTGTTACCAGATCTGTTAAAGATACCAAGCTGCATCACGTGCGCTGTCTTTAGATATTTCAGTACTTGACGCGTCTTAATGATAATCACCTTCTGCGAGTGTAAAGTAATTAATTTTTTTCTGACTTTTCTGAATTACTAATCTATTAGTGTAGGTAGTTATTTCTCTTAAATGGTGCATAAAATGTGTCAGTTGGGTGATCACTAGAACTGTTTCAGTTTTATCTTTACCGGAAAATGCAAGATATAGACACTACATCACAACAAAGTTTAAACAACGACATGTCACCATATTTAGGTTCGAAGTATCAAAGCCCAATCACCTCCAGATCTCCAAGTCCATCATTGATTGGCCAAACAGTGGACGATTCAAAGTACGTATCGGACGATGAAATAAGTGTAGGGTGTCCCAGTCCAGCATTGCACACAGCCCCAAATTATCTTAGATCGGGAGAGCCAAGTCCTGGATATACAGCAATGCAACAAAAAAATTGCAGGCGTCCAGACCCAGATGACGAGGACTATTTCAGTCCACTAAAGAAGCTAAAAATGGTTGAAACCGATCGACGAATATCTCCAACAGTCGAAATTGAAGAACGACCAGACGGTGTTAAAAGTTTTTCAATCGTAGACCTTCTGAATCATAAACCCTCGAAACCTCAGTGTACGCGAATAGTGCGTCCATGGGACATAGACACGGCCGAAGCCGAGGCACACCAACAAAGACTTGAATCGCTTCATCGACAATTAAAAGTTCAACAACAATTAGCTCTTTTGCGGCCGGACTTTGTTGCTTTTAACGCGAGTTATACATCAGAAACTGGAAGTGATCGTTCTTCGAGTGTCGCGAGCGATTGTTGCTCACCGGACATTATTAGTTCTTCAGGACATCGACAAAGACAGCAACAGCATCAACAGGGGAAACAATCTGGAGGTCCTGGTGCTACTCCATTGGACGCGTTGTTCCAGATGACTTCGAAAACGTTTGATTCATCGGCGGGAGAATCTAGTGCAGGTATGTCCAATGTTATTGTTGCAATTATTTGATTCGTTGATCATTCATTTATTACGTGTTACTAAATCTTGCTGGATTTATAATTCCTATCTACTTATATCTACTCCATTTAGGGTAAAGTTGGTAGAGATGCCCCAGTGGTAGAGATGGCCTACCTTTATAACTCGAAAACATTTACATATACGATCGTTTGGTTTGTCCAAACCCAATCAGTTGTTTATGCTAAAGCCCGAAAAGTGGTGTAGCACAATTGTCTGGTTTTGACAAAGTTTTGTTATAGTTTTTTTGAGGTAGGTGCAAATTTTTATACATGATTACGCTATAGGTTGTAAAATCATTAATATGTTTTTATTTAATTTGCAATTTGGTCAAACAATTGTGGAATGCATGTGCTACAATATTCTAACCTCAAAACACATGTACCTGTATATTTATACAAACTACATGGTGGGGCATCCTATACCATCTTTTGGTATAGATGCCCCAGTCAAAGAGGGTAGAGATGGCCTGTTAATATTGCGGGATGTGGAGAGAAATATTTCTAAACCACCAGAAAAGATGACTGGGTAAAATGTATACACGGCGAGCAATGGTTTGACGATGGATGCAGCAAATTTGTTATTTTTTGCGATCCCTGTGGAAGAGTAACTACTAAAAAGAAGACCTAACTTATTTTGTATCCGAGTACATAGGCCATCACTACCACCCTGCGTGGGGCATCTTACCCAACCCCTAAGGGAAAGATGGCCAATTACAAAAAATTTTCTTTATACATTTTTGTGAAATAAAACTTGTTTTTTTTGCATCTTATTATAAATATTGTTACTCAATAAAGTTTCAATTACTGAAAAACATGCTCATTTTTTTTATTACTTATTTTTATAAAATTTAGGCCAGGTTAAGAAAAAGTGGGGCATCTCTACCAATTTTACCCTATTTAAACCTCGATTTAAACCTTAAAAAAACTTTTTTTTAGAGATATAATATTTGTTATTTTATTGACACAACACGCATGTAGATAAATATCCTTTACGTACTACTGACGATGACATCTGTGAAATAAATTCGTCTAGCACCCCAATGTGATTGTTAGAGTGGTAAAAAAATTGCGCCACTTCATCATCTAAAAGTTCTGTTGTTTCATTAATATTTTATCCCATTCCAAAACTAGGTACTCTCGATAAAAACAAATCATTTTTCGTATAGGTCCTACCTACCTACCTATTTCCTGTGGCTTGTTGTGGTGAAGCTACGTTCCAAAATTGCATGCACCATAGAAATAAGATAATGAATTGTCAATTTACTATTTGCAATAATCATATTCACCATGTTTGTTGTTAAAATGGCAGAAAAGAAGACTAGGTATGCCGGTTTCTACTAAGTATAAAAAAGGCCGCTCTTTTACTTGCCAGGAAATTCATTATGATTATTATTCTTTTGTAAACGTAAATAGAAACACATAAAAATGAAATGTATATTCCCTACTTATGCTTTTAACCGCCACGGCCTTTTCAAAAAGTGTAAAGTTAAGCATAGAGTTTTTATGATTGTATTTTTACGGTTTGAGATAGGTCTTTAACATATTGTCTATTATAGTGCAAAATAAGGATGCGTATTTGTTATCGCATTGTTGCCTGATGTAATTGACCGTTTTATTTATTTCAGCTTAAGTGTGCAGTTAGTAAGAAAAATTAAAATATTTATTACAGTTATGTCAGATTCATTAGCAGTAATTTTACATTATTTTTCTGAACAACAGATCTTATAAATTTAACATTCAATTTAATGTAATGTTTGATTTTAATTAAATTATATATTTTGTTATTTATCACATTATATATTTATAACTCTGTATATATACCGGGTGTCCACGGAAGGTGGTTCGCCCCTCTAACTTCTTTGTTTTTCAAGATAATGGAATAAAATTTGGGGGATTTGTATACGACATAAAACTGAATTTTTTGATAGGTGACTCAACATTATAGAAATTCCGGTTTAACCGGAAGTGACATAAACTTTCGATTTTTAAATGGGACACCTGGTATATTTTTCCTTTTTTTGACTCTATGACATTCTAAATATAACGATGTGTCACTTGTCACTTTTTGTCACCAAGAAAATATTTTTTTTCCAAATTTACTGTTTTATCTAGAGGGCTATAAATACCTTCAAATCATTTATTTCAGTTCTTTAATCTTGGGAAAAATACAATTTTACTATTTTTGGTCCAATGCTATGTGCTATGTAAAATTTATTCTTTAAAGTGTTGTATAATTCATTTTTTTTAAACGGCAACATGGTGGCTCGTCGGGTTAAGAAAAAAGAGGATTTTATTACGATTATTTTGATACCACACACTAGTAGGTTTTAGAAAAGCTGAAATTAAAAAGCTTCAAAAAGTTAACTTGGAACTTTCCTGAAATAAAGCATCTTTTGAGAAAAAATTTAGATTTAAATGCATCAAGTAGCCTGTGACCAGCAAAACTGATAAAACAAAAACATGAAGGTGTGATCCAACTTTATGGAACTTCCGGTTAAATCGGAAGTTCTATAATGTTGAATCATCTGCCAAAAAATGCAGTTTTATGTCGTATACAAATCCCCCAAATTGTATTCCATTATCTCGAAAAACAAAAAATTAAGATGGGCAAACCACCTTCCGTGGACACCCGGTATATAAAATACCCTTAATTTAGTTAATCTAGCGTCATAAAGATGTACCTAGTTGTACTACAAAACGGCCGTAACGCCAAAACTTTTTTGAAATAACAAAGTAAGTATAAGTAGGATTCGTTTTATTTTATATAGTTAAAATGTAATGTCACAAAGTAACGGACCAGTCAATTAATTATTTAATTAAATTATTTGCACATTAACTAATTTGTGCGTCAACAATCGTAATTTGCAAATGGCAAAAAATAAACTATACTACCTACTTTAAAGCATATAGGTACCTACCTACTAATAATAATTGATTCCATGCTAAAAGAATAATTACTTGGGTAATTTAGATAGTAACCAGCAGATAAAGTCATAAATATTTGTACGTTACATATTATATCACCTACCTAATAACATTTAAAAATTATTCATATATACCGATTCGTATAAAAAAACGAATTTACATTTCATTGTATTTGATTACAATAGACTATTTTACGGGTATTTATTAGAAGTTTTAAAAAGCACATGCGTATGACTTTAAAAAGAAAACAATTTTCAATATCATATAAAAATTTTATAAACCCTTATTTTTTAAACAAGCCAACGATTAGCTAATTTATATACTTATAAGTATAGGTATAGCTACGCTAAAAATGGCAGAAAACCTTCAATATTTTGAACATCAATCAGGAGAATGTTTTAAGAACAAAAACTATTAATTCGGGATTAGCGTGATTGCCTATGGTACCGTGCGAGCAAAAATTATTTACATCGAAGAGGGCTTGGATTAAAAAACGTAGGGCTTGGTTTAGATCACAATGATATGGCGACGATATATCTAACCAAATCTAGGTTAAAATTTTGTCAAATTCATATTATGACATGATATGCCAAACTAATAAGTAATAAAATAGGTAGACAAATACAAATTTATTTTTGTTGTTTACAAAATTAACAAAGTAAGAAGAAGAAGAAAAATAATTACATGTATTCTGAGAATTCACATAACCTGAGTGGTGGAACGAGGCTTCATCCGAAAAAAATGTCAGGGCTAATAAATCATTTCTTTCCAATAAATTTTGGGTAAACCATTGAGAGTAAAATTCCTGCGTCTATCAAAATCTGCGGCTTGTATTTCTTGGAATACTTGCACTTTATAAGGAAGTAAATTTAGTTGCTTCTTAAGAATAGTCCTGCATGTTCCATAAGATCTTCCCACTTCTTGGGACAGGCGTCTTATACAATTTGTTGGCGTATTTTGCATTATTTCACAAACGTTTGCAACAAGTTCTTCTGTTCTTACAGATGGTCTTTCTGCTCCTTTTTTGTGTTGTATAGTATAGAACCTGTTTCCCCTTAATACAGCCACGGTTCTTTTCAGGCAATGATAAAAATCCCCAGCAATAAAACAACGTTAGGGAAATGTTCATGAAAATCGTCCATGCACAAACCCAGATTGTATTGCCACTCACCATTTACTCTAACCCCGTTTCGAAAATACGCTTCAACCATGAATGTTTTGTGCTGTTCAGTAAAGCCCATTGTGTAAATTGTTCAAGAAATTGGAAAAATTAGCGATGAATCAAATTACTTGTAACGACTGTCAAAGATGACGGAATAATTGATTTTACTGACTCCCAACAGGTATTAAGCTCTACGGCTAAGGATTACGTCCTTAGATGAAAGGCCCTCTTTGATGCAAATAATTTTTGCTCGCACGGTATATCTACTTAATACTTAGGTATCCTTACCCCCAATCCCAAATATTATGTATTCATTATTAAAACTTAATTTTAAATAAAGTAGCATTTAATTTAAACGGTTGAAAGAAATTGCTAATATACATTGACCTTTTACGAAGAGATCATTGTTGTGAATAATACTTACAACACCACTATGTCACCGCTTGCATGTATTGTTAGATGTCAATTAAGGCGTTTAGCCAGTTTCTTCTTTCAATACTTCCTTTATTTTGTTTTGTTCAATTTTTCAAAGTATGATGGACAATTCTTTTACTGATCACTACTTAGACCCCACAATGAAGAAAATTATGATTCACCGTTCTTAAATAGATTTCTTAAACTTATTTTAGCCACTTTTTATTTAGGATTTATTATTCTACAATTTATATATTATTATCATCAATATTTAAAAAAAAAACTTATCTACTGGTCGATGGTGCAATAATTTTAGCTGCATGAAAAAAGTTGTCTATACCACATAACAATAAATTGGAGTTTTTAAATAACATTTTTACAGCACCGGAATTGCTATTATCTTCTACCATATAATAGGTACTAAAATAGTAGCTATCTGTGTACCCAACGAAAGATTGCATGAGACGAAAGGGGGAATTTTGGCATAAAAACCGCTTTTAACTAGATTTACTGGTCAAACCATAGGCGTCCACAAAAACTATGATCTATGAACAAAAATACGTCTTTATTAATTATTAAATTATTTTTGCATAAATATTGCAGGCAAACAAATCTACAATCTAATTTGAAATATAAATAGTTTAAAAAACCTAAATAACATGCTTGAAAAAACCCAATTACAAAATCAGAAAAAACTCATTTTCTGTGATACTATTAGATCAGTAATTATTATTTCAATACCAAAAATGGAATGCATAAATGAAATATGTAAAAGTATTCTAAACTAATAAAGACGTAGTAAAGCAGTGGCTGCATTGTTTCAAATGCAGCATCCATCTTTTGAACCAGCGTGTACATCAATTAATCGGCCTGTAACATTACAAACATAGCAATATGCCGTGAATTCTAGAGCAGACCCACGATGTATTTGGTTAATTTTACTAAAAGTTTTCTAAATAATATGCATTTAATAATCACGTCGTCGCGTTGTCGCACGATCCATGCACGATTAACATTATTGTCAATAATTCTTTTGTAATATACATTATTTTTTGTATGCATAGCATAATAACACCATAACTGTTAAGATTAAGGTTTTGACAATAATACACTGGCTATTTCCAGTCACTCAACTAATATGCCAAGGCAACAATCGATTGCTAACTTCAAAATGTAATTGACATGCTGGAAATTACCGTTTAGAAACGAATCTCTCGCTGAGTTAGATCAAAGCTATTAGTGATCATGTAGTGACTATGTAAAGACTGTAACCTGTTTTACCTCAACTTAATGTATAACTGTTATAAAACAAAACATTAATTTTGGATTGCACAAAAGCTTTTAACAATAATATATACATATATTAATTTTTTTGGCTACATGAGATAATCAAGGTACTTATATTTTTAGTATGTCAACATATATTTATTGGCACAAATTGTATGCTCCCTTTAAAAAAATGCATTTCGTATTACTGAAATTAATACAATGAACACGAAATTAATTACGATCTAAAAATTTCCTATTTGATTTTTTTTATCGAACTCTTAATTTACCTATACTACTTATATTGCTGATAACCCAAAAACCTCCTCACTTTTATTGCATGTAGGAACAAAATGATATTCACAGTAAAAATTTTTCTAAAGTTAATTGAAATGTCTCCGATTAAATTTTTTGAATTATAGAGGGGCGGGGACTTTTTGTGCCAGGCGAAGATAAGAGTTTTCCCGGGCTATTTTTTGTCTTTCTTCATTTTCCTTTCTTATTTTACAAACTGTTCTTTGACTAACCCCAGTATACAAAGCAGCCTTGATGTAACTGACAACATTTATTTTTAGCCTTCTCATTGCAAACACTTTCAACTTTCAGCACTTGCCACTATTTCTCTTGCTTCACTTATAATCGTTTTTCCGCCTTTACTTGCCATCGCGTACCACTACTGATGTCTCGTTGTCCGCGAGAATTGGACGGAATACAGCGAGTCGCCGATGTTTTTAACAATGATAATTTATTGATTTACTCCGATCCTTTGCGCTGGTCCACTATTAGTCTCGGCAGATTACGCGATGTTGCGCGATCGTCAAGCGATTTGACTTGTGAGACATGTGTTATTGTTTTAAATTGAAAGGGATTAATAAATTAATGTCGTAATAAGATCGGTTTAAATCGGCAATGCGTAAAAACAACTCCCGGTTTGTTGCAGGCAAAAATTCCTGAACATATAAGCCATTGATAAAAATGTTATTGCAGAGGGGTAATATATTGCGCAACAGTGTAAATACTTGACCACATTCTTTGAGGATGCATTCTTTTAATGGTCGAACATTACTGTTTATCCCGAGACAAATAGTTTTTGAGGGAGGAAAATACACTTTAGCCCCGTGATTTATAACAGTATGGAAAAATATCTAAATAACACTTAACGGTAGGTAGGTACAAAATGTAAACGCTGGTGTTATTATAGGTATTTCTTATGTGATACTATGATACACTGGCCGACAAAAAAAATTTTTTTTGTAACACAAAGCTAAATAGCATCTTGTGGTAGAATGGACCTATCCAAATACGAAAATGAGAAAAAAAAAACCGTTGTAACACAACGTTTTCTTGTTACATTTATAGTACCACATTTAATGTTACAATATTTAATATCTATTGAAAAAATTATTTAAGAATTTTCTAACTGTGTATCGACTATATTTAAAATTTTACACCTACTAAAGATACCTTACATCTAAGAAACACACAAACATTACAAATATTAACTGAACACACTAATTAAATTTTATTTTTTCCTTTTATGAGGGGTCATATCTTCTCTTTTCAAAAACCAACAGAAATCACCCATCATGGCTGGATCCCATCGTCCTTGATAGCGAATTTCCATTGTCCTGATATCCTGGTGGAACCTTTCACCCTGCTCGTCACTGACAGCTCCCAAATTTTCAGGAAAAATTGACAGATGGGAATGGAGGAAGTGAATTTTTAATGACATTCGGGCACCAGGCGATTTGTAGGAATCTAAAAGTTCATCAACTAACTGTTGATAGTTTGCATCCATATTGTTGCCCAAAAATCCTCTTACTATACTAACAAATTATTTCCATGCTCTGAGTTCCTGCCCGGTAAGCTTCTCTGTAAAGTTGACATCGTCCAGCAATTTTCTGATTTGTGGCCCAATAAAAATGCCTTCCTTTAATTTGGCATTTGGCAACTGGGAAAATACTTGTCTTAGGTATTTAAATCCATCACCGTCTTCATTCATAGCTTTCACAAAGTTTTTCATCAGCCCAAGTTTAATGTGAAGAGGAGGCAGAAGGACTTTTTTGGGGTCTACAAGAGGTGCAAACTTAACATTTTGAGATCCCGGCTGAAATTCACTTCTTTGTGGCCAATATTTTATTACATAATTCAGCATTATCATAATGCTGATCTACTGCACGACTGTACCGCAAACAAAGAAAACAGCAATATTTTGTAAATCCTCCCTGAAGTCCTACTTACTAAAAATCCTACAGTTCAGGTAATTTTTCTGTTATAAAATGCATCCATTTTAACCGTCCCCTAATTAAATTGACTACCTGCTAATGTAAAATGGTCTTATTAAGCTATTGAAAAATGGTATGTATTGGGGCTTTCCGAATATTTTTTCTATTATTAGAAGGGTATCTCCATTTTAAAAATAAAGAGCGGACCTGTGTTAGAAAAATCTTGTCGGCCAGTGTAATTATTATTGTGAAAAGGAAAGAAAAACACAAAGTCTTCCTCCACAAAATTTAATAGAATAAAAAATTCTTAGTTTAAAGGTCTCTACATGTTTCGATCGTAGAAACGTTCATCATCAGGAGACAGAAAAATTTATTTTATGCTGATGATGGTGTTAGCAAAAGAGAAAATTAGAACCTTAATGGAGCTTTTATATGGACTTAAAAAATTGAAGTGTAGAAGAAACATGATATGAGGAAAATTGATAATGGTTAAACCATACTGAGTATTTGGAAACGTTATTAAAGGGGGTCTAAACCAACCAAATAAAATGGGGAAGAAGAAAAACCCTTTCTAAGAAGGTGTCGAAGATTATTTAAATTTTAAAAAACTTATCAAACATAAATGTCTGTAAGACATTATGAGGATGAAATTGTAGTATCACAATAATATTACGTGGTAAGAAGCGTTTTTGGGGTACTTTTTACCACGTAATATTATTGTGATACTACAATTTTATCCTTATAATGTCTTACAGACATATTATGTTTGATAAGTTTTTTAAAATTTAAATAATCCTCGACACCTTCTTAGGAAGGATTTTTCTTCTTCCCCATTTTATTTGGTTAATTTAGACCCCCTTTAATAACGTTTTCAAATACTCAGTATGGTTTAACCATTATCAATTTTCTTCATATCATGTTTCTTCTACACTTCAATTTATAAAAGCTCCATTAAGATTATAATTTTCTCTTTTGCTAACACCATCAGCATAAAATAAATTTCTGTCTCCTGATGATGAACGTTTCTACGTTCGAAACATGTAGAGACCTTTAAACTAAAAAAATTTTATTCTATTAAATTTTGTGGAGGAAGGCTTTGTTTTTTTCTTTCACATTTCATACTTTCAACTCCACTTTAAGTATGTACTATTTCTTCAAATTATTATTGTGTTTTTATTGCTTACCTACCAACTATATAATATTGTAGGTACCCACTTAATAGCCCGCTGGGGCCTCGTTGTTATGGAAAGGATAATTTTGCCAATGCCCCTCGTATATAGGTAAAAGTAAATTTCCTGTTAACGAAGCGCTACCTGGTACCGCAAATACTGACATTCGTAAATAATAAAACTGTAACAATAATAAGAAGAAGAAGATGCATATCTTAAATTAATAGGTAGGTAATGTTCGACCATTAAAAGAATGCATCCTCAAAGAATGTGGGCAAGTATTTACACTGTTGCGGAATATATTACCCCTCTGCAATAACATTTTTATCAATGGCGTATTTGTTCAGGAATTTTTGCTGCAACAAACCTGGAGTTATTTTTAGGCATTACCGATCTAAACCGATCTTATTACGACATTAATTTATTAATCCCTTTCAATTTAAAACAATAACACATGTCTCACAAGTCAGATCGCTTGACGATCGCGCAACAACGTGTAATTTGCCGAGCCAAATTAGTGGACCAGCGCAAAGGATCGGTGTAAATCAATATATTATCATTGTTAAAAACATCGGCGACTCGCTGCATTTCATCCAATTCTCGGGGACAACGAGACATCAGTAGTGGTACGCGTAGGCAAGTAAAGGCGAAAAAACAATTATAAGTAAAGCAAGAGAAATAGTGGCAAGTGTTTCAAGTGTTTGCGATAAGGAGGCGAAAAATAAATGTTTTAAACTGCCAGTTACATCAAGTAACACTGCTAGGGCGGCTTTGTATACTGGGTTAGCCAAAGAACAGTGTGTAAAATAAGAAAGAAGAACGAAGAACGACAATAAAATAGCCCGGGAACAGCCTTATCTTCGCCTGGCACAAAACGTCCCCGCCCATCTATAAAAAAAATCGAATCGGCAGATTTTTCAATTGTCAGGCGATTTATAGAAAAATTTTACTGTGAATATAATGTTGTTCCTACATGCAGTAAATTGTTTGTTAAACTGAAAACTGTGATAGATTTTCCTTATTGCAAGGAGTCGTTAAGAAAACTTTTAGAAGCAAATGGATTTTATTGGCGAAAATGTCAGAATAAACGAAAAATCTTCGTTGAAAAGACCAATATTCTACATTTGCGATACAAATTCATGAGAAATATAAGGAAATATCGAGAAGAACAACGCCAAATTATATATTTAGATGAAACTTATTGGATCGATAATGACCTTACTTTTAAGAAAGGTTGGCAAAGTGAGGAGTTAGAAAGAGCAAAGTTAGAAAACTGCCCGTAAAATTAACCAAATACATCGTGGGTCTGCTATAGAATCCACGGCATATTGCTATGTTTATATTGTTTTAGGACGATTAATTGTTGTACACGCTGGTTCAAAGGATTGGTTTGTTTCAAATGCAAGTTAAATTTTTGAGGCAGACCAAGCAAGTGGGGATTACCACGGCCAAATGAACCAGGAGAATTTTAGTAAATGGTTGAATGAAAAGTTACTAGCAAATATTCCGCCAAATAGCGTTATCGTGTTATTCAAGTTTTTTAAACTATTTATATTTAAAACTACAGTGTAGGTTTTTTTGCCTGCAATATTTATGCTAAAATAATTTAATACTTAATAAAGATGTATTTGCGTTCATAGATCATAGTTTTTGTGGACGCCTATGATTTGCCCAGTAAAACTAGAATAAAGCGGCTTCTATGCCAGAATTCCCCCTTTCGTCTCATGCAATCTTTCGTTTGCTATACTTTACCTACCTAGTATACAGGGTGTGCCAAAAGTAATGGGACACACAGCAGACTCCTTAAGGCGAAATAATGCGATTTATTTAAACTTGCCTTATCCCAAAATTTATAACAACCCAGATACAGAGTGACAAAGTTTTAATTTAGTTTTCGTTTTATTGCGATTATTTCTTAACGAAACGACATAGCAGTACAAAATTAAGGATTTTGGGGTTTTTTGAGGTGAGAAATTCAAAATTATTTAGAGTTTTTGTTTAACCAGTAGAGGGCGCTGCCTACGGCATGGCCCGATCCTTTTAGCTGGCATAACTTATATCGATCCGACTATTAAAAAAATTAGTTACTTTACTTCTTTTACATCAAAAACGTATAACTTATTGAAGTCGCTAGGAGCAACCATTTTCGAGATAATCGCGTTCGATATTTTTAATGCAAGAATGCTAAAATATTTAAAATAATTGTATGTTCGTATTAGTATTATTTATCACAGCTGGCCTTGATTAAAAACAACGACGTTTTTAAGGCAAAAACATGTTACATAAAGCATCTGTCAAAGTTATTAATTTTCTACGTATATACAACACGTAGATATTATAAATTGTTTAGTAATGCCTCGACATAATTTATTTTCCAATGCGGAAATGTGCGAAATTATCGAAATAAACAGTTCCCTGAATGTTGGATAGGACGTGGTAGCCCCCTTGCCTTGGCCGGCCCGAAGTCCGGATTTTAATCCAATGAACTTTTGCATTTAGGGTTATTTGAAAACCAATGTATATGAGTTAAATCAAAAAATTATAAATTCTCTTAATCTGCTCAGAAATGATGCAGATCTCTTGTTTAAAGTCCGACAGTTTTTTGTAAAACGTATAGCGAAATGTATTGAGGTCAATGGTGGCCATTTTGAACAATTGCTATCACGACGTTACCATTTTTATTTCTAACTATTTTGTTACTTTCAAATGTTATTAAACTAAGTATTAAATAAAATTTTTGGTTAGAATAAAATTAGTAATTCCATATACGAAAAAGCGTTTTTATTAGAAAAAAATAGTCAATCTTAAGTATCTACATTAACTTTGACACTTTGCAAATGTAGCTGATTTCCAATAATTTTAAGTAAAAAATTCACCGTTGCTCGATTTTCCGTTGCTTTTGGACCACGTACCTACTTAGTTGCATTGGACATATGAAATGCGATTATCTCGAAAATGGTTGCTCCTAGCAACTTCAATAAGTTATACGTTTTTGATGTAAAAGAAGTAAAGTAACTTATTTTTTTAATAGTCGGATCGATATAAGAAGTCTAAACAAAGTTATGCCAGCTAAAAGGAGTGAGCCATGCCGTAGGCAGCGCCCACTACTGTTTACACAAAAACTCTGAATAATTTTGAATTCCTCACCTCAAAAAACCCCAAAATCCTTAATTTTGTGCAGCTATGTCGTTTCGTTAAGAAATAATCGCAAAAAACGAAAACAAAATTAAAACTTTGACACCCTGTATCTTGGTTGTTATCAATTTTGGGATAAGGCAAGTTTAAATAAATCGCATTATTTCGCCTTAAGGAGTCTGCTGTTGCTCTGTGTCCCATTACTTTTGGGACACCCTGAATATTCCCATGTTATAGAAAGAGAAAAATAATGATTTTAAAAACAAAACTTTTCTTTAATGGCTCATATTCTATAATTAATTTAATGAAACGTTAACTTGAAGATAAGTAAAATAAAATAATTATAGACAAGGATAACAATTATAACATAGATATTTTTTTATTATATCACAATACACTTACAACAATAATAGAGACTGGTACAAAGGTACAATGCTTTATTATGATATAATTATGTAACAATTGAAATTAATTTGTAGAAATTTGAAACAGTTATAAATAGCATCTTCCGCTCATTACGCCGATTTAAGATCTTTTTATTTATATATTTTTTTTAGTTTTTATTTTACATTATTTCGTTATTTAATAAGATAAGTAGGTAGTATAGTTGAAGATATACAGTAGGTACTCCTGGTGGTAAATAGAATAATTTATTATACCTACAGTGTGACCAGTAAAGTCCGCATGCATCATATGGTATTTTTTTTATTAATAACTATATTCGAAATTTGACTTTGGCATCAAGTTCTACTTCGATCGAGATGAAAATTAAGCAAAAAATAGTAGTCACGTGATTCGCATTATCTGTCAAATTTTAGTTTTTTTCAAAAAATAATTCAAAAGTGGGGTTATTTCTGAAAATATTGAAAAAAGTTATTGGAAAATGTTTTTTTTAAATGCAGTTTCTAGCCCACATGCAAATTTCAGGTGCATAAGATAATTTTGATTTGTTACCCATATTTTGTAAATTGCACCACTTTTGTAAAATAAGACTCAACGCAACCTACATAAAACTTCTTAGTTTTGACAATGCTTTATTTCAGATACATTTTCTTTAAAGTAGCGCCATATTAAATGTGTGTTTTTCTACAAAATCAAAATTGGGCTATTAAAATTTGGTCGCATGTGATGCCACGTTTATTTGTTTTTGACCATGTATAGGGTAACTTCATAAAATAAGAATTTTTGAAAGTAAAAAAAGAAAGTAAAAAAATAAAAAAGAAAATAAAGGGGTTTTAAATTAAATCGTTGAAAATAGATAAACTTTACGTTAAGTTAAAATAAAATTTATTTTCCACTTAATGAACACTTTACTGATGACACTGTGTTCTTTTTTGTCTTAATATTAAGGTGTTTTACTTTCAGACACAAACTACGTTTTCAAAAATAGGTACTTATTTTATGAAGTTACCTTATAGGTACCGGGTCAAAAACAAATATGCTTTGCATCACATGCGACCAAATTTTATTAGCCCAATTTTGATTTTGTAGAAAAACACACATTTAATATGGCGCTACTTTAAATAAATGTATCTGAAGTCTTCCTTGACTGGTATATATAAGTATTTAATAAAAACCTGTAAACCTACAAATTTTACTATTTCAGATTACATAATACTCTTATTCGTCTACATAATACTCTTATTCATCAACATAATACTTACTACTTTGGGTGCTTACCTACGCTTGTACATGTACGTCCATTTACTCTTCAGTTTTTTTTATCTGAATAATACAAAACTTTTTCAATTTTTAAGAAGAAGAGATAAGAACAAGTCCTTTTTAAGTGAATATCTACTCCACGAGAGTCTGTATAGGTGATCGAACGCCTTTAACCATCCTTCTAACTATAACAACATAACAACTGAGATATTGATGCATGGTGATCATCCAATATTATACACCTTTAAAATGGATAACTAAAAATACATATTATAAACGATTAAAAGGAACATATTATAGTCAAGTTGCCAAAACTCGTCGAGTTATTTTTTCTGCAATTGATGATACAATACACTATACATCCACAACTCGCATTCATGCTATCGTATATTATTTCATATTAATAAGATTTAGTTCAGGCCGATTGTTGCAACTTTTAATTTTGATCTCTCAACAACAACGACAGTGTAAAAATTTATAATAACTTCGAAGAACGCCAAGTTAAGTTACCACGGATACCACGGATTTCAATCTATCTTAGACATGCTTGCTGCTATGAATATCGGTGCTGACCAACACAAAATAACCCCCGGTGAAGTCATGTCGAAGCTGGAGTTGAACCCGTTGTAAATTGTCCTGCCTCTCCACCTTTCTTATAGAGATCAAAAGTCAAAGGTTCTGATACAGTTAGTTATTTAATCTTTACAGCTTGAAGGATAAAGTTAGTACCTATTTACATGGGCGGCTCGTGGTATTTGAAAGTGGTGAGGCACAGTTGAAAAATTTTTTTTAGCAAGGTTAGATTTAAAGTTTAGACAAGTTTTTTAAATCGCTATAACCACATTTTGACCAAACTTTGTTGCTATTATTTGTTGCAAACAGAATACACGGCCAGCAAAATAATTGTTTTAACGTTACACTACCAGTATGCCAGTCGTACTTTTCGTACCAAGTATTTTCAAAGCTCCGATTTGATTTCCCCACTCCATCGATAGTAACAAGACGTTTACTCAAATCTGGAACAGGTCGCTTTACTTCTTTTACTATGTAGGTACAATTTATCTTCATAGAAATTAATGCTTGAAAAATTCTGCTCATTTACTAAAAAATTAAGAAGATAACAAGTAGGATTGCGAATGTTTACATTTACCTGGGGAAGTTGTGACGCTGTGCTAGGTCCCGCTGAATCCATTTTTTGCTAGTAAGCACAAAACAAATGAACTAATAAGTAATAAAAGTAATGTAATATTAATATTTTAGAAAAATCACTGCCCACTGTTGGAAAAAAAGCAAAACAAAAATCAGTACGGAAAACCACAAAAGTATTTACCAAAAACTATAATAAAATACAATGCACTATGCACTCTCTCTAAACTTTCAACGGACAACCTGTTAATAGTGTTAATCTAATAATAGCATTTCTCCAAATACCGTATCGCGGCGTTCATCTTTATAGATTAGATTAGTCCCCTCGCGTTCGCAATAAATTTACGTAGAGAGTTGAGGCTGGCCTCAGAAGAATGTTTTTATGCGCTATTTAAAGCTAGATTCGACTGGACTATTACGGGTATCATACATCACATTGGATATTTTCACCAATACGCTAGACAAGGAAGCGGGAGGCCGGGCCTCTAACCATATACGACCGCATGCAGAAATGAGATGGATGATATAAGAACAAAACACGCACGGGATCGTAAAAGACAAGGAAGCGCGAGACCGGCTCCTACGATATACGACCGCATGCAGAAATGAGATGGATGATAGATGATATTTCTAGCGAAGCGCGTTAAGATTGACGGCATTAATTCTAATGGATATATATTTATGCAAATAGTAAAGTAATATATAAGTTTGTAATTTATTTAATTTGCAAAATTATTGGTGAGGCACTGCTTCACCTGCCTCATAGGAGAAGCCGCCACTGCCTGTTTACTGCAAGTGTGCGTAAATGCATTCTCGTGAATCGAACATTTGTAACATATATTCCAAATAGCTCTACTAACATAACATAATAATAACTCCCATATACGTTATTCGCTTCCATTAATAAATTAGCTATATTAGTTATTTAATTAATTTATGTGAGTTAATTTCCATTTTTTTTGTGCTTAAGCCCATCCCATATCATTGGATATGATTTATGTATTTAAATATTCGCCTACTAATTGTCATATTTCAATCTAGGGTTGGATCTAAACTAACCCATTAATTCAAAGTTAATTCATTCATCATTATGATGTATACGGGTATGCGACTCTACAAAAAACATGGTAGGAGAATAAATTATCTTTGAGGGGGCTACAAGACTCTATGCTTAATTGTAAGTTTTCACGCTATACTTTTCTTAAATTATGTGTTATCTTATAAATCTAATAAAAAAAGGTTTCATGGTTACGTGGAGACACAAAGTAACTAGACTGGAAATTATAAAAACTTTTTTTAGATGAGGCTATAAATTAGTATAATTTAATTATTTTACTTTTAAAGCACTTGCTTGCTAAGATGATGATGGTTTTCCAGCCAATAAGGGTACAACAATTATTGTCATGTAATTAGAGCTCTATTATAAGCTTTCTTCAATTACTTCCTTTTACAGAGCGTTGTTCGAAATTGCTCCAATTCTTCTTTAGCGCCTTCTTCTATCTAAGTTAATTTTCCTCTGCGTTTTTTTGCCATAAATCAGCTCTATATATCTTATTTGGATAAAATCGTTGATTATCCAATTTCAAGCAATGACGACTTCATTATATCGTCGGTACTTAAAGGACTTTGATTTTTTTTGCAATAGTTACATCGTGAGTAGTTGGCTGCGAGATAGTTCTTTAGCATAGTTCTAAAAAGAATGCCAAGTAAGTGACTTTAAATTCAGAAGATAGAACTTCCATAATGATAAATTCTGCAAGGGTAAAACAAGTAGTAGATTTTTAGGTGATATACAGTATGTCTCTGTAAGTTTGCATCATATGGAAAACTTTTTTATTATTCATTTTACGAAAAAAAGTTATTCTTCATAAAAAGTTCTGCATGGTCTTAAACCTAAAATGCAACCATCAAATATCGAAATTTTCCAGTCATATACGAGGTTTGTCAAAAAATGTGAATTTTTCACAAGAATGTGAATTTTTCCCAAGAGTAAAGTACCTTTATTTTCGACGTTATCAAAAATTCTTTTTAAAAAAAGTTGATCACAACTAAAAACTACGTCTAAATATGCAATCACACGCATTAAATTAATTAAATAATTAAAAAATTAAATAATTAATAATAAATTAATAAAATAATTTTTCAACATAAATGCGTATAATTGCATATTTAGACGTGGTTTTTAGTTCTGATCAACTTTTTTTAATAACAATTTTTGATAATGTCAAAAATAAAGGTACTTTACTCTTGGGAAAAATTTACATTATTGGGAAAAATTCACATTTTTTTACAACCCTCGTATATGACTAGAAAATTTCGATATTTGATGGTTGCATTTTAGGTTTTAGACCATGCAGAGCTTTTTATAAGGAATAACTTTTTTTCGTAAAATTAATAATAAAAAGTTTTCCATATGATGCAAACTTACGGAGACATACTGTATATGGGTAGGGGAAAAAAGAGGACAATTCTTGCAGCAGATCTATTATTTAATCCATATCGTTGACTGGTCTAAGTTGAATGGTTTCGAACGGAACAACTGAATAATCAATGCAGCACTTGGTGCTCTTTTCTAAATTTCTTAATTATTTTACTACCAACATGTTAATAAGAATGAAAACTTGACACTTGTATAACAATTGTTGTTAATTTAAGAATCACACTCTTTGTTAGATATCTTAATCTGTATTCTATCAAACCATCTGAATTGTTGTTAAAAATTTCCATTTTGTCTCGCCCTGGACCACTCGTTCTGATTGTATCATACTTTTAACCAGCAATTATTATGCGTGTATATTTATTTGAAGGTGGTAGATAATGAAGTAATATCAAAAAAAATTCCTTGTCGGACTGGACGGATTGTCTTTATTTTGTTAACATGTCTAACCGTTTTCAAGTGTAAACTAAATAATAATTTAAGGCTACTACTGTCTTACATACTATCCATGTGCAATGAAGCTTGATGACTCCGCCTACGTGCTTATAGGAGTGTGAAGTTTGAGCTGTTGATGGTTTTGGACAAAAAGAGGCTTCCAGATATTGGGGATATCTACACTTGGTTTACTAAATATATGGGTATTTGGATTCATAAAAGCTTCTTTGAATTTTCGTTTTCTCCAGTGCTGTTCCGTGTCCAAAACTTTGGCTTTTGACCACTGTATATTATGTTGGTTCGTCCATTCATGTTCCGCTATACCTGATCTCGAAGTTTCACCTCTTTGAGTATGTTTCAGATGTTCTTTAACTCGTACGGGCAGAGGTATTTTTGTTTCTCCAATGTACGCTTCGCCACACTCGCAAGGGATTTGATAGATACCTACAATTTTTTGTGCTTTTATTACGGGGGAGTTTTACTCATCTAAGAAAGATTCTAAGCGTATTTTCGGATTTAAAGGCTGTTTTGTAAATAGTAAAAACTAGTCCTCAAGCTTCATTGTAGGTAGGTACAGGGTCATCCAACCAGGACTGAACAGGGGCCTATTCTTTAAGTTTCCCTGTATTTATATTTAAACTAATATAGCCATTTAGTTTATGCTTTGCCGAAGAATCTAAAATTACCATTTAAAAAGCGATCTGACTTAAAACAAAGGAACTGTGGCGTAAAGTTGTTGTTTTTTCAATGGAACACCCTGTATATTATTTAGTTTTATGAAACGCCCTTCTTTCCTGATTCCATAAATATATAGTTTGTCCATATTAGCTCAAACCGTTTTTAAGATATGAGCAATCAAGCATTTAAAAAGCTGTATTTTAATGCATCGCCATTACGATGATTTTCTTTTCCAAGGCATTTTAGACGTATTAAGCTCAAATGAATACAGCTTTTTAAATGTTTGATTGCTCATATCTTAAAAACGGTTTGAGCTAATATGGACAAACTATATATTTATGGAATCAGGAAAGAAGGGCGTTTCATAAAAATAAATAATATACAGGGTGTTCCATTAAAAAAACAACAACTTTACGCCACAGTTCCTTTGTTTTAAGTCAGATCGCTTTTTAAATGGTAATTTTAGATTCTACGGCAAAGCATAAACTAAATGGCTATATTGGTTTAAATAAAAATACAGGGAAACTAAAAAAATAGGCCCCTGTTCAGTCCTGGTTGGATGACCCTGTACATGGATGGTATTTAAGACAGTAGCCTTAGAATTATAATTTAGTTTACACTTCAAAACGGTTAGAGATAATAACTAACCGAAAAGTTGTGTTAAGTAACAAAATAAAGACAATGGAAGTTGTACAAGATAATTTTTTTGATGCGTATATATGTGTAAAAAAATTATACAATTAATGAATTTGAACTTTTTTCTCTGTCTTAATTTTAAATAGGAATTTAGGATTTCTTACCTGATTTGAAATTGTAGGTAAATAACTAGGTACTTTATATTAAATGTTATTATATATACCTGATTTTAATTAGTATTTAGGTATATACTTGAATTTATGATGCTTGACGCAAGTACCTACATTCTAGAAGTTCTTGTTATTTAAAGAATCATAAAATATTTTTGTTGGATTATATTTAGCTGGTATTTTAAGGTACCCTATATTTTGTATTAATAATCTTATAGTTAAGAATAAATCGAGAAGCTATTTGGGTATTTGCATCACCAGCAGAATAAAAATAAATCCATTACCATCATTATCTTTATGTCATCCTTATCACAAACCAACAGCCAACAGTCCAGTTTTAGCCCTGGTCATAGATAATAAGTAAACTTAACCCGATAGTGCATAATGTATCTTTAAATGGACATGGATATTTCTGGTTACCAGTATGCACCTGAAAGAAATATCACGTTTTTGCATATTTGCCGCTCTTCAAAACAGTGTCCTTAGTCAGTTCTCTTTAGTGACCAGTTAGATCTACACGCGAAATATGTTGTTAACGCTTTTATTATGGATCCGGAATTGTACTCACAGTGAGACGGAGGATAAGTTTTTTTTGCAATGAATTAGAAATTATACAATATGTGTATTATTTTAAAATAGTTTGTTGACTTCACATAGAATAGTATTTTATGTGAGATATTTTTGTTTCGTAATTTTTTCTAACCTAAAAATACTCATTTATCTTGGGTCCCTTATAATGGACACTATGCATAATGGCAACTACTGTTAGTTATTCTTATCACAAAATATGTTCTTTCTTGTCTGTTAGACTTTACACAGTATTTGTTTTTTGTATTCCTCTATCTATTATTAGAAATAAATTAGCAGCCACGGCATCAATAGAAACTCCTTCTACATCATATGCATATTTAGAAATTTGTGCTATGGGAACTATTCGTGAAAACAGGATGGAAGGTTGTTCATTATTTCCTAAAAAAAAAGGGATGATACAAGAAACCAAGAGGTGCATACAAGTTGGCTAGTGAATCTGTTTTACTTGTTAAATGGAAAGATAACAAAGTTGTTGCAGCAGGATCAAAATTTATTCAGGACAATGTTGTCAAAACTTCCAGATGGTGCAGAGAGTCGAAAACAAACAACAAATTGACCAGCCAGAAATGGTGGCGTATTATTATCACAGAATGGGTGGTGTTGACAAAATGGATAATTTAATGGCTACTTATAGAACCAGAATCCGGCAACAAAAAAGGGACTGGCCAATTTTCGCTTATTTTCGCCTATTTACTTGACGTCTCAATTTCCAATGCATATTGATATAAAAACTAATGCTCAAAGATGAATTATTGAAGTTTAGAAGATCTATTACTCGATCTCTTTTACAAAAATTTGGTAGGTACACTACCTGTAAGAGGACGCGTATCCAGTGCAACCACCGACATTAGATATGACAAGATAGGACATATTGTGCTATACAGTCAAACTTACAGATGATGTAAACAGTGTCCCAAGAAGGCTAATTTCATTTGCGAGAAATGCAATATAGGTTTACATCCTAAAGAATGTTTTAAATTGTACTACACTTAATGAATTATATCATGTATAACTTTAAACTACATGTTTGTTTGAAGGTTGTAGACAATGATGTATCTTGAGTAATAGATGTGTTTTGGACTTCCATTGCCTTTAGTTTTTTATATCACAACGTTTCAACCGGTAAGTATCTCCAGTCGTCTTCAGGTGAATACTAAACAAGTTACAAAGCTACGAGCCCATTTATACTACCTAGGGGGGGCGGAGCTAGTGACGAATTGGGTGCAGTCGTGAGTCATCTGCTTACGTCACCATGATTATTCATCTGCTGACGTCATCCGCTTACGTCATCACGTTTGCATCACTACTCAATCTGAGCCTACACCTATTTTCAACAAGGGCTTCCAAATGTTTCTTATATCTGCAGAAGGCTTACTGAAACAGTCAGGGTTCTGGATTATGACAGATGCTTCTTTGAATTTTCTCTTCCGCCAATGCTCTTCTTTAAGTATAATTTTTGCATTTTCCCATTGTAAATTATGGCCGTGGGTCCAAGCGTGGTCTGCTGCACCGGATCTGTTTATTTCTCCTTTCAGTGTGTTGTTTCGATGTTCTTTAATCCTTGTTTGGAGAGGTCGTAGAGTTTCACCAACATAGGATTGTCCGCATTCGCAAGGTATTCTGTATACACAATTCTTCGTGTCCTTTTGATTTGTTGGTTTTGTCTTCGTCAGGTGGCTTCTTAAGGAATCTTTGGAGCTGAAGACTGTTCGGATGTTGTACTGTTGTCCTATCCTTCGAATTTTTTCGGAGATTCCCTTGACATAAGGTACATTCATGGTGGGTCCAGATTCATTCATTCGTCACTAGCTCCGCCCCCCCTAGGTAGTATAAATGGGCTCGTAGCTTTGTAACTTGTTTAGTATTCACCTGAAGACGACTGGAGATACTTACCAGTTGAAACGTTGTGATATGAAAAACTAAAGGCAATGGAAGTCCAAAACACATTTAAACTACATATTTTCATAAATATATAACCTAAACTTTGTAAAAAAAATTTATTTACTAAGTGACCAAAGCGTATACTGTCCATTATAATGGACCTGTCATTCTGACAGACTGAGAAATTAGGCCGATTTTTTTTGGGTTTTACTATCATTTTTAAAATATTATACATTTAAAAAAACATATTTTCACAGAAAATTTCACAAAAAATAACCTTATGCACTAATGGGTTAAGTAATAGAAGGGCAAGAATCTTTTCTAATTCAATTAAGTTTACTTTCCCTATGGAAAAGTGTATAGGACGTGCTTGTTTCAAAACATTACATTTCTCAATTTTTAATACAGTTGACGCCAAATAAAATCTCACATAGATATACCTACTCATCTTAGATTAAAAAAAAAAGCAAAGTGAGTCGCACAATCGGCTTATGCAAAGGAAAAACAAATGAAAAACGGCAAGTTACGGGTGGGAAAAAATAAATGTAAAGTCCATGTTAGTCGTGGTCAAAACTGTTATAAATTATAAAATGCAGACAATGCAGTTAATTAAGCAGATAACTAATTAATTTTAAATAAGGCTGTCGTCGAATAGGTTCGTTTTTGTTTACGAAAAAACTCAGCAAATGAGTTTTGCAAAATAACAAAACATGTTATAAATAATAAGGTAATTAAAATGACGAATTTTTAAAAAAGATTAATTGGAATAGTACTGGAAATAAACTACTAAATTGTTAATTAGTTAAATATCTGCTGAGTGGCAGAAATAATTTTAATGGAGATTTAACTTACCAGTCCACTTTGATTTTATTAAAAAATGCTGTAATGATATTGGCAGAATCTAAACGCCAATTATATTTAATCGGCGGTTAACTTTTTTTATGCAATCGAATAACATTATTTGTAATATTCTTAATTAAGTAGGCACATTCAATTTGACAGAATTATTAGTGGATTTTGATTTTCTCGAATCAATACCGAAAAAACCTTGACTGTTATTAAAACCAGATCAGTCTCAGTAAAGTGATACCAATACAAACAAATAATGATCTCGTAAATATAGATGGCACATCATGTCATTCAAAATGTTCTATTTAATCACCTATGAAAAGTAACTACAGAATTATTATTTTCCTAATACTTACTCGCTTACTTGACACTTGCGACTCATTTTAATTTCTTAACTAGTATCCAAAAATGTCATAAAACAGCAATTATTACACAAAATATCGATATTTTCAATGCGATACATCATTTTGAGGCGATGCATCGAGGCCATTTAGTATTTGTCGATGCATCGATGTATTTTAATGGATGTATTAACCCTTAATTTTATTCGTTAAATAATTATTTTGTCGTTGTCTCTCGATCTTGATTATACCTTTTACCTTTGGTTTCAGTTAAGGTGTGAGCTTAGAGTAAATATATTTGTCATTTCCTTTGTAATACTTTAAAAAAAAATTTTCGACTGCAATTTTTTTGGACATCCCTAAACGGTAATGAATGAGACAACGTCATCATGGCCTCAGACCAATGCCGTGGCAGTCACATCTTTGGGGCGGATCCCTTACTGCTGCGTTGCCATGTTGCAGACTATTGATACAAACCCACGTATCCCCAGTAAAAAAAATCGAGCGACGTTAAGTCGGTACGTCGAGCAGGCCAATGGAACAAACTACCTTATTCAACTGTCAAGGTCTTGCATTAGTCAAAGCAGGATCTAATTGTAGTTTTAATAATTCCAAATATTTATTAATAGTTTATAAACCCTGTTAATATCGTGTCAATAAAGGTGTTTCCACAAATCCCTGCTAAACATTTACGCCTTCAATTTACTGTGTTATTTTGTTGTATATAATATTATCTTGTGCCCAAATTTTTGTTTTGTTTGCTATCTTATTTGTGGATAAGCGACTTTCATCGATGAATTAAATTAAATTTAGATATCTGTTAATTCTTTCCATCCAAAGTGACAGAATTCCATTTATGCTTGAAACTAGCTTTCTTTATAAGAACCATATTAAAAAAATATCTTATCGGATTTCCATTGTCTTTATTTTGTTACTTAACACGACGTTTAGTTGATATCTCTAACCGTTTTCAAGTGTAAAATAAACTGTGATTCTAAGACTATGGCACTTGGGGGGGGGGGGGGGGTAAAGGGGTATATGTCCTAAATCGACAATTTTGGGAAATTGAGTTTAAAGTTTTAATACTCGCGTTTGGATAACGGTTTTTTTTTAAACTCAATTTTTTTATTAAAATAGACATTTTTTGATCCTTAATACATTGTATATACCAGTAATTAAAATAAAATAACTATTATGAAAAAAAATATTACTTATACCCATTTACACATGAAAAATTCTAAAAAACTTACATATACCTCTTTACACCAATTAAATAAAATTTTGCTATTGTACTTTCTTCAAAACTGTTATTAACTATATGAAAAGAAACAAATGGTAATAAACGCAGAGTTCAAAAACCAAACTTATTATTATTTTTATTCATCGCTCGACTTATTACCATTTAATTATACCCTTTTCCTCAATAAAAGGCCAAACAACTTTTTAGGGAAGAGGGAGATAAATATACTTATATCCCTTTCCACAAATAATTTTGTTAAAATTCAATTCGTTCGTAGGCTTTAACAAATCTTAATCCCCTTTTCACAAAAAAATATATATTTTCTATAGTTATATCCTTTTCCACAATCAAAAATGGCACATATTTAAGGCCTAAATGACTTATATCTCTTTTCCCAGGGGTAGATAATGAATTTATAAGTATTGTGGGCGACTTATCTCAATTTTGAAAATTTTCGACTTATATCCCTTTACCCCCCCAAGTGCTTATTGTCTTAAATACTATCCGTGTAAAATGAAGCTTGATGACTCCGTCTACGTGCTTATTGAAGTGTGAAGTTTAAACTGTTTGTTTTGGACAAGGAGAGGCTTCCAGATATTGAGGATATCCATACTTGGTTTTCTAAATATGAGTATTTTAATTCATAAAAGCTGCTTCCTTGAATTTTCGTTTCCGCCAATGCTGTCCCGTGTCCAAAACATTGGCTTCTGACTACTATGTTGGTTGGTCCGCTATACCTGATCTCGAAGTTTCACCTATTTGGTTGTGATGTTCAGATGTTCTTTACCTCGTACGGGAAGAGGTCTTCTTGTTTCTTCAATGTACGATTAACCACACTCGCAAGGGATTCGATGGATGCAAAAATGTTTTGTTTTCATTTGTGGGGGGGGGGGTTACTTTCGTAAGAAAGCTGCTAAGCGTATTTCTGGATTAAAAAGCTCTTTGGATATCATAGATTTTGGTTATCGTTATAAATCTTTTCAGAAATCCCCTTAACATAAGGTATTGTAAGAAATGCTTGTTCCTTTTTCATTTCTGTGCTAGTTGTGACTTCGCGATGTTTAAGTTTTTAGTCAAAATAATTTTTTTTCAAAATTGATAAAATGAAGGTGATATGATTGTGGTATAAAATTTGGAGGCTAAATTCCTAATTCTATCCAATAGTTTGTAACACCTTTTTACCCATATGAGGATAACTGCGTTATTCCCACCAATTTTTTTCTTACTTTTTTCTTACTTTTCATTAAAACAAAAGTTAGTTAACAAGAGGTAGAAAATTAACCCTACAAATTCCTATGGTCTTTGTTAAAAAGAACTCACTATATAATATGAGCACACAGCTTTATTTTTCAGAGCGATTTTTTCTCTCTAGAAACGTTTGCTTGTTTGTACCTAAAGTTTATTGTCTAATAAGTTAATAAATTACACCTGCGTGCCTTTTAAAGCATTAACACAAATGCCTTTTTATGCTAGACAAAAATACTAATAAATCCCCAGCCAGTTCGCCTTTGGCGGTATATCACGTCTAGTTTGTACACTAGCAAACTAACCTAGCAAGTTTTATAAATTGTGACTATACATGATATTGCAAGCTAATTAATCAAACGTAAAATTAGCAGTAATTATGTATGCATACAGTATTACCTTAGAGAACACGTACATAGATTAATATTAATAGTATTTAATGGAAATTAAAATACAAGTTTGTAATTAACTAATGTCAAACTTTTTAAATTTGCATCACATCAGATGTTATGAGTTGCATGTTTATTATATCTGAAACGTAATTACATGTTTTGCGTCAATTTTTAATGAAATATCTTATTAACGAGCGAGTAAAATAATAAAAAGTGCAAAAGATGTTTTAAACGTATCAAGATCTCAACTAAATCCTGACAAAAAATGTAAAACAACTATTCATCCTTATATTTCGATATTTACAGTTAATTTTAATTATTATTTTTTACAAATTAATTTAGCTGTCGTTATTTTATGATACAAGCAGATTAGTAAAGTATCCCACTGACGACGGCTTTGTTGACAGCTTTGCCCGACGAACAAATTGGCGAAGGCCAGACTGCAGTTTTTGTTCACTAGTTCAACAAGAAACTACGTAATTATGAAGACAATATACCGTGCGAGCAAAAATTATCTGCATCAAAGAGGGCTTGGATTAAAAAACGTAGGGCTTGGTTAAGATCACAATGATATGGGGACGATCGGACGATCTATCTAACCAAATCTAGGTTAAAATTTTGTCAAATTCATATTATGACATAATATGCCAAACTAATGAGTAATAAAAAAAGTAGACAAATACAAATTTATTTTTATTGTTTACAAAATTAACAAAGTAAGAATATACAGAAAGAAAAAGAAAATAATTATATAAATTGCTGAAATTGGCCACCGCCATGCTCCAAGCATAAATGCACACGTCTCTTCATATTTTCGAAAGTGTTGACCAGCATCTCTGGAGAAATGTTACCACATTCTTGGATAATCCTTTCTTGTAATTGTTCTAAATTTGCAACTGGTGTTTTAAAAATAGTGTTCTTTAAATGAGGAAAACGAAGTAATCCAAAACCGTTAAACAAGGTGATCTAGGTGGGAATTCAATGTCTGATCGAAAACTGATCAATCTGTCGTCGAAAAAATTGAGTAAGTAGTTAATAGTTTCGGCGGCTGTATGGGCGGTTGCACCGTCCTGTTGAAAATATCCAAAACGTAGTTCGTCGCCAAGTAATTGCTCACAAATGGATTCAAAACATTGTCTCTATACCACTGTGCTGTAACTGTGTCATGGAAAAAAATAGGACCAACAATTCTTCGGGAAACAGCTAACCAGACACCAATTTTTTGAGGGTGCAGTGTGGACTCTAGAAAAAAATGGGGATTTTCACTACTCCACATGCGTGTATTCTGAGAATTCACATAACCGGAGAGGTAAAACCAGGCTTCATTCGAAAAAAATATCAGGGCTAATAAATCATTTCTTTCCAATAAATTTTTGGTAAACCATTGAGAGTAATTCCTGCGTCTTTTAAAATCTGCGGCTTGTATTTCTTGGAATACTTGCACTTTATAAGGAAATACATTTAGCTGCTTCTTAAGAATAGTCCTGCATGTTCCATAATATCTTCCCAGTTCTTGGGATAGGCGTCTTATACAATTTGTTGGCGTATTTTGCATAGTTTCACGAACGTTTGCAACAAGTTCTTCTATTCTTACAGATGGTCTTCCTGCTCCTTTTTTGTGTTGTATAGAACCTGTTTCCCTAAACACAGCCACGATTCTTTTTAGGCAATGATAAAAATCTCGAGCAATAAAAGCAACTTTAGGAAAATGTTCGTGAAAATCGTCCATGCACAAACCCGGAGTGAATTGCCACTCACCATTTACTCTAACCCCGTTTCGAAAATACGCTTCAACCATGAATGTTTTGTGCTGTTCCGTAAAGCCCATTGTGTGAATTGTTCAAGAAATTGGAAAAATTAGCGATGAATCAAATTACTTGTAACGACTGTCAAAGATGACGGAATAACCGATTGATTGTTAATTCAGGTAGTTACTGACACCCAACAGGTATTAAGCGCTACGGCTTAGATGCAAAGCCCTCTTTGATGCAAAGAATTTTTGCTCGCACGGTATTTCAAATCCGTATTAACTATTCGTTACTGTCTGTCCATGTAAAAGGGTATCATCAATATAATATGTAAGCTAAAGTTTAGGTTTAATTTTGGCAATGTCAATTGCGTGTGACGCGAACCATCATTTCATGTACATTTGGCCACCATTGATAGATAGAGGTGAACCTATTGGAGGACCGTCATCCTAGGCGTAGAACCTATCTTCTACTTGAAAGTAGGAACTACGAAGTCAACACCCCAATAGCTCCAACACCCTATCCAGCGGCAAACCAGTGCGTTCTGAAAGTGTTCTTGTAACTGTCTCTAAAGGGCTAGAGCTGCTATAATTAACCGAAACGTTGTTTTAAGTAACAAAATAAAGACAATTGATGGAAGTCCGACAAAGCATTTCTTTTAGTAATTGAATTTCCCATCCTACACGTGTTGGCTACAGTAGAGCTAACGGGAACACAAAATTATTATTTTTTTTTTTGCACCAAATGTGTCTGATTTGAGTCCGGCGAGGTAACTGGGCCGTAAAAAACCTGGTACCCCAATAGTTTTTACTTTATAACCAAAAGATGCGTTGACCCCTAAAAAAACAACTTTTTTCTTTTTTTCTTTTCTTTACATCTCACCCCAACATTTTCACATGTTTCTGACTAGGCTTAATAAAACTCAAGATGTTTCAGTAATTTAATAATGCTTTTTATAGATAAGTTTTTCAAAACTCCCTAATTTTTACTACCCTACATTTTTTTGCACGGCACAGTGTGCTTCTGCACTTAACCCTCGACTCTTCAGTATGCTAGAGTCTTGATTGTCGACCTTCTGACTATTCAATTTTACACCTCTTGTACACCATTAAAAGCTTCATTACGGCTTAATTCCACCATTATTTTCTCTTTTGCTAAAAACATCAGCATTTTACTTTTCACTTTGTTTCCTGATGATGAGTGTTTCTACACTCGAAACATGTCGTCGATGTGATCCTAGGTTCGCCTAGTTTTTCGATTAATAAATATTGTGGAGAAAGACTTCGTGCTTTTCTTTTTCTGTATCATTTTACTCCACTTTGAGTATGGACTACTTCTTCAAAATTAATTGAAAGATGATACTAAAGCCTATTTTGAAGGCCAATAGGAATAATATTTTTCTGATGGGATTGTTGTTGCAGCAATAAAATCGTAATATTCTCCTTTAATGTTGCCAATAAATCTTTATTAATACCACTTGTATATTATAACGGGTGTCCACGGAAGGTGGCTCGCCCCTCTAACTTTTTTGTTTTTCAAGATAATGAAATAAAATTCGGGGGATTTGTATACGACATAAAACTGCATTTTTTGACAGGTGACTCAGCATTATTCAACTTCCGTTTTAACCGTAAGTGCCATAAACTTTCGATTTTTAAATGGGACACCTGGTATATTTTTACTTTTTTTGACTCCATATGACATTCTAAATACCACGATGTGTCACTTATAACTTTTTGTCACCAAGAAAATGTTTTTTTCTCAAATTTATTGTTTTATCTAGAGGGCTATGAATAACTTAAAATCACTTATTTCAATTCTTTAAACTTGGGAAAAATACAATTTTACTATTTTTGTCCAATGCTATGTGCTATGTAAAATTTAATTTTTAAAGTTGTATAACTTTTTTTTTTAAATGGCAACATGGTGGCTCGTCGGGTTAAGAAAAAAGAGGATTTTATTACGATTATTTTGATACCATACACTATTAGGTTTTAGAAAAGCTGCCATTAAAAAAACTTTAAAAAGTTAACTTAGAACTTTCCTAAAATGAAGCATCTTTTGAAAATAAAGTTAGATTTAAATGCATCAAGTAACCTGTGACCAGCAAGACTGATAAAACAAAATCATGCCTTGAAGAAAATTGAAATGCCAACAGCTTCTGCCAAAGTAAATTAGTTTGTTGTTTAAAAAACATGGAAAATAATAGTTTTACAAGGAGTGAAAAAGTTGATATGTTATTAGTGTTTGGAGAATGTAGAAATAATTTAACCGATGCTGCACGACTTTACGCACAAAGATATTTTAATCGGCGTCATCCAACCAGGTACTATTAGGTACCCAAAACTGGTTCCGAAAATGCGAAATGAGCCTGACAATAATAACACATCAACTTTTTCACTCCTTGTAAAACTATTATTTTCCATGTTTTTTAAACAACAAACTAATTTACTTTGGCAAAAGCTGTTGGCATTTCAATTTTCTTCAAGGCGTGATTTTGTTTTATCAGTCTTGCTAGTCACAGGCTACTTGATGCATTTAAATCTAAATTTATTCTCAAAAGATGCTTCATTTTAGGAAAGTTCTAAGTTAACCTTTTAAAGTTTTTTAAAAGCAGCTTTTCTAAAAAAAAATGAGTTATACAACTTTAAAGATTAAATTTTACATAGCACATAGCATTGGATCAAAAATAGTCAAATTTTATTTTTCCCAAGATTAGAGAATTGAAATAAGTGATTTTAAGGTATTCATAGCCCTCTAGATAAAACAATAAGTTTGGAAAAAAAATATTTTCTTGGTGACAAAAAGTGACAAGTGACACATCGTTGTATTTAGAATGTCATATGGAGTCAAAAAAACTAAAAATATACCAGGTGTCCCATTTAAAAATCGAAAGTTTATGTCACTTCCTGTTAAACCGGAAGTTCCATAATGTTGAGTCACCTGTCAAAAAATGCAGTTTTTTGTCGTATACAAATCGCCCGAATTTTACTTCACTATCTTGAAAAACAAAAAAGTTAGAGGAGCGAGCCACCTTCCGTGGAGGACACCCGGTATACCTAATTAAATAGTCCAGCAGTGTATTTCTATGTTGAGAAACGGACTGTGAATTTAGTCTTAATTTGCCGTTTTTCTACTAAAATAAATTATATAATAAACCCGATTGCGAGAAAAAAAAACCTAACGGTCTTCTAACAAAGAAAGCGAATTCTTTGAGAAAGATAGGCCGAAACGACCGTAACTAAACCGTTTTATTATATTAAGAAATCACATATTAATAATATAATAGCCGATATTCAAGGTACAAATTAAAAAACAGCCGCCGTGTGAGGTCCCCGATTCTCGTTTCGGAGGTGCGGAACATGAAGGCAGACCAGATAGTAATTTATAACGCCTCAGAGCTTTTCAGATTGTACAGCTTTGGCCTTACGTATGAACTTTTCACACAGAAGAGTACCGGGTCTGATCGCAAAATTATAGAAACACTAATTGGAAAATCTTGGAAGTAATGCATCACATTTTTAAATGACACAGTCAGAAGGTTTATAGTATTGTTAGCAATTTTATTATATTTGTTGGAAAAACTGCATCACTACTAACAACATCTCGCTCTTTTACAAATTTGCCGTCCTAAAATCAAATATCATCCCTAGCAAAGATCTCTGAAAAATATTCTTATTAGATGTAACCAGTAAGTGATGAACCATTCGGATTCAAAGCTGAACAACTGCCAGACTTATCGAGGATATAACGAATGGATTTCATCGCAAGGCATCCCCGGTTCTTGTATTGCTAGATACTCCTAACTTTTTTGACAACGTATTGCTTTATAGGGGCTTATATATAAACTCCACTGTACTTTAAGTTCTCCGCTCCCTTATACGAAATTTATTCAATCCTTTCATCAACATCAACTTCTATAGTTAAGGCAAAGCACGCAATGTACACCCTACGAGCAATTGAGGTATGGGATCCCCAAGTATCCACACTTTCCCCCATCTTTTACATTCTTCGTACTGCCAACACACCCAGAATAGGTGAGTAAATGTCTGTCGATGCTGGTGACATCGGACTGTATTCCTCCTCGATACATCCAGATGTTGTTGGCACCGGAGTACCGGGTGGGAAATTTGGCCGATTAAAGAGATTAATCTGTGGCGAACTGACTTGGATAGAATGTTGGAACAGAATGTATTGATATTTGAGTAGATTAGGGATCAAGCGAAGATTTCGAAACCAAGCTTTTATATCGGTGTGTAGGTTGGCAGCTGCTTTAACACTTGTTTATGCTTATGTTGTTATTTTGATGTATGTTGTTGATGCTGTATTTAAAGCTATTTTATAAATTAAATGCCTATAATATTTCTATTCCTTTGTAAAGTTATTTTTCATTATGATCCTCAGTTCTCACCCTTAACATTAAAAACGATTAAGATAAAAAGTGTTTTGTGTTTTTAATGTTACCTTTATTAACAAAGCAAGCATGTGTTATTGATTTAAAAATAAGATTTTCTTAAATTTTAATTAACTTGCTAAATTTATTACAGTAGGTATAATACTAGGTACCTACTGCTAAAGTAAAAATATCTACTATCGTTCTACAGGGTCTTGCATCTCACCTCCCGACTTCTATAGCTCACTTATTAATTAAGTTAAAATTTTGATATTTTGCAGACCTTACCTATATCTTGGTGCGCGTTTCAGAAAAATCTTTTTTTTTATACAGGGTGTTCCAAAAAAGTATTTGGGTGCCCCCTATAATTACCTACATACCCCTAAAATTTTATTAAAATCGATTCAGTATTATAGGCGAAGAAAAATAAAAACTAAAAAATATCAGTTTTGCACCACTGGTTTTAAAAATTAATAAAAATAAAAATAATGCCTCGTTAATAAAATTATACAAAGATACTTATTTTTCTTATTTCAAAAGGAGCCCCTGTATCTTTTTATGTCATTCGATGCAGAATTAAAAAAATTTCAATAAACTTTAATACCAATAAATTGCTTTTCAAAGCCACCTTCGATATGTCGTATTCATAATAATGACTGTTGGAATAGTTGATAAAATGTCTTTTCTGCAAATAAGTTTTGATGCGTTAGAAATTGCGATAGGATTGTAATTAGGACAAATGTTTGATTTTTAATTCTGTATCGAATGTCATAAAAAGATACAGGGGTTCCTATTTAAAATTAGAAAAATAACTTTGGACACCCTGTACAATTCGTATTAGTCAAACTTGGTTAACGAGCCTGTTAGACTTTATTTAATAAGTATCTTTGTATAATTTTATTAACGAGGCATTATTTTTATTTTTTATTAATTTTTAAAACCAGTAGGGGAGAGTGGGGGAATCGTGCGCAGCGGGGAATCGTGCGCATCAAATTATTTCATAGTTCGCGGGCTTTTAACCGCCACTGACGAATGCAACGCTGACGCCCTTATATTGTAGAGCACCGACACCATTAGTCACATCAGTTGTAAACGTTTGCATGGAACGAGCTCTGTTTATTTAAAATCAAGCAAATTTTTATAATTTTTTGATATCGGAAAATAAGACGGTGAGTCATTTTTTTCCCCTAATCGAAAGAACATATTTATTTTATATAAAAGTATGATCTTGTGCAACTATTGATGCTTGTTTTACATTGTTAGGTTAAGTAGTTTGCTAACTGAATAAAATATTGTCATTCAATACCTAAAGGGGTAATGATGCGCGTGCATACGCACGATTCCCCCACACGTAATCTATTGGTAATTTTTTTCTTATAGATGCCTAAAAATTATACAAGGAAAACCATAATTCTTGCATATACGGCAGAAATTTAAAAAAAAGGATTATTGGCGATAAGAAATAATAGCAGAAAAAATAAGGGAGGTAGGAAGGGCCTTAATATTCCTGGATCGACACTCGAAAAAAACTCTTGGAAAAAAATGACTCAAAGCTTCCTCGTTTGGGTTGCCAGTCTGTGTTTTCAGAGAAAATATAATCTGAGTTAAGAGAGTACGTTTTAAGGCTAGCAAAGCTATTTTATGGCCTAACACCCTTGCGACGACTAGCTTTTAGGCGTCCTGAGCAACATAACATTGTCCATAAATTCGACAAAGCAAAAGCTGGGAAGGACGATGTATGGATTTTTAAGGAGATCACCTGAGATAAAGCTACGCCGGAATACTTAATACTTTGAATGCGCACGATTCCCCACCCTCTGCGCATGATTACCCGCAACGGCGGGGAATGGTGCGCAAGAGCACTCTTGTACTTTCAGCAATATTGTACTTTAAAAACTGTATTTTTTCCTAAAATTGATTTACATGCTGAGAGTAAACTAAATAGCCCTTTCATTACGGTATTTACATTTAAATTATCTACAATAACATCAGTGCTATAACGATTTCCGCTTAAGTGCGCACAATTCCCCCACTCTCCCTTACTGATATTTTTTAGTTTTTATTTTTTTTCGCCTGGTAATACTAAATCGATTTTAATAAAATTTTAGGGGTATGTAGGAGGCACCTAAATAATTAAGAAAATATATGGCCTGTAATCTAAAAAAATACATCCTTATGACGTCACACTTTTTTAAGAAAAAATATTTTGCTGAAATGCGCACCACGATACAGGTAAGGTCTGCAAAATATCAAAATCCTAACTTAATTAATAAGTGAGCTATAGAAGACGGGAGGTGAGGTGCAGGACCCTGTATAAGGATGCAACATTTTATTAAACATTTTCCATCTTCAGAAGTTATTACGTTATTATATTGCTGATGAAGCGCACCGTCTTCTCCTTAATATTTCTCTTCATTACCGTCATCGCTAGTGTCATTAACTGGATTTTCATCTTCTTCCTCAGATTCACCGTGCTGTGCTGTTGAGCAGGTGACGACGGCAACGGTTTATTCATTTGTTGAACTTGTTTATGGAATCTATTTAGAAAATAAAAGTTTAATATATCTGCAAAGTGTTCTTCGTGAATTTTAAGGAGGTTTTACATACAGTGGCGGATTTACAAATTTGCCGCTAGTAGGCTATTCAATTTTTACCGCCCCTATACCAGTGACGGCTCGTGAGTTGTGAAACAGGTGAAGTGTTCGGGGAAGTAAAAGCCCGCTGCAGGCGAAATGCGCCGCAGGCGAAAATTTTTTAAGACCACGCCCAAATTTGGTCAATAATTTTTAATAAATATTTTAAAAATTTATGATTATAGGTACCTACTTATTTTATTGAAAATGAAATTTCTTTCTGCAAAGCCAGTAAAGTACCAACTATCTTTTTTTATCCCCATTAACAGACACGGCCAACAATAAAGTTTATTTTAAAAAATACTACCCGTCGACCATGAATAAAGATTGTAGCATTTATTTCTGTAAGACGTCGGCGACACAATAAAACCTCGTAACTCCATTTTGTTAAAGTTTACAAAACGACTGTAGCATTTCATAAGTAAACCCTCTTATCTCCATGACAAATGTAAAATAAGTATATTAAGTTTGTCGACAGAAATCCTCGTAACTCCATCAATAAAGTAAAACAGGTAAATACACACTAGAATCGAAACATATCAGTTAAAAAAATATTTAAAAATATATAAAATAACTTACCTAAGATAAATTAAGATGATTATACTTATAATACCAAATAAAAATAGTAAAAATTCAACTAAAAAGCACGTATCGATGTGTCTTTGACGTTTAGGTCATGGCGCCAATGACGGAGATACGAGGTTTTTCGTGTCAATTCTGAATGCATCGGAGTTACGAGGTTTTATTTAGCTGGAATACTTATTTATACTTAATTTTTTGAGTTACAAGACTTTTTTAGAGGTGTAGATTTAGAGTTCCACTAACAGATGGCACAAAAAAGTCGTTTTTGATATTTTTGGAGTTACAAGGTTTTATTGTGTCGCCGACGAAGATAAAAAAAAATTTTGGGCCAAATTTGCCGCCCCCTAAAATCTGCCGCCCTAGGCTCCAGCCTACTCAGCCTAATGGTAAATCCAGCACTGTTTACATATTTAACCAACAACTAGGGAGACTCAATACATACATTGTAGAATATTCAAACGTTTCTAATTTAATATTTTTCTTTAAAACGATACAGCACATCAGCCCGTTATTATATTATATTTTAATAATGTAACACGATCTTTTTTAGTTACAGTTAACCACCACCGTTTAGCATATCGTTTACTAATTGTAAGTTGATTATACTTTACCCTCCGAAATAACCGAAGTTATGCCAACTTTCGCGAAGATTTTCTTATACATGTGTAGCTTCTCGCAAATTGGAAATCTGATATAGTATTATATCGATAATTTAAAGCGAAAATAATATAATGGATATGGTAATTTTTCTAATCAGTCAAAATCGCTTCTTTAAATGACTAAATTTATACAGTAAACTTTTTTTCATTGCGGAATTTTCTTTTATTTCTGCCAACGTCATTGATGTCACAATCAAAGTTTCTGGTTAGTTAATTATTGTTTAAAATCTTTGTCCTACCTAACATTACTGTTATTGTTTATTTTATCAATGTCAGTTTAAAAAAAGTAAAAATATTTTGATAACAGAATCGAACAGATTTCGTCAGATCTATCCTTAGATGCGTTTCGCCATATCATGTCTCATCAGTATGGCAAGGACAATCATATATATTTTGTACATTGTTCCTTTCAATTTATTTTTCTTCCTTAAGCCGTCTAAAATTATCAGCGCTTAAAGTTTTTTTTTTAAATAAAATAAATACTCTAAATTCTCAGATAAATATATTATTAAATTGGCTAAAAGTAAATAAATTAAAATTAAATATTTCAAAAACTAAATGTATGGTTATGGGTCATAATTTAAATTGTCAAAATATAAATGTTGTGTTTGATGGTGAAAAATTGGAATAAGTAAAGAGTTTTAAATATTAAAGGATAATCATTGATTCAAAATTAAAATTTTTTAAATTATTTTGAAAGTATTATATCGAAGATTGCCGGAAAAGTTGGTTATTTTAAAAGAATCAGTTCTCATCTAAGTTTGTTTTCTAAAAAAACTGTATTTAATACTATTATATTACCACATTTTCTTTATTGTTCTTCCATTTTATATTGTGCTAGTGAGGAAATATTTGATAAATTACAAATTTTTGATTGTTTAAAAAAATTTTGTTCTTTTAATTATGACCAGCATAATTATAAAACAAGAACTAATCAACATTTTTATGTGTATAGAGTGTTTAAAACATTAGCTTATAAATCTATTTTTTATAAAGGTTTGATAGAATATAATAATTTGGAAAATTATATTAAATCTCAAAAATCATTAAAAAAAAATTTAAAATTACATTTTATTAAAAAACAAAATGATACGTAATATTTGATACAACTTACAAAATGTTTAACTTTTCCGTCTGTTTTTGTTATTCTAGCATTCACGGCAGAATACCGCATGCATAATGGCATATTAAGGTAATCTAGAAAAACGTAATATACGTAAAACTTTTTCAAACATGAGCCCTAAAGTAAAACAATCATTATTTTTTGTTTATTTGATATTTCAGTGCTAATTTTGATCAAACCTGTTTAACCAATACTGAAGAAAATATTGTGTTGTTTTCTCCTGCAGCTTCATTCGCCATGTTGGAACCTCTGAGCCAATTAAAAGTAAAGTGTTACAAATATATTCTGGTTTGGAAAAAAATTTAACAAACGATTTACGTTGCAATTTAACAAAATATTTAATTTTTAATATTATTACTTTCAATGTCAACTGCCTATTATTTCAGTTAAATTTTGAACCACTATGCATAGGTAAACATATTTAATTACGTATAATTGTTCTATTCTTTATTAAATTGTTTTTGAATCTATTTTTACATTTAGATGGAACAATAATATCAGCCTTCAGTTTAATAAAGTATTTATTTTAATAAGTTTTATTTTTAAACCCTTCCTCCTTTTTATCTAAATCTAACTAAATGATTTTCTTAATATTAAAAAATATTTCTGTACTTTTATATCTCCTTTTTACCCCAAGAGACAACAAATTTATTGTTAACCATTTATTACTAATTTCGTAAGCCTGTATGCTATACATATTTTTTATTAGTTAAAGTGTAATATTTTTATCATAAAGTGATATAAAATTAACGTTAGTTGAGTATACTTATGTGAAATATACGTGTCTTAACAATTATTAACGAACAACTGGTTTATCTAACCTTTATTATTATATAACAGTAAATAATAAATCGTATTAATAATAAATTAATGCTATATATAACTGTTACCTCTATTTTAGGATGGTTAAGAATTATTTGTTATTATTAAAGTTATATTTATTTACCAATCCATAGCAAATTATTTTTTAGGAATAATGTAATATTTATTTACTGATATTTAAATATGAAATTTCTAAAAGTGGGAGTATCAACATGCTTGCCAACCTATACCCTATTTCGCCTATATTTATTTAATTTTTCTAGCTTTTACACATAATTTAAATAAAATCATTATCGTGTTCATATTTTATAGGTAATAATTGACATATAAATAAATATCTAGGAATTTCATTAAATATTTTAGGAGAATTGTATAGCGAAAAATATCGGGTAAGATTTTTTTCAACATTATTATGTCATTCTTCTTTCACTATACGATTCTCCCAAAATTAGCAATGAAATAAATTGATATTTTTGTAATATGTCATATATTACCTAAATATTGTACCGACGATATTGATTTTATTTAAATGTTAGTTAATCAAATAATAAACTAAAAAAAGCAACGCGAAATAGGTTATAGGTCGGCAATAGATGGAATGACGTTGAGAATTCCACCGTCACAGTTAATAAATTTAATTTAATGTAAAGAAATAATTTTCTCAGTGAAAAGGTAGTTTTGTTTCGAGTGTAAAACTACAATTACCTTACAAAACTCAACATTTATCTTGTTTCTATCCCCCTTGAGTAATTTTTATTTAAGTTAAAAAAATACCTTGTAATCTCTCCGACAAGCGTCAATAAAATAGGACTTGAGCAAACAAATAACGTATAATCCTGATTAAGGTAGTTGTCGACTTAATGGTGACATATTGGACATCGGGGGTACCGCACTGATATAAATCACCTTAGTGACACAGCAACTGATCTTCCTTGTTTAATTTAAGCACTAGATTTATCTCCTTCGTACGATGTTTAGAATTTATATGTTCTAACAATTTCAAGTAATTTGCTAACATTATTAACGGGGGCTTTAGTATTTCTATTTTTACGGGGTAAAACTTAATTATTAAAAATTTAATGGGATATTGGAAGTTTAACTAATATTTTAAATTAGGTTTTACAGTTTTGAAATTGCGGTCTTTCTCATTAAACACACGTAAGTTAAAAGACGTTTAAAAAAGTGAAACACCAAAACAATGTAGCGTATTTTCATTATGTATATTCAATTTAAAATTTCGCATTTTTACTCGTTTCAAGTAACGTGGTAGTACCAACGTTTAGAATCATTTCATAAAAAACAGACATGTCTAATTGGAAATTGCGTTTTTCTTCGTTTACATATATAATTTCTTTTATTTACGCACCGTAAAGGTACAACGTTAAAAATAATTAAAAAATAAACGGTAAAATATAAATAGATTTAAAGGTTTATTTTTCGTTATACTTAGTATAAAAATAAATAACGTTTAAATTAGGTTTACAAATAAACTAGTAAAAATTTCATAATTATTCTTGGGTTCGGATGACACCTCCAATTCCTGAGCCTGTTAAAACAACCAACCTGCGTACCTAAAAAAATTAATTACAAGTATAAAATCGAAATAAAAAAGGTTTTCGCATTCGTTGGCATTCAATTTTGGTTTTAACAATTTGCTATGAACATTATTCTCCAGTTGACCCGCCCCCCCCACTGCGCCTATTTTACCGGACCTTAATCTTCTAGATTATTTCCTTTGGGGTCACCTAAAAACCAAAGTTAACAAAACCAAAACATGTAGAGGAACTTAGGCAACAAGGTATATACGAAATTCGCTAAATAACCCCGGATATGGTACATAATGTCAAGAATGAATTTGACTTTAGATTAGGGGTTTGTCAAAAGAAAAATGCGAAATATTTCCAACAATTTTTACAATAAAACAAATTGCGTCTACATTACCGACATGCAAAAGTAAATAGTGGATTTGTATTAACTTTTTTATTCTCTTTCCAACGAGCGATCACAATACATATCTTTAGATTTAAAAAAAAAAGGTGGGGACGTTTTCTACCCCCAAAAGGGGGGGGGGGTAAATTTTATGAAGATACGAAAAAAGTATGCCAAACTTAAAATAAATGCAGCCATAGTCCTGTATTTTTTCAGCTAATAAAGAGGCTTCTCAATACTGAATTTATTCCAGTTAAAAATGCCACTCCCTATAAAAAAAATATGACGATTTTATACAGGGTTGGGCAAATGTTCCGGAACGGCTTAATTACAGGCGAACGAAAAGTGATATCGGATCCGGGTTTTGGGCAATCTATAGGACTAAAATTTTACCATTTGATTATTATACCATATGTCAGTAATGTCACCAACTGTCAAGTGTTGACGTTATTTTTTTTTTTAATGGAACAACACCCTGTATATTTTTACATTTTTAAATTCCACATAAAATTATAATTATTTTTTATTAAATGCACTATTAGTCTATACTTCATAGTTTCCGAGATATTGACTCTCGAAAAGTGACATTTTTCAACTTTGACAGCTTATTACTTTCTAACAGTACGTCTTAGAGCAAAACGGCTTACATGTCCCTATCTTCAATTTTTATTATCTTCCCAAAAAAATCAACTTCCGGTTAAACCGGATGTAACTCGAAAGCAGGAAATATAGTTGTTCCGGTTTAACTCAAAGTTGATTTTTTTGGGAAGATAATAAAAATTGAAGATAGGGATATGTAAGCCGTTTTGCTCTAAGACGTACTGTTAGAAAGTTATAATCTGTCAAAGTTCAAAAATGTCACTTTTCGAGAGTCGATATCTCGGAAACTATGAAGTATAGACTAATAGTGCATTTGATAAAAAATAATTATAATTTTATGTGGAATTTAAAAATGTAAAAATATGCAGGGTGTTCCATTAAAAAAAAATAACGTCAACACTTGACAGTTGGTGACATTACTGACATATGGTATAATAGTCAAATAGTAAAATTTTAGTCCTATAGATTGCCCAAAACCCGGATCCGATATCACTTTTCGTTCGCCTGTAATTAAGCCGTTCCGGAACATTTGCCCAACCCTGTATAAGAAAAAGCTGTACATGATGTAGACAAACGACCATTTGTTAGGTTATTAGTACGTCAGAATTAACTTGTCTAACCACAAATTCTTCGCAGGCCTGCGTAAGTGTGTAATTCAAATTCAAATTCAAAAATATATTTATTTTCATTAAACAATCAATACACGAATTATAATAAGTAAATACCATAAACAAATATATTGAAAGTTGCGATCATCAATAAAAAATTAGTGAAAGGTAAGAGCACACAGCAGATTTGTAAAGCATAATGCTTGACTGCTAATCTGTGTGTGTGTTTGTGTTAAGCTAATGCGCGTACTCCAAATGTACTACATAAGATTTTAAGTACTTATAATTTATCAAAAAATGTATAGATATATTCTTAGATACTATAAAATGTAATATAATGAGGTATTTACTAGTACTTTTAATTGTGAGAGGGGACTATCAACTTTCTTTAGGTATGTTATTTTTTAACTTCGTAAATTTAAAAAATATAAAAATTGCAAAGTAAGCAAACAAGCGAAATCAATATTGCAGACACACGAGCAAAGAAACTTAGAGCAATTTTGTTTTCTAGAGAATTATTGGAGAACTAGCAATAGTAGCAATAAGCCATTTCATTAAACCAGTTTTAAATCTTACTTGACGAATTATACTTTTAAGATTTTGTGGAATAATGTTAAATAACCTAGATCCCACATATAAAAAACTTCTTTGTCCCAACGACGTGGACATTTTAGGCAATTTTTTATTATTATCAACGTGAAACCTAGTTTGATAGCTTGATGTATGTGGCAAGTCAAAATAATTAGTTCTAATTAAATATAGTAGGGAGTTTTTGTAATAAATATTTCTAACGTCTAAAAAATTTGTAAATCCGAACAGCTGATCAGGGAATCTCATAGTTAGACCATAAATACTTTTAATAGGTAATTCTTTTTTGAGCAACTTCCAAAGGTTTAACGGTATTTTCTGGTATGCTCCTCCCCATGCAGTTATTCCGTAGCTTAACAGAGACTGAACTAAAGCAAAATACACTGTTCGCATACAACTTATATCAGATATTTTTTTGATATGTTTGAACAGATAAAATAAGGATCGAAGTTTTTTAGTAAGTTGCTCTATATGATGGTTCCATTTTAAATGATTATCAAATAACATTCCTAAATAATTTCCAAATATTTTCTTTTCTAAATGGTATATCGACATTTATTTGCTCTGTTACAGTAACAAGGAATATATTCTTTACTATATCATATTATATATTCTAACCCTAACCGTTTCAAAACAACTTTACAGATTATCAAATATCCACTGGTTCTCATTAGGTATAACTGACACAAGATGACCTAATAATAGACTTTAAGAGGAAAAATACTAACCCAATAAATCAAAAAGAAATCTTGAGCTGGCCAAATGGACCACACTGAAAGGATAACTAACGCCACTGTTAAAAGATAAACGACTTCTAGGACTTACGAAGGGTGACAACAAATCGCCCTAACAGACCCCAAATAAAAGGAAGGTATAGACGTTTTCGCGTAAGTTTAAAATTGATTTCTTCCGTTATGTAAGATCATGTTACTGTTGTGTGTGTGTGGTAGGTATTAATGGACTCTTGAGTGATAATTTACTTTGGAAGTAAAAATGTATTAGGTACCGTTAATACATTACGGTTAAATAAAACTAATAATGAGATAAAAATAAATTTAAACGATACTTTTTTAATTTGGGATTGTATAAAATTATGACCGTCACTCTCCATAATATTTACTACTATGAATTACTTGCTCTCCGAAAATGTCGTATCCCAGCTGCTAATGAAAGCTATAACACATACACACAAGAGGCCTATTTTATCTGCCCACAGCAACTATCATTTTGATGATAAGATCGCCAGCAAACAATATTATGTGTAGTATAATAATCTTGCCTTCCAACTGGATATTTTTGCTCTGAAGGCATAACAGTATTCCAAGTAACCAAGACTGTGCTCCTTGAAGTTGCAATATATGTTTTAGATTTTAAAATATATAATTTAAATAAAAATACAATAACAACTTATATTAGGTCTCATAGACATGTACCTTTAGATTATCCAATAATAATCCCGAAAGTGGCAAATTTATGGCTTTGCGCATGTAAACAAAGCCATACAGGAATAGGCATGCGCACTGCAAACGCATTTAACGAATGGGAAAATTGATGGATGGTGCTTTAAAATATAAAATGTGTTACTAAAACCTTAATTTTGAAGTAGTCCATACTCAAAGTGGAGTGGAATGATAATGCTTTTCTTTTTTCTTTAAAACCTTAATGTTGTGGTGCACAGAATTTAAGCCTGTATTTCACTGACCAAGTTCTTGGTCAATAAATTATAGAAGTTGTCAAAAAACTGGAACTTCTTCAGATTTATTGACCAAGTTGGGGGAAAAGGTAGTGATTTCTGGTATTTTTATATAATTCCTGCCAACCTATCAGATTTTGAGGTTAGAAAATCGTTTTAATGTTTTGTTTCTAAAGTTTGTTGAAAAATTATTTGATATCGTTCGAAAAGCAAGAGGACGAGTCAATTAAACTTACCTTATCAAATCGAAAATGAAAATAAACAAAACAGAAGTTTTCGATTTTATCGCGTATATAACTAACCTCAAACCAAATATTAGTTGGTAACATTTAACAATTTGCCAAAAACTTGGCTACGTGTAAAAAACATTTTCAAGCACAATTTCTTGATCAAGAATCCGAATTTTTTTTATTTTTTATTTATAGCACAAACTACACAATAGACAAGTACACAAAAACTAGAAAACCGATATACCCACAATAACCGAATTCCTTTTAATAGCAAAGCCAACGGCTACGGTGAGCGTTTTAAATATGTAACTCAGCTCCTCAAAGGTTTTTTCCTCCTCCCTTGCCGCGGTTAAGTATGCACAGTATCTATATTTCTCATACGATTATTCTTTGTTTAAGACGGATTCCTTTAACAACTTAGCTAAGCAAAGATGTTTACTTTGCGATGCTGTTTAAAAGAAGCAAAAGGAAATTACCTAATAGCAAAGAATCCACAGAGAAAGCGTAACAACAAAAATTACGCTGAGCCGGTTCTGGAGTGTATTTATATGCTGTCGATAAAGAAGGAAAACCTAATAATAAGTGGTGTGCACATGCCTATCCCTGTTGAGCACCAACGAGCCATGCGTAAACTCGTACAGACGTATTTTTTCACCCATAAAACTAAACTTTTGTTAACGCATCAAATAAGCTGTACGGTGTAAGGTATATACAGGGTGATTGATAGTGGATGGCCTATTAGACGTGTTGGACGAACTAACCAACGGATCACTTTGAAAATTTTGTTACATGCATAAGTAGACGTGCTCTCTCCTTTAAAAATATTTTTAACTATGCAGTGTTGCCGGTTCTACTAAAAAGTACTAGCTACTTTGATATTTTAAATAGAACACCCTGTAATATTATTAAATTTTTAAATTCTACATAAAATTACAATTATTTTTTAATAAAAGCATTATTAGTCTATGCTTAATGGTTTCCGACATATTGTCTCTTAAAAAATTACATTTTTGAACTTTGACAGCTTCTAGCTTTTTAACTGTACGTCTGAGAGCAAAACGGCTTTCATGTCCCTATCTTCGATTTTTTTTATCTTACCAAAAGTAACAACTTCCGGTCAAACCGGAAGTATTATATTTCCTACATCCGGTTTAACCGGAAGTTGACACTTTTGGAAAGATAAAAAAAATTGAAGATAGGGACATGTAAGCCGTTGTGCTTTCAGACGTACAGTTAAAAAGCTAGTCAAAGTTCAAAAATGTCATTTTTCAAGAGACAATATCTCGGAAACCATTAAGCATAGACTAATAATGCTTTTATTAAAAAATAATTATAATTTTATGTAGAATTTAAAAATTTAATAATATATAGGGTGTCCCATTTAAAATATCAAAGTAGCTAATACTTTTTAGTAGAACCGGCAACACTGCATAGTTAAAAATATTTTTAAAGGAGAGAGCACGTCCACTTATGCATGTAACCAAATTTTCAAAGTGATCCGTTGGTTAGTTCGTCCAAAACGTCTAAAAGGCCATCCACTATCAATCACCCTGTATAATATGGGGTAAAACATGTTAGACATACATATTTAAATAAAAATACTAAAAGAAAACTACAGTCAACTACATAATTCCATCAGTGGTAGGCTCTTGACGCGATCAGTAATACAGTCACTATTAATAGAGTAACGGCAGGAATAATAATTGTGTAAAAGCAATTTTCAAGTACTTATTATATAGTAGTATTGATGGTAATACTGATCTCAATTCAGTATTGGCAAGTAGGGGGGACACTGTCAGTATTAATAAGTGCGTTTTTAGTATTTATTAGGGGAAGGTTGCCCATATTGGACCAATTTCCAGATTTCTTATCATAGATCCTGATAATAACGTAAAATCGATCTTGAAGCTATACCTTAGTATACTTTAGTATGTTGTTCAACGGCAGGCTCTTTTGCAGAATTTTATTTCAAAGTATCTATGATATACCAGGCTATAAAAAAAAAACTCTGCAGGTGGTTCAATATAGGAAACCGGTTGCCTAAATTGCACCAGGGGGGTTCCAAAATTGGACCACATGATTTAAATCGGAAGCTTAGGTGTTAAATAAATAAATAAAAAATAAAATTGTTGGTATAGGAAGTTTTATACTTATATTTCAATAAAACATTAAATTTACAATCAAAATTTCGGTAGAAGACATCGTAATGCAAAAAAGTACCTATTAGTTTCCTATATTGGACCAGTCATAGTTTCATTTCTTAACTCAAAGAAAAAATATTTTAGCAATATTGAAATGGTTTTAGTTCATGACATTAACTTATTTAAAGAGAAAAATTATTTTTGCACAATTTGGAAAATTTGCCTAAATTGGACCGGTTCAATTTTGGCAATCACCCAGTGGTCCAATTTAAGCAACTACCAGGTGTTTTACAAAACCACCTAGGAAGGAAACAAGAAAAAACAAATATGGCATGGTAATAGGAGAAATAGAAAGAGAAAACCTTACTTGAAAAATTCCATAAAAAAGATTTTGCTTAGAGTTTTATGGTTCTAAGGTAAGTTCTTAGGAAAATCCTAAAAATATTACATTAAAATTGTGTAAATTATGTTTTGCTCTGTACACGCCAAGCACTAACGGCCAACTAGTTGAGTTTGTTAGTATTACGTTTGTTGCCGATCAAAGGTTCTAGGTGGAAGTATGTTACAGTGTTGCCAGATGATATGGCACTTGTTTAGTTTCGGAGAAATGTACTGTGGTCCAATTTAGGTAGCGGTTCAATATAGGCAACCTTCCCCTATCAATTAAAGGGGAGGTTCGATATTTCATTTCTTTTAAAACTCCCTTGAGGAACCATTATAATATTGAAAATTATTTAACAAAACTGGTTTCCCTATCACACGGAATCCTAAAAAGTATTAAACAGCAATATCCTCTTATGAAGGCATTTTCAGATTCATTATTTTTGAGTCAAAAGGGAAAAGTGTGAAATCGTCCTTATTCATTGATTTCATTGTGCTTTCGGATTGATTGATGGCATTTCCAAGGCACCAATGTTAGTCAGCATGCAAGTTCTTATTATACCGTAAAAATGAATGTCTTGTAAGCTTTTGTTAACTTATATACCTTCGAAGTTTGCATTTGATATATTAATTTGTTCTTGAAGATATGATTAGGCATACCATGACAGCTGGTAATATTAAGAACTCTGCCTCTTAAAATATTAGTCATAAAGGATAATAATTGGGGCGCTCTTAAGATCTGAAACATAAAATAAAATTATGCGAAGAATTGTTTGCAGATAAAACTAAATAGGTATAATTTATCCAATGTCAGTGTGATGACATTCCAATCACTTCATACGGCGGTAAACGTCGGTCTCTTTGAGACTGTTTACCGCCGTTTGGAATGTCATCACGCTGACTTTGGAATAACAATACCTCCAAAATTAATTTTACGTACACTGAAAAAAAGTGCTTCTATTCCTTATAAGAATTTTCATACTCTTTATACAACTGTATAATACTATATGTGACAGCAACGCGCTTTCCTACTATATAAGACAACGAAAATTGCTAGACCGTTGTGAAGTTATAATATCACAGTAATTTAGACAATAGGAAATAAGAGTTTTTGCTACTTTAGGATGGTTTATAGCCATTATATTGCTCTGAATACTTACAGTCATTATCAAGTTCTATTGGGGGTGTAATCTGGTTTTATATACTGTATTAGTTTCGACTGGCACTTGTAATGAAACTTGACATTAATCATACTACTATTTGCTTGCTGCAGTTAATAAAGCATATACAGGGTGTTTTTTTAAGGTCGACGAGCGGCCATATCTCGGAAACTACTGGGCATAGAAACTCAGGAAAAGAAAAATGATAATTAAAGTGGCCATGAAAAAATTCTCTAAATAATTTTTAAGTTCCGCATTTGCCACAAGAGGGCGTAATTAAAAAGTAAATTTTAAAATTTTACATAACTCCGAAAATTCCACATTAAGGTAAATGTTTGATAACACCATTTTAAAGATTGGACAATTATGAATCATTTTGGTCTTATGCTTATTGGCGAACCGACTTTAATAAGAGTGGGGGAAGCTGTTGAGAGTGTAATAATTTAAATCGCTATAACTTATAAACGACTTATCCGATTTTAGCAAACTAAAGACTGTTTGGAAGAGAAATGTATGCACTTTCACCAATCGTATTTAGTTGTCCATAATAGTTCTAAAAAAAAAAGCTAGGGGGCGCAATTTGCATTAACAATACATTTTTTGATTTTACTCCGAAAAAATAAATCATACGGTATAATTATGATACCATAATCGAAAAGTAGATGAAATTTGCAAGAAAAGATGTGAAGACCGTAGTTCGATATCTTTGTTCGTTTCAGAGTTATTGCCAAAACAATAATTTTTAATACAAATTGCGCCCTCTAGCAATTTTATTAGAAACTATCGTGTACCATTAGATACGACAATTAAAGGAACTTCCAAACAAGCTTAAATTTAGTAAAATCGGTTAAGTCGTTTAGAAGTTACAGCGATTTTAATGATTACACTTTCAATTGATAAGAGTGGGAGAAGCTACGCCCCGTAGGTACTTAGCACTAAATATCAGTACTGTAGTTCTCTTAAATTTAAAAAGCTTCTAGTGTGATATTGTTCTTGTCGTTTAACATTGCAAATATGATTATCTATTATGCAACATGGTTTACTGAGATGGTAAATTCGTCCATAGAATATAAAGTCCAATACTGATGATGGGTCGTGCCAAATAAGAATTTTCTATTGCTTTATCTGGCATGCAAAGTTTAAAAAAACTTAAATACAAAGTAAAATTAAATTAATTGAAACGGGTTACGATCAATAAAATTTAAATTCAGACAGGACCGCTAGAAGACTCCGAACAAGGATGTGACCTGCACAACAAATACGTTAAAACTAAAATAAAGGCGCGCGCGCGCGCGGCGATTTCCAATCGCTACAAAACCTCACCAACGTCTTGTGGGTTATAGGTTCCAACGGATACAATTCGTTTTGTGGGACGCTGTTCTACTTTCTTAATTGAAGGGAAAGCACTTTACTGGGAACAAAATGCGTCGCATTGAGAATATACAATTTATTTCTTAAAAAAATTGCTGTATTAAAAGTAGTTTATTATTTAACAAGACTATGCTGCTAATGGAACTGATTACTACCTATAAAAACATTGTTCTAACAAATCTGAAATTGGTATAACACAAAAGCGGGTTTGATACACTAGCAATTTAGTTAATAAGTGTTAATAAAAAATAAGCTATGTCTTAGCAAACCTGTTGTGTTAGATCATTTTCCTCAGTTTGCTATAAATGAAAATAGCTGTCGTACTTTACATATCCATAAAATAAATGATAATATGTTCGGCTCCTGTGTAAGCTCATCCCGTAAAAATCCATAAATATTTATTTTTTATTAATAAAAACTAATGATGCATATCAAAAACAATTAACAACCGATGGACAGGCAATTCGCAGTAGGTACTCGCAATGGGTTTATAGAGTATAATTTTTGCTACCGTGCGAGCAAAAATTATTTGCATCAAAGAGGGCCTTGCATCTAAAGGACGTAATGCTTAGCCGTAGAGCTTAATACCTAGTGGGTGTCAGTAACTACCTGAATTAACAATCGATTAGTTATTCCGTCATCTTTGACAGTCGTTACAAGTAATTTGATTCATCGCTAATTTTTCCAATTTTTTGAACAATTCACACAATGGGCCTTACGAAACAGCACATGACATTCATGGTTGAAGCGTATTTTAGAAATGAGTGGCAATACAATCCGGGTTTGTGCATGGACGATTTTCACGAACATTTTCCTAACGTTGCTTTTATTGCTTGGGATTTTTATCATGGTCTGAAAAGAACCGTGGCTGTGTTTAGAGAAACAGGTCCTATACAACCCTAAAAAGGAGCAGGATGACCATCTGTAAGAACAGAAGAACTTGTTGCAAATGTTCGTAAAAAAAATCAAAATACGCCAACAAGTTGTATAAGACGCCTGTCCCAAGAAGTGGGAAGATCTTCTGGAACATGCAGGACTATTCTTAAGAAGCAGCTAAATTTATTTCCTTATAAAGTGCAAGTATTCCAAGAAATACAAGCCGCAGATTTTGAAAGACGGAGGAGTTACTCTCAATGGTTTATCCAAAATTTATTGGAAAGAAATTGCCAATATCAGCAATTTATGTAATTATTTTTCTTTTTCTTTTTTTACTTTGTTAATTTTGTAAACAACAAAAATAAATTTGTATTTGTCTACTTATTTTATTACTCATTAGTTTGGCATATCATGTCATAATATAAATTTGACAAAATTTTAACCTAGATTTGGTTAGATATATCGTCTCCATATCATTGTGATCTAAACCAAGGCCTACGTTTTTTAATCCAAGCCCTCTTTGATGCAAATAATTTTTGCTCGCACGGTATATCATACCATAGTTGTAGGTATGATACGTACCTACTGAACATTTAACAGTCTTATTGGACAAAATTTAATTTTTCCACACCGTTATGTGCTGAAAATGTACCCTAACGATTTTCGTGTTACGTTCATACCGAGACTAAATATGTAATTAAAAGTTGCTGAACTTTAGTGTAAAGTTGCGTGTCCAAGAACTTCGAATCGTTCCCCTAAAATTGATTTTCTGAAATGCTAAGCAGGGTGGCGTTAAATCAACAACAAGAAAATCTTTAAAAGGATATTTAACATACACTGTTCTTTAGTGCAATATTTAGTTAAATGGGTAACTCGTAACAACTTATATAAAATATAGGTATTTTTTTCTAGGGTCCGTCCAAGTGCCCGATGGTAGTTTGTGTAGGTTAACTGGGGAGATCATCTGGTTCTAGTCTTGGTTATCAGAGTATTTGTTACCTTTTCCGATTCAATTACTCACAGTGGCAGATTATGTGTGGTACCGTTTCCCTTACTAGTCCGCAGTACCTGCAGCTTGGGTCTGCGTTGAACGGATGCATACGGCATTCTTGACGACCATGTTAGGTCATGTCGGAATTCCTATGGTGATACTCAGCTAATTTCTGCTCATCAGAAGTAGTTAGTTAGTTTCTAGTCTAGATCCTCAATAAAATATTTGCTATGGTTTAATCCCTGTTTGCTGTTCCATTTGTTGTTTACAAAATTAACAAAGTAAGAATATACAGAAAGAAAAAGAAAAATAATTACAAAAATTGCTGAAATTGGCCACCGCCATGCTACAAGCATAAATTCACACGTCTCTTCATATTTTCGAAAGTGTTGACCAGCATCTCTGGAGAAATGTTACCACATTCTTGGATAACCCTTTCTTGTAGTTGTTCTAAATTTGCAACTGGTGTTTTAAAAATAGTGTTCTTTAAATGAGGAAAAACGAAGTAATCCATAGATCTAGGTGGAAATTCAATGTCTGATCGAAAACTGATCAATCTGTCGTCGAAAAAATTGGGTAAGTAGTTAATAGTTTTGGCGGCTGTATGGGCGGTTGCACAGTCCTGTTGAAAATATCCAAAACGTAGTTCGTCGTCAAGTAATTGCTCCACAAATAGATTCAAAATATTGTCTCTATACCGCTGTGCTGTAACTGTGTCATGGAAAAAAATAGGACCAACAATTCTTCTTCGGGAAACAGCTAACCAGACACCATTTTTTTGAGGGTGCAATGTAGACTCTACAAAAAAATGGGGATTTTCACTACTCCACATGCGTGTATTCTGAGAATTCACATAACCAGAGAGGTGGAACAAGGCTTCATCCGAAAAAAATGTCATGTCTAAAAAATCATTTATTTCCAATAAATTTTGAGTAATCCATTGAGAGTAATTCCTGCGTCTTTCAAAATCTGAGGCTTGTATTTCTTGGAATACTTGCACTTTATAAGGAAATAAATTTAGCTGCTTCTTAAGAATAGTCCTGCATGTTCCATAAGATCTTCCCACTTCTTGGGACAGGCGTCTTATACAACTTGTTGGCGAATTTTGATTTTTTTTACGAACATTTGCAACAAGTTCTTCTGTTCTTACAGATGGTCTTCCTGCTCCTTTTTAGTGTTGTATAGGACCTGTTTCTCTAAACACAGCCACGGTTCTTTTCAGACCAGGATAAAAATCCCAAGCAATAAAAGCAACGTTAGGAAAATGTTCGTGAAACCCGGATTACGTTTCAACCATGAATGTTTTGTGCTGTTCCGTAAAGCCCATTGTGTAAATTGTTCAAGAAATTGGAAAAATTAGCGATGAATCAAATTACGTTACAAGTAAGTATAAACTGTCAAATATGACGGAATAACTGATTGATTGTTAATTCTGGTAGTTACTGACACCCAACAGGTATTAAGCTCTACGGCCAAGCATTACGTCCTTAGATGCAAAGAGGGCATCTTTGATGCAAATAATTTTTGCTCGCATGGTATACTGGTTCCGTTTCTATTCCGCAGTACCTACAGCTTGGGTCGGCATTCTTGACGACCTTATGTCATGTCGGAATTCCTATGATGATACTCAGCTCATTTCTGCTCATCAGAAGTAGTTAGTTTCTGATCTAGATCCACAATGAAATACTTGCTAGGGTTTAATCCCTGCTTGTTGTCCCAGTAGATTTTATGTTCATTCATTGTACCTTGTTTTATGGCATCTCGTACTGTACACCACGGGACTCCAAGTGCCGGTTCTGGACCTATGCATGCTAATTTCGAACCCATTCTTGCAAGTTCGTCAACCCTTTCATCTCCTATTATAATATCTTCCTGTCCCAATAGCTTCGGGAAAAAATTCATTTCCCATATGAAAAAAATCAAAATCTCTCGTAGATTATTATTATGAAAATCTGTCGATAAGGTTACTGATGCTATGATAGTATGTGAGGTAAAGATGAAGGGTGTTAAAATGCTCTGTAGCGTTAATTTTTTTTACACGATTTTTATTACAGATCATTAGCAGAAAAAGTTGTTATTTCTTATCAAAATAAATGATAGCAAGATATACAATTACAATAATATTTAATCTCTATTTGGGGAAAATAAATAAAAATAATAACAAATTAATATTTCGTCATTGCTGTCGATGACGGCTTGGAGTTATTTCATTCCATGCTGCAAGTCCCTTCTGTCTGAGTTATTGTTGGCTTCTCTTGAAATAGAACAGGTTCTAAATATTTGCACATCCTATGCGATTTTGTCAAAATTCCCTAGAAATTTCTGTTGATGGAATTGATTTATAAATATAACCTCGCTCATTTGACGAAAAAATAAACATGACATTTGTCAGTGTTAACCTTGTTTTTCTACTGCTTTTGGAGTGTGGCGATTGCTATCTAAAAGGGGACGAATTATCAGGAGCAAAGACTCCGTCATTGTACTAATAGAACCGGATCAAAATCAACCGATTTTGTATTCTGTTACGTACCCCGAATAAAAAAATAAAACAAAAAGAAACGCTCACGCAAAATAAAGGGAGAACTACTCAAATTGGGGTTTAACAAGCTATAGTACCAGTATCCCACGTCTAATTGCAACAATATTAAAACAAAAAATTACCAAAAATTAAATTTCAAACAAAGAAATCATTAATGTCAACATATCAGGACTTTTGATGCATATGCGTTAAAAAATCATAAAATCAGCTGTTGCAACCATGATATAAAATTATTGCAGGATGAAAATGCATAGGTGCGGATCGGCTTTTACTATGATAACTTCCCAACTAATTATGCGTGTCCATTTAAAAGCTGCTTGTTATAATAAATTCACGAATCAGCTTTTGTACTAATATGGCCAAAGAAGCTTTAAATAATCCTCATTACTTTAATTAAAGTTATTTTACATGCCGTCAGTAGCGAATATAGACGTTTGTGAGAAAAAAAAGTTGTTTTTATTGAAAGAGAAAAGATGAAAATAAAAAGTTAAATGTCTAATTAACACGTAATTGATATTTAACGGTATCCAAATCTAATTATTACACTAAGAGAAAACTCTATTAACAGTGGTTAGAAATCAATTTGTAGTACATAGCAAAAAATCTGCATTAACTAGGCGCCGAAAAAACAACTCTGTTGTAGCAACGGTTCATTGCACTTGGACTAAAAATACACCATACCTTCAGATATCAATCACGCCCTATCCTAACAACTGCAATCAAATGATTTTATTATTTTGAACTACTCGAACGCTCAACTTAAACCACGCGGAGCAACGATAGATCATTGTTTTAAGTAACTTCGTCCTTTTCTGTTCCATTGTAGTAAAGGATAGACTATATAGCGCTCGCTGAAAGTTACCTAAGCGATTTCTATTTAGTTCCTAAAAAGTATATTTTACTTATTAAAAAAGGGTTTATTTTTAGTTCATTTTTTGTGATAATTAGATAACCTTGCAGGAATTAAAAAATCATCGATTAAAAATATTGTATTCGATACATATTTTAATAGCATTGGAATCTCGGAAACCATAGGAGTTAGAGAAACGGTTAAATGGGGGCAAAGTTGTGCAATTCGGTGCTGATTATAATGCCGCTTTAAAAGTTTTCAAATTCCAAATACTTCCGATTTTATTTGAGGAAAACCGAAATTTTGCAAAATCGTTTTTATTTTTTCCTTAGCTCATTTGACTAGCTATTTAAAAATAAATAACACTTTGTTATTGCCACTTTTTCTCCTCTACAAAATGACGTTACTAAACTAAAGACCCGCCGTTTCGTCTCCACACGGGCATCACCAACTTTACATTTTTAAATACGGACCTGGATTTTTAAACCGATTTTTAAACCCTCCTACCCTCAAAATGTAATGGCTAATTTTGATTTTGTAAATAAAGCTATTAATAAAAAAAAATCCCATATAATGCGGACTTTACTGGTGACACTGTATATCAATATTGTCTTATGTGCCCTGTAAAACTCCGTACCTTCATTTCAAGGGGAGACTCTAATTATTATGAAAACATGAAGAAAAAAGATTGAATTAAATATTAGTCCTTAATTGTGTTATAGGGACGATATTGAAATTCCAATCGAATATCGATATATCGATAAATATCGATAATATCAATAATATCGATAATATCAAAATATCGATATTTTATTTTTTAAATATCGTTTATCGATATATTGATATATCGATAAAAATATCGATATATCGAATTTTCGCCCAGCCCTACATATGACAATCATGGCAAAAAGAAGTTAAACTTTACGTAAGAGAAAGTATTAAAGGGTTATTTTTTAAGCCACGAGTATAAGCAACAACCAATATAGACACATCCATATTTGGTCTTTTTACATTTACCTACTCATAGAATCACAATGTAAAAGTATTTTACTTACATATTATTATCGATAATATAATATGCTCTTTCGAATAATATTTCTGTAAAACATGTTATCTCCATAAAAGCGGCATGAAGTTATAACTTTATGCAAAAAGCGATAATTATAATGGCGCTACCAGGCCATCCGAAATGCCCAGGAAAATAATCGATTTTAGTGTAGTTCTAATATGGAAGTAATGGAAGTTCTTATAAGGAATTTATAATTTTATTTAATAATTTATTGGATTTTTTTTTCACACATAGAAAATACACAGGAATGTCAATATTGCAGTAATAATTTTAATAATATTTTCAAGATAGCCAAAAGGCTACAACGTGTTGTTGATTAGGCAAGAATTTTAACGTAGCCAACATTCAGAATACGCGTTATTCGCGTTAACGATAACATTGATGTTCTTCAGTCTTTGTCAAATACGCTTATTTACTGGAATATTTCTCTCATGTGAAAAAATACCAGAAAAGATGTGCAAGTTTCTAAAATTTATTACGATAATTGTTCGACAGGGCTTATTTTGTTTAAGGTGGGAGTATCAACATGTTTGCCAACCTATAACCTATTTCGCGTAGATTTATTTATGTTTTCTAGCTTTTATACAAAATTTAAAGAAAATCAGTACCGACTTGATATTCTATAGGTAATAATTGACATATTTAATAAATATCAAGGAATTTCATAACTTATTTTAGGAGAATTGTATAGCGAAAAATATCGGGTAAGATTTTTTTTAACATTATTATGTCATTGTCACTCATTGTTCTTTCACTATACAATTCTCCCAAAATTAGCAATGAAATAAATTGATATTTTTGTAATATATCAGATACTACCTAAATAATGTACTGACGATATTGATTTTCTTTAAATGTTAGTTATTAAAATAATAAACTCAAAATATCAACGCGAAATAGGTTATAGGTTGGCAATAGATTGAATGACGTTGAGAATTCAACCTTAATTGCATTGAACAGGACATATTCAAAGTATCAAAAAATTACCTTGTCGGACTTCCCTTGTCTTTATTTTGTTATCTTATATCTATCGACAGGAAATGTATTCGGGGGATGGGGGGGGGGGGGGGGGGGGGGTGTCCGGCAGTGGTGTATTTAGGAATTTGATGAGAGTGGCCTTCCCTTCTTTTTTTTTTTTAAAATGCGCCGCAGGCAAAATTTTTTTAGGTGCCACGCTTTTTTTGACTCTCGAAACTTGGAAATTTTTAGTTTTGATAGCCTAACCCGAAAAAACGTAGATATTATATATAGAAAATTTTAAATTTTTATTTTAAAAATTATTTTCTTTAAGTTATGTATAATATTATGTGTTATTTTCCTATTTTGCTGAAAAAAAATATATTTTCTGAGAATTTCGGGGGGGGGGGGTCCGGATCCCCTGGTCCCCCCCTGGCTACGTGGTTGCACTTCCTGTACGAGTTAAAGAACATCTGAAACATACTCAAAGAGGTGAAACTTCGAGATCAGGTATAGCGGAACATGTCGCACCTTTAAAATTAAAGTGACACAATCCAAAAAATAGAGTTTTGCAGAAAACAGGAAAAACTGTAAAATATATTGGACCCCTCTAACTCTTTTGTCTCCTAAGCCCAAGTAAATTAAATTAAATGTTAAATTTGGGAAAACATTAGCTAAATGGTTTTACTAGAAGGCAATTATTTAAATTTGATATTGAAACCTACCCTTAATATTAAAAAAAATTAAAATAAAAAATAAAAAACAAGTTAGGTCTTTTTACTGCCAATTTTTTTTTAACAGCTAAATAATTATTTGGAGTTATGCCATTTTAAAATTAAAATTGTCGTACTCAGCCAGTAATTTTAGAATAAGTTCTTTTTTTATTAAATACCAGTTACTTTTTTGTAAAATGTTTGGAATCAAGTCAGTTTAGACTTAAAGCAGTGCCAATTTTCCGTCGCATGCGACAACATACTGAAATGATACTCTTTAGTATTAAAAAGGCGCGCGAATACGGTTAATATGAAAAAGGCATAAATAGGTTCCTCTAATTGGGGAGAAGCGACTTAGTATTAGGTCCAGTGGCAGCTGATAGAGGGCGGTATTTAGTGCCATTTTATGATTAAACCTAGAAATATACAATTTTCGAGTTGTGTCACTTTACTTTTAAAGTTGCGATGTATGGACCAACCAACATAATATACAGTGGTCAGAAGCCAAGATTTTGGACACGAAACAGCACTGGAGAAAACGAAAATTCAAAGAAGCAGCTTTCATGAATCAAAATCCCCATATATTTAGTTAACCAGGTATAGATATCCCCAATATCTGGAAGCCTCTTCTTGTCCAAAACCAACAGCTCAAACTTCACACTCCAATAAGCACGAAGGCAGAGTCATCAAGCTTCATTGCACACGGATAGTATTTAAGACAGTAGCCTTAGAATTATAATTTAGTTTACACTTGAAATAGAGATACAAACTAACCGAAACGTTGTGTTAAGTAACAAAATAAAGACAATGGAAGTCCGGCAGGGTAATTTTTTTAAATTAGTTCATTGTCTACCACTTTCAAACAATAGTCAAAGTACCTATTTGTGAATTTCATTGGTAACCGAGTAGGTATACAGAAAAAATATATTCATAGATAAGTTTTCTGCCAACATGTGAAAATACACTTGTTTGCATTATTATCAGCTAATGGGTTTTGAAATAAATCACACAAATAAAGTGATATAATGTATATGTATGAGTTTTTCCATAGGAATCATATTCAATAATGTATGATCTTTTTCATAGCGACCATACTCAACAATCATTATTGATGCGCTATGTCAAACCAAAAAAAAAAATACTTGTGTATTTAATTGCAATTGTTGCAATTTTTTATTTTTCGATATAGTATAAAATATATTGGGTTTGGATTTTTGTGTTTTTATTTTTATTCGGGAATTATTCCACCAAATACATTCGTGCTTCAAAATAACCAGATAATTTTGCATGCGGGCCTGCATGTATTCTTTAAAAACTGCATTCGTTCATTTTCATATTAAAAAAAAAACACCTTCAGTGCCGAGGATCGAGCTCTTTTAACCATATGAAAGTAAACTCATGCAGTTTTTAGAAAACACGCTTTTATGCAAAACAATCGATAATTTTAAAACACTTTATGCTATTGCGAGAATTTCATTTATCTGTAAAAACAAAGATTTCAACAGTAAAATGACAAGCCTTAATTGTTGATTGAAACCAATAAGAACAAAATTCAACGATAATCATGCACCAGTGCCAGATTATCGGATCGTCAGGCACTAATGCATGTTTATCGATTATGCCTAAAATTACTTATACAGGGTGTCCCAAAAGTAATGGGACACAGAGTAACAGCAGACTTTAAGGCGAAATAATGCGATTTATTTAAACTTGTCTTATTCCATAATTGATAACCACCAAGATACAGAATGTCAAAATTTTAATTTTGTTTTAGTTTTTTTGCGATTATTTCTTAACGAAACGACATAGCAGCACTAAATTAAGGGTTTTGGGGTTTTTTGAGGTGAGGAATTCAAACTTATCCATATATTTTATGTAACCAGTAGAGGGCGCTGCCTACGGCATGGCCCACTCCTTTTATCTGGCATAACTTTGTTTAGGATTCTTATATCAATCCGACTATTGAAAAAATAAGTTACTTAACTGCTTTTACATCAAAAACGTATATTGAAGTCGCTAGGAGCAACCATTTTCGAGATAATCGCATTCGATATTTTTATGCAAGAATCCTAAAATATTTAAAATAATTATTGTGTATTCGTATTAGTATTATTTATCACAGCTGGCCTTGATTAAAAACAACGACGTTTCTAAGGCAACAACATGTTACATAAAGTATCATCTGTCAAAGTTATTAATTTTCTTCGTACAATACCTACGTAATTATTATAAATTTTTTAGGAATGCCACGACATAATTTATTTTCCAATGCAGAAATGCGTGATATGCGTTGTACCGGGTGATTCAATAAGAAAGGCAGCCGCCTATATCTCGGAAACTACTAAACTAGAAACTTGGGAAAAAAAATTATAATTAAAGCGGTCCTGAGAAAATTCTGGAAATAATTTTTAAGTTCCGCATTTTGCCGCAAGAGGGCGTAATTGAAAAGTAAATTTTAAAATTTTACATAACTCCGAAAATTCCACATTAAGGTATACCTATGTTTGATAACACCATTTTAAAGCTTGGACAATTATGCATCATTTTGGTCTTATGCTCATTGGCGTACCGACTTAAATAAGAGTGGTGGTGTTGAAAGTGTAAACATTTAAATCGCTGTAACTTCTAAACGACTTATCCGATTTTAGCAAACTAAAGACTGTTTGGAAGAGAAATGTATGCACTTTCACCAATCGTATTTAGTTGTCCATAATAGTTCTCAATAAAATTGCTAGAGGGCGCAATTTGTAATAATAATAGTTTTTTTGATTTTATCCTGAAAATTCAAATTATACGGTATAATTATGATACCATAATCGAAAACTGGATAAAATTTGCTAGAAAAAATATAAAAACCGTAACTCGATATCTTTGCTCGTTTTAGAGTTATTGACAAAACATTAATTTTTAATACAAATTGCGCCCTCTAGCAATTTTATTTGAAACTATTGTGTACCATTAAATATGACAATTAAAGGTACTTATTTTACCTTTCTCTTCCAAACAAGCTTAAAATGAGTGAAATCGGATAAGTCGTTTAGAAGTTACAGCGATATTAATGTTTACACTTTCAATAGCTTCCACTCTTATCAAGTGAAAAAGTGGCAAAAGTGGCAAATTTATGGTCTCGCGAATGTAAACAAAGCTAGACACTATTAGACATGCGCACTGCAACATTATCGTTTAACGAATGGGAAAATAGACAGGTCCGGGCTTTAAAATTTTAATTCTTGCAAAAAAATTGGAATTTCTTCTCAATTTTTGATCAAGTTGGGAAAAAAGGTAGTGATTTTTGGCATTTTTAGTAGTATCAAACCTATCAGATTTTAAGGATAGAAAATTGTTTTTAAGGTTTTGTTGTTAAAATTTGTTTAAAAATGATTCGTCGTCGTGTTTTTAGTTCGAAAGGCAAGAGAACGAGTCAATTAAACTTATAAAATCGAATATAAAAACCAACGAAACCAGCAAAATAACTAATCTTTGATGTTATCATCGCGAACGTATTTATTTTGTATTTGTCAAAAACTTGGGTACGTGTAGAAGATTTTCAAGCACAATTTCGTGTTCAAGAATTTGAAAAAGTTTTTGCCCGAGAACTTGACCCGTGGAGTAATATAAACTACTTAGGTATTTAATTTTTTTCTTTAATATAATATACTAGCGTGTATCCGGCATGCGTTGCAACCCGCTGGTATAAATACAAATCCGATATATTAGTACCCGTCATGCCACTTTCTAAAATTGCACCCGTGCGAAGCTGGGGCGGGTCGCTAGTTATACATAAAAACCTTCCCCTTGAATCACTCTATCTATTAAAAAAAACCGCTTCAAAATCCGTTGCGTAGTTTTAAAGATTTAAGCATATATAGGTAGGGACGGACGGACAGACAGCGACAGCGACTTTGTTTTATACTATGTTAAGAAGTACCTACCAATAGAGAAAAGTGTCTTTTAAACTTTTTGAAGATTGCAGGGCTGCAAATAAAATGTACTAAAACATGCATCGGGATAATCTGTCTTGGTGAGGGTTTCTCTTTATTTTCATACCTTGTTTGTGTAGCCTAGCCCTAGTTTGATGTGTTTAAATTGATCATAATAAAATTAAGTTATATATTATCAAGATACATCACTACTCCATACTTGAAAATACGAAATACCCGTTATTTTACCCCTATTTGGGCATAATAAAATCATACAACGGCTGTTACTAGTCATTGTTTATATTCCATCCTAGTCACTAAAGAACAAACACAATTCACTAAACTACACAAACAAAAACTAGAAATCTGTAAATATTAAACACCCAGAAACCACGATAGCAAAGAAAACTACAAGAAATTCACAGAGAAACCTTAAAACGCAACAACAAAAATCGCGGCCGCGCAGGTTTTGGAGTGTATTTTGAGCAAGTCGCTAAAGTACGACAGGCCGATAACACGAGGTTTGTGCGCATGCCCGATGGCGCCCAGAGGGAAGGCAGCTGACCGGCGAGTCATGCGCTCGGACATATTTTTTCACCTATAAAACGTTTTTGTTTTACTTACTTTTGTTTGCAAAGGAGATAAGCTGTACGTATCTAAAGGTAAATTGTCTATGTTGCAGCTCTATATGAGTGTTTAGTAAATTTTAAGTTATTGACATCCTGGCCAACTTTTTTCGCTGATGCTCTAGTCCACTTTGATACCTCGTTTCTCCTAACAGGATCGTTTTTAATATTTTTATAACGTTTGCCGGATTGTTTTCACTGAGGATTTGGAGTGAGGAACAAATGGTGTGTGGTAATGTGATAAAAATCGGATTAGATAATTTAAAAAAAAGTAAAAGCTATAACATTACCTGCCTTACTACACTGAGAAAATCTGTTTTGATCCCTTGCGAAAATTTAGGCAACCATAGCTAAAATGTTTTGTTAAATAGAGAAAAGCCAAGCACATTACTCTAGCAGAAGAATGCACTTTACTGAACAACAATATTTGTGCGGCGAAACTCTTGTAGGTTGTCAGGGTTGTTCATAGCGTTTTCCATTGGTATGATTAGTGCATGTCAAATGTAATTCTATGTTTTACTAATGAATAACTCTATAACTTTTGATTTAGCGCACGTTGAGTTTGATGTTTTAATTGTAAATAAAATTGACGCTGTATTTTTGCAATGCATTATGCTAATAAACCGTAAGATCCGTACAAGTTTAAAATATGTTGAATGAAAAATTAGCCCAGTCCTGTCTCTGTTGCCAACGTCTTAACGTAAAATAGACCAGACCCGAAATGAAGCAAGTATATTATAGATTATTTCCAATAAAAATAATACTTTTTCCAACTAAAAATAGCATCGTTAATTTTATTTCCCATACGATTTAAAAAAAATACCTATGACCTAAAAATACTGCATAATTCAACAAAACATCTGTAAATTCCATGATAAATTCGACTTAAAAGAGACACCTAAATCAAAATTTATTAGCGTACTAAACGCTATAATAATTTAACATGTTAACACCATTTAATAATGGTTAGGAAAAAATGCCTGTTGACAGGCTTGGCAGCAGTGAAAGTGTTGAAACAAATATCCTCTTGCTTTATGTTGAAACTTAAAAGCTTTATTGTATAGTGTTTACAGCAATAATTGTTGGACATATTTTTAGTAAAATAGATTATTATTAGTACTGACTGCGCAGAGAATTATTTTGGATTGCTGATAATGTAAATATCATTCATATAGAGAGTACTACAATCTCGAAAACGGTATAAGGGGTACGCTCACGCGTCAGGTTTGCAGAGACTAAATTTCCTTTGTGTTGGTTTATTTATATTGAACGGTGAGTAGAATAAAACAGTTTACGCTAATTAATTCTCCTATTTCCAATATCACACATTTTATTTATCATCATTTGCTATTATAATTTAATGTGATTAGTTTATCCATTTTAATTGATGTACATACAAGAGGTTGCCAAACTTGCGCTCACTAAGAACTAATCCAGCTGTTTGTATTTACAAACAAATGGCATTTTGGCGGCTTTGTACTACGCCGCAAACTTTTTTTTTTAATTATTTATTTTACGTCGACCTTTTTCCGCAACAAGGCCAATCACCGACGCCAGGGAATTTGTCACACACTATCTGGTAATTTTTGCCGAATCCCTCTTTGTCGAGGGTAGGGTTCTTTAACGTGCCAGCATCCATGACACGGGGCCCACAGTTTAACGTCTCTTCCGAAAGACGGCGCCACCTCTTAAACCAAATTCCAAACTTAACATCGACGTTGCCGGCACCGGGAATGGAACCCGGGCCTACGATCTGACGCCGCAAACTTAAATATAAGGCGTACCGTTTGCCGCTTGATTGGCTCGTATCTACAATATGTGGATAGCTAAACTCTTGTATGTTGTCAGGGCTGATCATAGCGTTTTTCATTGGTAAGTTTAGTGCATGTCAAATGTATTTCTATGTAGTTCGATGTTTCAATTGAAAATTAAATTAACATGTATTAAATTATATTAAAATGTATTTTTGCTAGCCATTATGCTAATAAACCATTAAGAAGCCCGTAAAAGTTATAAATATGGTGAATAGGATGGTAAAAGAACTTAGCCAGTCCTGTCTCTGTAGTAGTAGTAGGAGTAGCTGTTGTATTTAGCAAAAAGCTGCAATTAAATATTTTTTAATATATTTTTTTAACATATTTTTATAGATTTATTTTTAAATTTTAAAACGCAACCTTCTTTTTACAAAAACAGACAGAAAAGTTAAACATTTTGTAAATTGTATCAAATATTAGGTACGTATTATTTTGTTTTTTAATTAAGTAAATGTAATTTTAAACAGTTTTAATGATTATTGAGATTTAATAGAATTTTCCAAATTATTATATTCTATCAAACCTTTATAAAAAATAGATTTATAAGCTAATATTTTAGACACTCTATTCACATAAAAATTTTGATTAGTTCTTGTTTTATAATTATGATGGTCATAATTAAAAGAACAAAAAAATTTTAAACAATCAGGCAATAAATTATTTTTAATTTCATGTATAAAGATAGAACATACTAAATAAAAAATTAAATTTCTGATATTCAGCCAATCTAAATTTTTCAACATAAAATTAATTTTTGTATATTTGTCACAATTTAAAATAATCCGCATTGCCTTATTTTGTAAAATTAGAAATTTATCAAATATTTCCTCATTAGCACAATATAAAATGGAAGAACAATAAAGAAAATGTGGTAATATAATAGTACCTATTAAATACCGTTTTTTTAGGAAACAAACTTAAATTAGAACTGATTCTTTTAAAATAACCTACTTTTCCGGCAATCTTCGATATAATTCTTTTAAAATAATTAAAAATTTTTAATTTTTAATCAATAATTATCCCTAAATATTTAAAACTGTTCACTAATTTCAATTTTTCACCATCAATTACAACATTTATATTTTGGCAATTTAAATTATTACCCATAAACATACATTTAGTTTTTGAAATATTTAATTTTAATTTATTTACTTTTAGCCAATTTAATAATATATTTATCTTAGAATTTAGGGTATTTAGAATTTAGACCATCAAAAATATTTAAAATTTTAATGTAAATTAAGGTGTCATCAGCAAACATTTGGTACTTACACATTTTTAAAACTAAAGGCATATCGTTGATGTATAAAATAAATATTAGACCTAGTATACTTCCTTGAGGAACTCCTATATTATTTATTTTTTTATTTGAATAAGTTTTTGAAATTTTTGTTTTTTGTAATCTGTTACCTGTACACCATTTATAAACGTTTCCGCGAATACCATACTGATACAATTTACTCAATAATTTAAAATAAAAAAATTACGGAACGAGGATAATCTCGAGCAAAAGTATGCATGACATAATGAAATTATTATTTAAATACCTCAATCTGATTTACAATATTTCCTAAATAGGCTCATTAATTTCTCAAAAAATTTTAATATTCATCAATCTTGGCACGTAAAAACAAGATACGTTTTACTGCACCCCATATTTTTAATAAAACAGATGATTCATTACTACCCTCATAATTTAACCCTTTAAGGGTGAAACAACACGGTCATAATCACTGTTTAAGCTTTATAAAAATAATTAAGTAAAAACACAATGTAAGTAAATATTCCGCCCGGACTGACATGGCGTTTTTTCACTTACTATCTGTCTGTATTAATTAAATATATGTCTGAAAACCTACCCATCATTAATTAATGGACTGCATAGAAGGTTATTTTATATTATAAATTATAATTTACTTGTAATAGTGACTAAACCCCTCCCTAAACAGGGTGACCGTTCTTTAGAATATTTCGAAGAGTAACGTCATTTGAATCCAGAAAATGAGGTTCTCAGAGACGCAGCCCTGGACCTAGGGGGGAGGGGGGGGCAAGCCGGGGCCTATGCCCCGGGTGGCAAGTTCAGAGGGCGGCCAAATTCACCCTATACAGACAAATGGACAGCTCATCATTTACTTAACTTTGACCACGGAATAAATAATAGTACAAGTACAGAAATTTCATGGCTATATCAACTCGACCGATACCCAGAGCGCGGAGTGAGACGTGCTGCACGAACATTTCTATTGTTTCTTTAAATGATATATACTTTTGTAACATGGATAATCCTGTTTATGATATAATTTGTTCTTTATACGAAACGCCATTTTATGTTTTAAAACGTGATCATGAACAAAGACATCATTTTTCGCGATCATTTAATACTCAATGGTACGATAGTCACAAGTGGCTATGTGGGAGTTATTTTAAACAAGGGTTATTTTGTTCGTTGCGTAGTGTGGTCTAAATTTTCTTTTCTCTCTTTTTATTTACGTAAATAACACAAAGTAAGATATTATGATAATCATGGGAAAAAGTAGGTACTATATCAGGTAATTCCGTTTGGTTGTTTGTAGGTTGTAGGACTTTTAGGTTATTTCAGTCGCGGTCGCGTACGTATACTAATTTACTAATAAAATTATACGGACATTTTAAACGTTTTAAGGTGGCTTTTGGGTTTTTAAAAATTATTCATTGTTTCAATAATAATAATAAATGGTTCAAAAAAATTATATTAATTATTATTGTGGTAATTTCTTTTCGTTTATAACTGATAAATTAATAATTTATTAACATTAAATTATTGACCAAATTTGGGCGTGGTCTTTACGACTCTATCATGCCTGTCGCCTACCCGCTTAAATCTGATAGCTGAAATTATATAGATAATAAAGGGGAAAAAATATATGTGGGTGGGGGCGGCATTTTTTATTTCTTGTCCCGCCTAAAAAAAAATTGAAAATCCGGGGCTACATGCAGAGACGACTACCTCAGATGAAATAACAGCGACCATATGCAACTTCCGGTTATACCGGAAGTTGTCTGAAACTTGCTTATTTAATGGAGCACCTATTTAATTAATTTTTCTCTCGTAGCTTTCTTGATTTCCACTTTTGACCTTTAACTGAATGTCGAATAAAATTGAATATACAGTAGGTAGGTATGTCCACGGATAGAGTTTGGAAGAAGAAGAACTTTTTATTAGTAGGTAGAGAAGAAAAAGTAATTCTTTATAAAAACATCTGCTTGAGCCGAAACTACAATTTCGAATATCAAATTTGCGATTACTATACAGGGTTCGTCAAAAACAATATTTTAACTTTTAGGATTTTTTTTAATTCCTTGATTTATTAAATTAATTTTGCTCGTGCTGAAACTACAATTTCAAATATCACATTTGCGATTACGGTACAGGGTTCGTCAGTAACAACATTATTAGTTTTTTGGATTTCGTTTAAAATAAATTTACGTAGAAACAAACAACTATTGTTACTTTCTTACTTCAAATATGATTTTATATCTGGCCGAGTAACGATTTTGTTGTAAGAAAACCATCTTTTATTTGCCTATTTTTATAGTATTTTTATTATTACATTTCATATTTATTCAATTATTTTAAACGTAAATTATAAAACTTTTATTCAAACGTGGTACCACCGAGTTAGCGCATAGTTCAACTTGACCTCTGAATTCCCGATAAAAGTTCCTAACTTGCTGTATTGGAATATTTGCAATAACAACTCTTATTTTTTCTTTCAAGAGATCTAAGTTATTACTGAAATTGGTTTTATACACATGTGGCTTCAGGTATCCCCATAAATGAAAGCCGATGATTGTGAGATCGGGACTCCTACGTGCCAACTGATTTGGACCATAGGTATGTACCTTCTAATCCATTTGTTCCCAAAATGATGATTTAACCAATCATCAAAATGAATTGAAAATTAGAATTGAAAAAAAAAATCCAAAAAACAAAAACTGTTGTTTCTGACAAATCCTGTATAGTAATCGTAAATCAAATTGTAATTTCAACACTAGCAATATTTATTTAATAAATCAAGGAATTGAAAAAAAAAGATCCAAAAAACGAAAAATGTTGTTTGTGAACCTTGTATAGTAATCGCAAATCTGATATTCGAAATTGTAGTTTCAGCACAAGCAGACTTTTTTATAAAGAATGACGTTTTCTTCTACAACTACTAATAAAAAAGGTTTTCCTCTTCCAAACTCTATCCGTGGACGTACCTATCTGCTTTTCAAAGACAAAATAGTGAAACTTGAAATTTCGGTTGCAGAATTAGATATGATATCACTGTGCTCGATAATAAATTGTCAGAAAATAAAATTTTAGATACAGATAAAGTGGAAAAGGAACAATTTTTTTATGTAGGTAGGTATATGGAAAATTTAAAAAAAAAAATCCACATAAGGAGTCCCTATATATATCTATCTAACAGAATAGTTTTAAACTTATTTACGGGTTTTCGCTAAATCTTCCAAATTTCGAACTTACTAATTTTCGACCAAAAGGCCATGATAAACAAAGTAATAGTATGCATCTACAAAATCAGTAATGTCATTCCACAGGACACAGTCCGTATTACTGAATTCTCCGATTCAGGGCGTTCCCCAATCTTTAGCCAAATTTAATCTCTGTAGTGACGTTTTGAGCCAGTTACCTAGCTGGGTACCTAGTTTTAAAAAATAAAAGGAAATATTAATATGGCCAGTTGATGGCCATATTTTATATTATATAATATTTCTTAATCTATAGATATTTTTCCCCAGACTATCACCTGTGATGTTTATTTTGAGAAAATAAAGTAAGGAAATCATAATAAAAAATAGAAAGGCGTACAAGTTCTTACCTAAAGAAACATATCAGTTAGGATAAGGCTTAATAAAACACAAAAATAAACGACAATGTTTTTATATTATTAACACATTTATTTTTACAACCACGTAAAACCAAATAATATCCGTTTTCATTATTCTAAAGTATGTTGTTAACAACAGAGGATCAAGTTTTTATTTCTTATTATACCCTGTATACAAAACATTAAACTGATTTTTAAATTACGGCTTTGCATATATTTAAAGCTCTAGTAAAATAGCGAAGAAAATGAAAAATGACCCAACCGAAAATTTCTCTTAAGCACGCAAGATCCTTGATAAGATTGGATATGCTTTAAATGAAAATTCGTGAGCTACAATTGTAATAATTTTTCATGTAAATCAGTTCTAATTAAATGCTTCAATAGTAATTTAATGTACAAAATGGATCTACGAAATGTAGTCCAGACAAATTAGACAAGAATATGCAGGAATTGGTATGATACCTTTACCAAACAGTGATATCTTGCCGTACACTGAGGAAAAAGTCTTCTTTTCCTTATAAGAATTCACATACTCTTTATACAACTGTTACTGTATAATACTATATGTGAAAGCAACACGCTTTCCTACTGCAAGACAACGAAAATCGCTAGACCGTTGTGTAGTGATAATCTCACGTTAATTTAGCCAATAGGAAATAGGAGTTAATGCCACCTTAGAATGGTTTATAGTCATTATTGCTCTGAATACTCACAGTATTTATCAAGTTCTATTGGGGGTGTAATCTGATTTATATATTGTATTATTTCCGACTGACAGTTCTAATAAAGCTTGACATTAATCATAATAATATTTGCTTGCTACGGTTAATAAAGCATATACTTACCACCAAAAGCCAGTACTGTAGTTCTCAAATATTTAGATAGCTTCTAGTGTGATATTGTTCTTGTCGTTTGACATTGCATAATATGATTATCTATTATGCAACATGGTTTACTGAGATTGTAAAATTTGTCCATAGATTATAAAGTCCAATACTAATGATGGGATATGTGAAATAAGAATCGTCAATTGCTTTATCTGACATGCACGCAAAGTTTAAGTTTAAAGAACTTAAATACCAAGTAAAAATCAATTAATTGAAACAGGTATTGGTACGATCAATAATGTTCAAATTCAGACAGGATAGCTAGAAAACTCCGAACAACGGTGTGACCTGCGCAACAAATACATTAAAACTAATACTACAGCGCGCGGCGATTGCCGATCGCTACGAACTCCCATCAACGTCTTGTAAATTATAAGTTCTAACGGATACAATTCATTTTTGGAGACGCTGATCTGCTTCCTTAATTATAGAGATAGCGCTTTACTGGGAACAAAATGTGTCGCATTGAGAAGATACAATTTCTTTTTAACAGAATTGCTGTATTAAAAGTAGTTCATTATTCAAAAAGACTGTGCTGCTAATAGAACTGATTACCACCAATAAAAATACTATTCTAGCAAATCTGGAAATAATATAATACTATAACGGTTTCGATACACTAACAATTTATTTATTGGAACAAACCTGTTGTATAAGATCATTTTCCTGTGTCTGTATTATACCTAAGTTAAAAATGTTTAGTGGCAAAGTAACTTTTATAATCAGATACTTGCTTATTTTAACAGAGCAAGCATAGTGCCCATTTACATCAATATAGCTTTAAATTATATATAGTTATAAGTATCCCCTCAAAATATTCTACACCTCTTTTTCCAACCCCTAAGTGAATTTTGAAAAAGTGAGTAAAAGAAAAGAAACACTTATATTATTATTTCATTAATGGAACTTATATTATATACCAATTTTTAGACCTCCAATTGTAGTTTCTGAGATACCCCTTCTCAAAATTTCACGATTCTTGGATTAAAGGTTTAGGTTGGGCGATGACGGATCATACAGGCAGCCAGTTACTTTACAATTGAATAAGTATAATAATATAGTTAGGTAATAAACAATTTGTTCAAATTGGGGAAAGAAAAAGTTCGGAAAAAGAAATAATATGTGGAGTTCCACAAGGATCAATATTAGGTCCGTTATTATTCTTAATTTACATTAATTCCGTTTCCAAATTGAACTTAAAGGGCAATATAAAGCTATTTGCAGATGATACGACAATTATTTATTTTGCTGAAACTCTTGCAGAAATGTATTTTGATATTAATAATGATTTAAAAATACTTCTTTCTTGGTTTCAATCAAATAAACTTACGTTAAATTTTAAAAAATCTTCTTTTATGTTTATAACTAAAAATAAAATAAATTCCATCATTAACCCCTTAACATTTAATAATGAAAATATTCAATATTCAAAAACGACAAAATTTTTGGGATTAGTTTTAGATGAAAATTTAAATTGGAAATGCCATATCCAGTATATTATCAACTCGATATCTCCTTTGGTATCTGTTTTGTACAGAGCTAGATATTTTATTCCTTCGAAATATTTAAAAAATATATATTTTTCATTAATATATTCAAAATTACAATACTTAGCTTCTGCATGGGGATCTGCTTGTTTATCAAACTTAAAACCATTACAAAAATTGCAAAATAAAGTTATTAAATGTTGTAACGTCTTCTTTTGTCGTTACAAGTATAAAGACTATTTTAAAAACAAAAGAATAATAAATGATTATTTTCATCGACCAATTTATTAATTTTCTAAAATCTGTTATCATCTAAAGTCCGAAAATAAATAAAATATATTTAGTGCGGACCTACTATTATTTAATTTTTAAATTTAACTCACCAACAAAGAAAAATAAATCCAAAACAGCAGGAAAATGTTGAGGTCTGCAGTATCCTATTATTTTCTTATTACTTTTGAACCATTAGCACTTAACACATCGCGTTTTAGTTATTTTATTTACCTACACCACCGATTAAACTTAGTTTCTTATATAATTTTAGCTCACTAGCACTAAAGGTAACTTGAAAAATAAATAAAATTTACCGAAACTATTAAAAATTGTTGTTGCAACTAGCCATTTTAAAATTAACTGTCAGTTGTACCTGCGAAAAGGTGCGCTATAAAAATTTACGCACAAAAGGGTCACTGATAAGGATACCTGTTGCCAAAATTGTTTTGTTATCTGCAGGAACCAATTTGATTCAGGAGCATTAGATACTAAATATTTTATTACTTAAATATTTATGTTACAATTTATAAAATTAATGAATGTTATTCTACCACCCAAATGATATTTTATGAATTTTGGTTGTATGAATGTTAAAGGTGGATAATAATGAATACCTAAGTGGAGAAACTAATTTATGACGTCACTACAATAATTGTATTTGCAATTATTTGTGATATTTGGCAATTGCGTTCTTAAAATTTTGGTTTGTTAGGTTTCTCAGCCTGTACATGGTATTAAGGACTTTTGGTATTACGCTATATAACGATTTATCGTAATTGGATTTTATCTAATTTACATTTAATTAAGCCAATACTGGTGATGACGTATCTGTTATTGTTTATTAAAAGAGTCGCTACTCAAATTGAGTGAAAACTGAATTTTACGAGGAGTTTTGCCTCTAAAATGGCCAAACAGGCTAGTTAGTGTAAATGACGTTAACGGTACGGTGTTCTTCAAAACTACGTTTTTCTGAAAGTCTTGTATATATCTCAACTGAGGAGAACCTACCCAGTTTGCAGGAACCGTGTCCTTTTTCTGTTTGAAATAAGCGAGTTGAGCTGAAGCTACGACCTGTTACGATTTTCATCGGCCGCCATTGCGGGATTTAGAGTCATAGTTTCTATTTAGTGTTTTCTTAAGTTCCGTTCTGATTATGGATTGAGTATTTGAGTAATTAAGCTTAAATTATCGTACAAGAACACGCTTTCCTTCAAGGGGATTTGAAACTCATCTCGACAGTCAGTCGCCATTTTCATCCAAGGCGTCACTCCATGGTGGAGCAAGAATTATTCACAGGTATGTCCTTAATTCGTACTTTTATGTTATAAAGTGTATTTAGACATATGTTTAAGGGTAGATTTCAAGAAAACTTATTTCGTTTTCTTTCTCATTTTAAGGGTTATTTTGGTATTGATTTCGAAGCACTACGAGAGCATCATTTTTCTTCCTTTAATATTGGAGATATGCCGTTATGAATGAGCGTGAGCGAGCGTAGGACCCTCAACTAATCTAAGGAGGTTTGAACTAAAATTATTAAGTAAGTTCGTTCCATTTTACTTATTGGATTATTATTTCTTTTAGGGTTTTTTATTACGAGGGTTTTTTATTTCCTTCTACCTTCTTTTCTACCGTTTTGATGACGTTTGAATGACGTAGAATTTACCTATTTTCCGGACCGATTTACAAAATTAACAGCGACCGTATACAGAAAATTTACTTTTGACTTTGTAATTTGAGGGTACTTTTATTGTTAAATAATACTACCTTGATGGATAGTAATTAATTTAATAATTAACAATACTTAAATAATTATTAAGACAATTAGGATTTCCATGTTAATAATATTTTTGTAAAATAGCCTAGCGTGAAAGCGACGCGGAAAAGTACGGTAAAATTTGATATTTATTTCTACGATAGTAAACCCCTACCTCTACGCTTACGTAAGCTGCGGCTGTGGTACAATATATGTTCTAACTGCGCTAATATTTTTGGGTATATTTTGAATTTCTAGGTGCTTTCACAGGTGCGCTATCTTTTTTTAAATAACATATGATTTTGTTTTGTGAATATAGTTTCAGCAATGACTTAAACCTTTTTCTATATTGATTGTGCCAAAGGCATACATTTTTTTCATTGTACAGTTATTTATATTTAATAAATATAGCTGGTATTTGTTTTAAATTAAATTTCCACTATTTCATTAGCCCATCATTGTTGTGTCTCTAATTAAATAACTAATTCTGGGGGTTTTCCTTTGGAGAAACTGTTTTTAAAGTATTTATATTGAAAATAAAAGAAAATAGATTATTTTAATATCTATAAATAAAATAAATTCGATTTCATGGTTTTATTCGAAAATGAATGGTACTGTTGGTTTTTAAACCATGTGGCGCCCTCTTCTTCTGGTAGTTATCGTTTGGACCTAGCCCTTCTCCACTGCTTAAAGGCTGGCGGCAACCAATTAGTACGTAACGACTTTGATTTATTTACCATCACTTATAAATTTTCTTTATAGATATATTTTCTTTTAATTTAGTTTAGTTGAAAAAAAAAGGCGTCACATAAAACTGGCGTACCCAACGTCGGGGCAATTTCTTATAAAAAAAAAAAAAAAAAAAAAAAAAAGTTTTGTTTTGAGAATACAAAAATTATTGGTATGCTGAAATTTATATTTTTTTTTAGGGCACTTTATAAGATGGGTGTAACTTTGACAATATTTTAAAGAAATGATTGTAATAGTTGATAGCTCTGTGTCTATTTTTGCGCCTATTTGGACTTATATTTTTTTTGGATAGTACCAATTTTAGTGCTTAGAGCACTGAGGTATTTTTTTAATTTGCTTATTTTGATTTTTTTTTTTTTTTAAACATCATGGCTGATCATTTGAAACTTGAGGTTAATAGACTTTCGAGGTCGGAAATCTTATATGAATTAGCAGTTAGGGGTGTCGGTTATCCTGATGATACTACTGTTGAGGACTTGCGTAAAGTTTTAAGAAAATCATTAAAGTTGGATAAGTCTGAACTGTCATATAAAAAGCCCACATATCCTTTTAGTTTTGCGGATGATTTGAAGGCGTTGAATACGGCCCTAGCGGAAATAAGTGATCTTATTGATAGCTTTGATGGAGAAAACCAAAAAACTACTAAAAAGATAACTACAAAAATAGCGTATGCTTTAGGTAGATTAAATAACTCGACTCCTAAAGAAAGTACTGAAAAGTCAGATAAATATAAAATGCGTTTTAATATTCTTCTAGCATATGACAACTTTATTTCTAAAACAAAAGCGGAAAAAAAGAATAAAAATACAACTTTACTGGATTTAACGGTTTTGAATAGTACGGCAATTTCAAATTCTTCATTATCTAGCAGTAGTGAGTCAGGTTCTGATGACGATAATGCTAGTGAAAATAAAAATAAAATAAAACCTGTTCCTTTGCGTGATTGGGGATTAAAATTTACAGGAGATAAATCGGATAAGGGTTTAACGCTTAGTTATTTCTTAGAGCGTGTTAATGAATTAAAGCGTTCTCGGCATGTTTCTCGTCAAATGCTTTTTGAGGAAGCTGGTGACCTGTTTGATGGAGAGGCTAAAAAGTGGTTTAATTTAATAAGAGATTGGGTGACTGATTGGGATAGTTTGGTAGATGCTATGCGTGAAGAGTTTCAGGGTCCTGATTATGATAAAAGACTTTTTGAAGAAATTAAGCATCGCACTCAAGGTGAAAATGAAAGCATAGGCAGTTATATTGCAGCTATGAATGGATTGTTTTCTCGTCTTCAACAGCCAATTCCTAACGAAGCTAAATTAAAAATTCTGTTAGATAACATAGCTCCTTTTTATCAACCCCATTTAGCTTTTACAGAGATAAAGTCAGTCATTGAGTTACTTACATTGTGCCGCAAGCTTGACGCTAAACGACTGTTAGTTCATTCTTATGTGCCGCCACCTAGAAAAAGTAAATGCTTAGAACCGGATTTAGCGTATGCAGAAACGTGTAGTACAGGATCTACATCGCATTCCAGCTATGAAGATCATAGAGGTAATCTTGGTAGGCCACTAATACGTAAACCCGCACCGCAAGTATTTACAGCTTCGGGAAAACTTTGTCCCCCTACTCTTAAGTGTTGGAATTGTAATGGTAATGGACATTATTCTTCTAACTGTTCCAAACCTCGTAAGCGTTACTGTTATCGTTGTGGTTATCCTGACGTAACCGTCCGTTCTTGCCCTAAGTGTAGTATGCAGCAGGGAAACGGAGATGCCAGGCAATAGAAGACGGCCAGCTGTTGTCTAGGATGTCAAATATGGTCGATAGTGAAAGTATTTCGTATCGTCGTGTATTAGATTTTGTTTTGTCGCATGCCTGTGGTGACGAAAGACCGTATGTGAGTGTTTCGATTTTTGGTAAAAATATTTTAGGACTTTTGGATTCAGGTAGTAATAGTACTTTGATTGGAGGTAAGGGTTGGGATCTATTAAAAAGTATTGGGTTAGTTTCTTTAGAAAAGTGTTCTATGCAAGTAACTGTAGCTAATGGACAAAAATGTAGTTGTTTAGGTATTTTACGTGTTCCTATAAAATTAAGAAATAAGGAAAGATTGGTGGATATTTTGGTTGTTCCTGATCTTCCTCACACTTTGATTTTGGGAATTGATTTTTGGTGTAGAATGGGAATTGTCCCAGATTTGCGTTCTGGAGAGTGGCAATTTTCAAAATTTGATAATTTAAACTTAGATATTGTCGACGCTTTAAAGTCACGTAGTTCTTTGACTTCTGAAGAAGCAATAGTTTTAGATAAGTTAGTTGATGATGTTTTTGATAAAATGGGCACTGCTTTAGGATGTACTACGTTGGTAGAGCATAAAATTATTACAGATTCTGAGCCCATAAAGCAAAGATATTACCCTGTATCACCTGCAATGATGCAGCATATAGACGTTGAACTTAAGGACATGCTGAGTAAAGGTGTTATTCAGCCATCTAACAGTCCATGGTCTAGTCCTATTGTTATGGTTCCTAAAAAAGATGGAGGCTGGCGCTTTTGCGTTGATTTTAGGAAAGTTAACAAGGTCACGACGCGAGATGCGTACCCATTACCTTATGTATCGCAGATTTTAGATAAATTACGTGATGCCAGGTATTTGTCTTCTTTAGACATTAAGTCGGCTTATTTTCAAGTTCCTTTGGAACAAAGTTCAAAGGAGAAAACTGCTTTCACTGTACCTTCTAGGGGACTTTTCGAGTTTAACAGAATGCCTTTCGGCTTACACGGGGCTCCCGCAACGTGGCAGCGCCTGATCGATCGAGTTCTGGGAATGGATTTGGAACCCTACCTTTTTGTTTACTTAGACGATGTGATTATTGTGACTCAAACTTTCGAAAAACATATTGAGGTGTTGTCTGAGGTATTTTCACGCTTAACTTCTGCTGGATTAACTTTAAATAAAGATAAATGTCAGTTTTGTAGGACTGAGTTGCGATATTTAGGTTATGTTGTCGACAAAAATGGTCTACATGTTGATCCTGACAAAGTAAATGCAATTTTGCGTATCCCTACTCCTACCAAAGTTTCAGAAGTAAGAAGTATTGTAGGTACTGCTTCATGGTATCGTCGTTTTATACCAAACTTCTCGTCCATTGTTTCGCCACTAACAGAATTAACAAAAAAGAATACTAAATTTCATTGGTCTGAGCGGCAAGAAGAAGCTTTTCGCACTGTCAAGGAACATTTAGTATCTGCACCAGTTTTGTCTTGTCCGGATTTTAGTTTACCGTTTTGTGTTCAAACCGATGCCAGTGGATTTGGTATTGGCGCAGTTTTAAGTCAGCAGCATCCTGATGGAGAAAAGGTAGTGTGTTACTTGAGTAGATCTCTAACCAAATGTGAGAGAAATTATTGCACGACCGAGCGTGAGTGTTTAGCGGTTGTTTGGGCTATAGAGAAATTGCGACCTTATCTTGAAGGTTCACATTTTACAGTTATTACCGATCATTGGAGTTTAAAGTGGTTGGCTAGTTTAAAAGAGCCCAATGGAAGATTGGCTCGATGGTCAGTTAAGTTGCAGCAATATAGCTTTGATGTTATACATAGAAAAGGCTCAGAGCATCATGTTCCCGATATGTTATCTCGTTCAGTACCAGTAGTAGATTTCCTTCACCTAAGTGATATTGTAGTCGATAATAAAATTTCTGACAAAGAAAACCAATCGTTTAATACGGATAAATGGTATCGTGATATGATTGACAAGGTGAACGAAAATCCAATAAAATTTTCATCTTGGAGAGTCGTGGGTTCGACTTTGTACAAATATAGTGAGGTTGGTACATTCTCTGATTTGTCTAGTGATGGCGATTATTGGAAACGAGTGATTCCCAAGCTTGAAAGAGCTGAAATATTGCGTAAGTGTCATGATGACCCATGTGCTGGTCATCCTGGAATTTTAAAAACTTTTTATAGAGTGAGTAAAAATTTTTATTGGCCTAAGATGAAGTCCGATATTACCCGATATGTGAAAAGATGTTCTGTATGTTTAAAGAATAAACCAGAGCAGAATAAACCCGCTGGATTTATGCAGCCTCATCAAGTTGCAAATAAACCATTTGAGATAATTACCGTTGATTTGATTGGACCTTTACCCCGTTCTAACCGTGGATTCAAATTTATTTTAGTTGTTGTCGATAGTTTCAGTAAGTTTACCGTTGCTATTCCTTTAAGAAATTCGACAGCGAGTTTTGTCTGTAGAGCAATTGAGGACCAATGGCTTTTAATATTTGGTCAACCAAAACGTATCATTTGTGATAATGGAGTACAATTTCGAGGAAATGAATTTCGTGGATTAATGGCGTCGTATGGAATTCAAATATCATTTACAGCCAATTATCATCCTCAAGCTAATCCTACAGAACGAGCGAATAAGACTTTGGGTACAATGATTCGTTGTTATGTCGGAGAAAATCACCGTGATTGGGATCGTAATCTGTCAAAACTTGCTTGTGCTATTCGCACTCAGGTCCATGAGTCTACTAAACATAGTCCCTATTTTATTGTCTTTGGAACTGATATGCCACATAACTTGGATATTCACGGTAATGATACTCAAGGATTAGAATGCCTAACTCGTGAAAATAAATTACGGAAAGATAAAGCAATAGCTTTTAACAAATTATATGCCGAAGTACGTAAAAGTTTAGAGAAGGCAGCTTTACGAAATAAACGAACTTACGATTTGCGTAGACGTGACGTTACGTATAACGTTGGCGACAAAGTTTATAGGAAAAATTTTGCATTGTCTAACGCAGCTAATTTCTTCTCGGCTAAATTAGCAGATAAATATGTTGGTCCCTTTGTTATTAGGAAAAAGTTATCCCCGTGGACTTACGAGCTTGGTGATCTTGAGGGCAAGAACCGTGCTGTATGGCATGTGAAAGATTTAAAGTTATGTGAAGAAAATGAGTAACCGTTAGTTGTGTTTGTGTATGTATGTATGTTGACGAAAATTTGTGAAATTTTCTTTGGGAGGTTAAGGTGGAATTTGTAACGTCTTCTTTTGTCGTTACAAGTATAAAGACTATTTTAAAAACAAAAGAATAATAAATGATTATTTTCATCGACCAATTTATTAATTTTCTAAAATCTGTTATCATCTAAAGTCCGAAAATAAATAAAATATATTTAGTGCGGACCTACTATTATTTAATTTTTAAATTTAACTCACCAACAAAGAAAAATAAATCCAAAACAGCAGGAAAATGTTGAGGTCTGCAGTATCCTATTATTTTCTTATTACTTTTGAACCATTAGCACTTAACACATCGCGTTTTAGTTATTTTATTTACCTACACCACCGATTAAACTTAGTTTCTTATATAATTTTAGCTCACTAGCACTAAAGGTAACTTGAAAAATAAATAAAATTTACCGAAACTATTAAAAATTGTTGTTGCAACTAGCCATTTTAAAATTAACTGTCAGTTGTACCTGCGAAAAGGTGCGCTATAAAAATTTACGCACAAAAGGGTCACTGATAAGGATACCTGTTGCCAAAATTGTTTTGTTATCTGCAGGAACCAATTTGATTCAGGAGCATTAGATACTAAATATTTTATTACTTAAATATTTATGTTACAATTTATAAAATTAATGAATGTTATTCTACCACCCAAATGATATTTTATGAATTTTGGTTGTATGAATGTTAAAGGTGGATAATAATGAATACCTAAGTGGAGAAACTAATTTATGACGTCACTACAATAATTGTATTTGCAATTATTTGTGATATTTGGCAATTGCGTTCTTAAAATTTTGGTTTGTTAGGTTTCTCAGCCTGTACATGGTATTAAGGACTTTTGGTATTACGCTATATAACGATTTATCGTAATTGGATTTTATCTAATTTACATTTAATTAAGCCAATACTGGTGATGACGTATCTGTTATTGTTTATTAAAAGAGTCGCTACTCAAATTGAGTGAAAACTGAATTTTACGAGGAGTTTTGCCTCTAAAATGGCCAAACAGGCTAGTTAGTGTAAATGACGTTAACGGTACGGTGTTCTTCAAAACTACGTTTTTCTGAAAGTCTTGTATATATCTCAACTGAGGAGAACCTACCCAGTTTGCAGGAACCGTGTCCTTTTTCTGTTTGAAATAAGCGAGTTGAGCTGAAGCTACGACCTGTTACGATTTTCATCGGCCGCCATTGCGGGATTTAGAGTCATAGTTTCTATTTAGTGTTTTCTTAAGTTCCGTTCTGATTATGGATTGAGTATTTGAGTAATTAAGCTTAAATTATCGTACAAGAACACGCTTTCCTTCAAGGGGATTTGAAACTCATCTCGACAGTCAGTCGCCATTTTCATCCAAGGCGTCACTCCATGGTGGAGCAAGAATTATTCACAGGTATGTCCTTAATTCGTACTTTTATGTTATAAAGTGTATTTAGACATATGTTTAAGGGTAGATTTCAAGAAAACTTATTTCGTTTTCTTTCTCATTTTAAGGGTTATTTTGGTATTGATTTCGAAGCACTACGAGAGCATCATTTTTCTTCCTTTAATATTGGAGATATGCCGTTATGAATGAGCGTGAGCGAGCGTAGGACCCTCAACTAATCTAAGGAGGTTTGAACTAAAATTATTAAGTAAGTTCGTTCCATTTTACTTATTGGATTATTATTTCTTTTAGGGTTTTTTATTACGAGGGTTTTTTATTTCCTTCTACCTTCTTTTCTACCGTTTTGATGACGTTTGAATGACGTAGAATTTACCTATTTTCCGGACCGATTTACAAAATTAACAGCGACCGTATACAGAAAATTTACTTTTGACTTTGTAATTTGAGGGTACTTTTATTGTTAAATAATACTACCTTGATGGATAGTAATTAATTTAATAATTAACAATACTTAAATAATTATTAAGACAATTAGGATTTCCATGTTAATAATATTTTTGTAAAATAGCCTAGCGTGAAAGCGACGCGGAAAAGTACGGTAAAATTTGATATTTATTTCTACGATAGTAAACCCCTACCTCTACGCTTACGTAAGCTGCGGCTGTGGTACAATATATGTTCTAACTGCGCTAATATTTTTGGGTATATTTTGAATTTCTAGGTGCTTTCACAGGTGCGCTATCTTTTTTTAAATAACATATGATTTTGTTTTGTGAATATAGTTTCAGCAATGACTTAAACCTTTTTCTATATTGATTGTGCCAAAGGCATACATTTTTTTCATTGTACAGTTATTTATATTTAATAAATATAGCTGGTATTTGTTTTAAATTAAATTTCCACTATTTCATTAGCCCATCATTGTTGTGTCTCTAATTAAATAACTAATTCTGGGGGTTTTCCTTTGGAGAAACTGTTTTTAAAGTATTTATATTGAAAATAAAAGAAAATAGATTATTTTAATATCTATAAATAAAATAAATTCGATTTCATGGTTTTATTCGAAAATGAATGGTACTGTTGGTTTTTAAACCATGTGGCGCCCTCTTCTTCTGGTAGTTATCGTTTGGACCTAGCCCTTCTCCACTGCTTAAAGGCTGGCGGCAACCAATTAGTACGTAACGACTTTGATTTATTTACCATCACTTATAAATTTTCTTTATAGATATATTTTCTTTTAATTTAGTTTAGTTGAAAAAAAAAGGCGTCACAATGTATACACAAATTACCACATTTAGAACCAACTGGTAATCTATATAGACCGAAAGGGTATTTACACGTTCAAAACATTTATAAATTAAAAATTTGTATTCTAATTCACTCTATTATTTTAAAAGAAAAAAAATCAAACATAACACTTCAGGAAAATAAAACATTACATGATCATAACACAAGACATTGTATAAATTATCAAACTATACCAGTAAAAAGTAATTTTGGAAAAAAATCGCTTTTATGTGACGGAATAATAAAATATAATAATCTTCCAAAAAATATCAGAAAAATTAAAAAAATGATAATTTTTAAAAAACAATTAAAGAGATATTTACTAAATTAAATTACTTATACAGTTTTTTTTTTTTTTTTTTTTTTTTTTTTTAATAATGAATTAAATTGGATTAACTTCCATTTTTTTTTTATTGTTATTTTTTTTATGGTTATTATTTTCTATATTATATTGTCACTTTCCATGTAATGAACTGTAGAAGTTAGTTTGGAATAAAGACATTTTGAAGTTAAGTATAGCGCCCTTACTAGTAGATTCGAATAAGTATAGCGGGAATGGTGCTGACAGTTCGGATATGTACAGGTATCCAATGTGTGTTGAAGAAAATGTGTTGTCATATTCTACAGTATGAATATACAGGCTTAAAGACTATTTTATTGACTCTTGATAAAGTTTTAATATAAAACGAAACGTTGGGAGAAATACAATTGTGTCATTCCATTCCCGCTATACTTATTCGAATATAATAATATAGATTGCAATAGCATGCAAAATGAAACTGGTTTTATTCCAATTTTTGAATAATACCGGACTACATTAATACTTTTCGACATTTTTACTCTTTTTATCCATTTCATGTAATAAACTATGCCGAAATAAATCCAATGATACGTATACTTTATTTTTATTTTCATTTAACATCGCCATGTCTTAGGTGTTTTTTGTAACTGATGTTTTGTAAATAAATGGGAATAGGGTATACAATAAAATTAATTACTTCCGGATGAATAAAGAAATTTTGCGGTTTAGTTTCGTAAGGAAAAATAAAACAAAAATAAAAAAATTAAGAACAAAGTGACACCAACGGAATTACCTTAAAAATATTGGGTATTTTACAGCAAGATTCCGCATATTCAGTGACAATAAATACTTTTTGTAAAACTGCTAATCGATTCTTTAAACCTAAAAATATCCGAAGCTAAAACATTTTGTAACCACATATAATGCCTAGAATAATATTTAATCAGGTAAATATAAATACATATTTCCAGAGGAATCGAAAATAATATTTAGGAGCTCGAAGTTTTTATCTTGGTTATGATTTAAATATTGGAATCCAATGTAGAATACTGGAGTGCAGGAAAAATACAGAGTGCACTGAGGAAAATGATCTAACACAACCGGTTTGCTAAGAGATAGTTTGTATTGATAGCTTATAATTAGTTCCATTAGCAGGCAGCCAGTGGCGGCTCGTCAGGGGCGGCAGGGTCGGCAGTGCCGACCCAACAAAATAGGAACAGAATAGACAGTAATAAATATGTCATTGAATATTTAAAATTTCTATATTTTTGATTTCAACTATTTTTTAAAGTCAATTTGCCTTTAAATTTAACTGTACTTCCATTTATTTAAACTAATTAACTCTTTTATCGGTCGGTCATCTCCATAGTAGATACTTTGACTACGGCCGACGAACCGAAAGTCATTTTAGCAGGTCGCGGCTTGACGCAAGAAAAATCAGCAACCAAACATACACCCATTTGAAAAAGCTTGGAAGAACTGTCTATTTTAGTGCCGCACTAGTGCGAACTCGGTTGCAAACATTTGTTTACGGCAAATCTGGATTTGCTACCGGTTGCCAAATTAAGCAGTTTTTCATTCATATTTGGATAACAATACCAAAATTAAATATTAATTACATTTTATTTCCTTAATGTTTGAATAATAAGTAGTGTATAGTGATGGTTTACACTCCCAATAGAACTTGATAATTACTGTAAGTATTCATAGCAATAATTGTTATTAACCATTCTATGGTAACTTAACGTAACCAAGCTTGTTAACCCAACAGCATTTTATTTCAAGCTAAATGAAAGCATCTACACGATTTCAATAAAAATATATACTTTCTTTCTCTCTCCCTCATAGTTGACGTCTTTCACACCTCTTTGACATAGTTGAATCTAACTAAAATATTTTTATCACGTACACTTAAAATGAATTCTACAAAGTCCTTTATTTGATACTTCCTAATTTTTCTTTTCCCACCCACAGTGGCTTTTCACTGGTCCTTGACCTTTCAGCGTGTTGATTTATCTTCTGTTGTTTGACTACAAAAAGTTTTTTCACTCCCCATGCGTGTCATTTAAAGCTCCATTATGGATTAGTTCCACCTTTTAATTTTATTTTTATTTTCTCTTTTGCTAACAACATCAGCTGTTCATTATATTTGTTTTAATTTCCTGATGATGAGTGTTTCTACACTCGAAACATGTCGATTCTACCCTGCCTAGGTTCGCCTAGCTATTGAATTAAAATTGTGGAGAAATACTTTTCTTTTCCCTATATTATAACATGAATAATTACAAGATTTTTTTATAATACTCATATTAAGTGACGTCCTTGTCTGATGAATACGGTAGCATAAAATCAGAAGGCAACAAGATGATCACGTACAGATAATTTTTAGTCGGCATGCTGATTGTAACGTTCAGTAGTCAGAGCCACCACGTCTGGTGCATTTTTCGACCGCAATTATTTGTAAATTGTGAGAAAGGAAAGATATGCCTGCTCCCTGAACGGTGGTTCTTCTGTAGTATAGCCGACTCCCATTGCAATTTAGTGGTATAATATTAACTGGTTATATAACAGCGGTTAAGCATTTTCTCATAGTTTGAAAGAGCTTTATTTTTATGAAAAAAATTTAAATATTGTTATTTAATGCTGTATTGATTTTCTGATTTCATATTTGGTGCATTTCTGCTTCACTTCAAGCAAGTCATCCGTGAATGAGTTTAGTAACAATGTATTATATGAGCCATGTTTCAGGATGCTTGCTAAAAGTTGCATAATGAATTGCTTTTGTATTTTAAATACAAAAGGTCTAGAAAACCTTAATACATTTATTAATCTTATTTAATTTAATACTTATTTATGATGGTAGTGTTTAAAGCAATGATCTGGTACTGGTACCTACAAACGGTGTCGGTCAGGAGCGGCGTTAGGGTAGGGCCAGGTTGGGCGATCGGCCAGGGCGCCGGATAAAAGGGGCGCCACAGGCGCCCCTTTGTAGCCCATCGCTCATAGTTCGAGCTCTACTTACTCGTAAATTCTCTAAAGTAAGCGAAAAAATCTTTATGTTGGCAACACTTGAATGGAACGCAGTATTCAATCTGTTCGATCGGAGCACTGCATGCAGTTCATTTTACCGCAAATCCCCAATCATAGAGAAACACATTGTCTATCTCTTATTAACATTTTAGTTAAAAAGAGTTAGCGTTATTTTTAGCGAAGCGAAACATACTCAGCTCATTCTCATTCATAAAATCAGTGCACGTAAAGTCTGATTTTTCGTCGCTGACCGAATTCGGAATCCCTTTGTAAAAATTTTAAAATATATATTATAACAAACATTATTTTTTGCGACAACTATAAGGAAGCCGCTTACGCCAAGGCGGGTGACGGACCAACTGCAAATGTACAGTGGTCCGATATGTAAGTAAAAATAGGATTTCTATTATTTGATTTAATTTATTAAAAATAATAATTCTCTTCAAAAATAACCCTTGAAGACATCATGGCAAAAATTCGGTTAAAACAAATCAATTTTTCTTATAAATCCATTTGTACATTAAGAAAAATAATTATTAAGCTGGGTTTTTCTTATAAAATGTTAAATAAACGTATTTATATTACAGAATCACATGTGGTTACTCCTATTTTTGTTTTAAATTTCATCAAAGATCGCAACTTACAAGAACTGTATCCAAATGTATGGATAGCATTGCCATTGCGAATATTATTGACAATACTTACCTGTAACGGTTGCTGGTGGGGAGAGGAGTTTTTCAAAGCTGAAGCTGATAAAAACCTATCTTCGATCAACAATATCTCAATCTAGATTGACAAACTTAGCAACTTTGTCAATTTAAAACGAAATTGCTGAAAACATCGACTTTGATAACCTCATAAAAGAGTTCGCTGATAGAAAGGCCAGAAAAGTAAAATTTTATTAGTTTTTTTCTAATAAACGGTTATTTTTTATAATAAACAATTATTTATTTTAATAAATGGTTAGGTATTTCATTATATCCTTTCCCTTTTTTCGTATGGGTTTGAATTGCAGTTGGGGGGCGCCGTAGAAATCTCGCCCAGGGCGCTGGTAGTGTTAAAACCGGCACTGATGATGTCGGTGTTATAATATTGGAGTTTGCAATAATATTACTGTCTGTAGGTAAATAGTTAAAGTAAAGCTGGACCATTTTGATTGACGACGGTATCATACCGAAAACAAAACTTGCAGTGTTCCAGGGTGCAAATCAAGTTACCATAGCTCCTTACAACAAGGTGAGAAAGTTATGATTTATAGAGAAAAAAATGACTAAAAGCAATTCCCAGAGACAACTGGACACCATCAAAATAGTATGTAGTTTACGCCCTACGTACATTTTGCTGAAAGTGGCGTAATATTATATTTTCGCCAAGACGATCATCGTTTATCAAAGGGTTCCCTGTATCAAACGTTTCTACAAAAACTATAAACGTTATAAAAAAAGAGGGTAATTTTTTTCTTTGCATGGCACTTTTTTCTATTGTTTTTCGGCAACGTGTCAATATTTTTCCCTGGCCACCTTGCCATATCGGTAGTAGTAGTAAAGTCGATTCGCTCAGTAAACCTGCAAGATGGCCGACATGTCATATGACAAAAGTCATTAAAAATGCAAGAATTTATTTTATTTAGCTGGAATATGACTTTTGTCATATGACATGTCAGCCATCTTGCAGGTTTACTGAGTGAATCGACTCTAGTAACCTGTTTTATTTAACAAAAAGCTACAATTAAATATGTTTTAATATATTTTTTAACAACAACATTTTTATAGATTTATTTTTAATTTAAAAACGAAACCTTCTTTTAACAAAAAACAGACAGAAAAGTTAAAACATCTTGCAAATTGTATCAAATATTACGTATCATTTTGTTTTTCAAATAAATGTAATTTTAAAGTTTTTTTAAATAGTTTTAATGATATTTGAGACCTAATAGAATTTTCCAAATTATTATATTCTATCAAACCTTTATGAAAAATAGACTTATAAGCTAATGTTTTAGACACTCTATCCACAAAAAATGTTGATTAGTTCTTGTTTTATAATTATGATTTTCATGATTAAAAGAACATTTTTTTAACAATAAGGCAATAAATTATTTTTCATTTTATGTATAAAGATACATACTAAATAAAACATTTAATTTCTGACATTCAACCAATCTAAATTTTTTAACATAAAATTTATTTTTGTATATTGGTCACAATTTAAAATAATCCGCATTGCCTTAGTTTGTAAAATTTGTAATTTGTCAAATATTTCCTTACTAGCACAATATAAAATGAAAGAACAATACAGAAAATGTGGTAATATGGAAGTATTAAATAAAGTTATTTTAGTTTTTTAAATTAGAACTGATTCTTTTAAAATAACCTACGGTTCCGGCAATCTTCGATATAATACTTTCAAAATAATGAAAATTTTTTATTTTTTAGTCAAATTATCCCTAAATATTTCAAACTGTTTACTAATTCCAATTTTTCACCATCAATTACAACATTTATATTTTGACATTTTAAACTATTACCCATAACCGTACATTTAGTTTTTGAAATATTTAATTTTAATTTATTTACTTTTAGCCAATTTAATAATTTATTTATCTCAGAATTTAGAGTATTCAGTTAGACCATCAAAAATATTTAAAATATTATTGTAATAAAGACAGCTTTTTTCGAGTGCAGTGGCGGTTCGTTAATGAAGGGCTCTGGGGCGCCGCCCTCCCTGCAATTATTTCAAACAGAATCCAAAAATACTTTACTTAAAAAACCAATAAAGCAATGTATGTAAGCAATCCATTAAAATAATTCAAACCAAACATAGCCCTATTCCAGCGGGTAGGTTATACTAAGCGCGGGCATAATAAAAAAAATTCAAACCAAACATAGAATCGGGCAGGCTATACTCATAGACAAGCAAGTTGCGCGCTCTTAAGATTATACTAAGCGCGGGCGACCGATTATTCGTCCCGATTCAACGCGACTGCTCGTTATGACTACGAAGGGGTGACGTCACCTACATATCGCACAACGGGGAGCTCAAAATTTTCCGCCCAACAGCTGTTCGCGACTCGCGATTCGACTGGTCGATGCCACTCACGGGCTCACGTTTTGTTTATTTGTTTTGATTTATTTATTAGTTACATTATAAAGTTGGAAAATTTCGTCTAATATGAAGGTCATTGATTTACAGAAGCTTGTATTTAGTAGTTCTCTGAGCTTAAGTGAAAAACTTGATTTAAAAAATACAGGGCGGCCACTACCAATATTGAATATAGTACCTACAAGTGCAATCAAAATTAAAAGTAAGGCACAGTTTACGCGTAAGTTTGACAAATAAATATATAATAAAAAATCCTGGATATGCGGTTGTGAGGACAAAAATTCTTTTTTTTGTTTCGTGTGTCTTTTTTTTTGACGGGAATGATAATTGGACTATAAATGGGGTGCAGGACTTAAAACATCTTTCAGAGAAAATAAAAAAACATGATAATAGTGCAAAACGTCGTTATAATGTGGTAAGTTTTGAGATGTTAGGACAAACCAATATTTTAACTTGTTTAAGTAGTGCTTATGCTGATGAAATTAAAATTCGCAACGAGAAAGTTAGAAAAAACAGACACGTACTTTCGAAAAGAATAGACATTTTTATTTATTTTTTTAAAGCCAGCGCCCCCCCTGACTCACTAGTCACGAGCCGCCACTGTTCGAGTGATAATAACTAGATTCTTTTTAAAGTTTATTGCAAATGCTAATCAAAATCTTAAAATTTTGCGCAATTTATCGTTCTCGCATATTTTTGTCTCGTATCATGAGATTCTCGCAGATAAAACTCTCGTCTCGCAGGAGACTGGGCCACTCATGTCTTGTTCTCGTCTCATCTTGCGAGAACGAGACGAGACGAGAAAAGCGAGACGAAAATGAAACACTATAGGTATTATTGCATTTCTGGTTGCACAGATCGTACAATAAACGTTAATGTTACTAAGAATAGTTAGAAACGATCCATATATTTATCTTTATTACTAGTGTTAAAAGTAAACCACTTTTAATAGTGTCGTAAAATGACATTTTAGTCACTGACAATAAGAGTTAAGAGTCTACCGTTAATAGCATTTGTAGATAAAATATTTGAAATAGCTAAATAAGGGCAACAAGTAATATTTAAGATCAACTAATAAATTGTTCACAAATTAAAGTTTTCGTTCAGTGAAACCTATATTAGACCAGGGCTGAAACCTTTGAAAATGGTAAAAAGTGAAAAAAAATAATAGCATGATGAAACCCATTGGAAAAGGAAAAGAAATGAAAGGGAAAATAATATACGGGCGATCCGAGGTCGGGAAGTAGAAGGGCGTGAGTTTTTAAGGGTAGAAAACGATTTATCTCGATTTCCGGCAAAACTACAAGTCCTATGGAAAAACTTTAAATGGCATAGTTGTAGGTAATAAAAAGACCTACAACTTTTGTATTTACACTTTTTTCACATAACCTCAAAATTAATGTGAAAAATTCAAATAACCAAGTTTTTGGTTTTTTATTTTTATCTTTTACAAAAAAAAATTTTTTTTTCACGAAATTTGGTAAAAACCTACCTTTTTATGTCCTAAATACACTGTAATTTATTTAAATTAAAATATTTATTTTTTCACCTTATTTTGACTTAATATCGAAAAAGCACCCTAATTTTCAATCGAAAATTCTCACGTCAAAATATCTGCTTTTTTAAAAAGTCGGTGGGCTTTTTGTTAGTTGAAATCTTTACTTTCTGATGGTGTAAAAAATATACATTACTATGGTAAATGTGATGAAATCCCCTTTATATCCTACCTTTAATTATATTTAGAACAATTATTTTCGCATATTTTTTGCGATCTTCATGTTTTATGGATTTGTAATTTTTTTGTTTATCAATGTAACATGGAATCTTACGTTTTTCGAGTAATTAAAGTATAAATCTTAATAAATAGCTCAAAATTGTACATAATGATAAAAAAAAAATTCGGATTCGAGTTTTTTTCGTTTCTTTGCATTTTTTGAAAACATTTACTATAGTAATGTATATCTTTTTTACACCATCAAAAGTAGAGATTTCAACGAACAAAATGATCACCGACTTTTTTAAAAAAGCAGATATTTTGACGTGAGAATTTTCGATTGAAAATTAGGGTGCTTTTTCGATATTAAGTCAAAAAAGGTGAAAAAATAAATATTTTAAATCGAAAAAATTACAGTGTATTTTAGACATAAAAAGGTAAGTTTTCACCAAATTTCGTGAAAAAAAAATCTTTCTTGTAAATGATAAAAATAAAAAACCAAAAACTTGGTTATTTCAATTTTTCACATAAATTTTAAGGTTATGTGAAAAAAGTGTAAATATAAAAGTTGTAGATCTTTATTACCTATAACTTTGCTATTTAATATTTTTTCATAGGACTTGCCGGAAATCGAGATAAATCGTTTTCTACCCTTAAAAACTAACCCCTTCCACTTCCCGACCTCGGATCGCCCGTAAATTATTTTTCCTTTCATTTTTGTTATATTCTCTTTCTTTTCCAATGGGTTTTATCCTACTATTATTTTTTTTGGTTTCAAAAATTATCGACCCTGGTCTATAATATCTTTATTTTATTCCAGTGGTTTACTGCGTTAAAATTGTTCGTGTTTTATTAATGGTAGAATAAGCACCCCAGGGTGAGAATTGAATTTAAAATTAAACCAATTTCAATTGTGGCAATAGTAATGATATCAAAACATTCATTGAATCTGACACTCAGTGCTCGGTACGAAAATCTTGTTGGTTTTATTTTCCTGTTCAGCGGAGTAACAGAGTTTATTTATCATTTAAAATAAATCCATTTTTTCGTGCTAAACATCCAGGCAACGAAGTTATAGCTGCTTTCTAGAAGGATCATTGCTAAGATTTTAAAAAAGTTGATTGGCAAGGAAAAGTCCTTTGTAACTTCTTGCCTTTTTTAAAATACGTCCAGGCGTACATGACAGATGAAATGTAGCGCTAATGAAATTTTACTTGTCATGAGCAAAAATATTGTCTTCCCCTACTGTTTATATTACTGATATGTCTTGAAACAATCGTCCGATTGATCTTGGGTCTTTTCTAATGACTTAGGACGCATTTGTGGATGTCAACATTAATTGTAACAAGTCCTGGGTCAACAGCTCCTCGAATCAACCAATCGATCTTGATTTTTTTTTCTCTGACCACTTAAGATAGGCTGCAAAAGCGGCCACGTCAGGGCCGTATCTGAACCAAAATTTTGGGGGGGGTTAGACCAGTGGCAAAAAATACTAGTTATACTTTAAACATACATTTAAACATACACACATACAAACATATAAGGATTTTATTGTTTTCGGGGGGGGTTTGAACCCCTAAAACCCCCCCTCAGTGGGCCACGTAACACTGTTTGTTTGAAGGTGGTAGACACTGAAGTAATAACAAAAAAATTACCTTGTCGGACTTCCATTGTCTTTATTTTGTTACCTAACAGAACGTTTTCAAGTGTAAACTAAATTATAATTATTCTAAGGCTACTCTCTTAAATACTATCCATGTGCAATGAAGCTTGATGACTTCGCCTACGTGCCTATTGGAGTGTGAAGTTTGAGCTATATAGATACGGTTTTTGGAACATATTAATAGTATAAGACAATCCATTAAATTTACCATGGAAACAGAAAAACATTCCACTCTACCTTTTCTCGATGTTCTTGTCAAACGAAGTGCTGAAAACATAAAAACTTTAGTGTACAGGAAACCCACTCACACGGGGCAATACCTTAATCACGGATCGGATCATTCAAACTCCATAAAACAGGGCATAATTCAAACTCTTTACCAGAGATGATTGCAACAGTCCGGAAGACCTTAATATTGAAATTTCAAACATTAAAAAATATTTAAAACAGGATGGTTACCCTGCACTTTGTAACTAATAGGTACCATCTCAAAACCTAAAAATCGCGAAGTAAAAACTAATACAGCAATAAAAGAGGAGCATGCATTTCTTACAATACCTTATGTCAAGGGGAATTCTGAAAAGAGTAGAAGGATAACCAAAAACTATAATATCAAAACAGCCTTCAAATCCGGAAATACGCTTAGAAGCTTTCTTACAAAAGTAAACCCCCACCCGTAATAGAAACACAAAAAGTTGTATCTATCAAATCCCTTGCGAGTGTGGCGAATCGTACATTGGAGAAATAAAAAAGACCTCTTCCCGTACGAGTTAAAGAACATCTGAAACATACTCAAAAAGGCGAAACTTCGAGATCAGGTATAGCGGAACATGTATGGACCCACCAACATAATATACATTGGTCAGAAGCCAAAGTTTTGGACACGGAACAGCACTAGAGCAAACGAAAGTTCAAAGAAGCAGCTTTCATTAATCAAAATACCCATATATTTTGTAAACCAAGTATAGATATCCCTTCTTGTCCAAAACCAACAGCCAAACTTTACACTCCAATAAGCACTTACGCGGAGTCATCAAGCTTCATTGCAGATGGATAGTATTTAAGACAGTAGCCTTAGAATTAAAATTTAGTTTACACTTGAAAACGGTAAGAGATTCTAAATAATCGAAACGTTGTGTTAAGTAACAAAATAAAGACAATGGAAGTCCGACAAGGTAATTTTTTTTTACGTTATATCAACTGTATCGAACCGTAGACGAGTGGTATTAAGTACCTGCTCCTGGAAATAACAGATCAATCTTGGGTATCTTTTTATCGAAATAAGACGCCAAACTGTACAAGCCACCACCAACCACCTTCTACTGTAACGAGCCGTAGGCGAGTGATATTAACTAACAGCTCTAGGAACGAACCGATTATTTCCAAACCTTATCGACACTGATATTCTCAAGCAATTTTATTTGGAAATGAAGAACGGAACACAAAAATATATTATTATACATCAAAGTCCTCCATTTAAAATAAGGAAGTTTGAGACAACTTCCCGTATAACCGGAAGCAGCCTATGGTCGCTGTTATTTCATTTGAGGAGAGCATCTTCGAAAATCCCATGATCCAATCCTAGAGGATTGAGGACTGCCCAGAAAGTTACTACAAATAACATAACTATGAGGACTTTTTAGAAAATTTTGTCCCGTCTCTTGCCTTGTAATGACGAAGTAGTTAAACTAATTTATATAAAAACAGAAAAATTGACTATAGGGTGGTCCTTCAGTAAAAAAGAGCGGATGGCCCGATAAACAAAGTTAATTTGTTTACCACACCTGATCTATGAAGCATAACAGTTTGGCCGAACCGGGCAAGATACGGTTAATTTTGAAATGCGTCTTTTTCGTATATTCGTTTATTTATAATTATCATACTATGTTTTCACTGAAATAAATTATGTAAAAACCATAGACTTCTTATATAATAGACTATATTGTTTAAGTTTTAAAGAAATCAAAGATTCCCTCGTTCACAATTTATCTGGTTAGCTGTATGGTCCACGTATGGTTCACTACTCTTAACACGTGCATCAAAAGAAGCGCTATTATCAAACTTACTGTCAGTCATATTTATAGACAATTTACCTTTAGATAAGCAAACAATTATCACGAAAGTGGCAGATTTATGGCCTCGCGCATGTAAACAAAGCTAGACACTATTAGACATGCGCACTGCAACATTATCGTTTGACGAATGGGAAAATAGACAGGTCCTGGCATTAAAACTTAAATTCTTGCCAAAAAATACGACTTTCTTCTCAATTTTTGACCAAGTTAGGAAAAAATGTAGTGATTTCTGGCATTTTTAGTAGTAGCAAACCTATCAAGATTTCAAGGATAGAAAATTGTTTTTAAGGTTTTGCTTTTAAAATTTGTTTAAAAATGATTCGTCGTCGTGTTTTTAGTTCGAAAAGGAAGAGAACGAGAACAAGTAAATTAAACTAGTCTTATACTATCGAATATAAAAACAAACAAAACCAGCAAAATAACCAATCTACGGTGTTAGTGCGTACCTAACCTCAAGTCAAATATTAGTTGGTATATAACTTGTATAAGTACTCGCTACGCTCGGCTATGAACTATCAGCCGCGGCAGTCAATCTACTACTTTGCTGCCTAATAAAACAAATAACTATTAACGTTTTATTTCTAAAGTTTTTAAAAAATATTTGTCGTCGTGTTTACAGTACGAAACGCAAGAGAACAAACCAATTAAATTTATCTTATTAAATCGAAAATAAAGCGATCGTCGATGTTATCCATGGGCGTAGTTAAACGGGTTCTTAGGAGGGGGGGCAGTGGCGGCTCGTGACTTGTTAATTTGGGAGGTGCACTAAAAGCCCGCTGCAGGCGAAAAATTTTTGAGACCACGCCCAAATTTGGTCAATAATTATATTAGTAAATATTTTAAAAATATATGATTTTTTATTTAATTGAAAATGAAATAAGATAAAAAAATAAAAAGACCAAATTATTTTTCATTAGTTAGTATTTGCAGCAAACTTATCAATAACAATAAAGTCCCTAGATTTACACTTTGTGGTCTGTATCAAATTAATTTCGAGTTTAGGTCTTCCCTCAATTTTAATTTCAATTTTTTGCTCAATTTGTTTCTCACATATTCCACATTCATATTCGTCTTGGCATTAAAACTGTTCATTTTTATTAAAATAAGTCTTTACTACCCTAAAATAATAACAAAAATATAAAGGAAAACTCCAAATAATAAATTCAGACCTTCAATCAAACCATATTAAACCTCAATAAACAAGAAAAATAGTCAAAATACCGGCAAAAAATTTTTGCGAATTTGACCGACTAGACCACGAAAGTATATTTGGGAACTGGTAACGTATATTAATTTAATCAACAAGACTGCAAACAGCAATGTCAGCAATAACATTTCTATACCGGGAATAGCTAATTTAGGCTGTTGCCAGACCTCAAAAATAATTCGATCTTTCTTTCTTTTACTGCTAACTTGTTAAAACATAAATAATTGTCAATAAGTCAACTTTTGTCAATAAGTCAACTTTCAGGGGGGGCAAATGCCCCCCTTGCCCCCTCCCCCCAAGCGACGCCCATGATGTTATCGAGTACCTAACCTCAACTGTTAACTATTAGTTGGTAACATTGTATTGATTATAACAAACAAACCCGAAAACTTGGGTACAATATCCATTGTGGAATAATGATTCTTATTTTAAAAGGAAATAAATTATTTCTTATATTCTCCTTCTTTCAAAAATCTTAAACATCTTTTACTTTTTACCTACTTATTGCCATTATAAAGACGGCTCCCAATAATTTATGTCCTTACTTCTATTTTGACATATCCAAATGTTAAACAGATTAAGGGGCTGAACCACTTTATCCTAATGACCCTTCACAACAATAAACATCAAGTTGGAATAGATTCCAACTCTAGAGAGATGGCCCTGATGTCAAATATTTCTGTTCTTGGAAGATTTTTCATTTTAAAAATTGTTTTAAAATTTTAAATAATTTTCATTAATTATAATCTCCCTAGAGCATGTTCCGTAAAAATGTTCATGCTCTAGGGCGATTATAAGTGAACATTTTATGCGAAAGCTATTTGAAAATTAAATTAAATTGGTGACATAGGCTGCGATGTAAGGAATTTCTTAACAGAAATTCTGAAACACAAATAATGAAACACGGATTTCCTATTTTATTGAAAATTGGCCCTTAAAGGGGGTGAAAAAGTTTATATTAAAAAAATATATATTTGGTAAGAATTTCTAACCAAAAGCATAAATACGTATTTCTTTTTTTTTTTTGAAAATCTGTCCCTGAAGCGGAAAAAAGGGGGTATAAAAGTACTTAATGTGTGAGGTGTAGTTTTATACCGGGTGTTTCTCAAAAGACGTTCACCCCTATAACTTTTCTGTATTTATAGATATTAAAATGAAATTTTGAGATAAGAGCTGAGTCTTCATTTATTGGCATAATTTTCAATTTGTAAGCACTTCCAGTTAGACCGGAAGTTACTTTGGCTTTGGTATTTTAAATGGGACATCTTGTATATTTTTACTTATTGGGATTCAACATAACATGCTGAGTAAAATGACACCTCACTTGTCATTTTTTGACGTGTTATAACATTTTTATTTTTTATTTTCAATCTAGAGTGCTACAAATTAATTAAATCTGTTAATTTATAGTCAAAGTAAACAAAAACATTATTTTAAATTGTTTAATTATGATAATATTAATTATTATAACAAAAATCAGTCACTTATTTCAGATAATTATTAACTATGAGGTAACAGAAAATATCGAGTCTTAACTTGACTTGACTTAACCTAACAATCTTCCTCTGCATCGCTATTTACACGATCTTCATCAGCATCAGGTTCAGGCAATCTGTCTCTGACTTTATCACTGACCTTTAGTGAATTATAAAATGGATGATAAATTTTTAGTATGGTTAGGTCGCTACACATTTTTTGTAGATCTTGAAACTTCGCAGCATTAATTGGTAACTCATCTCTGTAAGCTATAAGTTTATTTTTACACTATCTATTACCTGGAATATTTTCAGAAGGATAAGTAGGCGCAGCTTCGCTTAGCTGTAAAAAACAAATTTTAAGTAAAGTACAAAAAAAATAAAGTGACTATTTGCCGGTTCCACCAACCTTAATTAACTTTTCTCCACGACCATTACTGAATGCAATAATTCCAAAATCATTTTTGATAATGGAATGTAAAAATTCTCGCTCTTGAGTTGGAATATTTATTCTGAAACACTTGCTTCTTATGCGTTTTGCGTGTATTTTCATTCCATAACAAGATACGGAATGAATATTCTGTAATTGATATAAACGACATAGGTTGCCATGAATTTCGAAACTGTCAGTGTCAGATCAAAATGACCGCGTTGTAATAATTATTTTCAGACAAATTTTAGTGCAAGTCAAAAAATGAGTGAAAAATCGGATGAATCAGATATGGAACTGGATGGTCGTGGAGAAAATATAGTCTGCTACTCGGTTAGAATGAAAATTCGATACTCCTGGTTCCTCACGCTCGCTACGCTCGCGTTCGGAATCTTCCACTCGGATCGAATTTTCATTCCAACCTCGTTACAGAATCTACTATTCTGGGGGCGTGTTAGGGAACAATGAAGTGACAAATTCTTAATTAAACATTGGTGAAATCGACCAATTAATGTATATTTTACCTTTTTCTTTTTATTAGATGTACCTACCATTTGTACTCTTTGATTGGCTAGCCAATTCCAATATCCTTTTTATTCTAGATGTCATTTTTCAAAATTATAGTATTCGCTGATTTAAAAAAAAAAATAAAAATAACGTTTTGTAACAAAAAACTGCGTTTTGTATCACTCTCAGTATTACACGATTTAAAGCTATAGTAGGTACTAAGTTTTCTAAAGGCAAAATTAGGAAAACGACACATTCAGTGTATTCACATTACCATTCAAAATAACAAAATTACGAAAGTGTCATACTCAGATTATTTTTAGAAAGGTATGCAAAGAGAAAAACACTAAACTGTCACATTCAGGAAAGTAGTAGCACAATTCACAAAGCCAAATACCCGAAACTCTTACATTCAGGTTATTCTTGCCAATGTTTGCAAAACCAAATTCACGAAAGTACCACTTCCGAAATAATTGTGTCAATATTTACAATGCCATAAACACGAAACTTACACATTCGCGACCTTGCTGTTGTACGATCGTATAAGCAAACTAACTTTCGTGAATTATGGAATCGACCCCCACCACAACTTATGACGCGTAAACGGATTCGCGACTTTGGCATAGGAAAAAAGCTGCCTTTATTAGTAAGATGATGCACATAGGTCAAATTGACCAATTTTGCACATTCATGGTTTTGGCACTGGTCCGACGATATATACCTACATGATTGACCTTGATAACTGTGCCCTTAAGTATTTTTGTCATAGTTACTAAAAGTAGGACTTCATAAATTAAAATTAAAATTATAATTTGTACATCTCTCAATGTAACTAGTTAAAAGATAAAATATTACTATAATATTTAAATGAATTGGCATTATTTTCGTAAAAACAACTAATCTTATTTGTCGGCACTTAACCACAAGGTTTTATGGCATAACTATAAAATGTAAAATTAATAATAATTTTTTTATTAACAAACCATAAGCCTTTGTCATATAATAAGCTGCGCCATGTTTTTTGTCAAATATTTTGTTTTCTCTCCAAGTACCTAATTGACGGGTATTTAAATCATCCTAACAGACTTGCGTCAGACATCTTTGGTGCTTGAATGAAGAAACCTCTTAAGGCAGGGTTTAAGGTTGGCAAGCAAACCTTCTTGCTAATTATTTACAAATGTTTTAAGTCTTCGCTTATGGAATATTGTAAAACATATCATTGGCAAAGAGTGGTAAAATTGCAGAACACGCAATATATCTAAATAATATGCTGGAACGTGTGCGTTTGCAGGAAATGGTAAGATCTGCAATTTATTTTCTATTCTATTAAAGATAAAACTTAAAATATTAGAATTATATTGTTTGTGTTCCTAATGGAAGTTCCTATTATTAAAATATTAACCTTAAAAGTATATAAATTAATTTAAATCAAGGAGTATGTGTGGCATGTTATGAATAACACTGGTCCAGGAGGATACTAAAATGGTATTTTATTAATTATGATTACAATAAATAAATAAATATTAATTTTATTCTCAATGGGAAAAGTTTTGGATCCCCATAGTTTTATTTTATTTGAGTTCGAACATTAAGCTTATGTTCGCAATTTATTAAGATGTAATAATTGAATGCATTTTTCTATGAAACATAGGTATTGTAAATAATAAATGGCCCAAGAACAGAACCCCAAGGAACATCTTTATTATATTAAATAACAATAATAAATACTTCTTTATAAATTGGACATTAGGATGTTTAATTAATTTACAATAAACTCCTAATAATTGTCCGAGAATATTTTAAATTTTAAACTGTATTAAATGAGGTTGATAATGTTCTGATTGAAAGAAATTGTATTATATTAATAGTATATTATTAACCAAGGTTTAGACAGCCATCATTATTGCCCGAGCGTCAAGTTTAAATCACGAGGAGCGGAGCGACGAGGGATTTAGGGCGCGAGGGCTATAGGCTGTCTAAACCGTGGTTAATATAATTTTTTTCCACTACTAACACTTTTATTTTGTACAGTATTAATAAATTATAAAAAATATTAGGTAGGTATAAATATATATTTTAATCAAGTTACCTGCTTTGGCATATTGGCAAGATAATTTGTTCTCTTGTCAGTTGGCTTGGCGTCACCTTTCATGTTATTTATTGGGGAATTAACAAATCAAGTTACCGGGTTTTAAATAGATCGGTCAATAATGGATTTCAATGCATTATTATTGACCGTCGTCAATAGCAACTGAGAAGGGAGAGAAAAACGATTTCTGGCGTTAATTAATCGGTCAATAATGGCGATGTTATAGGTTAGTAGTGGAAAAAATATATTATCTATAGATTGGTGTCAAAACGTCCTTTGACGTCTTCCGATGACCAGTCACCATGGCTCTCTGTCGAGCCGTAGATCCTCCGTTTACTTCTCTTTTCATAATCTTTTTGTCGATTCGTTCTCTCCAGCTATGAGCCTAGGTCTATCTCTATTTCGTGTTCAAATTGGTTTTCATTATAGTGCTTATTTGGGTAACCGCCCTTCATCCTTTAAACATGAACAATGATCATACCATTTGAGTTCTTATTTCCTCTACAACAGCACTACTCTGTACTTTTATTATTTCTCTTATTCTGTTATTAGGGATCACTGAGCATCTCGAAAAATACATTTGCGTTGCTTCCAAAGTTCTGATTGTTCCGTCATTTGTGATATCGCAATACCTATTTACTTCTAGACCTTATTTTTATGTTTCTTGGATCAACTTTTGGGTCATGTACTCTTGGTCTTCGTAGTTCTGTGCCATCGCTATTTGGCCATCTGCAAACTGGGTGTGTATACTGTGTTGTGGTTTAGCGGCATGCCCATAGTTTCACATCTTATTTTCCATGGTATCAACGCTTTTTCGACGAATATTTTAAATAATGTCGTTGAGAGCTAACAACCCTGCTTAAGACCTTTATTGGATAGGATAATATTTGAGACTCCGGTAGTTATTGTGGAGTTCCTTAACAGCTTTTAATAAATTTGTATTAATATATTCTGTTGTATCCATACTTCCCCATAACTTTGGCAGGGGTAAGGTGTCATATTATGCCTTTTTATGTCCACAAATAGAATATGTACCTTCTTGCCGACATGACTACACACAAAAAAAACTACTCTCAAAACAAGCTTAAAGTAATGCTCAAACAAATAGCCTTATTTTGAAACTAACTTGCTTTATTTTGTGCCTAAAATATATTCATTTTTAAACTACCACTGGTTTTAAATTATATCATCAAGTTAATCAAAATTATGTTCATAAAGAGATTACATAATCATCATAACGAGATAATCTTATACTTGTTTTAAAAATAAGTATTGTGGTCAAAGTGAAATATACTATGATGGGTGTAAAAATAAAAATAAATTTGTATTCTCACAGGGAGCGCAAAGACAGTCTCTATACTCAACTTGAGTAAAATCTAAACCCTTATTATTTCTTTGATGCTATTTGCATCACGTGACCTCTTGTTCTGCGAGGAAACGACCGAAATACGTTTAGTCGTTATTTAACATCCACGCAGACGTCGCGCGTCGATGCTCACCGATGCTGGTAGTGTGTATTCTATTTTGCGCGTTTTGTGTAATAGTGTGATGGAGGAAATATTATATTCGTTATAGTTTATAGTTATGGTTTTTTGTTACCTGTTTGGTTACCTGTTTTTTTTTAATAAAACCAAAAGCAATAAAAAGTTATTTTATTTATCAGTTATCTGTTATGGCTATATTCAGATCAGATACCTAAGGTAATATCACAATAGTATTTGATACCTATGTCACAAAGACATTTTAACTTGATATGTACAATTCTATTGACTGCGGTGAGCTTATTCTATCTGACCTTAATCCTTAATAATATAGTCCTTTCAGATCCATCTGTTTTAAAACTATATGATTTTAAATTTTACTCTATCTAATAATAAACTACTTTTAGGATGATACTAAATTGATTTGTCTAGTTTCGTTGACAATGTAGGATAGTCACAAATTGAAGATACAAATAAAATATGTGTGCTCAAATGCAAGTTCGTATATTCAACTTAATAATAACTCATACTCAAAACGAAAATAACGAATATTCATTCTTAGAATACTTTGAATCAAACCAATATTAACGTATACTATATCTGCAACTACAATTATTGATAGGTTGATCATTTATTTTTATTACTCTAAAACTAAAGTAGAGTCAAGTTAAAAGAATGTAGTATTAATTTAAAACTATATTTTGATGCTAAGGTATTTTCTATTTAATTTTACTTTAGCATTGCTCCTATTTATGTATATGACAGTTTCAGTTTAAAACTTTTAGGCTCAACTGGATACTAGATTTTTTTGTGTGTATATGGCAGTCTAACCTCTCGTAGTGATTCTAAGAACTTCCAAGTTCCTAAGCTTTTTGTTTCTCCCATACAGCAATTTATTCTATCACACCGTCATATATATTCGATTAAAAAATAAACAATTTTTTAAAATTTGATGAGTCCACCCTTAAAAATGAAAAAGTCGCCGTAATAATTTTATGAGCACTGCTTAAGACCAAAACCATTAATTGACATTATGAAAACACTTTAGTACTCTTTGTCGGTTTCCCTCTGGCGGCAAAAGTCATAAGTGGAGAGTTTATTGGACATATTTTATTATAGAAAAAAACTAGTTTTGTTGCCATTTAGTTAGTTGTGCTGTTTTTATTGTAATAGAGTCTATTTCGTATTACAGAGAGGCTTTAAATTAATGGTGAGTTTTTCAAATTTTTAATTTTTTTAAATGCTAGATTTTTAGCATGACACTCCGGTTAAAGGCAGTAAAGATACCAATGGTCCTATTGAAATTTGGAACCTTTTTTCGGGTAAACTAGTGTAGATGTTACGATACCATATTCGATTTTTCTTTGATGCGTCCACTTTTAGCACCTGTTATGAATTTTCATGGTAAAGAACCCCGCACTTCTCTTATGGAAAATGGCCCTCGGTTAAATTTTCTAAATTTTTAGTATGTTGTAGAGAATGCCATTCTGATCAAAAGTGTTCTTGGCCACAACAATATCTGCCGACCAGTTTTTGAGATACAAAAGTTGCAAAATATGAATTCTCAATACTAGCTATTTATGCCATCAGTTACGAAATGCCTAATTTTGTGTAACGCGTGAGATTTTTGCGGAACGAACGAAGTGAGTTTCGCAAAAACTCACAAGTTACACAAAATTTCATTTCGTAACGTATTGCATACAAGATTTTTTCTAATTTTGAAGAAAGTAATAAAAAAATAAAATTTAATATAATTGATAAAAATTTGGAAAACATAAATTTAGTTTTTCTAATTTTGACATATAACTGATGGCATAAATAGCTATTGTTGCTGTTACTTCATGTTAGTTGTCAGTTTGACATTTTGTAAAAAAGTCTAGACGGAAGGTTCTTAGCGAGATTGATATATTTTTAGTTTTATTTTTAAAAAATGAGTCATTCAAGTTCTGAAGAGCTACCAAGCGATATTGAAGAGGCAGCAGGTAATGCTCTATTATCAGTAATTCCCAAAGAGTCAAAGGCAGTTTATGATTTGGCATACGAAAAATTTGTTACTTGGTGTGATGAGAAGAAAGTTAAACATGTTAAGGTGGGAGTATCAACATGCTTGCCAACCTATAACCTATTTCGCGTAGATTTATTTATGTTTTCTAGCTTTTATACAAAATTTAAAGAAAATCAGTATCGGCTTAATATTCTATAGGTAATAATTGATATATTTAACAAATATCAAGGAATTTCATAACTTATTTTAGGAGAATTGTATAGCGAAAAATATCGGGTAAGATTTTTTTAAATATTATTATGTCATTGTCACTCATTGTTCTTTCACTATACAATTCTCCCAAAATTAGCAATGAAATAAATTGATATTTTTGTAATATATCAGATACTACCTAAATAATGTACCGACGATATTGATTTTCTTTAAATGTTAGTTATTAAAATAATAAACTCAAAAAATCAACGCGAAATAGGTTATAGATTGGCAATAGATTGAATGACGTTGAGAATTCAACCTTAATGAGAAAGTTTTACTTGTATATTTCGAGGGTAAGAAAGATCTAAAAGTTTCCACATTATGGACACTTTACTCAATGTTAAGGTCTGAACTAAATCTGAAAAGGAATATTGATATTAAAAAATATACAAATTTGGCAGCATATAAGTTCGAGCAATGAAAAAAATATGTCGTCGGGAATTAATTTGAATAATTGCAATAATTGTGTTATCAATATTTACAATAATTAATTAATTTATGTTTTTAACTTGTATTATAACAGTTTAATAAATAGAATAATTATTTTTGTCACTAATTTTGAAATACATTTTTCGTCACCAATTGCATAAAATTTTACTTTATGCAACTAGTTACAAAAAGTAAGACGTTTCATAATGTCAATCAGTTTTAAAAAGTGTCACTTTATATGTCAAAATTAGAAAAATTATATTTTCGTAGTTTATAATATTAATTCGTTTTGTTTTTCTAAATTTTTGTTGGCCCTGTCGTAGATAGGATAGAATACTTACTATAAAAATAGTTAAAAAAATTTTATTATATACTGGGTGAGTGACGAAAATTATTTAATATTTTTTTGTTAAATCATTGTATATTTTCGGCATTAAATTAAATGTTAACAAAGTAATACTGTAGATGACATTAGATTGGAGTGAAATTATGCTTGGAGCATAAATTGGCCAAAACTAGAATAAGCTTGTTTAAAAAAATTGATTTTGTTAAATGAACTATGTAACTAATTTTTCATTAAAAAAATATGAAACTTTTCCAAAGTTGGGCCAATATTGGCTAAATATATATTTTTCTTATTTTCACCCTTACTAGTTTACAAGCAGAATTCGTAGTAAATCAAAAATTTCTAGTAATGCCAGGAATAATAATCAATGTTATCATCTATTTTTAACGAAATAAATAATTTTTAGCTTAAAGTTGCTGATAAATGTATAAAAATACAGGATATCCCCATTTTTATGTTCAAAAATTAAACATTTTGTGGAGAGAGTTACTCTACGCGAAAAATTGTAAATATATGATTTAAAACAGTACGAGGTGTAAAATGTTACTTCTTCTTGAAAATTATTCGAAACTTTCAAAAAAGCCATCTTCAGGTAGTCATTAACCCCTTTTAAAAACAAGGCGGTTTTGGATTGTGTTTTCATATGCTTAAATGTCTCCAAAAACTGAACATAAAAATGTGATTTCCTGCATATAATAATGTTTTCTATGGCAGCTGCATCTCTATGGCGGAAAAAAGGTACTTATAATGCAAAATATAAAAGTGTTAAAAGGTCATTGGAGGAAATTGCTGGGTCTTCTCATGCAAAAAAACGAGCTGTTAAAAAATATACAACTATTTCCAGTGAGAGAAAAACTACGATGAGAGTGACATCCAAACACATTTAATTGCAAGCGACGTATCAGAAGAAACTGATCTTTGTACCTGGCAGGTGCGGCAGATAGACAAGGCGGGCGCAAAAGTAGGTCAAAGTACTCAAAGTAAAGGATTTTCGTTTTCTAATAAAATAATATAATACATAGCTTATATATTTATTCAGTTTTTTTCTTTACACTTTAATACTTTTGTTTTGTTGTCATATTTTATAAATGAATAAACTGAATTTTCATAAATTATCATCGTTTTATTAACAATTCCCGTTTTTCTAATCCTACATATTGGTCACGACGAATGACTATTTTGTTATATAGGTATATTTATTATATATACATATTGGTTCAACAAAGAAAAGGGGAGATTTGGTTTAATTGGTACAATATATGTTTTTCATATTTATACTATAATGAAAATAAATATTGGTCCGATAAGAATATTTAATATTTATCCAGTATTTAATATAAATATAAGACCAATATTTATTTTCATTATAGTATAAATATGAAAAACATATATTGTACCAATAAAACCAAATCTCGCCTATTCTTTGTTGGACCAATATATATATATAATATTTTACCAATATTGGTGTGCTACTGGGGAACTTTCACAAAGTGGGGTCTACCAAATATAATGCGATAACTGCGATGCAATCTACAATGGACAAACAGGTAGAAACTTTGACATCCAGCCTTAAAGAACACAAAACATCTATTATAAAAAAACAAAATAAAACAGAGTTAGCCATTGACTGCATAAAAGGCAATCACTCATTCTCTAATAATATAAAACCCATCATATACATACACAATAAAAGCAGAAAACAACAAACCCATATACATACACAATAAAAGCAGAAAAATAAACCTATTAGAAACAATGCTATCAAAAAAGCCATAAAAACAAATGTAATGTTGTTAATAATCGAACATACGAATTTAGGACAAAATATGCATCTGTACTTAAAAAATAGAAAAACCCACAGTTGACCATTCAATCATTCCAATCCTAATTTTAATTTTATGACATGTTTACAATTACCATTATAAGATATAAATATCTTTGTAATCTCTCGAACGCAACGATGTAACCTGGGCAACAATTACGTTAAAACTAATAATACGACGCGCGGTGATTGCCGATCGCTATGAACTCCCACCAACGTCTTGTGGATTATAGGTTTTAACGGATACAATTCGTTTTTGGGGACGCTATTCTCCTTTCTTAATCGTAGAGAAAGCGGTTTACTGGGAACAAAACGCGTTGCTTTGAGAAGATACAATTTATTTCTTAACAAAGTTGCTGTATTAAAAGTAGTTCATTATTCAACAAGACTGTGCTGCTAATTGAGCTGATTAAATGCTATAGCAAAAATTATTTGCATCAAAGAGGGCTTGGATTAAAAAATGTAGGGCTTGGTTTAGATCACAATGATATGGGGACGATATATCTAACCAAAGCTAGGTTAAAATTTTGTCAAACTCGTATTATGACATGATATGCCAAACTAACAGTGGCGTATCGTGCAGGGGACCAGGGGGGGTGACTGCCCCCCGCCCTTTAAGCCCTGTCCAAAACGGCGCCCCCTTCCCACTCTCCCAGTAGTTCCCAGTTCAAGGTTTTAATTAGGTTATTATTTGTTCATAACTTTTAGAGTAAAGACACATAAAATAAACCTGTTATCTATTTCGAGATTCTATTTTATTTTCACTACTTGATTTAATTTATAATTAAAATATTTTGCCACGACCAATAATTTGTATTATTTCAGTTATTTTGCTGTATGACAAAACAAAAACTTTATTTCTCAGGCCAAAATTTACTAAACAAATGAAATTATGCCTTAGCAGTGAGGCGCCCTTTCAACAAGGGCGTAGATAAGGGGGTAATTACCCCCCCCCCCCCCCCAGGACCCATAATGAACCATAAAAACGAAGAACTTTTTTTTACTTCTTTAATTTTTTTGTGATTTTCTTCAGGATCTTGTGTATTTTATATTTTTCCTACTTGAAAATCAGGCAGCTTCATTGAAAAAAGGGCGTGGTACCCCCAAAATTGTCGCCTGCGGCGCGTTTTTTTTTTCGACCGAATTTACCTCCTTACCCCCATAAAAAAAACGCCCTTACCTTTGAAGTTTCCGCCCCCTCCGCCCCTTCAACCACGCTACGCCACTGCAAACTAATGAGTAATAAAATAAGTAGGTAGACAAATACAAATTATTTTTGTTGTTTACAAAATTAACAAAGTAAGAATATACAGAAAGAAAAAGAAAAATAATTACATGTATTCTGAGAATTTACATAACCGGAGAGGTGGAACCAGGCTTCATCCGAAAAAAATGTCAGGTCTCATAAATCATTTCTTTCCAATAAATTTTGGGTAAACGATTGAGAGTAATTCCTGCGTCTTTCAAAATCTGCGGCTTGTATTTCTTGGAGTACTTGCACTTTATAAGGAAATAAATTTAGCTGCTTCTTAAAAATAGTCCTGCATGTTCCATAAGATCTTCCCACTTCTTGGCACATGCGTCCCCAGCAATAAAAGCAACGTTAGGAAAATGTTCGTGAAAATCGTCCATGCACAAACTCGGATTGTACTGCCACTCACCATTTACTCTAACCCCGTCTCGAAAATACGCTTCAACCATGAATGTTTTGTGCTGTTCCGTAAAGCCCATTGTGTGAACTATTCAAGAAATTGAAAAAATTAGCGATGAATCAAATTACTTGTAACGACTGTCAAAGAGGACGGAATAACTGATTGATTGTTAATTCAGGTAGTTACTGACACACTGACAGGTATTAAGCTCTACGGCTAAGCATTACGTCCTTAGATGCAAGGCCCTCTTTGATGCAAATAATTTTTGCTCGAACGGTATCAATACAAACTATGTCCTAGCAAACCTGTTCCTTAGTGTAAGTTTTTTGATACAATATGGTTAATAAAGATTATTTTTTGTCAAAATAAACTGTATTTTGTGAAATGCCGCTTTTCGCACAAGACAGCCGTCAGATGTGCTTTTAAGTAGTTTATAATTATTAGCTTCAAAACGCCAAGCAGGAATATATTTTAATAACAAGCTGCTCACCGGCTGAACATGAATAAGTTAAAAAAAACTTGTTTCTTATTTAAAGAAATTTAAAATAGCCGCGATTTTATAAATTGGATATGCTGGTTTAACTTTGGAAATTACAATTTAAAATTAAGAGTAAATTAAATCACGGTAGTGTTTTAGGGGCAGAAAATTTGTTTCCTGTTTAAAATATTTTAATATTAATGAACAAATAAATTAATATTACTTAATATTGTGAAGTTTTAATTACAATGCAACTATGCCAACTACCTATGCTCGATCGCTAATTTTTTTAAAAGTAATGTACCTATATAAAGATACAGTGTACAGTAAAGGGTGTTACTTAATAATAATTAGTATATTACATAACAAGTGGTACTAGTCAAACGAGTGCGGAAATTCTCCGAGTGTGAGAAAATCACTTTCACACGAGTAATGTACACAATTTTTTGTACGACCATACAAAATAATCAAAAATAGTTTGATTTGTTGTGTGTATCACCATTGTGTTACACAAATTTTTTTAACAAGAGTTGAAAAATTTATTTAAAATAATAACAATTTAGAAAGAAAAAAGATTTAAATAAAAAGAATATTTTTTTCTCCTATTTGCTTACGCACATCATACCTACTATCTATGTACAGTGAATAAATTCCGTTTCTGAATTTTTTAGCTGCTTGCATTCTTTCAATAAAAAATAATATACCTAAATATACATACAAAAACAACAAAACTAAAACATAACCTCAACATGATAGAAAGATAGAGATGGAGTTAAATATCGATAGCTTGTTAATTATAAAAGTTCTATCTATATTCGATTTGTTTTGAATATTGCTAAAATAAATTTACTTTCTTAAAGCATATTTACTTGTCCCATATCCTTTAACATTGTATGGATATTTTTATCCGAGATAATTGTAGAATTATAAATCGGTATTTCCTAGGGTATTCTGTTTCTATAGGAAAAAAAAATTTATTATTTGTTATTTGTTTACAATGTAGGGTAGGTAGAGGAAGAAACTTAATTCCTTTCGAATTTTATTTCACTACCAATTTTTAATCTGTTTTCGTCCAACCACTCAAAATGTCCTCGTCTTATTCATGTTTTTAGTTTTTGATTTTTTAAATCTTTTACATTGCTTGTATTAGTGGCACTTTGGCCCTTCGGTGCTGATGATGGTACTCCCTAGTGCCGAAACATGTACACCATATTAATCTAACTCTTTTAATATAAGTATTTGTGGAGACTACTGTGGGTTTATTTTCTTTATATCTCTACAGCTCCACTTTGAGATAATGGACTACTTCCGAAAAATTATTCTATTTCTGCTCTATAGCTGCCCCTTTTTTTCTGTGGTTCAACTCAGTTGACAATGTTGACAGGTTTGATGGGTTGCCTGACATATTTCCACCTTTCAATATATTATAATTTTTATCATAAATACTCTTAGGTTCCCAAAAATAACGAAAAAAAAAAGGATTTTTTATAATTTCACTAATGCCCTAGTGTACTTTACCCCACCCAGCACCCCAATTCGCTCCAAGTGTCCCGTAAGTTTGTTCGGGTTTTGCTGTCAAATTGGTCGGCCATCAGCTGTTTTATATTTCAACACACGTATTGAAAGAAATAGTAATTTACGTTACAAGACCGGAAAGTAGTGTTTTTCAGGTCGAGACAGGCATGTCCTCCTGGAAAACACTAATTTTCGGTTGGGTGACGTACAATATTTTTTTTAAGACCGACACTTCCATATACTTACATTAAATTATTTTATATTATTTTTAAATGCGTCGTATGACTTCTCGTAACGGGCTTTTGATTTTACTGGCAATATATCTTAAGTCGCTTTCCTTGCTGCTTCCAAAATTTCGATCTGATTTTCTTTAAATTTTGTATAAAAGCTAGAAAACATAAATAAATCTACGCGAAATAGGTTATAGGTTGGCAAGCATGTTGATACTCCCACCTTAACTATACCTCTACTATGACAACAATAATTGTTCCAATAATAGTATCCTTAAGGTGGAGTTCTCAACGTCATTCCATATATTGCCATCCTATAACCTATTTCGCGTTGCTTTTTTCAGTTTATTATTTGATTAACTAACATTTAAATAAAATCAATATCCTCTGTACAATATTTAGGTAATATCTGACATAACAAAAATATCTATTCATTTTATAGCTAATTTTGGGATAATTGTATAGTAAAAAAACAATGACAATAATGTTAAAAAAAAATCTTACCCGATATTTTTCGCTATACAATTCTCCTAAAATATTTTTTGAAAAGTGATCAAGCGAAGTGATCTAAGAGCCATAATCGAAAACTACCAGAAAATGTAAAAAACTGTTTTAAAGCTAAGAATAATACAACAGTATATTTTTTTATTTATATTGTGTTAATAAACATACACAAAAACATTCGTAGGAGAAAATTTTAATATCAGTTAATCGAAAAAACGTTTTTACATAAATTGAACAAAAAAATATAGAAAAGGTCTAAGGCTCCTTTTATATTGGGATTCTGTATGCGAGATACAGTATCTGGGATTCAGATTCTCGCCATCTATGAATGCTTTTTATAACGAATAGGATGAAATTGCCACTTAGATCTTCTAGTAGGACATTGGCATAGGTACATACATAGATCATATAAATAGAAAAAAAAAATTTTTTGAATTTTGGCACATAGATCACTTAGCTTGACCACTCTTCATTTAATGAAATTCCTTGATATTTATTTAATATGTCAATTATTACCAATAAAATATGAAGACGATAATGATTTTATTTAAATTTTGTGTAAAAGCTAGAAAAATTAAATAAACATACGCGAAATAGGTTATAGGTTGGCAAGCATGTTAATACTCCCACCTTAATAATTTCCCAGACAGCACACAATGTCTTAAAGACGTCGATTTTAGGTCTTAATTATGTCTGAACGCCTGCAGACCTACAAAAGACATCTTAAAGACAAGACAAAGACATACATAAGATGTTGTAAGATGACGTCCATAAGATGTCGCTAAAATATCGTAAATATGACGTTCGTGTTTTTTTAGGTTATAGCACAGAAAGAAATTTGTCTCTCTTTCGTCTTTGTAGTATCCCTGTCTTTCTCTAGCTTATATATTTTTTAAATCGACACTTTGGATTGCCGCCATCTCGGATCGTCAGCCCGAACAAACCCGACCGTCGCCGTTCTCAGAACTTTTATTATTTTTTTGTATACTTGTCTAATCGAATTTAAATGATTGTTACCAATTCGGACGTTTTCTTGAATCGTTTTTTTTTGTAAACGACAAACAATAGAGTTAAATTTTAGAATCGGTAAATTTGGCAACATCGCGAACAACTTAGGATTGGCAACAAAGCGCTCCCCTTTGCCATTTGAAATTGACGCAAGGTCAACACTGTCAACTGTCGATGGGCTTGATTTTTGATAGTTTTGCTAATGATGACTTGCAGTTTTTTACTTTCTACTTAGTGAACCGTTAAAAGAAAACGAATTGTAGATTAAAAAACGTTTTGTATGGTACATATTTTTCTGTGGTGTGGTGTTTGTTTTTAGTTTTCGAATAATTAAAATTGGTCTATAATCAGTGGATGCAGTGTCAATAAATCTGCTGACAAAACATGGCTTCAAAACAGTAGAAAAGATGCCGAGGATGCCATCGCGACGTGGCTAAGAAGGGCCACAGATAGGCGAAATTCATTAATAAAAAAGTTTTAATTATGTAATACGTTAATAAAACCAATTATTAAGCAATATGATGTTTCATGTTTAACAAACAAAACAAAATGTTTTAGGGCTCTGCGGTTTAGCCTATAAAATGTATCTAAGGCGTCCATAAGACATGTATAAGGTATTCATAAGACATTTATAAGATATTCATAAGACATCTATAAGGTATCCATGAGACATCTATAAGGTGTCCATAAGATATCTGTAAGCCGTCCATAAGATGTGGTATAGACGTTGGGTTTTGTAACATACGACCATTTTAAGATATCCATAAGATGTCTTGATGGCGTTAAGAAACGTCCATAAGACGTCATGAATGTCTATTGTTGACATCTTTTGGATATCTTTAAGATGTCTTTGTGCTGTCTGGGTTGAGCCTTCGTAATTTTCAATTATTTTTATTTCTTCTTCTCTTGATTACTACACCACTACAGATTGTAATGTGAAAAGATAATTCCGGATTAAATTCCACAAATCTGATACTGAAGCACCATTTTGTTAAGTACTTATAACAATAAAATGAAAAATCCTTTCCTAAAAAAAAACACAAAACTTATCAAGACACGTAGAAAAACGAGTATTCCGATGACTAATCACGACATCGTAAAAACACTATACGATTACTCACAGAAAAGGGTTTGTTCGATTACTACAGCTGTGTTTGTTATTATGTATGAATCGCGGACACGTGGAAAAGGAAAGCAAGGTTGCCACTATCATTCTTAATTTTATTACCACGGCACTAAAATAAGTAGTACCTATAAAAACCTGAAATAATCATATTATTTATTTTATTTATAAAACAAAAAAATGTTTAGGTACCTATAGTAGTTTGTAATTTAACTGAATTATACTTATGAAACGTGTAGGGCCTATTTTATTAATTTTATTTATCTAATATGTGACTTAACAGAGGGTTTGATATAACAGCGTTTTTTTTAATGCACATGTTATGTATAATATATAATTATAATGATATAATGAACAATACGTGAACCATGCAGCTAACAGACAAATTGTGAACTCTGGAATCTTTGATTTCTTTAAAACGTAAACAATGTACGATCAATAAAAATCATATTCAGATAGGACAGCTAAGACTCCGAACAACGATGTGACCTGCGCAACAAATAATACTACGGCGCGCGGCGATTGCCGATCGCTATGAACCCCCACCAACGTCTTGTAGATTATAGGTTCTAACGGATAAAATTCATTTTTGGGGACGCTGTTCTGCTTCTTTAATTGTAAAGAAAGTGCTTTACTGGGAATAAAATGCCTCGCATTGAGAAGGTACTATTTATTTCTTACCAAAATTGCTGATTACTACCAATAAAAACACTGTTTGCTTGAAGGTGGTAGACAACGAAGTAATATCAAAAAAAAATACCTTGTCGGACTTCCATTGTCTTTATTTTGTTATTTTATACAACTTTTCGGTTATTTAGTCTCTCTAACCGTTTTCAAGTGCGTAAACTAAGTTATAATTATTCTAAGGCTACTGTCTTAAATACTATCCATGTGCAATTAAGCTTAATGACTCCGCCTATGTGCTTATTGAGTGTGTTGGTTTTGGACAAGAAGAGGCTTCCAGATATTGGGGATATCTATACTTGGTTTACTAAATATAGTAAGTGACATAGAAACCCGAACACCCAGTAAAAATGATTAAATTTTAATTCAATTTCAATTCAAACAAGTTTATCATCACAAAAGGAAGGTATGATTAAATTTTGAACAAACCCGAACAAACACGAACAAACCCGAACAAACCGAATAAACTTAGTCTGTCTTTAAAGATGGATTAAAATTTTAATTATTTCCTTACTATGACCCTCCGGATGTTTATGTAAAATATTATTTAAGTTAAATCATTTTTATGGGTGTTCGGGTTTCTATGTCACTTAGTATATATGGGTATTTTGATTCATGACAGCTGCTTCTTCTTCCCCCTATAATGAAAACACAAAAAAATTGTATCTATCAAATTCCTTGCAAGTATGGCGAGTCGTACATTGGATAAACAAAAATACCTCTTACCGTACGAGTTAAAGAACATCTGAAACATACTCAAAGAGATGAAACTTCGAGATCAGGTATAGCGGAACATGTATGGACCAACCAACATAATATACAGTGGTCAGAAGCCAAGGTTTTGGACACGGAACAGCACTGGAGAAAACAAAAATTCAAAGAAGCAGCTTCCATGAATCAAAATACCCATATATTTAGTAAACCAAGTATAGATATCCCCAATATCTGCCTGGAAGCCTCTTCTTGTCCAAAGCCAACAGCTCAAACTTCACAATCCAATAAGCTCGTAGGCGGAGTCATCATTTATTATTGCACATGGATATAAGACAGTAGCCTTAGAATTATAATTTAGTTTACACTTGAAAACGGTTAGAGATACTAACTAACCGAAACGTTGTGTTAAGTAACAAAACAAAGACAATGGAAGTCCGACAAGGTAATTTTTTTAATAAAAACATTGTTCTAGCAAATCTGGAATTGATGTAGCACTAAAGCGGGTTTGATACACTAGCAATTTATTGATTTTGGGTTATAAAAAATAAGCTATCAATACAAACTATGTCTTAAAGTCCATTCACCCAGTAAACCTGCAAGATGGCCGACATGTCATATGACAAAAGTCATATTCCAGCTAAATAAAATAAATTTTTGCATTTTCAATGACTTTTGTCATATGACATGTCGGCCATCTTGCAGGTTTACTGGCTGAATAGACTTTAACAAACCTGTTGTATTAGGTCAAGTTCCTCAGTGTGGCATCAGTTAAATCATTTTTATAAATTTCCAGATACGTTAAACTTGTAAATTTTTAAACAACTTCTTCGATACGCCACTGTGACTAAAATAACCTAATGAAATTTGTAAATTACCGCCCGCAACATATCATCAACTTTTAATTAAAAAGCAATGCAGCTGCATTCCAAACAACATGAGTTAATTCGTTTTAAGAATATGTTGATTTGCCGCTATGCTCTTATTAGTCCTAATTTTATGTATGGTTTATTCCATATAAATTCCTTCTCATTGCATGAGTGTGAAGCATTTACCAATCCTAATGGCACCTGAACATGCTAGGAATTACAATTTAATAATTATTTTGAGATATTGTAGGTATACCGGGCTCAAATAATAATCAAAGTGCTAAATTGCGACCAGGTAATGAGTAATTATTATAATTGAAAGGCGCCGGCGACTTTATTTAATAATCCATTATAATATACCTAGTACAGTGTCACCAGTTAAGTCCGCATCATATGGGATTATCTGTCAAATTTTAATTTTTTCCAAAAAATAATTAAAAAGTGGGGATATTTCTGAAAATATCGAAAAAGTTTTTTTAAATGCAGTTTCTAGCCCACATGCAAAATTTCGGCTGCATAAGATTTTTTGATTTTTTACCTACCGGGTGTTTCTCAAAAGACGTTCACCCCTATAACTTTTCTCTATTTATAGATATTAAAATGAAATTTTGCAAATTTTGCAATTTGCAAGTTCACTTCCGGTCAAACCGGAAGTGCTAACAAATTGAAAATTATGCCAATAAATGCAGACTCATCTCTTATGCATAATCTTAAAATTTCATTTTAATATATATAAATATAAAAAAGTTATAGGGGTGAACGTCTTTTGAGAAACACCCGGCATATTTTGTAAATTGCACCACTTTTGCAAAATAAGACTCAACGCAACCTACATAAAACTTCTCAGTTTTGACAAGGCTTTATTTCAGATACATTTTCTTTATAGTAGCGCCACAATAAATGTGTGTTTTTCTACAAAATCAAAATTGGGCTATTAAAATTTGGTCGCATGTGATGCAAAGTTTATTTGTTTTTGACCCTGTGTATAAGGTAACTTCATAAAATAAGTATTTTTGAAAACGTAGGTTGTGTCTGAAAGTAATAGGTACACCATAATATTAAGACAAAAAAGAACACAGTGTCTTCAGTAAAGTGTTTTTAAGTGGAAAATAAATTTTAGTTTAACAACGTAAAGTTTATCTATTTTCAACGATTTAGTGTAAAACCCCTATATTATAATTTATTATTAAGCTATGTCATAATAACGTTAACGTGTATTACTTTCAGACATAAACTACGTCTTCAAAAATACTTATTTTATGATGTTACAGGGTCAGAAACAAATAAACTTTGCATCACATTCGACCAAATTTTAATAGCCCAATTTTGATTTTGTATAAAAACACACATGGCGCTACTTTAAAGAAAATGTATCTGAAATAAAGCGTTGTCAAAACTGAGAAGTTTTATGTAGGTTGCGTTGAGTCTTATTTTGCAAAAGTGGTACAATTTACAAAATATAGGTAAAAATCAAAATTATCCTATGCAGCTGAAATTTTGCTTGTGGGCTAAAAACTGCATTTAAAAAAAGTTTTTTTTAATAACTTTTTTGAATATTTTCAGAAATAACCCCCCTTTTTCATTAATTTTTGAAAAAAATTAAAATTTGACAGATAATGCGAATCACGTGACTACTATTTTTTGCTTAATTTTCATCTCGATCGAAGCAGAACTTGATGCCAAAGTCAAATTTTGAATAAAGGTATTAATAAAAAAAATCCCATATGATGCGGACTTTACTGGTTACACTGTATATTCCAAAAACTCTAAAACAGAAAAATACATTTTTAAATTCAGGTAGAAGACTCCGAACAACGATGTGACCTGCGCAACAAATACGTTGAAACAAATACTACGGTACGCGGCGATTGCCCATCGCTACGAACCCCCACCAGCGTCTTGTGGATCATAAGTTCTAACGGATACAATTCGTTTTTAGGGACGCTGCTTTGCTTTCTTAATTGTAGAGAAAGCGCTTTACTGGGAACAAAATGCGTCGCATTGAGAAGATACAATTCATTTCTTAACAAAATTGATGTATTAAAAGTAGTTCATTATTCAACAAGACTGTGCTGCTAATGGAACTGATTACTACCAATAAAAACACCGTTCTAGCAAATCTGGAATTGATAAAACACTAAAGTGGGTTTGATATAAGTAGCAATTTATTTAATATGGGCTAATAAAAAGTAAGCTAGGTATCAATACAAAGAATGTCTTAGCAAACCTGTTATATTAGATTATTTTCCTCGGTGTAGAGTCGGCGCATTATCTTCAGACTATTATTTGTTTTGCAAAATCTCCCAAAAAATGTTTATTTCCAATGGTATTTTAACTTACATTTAAAGATACGTTACAATGACAAATGTTTTATTTCGTAAAATTTTCAAGAAATTGGTCTCTCGTAAAAACTGGTTATAAATTATTGCCAAAATAACGAATTTTAGTTATAGGTACCTATTATTTAAATTTTCTGTCGGTTCACTTCTAAAACAACTTCTTCGTTGTTAATTTTCCACACCAATTACATTCGGATTATAAAAGATAAAAACCGACTTCTGACCGCACAAGTTATTTTAGAATATTGTTTTACAAGCTTTTTATCCCAAATCAAAAACTCGCACCCATTCAACCTGTGTATCATTGACTTCAAAATGAGATTAACTTAAACTGGCAATAAACATGACTAAAGGATTTTAAAACGAGACTTTAGGTATGCTAGACTGTGACCTTAAAAACGACCTACCTGGCGCAGGTGAAACATTCCTATCTATATGGCCACTAGACTGCATGGAATTCGAGCGTAGATATCCAACCCGTTCAGAGCCGGATTGAAAAGAGTTTAAAGGTATTATTAGTTATTAAATTTCATACGATAGTCATACTTTGTCTAACGCGTAACCGTTATTAATTCTTCTTTAACAGCACACTAGATCTAAATGAAATACTTCCCAAATAAATCAGAATATGTCTTGACCTTTTCAAAGAGGCAAGACGTCAAGCATCAAGATATGCCGGAACATGTATGTGCAACAAATGCCATAAACAATAATTGTGTAATGTACAGTTGACGACGTATAAATTCGTACACTCCACCCATACATAACTCAATTACAACAAAATTGGGTAAAACGGGTTTCTCACCTTGCTGCTTATACCTGGATAGAACGCCAGCTATATACATAGCTGTAAATTATTGTATGTACGATTTTTTACCATAAGTAATAATGGTTATTTCTAAATATTTTTGTGTTTAAATTACACCCGCGAAATAAGAAAATTATAAAATAATACCAGGAAAACTACCAAAGTATAAAGCCAAAAAGGGTAAATTTATTAACAAACAACAAACAAAATAGTAATATTTAATTGCTGTGCCATTGGATTATAACACTAATCGCAATCTGCTTGGCATTGACAAAATATTACTTCTGGTCTAATTCGGAGTTAGCCCTTCCCAAATTTCTTCTATTTTATCAAATAACTCTATTTCATTCTGCGGTTTAAAATTTATTTTGTACATGTTTTTACCATCAAACATTTTCAATTGGATTTAAATCAGGACATGTTATGTTGTTTTGTCTAAACCAGTTTCCTATATTTCCTGCCGTATGCACAGAGCAGTTATTCTGCTGAAATATAAAGTTATTTCCTTCAAAAACTATCGCGCAGAATGAAGAAAATGAAGAAATGAAGAAAAACATTTTCCAAAATCTGAAGATATATAGGTATTACTGTATAGTGTTCCACCAATATTTCAGCATACACCTGCACCGTAAACACTAACTTATCCATGCCCACACAATAACGGAGAAACGTCCACGGGTTTCCTTTTTTTGAGTAGGTATACTTCTCATCATATCGGGAATTTGGTGGTCTATATACTCGAATCCTTCCATTATATGTAGACTGAAAAGTTTTCTCATCGGAAAAGATAACATTTTGCCAAAAAAAAAATCATTTTCTGGTAAATATTGCATAGCAAACCCAATTCTTTGTTCCTTATCGCTATTTTTTAAAAACGGTTTGGATGCAGCTGCTCGATTTCTTAATTCGGAACATTGTCTTACTCGGCGTTGCGCAGTTCTAGATGAAGCAGGGAATCCTGTTATGTTTCAAATGGATTTTGCCTTAATTGCTGAAAATGACCTCCTCTTGCTAATGCGGAACTTTTCGTCTCATAGAATGGCGAATTCGCTCGAATATCCCAGGAGTATTGCGAATTATTTTACATGAAATTTTAATTCAGATCCTCAAATCTCCGTATGTCTGGATAGGAGTCTGGCCACACGATTAGCTTTAAACGAATGACCATTAGAATTATTTGACACTAAATGTCAAAAAGTTAACAAACGGAAAAACCAACTAGATATTTTTTTTGTTTTTTGTTTGCATCAACGGCTATTTTCGCAAATAACTGGAAAGCAATGACAGATACGATAAAAATAAAGGGAACCAAAAAGAAGAAGAAAAAAACAGGGAGCCAAACTAGTATATCAGTATTTAAACAGGGTATTCCAAAAAATAGTACAGGAGAGGGGAATTGTCGGTAGCGCCAAAATATTTAACACCCTGTACACTGCATCCGACAATTTAGACTTTTTCTTGTAGAGATTCCAAAAACTAACACGTGTACCAAATTGGAACTAATTATCTCGGAAAATCTGCGAGAAAAACGAAAAATAAATTAAAAATTTGACACCCGTATATTACTCCAGTACGTGGATATCAAAAAGGGGTGTTTGAATGCAAAAGGTGGGGCAGTGGCGATTTTGTAGTATGTTTTTAGGCTTTGGGCCCTAATGAAAAATCCAAGTTTTCGACCTCGAGGCGCATGCGCTCGAGCCGCCATCTTGGATTGTAGATACAAAAATTTGGTTTTTTGATAATAACTCAAAAACAGTGGCTTTCACGACAAAAGATATTATATACAAATTTAAAAAGGATAAAATTTTCTACATTTTTTGTAGAATTTTTTTTTTGTAGCGCTCATATTTATATTAGGAGTTACAGCTCCGTGAAGTTGAACTATTTGAAAAAAAAAGTATTATATTTTGTCATTTGGCTATTTAGCACCAGCCGAAAGTTCTATCTACTTCCGTAAACCTGGAAGAGGAAAAACTGCTGAGAGGTTATATTCAGCAAGTAGCCTCAAATACCAAGAAGCAACCAAGCACGTTCTTGCATGCCTTTGGTGGTTGTGACACTACGTCATCCCTATTCAATTAGGAAAAAACTACAGGACACCGACAATAACCAATCCGGACCATCGAAACGTACCAAAATGTAGTAGAAATTAATTTTTGTAACGCTAAAATCATAATTTACTATTCTTAAATTTAAAAAGAAAATGCAATATACTTTTGGCCTTTAACTTTATTTACGAAAAGTATACTACTGTTAAATGATAATATTCAAATGCCTATAGTTTTTTTTATAATTATGTAAAACTATAGTTTTATATATAATAAGAATAATAAAATAAAACAACCAAAAAGTTTCCGCATTTTTTTCAAATAGTGCAACTTCACGGAGCTTTAACTCCTTACATAAATATGTGTGCTACAAAAAAAAATTCTACAAAAAATGTAGGAAATTTTATCTTCTTTAACTTTGTATAAAACATCTTTTGTCGTGAAAGCCACCGTTTTTTAGTTATTATCAAAAAACCAAATTTTTGTACCTAAAATCCAAGATGGCAGCTCGAGCGCATGCGCCTCGAGGTCGAAAACTTGGATTCTTCATTAGGGCCCCAAGCCTAACAACATACTAAAAAGTCGCTACTACCCCACCTTTTGCATCCAAAAACCCCCACGTCCTGGACTATATTAAAAATGACGCCTTTTTGACCGTATGTTGAGGAGCCAGTGCTCCTATTATAGTTCACTCCCTTAAATATCTACGTAACATTCATATTTAATTTGTAATACTTTTTATACTGACTTCAAGATTCTTTACTTACGCGAGCGGAGTCCTAACCTGATAAATGTTGTAACAGGACTAACAGGTAATTTTAAACATCAAAAAGGCCGCCAGCGCCTTAAGCGACGGTTCACACTAATTGGAGAGCCTCGATGGTCAAAGGAGCCGAAGGAAGAAAATATTGAGTGTTTCTTGGCTAATTGAGTGACCAACAACTTATTTTATAATGCGGTGTGGTATCATGTAGGTAGGTGCCACATACATGGGCTAAAAGTATTTGGGACATTTTATTGCTTTATTTTTTGCTTCTCCGTTTGAAGGTTTAAAATTGCTTGGAGTTAAAAATAATTATTTTATTTTAGACAAGAATTACTTTGAAAGTGAGCTTCAAATCTTACTTAAGCCTACGGTTATCCATCTTTAGCCAATTTAGTTCCGAGAATGTATGCGAAATATGGTCCTATTTCCTAAGACCATAAATAAACTTTGTGGAAGCGTTCTGCACTTTTTGAATACGAGACTTTGAGACTTACCTATATTGTCTATGTATATATTATATTCTTTTAACTGTGTCTATGTCTATACAATAACCATAAACAAAATCGCAATAATTAAAGTTTTGAAAGTACTAGTGATTTGCAAACCATCTTTTTTAATTTAACGTTTAGAATATGTCTGCTATTATATAAAAATTTTAAAGGGAGATAAGATCTTTGAAATTATTATTTTTTAATGGTCTCGAAACCGTAATTCACTATCTAAAACTATTCCCACAGAACCCCGCACTTCTCTTATGGAAAATGGCCCTCGGTTAAATTTTCTAAATTTTAAGTATGTTGTAGAGAATACCATTCTGATCAAAAGTGTTTTTCGTAGTTTATAATATTAATTCGTTTTTTTTTTTTTTTAAATTTTTGTTGGCCTTGTCGTAGATAGGATAGAATACTATAAAAATAGTTTAAATGTTTTTATTATACATATACCGGGTGAGTGACGAAAATTATTTAATATTTTTTGCTAAATCATTGTATTTCCGGCATTAAATTAAATGATAACAAAGTAATACAATGGATGACATTAGCTTGGAGCAAGCTATCAGAATTTATATTATATATATTTATACAGGGTAACTCAAAAAAGTTAATATTTTTTTTATTAGTTTTGAAAGAAATTTAGTAGATATTTCTTTATGAACTACTTGTCGCTTATCGTATGCTTCCAAATATATATAATTATCAAGGTTATACAGGGTGTTTCCGATGATAAGCGATAGAAAAATAACATTATGCATGTATTTATAAATCACCCGGTATATTAAAAATGGATCGGTTAAATTTCGTTATTTTTTAATATTTTTTGCTTAAAGTGTCTTACTTACATATTGTTTGCTATCGATTTCCCTTTTCCTATGACCAGTTCTGGAGTATACAGCGTCGAACAAACTCCAAAAATAAGCAAATAAAATAACAATATTTTTTTTATTTCAATAAAATTTATTATAAAAGGTTATTTTATGATAAAAAAAATATATTTAATGCTATACAGGGTGTTTCGAATAATTAGGGGCCTACTTATTATTTTTGGATAAAATAATTTGGATATAATAAATTGTTCATATTTTTTATATACTTATATATTTCTTATTTGCAATAGGTGCAGTGTTAATACCCTAATTATTCGAAACACCCTGTATAGCAATAAATATATTTATATTTAACCATAAAATGAACGTACATAACAAATTTTATTGAAAAAAAAAATTGTTATTTTATTTCCTTATTTTTTGAGTTTTGAGTTCGACGCTGTATACTCCAGAACTGGTCATAGGAAAAGGGAAATCGATAGCAAACAATATGTAAGTAAGACACTTTAAGCAAAAAATATGAAATAATAACGAAATTTAACCGATCCATTTTTAATATACCGGGTGATTTATAAATACATGCATTTTTATGTTATTTTTCTATCGCCTTTCATCGGAAACACCCTGGATAACCTTGATAATTATATATATTTGGAAGCATACGATAAGCGACAAGTAGTACAAGAAATATCCACCAAATTTCTTTTAAAACTAAAAAAAAATATTAACTTTTTTGAGTTACCCTGTATAAATATAAATAATATAAGTTCTGATAGCTTGCTCCAAGCTATTGTCATCCACAGTATTACTTTATTAACATTTAATTTAATACCGAGAATACAATGATTTAACAAAAAATATTAAATAATTTCCGTCACTCACCCGGTATATAATAAAATTTTTTTAACTATTTTTATAGTATTCTATCCTATCTACGACAGGGTCAACAAAAATTTAGAAAAACAAGACGAATTAATATTATAAACTACGAAAATATAATGTATTGAGAATTCATATTTTACAACTAGTCGGCAGATATTGTTGTGGCCATGAACACTTTTGATCAGAATAGCATTCTCTACATCTCTACAACATATTAAAAATTTAGAAAATTTAACCGAGGGCCATTTTCTATATAAGAGAAGTGCGGGGTTCTTTCTTGTAGAATCAACGACCGTAAGCCTAACTCCATCCATTTTCAGGATAATATTATCCCTAAGATAAACAACCTTATTTTTATTGCTACATGCCACATAACGTAATATTATGATTTACTGGGGTTTAATTTTAAATTATGATAAGACGCCAGACTAGTTAGAGTTTGCAAGTCATCATTTATGAGCTCTTCAGATTGCAAATATTCATCAAAATCAAAACAAAAATAAATCATCAATCAAGTGTCATCAGCATAGGCTTATATTTTGTTAACGGAATTGGGTCACAAGAATTTGTGTATGCTAGTTTCGCCAATCCTAAGTAGTACTTAGCAATAGCTGCATATTATATGTAAAAATCCGTCGAAATAATTTCAACTGGTTTAATTCAACCTTTTGCGGCTTTAGCTAAGATCAGAGCATTTAAAGAAGTTGTCAAACCAAAAAGATGACAAATTTCTTCATGACCTTCGACTAGTTGAAGTTTGTATAGAAATAGATCATTGAAGACTTGAGCCAATTCTTTGCAGGAAGTTTGTACTTCAAACCTTATTGTTATTCCATCAACAAAAAAAACCGCCGGCATGTCTCGATAAACTAGCAACCAATCCATATACATGTATTCCAAGTCATAAACTCACGCTGTATAATATTTGAAGTAGAAATTTTTTAAATTTATTTTATTTGTAAATATAAGATACTTTTTTATTGTATGTAGAACCATCTGGTTTAAAAATAATGAATTGGTCAGCATAATAGTCAGTTACAATTATTTTTGGTTCGATCCTTTTCAACGCATTTATCCCATCATTTAAGAATTCAGAACAAAAACCTGTTAAGCCCTTAGCACAGCAGAAATCAATCTATGAAATAAATCCGCCTAACCCTAACCGAAAACGATCCGTCCTGCAATAATTACCGGACGATAAACCAGCAGGAAGGCAGAGGACTAAGAACGAGGCAGGATTTTCAATTCGAACCAACTTGTGTTGTCCTGGTTAAAAACCAGTGGCGTAGAATTTTATAGTAAGAATAAAATGTAACTATTAGTTACATCCAGTGGTGTAATGCTTATACCGTGCGAGCAAAAATTATTTGCATCAAAGAGGGCTTGGATTAAAAAACGTAGAGCTTGGGGACAATATATCTAACCAAATCTAGGTTAAAATATTGTCATATTCATATTATGACGTGATATGCCAAACTAATAAGTAATAAAATAAGTAGACAAATACAAATTTATTTTTGTTGTTTACAAAATTAACAAAGTAAGAATATACAGAAAGAAAAAGAAAAATAATTACATAAACTGCTGAAATTGGCCACCGCCATGCTCCAAGCATAAATTCACACGTCTCTTCATATTTTCGCAAGTGTTGACCATCATCTCTGGAGAAATGTTACCACATTCTTGGATAATCCTTTCTTGTAATTGTTCCAAATTTGCATCTGGTGTTTTAAAAATAGTGTTCTTTAAATGAGGAAAAACGAAGTAATCCATAACCGTTAAACAAGATGATCTAGGAAGGAATTTAATATCTGATCAAAAACTGATTAATCTATCGTCGAAAAAATTGCGTAAGTAGTTAATAGTTTCGGCGGCTGTATGGGCGGTTGCACCGTCCTTTTGGAAATATCCAAAACGTAGTTCGTCGTCAAGTAATTGCTCCACAAATGGATTCAAAATAGTGTCTCTATACCGCTGTGCTGTAACTGTGTCATGGGAAAAAATAGAACCAACAATTCCCGAAGAATCGGGAAATAGCTAACCAGACACCAATTGTTTGAGGGTGCAATGTGGACATTACAAAAAAATGTGGATTTTCACTACTCCGCATGAGTGTATTCTGAGAATTCACATAACCGGAGAGGTGGAACCAGGCTTCATCCGAAAAAAATGTCAGGTATTCTTAAGAATAGTCCTGCATGTTCCATAAGATCTTCCCACTTCTTGGGACAGGCGTCTTATACAATTTGTTGGCGTATTTTGCATTATTTCACGAACGTTTGCAACAAGTTCATCTGTTTTTATAGATGGTCTTCCTGCTCCTTTTTTGTATTGTATAGAACCTGTTTCCCTAAACACAGCCACGGTTCCTTTCAGGCAATGATAAAAGTCCCCAGCAATAAAAGCAACTTTAGGAAAATGTTCGTGAAAATCGTCCATGCACAAACCCGGATTGTATTGCCACTCACCATTTACTCTAACCCCGTTTCGAAAATACGCTTCAACCATGAATGTTTTGTGCTGTTCCGTAAAGCCCATTGTGTGAATAGTTCAAGAAATTGGAAAAATTAGCGATGAATCAAATTACTTTTAACGACTGTCAAAGATGACGGAATAACTGATTGATTGTTAATTCAGGTAGTTACTGACACCCAACAGGTATTAAGCTCTACGGCTAAGCATTACGTCCTTAGATGCAAGGCCCTCTTTGATGCAAATTTTTGCTCGCACGGTACTACCCAAAACTATCATGGTTTTGCGCATGATACGATACAGCTGTGGGGCCTTCGGGCTCCGCCGGTATCATTCGGGTATTCCTTTGGAATGTTGCCAATTACAGCACATTATTTAGTGTCTAATTAAAAAAAAAATCACCAATTTTTTAATTGTTGTCATGTCATTATCATAAAAATCAGTTGTCGCTATTTACTGGCGCTTTTATTTATAAGTTTCAGAACAGTATTTTTTAATTTTGCGAATTCTAGATCTATATTTTTCTAAATAACCCCTTAATTACTAAATAATTCACGTCAAAATTTCGCTTTCGCGTTATTTCATCCAATTATTCCGTTCAATGAACGATAATAAACAAGGTAGCTAATATTTGACAACCTTTTTCATCCGATTTCCTATGTAGCGCTACCCATGTACCACCCTGTATAAATTTTATCATTTATTTGTAAAAATTCTAGAAAGTAGTGATCGTCATAATTTATCAGCAATTTGCAAATAAACCGAGTATCATACACTCCTATATTGTGAATGTGCATATTTTCAGCAAGAAAATGATAGTCATATAATAATAAATAAAGACTAAACTATCTTAAAATTCATAATATTTTATGAATTTGAGAAAATTTTAACCTAGATTTGGTTAGATATATCGTCATCATATCATTGTGATCTAAACCAAGCCCTACGTTTTTAAATCCAAGCCCTCTTTGATGCAAATAATTTTTGCTCGCACGGTAAAATTTTCTTTAAAGTGGGTAAATGCCATTCAGGACCGCACTGCCCAGTGATGCGTTTTACTACCTTTGGCGATATAGTTTCTATTCTATGTATCACTACCCCAGGTAAAGAACACACCATATAACGTTAATATTCATATTGCTTCTAGTTACTACTTTGTTCCTACCAACAGACCCATAAAATGTGTACTATTTTGTTGATTTACGACCTCCATTCAATTTTTAATTTGACACCTCCGCCACTTGAAAGCGTCGGGGAATTTACAACGTCACAAGAGTTTTCTCGCGCCCGTGCGCGGGAGGAATGCTCATTTTCTCATCAGAAATAAATCGGCTGGAAAATAGCCAGCGGGTGCGACCGTATTTATTACAACGCTGTCAACCCTGCAGAGTTATTGTTAGCAGCCCCGCGCTTAGCACTCGTTGTCTTTGTCGGTTTCATTTGGGGACTTTTAGCACGCATGGACCTCCCATGAGACCGTAACCAATACGATTTTCGGATTACGAAGAGCCGAAAAGATTATATTGTAACCGGTTTTTCATAAATATCTTTTAGCGCCTGTAAAACTGGCTTTATTATCGGTTTTTAATCAAAAAGGCTTATTAATTATTTGAAATATTTTTATTTATGATGGGAATAAAGTTTTTTTTTGCTACTTTTAGCCTATTTTAATAGCGCAACTTGCTTGGGATAGTTTTTTTTGTCACAGAATAAATAGCCAAGCTTGTTTTTTTTTCTATATTTTTTTGACATACATACAGTGTCACCAGTAAAGTCCGCATCATATGGGATTTTTTTATATATAGCTTTATTCGAAATTTGACTTTGGCATCAAGTTCTGCTTCGATCGAGATGAAAATTAAGCAAAAAAAATAGCAGTTACGTGATTCGCATTATCTGTCAAATTTTAATTTTTTCCAAAAAAATAATTCAAAAGTGGGGTTTATTTCTGAAAATATCGAAAAAAGTTATTAGAAAAAGTTTTTAAATGCAGTTTCTAGCCCACATGCATCATTTCAGCTGCATAAGATAATTTTGATTTTTTACCTATATTTTGTAAATTGCACCACTTTTGCAAAATAAGACTCAACTCAACCTACATAAAACTTCTCCGTTTTGACAAGGCTTTATTTCAGATACATTTTCTTTAAAGTAGAGGCATTTTAAATGTGTCTTTTTCTACAAAATCAAAATGGGGCTATTAAAATTTGGTCCCATGGTGATGCAAAGTTTATTTGTTTTTAACCCTGTATAAGGTAACTTCATTAAATAAGTATTTTTGAAAACGTAGTTTGTGTCTGAAAGTAAAAAAATAAAACATAAAGTAAAGGGGTTTTAAATTAAATCGTTGAAAATAAATAAACTTTAGATATACAACAATTCACATATGATTTGCAATCCATTCCTTTGCGTAACATTTTTGATATCCATACTGTTAATGACAAAGTACATTTTATTAATGAAAATTTAAATATACTCCTTGATTTACATGCCCCGTTTGAAAGGGTAAGAATTACAAAACACCACCAGCCATGGTTGAAAAATGTCAGAGACTTAATTAAACTTAGAGATAAAGCATTGAGCCGCTACAAAAAGAATAAAACAGATGCAAATAATAGTATATTATTAACCAAGGTTTAGACAGCCATCATTATTGCCCGAGCGTCAAGTTTAAATCACGAGGAGCGGAGCGACGAGGGATTTAGGGCGCGAGGGCTATAGGCTGTCTAAACCGTGGTTAATATAAATTTTTTTCCACTACTAACACTTTTATTTTGTACAGTATTAATAAATTATAAAAAATCCTATTAGGTAGGTATAAATATATATTTTAATCAAGTTACCTGCTTTGGCATATTGGCAAGATAATTTGTTTTCTTGTCAGTTGGCTTGGCGTCACCTTTCATGTTATTTGTAGGGGAATTAACAAATCAAGTTACCTGGTTTTAAATAGATCGGTCAATAATGGATTTCAATGCTTTATTATTGACCGTTGTCAATAGCAACTGAGAAGGGAGAGAAAAACGATTTCTGGCGTTAATTAGTCGGTCAATAATGGCGATGTTATAGGTTAGTAGTGGAAAAAGAATATTATAAGTCACTTCGTAACTTAACAACCGTAACAATTAAAAACGAAAAGAAAGCTTTTCTTAACACAAAACTATTGGAAACAGAGAATGTTTGGGGCGACTTAAAAAAGTATTGTGGTGGAGTTCAAAAAAATAAAACGGAGATCCCGGAATCTTTAAAAAAAACCTGATGAAATTAATAACTTTTTCTGAACTTCAATACCTCAGACCTCGGTTGATTCTACAGATCTCATAAAATATTACACAAGAAATGTTAAAAATACCGTAAAATCTTTACTAAAGTTTTCCACGGTTACGGAAATGGATGTTTTAAATGTTATTACTCAAATAAAATCCAATGCTTGTGGATCTGATGGGTTAAATATACGTATCATAAATCTCTGTTGTCCTTTCATTCTACCATATCTGACACATGTCATTAACTTTTGTTTGGAAAACTCGGTGTATCCGGATGACTGGAAGAAGGCTCTGGTATTGCCATTGCCTAAAACAAATAATCCTCAAGAGCTTAAAGATTTGAGACCTATAAGTATTCTTCCGTGCCTATCTAAAATTTTGGAAAAAATCATAAATAAACAACTTACAGAACATGTCGAGCAAAACCGAATTCTTCCGGAAACACAATCGGGCTTTCGGCGTCATCATGGGTGCTCCACCGCTTTAACTAACGTGAGCGATGACATTTTTAGAGCTACAGAAGATGGAAGGGTTACGGTGTTGGCATTACTAGATTTCTCAAAGGCCTTCGACGCTTTAAATCATAAAATTCTTCTTGCAATTCTACACTATGTAGGCCTAAGTAAAAGTGTAAGAAAGTTTTTTGAAAATTTCCTTACTGGTAGGTCTCAGTGTGTTAAGATCGGAGCAAATGTATCTGCGGAACTATATATTTCCAATGGCGTACCGCAGGGGTCAATTATAAGTCCACTGTTGTATGCCATTTACACTTCCAATCTTCCCACCGCTCTTAAAGATCAAAGATCAGTATTACGCAGATGATGCCAACTGTATATTTCTTTTAAAAAAGAAGATTTGCTGGAGTCTTGTCAAAAATTAAATAACGACCTAGAAAGTCTTAGATCTCTTGCTTTAAAGCATTCTCTGTTTCTGAATCCTAAAAAATGTTGTCTGATGCTATTCGGTCCAAGGAATGAAGTTGATAACATAAATAACCAGATTAATATAAAAATTGAATCTACTGAGCTGGAAATTAAAGACAATGTACGTAATCTTGGGCTCGTATTTGACAGTTCTTTAAGTTTTGAGAAACACGTTTCAAACTGTATACAACGTGCTTATGTCAGACTGAAATTACTTTACTCCAGTCGACATGATTTGTCGGTGGGACTTAAAAAGGCGTTGTGTGACTCTCTTGTGCTCTCAATCTTCAACCATGCAGATGTAGTTTATGGTAATTGTTTAACTCGAATACAAAAAAATAGAATACAAAAAGTACAAAATTCTTGTCTTCGACTTATATATGGAATTCGTAAATTCGAAAGAATCTCTTATAAATTGAATGAGGCAAAGTGGTTGAACATGGATAGCAGGAGGAAGGTCCACTCAGTTTGTTTCTATCACAGAATTATTGCTTCTAAAACTCCCGCCTATTTGTATAAAAAAATTATATTTCGTTCCAGTGTACATAATATTAACGTACGTTTTGGATGTCTCATAACGCCACCTTTTCATAGAACCACGTATTTTGAAAGAAGCTTTACGTATAGCATAGCAAATATGTATAATCCCCTTCCTTATCGCCATATTTTTGAATACTTTTACAATAAACAAACTAACACATGAACATTAGAAAAGTATCGTAAATGTTTTTAACAATTCAAAACTACCCAAAGATAATAATACAATATGTTGGTTGTGTGTTTACCTATAATAAAACTAGTTTAATTTCAAAATCTTTTAGAGCTTGTTGCGCCAAATAAAACAAAGTAAAACATTTACTAAATTCCTGCTAGGGTTCAGTAGAGCAGAATAGGCTAGCCTTAAGGGACAGTCTATTACTGAACTTCGCCTTTTTTACATTACACCTAACACAATATAATAAATGTTAATATCTAAACCTTTGTAATAAGGAAATAATAATGACAATATTATTATTATTATTATTATAAGTTAAGTTAAACTAAAATTTATTTTCCACTTAATGAACACTTTACTGATGACACTGTGTTCTTTTTTGTCTTAATATTAAGATTTATTATTGCACGTGGGCTAGAAACTGCATTAAAAAAAAACTTTTTCTAATAACTTTTTTCGATATTTTTAGAAATAACCCCACTTTTGAATTGTTTTTTGGAAAAAATTAAAATTTGACAGATAATGCAAATCACGAGACTATTATTTTTTTGCTTAATTTTCATCTTGATCGAAGCAGAACTTGATGCCAAAGTCAAATTTCGAATAAAGCTATTAATAAAAAAATATCCCATATGATGCGGACTTTACTGGTGACACTGTACATACATCAGCAGTAGCGTAACAAAAATTGAGTTGGCCCCTCCCGCAAACATTTTCAGGGGAATGGAAAATGATAATTCTTATGATACTATAAGGTTCAGGTTTATGCATTTTTGAATTCGTTAATCGTGTAATAATTTAAATAGGCTTAAACCCACATTATGTGTTAAGTACCTACTATTAAAACAGCAAACAATTCGAATTTATTTTATAATCCTAGGTAGACTGGTAGACATTACATAGGCAGTTATTAAGTCATTATAGTTAAACTTAATATTCCAGCAAACATGATGCAAAATCAAAAATTTAAAACACTACTTATAATGTTGCTTACCATGTATGGCGGTAACGCGGGTAGCAGTGATCGAGCCTCATAGAATCCAAAAGATTGAAAACAGTAAAACACATGAACACTCAGCAAGTCTGCACAAACATTATATAAGTACTATACAAGGTATTATACAACACGACCAGATCATCGAGAGTTTTTTTTTGCAAAATCGTTAATATTTTCGTCGATATTCAATGTTTTAACAAACTCGTGTTCGATACTATTTAAGGATAAATTCGAAAGGCATTGGCCCCACTGGGCGAAATCCTAGATCCGCGCCTGACTATAACTGGTAAAGACTGCACTAGATAGGTACCTACATCTGGAAAATTTGAAGAACACACTAATTTTTTTAATAATAAATGATCCGCAAGTTCATACGCTGTTTTTAATTTTAAAATCTCTAAGTCCCTTGCTGAGGCTTAAAATTTGACTAGGAAAGTCAATGAACATGTCCTTATGGTATATCCTTTGAAAATCCGCGCTTTTACGTATAATTCTTCTTCACTTAGCGAAGTTAAATTCTCAGGATATAAAAAAATAAAGTTACTTATGAAATAAAATACCTGCCTGATATCTGAAAAGCAAAGCTGGCAGCAAGTTTTGAAGGGGCCGTCAATGTGGGCCCCCCGTTTTTATCATATGCATATGCACAGAAGATTTCAAATTGTAACATACATTTATTGTATTACTGAGAGCCTTAAAACAAACAACTCGTCGATATAAGACAAGTATTTACCACTTTTTTTTTCTTTTTGATCACAGTACTGCGATAATGAAATATACCATTAACACTTTAAAGTTGTCAACACTATTCAGATGCCAAACATTTACGCTCGTGTTTAAATATTTATTTAACTAAGACTATAGTCACTCTATAAAAGCAGTATCGGACTAAGGGAATAATATCCACCTATTATATTATTAAATTATCTTTTTATTATTATATTTTCTATATATACAGTGTGTCCACGAAAAGAGTTTGGAAGAGGAAAAACTTTTTTATTAGTAGGTAGATATAGAAGAAAGTCATTTTTTATTAAAAAAAAATTTGAAAATCAGATTTGCAATTACTATACGTACAGGGTTTGTCGAAAACTACATTTTTACTTTGTAGTTTTTTTTTCAATTCCTTGATTTATTAAATGAATTTTGCTTGTACTGAAACTACAATTTCAACTATCACATTTGCGATTACTATACAGGGTTCGTCAGAAACCACAGTTTTTGTTTTTTGGATTTTTTTTTCAATTCTAATTATCAGTTCCTTTTGATGATTGGCTAATCATCACTTTGAGAATAAATGGATTGGATGGTACCTATGGTCCAAATCAGTTGGCACGTAGGAGTCCAGATATCACAATTATCAACTTTTATTTATAGGGATATCTGAATGCACATTTGTGTATAAAACCAATTTTAATAATAACTTAGATCCCTTGAAAAACAAAATAAGAGTAGTTATTGCAAATATCCCAATACAGCAAGTTAGGAACTGTCATCAGGAATTCAGATGTCGAGTTGAACTATGCGCTATAACTCGGTGGTACCACGTTTGAATAAAAGTTTTATAATTTATGATTGAATGAATTGAAGAAATATGACATGTAATAATAAAAATACTTCAAAAGTAGGCAAATAAAAACTTTCTCTTACAACAAAAACGTTACTCGGCCAGATATAAAATTATTTTCGAAGTAAGGAAGCAACAATAGTTGTTTGTTTTTACGTAAATTTATTTTAAACGAAATCCAAAAAATGAAAAATGTTGTTTCCGACAAACCCTGTATAGTAATCGCAAAATTGTAGTTTAAGCACAAGCAAAATTCATTTAATAAATCTAGGAATTAAAAATAAGATTTAAAAAAAAATTCTACAAAGTAAAAAATGTTGTTTTTGACAAACCCTGTATAGTAACCGCAAATCGATTTTCAAAATTGTAGCTTCAGCACAAGCAGACGTTTTTATTAAGAATGACTTTTTCTTCTATACCCACTAATAAAAAAAAATTTCCTCTTTCAAACTATATCCATAGACACACTGTATATATTTTATTTTATATTTTATATATTATATCATATATTAAAGCAAGAAAGCTACAAGGTAACAGGACGCTTCAAACGAGCCATTTAAAGGTTTAAAATGGTTTTGACAATGCTTAATTATTGCGGCATCTACTAAAAGTAGTAGCAACTTGACATTTTAAATAAATCACCTTGTATATTATTTTTTTTTCAAAACTTTTATTAATTTTCTAACAAATTTCTTGAACATCTGATACTTAACTTGATAAGTTCATGTTTAGAGGTACTGTTATGCAGCAAGAGTATCTAAAAATGACACCAGATGTCGCTATGTGCTACATCTTCTCTGCTCCTTGCGGTTTTTTATAACTTTTGGCTTTGGCTGCCTTCAGTTCGTCAAATATTAGCCTTAGGTAAGTCGTTAAATGGTCGCTATTACTTGTCAATAGTTTCAGCCTTAAAGTATCTTTTTAGCAGCACATGTTAATAATATAGATATAAACATAAGGTTTATGTAAAGAAGTTATAACACTGTGAAAAATAGTGATTTGTGTAAGTAGAATGTTGCATAGTTGCATATTCACAGGCTTTTATTAGCTTCACCTGTATGTTTATAACCGACTTCTTTGAACCCAAATTAGACCCACTTTAAACGGTCAGATTTAATTTAAATTTTGTAGACTTATCAAGAACCACTGAGAATATAATAATCTACTACTCTAGCTCAATCTACTCAAAAAATTTTTTTTCTTAACAATAACTCAAACTAAAAAATGAAAAATAAATATAGTTCAAAAACTAAAAAGCGGAAAATAAATATAGTTTAATAATTCTTGAAATTTTTAATATACGCAGAAAATAATAATGCACGATAAACATTAGTATTAGTATTGTAGTGAAAAAAAAAGCGTGGGGGGCGCTTTGTGCTATATTTTTCGTAAATCGAGCACCTCACGCTTCTTTTACAATAATACTAATGTTTATCGTTCATTATCATTTTCTGCCTATATTAAGAATTTCAAGAATTATTTTAAACTAGGTATATTTATTTTCCGCTTTTTAATTTGATTAATTATTTGTTGTTATATTTGTACTTTAATGCGTATATTTAATCTATAATAAAACACACGCGGGTTTAATATCATTGTCTATTCATTGCTAAAATATTATACATATTACAGTCACGTTACTTAAGCTACTTTACGTTTTGGAGGACAGAAGGAAGATATTTATGTTTAAAACCGGACCTGCTCGACTGTTCCCAAAAACAATGTATGTTTCATCGCATAGGAGGAATTGCCTACTTCCCTAGAGGCCTAAGTATAAGACGGAGATACGGAAATGACTAGCGCCGCCTCTCTCATTCCATGAACGACTTTAAGAACTCATGTGCATTCAACTGTCAACACACTATTATGGCGCTGAACCGTTTCTGTTGTAACTTGATATAATAGTGAAATGTTTAGATTTAACAATGTGTTTATTTTGGGTCGAAGTCGGGTAGTATGTTGGTTTCATTGGAATGGTTTGCTGAAAGAAATGTTTCTTAAGCTGGTAATAATTGGCTACTATTGAAATATTGTGAGTGCTGCAAATAATGAATAAATACTTCATTATATCATGAATGATAATATAATTAATTCATTAGATGTTAGATTGTTAGATTTAAACAATAAATAATAACGTTTAATGTGTAATAGTTGCCACTCTAAAAATAAATCTTGTAAAACCACAGCAATAATAATTGGTTATTTGTTACCAGCAATAGTGCATATAATATTACAGTGACACCGTAAAATTACATGATCCATGTAAATTGTTTGTAAATAAATAACTGGATAAACACATTTTTTCTTGTATTTTTGCTTTAAATATATTGTTAATATTCATGTGAATTTACAAGAGAATCACAATAAATACGGAATATTTCTTTAAAAATTGGGTAGTTTTTTAGTAAAATCACAGCAAACATTTGGTAAAATTAAACGTTAATTACATTTAAAAAAATAAAATGCAGGTATATTTTTAGTTCCTATAACAGTAAATTATCTGTTCCAACACTGAAATTTTACAGTAATGAATAATGTAATAATTTTGTAATATTACATAATAATCTATGTATGTATTTTAATTTTTGGTAATTTGTTTGTCAAAGGAATTAAATAAAAATGCAACATTTTTATATAGCTGGTTTTATTTGACATTATACCTATACAATGTGATTTAAAGGCAGCATAACAACTAAACTCCAAAAAACAGTCTTTATGGACACATTTAAATGGAATTGATGTTGAATTTCTGTAGAAAAATTGATGTAAATTGTAAATACGTATGGATCCACACATAAAACAACAAAATGAGCATTTTTTATACATAGTAAAACTATACAATACTTACTTGTTAAGTACTTTCTTAATCACAAAATAAAACTCATATGTACAACTGTATAAGAGGGAAAAAGAACAGACCGATGCCGGCAGGTGTGCATCAAACCAAACAATGGACGCGCAACGGCCGCGCCTCGTTCGTTGTGCCGAAAAGTGACGGGGAATCCCACAATTCCCATAGGCTGATGCCGTAAATTCACAGCAGAATCACATAATTTTTACAGTGGCGTGCAATATTTATGTGATTTTAATATTTTATATGTATTTTTTGTTGATATCACACTACTTACTGTAAAAATTATTTAAAAAGACATTAACGTGTATTTTTAAAGATAATGTACGGGGTGCATGTAAAATTACAGCATAATATGTAAAAATATAACATTATTTTACCTGTAAATATCTATTAAAATTACCCCTAATTTTTAGTGCCCAGGCATTTAGGGAAAAGGGGATTAAGGGGGATTATTCTAGCCTTCGGAAAGTGATCTGATTCATTCGATTGGTGTCGTTTTCCATTTGCCTAGGCCTCGCCAGGACATCGTTCATAAGGTCAGGCTGTCGCATAAAACACTTTATCTCTTACGGGCTCATAGGGATTGTGTGTCTTGGGCAGATCCCCAAATCAAGCGGCGATTGGTGGATTTTTACCTGCTTTATTTTGTCAAGGCGGCTATCCCCCCCCCAAAGCAGCACATACGTTCGGACTGAAATTTTCAGGTAAGCGTATGTGAAATATCGCGGTTAATGTGTATCAAAGCCAAACCAGACAGTCTTTCTTGAGCCATATTGCTTCTGGTCCAAGATTTCAACCGCTTAAGAACAGAAAATGACCTTTCGCAAGATGCAACACTTGCTGGAAGAGTAAGTAACAGAATAAATAATTTAAGCAGAAGTGGAAAAACTCTTTACTTTCGTCACATTTCCTTAACAAAAATTCACAGATCTTGCACCTTACGCAAGCATCCTATGTATTGAAAATACCTGACACATCAGCTTTAAAATAAACCGCATTATTTCGCCTTAAGAAGCCTACTGTTGCTCTGTGTCCCATTACGTTTGGGACACCCTGTATATTAATTAAAACATATTATAAATAATCCCAAAAAAACGAAAACAAAAATAAAAGTTTGACACCCTTTATCTTGGTTGTTATCAATTTTGGGATAATGCAAGTTTAAATAAATCGCGTTATTTCGCCTTAAGGAGCCTGCTGTTGCTCTGTGTCCCATTACGTTTGGGACACCCTGTATATTCACTAAAACATATTATATTAAATGTATGGTTTTATTTCTAAGAATAATTAATATAAATTTGTTTATAAACAATAATATTCACATAGCAGACCAACCAAGGTGAACTATAAATAATCCCAAAAAACGAAAACAAAAATAAAAGTTTGACACCCTTTATCTTGGTTGTTATCAATTTTGGGATAATGCAAGTTTAAATAAATCGCATTATTTCGCCTTAAGGAGCCTGCTGTTGCTCTGTGTCCCATTACGTTTGGGACACCCTGTATATTAACTAAAACATATTATATTAAATGTATGGTTTTATTTCTAAGAATAATTAATATTAATTTGTTTATAAACAATAATATTCACATAGCAGACCAACCAAGGTGAACAATTGCCTTATATTCAATCGGTCATATTGTCTAAGCCTACTTATGCTATGTTTTTAAATTATACTTATTTACCCAACGGTACAATAACATTTTCTGAGAAATCAATAATAAATAAATTATCCCATTTGTTAACCAAATTTGGGCGAACCCTGTAATATGCAATTATTGTGCTCCAACTTTTTGCCTCCCGCTTTTTTTTTTCGATATAATATTCCGATTTAAATAACGTGAACTTACCTTAGTTATAACTTATCTCAATAAAACACTTTTTAACAAAGTTACTATGGCGTTCTTTAAAACACAAACTAAACTAAACATTATTCATTATTTACTTGCCGACTTTACGCTGATTCATATTTATATTTCTACCAAGTATTATCAAAGTATTATGTTACAAGACCGATCTAGATATTGCGCTGTTGGCCGCGACAGACGGCAGAGCGACATCGACATGAGCGACATCGACATGCAATGCAAAGTTTGCGTAAACACGATCCCAATAGTATTTTCAATACTAAAATTCGATGGAAGAATCTTGAATTATCTCTGCATTTGATAATCTCCACAGGTCAGTTTCTGCTCTTAAACGTTAAAACAACATCTCTGGATCCATAAACGACTCAAGAAGAGAGCACAAATTATTGATCGACTCGTCGTCGTCGTTGGGTCTTACAGTATGTAGATTTTCCAGAATTTTGAGGTCAAAAGTTGAAAAAAAATCCTCATCAAATCTAAACTGTGTGTCTTCTATGATATGATCTATATTCGGCAGTGGCGTAGCTAGGATTTTGTCTTGGGGGGGGGGGGGGGGCATATAGTTGTATAGAGGTGTAAAGCTCGCCACGGCCGAAAGCGCCGCAAGCGAAAAATTTTTGACCACGCCCAAATTTAGCGAAATTTGACAGTATTAGCAGTGTTGCTGTTTTTATACACTGGCAAACAATGGTAAAAACTAGCGACATAAGAACAGTGAGAGAAAATATACAATATAATATAAAAATTAAATTTAACTACCTATTAAAAGTTTTTAAATTATTCTTGATAATTCCTTTTTTTCATGGCTCTTGGGGGGGGGGGGGGGCAAATGCCCCGATGCCCCCCCCCCCTAGCTACGCCGGTGATAATCGGTATAAATATATGTCGAAATTCTGTAATAATCCTCAGAATTGTCAGCAGGTACGCGGGGATTTTATTATAAAATATATATAAGTATAAGAGGGCAATCAAGTTTGGTTAGGTTTAGAATCCAGGGGGGGGGGGGTATTTACCCCCCCCCCCCCCTACCCTCCCCCGAAATCCGCGCTTGCCCGAAATGGACCTGAATCTTTCCATATAGCCTAAGAACCTGGTCAATAATTCTATGAAGATACCACGTGAACACATTTTTGTCTGTTTTTCAGTCCACTAAATAGTTTGAGTAAAGCAAGCGCATTATTATGAAATAATTATGTACAATTTTTGTTCATTTTATTCCCTGAGGGCACCAGCTTGCATTTGCCCGATTTTAACTGTAGTTAAATATATATTTATTTTTGTAACGGTTTAAATAGTCGTGTATGATCAACTGTTAACACACCGTTACGCGATACATGTCATGTTCAACGTTCATTCATTAAACCTAACTGATGATGTTCTGTTTAAAGCATAATGTTTACAGAAGCGACTTAATAACAGTTGTTTTGCTTTTACGTAATTACGCTGATTACGGCGGGTTACTTTTTTTTTTGAATGGAATATAATATATTATATAACATTAGTTAGGCGAAAGTTGTTTTTCTAATTTTGTATCATAACAAATCTATTACGATACGCATTTGCGTATCGTAATGAAGCTATTTCGATACGCGTTTTTTCTTTATTTGATGTTGGTAACATTTAAATGTTTTATTTCATTGACTTGCGCGGCCTTTGTGATTTACGAGAAAACCCATTTTTCGCAGAGGAAAAATAGCTTGATAACCTACTTTTTTATTCTGTGTGGATAACAGTCACGTATGTTGGTTGTATAAATCTATAAATCAATCTTTTGTAGATGCTTCAAACTATCATTTTCTGCCAAATCCTATCCAAAATTCAATCTACTAACCTTCCAATGTCGATTTTAACTTTAACTTTATTTGAATTTTCCATCTTCCCTAAACTAAATTGCAATGCCGTGATGTAAAATCACGTCTTTTGAAATTCGAAAAAAGTAGCAAAATCGCCAGAATTTCCGAACGCTCTGTATATGTACCGAATGTACAAGGATCACACAACGTATTCCGTCCAATTTCAAATATTATATCGCTAAAATAACTTTAGAATCTCGTGGTGAAAATGGGTCAATAAATCAAAAAATTACAGTTTGCATGATAAAAAATAGTATTACCAACATAAAATTTAGACATAAAAATTTACAAAATTTGAAGGATTTAGTTTCTTTTTAAATATGTGTTTTTTATTGAAAAACTACAAATTAGAAAAAATAGTATAACGTACGTGTTATATAAAGCACTTGTCCCGTTATAAAACTCGCCGCAAGCGGCTAATTTTTTAACATGAATGCGTGCTATAAAATGATGCTTTATAAAACGTGTACGTTAATATACTATTTTATGCTTCTTATAAAACTGCGGGTATATTTTTAAAACAATAAAATAAATAGAGACATTAGTTTGAAACGGATGAATTAACTATATAAAAAACACGTAAAATAATATAGGATTTGTAGTTGTTATTGGTATACTTAAATAACTACTAACATCTATGAAGATCTGTTTGTGGTTGGTTTGTTACTAATTTTATTATTGTTTTATGTGTTGCTAACCTAGAAACGTATTCATTATTTGAGTTAATCTCAAAATATTTAATAACTTTAACGGTCAGTAGTTTTATTTAATAAACAATCGGTTGCAGTTTCTTTATTTATTATATTTCCAGTATAATATTATCTACAGTGAGAATTTGTAGTATATCCAGTAAGTATAGGTTTGGACACGGTTATTAGTAAAGGGCGGAATATATGCAAAATGCATATACATTGTGACCAGTAAAGTCCGCATCATATTGGAATTTTTTTTTATTAATAGCTTTATTCGAAATTTGACTTTGGCAGTAAGTTCTGCTTCGATCGAGATGAAAATTAAGCACAAAAATAGTAGTCACGTAATTCGCATTATCTGTCAAAATTTAATTTTTCCAAAAAATAATTCCTTTTTAAATGCAGTTTCTAGCCCACATGAAAAATTTCAGCTGCATAAGATAATTTATTTTTTACCCATATTTAGTCATTGTAAACTTGTTTTTGGTGTACCTATCGTTGTAATTAATTTTTTGGAAACTGCACGTAAATAATAAAAGAGTATTTTTACTTTTTTTATGACATAGCTTAATAACAAATTTGAATAAAGGGGTTTTAAATTAAATCGTTGAAAATAGATAAACTTTACGTTAAGTTAAACTAAAATTTATTTTACACTTAATGAACACTTTACTGATGACACTGAACTTTTTTGTATTAATATTAAGGTGTATTAGGTACTTTTAGACACAAACTACGTTTTCAAAAATACTTATTTTATGAAGTTACCTTAAATATAGGGTCAAAATCAAATGAACTTTGCATACATGCGACCAAATTTTAATAGCCCAATTTTGATTTTGTAGCAAAACACACATTTAATATGACGCTACTTTAAAGAAAATGTATATGAAATAAAGCATTGTCAAAACTAAGAACTATTATGTAGGTTGCGTTGAGTCTTATTTTCCAAAAGTGGTGCGGTGCAATTTACAAAATATGGGTAAAAAATCAAAATTATCTTATCGAGCTAAAATGTGGGCATGTGGGCTAGAAACTGCATTAAAAAAAAAGTTTTCTAATAACTTTTTCGATATTTTCAGAAATAACCCCACTTTTAAATTATTTTTTGGAAAAAATTTAAATTTGACAGATAATGCGAATCACGTGACTACTATTTTTTTGCTTAAAAATCGAAGCAGAACTTGATGCCAAAATCAAATTTCGCTTAAAAGCTATTAATAAAAAAATCCCATATAATGCGGACTTTATAGGTCACACTGTATATGCATTTTTTTGCATATTTTGTCAATTTTAAAATAAAATGCATATTTTTGATAAATTATTAATTTAAGAGCATATTTTTAAGTTTACGGCTTTATCAAAAAATGTAAAACGTTAAAGGTATAATGTCCAGTTCGGTATTTATTTCAGGGATTTTTCAATCTGAAGATTATAATAATTACATTTACATTTTGGTTAGGTATACACAAGGTATTTATTGGGGGTTTCCGGGGTTTGCAGTTATATTGTTAGGGGTTGTTTATTGCCATTCAAAAATAGTAGAAAATTCACTGTTTCCTAACGTCTTTGCACTCCAAATGGCACGGAGTATACAGCGGACATTTTTGATTTGACCGCTTCATTTGCTTCTTCAGTCTAGTTTCTTTTACGACGTCTATCTATGATGATATTTGCAATCAAATTAGAACATTTCTTAATTTCGTGCGATGCAAATAAAATTCAGCTGATGATAACATTTTTAAAGCGCATGCCTTAAGGCGATTATGCAATGAACCCTATTCTATAATAATTAAATATGTCCTCTTATCTCCTGGCGGACGATGTTTCCTCTCCCCACGTTTTACGACATATTTAAAGGGCGTGTGTATGTCTTATCAACGGTCGTAATCAATGAGCTTATAGTGGTAAAGTGCCGACTTAGGTCTTTAGGCGGGTTCCATTGATGTATTTTATTAGTGTAGTCATCTGTTTACGTAGAGACAGAAAACAGTTCCCCCAATTAACGGCCATATTGTCGGTTAATTTTTAGGGTTGAGTTTAGGGTTTCGCGACGAAATGAAATGGGTAGAACGTCGATGGTAATAAGTAGAGAAGTGAGAGACATAAGACTAAGACCATCGGTCATCGGTCATCATTGCAACCAATCGAAAATTTTTAGTCCGTGCGAGCAAAACTTATTTGTTTCAAAGAGGGCTTGGATAAAAAAACGTGGGGCTTGGTTTAGATCACAACGATATGGGGACGATATATCTAACCAAATCTAGGTTAAAATTTTGTTAAATTTATATTATAACATGATATATGATATGCCAAACTAATGAGTAATAAAATAAGTAGACAAATACAAATTAATTTTGAAGAAGTAGTCCATACTCAAAGTGGAGTTAAATGATACAGAAAAAGAAAAGCACGAAGTCTTTCTCCACAATCTTTATTAATCAAAAAACTAGGCGAACCTAGTATCACATCGACGACATACAAATTAATTTTTGTTGTTTACAAAATTAACAAAGTAAGAATATAGAGAAAGAAAAAGAAAAATAATTACATAAATTGCTGAAATTGGCCACCGCCATGCTCCAAGCATAAATTCAGACGTCTCTTCATATTTTCGAAAGTGTTGACCAGCATCTCTGGAGAAATGTTAGGTGCCACATTCTTGGATAATCCTTTCTTGTAATTGTTCTAAATTTGCAACTGGTCTTTTAAAAATAGTGTTCTTTAAATGAGAAAAAACGAAGTAATCCATAACCGTTAAACAAGGTGATCTAGGTGGGAATTCAATGTCTGATCGAAAACTGATCAATCTGTCGTCGAAAAAATTGCGTAAGTAGTTAATCGTTTCGGCGGCTGTATGAACGGTTGCACCGTCCTGTTGAAAATATCCAAAACGTAGTTCGTCGTCAAGTAATTGCTCCACAAATGGATTCAAAATATTGTCTCTATACCGCTGTGCTGTAACTGTGTCATGGAAAAAAATAGGACCAACAATTCTTCTTCGGGAAACAGCTAACCAGACCCCACTTTTTTGAAAAAAAAATTGTTCAACTACGTTTTTGCGAAGTGTAATCACGTTTAAATAAAAAAAATTAACTTTAAGTCAAACTAAATTATTCTGTGATTATGTCAAAACATTTCCACTATAATTCGCTGTTGGTAATCTACAGCGAAAAAATATCCGATAATCCGATATCCCATGTTTATTGGTTAAAAAGTACTGGTGTGAAATTTTCAAAATAATACAATAATTATTGTTACTGTGGTAGACATACAATTTTTTATATCTTGTGGTATTTTTACAGGAGTAGAATTATTGTCCTCCAAACAAGAGACATAACTTACATACAACATACAAATACTTTCTTTCTATTATAGGAATATATTGTTCTACCAAATTTCATCACTATTTGACATTATCGGACGTGCTGTATATTTTACCTGTCAAACTAAATATTTAAATTTGTCTTATTAAGCGAAATAATACTAAATTCTTCCAACGAAATTGTGTATTATATCTATTTAATCTCGCTGGGCGCTTACACTATAAAAGTAATGTGTGATCAAAAGAGGTCCCATTTATCCACAGCCCTGAAATAAATTTTCCCTGTTCGCAACTACTTTGTCGAGTAATGAAATACTCGAACTGTGAAAGTGGATTTTTGTTGTTTGACGCAACAAAATGGCCTCTTAACAAAAGAATATCGTTTTCCCGTGGTAATTGGCGATTTAGACGTATTGCTTTGGATTCCTTCGAGTTAATGACCAAAAGGAAGTTTGGTATGGGTACAGACTGAAAAGTTTCCTTTTAAATTTTATATCCTTCTGGTCAGAAGATAATTTATCTGGGGTTTAAACATGTATTTGTAGGATTTATCTTTTATGTTAAATAAGTTATATATACAGGGTTGCAACTATTTAATTGAATATCTTTAAATCGGAAATATCTACGAAGTTGATTAAATAAGTGTGTCGTTTTTAACTCTATAGATGCACCAATTTTTAGTAGTTTTTGAAATATTTGCAATATTCCCGACTTTTTTTGACACTCTCTATATTTTATATCAAAAAGGGTTAAATATAGCTCTATATTATGTAATTTAATTTAATTTATTGTTCTTTAATAAAGAATTACGTACCAAGTAAAATAACAGCAATATATTATGCTATCGAACCCACAAATAAATTTGAAGAAGTACCTAGTTCATGCTTAAAGTGGAGTTAAGACAGAAAGAAAAAACTAAAAGTCTTCCTCCACAAAATGTAATGAAATAAAATTCTTGAAGGGTCTCTACATGTTTCGAACGTAGAAACGTTCATCATCAGGAGACAGAAAATATATTAAGTGCTGATGGTTTTAGCAGAAGAGAAAATGGTGAAGAACCTTAATGGAGCTTTTATGGAATAAAAAAATGATGTGTAAAAAAGACATACCTAATATGGAGAAATTGATAAAAGTTAAAACATACTGAGTATGTGAGAAGTCAGTAAATGGGATCTAAAGCAACCAAATAAACTGGGGAAGAAGAAAAAACCTTTCTAAAAAGAAGGTGTCAAAGATTATTTAAATTTTTTATAAAACATTTTTAGGTATATAAAAGACATTGAGAGGATAAAATTAGTCGTAACTATCAAGGTATTACAATGAAATTACATTCAGCAAAAGTTTTTTGTGGGGTACGGGTTTTAAGTTGGATTAATAAGCATATTCCCATGCAGAAGCTAAGTATTGTAATTTTGAATATATTAATGAAAAATATATATTTTTAAAGTATTTCAAAGGAGTAAAATATCTAGCTCTCTACAAAACAGATACCAAAGGAGACATCGAGTTGATAATATACTGGATACCTATGGCATTTCCAATTTAAATTTTCATCTAAAACTAATCCTAAAAATTTTGTCGTTTTTGAATATTGAATATTTTCATTATTAAATGTTAAGGGGTTAATGATGGAATTTATTCTATTTTTAATTATAAACATAAAAGAAGATTTTGTAAAATTTAACGTAAGTTTATTTGATTGAAGCCAAGAAAGAAGTATTTTTAAATCATTATTAATAGCAAAATGCTGAGTTTCAGCAAAATAAATAATTGTTGTATCATCTACAAATAGCGTTATACTGCCCTTTAAGTTCAATTTGGAAATGGAATTAATGTAAATTAAGAATTAAAACTGATTAATTTAAAGGTTCAAAAATGTTTGCATTAATATAAAATGACTGTTAATTAATTATCGTTAAGTATTATGTACCGGGTGGTCAAATAAGCGAGGATGTCGGCTTTATCTCGGAAACCATTAATCGTACAACTTTCGGAAAGATTTTTTTATGAGTAAAGTGGTCATGAGAAATTGCTGGAAATTACTTTTAAGTTAATTAAAAATTGTTTTTTTAAATTCTAAATTTCTCCGAAAATTCCCATATTAAGGTATAACTCTGATTACATTATTGGAAAGCTCAGACAATTCTGCATCATTGGCGTACCGACCTTAATAAGAGTGGGAGAAGCTATTGAAAGTGTAAACATTAAAATCGCTGTAACTTCTAAAAGACTTATCCGATTTTACTAAATCTAAGCTTGTTTGGAAGGGAAAAATAAGTATCTTTAATCGCCGTATCCAACAGTACACGATAGTGTTTAATAAAATTGCTAGAGGGTGCAATTTGTAATAATAACAGTTTTTTCGATTTTATCCCGAAAATTCAAATTATACGGTATAACTATGACATCATAATCGAAACGTAGATGAAATTTGCAAAAAAAGATGTGAAGACCGCAGTTCGATATTTTGTTCGTTTCAGAGTTATTGCCAAAACAATAATTTTTAATACAAATTGCGCCCTCTAGCAATTTTATTAGAAGCTATCTTGTACCATTGGATACGACAATTGAAGGTACTTACCTTTTTTTTCTCTAAAATTAAGTAAAATCGGATAAGTCGTTTAGAAGTTAAAGCGATTTTAATGTTTACACTTTCAATAGCTTCTCCCACTCTTATTAAGGTCGGTACGCCAATGAGCCTTAAACCAAAATGATGCAGAATTGTCTAAGCTTTCCAATGATGTAATCAGAGTTATACCTTAATATGGGAATTTTCGGAGAAGTTTAGAATTTAGAAAAACAATTTTTAATTGTGTCCCCTTGCGGCGAAATGAGGAACTTAAAAGTAAGTTCCAGCAATTTCTCTTGACCACTTTACTCATAAAAAAACCTTTCCGAAAGTTGTACGATTAATGGTTTCCGAGATAAAGCCGACGTCCTCTCTTATTTGACCACCCGGTACAAAGTAAAATATAAGCGATATATCAATAAAGCTTCTATGGAATCTTCTATTAGGTCTAATATATGTCCGACAAGCAAGTACTTTGCAATACTCGCTCAAACCCGACTGATTTAACTCCATACTCTTAGAAAATATTTTTATATCACTGACAGTTGTACGTTAGTGCACTATTTTCAACTAATTCTCTATAATTTCCAGCCATAAACTATCTACTTACAAACGCTAATAGAGACGCTCAATATATTATTAGGCAAATTTAAAGGACATTACAAATATACTACGTTTGTTGCTGTCAATGTAAATAACACGTTGAAAGAGAAGCGAAATCATGGCCCCTCTTTGGCTGGAACAGACCGCGGTAGTAGTATTAACCAATTATAAAAGATTGTAGAAAGCGAAGTATATATTATAAGAGGACCTTAAATATTATTTATGTTGTTTATATGGCTATTGAATAATTTAGAGCAAATGCATTGTATGTGGTTTTAAAAGTTAATGTCTTTATACAGAGTGATCGGCGAGTATACAGGGTGTTTCATTAAGGGTGGCAACCGGCCATATTTTGAAAACTACTAGGCATAGAAACTTGGAAAAAAAAATTATGATTAAAGCGGTCATGAGAAAATTCTGGAAATTACTTTTAAGTTCCTTATTTCGCCGCACGGGGGCACAATTGAAAATTAATTTTTTAAATTCTAAATTTCTCCGAAAATTCCTATATTAAGGTATAACTCTGATTACATCATCGAAAAGCTTAGACAATTGTGCATCATTTTGGTTTAAGGCTCATTGGCGTACCGACCTTGATAAGAGTGGGGGAAGCTATTGAATGTGTAAACATTAAAATCGCTGTAACTTCTAAACGACTTATCCTATTTTACTAAATTTAAGCTTGTTTCGAAGGGAAAGGTAAGTACCTTCAATCGCCGTATCCAACAGTACACGATAGTGTTTAATAAAATTGCTAGAGGGCGCAATTCGTAATAATAACAGTTTTTTCGATTTTATCCCGAAAATTTAAATCATACGGTATAACTATGACATCATAATCGAAAAGTAGATGAAATTTGCAAGAAAAGATGTAAAGACGGCGCAGTTCAATATCTTTGTTCGTTTCAGAGTTATTGGCAAAACAATAATTTTTAATACAAATTGCGCCCTCTAGCAATTTTATTAAAAACTATCGTGTACCATTAGATACGACAATTGAAGGTTCTTCCAAACAAGCTTAAATTTAGTAAAATCGGATAAGTCGTTTAGAAGTTACAGCGATTTTAATGTTTACACATTCAATAGCTTCCCCCTTATCAAGGTCGGTACGCCAATGAGCCTTAAACCAAAATGATGCAGAATTGTCTAAGCTTTTCGATGATGTAATTAGAGTTATACCTTAATATGGGAATTTTCGGAGAAATTTAGAATTTAAAAAAAAATTTCAATTGTGCCCCCTTGCGGCGAAATAAGGAACTGAAAAGTTATTTCCAGAATTTTCTCATAACCGCTTTAATCATAATTTTTTTTCCAAGTGTCTATGCCTAGTAGTTTCCGAGATATGGTCGGTGGCCACCCTTAATGAAACACCCTGTATGTAGACATATTATTATGCAGTCGCGAATGCAGAAAAATACAGTTTATTTTCCTATAGGCAGTAGCGTAAATGATTAGATTTTGGGAAGGGGAGGGGAGGGGGGCTGGTACCAGTGGCGAACTGGCGAATCTAGGATTTTACTCTGAGGAGGCTAAATTGACAAAAGGCTAAAGGTTACCATATCAGATGCACTTAGAATGATGGGCAACAAATATGAATGAATGAATTTGCGACTTATTTGCAGATTCTTTTTAGGAAGTAAAGTCCCGCGTCGTAATGACCGCTGACCGTTACGTCGCGACAAGTGCTTATCTTTCTAACATTCGTAAACTATAGTAAATTTGCGGCAATAATGAATGTCGTATAATTTCACCAGCCAAAAAATGTTATTGTTATTTTTAACGGTGAAATTTTTAATTAACATTATTTCAAAAATGTCACGGTATTGTAAAAAAGAACAAGCATTAATTTTAAAACTACATATTTGATTATTGTCCAAGAAAAAGTCATGATGGAAAAACTCGTTTACCCATTAACGCATTTTACGAGGTAAGTAGATAGGTACTAAAGCAGAAAATATAAATAATACACATGAAAAAGATATGGCAATGTTTTTATAAATACCTACTTGTGTTAGATAGTTTCTGATGTTTTCAAAGTTTTATGTTCAACAATCCCACGAATTAGGGCAAAGGAGATAGAGAAGGATGTAGATTTTAAGAATCGCAATAATGCAGCTATTTTGTCATGGTGGTCGACAACTTCACCAAATTCATGAACATACCATAAGAGAGCATATTTATGGGATGTATAGAGCAAGTGAACATGTAACCATTTGCTCAATACAACTTTTGTGCATTTTGTAGAGGGCGCCACATAGGAGACTATACCTAGGGGAAGGCGACCTGTGATGGCCCCCCTTATTATTTTTTGTTATAGCTTTATAACTAATTAAAATATGGAACCAGGCTTTGGTGAAAAATTATGTTATAATATGTTGTTGCCATTTCTACATAATAAACTTTTTTATTTACTGTCAGTTTGGAGTAAAACGTTAAAATATTTAGAAAAATCATAGGGCATATAGGCGGCATATGTCATCTAATGATGGCCCCCATTACAAAAATCGTAGAAAGTCGATTTTTATAAAGAAAATTTCTTAATATTTCTTAATTAAAAGACAGTTAAAACTTAAAAACCTTTTTATTAAGAAAATATATTTATTATACTTTGATTTAAAAAAAATTCAAACGTTAAAAAAACATTTAAAAAAAATTAAACGTAAAGTTTTTAATACAAATTAAATTTTTTTAAATCTAAATGTTACAAAAATGCTTTTGTGGTTGACAAATGTCACAAATAAAAGTCTTTGTTGACTTGGGAACACCAGCACATTCGCAGTGACACCAGCCGTCGAAATTCTGGCACTTCAACCAGAATTCATTAGAACGAGAGCAAAAAAAGAGCTCATTGCAGTACAGGCATGCTACATCTGACCCATCATTATCGCTCTGTTTATACACAACTTCCTCATCACTATCTTCTTTTGTTTGTCTTACAATTTTTCTTCTGGCAGCTTTTGCTGCTTTTCTTCTCTCTTTTTCTAATGCTTCTTTTTTGGATTCCTTAATTTCTTCTATATCTGGCGTGCAATAACACCAGTCTTTCCCCTTTTTTTTTCGTCCTACTGCTGCCTATTTTTTTGACTTATTCTGAAATTAAATTATATAATATTTTTATTACATCTATTCCTATGATGGCCCTCGGGCCATCATAGGAATACTAGCCTGGGGCCATCATAGGCAAAATGTACTGTGATGCATAAACACTAACTTTTCATATGAAAACATTACCTTAAAACTACTACCGAATATGTAACGAACACCCTACTAAAATATCTCCCTCCAAATGGTATTCGTTTATCCCTTTAGATACGAACGCAACATGCATTTTCAAATAGTAATTTTTTACATCAGTTACTTACCGGATCCATTTTTTTTTATACCAGCCACATTATCACATTAAACGCAGGTTTAACTTTAAAATTTGTTTGTACACTAACCGTCGAATACCGTAGACTTTCAGTAAACAAAATGGGCAACGAAACATACATGACAGGAAATAAGTTAACAGGACCAACACAGGCGCAGGGCCATCACAGGTCACTTCCCCTACTTCAATTTGAATGGTCCCAACTTTTTTGTCCTACACTCTGTATGCGCATTTTGACTGAATATGTTTATTCTCCTAACCATTTGATAAAACAGGCATGCTACTTTTGTTTTGATAAATCTAACCGTTTTCGAGAAAAACGCTAAAATAACGTTGCTTGCGTGTGATGAATACGAAATCACTTTAGTATAACAAAGGAAGGAATATTCAATGGAGTTCGTCGGCATTTTTTAAGAAGTATTAATTTATACATTGAAGAGGAAGGACGTCATTTTGAACCTTTGATTTGAATGTTTAATTTATTGTTCTAGTAACTTATGTATTTTAAAACTGCAAATAAAATTTAACTTTAACACCTTGTGACTCCATTAATAATCAATTTTCGAAAAAATATTATAGGAAGAGATAGCATTTATTTTCGGTCTAGAATTATCCCGTACATTTTTTGTTCATCATTTCCGGACACCCTGTATAAAGGGTTAGACGATTTACAGAAAACCACATCAGCAATTCCCGAAGGCAGAACTTTTGCTGGTTTTGTTACTGAAGAGCTATTATTAATCACAAAACAGAATAATACAAACAACATAAGTATTTCTCTCACGCTAGCCCAGTTGATATTTAATAGAGACGTTATTTTCGGCTAATCTAAGACAGGCGTTATTAGTTCGGGTTTTTGTTACCACACAGGAAACAATTTGTATTATTGTAAAGGCCTCACACCCTTTATATTAAATAAATTTCCTTTCCAACACTAATATCCTTTATCGGGGTGGTAATAATTACACCGCCACCTATTGAGACTGCGGTATATATTATATTTTATAATTGAAGTGTTTGGGGCAATAGGAAACCGATGCCATACCACTACCACAACGGTTTTCTATGTTTATTTACAGCTATTTTCACTATTATTATACAGGAAGCAGCGCAGCGTTTTGTCGTTTATAACCATATAGACATTTACCTTTTAGATCCGTACAGCCATAAACTAAGTAAACCTAGTCATCCCACCTAACTTAACTCTTCCTATGGGGTTGCTTACTAATGACGATAAGTCCAATTGGTAAAATTTTAATCTTCACTACTAAAAAAATTAAAATTCGTTTACAAACGCTACAGGCGCAATTGACATGTACCCCAAAAAAAATCCGTTGCTGCATAAACGTCGCTAACTTCACATATAGTGTCACCAGTAAAGTCCGCTTCATATGGGATTTTTTTTTTTATTAATAGCTTTATTCGAAATTTGACTTTGGCATCAAGTTCTGCTTCGATCGAGATGAAAATTAAGCAAAAAAATAGTAGTCACGTGATTCGCATTATCTGTCAAATTTTAATTTTTCCAAAAAATAATTCAAAAGTGGGGTTATTTCTGAAAATATCGAAAAAAGTTATTGGAAAAAGTTTTTTAAATGCAGTTTCTAGCCCACATGCCAAATTTTAGCTCAATAAGATAATTTTGATTTTTTACCCATATTTTGTAAATTGCACCACTTTTACAAAATAAGACTCAACGCAAGCTACATAAAACTTCTTAGTTTTGACAATGCTTTATTTCAGATACATTTTCTTTAAAGTAGCGCCATATTAAATGTGTGTTTTTCTACAAAATCAAAATTGAGCTATTAAAATTTGGTCGCATGTGATGCAAAGTTAATTTGTTTTTGACCCTGTATAAGGTTACTTCTTAAAATAAGTATTTTTGAAAACGTAGTTTGTCTCTGAAAGTAATACACCTTAATATTAAGACAAAAAAGAACACAGTGTCATCAGTAAAGTGTTCATTAAGTGGAAAATAAATTTTAGTTTAACTCAACGTAAAGTTTATGTATTTTCAACGATTTAATTTAAAACCCCTTTATTTTATTTTTGATTTTCTACTTTCAGACACAAACTACGTTTTCAAAAATACTTATTTTATGAAGTTACCTCATAAAGAGTAAAAACAATGAACTTTGCATCACATGCGACCAAATTTTAATAGCCCAATTTTGATTTTGTAGGAAAACACACATTTAATATGGCGCTACTTTAAAGAAAATGTATCTGAAATAAAGCATTGTCAAAACTAAGAAGTTTTATGTAGCTTGCGTTGAGTCTTATTTTGCTAAAGTGGTCCAATTTACAAAATAAAGGTAAAAAATCAAAATTTAGCTTATCCAGCTGAAATTTTGCACGTGTGCTAGAAACTGCATTTAAAAAAACTTTTTCCAATAACTTTTTTCGATATTTTCAGAAATAACCCCAGTTTTGAATTATTTTTTAGAAAAAATTAAAATTTGACAGATAATGCGAATCACGTGCTAACTATTTTGTTGCTTAATTTTCATCTCGATCGAAGCAGAACTTGATGAAATAGTCAAATTTCGAATAAAGCTATTAATAAAAAAAAATCCCATATGATGCGGACTTTACTGGTGACACTGTATATGATTTATTGTTGTTTTTTTGCTATTGCGAATGGTGGCCGTTTTCCAATAATAATAAACAATTCTGTACATTGCGATAACACAAAGTATAATTTAAAATAATATGGTATAATATATAACTTGATTAAAATGTCTTACTCGTATGATTCCGGCATTCGTCTTCGGCTGTTGTGCAACTTACTAGTGAGCAATTAGAACCATTCCACGGTCGCTATACAGGGTGAGTCGGGAGGAATGGGCGAAACTCTAAGGGTGTAATCTATGCATTAAAATAATAATAAAAAACTCAAATGTTGTTATCCAATATTCATGTGTTTTTAAATTATAACGCAAAAACAAAATATTGCATTAATTTAGCTTTCCTGTAATAAATGGTATTATTGTCCGCTTTTGATTGTTGTGCTGTCACTATCCTGTTAGTATTAGTATAAATAGTGTCAGTATAAAATTTTACATTTATTCACCGTTAACTTTCGGATTTGTATCATTTAAATTTTATAAAATGCCATACATTTATTCACATCTCGAATACGCCAATATGGTTTTATTTATGGTTTGTGTAATGGGAATGCTACGGCGGCTGCTGAAGAATATCGTCAACGATTTCCACATCAAAGAACACCGAACAGAAAGGTCTTTATCAGAGTTTTCAACAAACTGTGCTAGACCGGAACGCTTCCAAGTGCTAATGTAACATCCGAACGAGCCATTCGACAGGATTTAGAAGAAATAGAAAATGTTCTAGCTTTAGTAGAAGAAGATGCCATGACCAGCTCACGGAGAATTGGAACTCAGTTGGGGATTCCACAAAAAAGAGTGATCGAAACGCTTCACGGGCAAGCCGGGGCAAGGCTTATACCCGGAGCATTTAGAGCGTGTACAGAATCTTCAACCTGGAGACTACGCCAAGCGTATGCAATTTTGTGAGTGGATAATTAATAATCGTCATCTTGTACCGCACATACTTTTTACTGACGAAGCTACATTTACCCGTGACGGCATCAACAATAATCGAAACTCCCATGTATGGCCAGACGAAAATCTTCACGGAATCGTCGATAATAATTTTCAACACAGGTTTTCAGTAAACGTGTGGTGCGGCATGATCGACAATAAATTAATTGGTCCGTTTCTTTTGGAAAATCGCCTTACAGGGGATCACTACTTAAGTTTTTTACAAGATGAATTGCAAGGACTACTGGAGGAGATTCCTTTAAACATCAGAATTCAAATGTATTATCAACACGACGACGGAGCGGCTGTCCATTTCGATCGTCGGCGTCGGGTCAAGCAATATTTGGACCAAACGTTTTCGGAGGTTTGGATTGGTCGCAGTGGTCCTATTAGATGGCCTCCTAGATCGCCAGACCTCACACCGTTGGACTATAATTTATATGGTTGGTTAAAAAATGAGGTATACAAAGTAAAAGTAGATACTAGGGATGCATTAATTAGACGCATTAGAAATGCTGCACCCAATATTAAAGAAAGGCACGAATCAATTAGAAGAGTCACGCGCGCCCTTCGTAAACGAAGCAGTAAATGTTTGGAAGTCAATGGAGTTATATTTTTGAAAATTTACTAAACCAATGATTTATTTAAAACAATGTTAATGTTGCATGTTTGTTGCATATTTTGGTTTTACAATAATAATTAACGCTGTAATTTGAAAACAAATGAATATTGTGTAACAACATTTGAATTTTTTCTTATTATTTTGATGCATAGATTACACCCTTAGAGTTTGGCCCACTCCTTCCGACTCACCCTGTATATGACTTATTTATTTGGAAATTAAGGATACAAACAGGTAGAGCTACCCAAAAACTGTATCCACTATTTACTAGAGTTCTTCATAAAACTATTTATTTATAATAATTCAATTGCACAAGAACTAAATATATCACATCCTAAAGTTTTAAATTATACTACAGTACGCTTAAGGCATTTCTTGAACAGTAGTAATGAAGTAGAGAACAGATCAATGTTTTGACAATACATATTATAGAAAAACCTTAGTCTAAATATAGGGGAGTTTAAGCCTAGATTAGTGGTTGTTTGGGTCAAATGAAAATAAAATTGCTGTCTAGTGGTTCTAGAAGGTACATGCAAAGAAAGCTGTTGGAGAAGATGAGGCGCGTTTTAAAGATTATTCATCAATTTATAAACAAAAATTAAATCTGATTGTATTCTTCGGGTTTCCAGAGTTGCAAATCCAAATTGTTCTCTTACAACAGAAATACTAGGTACATTGTATACCCCATTAACTCTCCAATTTAAAAATCTTACAAATGTACCTTGCAAACGTTCGAGTCTAACTTTATTGTTTTCATAATAAGGATTCCATACAACACTGGCGAAATTTAATCTACTATAAACATATGCAAAATAAATTGACTTTATTGCCTTCTCGGATCTAAAATATTTACATCCTCTATAGCCACAGATCCTAACATTCGAGAGCACTTATTAGCAACATAGTCTATATGCGGGTTAAATGTAAGCTTACAATCAAAAAATACACCGAGATCTTTGATTTGCGCTACTCGATTCAAAGGTTCACCATTTAAAATTTAAGTAATGTCAAACATAATAACATTAATATTTTTAGTAAAGGAGATATTAAAACATTTTTTATAGTTTAAGAACAGTTTAAAGTTGTTAAAACTACAGGAACAACTAAATTAAGCTGGCCCTTTTGTTCCAAACACTTCAATTACCCAACCACCTATGGAGACTGCGGTTTATATTATATTTTATAATTTTCAGCAGATGTTGTTTAACACCCCTCGGTCATTGATATATCAATCAACCGAATGGGAAGAATGACTTTAACCGGTCATTATAGTACCTTGAAAACACTTTAAATTAAATTAAAAAGAATTGAACGGTGTGTGGCAAATTGGTTTTAAATTAAATTTTTGATTTGAATGCATCCTATGCAACAGATTTTCGTCTTTATTTATAATTTTTCTTGCCTATATCAGAGCGGGCAAAACTGGGTTGATATAGTTAACTTTGTATCAAAACAAAGCGTTTCGACAGAAGACAGCGACATTTGACATTAACAGCTGATCTGATTTCGTCGTTGAAGTTCCTAGTTCAACAGAGGGCCGTATCAAGCTCATTCGTCAGGTTGCGTCATATTATTTTCTTCCGATTTTGGTGTTCTTTAAGTATCTTTCTATTTCACGTTCATAATAAGCTCAGTGCGATACGCATTTGCATATCGTAATGAAGCTATTTCGATACGCGTTTTTTCTTTATTTGATGTTGGTAACATTTAAATGTTTTATTTCATTGACTTGCGCGGCCTTTGTGATTTACGTGAAAACCCATTTTTCGTAGAGGAAAAATAGCTTGATAACTTACTTTTTTATTCTGGATAACAGTCATGTATGTTGGTTGCATAAATCTATAAATCAATCTTTTGTAGATGCTTTAAGCTATCATTTTCTGCCAAATCCTATCCAAAATTCAATCTACTAACCTTCCAATGTCGATTTTACCTTCAACTTTATTTGAATTTTCCATCTTCCCTATACTATATTGCAATGTCGTGACGTAAAATCACGTCTTTTGAAATTCGAAAAAAAGTAGCAAAATCTCCCGAATTTCCGAACGCTCTGTATTTGTACCGAATGTACAAGGATCACACAACGTATTTCGTCCAATTTCAAATCTCATATCGCTAAAATAACTTTAGAATCTCGTGGTGAAAATGGGTCAATAAATCAAAAAATGACAGTTTGCAAAATAATTTTTGTTGTCCAGAGGCTACTATGATAAAAAATAGTATTACCAACATAAAATTTAGACATAAAAATTTACAAAATTTGAAGGATTTATTTTCTTTTTAAAATGTATTTTTCTTCATTATAAAAGGCGAAATAGAAAAAAAGGTATAAAGCACATGTTTCATAAGGCGTTTTAGCGCACGTGTCAATAAAAAAACTCGCCACTTTGTGGCTCGTTTTTTAAAATAGACGCGTGCGCTAAAACCGCTTCTTATGAATCGTGTACTTTAATATACTATTTTATGTGGCTATTTTTTGTGTAGTGTGTGTTTTAAACATTTTACTTTTGGATTTTATATATTTCAGAGATAGATTTTTTTGGTGTTTATTAAGTTTAATAGTGAGTAGAAACACCATTTTGGTCAACTCATTTATTATCAGTTTAATAAAGTGCCTAGTTCAACTATTTACTTATCGTTATATACATGATGTCCCATAACTAAGGGACAAATAAAGCAACAGGAAATAGTTTTCAATAAATATATTTCGTTGGGAAAGGTTTTTATTTAAATGTTTCTTGCCATCTAGCATTTAAACTTAACAGATGGCGAAGGTGAAGGTAAAGAACTTAGTCCGGTTCTGTTTCTGTAGCCAACCGCTTAACGTAAAATATACCAGACCTGGACAAAATCAACAAGATGGTTTTTCAGCGGCATAATTTGGTACCTAGATGTCAGTTAAAAATTATTGTTAGTCTGACAAATGTCATCCGACAAAAGGAGTAATCTAAACAAAAATGCAAGATTTGGGTGCCAATCTGTCCAAGAAATAAAAAAAAACCTATAGCTGAAAATATTTCACTTAACACACAGAAATCCAAACTGGAAAAATGTACTACTTCTCTAAGATTACGCCTTTAATATAGGGAAGGGTAATGGCGAAGTCTATAAAGAATCTTCTGTAAAGGCTATATGGAACACTACAGCAAAAATTATTCAAGAAATGTATTTTACAGAATATGAAATAAAGATTGACCCTTTTACGGATATTCCCTTTAAAACTGCGCGAATGGCAAGAGACGCAAAGAGAAAGCAGCTCCAAAGTTGTCAGGAAAAGAGGAAAGTAAGTTCAAAAGCATTATCTACCAAAGATTTACTAACAATAATGCAAAGCTACAATGAAAAAACCCCGATAAAGCACAAAAAAAGTTTTTCCATCTTTGCTAATTTGAACTAGCTTGGAGAGGCAATGAGGCCATAAATTGCAAAATTCAATATTTTCAAAAGGAGTTTGATACTATGGGAGAATTTACCGGATGAATTCAATATAACAGCATATTTTCTAAGACAGCTCAAGGTGGGTCAAAAGATTGGCAAACAGCAAATGGTTGGTAAGAAATTCATCAAACAAAGACTTATGCCCTGTAAAATTATTTTTAAAATTATTGGAAAAAAGAGGACCAAACATTTCCACAGACATACTATTTCTCTCCGTTCATCCAAACTGGCAGAAGGGATGTTGGTTCAAAAATACTCCACTAGGAATAAATACATTATCTAAGCGGACCAAATCTTCAGCGGAAAAAATTGAAATAGATACGAAGAAGCATAAAATAACAAATTATTCTCATCTATCTTCCGCTGTGTCTGCCCTATTTAAACAAGGTGTTGGCGAACAAGAGTTGATTAAGATAACAGGCCACTCAAACGCAAATTCCCTGAAACCATATCTGCAGCTAGATCCTAGTCATCATCAGAAGCTCATCGAAAATATCAGAACAACAAATGAAGCATGTGTACCTTCGACTTCTCAAATGCAAGTCAATCATACCCAAAACCATGCTTTGATAGAAAAGAATGGACAAACTATTACTTATAACAACTGTACGTTTAATATTAGTAATAAATAAATAAAGTTTCTAGTTTGCTAAAGAAACAGTGTGTTTTTATTGTTTTCTCGTGAAATAGTCTAGTCGAATATCATTCGAGAAAAATTTTTGTATCGGGAGAATTTTCTCTCTTATGATATTATAAGTACCTATATATGACAATTTGCACCCCTATCTCAGATACTTCCGATATCTCTACAAAAGGTTGCAATTACAGTAAAAAATTCAAAGCTTGCATGGACACGAGTGAAAATGTGCATTTTTATCAACCTGCCGGAAACATAAACCAGTTTTATGGTAAAGTAAGTAGGTTTACTTATTTCAATACAATGGCAGAGTACATTAAAGTTAGATAAACAATAAATTATCCTTTTAAACTAAGCACTGAAAAGTGGAAAACCATTTTAACAAAAGTCAATAAAAAAGGTTCGATAGTTGAAAACAATAGACCATTAAAACAGAAACAAACTGTTTAAAAAAAGTGTAAAGTAGTAATTAATTTTATGCCTGTTATAATGTTGTATGCAGATTGTTTAATGTACGTTATAACACTATTATTGCTATCTTGCAGACTTAACAGTTACATTATTATCGAATCAGTCCTGGACATCAGTGCAAGCATTCACAGTTGATACAGTGGCGGCTCGTGCCATTCTAGTGAAGTAGGGCCAGGTAAACCCTTAGCGCCGCAGGCAAAAAATTTTTGGGTGCCACGCCCTTTTTTGTTAATAGTTCTTGCTTTTGAAGTAGGAAAAATAAGCAAAAAGGCACCTAATATAATTTATGAATTTACAATCATATCTTGAATAGGTATACCTAAACACGATAACAAGTTGAAACACACAAGCAATGTCAGTGGTTTCATCTGCGATAACAGCGATAAACGGAGAGTCCTTTATTTCTTTTATGACTTCATCATGATAGTCATGATACACATCTAACATACAGTCCAGAAGTTCATTTTGTATGGTTTTTGATGTTCCTTTAAATACTTTTGATTTTTCAATATGATTTTTAAGAGTTTTGTCTAATTCTGAGCTGAAATTTATTAATTCACGAAATATGCCCCTATTTTCCGACGTCTCTTTTTCGTCATGACCTCTCAAAGCCAACTTAAATGCACCACAAAACGAACGCAGTTTATAACTTGGTTTAATATGTATCTGTTTTTATCAATTTGTTCGTTTTTCTTCATTATTTCATTGCGATATGCAGAATTTAATTGAGTTTTAATGTTAATTTTACCAAGCATACTGAAATTAAATATATTGTTTAAATGTACCTTCGATTTTTCATGTGTCTTCATTTTGTCCCAGATATGGACCAAATCATCTGTACCTTTTTGGGACCAAGTTTGCTCCCCACCAAATAAAACACACAAAAACAAAATAGTCTATTAGATTCATCACAACCGCACACCCAAGTATTTTTTTCATAAATATTTCTATTAAATTATCGCAAACGCACTTTCTGTCCGCCCTGAGTTTTTTCTATATTTAAATCTGGTAACGGTCGTCCTAATTCCTTAATTTCCAATTTCTGTTCTAAGGAAATAGTAGAAAATGGAGTTTCCTTTAAAAATCTAATAGTATTCATTACTTATGTATTTCTAAAATAAAAAGTTCGTTAACCCTACATTAAATCAGCTGACCAAACGAAAACAAATCGGGACGCGACGCGAACATCAGCTGTTTGAAACGTCTAACATCAAACGGTCAAACGAAGAGAGCCTGGTTAGTGAGTGGCTACGTCGCCAAAATTTTTGCCTGCTTGCATTCAAGGTCATTTTCCAATGTTTTTTTTATTGAGGTGATGGCGTTTCGTCACCTGCCGTGTGCCTCGTCGCGCTTGGCGCGGAAGCTACGTTACCGTTTTACGCATAATCGCTTCCTTTTAGATGGAAATTTGCACCCGACTGTGTTCCATTTTTAAATTATTTTGCTAATTGCTTTAAAAACGAGAATATTAATTTTAATAGGTTTTGGTAATTTGTAAAGGGCAGGACGCTAGACAGGAGGGCAGGTAGTGCCATGGCACTGTGGCTCTACCCCACGAGCCGCCACTGAGTTGATATACAATTTAAATAGAAAAGTTTTACATCACGTCGACATTAGAAAGTATGGAGTAATAAACTATTATAGTAACTTTACTGAGAATATAGTTGAAAAAATATTATGTTATACTTTTTAGTTTTATTATAAAAAACTTATACAGTAAATTTATAACTTGGAACAAATTCAGTAAATACAGTACAGTTTTTTTTTATAAAAAAATATATTGATACAGTGTATCGCAAATTAGAGATATTACGATATCGATAATTTTTTTAAATGGCAACCCTAGTATTTTATTGACTATTTTTATAATGCATATTAAGTTAAACATACGTTCCATATTAAAAAAAATTATTCCGGGCCATACCGGGTGTTTCTCAAAAGACGTTCACCCCTATAACTTTTTATATTTATAGATATTAAAATGAAATTTTGAGACTATGCATAAGAGATGAGTCTGCATTTATTGGCATAATTTTCTATTTGTTAGCACTTCCGGTTTGACCGGAAGTGACCTTGACTTTAATATTTAAGAGGGACATCTTGTATATTTTTACTTATTTGGGTTCAGCACAACATTATGAGTGAAATGACACCTCACTTGTAATTTTTTGACGTGTTATAACATTTTTATGTTTATTTTATTTTTTAATCTAGAGTGCTACAAAATAATTAAATCTGTTAATTTATAGTCAAGTAGTATATGAAAATTAAAATTATGTCATAATAATTGACTTTTTAAGTTTCACAAGCGTTAAAAAAATTAAATTTTGTTTTCTTGATGTTTACTCTATTTTTCCAAATGGAACAATGGTGGTTCACTAGAATATTTAAAACGAGCATTTTTTTTTCAAACAATTTGATACTATACACTCCTATGCGATTTTAAAATTGACACTGAAAAATTTGCCTTAAATCCCAATCGCAAATTTAAAAGCGTTATGTATTATTGCCGCCCTCTCTTTTCTAAAGAAATATAAAGGCGGCTTTGAAAAACAATGGACGGGTTTTAAAAAGCAATATAGCTTTAATTTAAAGTTGTAATGTCATTAGTTTATAAAACATACAATACATACAATCTTGCGGCTTCAGAAGAATTTTTCTGGTCACTCCAAAAATTAGAAGCTTATCAATTTGTTAATTTCTAGTAAAACTAACCATTTTATCTGATTTACAATTTAAGTTTAATAAACGAATGACATTAAAATTTTAATTAAAAACCATATTGGTTTTCAAATCCATTCCATTGTTTTTCAAAGCCGCCTTTATATATCTTTAGAAAAGACGGCAATAAAGCATAACGCTTTTAAATTCGCGATTGGGACTTAAGGCACATTTTTTCGTGTCAATTTTAAAATAGCATAGGAGTGTATGGTATCAAATTATTGGAAAAAAAATGCTCGTCTTAAATATATCCTAGTTCCATTTGGAAAAATGGAGTAAACCTCAAGAACACAAAATTTCATTTTTCAAACGCTTGTAAAACTTGGAAAGTCAATTATTATGACATAATTTTCATTTTCATATACTACTTGACTATAAATTAACAGATTTAATTTATTTGTAGCACTCTAGATTGAAAATAAGAAATAAACATAAAAATGTTATAACACGTCAAAAAATGACAAGTGAGGTGTCAGTTCACTCATAATGTTATGCTGAACCCAAATAAGTAAAATATACAAGATGTCCCATTTAAAATATCAAAGTTAAGGTCACCTCCGGTCAAACCGAAAGTGCTAACAAATTAAAAATTATGCCAATAAATGCAGACTCGTCTCTTATGCATAATCTCAAAATTTCATTTTAATATCTATAAATACAGAAAAGTGGGAAGAAGGGTGAACGTCTTTTGAGAAACACCCGGTATAATTTCAATCTTGGCCACTAAAAGAATTAAAATTCGTTTACAAACGCTACTTTTCGAAGTTTTTATCCTGTAACTTTTTCCTCCGGGTTTTTGGAAATTCGTATATAGCAGGTAATTTATCCCTATGGGGCAGTTTACAAATGACGATAAATGCAAATGGTAGAATTTGAATCTTCGCCACTAAAAAACACATGATTTCTTGTTGTTTTCTTTGCTATTTATGGATTTCTAGTTTTTGTGTAGTTTAGTGAATTATGCTTGTACCGGGTGTTCCACCTAAGGAGGTAATCGGCTATATCTCAGAAAGTAATAACACTAGGACTTTGGGAAAAAATATGTATCGATAAAATTGCTGGAAATTCTTTTCAAGTTCGAAAAATGACCGCTAGAGTAAGAGAACTTTCAAAATAGAAATGCCTATTTTCTCTTGATTTTTCGTAATAAAAATATGTTAAAAATATAAGCATTGTATTCTTCATAAAATTATACAACTTTATGTTAGGAATCGTTTTTTTTTATTTTCAATAATAAAGTGGTGGGAGAAGGTCAAACCTTTTTTCTTTCAAACGCTGATATCTCTGCTTTGGATAAACCGATTTTATTCAACTTGGTCTTGAAAAAAAGCCTTTTTCCTTTGCACGTTGATCTATTAACTATACCATATTGATTTCTAATGGTGGCCACTAGATGGCGTTTTTCGGTAATTCCTCTATGAATAAGGATTTTCTTAAAAAAATCAAATGTTATGATATTACTTTTTCATCATATTTTATTTTAGGCTTATAAAGGCTATTAAATAGTGGAATAAAAAATCCAGGTCCGTATTTAAAATAAAAAAGTTGATGATGGTCGCTCGAATCCGATACGTCGGATTGAAAAACTAACCCCATCAGCGTGTAGAGGAGGAAAAGTTACTATAAGGAACTGAAAACCGCAACGTGATATCTTTTGTAAAACTAGAGAAATTAGGGATAATAATAATTAATATGGAAAAATAGGCCATTTTTTAAAACATTCATTAATTAAATATAATATAAATATTTTATTAAATTAATATAGACATAGACATAAACATATTTATTTTGAAAAAATAGTCCATACTTAAAGTGGAGTTGAAAGCATGAAAAGGAAAGAAAAACACAAAGTCTTCCTCTACAAAATTTAATAGAATAAAATATTCTTTACTTAAAGGTATCTACAGTTTCGAACGCCGTTTTCTTTTTCTGTCTCCTGATGATGAACGTTTCTGCGTTCGAAACATGTAGAGACCTTTAAACAGAGAATATTTTATTCTATTACATTTTGTGGAGGAAGACTTTGTGTTTTTCTTTCCTTTTCATAAACATATTTATTTGACCACATTTTTGTAAATTTCAAATTGCAGCAAGTCATATAAAATATAAAGCATTCCTGGACGCAGGTATTTAACTAAATGTGTTTAAATTATTAAGTTTAAACTACATGTTTAAATTTTTTTAAATATTTTAATATTTATTACACTAAAACAGGAAAAAAACTGGTAAAACAACCTATCCGCTCTGGCTGTGTCCCGTCTGAATAAAAACAGTGACGGCGAAAAGATTTTTAATTCATATACTTGAATTTTGAATAACTAAGCAGGTTTACATTTTCAGGCAGTGCAATATACAATGAGATATTAATAGAATTACCCTTGGCCTTTTTGTAGCAAATTTTTTTAGGTCTGATTAAGTCCGAACCTCTTAGTCGAGTACATAGTTAAAAAAATTAAAATTTAAGGAAAAACTATTCTTGTTTTTATGAATTTCGAGCAGTTGATAGAATACAAACGGAGAAGGTAGGGGCATAATTCCAAACCTCTTAAAAAGGGGCTGACAATGGTCAAAGTAACCAGAATCGGCATAAAATTCTGAACATTTTTTAATAAAAGCATTATTAGTCTATACTAAATAGTTTCCGAGATATTGACTCTTGAAAAATGAGATTTTTGAACTTTGACAGCGTCTAGCTTTCTAACTGTACGTCTTAGAGCAAAACGGCTTACATGTCCCTATCTTCGATTTTTATTATCTTTCCAATAGTGTCAACTTCCGGCTAAACCGGAAGTACTATATTTGTTACAACCGGAAATTGACACTATTGGAAAGATAATAAAAATCGAAGATAGGGACATGTAAGTCGTTTTGCTTTAAGACGTATTGTTAGAAAGCTAGACGCTGTCAAAGTTCAAAAATCTCATTTTTCAAGAGTCTCGGAAACTGTTTAGTATATACTAATAATGCTTTAATTAAAAAATGTTCAGAATTTTATGCAGAATCCAAAAAAATTATATAAAATAGGGGTATCCATTTAAGATTTAGATCTTACCCCCTTCCTCCTAGGGGCTTAAAGTAACAAGATTGACAATATACGCAAAAGATGTCCCCCTTGAAATAAAAATCGACGGGTCCGAGCGATTTTCCACATTTTCATTTTAAAGTAGGAAAATCGAGGTGGGAAGTTTTCAAATGAACACTCTGTATATATATATATATATATATATTTACATCACGCTATCAATTTGACAACCTTTCACAGAAGCGTAATATGGCATCCACTAGAACCAATGGATATATATAGGTTTTGACTGCGTATACTAACCAATTTAGCAGTTGTAAACAGCAAACTGACCTCAAATTAAAACTTTTTTTTTTGTTGATTTTTTACATTACCATCAATAGAAAGACCTTTTACAATCAGTGAATTTGACGGTCGAAATATATGTATTTTTTACTCTCGTATTATTTGTACGGCCGTATATTACACAGCAACGCTAACAAGACGACCGACAGTGTTGTCAGTTTTACTTCAAGCAATCAACTCTATCATTTAATCTTTATTTCGTCAATTTGTATATTTAAATTTCATTCTGCTAACTGACAAAAACAGTTTTTTAGCTTAATTATGCCAATGCAATAAGTACCTACCTATATATTTTATTAGACCCAATCAAATCAAAAATTTTCAGTAATAGTGCTGAGTTCTAAGTGTTATTAGAAAACAATTTTAATAGTAAAATATAGTCCAAATCAGGTAAATAAGGTAAGGGGGGATAAAAAGTTTTTTACCTAATTATGGATAAAAAGTTTTCTTACCTTAATGTGGTATAACATCTTAGTAGGAGCATCAAAAATAATAATAGTAGTAGTAGTAAACAGCAGCAGAAGTAAAAGAATTAGTAATTCATAGAAACTACTAGGTAACTTATTTTTTTTATTAAATATTTATCCTTAAAATTAACTTATAACCTATTTTATTTTTAACTTTTGATAAAAATAATACCAATATTAGGCAAGAAATAAAGCATATACGGGGTGAGAACTACTGAAAATATTTATTTAAAACTTAGGGATTTTATATTTTTTAGATGTAAGTACCCTCTTAAATTGAAATATTGTCGTCTTCCAATCACTTTTGCTTATACCGAAAGTAGCTGTCAACTTGGTTATTAAAAATTCTAAACTTTTTTGTATAACAGTTCAAAGGTCTAAACTAAATTGTTTTTGAGATTTAAGCATTTAAAAAATAACATTTTTGGCAGTGGCGGATTTATAAATTTGCCGCTAGTAGGCTATTCAATTTTTTCCGCCCCTACCAGTGACGGCTCGTGAGTTGTGAAACAGGTGAAGCGTTCGGAAAAGAAAAAGCCCGCTGCAGGCGAAAATTTTTTAAGACCACGCCCAAATTTAGTCAATAATTTTTATTAAATATTTTAAAAATTTATGATTACCTACTTATTTTATTGAAAATGAAATTTCTTTCTGCAAAGTCAGTAAAGTTCCAACTACCTTTTTTTTATCCCCATTAACAGACACGGCCAACAATAAAGTTTATTTAAAAAAAAACTACCCGTCAACCATGAATAAAGATTGTACCATTTATTTCTGTAAGATAAAAAAAAAATTTGATCCAAATTTGCCGCCCCCTAAAATCTGCCGCCCTAGGCTCCAGCCTACTCAGCCTTAAGTCCAGCACTGATTTTTGGCTCTTTGACCGGCTATAACAACTTAATGGTGCCTCAAAGAAAAAAACTGCTTTCACGCTCCTATCTTACAGTTTTATTTTCTACTTAAAAAATGCTTCTACGGTTAAATTCCGGGTTAATTTAACAACCGAATGTTAAGCGGAAGTTATGTTTTTAAGTAGAAATAGAATTTTTTTTCTAGGATGAACTGTTAAGTTGCTACAGCCTGTCAAAGTGCTAAATAACGTCATTTTTTTAAATGCTAATATTATCTCAAACATTATTCAGTTTAGACGTTTGACCCATAGACAATTTACCTTTAGATAAGCAAACAATAATCACAAATGTGGCAGTTTTATGGCCTCGCGCATGTAAACAAAACTGGGAACTATTAGACATGCGCACTGCAACATTATCGTTTGACGAATGGGAAAATAGACAGGTCCGGGCTTTAAAATTTAAATTCTTGCCAAAAAATTGTAATTTCTTCTCAATTTTTTATCAAGTTGAGAAAAAAGGTAGTGATTTCTGGCATTTTTAGTAGTAGCAAACCTATCAGATTTTAATGATAGAAAATTGTTTTTCAGGTTTTGTTTTTAAAATTTGTTTAAAAATGATTCGTCGACTAACGAACTACCTAGGTATTTAATTTTTTTCTTTTATATAATATAAGTATAGAGAAAAGTTTTTTTAAAACTTTTTGAAGATTGCAGGGCTGCAAATAAAATATACCAAAACATGCATCGCGATAATCTGTCTTGGTGTGGGTTTCCCTTTATTTTCATACCTTGTTTGTGTAACCTAGGCCTAGTTTGATGTGTTTAAATTGATCATAATAAAATAAAGTTATATATCAAGATACATCACTATTCACTATTTCATACTTACTGAAAATACGAAATACCAGGAATTTTACCCCTATTTGGGCATAATAAAATCATACAACGGCTGTTACTAGTCATTGTTTATATTCCAACCCTAGTCACTAAAAGAACAAATACAATTCACTAAACTGCACAAAAACTAGAAATCCGTAAATATTAAACACCCAGAAACCACGATAGCAAAGAAAACTACAAGGAATCCACAAAGAAACCTTAAAACACAACAACAAAAATGGCGGCCGAGCCGGTTCTGGAGAGTATTCTTGAGCGCGTCAATTATTGTCGATAAAGTAGGACGGCCGATAACACGAGGTTTGTGCGCATGCACGAAGATTCCCCGAATGAAGACAGCTGACCGACGAGTCATGCGCTCGGACGTATTTTTTCACCCATAAAACGTAACTTTTGTTTGCGCAGGAGATAAGCTGTAGGTATCTAAAGGTAAATTGTCTATGGTTTGACCTGGTGAACCCAGTCAATGGACGAGATCATTGATAAAGAAGGCAAAAATTGGAGGAAAACAGTACATTTCTACTTCAGGAAAAGTTATTGAAGCTAAAAAATTACTAGAGCGTAAATGTAAAAGAAAGTGTTACGAAAAGTTTGGTTTAGATGCACGGAAAAATAAGTTCAAGAGGTATTTTAAGTTTTCATTCGAAGGTCAAAATCAATTCCTAAATTGTTCAATTGAGGAAATTAGTAAGCAGGTTGAAAGGTTAAGACGAAAGACTTAAAAAGTAAGCCGCCGCAAATTCGCAAGGAAATAACAATGAAAGAAAGGTTGAAGTTTGTCAAGTCATGTTTATGAACACTTTGGAAGTATCTTTGAAGAAAATACGCGTTATTGTTGAAAAAAGACGCAACTCAGAAAGCGAAATATGTCTGTCTGGAAATAAGACCTAAATCTGTCAATAATTAGGTCGAAGCCCAAACAGTTGAGGAAGAAAAATAAACATCTAAATTTGGCAGAGTCTTCCTATAAGGCTAAACGAAATGATAGAATGTTATGCCTTGAGAATTCAGAAGTTGTCACTTTATCCTTTGATTTACAAAAATGTTATAGCTGTAAGAATTCGAAATTAAAAACTTTTCAGGTACCTAAATAAAAATGTTTTATACGATAGCTGTCAAATTTTGACAGGAAAGTGCACATTTTTAATCCTTTTCGTAGCGAGGGTTATAGCTGTAAAAATCCTAAATTAAAAAGTTTTTCAGTACCTAAATAACAAAGTTCTATACGATAGCTGTCAAATTTTGACAGGTAAGTGTAAATTTTTTTTGCTTTTTCATAGCGAGGGTTATAGCTGTAAGAATCCGAAATTTAAAAAATATCAGGTACCTAAATAAGAAAGTTTTATACGATAGCTGTCAAATTTTGACAGGTAAGTGTCAATTTTTTTTAGCTTTTTCTTAGCGAGGGTTATAGCTGTAAAAATCCTTAATTGAAACATTTTTCAGTACCTAAATAACAAAGTTTTATACGACAGCTGTCAAATTTTGACAGGTAAGTGTTAAATTCTTTTTTAGCTTTTTTGTAGCGAGGGTTATACCTGTAAGAATCCTAACTTGAAAAATGTTTCAGTTCCAAAATAACAAAGTTCTTTACCATAGTTGTCAAAATTTGACAGGTAAGTGTCAATTTTTCTTAGCTTTTTTGTAGCGAGACTTATAGCTGTAAGAATCCGAAATTTAAAAAATTTTCGTTACCTAAATAACAAAGTTCTATACGACAACTGTCAGATTTTGACAGGTAAGTGTCAATTTTTTTCGGCTTTTTTTTCTAGAGGATTATAGCTGTAAGAATCCTAACTTAAAACATTTTTCAGTACCTAAATAACAAAGTTCTATATGACATCTGTCAAATTTTGACAGGTAAGTTTACATTTTTCTTAGCTTTTTTCATATAGAGGTTTATAGCTGTAAGAATCCGAAATTTAAAAAATTTTCAGCACCTAAATAACAAAGTTCTATACGACAGCTGTCAAATTTTGACGGGTAAGTTCACATTTTTTTTAGCTTTTTCATATAAGGCTTTATAGCTGTAAGAATCCTAAATTTAAAAATTTTTTAGTACCTTAATAACAAAGTTCTATACGAACGCTGTAAAATTTTGACAGTTAAGTGTCAATTTTTGTTTAGCTTTTTCGTAGCGAGAGTTATAGCTGCAAGAATCCGAAATTATAAAATTTTTAGGTCCCTAAATAACAAAGTTCTATACGATAGCTGTCAAATTTTGACAGGTAAGTGTCAATTTTTTTTAGCTTTTTCGTAGTGACGATTATAGCTGTAAGAATCCTAAATTGAAAATTTTTTCAGTACCTAAATAACAAAGTTCTATACGACAACTGTCAGATTTTGACAGGTAAGTGTCAATTCTTCTTAGGTTTTTTCGTACAGAGGATTATAGCTTTAAGAATACTAACTTAAAAAAAAATTCAGTACCTAAATTACAAAGTTCTTTATGATATCTGTCAAATTTTTACAGGTAAGTGTCAATTTTTTTCAGCTTCTTTTGTCTGGAGGATTATAGCTGTAAGAATCCTAAAGTGAAAATTTTTTCAGTACCTAAATAACTAAGTTCTATACGACAGCTGTCAAATTTTGACAGGTAAGTTTAATTTTTTTTTAGCTTTTTACATATAGAGGTTTATAGCTGTAAGAATCCGAAATTTAAAAAAAATTCAGTATCTAAATAACAAAGTTCTATACGAGCGCTGTCAAATTTTGACAGTTAAGTGTCAATTTTTTTTTATCTTTTTTCATATAAGGGTTTATAGCTGTAAGAATCCGAAATTTAAAAAAATTTCAGTACCTAAATAACAAAGTTCTATACGAGCGCTGTCAAATTTTGACAGTTAAGTGTCAATTTTTTTTAGCTTTTTCGTAGCGAGAGTTATAGCTATAAGAATCCAAAATTATAAAATTTTCAGGTCCCTAAATAACAAAGTTCTATACGATAGCTGTCAAATTTTGACAGGTAAGTTTACATTTTTTTTAGCTTTTTTCATATAAGGGTTTATAGCTGTAAGAATCCGAAATTTAAAAATTTTTCAGTACCTAAATAACAAAGTTCTGTACGAGCGCTGTCAAATTTTGACAGTTAAGTGTAAATTTTTTTTTAACTTTTTTCATATAAGGGTTTATAGCTGTAAGAATCCGAAATTTAAAAAATTTTCAGTACCTAAATAACAAAGTTCTATACGAGCGCTGTCAAATTTTGACAGTTAAGTGTCAATTTTTTTTTAGCTTTTTCGTAGCGAGAGTTATAGCTATAAGAATCCAAAATTATAAAATTTTCAGGTCCCTAAATAACAAAGTTCTATACGATAGCTGTCAAATTTTGACAGGTAAGTTTACATTTTTTTTAGCTTTTTTCATATAAGGGTTTATAGCTGTAAGAATCCGAAATTTAAAAATTTTTCAGTACCTAAATAACAAAGTTCTGTACGAGCGCTGTCAAATTTTGACAGTTAAGTGTAAATTTTTTTTTAACTTTTTTGTAGCGAGAGTTATAGCTGTAAGAATCCGAAATTATAAAATTTTCAAATCCCTAAATAACAAAGTTCTATACGGCAGCTGTTAAATTTTGACAGGTAAGTTTACATTTTTTTTAGCTTTTTTCATATAAGGGTTTATAGCTATAAGAATCCGAAATTTAAAAATTTTTCAGTACCTAAATAACAAAGTTCTGTACGAGCGCTGTCAAATTTTGACAGTTAAGTGTCAATTTTTTTTTTAGCTTTTTCGTAGTGAGAGTTATAGCTGTAAGAATTTAGAAATTATAAAATTTTGAGGTCCCTAAGTTAGCTGTCAAATTTTTACAGGTAAGTTTACATTTTTTTAGCTTTTTTCATATAGAGGTTTATAGCTGTAAGAATCCGAAATTTAAAAAAATTTTAGTACCTAAATAACAAAGTTCTATACGACAGCTGCCAAATTTTGACAGGTAAGTTTAAATTTTTTTGCTTTTTTGATATAAGGGTTTATAGCTGTAGGAATCCGAAATTTAAAAAATTTTCAGTACCTAAGTAACAAAGTCCTATACGAGCGCTGTCAAATTTTGACAGTTAAGTGTCAATTTTTTTTAGCTTTTTCGTAGCAAGAGTTATAGCTGTAAGAATACGAAATTATAAAATTTTCAGGTCCCTAAATAACAAAGTTCTATACGATAGCTGTCAAATTTTAACAGGTAAGTGACAATTTTTTTTTAGCTTTTTCGTAGTGACGATTATAGCTGTAAGAATCCTAAATTGAAAAAATTTTCAGTACCTAAATAACAAAGTTCTATACGACAACTGTCAGATTTTGACAGGTAAGTGTATATTCTTTTTAGGTTTTTTCGTATAGAGGATTATAGCTGTAAGAATACTAACTTAAAGGAATTTTCAGTACCTAAATAACAAAGTTCTATAGGACATCTGTCAAATTTTGACAGGTAAGTGTAAAATTTTTTTGCTTTTTTTATCTAGAGAATTATAGCTATAAGAATCCTAAAGTCAAAAATTTTTCAGTACCTAAATAACTAAGTACTATACGAGAGCTGTCATATTTTGACAGGTAAGTTTAAATGTTTTTTAGCTTTTTTTATATAGAGGTTTATAGCTGTAAGAATCCGAAATTTAGAAATTTTTCAGTACCTAAATAACAAAGTTCTATACGAGCGCTGTCAAATTTTGACAGTTAAGTATCAATTTTTTTTTAGTTTTTTTGTAGCGAGAGTTATAGCTGTAAGAGTCCGAAATTATAAAATTATCAGGTCCCTAAATAACAAAGTTCTATACGACAGCTGTCAAATTTTGACAGGTAAGTGTCATTTTTTTGAAACTTATTCTGCAACCCTTAAACCCAAACCTGAAGTCACTGTTACCACTTATAAGCAAATCAATCCAAATGTATTATGAACAATTCCTATATGTTTTAAATTCTGCTCCAAATATTGATGACACGCTGTCCGTGGAAGAAGGAGACGAAGAAAATTAATAGTTAAAACAAAATGTGTTTTTATGTTAAAAATAAAAAAAAAATAAAATAGTTACAATCATGTCGTTTTGTTTCATTTAAAGGGCCAAAGTCAAAACTTAGTCAATTTTGAGAGTGGTATGTGGTATTTTTCTTGTAAATTTTGTTAAAAAAAATTTTTTTTCCTTAATAATATAAACGATTTTAAAGAGTATCACGTTTAAAGAAGAACTTGTAAAATGCTGTCAACAAATAGTTTTTGAGATCAACTTCATACAAAAAATTTAAAAACTCTTTATTTTAAAACGACCAATTTTGACATTGGCCCTTCTTGCACCAAGCCACAGAAACCATCACAATCTTAAAAAGCGCAATAATTATAATATTAACCCCCATCAAGAGGTCGTCAAATAATCGGCTATCTAAAAGGACACAAGTTTTATATACACATTGCGATGTTGCCTATACATAGGCCGTTAATTAAGCGATGATATAAAAGACAAATATACGTTAAAATATACGGCGCTTGCAGCGACCTCTTCTCGCGGGAAATGACGCGTAACTAAAACTATACGAAACTTTCATACGACCGACTAAATGACGACCGACCAAAAATTTGGCATTCGTCATATGACGTCATCAGCATCAATTTTACATGGTTTGCTATTTGACGGCCATATATGGCCGTCAAGTGCACCTGGCCGTCAAATTGAATGTAAAATGACAATGTATGGTCGTCGAATTGATAGCGGGATATATATATATATATATATAAGATCATATGGGCTAGCGTGAGAAATATAAATAAAATAATATCATTATTTCTATTGAATTGCATAATTGTCCCAGTTTCTGAACCCACACAAACTTATGCCCGGGAGAAATTTGCGGTTTCTTTTAAATTAATATATATTTTAAACATCACGTCTCAATAAGAATACCGACACGTTTTAAGTTCGAAACAACCACTTATTATTGCGTGTAAAAAAAGACGTTTTGGTTAGAGCCATTATTTATTATGCAAAATATTTTTTTAATAAGCCATTTAGTGAAATCAAACCAAACAGTTCCATACAAAACGCCATGAATTCTCTAGTATTTCGACAGATGACACCAGGAATTTGTCATCGATCAGCCGATATTGGGACATAATAATATCCCTAGATAGTGAACCGTAATGAGCCCAAACGGCGAATTATGAATTGAGTTTTTGTTACATTTTTGATTACGTTTTAAAAATGTTAGGTGGTTTTGGTGCCTTTCATGTTTACTTTACTTTTGTGTGGCCAGTAAGTGACTAAAATTATTATTCGTTTGACCGAAAAATTTCAGGTTAAAATTTAATTTTTTTATACGTTAAATGATTATGGATCTAATGATTATTGTGTGCCTTGCACGTTAGTTGATGTCATCGATAAGTAGTAAGTTTCATTTCATCTGAACGCCGTTTTTGTTGGAAAGTTTTTGGAATTTTTCTTCTTAAAATGTCTGTTCGTAAAGGTTAGGTTCTAATGTATAATATTTGCATTATAAAGGTTATCATTACCCGTTTCAAGAAAAATAAGTGGAAATGATGTTTCCGACTTAGGTAGGTACCTACATCCCTGGCTCTATGCCATAGTCTTAAAAATAAAAACAACTTTTCTTATTATTAGCATTTAAAAATAAAAATGAGCTACTTGAATTTAATAGTATATTAAAGTATAAGTGGATATTAAGGTCTTTAAAACACGCGCTATTTTGCAAGCACGACGGCGCAGCCGGAGTGCTTGAAATAAAGCAATAGCTGTAAGAATCCCAAATTTAAAAAAAATTCAGTACCTAGATAACAAAGTTTTATACGATACCTGTCAGATTTTGACAGGTAAGTGCCAATTTATTTTAACTTTTTTCGTAGCGAGGGTTAAAGCTGTAATAAAACTAAATTAAAAAAATTTTCAGTACCAAAATAACAAAGTTCTATACGACAGCTGTCAAATTATATATACTTAAATAGTAATTCTTATATTTTATAATTTGCTACCATTTCTATGCTGTTTAGGTATAGAACAATATATTTGAAAAAAAGTAGTATTTGAGATGACCTAAACGAATATCCAAACCAAAATTATATCGGACGCACCCAATTCGATTTATTAACGATCCAATATGACCCTACATTGATTTTAAAAAAATCAAAAAAATTACTTCCCAACTTTCGATCGCGTTCGCAAACAACAGTGTTTTGTAGCCCAACGTCGTCTACATGTCGAAAAAGTTTAAATCGATTAAAATGATTTTTGCCACCTGTATCGCCCTACAACGAAAAAAAACATATTTTTTAACTTTGACTTTAATAACTTTTTTCCGGTACACCTTGTATATTTGAAATTGTTCCCAGAACGTGCCCCGACTATTCCTCTCTACGTCCAGAAAGTTTAAATCGTTTTGCTCTAACCGTTTCCGAAAAAAAAATTCGCGAATATCGAAATGTCGAATAACCTTCTACCACGTGGCGACGGATTATCAATGTCGAAACGCCATCTTTAAAATCGAGATTACAACCATTTCTGAAACATTTTGGGCAAATATTTTGGTCAGTAAAATTAGCAGAAGGTTCAAGGTAGATACTCCACCCGATTTAAAATCTGGAAATGTTCTTATTATTCTAGCAAGTCACGCTGAAAACACCCATTTTTCGCCATTTTTGACAGCCGGATTTTTAGAATTAATAATTAATTTAGATACATCAATATCAAGGCACTCTTAGTCAAAAGTGAATGGTGTTAGAATTTGTAAAGATTGCCTGTTTCCGCACCCAAAAAAGCGACTTTTCTCAATTTTGCGAATATATTTTAATGATTTTGAATATGTAGAGGTGTTGCGAAGTAATCAGCGCATTTTTTGAGAAAAAAATAAAACGGTTTTGTTAAAAATTGAATAAGCTACAGTCGATATAGTAAAAAAAAAGCTGCCGTTTTTTCCGTATTAAAGATAAAGAAACGAAAAACTAACTCTTAAATACAATTTGACGAGCTCTATCCGCTAAAGTTTACAACGTTTCGATCAAAAGTCGTTTTCAGTACGAAAAAAAAATAAAAACCGTGAAAAAATCAGGCCTAACTTTATGATTTCCACTTTCTTACAACTTTCGGCAATTTCCATTCCAGTTAGGTATAGAACGATATATTGGAAAAAGGTAGATTTTGAGATGGCCTAACCGATTATCCAAACCGAATGTCGATTGGATGCACCCAATTCGACTTATTAGGGATCCAAGAGGTACCATTTTCGACCAAATTTTGACTTTGAAAAAATCAAAAAAAATACTTCCAAACTTTCGATCGCGCTCACAAACAATAGGGTTCTGTAGCCCACGGTCGTCTACGCGTCGAAAAAGTTTAAATCGAAAAAACTAATTTTTGTGGCCTGTATCGAATGCCAACGAGATCCCGATATTTCTCGACTTTAAAAATTAATAACTTTTTTCCGGCACACCCTGTATATTCCAAATTTTTACACAACGTACCCCTACTATTCCTCTCTAAACCCAAAAAGTTTCAATCGTCCCACTCTAACCGTTTCTGAGAAAAAAAATCGCAAATGTGAAAATGTCGAAACTGACGGCGGCGGCGACACCGACAACATACATACATTATTTTCACCGAAGCGCCGTATAACATATCGCGGTTTAGCGCGATATGTAACTATTCAATAAAATAGCACTGTAATGAGACTGGTAAATTACTTTCATATTTTATTTAATCTGAGTCGATTTTGACACATATCTTTTACTTGAATGGATACATACTTCGGACCTAAATGCTGTTCGGTAATTCCAAAGATTTTACATTGTTAATTTTAAAATTCAATAAATAATTACTTCATTTTTGCTCATTTAATAGAAGCCTGCTAGAACGAAACTTGCAAGAAATCCACTTAAATCATTTGAATGTGAAATTGTTCAAAAAATATATATACAACGCTAAGTTTAGTATAATGTATGTAATATACCAATATTAGGCAACAGCTCAAAACCTTTGGAACGTTTTCAAGTGGGATTATATACACAAAAATATACCTACGGTATATGATGTTACAATTCCTTATTAATGTCTAAAATAAACGCAATGCTAGATTTTCGTTTCTGACAAACATATCTGATGGCTTTATCACATACGACGTCGTTCCATCCAGCTCCAGCACTTGTGGAAAACAACAAGGACAGACAGTTTTCATTTCCACCCCAGTTGTCCGGATAGTTTACAAACCATTTGGTATAAGCAAGAGGCTTTCCAGTGTTCAGCCAGTAAAATTTATCTTTGTCTCCAATTTTCTGGGCAAACATCCAAAATCCGGTATAATCATCATCTAAAAAAATATATATTATACAGGGTGTCCCGAAATTAGCTGACAATATTTTAAGGGGATAAAGTACATTCAAAAATAAGACTAAAATCTTCTATTAATATACCTTCAAAAACGCTTCGCTATGGGGCTAGAGCCCCTCGAATTGGAGCTATGACAAGCAGTTTTTTTACAATATCTCAGAAACCGATTAGGGTATCAAAACAAAATTTGATACATGTTTTACCCATAGCTAGACGCAAAAAATAGTTTAATTAGCTTAACTGTATTTCTTCCAGTGGCGTCCCACTGGGTAGGTAGTTGGGAGAATATTGCCCTAAGTTTTTTATTTGTAGGATTTTTTAACTTTATGTGAAATTTTTAGAAGCCTTGATGTCTTTTGTTGAAAAAAGGTACTCTTGCTTTATTGCGGTAGGATTCACCATTTTCCAGTAAAATCGATTTTAAAATTTTCGGTTTTTTGAAATCCAGTGAAAAGGCTAAGGTTTTTTTTTGCATATCTCAGAAAACACTTAATATTAAAACATGAAATTTATTAGTAGTTCTACTAGCGACAAATAATAATAATACATAATCAACTTGGGGATTTATTAGATAATGTGCCACTGGATTTACGTTTACGGCACTTCTTTCAACATGATGGGGCACCAGCTCACTACGGACATCAAGTGAGGAATTGGCTTGAAGAAAATTACCAGGTGGATTGGTAGCCATAGCCTGGCCACCAAGATCACCTGATTTAAATCCCCTTGATTATTATTTTTGGGGACACATGACTAGTACTTGCTTAAGAATTAGTTTCCCGTGTTGTTCACAATCAAATTTGATTTGCAATTTGTTATTCCTTTTTGTTTTATTTTAAAACTCTCTTAAAATCTCCATGAAAATAAATATTTAAAAAACAAAGGAATCTAAAAATATGTTTAATTTAAAAACGTTACATTCTGTCAAATTACAATAATAGAAGGTTTTATTAACAAAAAATTAAAAAAAAAAAAATTACATTAAAACTGTGAAATTAAAAAAAAAATAGTAATATTTACTTAAGGCTCCACCCCGTGCGACGTCACTGGAAAAATATTTTAAAGTAACATCCGTTAATACATATGCCTTGTCGCTAGTAGAACTTCTAATAAATTTCATGTTTTAATATTAAGTGTTTGCTGAGATATGCAAAAAAAACGTTAGCCTTTTCATCGGATTTCAAAAAACCGAAAATTTTAAAATCGATTTTACTGGAAAATGGTGAATCCTACCTCAACGAAACAAGAGTACATTTTTTTAACAAAAAACTTCAAGGCTTTTAAAAATTGTAAATGAAGTTAAAAAATCCTAAAAATAAAAAACTTAGGGCAATATTTTCCCAACTACCTACCCAGTGGGACGCCACTGGAAGAAATAAAGTTAAGCTAATAAATCGTTTATTGCGTCTTGTCATGGGTAAAACCTATGTCAAATTTTGTTTCGATACCCTAATCCGTTTTTGAGATATTGTGAAAAAACTGCTTATCATAGCTCCAATTCGAGGGGGCTCTAGCCCCATAACGAAGCGTTTTTGAAGGTATATTAATAGAAGGCATTAGTCTTATTTTTGGATGTACTTTATCTCCTTAAAATATTGTCAGCTAATTTCGGGACACACTGTATAGACCTTCTTTTACATAACGTGTTAATTTGGAAATGACAGGCTGATATTATAGGTACACTAAAAATTGTACAATTTATTTAAGGCATGGGATCGATTAATGAGGAGATAGATCGCAACAATTTTGCACAAAGCAGATGGACAGAGCTAACAGCCCTGTAGCATCTCCAAGCAATTGTGGCCCCTACTTGACAACAGGAAAACGGCAGCATTATTAGAACACAATCGGAAAGTCCTAAGAAATACCACTGTGCATAGTTCGTTCGTTCCATTTTCTTTTTGGTACGCATACCGAACGTAAGCAAATACCAACACTTCAACAGAAAGATGAAGAAGAGGAAGGGCGTATTCAACATTTCTTCTATGAATGACCGAGCCTCGCAAGAACAAACTTTAATGCATTGGGCGAACTATTTTTTAATAATCTAGAAGAAGTAAGCACCTTATACCTGAGTCAAGGACTGTATAAAGAGGTCGGGACGCTTTGGCGGGGGCCAAGGCGGTTAGAGTGACTGTGGGAAGACTCTGGGGTAGGCAAAAAGGATCGCCGTTGGTCTAGTTGCCAGGTTTCGGAACCTCCCCTCAATTACTACTACTACTACTACTACTACTACTACTACTACTACTACTTATACCTGAGTCGACTTACGAAGTCTATCAACAGTAGTGGCTGGTTTGAATGAGCTACCAATATCCTTTTGAATTATACGTCGCGCTAGTCATCAGAGAGTTGAAGCGGATGTGTTCTGCGAAACAAAACGGACTACTTGAGTCTGTTTGTAATTACTAGAAGTCAGCCACTTTTATCTAACTTTTAACCTAATACAAATAAATGTTTCTTTATGACAAAGAAGTATAGGGGGTGGGGAAGGAGTTTTGGCCTCTCCCAAGGACCCAGAACCCAATTTGTCCTGGGTGTCAGGAAGAGGAGACACCGCTGCACTTTCTGGGGGTGTGAGGCTTTGGGAAGACTAAGATGTCTTCAACTCAACGGTTCTACTGAGAGAGGAAATTATTGCCCTCACCTGGACGGATATTCTGTCCAGGGTGAAATTTTTTGACTAAATGAATAAATTCTTTGTTAGGTACCGAATATATTAAAAAATATATAGAGCCTATCATAACCTTATATAAATAATATTTTCTCCAATGTTTAATGGCCAACATTGCTTTGCAACTTTACCTGGTTTAATGAGGGGTTTTAAAAAAATTTCCAGCTGATTATTCTGCCCTAAAGTCATTACACTAACTGGTTCCATTCCAAGTTGTTTACATCTTATAAATCCGGTATAAAAATCTACCTTTTCGTCTGAAGCCCAGTAGGTGACATCGTCTTGTTTGTAGCCCCAATTGAGGTTGAGTGTAGCATTGCCTTGTTCATCACCTGCCTCTCGCTTTTGCTTTTGCCACGATGAGTAATTCTATATGATAAAGAAAAGGAAATTTAGTTCTGTTCAAATTTATGAAAGGCACTATAATAGCTTATATCAAGAAATACATACATAATATGCCATTTTTTTATACATTTTAAAAAATTCATTCACGCTAGAAATCATTAATAGAAAATTATTTAACGTCTATAATTATTTATTACATCTTTAGGAATTATTTTTACCCAATACCACTGGTATCTAAAAATCTTATTACATGGTAAGCAGTTTAATTATTTAGGTATGCCTTATACTCCTTATAGGTACCTATCCAGTGATAGATACCAAAGGTTAATATACATTGTACCTACACTCCTGGAGCCAACTTAAGATATTAAACTAAGCTTCACAGAACAAACTATTTGATACACCCCATTTTTAAGTTTTTCATATGGATGTTTTAATTTTTAATTTATTGCAAAATTGTTTCTTCCAAAGCCTGTATTCCACGGGCCAAGTTCTTGGCCAAATAATTGTTAAAGTTAATCTTTAATTTATTTCCACGTGTAACAACAGCTGAAATTTGCCCCGAGTAGGTATATACTTGCCACAATTTATTGTCTTGAAACTGGAACTTGTCCAAATTTTTTTTCAAGTTGTGGAAAAACATAGTGACTTCTGTTGTTTTTCGTGGCTGCTAACCTATCAAATTTTAAGGTTAAAAATCGTTTTTAATCTTTTGTTTCTAAAATTTATTTTAAAATGATTCGTCGTCGTGTTTTCAGTTCAAAAAGTCGATTAAAGTTACCTTATCAAACAAAACAGCAATCTTCGATGTTACCACTTACCTAACCACAAGTCAAATATTAGGTAACATCCTATTGATTTTCCAAAAACGTGGGTACGTGTCAAGCAACATTTTCAAGCACAATTTCTTGTTCAAGAATTTAGAAAAGTGGGTAAGAAATTGGCACGTAAATTACGGGCTTTAAACCTCGTAACTAATGAACACACACGTCATAAGTAATAAGAAATAGGTACCTCAAAGAAATCGTTTAAATTTTCCTCAGCTGCCTGTTGTTGTTTACTATCGTCCACACACACAATTAACACAAATAATAGACATTTTAAAACTGGTCCACTCATTTTACTAGTACGTATTATCTTCAAACAATGTAACAAATATATTGTCTTTACTAAAAGAATGTTGTTATGCTTGTGAGCTTGTCATAAAGAAGTTAGCGAATTCACTAGCGAAGCAGAGGTTAACCGGTTTATCCGTGACGTCACTTAGTAAGAATAACTTAACACGCGTATAACGAAAGTAATAATTATTAAAAATTTGGAATGAAGCTTCCGCTGAAAGTAGTTAATGCTTTAAAATTATGGTAAATGTGATAATTATTTCATAGCTTTTGATCTTTTAAGATTTGTATGCTATGGAGTTCGTATCTAGTATAAACACGGGAAGATTACGCTGATAGGTACTAAAGCTTTATACAAATCCACTTATTCATAAAATTATTATTTAAACCCAAATTACTCGGGTACCTGAAACAAGATTTCAATTCTTTGAAAATAAAATTTGATACTACCGATTTATTACAAAAACTTGTAAAGTGATTGACCGACTGATTCATTAACGCCCATCCCAATTCCAAATTCTAGTAGATATCATGAAATTTCGAGGGTATTTTCTCCTTATAACGTAGGCATCCACATCCACAACCCCCTTAGCGGTTGTATGTGGACATGAGTTGAAATTTTTATTGAAATTTCTGTATCTCAGAAACTAAAACTGGCGGAGGTCTAAAAATTGATATGTGAGTTCCTTTCATAAAACAATAATAAGTCGTGTTTCGTCATTTTTTCAAAATTCACTTAAGGGTTGAAAGAATGGTAGCCTATTTTTAGGGTAGCTGTCTATGTAAGTTGGCGGCATATGGGAAACTTTTTTATTATTAATTTTACGAAAAAAAGTTATTCTTCATAAAAAGTTCTGCATGAACTAAAACCTAAAATGCAACCATTAAATATCGAAATTTTCCAGTCATATACGAGGTTTGTCAAAAAATGTGAATTTTTCCCAAGAGTAAAGAACCTTTATTTTTGACATTATCAAAAATTGTTATTAAAAAAAGTTGATCAGAACTAAAAACCACGTCTAAATATGCAATAACACGCATTAAATTAATTAAATAATTAAAAAATTAAATAATTAATAATAAATTAATAAAATAATGTTTCAACATAAATGCGTATAATTGGATATTTAGACGTGGTCTTTAGTTCTGATCAACTTTTTTTAATAACAATTTTCGATATTGACAAAAAGAAAGGTACTTTACTCTAGAGCAAAAATCACATTTTTTGACAAACCTCGTATACGATTGAAAAAATATAACATCTGATGGTTGCATTTTAGGTTTTGGACTATGCAGAGCTTTTTATGAAGAATAACTTTTTTTCATAAAATTAATAATAAAAAAGTTTTCCATATGGTTCCAACTTACGAAGACATACTGTATCTATTTTTTATTGATAACAATGATGAATCAATATTTTTGGTATTATTTTCATGAAAAAAACTAGGAAATAATATTTTTTTTTGAGGAGAAAGAAACAATGTTAGAAAGCACGAAAATATTTTTATTTTAAAAGTAATAAAGGTTCTATTCAAGGGCGTCCGAAGGGGGGGGGGGGGTAAGGGGGTGCGTTTGCCCCCCCCCCCCTGGCCCAAGTAGATTTGAGAATGAGAAGGAAAGAAAAACACAAAGTCTTCCTCCACAAAATTTAATAGAATAAAAACTCTAGTTTAAATGGTCTCTACATGTTTCGAATGTAGAAGCGTTCATCATCAGGAGACAGAAATCTATTTTATGCTGATGGTGTTAGCAAAAGAGAAAATTAGAACCTTAATGGAGCTTTTATGGACGTAAAAAACTTAGAAAAATATTTTTAAATGTATGGCATGAAGACAAATGACAATGGTTGAACCATACTGAGCATTCAAAAAAGTTATTAAAGTTATCCATGTTAGAATTACTGGAACATTGCAAGTTCTATCCAGCTATTGGTCAGGCAATTGCGATAGCAATTTATTTACCTCCAACTACATGTACAGTCGAAAGATCATTCAGTACTCTCAAAAGAGTAAAAACCTGGATTCGCTCGACTATGACTGAGCACCGATTGGACGGTTTATGTACGATGAGTGTTCATCGCAAATTTGTAAAAGAAAAAAATACATTTAATTGAAAAATATTTGATGATTTGCAAAATATTCAAGAAAATTAACATTTCTTTTCTCCAATAAATCTGAATAACTTATAAGTTTTTTGTTGTATTTTTTTTTGTTATATTTGAACATTTTTAAATATTTTGTTTGGCTATTTTTTGTTATTTAACATAAGTATTAGGTGTTTTGCTCTATTCTTTTATTGAAGGTTTGTTGAAGTGCTAAAAACAAAAATAATTCCAATTATGATTTACCCCCCCCCCCCCCCAAGGGCGGATCCAGGGGGGGGGGGGGCACTAGGGGCAAGTGCCCCCCCCGAGCGCCCTAAGAACCGAAGAAATATGACTTATCGATTGCATGCATGCATTCGTCGATGCGCCGAAATACCTCCCTACAACATAAATAGTGCCCACCCATGCATTCTTATGACATTTCGGCGTGGTCCCAAAAAAATTCGCCTGCTGCGCTATTTACCCTACACGTTGTCTAACCTCTTGTATAATTCAACTAAATAGTGCCCCCCCCCCCCCGAAACTTCTCCCTGGATCCGCCCTTGCCCCCCCCCCCCTTGGAAAAGTTCCTTCGGACGCCCTTGGTTCTATTGGGTAGTTTCTGTGGTACCTGCTGCTTTATTTCGAGAGCAAATTTATATCAACTAAATTGCGCGTGCGAAGCTGCGGGTCAAGCCGCTAGTCGAATGCGAAAGTATGTGAGTATTAAGGATATGTTTGGATTTAAAGAATTAATAAGAATAACATTATTATAGATTTATACAACAGAACTAAAATCACATACAGAGATTACCTAAAATCTAAATTTTATTAAAGCATTATAAAATGAAAGTACTTAATATCTGCATTATAGTATATTACCTATATTACCCTTAATCTTAACATATTGTTAGTTTTCATCCCCTTGAATTTTACAAGACTTGGGAGCTGTCAATTTTAAAGAACGATAGTTCTTAGTCGTATTGTAAATGTGAAAATTACAAAAATATTTTATTTATATAACTGTAACTTCTGGCTATTTATTGAAGAAAAAATTTTAGCTTAAAAACTAGTCTTTCGGATTTGGTATTTTAATACCTATTAACATTGACAGTTCGCATAATCGCTTTTAATCGCCACATGCAGTTATACGGTTTACTGAAACCCTCTAAAATGTTATTATTGAATTTATTTCAAGATATATTTGTTTATTTTAAAATAATAAAGTAATTTTTGTACATTTGACTTTTGTACTATTAACGTATAATATTTGGTACCGGTACCGATATAGAAATTAAAAAAAGGTAAAAAAGACTACATAGGTAGATACCCTTTATCTCCTAACTGATACATATTATAATTCTTTATTAATATCTAAAACAAACGCAACACTTGATCTACGTTTTTGACAAACATATTTCATTGCTTTGTTGCATTCAACGTCGTTCCATCCTGGCCCCGCTGTTGTGGAAAACAAAAAGGACAAACAGTTTTCATTTCCTCCCCAGTTGTCCGGATAGTTCACGAACCACTTGGTATATGCGAGAGGCTTTCCAGTGTTCAACCAGTAGAATTTATCTTTGTCTCCCACTTTCTGAGCAAACATCCAAAAGGCGGATTGTTCTAAAAAATATTCAATAAATAAACATCATGGGACATAGATAACTCTAGTCACAAGATTACAATTGTACATGAGTTATTAAACAGGTCCTGGTAAATTTTAAGGCATGTTCACAAAGAATTATTGTGACAATAATAACACTTAGACATAGACGTAGACATATTTATTTGACCACATTTTTTTAAATTACAAAATGTAGCAAGTCATATAAAATATAAAGCCTTCCTGGTATTTAACTAAATATACATATATATTTAAACATAATTGTATAAGAACAGCATACACAAACGTTATAAACCAACAGAAATAAGAAAAGAAGAGTTAAAATTTGAATGTTGATCTTTGTGAATTAACAACATCAAAGTATTCTACCACTGAGCAGAAAGCATGGGATTCAAGGTTTATTAATTACATCTTTAAATTTTTTAATATATTTAAATATTTCTCACACTCTCAATAGGAAAAATGGTGAGTAGTATCTGTATACAGTGTGAGTTTGTAACTTGGAATAAATTCAGTATTTCCAGGTATAGTTTTTTTTTCGGAAAAAGGCATGGGCACGGGCATTATTGAATTTTGAAACCTAATTTCGATACTAAATTTGCCCATATTTAACTAGCTTCTCGTCTAAACTGGTTCTAAACCTAATTTAGATACTAAATTCCAAATTTAGCTAGCTCTGAGTCTAAACGGGTGTTAAACCTAATTTAAATACTAAATTTGCCCAAATTTAACTAGGTTCTCGTCTAAACTGGTTCTAAACCTAATTTAGTTACTAAATTTGCCCAAATTTAGCTGGCTCCGCGTCTAAACTGCTTTTAAACCTAATTTAAGTACTAAATTTGCCCAAATTTAGCTAGCTTCTCGTCTAAACTGGTTTTAAATCTAATTTAGATACTAAATTTGCCCAAATTTTGCTAGCTCTGAGTCTAAACTGGTTCTAAACCTATTTTAGTTACTAAATTTGCCCAAATTTAGCTAGCTCCGCGTCTAAACTGGTTTTAAACCTAATTTAAGTACTAAATTTGCCCAAATTGAGCTAGCTCCTCGTCTAAACTCGTTTTAAATCTGATTTTGATACTAAATTTGCCCAAATTTAGCTAGCTCTGAATCTAAACTGGTTCTAAACCTATTTTAGTTATTAAATTTGCCCACATTTAGATAGCTCCGCGTCTAAACTGGTTTTAAACCTAATTTAAGTACTAAATTTGCCCAAATTTAGCTAGCTCCTCGTCTAAACTGGTTTTAGATCTAATTTAGAAACTAAATTTGCCCAAATTTAGCTAGCTCTGAGTCTAAACTGGTTCTAAACCTATTTTAGTTACTAAATTTGCCCAAATTTAGCTAGCTCCGCGTCTAAACTGCTTTTAAACCTAATTTAAGTACTAAATTTGCCCAAATTTTGCTAGCTCCTCGTCTAAACTGGTTTTAAATCTAATTTAGAAACTAAATTTGCCCAAATTTAGCTAGCTCTGAGTCTAAACTGGTTCTAAACCTATTTTAGTTACTAAATTTGCCCAAATTTAGCTAGCTCCGCGTCTAAACTGGTTTTAAACCTAATTTAAGTACTAAATTTGCCCAAATTGAGCTAGCTCCTCGTCTAAACTGGTTTTAAATCTGATTTTAATACTAAATTTGCCCAAATTTAGCTAGCTCTGAGTCTAAACTGGTTCTAAACCTATTTTAGTTATTAAATTTGCCCAAATTTAGCTAGCTCCGCGTCTAAACTGGTTTTAAATTTAATTTAAGTACTAAATTTGCCCAAATTTAGCTAGCTCCTCGTCTAAACTGGTTTTAAATCTAATTTAGAAACTAAATTTGCCCAAATTTAGCTAGCTCTGAGTCTAAACTGGTTCTAAACCTATTTTAGTTACTAAATTTGCCCAAATTTAGCTAGCTCCGCGTCTAAACTGGTTTTAAACCTAATTTAAGTACTAAATTTGCCCAAATTTAGCTAGCTCCGCGTCTAAACTGGTTTTAAACCTATTTTAGAATAACATTTCAAGGTGTGTTATTTTTTATAAAAAAAATATTGATACAGTGTGTCCAAAATTAGAGATAAGACGATATAAAGTTTTTAAACGGCAACCCAAGTTTCGTATTGCCTATTTTTAAGTGCATATTAAGTTATACATAAGCACCAAATTTCAAATTTTTATTTCTTGTCTAAGATATTAAATAAACAAAAATTAATTTAATTGAAAAATAAAAAAATCCGTTTGTCAATCTTTAACACTTTTTCATCAATAAATGCTCATAACGTTGTCTATTCACCATTTGGTAATAAGATAAACACTAATGTCTTTTTTTATTTATAATTTAGTACTTATGTATAACTTAATATTTACTTTAAAAATAATCAATAAAAAACTGAGGTTTCCTTTAAACAAATTATCGATATATATCTAAATTGGGACCCACTCTGTCAATATATTTTTTATACAAACTTAAAATGTTAATACCCGTGAACCAGGGCCGTAGCCAGGCTTGAATTTTAGGAAGGGCCGTTAACATTTCTGGAAGGGCGTACTTATTAAACTTTTTTTTTTTATTTTAGTAGGTAGTACATAGGTAAGTATTTTATATAAAAATAAAAAAAAAACCAAAAATAACATAATAAATCAAAAAATATTCTAAAACACGTTTAGATAATTACAACTGTTTTAACACTTAAAACAGTTGTAATTTTCTGTTGCCTCTTTAATTACATTTTTTTAAAAAGAGTTCAAAATCTAATTTTTTTAAAAATAATATACACTCCCGTGCAGAGAAAACAGGCACTCCAAAATTTTGATTAGGTTTTAGCCTTGATAACTTTTTTATTTTTTATCCGATTTTAGTGATTTTTTTAAAGAATTGCAGATACAATTGTCAGCTTTAACGTTTATTTTACTAATCTTAAGTAACTTTGGTTATTTCACATATTATACAAGGATAATCCAAATGCTGTTTTTTTGTAGAGTCATCTATTCTTTACATTTTATTTTTTGGGTTTTCTCTACACGGGAGTGTATATAATAAAAAATAGTTTTCTTTCAAAGGCCAGAAAGATCAGGTCAGCCATCCTCTGATGTTCCATTGCCATACGTTGGGGGCGATTAATTGTTTTTTTCCAGGAAGGGCGAATTTTTCTTTAGGAAGAGCGGCGCCCTGCCTGCCCCCCCCCCCCCCCCTGGCTACGGCCCTGCCGTGAATAAGCATTTTTTCAAAAAAAACTTGCTGCTGCATTTGCTGAATTTATACCAATTTACAAACTCAGATTGTATATTTGTACACAATTTTTAAATTGAATAATTTCTATTTTATATTAGCTCAATGAGTATAAGTACCTGGTGTAACAAGAGGTTTCAAAAATTTCTCCAGTCGATTATTCTGTCCCAACGTAATAATACTAACTGGCTCCATCCCAAGTTGTTTGCATCTTATAAATCCAGTATAAAAATCTACGGTTTCATCTGAAACCCAATAAATTACGTCTTCCTGTTTGTAGCCCCAGTTTAGATTAAATGTAGAATTCCCTTGTTCTTCACCGGCCTCCCGCTTTTGTCTTTGCCATGATGAATAATTCTGAAAAATAATTAGAAACGGTGTGAAATTGTAAATTAACATTGAAATTGAACATTCGCATACATTATTTTAGTTAATATGCTCAATGCTTCATTACAAAAAAAAATTTAACCGAGCTAAAAAATATTTGATGTGCCTATGATTTTTCACTTAATATCTCGCGAACCGCTGGACCACCAAACAATATTATTTTAGAACAAGCCAATTAAAAGTGTTTGTTTAAAGGTGGTAGACAATGAAGTAATATCAAAAAAATTACCTGTTCTATTCCATTGTCTTTATTTTGTTACTTAACACAACGTTAATCACGGATCGAATCATTGAAACTCCATAAAACAGAGCATAATTCAAACTCTTTATCACAGAGCATCGAACGTTTGCAACAATCCGGATGACCTTACTATTGAAATTTCAAAAATCAAAAAAGATTTAAAACATAATGATTACCCTGAAACCTTTGTAACTAATACCATTTCAAACCTTAAAAATCGCGAAGTAAAAACTAATACAGAAACGAAAGAGGAGCAAGCATTTCTTACAATCAGTGATGGATTTACCAGTAGGCTGAGTAGGCTGGAGCCTAGGGCGGCAGATTTTAGGAGGCGGCAAATTTGGCCCAAAAATTTTTTTTTTATCTTACAGAAATAAAAAAAAAACATTATTATATACACAAAGAAACGAGTGACGAATTGAAATTAAAATTGAGGGAAGACCTAAACCCGAACTTAACTTGACACAGACCACAAAGTGTAGATTTAGGAACTTTATTGTTATTGGTAAGTTTGATGCAAATAAAAACGGAAGATTGGACTTTACTTTTAAACAATGTACCCACTAATAAAATTTTCAATAAAATAAGTAGGTAATCATAAATTTTTTAAATATTTACTAAAAATTATTGACCACATTTGGGCGTGGTCTTAAAAAATTTTTCCCCCAAGTTAACAAGTCACGAGCCGCCACTGAGGGGCGCCAAAAATTGAATAACCTACTAGCGGCAAATTTGTAAATCCGCCACTGCTTACAATACCTTATGTCAAGGGGATTTCTGAAAAGATTAGGATAACCAAAAACTACAATATCAAAACAGCCTTCAAATCCGAAAAAACGCTTAGAAGCTTTCTTATAAAAGTAAAATCCCCCCGTAATGAAAACACAAAAAATTGTATCTATCAAATCCCTTGCGAGTGTGGCGAATCGTACATTGAAGAAACAAAAATACCTCTTCCTGTACGAGTTAAAGAACATTTGAAACATACTCAAAAAGGTGAAACTTCGAGATCAGCTATAGTTATAAATAATAAGAATAATAAAATAAAATAACCAAACAGTTTCCGCATTTTTTTTTAAAATAGTGCAACTTCACGGAGCTGTAACTCCTAACATATGTATGCTACAAAAAAAAGTTTCTACAAAAAATGTAGGAAATTTTATCTTCTTTAACTTTGTATGGAACATCTTTTGTCGTAAAAGCCACCGTTTTTGAGTTATTATCAAGAAACCAAATTTTTGTACCTAAAATCCAAGATGCCGGCCGGCTCGAGCGCATGCGCCTCGAGGTCGAAAACTTGGATTTTTCATTAGGGCCCTAAGCCTAACAACATACAAAAAATTGCTACTACCCCACCTTTTGCATTAAAAAAAAACCCACGTCCTGGACTATGATAGGAAAGTCCATATTTGTGGGTGGCAAAATTTAGATGGGATTTCCTATGGCCAGTCTGACGGTGCACCTCTCAGTATACAAGGGCGTAGATATGGGTGTTAAAGCGATTTTCGGTGTCATGGATAATGAATTTAAAGCATTAAAAAAAAATCACGGAATTAATATTGCGGATAAATTATTTTCATGGTACAATTTTGATTAGATTTTATGCACGGACGTTTTTTATTTCTCATAAATTATAATTTATTTAAAAAAAAATTAAATATAACGGTTCTAGTTTGGCGAACTAAGATGTTATAATCTTAAGCTGTTTGCAAGAAAAATGGTCAATATCTCAGCTATGATATTATTAGAAGTTACCGAATATATTATTATACATAGATTATTTAACAAAAAGTCATTGTGGAAAAACTAGGAAGGAAATAGCAACAAATAAAGTTAATGTTAAGAAATTGCAAAAAAAAAATAACAAAACTATATTTAACCAGTCAAAGTCAGCCGTTATGTTCTTGGGCTCTAACGAATTCTTTGCAAAATATAGACACCTGACAAACAAAAATTATAAAATACAGCCTTCCGTTTACTGTAATAATACAAACTGGGCGAAAGCTAATAGAATACATTATTTTTAATGAACAAATGTTTGTTTCATACTACTAAAATCCTTGGAACACATTTTTTGGATATGTGTCCGGGAAAATGTGGGAAATCTATAAAACTGCATCTGGCTTGTAGACTAGGGTCGATAATTTTTGAAACTAAAAAAAACAATAGTAGGATGAAACCCATTGGAAAAGGAAGAGAATATAACAAAAATGAATGGAAAAATAATTTACGGGCGATCCGAGGTCGGGAAGTGGAAGGGGGTGAGTTTTTAAGGGTAGAAAACGATTTATCTCGATTTCCGGCAAAACTACAAGTTCTATGGAAAAACGTTAAATAGCAAAGTTGTAGGTAATAAAAACAACTTTTGTATTTACACTTTTTTCACATACCCTCAAAATTTTTGTGAAAAATTGAAATAACCTTGGTTTTTTATTTTTATCTTTTACAAAAAATTTTTTTTTCACGGAATTTGGTGAAACTTACCTTTTTATGTCCCAAACACACTGTAATTTTTTTGATTTAAAATATTTATTTTTTTACCTTATTTTGACTTAATATCGAAAAAGCACCCTAATTTTCAATCAAAAATTCTCACGTCAAAATATCTGCTTTTTAAAAAAAGTCGGTGAGCTTTTTATTCGTTAAAATCTCTACTTATTTGGGGTGTAAAAAAATTTACATTCCTATGGTAAATGTTCTCAAAAAATGCAAAGAAACGAAAAAAGCTCGAATACGAAATTTTTTTTTAATTATTATCTACAATTTTGAGCTATTTATTAAAATGTATACTTTAATTACTCGAAAAACGTAAGATTCCATGTTACATTGATAAACGAAAAAATTACAAATCCATAAAACATAGATAACATAAACATAAATAGCTCAAAATTATTGTACTTAATGATTTTTAAAAAAAATTTCTGATTCGAGTTGTTTTCGTTTCTTTGCATTTTTTGAGAACATTTACCATAGTAATGTATATATTTTTAACACCATCAGAAAGTAGAGATTTCAACGAACAAAAACCCCACCGACTTTTTAAAAAAAAACAGATATTTTGACGTGAGAATTTTCGATTGAAAATTAGGGTGCTTTTTCGATATTAAGTCAAAATAAGGTGAAAAAATAAATATTTTAAATCAAAAAAATTACAGTGTGTTTAGGAAATAAAAAGGTAAGTTTTCACCAAATTTCGTGAAAAAAAAAAAATTTTTGTAAAAGATAAAAATAAAAAACCAAAAACTTGGTTATTTGAATTTTTCACATAAATTTTGAGGTTATGTGAAAAAAGTGTAAATGCAAAAGTTGTAGATATTTTTATTACCTACAACTTTGCCATTTATAACGTTTTTCCATAGGACTCACCCCTTTCCACTTCCCGACCTCGGATTGCCAGTAAATTATTTTTCCTATCATTTTTGTTATATTCTCTTCCTTTTTCAATGGATTTCCTACTATTCTTTTTTTTTACTTTTTACCAGTTTCAGAGGCTTCAGCCCTGGTCTATTGTTTTTTTGAACAAATTGCTTGAGATCGGGACTTCCCGATACCCACGGAAAAAACCGACATTTCGCTCTACCTACAACCCACAACATCAAAACTCGCCTCAATGATCCATTTAATATATCACGTCACCATACAGTTCTAGAGTCAACTTTTTCTAAAAACAGAGCGTTTCAACATTTGACACCGACATGTGACATTAACAGCCGATACTGTTTTTTTCCTAAACGTTCTCAGTTCAGTAAGGGGCTGTAGCAAGCTCACGCGTCAGGTTTCAGAGACTAAATTTTCTTGGAGTTTATTATTTAAGTTATGCGGTGAATAGAATAAACCAGTTTAGGTAGTTTAAATCTGCTATTTCCAATAACAAATATTTCATTTATTATCATTTGATATTATAAATTTAATATTATTAATTTATCCATCTAACTTACGGTACAACATGTTGCCAAACCTTGCGCGCACTGAGAACTAATCCAGCTGTTTTTATTTAACAACACATGGCATTCTGGCTGGTTTTATACTACATCGCGAATGTAATTTATATTATGGCAACGCAGCACACATGAAACATGCGCAGGCGCATCGCTTGTCGCTTGATTGGCTCGTAGCTACAATATTTGGGCGGCGAAACTCTTGTATGTTAATAGCGTTTTCCATTAGTATGTTTTTTACACCCTAACGTTTAATATATCGCTCGTTGAGGTCGATGTTTTAATTGTAAATAAAATTAAAGCTGTATTCTTGCAATCCATTATGCTCCGTACAAGTTTAAAATATGTTAAATGCGATGGTAAAAGAACTTAGCCCAGTCCTGTGTATGTCGCCAACATATTGACGTTAAATAACTAAGACTTAGGCAGGGTGCATAAATGACAGGTAACTTAGTCACGATACGGCGTGTTTTTAGATTAATTTGACTTTATAATATGAACGTTGTATTTCTTCTGTGATTCCCAAATAATTTAAATCTGCGGTTTAACACAGGTTCTCTAATAATAACAATTACTACATATATTTTAAAAGGAAGTTTACTTGTTTAATTAATATTAACAGTAAGTTTAGTATAAAACCTAGAGTTGTTTATAAAATATTAAAAATTCAATAAGAAACCTCACAATTATCGTTTAATTTTAATACATTTGGGGTAAGAAATTCGTAACTTAAAATAACATAGCATAGTAAGTACTGCTGCCAATATTAATGTAGGGGAGACCGGGGTAAGTTGCAACACACGCAATATCTACTGCACAATCATATTTGAATGGACACCAAACGCACCCGGCCATTCCACTGTGCACCATAGTTGATGGCCAGAAAGCGCGCAGCGACAGTTAGCTTCCAGACGTTGTTGCGCAGTGACATGTGTTTTGTGAATTTATTTTCAATTATTTGCGTATTAGTTAAGCTCTCGTAGACTGTCTGGCTTTTGTTAATAGAAAGTGATCTTAGTGGTAAGTTTTGGCTAATATTATATATGTATAATTTAACATTTAATAATTATTAAACATTTTACGTGTGCCTAAATTGCCTTTCTGAGTGTTCTGAGGAGTCTGAGTAGTCCGTTGCAACATGCCCCTTACAATGTCGCAACTTGCCCCTTACATGGGGCATGTTGCAACACATAGCAACTTTTTTTAAAATATGCGAATTAGTTTTAGTTTCTTTTGTAAAGTACAAAATTACTTTTTTAATATGTTACTTAAACATAGATCCAAGCTTTGTATGGAGAAATAACCGAATTAATTATTAATATGTGTTCGGAAAAAAAATATAATGCATTTTTGTTGCAACCTACGCCGGTCTCCCCTACCTATCAGTGACTGTAAATTTATATTATTGTATTGTATATGCTGGATTAAGTAAACACCAATGCTACTCTTCGCAGAGTTAAAAATAAAGACTTTCTATCTATCTATCTATATTGACCAAATCGTTGCATTCTATATGGAATAATGTTGGTTGTTGTTGTTATCTATTATAGGTCATGCTTGAATTTCATTATTTGATGTGTCGACAGTGGCGGCTCGTGACAAGCGAGTCAGGGGGGGGGGGCGCTGGCTTTAAATAAAAAATTTTTAAATGTCTATTATTTTCGAAAGTACGTGTCTGTTTTTTCCGAGGTTCTTCTAACTTTCTCGTTGTGAATTTTAATTTCATTAGTATAAGCACTACTTAAACAAGTTAAAATATTAGTTTGTCCTAACATCTCAAAACTTACCACATTATGACGATGTTTTGCACTATTTTCATGTTTTTTTTTTATTTTCTCTGAAAGATGTTTTAAGTCCTGCACCCCATTTATAGTCCAATTATCATCCCAGTAAAAAAAGAAGACACACGAAACAAAAAAAAGAATTTTTGTCCTCACAACCGCATATCCAGGATTTTTTATTATATATTTCTTTGTCAAACTTACGCGTAAACTGTGCCTTACTTTTACATTTTGATTGCACTTTTACTATGTTCAATTTCTAGCATTTTTCAAGTTCAAGTTTTTCACTTAAGCTCAGAGAACTAAACACAAGCTTCTGTAAATCACTGACCTTCATATTACACGACATTTTCCACTTTTATAACGTAATTAATAAATAACCCAAAACAAATAAACAAAACGTCAGCGAGTCAACGGCATCGACAGACGACAGGTCGTATCGCGATTCGCGAACAGTGGGCGCGGAAAATTGGAGCTCTCCGTGGCCGCTCGTTGTGCGATGTGTAGGTGACGTCAGGCCTTCGTCATCATGACAACCGATCGGGAAGGCGCGTTGAATCGGGACGGAAAATCGGTCGCCCGCGCTTAGTACAACCTTGAGAGCGCGCAACTCGCTTGTCTATGAGTATAGCCTGCCAGTTAGAATAGGGCTACGTTTGGTTTAAATTATTTTAATTGATTGCTTACATACATTGCGTTATTGGTTTTTTAAGTAAAGTATTTTTGGATTCTGTTTGAAATAATTGCAGGGAGGGCGGCGCCCCAGAGCCCTTCATTAACCAGCCGCCACTGTGTGTCGATAACTGGTAAATACTTTACCGAAATTCTGCTTAGCCAACAAACCATAAATGTTAACGATTGCTTTCCAAAATATTCGTATTATTTGTGAAAGGAAATGTCATTAAACTTACTATACTCAAGCAAAAAAAAGGTATACAACCGCAACTTTTTGCTGTTATCGCGTGTTGAATCGTTTATTAGCTCTCGTCTATTAGGAAGAGTGTTTATTTATTTATTTAGCGTATGGCTACATCACAGGTAAGTATATCACAAAAATAACACTTGTTGTTGCGCCTGTGATTCTCTTGAAAAAAAGAGTGTTGCAAAGCAAGCAATAATTACCTCAAAGAAAGCCTTTAAATTATCCACAGCTTCCTGTTCTTCTGATGCACTATACACATTTACACACAATATAGCTATTACACACAATACACAATTAAAAACTGAACTACACATATTTTACTCGTAGGTACTAACTAGTAGGTAACACTGAAAACTTTAAATATTTAAAAAATATGATTGTGTTCGGGTTGAAAAAATTATAAATTCAATTATAAAGATCAACCGGTTTATCCACAACGTCACCAATATAGGTACTACTAAGAACGGCGTATTTTACGCCGATTACTAAGAATGTAGTAATACTAATGGTAGATATAAAATAAATAAAGTAACTTTTTTTAATAATTTGTTATTTGACCTTTACACTTGATACAATGACATGTAGTGGAAGGGTTAGATAGATAGTAGGATTAAAATACTTTGCCGGAGGAACTATATACCAGCACATATTAATATGTACTGATATTTATTTTATACGGGGTGTCCGGAAAAAGGGAAATCAATCAGTTAACCGTTTAGTTTGATATTTAAAATTGATTTTTTTGTACAGATTCAGTACCTATTTAAAAATAGTTATTTACATTACTAGATGCGAAAGTTAATTTTTTGGTGTGAGGAGGTTTTTGAATTGCCGAGGCAAAGCCGAGGTGATTTAATACCTCCGACCACCAAAAAAGGCTTTCGCATCGTGTAATGTATTAAATTTTTTCTACTACTCTTCTCTGATCAATATATTATTAAGTAATAAACTTTGATTTTATTCAAATTAAAATGATAAAATAAGTTTTTTTTTCACCTATAAAATAATCCATGACAACTAGTTATTTGAGTACTGTCAGAGTCTGTCAGTTCGATTTTTTTGTCCTGGCACCGAAAGTATTACTTTCGTAGCTAGCAACGGATAATATTCAGGTAACTGTAACATTTACTTTCGTTTTCTTTCGTGTTGCTAAGGCCCGAAAGTTAATTTATTTATACAGTAGTAGAAAATATAATAATTTTAAATTTTATACACTGCTTTTACAGGCCCGGGCATATGGAGTGGGGGGGGGGGGGGGGGGGTAAATGGGGGTAGTTACTATTACATAACTTAAAAGATATGTGAAAAGGCCAGTTACCAAGCCGATAAAAAATATTTGCAAAACAAGAAACAAAACTTTATTTTTTTTTTATTATGAAAAAGGAAAGAAAAACACGAAGTCTTCCTCCACAAAATTTAATAGAATAAAAATTCTTGGTTAAAAAGGGTCTCTACATGGTTCGAACGTAGAAACGTTCATCATCAGGAGACAGAATGTATGTTGCTGATGGTTATAGCAAAAGAGAAAACAATGGTGGTAGGTGTCGAACCTTAATGGAGCTTTTATGGTATTAAAAGTTGTACTGATAAAATAGCATTTTGAAAGTGTTAAATTGAAAGAAAGACACAAACATACGTGGTATGTGGAAAATACTTGTAAAGGAGTCTAGAAAGACAAAAAGAGGGAGGAAAGTGGGTTTAGTAAATTACTTACTTCTAAAAAGAAGTTGTCGAACATATTTAATTGAAAGGATGTCTATAGACCATATAAAATATGTTCGACAACTTCTTTTTAGAAGTAAGTAAATTACTAAACCCACTTTCCTCCCTCTTTTTGTCTTTCTAGACTCCTTTACAAGTATTTTCCACATACCACGTATGTTTGTGTCTTTCTTTCAATTTAACACTTTCAAAATGCTATTTTATCAGTACAACTTTTAATACCATAAAAGCTCCATTAAGGTTCGACACCTACCACTATTGTTTTCTCTTTTGCTATAACCATCAGCAACATACATTCTGTCTCCTGATGATGAACGTTTCTACGTTCAAACCATGTAGAGACCCTTTTTAACCAAGAATTTTTATTCTATTAAATTTTGGAAAGGAAGACTTCGTGTTTTTCTTTCCTTTTTCATACTTTCAACTCCACTTTGAGTATGGACTATTTCTTCTTTATTTTATTATCTTCTACCCCATATTTTCTAGCTCAAATGGGAATAGAACCAAAGGAAATAGTACACAACAGTATATACAAGAATGAAAGTGAAATTTCTGTAGGAAAATGTATATTATTATTAAAAAAAAATTATATTTTTGAAAAGAATTTGAGACTGAGAGATGAGAACAAGAACAATGAAAGGCGTTTTAAATAGAAAACTGTAACAATGCCATTAATTGAAACTACTTTAGATCAAGGAAATGCGAACAAACCAAAAATAAAATTTATGAAATATGAGGAAGATCTTATTAGCGACACAGAGGAAGAACAAAAAAAAAGTATTAGCTGTGACATCTGTAGTGGTATCCCATATAGCTAATGCACAGAATTTTCAGGATGGCCTTTAGAAATGGCTGCTTTTCCATCTAAGATTAAAAATAAAATTATGATGAATATTAAGAATATTATATGGTTATCGGATAGAACTCCTTTTATACGACACCCTGTATATGAATTTCCACGATGAACTATTTTTGTAGTTTATTTGGCTTATCATACATGATGATTATGGTTCGTTGATTACGTTAATTGACATAAGTATATTAAGTATATTATTATATACAATATAATACATACATACATGATCTACCTTGACAATTGCATCAAGGTAATATTCGACGAGTGTCATATTGTGATTAGTATTGTTAATAAAACAGGATTTTTAAATATAAAACTCTACAAGAAGATAAGGACACAATTGGATATTAACAACTCGATCTGTTGGACAAAATCAACAACATCATCTTACGTTGCCAAGTAAGTATTCGAAAACAAACCGTTTACTAATTCTTTAATAAGTCAAATCATACCTTAGCAGTAGCTGATGTCAACTGACATTTACCACTTTTAAAAGTACTATTATACATAAAATAAGACCATCAACTGGCCATATTGATTTTTCCTTTTATTCTTTGAAACTAAGTACCTATACCTAGGTAACTGGCTCAAAACGTCACGTCACTACAGAGATTTAATTTGGCTAGTGTGTGTCAACCAGCGACAAACATGCTTCGATAGCTTCAAAGCTTGCAAGCGTCCTGTAACTCCTGTACCTTCTGTGTGGCCTCGCGAAGATGTTAAAAACCAACGACTATAAACACTATTGTTTACAGTTCTTGGTTAAAAACAGCATAGTTTGGCATATTTCAGTTGCACTTTTCATATGATGCCACACTTGCATGCAGACAGCAGACACTCCACTGGTGCTGACCGACTCTTTGGGAAGAAGGCCTTTAGGCTATTTTAATGTTGGAAAGCGTTTTGTATGTATAAGAATAAAAGGAAAAATCAATATGGGGTATCCTCAGAATTCATGAAAACATTTATCACTGCCAAACGCAAAATAGGGGGGACTTTGAGCAGGATTTCTGGAGCTTGAGATGGTCTCCAACCGGGTCCAGATATTGCCTGAGGAGTTGAAGAGTCTCCCCATCAATTTGATGTTAAAAACGCTTTTTATTGTTTTAAACAATTTTTAAATTTTTATTTTTATTGTATGGGCGAGTTTAAACAAAACTACTGTTTACTCGTTGTTTAATATTTTATTCTGTACCTACTTAGTACTTCAAATATACTTATATTTCCTATTGATGTATGTCAGTTTTCAGATAAATAATTTGAATTTGAATCAACTTGCTGCTGACCTCTATATAACCGTTTAAGTTTGGAAGCTAAATTATCCTTATTTTCAATGGCCCGAGGACCTCGAAGCGGCCACACACAAATGAAGACGTTAAATTACAATAATATACTCATTTATCTTTTGGTAATTCCCGAGCGTGTACTTAGGTAACGCAAGGTTCCTGCCGGCCGACATACAGGCCATCGCGTCAATCTATTAGTCAAATTGAAGTAATGGGTCAATCCAGATATTATTTATTTTTATCAATACTAATGTTATTTTATATACTTAGGCTTCTTTTATACTGGGATTCTGAATGCGAGATTCCAGTGGCGCAACCAGGGGAGGGGGGCTGCCGGGCCGCAGCCCCCCCCCGAGCTTAGAAACTTAGCCTATTCGTTTAATTGCAAACCAATTTTTCATGTCACGCCTTTTACTAATATTTTATATTCAGCCACATAATTTACATCAATCATGTTATCAATAGTGAAATTATACTACGTCTGACTGAATGGACCGACCGAAATACTTCCACTGACGCATCTGGATTACTGGCCAGCATTATATAAGTCCCAAATTTGTGATCGCACTAATGTGTACAGAAAGAATATATGCCGCAAGATTCTACAAACAGTCGATTTAAACCTTTTTTAAGCATTACAGTTAGCTAATGACGTAACAGATCAAGTTAAAGAAATAAGAGGCCTGGCAGATGATAATTTTCAAAATATTTTTAAGGAAGCTCAAGATCTACTTTCGGAATACGATATTAAAATCAGAGTACCTAGACTACCGCCAAGACAAACACAAAGATTGGTTATAAAAACCGATTCCGCTGCTGAGTATTTTAAAATAACAATTTTTATTCCGTTTTTAGATGGCCTCATAGCAAATCTCGAGGATCGGTTTTTAAAACATCGAGAAACCCTTCAAAATTTTTTCATATGATAATCAAGATTTTGATAGTTAATTTAAATGTTTTTTGAAACTTAAATCATACGGTATAATTATAATACCATAATCGAAAAGTAGATGAAATTTGCTAGAAAAAATATTAAAACCGCAGCTCGATATCTCCGTTCGTTTCTGAGTTATTGCCAAAACAATAATTTTTAAGACAAATTGCGCCCTCTAGCAATTTTATTAGAAACTATCTTGTACCATTAGATACGACAATTGAAGGTTCTTCCAAACAAGCTTAAATTTAGTAAAATCGGTTAAGTCGTTTAGAAGTTACAGCGATTTTAATGTTTACACTTTCAATAGCTTCTCCCACTCTTATCAAGTGAAACTGTAAACATTAAAATCGCTGTAACTTTTAAACGACTTAACCAATTTTACTAAATTTAAGCTTGTTTGGAAGAGAAAGGTAAGTACCTTTAATTGTCGTATCCAATGTACAAGATAGTTTCTAATAAAATTGCTAGAGGGCGCAATTTGTCTTAAAAATTATTGTTTTGGCAATAACTCTGAAACGAACGGAGATATCGAGCTGCGGTTTTAATATTTTTTCTAGCAAATTTCATCTCCTTCTCGATTATGGTATAATTATACCGTATGATTTATTTTTTCGGAGTAAAATCAAAAAATGTATTGTTATTGGAAATTGCGCCCTCTAGCATTTTTTTGAGAACTATTATGGACAACTAAATACGACTGGTCAAAGTGCATATATTTCTCTTCCAAACAGTCTTTAGTTTGCTAAAATCGGATAAGTCGTTTATAAGTTACAGCGATTTAAATGATTACACTTTCAACAGCTTCCCCCACTCTTATTAAAGTCGGTACGCCAATGAGCATAAAACCAAAATGATGCATAATTGTCCAAGCTTTAAAATGGTGTTATCAAACATATACCTTAATGTGGAATTTTCGGAGTTAGGTAAAATTTAAAAATTTACTTTTCAATTATGCCCTCTTGCGGCAAAATGCGGAACTTGAAAATTATTTCCAGAATTTTCTCATGGCCACTTTTATTATCATTTTTCTTTTCCTGAGTTTCTATGCCCAGTAGTTTCCGAGATATGGCCGCTCTTCGACCTTAATGAAACACCCTAAACCAATGCTAGACCTGTCGCCGATTCGAATCCCGTAGCCGAGCGGCTGAAATTAGTGCGATTCCGAAATTTAGAATCGCGATTCTGTTTTCGAGAAGATGCCCATCTAAACGCCTTGATTAAGCGCTACGTTAAATGTGAAGCCGAGATTCCGGAATCCCAGATACAGAATCCCAGTATAAAAGGAGCCCCGCAGTGTTCTCTTACATTTTTATACAGTAAAACGTATCCTCTTGCTGTATTACGTTCGCTGATTATTGGATGAACCCACATTCTACGTTTTCTAAGTTTTTCTTTTTTTTTACATACGATCTGATAATAACATAGCAACAGCGCTTCTTCTACTGCATTCATTTTAACATTGAACAGAAGCGTGCGGCCCTGGAATTAATCGCCTCTCCACAAAATTGCCGAAACCGCGCAAGATTAGAAAAGTATGCATTTCGAATCTCGTTAGAATTCACGTGAGATTCTAAATCCCAGATACTAAATCTCGCATTCAGGATGCCAGTATAAAAGGAGCCTAAGAGAATAAATTGAAAATTGGAGTCTGGTTACTCTGGTTATAGGAAATATGTTAGATTTTGACAAAACCACTAAAGACTAATACTAATACTAACAGTGATTTCAATATGTTCTAATTTGAAAAAATTCGGTTACAGAGCAAAAGAGAGTTTATTTTATATGGTGAACCCTTAATTAACTCTTGCATAAAGAAAACGTACTTGACCCAGCAACAGTTTTTATTTCCATCGTTATTAGTCTCTGCCCTTGATTTAAGCTCTCTGTAGTAAATACAGGGGTAATTTTTTAACATATTTCAAATGTCTCAAAGGTTTAATAGGCATAGTACTATTTTTAATAAAGTGAATATATCACTTACTCCCCATGCACTCATTTAGAAAGTCATATTAGGCTTTATTGGATAAATTCCTAAAACGTAAACTCCCCTGTATTGGACCATTAATACGTATTAAGTCAACATATTGTCACACCCCCTATTATGCGCGCCCCTTTTGCAAACACCCGTGATACAAATTGGTGTTTGCGATTATAGTTGGTCGCCTAATCGCTGTGATTTTATTACCTTGTTCAATTGTTTTGGTTTTGCTTCAGTGCATTTAAAGAATTCAGTATTTAATTAAACAAATAGGTTTTGAATTATTATTTATGAAGCGTCTTCGAGCTTTATCGCTGTCCACACTGAGACTGAGAAAAGGGGCTTTTATTACTTATAGACCAGGGCTGAAGCCTTTGAAAATGGTAAAAAGTGAAAAAAAATAATAGCAGGATGAAACTCATTGGAAAAGAAAGAGAATATAACAAAAATGAAAGGAAAAATAATTTACGGGCGATCCGAGGTCGGGAAGTGGAAGGGGGTGAGTTTTTAAGGGTAGAAAACGATTTATCTCGATTTCCGGCAAAACTACAAGTCCTATGGAAAAACGTTAAATGGCAAAATTGTAGGTAATAAAAAGATCTACTACTTTTGTATTTACATTTTTTTCACATAACCTCAAAATTTATGTGAAAAATTCAAATAACCAAGTTTTTGGTTTTTTATTTTTCTTTTACAAAAAAAATTTTTTTTCACGAAATTTGGTGAAAACTTACCTTTTTATGTCCGAAACACACTGTAATTTTTTTGATTTAAAATATTTATTTTTTCACCTTATTTTGACTTAATATCGAAAAAGCACCCTAATTTTCAATCGAAAATTCTCACGTCAAAATATCTGCTTTTTTAAAAAAGTCGGTGGCCTTTTTGTTTGTTGAAATCTCTACTTTCTTATGGTGTAAAAAATATACATGACTATGGTAAGTGTTCTCAAAATATGCAAAGAAACGGAAAAAATTCGAATCAGATTTTTTTTTAATCATTATGTACAATTTTGAGCTTTTTCTTAAAATTTATACTGTAATTACTCGAAAAACGTAAGATTTCAGGTTACATTGATAAACAAAAATTGCAAGTCGAAATATACTACTTAACAACCAAATTAGTTAATAAAGTTAATATTTAATAAGACATCTACAATATTTTGCATTTTTTGAGAACATTTACCATAGTAATGTATATTTTTTTACGCCATCAGAAAGTAGAGATTTCAACGAACAAAAAGCCCACCGACTTTTTTCAAAAAGCAGATTTTTTGGCGTGAGAATTTTCGATTGAAAATAAGGGTGCTTTTTCGATATTAAGTCAAAATAAGGTGAAAAAATTAATATTTTAAATCAAAAAAATCACAGTGTGTTTGGGATATAAAAAGGTAAGTTTTCACCAAATTTCATGAAAAAAAAAAATTTGTAAAAGATAAAAATAAAAACCAAAAACTTGGTTATTTGAATTTTTCACATAAATTTTGGGGTTATGTGAAAAAAGTGAAAATAAAAAATTAGTAGATCTTTTTATTACCTACAATTTTGCCATTTAACGTTTTTCCATAGGACTTGTAGTTTTGCCGGAAATCGAGATAAATCGTTTTCTACCCTTAAAAACTCACCCCGTTCCACTTCCCGACCTCGGATCGCCCGTAAATTATTTTTCCTTTTATTTTTATTATATTCTCTTCCTTTTCCAATGAGTTTCATCCTACTATTATTTTTGTTGGTTTCAAAAATTATCGACCCCGGTCTATTATAAGAATTCATATATTCTTTATACAACTGTTTAATACTGTATGTAACAGCAACTATCTTTACTACTGTAAGACGACGAAAATCGCTAGACCGTTGTGTAATGATAATGTCACGGTAATTTAGCCAATTGGAAATAGGAGTTAATGCTACCATAGGATGGTTTATAGCCATTAGTGCTCTGAATACTCACAGTAATTATCAAGTTCTATTGGGGGTGTAATCTGGCTCTATATACTGTATTAGTTTCGATTGGCAGTTGTAATGAAACTTGATATTATTCATAATAATATTTGCTTGCTACGGTCAATAAAGCATATACTTACCACTAAAAATGTTGTAGTTTTCAAAAATTTAACTAGCTTCTTATAGTGTGATAAAGTTATTTTCATTTAACATTGCATATGATTATCTATTATGAAACATGATTTACCGAGGTGGTAAAATTCATCCATAGCTTATAAAGTCCAATACTAGTCATGGGTTGTGCGAAATAAGAATCTTGCATGAATGCAAAGTTTTAAAAACCTTATATACAAGGTTAAGATAAATTAATTGAAACAGGTATTGGTACGATCAATAGAATTTAAATTCAGACAGGACAGTTAGAAGATTCCACGAGGTGACCTGCGCAACAAATACGTTAAAACTAATACTAGGGCGCGCGGCGATTGCCGATCGCTACGAACCCCCACCAACGTCTTGTGGATTATAGGTTTTTGGGGCCGCTGTTATGCTTTTTTGATTAAAGGGAGAAAGTGCTTTACTGGGAACAATATGGGTCGCATTGAGAAGATACAATTTATTTCTTAACAAAATTACCGTATTAAAAGTAGTTTATTATTCAACAAGACTGTGCTGCTAATGGAACTGATTACTATACCAACGAAAACACTGTTCTGGCAAATCTGGAATTGATATAACACTAAAGCGGGTTTGATACACTAGCAATTTATTTACATTATAAGGTAGGTGCGCATATTAAGGCCCACTTAACTTAAGCTGTCCTAGAAAAATATGATAAAAAATATTTTTTACTTTGTTAGGTCATTATACCATTGTCTTGGGTCTGAACTGTTGCCAAGTCACATTACAATGTGAATATACTCATCAAACCGCCTAAAAAACAATTAACAAAAAAAAAGTTGCAAAGGGCCTTATTTGGAGCCAGTATTCCAAACAAGGCCCATCGCTGTTCCAAATAAGGCCCTTATTGGGAAATGCGTATTTCTCATTAAGATAAGTTATGAAAAATGCAACAAGTTAGTTTGAAAATTTTATTGTATCCGAAATAAGTAATATAATGAGTAATAAGCCATATAACAAAAGTATTCCTTAAGTTTTAACAACTGAAAATGCGTTTTTACTTATAAACAAGATGGGCATAAAAATCCTGGCTCTACGTCTTTTTTTGTTAGGCCTATGCATTCCTCATGTACATATCTAAGGCACATTGACCTAAGTCTCATATCCATTACTTTATCCTGGTCGCATAAATAACAATACCACTTTTCAACCACCTTCCTATTTTGAACAACTTTTTTTTATTTTTTCTGTTGTTGCTGCTCCCTTTTTCGTCGCTCCCTTTTTTGCCGCTCCTTTTTTGTGCTGCTTCCTTTTTATCTTGTTCTTTAAACAAATGTTTTGTAACTCCCTGGGCCCTATAATTTAAATACTTTTTCCTTGGAGTTATCTTTTTTTCTTCCATGTCAGGCGTTGGTAGGATTTCTTTGAAGTTCCCTTTTAAAACTTTCGGCATTTTCGCACTCCTGTCGGAAAAGCGTTCCTCACCTTCCGACGATAAAGTATTGTGAAGTGAATAGTCGGTGTCGTCTGACGAAGAGCTGGAAATTTGGTGTTAACGTTTGTTACTGCCCAGACCACTTAGTCCAGGCTGACTTTCGGACATGACCGTGGTATTAGCTTTATTCGTTACTACCAAGGTTTTCTTCGTAACAATTTTTTGTTTTGAGGTGAATAAGTTAGAAACATCATTTTGGTTAGGTATTATCTGATATTCAAAATTTTCTTGCCCTCCTGCATTTTCATTATGTTGGTTTTCAACTGTTCGTCTGGCTGATATTTGTGATGGGGCAAATGCTAATTTTTTTTTCAGTGCTCCCAGTAATTAAATGGAATGCAGTGCTCGCTGTCCTTACCGCCATACCATTTCGAACTGCTTCCATTGCTTCTTTCAATTATTGAGCATCAGTCCATAAAGCCCTCTTTCTTGGCATTTTATTTAATCTGAAAGACAGCAAAAATACAGATTAGATCTAAATTATCCAAATAAGGCCCGGGCCTTTTTTTGAACATTTAAGAGGGCCTTATTTAGACTCCCAAGTGAGACAGGTTTTCAAGGTTAGTGTTATTTGTTTTGTCGTTGTCATTACTTTGGTAAAATATCTAATTATCCTACATACTTCTACGTACTTTAAGAACTAAATTTCAACATAACACTTACTTTTTGTTTATTCACTGACACTATAAACTTAAAATTCACGAATTTCTCAATCTTACAACAGCCGCTAAAAATATGACAAGTTGAAACAACTGCTCTTGTACGCGAAGATACGCCACTGCAAGCCGTGTATTGTTGGTGGCGTGCACTACGAGGGTAGTATTCTGTATAGGGATGTAACAAGTTTGCCGATTAAAATTAAGCGCTGTTTATAATAAACAATGGGCCCTCTTTGGACCCGGGCCTTAATAGGCGCACCTACCTTATTAACATTTTCCTCATTGTATGTGTTTAGTAAATTGATATAAATTTTATTACTTTATTCACCAACAAATTTGAAATCTGCGTATTTTAAAAACTGTTTTTACAAACTCACAAATTAATAAGCGGCAGTGAAATGAGACACTTAAAACGAGAACCTCGTTTTTTCCATCAGAACCAATTATCATGATCGAAATGCATCGCATGATAAACGAATCAAAAAATTCACCGAATTCCTTAAAAAATTAATAATGAAATGTAAGAACAAAGTATAAAACTTAAGTCCAGTTCACTGCTGTAGGTGAAGACAGACGCGGGGCCACCATTCGCCCGGAACAAGTCTTCAGTACTTCTTCTTCTTCTTTCGTATCTATTAATGAGTTGGGCCGGTGTCGGCATGAAACCACAAAGGCAGCGTATTAGTCACACCTGCCTGATACTTACCAGAGAGCAAAAGACTGCATTACCCACAGCTTTCTCGGACCAACCAAAAGGAATGATTTGGCATTATCATTAATAATAATACGTCGTAGCATTTGTCTTCATACGTTTGCATTTACTTGGAGTATGTCTAACTATGACCAGGAAAAATATGATTTTGGTGCCCAATGCGAGACCACCCAGTGGTGGAGTGGTGATAAATTAATCATTTGATATTATTTATTTATTGATTTATCAACGAGCTTAGCCCATTTTTCTAACTTACAATAATTGGCAAGTAATGCATATTTTGACATAGGTAAATACAATAAAATTAACAAACTAAAAATTAACAATAGTATTAACACGAATAGCAACATATCAAAGTGTAGAAAAAGATAAACGTAAACACAAGCTAAAAAAAAAATCAGAAAGGAACAACTTAATATCAGGTCACCAGACGCAGGTTTATATAAAAACTTGAAGCAGATGAAAAAAGTACAAATCGTTAGAATAATAGCCAACCTGATAGACCTATGCAGAAAAGAGTTTGAAGCATAATTTGCGCGATTAAATGGCTGATAGAAAGTAAAATTAGAACGTGTGGTGGCTGGAACAAAAAGTGGAATATTCACTAATAGATTCGGACAATGGTAAACATGGTTTAAGATATTGTATAATAATTTCAAATCATGCCTCTTACGGCGAACCTCAAGTGAAACCAGCCCCAAAACAGACTCAAGTTCAGTATAAGACATTGCATAACCGTCTGGAACTCTAAATGCTGAATATCTAAGATACTTGTGCTGGATAGTTTCCAAACTATTTACATGTGTTGAATAAAATTGACTCCATACTGAAGATGCATACTCCAGATTGGGTCTCACCAAAGAACAGTACAGAGACTTTAAGGATTGTCGACTCATAAGATCTCTCGAAGATCTCTTAATAAACCCTAACTTTTTAGTGCAATCCTCTTAATATTTGTAATATGTGGCACGAAACCAAGAGAGCGATCCAATAATATCCCCAAATCAACCACACTATCCACAAGTTTCAGTGCATTCTGCCCAATGATATATTGATATGTAGGTGGAGTGCGAGACCTAGAGAACAGCATTAAGTGACACTTTGAAGCATTACGTTCCATTCCATTTAATTTATACCAGTTCATGAGGTTGATCAAATCCAATTGTAGTAATTCACAATCCTGGAAAGAGCTGATACGAGAAAATAATTTGAGGTCATCGGTAAATAAAAGATAGTAAGAAAATTTAAAAGATTTATGAATATCATTATTAAATAGGTTAAAAAGTAAGGGACCCACATGAGAACCCTGGGGCACCCCTAAAGTAACCTCAATCACCCTCGAAGTGAAGTTATGAACCTTAACAATCTGAGTTCGATTATGTAGATAGCTTTCGAACCATTTTAGCAGAGGACCATGAATACCAAGAGACTCAAGCTTGGCCAAAAGTACCCGATGACTGACCCTGTCAAAGGCCTTGGAGAAATCTGTGTAGATAGCATGAACCGTTCCACCATCCTGCAAGTTGATTTTTTTGGGAAGATAATAAAAATTGAAGATAGGGACATGTAAGCCGTTTTGCTCCAAGACGTACTGTTAGAAAGTTAGAAGCTGTCAAAGTTCAAAAATGTCACTTTACGAGAGTCAATATCTCGGAAACTATGAAGTATAGACTAATAATGCATTTAATAAAAAATAATTATAATTTTATGTGGAATTTAAAAATGTAAAAATATACAGGGTGTTTAATTTGAAAAAAGTACATTTTTTCTTGTTCCGCTTTTTGGGCGCACCCTGTATAATTCAAAATATATTTAAAATGTGCCAGTTATCCAATCATACCTTCATACAAAAGCTTAATATCGAAAAATTTTATCTTCAAGGCATAAAGCTACTCCGCGCAATCGTTGACTCACCCGGTACAAGTTTAAAATATGGTGAATGCGATGGTAAAAGAACTTAGCCCAGTCCTGTCTCTGTTACCAATATCTTAACGTAAAATAGGCCAGACTTTAACAGGGAGCCATAAATGAGAGGTGACAGCCACGATGTTAATCATGTCAATTATTTCTTAAAGGAATTAAACAAGTAATTGTAATGGATTTTTAGTAATCGAATTTACTCTAAAGTGGTAAATTTCCTTAACCTATGTCTACGCCGATATAGAATTCTTGGTAAAACGATATGTAATGCTCCAGTGCACAACTCAATCTGGGACGTCAAAGAAATCTTGGTATCAACGACCTAACTTTTATAAATCAATATTAAAGAAGAAAAAAGACGCACTAGCTGTTAATAAATTAAGAGGTACTGAATGGCAAAACAAACCGTGTTTTTCTAGCAACTACGACTGAGACAGACCACCAGGCCAGAACAGAAAATGATTGGTACTTTTAAGAATCAGGGGTTATAATGATGTATAAGGTACCATTGCGCTCAAAAAAAAACTGGGACAAGCAATTTTATTTCCCAGCCTATTACAAATTTTCAGCTTTGATATTTAAATGTCATTTTGACAATAGGTAAATCAAAATGTGTTATTATTTGTTGTCAAAGTGGTAATACTAAATAAATATTATAAAGTGTTAACCATGCCTTCGTTAAGTGTGGAACAAAAAGCTATTATATATACGCGAGTGAGAGAACATGTTCCTATAAGAGATACTGCTGAAGAATTACATATAAGTAAAAATACCGTGCTTTTGTGTAAAAGTAAAATACTCGAGACTGGAACTATTGGAAGAAAGCAAGGTTCCGGCCGCCCAAAAATTTCAACAGAATTTCAAGATAGGGAAGTTGTTAAATTTGCGCGATTACCCCTTTGAAACAGCAATAAAAGCTGCTTAAGAAACCAATTTTCCTGGTTCTGTTTTCCTGAATGCCTTTAATCCCACCATTTTTCAGTTACCGGTAGTGCGGTGTCATCCGCATAACGTACTATTCTTTCACTTACTTTAATGTTTAACAGGCTATTAACATAAATTAAAAACAAAATGGAACCCAACACTGTACCCTGTGGTACTACTACTTTACGGTCTAGAAATCGCTATATACGTTATATATTTGTACTATATATTTAAGGCATCAGCACATCAAATAGATTATATACCACCCCTCTGATGGTAATACTTTTTAGGCGCTTCAGTAGTATTGGATGTGACACAGTAGTGTCAAAGGCTTTTATAAGATCTTAAAATGTGGCTACCGGTTTAAAATTTTTATTTTTGCCACCTCTAATGAAGATATTTACTTCTTGTAAAGCATTGTCTGTACTCACTTGGGGTTCAAACCCGTATTGGTGTGAGGAGATGATATTATTTTTTTAAAGTACCAAGGTTTCTTTTTAATGCATTTTTCTACAATTTTGTTAAGAACACTACATAATGCTATTGGTATATAGTTGTTTTCATCTTAATCGTCCAAGGTGTACCGAGTTAGTTAAATTATGTGAGTGTGATGTCAGAAAGGGAATTTTTGAATTAGGAATTTTCTCAGACACTTCATTTAAACTGTCCAACCAACTGTCAATTATATATACATATTATATGTCCAGTATATTATCAACTCGATATCTCCTTTGGTATCTGTTTTGTATACAGATCACGGATATTTCATTCCTTTGAAATACTTAAAAAATATATGTTTTTCATTAATACATTCAAAATTACAATACTTAGCTTCTGCATGGGGATCTGCTTGTTTATCACACTTAAAACCATTATAAAAATTGCAAAAGAAAGTTATTAAATGTATACACAAATTACCACATTTAGAACCAAATGTTAATCTATATAGACCGAAAGGGTATTTACACGTTCAAAACATTCATAAATTAAAAATTTGCATTCTAATTCACTCTATTATTTTAAAAGAAAAAAAATTAAACATAACACTTCAGGAGAATAAGACATTACATGATCATAACACCAGACGTTGTATAAATTATCAAACTATACCAGTAAAAAGTAATTTCGGAAAAAAATTGCTTTTATATGACGGAATAATAAAATAATTATAACAATATTCCAAAAAATATCAGAAAAATTAAAAAATTGGCAACTTTTAAAAACAATTAAAGAGATATTTACTAAATTAAATTATTTATACTATTTTTTAAATTGATTTTATTAATGAATTAAATTGGATAAAAAAATTTTTTATTGCTTTTTTTTAATGGTTATTATTTTCTATATTATTTTGTCACTTTCCATGTAATGAACTGTAAAAGTTTGTTTGGAATAAAGACATTTTGAATGTTATACCTTTTAATAAATACAACTGAAAATGTTTTTAAGATAAATTGTACTCGCCACTGAGAATGAAACCAGACCACCAGTGTCGAAGATGATTGGTGCTCTGAAGCAACAGAACAAGGTGGGTATAATGGATCTATAACCGTCTAATAAACGCTATAGTAATGCGATATATCTCAAACCTGATATAATTAAGATTTCCGAAAGGTGTTCGTTAAACACTAGGCGGTCGCACTTAATTGAACGTTTTTTAATATGCTTATTTACTAATGCATTTTTAGGTCTGTTTCAATAAAAACTCCCAGGCTAATTATTTCGAAAACTAAAAGCGACATGTACATTCTGTAAACGCCAGTTTTTAGCCTCTATAATTGGCTTCACAACTGTGTAAAAAATGTGTTTGAATAATACAAAATGTAGGTTGCGCCACGGTGCAAAGAAATTTTTCGATGTCAGGAACTTATAAATGTTGTCGATCGTAAAGATAATTAATTTTTGGTCAAATTATGTCCCATTAAAAGTTTAATAAATTCATCATGAAAGGAGATATGTTTGGGGTTAAGTTTTTTTTAATCTACCAAAGAAAAACTTGCCCCAGCAACTTTACTATTCCCACATATACCGGGTGTCCACGGAAGGCGGTTCGCCCCTCTAACTTTTTTGTTTTTCAAGATAGGGGGAATTGTATACGACATAAAACTGCATTTTTTGACAGGTGACTCAACATTATGGAACTTCCGGTTTAACCAGAAGTGACATAAACTTTATATTTTTAAATGGGACACCTGGTATATTTTTACTTTTTTTGACTCCATATGATATTCTAACTACAACGATGTGTCACTTGTCACTTTTTGTCACCAAGAAAATATTTTTTTTACAAATTTATTGTTTTATCTAGAGGGCTATAAGTACCTTAAAATTACTTATTTTAGTTCTTTAATCTTGGGAAAAATACAATTTTCCTATTTTTGGTCCAATGCTATGTGCTGCGTAAAATGTAATCTTTAAAGTTGTATAACTCATTTTTTTTTAAATGGCAACATGGTGGCTCGTCGGGTTAAGAAAAAATAGGATTTTATTACGATTATTTTGATACCATACACTATTAGGTTTCAGAAAAGCTGCCATTAAAAAACTTTAAAAAATTAACTTAGAACTTTCCTAAAATGAAGCATATTTTGAGAATAAATTTAGATTTAAATGCATCAAGTAGCCTGTGACCAGCAAAACTGATAAAACAAAATCATGCCTTGAAGAAAATTGAAATGCCAACAGCTTCTGCCCAAGTATTAGTTGTTGTTTTAAAAACATGGCATATAATAGTTTTTCAAGGAGTGAGAAAGTTGATATGTTATTATTGTCAGGCTCATTTGGCCTTTTCGGAACCAGTTTTGGGTACCTAGTAGTGCCGGGTTGGATTGCGCCGATTAAAATATCTTTGTGCGTAAAGTCGTGCAGCATCGGTTGAATTATTTCTACATTCTCCAAACACTAATAACATATCAACCTTTTCACTCCTTGTAAAACTATTATTTTCTATGATTTTTAAACAACACACTAATTTACTTTCGCAGAAGCTGTTGGCATTTCAATTTTCTTCAAATGATTTTGTTTTATCAGTTTTGCTGGTCACAGGCTACTTGATGCATTTAAATCTAAATTTAATCTCAAAAGATGCTTCATTTCAGGAAAGTTCTAAGATAGCTTTTTAAAGTTTTTTAATGGCATCTTTTCTAAAACCTAATACTGTATGGTATCAAAATAATCGTAATAAAATCCTCTTTTTTCTTAGCCCGACGAGCCACCATGTTGCCATTAAAAAAAATGAGTTATACAACTTTAAAGATTAAATTTTACATAGCAGATAGCATTGGACGAAAAATAGAAAAATTGTATTTTTCCCAAGATTAAAGAACTGAAATAAGTGATTTTAACGTATTCATAGCCCTCTAGATAAAACAATAAATTTGAAAAAAATATATTTTCTTGGTGACAAAAAGTGGCAAGTGACACATCGTTGTAGTTAGAATATCATATGGAGTCAAAAAAGTAAAAATATACCAGGTGTCCCATTTAAAAATCGAAAGTTTATGTCACTTCCGGTTAAACCGGAAGTTCCATAAAGTTGAGTCACCTGTCAAAAAATGCAGTTTTATGTCGTATACAAATCCCCCGAATTTTATTTCATTATCTTGAAAAACAAAAAAGTTAGAGGGGCGAGCCACCTTCCGTGGACACCCGGTATAGCCACCTGCATTATCTTATATCAGTGTGGGGCACGGCAGCAAATGTAGCTCTAAAACCACTAAAAACTCTTCAAAATAAAGCATTAAAAAATGTATTTAAACTTCCAATTAGATTCCGTACTAATCTATTGTATTCCCACAATAAATTTCTCAATATTGTAAATTACTATCTACAAATTTAAGGTCCTGCTTTACGTGCATCATAGTAAATAAGACTAAACAATCTGCAGTACAACTGGTAAATGTAAAAATTGTACAGAACCATCATACTAGACAAGAAAATAATTTTTACCTACCTCAAGTAAGATCAAACAAAGGCTTAAAATCAATCTACTATGATGGTGCCAAAATGTATAAAAATTTACCAGGGTCAATTAAGATGATTGCCAAACATAATTGTTTGAAAAGAAGGCTTAAAGAACATTTATTAGGTCTTTATAGGTCTATATCCAATTAACCATAAATATGAAGTATGAAAGAGTATGTTACTATTGCTATATATATTTTTTTTCTCTTCCCTTTTGTTGCACAAAGGAACAAAACTGTGATATGTAAAATTGTCTTTTTTAATATTTTAATTATCTTTGCTACTACTACTACTAATAAAAGAAATTTTTTATTGTTTTTTGTTATAGATAGAATTGTTTTTTAACAAAATATTTTTATTGTTTTTTTGTTATATTTGGAATTGTTTTTTTTTATAGAATAAGCTGATTTATGTATAAAATCATTGTATTTTGGTGAAATCAATAAAGCTCCTTTTCCACCAGTAAAAAAAAATTTAACGAGTATTTTAATTGTAAATATTTTTAATATCCTTTAGCAGATTTTAATTTAATTTTGGTAATGATAATTTTAGTGATAAAACGCTCGTCTAGCGCTAAATTATTACATCCAGTGACGTCTCAGTGGGCGCCTTAACAAATAATATTGGCAAAAAATAAGACGCCGCTGAGTTTTTGGTAATTTTTATATTTTTTTCGGACTAAGCAACTAAAAATATCTTTTTCTTGTCTGTTAAATTGTTTTCCTTGTTTCGTTTTTGAGAAATAAAAATAAAAACAATTTTATTGCATGTCTCTGGAAAACAAAAATCATTAAATAATTAATACCTTGTATCTTTTGCTATTAATCATTCCAATTATACAATTTTTCTTCTCTCCTCACACTTATGGTGCGATGTCACTAATTTAGCACTTAGCTTGCTGCTAGGTTACCTTAATATCTTGGTTTTGGCCAATTCTCCAAGAATGACCTTTTACTAGGTATACCATTATGGTGGACGTTGTTCCAATTACTTTTTGTCCTTTCCATCATCTTTTAGCTCCGTACAGACTGTTTGCACCTGTAATATCTCATTTTCCTTATTCTCTTCTCCTGGTGATGACTGTTTATACAGTCGAAACATGTAGAGATTTTACCCTTAATTAAGACTTATCCTAATATACCAGTGGGAGTGGAGGAAGACTTAAAGTGTCTTATGTCGTTCCCTTTTAATTACTTTTTAGTAAAATCAATTGCTTGACTAGCAAATGCTATAAGTAAAAGCAATCGCTAGATCTGGATATGAATAAAATTTTAAAGCGATTACTGTTTTTCTTACACCTCTGTAGCAATCAAAGTACATCCGAAGTTTTACGTGATTGGCAAAATTGGAATGGGGCTTATTAACCACAATTTTAATTTAGTTAAAAAATATTTACAACTTCGAAACTCTTACATTACACATTCGTCCATAAATCGGTTCATTATGACAATTTCATTACATCTACAAATGATTTATAAGCAATAATCGGAATAGTTAAATAGCGGAATTCCTTTAACTTTTTTTTTAAACGGCTATCAAAATTGCTGCTATAAATGAATGAAGACAAGAAGCAGAGATGTATGTTATTTTAAACGCTGCTGTCAACTCTCAGCTTCAATATAATTTATTAAATCAAAGCGACAGGCTGGTAAAAATAACATTCGTTTCAACACGACGCTTTTCTAATACGCTTAACATCAGATTATAAGTTATTTGTGTCTGATGGAGTGTGAAAGAAATAAAAGAAGTTTCTTGCCTCCTGTGAACTGGGAATTATCCTGATATTAATTTTAGGAGATCCGAAATGTTTTATACTTTTTATTTATTTAATGAATTAGCAAAGGTAAAGTTGTATATTGACCCTAATGAATAAAAATGTTGCAATTGCTTTTTCCTATAAAATCGAAGTAATTTCTTGAAAGCCAATGAATAAAAACTAAAGTAATTGCTTTTGCGTCCAGCAATTGCTTAAAAGTGCAGGAATCGCTTCTAGTCAATGCTTTTTCTTAAAAAAATAGAAACAATTGCTATCGTTTGCTTAAAATGTGATGAATAAATTAAGGAATTGCTTTTTCTAGTGTAGCGATCGCTTTAAACTTTTTAAGGTAGGTCGACCCCTGCATCATTTGCTTGGTAGCAGTCAACTTTATAGTTCTCCGCGGTATACAAGTGCGTTGCTCTTAATTTGTGTCTTTAATTATGGCTGAATATATGAACGTCCGTAAAAGAAAAATCTACAGTGTACGTAAAAATTGCAGATATGATGATTTCAGAAATATATATCGATTTGACTGCGAAAATGTTGAGTGGTTGGCAAATTATATTTTGACTGATACTGGTAAAAGGCGAGGGGCTGCACTGTCGCTTTTAAATAAGATTAAAGTCTTTCTGCGGAAATTGTCGGATCCGGGCTTTCAAAATTCTGTAGGTGAAGAACTCGGTGTTCACCAAACTACTGTCTGTACACTTCTGTAATGAATACAGTTATGGAGAAGGCCAATATTTTTATTAAATTTCCTACAAGTGCTGAAGCGTTGTGGAAGCTAAACGGTTGTTGTAATAGAGATTTATTTATGTTCCTTCAATTTGTGAACGAATATCAATTGCTTGTCTTTAATTTCTTCATCACTACTATCACTTTCCTCATTTTCACTGAAATCTGCCATATCACAAATATAAGTTTCCTATTTTCCACAAAAAACAGATTACTATTGTACTAAATAAATCAACGTTGTTGTATTTACGTCAACTCTTTTGCAAATTAGGCACCCCAAACTGAACATGAAATCTATAATCTGAACAAGTGGATTAGCCACGTCTGAACTTGTGTTGAATATGCATTTGCTACAGAGGTGTAAGTAAAACAGCAATTGCTTCAAAATTTTATTTATATCCAGATCTAGCAATCGCTTTTACTTATAGCATTTGCTAGTCAAGCAATTGCTTTCACTAAAAAGTAATTGCTTCAAGTAATTGCTTAATTTTTATTCATTTGGCTCAATGAATTTCTTTATGAACTCCATTAACTGTATTTTGTACCTTGTTTAACCTGTATATCAAGGGGGCGAGTAAGCCGTTAGCGCGTGCGTAAGCCAACCAAAAGAAGAAATTGTTGTCAGGCCTCTATGAAAATATGACAATACACTGAGAAAAATACATTCCATTCCTCATAAGAATTCACATATTATTTTCACTTATTCATTTTTTTTAGACAACTGTTTAATACCGTGCGAGCAAAAATTATTTGCATCAAGAGGGTCATCTTTGGCAGTCGTTACAAGTAATTTGATTCATCGCTAATTTTTAAAATTTCTTACACAATTCACACAATGGGCTTTACGGAACAGCACAAAACATTCATGGTTGAAGCGTATTTTCGAAACGGGGTTAGAGTAAATGGTGAGTGGCAATACAATTTGGGTTTGTGCATGAACGATTTTCACGTTGCACACATTTTCCTTCCTTTCCATGTTGCTTTTATTGCTGGGAATTTTTATCATTTCCTGAAAAGAACCGTGGCTGTGATTAGGGAAACAGGTTATATACAACACAAAAAAGGATTTAGGTGTTCTATACAACACAAGAAAGGATCCAAGAATGTGGTAACATTTCTCCAGAGAACCTAGATTTGGTTAGATATATCGTCCCCATATCATTGTGATCTAAATCAAGCCCTACGTTTTTTAATCAAAGCCCTCTTTGATGCAAATAATTTTTGCTCGCACGGTACTATATGTGACAGCAACGCGCTTTCCTACTGTAAGACAACGATAATTGCTAGACCGTTGTGTAGTGATAATATAACGGTAATTTAGCCAATGGGAAATAGGAGTCAATGCTACCATGGAATAGCTTATTTGAATTTTCACAAATAAGTTAGAATCCGTCCACATTATTTTACATAAAGAGTACAGGAAATAATAAACAAGAAAGAAAAAAACAAGTAAAACAAAAGAAAAAATTATTTATAAGAAAAAGAAAAAAAATAGGAGTGCATTAGACCAAACAAGGTAGGCTGGCATATTGCTTAGAATTGGAGGCAGAAGTGAAAAGGAGTCGTAAGTTACGATACATTCTTTACAGCAAAGGAATAGCTTTTTTAAATTTCCTTAAATAAGTAAGAATCCGCACACATTATTTTACATAAAGGGTGCAGGAAATAATAAACAAGAAAGAAAAAAACAGGTAAAACAAAAGAGAAACTGATTTATGAGAAAAAGTTTTAAAAAAAAGAGTGCATGACACCAAACGAGTTAGGCTGGCATATTGCTTAGAATTGGAGGCAGAAGCGAAAAGGAGTCGTAAGTTACGACACATTCTTTACAGCAAAGGAATAGCTTTTTTAAATTTCCTTAAATAAGTAAGAATCCGCACACATTATTTTACATAAAGGGTGCAGGAAATAATAAACAAGAAAGAAAAAAACAGGTAAAACAAAAGAGAAACTGATTTATGAGAAAAAGTTTTTAAAAAATGCATGAGACCAAACGAGTTAGGCTGGCATATTGCTTAGAATTGGAGGCAGAAGCGAAAAGGAGTCGTAAGTTACAATACATTCTTTACAGCAATGGAATAGCTTTTTTAAATTTCCTTAAATAAGTAAGAATCCGCACACATTATTTTACATAAAGAGTACAGGAAATAATAAACAAGAAAGAAACAAACAGGTAAAACAAAAGAGAAACTGATTTATGAGAAAAAGTTAAAAAAAAGAGTGCATGAGACCAAACGAATAAGGCTGGCATATTGCTTAGAATTGAAGGCAGAAGAGAAGAAAGCAAGAAGAAAGAGAATTAGAACAAGAAGTGACATTAGATATTCAGAGAAAATTCGTAGCCAATTTATATTTCCATAAATAAGTAAAGTCAGTTAACATATTTTAAGGTAAGATCTGTAAACATTCGTGAAATTAATGTTACAAGCTTGATTATACTAGAAAACTATAAAATCTTAAGCATTCCCATATTTTATTTACTACAAAGAATACGGTAGTTTATTTACTATTGTATAAACTAATATAGAAAACCAAAATTCATTATTTAAACAATGTGCCTAGGTACTGAATAAATAAATTATAATTTTTATGTCTAGGAATTTCATACTACTTATTGTTAACATTCATGTAAATGCATTTTTAACTAACCATTTGATGTAAATTATATTTGTTGGTGACAATATTAAACATAATTAAACCAGAATAGTTCTTCAAGATTCATGTATAAAATACAATCTTTGAGTTAGCGAAGACTCATAAAACCCAGAAGAACTACTCTGCAATAAACATCAAGAAAAGTGTTAATAAAAAATGCTGCGACTAAACATTCGACCATTTAACCAGTGGCGGCTCGTGACTAACGAATCAGGGGGGGCGCTGGCATTAAATAAAAAAAATTTAAAAATGTCTATTGTTTTCAAAAGTACGTGTCTGTTTTTTTTAACTTTCTCGTTGTGAATTTTAATTTTATCAGCATAAGCACTACTTAAACAAGTTAAAATATTAGTTTGTCCTAACATCTCAAAATTTACCACATTATGACGATGTTTTGCACTATTTTCATGTTTTTTTATTTTCTCTGAAAGATGTTTTAAGTCCTGCATCCCATTTATAGTCCAATTATCATCCCCGTCAAAAAGAAGACACACGAAACAAAAAAAAAGAATTTTTGTCCTCACAACCACATATCCAGGATTTTTTATTATACATTTCTTTGCCAAACTTACGCGGAAACTGTGCCTTACTTTTACATTTTGATTGCACTTGTACTATGTTCAATTTCTAGTGGCCGCCCTGCATTTTTTAAATCAATTTTTTTACTTAAGCTCAGAGAACTAAACACAAGCTTCTGTAAATCACTGACCTTCATATTACACGACATTTTCCAACAACAACAACGTAACTAATAAATCAAATCAAAACAAATAGGTAAACAAAACGTTAGCGCCTAGCGGCATCGGCAGGTCGCCTCGCCAGAGTACATAATATATTGATTATTCTACCGTGGCATCGCGAACAGCTGTTGTTGGGCGCGGAAAATTGGAGCTCATCGTGGCCGCTCGTTGTGCGATGTGTAGGTGACGTCACGCCTCTGTCGTCATGACAACGCATCGAGAAGCCGCGTTGAATCGGGACGGATAATCGGTCGCCCGCTCGCGCTTTAGTATAAAAAACATTGAGAGCGCGCAACTCGCTTATCTATGAGTATAACCTGCCCGTTGGAATAGGGCTATGTTTGGTTTGAATTTATGCCCGCGCTTAGTATAACCTACCCTCTGGAATAGGGCTATGTTTGGTTTGAATTATTTTAATAGATTGCTTACATAGATTGCTTTATTGGTTTTTTAATTAAAGTATTTTTGGATTCTGTTTGGAATAATTGCAGGGAGGGCGACGCCCCAGAGCCCTTCATTAACGAGCCGCCACTGCATTTAACTAAAGCACATGTTCGAGCTGATTTCATAGAAGTAGACTGGACGAAACGACAGCATAGTCGCTACGTTTAATTTAGACTGATAGCAGCTAGCGCCCCGTGCTTTACTGGGAATAGGTGGGAATTTCAGTGCAGTTATAGATTTTTAGGTTTTGTATACAGTGTGTATCAGCCAAATGGAATAAATTCGATAATAAATACATGGGGGCGTGTCCGCTCGGTTACGTCGATTGGTATTTCTAGTTGCGCATGTTTTTCAATAATTTTTTTTTATACAGGGTGTGCCATGTAAGCGTGGCCAATACCAACTTTCTTATTTTAAATGCAACACCCCACCCTATATATTATTCAATCTTTGGATTCTTCAGAAACTTTTAGACATATTTCGTGTACAATATCCTATACCTATCTTTATCTGTTTCGGAAATATTAAGTGTTTTCAGTTTCGCCAGCTGGGTCATGTAAAGCAGATAAAAAAGTAGCTGCCAGTGCAATAAGTGATGATACCAAATTAGATATTATGCTTGAGATTGAGGAACCCACATACTTCTAGTCGAAAAACAGCCCCAATGTTCGATGTTAGCCATTCATCGATTATTCGAACATTACAAGAAAATAAAATATATCCCTATAAAATGATACCTACCTACTCATGAGCTCATGGAAGACGATTTTAATAGGAGAACGTATTTTTGTAAACAAATTATGGCAATGTTTAATAACAATGTGATCCAATTAGAACATGTTTTGTTTTCTGATGAGTGCTCCTTTACATTTCACGATCATGCTAATCGTCAGAGTCGCCGCTATTGGTTTAGAGAAAATCCTCACTGGATTAGAGAATAACCTACGCAATATCCTAAAAAGGTTAATGTTTGGGCAGGAATAGTTGGAGATTCTATCATAGGTCCCTTTTTTATTAATTGCAATTTAAATAGCGAAAATTATTTAGCACTGCTCCAAAATAATGTCTTGCCAACTTTGACAAACATAATATCCTGATCCAGCAAACCCACAACTTCCAGCGAATATGATATGGTTTCAGCAAGATGGAGCACCGCCCCATTACCAAATCAATGTCCGGCAGTGAATTCACCCCGGCAGTACATCAACCGAGTATTTCCAAATCGGTGGATTGGGAGGCGTGAATCGATGGAATGGCCAGCACGATCCCCTGATCTGACGCCATTAGATTTTTGGAGTGTGAAGTTTGAGCTTTTTGTATTGAACAAAGAGAGGCTTCCAGAGGTTGGGGATATCTGTACTTGGTTTACTCAATATGCGGGTATTTTGTCCACTGTTTTTGATGTTAATTGGATCTGTACATATTCCGCTATACCTGATCTTGAAGTTTCATCTCTCTGGGTATGTTTCAGATGTACAGGAAGGGGTAATTTTGTTTTTCCGATGTACCTTCTGCCCGAAACGCAAAAACAAAATAGTTGCAGGCGGTACCTGGTGAACGCAAAAGTCCTTTACAAGTTTGATTAGAAAATAAACCAAAAATGACCTCTAGTTTGGATGAAAATACCTTAGATGGGCTAAACACACAACTGCCAGTCGGAACTAATATAGTATATAAAACCTGATTATACCCACAATAGACCTTGATAATTACTGTGAATATTCAGAGCAACACAATAATGGCTATAAGCCATTCATTTGCTGTAAAGAATGTATCGTAACTTACGACTCCTTTTCACTTCTGCCTCAAACTCTAAGCAATATGCCAGCATAATTCGTTTGGTCACATCCTCTTTTATTACCTGTTCACATATTTGTTTAATTTTTTTTTCCTTGCTTGTTATTTCCTTTAATCTTTACTTCTCTCCTATTTTTTCCTGATCTAGTTTAATATCACTCTGTTACCCATTATCTATTATTTTACAAACTGTTTTTATTTCATAAATTTTAAATTAACTATGTTATTTGATTCCATTACCGTTCTTTAAAGTTATTGCGCGTGAAACTGTTACATACCACATACTATCGATTATAAAAGTTATAGGAAATAACGGTACTTGAATAATAAAATTTAAACACAAATTGATATATCCTTGATTTCAAACACATTATGCAACAAGCGAATCTCATTTTCTCATACTTATTAAACAGCGATAAACTCAACGATACGAGTAACCGTTTGTAGATCTAATAGGTTTATGGTAAATGGGAATTGTTTTTTCATCGTGAATTAGCGTAAGTATTTATTTTCGTAAATCGATAATATGCAGTATATAATCAAGATTCCTTTTAGTTAAAACCTAAATCCTTTTTTTAGTACACCAAGTATAGATATCCCCAATATTTGGAAGCCTCTTATTGTCCAAAATCAACAGCTCAAACTTCACATTCCAATAAGCACATATATAGGCGGAGGTCATCAAGCTTCATTGCACAATGCACATGGATAGTATTTAAGACAGCAGCCTTTGAATTATAATTTAGTTTACACTTGAAAACGGTTAGAGACAGCAGCCTTTGAATTTTAATTTAGTTTACACTTATAAACGGTTAGAGACAGCAGCCTTTGAATTATAATTTAGTTTACACTTGAAAACGGTTAGAGACAGCAGCCTTTGAATTATAATTTAGTTTACACTTGAAAACGGTTAGAGACAGCAGCCTTTGGATTATAATTTAATTTACACTTGAAAACGGTTAGAGACAGCAGCCTTTGAATTATAATTTAGTTTACACTTGAAAACGGTTAGAGATACTAACTAACCGAAACGTTGTGTTAAGTAACAATAAAGACAATGGAAGTCCGACAAGGTATTTTTTTGTTATTACTTCAATGTCTACTACCTTCAAACACAATATACATTACTTTGTTAAGAACTAGAAATATACTGTAGGGGAGACCGGGGCAAGAAGATCCCCCTAATAGTTTTGGCCTAAGATGTCCCATCCACTGAGAGTTAGGAGTTTGTCTTTTTGCAAGCATGTAGTTTTATATGTTGTTTATATTTTTATATTTTTTGGTTAAGTTGATTTTAAAATTTCAGCCAGTAAAGTAGACATATGCAAAGTAATCATTTTGCCCCGCTACTTGGGGCAAAATTAGTACCTATGCAAATTAAATGAAATTTTCTTGTTTTTTTTTCTAAAGCTAAATTTGTGGATATAAAATTAACAAGCCGTTTTCTAAGCATTTTTATTAAAGATAAGAACCAAATGAACCGAAAAAATATAAAACCTACAAAACCCTAAAGTTATCATTTTGCCCCGCTACCCGGGGAGGCATGACTGCCTCTTCATCCGTCTTCTGACCATTATTGCGATCTGAAACAAAATTATGGTAAATAATTCTTGTCCGAATGCAATAAAATTTTAATTTTAATAAAATTATCGACAATACATATTCCATATATATACCCCCCTTGGATATCTATGGAAAAAGTATAGCTGCAAAAAGTGCCCTGCGACTAAAAGAGTCGAAATTCTGGAAGGAAACTAACTACGGGCACAGCAGTATACTAAAGATTCACCCGGGGAATAATCTACGAGACCCGACTGATTACTCTGTCCCAATAACATGCTTCGATAGAAGGTATTCTATACTCATTCCGAGTAGGGAAGAGTGGGAAGGCAATCAGAATATAACGAAAACAGATCACGCAATCTTCACAGACGGTTCAAAGATGGACGTTGGTGTGGGAGCCGGGGTCTTTTCCGAAAGCTTACAAATACAGAAATCGTATAGACTCCCCAACTATTGTAGTATTTTTCAGGCGGAAGTACTGGCAGTAGAGAAGGCGGTCAATATCCTGCAGGAACACCTTGGCTTGGGAGTAGCCTCGTCAATCACCATCTTCAGTGATAGTCAGGCGGCGATTAAGGCAATCTGTTCCAGCAGCGTCAAATCAAAGCTCGTAAAGCGATGCCGCAACAATCTATGCACACTTGGCAACCAACATCGGGTTATTCTGTGCTGGGTTCCTGGACACTCCAAAATAGATGGCAACGAGGCTGCCGATGCGCTCGCAAGAGAGGGCGCAGGCATGCCAGCTGATCTAGCAGACAATACAGTGAACAAACCACTGGGATTGGTCAAAGAGGAGATTGACTACACGGCCAAGCAGCTTGCACAGAACAGATGGACAGGGTTGACAACCTGTAGTACATCCAGGCAACTGTGGCCCACATTCGATAAAAAGAGAACCGCAGAGCTATTGAGACACAGTCGAAAAGACGTGAGAAATATTACTGCGGTTGTTACCGGACATTGCCTCTTCGGTAGACATGCCGAACTTATGCAAATACCTACTAACGACTTCTGCAGAAGCTGCAGAGATGAGGAAGAGGAAGAAAGTATTCAACATTTTCTGTGTGAATGCCCTGGCCTCGCAAGAAGGAGGTTCACTACTCTGGGTGAATCATCTTTCGATAGCCTGGAGGAACTAAACAACTTACAACTTGGACGGCTGAGCAGATTTCTGAACAGTAGTGGCTGGTTTGAATGAGTTGTTAAAATCCTTCCGCGGTTACGTCGCATAAACCATCAGTGATCTGATGAAGGTGGGTTCTACGGAACACGTGTGGTATCACAACGGACCTAATCAGGACTACGTGAGACCGTTTGGTCAGAACCAAGGGTCTGCCACTCTTACCTAACCTAACCTAACCTATTGCATATTATTTTCGAAACACGTGTGGGGTAAAACGACCCCATTTTGCCCCATTGTTTTAGGGGATCATTTGCCCCATTGTTAACGGGATCCTTTTGTCCCATTTTTAAGGGGCATAATAAAGTTAACCTACCTTTTTTTAAACGTACTAAAATTTACAAAACTATCGACCAGTTTGTTCACTACACTATACTTTCTCATAGCTAGGGGAGAATGGCCCAAAATGATCCCCCTAACGGGAAAATCCCTCGTAAACCGAGTAAATGATTTAGGGAGATCCATAATCATAGTTATTGGATTCCCTTATTGTTATGCTTTCAGTTTTGGATGCGCAGAGTGTTTAATAAAAAATCTAATAATGTTATTTATATAATCATGAACTTGATCAAAAGGATCATTTTACCCTACCTGGTTGGGCAAAATGATCCCTTGAGGTAGGGTAAAATGATCCTCCAATTTAATTTAATAAAAAATGCAAAATTGTTGATTATAAGTCAATATTTACAAAAACAGAAAGAGACCTATTGTTAAAACTTGTATCTTCATAGAATACCTAGAGAGGTACCTAACTTAGCACTATATAATATTTCTTATATTAAACCAAAAAATTCGGGTAAAAAGATCCCGGAATCGTTTTACCATATACCTCATGAGGGATCATTTTGCCCGAATGTGCAAAATTTACTAACCGCCATGTTTATCACTTAGTTGTTGAGTTTAAAAACTTTACAAATATCTTAAAATATAGCTAAAGTAATAAGCTTCTAAGAAATATACTACATTTTAACATTCCTGTTATCTGTCAAAAGCTGTTACAAAAGTCTGTAGGTACGTACCTTAGATCAGAATAAGCAAAAATCACTTTTTTATTGATAGCGCACCAACCTAACAAGTTTCGATTCAACTGCCAAGCACAACTCGACGGAAGACAAGGAAGGTATAGTGGCTTACGAAAACCATAGATGTCACCATCCGTATTAACGATAATAGGGGGGGATCGTATTGCCCGCTGGGATCATTTTGGGTCATTCTCCCCTACTATCGAATATTTTTATACCTAACTGTTTTTTATTAACGAACATGGATAATATGAAATGCTTACCTATTATCAAGTCGGCAAAAATCATAAAATGCTTTACACTGCCAAAACACTGGCACACTGATCGCTGTCATTTAATGTACTAACCCGCCGTACTTGAAAGGCACTGTTGCCAAGTATACGGATGCTCTTGTGCATACAGTGGCGACAAAAAGACGTGGGATCGTTTGACGCCAGGGGATCTTCTTGCCCCGGTCTCCTCTATTAAACACTTCTTGCACGCCCATTTACAGTAATTTATAGCAATTACCCCATTGATGCTTAATAGTATATCTAAATAATAATATATAACCAAGAAATCATTAAAAACATTTTAAAATGTTTGACCCTACATTAACAAGCGGTTGGTGGCGATATTAGGGTAGCAAAATTTACATGGGATTTCCTATGGCCAGCCTGGCGAGGTACCATCCGGTATACCTTTAAATTTAGATCAATCGTTATTTTTACATAGTTACGGTACTCAAGTGTAATAAATAGCACGTGTTTTTTGCACCCGAGCCATTTGTACGTATATTTCTTTAAAATAATATGTTATCATTTCTCTAAGTAATTTTTCTTTGTTTCAGATGGGCAGAACCACCTCAACTTGTTTAACTCGAGGCAACAACCGAAAAAGAAACGAAAATCAAGAACGGCTTTTACCAATCACCAAATATTTGAACTGGAAAAAAGGTTCATCTATCAAAAGTACCTTAGTCCAGCCGATAGGGATGAGATAGCTCAGAGTTTAGGACTTACGAATGCTCAAGTGATAACATGGTTTCAAAATAGAAGAGCAAAATTAAAAAGGGACATGGAGGAGCTAAAAAAGGACGTCGAAAGTTCAAAAATATTATCGGCACATAAAAGTTTTTTAGAGAATGTACAGGAATTGGGTATCCTTAAGAAAAAATCGGTGATCAGTGAAGATGATTGTCCCAAAAATTTAGTTATTAGTGATAAGTGAAAATATTTGTACTATAGATAATTTATGTGAAATTGTACGTACTATTATATAGACGAAAGTTAAAGTTCCTTTTTATTTTAATTGTACAAAAATATGCCTAGGAAAATTATGTCCTAAAAATACTGATGCCCTAATTCGACAAACTACTCGTAAATTTCGTTTCAAGCTGAGGATTGGGAAGTCTGGAAAACAGGTTTTAAGAGATACAAACGCACTGCTCTTGCATATTGTTTTGCAAAACAGCAAGTCGATGACTTAATTAGTTTCCTAGGTGTAAAGCTGAGAAAATTATCAATTTTTTTCATCTTAGCGATCAGGATAATCTTTGGATCACAAATTTAAAAAGATATGGAAAAGTTATAAATAAACTATCAGAGACAAGATCTTACATTATTGAATCTAATGGTAGCATTATTAGGAAAAATCTGATTCACTTAACTAAAACACATAATACTACAGACAATAATTTCATAATCACACGCCCTATGTGTTTACATAGGTCATATTAGCACTAAAATAAAAAAAATTAAAAAAAACTTGAATATTAATATGGCTTTCAAAACTAACAATACTCTAGGGAAACACATTAAAAATAATAAAAGTAAAGTGAACAAAGGAAATACATCTGGTGTTTACAAATTAAAATGTAATGATTGCTTAAAGTTTATATCGGACAAACAGGTCGAAACTTCGAAAAACGGATGAATGAACATCATGCTAGTTTTATAAAAAACAAAACAGATTCCAACTATTCTAACCGTCTGTTAGAAGTAAATCATACATTTAATCATAACTACGATATCTTGCATGTTGAAAACAAAAATACAAAATTAAATTTGCTTGAAACCTTAGAAATAAATAACAATACTCTTCCTAATGATTAATTGGATTTAAACGGATCACTTCTTTTGAATCTCTTTAATTAGTCTGTAAACATTATTACTGGTTTTTCCAACAATTTAAACAATCTAAAAATTACCTGCAATTTTATTGTTACACCTAAGTTATAACTTTTAAAATACCATTTGTAAGTATCTACTCCTTTGACGAAGCAACTGTGTTGCGAAACATGTCGAGTCAAAATAAAAATCTGTGGAAAGTGTAAAATTATAATTTTTTGATATTTTTTTACCATTTATTTAACACAATCTTCTATTTATAAAAAATACGATGATAAAAATTGTATGCCAGCTATAAAAAAATATTTTTATCATTGATAAGTAGTCTATCTAGCTACTACGAAATTACCTTTTTCTGAGCTCCATTTTGTATGATTGACCCTCAGTGACGTATTTGCCATTTTATTTAATTTTTTATTGGATTTTTTCTTCTCACTTTCCTTTAGTCAAATTAAATATCTGTAGTGACAGTAAAGTTTTGAGCCAGTTACCTAATTTTAAAGAATAAAAGGAAAAATAAATTTGGCCAGTTGATGGCCTTAGTTTATATAAAATACTTTTTAATCTTTAGGTATTTTGCCCCAGACTATCACCATTGATGTTTATTTTGAGGAAATAAAGTAAGGAAATCATAATAAAAAATAAAATAGCGTAGAAGTTCTTACCTAAAGAAACATATTATTACCTGGTTGGGATAAGGCTTAATAAAACACAAAGTTTAACGATAATGTTTTTTTATACAGTGAGGACCTAAAGTCCGTCCCCCCCCCCCTCTAACTTCTAAACCGTTTGGTATATTTTAATGAAATTTTGAGCGATAATATTTGAGCAAGTCTTGCACTTTTTGACATACCAATGACAGCTTTAAATGTCAAGATGACAGCTGGGTCCGCTTTTGGAATATTTTTTTTAATGGAACACCCTGTATATTTTTACATTTTTAAATTCTACATAAAATTATAATTATTTTTTATTAAATGCATTATTAGTCTATACTTCATAGTTTCCGAGATATTGACTTTCGAAAAGTGACATTTTTGAACTTTGACAGCTTATAACCTTCTAACAGTACGTCTTAGAGCAAAACGGCTTACATGTCCCTATCTTCAATTTTTATTATCTTCCCAAAAAAATCAACTTCCAGTTAAACCGGAACAACTATATTTCCTGCTTTCGAGTTACATCCCCGATTTAAGTGATTTTTTAGAGAGCTATAGATACATTTATTAGCTTTAATATGCTCATCTAAATTTTAAGAGAAATTGGTTTTTTAACATTATACAAGGATAATAGAAAAATTTGTTTTTTTTTGCTTAGTGTCAAAACACCCTGTGGAATAATTAAGAAACAAAATTACTTCAAAACATCAGTTTCCATTAAGCCGCAAACATTCTTTGCATTTTGGTTTTTCGTTCATGTCAATACGTGCATTTGTTCTCACCCAAATGCAAAATGATCTTGATGATGTCAATAATTTAAATTTTTCCATAATTTTGTGATTGCCATTGCATTCAAAATAAACTATTAAAATGCAAGAAAAGAAGAAAACAAATGTTATTATAATAATTAAGATTTAATAAACAAATAAATTTACGGAAAAAGGTGTATCTATAATATTTAAAAAATAACATTTTTGCAAAACAGACACCAAAAACAACTTTTTCACTTAAAAACATTTCTATGATATCTATTGCCTCCTCTAGCTCTTACTACTGCCTGTACACGCAGTGTTGCCAACTCGTGGGAGATTTCCCGATTCGTGGGAGATTTCCCGATTCGTGGGAAATTATAAGGTCCAAAGGGAAAAGGGAAATTTTTACGTAAAGTTCAATATTCGTGGGATATTCCATAATATAGCCTCCTGCTAAACAGAAATTTGATTAATTAATACAATTAATGTTGAGATAATAATTAAAATATCGTACTGGATGGGCGATCTTCTGTTAACAACACAGACTTAATCGTGAGTATTGCGATTTCCATTGGTAGATGTAGTGTGCACTGAGTGTATTCGCACATCAGATCTTGCAATTTTGCAGATCTGCAAATATGGCGGACTTGTAGACGCAAAATAACTTTGACATTCCAAAAACTATTTTCAAATCCGCCATTTTTACCGTAGTTTAAACTTTTTACTCTTCCAACCTTCTCTGGTTTATCGAGATCGACTGCCAAATATGTAAAATATTCCCAAATTCATGGCAATATTTAATTAATTAAACTTAAATCTCAACGTTCCCTTGTTTTTTTTTTTATATATATATAAACGGATACAAATTATAAATAACCACCATCCATCAAATCCACAAAATATAGGTTAGTTTTTAACAACTTTTATACGTTCTACAATCTGCAAGTTTATAGAACCTTCCAACCTTCGGCAAATTTGCAGACGAAAAGTATGATAAACATTTTCTGGAATTCCAATTTTGTCATTTGCGTCTGCAAACTGCTACTTGAAGCTGCAGACGTCCAATGCAGAGCTGTAATCTCACCCTAAAGGATATTTTGCTATCGTTCTACCAATTAAAGTTGCCATTACTTTAGGAATTTGCATTTTTGGATTTTACCTATTACTAGAGGTGACATTTTTTTTTATAATTTACGCTAATATTTAAGGGAGAGTGGGGGAATTGTGCGCACTTAAGCGCAAATCGTTATAGCACTGATGTCATTGTAGATAATTTAAATGTAAATACCGTAATGAAAGGGCTATTTAGTTTACTCTCAGCATGTAAATCAATTTTAGGAAAAAATTTACTTTTTAAGGTACAATATTGCTGAAAGTACAGCAGTGCTCTTGCGCACCATTCCCCGCCTTTGCGGGTAATCATGCGCAGAGGGTGGGGAATCGTGCGCATTTAAAGTATTAAGTTAGTAAGTATTCCATAAAATCAACACTTACTTTAAAAACATTTATTGAAGTTGTGGAACATAAAAAAACTCATAAAAATATAAATAACTCCTAATTTGAGCATAGGTCACATTTGTAATTTTTCGGGGTATCTGAGCCAGTACACTCGGCATGATTCCAAGTTAGGCAAAGGACACAACTGTACCATTATTCTCCTTGTTTGCAAAGTTCCCCGCAAATGCTACCAACTTCGTTTGGTATTCTTGGCTGATTCAAAGGTGGCGGTATAAAGCTAAGTCCAACATTATCTTCCATGTCATCTAGCTCATAGTCGTAATAAATATCCGACACATCATCTTCTGATGAATCAAATTGATGATTCAGGCGTTGGCGGTCCCTTTTGTTTGCTTTTGAATTTCTTTGAAGTCGACGAAATTAATGATTTACCGTCAAAACATTTACAAATGACTCTGACTTTACTATCCTCACTCCTCAAAAAAATTAGCATTACATTACGCGTGGGGGAATCGTGCGCATGCAAGCGTATCATTACCCCTTTAGGTATTAAATGACAATATTTTGTACAGTTAGCAAACTACTTAACCTAACAATGTAAAACAAGCATCAATAGATACACAAGATCATACTTTTACATAAAATAAATATTTTCTATTGATTAGGGAAAAAAAATTGACTCACCGTCTTATTTTCAGATATCAAAAAATTACAAAAATTTGCTTGATTTCAAATAAACAAAGTTGGCTCCATACAAACGTTTACAACTGATGTGACTAATGGCGTAGGTGCTCCACAATAGGATGGCGACAGCGTTGCACTCGTCAGTGGCGGTTAAAAGCCCGCGAACTATGAAATAATTTGATGCGCACGATTCCCCGCTGCGCACGATTCCCCCACTCTCCCCTATCCTTTGGAAACGTTTGACCATTCGTGGGATTTTTCTTTAAAAAAGGGAAATTTTCATTCTTCTCATGGGAAATTTGATTTTTAAAGGTTGGCAACACTGTGTACACGTCGGTTCATGCCATCAATTAGCTCGCGAATATCATCCTGTTGGGTAATATCCATCCATTCTTGACTCTTATGACGCGGTAGTAATTTAGGTCAAGTTGCTGATCTGCGTGAGTTTAAATTACCTTCGTGTAATCTTCAACGAACTGTCCAAGAATTCGAACCTCTCGAAGTTGGTTTTTCGCCTGTACTGACGTCAAACGACGATTCCGAATAGTTTTAAGTGCAAGAAATTGGTCATCATCAATAGCTTTCGTTTTGCATGCATTCCCTAAATTATTGACATCATCAAACAAGATCATTTTGCATTTGGATGAGAACAAATGCACGTATTGACATGAACCAAAGAACCAAAATGCAAAATATTTGCGGCTTAATGGAAACTGATGTTTTCAAGTAATTCTGCTTCTTAATTATTATTCCACAGGGTGTTTTGACACTAGGCAAAAAAAAACTTTTCGATTATCCTTGTATAATATGCCAAAAAAACAATTTCTCTTAAAATTTGTATAGGCATGTTAAAACTAATAAATGTATCTATAGCTCTAAAAAAATCACTTAAATCGGAGTAAAGACAAAAAAATTATAAAGCCCTTAACTTAATCCAAATTTTATGATGCCTGTTTTTTGCACGGTACTGTATTTACTCAAAATTGTCAGGACCCCAACTGGATTTATTTTTGCGGGCGGCCTTTTGTCCTGATATTTTGCTCGCGCTAAAATCATATCATCAAACCACATTAAAACTACGGAACGTTTAAAACATATTACCTTGGTACTTTGCTTTCCGCTTAAATTTTAACGATTCATTTAAATGTAATGTATGTACAGGGTTATCCAACCAAGACTAGACAAGGCGATTTTTTGACTTTTCCTGTACTTTTATAAAAAAACTGAAATAGCCATCTCAAGTCATTTTCTCCCGCGAATTCGAATATCTTCAGCAAAAAACAATTGAACATCAAACAAAAGTACTAGGGGTCACTTTGATATTTTTTTAAATGGAACACCCTGTATATTTTTACATTTTTAAATTCCACATAAAATTATAATTATTTTTTATTAAATGCACTATTAGTCTATACTTCATAGTTTCCGAGATATTGACTCTCGAAAAGTGACATTTTTGAACTTTGACAAATTATAACTTTCTAACAGTACCTACGTCTTAGAGCAAAACGGCTTACATGTCCCTATCTTCAATTTTTATTTTCTTCCCAAAAAATCAACTTCCGGTTAAACCGGATGTAACTCGAAAGAAGGAAATATAGTTGTTCCGGTTTAACTGGAAGTTGATTTTTTTGGGAAGAAAATAAAAATTGAAGATAGGAACATGTAAGCCGTTTTGCTCTAAGACGTACTGTTAGAAAGTTATAAGCTGTCAAAGTTCAAAAATGTCACTTTTCGAGAGTCAATATCTCGGAAACTATGAAGTATAGACTAATAGTGCATTTAATAAAAAATAATTATAATTTTATGTGGAATTTAAAAATGTAAAAATATACAGGGTGTTACATTTAAAAAAATATCAAAGTGACCCCTAGTACTTTTGTTTGATGTTCAATTGTTTTTTGCTGAAGATATTCGAATTCGCGGGAGAAAATGACTTAAGATAGCTATTTCAGTTTTTTTATAAAAGTACAGGAAAAGTCAAAAAATCGCCTTGTCTAGTCTTGGTTGGATAACCCTGTACCTATTATGTATGAACTTGGAAGATTTAGGTATATGTGTACATTTATTTATGGTAGAATATTGGAACGAACCTGATTATGCTGTTAACAATGTTTCTAATAGACCAATAGCCAAGTGCACCGATTGGCTATAACTCGAGTAATACAAAACCCGAGGGTTAAACTTAACTCGTGATTAATTTTAATTCAAGTGCACCGCGCTTGAGTTACCTAATCTGAAGTTAATATAATTTTATCATGACAACGTCGCAAAATTTAGGGAATTTTTGGTTTAGTGTAGTGGGAATAATTATTGTTGGCGATTTTTTTAAACCGTACCGCCACCGCACCAGTTTCGTTTGTGACCTACTTAACCTAACATTACAACTAAAATTTTTCCCTGATTATTTTTTAATTAATATTGTTATATTTTTTAAAACAAGACCGGTGTCAAATCATGGACAAAAAAAAGAGGCAGAGGAGGCAATTTTTCGCTGGTAGAAAAAGCCTGCTAATAAACTTGGCACATAAGCATCGCCCAGTTATTGAGAATAGAAAAACCAATGGTACGAAAAATCTGCAAGAACACTGTGGTGACCTCCAGTTGCAAACAAGCTAAGCGTAGCCAATAATTGGTTCACTGGACTAAGACTGTTATTTCTAAAAATGGATACCAGTTTAACTACCGAGATATATTTTTCAAATTCTGTCAAAACTTACACATTGCTAGGATATTCTATGTCATCCTCAATAATTGTCAAGATGTTGTAAACAAAAGCTTTATATACCCGAAACCGTTTAAAGAATGTAAACTCATCCATTGTCTCGAAATAATTTGATCGTTCATAGACTTTCGAGAAAAACCAAAATCGATGATTTCCAAAATTTCCATGTCATCCTCAAAAATGTCCTCCTCCTCTTTGAATTGCACGATTATTTGAATAATATATAGAAGTATATAATTTGAACAAATTTTTGATTTCTATTTGCTTATACGGAAGTTATAAACAATAAACACGTATACATAACCACAATGACGCAAAGGATTTGTTAACTCGCGTTTAACTCGTCGTTTTTGACGAGTTAAATAAAATCCCGTGTTAGGGTTTTAACCTAAGGATTAAAACGCGGTGCACTAGAAATTTATCGTTAATCCGTGAGTTAGCGTTAACCCTGGGTTAAAAACATCGGTGCATTTGGCCATTAGATTAGGAGTATTAACTTGCTCGACAGTGGACACACACATTAAGTAATCATTATTTCCAATTTTTTTTGATTAGTTGCAGGATACTGGCTCATTAACTTAGTTTCAGATTTGTCTAGCTACTTTTATTGACACTCGGGGGCTTTTCCTTTTTTTTTACTAAACTTTTATTTTTACCCTACCGTATGCAGACAGATACAATAAATGTTTCTACGGTATCAGTTTATCAGGTTTTGAATTATTTACTAAGAAAATAAATAAACAAAATAAGCCCTTTAATAAAAACTGTAGAAAACGTAACAGTTATTTCGGCCAGTCGAAGTCATAATTAAAGGTAATGGTAGGTCAGTTGGTGGCTACAGTTTATGCGGTCGAAATGTATTTTTAATTGATTCTGGAAAAGTATTGTGGCTGTCTATTTTTTTATTATTGGAATATTTTTTATGGGTTTTAATTCAGAATGTCAGTGCTAAATATGACGAACTTGGTTATAAGTTATCATGAAATGGCTCGTTGCAACTTCCCCTTTAAAAATACCATGCGAGCAAAAATTATTGGCATCAAAGAGGGCTTGGATTCAAAAACGTAGGGCACAATGATATGGGGACGATATATCTAACCAAATCTAGGTTAAAATGTTGTCAAATTCATATTATGAGTATTATGCCATTATAATAAGCCAAACTAATGAGTAATAAAATAAGTAGACAAATACAAATTAATTTTTGTTGTTTACAAAATTAACAAAGTAAGAATATACAGAAAGAAAAAGAAAAATAATTACATAAATTGCTGAAATTGGCCACCGCCATGCTCCAAGCATAAACTCACACGTCTCTTCATATTTTTGAAAGTGTTGACCAGCATCTCTGGAGAAATATTACCACATTCTTGGATAATCCTTTCTTAATTGTTCTAAATTTGCAACTAGAGTTTTAAAAATAGTGTTCTTTAAATGAGGAAAAACGAAGTAATCCATAACCGTTAAACAAGGTGATCTAGGTGGGAATTCAATGTCTGATCGAAAACTGATCAATCTGTCGTCGAAAAATTGCGTAAGTAGTTAATAGTTTTGGCGGCTGTATGGGCGGTTGCACCGTCCTGTTGAAAATATACAAAAACGTAGTTCGTCGTTAAGTAATTGCTCTACAAATGGATTCAAAATATTGTCTCTATACCGCTGTGCTATAACTGTGTCATGGGAAAAAATAGGACCAACAATTCTTCTTCGGGAAACAGCTAACCAGACACGAATTTTTTGAGGGTGCAATGTGGACTCTACAAAAAAATGGGGATTTTCACTACTCCACATGCGTGTATTTTGAGAATTCACATAACAGGAGAGGTGGAACCAGGCTTCACCCGAAAAAAATATCAGGTCTAATAAATCATTTATTTCCAATAAATTTTGGGTAAACCATTGAGAGTAATTTCTGCGTCTTTCAAAATCTGCGGCTTGTATTTCTTGGAATACTTGCACTTTATTAGGAAATAAATTTAGCTGCTGCTTGATGATAAAAATCCCCAGCAATAAAAGCAACGTTGAGCAAATGTTCGTGAAAATCGTCCATGCACAGACCCGGATTGTATTGGCACTCACCATTTACTCTAACCCCGTTTCGAAAATACGCTTCAACCATGAATGTTTTGTGCTGTTCCGTAAAGCCCATTTTGTGAATTGTTCAAGAAATTGGAAAAATTAGCGATGAATCAAATTACTTGTAACGACTGTCAAAGATGACGAAATAACCGATTGATTGTTAATTCAGGTAGTTACTGACACCCAACAGGTATTAAGCTCAACGGCTAAGCATTACGTCCTTAGATTCAAGGCCCTCTTTGATGCAAATAATTTTTGCTCGCACGGTACTTAACTTTTTTACATACAACCAAGCGCTTTGCGTTATATTTTACTTCCTCTTAGGCTTCTTTTATGCACGCGTTTTTTTGTCGCCTGCCGCCCGACGACAAGAAATCGCGGCGTTTTTGATGAACTTTAGTTCACGCGTTTCGTGTCGCGTAGCCCGGTTTGAAAGTCAACAAAAGTTTTAAACAGATCAGTCTGTTATAAATATTACAACAACAACATGTTTAAAATGAATCCATGTGTTTTGTATTTGTAATTTCCTTCCATCCATCTCTTTTCATCAGCCTATTTTTATACTCATCTGATGATGTATCCCATAAAGTTGACCGTTTCATCGATAAATAACTCAACGTCGAGGTATTCCATAGCACGAGCAGTATCTTCACACTTCGATATAACACTACACACCCGAGAAGACTACAAATTGTTAAAATAAATCCCTTTCCAGCTCGGCGCCAACGATCAAAAAACGCGTTTAAAACATTTAAAACAATGTACTTTGAAAACTCCTGTCGCGACGCATTCTCTAATTCCAAGCGACCGAATTTCAGAGCGCCGCGACATGATCGAAGCGCCGATGGGCAGTTTCGATGCATAAAAGCCATAATGTATTTTGAAAACGCCGCGTTTATTATCGTCGGACGACAGGCGACACAAAACGCGTGCATAAAAAGAGCCTTAGGCCCTCCGCACATGAAGCAACTAAAAAGAAACTTAACTAATTAGAAACTTAAATTATAAACTAGTAACGAACTATGAATCGCACACGACACTACTGAAAGTTTATAAAATCAAGTCACTTCTCGATTATGGTGGCTTTGTTATATGGTGTACACATTATTATTTCAGTATTGTAATGATAACTATTTTTATTTATTATCGTGTTAAAAAATGGATAAGTGATGAAGATATTATCCTTTATTATTATAATGCAAAAATTTAACATTTAATTCGCTTCCAATAGCATTCCAAGCTTTTTCGGTAATGTCTTTCCGTGAATATTCATTTAACGTGTGGTTATAAAGATACAGATATTTTTCCACTTCTTCTACTAGTCTTAAATTCAATAGTTGGTCTGCCATTTTTGCCGTTTTGCGGTTGTTTACAGAATAAACTAGAATCCAATCGCCGAGCGACCTACACGTCGGGTTGAGACTTGACTGATTACTGACGAGTTGCAAACCAGTTGCCAACTAGTAGCCCTGTATGCGGATGCTCATTGAAATACACGGCGAGTGACTAATAAGTAACTGAATGGTGATTTAAGTTTCTAATTCGTTTTTTTTAGTTGCTTCATGTGCGGAGGGCCTTAGAATACAGGGTGCCCGAAATTGGTGCTGACAGTATTGCGATCTCGGAAGCCATAATAGGAGATAGAGAAACGGTTAAATGGGATACGTTTTAGGCAATTATGTTAGCGGTTTATTAGTGCTTGCGGATCGATTCTGGTTCTTTCGTTGTTGGAGATATTTTGAATAAACTAAAATGTTGCATTTCCTTAGATCGGCTGTATCCATGTTATTTCCCAATATTTTTTAAATCGGTAAATAAATTTTTGTGAAAGCGTTTCGAAATAGAAATATTTCGATATTGATTAGAATTTTGAAATGACACTCTTTTAGGCAATAGTGTCTAAGTGTGACAGTTTTAGGCACTAGTGCCTAAAAGTAAAAATGAAACATTAAAATCAATGAAAATATCTATTTATTATATATGAATTTTGACACTGATAAACGACTGACAATCTTTGATAGCATCTAATTTCAAAAATGTGATTTCTTCCCTCCTACATGCTCCAAATACTCCAACGATTAAAACAACTTTGGCTAACAGGAATTATTTATCATCAGCTTGTTTTATAAAGCGTTCTATTTCCAGCTTTGTAAATATTTTTGATTTCTTTGGCTGATATCCGGTAGCTTTCCTTTTTAAAAATGCAATAAGGTTTGTAAATTTGCAAATATCTATGTTTTTGTTCAGATAAATCATGGTGCGGAGCATCGAATATTTGCTCCACAAAGTTGACGGCCTTAAGGTGGTGGATAGCTTGAGGAAATAGGCTAGTAATACATTTTCTGTAAAATTCTCAATAAGCTTTTCTTTGGCCCAGGTTTCAAAGTTGTCGTAGGTTTTTTCGTGTAAATGTTTCGATTTTTCGGGTACTAACGTGGATACCGCAGCTTCAGCAGCTTGTTCAATATCCAAAGACTCGTCAATATCACTCATTTGAAGTAATTTTTTCGAAAAACTTTGCGGGAAAAAAGGCAAAACGCGACGTTCGAACTTGACAACACACTTGACATTAAATAATGCATAAACAATGCCTTAGAAACAGATTGCCTGCCTACTTTTCAAAATGTTGAAAAATACTAATAAAAGCTTAAATTATTAAATTCTCCGCTTTCACAAAAAATCTTGTATATAATTCGTTACGAAACGATGTCTTTTAGCCACTAGACGTGTTGTCCAACTCGGCTTTGCCTCGTTGGACAATTTTCACGTCGCGTGCTTAAAAGACACTCATTTCGCAACTTATTGTATAAATAGCTATTTTATACCATGCTAGCTAGCTTTTCACATTTTTGCATTTGAAAAAATTGTCTCCGACTCCAAAGATGCAAAGTGCACAGTATTTATAGGCATAATATTTTCTTGCCAAGGCATCTTAAGTTTGTTTATTGTATAAGCCTAAATTTCCTTGTGCATAGGCTAGTATTGTGCAAGGAAAACCAGTTTCAGCCCTACTAAGAGATATAAATAACTTTACGGTCCTTGCTGGTATACTTGCCTTAATGCACAATATAATTAGGATAAATTTGATTAGCATTTTAAAATAGGTAACAGTGATATTTTTAGTTTAAAATATAAAAAATTGTATAAAGTGTATATTACAGGTTTCATGTTGTAAAATATATGTAAAATTATTTAATTTTGTAACGTATTTATTGTTTCGTCGCAACGACGGGTCATTTGCAATATTGTGAAGTGAAACATAAACTAAAGCATCTATTACAAGGCTTAAGTACTTAAAACTACTTGGAGTTATTTGTAAATAAAGTGTAAATTAAAATATAACATTTGTTTTTTATTTGATCAAAATGAACCAAAATGACATTTCTCTAATTAGGTATGCTATTTCAATTATTTTGATAGAACGTTACACAAAACGAATTTCGTTAAATCAAGGCATTCTCTTGCTTAGGCCTATACCACCACCACCTTGAAAAGAAGCCATGAAGTGACATCGAGCAACGCCGCATCAGCTGGGAGTTGCGGATCCACAAGCTATTATTATGACGAGCGGCAACGGGCGGCTTTTTTATTGTTTCTGATATTTTTTGGCGCTATGCCACTATATGATATTGAAAAATGTACAAAAAGTAATAAATAGTTTTGGATAACAAGAACAACTTACCTAATTATTAAATAATAGTAATATTGCGCTGAGGAGCTGTTTTTGTTTCACTACGAGTGGATTTATTTGATCGATCAAAAGTAATATTCTATTATACAAATTATTATCTTCTCATTTAAATTACAGGATTGACTATCGACTGCTGAAGTCTCAAAATTTAGTAAGCTTAAGGCTTTGTTTAAGAAATCTACGCTTGTCTTAAGAAAGTCACCTGCTGTCTGGGTAACTTCGTTACTTTCACAATGTATTTATTGGTACCAGACAATAAGTTTTCAAGCTAAGACTCAAGACCACCTGCTCAGTTTCTTTTCAATGAAGTAGGTAATAAACCAGTTAAATGAAATAATTATTGTATTGCCCTACTGAGAACTTAATCTTACTAATCTCACGTCAGCTCTTCTTCCCACACGTTTCTACAAACCGTTCGTCGGAACCTCATCGAAATTTTATTTGGCTCTTAGCCGTAACAGATTATATTTCTTTGTCTTTCCTTTTAGTAGCAGTCGGGTTTGTGGATCCAATGCTTTGAATCTAGCCATTTAAAAACAATTTGGATCCATCTAGCCATTTCAAAAAGTCATTGTTAAATTAGTGACAGTATTCCATCTCTATTCTGGACCTCTCTATGACTATCTCTACTCAAAAAAAAATTTTCTTAACACTAACTCAAACTAAAAAATGAAAAATAAATATAGGTAGTTTAAAAAAACTAAAAAACACGCTTTAATAATTAATCAAACTAAAAAGCGAAAAATAAACTTAGTTTAAAATAATTCTTGAAATTCTTAATATAGGCAGAAAATATCAAAATCAAAATAATAATGAACAATAAACATTAGTATTATTAAAAGAAAAAGAAAATATAGTGGCATATCGGACAAGTGTGTAACTATTTGTTATATTGGAATACACAGGGATCCAAGTTCAATGGATACCCTGGGGCGGGTAGACCACGACGGCCGTTTCGTCCTTGTTAGGACTCGACGGGCAGCCATAACCCAAGCAATTCCAAGAACGACGGAAAAATGTACTAAAAGCCTACTGTAGAATCAAGGCGGCCCTCAATACACCTTAGCGCCATCCCACGGAACCAACTCCAATATAAAAGATAGTTACCCTGGTATAATCGAAAGGTAGACAACTAAATAAACCACGAAGTGCAACCACAATCCAGTATAGGGAACGCTATTAGTATTATTGTGAAAAAGCGTGGTGCGCTTTGTGCTATATTTTTCGTATATCGAGCACCCCACGCTTTTTTCACAATAATTCAATAATACTAATGTTTATCGTTCATTATTATTTTCTGCCTATATTAAGAATTTCAAGAATTATTTTAACTATATTTATTGTCCGCTTTTTAGTTTGATTAATTATTAAAGCGTGTTTTTTAGTTTTTTTAAACTACAGGGTGATTCATTAAGGGTGACGAGGTACCGTATCTCAGGAACTAATAGTCGTACGAGTTGGAAAAAAATCCCTTAAATGAATTCGACCAAGAGAAATTGCTGGAAATAATTTTCAATAGGGTGGCACTTCCGGTTATACCGGAAGTAGGTGTCAACTTGCTTATTTTATAAGGAACACCCTGTATATTATTACATTTTTGAATTCTACATTAAACTATAATTACTTTTTATTAAATGCATTATTACTCTATGATTAATAGTTTCCGAGATATTGTCTCTTGAAATATTACATTTTTGAACTTTGAGAGCTTCTAGCTTTCGAACTATACGTCTTAGAGCAAAACGGCTTACATGTCCCTATCTTCGATTTTTGTTATCTTTCCAAAAGTATTAACTTCCGGTCAAACCGAAAGTACTTTATTTCATGCATTAAAGTTACATCCGGTTTAACCGGAAGTTGACACTTTTGGAAAGATAACAAAAATCGAAGATAGGGACATGTAAGCCGTTTTGCTCTAAGACGTATAATTCGAAAGCTAGAAGCTCTCAAAGTTCAAAAATGTCATTTTTTAAGAGTCAATATCTCGGAAACTATTAATCATAGAGTAATAATGCATTTAATAAAAAGTAATTACATTTTTATGTAGAATTCAAAAATCTAATAATATACATGGTGTTTCTTATAAAATAAGCAAGTTGACACCTACTTCCGGTATAGCCGGAAGTGTCACCCTATTGAAAATTATTTCCAGCAATTTCTCTTGGTCAATTTCATTTTAGGGATTTTTTTTTCAAACTCGTACGACTATTGGTTCCTGAGATACGGTACCTCGTCACCCTTAATGAATCACCCTGTATATTTTTTATTTGAAAATTATTTACAGTAGTGCTGGGAAGTTTAGTTCACTGATTTATACTGGCATAGTGAAGTAAAAGAAATATTTTAAAATTTAAATTATACAAAATTAACAAAAAATACAGTAGACACCGACAATATTTTTTATTCATTGCAATACCGAAATAGTCCGAAATCATCGCGGCATGCATCGGTCGGTCAGGTGACAAAACCTATAATCTCGGTCGTCTCGCTCTCGCTTGCGTAGTACATTCCGTTTAGACTTTAGTTCGCCTTGTTTCAATCTCTTAGTAATTACTGATTGAATCTTTTAGTTCAGTTGCCAGATTCGATCTTTTGAACTAGTTTGTTCGCGAACTACACAACTCTAATTTACAGTACTAAGACTGTTACTTTAAATAGTTGCTTGTGTAATATGTCGGTTGAGCAAAATAATGAAGACTTAAAAAATAAAATCCTTACCAGAAATTAATAGGTACCAATAAAATGGCATTATCAAGAATCAAATTGCATACCCCTCAAACAAAAATTAGATTCCTACATAATAATATAATCAATCGCTATTCACTATTACCACCATGTCATCTTAATTTATCTTTTATTTTACCATAATTTCAACTAATTTTTGCCGTTTGCTTGTTTCAGATGGACAAAACCCCCTTAACCTATTTAACACGAAACAACAACCAAAGAAAAAACGAAAATCGAGGACCGCTTTTACAAACCTCCAAATTTACGAGTTGGAAAAGAGGTTTCTCTATCAGAAGTACATCAGCCCGAATGACCGAGATGAGATTGCTTTGAGTTTGGGCATTACAAATGCTCAAGTGATAACGTGGTTTCAAAATCGACGAGCAAAATTGAAAAGGGACATGGAAGAATATAAGAAGGACGCGGTCGGCGAAAAAATCTTATCTAGTCACAAGAGTTTCTTAGAAAATGCGCAGGACTTAGGTGTGTTGAGAAAAAAATCTTTAGGTAGCGATGATGATTGTCCGAAAAATTTGATTGTAAATAAAAACTAAAGACTTCGTATAGATATAATTTATTTAAAAAATGTATAGTTATAAAGGTTTGCACACATTAACGCGAATTAATTCGCCGCGATAACGAAGCGAATATTACGCGACATAGGCGGTAACAAAATTCGTCTCTTCTATCACATTTGCTCGAATATTTCGCGACATAGGCAGTTTAAACTTCGTCTCTCCATTAGCGCGAAAATTTCACAAGATTAAGTTTTTTTTAATGTTTAAGAATTAAATACCTGTAGTATGTATCTCTTGCCCAATTTCATCCCATAACTTAACTTTCTTTCTTATATTTTTGTTATTTTAATGGATTAAATCGTATAAAATCGGATATTTGTTCACAAACTCTATTAACATTTCAGTTGCAGTCATCTTTGATTCGCAACGAAAACGAGAGAAAACGCGGCTGGTCGGGAAAGAAATAAATTCGCTGGAGTTTCGTTGTCACCAAGCGAAATTTTCGCGCCGGTTTGTTGCTCCTCGTTATACGCCGAAGATATTGAGTCGACAAATATTTCGCGAGGCGAGAATTTCGCCGTCGCACCGAATTATTCGCGCCAGTGTGTGCATTCCTTAAATCGTTTAGTTCCTTACTAAGGTAGCTGTCACAGAATGTTCTGAAATTGGTACTAATTACGCTATAAGTTAAAGTACGTACAATATAAACGCATAATTATCGTAGCCTTTATGTTTTGGAGAACGATAAAGTCTCTCAAAAACATTATATATAAACCATAGACATTTACCTTTAGATACGTAGATACAGCTTATCTCCTGCGCAAACAAAAGTTAAGTTTTATGGGTGAGAAAATACGTCCGAGCGCACGGCTTACTGGTCTGATGCCTTTTCACCCAGCAGCATTGGACATGCGCACAAGCCTCTTGTTATCGGCCTGTTCTTCTTTAGCGACATGCTTAAAATACACTCCAGAACCGGCTCGGCGCCATTTTTGTTGTTTTGTTTTAAGTTTTCTCTGTGGATTCCTTGTTGTTTATCGTGGGTGTTTAATATTTACGGATTTCTAGTTTTTGTGTAGTTTACTGAATCGTGTAGTAACTCGGATACTTGGATTGGAATATAAACAATGACTAGTAAGAGCCGTTGTATGATTTTATTATGCCCAAATAGAGGTAAAATACCGGGTATTTCGTATTTACGTACGTATGGAGTAATCATGTATCTTGATAATCATAACTTTATTTTATTATGATTAATTTAAGCACATCTAACGCGGCCTAGGCTGCACAAATATGGTATGAAAATAAATAGAAACACTCACCAAGACAGATTATGCCGATGCATGTTTTAGTATATTTTATTTGCAGCCTGCAATCTAATTAGGTAGGTACGCCTACTTTTTGGGCAATATAATGCTTCTAAAAGTTTAAAAGACACTTTTCTCTATACTTATTATATAAAAGAAAAATTGAATACCTAGGTATGCTTATATTAATCTAAGGGTGAAAGTATTTCACGGGTCACGTTCTCGGGCAAAAACTTATTCAAATTTTTGAACAAGAAATTGTGCTTGAATATGTTTACACGTACACAATTTTTTATCATATTATTCTAAAAATCAATACAAGTTATATAGTAAGTAATATTTTACTTGAGGTGAGGGGCTCGATAACATCGAAGATTGATTATTTTGCTGGTTTTGTTTGTTTTTTATATTCGATATTATAAGTTTTATAGTTTAATTGACTTGTTTTCTTCCTTTTTTAACTAAAAACCCTTAAAAACAATTTTTCACTTTCGTAATTATTGTTTGCTTACCTAAAGGTAAATATCTATGGTGAAAATATGTAAAAAATATAATAAAGGAGCCGAACATTCCACCTGCAAATATTTAATTGCACAGGAGTGTATTCATCAGTATATTCATTAATAGTTTGTTTGCTATAAAATGTTGAAAACCTGCTTTATGCCATAATTTATTAGGAACTTTTTGAAACTGCCTGAAGGATACAATATATTTAAGCGCAAAATTTGTCGGTGCTTTGATAGGTAATTATGGTAAATAAAGCATTGATATCACTAATTTAGATCTATACTTTAATTCATTAGGTAATTGTAATGCTCTTCTGGCTTTCCTGCAAATAAGGGAATGACTGACAGTAGAGAGGCGTGGATATGTTATGTATGTGTTAAGTATTTGTGTTTTTTAACAAAAGTAGTTTTCAACAAATAGATTAATATAATTTAATAGTAATATTACGAGATTATTTTTTGCTACAAGGCAATGTAGACTTTTGGTAGGTACATACAGGTGGTAGCTAAAGTTCTTATTAAGTGGTCGCCACATTTGAGACTGTTCTGCGAATACTTAAAAGTTCTCCAGATATTTGCCATAACTATACAGGGTGATTCACGGTGGATGGAACGTTAGACGTTTCTGACGAACCAGTAAAGGAATCGTTCTGAATATTTGGTCGTTTACATAAACGGACACGCTCTACCTATCTAAAATATTTTTAACAATACAGTGTTGCCGCTTCCACATAAAAATAATAGCCACTTCGATATTTTAAATGGAACACCCTATATATTATTAAATCTTTAAATTCTACATAAAATTATAATTATTTTTTAATAAAAGCAACATTAGTCTATGCTTAATGGTTTCCGAGATATTGTCTCTTGAAAAATGACATTGTTGACCTTTGACAACTTCTAGCTTTTTAACTGTACGTCTGAGAGCTAAACGGCTTACATGTCCCTATCTTCGATTTTTATTATCTTTCCAAAAGTATCAATTTCCGGTTAAACCGGATGTAGAAAATATAATACTTTTGGTTTGACCGGAAGTTGTTACTTTTGGAAAGATAATAAAAATCGAAGATAGGGACACGTACGCCGTTTGGCTCTCAGACGTACAGTTAAAAAGCTAGAAGCTGTCAAAGTTCAAAAATGTAATTTTTCAAGAGACAATATCTCGGAAACCATTAAGCATAGACTAATATTGCTTTTTTAAAAAAGTAATTATAATTTTATGTAGAATTTAAAAATTTAATAATATATAGGGTGTTCCATTTAAAATATCGAAGTGGCTATTATTTTTGTGTGGAAGCGGCAACACTGTATTGTTAAAAATATTTTAGATAGGTAGAGCGTGTCCGTTTATGTAAACGACCAAATTTTCAGAACGATTCCTTTACTGGTTCGTCAGAAACGTCTAACGTTCCATCCACCGTGAATCACCCTGTATATTGCACGGTATAAAATAAACGAAAAGTCATAAATTTTGCAGACAAAGTCAAAACTACCAAACAGAACGAGGTAGGTACCTATGTGTACCAACATACCATTTGTCAAATAAAATAATAATCGGAAAATATATATAATAGTACCTGTCAACCTCGTTTGTCTATAAAAAGAAAAACAAAACAGATACTATAACGCATGACCCGTATAATACCACAGACCACTCGCCTTGAATCCCTGTCTGGTTGACGCCCGCGCCGGATAATCCGGGGTAACGTAATACAAAAAAGTATTGAGTCATTTTAGGACTAAATTATTTTGTAGTATAGAAAGGATCTAAAACATTAAATAAATGTGAAACGTCTGTTAGTACCTACCTAAATGATTTTAATTTTTTTTATAAAAATATTATTTTATATTTTTTATGAGCATAAATACAAATACCATTACTCTTTGTTTTTATACTACTAATCACAGGACCAACTAATTTTGGGCTTATATTGTACTGACTTTACCTACTTATCTACATCCCAACAAAAAAAGTTGTTATAGTCTAAGATCCCATCCACCATAAAATAGAAATTGAACGTGTATCCTACAAAAAAGTTATTAGGTCTATTTTTTTTATTTTTGCCTATTTTCGAGAAAAAAATTCACACAAAAAATAGGTTTTTTGACAAGAAGAGTTCTCGGGAATGTGCCGTACAAAAAGACACATTTGTTGAAGTTAATGCCCTAAGGTGGCAGGGCACAGTACCTGGAGACCAGTAGCTCAGTGGTGATTATCTATAAATGTCAAAAATATGGCAAAATAAGAAATGTCAACACTACTTTATTTAAAAGAGGAAATTTTACTCTCTATAGTCTACGACAGACGTATAATAATAATAATAAAAATAATAATAATAATAATAATATCTAATGGTTACATTAAACTAATTGAGGTTAACAATTGATAGTATATTTTTATATATCAACAAAAAATTAAATTTTGAAGAAGTAGTCCATACTCAAAGTGGAGATGAATAATATAGGGAAAAGAAAAGCATAAAGCCTTTCTCCACAATTTTAATTCAGTAGCTAGGCTAGAATCGACATGTTTCGAGTGTAGAAACACTCATCATCAGGAAATTGAAGCAAAAATAATTAACAGCTGATGTTGTTAGCAAAAGAGAAAATATAATAAAATTAAAGGTGGAACTAATCCATATTGGAGCTTTCAAAGGCAAGCATGGGGAGTGAAAAACTTTTGCAGTCAAAAGGCGGAAAATATATCAGTACGCTGAAAGGTCAGGGACCAGTAAAAAGCCACTGTGGGCGGGAAATGAAGAGAAAAACAGGACATATCAAAGTTTTAAGTTTTTCACTCCCCATGCGTGCCTTTGAAAGCTCCATTATGGATTAGTTCCACCTTTAATTTTATTATATTTTCTCTTTTGCTAACAACATCAGCTGTTAATTATGTTTGCTTCAATTTCCTGATGGTGAGTGTTTCTACACTCGAAACATGTCGATTCTAGCCTAGCTACTAAATTAAAATTGTGGAGAAAGACTTTATGCTTTTCTTTTCCCTAAAAAATTTAATCTTGGGGTATCGGTCCCGATGAGGGCTTGTTAAATAAAAATGCTTTTTTAAGCTACGCCAAGCTTTCGATGATGTTTATTATCTTCTTCAGGACTACAATATTAACAAAAAATCAGTTAGTCATAAAAAACTCTAAGGTTTAGAAAACTGATTCGGAGAAATATTATGATTTTTAGAACGGCCAAAAAATATCACAATTTTTGAAAAAAAGGTTAAAAATCAATTTTAGCATTATGTAGGACAACCAATATGAGCATTGAAAAGTAAAGAAAAAAAGATAAAAGGTTTCCTTTTCTTAATAATTGTTATTCCATTTTTATACAATACAAATATTTTTACAGTTTTGTTGAGTATTATACATGTATTTTCTTTGTAATTTCACATATTATGTAACTTTATGGTTAATTAATTGACTATTAAATGGTACCAAGCGATCGACAAAATGGCCGCTTTCTGTTAGTTACCTATCTAGATGTTAACATGAACCTATAAAGACCTACTCTTAACAATAGGAATTTGTATCGACATAAAAAACTCTAAACAATTTTTTGAAATCTATCTCGTTCGACAGTAAGAAACAAAAAACAGGCGCACAAGCCATCATTATAACCTGGTGAAAATGTAGCAAACAATTTCAATTTTCCACGCATTACTTTTTAATGCTCATATTGGTTGTCCTACATAATGCTAATTAGTAGTAAGTAATTGATTTTTAACCTTTTTTTCAAAAATTGTGATTTTGGCCGTTATAAAAATCATAATATTTCTATCAATCAGTTTTCTAAACCTTAGAGTTTTTTATGACTAATTAATTTTTTATTTATATTGTAGCCCTGTAGAAGATAATAAACATTATCGAAAGCTTGGCCTAGCTTAAAAAAGCATTTTCATTTAACAAGCCCTCATCAGGACCGATACCCCAAGATTCAATCAATTTTTTGCTGTTTAACTAGTCGGTCAAGACTACCCTTCTCGCTTATTTATATATCTACTAGCGTGTACCCGGCATGCGTTGCAACCCGCTGGTATAAATACAAACCCGATATATTAGTACCCGGCATGCTACTTTCTAAAATCCCACCCGTGCGAAGCCGGGGCGGGTCGCTAATTATACATAAAAACCTTCCTCTTGAATCACTCTATCTATTAAAAAAAAATCGCTTCAAAATCCGTTGCGTAGTTTTAAAGATTTAAGCACATAAGACAGGATAGCGACTTTGTTTTATACTATGTTAAGATTAAGATACACGTATAGATAAGCTACAGGTCTCCAGATAAAGATATTGTACCCTGTTATAAGGTGTATTTTTCATGCGGCACATATTAATAGTAAAAACATTTAGGAGCCCACAGATTTCTGACTTTGCTGGCTGCTTTGCCCGCCGAGTCGCTCGACGAACATTTTATTCGATCAAAAACGGTATATGGTGCCAAATTCTCTTTGTTTGTTATACTGAAGGTCTGATGATGGTACCAATTTGTAAATATTGTAATTTATTTTTGTTTATTATTTGTTTTTGAAGTCGCTTTATAAACAATGCTTCAAGAAAAATTCTGCGAGGGGAACCCTGATACTTCGATCTCCTACAGACCCCCACGAGGGCGAGTTAGCGAAATAGTCGGCCTAAAATGAATTACATAATTTGTTACATATTAACTACATACAACTATAACATTGGGACTTAATTCTATCGACTAACTATATTTTTTCTGTCAATATTTTCTAGTTCATTAAATGAAATTTGACATTTATTCACATACCATCCAGAAAAGCATAAATAATAATAATATGTAGATTTTAAAGCCGCGGGCTTTGCACCAAATTTTGCAACCTAAAAAGGTAATTTAAGAAAACATTATCCAAGAAAACCGACCCCTAGCTATTTTTCCAAATGTATTTTAAAAAGTATTAAATTGTAAAATATTGTATATTAAAAAATATGTTGTTAGTGCTGTAAATAAATACATAATCATAAGAAATCGATTTTTTTTATTTATACATTTTTGTTGTCCAATCGAAAGAAATTACAAATGCATGACATTCTATTACATGCATTACCGCCAATACAGCTTCTACGAAAGATAGTAATATATGCATCGCAGTATTTCTGCAGTTACATAGCAGGGGCTTAAGGGGACGATTGCCCTCCCCCTGTCCCATCAGCAGATGAAATAATTAGCAGTTTCTTCTAAACTTAAAATTAAAACACACATTTTCTTCCAAAGAAAGGCATAATTTAAAAAGCTATTTGTCACAATACGGACAACGTTTGAATCTTTAGCAATCCAGTGATGAGATATCAAATTTTTACCCGTTAAATTAAATTTTACTGGTGGTCTTTAGGGCAGCCAAACGTCTTAAAACAAATTCGATAGGTTTAGAGGATTTTGAGTAAATACCAAAAATCCATGTCGCTATGTAAAAGCGATGGTAGACTTTAAAAAATGGAGCAACAAGGAAGCGGTAATGATTTTTACTCGTCGCTGTTGTTTTTAAAAGTTTATGGGCTGCGTGCCGCGTCCACACTGTCTACTGTAGGTAGACTGTAGGCAGACTGTAGGCAGGCTGTAGTCAAGCTGTATGTAGGCGGTAGGTATACTGTAGACAGGCTGTAGTTAGGCGGTAGGCAGGCTGTAGGCAGGCTGTAGGTAGGCTGTAGGCAGGCTGTAGGCATGCTGTAGGCATGCTGTAGGCATGCTGTAGGCAGACTCTAGGTAGGTTGTAAGCAAGTTGCTTTAATCGCCGGGACTATTATAGGTAACATTATGACAAGTTGCAGGAAGGTAAGTTTTGATTTGTTGTTGTTTTTGAGATATCGCCTTGTAACACTTTAAAAAACTCACCCTGTATAATATGCTCCAATCTTAAAGCAATTAAAATTGGAACTGGCAATGCATTAGCATAATAGATAGTTTTTGCCAAGAGGTTAATCGATTTTTTTATCGCAAAAATATTATCAACCAATCATTCAAATAATTTTGAATACTATCTTCTACATATTGAAAAGAAAAAGTTTTTACACATTTTTTAACATATTAGATTCAGACACAACAACTTGCCAATTTAACCCCCCCCCCCCCCCCCCTCTTTTTCAGTATATTATTCGAGTTTGGGCCCAACGTAAGAATTGGAATAAACGTGAAATTTTCCTTCAACTTCTGCCAATTAACAACATATAATTTTCGCTGAAGATGAAAGCCTTTACTTTCGAAACATGCCCGAAGTAATTTATGTAAAATATAACTAGTGGAGCAGACTGAGTGTTCTATTACACTTAATATTTATGTTAGAGTTATGATACCTTCCCTGCGAAATATTAAAAACCCATAATCCACAATAGCAAAAAACAACAACAAATCATATGTGTGAAGTTAGCGACGTTCATCAGCACCGTTAATGCAGCAACAACATTTTTTGAGGTATAATATATTTTTTTGTGTTCCTTTCTTTATTTCCAATAACTTTTATCAAAAGTTATTTTACCATACTCTTTGCGTTCCTGAGAAAAAAATTGTTGTACGTGTCATTGTTAGTTGCAATTAATACTTTATTTATTATTCTTGCCAAAAATCAATAAGACTGTTTGATATTTGGGGGATTTTGCCAAAAAAAAAGATTAAAAACTATTCTAGTCAGTGGCGGATTTACAAATTTACCGCTAGTAGGCTATTCAATTTTTGCCGCCCCTACCAGTGACGGCTCGTGAATGTTCGGGAACGAAAAAGCCCGCTGCAGGCGAAATTTTTTTAAGACCACGCCCAAATTTGGTCAAAAATTTTTAGTAAATATTGTTGATTACCTACTTATTTTATTGAAAATGAAATTTCTTTCTGCAAAGCCAGTAAAGTTCCAACTACCTTTTTTTATCCCCATTAACAGACACGGCCAACAATAAAGTTTATTTAAAAAAATACTACCCGTCAACCATGAATAAAGATTGTACCATTTATTTCTGTAAAATAAAAAAAAAATTTTGGGCCAAATTTGCCGCCCCCTAAAATCTGCCGCCCTAGGCTCCAGCCTACTCAGCCTACTGGTACATCCAGCACTGATTCTAGTTAGTTATAGTGACATCTTAAGTGGACAGATATGATATGTTCTATCTAGCCCAGCGGTTCTCAAACTTTTTTGGTGACGGAACCCTTTTGGGAAGCACTTGATGGAACCCTACAATAAAACAATAGTTTTTAAAAGTGTATTCTTTATTAATAAGCATAATAAAAGTACAATGTAACAGTTACTAATTATTACTTACTTTACCACATGGCAAGTACAATAATAGAAGATATTAAAAAAGAAAAAATCAGTTGAAGTCTCATATCAGGTTCGGCGTCCAGTCTATTGCGATATTTTGTTTTCGTGGCTGCATAGGTTGAGAATCCTGTTTCGCACAAATATGTTGTTGGGAACGGGAGAAGAATATTCAGAGCCATTTTGCCAAGCATTGGATATTCATCACGGATTCTGCACCAAAAATCGTTGAGAGGCATCGTTTTGAACAGTGACTCCATACTTGTGTCTGATGACATTTCTAAAAGAGATTCATATATCTCGTTTGACATACTTTCGGGCTTTTCCAAGTTGGGTTAAAAAGGATTATGAATCCATGAATTCAGTTTCATTTTTGTATTCTGTTTTTCGGGAAAATACTTTTCAAAAGATGCGCGCATCGAACTGAGATATTGGACCAATTCTTCAAACACATTATCTTGAAACATTTCTGAGTCGTTATCGCTAACAAACTCACTGAGTGACGTAAAGCTTTCTATTTCTTTCTTACCAACGCAAATAATCCAAAAATCTAATTTTCTTTTGAAGGCAGTTATTTTGTTATAGGCCTGAAATACTGTTGTCTGTTTACCTTGCAATGATAAATTCAATTCGTTCAGTTTTTGAAAGATATCCGCCATAAAAGACAATCGGAACAACCAAGTTTTATCATACAAATGGTCCTTCAAATTAAAAGAAGTATCTGCTGAAAGAAACATTTGTAACTCGGCTCTAGGTTCAAATAGCCTTGTTAAAGTTTTACCCCGAGACAGCCATCGCACTTCTGTATGGAGCAGCAGTGTTTTATGTTTGCTGCCATAATCTTCACACAATAATGAGAACAATCGGGATTGTAGTGGTCGTGATTTGATAAAATTAATTATTTTTACCGCTTCATCCATAACTAATTTTAGATTTGACGGCATTTGCTTCATCGCAAGTGCTTGTCTATGCAGAATACAATGGCTGGAACTACAATTAGGCGCTATATTTTTTATTCGTGACACTGCTCCTGCTGTTTTACCTGTCATCGCCTTGGCCCCATCTGTACAAATGTCAATGCAATTGTTCCAACTAAGATTATTTTCTTCAAAAAATATATTTATTTTATTAAAAATTTCTTCCCCGGTAGTGTTTGTGAGCAGCGGTGAACACATAAGCATGTCCTCTTCAAAAGAACTTTCATATGGATATCTCACGATAACCAGCAAGATAGCCAAACCAGCGACATCAGTTGACTCGTCCATTTGCAAGGCGAATCGTGTTTTTTGTAGACGTGTAACTAGTTCTTGTTTGACGTAGCTTGCCAGATCATGGATTCGCCGTGAAACAGTATCGTTTGATAGCGGCACAGTAGAAAGATGCTTTGCAGATTTTTCATCGAGCATACATTTTGTTATGTCTAATACACATGGCTTTATTAAATTCTCAGCGATAGTGTGCGCTTCACCTGCTTGTGCAATGCGATAGCTAACTAAATATGATGCCTCCGTGGCCTTTTCGTTGATAGTTTTTGTTACATGCATCATATTTTTTTGACTTTCTAATAACTGATCTTTTTTACGAACAAAAATTCTTTATTCTTGTCTTTAGACTCGGGGTGTACAGTTTGTAAATGTCGGCGCAATTTGGCAGGTGCCATGGAACTATTAGGAAGCAGTTTACTACATAGCATGCAGAGAGGTGAGCCGTTGGAATCAACAGATCCGAAACTGATATATGATTCATCATACTTCCTTTTTTTCGTCTTTGAAACCGTCGAGCTTGACGTCGTGGCATCATCGTCTGGATCGGTGATTGCTATATTCTCCGCGCGTACTGCTTTTGAACATTCAGCGTCATTAGAAGATGTTGTTGCAACACGTTTAACACCTTTAAGCCAACGTTCCATGCATTCTTCTTTATTTATAATGTTACACGTCAGGATGGTGGGGTCTAAATAATACACAATCGTTACTGCGTATAAGAGACTAAGTTTAGTACAATGAAGAAATGTATAAAACTGAGACAACAGAATACAGCAGGCAGTAGAACAATGAACACTAGTTTCTCGCTAGCGAGCTTGTAAGTAGGTAGGTAGGAACTTATCGCTCCGAACGCTAATCGTCAACTGACTGACGAGGCGCGACGCGCGATCGCCGCTTTTATACTTAGTCCTAGACTCGATCTCGAAAATACTCGAGTCGGCGCCTTTGATAAACAAAAAGCAAAAATAAAAAGAGAAATATAAAAATTGCGTTGTAAACAATTCAGAGGCGGCTTTAATCAAAGGGACTGCGCGCTCACAAGTATACAAGTATACATGTTGATACCAAACTTATGAGATATTGTACCAGCTATTGTAACACATGTTTATACAAATACAAATAAATAAATAAATATACCTACGCGCGGCCGCGGAGTCAAAACGTTCGACCAGAGAGAGGTGTTTTGATTTTTTTTCTAAATTCTTGAGGAACCCCTACAGAGGTATCGCGGAACCCTAGGGTTCCGCGGAACACACTTAGAGTATAGCTGAATTCTAGCCTATCGATTTAAAGAAATGGCAATGTAGCATCGTATTAGAAAAATAAGGAGTTTTTAAATTTGTTAATAAAGATAAAAAATTATTACTATTCCACTTCCCTCTATCTAAAATTCCATTTTCCGATAATTCAGTATCGAGAACAATAATATCTATTTTCACAACCGGAATTTCGAGTTCCCCCGTTATCTTTGAAAATATACTCCATTTTAGGCGACACCCGGTAAATAGTCAAAATTTGACAAAAAACTGTTATTACAAAAAGTTTTAATAAAATTTATCGGAAATGAAAAAAAGCACACAAAAAAAATATTATACAGGGTGCTCCGATAAGCAAGTTTGAAACAGCTTCTGGTATAACCGGAAGTCGCATAATAAGGTAAGTGTATACAATATCGCCATGCTAAGCTTAATTTGTTTTTCCTAGAGAAGTGTAACATTTTTCTGCGAAAAATATGTGGAGCGTATTATTTAGACTATATACTAATAGTTTTAAAATGTTTGGCAACATTTTAAGTAGGCCAAAAAGGTTTTTCTATTTTTTTTTAATTTTGCAAATTGGCGATATTGTCAAACGCCGTAACACCGCCAATGCAGATTTTTGGTATTAGTCCAGATTTTTTAACGATAAAATGTCAAAATAAAATTTAAATTCTATAAATAACATTTATTAATATCAAAATATGCATGATTATTTTTTAAAAACAGTAAAGACATTATACAGGGTGTTTTAGAATAAGATGCTGATCCTTAACGGTGTGAATCCTTAGGTGATTTTAAGAAGAAAAGTTCAAATTAATATATATCCTTAACCTATCAACTTTCGAACTACAGGGCGTTAAAGTTTTAAGAAAAAAATCGTTTTTCTATCGTAACTTTAAAAACTTTCTAGCTATTTTTATGAATTTTTCACACATGCCCTCTAAGCATCAATAGCCATTTTTTGGTGTAGAATTTTTTTAAAAAATTTTAACCAGTGGCGTCCTGAAAGGGTTTGGACTAGACATTTTGGAAAAATATTATGTACGCCACTGCTTTTTCTCAAGATACAAATTATTTTTAAAATACTCATTCATTTTAGGCCAAATTTAATATCTTGCCTTTTTATCGTCCGACAAACAGTTTCCGACAAAAAAAATAAAAACATTAAATGCGCATTCGCTATGTGCCTATGGTTTGTTTTGACACTATCAGGAATACTTCAGGAATTTTTCAAAGGGTACGAGACTCAATGAGGAGAAAAGCTGAAGCATGCATTATTGCATGTGGTGGCCACTTTCAACAGCTAATCCAAATTATTTTCGTTTTTGTTCACACGTTATTTAATGCTAGTTGTTTTAATTTATTGTTAAAAATAAACCATATACATAGCGAATGCGCATTTAATGCTTTTTATTTTTTTTGTCGGAAACTGTTTGTCGGACGATAAAAAGGCAATATATTAAATTTGGCCTAAAATTAATGAGTATTTTAAAAATAATTTTTATCTTAAGAAAATGCAGTGGCGTACATTATATTTTTCCAAAATGTCAAGTCCAAACCCTTTCAGGACGCCACTGGTTAAAAATTTTTAAAAAAATTCTACACCAAAAAATGACTATTGATGCTTAGAGGGCATGTGTGAAAAATTCATAAAAATAGCTAGAAAGTTTTTAAAGTTAAAATAGAAAAACGATTTTTTTCTTAAAACTTTAACGCCCTGTAGTTCGAAAGTTGATAGGTTAAGGATATATATTAATTTGAACTTTTCTTCTTAAAATCACCTAAGGATTCACACCGTTAAGGATCAGCATCTTATTCTGAAACACCCTTTACACCTACTATACATTAAGTTTACTAGCTGAATTTACAGACTTTCCATTTTTAACAGCTGTTATGGCATGCTGCATATTTTCTTCCCTCCATTTTCCTATTATTCCCCAATTTCTCTCTTTAGGCATGATATTTCTGAAAATAAAATCGAACCTATAGGTAGAGAATCAAGTTAATATTAACCTCTCATAGTAAATATCATTGATCAAGCAATATCGCCATTGGCGATATTGCCGAACAGTTACGCTGGCGATATTGCAAACAATCATATTTTTTACTTTGAAATTTGTTTACTTTAACAAAAAATGGTATTTAGAAAAAATAGTAACAGCATCTTACTCCTTAATCATCACTAAAACAATATACTAACTTCAAAAAATACTTACCGCAGTGTGGACTGAGCAACAAAACAATTATTAATTGATACTTTAATTTGTAGACTACCGCAGCGCACTTAATTAAAACAGTAAATCTACCATAGAACTAAAATTTGAGGTTATAGCCGAAACAACTTGTCGGTACAAGCTTGGGTCATTGTTGAGGTTATGGAGAACTAGAGGGTAGGAGGCCGATCGACAATGGCAGCAGTTTCAAATTTTGTCCCGGTTTTTTGGTTAGTTCGCTATTGGCCGATAGATGCTCTTGCGTCGCATGTGGGCTGGTGTCGTCTTCTTCTTCTTCGTTTTTTACTTTTACTTTTGACAAATTGACATTTTATTTTCGAAATAACAAATGACGTTTGAAGACAAGACGAGAGAAATAACGTTGTATTGTAATTGATTTCCATATTTATAATGAATAATGGTACAATTTATAAAAGTAGAGTTTGCTTTGTGTCGGAGTGTAAGACAGGATCTTTTTCATAGAGAAAACGCAGCCAAATAAGTCTCTTTCTAGTTCCAAAGGTATAGCTAGAATGTTTAATACCCTGTATTTTAAAAACCAAGGATCGTTGGAACTTTATACAGGCCGAGGTTACTAATAAGTATAACAAAGTAAGTGTAAATTCATATAAAAGTCCTTATTTGTTCCTTAAAGAACTAATTTAAATAAAAATAGTTATCCCGTCCATAAGAAACCATTTATTTGATAGCCCACTTCGAAGACGATCGCCATCTTACGGCGACTCGTAAAGTTGAATTACCGATGCTAATTTGGGACCGAATCCAATGCATTGCGATCGGCCTTCTACCTCAAGTCCTCCATAGATGAGGTAATACTCCTAGCGCAATCTATTATTTGGTAATCAAACTAGCATAAATAAAGCCCCTTGGCGATATTGTCAACATGGCGATATTGTATAACACCTACCTTATGGTCGCTGTTATTTCATTTGATGAGAGCGTCTCCGAAAACACAATTATTCAAATGTGCAGGATTCAAATTGCATTACTTTCCGAAATATTCTAATGAACGATCACTGTGTGACAGTCGGTACATAGAAGTTACGTTTTGTATAGGCCTCAGAGTTTTATTTGTAAGTTCTCTCCTCCCTCACATCTAAAAACCGTTTAGGTCATGTGCCCCTCCCCCCCTTAATGAAGTTCTGGATCCGCCACTGGCTGGACAGGCACAAACATATCGTGCTTTTCTGCTCGCAGCTACCTACATTATTTTAATAAACCTGCAGTGCAGCACCATTTCAGATTTGTAAATTGTAACTGGTAATACACATGTTTAACTTCACTTTTAAATGTATTTCCGCTTGTCGTCCTAAATTATCTTTTTGATTACTTGAGATATGAACCAATTTAGCTGACACAGACTTTACAAAGAAGATGATTTAAATGCTTATAGACATTTATTACAGCTATACTGGTAGTTGATCTGTATCCTACGGAGGGAAAGGGAATATACAGTGTCACCCAGTAAAGTCCGCCTCATATGAGATTTTTTTTAATTAATAGCTTTATTCGAAATTTGACTTTGGCATCAAGTTCTGCTTCGATCGAGATGAAAATTAAGCAAAAAATAGTAGTCACGTGATTCGCATTATCTGTCAAATTTTAATTTTGTCCAAAAAATAATTCAAAACTAGGGTTATCTCTGAAAATAACAGAAAAAGTTTTTTTAAATGCAGTTTCTAGCCCACATGCAAAATTTCAGCTGCATAAGATAATTTTGATTTTTTACCTATATTTTGTAAATTGCACCACTTTTGCAAAATAAGACCCAACGCAACCTACATAAAACTTCTTAGTTTTGACAAGGCTTTATTTCAGATACATTCTCTTTAAAGTAGAGCCATATGAAATGTGTGTTTTTCTACAAAATCAAAATTGGGCTATTAAAATTTGGTCGCATGTGATGCAAAATTTATTTGTTTTTGATCCTGTATAAGGTAACTTCATAAAATAAGTATTTTTGAAAACGTAGTTTGTGTCTGAAAGTAATACACCTTAATATTAAGACAAAAAGAACACAGTGTCTTCAGTAAAGTGTTGTTAAGTGGAAAATAAATTTTATTCTAACAACGTAAAGTTTATCTATTTTCAACGATTTAATTTAAAACCCCTATATTATAATTTATTATTAGCTATGTCATAATAACGTTAACGTGTATTACTTTCAGACACAAACTACGTTTTCAAAAATACTTATTTTATGAAGTTACCTTATACAGGGTCAAAGACAAATAAACTTTACATCACATGCGACCAAATTTTAATTGCCCAATTTTGATTTTGTAGAAAAACACACATATTTAATATGGCGCTACTTTAAAGAAAATGTATCTGAAATGAAGCCTTGCAACGCAACCTACATAAAACTTCTCAGTTTTGACAAGGCTTCATTTCAGATACATTTTCTTTAAAGTAGCGCCATATTAAATATGTGTGTTTTTCTACAAAATCAAAATTGGGCAATTAAAATTTGGTCGCATGTGATGTAAAGTTTATTTGTTTTTGACCCTGTATAAGGTAACTTCATAAAATAAGTATTTTTAAAAACGTAGTTTGTGTCTGAAAGTAATACACGTTAACGTTATTATGACATAGCTAATAATAAATTATAATATAGGGGTTTTAAATTAAATCGTTGAAAATAGATAAACTTTACGTTGTTAGAATAAAATTTATTTTCCACTTAAAAACACTTTACTGAAGACACTGTGTTCTTTTTGTCTTAATATTAAGGTGTATTACTTTCAGACACAAACTACGTTTTCAAAAATACTTATTTTATGAAGTTACCTTATACAGGATCAAAAACAAATAAACTTTGCATCACAAAAGAATTAGTCAAAATTTGAGTTTATTTTCACGAAAAACAATTTATAACACTATAATTTTACCTCATTTTTTATATTGTTCAACTATTTTATACACAGCAAATGATGGGGTCTTTAATAGACTCCAAGTTTTGCAAAATAAAGCTATGCGTATAATTTTAAATGTGGATAAATATACGAAAATAAATTTAATGTTAACGAAACTTCAGTGGTTAAATGTTAAAAATTTAATATTTCTTTTGATTTGTACTTTTATTTTTAAAATACAACATAACTTACTGCCTTCTCATTTAAAAGATTTTATAACTCAAAATTTTGAAAATCATAACTATTCAACCATATATAATAAAGATTTTTGTCTAGGTAGGGTATCAAAACATTTGACATATAAATCGGTTTTCTATAAAGGATTAAGTGAATATAATAACTTGAATATTTTAATTAAATCACAGACCTCTTTAAAAAATTTTAAAAAATCATAGAAAAATTATTTATTTAAAAAACAAAATAGTGACTGATAAAATTTTTTTAAAGATGATATTGTTAAATTAGTTCAAATATTTTATATAACTTGTTAAATTGTAGCACATTGCTAAATAAATCTTGTTACTACTATTACTACTACATGCGACCAAATTTTAATAGCCCAATTTTGATTTTGTAGAAAAACACACATTTCATATGGCGCTACTTTAAAGATAATGTATCTGAAATAAAGCCTTATCAAAACTAAGAAGTTTTATGTAGGTTGCGTTGAGTCTTATTTTGCAAAAGTGGTGCAATTTACAAAATATATAGGTAAAAAATCAAAATTATCTTATGCAGCTGAAATTTTGCATGTGGGCTAGAAACTGCATTTAAAAAAACTTTTTCTAATAACTCTTTAATATTTAATTTAAATTAGAAATAACCCCACTTTTGAATTATTTTTTGAAAAAAATTAAAATTGGACAGATAATGCGAATCACGTGACTACTATTTTTTTCCCTTAATTTTCAACTCGATCGAAGCAGAACTTGATGCCAAAGTCAAATTTTAAATAAAGCTATTAATAAAAAAAATCCCATGATGCGGACTTTACTGGTGACACTGTATTATACATGACGACGAAAAAAATAATTTTAGGAAGCAGAAATTTAATCAGATTTATATTAATATTGGGATAGTCGAATATTATTTATAAGTAAATGCAAATGCTATCAAATATAGTATATGGTAAAATATTTTATACAGTGTGACTTTGTAAGATTACTGAGAAAAAGCCTTCTATTCCTTATAAGAATTCACATACTCTTTATACAACTGTTTAATACTATATTATGCGACAGCAACGCGCTTTCCTACTGTAAGACAACGAAAATTGCTAGACCGTTGTGTGGTGATAATATCACGGTAATTTAGCCAATAGGAAATGGGAGTTAATGCTACCATTGAATGGTTTAAAGCCATAAGTGCTCTGAATACTCACATTAATTATTAAGTTCTATTTGGTGCGTAATCTGGTTTTATATACTTACTGTATTAGTTCCGACTGGCAGTTGTAATGAAACTTGTCATTAATCATAATAATATTTGCTTGCTACGGTTAATAAAGCATATATTTACCACTAAAAATCAGTACTCTAGGCCTAAAAAATTTAGATAGCTTCTAGTGTAATATTGTTCTTGTGGTTTAACAGTGCATATTATGATTATCATCTATGCAACATAGTTTACTGAGATGGTAAAATTCGTCCATAGATTTTTAAGTCCAATATTAATAATGGGTTGTGCGAAATAAGAATATTTTATTGGTTTATCTAACATGCAAAGTTTAAAAAAACTTAATACAAAGTAAAAATAAATTAATTTAAGCAGGTATTGGTACGATCAATACAATTCAAAATTAGACAGGACAGCTAGAAGACTCGGAACAACGATGTGACCTGCGTAACAAGTACCTACGTTAAAACTAACAATACGACGAACCCCCACCAACGTCTTGTGGATTATAGGTTCTAACGGATACATTTCGTTTTTGGGGACGCTGTTCTGCTTTCTTAATTGTAGAGAAAGCGCTTAACTGGAAACAAAATGCGTCACATTGAGGAGATACAATTTAGTTCTTAACAAAATTGCTGTATTAAAAATCGTTCATTATTCAACAAGACTGTGCTGCTAATGAATCTAATTGCTACCAATAAAAATACTGTTCTAGCAAATCTGCAATTGATATAACACTAAAGCGGGTTTGATACACTAGCAATTAATTTAATATGGGTTAATAGAAAATAAGCTATCAATACAAACTATGTCTTAGCAAACCTGTTGTATTGGATCATTTTCCTTAGTGTTAAAATAAATTACGGGTAATAAAATACGGGTATAGCATTTTAAGTTGTGATCTCCGTATAACAAAAATATTGATACGGTGTACAGGGTTATCCAACCAAGACTAGACAAGGCGATTTTTTGACTTTTCCTGTACTTTTATAAAAAAACTGAAATAGCCATCTTAAGTCATTTTCTCCCGCGAATTCGAATATCTTCAGCAAAAAACAATTGAACATCAAACAAAAGTACTAGGGGTCACTTTGATATTTTTTTAAATGGAACACCCTGTATATTTTTACATTTTTAAATTCCACATAAAATTATAATTATTTTTTATTAAATGCACTATTAGTCTATACTTCATAGTTTCCGAGATATTGACTCTCGAAAAGTGACATTTTTGAACTTTGACAGCTTATAACTTTCTAACAGTACGTCTTAGAGCAAAACGGCTTACATGTCCCTATCTTCAATTTTTATTATCTTCCCAAAAAAATCAACTTCCAGTTAAACCGGAACAACTATATTTCCTTCTTTCGAGTTACATCCGATTTAACCGGAAGTTGATTTTTTTGGGAAGATAATAAAATTTAAAGATAGGGACATGTAAGCCGTTTTGCTCTAAGACGTACTGTTAGAAAGTTATAAGCTGTCAAAGTTCAAAAATGTCACTTTTCGAGAGTCAATATCTGGGAAACTATGAAGTATAGACTAATAGTGCATTTAATAAAAAATAATTATAATTTTATGTGGAATTTAAAAATGTAAAAATATACAGGGTGTTCCATTTAAAAAAATATCAAAGTGACCCCTAGTACTTTTGTTTGATGTTCAATTGTTTTTTGCTGAAGATATTCGAATTCGCGGGAGAAAATGACTTAAGATTGCTATTTCAGTTTTTTTTATAAAAGTACAGGAAAAGTCAAAAAATCGCCTTGTCTAGTCTTGGTTGGATAACCCTGTACCTATCTTAAATTAGAGATAAGGCGACATCGATAATTTTTTTAAATGGCAACCCTAGATTTTTATTGCCTATTTCTCAAGTGCATATTAAGTTATACATTAGTACCAATTATCAAATTTGGATTTCTCGTCATTTATAAGATACCGTGCGAGCAAAAATAATTTGCATCAAAGAGGGCTTGGATTAAAACACGTAGGGCTTGGTTTAGATCACAATGATATGGGGACGATATATCTAACCAAATCGAAGTTTAAATTTTGTCAAATTCATATTATGACATGATATTCCAAACTAATGAGTAATAAAATAAGTAGACAAATACAAATTTATTTTTGTTATTTACAAAATTAACAAAGTACCTAATAATATACAGAAAGATTTTACCAATTTTTTGAGGGTGCAATGTGGACTCTACGAAAAAATGGGGATTTTCACATGCGTGTATTCTGAGAATTTACATAACCGCAGAGGTGGAACCTAGCATCATCCGAAAAAAATGTCAGGTCTAATAAATCATTTCTTTCCAATAAATTTTGGGTAAACCATTGAGTGTAATTCCTGCGTCTTTTAAAATCTGCGGCTTGTATATCTTGGAATACTTGCACTTTATAAAAAAATTAATTTAGCTGCTTCTTAAGAATAGTCCTGCATGTTCCATAAGATCTTCCCACTTCTTGGGACAGGCGTCTTATACAATTTTTTGGCGTATTTTGCATTATTTCACGAACGTTTGCAACAAGTTCTTCTGTTCTTACAGATGGTCTTCCTGCTCCTTTTTTGTGTTGTATAAAGAGCCTGTTTCCCTAAACACAGCCACGGTTCTTTTCAGGCAATGATAAAAATCCCCAGCAATAAAAGCAACGTTAGGAAAATGTTCATGAAAATCGTCCATGCACAAACCCGGATTGTATTGCCACTCACCATTTACTCTAACCCAGTTTCGAAAATACGCTTCAACCATGAATGTTTTGTGCTGTTCCGTAAAGCCCATTGTGTGAATTGTTCAAGAAATTGGAAAAATTAGCGATGAATCAAATTGCTTGTAACGACTGTAAAAGAAGACGAAATAACTGATTGATTGTTAATTCAGGTAGTTATTTACACCCAACAGGTATTAAGCTCTACGGCTAAGCATTACGTCCTTAGATGCAAGGCCCTCTTTGATGCAAATAATTTTTGCTCGCACGGTACATACGTAACTATAAACGGTAAATAGTGAAAAAAATAATTAAAATCGACACAACATCAAACAAAAAACAAAAAAATAGAGAGAGAACCAATTAAAACTGCATCCGCTAAAAAGACGCAGCTACAATTTTAAAAAGAAAAGCAAAGCTCATAAAGAAGACCGAAGACGAGTGAAAAGGATTCCAGATCAGCCAAATCAGAGAGACCGCCAAGTCGGGAGGTGTTCGCGGCAGGCCGGAAATTAAAGAGCGGCTTGGCCTTTAATTTGAAATGAGCCGATGCCCATTTGTCTAGTTATGTCGTTATCCGCGCTAATGACAGGCTCCTAGTTCTAATTGCGACGTAACGGCGCACCGCCAAAGAATGGACCACCCCTACGTCGCTTTCAGGTGAAATAGACGTTTCAGATTAACATCTACCTTTTTATTTGATACAATTATTCTTTTTATTAATAAGATGTATGTAAAAGGAAGTTACCAATGTGAATAGACCGGTGCCGATGGGAAGTTGTCAGCCAGCCAAAACTTAGCCGCCAAAATTACGAAGACTGACGAACGATCATTGGCGGAGCATATCTACTTAAAAAAAAACTTAATAAATATAAACCATTATGAAATGTTTTCATAGCGCGCGAGCAAAAATTATTTGCATCAAAGACGGCCTTGCATCTAAGGACGTAATGCTTAGCCGTAGAGCTTAATACCTGTTGGGTGTCAGTAACTACCTGAATAAACAATCAATCAGTTATTCCGTCATCTTTGACAGTTGTTACAAGTTATTTGATTCATCGCTAATTTTTCCAATTTCTTGAACAATTCACACAATGGGCTTTACGGAACAGCACAAAACATTCATGGTTGAACCGTATTTTCAAAACGGGGTTAGAGTAAATGGTGAAGACCATCTGTAAGAACAGAAGAACTTGTTGCAAACGTTCGTGAAATAATGCAAAATACGCCAACAAATTGTATAAGACGCCTGTCCCAAGAAGTGGGAAGATCTTATGGAACATGCAGTACTCTTAAGAAGCAGCTAAATTTATTTCCTTATAAAGTGCAAGTATTCCAAGAATTACAAGCCGCAGATTTTGAAAGACACAGGAGTTACTTTCAATGGTTTACCCAAAATTTATTGGAAAGAAATGATTTATTAGACCTGACATAGTGAAAATTCCCATTTTTTTGTAGAGTCCACATTGCACCCTCAAAAAATTGGTGTCTGGTTAGGTGTTTCGCGAAGAAGAATTGGTACTATTTTTTTCCATGGCACAGTTACAGCACAGCGGTATAGAGACAATATTTTGAATCCATTTGTGGAGCAATAACTTGACGACGAACTACATTTTGGATATTTTCAACAGGACGGTGCAACCGCCCATACAGCCGCCGAAACTATTAACTACTTACGCAATTTTTTCGACGACAGATTGATCAGTTTTCGATCAGACATTGAATTCCCACCTAAATCACCTTTTTAACGGTTATGGATTACTTCGTTTTTCCTCATTTAAAGAACACTATTTTTAAAACACCAGTTGCAAATTTAGAACAACTACAAGAAAGGATTATCCAAGAATGTGGTAACATTTCTCCAGAGATGCTGGTCAACACTTTCGAAAATATGAAGAGACGTGTGAATTTATGCTTGGAGCATGGTGGATAATTTCAACAATTTATGTGATCATTTTCCTTTTTCTTTCTGTTTATTCTTACTTTGTTAATTTTGTAAACTACAAAAATAAATTTGTATTTGTCTACTTATTTTATTACTCATTAGTTTGGCATATCACGTCATAATATGAATTTGATAAAATTTTAACCTAGATTTGGTTAGATATACGTCCAAGTATTTTCTTGGCAGCAATGGTAAGTATATTAAAAATTTTGAATACTCTCGCAAGTTGGAGGCAAAGTCACGTGACACTGTCAATTTTGGTATATTTAATTTTGACAGGTTGGTATGAATTCCAGGACCGGACTTGAAAATTTTACATGTGATACCTTCTAAAACAATTGATGCAATAGTCTCATCGGTTCTACCGCTTCAATAGGTATTGCCAAATAATATTAATAATTTTTTTTGAAAGGTATGTTTTATAAATATTATAATTTAAGTTACCTAGGTAATAAGAAACATGATTTTTTATATGGTTTAAAGATAAAGTGTCGAAATAGATTTAAAACCTATAGTATAATATTATAATTATCCAAATCTTGAAAATACTAAATTAACTGAAACGCAACTTTAAATAGGACTCTGTCACTCATATTATTTACAACAGATTTTTTTTTGTTTTATTTGTTTAGAATATACTTATAGGTAAAATACTATACCTACAGTTCAATATAAACTAATGGAATTCAGTCAGATATTACATTTACTGTCTAGGAAATCCCTATATATATGACTTACGTAAGGTACCCAAATATGGTTTTTATAGAATTTGTTGGCTATGATACGGTTACATTTCTAAACATGTATGTAGGCTAACTTAATATTTAAAAACTTTATTTTATTGGCATACAAGCAATAATGTTAGTAATATCTAATAATAATGTCACTTATGTAAGGTACGTAGACCCAGAAAATAGAATTATACAGGGTGTCCCAAAAGTAATGGGACACAGAGCAACGGCAGACTCCTTAAGTCGAAATAATGCGATTTATTTAAACTTGCCTTATCCCAAAATTGATAACAACAAAGACACAGGGTGTCAAAGTTTTAATTTTGTTTTCGTTTTTTTGCGATTATTTCTTGATGAATCGACATAGCAGCACAAAATTAAGGGTTTTGGGGTTTTTTGAGGTGGGAAATTCAAAATTATTCATAGTTTTGGTGTAACCAGTAGAGGGCGCTGCCTACGGCATGGTCCACTCTTTTGAGCTGGCATAACTTTGTTTGAGCTTCTTATATCGATCCGACTATTAAAAAAATAAGTTACTTTACTTCTTTTACATCAAAAATTTATAACTTATTGAAGTCGCTAGGAGCAACCATTTTCGAGATAATAGCATTCGAAATTTTTAATGCAAGAATGCTAAAATATTTAAAATAATTGTGTATTCGTATTAGTATTATTTATCATAGCTGGTCTTGATTAAAAACAACGACGTATCTAAGGCAACAACATGTTACACAAAGAAGTATCATTTGTCAAAGTTAATAAAATTTTTAATTAGAATAAAATTAATAATTCCGTAAACGAAAAAGCGTTTTTATTAGAAAAAAATAGTCAACCTTAAGTATTTACATTAACTTTGACACTTAGCAAATGTAGCTGATTTACAATAATTTTAAGTTAGAAATCCACCTTTGCTCGATTTTCCGTTGTTTTTGGACCACGTACTTGTTGCATTGGCATATAAAATGCGATTATCTCGAAAATGGTTGCTCCTAGCGACTTCAATGAGCTATACGTTTTTGATATAAAAGAAGTAAAGTAACTTATTTTTTTAATAGTCGGATCGATATAAGAAGCCTAAAAAAAGTTATGCCACCTAAAAGGAGTGGGCCATGCCGTAGGCAGCGCCCTCTACTGGTTACACAAAAACTATGGATAATTTTGAATTCCTCACCTCAAAAAACCTCAAAACTCTTAGTTTTGTGTTGCTATGTAGTTTCGTTAAGAAATAATCGCAAAAAAAACGAAAACAAAATTAAAACCTTGACACCCTGTATCTTTGTTGTTATCAATTTTGGGATAAGGCAAGTTTAAATAAATCGCATTATTTCGACTCAAGGAGCCTGCTGTTAACTTTTTTCCGATACACCCTGTATAGTCGAAATTTTCACACAACGTACCCCCACTATTCCTATCTAAAACCAAAAAGTTTCTATCGTCCCACTCTAACCGTTTCCGAAAAAAAAAATCGCAAATGTGAAAATGTCGAAACTGACAACTACAACAGACACGACAACATACCTACATTATTTTCACCGAGGCGCCTATATAGACGAGAATTTTCAAGAGGCGATCATGGGTTGTCGTGATTTCGTGCCGAAGAGATGTATAACATATCGCGGTTTTCCGCGATATGTTAACAAAACAGATGTTTTACGACGTAGATCATAAGTCAATCAAAAACTCCTATTTAAAATATCAAAATCGTTGCGGACGCTTCTTGAAACAGTTGTTGGATGGTGACATATTCACATTGTTCGCAATACAGAGAAAGAAAGCTACTGCAGAATACTGTCATGCGCGTAGTAGTAGTAGTAGTAGTAGTAGTAGTAGTAGTAGTAGTAGTAGTAGTAGTAGTAGTAGTAGTAGTAGTAGTAGTAGTAGTAGTAGTAGTAGTAGTAGTAGTAGTAGTAGTAGTAGTAGTAGTAGTAGTAGTAGTAGTAAATGTTTTATTTAGCAAAAAACTGCAATTAAATATTTTTTAATACATTTTTTAACACATTTTTATAGATTTTTTATTAAATTTTAAAACGCAACCTTCTTTTAACAAAAACAGACAGAAAAGTTAAACATTTTGTAAATTGTATCAAATATTACGTATCATTTTGTTTATTAATTAAATGTAATTGTAAAGTTTTTTAAACAGTTTTAATGATTTTTGAGATTTAATAGAATTTCCCAAATTATTATATTCTATCAAACCTTTATAAAAAATAGATTTATAAGTTAATGTTTTAGACGCTCTATCCACATAAAATTTTTTATTAGTTCTAGTTTTATAACTATGATGGTCATAATTAAAAGAACAAAATTTTTTTAAACAATCAGGCAACAAATTATTTTTAATACATACTAAATAAAAAAATAAATTTCTGACATTCAACCAATCTAAATTTTTCAACATAAAATTATTTTTTGTATATTTGTCACAATTTAAAATAATCCGCATTGCCTTATTTTGTAAAATTTGTAATTTATCAAATATTTCCTCACTAGCACAATATAATATGGAAGAACAATAAAGAAAATGTGGTAATATAATAGTATTAAATACAGTTTTTTTAGAAAACACACTTAAATTAGAACTAATTCTTTTAAAATAACCTACTTTTCCGGCAATCCTCGATATGATACTTTCAAAATAATTAAAAATTTTTATTTTTGAATCAATGATTATCTCTAAATATTTAAAACTGTTTACTAATTTCAATTTTTCACCATCAGTTACAACATTTATATTTTGACAATTTAAATTATTACCCATAACCATAAATTTTGTTTTTGAAATATTTAATTTTAATTATTTACTTTTAGCCAATTTAATAATATATTTATCTCAGAATTTAGAGTATTTAGACCATCAAAAATATTTAAAACATTAATGTAAATTAAGGTGTCATCAGCAAACATTTATAACTTACACATTTTTAAAACTAAAGGCATATCGTTGATGTATAAAATAAATAATATTGGACCTAGTATACTTCCTTGAGGAACTCCTATATTATTTTTTTTTTGTTTAAATATGTTTTTAAAATTTTTGTTTTTTGTGATCTGTTACTTAAATAATTTTTAAACCATTTATAAACGTTTCCGCGAATACCATACTGATACAATTTACTCAATAATCTAGCCCTGTCAATTGTTTCGAATGCCCGCTTAAAATCCAAAGATACAGCTATAACATTTTCCCCTTTATCAATGGTTCTCTTCCACGTCTATCTGCGTATAAATATGCCCACTACGCGGAATTCACCATTCACCCTCTTTCCCCTAAATGCGCGAGTATAGTTCATTTTTTCTTAAAACGACATTTGACATGGTTTTGTCGTTAAAGTTTCCAGATCAGCACTATCAGCAGTGGGCCGTAGCAAGCTCACGCGTCAGGTTGTGTCATTTTATTTTGGTGTTTGTTAAGTATTTCTGTGACTGTTTTTTGTGTAATGTGTGTTTTAAACATTTTACTTTTGGATTTTATATATTTCAGAGACAGATTTTCTTGGTGTTTATTATTTAAGTTTAATGGTGAGTACAAGCACCATTTTGGTTAACTCATCTGTTTTCAAATCAATAAAGTGCCTAGTTAAATCATTTACTTATCGTTATACAGGATGTCTCATAACTAGGGGGCAAATACAGCAACAGGAGAAAGTAGACTTGAAAATATGTCATTTATGCTTAAGAACGCACGGTTAATTTTCAATAAATATGCTTTCCCAAGTAGCAATTATAGACACAAATTGGACACAAATTCTTTGCTGAGAAACGTTTCGAAACATTTTCGATTAAAATTATTTATATTGTGTGGAGACACATGTGTTTCGAAACTTTTGCGACACATTTTCGAATTTAGTTACTAGAAACGATTAAGAACTGTTAGTTTCGAAATACTTTCCAAACTACAGTGTCGATACATTTAGGAAACGCACAAAAGAAAATTTTTCGAAACATTTTTATATAATATTATGAAATTGTGTTTAGACACATGTGCTCCAAATTGTAGCGACACATTTTCGAATTAAGTGATTCAAAACAAATTGGTATTCTTCTGCTTTGAAATATTTACCACAGTGATATCCATTTAATTACGAAACTTGCGCAGAAAATAATTTTCGAAACTGCCAGAAACCTTTACACTACCGCACCCGGACAATTATTATGACCTCGATTATAACGATTATAACTTAATAACCTATAAATTGTACATTTTTGTTTTGTTAATATGGGAAGAAAACAACAGTTTAAACATTCTTCGAGGTTTTACAAAAGTTTTATTAAACGTTCAACAAAGTACAAACAAATTTTGTAGGTTATATGTCACAGAAAGTGTAAAGTGGTAGTGTATACCGTGACGGTATACAGAAGTTTTATGCTTCTAAGCTTAACCTTCCTCTTGACGGGACTGTGCATTTTTTACTTTAGCGACGCTTGTTTCGCATGGTTTCGGTACAATATCGAAACATTCTTCGTGTTTCGACACATTTTCTAGGAATTATAGCTACATGATTATCGAAACATTATAGAAACCAAATACTAGAAATTGTGTGTCGACTCCATTTTAGACCAGAATAATTCTCGCTTTCTGGCGGCCATTTTGACAAATTCATTTTTCTATTATTAAAATGGACTTTAATTAACTTCCTGCGTCATTTGAAATGTAAAAAAGTGGTTACATTAGTTCCATTTTGCTAGCTTAATCAATTGAAAGAAGAATTAAGTAAAATTTTAAAAATATTTAAGATTTTATTTTTTGACAAAGTTTTTATTTTGTTTGTAAATGTCAATATATCGGGAGCGTCTTAAGAATATAAAGCTAAATTACTAAATTGCACGATAACATTTATTTCGTCAACGATTTTTGGATCTCCTCTGCAATAAGCCATACGAAAAAAATGTATCACTTATTGAAAATACTCTGGTGACCAATTCATTATGGCGAAATTATGCTGTCATCATATTGTTTACTTTCTTTTATTTTACAACCTGCAGAGAGATAGATATTATATATCTAATTATTTGTTTCAATAATGTTTCCATTTTGACAATTTACAATTCCAACAGTCAGCGCCCTCTTTGTAAAATGAACTCTCACTCGACACATTTATGGAAACATGTTCCAAACATTTCTGAAAATTTTTCGAAACATTTTCGATAAAAGTTTCGATTTTGCGTCGAAACAGCGAAAGTCACAGCCCGTACCAACCACTTGGAAACACGTGCTAATGCGCCATTTAAAATGTATACGTTTCGAAAATATTTCCATACATGTTGCCAACAATTTCCAATTTGTGTCGGAAACAGAAACAATAGTTTAGACACATTTACCGTAATGTGTCTAAAAATGCTACTTGGGTTGCTAAAATGTTTCTTGCCATCTAGGATTTAAACGCAATTATCTTAAAAACGAATTGAAATATCGAGATAAATAAAGTTCAACATTTTTACATATAAAAGATCCCTCTTTCATAATTTGAGATAAAGCGGTCAGAAATGTGAGAGACAAAAATTATATGCGAGAATTTATCAGACTCATATTGTGTAGCTAGCGTTCTCTAGAAGGTATCTTAAAACTCATCCTTTAATCGTTCTTCTTACTGTCAAAATTATAACTACACCAAATTGGATTCATTTCCGCTTAACATCAAATCATCGCCAATTATATAGAGTAAATATTTACTTGGATCACCCTGTATGTCTTTAACAGTATAAGAAATGGGATTAAATGACATATTTTCAAGTCCACTATTTCCTGTTGTTGTATAGCCCCTTAGTTACGGGACACCCTCCTATATATATAATATATCCATATATAAAATCCTCACAAAAGTATCAATACAAAAAGGGTTTCCAATATGGTGTTTTAATTAGACGTTCAGCATAAAGCTTATACACCTTGCAAAAAATGTATTACTCTTTTCCTTGTATAATAAATACATATAGATATAATTTATCCAAACTCAGTTTGAGGGCATTCCAATCATTCCATACGGCGGTAAACAGTCTCAAATAGACCGACCTTACAACCAGGGTTGTCAGATCTTTCTTCTTCAATTCTTTAAGTTTTTTTTATTAAAGATGTTTCATTTATATCAGTATTCAATTGTTAGTCAGTAACTTTCTTTGAAAGCTAGTGTGCAAATATACTTTAAACCGAGGAGTTTTGAGTGTGACGGAAAAAAATAACAAGTCATTCATTGTTATAATAATACATTCTTTAGTCCTTAAGAAACAATATAACTGAAATCAAGACAAAAAGTGTTTTCAGTGTTTAAAAACAACTAATTAACAAACCCTTGTTTCTCGTATACTTATACATAATATATTAACAAACCAGAAAATTTGGTAGAACTGGCAACCGTGCACGTTGTCAGGGGTGATAAGCGCCAGTTAAAGCGGTTGGTATAAGCTGAAGCGGTCTGCAGCCCGTTCAACGATCGATTCTGTCAGACAGAGATAGGCCAGTGACCGCCGATGGCGTGGAAGAGACGAAGATCAAATATACGTGATTTGGAACTTATAGACGGGCCGGGGAATGGTCCCAGAATGGAGTTCTGGTAAAAAAATTAAAGCATTTTCTGAGCAGTGTCGTGCCGTGTCAGGTTTATTTTTCTGGTTTTAGTTTTGTGTATAGAATCTTTGAGTTACCTTATATTTATTATTTTAATATAATATTATTATATACCGTGGGTTTATAAAGTGTAGTATGTACAAACACCTAATGTTAAACAAACTTATAAGTGTGTATACGCATTTTAATTATTTGTTTGGGACGCCTATGGTTAGGAGTTTCATACTGTTTTATGTCATTAAATTGACATAAGAAAAACTACACCTATTGTGCTTTTTATAAATAAATACTAAAAATAATAAATGTTGTTTTCTTCTGTTCCTTTCATTTTATTATGTTTTCACATGCTTAATTTGGTAGGTACGGGTCTGTCAATATTTAATTTTATAAATAATAAAATTAGTAAGTACCTAAGCTATCTTTACAAAAATTAAGACTCGGCACTTACAACATTTAAAACATTGCGTAGGCGAAGGTAAAATAACTTAGTACGGTTCTGTTTCCGTAGCCAATCGCTTAACGTAAAATATACCAGACTTCAATGGGGGTGCCATTAATGACAAGCGATGCGGCGAGTTCTTAGTTTAATAATTTGACTTTAAAAGCGATTACTGACTCTTAATAATAACCAAGATCCAGTAGCGGTTCGTAAATGAAGGGCTCTGGGGCGCCGCCCTCCCTGCAATTATTTCAAACAGAATCCAAAAATACTTTACTTAAAAAACCAATAAAGCAAGGTATGTAAGCAATCCATTCAAATAATTCAAACCAAACATAGCCCTATTTCAGCGGGTAGGTTATACTAAACGCGGGCATAATTCAAACCAAACAGCCCTATTCCAGCGGGCAGGCTATACTCATAGACAAGCGAGTTGCGCGCTCTCAAGATTATAATAAGCGCGGGCGGGCGATTATTCGTCCCGTCTCCCTTATTCGTCCCGTCTCCCGTCCCGATTCAACGCGACTTCTCGTTATGACTACGAAGGGGTGACGTCACCTACATATCGCACAACGGGGAGCTCAAAATTTTCCGCCCAACAGCTGTTCGCGACTCGCGATTCGACCGGTCGATGCCGCTCACGGGCTCACGTTTTGTTTATTTGTTTTGATTTATTTATTAGTTACATTATAAAGTTGGAAAATTTCGTCTAATATGAAGGTCATTGATTTACAGAAGCTTGTATTTAGTAGTTCTCTGAGCTTAAGTGAAAAACTTGATTTAAAAAATACAGGGCGGCCACTACCAATATTGAATATAGTACCTACAAGTGCATTCAAAATGTAAAAGTAAGGCACAGTTTACGCGTAAGTTTGACAAATAAGTATATATAATAAAAAATCCTGGATACTTATGCGGATGTGAGGACAAAAATTATTTTTTTGTTTCGTGCGTCTTCTTTTTGACTGGGATGATAATTGGACTATAAATGGGGTGCAGGACTTAAAACATCTTTCAGAGAAAATAAAAAACATGAAAATAGTGCAAAACATCGTTATAATGTGGTAAGTTTTGAGGTGTTAGGACAAACTAATATTTTAACTTGTTTAAGTAGTGCTTATGCTGATGAAATTAAAATTCACAACGAGAAAGTTAGAAAAAACAGACACGTACTTACTTTCGAAAATAATAGTAATTTTAATTTTTTTTAATTTAAAGCCAGCGCCCTCCCCCCCCCCCCCCCCTGACTCCCTAGTCACGAGCCGCCACTGCCAAGATCCCAATGGTGAGTATCAAATTTGGGACATACGGTATTGTCGTATTTCTTTTGTTTATATACGTATTTGCCGCGTAACTTTAACTTTCTTTTAACCAACCATATAGATATATATGGACTTTTAATAGTTATAAAACGACTATAAATCCTAAAAAGAAGTTTTAAGAGCCATAGGAAATATGATTCACAGAATAAATCGATCTTTTAAAATTTTCTACACTCAACCATTGTAACGAAGCATCCGACCATCAGATAGCATTTGCTCAATTTAATTGCCTTATAATAGGGTATCCAATCAACGTCAATCTATTAATAATGGTCACTTCGGCAATTAAGCATTATAAAACAGATTTAATGGTTCTTTGACGGTAAAGAAAGAAGCCGTAATTTAGTGCGAAACTCCTTTTGGACATTGTACGTGAGACAGGCCATATAAAAGGCAATAACATCCCTAAATTACCACCTCCAGCAATAGTTTAAGTATAATATTTTAAGGTCTTTCAGGACCGTATCGTGAATTCATATTAATTGACCATGTGCACAGAAAAAAAATTAGTTTTCCATTCAAGCCTAGTACCTATTTTTAAGTTGAAGTTATGGTTAGTTCCTATAGTAGTGGCAAAACGATCGTAATTTTACGTTAATAAAACTATCGTGTCTACGAACAAAACCACTTTCCTTTTCAGTTAAAAGTATCGTTTATAACCAAAATTATATAATTCTACTTAACAATGTCCAGAACGAAGATTTTGAATTACTATATATTATTACTCATAAACAAGGATGTCTCCATGACATATAAAAAACAGAAAAAACTTTTATAATCTTCTATACCGTAAGGTGACCTAAGTATGACCCGGAATGTAACATTGACCACAAATTCAAAAAACTATATTAACCGAATTTATGAAGTAGCAACAATAACAACCTGTGCGATTTTTATGGTGGTAAGTGGGGCAGTATATCATAGATGGCTCTGCAAGGCACTTTTATACGCGCCTTAAGGTACAGTCCCAGTAGAAACTTTGACCGCTCTGCAGGAAAAGTGCCGCGAATTTAAAGCTTGTAAACTTCCTATCGGTGCTCAAAAACTAGCAGCTTTTATTCAGCAATATTACGCAGGTAAGTGACTTATAGTTTTGTTAAATGATTATAGGTAATAACTTTAAACCAAATTTGGAGCTTATTTTTTCATATTTTTCAAAAAATGTCAACATAACTTAAAAATCACAGCTTGTGTCATTAACTTTGACCGCCGGTCAACGCGGGTATTATTCAACTAGCGTGTACCCGGCCTGCGTTGCAGCCCGACATTATACGACGTGAGAATCAGATAATAAGGCGAACAAACCTCAAACTCAACCGTTTGCCGGCCCGTCCACCATTCACATCCATGCATAAAACATAGTCTGTCTTCGTCTATTCCGGCTTCGGTGCTTCGGATCGATCGTTGAACGGGCCGGGGACCGGTTAGGTTGGGTCGTTCGTTCTCCCTACTCTAATTTATCAGTGTTTCTCTATAATATTATGCATGTATTATACATAAAAACCTTCCTCTTGAATCACTCTATCTATTTAAAAAAACCGCTTTAAAATCCGTTGCGTATTTTTAAAGATTTAAGCACATATAGGGACAGGACGGGCGATAGCGACTTTGTTTTATACTATGTTAAGAAGATATTGACAACCTACAACTAAAATTATAGTGATTATTTTTTCTTTATTGTTAATTTTTGTCAAGGTTAATTTTTGTTCAGAATTTTTTACATTTTTAAAGTTTTGTATATTGTTCGTTTATTTTTTGTATTTGTTTTTAATAAGATTTGACTGTTTTGGTACCTACCCTCAGAACGTATACGAATAAAATGGTTTATTTTTGATTTTTTGACATTTTTTTTGCTTAAAAATGAGCGAAAACTATTTTAATATATTTTAAAAGCTAATTTGCTGGTCAATGTTATAAAACAGAGTCTTTAACTTTAATAAAACTTCTATTTTAAGGGGCCGGTCAAAGTTATGTCCATCGTTCCCAACTTTGACCACCAAGGGTTTTTTAAAAAAATTGCTCATGCAATTTGTAAAAATAAAAAATCTAGTAGTGCCATTGAAAGGGTTACAGTGAGCCCCCAAGTGGGTCACTAAACAAATAAATAAAGTAAAGCCCGAGCAAAGATGTTCATATTTGAAGTTAAATTCAGTCAAAGTTAGGTCACTTTACGGTACTTAAATACTCTTCCCTCCTCAAACTTAAGTTGCTAATTCACTATTATATGGATTTTCAGCTACTTCTCAATTTATAATTAAAAAAACTTTACGACTTCAACTATTCCAATTTTAAATATTCTTCTGTCCTCACACTTACGTCACTGGTTCTCCAAAATGTGACTTCTCAGTTATTACTCCTCATCTGATTATAAAACTTTTTACAACATTTACCACACCAATTTTAAATTCTCTTCTCTCTCCTCACACTTATGGTGCGATGTCACTAATTTGACACTTAGCTTACTGCTATGTTGTTGTTGTAACTTGGTTTTTACCAATTCCCCACGAATGACCTCTTGATAGGTATATCATTACGGTGGACGTTTTTCCAATTACTTTATTTGTCCTTTCCATCATCCTTTATCCATAGTTGCCAATTTCTAGTTTTGCTAGATTTACAATCTCCTCTTCTGAGTCTGAGTCCTAGTCTGATGATGAATCTTTATAAATGACTTCTTCCTCATCAGATAAATAATTTTTCTATTCTTTTGGTATTGAACTTTGGAGTTTCTTTTTATTCTTTTTGGCAGCTATTTCGTCGCGCTTAGGGGTATCGGTAGCTATGCCTTTATCTCCGTTTGGACTGTTTGCACCTGTTTTACTATATTCCTTATTCTATTCTCCTGATGATAAATGTACATTCGAAACATGTAGAGAATTTACCTTTATTAAAATTTAAAACGTATCTTAATATACCAGTGGAGGAAGAGTTAAAGTGTCTTATTTCTTTCCCTTGTAAAATTATATGGTTTTTTACTCTAAAAACGATGTATCTCCAAACAAAATGTTACTTGTTTTTATGTTAGTGCCACGGTGATGTTATACTGAAAATTACATAAATTTATTTTCAACCAATTAGAAGGCTCCTTTTTGTTTACGTTGCTTATAGCAACGGGAGATTATCGCGATAATTTTGTTAGTTCCTATTATTAACTTAATGAAATTATTAGGTGATAATTTTTCTGTCAAAAATGAAGTGCTTCATATCTATTGGCAAAAGTCACTCAGAATAAAATCAAAATACTTTTGTTGCTAACTTATAATTTTTATTGATACTAACCAATTTGCTTTACAAAGTGAACACCGGGGCTAAAAGAGACACATCAAAAATTAAACTAAACTCATCGGAAATATGTTTTTTTAAGTTTCATTTGAAACTATGTAGACATTGTAATATCAGATGTTATAATTGAAAACGAATTAATGTTTTTAATGTTCCTGAAATTTTAGTAATAAACCTTAGTTACTAACAAGTAAAATCAACTTCTATTGTAAAAATACAGTGCGTCATATTAAACTAAACTCATCGGAAATATGTTTTTTAAAGTTTTATTTGAATTTAAAACTATAAAGACATTGGATTTCATATAACAAATTTGTTATTTAATGTTTCTCACATTTTAGTAATAAAAATGAGTTACTATACTAACGGCTAAAATGAACTTTATTTCTAAAACTCTAATTAGTTACAATTAACTAAAGCCGCCGGAAACATGTTTTTGTAGCATTTTAGCAAAAAAATTACTATAAGAAAAAACTCCAATTTATGATTTTTTCTTACCGAATCTTCCACGTAATAATTTTTTTCTTGGTTTTTATCGGTATCGGTAATTCTGCTGCTAGGGAGATTATAAGTGACTATTTAACTAGAGTGTTTTACACTGGCAAAATGTCATAGCAACGGGCCGGTCTTCTACTGGCAAAATTACTACCTGCACCTACCTGGACAAAATTCACATGTGATTTTTGCCGCGGCAAAATTTTGTCTTTTTTCTAGTTAAATAGTCATGTCGAATACCACTCGAGAAAAAATTGTGTAAGCAAAATTGTTCTCAAGGATTTATTTAAGTTTGTTGCTTTTAAGCAATTTCGCTCATGACATTTTCGACAAAATCACTCGCCTGACGGCTCGTGATTTTGTCAAAAATGTCATTCGCGAAATTGCCAAGCAACAAACTTTCATACCTTTCGAAAATTTTGCCGACAAAATTTTATCTCTTGTGATATTATATATGAAAATTTCACACCTATAATTTATAGCCAGTAAGAAGCGGAGAAACGGAGGGTCATTACAGCGATAGTTTTTCTGTCAAACAATCACAATAATAAAAATAGTATTATTAATAATTACTTAATTATTTTAATAGGATGCTTTAATCTTAATAGAGCTCAATAAATACTTTCAATACCTGTTTATACCATGTCGTTAAATATTTATTGCATAAAAGAAACATCTTCCTTAAATTTTAGTTGCATGAAATAATTACAGACAAATTAACACAATCTTAAGCGATCCATTTTAATTTAAGTTTTGGTACTAAAATTTACCGAAAATATATTTTTGCAAATATTCTTCTTAGCAGGGCGATTTTTTTCATTTTATAATAATTATATTGAGTCTCTATTATACTCAAAAAATATGTTCCTAGAAATTTAGTAGTATGAAACAAACATTTGTTAAAAACGTTAAAACGTTAAAAATAATGTATTCTATTACCTATCAACAAAGCTACATTGAACGGAAGGCTGTACTTTTATAATTTTTGTTTGTAACTTGTCTATAATTTGCAGAGAACTTGTTAGTTACTTATCTGTTGACAGGCACAGAGCCTACTTGGTAGTTTTAGTTTTCTACTGGAATTTCCAAAGGAAAATTGCATGTTATAATTTTTTATATTATTTTGGTGGGAAATTTTCTTACCGAATCTCCTGAAATTTTTAAGAAAATTATTTTTTATTGAGATATATTATATACAGGGTGTTAATTAATGTCATGCAGATATTTCAGGGGGTGATAGTACTCGTCAAAATAAGAAAAAAATTCAAATATATGCATGGTCTTAATAGCGTTATTTTCTTTATACAGGGTGGCAAAGTTTCAATTTTGTTTCTCGTATTGGGCGTTTTCTCTCTTATATTTTGCGATAATTGTTTCAAATTTGGAACATAAACCCTTTTTTTAAATCTTTACAATAAAGTATCAAAATTGTCGGTGGAAGTATACAGGGTGTTACATTTTCTTGAATCGGCTACAATTTTATCTTTCAGAACTTTTTTTTTGGCTCCCTGTATGAATTCTGGTATGAAATTTGAACTCTCTGTTCCTTTGTTTAGCGTTCTAGTCTCTTGCACTATTCTTGTATCTGTGGCCGTTTTTGATTTATTTGCAAAAATAGCCATCGATGGAACTAAAGTGTAGGCGAAATAACGCAATAATAAATATGAAAAAAAAATAGTAGGCCGGGATAGGCAATTGCTAATTCTGTTTATTGTCCTTGTGACATTTTGCAAGAAATATTTTTTTGTTTGACGTTTCCGGAGTTGTTTTGAATTGGTTAATGATGGTTGAATTCACAAATCAAGAATATGCAGAGCTGCATTTAATCTATGGATAAAATTGTAGCCGATTCAAGAAAATGTAACGCCCTGTATACTGCGACCGACAATTTTGATACTTTATTGTAGAGGTTTTAAAAAAGGGTTGATATTCCAAATTTGAAATAATTATCGCAGAATATAAGAGAGAAAACGCAAAATACGAGAAAAAAATTGAAACTTTGCCACCCTGTATAACGAAAATAACGCGTTTTAGACCATGCATATATTTGCATTTTTTTCTTATTTTGATGAGTACTATCACCCACTGAAATATCTGCATGACATTAATTAACACCCTGTATACAGACTGTCCGCGGATAGGGTTTACAATAGCACAGATGGATAAAAATCGGGAAAAAGTCATTCTTGATAAAAAGTTTTGCTTGTAAAAAAAATGCAATTCGCGGAAAGAAAATTAAAATTTTTTATACAGGGTTCGCAAAAACTTCAAAAACATAATTTTTCTCCAAGAGGAAACTACCTTTATTTTTCAGTTTTGACTAAAATGCCAATTAGAAAACTTATTTAGAATAACGTTTGTAATTTAAATCCGAGATTTAAAGTAAATCTTCGATTTTTTTAGTTTTTTTAGTTTTTAGAGATATGTAAATGGAAATTTTTCTGCTCAATAAAAATATTAATATAAAATTTTATTACTCTATTTTCATAATTCATACCTACCATCTTTTGTAAAAACAAGGATTTTTTTTACCTTTTTATTACTTTGCTTTACGTATGGGGCAAATTGAAAGTTGTCAAATAGAATTTGTTGTGTTCTGAAAATGTTGACCTTAGAACAAAGAGTTTATTTAGTTCAATGTTACGGTGCGACCGAAAACTCTTACAACTTTGTGATAGAGAAATTTAATCAAAGATACCCTAACATTTACGTCTCAAAAATGGGACTTCATAAATTATTAAGAAAATTTCTGCGAACTGGTTCAGTTTTCAATTAAAAAAAAACTATGAAACGTATTGCAGTTGCTGACAATCCTACCCTTTCATTAAGAAACCGAGCTTAAGAACTTGATGTAGTAAAAAAAACTCATATTCAGTATATTATTTTAAAGGCAAACAAATTATTCCCATTTAAGCCAACTTTTAATCAAACGTTGGAAGAAGGAGACGAAGCCAAACGTTTGGATTTTTGCCTTTGAGTCGAAAACAAAATTGTAAGTGAAAACAGGAACTTTCATAAATTTGTCATATTCTCCGATGAATCGACATTTTCGACAAACGGGAAAGTGTCTTCTGCGCATATTAGATACTGGAGCGAAAATAATCCCCGTTTAAGAATTCCTGCAAGAATACAATATTCCAAAAAAGTAAATGCCTGGTGTGCGATTTCTTATTATGGCATTATTGGCCCATACTTTTTTGAAAACACGTGTAACCGCATAGGAGTTACCTTGAAATATTCGAAACATTCCTTTCTGACATTCTAGAAGAATTGCATCTCCAGTTTAGGATCGAAATGTAGGTACTTTCAACAAGATGGATGCCTGCGCATTTCGCAATTGAACTGAGGGAATGGCTTAATAATACATTTGGCCACAGATGGATTGGTCGGAATGGTCCGGTTCTGTGGCCCGCAATAAGTCTCGATTTAACTATATTTAACTATCGATTTTACAATTGAGAACGACGTACAGCTTCTAAAACAGCGAATTGTTAAAGTTGTTCAAACAATTTTCATTGAAGAAATTCGAAGAAGTTTCGACCACATTCGTTTACAGCTGGAAAAATGTGTTGAATATGGAGGGGAAGGAAGTGTTTGAATAGCAAATTATGAAATTATTATTTGTTGTTATTTTAAGTTTTTTTGTGTTATTTCCAGGGTCATTTCATTGGTGAAATTAAAAGTACATATTTCTGATAACACCAAAAATCAGTTTTTGGAACTTTTTGATACCCCTCTGTCATTGATAATGTATGTATTTCGATCGCTAATGCTGATATCCAAAAAAAAAATCTTTTACCTCTAAAAATTAAAAAAACTAAAGAAATCAAAGATTTATTTTAAATCTCAGATTTAAATTACAAACGTTATTCTAAATAAGTTTTGAAGAAAATTTAATTTTCTATCAACAAAAACATGAGTGAAACCGAGAAAAAAATTATCGGGAATTAATTCTGCTGGGTGGAATATTCGGTAAAAAATTTCATAAATTGGGGTTTTCTCTTATTGTAATTTTTTTGCTAAAATGCTACAAAAACATATTTCCGGCGGCTTTAGTTAATTGTAACTAATTAGAGTTTTAGAAATGAAGTTCATTTTAGCCGTTAGTAACTCATTTTTATTACTAAAATGTGAGAAACATTAAATAACAAAATTGTTATCTGAAATCCAATGTCTTTATAAAACTTTAAAAAACATAGGTAGGTATTTCCGATGAGTTTAGTTAAATATGACGCACTGTATTTTTACAATAGAAGTTAATTTTACTTGTTAGTAACTAAGGTTTATTACTAAAATTTCAGGAACATTAAAAACATTAATTCGTTTTTAACAAAATTTACTTTTATCAATAGATATAAAGCACTTTATTTTTGACAGAAAAATGTTATTACTTTCATTAAGTTACTAGGACTAGGAACTAATAAAATTATCGCGATAATCTCCCGTTGCTATAAGCAACGTTAACAAAAAGGAGCCTTCTAGTTGGTTGAAAATAAATTTATGTAATTTTCACAACAATTAGATTGCCTTGTAAAAAACTATCTATAGGTATAAGGTCAAAATTTGCATAATTATCCCGCACTAGTGTGGAAAAGTGACACTTTCAAAACTAAAATGCGTGCGGGAAAATGGGTTAAAAACACACGGTCGTAGAGAAAAGTAATTTATGAATAGCTCTTTCAATAATTTTAAATTGAAGTATTTCGTAAGTAATTTGATGACAGCCAACGGCAAAAATTGTGTTTATTTTACATGCAGTGACTTAATTCAAATTACATTTTTGACAAAGTTAAATGTAGATATAAGACGTGTGTTATTTCTTTCGCTCAGGACTTGAACAACAAGGTAAATATAAGGAAAACAGCTATATTCGCCAAAAGTAGAAAAACTATTCCTTTTTTTTTCATTAGGCGTTTCACTGTTCCTTTAAAAACTCTGTTCCAAAAAGGGCAGCGACTCTGTTCTTTCGCATACTCGGCAACAAATGGTCAATGGTCATTTTTAGCCAACAAAATCGATAAATCAAAGATCACTTATGGGATCGCGGGCGGTCGATTAAGAGGGCCCAGGCTGACGTCACGGCAACCTTTCATTAGGAAAGTGGCTAGATTTATGTGTCGGCGAACATCAAAGGCGGCTAGGTGTGAGACCAATTGTTCCCGTGACAAAACACTGCCAGGTAATTTACGGTTCACTTTGAATTGTTCGCGCGATGATGCCGATACAAGGAAGGGTGTGTCCGAATTCGTCCGCTGCAGTATTGTTTCTGACCTGATAAATACTGGTAATTTTCTAAAAATTTATGATATTGAATCATAACGAGGAGTTAAACATATTTTAGTTAGGGGAAGGTTGCCTATATTGTACCGCTTTCTAATCCCTAAAACGACGAACCCATGGAGCCACTTGGCAGCACTGTACTGGACAATAGGGACTTTCCTTTTGCTGCTTTTAAACAGCAAAGCGAAGTATGTATGCTTAGTTTAGCTAAGTTGTTAAAGGAACGCTTAGCGAACAACTTTGTATAATTTGTGTGAGAAATGTAGAGGGGGCATACTTAACCGCGGCAAGGGGGGAGGAAAAAAACTTTGCTGTGCTAAGTTTAATTTTTAAAAGGAACGTTCAACTTAGCCGGCTTTGCTGTATAAAAGTAACTAAAAGAAACTCAGTCGCAGTTAGTACCAGCCCGGTGAGACTCCTTATGGGAGAGATGGAAACAAATTACGTTAAAAGGGGCTGCCAGACTATTCACTCAAGTTAGGCCCTACGATCAGCCCAACAGTCTGCCGTTTAATAAATTGATTCCGTCTCTCTTTGCACCCTTGTTTAAAGATAACATGCTCAGAAAACAAGTCGATTTACTCCTGGACTTACTTATCTCTTTCTCCTTTAACTGCCGCTAGATGGCAGAAAGAGACGTTAATATGATTCGATTAACCTGAGACTTTATTTAATAATCCTACCTAACATCCGCATCTAGAGCCAAATGGAATCGCCCAACGCCCAATCTCGTCGCTTTAAAAAAAAATTGCTGACAGCGTTTCGTTTGTGAATTTGATCTTTTCTATTATAATTATTAATGGACACGAGCCCTTTCACTTTTCATTCAACTAAAGGTAAGTAAATATATTTTTGTTAACTTTCATTAATGTATCTTTATAATAATACAAAACATCAAAATTTGCCAACATTAAAATTCTTAGATTATTTTTATCTAAAATTTTGGGAAATGTATTAATGTGCATATTGTCATTACTAAACCCTACGATATCATTTTAAATTTTGCTACTTCTTGACATAATCTCTTTTAACCCTTTGTCGATTACCTACTGAAGTACTGAACTGGAAAAGAAATACTTTTACCCAACTCTGGTGATATTTTCTTTTAAATTAGCTGCTCCTTCTTATGTGCAAGAATGAATTTTGGAGACAGTATTTGTCGTTGCCGGTAAAAAGTTTTTACCAAGGTCTTTCTATTAGTCTAGGCAGACAGTTAGTACAATAGATAGGTAATTATTGAAAACACACACATTGTTGAGAAAACTTTAAGTAGAGAAATAGGTATGGCAGTTATCATGTTAGTTTGTAATGGCCACAGTTCTCATAATATGTGAAATATATTTGACAACGTTCAATTTAAAAGTCCTTCGTTCAGAGAATTGACACAAGCAATCGTTGCATTTATGAGAGATAGATATATAAATTGCCATTTATTTACATGTACACGACGAAGATACATATATTTCTCTCTCTTTTACCCAGAAAGCCGTCAATATGTGCTGCACCCCAGATGAAATGCCGTTTAGATAGGCATCTTTTTCTTACGCCCTTTCATTGGCATATCTCTTTTCGACCCGCTTGTGTATGATTCGGTAACTTCGGAAGAGTCGTCATATTTCAATTTTGTTTGTTTTTAAGAATATTTTTGTGCATTTTTAATGTTTCCAGAAATGATTTTCCCATTTTTTAGGTATGTGAGATTTTTCGGTAGTATATTGTAGGACATGTTGTGTCTGTCAAGTGTTTATTTTTTATAAATGACCAGGGCTGAAGCCTGGATTCAAAGGTGATTATACCTTTATTACCTAGTGTATGTGTATTAAAAGGATTTTCTAACATAGAATTTGTCACCGAACTAGTTAGGTTAAACAGTGATATTGAAACTGATCTCCAGAAACCGAATATTATCGACAAAATAAAAGTAATTGCTAAAAAAGAATATCGAAATCCGGCCAAAGAAAACTGGATACTGCAAGCGGAACCTGATATCGCTAAATGGTTTATAAAAAAACAGACAATCAACTTTGACCTTGTAAAAGTGTACGTCCAAGAACACTTAAACTTAGCTTTTTGTTTTAACTGTTGTGGCTTTGGACATGTGTCCAAATATTGCAAAGGAAAGGCCATATGCCACAAATGTGGGGGCGACCATGCTGGAAGAGAGTGTACTTCATTAGAGCTGTCGTGCCCAAACTGTATTAAAATGAAGTTTAAAAAAGAAGACAGTAACCATTCAGCAAAAAATGAAAATTGCCCTGTATATAAAAGGAAATTAGCCCTTTATAGGTCCCAGATTGAATATTCTAACAATTTTTTATAAACTTCACATACAAATGTAACAACAATTGCAACCCAAAAGAAAAAGGTAAAAATAATTTCCCTACAACAATATCCAGTATAATACATCAAAATGTGCAGTCGTTAGGTAATGCTATTGATAAAATAAATAAGATGTTGGCAGAACATCTGGATTGCAAAGTTTTATGTATATCCGAACATTGGAAATCAGAAGACCAACTGAAACAATTAGGAATCAAACAATTTAAACTGGTATCTATGTTTTGCCGCCAGGAAGGACATCATGGAGGTGCAGCAATATTTGTAAACCAATCTGTATCATATAAAGCGAGACCAAAATTAAATAAATTATCAGTGTCTGGGATTTTCGAATGCGCTGCAATTGAGTGTCGTCTTGGAGGGACAGATGTGATAGTGGTTTCAGTGTACAGGGTGTCCCAAATTCGAGCCTCATCATGGGGATCTCGGAAACTATAAGAGATACAGCATCGGTTAAATTGTGGCAAAGTTGCGCAATTTCATACTGAGCAATATGGCAAAAAAATATCTAAGTTATCTTTTTTAGTTTTTGAAATTTTTGCAAAAAACTAAAATTTTGAGTTTTTGTTTTTTTAAATTGCTCGACTTATTTTATCCGCTACAGAAAAACAAGCACAACATTGGTGAGGCAACTTTTTACGCTCCATATTGTGACGTTTTTAGAATTTCGTTACAACGTTTCGTTTTTGTGGAACTATTATCAACTTTAATTTTTTAAATACGGACCTGCATTTTTTATTTTATTTTTTGATAGCCCTTTAAGCCCTAAATTTAACCATGTACCACACTTAATTATATTTAGAAGTTTTGATGTCATTATTACATCTCAGGAATGTGATAATTATTTTTAAATACGGCCCTGGTGGCCTCTTGGTTTATTAAAACTACCATACTGGGCTAAATTAGTATCAAGCGTAGCAAAATAACTATAATGAGGCAGCAAGCGTTCAGGATAGTCCTGTAAATAACGGTCATAAGAAATTTGTGAATTCCTATTGGAAGAATAATAAACTCGTAACATGTCGCGCTTTTCTAAAGCAGAAAACATAATTTTGCTGAAATATTCAGTATAAATGGTGACTGCAGTTGTCAAGATAATTAAGGTGAAAGTATCAACATGCTTGCCAACCTATAACCTATTTACACAAAATTTAAATAAAATCATTATCGTCTTCATATTTTATAGGTAATAATTGACATATTAAATAAATATCAAGGAATTTTATTAAATATTTTAGGAGAATTTTACAGCGAAAAATGTCGGGTAAGATTTTTTTTAACATTATTATGTCATTCTTCTTTCACTATACAATTCTCCCAAAATTAGCAATGAAATAAATTGATATTTTTGTAATATGTCAGTTATTACCTAAATATTGTACCGACGATATTGATTTTATTTAAATGTTAGTTAATCAAATAATAAACTAAAAAAAGCAACGCGAAATAGGTTGGCAATAGATTAAATGACGTTGAGAATTCCACCTTAAGCCAAACAATCAAGTAAAAGTTCTTGTCATAGCAAACTTTGTTTTGTTTGCTTTTATTTTTACTTTGTTACAATTTATATAAAAACTTAAATATGTTAAATTATTTGTATAAAATTCCGGATCCATCTACATGTTGTATGTGGTAAAAAGATTAAGTAACTAACACCAGGGCCGTATTTAAAAATAATTATCACATTCCTGAAGATGTAATAATGACATCAAAACGTCCAAATATAATTAAGTGTGGTACATGGTTTATTTCAGGGCTTAAAAGGCTATCAAAAAATAAAATAAAAAATGCAGGTCCGTATTTAAAAAATTAAAGTTGATAATAGTTCCATAAAAACGAAACGTTGTAACGAAATTCTAAAAACGTCACAATATGGAGCGTAAAAAGTTGCCTTAACAATGTTGTGCTTGTTTTTCTGTGGCGGATAAAATAAGTCAAGCAGTTTAAAAAAACAAAAACTCAAAATTTTAGTTTTTTGCAAAAATTTCAAAAACTAAAAAAGATAGCTCAGATATTTTTTTGCGATATTGCTCAGTACGAAATTGCGCAACTTTGCCACAATTTGACCGATGTTGTATCTCTTATAGTTTCCGAGATCCCCATGATGAGGCTCGAATTTGGGACACCCTGTACAGGCCACCTTCAGGGGATGTAAAAATATTTTTTAATAAAATGGAACAGGTATTATCAAAAATATTTAATGAAAAAAAAACCATTTTTGTGGCAGGCGATTTTAATATTGATATTCTCAAAAAGGATAAAACCGGAACAGAGTTTGTGTCATTACTTAACTCGTTTAATTTATATTTTACAGTAAACGAAAACACACGAATAACAGCAACCACAGCAAGCTGTATTGACAATATATTTACAAATTTGGACTCGGCTAAAGCTATCGTCATAGAGAATTTTATCTCTGACCACACGGCACAAAAAATTATTTTTGAAACTCATTTAAAAAAGCCTAAACCTCTTCAATATAAACGTGTCTATTCAGAAGAAAGCAGAAATGAGTTTTTGTGCTGTTTAAAAGATCAAAATTGGACAGATGTATATGCATGCAACAAGAACGATGTAAACAATCAATGGGGAAAGTTTATGAACATCTACAAACTATATTTTAATCAATGTTTTCCTTTGAAGATATTACGGAAACAAAAAAGAAAAGTTGAAACAACCCCGGAACTGCAAAAATGTAAAAATATATTAGATATTCTTCTGACTCTGAGTAATCATGACGCCAAGTATAAAGATGCCTACATACAAGCAAAAAAAGAATATGACGTTAAACTAAAAACTACTCAAAGAAAAAATTACGAAGATCGCATCACAAACTCTGATAATAAGATGAAAAGTATGTGGGCAATAACTAAAGAAATCACTGGAAAAGTACATCATAATGACAACAGCATTCCAATGGATGAAAATGCGGAAGATATAGCCAATAAATACAATAAACATTTAGTGTCGGTGATTCCAAAAATGTTAAAAGACATAAATAGCTCTCAACGTTGTAATATAACACCTAACAAACAATCAATGTTCTTAAAGCCGGTTACCCCTGAAGAAATTTGTGAATTAGGTAGTCAAATTAAAAATAAACTTAGCAGTGGCGTCGATGAAATACCAACAAGTATTATAAAAAGCTCGGTAAATGAATTAAAACATATTTTATGTTTTATGATCAATAATTCATTTAGAATCGGAGTGTTTCCGGATGAATTAAAAGTAGCATTAATTAAACCACTGTTTAAAAAAGGCGATCCCCAGCAAATGGACAGTTATAGACCTATAAGTTTGTTGCCTGGATTTTCCAAATTATTTGAACTTGCCATGTATAAAAGACTAGTTAATTTTATAACCAGTTGCAAAACATTACATTATAACCAACATGGATTTTTAAAGGGAAAATCTACGCAAACAGCAATTTATCAGTTTATTAAAACAATTTCGAAGTTCTTTGAAAATGGTGAAATTGCAATTGGCATGTTTTTGGATTTGACTAAGGCCTATGACTGTCTTAATAGGAAATTACTCATAAAAAAATTGGAAATGTATGGAGTAAGGGGGAATGCTCTGAAATGGCTGGAATCTTATCTTAATGGAAGAACACAAATAGTGGGCGTCACTAAGGACGGAGAGTCCTGCAAATCACAAATGTTGAACAGCGAGTATGGAATCGCTCAGGGTAGCATTTTGGGTCCACTCTTGTTTGTAATATATATTAATGATTTGTACTCCGAGGCAGATCAACCGTGTCAGACAATAATTAATTATGCGGATGACACAAACTTAATAACGGGTAGTAAAAATTTGTTTCAGCTATTGGCAGATAGTAATAACTTTTTTAATAGAGTAAAAAAATGGTTTACTGACAATAATCTAATCCTTAACTCAGATAAAACAAACATAATGCTTTTTAAAGCAAAAAAATCAAGAGCTGAAAATATTACACACTTTGAAACCGCAGAAAATCGGCTAGATGTCTCTGAAAATGCAAAGTTTCTTGGGATTTATATTAACCAAAATCTAGACTGGTCTTTTCACATAAGCCAGCTATTGAGAAAGTTGAACTCAGTCTGCTATGGAGTGCGAGTTGTTGGTAGATACGTGAATGATAAAACCTTGAAGATTCTATACTTTGCAAACTTTGAGTCTGTTTTAAAATATGGTATAATTTTTTGGGGGAGACATACCCATGTGCAAAATATTTTTGTTTCGCAAAAAAGGGCACTAAGGGTAATTAAAAAAATGGAGTTCAATCAGTCCTGTCGAAATGTTTTTAAAGTAAACGGTATCATGACTGTGTATGCCTTATACATTTTTGAATGTCTTATGTTTTTGCGTAGAAACCAAACATTGTTTAATTCACAAAATAACATTTGATTCACAAGAACAGACAATTTCAGTTACCCCATACATCGCCTTCATAGTACAGAAACAAGCCCAGAATATATGTGTGTTAAATTATACAATAAGTTACCACTACGAATCAAACGCATCGATAGTCAACGCCTGTTTAAAATAGAAATTAAAAAACTTCTAATTCAGTTGGAACCCTATTCTCTGAACGATTATATAAATATGTAATAGATTAATTTATTGTTTAGAAAATTATATTTTGTATACCTAATAATAATTCGAAACTGTTTTTTGACGTCATTTCACTTTGTTATTTACTGTAACAAATTTGAAAATAAAGATTGTTTATGTTTATGTTTATGTTTATGTTTATGTATGTTTCAAACAGGTTAAAGTTAAATTATACTGGATAAAACATTAAAATTTAATAAAAGTAGCTGTCACAATATTAAATATTTTAATCAGAACGGACAAAAAAAAATCACTCGTTCCAAAAATCGTATAAAAAAAGGTATGTTCCATTTAATAAACACATTATCCATATCGTAACTCTTTTGTTTCTGGTTCAAATACATTTTTGGTTTCATTTTTGAATTCTGCAGGAAAAAGTACATCAATTGGCTATTTTGGATTTTTCTTTAAATACAAGGAAGCTCAAAAATGAGCCCCTGTTCAGTCCTCGTTGGAAGACCCTGTACAAGGATCACATAATGTATTCCGTCCAATTTCAAATCTCATATCGCTAAAATAACTTTAGAATCTCGTGGTGAAAATGGGTCAATAAATCAAAAAATGACAGTTTGCAAAATAATTTGTGTTGTCCAGAGGCTACTATGATAAAGAATAGTATTACCAACATAAAATTTAGACATAAAAATTTACAAAATTTGAAGGATATATTTTCTTTTTAAAATGTATTTTTCTTGATTATAAAAGGTGAAATAGAAAAAAATGTATAAAGCACGTGTTTCATAAGGCGTTTTAGCGCACGTGTCAATAAAAAAACTCGCCACTTTGTGGCTCGTTTTTTAAAATAGACGCGTGCGCTAAAACCGCTTCTTATGAAACGTGTACTTCAATATACGCGTATAAATTCTTATTTTTCACGTACTATTTTACCGCCTTCGATTAAAGGGGTCATGTTTCACATTTTCTCAATTTTTTTTTTAAAACTCGGACGAATTAGGATGTACATTTAAGACCAGTCTGAGCCGCCTTTCGGATTTCGTAAAAAAGATGATCGGGTTTATGGATGTATTGTTCGGATCATGCGTAAGTGATTACTGTAATTAACCTCGATTTTGTCTCTTATTCTTGCAATTATAACCCTCTGCGTGATTCGGAAATGTTAATTTTATTAAAAGTTATTGAAAAGGTGTTTCGTCCAATCACTGCATTAGCAAAAATTACCTTGACCAAAACGGTATAATTGTTTTTTTTTTGAGAACTGAATTTGAATGGTCACATTGTATTTTGTTAGTTAATACCACGGGCGCAGCCAGGGGAGGGGGCAGTCTTTTACAAGCCATGCATTATGTTCATGACGTAGACTTTTATTTTTAGATAAGCAAACAATAATCACGAAAGTGGCAAACTTATGCATGGCCTTGCGCATGTAAAAAAACCACAAAGAAATAAGTATGCGTACTGCAAAATTATCGTTGAACGAATGGGAAAAAAGACAGGTCCGGCCTTTAACATCTTGTTTGTGTGACCTATGCCTAGTTAGATATGTTTAAATTGACCATAATGAAATAAAATTACATATCAAGATTTTATCACTAGGTAAAGTGTACCCAACGAAAGATTGCATGAGACGAAAGGGGGAATTTTGGCATAAAAACCGCTTTAAACTAGATTTACTGGTCAAACCATAGGCGTCCACAAAAACTATGATCTATGAACAAAAATAAGTCTTTATTAATTAATAATTTTTTTTTGCACAAATATTGCAGGCAAACAAATTTACAATCTAATTTCAAATATAAATAGTTTAAAAAACCTGAATAACATGGTTGAAAAAACCCAATTACAAAATCAGAAAAAACTCATTTTCTGTGATAGTATTAGATCAGTAATTATTATTTCAATACCAAAAATGGAATGCATAAATGAAATATGTAAAAGTATTCTAAAACTATAAAGACGTAGTAAAGCAGAGGCTGCATTTGAAACACATCCATCTTTTGAACCAGCGCAGCGTGTACATCAATTAATCGGCCTGTAACATTACAAACATAGCAATATGCCGTGAATTCTAGAGCAGCCCCACGATGTATTTGGTTAATTTTACTAAAAGTTTTCTAAATATTATGTATTTAGTAACTACGTCGTCGCGTCGCGTTGGCGCACGATCCATACACGATTAACATTATTGTCAATACTTCTTTTGTAATATACATTATTTTTTGTATGCATAGCATAATAACACCATTACTGTTAAGATTAGGGTTTTGACAATAATACACTGGCTATTTCCAGTCGCTCAACTAATATGCCAAGGCAACAATCGATTGCTAACTTCAAAATGTAATTGACATGCTGGAAATTACCGTTTAGAAACGAATCTCTCGCTGAGTTGAATCAAAGCTATTAGTGATCATGTAGTGACTATGTAAAGACTGTAACCTATTTTACCTTAACTTAATGTATAACTGTTATAAAACAAAACATTAATTTTGGATTGCACAAAAGCTTTTAACAATAATATATACATATAATAATTTTTTTTATAATGAAGGTACTTATATTTTTAGTATGTCAACATATATTTATTTTTTAGCACAAATTGTATGCTCCCTTTAAAAAAATTCCTTTTGTATTACTGAAACTAATACAATGAACATGAAATTAATTACGATCTAAGAATTTTTTATTTGATTTTTTTTTATCGAACTCTTAATTTACCTATATCACTTATATTGCTGATAACCCAAAAACCTCCTCACTTTGGCAACATTTCTTAAAAGTAAGGTCATTATCTATCCAAGTTTCATTTAAGTATATAATATGGCGTTGTTCTTCTCGATATTCCTCTATATTTGTATTTTAAATACAGAATATAGGGCTTTTCAACTAAGATTTTTCGTTTAACTGACATTTTCGCCTGTAAAATCCATTTGCTCTTAAAAGTTTCCTCAACGAATACTTGCGATAAGAAAAATCTATCTCACTTTTCAGTTTAACCAGCAATTTATTGCATGTAGGAACAAAATGATATTCACAGTAAAATTTTTTCTATAGTTAATTGAAATGTCTCCGATTCAATTTTTTGAATTATAGAGGGGCGGGGACTTTTTGTGCCAGGCGAAGATAAGGGTTTTCCCGGGCCATTTTTTGTCTTTCTTCGTTCTCCTTTTTTATTTTACAAACTGTTCTTTGGCTAACCCCCGTATACAAAGCAGCCTTAGCAGTACTTGATGTAACTGACAACATTTATTTTTAGCCTTCTCATCGCAAACACTTTCAACTTTCAGCACTTGCCACTATTTCTCTTGCTTCACTTATAATCGTTTTTCCGCCTTTACTTGCCATCGCGTACTGATGTCTCGTTCTCCGCGAAAATTGGACGGAATACAGCGAGTTGCCGATGTTTTTAACAATGATAATATATTAACTTACACCGATCCATTGCGCTGGTCCACTGTTAGGCTCGACCGATTAAGGGTTGTTGCGCGATCGTCAAACGATCTGACTTGTGAGACATGTGTTACTGTTTTAAATTGAAAGGGATTAATAAATTAATATCGTAATAAGATCCATAAGGCCTAAAACTAACTCCAGGTTTGTTGCATGCAAAATACTTGAACAAATACGGCATTGATAAAGATGTTCTTGCAGAGGGGTAATAAATTGCGCAACAGTGTAAATACTTGCCCACATTCTTTGAGGATGCATTCTTTTAATGGTCGAACATTAGGTACTTCATACTTACTGAAAATACGAAATAATATAATAGTGTAGGTATGTAGAAAATACTACAAAACCAACAAAACTAAACATTAACACTCATCGCCTAAGGCCCGGTTGTACCATCTTAGTTCACCAAGGGTTCAAGTTGATCCGTAGTTCAACGCAAAAAATATGTTGTACAAAGATCGTTTTGCGGTGAACTTGAAAAATGGATCAAGACTTGGGCGAACTTACTGATGAATCCGAAGATGAAGAGTTTTTAGAGCTGATCGATCATGTACTGCATCCAAGAGCCCCTCAAGTTTATAGGGATAGACCCAATCACTTTGATATATGGAGTGATCAGGAGTTTAAGTCTCGATTTAGATTAGAGAAACAAGTAGTCAGATTTGTAATAGATGAAATTTTGGACGAAATTTCGTCAGCTACAGAGAGGTAACTATTGAAGTTAAGAATTTTTTATTTGTATATTTATAATAATTTGTTTTAGAAACCACGCAGTGACACCTACCGAAATGGTATTAATAACACTTCAATTTTTAGCCACAGGAAGCTTTTTACAAGTCTCTGGAGATTTGGTAGGTGTACATAAATCTACTGCCAGCAGAAAAGTAGGTATATAAAGTTCTCAGAGCAATTGCTACTTTAGGCAGTGAATTTATCAAAATGCCAAGAACTGAAGATGAAAGAAATAGTGTACGAGAAAATTCTTTAACATTGCTCGGTTACCAAGATGCATTGATGCTCTAGACTGCACCCATGTGAAAATCCTGTCACCTGGTGGGCCAAATGCCGAAACTTATAGAAATCGTAAAGGGTTTTTTTCATTTAATGTTCAGGCCATTTGCAGTGCTGATTTAAAATTTGAAGACATTGTGTGCCGATGGCAAGGGTCTGCCCATGATGCCAATATTTTCCGCAATAGTAGAGTTCCTATTGACTTTGAAAACAGAGTATATAATAACAGTCTTCTTGTGGCCGACAGTGGTTATGCAATAAAACCATATGTTATAACACCACTTGTGAATCCGGAAACCCCTGCAGAACATTTATTTAATGAAGCTCAAAAAAGAACACGAAATCCAATAGAGAGGGCTTTCGGAGTATTAAAAAGACGTTTTCCAATTCTTGCCTTGGGAATTAGACTAAAGAAAGAAAAAGTAGAAGCAGCTGTAGTGGCTTCAGTAGTTCTACACAACATTTCTGTGTCTATGGGAGATGTAGCTCCTCCAGCTGTTAATGAAGGAGTTGAGGCTGCATTAGAATTGACTAATAACATAAATAATAATGTAAATCTTCAAAGAGGGGGAGGTATTAATAACAGTGTCCGTTATGCCTTAATCACCAGTTATTTTTAAAATTTATTATAAAATAAGCAAAATTTTTTATGATAAATATGATTTTAAAATGCAAACATTATTATGTAAAAAAAAAGTTTATTGTATGTAAAATTATTTATAATGAATCTGTTTGTGTGATTATGAAAATTAAAGACTATCAAAACTTTTCAATTTTATTTTTTGAGTGAAATATCATTAAGCTCCCGATTAAAGGCCTGAAGACTGTTTTCCATACAAATTCTATCAGAGATTTGAGAAAAACATTTAAAAAAAAAACGCAAAGGGTATATTATAAAATAATGTATTTTTTAATGGTTGACATCAAGCATTTCTAATAAAAAAATGGTATTTTTTTTTATAGGAACCATTTATTGTTTTATTTAGGAATAGCATATTTTGTATTTAGTTCCATTTCTAAGATTTTAATTTTCATGTTATGTTCTTCTATCATAAATTTTTTTCTAAGGTTGGATTCTTCATTCTGATGATCCATGTATTTCATATGTTTTTCTTTCATTTGTTCCATTATTAATAAATGTTTTTCCGCAAACGCTTCTTCTTGGCCATTTGTATATTTGGATTTATTAACTGCCCATTCCTCTAATTTTGCACCAAGCCCTTGAGACTTTTTTTTTGTAGAAGTTGCTAAAAAAAATATCCATATTTAATCAAAATATAAAATATTGTCCTTAAGTGGATCCGACCGCGCTAAAATTTGCCATGTTAAATTGCTGTTCTTTTTGGCCCGAATTAAAAAAAAACTAAGAAAATTATTAGAAAAAAAAAATTACCAATGGAAAGGTAGGATCTATGTGGGTGTGCGAAAGTTATTTTTATGCAAAAAAAAAATTAGGAGAAAAAGATATTAGCCAATGAAAACCCGGAAAATAAATACTTAAGTTCATTGGATGGTTAAAAATATTGAAAATTTTTTTTGTTTAATGAAAATAACTTTCGCACATTCTGCAATATCTGTAGAGTCCAAATTTAAAAAGTTTTTAAAAATCCAATAAAAAACATGGCCAGGATTCGGGCCAAGAGAACGCAATGTTTTTGGTCTCTGAAATCAAATGAAAAGATTTTGTCTTTGTTGAAAATCGACATTTGGTTTTTGCTACACGTTGTGTACATGGGATGGTACGTCCAAACATTATTTTCTAAGCACTAGTAGACTATATCCTACGCTTCGCTTGCGATGATTATGAAAAAATCAGCAAGTAGGGTGGTCGACGTTTCGAATATATTTAACTTAACACAGTTTTCAGCACGCAGTGTTATGCTAACGTGTTAAACGTTTACTCATATATTATTATGATGCTTTTAAATTTGTGGACATTTCTATAGGGTGTCCAAAAAAATATTTTGTAAGTTTTAATTTGCATTTATTTTATAAATAATTAATTTTAGATTTAGAAATAATATAACATAATTCCTCACAGTTAATTAATAATAATCTCTTATTGGAAACAAAATCTTATAATAAAAAGTTGATATAATTACATCATTATAGGCCCTTTCACATTGGCGTTCTTAGTTTTTTACTTTAATTTTAGTTTTCTGAACGCTTTTTAATCTTAAATAATACCTATGTAGGTATAGTATATCTACCCAAATTATGTAAATAAGCAACTAAAATGGGTTTATTTCTTTCTAAAATGACCATCCAAATTTTATTTTGGTATTTAGCGAGGTATTTAGTTAAACCTAAATAAAGTTAAGTTCTTAGGGTCCTAATATTAATAATTAAATTGGACAAAACCCTTTTTCTTAAACTTATTTCAAGCCCCGCACAGTATATTCTCACTATAGCACACGTATTTTACATTACATTTTATACGAATAAACTGTGTATAATGAGGTATGACACTATTAGTAGTTTAAAATGCCAAATTGTAATTGTAGTATAGGCATCCATAATAATTTATGTAGTTGCATTTTTTGTTTTACCAACATTGGATCCCGCAAAACATATTTTAAAGTATATATTAACATGTAACCAACTTATTCCTGTACATAAGTACGGGTACACGATCGTTTTTTACAGAGTGTTGTTTTTTTCAGAACTCTCAGGAACAAGTCGAGTTTTATAATATGTCTAAACGAAATTGTTTTTAAGATATTAGCATTTAAAAAGTTATATTTTAGATACTTTAACAGGCTCTCACAGTCCTCCTTTTTCCTTAAAAAATTAACTTCCGATAAACTTTCGGATGTCCAGTTAAACTAGGGGTTATAATTATTGGAATGCGTAGACAATGAAAAACCAACATACTCATGTAAAAGCCGTTTTTCTCTAGGTTATGCCTATATAAGATACCATAGCCTGATGTCAATTGCCTAGAAGTGTAGTTTTTTAAATGCCAAAATTTCAAGAATTATTTAGTTTAGACGTATACTATACTGTTATACAACACTAAAAATATTAAATATAGGTTTCAAAAAATATGAATTTGCAATGTTTGAAGAAAATATTTTCGGTAGTTTTCTAATTCTAATTTAATCTATTTCTGTAGTCTAATACAAAAAAAAACAATATAAAAACATCTATTGTTAATGAATCCTAACTGGGATAAGCAAATCACAATCAGCCAGCTAATATTTATTATTTTCATGTCTCCATTGTCAGCAATAAACAAATTTTAATAAATCCAAACAAGCCAAAAACCAACTATATCGTACTGTATGCAAAGTACCCCCCGTTCTTTGTATTAATAAAATGTATTTTCATTTTATTATTTCATCTACAATTTCTTTAATAAAATGGGGAGGTAATTTTCAAAATAAAATTTATGTAATTTAATAACCATTGTGTTGCAAAAATTTTCATCAAGTTTGATACGTTAATATAATATACCTTTTGGAGTCCATATTGCAAAGTAACAGAATTTTTTCCTGAAACAAACAGTTGTTCCTGAACCTGATAATAATATGGATGATTGCGGTTAAGTGTAAATTTTAATGTTGTATTGTTTATTGTGCCATATTTTAATGGCCTCCTGTGGTGACATATTTCTAGCTGCATAAGGATATTTTACTTCAGCTATCATATTTTTGCCTGTAAGACCATCTGGAGAGGCAGCTAAAAAATGATATTGCGGATGTATAAAAAGACCCGATTCCAGGATGTCTGTTTCAAGAATATGGCCAAGTTCTATTAAGGCAATCTGCTCATTTTCAACGCCATATTTTGTGCATGTATTTCCAAAAAACTGTTTGAAAATTAAGTCATGAGCAACTTTGTCTTTGTTGGTGGTGGCTTTAAGTTTAGCTATTCTTCCAAAGTTGGAAGCGGTTAGACGTTTTCTTGTTTCTGAAAACCATTTATCGCAAGACCGTTGATTACCTACCCGTTGCCTGGATCACTTGTTCAATTTCTTCTTCATTTTTAATAAGGTTCTGAAGGAAATTGTCTTTTATTTCTTGGTATTGCAGTGGGTCAATTTCTAGATTTTTGTCTGCATTAGGACCATAATTTTCATCAGATTCAATATATGCATGCTTGTTTTTTGTGGGAAAAATAATCTTTTTCTTGACTTTAGATATCTCTTTCTAATTGCTAGACTTTTTGATACAAATGTTTTCGTATATTATGTATTCCAGGACTTCTGCCAGTTACGTTTTTGGGGACATATTTATGGAAATTTCCCTTGGTATTAAAAGATATAGCTGCAGCATTGCACTTTAATTGATAGCATCCTCTGGAGGCAAAGTTTATACGTTTTCCGCCGACAAATTTGGCCACAATTCTGTTATATTGTTCACAGAAATTATTGTTTAAATATTTTAAAAGACTTTTTGCGTGATATTTGAGGCGCAGAGTGCATGCTTCTATATCTCTTTTTAAATTTTAAATGATTAATAATTAGGAATCCATTACATATTCCGTTCGGGTATAGTACATAGTAGGTAAATATAATGGACGACCTTTGTATTCTCTCGTTTGGATAGACCCACTATGGTAATGAAATGTCGTATTTCTAAATTTTATTATGTAGAGGATGTCCGCGAATTGATGGTAAAGGCTTTTAATTTTTCACTTTTCGCAAAAAATATTAATAGGCTATAAAGAAATAAAATTTGCATCTAGTAATTTTCTCTCAGATGACCAAAAAATATGAAAGTACGTATAAAAATATATGAAAAATAAAAAAAAAAACGAAGATAGTATTTAAATTTTTTTAAATTCACTCAAAATCTTAAATTCGAAATTCTGAACTAAAACCTGAGGGGGTTTAGATCCCTTTAAATATGCAAGCGATGACATGCATCATGATTGTACTTTTTCAATAAATGTGCATTCTCAAACAGTGACGTAGCAAGGGGGGGGGGCGAATAGGGCGACCGCCCGGGGCGCCATATTAACAGGGCGCCAAAATGGTCATTAAAAATACGGGAATTTAAAAATGTATTATGCAATTACGGCTGGATTGCTTTTGACATTTGGCAACGCCGATATTTGAAGAAAAGGCGCCGCGATTCGATTGCGTCACTATGCTACGTGAGTTGTGAGTTGCCACGACATAAGTCACACAAGTCCGAACAAGCAATTTTTCTTTTCACGAATGTTAAGTTCAAGTCTGTTAATCAGTGGCGGTTTCTCCATTGGAGCACAGGAGCACGTGCACCCCCATACTCCATAAAGAATTACCCCATAAAGAAAAAATAATGTTCATTTAAATTTATCTTCTTGATATTTTTACCGTAATAAAAGTTAGAACCCTCCCATTTTAACGTACCGTCAAACAATCGAACGAAACGTGGTGTAATAGCTCTCGCCAAGCCGGTTGTCAAGAGCAACCGTATGGCGCGTAGGAATTAATAAGTCGCACACATGCGTTACGTAGGCGGAGTTTCTGCTGTTTGTCTATGCATCTTGTACTAGAAGGTGTGGTGGGGGAAAGCGCGATTCTAACAGGAAAACTAGCACAAATTAAATGTGCGCCGTTGAGTTCATTGCTGTATGAATTTATTATTTGGAGTTTACCTTTATATTTTTGTTATTATTTTGGGGTAGTAAAGACTTATTTTAATAAAAATAAACAGCTTTAATGCCAAAACGACTATGAATGTGGAATATTTGAGAAACAATACATTACAGTTATTCCAAACTTTAATGAAGCTGTTATTGATAAGTTTGCTGCAAATAAAAACAGAAGAAGTGACTTTACTTTTAAACAAGGTACCCACTAATGAAAAATAAATTGGCCTTTTTTATTTTTTTTATCTTATTTAATTTTCAATAAAATAAGTAGGTAATCATAAATTTTTAAAATATTTACTAAAAATTATTGACCAAATTTGGGCGTCTTTGGGTGGCTTTTAGTACACCCCCAAGTTTACAAATCACGCACTGCTGTTAATATATTTTTTTAAACTAAAATTTATAGATGTATAATTATAGTTTTAGGATTGTCTGGTAGGGCGCAGAACTACTATTCGCCCGGGGCCCCAAAATTCCTAGCTACGTCCCTGTTCTCAAATAATAAACGTCTTCGGTCTAAAATTTCTGCCAACCATTTTAATTTAGTTTTTACCTGCATAAATTGAAACCTACCCAGAATTTCAAAAATATTTTTGTTAAGAATGTTAGTGCAGATTTTACCTTTTAACAAAATTTATGTAATTTTTGTTATAAACAAAAAAATTATTTTTGGGCCAATTTTCTATTTTTTTTATTTTTATTTTTCACTCTTCGCGTATTAGAACCCATTATCAGAAAATCGTTAGTTAGCTCAAGCTGATAAATACACTGATGTTAATTGACTGATGCACTATGCACTAACGAATAAACCAATATTTTTTATACAAATGATTTGCTACCTGGAAATGTCGGCGTCTTTGATTTCTGTGAAACCCAGAACACCGCGCCGCCGACTGGTTTCTTGCGATCTTCAGTAATCCGTCATCGTTCGCGTGCATTTGTTTGGTAATACCATGATATTATGTAGTAAGCGGAGGAATATGCGAAATTGCGGCTCGAGCTGGTTTTACGAAGGCGTAGAAGGGCCACATAATTTTTTTTTAAATATAGGATAGCATTTACGACAAAATTTAGACGAATTTTATAACTAAGCCCTTGATTTAAAGAAAATACCAATATAAGCTTGAATTAAGTATTTTTATTCGCATTTTTTGATTTAAAATATTAGCTACATAATGGCCATACTTTTCGGTCTCAAAATAATCTTTATACCGATATATTAAGGAATACTCTTTTGTTTGCAAACATATTTAAAGTAATATTAAAAAGATTAAGGATCAAGAGGGCTATTGGCTTTGAAAATACTAAGCGTAATATATCATATTATGTAGTACCGCTCCGACAGTGAAGAGAAAGATCGCTGTTTAATATCTAAATGCGCTAAAAGAGTTAACGACGATAACCAGCAGGCTGACGAAGAAAATTTCGGATATTTTCTCGCCCCGTCGCGGCTCGTATGGCGACCTTGGAATAAGATTTCAGAAATATCGTTCGGATGCTCTTAAAGCCTTTAAACAACTACTGTTATACTATACCATCATTACGGTTGGGGTATAATTAGTTAAAATGCTCTACCTTTAATTTCTGCCTTCTGTAATGGATAAGATATTGGCCTTTTTAACATTGCAGGTGTATATGTTGCCCAGTCTGAAACATGGGAAAACTAATAAATATGATTTGTTATTAACATTTGCTCACATATATTTAAAAGTAATTAGTAATTTACCTGGATTGTTTGGAGAGCTACAAGGAGTCTTATTCTCAGGATTTAAGCTTGTTGAAGACGAGTTGTCCAGGATTGCTGTAATATGAAAAGTTTAGGGAAAATTAAGAATTATTTTATATTGACATTTTCTAGAATAAAATGTTTCACTTAAAGCTTAAGGCAAGAACCTATCACACACCTGTAAATTTTTCATGGGTTTACTGTCTGACAGAACAAATATAGATATAATATATTATATAGTTTAATTCAAACTCAATTGTAACTCAAAAAATATAATTTTTACCGGTATAGTATTAGTTACCTATGTCTGAAGTATAGTAATCAGCCGTTGTTTTTTCCTTGTAACTGTTATGAGTTTGTGGAGTTACAGGCTCTTCTAAAGCATCACAGTCAAATTTATCCTCTACATTATCTTCAATTTGCAGTATAATAGTTTCTAAAAACAATACAAATAAAACCCTTGAACATAATGAGAGTTTTAAAAACAAATTAATAATATCGAGTGGCAGATGCAGTCGGGGTCATTACTGCTCATTCGTTAAATGAAATACTAGGATCTTGAAAATTAGCATTATCTGATAGAAAACCTTATTGTTCACCTAAAAATCACACCAATATTTAAGGTGTCGAGTCTCTATTTCATAAAGGGGTAGGTATCACTACCATATTATAGTAGGTTATTATGAACGTTTTTAAAGATTCTAGTATGTTATTTTGTATGTAGTACAAATCTTACTCAGCTAATTTTAAATCTAATTACTAACCTGCAGTAGCATCACCGTCAAATTGTGATGTATGGCCTGTTAATTGTGACCCTAGAATGTCATAGATGGTGGTATCACAATTGGTTATAACAATGTCTTGTGGTGGCCCACCACCTGTTCCGGTTATGTATTTTTTGTTATCAGCATATTTTTGTTTTGCTCGTTTTTTTATATTGTCGTATTTGTTTCTTAAATTTTTTTTCCATCTATAAGGTTCACCTATATGAGTGTTAAATTCTTTACTAATTTTCAACCAAGCTTTAGCTTTAATTTTGTTCGTATTATTGTCGGATTTTTTGCATTCTACTTCCTCCTTATACTTCTTAACTATATTAATCAGAATATTTTCTTCTCTTGCCGTGAAATTAGTGGATCATGAAAATCTCTTCTCCATGATTCCCAAACATGAAATAACAAATTCAAATCGAAACACCAAAAATTGTAAGGTTATGTTGACATTAACTGGCTTTCTTAATTTATTCTATCTGGCCTTAACAACAATCGAAGTGATCCAAGATCAAATGAACCGACTGAGGTATACTTTGATGCAAAACCAAACCTATACTACGATCACTGGTGATCCACAGTTCAATGGAACTTTGGTTGAACGATTGTTTCTACAACCTGGCCTAAGAAATTCTAACCTTAATAATTATGAACGTCCTATATTTAATTTGTTTTTGAATAATGCTCACAAATTTAATTACATATAGCACATTTACTTGTCTCTTAGCCTTAAATATTATATGGGTATCTATCTATCTTAGATAATTGTAAAAATCGAACTTAAATTATAAATCTGTAGTCCATTTCTGTTCTAGCTAAACCCTTATTTTCTGTAGCTCAGCCATAGATATTTACCTTTATATAGGTACGTACAGCCTATCTCCTGCGCAAACAAAAGTTACGTTATATGGGTGAAAAAATACGTTCGAGCACACGGCTCGTCGGTCAGCTGCCTTTCCTCCCAGCAGCATCGGGCATGCGCACAAACCTCTTGTTATCGGTCTGTCCTTCTTTAGCGACATGCTCAAAATATACTCCAGAACCGGCTCGGCGCCATTTTTGTTGTTGTGTTTTAAGTTTTCTTTGTGGATTCCTTATTTATTCCTTTTGCATGGGTGTTTAATATTTACGGATTTCTAGTTTTTGCGTAGTTTAGTGAATTTTGTTTGTGCCTTTAGTGACGGATTGGAATATAAACAATGACTAGTAACAGCCGTTGTATAATTTTCTTATAGGGGTAAAATACCCGGTATTTCGTATTTTCAGTGAGTATGGACTATAGTGATGTGTCTTGATATATAGGTAACTTTATTTTGTTATGATCAATTTAAACACATCTAACTAGGCCTAGGCTACACAAACAAGGTATGAAAATAAAGAGAAACACGCACCAAGCTAGATTATCCCAATGCATGTTTTGATATATTTTATTTGCAGCCCTGCAATCTAATTAGGTACGCCTATTTTTCGGGCAATATATTGCTTAAAAAATTTTAAAAGACACTTTTCTCTATACTTAATTACTTATATTATGTAAAAGAAAAAAGTAAATACCTAAGTATGTTTATATTAATCCAAGGGTGAAAGTATTCCACGGGTCACGATCTCGGGCAAAAACCTTTTCAAAATCTTGAACAAGAAATTGTCTTTGAAAATGTTTTACACGTACCCACGTTTTTGCCAAATTGTAAAAATCAATATAAGTCATACATGCATTAACTAATATTTGAATTGAGGTTAGGTACGCGATAACATCGAAGATTGGTTATTTTGCTGGTTTTATTTGTTTTTTATATTCGATTTTGTAAGTTTAATTGACTTGTTCTCTTCCTTTTTAAACCAAAAACACAACGACCAGTCATTTTTAAACAAGTTTTAGAAACAAACCCTTAAAAACAATTTTCTATCCTTAAAATATGATGTTTGCAACTACTAAAAATGCCAGAAATCTCTTGATGAAAAATTGAGAAGAAATTCCAATTTTTTGGCAATAATTTGGAGCAAATTTTAGCTGTTTACACGTAAAAATAACTTGAAGATCAACGATTATAATTTCTTGAGCAAGAACTAAAATTTTAAAGCCCGGACCTGTCTATTTTCCTATTCGTCAAATGATAATGTTGCAGTGCGCATGTCTAATCGTGTGTAGCTTTGTTTATACGCGCGAGGCGATAAATTTGCCATTTTCGTGATTAGTGTTTGCTTATTTAAAGTCATTCTTGAAATAAGGGATAATTGAAAAATACCAAATCTATTTTTTTAAAGCAAAAAAATAGAACTTTTTTAAAATTACAATGTTACACTAATAGTATCTTAAAAAGACATTACTCACAGTCAAGCTTAATTATTTTTTATTTTCGAGATTTTTAGCTTTTTTGAAATTTCCGTCTTCGGAGTTGATGGTCAATACCTCGGAGTTGACTATACAAAAGCACTTGTTTAATTCTAAATAGTGAAAATTTTCCATAAATAAATTATTAAACATTTCCTGACTTATTCTGATGCTGATTTTCTAGACAGTGGTACGAAGTAGATTATTGATTAATTTTGGCCATTTATAAAGGTGCGTCGTTTATTATACTCTATAGTTGATCTTAATTCAATTAACCTGCTTAAATAAATAAGAAGAAAACACTTTAAACGCGTAAACTTTAATTAATTGCAAGTAATTATAACCTGGTAACTAAAGGTAACTTCTTGGGTAACTTAACGAAAACAAACTATTTTAAAGGAAATAAGAACTTAGTACAAATTATTTTTGTACTTATTATATATAATCTATGCTAAAAAAGTAATGATTTCTGTTATCAATCCTGGGTGTGGGTAAAATTATTTCAATATCTTCTTTTACGATTTTACTTGTATCGTCCGCTAGCGGGAACACATATAGTAACCAGGGTCACCTTCTTGCCGTCTCAGAAATATTACGAGAATATTATCGCCATTTAATCTTGTGACGACTCCGACGTAGTACTTGGTAGTTTTTTTGGAGGAAAACTTAACCAACAAATAGTTGTTCATTTTAATAAGAGGGTCTAAGTTTTCTTCATCCGAGTCTGAATAGACTCGAGGGACGGGTTGTGGTGAAGGCGATGGGGTGGTTTCATTTAAATACTGGTTTATAGTCCTTTGTCTACCTTTAACACTTTCTCTGTATCTTCTTGAGCTATCTCTCCATGTTTTTTTTAATGCGTTGTTGTCGGGGTGTCAGTTCATTTATTGATTTTATTTTATTTTGACTTCTACGACGATGATATCTTTCACGTTCCTTTTGTTTTTCTCGCGCATAATATTCGGGATTGTTTCTCAACTTTTCGCGTCTTAATCTTTGCAGTTCAGTTTTTCTGCGTTTTAGTTCATCGGCAGATTTTTTTACTTTTACCATGTCTACTAAAAGGAGATATATATTATAATAGATATGTCGTAAAATCGGAATAATTGTCAACTCCGTAGATCTTCATCAACTCCAAAGCCAACAAAGCTTCGGAGTTGGCGACTTCGGAGTTGATGATTTAACAGTTTCTCTGAAATATTTCTTAAAAGGCATAACCTCAAAATATGCTACTTGGCAAAGTTCTTAATATTATTGCGATAATTGTGATTTTTACAAGAAAATTATTCTGAACAGTTTATTGACAATTTCGCGAACAACTACGGAGATGATTTTAATAAAGGTACTCACCTGTATTTACACTATGCCACTAGAAAAACTCACACAAAATTGCGTTTTTGATTCCCAACGGTCTGAACATGGAAACTAAAGTGAACTGAGAGATTAGGCAACCCATAAAACCCTGATTTTGTCGCCATCTAGTATCAAATTTCCTTGTTTAAATTGGCTGCTTCGGAGTTGACTAACAACTTGGGTACGCGTTTAATACACCCATTTAAAGTGCGTAAGTGAATATTTTTCATTAAAATTTTGTTGTAATAACATGGTTTAAAGTGTTTTCAATCAAATATATGTAACAAACACCAGCAATTCTTACAGAAAATCGATTTATTTGACGAAATACATTTAAATATTACTGTGGTTACAGCTTCGGAGTATGACGATTTTAATTTTAGTTAAAAAAAAACAAAGTGAAATCGAATATCAAATTGCATTTTCATGTTAGCACTACCTCAAAATCATTGAGAAGGTTCTATGTATCTACAGAAAAGTAGTTTATATGCTTTAAAAAAAAATATATTGTTGGGTTTCAGCAATTTTCCTTGTTTCTAAGAACGACCCATAGGCTCAACTCGGTTGACATATTTAATGGATCTCCCTGGTCTATGTTTAGTGGGTTGCCTGACCTATTTTCCCTTTGTTTATATTTTTATTTCTTATCAGAAAAACTCCTAATGGTTACCAAAAATTAACAAAAAAAAAAAAGAGTTTTTGTTATCTACAGTAGGGGAATAGGGTTGCCACATGGCCGGGATCTTCCGAGATTGTCACGAAATTAACTGTGTAGTCCCGGGTCCCGAATTTGTATTTTTTAATCCCGGAAAATCACGATCATAAAACACACACACACAAACACAACAAATTTCTATATTTTTGTTATATAATGTTTTTTTTAAGTTTCGTATAATTAGGTATTTAGAGGATATTTAGCTATTTTTTTTATATTTCGTTACATTACTTAGTATTTAGTAACCTACTTTAAAAAAATGTGATTGTTTTATTTAATGTTTTTGGTATGTTATTTAAAAATGTAAAAAAAATGTTTGTTTTGTTGCATGTCCCGGAATTGCCTTCATCAAATGTGGCAACCCTATAGGGGAAGGTTGCCTATATTGAACCGCTACCTAAATTGGACCACAGTACATTTCTCCGAAACTAAACAAGTGCCATATCATCTGGCAACACTGTAACATACTTCCACCCAGAACCTTTGTTCGGCAAAAAACTCAACTAGTTGGCCGTTAGGGCTTGGCGTGTACAGAGCAAAACGTAATTTGTACAATTTTAATGTAATATTTTTATATAGGATTTTCCTAAGAATTTACCTTAGAACCATAAAACTCTAAACAAAATCTTTTTTATGCAAGTTATCAAGTAAGTTTTTCTCTTTCTATTGCTCCTATTACTATGCCATATTTGTTTTTTCTTATTTCTTTCCTGGGTGGTTTTGTAAAACACGTGGCAGTTGCTTAAATTGGACCACTGGGTGATTGCCAAAATTGAACCGGTCCAATTTAGGCAATTTTGCCAAATTGTGCAAAAATAATTTTTCTCTTTAAATAAGTAAATGTCATAAACTAACACCAGTTCAATATTGCTAAATTTTTTTTTCTTGGAGTTAAAAAATTAAACTATGACTGGTCCAATATAGGAAACTAATAGGTCCTTTTTTTTGCATTAGGATGTCTTTTACCGAAATTTCGATTTTAAATTTGATGTTTTTTGAAATATAAGTATAAAACTTCCTTTACCAACAATTTTATTTTTTATTTATTTATTTAACACCTAAGCTTCCGATTGAAATCATGTGGTCCAATTTTGGAACCGCCAGGTGCAATTTAGGCAACCGGTTTCCTATATTGAACCACTTGCAGAGGTTTTTTTTATAGCCTGGTATATCATAGATACTTTGAAATAAAATTCGGCAAAAATTTTTGCAGTTGAACAACATACTAAAGTATACTAAGGTATAGCTTCAAGATCGATTTTGCGTTATTATCGGGATCTATAATAAGAAATCTGGAAATTGGTCCAATATGGGCAACCTTCCCCTAATTCCCTAGTGTACTTTACCCCATCCAGCTTACCAATTTGCTCCAAGGGTCCCGTAAGTTTGTTATTTTTTAAATAGTTTTGTTATCAAATTCGTCAGCCATCAGCTGTTTTTCATTTCAACACACGTATTCAAAAACCATATTTCAAGACGCGTGTGATATTAAGCACTTTCTGGCCAAGTTAATCGTGCTTGTTTTCTCATGTTCATAGGTTCATAAACGTTTATATATTAGTACCCGGCATGCCACTTTCTGAAATTGCACCCGTGCGAAGCCGGGGCGGGTCGCTAGTTACACATAAAAAACCTTCCTTTTGAATCACTCTATCTATTAAAAAAAAACGCTTCAAAATCCGTTGCGTAGTTTTAAAGATTTAAGCATATATAGGTAGGGACGGACAGACAGCGACAGCGACTTTGTTTTATACTACTTATGTTAAGATTAAGATATCATAAAACTGTTTAAAATAAAAAAAATGTATAACCCTGTATATAATTAACGAACAGCAAGGCATGTTTGGCTCTAATTCATTGTAGGTATTTAACTCCAGAATATACAGTTAACTCTGCATGTGGTGCATTTATAAGCATATTATATTAGTATAGTTTATGGTTCATTTACGAACATGATGCCAACTAAATACAAATAAGTTCCTTATTATACGCCCATAAACTTAATTTTTGCACCCGGTGGTAGGTATTCGTTTTTATTTATTGAGACTAATGTATCACTTTTTAAGCCCTCGAAAATTGAAAACACTTTTAGTTTGAACTTCCAAAGTTTACAACTTTATCTTTCTCCCTCTACATACCGAGCGGTACTCCCCCCGTTGGCGTGAAAACGTCAAATGACAACATGACTGTTATAAAGGCAAAAAATTATATTTAACTTTAAGCCGTATGAAAAATATTTACAATAGACAAACTATTAAAAGAGTACTTTTAACATATAAACATAATACACGTATATGACATACGATAGACAAACATATATCAATCTAATATGCAAAATTCAAAAAGAAAAAACTTACTTTATTCTATTTATAAATTATCAATAATTGGCAAGAGACATAATTTTGTTATGGGTCTTGTAAAAACTCCATCTTTGGTTTTCAATTTTACTACTCTTACTTTATTGTCAGGTCCAGGAATAGTTTCTATAACTCTGGCTCTTGGCCAAATTAAAGGCGGCACATTATCTTCCTTTAATAATACAATATTATTAGGTTGAATATTATTTGATTCCAAAAGCCATTTTGAACGTTTTTGTAAAGTATTTAAGTATTCTGTTGTCCATCTTTTCCAGAAATCTTGTTGTAATTTAGCACAATATTGCCAACGAGATAGGCGATTAACATGAACTTTAGTTAAGTCTCTTTCTGGAAAAGACATAAGACTGGTTCCTATTAAAAAATGACCTGGAGTTAAACATGCAAGATCAGAAGGATCTTCTGACAGAGGACACAGTGGTCGAGAGTTAAGAATAGCCTCAATTTGAGATAGAACCGTACTTAGTTCCTCAAAAGTTAAATGACTATTTCCGATAATACGAGTAATATGAAATTTTGCGCTTTTTATAGCCGCTTCCCATAGGCCTCCCCAATGAGGACTTCGGGCAGGAATAAATTTCCATTGAATTTCTAATGAAGAAAGATAATTATTTATAACTTCTGAAGTAGCTTTTAACTTAAAAAACTCAGTAACTTCCTTCAACTGATTTCGACTTCCAACAAAATTAGTAGCATTGTCGGAATATATTGAATGTGGCTTTCCACGACGGGCAATAAATCGTTTTAACGTCAACAGAAACGCATCTGTAGACAGACTTGACACGAGTTCTATATGAACAGCTTTTGTTGTCATACAGACAAAAAGAGCAATATAACATTTTGGTAGGTCAGACATTATTTGCTGAGAAGCAGTTTCCTTCCTGAATCTGAAACAGATTACACAATTTTTAATTATACGTTTAATTTCTCGTAAGCCGTTCAGTGGCCAATACCTCAAACGAAAATTTGAAAGTACTGTCCTGGCTCCTGCATGGTAAAGTAATAGATGTTCTTTTCTTAACAATAAATCAACAATATGATTTTTCGATGGAAGCAACAAGGGATGCTTTTGATTATAAGAAATTTCTGCATGAGAAAGACGACCACCGACCCTTAGAAACCCATTAGAGTCTAAAAAAGGTTTTAAAGATCTTATACTTTTAGAGGAAACTATTTTATTTAACTTTAGTTCTGATATTTCTTGTGAAAAATGTTTTCTTTGCACTAATTTAATGATTAAGTCTAACGCTTTTTGAAGTTCTGGAACGGAAAGTGAACCAGTCAATTTTTCATTTTTTGATTGAATATTATTGCAGAACCTTAAACAATATGCTATTGTTCTTTGTAGTTTTATAATTGATGAAAATTTCAGAAATGTATCTTCCAAGTCTAGGTCTGCATTAATTTGAAGATGGATTTTACATTTTACTACCTTTTCTTCTTCGGAGGTATCAGTTTTAGTATCATAATTTTTAAAATTAATTTCATTTTTTTGTAAAAATGATGGACCATGCCACCAAAGAGAGGAATTTTTTATTTCTTGAGGGTTTAAACCCCTTGAGACCAAATCGGCAGGATTCTCTTGAGAAGGAATATAGAACCAATTACATGTTTCTGAAGTTAACTCCTGAATCTCAGAAACTCTATTTGCGACAAATGTTGACCACCGAGAAGGATGAGAATTAATCCAAGCTAGGACAATTTGAGAGTCAGAAAATAAATTTACACTTTGAAATTTGAAAACATCTTTAAATATGAAAAGAATTCGGGCACATAATTTCGATAGCAAAACTGCACCACATAATTCTAATCGAGGTAAAGTCACAGTTTTCATAGGAGCAACTCTCGATTTAGAACAGATTAGTTGACAAGAAACTTCTTTATTTTTATATACAGCCCTAATGTAGAGACATGCTCCATAGGCTTTTTGACTGGCATCGGAGAATCCGCATAATTCAAGTTTTGAATATTCATGACTCATTAGAAAAAATCTGGGAATTCTTACTTTAGACATTTCTGAGAAATTTTTAGAAAATGACTGCCATGTCATCAATAAATTATCAGGTAACCTTTCATCCCAGTCAATTTTTGCCTTCCATAATTCTTGCATGAACAATTTTGCATTAAGTATTACGGGACCAATGAAACCCAAGGGTTCAAACATTTGAGCAATTACCGATAAAATGTTTCTTTTTGTCAAAGAATCACAATGAATATTTTTTGGTAATGAAATTGCAAAATTATCTTCTTCGGGATTCCAAGTAATCCCTAACACTTTATTGGATGTATTTTCTAGAATAATATCATAATTTTGTTGAACATAATTTTCATGTAAAGATTTTAGAAAATTTTTTGAATTGGAGCACCATTTATGTAGTGAAAAACTAGCAGATGAGCATAGAGAAATTAATTCTTGAGACAATTGTTTAAGCTCTTCTTCAGATTTGGCAAAACAAAGAAAATCATCTAAATAACACTGATTTGGGATAGCTTGCGAAGCGAGAGGGAATTTTTCTTTATTTCTATCAGCGAGCTCTTTGAGACATCTAGTGGCGAGATAAGGGGCACAACTAGTACCGTAGGTGACAGTTGTCAGTTCTATATTTTCTAAGGACTTTTCTGTACTATCTTTCCATAAAATAGTTTGTAAAAACGACTGATCGGGATTAACTCGAATTTGACGATACATTTTCTCAATGTCACAAATAAATACAAATTCCGAGGAACGAAATCTACAAATTATATCAAATAATTCTGGTTGTACTGGAAAACCTTTTAGTAAAATATCATTTAATGAATATCCAGAAGTAGTTTTCATGGATGCATCGTAAACAACCCGTAGTTTAGTAGTGACACTTGACTCACGTATCACACAATGATGAGGCATATAATATCTGAATAGAGAATTTTTTGTTTCTATCGGGGACACGATTTTGGCATGATTTAACTCAACATATTCGTCAATAAAGTTTTTGTATTGGACAAAAAGTTCAGGGTTCTTTTTAAATCTGGTTTCAAGATATGAGAATCTTTTTTCAGCTAAATAAAAAGAGTCGCCTAGTTTTAATATATCTTCATCATTTTTAAGAGGCAAATTTACTTGAAATTGACCATTGTCCAAAATTTTTGTTGTTTCTTTAAATATTTTTTCACATCGTAAATCATCTTGGATAAATTAGCCTTATTTTCGACTTCTTCTAAAGCCCAAAATTTGGGAAGAAAATTATCAAGGTCATTATCGAGATTGTGAGATTCGGATTGTCGACTTTGAATAAAAAAAGATACATTCGATTTTGATTTAGGTAATTGGTTACAATTTGATATTGCACCTGATATGACATATCCTAAATGTGTCGATTGTAAAATTGGCAAACCTTTGCCTAGATCAATTATCTCAGGTTTAATTAAATTGCGATGTACTTCAGCACTTACGAGAATATCTATTTCTGAAGGAATATAAAAATAAGGATCCGCCAGGGATACATTAAATGGAATGTGTAAACTTTCTTTTTTAATTTGAACTTGAGGTAAATTACTAGTTATTTCATTTATAATAAGACAAGACGCATCAAAAGATTTATTCTTGTCAATAGTTGAGAATAAATTTATATCCACCATTTTATTGGCTATAGTACTTTTGTTTGATATGACTGAAATACGAGTCTGCATATCATAGGGATGTGCACCTAATTTGTTTACTAACTTTTGCGTTATAAAAGAACTTTGACTTCCAGGGTCAATTAGTGGTCTAGCCGTAATAATTGAACCATCATTAGCTTTTAAATTTACTTGGGCAGTCGCTAATAGAACAAAAGTTGACTTCTGTGATAAAGTAGTATTTGACATGGTAGTTACAGTAGTAACAGGCAACTCATTTCTTGAGTTTTGACGATTCGAGTTTACAAAAGTGTGTGCATTAACACTCTGAGAACTTTGACCTTGAGGAAATACCCTTTGTGTAGCTGTACTTCCTTGCCCTGACAATAAATTAGCAGTATTTCCTGCTTGACTTCTGTTATTATTTTGGAAAAATGGGTTTTTATTTATATGTAAAACAGTATTATGTTTTCTATGACAAATATTACAAAGTCTTTCACTACGACATTGTGAAAAGGCGTGTTTTCCAAAACAGTTTGAGCATCTTTGATCTATATTTAAAAAATTTAATTTTTCACTGTGAGGCAAATTTAAGAATTTTTCACATTTATTTAAAAAATGATTTAACTGATTACAGTAAGCACATTTCAAAGTAGTATTCTTATTAAAATTTCCTTTTGGGTCTAAAATACTCATTTGAGTACTAAAAGTTGATCTATGCTTGTCTGTATATTTATTTTGATATTTATTCAAATTTTTATTTTCATAATGAGTATCAGATGTAGCAACCGTTTCTAAAATTTCACATTTCTTTTCCAAAAAATTATAAAATTCTAGCATTGTTGGTAATTTTGTTCTGTCTCTATCATACTCAAAAGCTTTACGCATATTTTGATCAAGTTTTTGACATAAAATGTGAATTACCAGTACGTCCCATTGGTCGACGGGTAGATTAAAATTTCGCAACGACTCAATTTGCCTTTTAATATTTGTTAAAAATTCTCTTAAAGTTTGAGAAGTTATTTTAGTAATGGAAGAAATATCTAACAATTTTTGAATATGAACACTGACAATTAATGAATTGTTAGAATATCTTTTTTTTAAAATATCTATAGCTATTTTAAAATTAACGTCCGATAATTGTAAATTATCAATTAAATGAAGTGGTTCATTTTTTAAATAAGTTTTAAGATACATAAATCTTTGAATATCAGTTAAGTCCGAGTTATTGGTTATTAAAGTTGTGAAAAGTTGATAAAAAGACGTCCATTCCGTAAAATCGCCCAAAAAATTAGGGATATTTAATTCAGGTAATTTGACATTAGTCGGTGTAGATTGTGGAACTAAAATTGACTGTACTGTCTGATGACTTATCACAGCCTTTGGTTTCAATTCGGAAATTTTCCGTAATATACCCGCTAAAGTGTCATAATATTTTAATTCTATATCCTCTCTATTTTCAGTATCGGTGTCACCTGTATCTAAGATTTCAATCTCGTTTTGAATCTCTTTATACTTAGCATAGTGCGAATTTAATTCAAGTTCGCGAATCTGAAACTTATAAAAATCCTGTTCGATATTTTGTTGACTTATAAACCAATTGTCTATCCGGCTCGAAGGACCAATGTTTTATTTCGTACTTAGGGAGATCGTCGTCGTCTTTCTTCAATCAAACTCATTGGATAACAACAATAACAATTTTTATTAGGTACACCACAGAAAGTTGCACTTTCTACAGGTTAGAAAGCAACTCACGCTGCACTCGCGCTGAGATGAAAACCGATTACCGAAAGTCAGCATTTTAATATTAAAACACTAAAAAACGCTGTACTCGCGCTGAGAGAAACTAATTCAAACTCGAATTTAAATCTAGGCAAAGATGCGCCACGAACGAGCAGTGGACTGTAATTCTTTTTTCGGAAGACAGAAGGTGTCATGACAACAAAAAGTTCCTGTCAGCCGGTTGACATAAAGGGTTGCGATTTCTACGCCGGACTTGTCTAGCATGCCAACCACGATGCAACGAGATTCCAATCTTAGGTCCAGGGTGAGCCAAATTAAATGTATATGTTTTCTGAACAGTGCGAGCAAAAATTATTTTCATCAAAGAGGGCTTGGATTAAAAAACGTAGGACTTGGTTTAGATCACAATGATATGGGGACAATATATCTAACCAAATCTAGGTTAAAATTTTGTCAAATTCATATTATGACATGGTATGCCATAGGTACTAATGAGTAATTAAATAAGTAGACAAATACAAATTTATTTTTGTTGTTTACAAAATTAACAAAGTAAGAATGTAGATACAGAAAGAAAAAGAAAAATAATTACATAAATTGCTGAAATTGGCCACCGCCTTGCTCCAAGCATAAATTCACACGTCTCTTCATATTTTCGAAAGTGTTGACCAGCATCTCTGGAGAAATGTTACCACATTCTTGGATAATCCTTTCTTGTAATTGTTCTAAATTTGCAACTGGTGTTTTAAAAATAGTGTTCTTTAAATGAGAAAAAACGAAGTAATCCATAACCGTTAAACAAGGCGATCTAGGTGGGACTTCAATGTCTGATCGAAAACGGATCAATCTGTCGTCGAAAAAATTGCGTAATTAGTTAATAGTTTCGGCGGCTGTATGGGCGGTTGCACCGTCCTGTTGAAAATATCCGAAACGTAGTTCGTCGTTAAGGAATTGCTCCACAAATGGATTCAAAATATTGTCTCTATACCGCTGTGCTGTAACTGTGTCATGGAAAAAAATAGGACCAACAATTCTTCTTCGGGAAACAGCTAACTAGCCACCAATTTTTGAGGGTGCAATGTGGACTCTACAAAAAAATGGGGATTTTCACTACTCCACATGATGTATTTTGAGAATTCATATAACCGGAGAGGTGGAACCAGGCTTCATCCGAAAAAAATGTCAGGTCTAATAAATCATTTCTTTCCAATAAATTTTGGGTAAACCATTGAGAGTAATTACTGCGCCTTTCAAAATCTGCGGCTTTTTTTTTACGTCGGCCTATTTCCGCAACGAGGCCATCTGCGGCTTGTATTTCTCGGAATACTTGCACTTTACAAGGAAATAAATTTGGCTGCTTCTTAAGAATAGTCCTTCATGTTCCATAAGATCTTCCCACTTCTTGGGACATGCGTCTTATAGAATTTGTTGGCGTATTTTGCATTATTTCACGAATGTTTGCAACAAGTTCTTCTGTTCTTACAGATGGTCTTCCTGCTCCTTTTTTGTGTTGTATAGAGCCTGTTTCCCTAAACACAGCCACGGCTCTTTTCAGGCAATGATAAAAATCCCCAGCAATAAAAGCAACGTTAGAAAAATGTTCGTAAAAATCGCCCATGCACAAACCCGGATTGTATTGCCACTCTAACCCCGTTTCGAAAATACGCTTCAACCATGATTGTTTTGTGCTGTTCCGTAAAGCCTATTGTATGAATTGTTTAAGAAATTGGAAAAATTAGCAATGAATCAAATTACTTGTAACGACTGTCAAAGACGACGGAATAACTGATTGATTGTTAATAATTCAGGTAGTTACTGACACCCAACAGGTATTACGCTCTACGGCTAAGCATTAAGTCCTTAGATGCAGGGCCCTCTTCGATGCAAATAATTTTTGCTCGCGCGGTACAAAAGCTTCAATCCGTCAAAGGATTAAAAATAATAATAATTAGGCGTAACGGGCTACTACCACTATTTAACTGAGCATGGGACGTGCTTTTAATCCCTCTAAAAGAAACGAAATAAAAAATCCCTCAGAGGAGTTGATAATACAATATTTATTGTATTGATACCGATTGGTGCATCGCCACTCTGGTCATATGGGAAATCCAATGTAAATTTTACTACCCTCAAATATTGGCTCCCTTTTTAATTTTACATCAAAATTGTATTAGACTTTTTTGAAGGTTCGTGTATGACGGACTCGTACACCAAATTTTATTATTTTCCAATAAGCCAATTAATTTTGGCATCACTATTGATAAACACCTTAAGTGGAACCAACATGTCTTAAACCTAATGAAAAATATAAGGAAATTAATCTACAAATTTTACACCCTAAGGGAAATTCTTGGAAAAAAATTGTTACTATCCAGGCATATAAAGCGCTTGTAGAATCTTTAATAAATTATGGCATAATTGCATGGGGTGGCCTGTACAAAAATTCGCTAAAACCATTAAATGTTGTTCAAAATTATATATTAAAAATAATTAATAAAAAAAAAAAACGCCACTCGACCCAATTGCTTTACAATGAAGTTACTTTAAATGTACGATCCCTATACATATTAGCAGTCTTAATATTCACTCACAAAAAACCCGAACTAAAAAAACCTATTAATTATAGATATATACAACACGAAGCAAAACTAAAAAACACGTCAGATTACCTCACAGTAATACAAATATAAATTTGCGCTTCGTTAGCTACCTAGCTCCAAAACTATAAGTATAACATATTACCCGTAAAAATTAAAAATATCAACAATATTAAAAAATTCAGGAAGTGTTGCAAAACATTTATATGATATACAGACAATCATAAATTCACTGACTTATTCTAAAGTCTTAATATTCTTTTCTCTGACAGATATCTGTTTATAAATATTTTTCTTGTTTATGCACACTAATATAGTGCAATAATTTTAGGTTAAGTGTATTTACATAATAAACTAGTTCCTAAAAAAATCAAAATGTAACTAATAATTTAAATATTATAGAATATTTTTTATTTTGCGCATACAGGGATTTAGTTCTCTAGGTACAAATGTAAAACCCTACAGAAAATGTTAACTTTGTATTATATTAGGTACTTTTAGTACAAAAATACTGTGTTATAATTTATAACCCAGTACTTATCTAAATATAAAAAATTCAAAAAAAAAAATTCAATAGTTATTTACACTGAGAAAAAAGCGTTTTATTTCTAAATAAATCATATACTTACCACTAAAAATCAATACTGTAGCTCTCAAAAATTTAAATAGCTTCTAGGGTGATATTCTTGTCGTTTAACGCATGTCATTGTGATTATCTATTATGCAACATGGTTTACTGAAATGGTAAAATTCGTCCATAGATTATAAAGTCCAATACTAATGATGGGTTGTGTGAAATAAGAATCTTCTATTGCTTTATCTGACATGCAAAGTTTAAGAAAACTTAAACACTAAGTAAAAATAAATTAATTGAAATAGGTATTGATACGATCAATAAAATTCAAATTTGGACTGGACAGCTAGAAGACTCCGAGCAACGATGTGACCTGCGCAACAAATACGTTAAAACTAATGATACGACGCGCGGCGATTGCCGATCACTACGAACCCCGGGAACCCCGATCAACGTTTTGTGGATTATAGGTTCTTACTGATACAATTCGTTTTTAGGGACGCTGTTCTGCTTTCTTAATGGCAGAGAAAGCGCTTTACTGGGAACAAAATGCATCGCATTGAGAAGATACAATACACGTAGGGAAAATGTTTGTCATCTCTTAGTAATAAGTTAGAATAGTACAAATATGAAGTATCGCAAAGTAAACAGAAATAGGTAGATTATGTTTCCCCCACTCCATCGCATCGGATCTGGCTGGCTCGATGCGTTTTGCTTGATCCTGATCCTTTCATTCAGGCGGCAACGTACGAAAGAATGAATATTTATTTGATATTAATAGAATCGAAGCGGCGCGGCGTGCCACCAGCGAGTGCCATCAGCGAGATGCAATACGATGGAGCGAGGGAAACATAATCTACCTACCTCTGTTAGCTTTGCGATACTTCATATTTGTACTATTCTAACTTATTACCAAGAGATGGGCGGACAAACATTTTTCCTACGTGTATATTTCTTAACAAAATTGCTGTATTAAAAGTAGTTCATTATTCAACAAGACCGTGCTGCTAATGGAACATGGAACTAATTACGACCAATAAAAACACTGTTCTAGCAAAGCTGGAATTGATATAACACAAAAGCAGGTTTGATACACTAGCAATTGATTTAATATAAGTTATAAATAATAAAATTAGTATGTAGGTACGCTATAACTTTACAAAATATTAAGACTCCCTTACAAAATTTAACAGATGGCGAAGGCGAAGGTAAAAGAACTTAGTCCGGTTCTGTTTCTGTAGCCAACCGCTTAACTTAGAATATACCAGACTTCAACAGGGTGCCATTAATGATGCGGCGATTTCTTAGATTAATTTAATCCGTGCCGAAGCATTTTTCCAGAAAAAAAACTGTTCCAACTGGATTTACTGAATTTATTCCAAGTTACAAACTCACACTGTATGTATAACATAATATAAATATATAATAAAAACAGATATATAACAAAATGGTACTTAAATCTTCTTTGCATTTCAGCACACCCAATTTCTTATTTTTCATACTCCATCGTAACATTGTCAGTTTCTATCTATATTAAAATATTTAGGATTTATGTCCTTCTTCTAGCTTAAAGGTAGATAAGCAAAGTAAGCAATCGTTATAATGGGCAATAAAATTCTACAAAGGTCTTGCGGACCGCCATTCATAAACGTGTAATTAACTTTATCGAAACTTTCAGCTTAAATGATGCTGCACGGGATTCCTTTTATTTCTATGACTAATTTTATATGCCTTTGTTCACAGAAAACATATAAATTGTCCTTAGATTAGATAATAATTTAAAAACTTATCTAACCTTAAAGGGTTACACGGGACGTCTAGAAAGTAGGATTTAAACGATTATTACGCAATGACGTATCTAAGTGGGGCTAGCTAGGCCACCATATAAGGTGAAAGAGCGGCTACCATAAAAAAATAATTTTAAAATCCTATTAGTAAAAGAACCACAATATAGTAAAAATTTTGAATACCCTCGCAAGATGGAGGCAAAGTCACGTGACACTCTGTCAATTTTGGTCTATTAAATTTTTATAAGTTGGCATGAATTTCAGGACCGGACTTGAAAAGTATACATGCGATACCTTCTAAAACAATTGATGCAATAGTTTCATCGGTTCTACCGGTTTAATATTGCCAACTAATAATAATAATTTCTTTTGAAAGTTTTGTTTAGTAAATATTATAATTTAAGGTAGGTAATAATAAACATGAATTTTTATATGGTTTAAAGATAGAGTGTCAAAATAGATTTAAAAACTTTATAATATTATAGTTATCCAAACCTTAAAAATACTAAATTAACTGAAACGCAACTTTAAATAGGATTCTGACATACAACAGAATTTTTTTTGTTTTATTTCTTCAGATTATACCTACAGGTAAAATACCATACATACAGTTCAACATAAACTAATCGAATTTAGTTAGACACTAAATTTACTGTCAAGGAAATCGCCATATTATATGACTTACGTAAGGTACGTAGACTCAAATATAGTTTTTATATAATTTGTTGATTATGATACGGTTACCTTTCTAAACTAGTACACATGTTAACCTAATTTCCTTTATGCACAGTTTTTAGTATGTATACTTACAAAAATTATAGGCCTAATTAAAAACCTAACCTTTACGAACAAACATTTTAAGAACAAAAATTTCACAAACTAACTTTTCGACAAAAACGGCGTTCAGTTGCAATGAAACTTATTACTTATCGATGAAATCAACTAACAAGCAAGGCACACATTAATAATTATGATCCCTAATGAAAAAGAATTAAATAATTTTAACCTGTAAATTTTTGGTCAAATAAATAACAAAAGTAATTAAAATTCCATAAAAGTAAAAATAAACGGCACCATAACCACAAAATATGTTGAAAACGTAATTAAATGTAACAAAAAGCACAAAAACGCAATTCATAACTCGGTGTTTGGGCTCAATACGATCGACTACTAATCTGGGGATATTATTATGTCCCAATATCAGCTGATCGATGAGAAATTTCTGCTGTCATCTGTTTTAAAACGAGAGAATTCGTGCCGCTTTCTATACACCTAGAGTAAACTTTTTCTAAAAACAAAGCGTTTTGACAGTTGACACCTTCATGTGACATTAACAGCTTATACTGGGTTCTTCCTAAAAGGTCCCAGATCAGTAGTGGGCCGTAGCCAGCCCACGCATCAGGTTACGTAACATCATACATTTAAACTTTTGTTGTTTTTCTCTGATTAAATTTGATATTTAATTACATAATCCGACTAAACTAAGGTTAAGTGGAAGACCAACCAGTGGCGGCTTGTGACTAGCGAGTCAGGGGGGCACTAGACTCAAATATAGTTTTTATATAATTTGTTGATTATGATACGGTTACCTTTCTAAACTAGTACACATGTTAACCTAATTTCCTTTATGCACAGTTTTTAGTATGTATACTTACAAAAATTATAGGCCTAATTAAAAACCTAACCTTTACGAACAAACATTTTAAGAACAAAAATTTCACAAACTAACTTTTCGACAAAAACGGCGTTCAGTTGCAATGAAACTTATTACTTATCGATGAAATCAACTAACAAGCAAGGCACACATTAATAATTATGATCCCTAATGAAAAAGAATTAAATAATTTTAACCTGTAAATTTTTGGTCAAATAAATAACAAAAGTAATTAAAATTCCATAAAAGTAAAAATAAACGGCACCATAACCACAAAATATGTTGAAAACGTAATTAAATGTAACAAAAAGCACAAAAACGCAATTCATAACTCGGTGTTTGGGCTCAATACGATCGACTACTAATCTGGGGATATTATTATGTCCCAATATCAGCTGATCGATGAGAAATTTCTGCTGTCATCTGTTTTAAAACGAGAGAATTCGTGCCGCTTTCTATACACCTAGAGTAAACTTTTTCTAAAAACAAAGCGTTTTGACAGTTGACACCTTCATGTGACATTAACAGCTTATACTGGGTTCTTCCTAAAAGGTCCCAGATCAGTAGTGGGCCGTAGCCAGCCCACGCATCAGGTTACGTAACATCATACATTTAAACTTTTGTTGTTTTTCTCTGATTAAATTTGATATTTAATTACATAATCCGACTAAACTAAGGTTAAGTGGAAGACCAACCAGTGGCGGCTTGTGACTAGCGAGTCAGGGGGGCACTGGCTTTAAATAAAAAAAAATTTTAAATGTCTATTATTTTCAAAAGTATACGTGTCTGTTTTTTCTAACTTTCTCGTTGTGAATTTTAATTTCACCAGCATAAGCACTACTTAAACAAGTTAAAATATTAGTCCTAACATCTCAAAACTTACCATATTATGACGATGTTTGGCAATATTTTCATGTTTTTTTATTTTCTCTGAAAGATGTTTTAAGTCCTTCACCCCATTTATAGTCCAATTATCATCCCCGTCAAAAAGAAGACACACGAAACAAAAAAAATAATTTTGTCCTCACAACCGCATACCTATTCAGGATTTTTTATTATATATTTCTTTGTCAAACTTACGCGTAAACTGTGCCTTACTGTTACATTTTGATTGCACTTGTACAATGTTCAATTTCTAGTGGCCGCCCTGCATTTTTAAATCAAGTTTTTCACTTAAGCTCAGAGAACTAAACACAAGCTTCTGTAAATCACTGACCTTCATAATACACGACATTTTCCAACTTTATAAGTTTTATAACGTAACTAATAAATCAAATCAAAACAAATAAACAAAACATTAGCGCCTAGCGGCATAGACAGGTCATCTCGTCAGAGCACATAATATATCGATTATTCTATCGTGGCATCGCGAACAGCAGGGATTCCATAATGAGTTTTAAGATATCTTCTAGAGAGAACGCTAGCTGCACTATACCTATGAGTTTGACAAATTTTGTCTCTCACATTTCTGACCGCTTTACCTCAAATTATGGAAAAGGGATCTTTTATACGTAAAAAAGTTGTTGGCAAGAAACACCTTTCATAACGAAACATATTTATAAAAAAATTAACAGTACGCTCTTAAGGATAAATGACATATTTTCAAGTGTACTATCTCCGGCTGCTGTATTTGCTCATAAGTTATGAGACATCCTGTATATAACTATAAGTAAATGGTTTAACTAGGCACTTTATTGATTTCATAATAGATGAGTTAACTAAAATGGTGTTTGTACTCATTATTAAACTTAAATAATAAACACAAATCTGTCTCTGAAGTATAGAAAATCCAAAAGTAAAATGTTTAAAACACATTACACAAAAAGCAGCCACAAAAACACTTTAAAAACACCAAAATCGGAAGAAAATAATATACCTGACGCGTGAGCTTGCTACGGCCCACTGCTGATCTGGGAACTTTAACGACGAAACCAGACCAGCTGTAAATGTCAAATGTCGGTATCTTCTGTCGAAACGCTTTGGTTTAAGAAAATTAAATACCCACTCTTGCCTCCTCAAACTTAAATTGCTAATTCACTTTTATATGACTATTCAGCTATTATACTCTTCAATTTTTAATTAAAAATTTTTTACGACTTCAACTATTCCAATTTCAAATATTCCTCTCTCCTCACACTTTACGTCACTGGTTCACCAAAATGTAACTTTTCAGTTACTCCTCATCAGTGGCGTAGCGACAAATTATGCCCCCCCCCCCCCGCGAAAATTGTGTTAGGGCCTCCTCGCCTATATTAAGAATATAATATATAAAGTTTGTGTTACCAAAGAAAATTAGGTAATACTGTTTATTATTTAAACTACTAACCTAATATAAAATTTAACTTAAATGAATATAAAAACACTCAGGAAAATACAATACACGATATGTAAAGAACGTTACAATAAATATAACTATTGAACAAGGAACAAGAGCAAAATAAAAAATATTCTTTAAAACTAAAAGGGACAAAAACTAAAATATTCTTTAGGTAGCTAAGGTAGTGATACTAAATACCTACTTAAAAGCAACAGTGAGATAAAAACAAAAATATTTTAAATTGAGCGAGAAAATCTTGAATATTTCAATAGTTATTGCGAGGCAATTGCCTATCCTAATTATACTGTAAAATTATTTTAGTACAATTATTATAGCCGTTATCTCATTGTTGCTTTAAGGTGGTAAATTAGGTAAATTCTTTTTTTCTAGCTTTTATTTTTTATTAAATGGATATTATCCATTTCGGCCGCCTCTTGTGCCTCTATGGACAGTATAGCCAAGTTAGTTAACCTTGTCTGAGAGGAACTATTTCGTAAATAAGTTTTAATGATTTTTAATTTGGAAAAGGATCTTTCAGCTGTAGCAACACTTACTGCAAGAGTTAAAAATAATAATAAGGCTGTTGTTACCTCTGGAAAATTTAATGATAAAGTGTTATTTTCCCACAATTAAAAACACCGCAAAGTCTTTAATATTTTGAAGGGAAGCAATTTTTTCCATCGCTGAAATATGTCTGCTATAGTGTTTCTGCAGACATAAATAATTCTGTTTCAGACAAAGTTATCAAAACTTGAGGACCTAGGAATCTAAATTTATTCACAAATAACTCCATTCCCTCAAAACGATTACCTATTTGGTTAATTACAATATCAAATATTTTGTAAAATATATTTATCCTAAAATAGTTTTCTCGACTAGAAAATACATAATTTGTGTTAGTCTCATCATAGTGTTTTTTTGGTTTTAATTGTCTTTTGTCTTCAAATTTCGGGTTTATATTCCATGATCTTTATATCTTACCAACTGCTTCATTCTTTAAATTTATATAATTATTTCTATATTCTTTAAGATTTTTAACAGACAAATTTAGACATTCAGATGCCTTTAGTAAGTCTAATTCTCTTTCTTGTAAGACTTGGGATGCTACGTTGTATGTAGAATTTGGAAGTTGTAATTAAAATTATGAGAATAATCTAGTAAATGCTACTTTATTTGTCCTTTCCATAATCTTTTAGCTCCGCTTAGACTGTTTGCACCTGTTGTATTTCTTATTTTCCTTATTCTATTCTACTGATGATGAATGTATATACATTCGAAACATGTAGAGAATTTACCCTTAATTAAAACTTAACATTATTCTTAATATACCAGTGGAGGAAGACTTAAAGTGTCTTATTTCTTTTCCTTTTAAACATACACTCCGCTTAAAGTATGGACTATTTCTTCAACTTATTATACGAGGCACGTCCAGAAAGTAAGTATACTGGTACTCTCACAGCTGTAGGGAATACTTTTTCGACATGTTGGCAACACTGCCGCGTAGCCTGACCCCTCCCCTTCAAAACGAGACCAATCCGAGGTTAGTGTGTTGAAAACTCATGACTCTCCCGCCAAGTGCGAAATTCGGCATAATTTTGATTGAATATCTGCCTCACGGGGAGACCATCAACGCGGCAAGATACTGTGAGACGCTAAAAAAATTGAAAAGGGCGATTCAGAATAAAAGGAGGGGCATGCTGAAGAAGGGAGTCTGCCTGTTGCACGACAATGCCAGACCTCACACGGCCAACGCCACGAAGCAACTCCTGGACTCATTTGGATGGGACGTTTTGAACCACCCCCCGTATTCCCCTGACCTGGCCCCTTCAGATTTCCATCTCTTCACTTCCCTTAAGGTGCACATGGGTGGGAACAAGTTTTCAACGGACGAGGAGGTGAAGGGGGAGGTGGAGAAGTGGGCGAAAGAGCTGGCGGGAGACTTCTTCGAGGCAGGCATCAAAAAATTGATCCCGCGGCTCACCACTTGCATCGAGAGGGATGGTGACGATGTCGAAAAATAACTTACATATGTACAAGTGTAACAAAGTATGTTTTTGTTTTAATAAATTTTTTTAAACCCTACATAAATTGAGTACACTTACTTTCTGGACGTGCCTCGTATAATATGTTTTGTTTTAAACTAAAAAAACATTATCTTCAATCGTATCAAAAATATTAATGCTTACTTATTATCAATAAACACTTAGTACTTAAATCCCTATATACCATTGGCAAAAGGTAATACAGATTTTGCAATACTATTTTCACTGTTTTTGGATACTTTTCAATATAAACAATACAGGCGCGACCAGAATGTTTTAATATCAATAAACCCAAAACCCAACAAAGATATTACTCCCATGGAATCCAACGAGAACATACCATCTACGATTCTACAGGGACATCTTGTGTCAGCAGTAGCTGAAATTTTCCATCCTATGTCGTACTGTTTATATTTACGAATCAATTAAACCGTAATATTTCACTCATTTACATCCCAATAAAAAGAGTAGCTTCTTAAGCAATTAACATATAAGAAGAACAGAAATAAACCCTTTCGACTACCGAAGATACTTTACAAGTGTTTGTTTATTCAATTTAAACTTTAAAATGTTGAAACATCTGTTGTTCTGGTCAGGTGTGATGGGAGCTTATTTGCCTTTAGCATTCTTTAAAATTTAAAGTGTTTTGAACAGTAAGACATGTCATACAATCTGTTGTTATTTGCGCTGAATAAATATTTTCATTTGGGCCTTTATTTGGTTTCCAGTATTTTACCAACAAAGAGCTTGTGGGGTTTTGGCATAAATGGAAGGACGATTACCAACAACCCGCGGTTATTACATTTTTTGTAGAGTGGGCACAAAGGTTGGCATCAAGCTTATGATTTTTTTTTAATGGTGGATTAATTATTATTTATTTAGTTTATTTTCTGTATAAAATATTATAACCAGAAAATGTTTAACATTGTGCAGAAATACCATATCGTCGGCTTAATAAGAAAACCGCGTAACTCCACTTCAGAAAGTTTTACAGGAAACAACAAAAACTACATAACTTAGGTTGTGTTTTCTTTTAAACCTACAAACTTTTATGGCGTTAAGTTTAAGACATTTGACGATAAAATTTGTTTAGGGAAGTAATTTTAATCAAATATGGGTAATGAAAATGGACTTACGCATTTTTCTAAAAAAAATTTAAATAAAAGTTAGGAGATACGCTATTTTCCTTAATAAAACTAATAGGGTAATAGAAGTCAATACATTTATAGATAAAATATAAAATAGATAAAATCTAACGCTACCATAATCAACATGATATTTTAAAAGACATTAACATAGTGTAATAATAAAATATGAAAACTTGGAAGACCACGTGCCTCCCCTGGCAAAGAAATAAATATAATTTTGAAAACCGCGTATGTCCACAAGTTACAATTTACATCAAATTAATTATCATTAGATTCTATTTTATTCATATGTAAAGTTAAAACAGTATTAAGAAATAAGTGTGGCTTCTATTAAAATATTTAGGTATTTCTTTTAAAATTATTATTTTATAAAGCTTACCTATAGAAATATCACAACGCGAGCTACACACAACAGAAATGACAATGTATAAACCAAACTGGAGTTACGCGCTTTGCAATTTTAGGAACTGATAGTTGGAGTTAAATGGTTTTCAATATAAGCATTTGAGCGGGAACGTATACTTACAGATATCTGCAATTTATTTCATTGATGGGTATAATAGTTTGTTACAAGGTGGCGACAAAATCTTATTTTACCAAAAAATTGGAGTTACGCGGTTTTCTTACTAAGCCGACGATATAGACATTTGACTTTAGATAAGCGAACAATAATCACGAAAGTGGAAAATTTATGACCTCGCGCATGTAAACAAAACCACACAGCAATAGGCATGCGCACCACTTAATATCAGTACTGTAGTTCTCAAAAATTTAAATAGATTCTAGTGTGATATTGTTCTTGTTGTTTAACATTGCATATTAATATGATTATCTATTATGCAACAGGTTTACTGAGATGGTGAAATTCGTCCATAGATTATAAAGTTCAATACTAATGATGGGCTGTGCAAAATAAGAATCTTCCATTGCTTTATCTGACATGCAAAGTTTATAAAAACTGTAATACAAAGTAAAAATAAATTAATTGAAACAGGTACTGGTATACGATGTGATCTACGCAACAAATACGTTGAAACTAATACTACGGTGCGCGGCGATTGCCGATCGCTACGCACCCCCACCAACGTCTTTTGGATTATAGGTTCTAACGGATACAATTAGTTTTTGGGGACGCTATTTTGCTTTCTTAATTGTAGAGAAAGCGCTTTTCGGAAACAATATGCATCCCATTGAGAAGATACAATTTATTTCCTAACAAAATTGCTGTAATAGAAATGGTTAATTATTCAACAAGACTGTGCTGTTAATGGAACTGATTACTACCAATAAAAACACTGTTCTAGCAAATCTGAACTTGATATAACACTTAAGCGGGTTTGATACACTGTCAATTTATTTTATATGGGTTGGTAAAAAATAAGCTATCAATACAAATGATATATGTCTTAGCCATAGGCGTAGTTAGGGGGGTACTTGGGGGTGCTAAGCACCCCTGAAATCTAAATTAGCACCCCTAAAAAAAATTTACAATATATAGGCTAATTTTAGAACTAACCTATTTTTATAATATACATTATATGTAATGAATTTTTCATATTAATATTTCAAGCATTCGAATTCTGGTACAAATTCAAGTATATTTAGGTAGTTGCGGATTCTGTTCAAAATTTCTCTCCGTGTACCGTGTAGTTTACGCCCAGTTTACTTGTCAGAGCGGGTCTATGATCATAAAAATCTCGTAAAATACGAGAGCGGCATAATAGCTTGTGTATGTCATGTTCTGCAATTCTGCATTAATTTGATAATTTAAATTTAACCAGTCGTAGTCGTTCAAATTCGCAGAAATTTTTAGCCGGTATTTTGACTATTTTTTTTGTTTATTAAGGTTTAATATGGTTTTATTGAATTCAGTTAAAGTTTAAAGTTAAATAAACACGAAAAAAGTGCGTTGTCGGATATAAAATACACCGTGGAATTTTTGAAAAAATCTTTTAGCAAGTTACCGTTGGAGGAGGAAGTGATTGTCAAGAACATTGAAAGACCTAAACCTGCTATTAACATAACATTAAAATATTTACTAAAAATTATTGACCAAATTTGGGCGTGGTCTTAAAAAAAATTTCGTCTGCGGCGGGCTTTTTGTGCACCCCCGCGTTAACATGTCACGAGCAGCCACTGGACTTCAGCACCCCCAGGGTTGACCGTCTAACTACGCCTATGGTCTTAGCAAACCTGTTGTATTAGATCATTTTCCTCAGTGTAGCTGTTAAACACGAAACGCCTAATTTAAAATTTAGCAACCGTTAGATGTTCCAATTCATGGCTGTTTGTCTAAATTTATTTTTATTAATCCCTTTTTTTATTGTTATTAATCAAAGATTTTGATTTAATAAACATTTTATTATCTCTTTGATTGTAGCCGCTAAATGATTTCCGTCCATATCTTTATGATAATTGACATTACACCACAAAAGAATTATGTTTATTTAACAACTCTTCGAGATTGTAAAATTTCTAAAACTGTAAAGATATTCTCTCATCACATTTTTCTTATTGAGGACCAAGACCGCAGTGATAGGCAATAAAAAAAGATTTAAAAAATTTATTAATGGGCTTCTGATTTTTTAATTAAATTTATTGAGGAGAAGGCAACTTAACCGGTAATTTATATTTGTTCTACCTCTTACGAGCGGGTATATTTTAAAATTTAAGTATATTAGAGGATACCGACAAAAAGCCTTTAACCAGTTTTGTTTTTCATTAAGATGCAAATTTTATTCCAGCGCACACTTAATTATCAGCAACATGTATATTAAACCCGGTGTTGGTCGTTCCCGCGCAGCTGTCACTTACCTTTGTATAGGACCTTGCCTCCAAACAAAGGGCTCAATAGTGGATTATTTGACTACATTAGACGCAAAAAAAGTCATTTTAATATTTTAGCTTACACAAGACAGAAAAGGATAAACAGAGAAATATATAACTCAACTAAAACGGCACAGGATTGTCTACGTAAGAAAAGTCTTATAAAAGGGTAACATGTTTTAGAAAAAGAAGTTGACATGCATTAAAAGCAAATTAAATTTGAAATTATACACATCTTTTTAATTCAGACTTGTGTAGTTCTACACACAAGATTAGGGATGGGATTTTTTCGATATATCAATAGTTATCGATATATCGAATAACAATAAGCGAAACAAAAATTATCGATATATCGATAACTATCGATTTTTCGATAACTATCGATTTTTCGATAACTATCGATTTTTCGATAACTATCGGTTTTTCGATAACTATCGATTTTTCGATAACTATCGATTTTTCGATAACTATAGATTTTTCGATAACTATCGATTTTTCGATAACTATCGATTTTTCGATAACTATCGATATATTGATAACCATCGGTATATCGATACCTATTGATATACCTATGGATAACTATCGGAACCGGCGGATTAAGCTTACTATTCTCAACTCTATACTAATAATATATTAAAAATTACAATACTTAGCTTCTGCATGGGGATCTGCTTGTTTATCAAACTTAAAACCATTACAAAAATTACAAAATAAAGTTATTAAATGTATACACAAATTACCACATTTAGAATCAACTGTTAATCTATATAGACCGAAAGGGTATTTACACGTTTAAAACATTTATAAATTAAAAATTTGTATTCTAATTCACTCTATTATTTTAAAAGAAAAAAAATCAAACATAACACTTCAGGAGAATAAGACATTACATGATCATAACACCAGACATTGCATAAATTATCAAACTATAACAGTAAAAAGTAATTTCGGAAAAAAATCGCTTTTATATGACGGAATAATAAAATATAACAATCTTCCACAAAATATCAGAAAATTTAAAAAATTGGCAACTTTTAAAAAGCAATTAAAGAAATATTTACTAAATTAAATTATTTATACTATTTTTTTTTACATTGATTTTATTAATGAATTAAATTGGATTAACTTCAATTTTTTTTTTATTGTTATTTTTTTTATGGTTATTATTTTCTATATTATGTTGTCACTTTCCATGTAATGAACTGTAAAAGTTAGTTTGGAATAAATACATTTTAAAGTAAAAAAAACTCAAAATTTGCGTGCAGTGCAGATACTTTTTGTCAAGAAGAATTAAAGATATTTTCCGATTGTCTCCCTGTAGATCCGGAAGAAGATCCACTAGTTTGGTGAAAGCAAAATGCATCTCTATACCCTAGATTAAGCCAGCTGGCAAAAAAATATCTTTGCGTTTGTGCAACAAGTGTGCCATCTGAGAGAGTACTTATTCAGTAAAGGCGGACAAGTCATTTCCGATAACCTCACTAACCTGACCACAGCTTATTCGGAGCAGCTAATATTTCCTAGCTGCAATAAAGAATCTGTCCAGAAATAGTATTCGCAAAATGATTCCGGGTTAATTTTCTTTTAAATTTAATGTATTAGGGTGTGTGTGTGTGTCATGGGGATGGAAATTTATTTTGATGGGTATATTGATAGTTATCGATATATCGATAGTTATCAATATATCGATAGTTATCGATATATATTTTGATATATCGAAAACGATAACTATCGACCTATCGATAACGAAAATATATCGATAGGTAGATGACTATCATCTATCGATAGGTTAAAACTGATTTCGCCCATCCCTACACAAGACACAACAATATAGCTAAAGTTAACTTTTTCTTAAAACAAAGCGTTTCGACAGCAAACAACGACATTTGACATTACCAGCTGATCTGGTTTCGTCGTTAAAGTTCCCAGATCAGTAGTGGGCCGTAGCAAGCTCACGCGTCAGGTTGCGTCATATTATTTTCTTACATTGCCTTATTTTGTAAAATTTGTAATTTATCAAATACTTCCTCACTAGCACAATATAAAATGGAAGAACAATAAAGAAAATGTAGTAATATAATAGTATTAAATACAGGTTTTTTTAGAAAACAAGTTTTAATTAGAATTGATTGACCCAGTGGCGCAGCCAGAATTTGGTATTAGGGGGGGTTTTCAAAAAAAAGAACAGGATTTCAAAATTTTAAAAACTAAAATTAAACCAGGCTCGATAATTTTTAAAACCAAAAAAAATAATAGTAGGATAAAACCCATTGAAAAAGAAAGAGAATATAACAAAAATAAAAGGAAAAATAATTTACGGGCGATTCGAGGTCGGGAAGTGGAAGGGGGTGAGTTTTTAAGGGTTGAAAACGATTTATCTCGATTTCCGGCAAAACTACAAGTCCTATGGAAAAACGTTAAATGGCAAAGTTGTAGGTAATAAAAATATTTACAACTTTTATATTTAAACTTTTTTCACATAACCTCAAAATTTATGTGAAAAATTCAAATGACCAAGTTTTTGGTTTTTTATTTTTATCTTTTACAAGAAAAGTAAATTTGTTGAAAATTTACCTTTTTATGTCCCAAACACACTGTAATTTTTTTGATTTAAAATATTTATTTTTTCACCTTATTTTGACTTAATATCGAAAAAGCACCCTGATTTTCAATCGAAAATTCTCACGTCAAAATATCTGCTTTTTTAAAAAAGTCGGTGGACTTTTTGTTTGTTGAAATCTATGCTTTCTGATGGTGTAAAAAAAATATACATTAATATGGTAAATGTTCTCAAAAAATGCAAAGAAACGAAAAAAACTCGAATCCGATTTTTTTTAAAATTATTATGTACAATTTTGAGCTCTTTATTAAAATTTATACTTTAATTACTCGAAAAACGTAAGATTCCATGTTACATTGATAAACAAAAAAATTACAAATCCATAAAACATAAAGATCGCAAAAAATATGCGAAAATAGTTGTTCTAAATATAATTATTAAAGGTAGGATTTAAAGGAGATTTTATCACATTTACCATAGTAATGTATATTTTTTTTACACCATCAGAATGTAGAGATTTCAACAAACAAAAAGCCCACCGACTTTTTTAAAAAAGCAGATATTTTGACGTGAGAATTTTCGATTGAAAATTAGGGTACTTTTTCGATATTAAGTCAAAATAAGGTGAAAAAATAAATATTTTAAATCAAAAAAATTAAAGTGTGTTTGGGACATAAAAAGGTAAGTTTTCACCAAATTTCGTAAAAAAAAATTTTCTTGTAAAAGATAAAAATAAAAAACCAAAAACTTGGTTATGTGTAAATACAAAAGTTCTTTCTTTCTTTTTAGTACCTACAACTTTGCCATTTAACGTTTTTCCATAGGACTTGTAGTTTTGCCGGAAATCGAGATAAATCGTTTTCTACCCTTACCCCCTTCCACTTTCCGACCTCGGATCGCCCGTAAATTATTTTTCCTTTCATTTTTGTTATATTCTCTTTCTTTTCCAATGGGTTTCATCCTACTATTATTTTTTTTCACTTTTTACCATTTTCAAAGGATTCAGCCCTGGTCTAAACCGTAAAAAACCATCTTAGTCTGGGCGTCTGGGGGGGGTTTAACCCCTAAACCCCCCCCCCTCGCTGCGCCACTGGATTCACCATCAATCACAACATTTATATTTTGACAATTTAAATTATTTCCCATAAACATACATTTAGTTTTTCAAATATTTAATTTTAATTGATTTACTTTTAGCCAATTTAATAATATATTTATCTCAGAATTTAGAGTATTTAGACCATCAAAAATTATTAAAACATTAATATAAATTAAGGTGTCATGCAAACATTTGTAACTTACACATTATTAAAACTAAAGGCATATCGTTGTGTATAAAATAAATAATATTGAATCTAGTATACTTCCTTGAGGAACTCCAATATTATTTATTTTTTTATTTGAATATATAGTTGTTTTTGTGACCTGTTACTTAAATAATTTTTAAACCATTTATAAACGTTATAGTTATACTTCAGGGACACTACTGAACCCATAAAACGGCATTTTCAGTGACAGTTGCCTAAAAATACTATTTTTAGATAGGTATCCCCTTTTATAATTGTCATTAGAAGACCTTTAAAAATCATTAATACTCGGCCCCTTAAATCCGTCCCTGCTCCAGACTCATAATATTAATTAATTTTTGTCGGTTAGATCGTATAATAGGCACTGCATTATGTTAACGAAAAGTATCTATCATATGTCGCTTTTTGTGCAACTCAAACAATATAAAGAGTAGCCCCAAACAGAAACAGATAACAAAGAAAAGGATCGTGTTAAAAATCACTTTGATTGTGCTGAAATAAGTAGCCTTTACCCAAATTACTACGTGAACCGCATGGCCTGTAATTTCGTTGCCGAAGATACTATAAACGTAGGGTTCGGTATAAGGCTAACATTTTATTACCTTATCTTAGTATTTGTGTTATTTTAAAATTAATTTTCTTTTTTAGCTGTTCCGACAATCGACAGCTGCAGGTTAGTAGTCCTAAGCTTTTACGGATGACTATGTATGTTTTACCAAAAATGCGTACCTCTTTAATAGAATTAAAAATTATTTTACCTGGATGTTTCAAGGTGTTAGCTTATCGCTATTATCGGTTAATTTTTTCTTCAAGGTGGTTTGTAAATTAAATTAAAAAAACACACTCAAATGAGAGTGGAACACGCGTCTTAAGTACCTACCATGCACTGATGATATTAATTCCTTGATGTGGACATTATAAATACATTAGGTACCTGATTTATAACAGGAACGGGTTTTTCCAATGATCTGGAACCATAGATATTTACCTTTAGATAAGCATATACAATAATCACGAATTATGGCCTCGCGCATGTAATCAGAGCTACACACGATTAGACATGCGCACTGCAACATTATCATTGACGATTGGGAAATTAGAAAGGGCCCAACTTTAAAATCCAAGTTCTTGCTCAAGAAATTATAAATGTTTACCTTCAATTTATTTTTACGTGTAAACGCTAAAATTTTCCCCTAATTCTTGCCAAAAAATTGGAATTTCTTCTCAATTTTTGATCAAGTTGGGAAATAAGGTTGTTATTGCTGGCATTTTTAGTACCTAGTTGCAAACCTATCAGATTTAAGGATAGAAAATTGTTTTTAAGGGGTTGTTTCTAAAATTTGTTTAAGAATGATTCGTCGTCATGTTTATAATTGAAGAGCTTGGTGCAAGAACCGGGCAAGTCCACTTTTTAAAATTTTTCAGTAGACGAAAAAAACGTTTCATTTCTATGTAATATAAACTATTCACGAAAAAACAGGAAATATATGTTTATTGTAATCAAAGTAACAGGCTTTGAACGATTTTTAGACAAAATTGCTTTAAAGTGGGGGAAAAATTAATTTTGAAAAATGGACTTGCTCGTTTCTTGCCCCAAATAATTAAAAACAAATTAAAAACTACGCATTTACTTGAAATACAATTATTAAATAATGCAAATTATACATTTTTATTAAAGAAATGATGAATCTGTTTCATTTCCCTGGTTGTCTTCTTGATCTCCTTCCACCTCAGGGATTTGATCAGCTTGTAAATCACCAAACGCTGTTTTATAATATTCTTGGTAAGCCATGGGGACATATTTTAAAACTAGGCTTCTACAGTCAATGATTTTCTTCGGATTTAGGGGTATGGGGTTATTATATGCAGGTATCATTGGTAATGAAATTAGCTGCACTTCTTTTTTTATGAAAAACGTCGAAAAAACTGTCATGTTGGTGGTAACTGAACACTTAATGAAACTTGTGTTGTTGTATTTAAAAATCCTATAGGTCGAAATGGCAAACTTCACTTTGTTTGCACCTGTTATGGTTTTCTTGTATATTTCTTTAAAGTGTTCTGTTTTATTTGGAAGTTTCTTAATTGTATAAAATGTATCTAGTCCCTCCTTCATCAAATCCCTTCCGGCAAGTCCATACACCATCACAAATAATTTGGTGCAAAAACCGGGCAACTCCCGGATTTGCCCGATTCTTGCCCCAAATAAAAATGCAGGCAAGTCCATTATTTTAATAACTTCGATATGGGTAGACGGATTTGCCCGATTCTTGCACCAAACGATGCGTCTTGTCGAATTTAAGAGGATGCCATCGAAAACGGAATTCGTGGAAATTATGGACTTGCCCGGTTCTTGCACCAAGCTCTTCAATTTATAAAGGAAGAGAACAAATCAATTAAACTATAAAATTTATAAAATCGAATATAAAAAGCAAATAAAACCAGCAAAATAACCATTCTTCGATGTTATCGCGTACCTAACCTCAAGTCAAATATTAGTTGGTATATATATATATATATAACTTTGATTTTTACAATTTGGGAAAAACCTGGGGACGTGTAAAACATTTTCAAGCACAATATCTTGTTCAAGAATTTGAAAGAGTTTTTGCCCGAGAATGTGACCCCTGGAATTCTTTCACTGCTTCGGATCGATCGTTGAACGGGCCGGGGACCGGTTAGGTTGGGTCGTTCGTTCTCCCTACTCTAATTTATCAGTGTTTATCAGTGTTTATCAGTGTTTATCAGTGTTTCTCTATAATATTATGCATGTATTATACATAAAAACCTTCCTCTTGAATCACTCTATCTATTGAAAAAAACCGCTTCAAAATCCGTTGCGTAGTTTTAAAGATTTAAGCACATATAGGGACAGGACGGACGATAGCGACTTTGTTTTATACTATGTTAAGATAAGTATAGAGAAAAGTGTCTTTTAAACTTTTTGAAGCAATAATCGGCCATAGACCAAATTGGTCTGAGGCCATGATGACGTTGTTTCATTCTTTTCCGTTTAGGGATGTCCAGATAAAATGTATCGGGGAAAAAATCTTCAGTTTGCCGTTCATCGAAAAAAATGTTTAATAGAATTAGAATTACAAAACAAATTCAATTATTCTAAGCTCGCACCCTAAACTAAAATTAAAGGTCGAAGGTATAATCAAGAACGGCAAAATAATTATTTTACAAATAAAATTAAGGCCTAATACATCGATGAATCGACAAATATCAAATGGCATCGTTGCATCGCTTAAAAACGATGTATCGCATTGAAAATATCGAACATCCCTATTTCCGTATGGTGTTTCTTTGACAGCGGTCTGAAATTTTCTTCAGTTTATAGGTTTTGTGTAATAATCGCTGTGTTTTGTGATATTTTTTGTAAAGTAATTAGGATAGAGGAAAATAATAATTGTTCAGTTACTTTTCATAGGTGAGTACCTAAATAGAAAGTTGGGCTATTTTGTAGGTTAGGTTTAAACTATAGTAGCAAGGTCAAATTCAAAGGTAAATCCATCGTGATCCCTACTTCTTGCCTTGCCTAGCTCTTCACCATCTCTCTCCTACAAATGATGTTTCACACATTAACACATTTAATAGCATAAAATTGTTGATGATCCAATAGACTTTTATGTATACGGGTTTATAGGTTTAAGGATCTTAGGGAGCAAATGAAACCAATATTTTAATTTGCCGGCGTTTCGGAAAATATATTTTCCTCTTCAGGGCTCTGAAACAATAGGATTCTTTCTTAGGTTTCAACAATAACCGATAAAAACATTACATCATTGATTTGTTTAAAAAATTACATACCAGAAAGTACATATTTAAAATCCTTGATATATTAAACAGTAATACATGTACAAGCAGGTGTCATTTTTCTTTTATATCTCATGGTGTTTAAAGAGAAAAAGAAAACTTTTAGAAATAACGCGCAAACTGCAAAGAGAGACAAAAGAAAGTTACGACAATTTGCGTATTTTTTTATTTTCTTAAAAAGTACACCAAAATTAAATCATATTAGAAAAGAAAAAAACAAAAAAGAGGAAAGTTTTCTCATTAAAATAAAATAAAATAAAATACGGACAAAGGGTGAACCCCCAAAAACAACAAAACAACAAACAAAAAGTGGTAAAAACTTACAGTTAAAGTGGGCTCCACGAGTCACAATGGTACAAAAAAAATAAAAAGACAAAATCCTTCTGGTTTTTTCAATTAAATTAAAATATGAAGTACTGAGGGTTTCTATATCTGTCCGATTGATACTTTCCGGTTCATTTTTGATTTCTATCATTTCCCTTAAAATGTGTTTCTTATAATTAGACTCTGTCCCTAAAATGCTTACATTTTTAAAGTCAAAAGTGCTGTTCTTGAGTCTTTGGTAAGATTAAACTCCTTGCAAAAAATATATTACTTTTTTCCTTGTATAATAAATACATAAATACCTATTTTGCTTTTTATAAATAAATACTTAAAGTTTAGTTTTATAATGTTTTTACATACCTACTTATTTTGGTAGCTACGGGTCTGTTAATATTTTATTTTATAATTAATAAAATTAGTATCCACGCTATATTTTCACAAAATATTAAGACTCCCTTAGAAAATTTAACAGATGGCGAAGGCGAAGGTAACAGAACTTAGTCCGGTTCTGTTTCTGGAGCCAACCGCTTAACGTAGAATATACCAGACTTCAACAGGGTGCCATTAATGACAGGTGATGAGGCGAGTTTTTAGATTAATTTGACTTTACCGGTAACAGATACCAGAATAAATTCAATGTTCGTAAAATTAAATGCTAGGTTGAAACTATGGAGGACTTGAGGTAGGAGGCCGATCGCAATGCATTGGATTTGGTCCCAAATAAGCATCGGTAATTCAGCTTTACGAGTTGCCATAAGATGGCGCTCGTGTTCGAAGTGGGCTATCAAATAAATGGTTTCTTATGGACGCGATAACTATTTTTATTTAAATTAGTTCTTTAAGGAACAAATAAGGACTTTTATATGAATTTACACTTACTTTGTTATACTTATTAGTAAACTCGGCCTGTATAAAGTTCCAACGATGCTTCGTTTTTAAAATACAGGAACATTCTAGCTAGAGGGTTTTACCTTTGGAGCTAGAAAGAGACTTATTTGGCTGCGCTTCATCTCTGAAGAAGATCCTGTCTTACACCCCGACACAAAGCAAACTCTACTTTTATAAATTGTACCAGTATTCATTATAAATATGGAAATTAATTACAATACAACGTTATTTGTCTTGTCTTGCCTTTAAACGTTATTTGTTATTTCGAAAAATAAAATGTCAATTGTCAAAAGTAAAAGTTAAAAACTATGGAGGATCTAGTTTTCCATATTAAAAACGAAGAAGAAGAAGACAACATCAGCCCACTTCGGACGCGACAGCCATCTATCGGCCAATAGCGAACTAACCAAAAAACCGGGACAGAATTTGAAAATGCTGCCATTGTCGATCGGCCTCCTACCCTATAGTTCTCCATAGTTGAAACTGTGTAACAGGAAAATTTTAAACCTCGTACAGTTTTAAAATACATAAGTTACTAGAGCAATAAATTAAACATTCAAATCAACGGTTCAAAGTTACGTCCTTTCTCGTCAAGGCATAAATTAATTCTTCTTAAAAAATTCCGACGAACTCCATGCAATATTCCTTCCTTTGCTATGCTATGTTTAAGGTAAGAGTATCAACATGCTTGCCAACCTATAACCTATTTCACGTAGATTTATTTATGTTTTGTAGCTTTTATACAAAATTTAAAGAAAATCAGTATGACTTGATATTCTATAGGTAATAATTGACATATTTAATAAATATCAAGGAATTTCATAACTTATTTTAGGAGAATTGTATAGCGAAAAATATCGGGTAAGATTTTTTTTAACATTATTATGTCATTGTCACTCATTGTTCTTCCACTATACAATTCTCCCAAAATTAGCAATGAAATAAATTGATATTTTTGTAATATATCAGATACTACCTAAATAATGTACCGACGACATTGATTTTCTTTAAATGTTAGTTATTAAAATAATAAACTCAAAAAATCAACGCGAAATAGGTTATAGGTTGGCAATAGATTGAATGACGTTGAGAATTCAACCTTAAGGTTTAAAATAAATTTAAATGGTTTCGTATTCATCACATGCAAGCAATGTTATTTTAGCATTTTTCTCGAAAACGGTTAGATTTATCGAAACAATAGTAGTATATCTTTTTATGTCAAAAGGTTAGGAGAATAAAAATTTTCAGTCAAAATGCTCATACAGTTTAGGACAAAAAAGTTGAGTCCATTCAAATTAAAGTATAGGCTCCTATGTGGCGCCCTCTACAAAATGCAATAAAACCGTAGGCGAATTTGTATTCCTCATCCCGAAAAAACACCATATACGCAATTTCGTCAAAATATTATGAGCGTGGCAAAAGGTATTGTAAAAAAACTGCAAATAAAATTTAACTTTAACACCCTGTAATTCCGTTAATAATCAATTTTCGAAAAAAATGGTATATGAAGAGATAGCATTTATTTTCGGTCTAGAATTATCCTCTAAATTTTTGCTCATCACCCTGAATAACTGAAAAAACTAGCCATTTAAAAAAATTGTCGATATAGTCAGATCTGGTCTTAACGTGCGGGTCCAAAGGTCACTGATCATATGCGTCAAATCAGACAACACAGAGGCTATCAAAATGTTGTGAGATTATTTACAAACCGAAGGAAGGAAAAATAGTTTCATTATTTTAGCTATCGCGAAGATAGCCACATATACCTAATATTATTAGTTTTGTAAAAATTATGTACAGGGGAGTTGAAAAAGTTACAAAAAAATTAAATAATCGTTAATTATATACCTACTGTACCCTTTAATTAAAAACGACAATAATAAACAGTGCAATTTATTTTAACAATTTTACTACTAAAACCTAAAAATACAATGGCATTTAGTCTGATAAACTATTTCGATAATGAAAGAAAAAGTGGAAATTCGCAAACCAATATGCAGGAAACCGTAATGAAAACACTGGGAATTAGTTTAAGGACTATGCAGAATAATGTGCATGAAAAAAAAGCATAATATAATACCCAAGAATACTAAAAAATGTAAACAAAAACACCGTTTATAATTATAGCCTAAAAACTCTCATCGTCACTTATAAAATCTGAAAAGTCCTCGTCGTCTGAGTCGTCTTCGAATGGAGCAATTATCATTGGCGCTACTTCGACATCTAGTACTTGTTCTCGATCCCACCAATCCCTTATTAATATTTCTGTATGTTCCACCGATTTCTTCCAGTACTCTTGTGTAATATGATCTAACGAATCTTGCCAAACTATTTGTACTTGGTCGGATTTAAGACCATCACCTACATGTTTTTCATAATAAGACTTTGCACCAGCCCATATTAATTCTATTGCGTTAAACTGGCAATGATATGGCGGCAGTATTTCATCTACCGCGTATATTTTGGGTTTTTTAAGAGACTTTGCTATTGATAGGAGTTCCGATTTAAGCATATTTGGTAAAGGATTTTGGTTGTGTTTTTCCAGCCACTCATAAATATCACTTTTCCTCCAAGATTAAGTAGGCTGTTTATTTAAAATTCTTGAATGATATGATGCATTATCTAATACAATTAAAGACGGAGCATCCAAATTTGGTATCAATTGAACTTTTAACCATTTTTCAAACATTTCGCAATTCATATTATCATGACAGTCAGCACTTTTTGATGTTGAAGAAAAAATTAAACTCGCACCTGTAACATATCCTGTTGCAGAACCGGCATGCAAAATAATAAAACGCTTTCCCGTACCGCACCCCTTTCTCCTTTTAACACTTTTTACAGACTCATCTTGCCAAGATTTTGAACCACTTCCATTCAAAAATATCCACGTTTCGTCTAAAAATACCACTTTTCTAAATTTCGATTTGTAATTGTCCGTATATTTTTTTTAAAACTGAACACGCTGACTCCCTATCTGTGGCTGCTCACATAAAAATATTCGGTTACAGTCTTTTCTATAGCGAAAACCTAAATTTTTTATTAATTTTGATAACGCTTCAAGTCCAATTTCCAAAACACCCCGAATTTTTAATGTTTTTTGTAAAACTGGAAGAGTTACATTGGTTTTTGATTTGTATAAATCGTAAATCACATTTCGAACTTATGTATGTTATGTTTTGTATCATGTACAATTTTCTGCACAGTCCTTAAACTAATTTCCAGTGCTTTGGCTACTGTTTCCTGAATATTGGTTGGCGAATTTCCACTTTTTCTTTCATTTTCGAAATAGTATATCAGATTAAGTACCATTTTTTTTTGATTGGGGATGCAAAAACCCAGAAAATTGTTTCATTTTGTCACAAACTGTCAAAGTCACAAAACTGGCATATTTAAAATAAAACGTAGCTGGTGCTATTATAAGCTTTTTTAGAATCGCTGGAAAGTAAATACATATCCTTTTTTTCATGTCAAAATGGAATAAGTCTGTCTCATTTATCTTACGTATTTTATTTAGAGGGTAAAAATTAAACGCAAGTAAAGAAAACAAAAACTGAGAGTATGTCTTTCTTGAATCGTATGACCCGCACGATAAGACCAGATCCGACTATATCGTCATATCTCTAATTTGGGACACACTTTATCAATATTTATTTTATAAAAAATACCACAACTTAAAATGTTAATAGTGTTCAAGCATTTTTCCAAAAATACACTGTACTGTTATTGACTGTACCACACTCATACCTGTTACTAAATAACTGTGCAGTGTACACTGTACATTTCATTGTCTTAAGAGTGTAAGTCTAATATAAGACGAGGCGGCACTGGCCTTTTGCCGATCACCCAAAATCTCCGATGCCAACAAGCAGATCAGCGCGTCCAAATTAGTTTCGATAATCGTCATCATCAATAAGCTGCGGTTTTGGCGGGCGGTGGACCGCATCGCCAACGGCCCCTTTGAACTCCGTTGGCGCGGGGCGAGAAGGTACGGAGCTCGCGCGGCGGTCCCTTTGTGTTGCCTTATATGGCAGCTAATTACCGTCGCGTATACTGCCAGCCGATACTTGAAGAGATCAACCTCCATATAGTACGTGGTCGGAGCCACATAATTGATCTGTCGATCTCACGCTATCAAAAATTATTTCATGATCCTAGTCTTAAACCCAGCCCACTTATTTTGACAACTAAATCATCAAATGGCCAATTGGCAAATTAGCCATACTTTTACTAGAATATAGAAGGAAAAATTTAAACGTACAGTTGACGACAGATAATTTCGTACGCTAAACTGTAACACTGTAAATGCAACTTTTTTACCTTTATTACCTTTGTAACGTGTTAATTGTTATCACGATATCTGTCAAGGTATTGTCATTATCTTATTTGATTTAAAAATGCCTCATTTAAGTAGTATTGAAAAAGCAAGAATAATATGTTTAGTGGAAATAGGGTGGTCTTATGGAAAAATAGCTGATCATTTTAGAGTACCTAGAAGTGCTATTCAAGGAATTGTAAAAATATGGCGCTATCATCAAACACTTGAAAGGTCTGTTGGGTCTGGTTTAAATAATAGAAAATCATCAAATGAAGAAGACCGAAATTTGGTGGAGTATTTTAAGGCAAAATCCATTTGAAACTGCAGTATCCGCTATGCACATAACAGGATTCCATGCTTCATCTAGAACTGCGCAACGCCGAGTAAGACAATGTTCCGAATTAAGAAATCGAGCAGCTGCATCCAAACTGTCTTTAAAAAATAGTGATAAGGAACAAAGAATTGGGTTTGCTATGCAATATTTACCAGAAAAGGATTTTTTTGGCAAAATGTTATCTCTTCCGATGAGAAACCTTTTCGTCTACATATTATAATGAAAGGATTCGAGTATATAAATCACCAAATTCCCGATATGATGAGAAGTATACTCAAAAAAAGCAAACCAGTGGACGTTTCTCCGTTAATGTGTGGGCATGGATAAGTGTTTACGGTCCGGTGTATGCAGGAATATTGGTAACACTAAACAGTAATATACCGGGTGTCCACGGAAGGTGGCTCGCCCCTCTAACTTTTTTGTTTTTTAAGATAATGGAATAAATTTCGGGAGATTTGTATACCACATAAAAATGCATTTTTTGACAGGTGACTTAACATTCTGGAACTTCCGGTTTAACCGGAAGTGACATAAACTTTCGATTTTTAAATGGGACACCTGGTATATTTTTCCTTTTTTTGACTCCATATGACATTCTAAATACAACGATGTGTCACTTGTCACTTTTTGTCACCAAGAAAATATTTTTTTTTTCAAATTTATTGTTTTATCTAGAGGGCTATGAATACCTTAAAATCACTTATTTTAGTTCTTTAATCTTGGGAAAAATACAATTTTACTATTTTTGGTCCAATGCCATGTGCTGTGTAAAATTTAATCTTAAAAGTTGTATAACTCATTTTTTTTAAATGGCAACATGGTAAGAAAAAAGAGGATTTTATTACGATTATTTTGATACCATACATTATTAGGTTTTAGAAAAGCTGCCATTAAAATTTTTTAATAAGTTCCTAAAATGAAGCATCTTTTGAGAATAAATTTAGATTTAAATGCATCAAGTAGCCTGTGACCAGCAAAACCGATAAAACAAAATGATGCCTTTAAGAAAATTGACATGCAGACAGCTTCTGCTAAAGTAAATTAGTTTGTTGTTTAAAAAACATGGAAAATAATAGTTTTACAAGAAGTGAAAAATTTGATATGTTATTATTGTCAGGCTTATTTCGCATTTTCGGAACCAGTTTTGGGTACCTAATAGTGCCGGGTTGGATGACGCCGATTAAAATATCTTTGTGCGTAAAGTCGTGCAGTATCGGTTGAATTCTTTCTACATTCTCCAAACACTAATAACATATCAACTTTTTCACTCCTTGTAAAACTATTATTTTCCATGTTCTTTAAACAACAAACTAATTTACTTTGGCAGAAGCTGTTGGCATGTCAATTTTCTTCAAGGCATGATTTTGTTTTATCAGTTTTGCTGGTCACAGGCTACTTGATGCATTTAAATCTAAATTTATTCTCAAAAGATGCTTCATTTTAGGAAAGTTCTAAGTTAACTTTTTAAAGTTTTTTAATTGCAGCTTTTCTAAAACCTAATAGTGTATGGTATCAAAATAATCGTAATAAAATCCTTTTTTTTCTTAACCCGACGAGCCACCATGTTGCCATTTAAAAAAAATGAGTTATACAACTTTTAAAATTAAATTTTACACAGCACATGGCATTGGACCAAAAATAGTAAAATTATATTTTTCCCAAGATTAAAAAACTAAAATAAGTGATTTTAAAGTATTCATAGCCCTCTAGATAAAACAATAAATTTGGAAAAAAAATATTTTCTTGGTGACAAAAAGTGACAAGTGACACATCGTTGTATTTAGAATGTCATATGGAGTCAAAAAAAGGAAAAATATACCAGGTATCCCATTTAAAAATCGAAAGTTTATGTCATTTCCGGTTAAACCGGAAGTTCCAAAATGTTAAGTCACCTGTGAAAAAATGCATTTTTATGTCGTATACAAATCGCCCGAGTTTTATTCCATTATCTTGAAAAACAAAAAAGTTAGAGGGGCGAGCCACCTTCCGTGGACACCCGGTATATCTTCAGATTTTGAAAAATGGTTTTCGTCCTTCTGCCGCGATAGTTTTTGAAGAAAATAATTTTATATTTCAGCAGGATAACGGAACGGCCCTGTGCATACTGCAAGAAATATAGGAAACTGGTTTAGACAAAACAACGTTACATGTCTGCCTTGGTGCTCAAGAAGTCCTGATATAAATTGAAAATGTTTGGGGATTGATGGTAAAAAAAATATACAAAATAAATTTTAAACCACAGAATAAAATAGAGTTATTTAATAAAATAGAAGAAATTTGGGGAGGGCTAACTCCGGATTACACCAGAAGTCTTATTTTGTCAATGCCAAAAAGATTACGATTTGTGTTAGAATCCAATGGCGCAGCAATTGAATATTAGTATTTTGTTTGTTGTTTGTTTATAAATTTACCTTTTTGGCTTTATACTTTTGTAGTTTTCCTGGTATTATTTTATAATTTTTTTATTTCGCGGCTGTAATTTAAACACAAAAATATTTAGAAATAACCATTATTACTTATGGTAAAAAATCGTACATACAATAATTTACAGCTATGTATATAGCTGCTGTTCTATCCAGTTATAAGCAGCAAGGTGAGAAACCCGTTTTACCCAATTTTGTTGTAATTGAGCTATGTACGGGTGGAGTGTACGAATTTATATGTCGTCAACTACCGTACGTTATCAAGGTTATCGTAACAACATATTTTAAATGACAGACCAGACACATCGCAATGTTTTTTTTTAATAAGAATATGTCTAATTCATTGCAATTTAGGATAGCGCAATTACATTCTACTTGCTCCGATAATAGCAATTAGGATAATTGTACTATCTTGTATATTTACCCAGATGTTATAGCTCGTCCAAAGGACGTTGATGTTCGTTTTACGTTCTTACATTTAGGGACGTATTTTGGACGTACCTCCTATGTACGTTCAATTTTTGTTTGTACATTTTATGTCAATTTAATGTTAGCTATGTTCACCCTTTTAATATTGTCAACTAAAACACACAGTGGCCCGGTATATTTTAGATACTCGACGACTGTACGTTGTTGAGGTCGCGTCCCACTGTACCCATATCGGGGTCAAGTGCGACGCAACCTAAGCGGTATTTCGACTATATAAGCCGGGCCAAATTTCGTAGCAGCATCGGTGATCATTGCCCGGTCAAACTACTACTACTACTACTACTACTACCAGTGACAAGTCTTGGTCATGGCCAAGTGAAGCATTCGCTCATTGCCCTAACCGACCTACACGTTATCCGACAAGACATGCTGGTTCACCTTCTAAGGTAAAGAATACGAATACTCTAATAGACGCCGTTTTGTAGTCCTCCATACTTTCATTCCTTTACCTACGTCCCGGCCAGCGTTGCCACATTTTTTTTGCCAAGTCGGGATTTTGGAACTTTTTGAGTGAAAAAAGCGGGATTTTTTCGTCGAAAGCGGGACATAGTAAAAAAACCTATATAATCAGAATTTTATAAATATTTATCTTTTTATTTGAGTTTAAATTACGTTTATAGATAGCAAAAATAGCCATAGAAAATGTATTTTAATAAAAATAGGATATTTTAAATCAGCGATTTACCCCATTGTTAAATAGTTGAGTCTTATTCGTCTTCTGAATAAAAAAAAAACAGAAACCAAAATCAAAAATTTTATTCATTAAAAGAATATGGCGCGCGTTTCAAACAATAGTCTGAGGAGTGAGTGTTACAATTTGCAACTTACAATAAGAGAATAATTATTTATAAGAATTACTTATTCTCTTATTCATGATATTTCGGTCAAGATTTAACTTCTTTTAAAGTTTCCTTTTTCTCTTTAATAAAAATGAAGACCTCTTCACAGGATAGCTGTGGATTAAACTGGATGAGTAATTCTGCTTTCATTAAATTTACGGAGCATTTATTTCTGGCATCCGACCATTTTAAATTCGTCTGGGGAAAAACGCGTTCAGGAAAGCAGTTTGATGTTGGGAGACTTAATATGAGAAACACTAGTTTAAACATATTCCTGGTATCTTTTTTTGGAAACTGTTGAAAGAGCTGGTGCCATTATCCCCGAAAAGCGGGACTGGACCTGTCCCGCGCGGGACATTTAATTTTAATTTAAAAATCGGGACGTCCCGCCAACGGCAACGCTGGTCCCGGCCCACGAAGGAAACTTCGTGACATGGTGGAGGCGCCGACATGTCCTTGAAAGCGATTTGCATGTGATTTACGCATTATAAGCAAAGCAAGAGCTCCTTTATGAATAAACATTTTTGTCGAGATGTTTTACTTTTTTGTCTAAGGTAAAAATTGTTTTTAAGTACCTATAATCGATAACCGATGATATGTTTTGTCGAAACTGGATAACATAAAATATTTGTTAATTTTGTGCGCGCTCTCGGACTAAAGGAATAAGAAGTGAGAAGATGTATCGTCTGAGAAAAACCACATAAAAAGAAAGAATACTCAGACTCAAGCGTGTGATAGAGTTAAAACCTCTTTATGAGCAGTGGCGTTCAATAACTATTGTGGATCCAATATTAAAATATAGAAAATAAATTTATTTTAAAAGTATAATTTAATAAAAATGCTTTCTACATTACTTTTAAGGTTATTAATTTAAACTATTTTGTATCGGCTTATTCCTAAGCCCAATCATTACAGTGTGAGTTTGTTACTTGACAAAAATTCAGTAAATCCAGTACAGTTTTTTTTTTAATGCTTGGACACGGATATTAACATAAGTTGTGGTATTTTCTATAAAAAAAATAGGAATACAGTGTGTCCCAAATTAGAGATATGACTATATCGATATTTTTTTTAATGACAACCCTAATTTTTTATTAACTATTTTTAAAGTGCATATTGAGTTATATATACAGGGTGTCCGGAAATGATAAGCAAAAAATTTAGGGGATAATTCTAGACCGAAAAGAAATGCTATCCTATAACATTGTTTTGAAAATTTATTATTATAGCGGAGTTACAGGGTGTTAAACTTAAATTTTATTTGTAGTTTTTTTACAATACCTTTTGCCAAGCTCATAATATTTTGATGAAATCTCGTATATAGGGCTTTTTCAGGATGTAAAGTACAAATTCGCCTACCGTTTTTTCGCATTTTATAGAGGGCGCCACATAGGAGCCTATACTTTAATTTAAATGGTCCCAACTTTTTTGTCCTAAACTGTATGAGCATTTTGACTGAATATTTTTATTCTCCTAACCTTTTGACATAAAAAAGCTATACTGCTTTTATTTCGATAAATCTAACCGTTTTCGAGAAAAATGCTAAAATAACATTAGCACAAACCAAAATTGCATAATATGTGGGAATGCAGAAGAGCAAAAAAAGGCCTGCTTTAAGATGGGTTGAGATACACTGTTCGACAGTCTACGGAGCAAAAAGGAATTGAATCTTAATTTAGAAACCAGCCAGGGAGGACGCATGATAATTCCATAATAATCTGGAATCCAAATTTACACCCAAGAACCTGATAACATCATTTTCAGAAAGCCATCTCATTGAGAATACCATTTTTGGGTTTTGGTAATGTTCAAAAACAGCCCGTTAGCCATAAACCAGCTTTCAGCCCTACTTAGGGCCCCACGCGATGACTCAACAGAATCATCATAATCCTGGCCTGTGCAGGAAATGTTTGTATCATCCACAAAGATGGTATAGTGGCTGGTGGGATCGGCTTGGGGAAGATCACTGATCTATTTATAAGGAACAAAAGAGGACCTTAAATTGATCCCTGTGGCACACCATTTACCACTTTCATTTTGTGCATCCCAACATCAATCTGCTAAGAAACTATTTAAAGTCCTAAAGTAGGTGGTATATCATAAGTCAATTAATTAGGGAAAAAGAAAACGTGTGTATCATAATAAAACAAGTTATGAAAGTATCACTAACGCCATTGATAATAGTTTTTTTTAATTCTACAAGACGATAAAATTGTACTCTAACTCTGAGAGTGTTTTTTGGCGTCGAGACGTCAGTCGAGACGCTAATTACGCTCGAGAAGATAATGCGATTTTATCGTCGTGTGCAATCCAACATTTTTTTCTATAGCAAAACTTCAAATTCAGGTGAAAAATAAAATTTCAAAGAAAATTGTAATTTTTGGCACAAAAATCGCAACTGTGTTGCTCCGTTACTAGGAATATGAATTACTCTCTCAACAAATGTCGAACAAATTTTACATTCTGGTTTTTGTGGAGTGTTCAGTATTTTTGCGTTTTGTGTACGAAGTGAATACGAAATGTACGGAAAAGAATTAACACAAGAAGAAGAGAGATAGATGTTTCTAATAATGTTAATTGTGAAATTACACTTGTTGTCAATCCTTCGAATTAATGTGTTTGAATTTGTAAATTTAATTAAATAAAAAAAGTTAAAACATTTTATCTACCCTTGGTGTTAAAGTGTTACTTTATCTACCCTTGCGGTTAAAGTGATACTTTGTCTACTCAAAAGAGTTGCTATAATAACATTTTAACATCAGCTATAGAAAAAAATATTATAAAACAGAATAATAAGTAAGACACATTTTTGCTACCCTCAAATATTGGCTCCTCTATTAATTTTACATTAAAATTGTAGGTTTAAGACTTTTTTGAAGATCCTTTTATGCTGGACTCGTACACCAAATTCTATTATTGTCTATTAAGCAAATTAAAAGTTATTAAGAAAAAACTCTTCCTAAAATTCTAAAAATTAAATACGGCTGTGATACATGCCTCAATAAAACCATCCGTAACTCCCCCCCGCAACTGAAAAACACGCTTTAATAAATTAATCAAACTGAAAAGCGGAAAATAAATATAGTTTAAAATAATTCTTGAAATTCTTAATACAGGGTGTCCCGAAATTAGCGTGCACTATTTCTAGGGCGTAAACTATATCCAAAAATATGACAAAAATGTCCTATAAACATACCCCGAGAAATGCTCCTTTAGGGGGCTAGGGCCCCTCAAAGAGGGTCGGGAAGGAAGTATTTTTTTTTAATAGTATGGAAACCCTTAAAGATTATAACATGAAAATTGGTATGTGCCTTCCAACCGATAAGTTGTACATAACAGTGAGTTTAGAGTGAAAATATTTCTTCCAGTGGCGTCGCACTGAGTGGGGCTGAGTGTAAATATTATCCTATATTTTTTATTTCTAGGAGTTTTTAATTTTAAGTACAATATTTTAAGAACCTCGAGTTTTTTCTTTAAAAAAGTATCCCTTGTTTTATTTCGATAGGAGGCACCATTTTCAAGTAAAATTATTTTTAAAATAAAACGTACTTTTCAAAAGAAAGGTTAGTCCATATGAGTTCAGGTAAATCCGAAAGTTAGCGTGCAATATTCCTAGGGCGTAAAGTACATCAAAAAATATTACAAAATGTTCTATAAACATACTCTCAGAAATGCTCCTTTAGGGGACTAGAGCCTCTCAAAGGGAAGCAAATTTTTTTTTCGTAATAGCATGAAGTCTTTGAAATGATCCATTTTCTATTAAATTTCGATGGACCGTAGCAAATCTTCTACGGCTAGGTATTCTTCTATGCGGAAATCGCCTCCTGTACTCTATTACAGCGGCAGTAGAACTACCATTACAAAATCCATACACAAAATGAATATCTGTGAGCTCTCTGTTGCCCCCTTTTGAGAGGCTGTAGTCCCCTAAAGGAGCATTTCTGAGGGTATGTTTATAGAACATTTTTGTAATATTTTTGGATGTACTTTACGCCCTAGGAATATTGCACGCTAACTTTCGGATTTACCTAAACTCATATGGACTAACCTTTCTTTTGAAAAATACGTTTTATTTTAAAATTAATTTTACTTGAAAACGGTGCGTCCTATTGAAATAAAACAAGGGGTACTTTTTTAAAGAAAAAACTCGAGGTTCTTAAAATATTGTACTTAAAAATAAAAAATCCTAGAAATAAAAAATATAGGATAATATTTACCCTCAGCCCCACTCCGTGCGACGCCACTGAAAGAAATATTTTCATTCTAAACTAACTGTTATGTACAGTTTATCGGTTGGAAGGCACGTACCAATTTTCATGTCATTATCTTTAAGGGTTTTCATACTATTATAAAAAAAGACTTCCTTCCGGACCATCTTTAAGGGGCTCTAGCCCCCTAAAGGAGCATTTCTCGGGGTATGTTTATAGGACATTTTTGTCATATTTTTGGATATAGTTTACGCCCTAGAAATATTGCACGCTAATTTCGGGACACCCTGTATAGGCAGAAAATAATAATGAACAATAAACATTAGTATTATTGTGAAAAAGCGTGGTATGCTTGATATACGAAAAATATAGCACAATATGGATGGATGCATTTTTCCGCACCTTTTAGAGACACCTCGTATAGAATATAGGGATCTACTCGTACTCATACATTAGTTTCGAGACTATAACTAAAGACTTACTTAGTTAAAAAATTGTATTTAACAAGTCATAGCTAGTTGCAAACTATACTGCGGCTTAGCAACAAAAACCGAGCCAATTTAAGAATTTCACGCTCCAAACGTTTAAAAATTAATCACAAAAGAACGAACATCAAGACCGACAATTAAAAAGGAAATGATCTTAATTTAATAAATGAACTAAATCACTTCAGTCATGGGTAGAAGGCTTCCAGTTAACAAATAACGACCTAAATGTAAAAAAACGGCCGACCCAAAGCGATATATCAAGATGTAAAGCAGTACATCAAATTCTCAATTATATATGCCAGACACCCACGTCTAGCTTCGTCCTTCTTTGGTCTGAAATTCGCCGCTGTAATTCCCTTTCTTTCTACCACCCAGAAACAAAAGAATCGCGCTTAACATGGCTTCCTACATGGGCAACGCCATTCAGGTGTTCTAGATGGGCTTTTTTATCGATGAGACTTCCCCTTTGCCCACCCAATAAGTGAGGCAGGCTTGGAACAAATGCCGACACCTTGTAGGTACACAAGGTCATAGAAGGATTGAGCATCGTGCCAATTTATATGCATCATAGCTTTAAGTACTATCGTGAAAAAAGTTCCATCAGACTAGATGTGTTAAGTTGTATTTAAATGTCGAATGGTGACTAAGAACGAGATGTAATACTTACTTGTATTAGCCACACCTTTCTTGTTTGCATATACAGTGTCACCAGTAAAGTCCGCATCATATGAGATTTTTTTTTATTAATAATTTTATTCCAAATTTGACTTGGGCATTAAGTTCTGCTTCGATCGAGATGAAAATTTAGCAAAAAGATAGTAGTCACGTGATTCGCATTATCTGTCAAATTTTAATTTTTTCCAAAAAATAATTCAAAATTGGGGTTATTTCTGAAAATATCGAAAAAAGTTATTAGAAAAAGTTGTTTTGAGCTGCATAAGATAATTTTGATTTTTTACCTATATTTTGTAAATTGCACCACTTTTGCAAAATAAGACTCGACGCAACGTACATAAAACTTCGCCGTATTAAATGTGTGTTTTTCTACAAAATCAAAATCGGGCTATTAAAATTTGGTCGCATGTGATGCAAAGTTTATTTGTTAGGTAACTTTATAAAATAAGTATTTTTGATAACGTAGTTTGTGTCTGAAAGTAAAAAAATAAAAAATAAAATAAAGGGGTTTTTAATTAAATCGTTGAAAATAGATAAACTTTACGTTAAGTTAAACTAAAATTTATTTTTCACTTAATGAACAATTTACTGATGACACTGTCTTCTTTTTTGACTTAATATTAAGGTGTATTACTTTCAGACACAAACTACGTTTTCAAAAATACTTATTTTATAAAGTTACCTTATACAGGGTCAAAAACAAATAAACTTTTTAATAGCCCAAGATTTTGTAGAAAAACACACATTTAATATGGCGCTACTTTTAAGAAAATGTATCTGAAATAAAGCATTGCCGAAACTAAGAAGTTTTATATAGGTTGCGTCGAGTCTTATTTTGCAAAAGTGGTGCAATTTACAAAATATAGGTAAAAAATCAAAATTATCTTATGCAGTTGAAATTTTGCATGTGGGCTAAAAACTTCATTTAAAACAACTTTTTCCAATAACCTTTTTCGATATTTTCAGAAATAACCCCACTTTTGAATTATTTTTTGGAAAAAATTAAAATTTGACAGATAATGCGAATCACGTGATTACTATTTTTTTGCTTAATTTTCATCTCGATCGAAGCAGAACTTAATGCCAAAGTCAAATTTTGAATAAAGCTATTAATAAAAAAAAATCCCATATGATGCGAACTTTACTGGTGACACTGTATGTAGTTATAAGTATAAAGAACTAGCATGTACCCGCAGCTTCGCTTGCGCAATTCAGTTGTACATACACTGAGAAAAAGACCGTTGTGCAGTGATAATATCACAGTAATTTAGCCAATAGGAAATTGCTACCATAGAATGGTTTATAGCCATTATTGCTCTGAATACTTACAGTAATTAATTATCAAGTTCTATACTTAGGGGGGTTTAATCTGGTTTTATATAGGTAGGGTAAAGAATACGAATACTCTAATAGACGCCGTTTTGTAGACCTCCATACTTTTAATCCTTTACCTATGTCCCGGCCAGCGTTGCCACATTTTTTTTTTGCCAAGTCGGGATTTTGGGACTTTTTGAGTGAAAAAAGCGGGATTTTTTCGTCGAAAGCGGGACATAGTAAAAAAACCTATATAATCAGAATTTTTTAAATATTTATCTTTTTATTTGAGTTCAAATTACGTTTATAGATAGCAAAAATAGCCATAGAAAATGTATTTTAATAAAAATAGGATATTTTAAATCAGCGATTTACCCTATTGTTAAATAGTTGAGTCTTATTCGTCTCCTGAATAAAAAAAAAACAGAAACCAAAATCAAAAATTTTATTCATTAAAAGAATATGGCGCGCGTTTCAAACAATAGTCTGAGGAGTGAGTGTTACAAATTGCAACTTACAATAAGAGAATAATTATTTATACGAATTACTTATTCTCTTATTCATGATATTTCGGTCAAGATTTAACTTCTTTTCAAGTTTCCTTTTTCTCTTTAATAAAGATGAAGATTTCTTCACAGGATAGCTGTAGATTAAACAGGATGAGTAATTCTGCTTTCATTAAATTTACGGAGCATTTATTTCTGGCATCCGACCATTTTAAATTCGTCTGGGGAAAAACGCGTTCAGGAAAGCAGTTTGATGTTGGGAGACTTAATATGAGAGACACTAGTTTAAACATATTCCTGGTATCTTTTTTTGGAAACTGTTGAAAGAGCTGGTGCCATTATCCCCGAAAAGCGGGACTGGAGCTGTCCCGCGCGGGACATTTAATTTTAATTTAAAAATCGGGACGTCCCGCCAAAATCGGGGCGTCTGGCAACGCTGGTCCCGGCCCACGAAGGAAACTTTGTGACATGGTGGAGGCGCCGACATGTCCTTGAAAGCGATTTGCATGTGATTTACGCATTATAAGCAAAGCAAGAGCTCCTTTATGAATAAACATTTTTGTCGAGATGTTTTACTTTTTTGTCTGAGGTAAAAATTGTTTTTAAGTACCTATAATCGATAACCGATGATATGTTTTGTCGAAACTGGATAACTAAAAAATATTTGTTAATTTTGTGCGCGCTCTCGGACTAAAGGAATAAGAAGTGAGAAGATGTATCGTCTGAGAAAACCACATAAAAAGAAAGAATACTCAGACTCAAGCGTGTGATAGAGTTAGGTACTGTATTAGTTCCGACTGGCAGTTGTAATGAAACCTGACATTAATCATAATAATATTTGCTTGCTACGGTTAATAAAGCATATACCACCATACAACCACTAAAAATCAGTACTGTAGTTCTCAAAAATTTAAATAGCTTTTACTGTGATATTGTTCTCGTCGATTAACGTTGCATGTGATTATCTATTATGCAACATGTTTTACTGAGATCGTAAAATTCGTCCATAGCTTATCAAGTCCAATAGTAATGATGGGTTGTGCGAAATAAGAATCTTCTATTCCTTTATTTGACATGCAAAGTTTTAAAAACTTATATAAAAATTAATTAAAACAGGTATTGGTACGATCAATAGAACTTAAATTCAGACAGGACAGTTAGAAGACTCCGAACAACGATGTGATCTGCGCAACAAATACGTTGAAACTAATACTACGGCTCGCGGCGATTGCCGATCGCTACGAACCCTCACCACCGTCTTGGTGGATTATAGGTTCTAACGGATACAATTCGTTTTGAGGACGCTGTTCTGCTTTCTTAAGTGTAGAGACAGGGTTTTACTGAGAACAAAATGCGTCGCATTGAGAAGATACAATTTGTTACTAAATAAAATTGCTAAGTATATTAAAAATAGCTAATTAATCAACAAAACTGTGCTACCAATGGAACTGATTACTATCAATAAAAACACTGTTCTAGTAAATCTGGAATTGATATAACACTAAAGCGGGTTTTATACACTAGCAATTTATTTAATATGGGTTAATAAAAAATAAGCTATATCAATACAAACTATGTCTTAGCAAACCTGTTGTATTAGATCATTTTCCTCAGTGATAAATGGACTTTGCGTTGATCAACACGACATTAGGAGTAGAATTTATTGAAATATTGGAATTGAAGAAGGTCAGCCAAAAAATATTTTTTCCAATAAGTATAAGCCCCTTCCAATTTTAATTCCTTTGCACAGACATAAAAAAAAATAAGTAAATGTTTTATCACTTGTGGTTAGAGTATACAAATTTTTTTTTATCCAATATAAACTTTTATATCCCCCTTTTCATCCTTAAGGAGCCGACTTTCAAAAAAATCGAAAAAAGTGTTTCATTATTGGTATAGATTTATACTAGGTACAGGGTCTTCCAACGAGGACTGAACAGGGGCTCATTTTTGAGCTTCCTTGTATTTAAAGAAAAATCCAATATAGCCAATCGATGTACTTTTTCCTGCAGAATTCAATAATGAAACCAAAAATTTATTTGAACCAGAAACAAAAGAGTTACGATATGGATAAGGTGTTTTTTAAATGGAACATAGCTTTTTTTATACGATTTTTGGAACGAGCGATTTTTTTTTTGTCCCGTTCTGATTAAAATATTTAATATTGTGACAGCTATTTTTATTAAATTTTAATGTTTTATCCAGTATAATTTAACTTTAACCTGTTTGAAACATAAACTAGGTAATAAAGGTATAATCACCTTTGAATCCTTCAAAGTCATTTCGGCAATATTATAAAAAATTTGTCAAATTTTTTTACTTTGAAGGATTCAAAGGTGATTATACCTTAATAAGTGTATGTTTCAAACAGGTTAAAGTTAAATTATAATGGATAAAACATTAAAATTTAATAAAAATAGCTGTCACAATATTAAATATTTTAATCAGAACGGACAAAAAAAAAATCACTCGTTCCAAAAATCGTATAAAAAAAGCTATGTTTCATTTAAAAAACACCTTATCCATAGCGTAACTCTTTTGTTTCTGGTTCAAATAAATTTTTTGTTTCATTTTTGAATTCTGCAGGAAAAAGTACATCGATTGGCTATTTTGGATTTTTCTTTAAATACAAGGAAGCTCAAAAATTAGCCCCTGTTCAGTCCTCGTTGGAAGACCCTGTACATATACCTAAGTTTTAAAAAATCTGACAAATAATATAAATAAAAAATACCTGTGTTTTATTATATTTTCAAGAAATTTGGACCAAAAATATTTTTTATAATATAAACTTTCATTCCCATTTTCCGACCCCTAGGGGCAACATGTTCGTAAATCCCTCAAAATATGCGCGAATAATTTTTCTAAAACTTAAATAATTACATCTTTTTTTCTAGCGCTTGCGTTGGAAACTGACCTTACCCCCTCCAGTTCTCCCCCAAGGGAAAAAATTTCCTAACATATCAAAGCACTAGATTGACTAGATACTTGCTTATTTTATCAGTAGCAATTTTCAGCAATATAGCTTAAAATTATTGACGTTTTAGATTACCCCTCAAAATAGGCTACAGCCCTTTTTCGATCCCCTAAGTAAGTTTTTAAAAAATTACGATACACGTATATTAATATTTTATTAAACGAACTTATATACCGATTTTTAGACCTTCGCCAGTGTTAGTTTCTGAGATATAGAAATTCCTATAGAAATGTCAACCTCCGTTTTAACCCCCTTAGGGGTTGATTTTCGGAAAATTCTTTTTTAGTGGACGCCTACGTTATAAGGAGAAGACATACTTGCAATTTCACGATGTTAGGATTAGGGGTTTGATGAATCTGTTACTTTACAATTTTATATAATTGTATAGATAGGTAACGTATTGTATAAATCAATTGTGATTTATTTGGGGGGACCCACATTGACGGCCCCATCAACATTTGCTGCCAGCTTTGCTTTTCATAGGTATTTCATTTCATAATTAATTTTATTGAAGTGAAAACTTCTTTAGACGCGTTTAGCACTTTTTGTGGGCACTCAATTAAACTGATCCGTCACGCGTCACACTCGGCTGTGTAACGCTCGAATTCAACTGCTATATTCAATCCGAACTGACCCTGACCCGAATGAACGTTATATGAAAGAGCATGCCGCAAACAGTGTGCGTTGTATAGACACTCGTCTGCGTCTCAGGTATGTTCTGGCATTTTTTAAATTATATATTTACGTAGAGTGAAGTAAGGTTTACCGTAATTGCTTATTCCGTGGACCTAGTTTATTATGATTTCTGACTTCTGTTGAAGATGTAAAAATTCAAGGGTTGTTCAATTTTAGGAAATATCTTTTTTCGTATGCAGTAAAATTTATTCCAAGTTTATGTTATTTTTATGATTGCTTACGAACCTAACCTAAAAGAAACAAAATTGAAAAATTGTATTTGATATTGTTAATTTCACCTTGTTGAAGTTTTCACTTCTGTCGTGTGGTCTTAAGCACACACAATTTTTTTTATATCCTGAGATTTTAACTTCGTTAAGTGAAGAAGAATTATACGTATAAATTTTAATATCAAGGAATTTCATAAATTATTTTAGGAGAATTTGGTAGCGAAAAATATCCGTTAAAATTTTTTTACATTATTATGTTATTGTTCTTTCACTATAGAATTCTCCCAAAATAAGAAATGAAATAAATTATTTTTCTAATATCTATGTCAGATATTACCTAAATAATGTACCAACAATATTGATTTAATTCAAATGTTAATTAGTAAAATAAAAAACTAAAAAAAAGGCCAAATAGGTTATAGGTTGGCAATAGATTGAATGAGGTTAAGAATCCACTAGTGACCTCTTTGCCATTTCGATTTTTTGATCAATATTTCGGGGGTTGGATTGATAAAAATAAAAACGAAAAAAAAATATGGACCAAATTTTGTTTTTAGAATTTATTAATTTATCCATTAAATTTTTTTAAACTTAAAACGAGATAACTGCTACCCAAAGACGGGTATTTGGTCCCTCTTTGGAGAAAACAAAAAATTTAACGTTGTTAAATATTGATAAGAAAATGAAATTACGAATGCATCACTAGCTCTTAATCTCGTTTAAGGCAATCATTAGGTTACATTACTTTTGGTGTATGATTTGCACTTTTTCATTTTGTCTTTATTTATTTTATTCTGATACACATTAGTTTGAATTAGGGTTCTTCTAATTAATGACATGACACTAGTAAGTCAATGGTGTGTAATAAGTGTTTTCAATATATTCAATATCATCAATTAAAAAAGTTTGAATGACGAAAGAAAGAAGAAAATAACCAATTACCGTTCCTAGATGTCAACGTGAAGAAAAATGGCAACAGCATCCAAACGTCAGTATACAGAAAACCCACACATACAGGTCAGTATCTCAATTTTAGATCAAATCACTCAAACAGTACGAAACATGGCATAGTTAAAACCCTCGTAGATAGAGCAATTTCGATCTGTAACTCGGAAGAAGCACTTACAAAAGAAACTGACCACATCAAGACCGATCTCAACAAAAATGGCTACCCCACAAGATTGACACAATATTGGAAAATCGTAAGAATCGACCCAACGCGCAAGAAGCAAACAGGGAGGCACAACCAACACTCAATATTCCGTATGTCAAAGGAGTATCTGAGAAAATAAGAATACTAGGACAACGATATAACATCAACACCGTATTCAACTCGAGGGACACCCTAAGAAGCCACCTGACGAAGACGAAGCCCACAAGTCAAAAAGATAGGAAAAACTGCGTCTACCAGATCCCCTGCGAATGCGGCCAATCCTATATAGGTGAGACATTAAGACCATTAGAAACAAGGATTAAAGAACACAAAAACAATACGTTAAAAGGAGAGACCGAAAAGTCAGGTGCAGCTGACCATGCCTGGAAACATGGTCACCATATCATGTGGTCAGAAGCTGAAATCCTACATAAGGAACCACACTGGAGGAAAAGAAAGTTCAAGGAAGCTGCTGCTATTCACCAGAACCCAGGCTGCTTTAGTAAACCATCCTTATACATAAGAAATATCTGGAAACCTTTGTTAGATAGATGTAATCTTAGGATAAGATCGCGTGCCAATTGAACGCATGACTGCACCCACCTCAGTTATGCTTTAGTGCCCCTACCTAGTATAAATAGTCCTGTAGTTACTTTACTTATTTAGTATTCACCAGACGACTGGAGGTCAGTTGAAACGTTGTGATTTAAAACAAATAAAGACAATGGAAGTCCAAAACTCTTTCGTCATTCAAGAAACATCATTGTCTCCAACCTCCAAACAGTCACTAAAAAAGTTTATTGTGCACTTCACAGTCAGTCATGAATAGCTCACTTATTAATCAAATTAGGATTTTAATATTTTGCAGACTTTACCTGTATCCTATGGCGCGTTTCAGGAAAATATTTTTGTTTATACAGGATGTCCCAAAAAAGTGTGACGTCGTGATGATGTATGTTTTTTGATTACATGCCAGATCGTTTTTTACTTATTTGGATGCCTCAATGTTTTAAACCTTTAGATTACTAAAGATTAAATAGGCTCTTATACAAAAAAAAACTTTAATGCCAATAAATTGTTTTTTAAAGCCACCTCTGATATTGATAATCATCATAATAATGACTGTTGGAATTTATAAAATTACTTTTGTGCAAGTCTTGATGCGTTAGAAATTGCTGAACGGTTGTAATAAGAAAACATAATAATTGATTTTTAATTTCACATCGAATGACATAAAAATATACAGGGTTTCCAATTTAAAATAGGTAACATAATATCTAGTTAAAAATTTGCAAAGTTTGACACTAAATTTTGGACACCCTTTATCGTATTAATTAAACTTATTTTAAAGAGACTGCTAGACCTTCTTTAATAACTAAAGGGGAATATATGCAAAATGCATATCTATATATGCATTTTTTGCATATTTTGTCAATTTTTATAATAAAATTCATAATTTTCAGAAATTATTATTTTAAGAGCATATTTTAAAGTTTTCGGCTTTATCAAAAAATGTAAAACGTTAAAGGTTTAATGTCCAGTTTGGTACTTATTTCAGGGATTTTTCAATCTGAAGATTATAATTTACATTATATTTACATTTTGGTTATACACAAGGTATTTATTGGGGGTTTCTGGGGTTTGCACGTTTATTGTTAGGGGTTGTTTATTGTCACTTAATAATGCGTTATTATTACCTACTTAACAAACTGTATTTATATTGATACCTACTTCTGTTTTAGTTTGTCGAAAAATTTATTTTTTCACTAAATGTAACAACATTCCCGGTAAAGTAGGAGGTCAAGTAAGGAACAAATTGGATATAACTGTAAAAAAGAATGAAGGATTTAAATACTTAACTGCAGTAAAAAGCATTTATGAGAATAAATCATCCAACGAAGTTGAATCTTGGCCTTATACAGGGCCGGCTCGGACAGATTTGCGCCAGGGTGCAAGTCAAAATTTGCCGCCCGGGTGTGACAGTTTTCAGTTTTTTGTTTTTTTCCGATTTAATTTTCCGATACTGCGAACCTGATACACGTTTGCGTTTATCAGACATCTATAATTAAGAAATAGCGTTGTAAAATTTATGTATACATATATTTAGCATTCAGCAATAACCATTTTCATTTACGTCTTTCTTTTATATACAATTTACATTTAAAATCAAGCTATCTGTCGAAATTTAGGACGTACCATTAAAAATGCAATTTTGATTCAAAACGATGACTTTTTTAAACTAAGTATGAATTTCTTTACTAAGAAAATTGTATACGTTAAAAGCATTGAAAGTAAGTTTAAAACCAAAACTAAAATTTCTTACCTTGGAAAACAAAATTAAAATTTTTCTAAATGTGCGTTAATAAAATCTAATTTATATTAAACACTATCTTATTCTATCTTATGCCGGGTCCACACCGCCGCAAACATTGTTAGGTAACACTTTGTTAGCTAACAATGTTCGTGAAGAGATGTTTGTTAACAACTGTTCGTAACAAATGTTAACTAACATACCTCGTCCAGACCAAAGTTGTAAGTTGAATGTTCGCCAGAAGCTGATCGTCATAATGTCGAGTAGCAGTGAGGATGACCTTATTTTGAGTAGTGCCATAACAGTTTTATTGAACTCTCGAACAAAGAAAAGAAAACGAAGATGGTGGGTTAAAACGTTGTTGAAGAAACGATCAGAAGGTTCTCTTTTGATGGACTTGAAAATGAAAGATGGCAGTGGTTTTCAAATTATTTTATTAAGGCTATGCACCTTTCCACAGACCACTCCATTTTCAATTAGCACACAGACAACCAAGAAAATACCAGTAGTTACCTAAAAATATCGAAATAACATTTTATTCCCTTTGAAGTTTACCGCTAAATTGGCGAACATCGTTTTTTCTTCACAAACACTGTTATTAAGACTGCGAATGTTAGCGGAAATGTTATTGGAATTCGATACATCGAAGTATGTTAGCTAGCAATGTTAGCGCACACTGTTAGCTAACAATGTTTGCGGCGGTGTGGACCCGTCTTGACTAGTAGAATGCTAAGCCAACAGTGATTTGAATTCCATATATTTACGTCCAATATTTCAAAGAAAAAAAAAACAAATGGTTGCTAAAAAGTGCTGTCACACCACACCGCATAGATAAAAGCCTCGATAAAAGCGGAGCGGCTCGCCCTAAAAAGTGTTTAAATCTATTTTTTTAAATTCTTTATAAATTGCGCCACGCGCCGGCAGATATTATATTGAAATAAGAAATTGCAATCAACAAATAGAACAGTGGAGGTTAAAGGCATGGTGCCTACATAAGAAAAAGGTCATCAAATTTTCGTATGTGCCGCTGCCGCTGATTTTTTGCTTTATTGATTGATGCCCATTTTCGAGTTTAGCTTCGTTTTGCCGCCCCTCTTGTGTTGCCGCCAGGGTGTTTTAAACCCGCTGCACCCGGGTTTAGCCGGCCCTGGCCTTATATTTTGCTACCTAAGTTGCAGTATTGTCTGATTACATCAGAAAGAAGCTTTTCTTTATATAAACATATTTTTACTAATAGAAGACAATCCTTTTTAGTTGAAAATTTTGAAAAATATTTAGCCTTTTATACAATTTTAGGTTAAAAATTGTTTACTTTTATTTTTCTTTGTTTTTTTGCATTATTTTAAAAATAAACATATTTTTTAGAACCCAATGTGTTTCTTTACCTCATTTTACTATAATAAATTAAGAAATATTGTATACCATGCATACTTGGTAAAAAAAATGCAAATACCTGCATATTTTAAAGGGAAACAAGGCATATAATTGCGCATATTTTGGCTGAATTTAAGTGCATATGATTCGCCCTTTATGAATAACAATATATTTTTTTTCGAGTGTTTTACAGTTTTTATTTTTATTCGCCTGTATTTTTGAACCGATTTAAATACTATTTTAGGGGTAGGAGATAACTAGAAGAGGCATCCAAATAAGTAACAAACTATATGACTGATTAGGTTTGGACATTTTTAATAACTAAACAAAATTCAAATTATTAATATGTTGTTACTAAAATATTAATACCTAAGATCGCCCAAATAGCACCATGAACCCTTCAGACGCCTTAACAATAAACACTAGTTAGTTATCAATATTTCGTTTATTCTTCGCTTTCTTTAAAAAGTTACCACATACCCTTCTTTGGGTACCTAGCAATTATCTACAGTTTTAAGTTAAAAAAAATTTAATTAATAAATTAATAAAAGCAAAAAACAAATTTGGTCAAATTTGCCCACATTTCTTTAGCCGGTTTTATTAATTATAAATCCAACCTGTAGGTAATTATCCAAAGGCCAATTTTTGAATAAAACGAAGCAACGAAATATTGATTCAAAAAATATGTAAATGGCGAAGGCGTCACTGTAGTCTTGTAGTTGAACCAAAGACATAGTGCGCCATCTACTGAAGTAACGGTGAACGCCTCGCACAACTCCATTTTACGTTTACAGCCATCGACCGAATATTTTAAAGTGTAGTGGCCTGTTCTCGTATGTTTCAAATTTCTTGTGGTGAGGAATGCAAAACTTGAGGATAGATGGTGCTCGCGTAACATTCGGTGAACTATATTTTTATATCATATAGTGAAGACACCCTGGTGTAAGTATTCGTTGGAAGACACTATGAGGTAGTAGAGGAACGATGTGGAAAAAATTCACAGATCTTGCATCTTACGCAAGTATCATAGGCGTATTGAAAATACCTACCAAATAATACTACTTAGAAAAACGGATTGCATTTATTTATTGTACAGATCCGAAGGGACACTTTCGGATTCAGAATCTCCCATATTTAAATTATTTTTGGCCAACACTTTGCATACAATATAAAATTAGACGGCAATAATGACGTTGTCAAAATCGAAATTGAAAGAATCAAAAATGCGGTTACCATGATATCGACTAACATGGACACCTGAAAATTTTAAAAATTACGAAAACGTTATCTGATATCAATGAAATTTAGACGAATAATCTACTTGCACTGTCGTAGATTAAATTTTGAATGATACACTTTCGATATGAACTTTGTTAATGAAGCTTGTGCAATTACGTTGCACACATTTCATTATAGAGCTCATATCGAACTAGTATCATTAATAACTATAATGTAGAATATAGAACAATAATAAAGATAATCTACTTTTTATTATATCCAAATAAAGTTAATATACTTATTCAAAATTCAAACACACAGTATAATTAAAAGAAAAAGAAAATATAGTGGCATATCGGACAAGTGTGTAACTATTTTTTATATTGGAATACACAGTGATCCAAGTTCAATGGATACCCTGGGGCGGGTAGACACAGTGGTCTAATTACAATACAACGATTGATTTCCATATTTATAATGAATAATGGTACAATTGATAAAAGTAGAGTTTGCTTTGTGTCGGGGTGTAAGACAGGAGTATTTTTCAGAGAGGAAACGCAGCCAAATAAGTCTCTTTCCAGCTCCAAAGGTATAGCTAGAATGTTTAATACCCTGTATTTTAAAAACCAAGCATCGTTGGAACTTTATACAGGTCGAGTTTACTAATAAGTATAACAAAGTAAGTATAAATTCATATAAAAGTCCTTATTTGTTCCTTAAAGAACTAATTTAAATAAAAATAGTTATCGCGTCCATGAGAAATCATTTATTTGATAGCCCACTTCGAACACGAGCGCCATCTTACGGCGACTCGTAAAGCTGAATTACCGATGCTAATTTGGGACCGAATACAATGCATTGCGATCGGCCTCCTACCTCAAGTCCTCCATAGTTCATAGACATGCATACGACAGATTGTCATCAAAACAGTGAGATATAAGTTTAAAATATTATTCCGACGTAAAAACAATAAAACTTTTTAAAAAATGGTTTAAATTAATAGATATCTAGATAATAATTTTAATTATTTTATTTAAAAATATGAAACATAAATTTTATGAATAGGATTGTTATGAAATAAGAAGCAAATTAAAAAAATACTTTGTGCATATAAGTAATGTTGAATTTTAAAAATTATTTATTCGATATATTTTTTTCTGTTTCGTCGTGATATTTAAGAAAAATTTCCGGATAATTTTTAGTGCAATATGAAATCTATTTTGTGTACTGTATTAACTTTATAGCCAGTTTTAGAAATTGCTCATAACAACTAGTAGGTGTATATGGACCTATCTTAATCTGATCCAAACCGAATGGTATTTGGAAAAAGTAATAGAAGATATAGTGTTTCCAAAAAGGTTTTTTTAGACGGAAGACACATTTTACTATAATATGATTCATAAAAAATTTAACAGAACTAGCGGTAAATATTATTGCTATATTTGTGGATCTTAAATAAGATTTTGAAACGATCAACCGAAACATTTTGTTATAAAGTGCCTTTCAAACCACCCTAAAAGGGTGCATTTTCAATGACCCGTCTACGTCATCGGGCAAAGTTGAAAACATATTTTTTTTACAACACAATTATAATTTTAAAAAATCATAAATAATTTATTTAAATATTATATTTGAACTCAAAATAAAAAAAAGTTTATTACGTACATTTTCAAAAATTGCATCATAAAAGAATACATTAAAATTATTAATGGAATAAAATGATAAATAAGTCTTCGCGTTCTCTAATATATTTAAAAGTGATTACCAGTGGCGGATAGAGGGGAGGGGGCAAGGCCCCCCTCCCCTGAAGTTATAAAGATTCTTAAAAGAAAACCAAAACTTTCCACAGATAATAGGAGAAATAAGAACTTCTCGCAAAAATTTTACAATAAAAAAAATTGGATTACAGTTTTAATTGGCTTTTTTTTTGCGCCCCCCCCCCCGCATAAAAAAATCCTGGATCGGCGTGTAATGAATACTTAGGTAATTTTTTACATGTTTCATTCATTTTTGTACAGAATGCATAGAACTTATTTTTGCATCATAATAGTGCTTTTCAAATTACTTTAACGTTTGGGTAGGATATGCTGCTTCACTGTTATCCAGATCTGATCCTCCCCCTCCCGACCATGCCGGGTAAAGTGAACAATGGGACCTGGCAAAGTGAGCATTACTCGCAAAAGTCACATTTATAAGTTCCTACACCTTCATAGGCAGTGCAAGCTTCGTGGAACCAGTTTTTGCAGATCTTACACATTATCCAATCTTCTATTGGCTGTCCGTTATATTCCTCATATAACTGGCTGCATATTTCACACAAATACTTCTCCTTAGTCTTGCTTTTTTTTGATTTATCTGTTCTCTTTTTCTGTTCTATTTTTTTAGTTTCCACTTTGGATTCCTTATTATCGTGGAACTTTCTAGTTGATCTGCTTTAATGGGGGTGCTGGTTAATACTTCTGCTCTGCCAATTTTGCTTTTTTGTTGTGTTTTCTTCGGAGCAGGACCGATATTATGCTTTTCTATCTCCATAGCCAAAATGTTGTAAAACCTAGTTACTTGCGTTTTGTTAAATCCTCTGACGCGTGCCACGGAAGTTGGTTCTGGTGTCCTTAAAACAATTTTAGGATTTCGTTTTCGAAATGCTATCAACCATTCATCTCCAACCGTGCTAGATTTATCCCAAGACGATGGGTAATTTATTTTATTATTTTTTGCGAAGTCATAGGCGAGACGTTTGAAATCGTGTCGACTAAGTCCATAAAATAGGCTATCCATTTTCTTGAGATGACAACATAGGTCAGTTTCTTGCTGTCTTGTAAAAATAGTTTAAAACCTGCCAAGTTTTTTTTTTGCCAAACCTGATTTGACGTGTCTGTAGAGAGTTATGCGAGGTATAGAATACTTTATTGAAACGCTTCTTATGGATGACCCATCTCTGCATTCTTGAATCGCTACTTTCATATAGCATCCTCTGACCAAGAACCCTGATTTGTAGTTCTACGGTATTTGTAAACCATTTCTGAAAAAAAAATATAAATATAACTCCGATAAATGTCATCGGTATTCGCCCGAACAAAGTGAACTGTCCCGGGTAAAGCAAACAGTCTGTTCACTTTACCCTGTTCGCTTTGCCCGAGAGTGCTGAAAACCCTAAAACATCACGTGCACTTTTATTTTCTTTGATTGACAATAACCTAAAAACGGTTATAAATGGTCCAGTTCGTGATCAATATTACGCATATAATTGATTTTTAATAATATTAAAATTTACATAAAAAACAAGCATTACTTACCTAGGCGATATTTTAATTAAAACTGCACAATTATTGTTTTTAGTTTGGAAGCAACAAATTTAGCTGTAAAGACAAATGTCAACTAACATATTAATCAAGCATTATAGGCGTGTCTCCTGGCACAAGGACGGATTTTTACAGTTGTTACTTTTTGAACGCCGGCAGGTTTTCACTTTGCCCGGGCTGTTCGCGTTACCTGGACCTCCCCTATTATCTTGCCAACTTCGTCTAAAACCCCCTTTACTGTATATCCGGGTTTCATCCAGAAAAACAGGTTTTCAGGGAAATTGAGAGTTGCCATTATTCTAAATCTTCTTAAAAATTCTACTCGTTTTTGGGCTATATGGGGTTGATCTATTAAAAAACGCTAGTAGGTATGATACAGTAGATTAACGTAATTTAAATTTTAATTTTTTTAAACAGTCCGCTAATGAACCAGTGGATATTTCAACACAGTGGCGGCTCGTGGGGTAGAGCCACAGTGCCATGGCACTACCCGCCGTCCTGTCTAGCGTTCTGCCCTTTACAAATTACCAAAACCTATTAAAATTAATATTCTCGTTTTTAAAGAAATTAGCAAAATAATTTTAAAATGGAACACAGTCGGGTGCAAATTTCCATCTAAAAGGAAGCGATTATGCGTAAAACGGTAACGTAGCTTCCGCGCCAAGCGCGACGAGGCACACGGGAGGTGACGAAACGCCATCACCTCAATAAAAAAAACATTGGAAAATGACCTTGAATGCAAGCAGGCAAAAATCTCGGCGACGTAGCCAGGCTCTCTTCGTTTAACCGTTTGATGTTAGACGTTTCAAACAGCTGATGTTCGCGTCGCGTCCCGATTTGTTTTCGTTCGGCCAGCTGATTTAATGTAGGGTTAACGCACTTTTTATTTTAGAAATACATAAGTAATGAATACTATTAGATTTTTAAAGGAAACTCCAATTTCTACCATTTCCTTAGAACAGAAATTGGAAATTAAGGAATTAGGACGACCGTTACCAGATTTAAATATAGAAAAAACTCAGGGCGGACAGAAAGTGCGTTTGCGTTAATTTAATAGAAATATTTATGGAAAAAATACTTGGGTGTGCGGTTGTGATGAATCTAATAGACTATTTTGTTTTATGTGTGTTTTATTTGGTGGGGAGCAAACTTGGTCCCAAAAAGGAACAGATGATTTGGTCCATATCTGGGACAAAATGAAGACACATGAAAAATCGAAGGTACATTTAAACAATATATTTAATTTCAGTATGCTTGGTAAAATTAACATTAAAACTCAATTAAATTCTGCATATCACAATGAAATAATGAAGAAAAACGAACAAATTAATAAAAACAGATACATATTAAACCAAATTATAAACTGCGTTCGGTTTTGTGGTGCATTTGAATTGGCTTTGAGAGGTCATGACGAAAAAGAGACGTCGGGTTTGTTCGGGTTTGTTCAAATTTCAGCTCAGAATTAGACAAAACTCTTAAAGATCATATTGAAACATCAAAAGTATTTAAAGGAACATCAAAAACCATACAAAATGAACTTCTGGACTGTATGTTAGATGTGTATCATGACTATCATGATGAAGTCATAAAAGAAATAGAGGACTCTCCGTTTATCGCTGTTATCGCAGATGAAACCACTGACATTGCTTGTGTGTTTCAACTTGTTATCGTGTTTAGGTATACCTATTCAAGATATGATTGTAAATTCATAAATTAAATTAGGTGCCTTTTTGCTTATTTTTCCTACTTCAAAAGCAAGAACTATTAACAAAAAAGGGCGTGGCACCCAAAATTTTTTTGCCTGCGGCGCTAAGGGTTTACCTGGCCCTACTTCACTAAAATGGCACGAGCCGCCACTGTTTCAACACCATCAATGATTTTACGGTTTAGTTGTATTGAGCGAATGGTTACATGTTCAGTTGCTCTATACATCCCATAAATACGCTCTCTTATGGTAAGTTCATGAATTTCGTGAAGTTGTCGACCACGAAATAGCTACATTATTGCGATTCTTAAAATCTACATCCTTCTCTATCCTCTTTGCCTTAATTCATTGGATTGTTGAACACGAAACTCCCAAAGCATCAGAAACTGTTGAAAACAGATATCTAGGTATTTATAAAAACATTACCATATATTTTTCATGTTTATTATTTATTTTTTCACAATTCCTGCTTTACTATTACTACTAACCTATAGTTAACCGCGTTAAAGTGTAAAAGAGTCTTTCCGGCATCACTTTATTTTTGAAAAAAATTAAAATTTTTAAAATTAATGCTTGTTATTTTTTACAAACCGTGACATTTTCGAAATAATGTTGATTAAAAATTTCACTCTCAAAAATGACAATAATACTTTTTTGACTGGTAAAATTATACGCCATTCATTATTGACGCAAATTTACTATCTAACTAAGTTCACGAATGTTAGAAATATAAGCGCTAGTCGTGACGTAACGGTCAGCGGTCATTGAACAGACTTTAGTACTGCTAAGTTTGGTAGGAAATATTAAAAATAAGACATTGTAATTAATCCGTTAGATAATTTTACAATAAAACTAATTTTGTTGTGTCGTTTATTACCAAAAATTCGTTATTCGCAAGCTGCTTTTCAGGTGGACAATGCGGACGTGCCACCTATACTTTAAAGGCCATGTGGGTGATTTGTAAAGACAATTTAATAGATGTCATTGATACAACAAATTTGCAGGTAGTGTTTATATGGTTTGCTTACACAAGCCCAAGTGATTAGAGCTCATAAATTAAGTAATTAGGAAGTGGTTACTTTTACTTTGCGGAGTGGGTAACAGTAAATAACCTAATTATTGGTTCCCATATTATAGAATTCAAAAACGAATAAATAATATCTTGACTTCCCCCTTGCTTGACTTATTATTGATTTATAGTAGAAGCGTAGGTAGTTTTGATGTTACTCTTATTAGTGTTTCACTGTCGTCTCGCGAGACGAGACGAGACGAGACGAGACGAGACGAGACGAGACGAGACGAGACGAGACGAGACGAGACGAGACGAGACGAGACGAGACGAGACGAGACGAGACGAGACGAGACGAGACGAGACGAGACGAGACGAGACGAGACGAGACGAGACGAGACGAGACGAGACGAGACGAGACGAGACGAGACGAGACGAGACGAGACGAGACGAGACGAGACGAGACGAGACGAGACGAGACGAGACGAGACGAGACGAGACGAGACGAGACGAGACGAGACGAGACGAGACGAGACGAGACGAGACGAGAGATTTTTCTGCGAGAATCTTATGAGACCTGACAAAAATATGCGAGAATGAGAAATCTCGCAAATTCTTAAAACTTTCATTAGGATTTGCGATCTACTATTTTTTATATTGGAATACACAGGGATTCCCTGGGGCCAAGGGCGTCCATAGGGGGGGGGGGCAAAACGGGCACTTGCCCCCCCCCCCCCTAGGCGCCCACATTACTATTTTATTTCATAATTCAGTATAAATATTGAATAGTACAGTGGTTAGTTAGTAGACCAACAAATCACTAAACTGAACAATTACATAATAAAAACATATCAATAAATTAATAAATTAGGCATAAGTTAAATAAATAGTCTTATACAGTGTCACCAGTAAAGTCCGCAATTGGTCCGCATCATATGGGATTTTTTTTATTAATATCTTTATTCAAAATTTGACTTTGGCATCAAGTTCTGCATCGATCGAGATGAAAATTAGGCAAATAAATAGTAGTCACGTAATTCGCATTATCTGTCAAATTTTAATTTTTTTTCAAAAAATAATTCAAAAGTTTCTACTATATAAATAGTTCTAACTTATATATTTCTGAAAATATCGAAAAAAGTTATTAGAAAAAGAAGTTTTAAATGCAGTTTCTAGCCCACATGCAAAATTTGAGCTGAATAAGATAATTTTGCTTTTTTACCTATATTTTGTAAATTGCACCACTTTTGCATAATAAGACTCAACGCAACCTATACATAAAATTTCTTAGTTTTGACAAGGCTTTATTTCAGATACATTTTCTTTAAACTAGCGTCATATCAAATGTGTGTTTTTCTACAAAATCAAAATTGGGCTATTAAAATTTGGTCGCATGTGATACAAAGTTCATTTGTTTTTGACCCTGTATAAAGTAACTTCATAAAATACGTATTTTTGAAAACGTAGTTTGTGACTAAAAAAATAAAAAATAAAATAAAGAGATTTATTCAAATTTATTTTCCACTTAATGAACACTTTACTGATGACACTGTGGTCTTTTTTGTCTTAATATTACGGCGTATTACTTTCAGACACAAACTATGTTTTCAAAAATACTTATTTTATGGAGTTACCTTATACAGGGTCAAAAACAAATAAACTTTGCATCACATGCGACCAAATTTTAATAGCCCTATTTTGATTTCGTAGAAAAACACACATTTAATATAAAGCCACTTTAAAAAAAAATGTATATGAAATAAAGCATTGTCAAAACTAAGAAGTTTTATGTAGGTTGCGTTGAGTGTTATTTTGCAAAAGTGGTGCAATTTACAAAGAATGGGTAAAAAATAAAAATTATCTTATCCAGCTGAAATTTTGCACGTGGGCTAGAAACTGCATTAAAAAAAACTTTTTCCTATAACTTTTTTTGATATTTTCAGAAATAACCCCACTTTTGAATTATTTTTAGAAAAAAAATATAATTTGACAGATAATGCGAATCACGTGACTACTATTTTTTTGCTTAATTTTCATCTCGATCGAAGCAGAACTTGATGCCAAAGTCAAATTTTGAATAAAGCTATTAATAAAAAAAAAATCCCATATAATGCTGACTTTACTGGTGACACTGTATATAAAAAAGTATTGTTTAAGTTTTTGTCCCCCCCTGAAAAACGCTCTATGGACGCCCTTGCCTGGGGCGGGTAGACCACGACGGCCGTTTCGTCCTTGTTAGGACTCTACGGGCAGCCACAACCACACTCGTTCGATATGCCACAATATTTTCTTTTAATTCTTTTCGCCGACACTATATCATCTTCTAAACATTTCATGGCTCAAAACTTGAACGGATTGCGCGCATTCTAGTGGGTGCCAGCGTTGATCTGTTTTCTGGTTTGCAAAATGGCAGATGTTTTCGGTGAAAACGCAAATAGCGTTCCCTATACTGGATTGTAATGCACTTCGTGGTTTATTTAGTTGTCTACCTTTCGATTATTACCATTGTGACTGCCTTTTATATTGGAGTTAATTCCGCTGGAATGGCGCTACGGTGTATTGATAGCCGCTTTGATTTTGCAAAGAGGCTTTTAGTACATTTTTCCGTCGTTCTTGAAATTGCTTAGGTTATGGTTGCCCGTAGAGTCCTAACAAGGACGAAACGGCCGTCGTGGTCTACCCGCCCCAGGGTATCCATTAAACTTGGATCCCTGTGTATTCTATTAAAAAAAAATAGTTACACACTTGTTCGATATGCCACAATATTGTCTTTTAATTATGTATTTCTAGTGTTGAAAATCAACATTTATAGATTAATAAAATACTGCATTATTTGTTTTTAGACTTTTTTGCAGCTAAGCTTTTCTACAAAGCCTTATCCCTGCATTTTCGCAATATCAGTAGATCCTCCACGTCAAAAATAATATTTTCACTCCACATAATAGCCTTGTTGAATACTTGTAGCTTCTGAAAAACAAACTTCTGCCTCCTCGTTATTTTTATCATTGTTTTCATTTATCTCATCATTATCGTCTTCATCTTCCTCACCACTGGCGGATCCAGAAATACTCCTAAGGGGGGGCCCGTATGCAAAAAATCAAAATAAATCAGTACTTATATTTATATTTTATATTGTGAAAAACGTAACACAAATTTTTGTAACAGGTATTCTATTCAACTAAAAATACTTGGTTTAAAAGGAACTTAAAATAATCATTCATTTTCGGTTTAAATGTCGGTAAAAAATTTAAACAAAAATAATTTTCAATGTTTCAACGGGCTTTAGGGGGGGGGGGCATTGCCCCCCCCCCTGGATCAGCCTCTGTTCCACACCAAAGTCATCTTCATTCCATTTCAGTATATTTTCTTTCAAATAATGTTCGATGACGACGTGGGGAATCACCGACAGCGACTGGGAAATACCGCATGCATGTGTTATTCATAATATAATCAAGGTTGCTACTGTTCACTCTATAGAATCTGCCATGTTAAGTTTTTGCTGTTTATTGTAATGGATAGTTTATATAAAAGATGTTCACATAAACGAGCGTCTACTGTATTTACTTTCTATAAATCATAACTGGCCGGAAATTTAAAGGTAGATAAAGTTTCTTACCTTGTTTTAAGGAGCTATGATAATTTGATTTGCACCCTGGACCTGGAACACTGCTATTATTGCACTTGCGTGCATTCTATTCCTTCACGTAATTTTGCAGGCAACCAGCGTTGCCGTCTTATGCCTTGAATTGTCAAAAAAGGTGTATCTTACTTTTAATATTCTAAAATTTGAACCACGTGGTTTGCCAATGACCTCTCAAAAATATTGGAAAATATATCAGAAAATAAATATTATGTATAATTAATTTGTGTTGGGCTACATGCTTGGTGAAACTGTTGTTCCATTGCACAGGAAGAAAAAATAATAACTACTTGTTATGTTTCACAAATTTAATCAGTTTTCTGACACGTGTTTCGGCCCTTGCGGGCCATTGTCAAAGGAGTACAAGAAGATACTAAATATTATGTGTTTTATGAAATTATTTTACTCGTACCGTAACCAGGCTTTATCCGAAAAAAATGTCAGGTCTAATAAATCATTTCTTTCCAATAAATTTTGGGTAAACCATTGAGAGTAATTCCTGCGTCGTTCAAAATCTGCGGCTTGTATTTCTTGGAATACTTGCACTTTATAAGGAAATAAATTTAGCTGCTTCTTAAGAATAGTCCTGCATGTTCCATAAGATATTCCCACTTCTTGGGACAGACGTCTTATACTTACAATTTGTTGGCGTATTTTGCATTATTTCACGAACGTTTGCAACAAATTCTTCTGTTCTTACAGATAGTCTTCCTGCTTCTTTTTTGTGTTTTATAGAACCTGTTTCCCTAAACACAGACACGGTTCTTTTCAGGCAATCATAAAAATCCCCAGCAATAAAAGCAACGTTAGGAAAATGTTCGTGAAAATCGTCCATGCACAAACCCGAATTGTATTGCCACTCACCATTTCCTCTAACCCCGTTTCGAAAATACGCTTCAACCATAAATGTTTTGTGCTGTTCCGTAAAGCCCATTGTGTGAATTGTTCAAGAAATTGGAAAAATTAGCGATGAATCAAATTACTTGTAACGACTGTCAAAGATGACGGAATAACTGATTGATTGTTAATTCAGGTAGTTACTGACACCCAACAGGTATTATTAAGCTCTACGGCTAAACATTACGTCCTTAGATGCAAGGCCCTCTTTGATGCAAATAATTTTTGCTCGCACGGTAAGTACAAGGACTACCTATATGAAATTTCAATACACGTGTCATTCCGCACTTTTCCAATTCTAAAGAACGAAGGATTGACCTGAAGTGCACGAGTATTTAAAGCTCGATTTAAAAGTAAGATATTTGTTTGTAATTTTAAGTATGCCTATTTTTTAAATTTACTACTGTCCTCGCAATATAATTGACCACGAGCCGCCACTGCTTAAGCCGCTAGGCGGCCCCCTAAACTGTCTTATGGGTAAGACGGCACTGATTTCAACAATCATATGAACATATTTTAAAAGAAAATCACTTAATAAAACGAGCATCGTGTATTATAACGACGATGTTAAAAGGATGTAGCTATGCTGTTAACTTTAAACTGTTTAAGAATTGATAATCGCATAACATGTAAAGTGCATTAGTCCGCATTGACCATGTAGGCCTTTCTTAGTCAGGTCCAACTTACACCATTAGTTTCCGATTGCTTACGGGGTCATTGGTAAATTAAAAAGATATGTGCAAAATTAAATACCTAAACCTCAGTGTTGGAACTGTAACGAAACCAAAAGGATTTTTTCTAATTTTGTTTCATAATAAATCTATTACGATACCGTTTTCAGTATCGAAACAAGTCTATTACGATACCGTGGTTTTATTTTTTAAAAGCTTTAAGTACTATTCGAAGTAATTTTTAAATGTTTTATTCTGTTGACGTCTGGCGTCACTGGCGTGGCCTAGCATGTATGTTTGGTTGCGGAAATCTATATATTATATTTATTACTTTAATACATTTATTAATTTAGTTACAAAAAACACATAATACCAACTTTGTTTACACAGAACTATAAAATTTTATAAATACCTGTTATAAGCTACTAAGTTAATCATAATATATTATAAGATTAATATAATAAAACACAAATGTCATGACAATACTGACAATATGGCGGTCACAACAAATATTAATTTATTGTCAAGGCTACTATGATAGTAAATTTATAGTATTACCAACGTAAAATTATTTAGAGATACAAATTTGCAAAATGTGACGGGTTTATTTTATTTTTAAATATGTATTTTTTATTGAAAAAACTACAAATTAGAAAAAATAGTATAAAGTACGTGTTATATAAAGCAGTTTTAAGCACTTGTCCCGTTATAAAACTCGCCGCAAGCGGCTCGTTTTTTAACATGGACGCGTGCTAAAAAATTATGCTTTATAAAACGTGTACTTTAATATACTATTTTTATAATTAGGCAGACGGTATAGTATATTAACGTACACGTTTTATAAAGCATCATTTTGTAGCACGCGTCCATGTTAAAAAACGAGCCGCTTGCGGCGAGTTTTATAACGGGACAAGTGCTTAAAACTGCTTTATATAACACGTACGTTATACTATTTTTTCTAATTTGTAGTTTTTTTAATAAAAACACATACATTATATATATACATTATATATGTATATACATTATATACATTATACATTATACATGTATTTAAAAAGAAAATAAATCCTTCAAATTTTGTAAATTTTTATGTCTAAATTTTATGTTGGTAATACTATTTTTTATCATAGTAGCCTCTGGGCAACAAAAATTATTTTGGGAACTGTCATTTTTTGATTTATTGACCCATTTTCACCACGAGATTCTAAACATGATAAAAACATGTCATGTAGGGCCAACCTTTAAATAATAAAATTCGGAGTTCGAAATAGGAAATAGATCTATTTCGAACGCGCTAGCGAGTTCGAAATAGATCTGTTTCAAGACAAAATTAGAAAAAATATTTTATACCCCTTCTTTCCTAAATGGATTTAAATATTGAAAAAAAAAAATTGAGTGTAAACAAATACTTAGTCCATACTTTTTTTGAAATCGATCGTTCAAAAACTTGGGTATATAACGATCCCTTAAAGAAAAGCAAATGCGCCGGTGCCGGTCGGCCGAAGTCTAATAGCAGTTGAAAAGTAGTAAAAATTGCTGTTTTATTTGATGACATTATTATTTTTTAACTGATGTGCATATAATTTTAGTAAAAAACTTGTACCACAACCACCTTGAGAGAAGCCGTAAAACAGAAACATCGACAACACTGCTTGAAGATCCATGTGTCACGTGACTTTTTTGAGGTTAGCCATGGTTTAGTATGTAATTTACGCGCGAACGGTTTTCGATTGATATCTAAATTAATAGAAAATTTAAGTGACATGATTGCTAAGAATAACCTCTTCAAAATACTGTAATACTGCTCTAATAGGCGACAACCTTGAGACACCCTCTGTATGTATAGATATAGATATCTACCTAGTTTAAAAACAGTGCCTATTTTTTAGAATTTTAAACCCCATTTTCTTTCGTAGACTCCTACAAATTGAAAGCATGTGTAAGTTTATAAAAAAATTAGAATCTAGCAAAAAAATCAGCAATGACAGCTCCTCTACACGGAGGAGGAGTGTATCAAACCCGCTTTATTGTTATATATATATATCAATTCCACATTTGCTAAAATAGTGTTTTTATTGCTAGTAATCAGTTCCATTAACAGCACAGTCTTGTTGAATAATGTACTACTTTCAAAACAGCAATTTTGTTAAGAAATAAATTCTATATTCTCAGTGCGACGCATTTTGTTCCCAGTAAAGCGCTTTCTCTACAATTAAGAAAGCAAAACAGCGTCCCCAAAAACGAATTGTATCCGTTAGAAACTATAATCCACCAAGACGCTGGTGGGGGTTCGTGGCGATCGGCAATCGCCGCACGCCGTAGTATTAGTTTTAACGTTTTTGTTACGCAGGTCACATCGTTGTTCAAAGTCTTCTAACTGTCCTGTCTGAATTTGAGTTCTATTGATCGTACCAATAATCAATTAATTTATTTTTACTTTGTATACTTATAAGTTTTTTAAAACTTTGCATGTCAGATAAAGCAATAGAATACTCTTATTTCGTACATGTTATGCTTTATTAATCGTAGCAAGCAAATATTATTACGATTAATGTCAAGTTTCATTACAACTGCCAGTCGGAACTAATACAATATAAAATCAGATTACACCCCCAATATAACTTTGTAATTATGCACTGTGAGTTTTCAGAGCAATAATGACTATAAACCATTCTGGGGTAACATTAATTCCTTTTTCCGATTGGCTAAATTACCATGATATTATTGCTACAGAACGGTCTAGCAATTTTCTTACAGTAGGAAAGCGCGTTGCTGTAACATATAATATTAAACAGTTGTATAAAGAATATGTGAATTCTTATAAGGAATAAAATGCTTTTTTTCTCAGTATACATCGTCTATTTCGGAAAATAAAATATAGATAAAACTATATCTAAAAGACTTTCTTGTCTATCTTGTATCTGCCTTCCATTGAAAATATACGACATTGTAAGCAGTGTCATAAATTAGTGGTAAGTGCACTTCTGCCTACGTATAAAAGATTGGAACTGCATGTTTATGTACTGCGCTGTCATTCGCAATTTTAGAGAAAAGTCGTAACAAACCGAGCTCATAAAGCGACTGAACCGACAGTGTATGGCAAGAAAGACTTATTGGACCAAGAAAGTAATCCCAAAGAGTAATAAAAAGCAGACAACGGTATCAGGCGAGGCTTGAATTCAGTGGCTCTCAAAGATTTATAAAATCCCTTAAACATAACAATAGCGTGGCAGTTGGCATCGCATAAAACAAAAGCTAACCGCTATTTCTTACTCCAATTTTCCGTGTTGCTCATTTGTTTCCGCGCCATGTTTGAAAAATTGATGTGACGTCGACAAAGACGAAAGACTAACAATCAGATCGAGCAGGCGATTAGGGATTTGCCTTGAGCAAAACAAAGACTGCATCGGTCCTTGTTCAATGAGCTATGGCTTGCCAACCAACCGCGTGAAGAAGCGGAAAGAAAATAAAACAGGAGAACGGATACACAATACAAGTGCGGAATACGAAATCAGTTGAATGGGCTAGAGGCTTACGGGGGTGTCTATAAAATATTATTGATCTAATCTTGGAATTACGAGCACTATCCTGTGAGATTTAGGGTTCTTTGCTTTATTACAAAAGCAACCAAGAAATTAAGTTCAATAAAAAAATATACAAGGTTCGTATATTTAAACGCAGCCACAAAAATGTATCATTACGGACACACTTTCAATAATCTACAAGTAACCTGATATATCAGTTCTATATTCCGTTACACGCAGCGCTGTAATAAGGGGGGGGGGGGGGGCAGTCTGCCCTGGGCCGGGTACCATATGGTACTAAGGGGGGTGCCACTTTAGACGTGAGCTCATGCCTTTAGGACCCCATGCCAATGATCCAATAATGGCAATCATAATGACCATATTTATTTCTTTTACATTTTTTTTAAACTTCTTATATCTACAAATATGACAGGTACTACGGACATGTATACACGTAATATAAGGAGACTATGGAGATGGAGAACTAGAGGGTCGGAGGCCGATCGCAATGCATTGGATTCGGTCCCAAATTAGCATCGGTAGACGGTAATTCAGCTTTACGAGTCGATGTAAGATGACGCTAGTGTTCGAAGTGGGATATTATCCATTGAATAAAGAATAGGAAGGAAGGAGCTTTGGTCGATTCGACAGTTGAACGGGATGGTTGTTGCATATGGCGGCTTCAATTACCGCACAACTAAACATTTCTAATAATTCTTTCACTTTTTTAGTCTTTCAGCAATTTTAAAGCTAATTAAGCACCAATAACTTAAATAGTCAATAATATAAATTAATTACTTACTTAATTAATTAATACTATACAAAACTTAGTCTTAAGGCACAAAAAACTGCAATTAAACACAAAAAAAGCTCCCAAGCGTGACGCAAATCTTACAAGAACCAAAAAAATGAGTCATAATTGGTTGATCAATATGGCCGACTTGTTCATGCGTATAACTTGTCAAAGGAACCAAATGCTCCTTCCCTCCTATTCTTTATTCTGTGGGGCTATCACATAAATGGTTTCTTATGGACGCGATAACTATTTTTATTTAAATTAGTTCTTTAAGGAACAAATAAGGACTTTTATATGAATGTACACTTACTTTGTTATACTTATTAGTAAACTCGGCCTTTATAAAGTTCCAACGATGCTTGGTTTTTAAAATACAGGGTAATAAACATTCTTAGCTACAGAGGGTTTTTTTAAAGTGAGCAACTTAACAAGTATTGAAGCTAGAAAGATACTTATTTGGCTGCGTTTCCTCTCTGAAGAAGATCCTGTCTTACACCCCGACACAAAGGAAACTCTACTTTTATAAATTTTACCATTATTCATTATAAAAATGGAAATCAATTACAATACAACGTTATTTGTCTTGTCTTGTCTTCAAACGTTATTTGTTATTTCGAAAAACAAAATGTCAATTGTCAAAAATCCAAAACGAAGAAGAAGAAGACGACACCAGCCCACTTGCGAAGCGAGAGCATCTATCGGCCAACTAGCGAATAAAAAACCGGGACAGAAATTGAAAATGCTGCCATTGTCGATCGGCCTCCTACCCTCTAGTTCTCCATAAAGGAGACAAAACATTCCATTTATCAAAAACCATGTGTCAAACATAGTTCCAAAGTTTCAGAGAACTTAAAAGGAGATGACTTTAAAAAATGGCTTGAAAACATGGTAACATTGTAAGCTGTAAAAACTTGCTATTATCCTTACAGTGGATTGGCATGTGTTTTTTTACGATAAAAAAACATAGTCTGTTCAATGATCGCTGACCCTTTACGTCATGTTTTACATATTTGCTGTACGTCGTAAATTAATGCAATCAGTTTGACTTACCGGTGGTAAGGGTTATGATTTCTCTTAGGTTTGATCTACATAAAACGGATGCATGCGTGAACCAGTAAAATACAAGTGCGTTTTTCAAATTTCTAATTATTACTTTTATAATGTTAGCGAAGTCAAAAATAAAAGTAGTTTATTTAAGGTAAAAGGTATCATGGGATGAAACATTTTGTTTTTAAAAAGCAATACCTACATAATTTTTAATTAATTTAAAATTACTGAAAAATAAATTAAACTTATTATTTTAAAATTTAAAATTGAATCATATATTTTTCTGTCTAGTGCATATAGCAGTCTATAAATTTTGTTTCAAATTTTTTCATCTTAATTCTAAAGAAATAAAGCAGATAATATAATAAAAAAATACAACACAACAAAAAACAGTTTTTTTGATAATTACAGTAAATCATTTTAAAACGATTTTTTTAAAGTGTATGAAGAGTATCATCTTGCCAACTTCGCCTTAAAGCCCATTTACTGTATAGTTACCGTTATTCTTAAATTCGCTTAAAAGTTCTACTCGTTGTTGAATATGGGGTGGCTCTATTAAAAAACGCCTGTTTTATGCAGTACATTTACGCCATTTAAATTAAAATTTCTTTATACAGTCCGCTAATGAACCAGTGGATATTTCAACACCATTAATGATTTTAAGTTTTAGTTGTATGGAGCGAATGGTAACGTGTTCACATGCTCTATATATCCCATAAATACCCTCTCATATAGTATGTTCGTGAATTTCGTGAATTTCGTGAAGTTCTCGACTACGGAATGACAAAATAGCCTTATTATTGCGATTCTTAAATCTACATCATTCTCTATCCCCTTTGCCTTAATTCGTTGGATTGTTGAACAGGAAACTCCCAAAGCATTAAAAACTCTCTAAAATACTTTGGTACTTATAAAAACATTGTCTCGTTGGTAGAGCACAAAACAATAATATAGATTTAGAACTTTTACTCCAGGTAGAAGAAAATAATGAAATTAGCACCAGGCTTCTTGGCAAAACTATATAGGAAAGCATCACTCCATAGTACTACGCAAATAACGTGAACATAATAAGTATAAATATCATCCGTATAAATATCCGAATCATCAGGAAATACGAAGAGCATATTTATTTGGACATCAGATTATTGGACTTTTTTTTGGAACAAAATTTGGGAAAGGAAAACTTTTTGGAACTTTTACAAAATCTAATTGGACCTGTAATAGAAGAAATTTGCTCCTAAAAATGAAAATGTTGTTAACAAATAAACTGTTGTACTGCTCACAATGCACGAGAAGTAAGAGAATACCCATGTCCAAAACTTTTTCGTTGGACGCACAATAAAAATAAATTAACACCATAAATTAGCCAGCTAGGTATCCTGATCTTTCAAGAAACTACTTTTTTCCTACGCGTTATTAAAATTTGGATAAAGATTACAATTTCAGGAGCATGCAATCGAATCTCTGTGTAATGGCCGTTTACGATAGTGCTTGGCAATAAATAAAGTAAGTACTGAGAATCTGATTAAAAAACATTGTTTCCATTTAAATTGGACAATACTATTTCCCGTTTAGCCCATAAAACTTTTAAAAAAGATAGTTAAGTAGACATACATGTTATAGGTATTTAACAACACTGCTGTCTCATTATTTCTTGAATCGTATTACGCCATTACATTTTGAAAACCACAAAGCTCATGCACAAAAATGAAAACAAGACAACAGCCTTATTATTTCCCCATCAAATCGATGGAAGAAATGAAATAGCATTCGATTTTTTTATTGCGGCATCAGTCGTACAAAATACGAAGATAATGACAGACCAAGTATTATTAGAGCCAAATAGCAGTCGATCCTATCACGTTTAGTAATGACTAATGTTCAGGTTTGACCGTAAACTCCAGAGCCGGATTTTATTCAGATATTTCACTATAACCCAAGTTATTACAGCAACAATAACATCCTGGTTTTTTCGAACCACAACCCCCACTCCCCCAGTGACTCCAGTAAGCTATCTTGTTTTCCTTTATAGTGGAGTCAATAATACAGAACATGATTTTAACATAATCTAGTTTTCTCCCCTTCTACAAACTTTACTAAGGCCTATAATATTATTCCTATTTAACTCCTCTTCCGGTTCAATTACCATTTGTTCAAGTTAAAGCGTTCTCATATGGTAAGTGGCTATATGCATTGCGTGTGTGTTTCTTAGCATCTTCTGCCTGCGATATGTTTTGTTTACAACTGTAGGTTAGGTTAGAGTGGCAGACTTCTGGCAATGTGCAAACAGTTTCACGTAGTCCTATGAGGACCGTTGTGATACCACACGCGCTCCGCATCAGTTTCCAACGATGAATCTTGGCAGCTTATTTAAACCAGCCTACTATTAATAAACTTAGTGGGTCGACACAGTTGTAAGATGCTTACTTCCTCCAGATAATTAAAGAATGGTTCGCCCAAGGCATTCAACGTTCTTCTTGCAAGGCCAGAGCATTCACACAATAAATTTTGAATACTTTCCTCCTTGAATACTTTCCTCTTCTTCTTCATCTCTCCAACTTCTGCAGAAGACGATAGCTAGCATTTGCATATGCTCGGCGTGTCAACCGATAAGGCAATAGCCGGTGACTACGGCAGTGATGTTGCTTAGGTCTTTCCGACTGTGCCGTAACGCTGCGGTTTTCCTGTTATCAATTAGGGGCCAAAAAGGTTGGTAGTTGTCCATCTGCTTTGCGCAAGTTGTTTGGTGTTCCACTGGTCTAGCCATATTATTCTCTGCTAGTTCGACAGATAAATTTGCGCCCTCCCTGGCGAACGCATCAGTAACCTCGTTGCCATCCATGTTGTACCTAATGGCCCGGAACCCAACACAAGGTGTCTCGATGCTGAGCACCAAGTGTGCAGAAATTGTTGCGACAGTACCTTTCTAATTTTGATTTAATGCTGCTGGAACAAATTGCCTTTATCGCTGCTTGGTTATAGTTGCAGCTCCTCTTAGGCCAGAATAATCCTGCAGGATATTGACTGCTTTATCCACTACCAAACTTTCTACTTGAAAGATCCTGCAGTAGTCTGGAAGTCTATACGACCTTTTTAGCTTGATTACAACTGTAACCAGAGACCACTGTGTCGCAGGAAAAGGAATTATCACCGCAAAGTTGTCTATGTAATGTCAGTTTGCTATTTTTTTAGCAATTAATACAACCATTTGCTTGGTATCGGAATGTGAGCCATATTTGTGCGATTAAGACTAGATAAGCCGCTTCAAGCGGGGTCATTTGAGCGAATAAGTGATGACGTCACGTTTAAAGATGCTTTAAGCGATACTTGGCGGTGTCTGGAGACCGCCAGAAAGATAATAAGCGTGTGGTGGGGGTAAATAACGAACTTTTGTTGATGTTTGTTGGGTTTTTAAGGTTAGGTGACAATTGGCATATATATTGGCGGTACTGGGAGTCTACGTTTTCCGTTTTATATATTTTTAAACTGTTACAATGTCCGAGAAAATGTCGGGTATGATCACAGTCTTAAAAAAAGTCTTTGTTTAAATACCTGTATCTGTATATCCAATTATCCTAATAAATGGACCCAATATGTTGCTCTCTTGCCATAAATGAAATTAACGAATTGAGAACCATAGGAAACCCTTTAAAAATAAATAAACACGAAAATACAGGGAATTCATTATACTCTATAAAGGAGAATAGTTCTGCTGCAGATATATTTTCCATTTTAAACACGTTTACACCAACATCAAATCGTAAACTTGTACGAAAAATTATAAAAATATTTTTTAAGGTTAAAAAAGGAAAAAAGTCAAAACTTAGTGACATGTGACATTTCAGCGGTAAGCGGTTTTGTGCGAATCAAAAATTTGATGACGTCGCGCTTAAAGACGCTTAGAAATCCAACTTAAAGACGCCAGTTCGCTCAAATATGGCTGTGGTCAATTGCATCTTTCAATTACCGTTCAAATGGACATACCTCCTTGATGTGGTCATTAGAGCCTCATTATTGCTGTGTAGCAGGGGGTACCGGGTGACCCATATGGATTGGATTGAAACGGTTAATTTATCCTTGGTACCATCCTCCATAAAAAAAAATAAACAAATTGGGTACATGCTAATGGACCAGCTACGGAAGAGCCATGATGGGAATCTAGTTACGAGCCAGAAAACAAAGATTTAGACAGGTAGCCTACCGAAATAGAAGCTGAGCACCAACCAGATGGAGAGATAATAAGCGCATCAAGCCGAATTGGACGCAAGTGACGCAGCATAGAGATGAATGACACAGTTTTCGGGTACAGTCAAATTTTTCTAAAAACGAACCGTTTTTACAGATGACACCGACATGTGACATTAACATCTAATACTGGTTTCTTCCTAAAAGTTCCCAGTTCAGTAGGGGTCCGTAGCAAACGCCATTTTAATTTAATTTTTTTTAAACAGTCCGCTAATGAACCAGTGGATATTTCAACACCATCAATGATTTTAAGGTTTAACACGAAACTCCCAAAGCATAAGAAACTCTCTGAAACAGATAGGAAACATTGTCATATATTTTTCATGTTTAGTATTTAAGTTTTCACAATTCCTGCTTTATTAATATCTACTTACCTAGTAAACTGCGTTAAAGGGTAAACGAGTCCTTCCGGCATCACTTTTTCTTTGAATATAATCAAATAATATTAAAATTAATGCTTGTTCTTTTTTTCAATACCGTGACATTTTTGAAATAATGTTGAATAAAAATGTCACTGTCAAAACTGACATTAAACCTTTTTTGACTGGTAAAATTATACGACATTGTTTTGCACTTGTTCACCTAGTTCACGAATGTTAGAAAGGTAAGTACTAGTCGTGACGTAACGGTCAGCGGTCATTGAACATCATTTATTATTTTAAGCTTCCTACTGATTCCGTCCCTGGAATGTACGGTCAAATCCGAACCTTCGTAATGGCTAAGTAATTTTGATACATCTTGAAAATAACAAGCTTATAAACTCCAAATGTGGTCAGGTAAACGTTTCTAATGATATTTTAAAAGTGTAGAGACAACCGTTTTTTCAATCGGACCGCACTTTTTACTAAACGAAATGTGTTCCGACGATTACGACTTGATTACATACCGAAATAACATATAGTGCCCAATTATACGAGTTTTATGGAGGGTTAAATCGTGTCACAAAATAAGCGTTATTAGTCCCAAAATTCTGTACCTGTAGGTTTTAGATTATAAACAATTACATATTCATTTAGTTCCACCATAAGTATGTACAAGCGCCCTGAGAGAAAACTCTATTAGCCGTAGCTAGAAATCCATTAGTAATAGCAAAAAATCTGCATTAAATAGGCGCCGAAAAAACAACTCTGTTGACGCTATTAGGTTTATTTTTTTGGAATGACTTTTTAACCCCAATATGGTCGTTTTTTGCTGCTAAAAGACAACCCTATTACCTTAAAAAAATATATGATGCAGTGGTAAAAAATATCTTTTATTTATAAAAAAATATTATTTTTGACTAATTGAGGTCATGTACCGTGCGAGCAAAAATTATTTGCATTAACGAGGGCCTTGCATCTAAGGACGTAATGCTTAGCCGTAGATCTTAATACCTGTTGGGTGTCAGGTGTCAGTAGCTACCTGAATTAACAATCAATCAGTTATTCCGTCATCTTTGACAGTCGTTACAAAGTAATTTGATTCATCGCTAATTTTTACAATTTCTTAAACAATTCACACAATCGGCTTTACGGAACAGCACAAAACATTCATGGTTAAAGCGTATTTTCGAAACGGGGTTAGAGTAAATGGTGAGTGCCAATGCAATCCAGGTTTGTGCATGGATGATTTTCAAGAACATTTTCCTAACGTTGCTTTTATTGCTGGGGATTTTTATCATTGCCTGAAAAGAACCGTAGCTGTGTTTAGGGAAACAGGTTCTATACAACACAAAAAAGGAGCAGGAAGACCATCTGTAAGAACAGACCTGTTGCAAACTTTTGTGAAATAATGCAAAATACGCCAACAAATTGTATAAGACGCCTGTCCCAAGAAGTGGGAAGATCTTATGGAACATGCAGGACTATTCTTAAGAAGCAGCTAAATTTATTTGCTTATAAAGTGCAAATATGAATTGTGTAAATACAAATTTAGAACAATTACAAGAAAGGATTATAACCCATATACAGGGTGTCGGAAGGAATAGGCCAAACTCTAAGGGTGTAATATATGCATGAAAATAATAAGAAAAAACTCAAATGTTGTTATCCAAGATTCATTTGTTTTCAAATTACATCGTTAAATAAAATAATAATATTTTTACACCAAAATATGCAACATTAACATTGTTTTAAATAAATCATTGGTTCAGTAAATTTTCAAAAATAGCGCCATTGACTTCCAAACATTTCCTGCTTCGTTTACGAAGGGCGCGCGTGGCTCTTCTAATTAATTCGTGCCTTTCTTTAATATTGAGCGCAGCATTTTTAATGCGTCTAATTAATGCATCCTAAGTATCTACTTTTACTTTGTATACCTAATTTTTTAACCAACCCCATAAGTTATAGTCCAACGGTGCGAGGTCTGGCGATCTAGGAGGCCAACTAATAGGACCATCGCGACCAATTGAAACAAAAAAATATAAAGTAAAAGTAGATACCTACTATAGGGATGCATTAATTAGACGCATTAGAAATGCTGCACTTAATATTAAAGACAGGCACGAATCAATTAGAAAAGCCACGCGCGCAGGAAATGTTTGGAAGTCAATGGCGGTATTTTTGAAAATTTACTAAACCAATGATATCTTTAAAACAATGTTAATGTTGCATATTTTGGTTTAACAATATTATTATTTTATTTAACGCTGTAATTTGAAAACAAATGAATATTGGATAACAACATTTGAGTTTTTTCTGATTATTTTGATGCATAGATTACACCCTTAGAGTTTGGCCCATTTCTCCCAACTCACCCTGTATATAAAAAAAAACTGTAATTGAATGATTTTCCTCAGTGTGGGTAGTGCTATTTAAGATTTTAAAGTGGATGAAGGTAGGGTTTCAGGGGTGGGTAAGGGTGGTTCACAAAATATCTTGTGAAAATGATGTTTTAGTTTTCTAAAAGCCAAATTCACCCTGTATACCGCCGCCTATGGGTTCACAAATGAACCAGTTTCATAATGAATTTTATCTTTTCGCTACTGAATTACTTAGAATTCTGGAGAATCAATACAGAATCGGTAAAAAAATACATTAGCCGAGACTTTCATTCGAAATAAATTAACTACCTTACCGCGAATTAATTAATGTACGTGTAATTAAGTTAATTTATTGTGACAACCGGGCATATTTCCGTTTATTGTTTTTAAGACATATGACATTTTATTGGGCCGTAAAATTATAATAGTTTCAATAAAAATGCTAACGACCTGCAAAACAGATAAGTGGCCCGAATGACAGGTTTGGCCTTGTCATTAGGTAAGGGTATAGCCGACAGAGATAAGATTAAAAATTCAGTATCCGGTTCTCTTCGCAAAATACACCATTCGGGACTGAAAATTTTACACTTCGTTTCTTTTATTAGTCAACAAAATTTGGTCCGCAAAAAGGCAAAATTATTTTATATACAGGGAAATAATTAGCAAAAAACTTAGGGGATAATAATTCTAGACCGAAAATAAATTCTATCTCTTCCTATAAAATTTTTTCGAAAATTGATTATTAACGCAGTTACCTAAACCTGTTAAACCTAAATTTTATTTGCAGTTTTAAAATACAAAAGTTACTAGAACAATAAATTAAACAATCAAATCAAAAGTTCAAAAAGACGTCCTTCCTCTTCGATGCATAAACTAATTCTTCTTAAAAAATTCCGACGAACTCCATGGAATATTCCTTCCTTTGTTACATGCATTATACATATGCTATGTTTAAGGTTGAAATAAATTAAAATGATTTCGTGTTCATCACATGCAAGCAATGTTATTGTAACGTTTTTCTCGAAAACGGTTAGATTTATCGGAACACAAGTAGTAAACCTTTTTCATGTTAGAAGGTTAGGAGAATAAACATTTTCAGTTAAAATGCGCATACAGTGTAGGACAAAAAAGTTCGGACCATTCAAATTAAAGTATAGGCTCCTATGTGGCGCCGTCTACAACATGCGAAAAAACGGTGGGCAAATTTGTATTCCTCATCCCAATCATCCTCATCAAAATATTATGAGCGTGGCAAAAGGTATTGCAAAAAAAAATTACAAATAAAATTTAGCTTTAGAACCCTGTAATTCCGTTAATAATCAATTTTCGAAAAATGTTATAGGAAGAGATAGCATTTATTTTCAGTCTAGAATTATCCCCTAAATTTTTTGATCATTATTTCCGGACACCCTGTATATTCTATTAATATTATATACAGTATGGCACATCGACGATCAAGCAGAGATCAATTCAATTTCAATTTCAATTTATTCACACAAAAAATACCAATTAACCAATACAATTTACTAATAAGATATCTATCTTTCAAACATAGATAAACGATAAATCATTTTATTCATAAAAGTATTTTTGAAAAATCATTCAATACAAGTTTCTTTTTGAATATACAGGGTGGCGCACCGAAAAGTTTCCACCCAGGTTTATTTTCTTGTTAATAAATAAATCAAAATTCGCTCGAACACAGGAACCTTAGTTCCCAGGGGCACAATTCCCCCCCCCCCCCCACCTGCTGGAACCCCTATGACGGGGTGGCTTCCACCCTTAAAATCTTAAATGGAAAGGGGGGCCGAGTGACACCTTATTTTAAAGGGAATTGAATTGCCTATTAGACATTTTTTAGCTATATATCGCAAACATCGACGTTTTTCCGCGATACATTGTCTGTGAACATCCCTAAACAGAAACTAATAAAACGTCATCATGACTTCAGACCAATGCCGTGACGGACACATCTTTGGGGGCGGATCTCTTACTGCTGCGTTGCCATACTGCAGACTTGTTTTATTTATTTATTCATTTTATTTATTTAGAAATTAAGGATACAAACATGTAGAGCTACCCAAAAACTGTATCCACTATTTACTAGAGTTCTTTATAGAACTATTTATCTATAATAATTCAATTGCACAAGATCTAAATATATTATAACCTAAAGTTTTAAATTATACAGTACGCTTAACCGGCTTAACGTATTTCTTGAACAGTAGTTTATTTTTATTTTTATTTATTTATTTAATTTCCCAACCAACTTTACAAAAGTTTATTACAGGGAAATTTCTAATTAAAAAAAAATAATTAATTAATTAATAGTATCATACCTATATTATTATACCAAAAAAAAAATAAAACAGTAATATGTTATATTTTTAATAAATGTTTTTTAAATAAATATTTGAACTTTTTTATATTGATTGTATTTTTAATTTTTTTTTGGAATATTATTATAAATTTTTATACCATCATGAAGAATTGATTTTTTTCCAAAATTAGATTTTATTTTTACGGTTTTAAAATTTTTATTTTTTCTTGTATTGTGTTCATGAAATGTTGTGCTATCAATAAATTTTATTTCAGAATTTTTAATATTTTCATTGATTGAGTGAATTAATATACCTACTTTTAATTTATATAAATTTTCTATATTCAAATAATTATTTGGTTTATACAAATTTACAGTAGGCTCTAAAAATGGTAATTTATGAATGCATTTTATGGCTTTATTTTGTATTTTTTTTAAAGGATTGATATTTGACAAACAGGCAGAACCCCAAACTGATATTAAATATTGCAATTTTGAATATATTAATGCAAAGTAAATATTTCTTAAAAATTTTAATGGGATGTAACATCTCACTTTGTATAAAATACCTATTAAAGGAGAAATATTATTTCTTAAATTATTAATATGGAGTAATGAAATAGAGAACAGATCAATGAATAAAAATGTAGCGATCGCTTTTCCTTATAAAATCAAAGTAATTTCTTGAAAGCCAATGAATAAAAACTAAAGTATTTGCTTTTGCGTCCAGCGATCGCTTAAAAGTGCAGGAATTGCTTCTAGTCAATGATTTTGTTTAAAAAATAGAAGCGATCGCTATCGTTTACTTAAAATGTGATGAATAAATTAAGGAATTATTGCATTTTCTAGTGTATATAGCGATCGCTTTTAACTTTTTCAGGTAGGTCGACCCCTGCATCATTTGCTTGGTAGCAGTCAACTTTAGTTCTCCGCGGCATACAAGTGCGTTGCTCTTAATTTGTGTCTTCAATTATGGCTGAATATAATAAACGTCCGTAAAAGAAAAACCTACAGTGTACGTAAAAATTGCAGATATAGAAAGTTATATCGATTTGACTGCGAATATGTTGAGTGGTTGGCAAATTACTTTTGAATGCAAAGGCGAGGGGGTGCACTGTCGCCTTTAAATAAAATTAAAGTCCCTCTGCGGAAATTGTCGGATCCGGGCTTTCAAAATGCTGTGGGTAAAGAACTCGGTGTTCACCAAACTACTGTCTGTAAGACATACACTTCTGTAATAAATGCTGTTTTGGAGAAGGCCAATATTTTTATTAAATTTCCTACAAGTGCTGATGCTGTTGTGAAAACTAAACGGTTGTGGTCAGAGAGATTTATTTATGTTCCTTCAATTTGTGAACGAATATCAATAATTGCTTGTCTTTAATTTCTTCATCACTACTATCACTTTCCTCATTCTCACTGAAATATGCCATATTACCAATATAAGTTTTCTATTTTCCACAAAAACGTAACAGATTACTATTGTACTAAATAAATAGATCAACGTTGTTGTATTTACGTCAACTCTTTTGCAAATTAGGCACAACATGAACATGAAATCTATAATCTGAACAAGTGGATAAGCCACGTCTGACTTGTGTTGAATAAGCATTTGCTACAGAGGTGTAAGGAAAACAGCAATTGCTTCAAAACTTTATTCATATCCAGATCTAGGAATTGCTTTTACTTATAGCATTTGCTAGTCAAGCAATTGCTTTTACTAAAAAGTAATTGCCTAATTTTTATTCATTAGGCTAAATGTTTTGACAATAGATATTATAGAAAAAACTTAGTCTAAATATGGGTAATTGTTATCAGGTTTTACACTGAGAAAATCTCTTTTCATTCCTAGCGAAAATTTTAGCAACCATAGCTAAAATATTTTGCTAAATGGGGGACAGCCAAGCACATTACTGTACCAGGAGAATGCACTCTGCTGGAAATACTTTGCTGTGGTAATAAAGCTACTTTGCAAGAATAATTCTGTTATAGCTATAAAGTAATTCTGCTATATCTAAAAAGTAACGTTGCTGTACTTATAAAACTATATAATGTAACTATAAAACTCTTTGCTACTGAAACAACAAATTTCTGCTACAGTGGTGACATTTTTTTATATAGTAAAAAACGTCTCTCTTGCAGTAGAAAGGATCTTTCTTGTACCTTAAAAATCTTTTGCTGTTGGTATAAATACTTTTTCTAATAACAAAAAATGTCTCTCCTACAATAAAATTATATAGCTAGCACAAGAGGGTGCTTTCTTACCCTTAAAAAGTTTTTTTTTATTGCAGCAATTTTTTTTTTGTTTTTACCATGGATTAAAGTGCGCCTGTGTCACAAATTCGAGTGCTAGTATGGGAATCTTAAAAACTGTAAGAAATACATAATGTAAAATTTAAAGCAGTTGCACTTTTTGATTTCGACTTTGATGTATTTCTTACAATGTTCAAGGTTCCCGTACATGTACTCGAATTTGTGATACAGGCGCACTTTCATCCAGGGTAAAAACAAAATAAAATTTGCTGCAATAAAAAAGACAATTTAGGGGCTAATAAAATAGAGTATATTAAGCATGTAGTTGCTGTGAGGATAAGGTTTAAATGTAGGGTATAGGAATAAAAGGAAAAAGCTAAATGAAATAAACATTTTTTTATATAAAAAAAAATACGACAAGAACCAAATATTAATACAGGTTATGCAAAAAACGATTTATATGAACGTTATAAGTTATAACATTAAACAACAGGAACATAAAGCACCTAATAATTAACAATAATAAAAGTTTCATTTTACAAACCTTTTTTTATAAAAAATGAGGAAAAAATAATTATACTCTACCAGGCTATAAAAGAAAAAGAATTTATAGAAACTTATTTATAACATAAAATAACAAAAACAGGACTATATGCACCTAATAATAATAATAATAATAATAATAATAATAATAATAATAATAATAATAATAATAATAATAATAACAATAATAATAATAATGATACAGCACTGATACAACTATAATATGTCTTGGGAGGCAAGGTTTTCCACTATGACTCCGAACGGCTGAACAGTTAGGTTAAACAGTTGTAGCTTCTCACATTTTGCGTTTATTTTTTCTGTAAGATGATCATTCTGGAACGGAGAATGTTGATTAAGTATTTATAGTAGGGGTAATCAAAAATTCTGGAAATGAAGGACCAGGGAGAAACCAAGCGAAGTCAAGAATAAGACAACTTATCGGTGTTTGTCATTGTAACACCAATGTATGCACGACTGCAATTATTAAATTTTACTAAAAAGTTCCGACTTCAAAATGTCAAAAAAAAGTTGACACTACTACCAGTTAAGCCTCCCATTAAGCATTTAGGTCAATGATCTGCTACCTAGATCATTGATTCAGGTTACTACCGTGCGAGCAAAAATTATTTGCATCAAAGAGGGCTTGGATTAAAAAACGTAGGGCTTGGTTTAGATAAAAAAATGGTTGTCAACGATGATGGAATAACTGATTAATTGATACCGCTAAGCATTACGTCCTTAGATGCAAGGCCTTCTTTGATGCAAATAATTTTTGCTCGCACGGTATAAGGTTAGGTATGTATGTATGATTCTTAGTTCAAGCATAGCGAATAGTAGTTAATATTTACCTCTGCGTTAAAGAACAAGCTTTCTTGCACCTCACTCCTGCTTGGTCTCCATAGAACCTTTTCTGGCACTTTTAATGGTTATGGGGCTCAATAAATATAGTAACATCAGTAGTCCCTTAGCAGTAATGTCTAAAAATAATTATTTCATTAGTTTTCAATTACAATTATTATTATAAGACCTGTTTAATAGGCAAACATTTTATATACAAAATGAAACGTTTTAACTTACCAATATTTTCTTCAAGGCCGTATCCGCTGATTTTTCGTTCTTTCAACTTTGCTATTATTCCTGCACAAACTTTCTACTAGTATATTATATGACGTCAATACAATCAGGAAACCTTTTGTTAAAAACTGCCTCTCTCTAAAAATACACAAATAAATGATTTACCGAAATATGCATAAAAATAAACAAAAACAAGTATATTATGTGAAAGATTATACAAACAAAACTTACCAATTCAATGCCTGTGTTTAACTACAATAAGGACATGGAAATGGAAAGCATCAAAAAATGTTCCCAAATTTGCATTAACGTATAGTCTTCTTCTTAATTTAAAGGTGGCCTCTAAACTTTCAACTTTTCTTGTACTCCATCAAAATAATACAGCTAGCCGCAGGTCACAAACAAAAAAAAACAAATAATTTTGTAAGGCTAAGAGCCCCACCCTCTCCCTCAACTCTAAACTTAGCGAAATGATGCGCGAACGGCGCGACAACAGGCTCGGACGGGCTGAAATACTCGAAACTGGCTCTTAACGACACCGAATGGCGACACGGAAACACCCGAATACCGGATCTAATAAATTTTCTTTGCTGGGGCAGCAACATTTTTTCTCAGGATAAATAAAAATTCTTTTGAAAAAGTTTTTTGCTCTTACAATTACGTATTTTGCTATTGCGAAATATTTAAGAAAATATTTATTACCAACAGCAAAGTACTTATTAAAATCAATAGAAAGACATCAGTAAACCTTATTTTACTGCTACAAGAAAGTCAATTTGCAACTTTGGCAAATATTTTAGCTGGGATAGCCAAAAATACATCAGTAAAGTTGTTTTTGCTGGAGATTTTCTCAGTGTAGATAAGGATTTACATTTCCCACATCACATCATGTTAATATTTTTTTTTTAAAACTGACCAGAAAATATACACTTTCTGGACAATTTTTCGTCTAGAAAATAACCTTTTTCCGATCACAAGACCGGAAAAGTGACGTTAGTGACCGGAAAAGATTTTTCCGGTCCCTGTTTTTTGTTTTTCCAATCGCTCTTTGATAATACAAGCTACCTTGATTTCATTACTATGACAACAACATTTCGATGTATTGTCGAGTGACAGTTCGTTGATTTTTAATTTGTTGTTTATGTCAAACTTGTTTCGCGAGTTCGCAAATTTAACAATATGAATTCAGATTTTGGATTATCCGACACGGAAAATGAGATTTCAGAAGAAATTTTGGAAGCAGCAAGGAAAGCGACTTAAGATATATTGCCAGTAAAATCAAAAGCCCGTTACGAGAAGTCATACGACGCATTTAAAAATAATATAAAATAATTTAATGTAAGTATATCGAAGTGTCGGTCTTAAAAAAAATATTGTACGTCACGCAACCGAAAATCAGTGTTTTCCAGGTCTCTCCAAGCTTCCAGGACTCGCGTACGGCTCGCCCTGGAAATGTTTGTCTCGACCTGAAAAACACTACTTTCCGGTCTTGTAATGTAAATTACTATTACCAGGTTACCAAACAAGGTGAAGGGGCTCAATTTGCATGTTAATTTACTTCAGAATGGAAGAAAATTTGTCAACGGGTTCATTTGATATTGGTTCATGTATATGTACCAGATAATTGGTATATCTTTAAAGAAACTATATTTTACGAAAATATTATATAATTGCAGTTGTTACGAACACTAGTAGCTTATTTATGCAAAAATAAAATATAAACGGACCCATTAATTGAAAAAGTTGTAAACCAGAACAGCTTTTTTCCGCGTGTCAATTTAAAGCTCTCGAGCCCCGGGGCTATAGAGTGGCTCTAAATAATTGATGGAGCGCATTTTATACAAATGGTAGTATGAAGTTAACGCCGTTAAACGGGGGGTGAGCAAATATCAAAATGTGTCCCTGGAGTAACATCATTTTACACATACACTGTTGGAGTGTTTTTTTTCCGGAAGCGCAATTTTTAATACAGAAGACAAAAAGAGAATGAAAATAAATTGTCAGTTATTTTATATTGATGCGCCTTTCGTTAAAGGTGATTATAGAAATTGAACGTAGCAGTGGCGACGAAACAGGGGACAGAGGTATTCCCATCCCCCTGAACCGGGCGCGCCCCTTTAGGAATAGTGGTAGTAGTGACATGTTTTATTTAGTAAACAGCTACAATTAAATATTTTTTAACACATTTTTTTAGATTTATTTTTAAATTTTAAAACGCAACCTTCTTTTAACAAAAACAGACAGAAAAGTTAAACATCTTGCAATTTTTGTATCAAACATTATGTATCATTTTGTTCTTTAATTAAATGTAATTTTAAAGTTTTTTAAACAGTTTTAATGATTTTTGACATTTAATAGAATTTTCCAAATTATTATATTTTATCAAACCTTTATAAAAAATAGATTTATAAGCTATCCACATAAAAATTTTGATTAGTTTTTGTTTTATAATTATGATCGTCATAATTAAAAGAACAAAATTTTTTTAAACAATCAGGCAATCAATTATTTTTAATTTAATGTATAAAGATACATACTAAATAAAAAATTTAATTTCTGACATTCAACATCTAAATTTTTCAACATAAAATTAATTTTTGTATATTTGCCACAATTTAAAATAATCCGCATTGCCTTATTTTGTAAAATTTGTTATTTATTAAATATGTCCTCACTAGCACAATAAAAAAAGGAAGAACAATAAAGAAAATGTGGTAATATATATAATAGTATTAAATAAATTTTTTTTAGAAAACAAACTTAAATTAGAACTGATTCTTTTAAATTAACCTACTTTTCCGGCAATCTTCGATAATATAATACTTTCAAAATAATTAAAAATTTTTAATTTTTAATCAGTGATTATCCCCAAATATTTAAAACTGTTTACCAATTCCAATTTTTCACTATCAATTACAACATTTATATTTTGACAATTTAAATTATTACCCATAACCATAAATTTAATTTTTGAAATATTTAATTTTAATTTATTTACTTTTAGCCAATTTAATAATATATTTATTTAGAGTATTTAGAGAGACCATCAAAAATATTTAAAACAATAATGTAAATTAAGGTGTCATCAGCAAACATTAATAATTTACACATTTTTAAAAGTAAAGGCACATCGTTGATATATAAAATAAATAATATTGGACCTAGTATACTTCCTTGAGGAACTCCTGTATTATTTATTTTTTTATTTGAATATGTTGTTGATATTTTTGTTTTTTGTGACCTGTTACTTTGAGTGAATTGAGGGAAAGAAAAATCTTAAGTTTCAATAAACTTTGTCGGAGATATGACTTTTAAATGTTCTCAATTCACTAGTTATACCTAAATGATTTTGACAAAGTCTGTTAAAACTCTCTAATTTTCTTTTGCTCTATTCATTGTTCTGCCCAAGACAGGGCCTTTTCACTACCCCCTTGTCACCTTGACTTTCCAGTATGCTGAATTCTTGTTGGTCTTCTGACTATACATATTTTACACCTCGTGTACACCATTGAAAGCTCCATTACGGCTCAATCCCACCTATTATTTTCTCTATCGCTAACACCATCAGCATTATACTATTTACTTTGTTTTCCTGATGATGAGTGTTTCTACACTCGAAACATGTCGAATTAGTAAGAATTATTCTAGGTTCGCCTAGTTATTCTAATAAACTTGTGGAGAAAGACTTTGTGCTTTTCTTATTTCTATACATTTAACTCCACTTTGAGCATGGACTTACTTCTTCAACAGTAATTTATGTTGCTGGCGTTATCCAATTCGGGAAATGAATCATAAAATTTTCATCTTAAAGGAATTTAAAATAATTATTGTTGTAGTTTGACCTATAATGAGACTTGAAGTTAAACCATGATCACGAAACAACGATCTAGTTAATATTATCGTAATAATTGGTTTCACGACAGTTAAAAAGCACTGAAATAGGACAAAATTAAATTTAATAATAATGATGGGGCTTATAAAAACGTAAAAGCAATTCAAGGAAGATATAAAAATACGTTTCTTCGTCAATCAGGGCTTTAGCTTTAGGATTTAAAATGATTTCTTAACCAATTATTATTGCTTGTTAGTTTGCCGGAGTATTATGCCTTAGGAAACATAAAATTCGAAAAATATAGGTAGTGAGGATTTTAGAACACGCTAGTCATTTTAAAAGGTTGTTTATTTTACTTTATCTACAATCAGTTAATAATAGAGGCATAATACTTGTGATAGCAAGAGCATGATACTAAAATATATCAAAAACGTATTCAAATAAACAAATAAATAATATATGAGTTCCTTAAAGAAGTATACTAGGTCTATGGAGGACTTGAGGTAGGAGGCCGATCGCAATGCATTGGATTCGGTCCCAAATTAGAATCGGTAATTCAGCTTTACGAGTTGCCATAAGATGGCGCTTGTGTTCGAAGTGGGCTATCAAATAAATGGTTTCTTATGGACGCGATAACTATTTTTATTTAAATTAGTTCTTTAAGGAACAAATCAGGACTTTTATATGAATTTACACTTACTTTGTTATACTTATTAGTAAACTCGGCCTGTATAAAGTTCCAACGATGCTTCGTTTTTAAAATACAGGAACATTCTAGCTAGAGGGTTTTGCCTTTGGAGCTAGAAAGAGACTTATTTGGCTGAGTTTCATCTCTGAAGAAGATCCTGTTTTACACCCCGACACAAAGCAAACTCTACTTTTATAAATTGTACCAATATTCATTATAAATATGTAAATTAGTTACAATACAACGTTATTTGTCTCGTCTTGCCTTCAAACGTTCTTTGTTATTTCGAAAAATAAAATGTCAATTGTCAAAAGTAGAAGCACAGAAAAATAAAGGGTTTAAGTAAAAGTTAAAAACTATGGAGAATCTAGTTTTCCATATTAAAAACGAAGAAGAAGAAGACAACATCAGCCCACTTCGGACGCGAAAGCCATCTATCGGCCAATAGCGAACTAACCAAAAAATCGGGACATAATTTGAAAATGCTGCCATTGTCGATCGGCTTCCTACCCTATAGTTCTCCATAACTAGGTCCAATATTATTTATTTTATATACCGTGTAAGAAAAAATTATTTGCATCAAAGAGGGCTTGGATTAAAAAACGTGTGGCTTGGTTTAGATCACAATGATATGGGGACGATATATCTAACCAAATCTAGGTTAAAATTTTGTCAAATTCATATTATGACAATGACATGATATGCCAAACTAATGAGTAATAAAATAAGTAGACAAATACAAATTTATTTTTGTTGCTTACAAAATTAACAAAGTAAGAATATACAGAAAGAAAAATAAAAATAATTACATTGTTACAAAATTGGCCACCGCCATTCTCCAAGCATAAATTCACACGTTTTGCATTATTTCACGAACGTTTTCAACAAGTTCTTCTGTTCTTACAGATGGTCTTCCTGTTCCTTTATTGTGTTGTATAGAACCTAATTCCCTAAACACAGCCACGGTTCTTTTCAGGCAATGATAAAAACCCCCAGCAATAAAAGCAACGTTTGAAAAAATTAGCAATGAATCAAATTAATTGTAACGACTGTCAAAGATGACGGAATAACTGATTGATTGTTAATTCAGGTAGTTACTGACACCCAACAGGTATTAAGCTCTACGGCTAAGCCTTAAGTCCTTAGATGCAAGACCCTCTTTGATGCAAATAATTTTTGCTCACACGGTATTAACAATTATGCCTTCATTTTTAAATATCTGTAAATTACAAAAAATGTTTGCTGAGGACATGATATTCTAATTTATAATAATGTTTATAATATTTTTTATGGTCTAAATGCCCTAAATTTTGAGATAAATATATTATTGAATTGGGTGAAAGTAAATAAATTAAAATTAAATATTTCAAAGACTAAATGTACTCCTCTCATGGTTATGAGTAATAATTTAAAGTGTCAAAATAAAAATGTTGTGATTGATGGTAAAAAATTGGAATTAGTAAACGGTTTTAAATATTTAGGGATAATTTATTGATTTAAAATTAGAGTTCTTTAATTACTTTAACAGTATCATATCGATTCAAATGTAAGTTTAATTTTTAAAATTTCTGTTCTTCTTCTTCTATTTCATATTGTTTTTAGTGAGGAAATATTTAATAAATTACAAATTTTACAAAATAAGGCAACGCGGATAATTTTAAATTGTGACAAATATACAAAAATAATTTTATGCTAAAAAATTAAGAATGGTTGAATGTAAGAATTTTAATTTTTATGTAGTGTGTATATTTCATAAAATATATAAAAATAATAGTTATTTATTGTACAAGACGATAAAATTGTACTTTATCGTTGAGAGTGTTTTTTAGCATCGATACGTCAGTCGAGACGCTAATTACGCTCGAGAAGATAATGCAATTTTATCGTCGTGTGTAATACAACATTTTTTTTCTATAGCAAGACTTCAAATTCAGGTGAAAAATAAAATTTCAAAGAAAATTTCACACCTGTCATTCTAAGCCAATCACACACTTTCATTTCGACAGTTACCAATGACAACCTTCAAATTTTTCGGAAATTTTTCTCCTCCTGCCAAGCTAGGCGAACAAAATTAATAAGTGGAATTTTTTTCTTGACAGCTATCATATGATCCGAAAATCAGTATTCAGGATCAAATTTTGGTATTTAATGTTTTTATTCATTTTATAATACTAAATAAATACAAATATTTATTTACCAAATATTTCTTTCATTAAGGCTAAACATTTTTGGAATTCTGGTTCAAACTCTTCTCTTTGTAATGAAGAATAACAAGGATAATGGTTATCTTCCCTTTCCACTTCTATCAGATGTCCATGTTTAATATAATAGATGTAATATTTGGATGCAATTTTGTTCTGCTGAATTCTGGTTTTTCTTAAAAAGGATGGGATATCTTCCTTCAAAATATTCTGGATAGCTGAGAAAAGGTTTTCTTGATGGGGATTTAATTCAGTTTTCTCCATTAAACATTGCAAATACTTTAAATTTTATGAGACATATTAATGTCCCCTATTTCAGAGCAAGATTTACAAACACCGTAGGGCTTAAAATTAGTTTCTTGATTGTTTACTGCCATGATTTAATTATTGTGAACTAAGAAACACGTTTAAGAAATAACTGTCGACGTGACGTATAGCAGAGACGATTTTGACATCACAAGCCTAAGCCTACTTGACTGTGGTATCTACTATCTACCTAGATTTTAAAAATTGTTTTATCTGGCATAACTAGCCTAAACTAGACTATACTATGCTTTCCCTTTGTTTTAGTAAATGAAATGTAGCAAAAATAAATAAAAAGGATAATTTTCACTTATATTTTTTGCATTTCGTTTAACTAAACGGTGAGGAAACTTTTTTTTGAAAGTTTAAGTATTCTCATAATTATGGATAATTTCAATAAAATAATTCAAATACATTTTAGGTGTGAAATTTTCTTACCGAATCCCCCCGCGTCCTTGAATTAATATCCGGAAATTCTTCCTCGGTCACGCATTTTTCTAGAAAATATGCGTTCCTTCCAAAAAATTTCCGGAAATAATTCGAGCACTATAGGGAGATTATAAGTGAAAATTGTAACTTTTGCCACAAAAATCACAACTGTGTTGCTTTATTACTATATAGGGATATAAATTACTCTGTCAACAAAAAATGTCAAACAAATTTTACATTTTAGTTTTTGTGGAGTCTTCAGTATTTTTGCGTTATAAGAACTGAATACGAAATGTACGGAAAATAATTAACACAAGAAGAAGAAAGATAGATGTTTCTAATAATGTTAATTGTAAAATTACACTTGTTGTTAATCCTTCGAATTAATGTGTTTGAATTTGTAAATTTAATTAAATAAAAAAAGTTAAAACATTCTATCTACCCTTGCTGTTAAAGTGTTACTTTATCTACCCTTGCGGTTAAAGTGATACTTTATCTACTCAAAAGAGTTGCTATAACAACATTTTAACATCAGCTATAGAAAAAAAATAATTTATTGCTTGATAATTTAAAAAATGTTTTGTTTATTTAGTTAACTATGACCATCATAATATAATTATGAAACAAGAAATAATCAACATTTTTATGTGTTTAGAGTGCCTAAAACTAAAACATTAAGGTTTGATAGAATATAATAAATTGGAAAATTCTATTAAATCTCAAAAATCATGTTTTAAAAAAAACTTCAAAATTACATTTAATGAAAAATAAAATGATATGTACCTCGATAGTTTGCAAAATGTTTCCATTCGGTCTGTTTTTGTTTAAAAATGGCTGCGTTTTAAAATAAAAAAAAAATTGTTAAAAAAAATTTACCTAATTGTAGCTTTTTGCTAAATAAAACATGTTACTTACTTACCTACTTACTTATACATAATGGGACAATTATAACTTCTCTTTAAACACCCATCAGGGCTATTACTATGAATTCGTAATACTCATCAGATAGTCGTATTCCAACCTACCGCTGGTGTTTATAACATAAAATTCTTCATTATAACATAAAACAATTTCATTATAATTAAAAATAAGCTGCGTCGAAATATCTAACCAAAATCACTCACCGAGTCCAGGACTATCTAATGTCATTCACGTCGCGTCGCTTTGCCGTTATTATTGAAACAAGAAATGTCGATATACCTATAATGCGGAAAAAAATTTGAGTCAAAAATTGAATTTATAACTAAAAGATTACTATTATTATGGTTGTGCATTTTGTAGCGTCTTGGATTTTTGAAGTAGGTTTCATTTTTGGAGCACCAAAATTTACATCGACCAATGAGGACCGAGCATTATCGTTTATTAAATTTGACAACATCGCCACAGATCACCTTTCACCGCAATGTCAACTTGAAATTTCAAATATTAATCCAGTGGCGGCGTGGCATACGAAAAAAAGAAATTGGTAAATTTACTCGCTTATAACAATGCGACATTTAACACATCCTGTATGTCTATGTGTCCGGCCCCATTTATTACTGATACATATATTTTTAAAAACGTCCCTTCAAGTTATTTTACCGTCATCCATAATAAATTTCGAAAATGCCGCCTCCATAAAAACCAAGCAATAAAAAAGTTATCTTAAAAACTTTAATTCAAATCCACCGCTCGCTCTGTTCTAAAAAATCTCAGCGGGCTTAAATAAATAAAAGTTTTAGTGGGTAGCGGGCCTTCAGAGTCGAGTACTAAACTTTAATATTGTTTTATTTGCCGGCCTCTCACGGGTCAAGTGCTAACTAAATTAGTTTCTAGATCCGATTTGTATTCCGGTATTGCCTACGTTTTGTTATTGCCTAGGGAATTGCTACTTTTCAGTAAGAAATTGCCAGTCAAACCATTCTTTCCTTGTTCTTTTGTGTTTTTTTTTCTTGTGGGGATGGAGGACCGATATATAAAATTTTAATGAAAACTCAAGGAATTTTTTTTATTAGATCCTATTGTGTGTGTTTAAATGGAGCCAGAGGTTAACGTTAAATGAGCCAATATAATGCCTACCTACTATTTCCAGTTTTATAATACTTATATCAACTGTATAAAGGGAAATACTTTTCACCCTAAAATTTGGTTTGTTCGGGTTTGTTCGGGTTTGTTAATAATAAGACAGATAGAGAGATACGGTAAACCACAACAAATGTATCTCCCTCTCTTACTAGCTCTGAAGGAATTTTACGCCTTGGCCAGACCCCCAAATCAGGTTGCCATTGGCGGATTTTCGCTTGCTTTATGTTGTCTAGCCGGCTAATACCAATCGGGTTACTTCGTCTTTACTTCCGCTACCGGATACCAGTTGGCAGCTGTTTTTAGATATGGTTTTTTCGGTCACCATATTAACTTTAAAATATATTTCTATCATCATTTAATTATTGTTATAGGTTAGGTCGGTATGTTGATATTATAATAATTATTGGGAAAGAAAGAAAAAACCTAAAATCATCCTCCACAAAATTTAATAGAATAAAAAATTTCTAGGTGTCTCTACATGTTTCGAACGTGGAAACGTTCATCATCAGGAGACAGAAAATGTATTTAGTGCTGATGTTTTTAGCAGAAGAGAAAATGGTGTAGAACCTTAATGGAGCTTTTATGGAATTAAAAATTGATGTATAGAAGAGACATAATAATATGAAGAAAATTGATTAAGGTTAAACAATGAGTATGTTAAAAAAGTTATTAAAGGGGGTCTAAACCAACCAAATAAACTGAGGAAGAAGAAAAAAACCTTCCTGAAAAGAAGGTGTCGAGGATTATTTAAAAATTTTCATAAAACTTTTCGAGTTTATGTCAGTAAGACATTATAAGAATAAAATTGTAATATCACCATCTATAAAAAATAGAAATTGAAATTAAAGTCAAATAGTGACGAATTAAAAAAAAATTTTGAAATATTTTTTTGAATAAAAAGTAAGTACTTACAAAATTGCATTGCAAAAAGTGTTTTGTGGGGTAATGAGGATTAAAGCTCAGTAACCCCACCGGAAGTAAACAACCTTTTGACTTTCTTAAAAAAAATGGTCAACTTATCCATTATTGGTTTTAAATTAACCGCTCGCGGGGTGGATTACTGAGCTCCTCAGTACCCCACAAAACACTTAATGCAATTTTGTAAGTACCTACTTACTTTTTATTCAAAAAAATATTCCAACAAATTTTTTTAATTCTTCACTCTTTGACTTTAATTTCAATTTCTATTTTTTACAGATGGTGATATTACAATTTTATCCTTATAATATCTTACTGACATAAACTTGAAAAGTTTTATAAAAATTTTTAAATAATCCTCGACACCTTCTTTCAGAAAGGTTTTTTTCTTCTTCCCCAGTTTATTAGGTTGGTTTAGACCCCCTTTAATAACTTTTTAACATACTCAGGATGGTTTAACCTTCATCAATTTTCTTCATATTATGTCTCTTCTACACATCAATTTTTTAATTCCATAAAAGCTTCATTAAGGTTCTACACCATTTTTTCTTCTGCTAAAAACATCAGCACTAAATAAATTTTCTGTCTCCTGATGATGAACGTTTCTACGTTCGAAACATGTAGAGACCCCTAGAGAATTTTTATTATTACATTTTGTGGAGGAAGACTTTAGGTTTTTTCTTTCTTTCCCATATTTTCAACTAGGGCTGGGCGATATTGAAATTCCAATATCGAATATCGATATTGAAAAAAAATATCGATATAGTCGATATATCGATAATATCGATGTATCGATATTTTATTTTTTAAATATCGTTATTTGATATAAGTATCGATAATATATATTATCGATAAAACATAAAAATATCTATTATAAATACAGTGTCACCAGTAAAGTTCGCATATATGATTTTTTTTATTTATAGCTTTATTCAAAATTTGACTTTGGCATCAAGTTTTGCTTCGATCGAAATGAAAATTAAGCAAAAAAATAGTAGTCACGTGATTCGCATTATCTGTCAAATTTAAATTTTTTTCCAAAAACAATTCAAAAATCGAAAAAAAGTTATTAGAAAAAGTTTTTCTAAATGCAGTTTTTAGCCCACATGCAAAATTTCAGCTGCATAAGATAATTTTGATTTTTTACCTATATTTTGTAAATTGCACCACTTTTGCAAAATAAAACTCGACGCAACCTACATAAAAGTTCTCAGTTTTGACAAGGCTTTATTTCAGATACCTTTTCTTTAAAGTAGCGCCATATTAAATGTGTGTTTTTTTATAAAAACGTTATTATGGCATAGCTTATAGGTAATAATAAATTATAATATAGGGGTTTTAAATTAAATCGTTGAAAATAGATAAACTTTACGTTGTTATACTAAAACTTATTTTCCACTTAAAAAACACTTTACTGAAGACACTGTGTTCGTTTTGTCTTAATATTAACGTGTATTACTTTCAGACACAAACTACGTGTTCAAAAATACTTATTTTATGAAGTTACCTTATACAGGGTCAAAAACAAATAAACTTTGCATCACATGCGACCAAATTTTAATAGCCCAATTTTGATTTTGTAGAAAAACACACATTCAATATGGCGCTACTTTAAAGAAAATGTATCTGAAATAAAGCATTGTCAAAACTAAGAACTTTTATATAGGTTGCGTTGAGTCTTATTTTGCAAAAGTGGTGCAATTTACAATATATAGCTAAAAACAAAATTATCTTATGCAGCTGAAATTTTGGGCTAGAAACTGCATTTAAAATAACTCTTTTCGATATTTTCAAAAACAACCCCACTTTTGAATTATTTTTTGAAAAAAATTTAAATATAATGCGAATCACGTGACTACTATTTTTTGCTTAATTTTCATCTCGAGCGAAGCAGAACTTGATGCCAAAGTCAAATTTTGAATAAAGTTATTAATAACAAAAAATCCCATATGATGCGGAATTTACTGGTAACACTGTATATCAATATTGTCTTATGTGCCCTGTAAAACTCCGTACCTTCATTTCAAGGGGAGACTCTAATTATGAAAACATTTTATTTTTTAAATATCATTTATTGATGGGCTATTTCTTCAAATTAATAACACTGGCCGACAATTTTTTTTTTGTTATAACACAAAGCTAAATAGCATCTTGTGGTAGAATGGACCTATCCAAATACGAAAATGAGAAAATAAAAGTTGTAACACGTAACGTTTTCTTGTTACATTTATAGTACCACATTTAATGTTACAATATTTAATATCTAGTGAAAAAATTATTTAAGAATTTTCTAACTGTGTATATCGACTATATTTAAATTTTTACACCTACTAAAGATACCTTACATCTAAGAAAAACACAAACATTACAAATATTTACTGAACACACTAATTAAATTTTATTTTTTCCTTTTATGAGGGGTCATATCTACTCTTTTCAAAAACCAACAGTAATCACCCATCATGGCTGGATCCCATCGTCCTTGATAGCAAATTTCCATTGTCCTGATATCCTGGTGCAACCTTTCACCATGCTCGTCACTGACAGCTCCCAAATTTTCAGGAAAAAATGATAGATGGGAATGGAGGAAGTGAATTTTTAATGACATTCGGGCACCAAGCGATTTGTAGGAATCTAAAAGTTCATCAACTAACTGTTGATAGTTTGCATCCATATTGTTGCCCAAAAATCCCCTTACTATACTAACAAATGAGTTCCATGCTCTGAGTTCCTGCCTGGTAAGCTTCTCTGTAAAGTTGACATCGTTCAGCAATTTTCTGATTTGTGGCCCAATAAAAATGCCTTCCTTTAATTTAGCATCACTTAACTGGGGAAAAACATGTCTTAGGTATTTGAATCCATTACCGTCTTTATTCATAGCTTTCACAAAGTTTTTCATCAGCCCAAGTTTAATGTGAAGAGGAGGCAGAAGGACTTTTTTGGGGTCTACAAGAGGTGCAAACTTAACATTGTGAGATCCCGGCTGAAATTTACTTCTTTGTGGCCAATCTTTTATTACATAATGCTGATCTACTGCACGATTGTCCCACAAACAAAGAAAACAGCAATATTTTGTAAATCCCCCCTAAAGTCCTACTAAAATTCCTACAGTTCAGGTAATTTTGCTGTTATAAAATGCATCCATTTTAACCGTCCCCTAATTAAATTGACTACCTGTTAATATAAAACGATTCTTATTAAGCTATTCAAAAATGGTATGTATTGGGGCTTTCCGAATATTTTTTCTATTATTAGAAGGGTATTTCCATTTTAAAAATAAGGAGCTGACCTGTGTTAGAAAAATCTTGTCGGCCAGTGTAATTACTGTTTTATCGATTTTCTTAGCAAAGTCACAACTTTTTTTTAATCCTAGAGTTATATTCTTAAAAATATAAAATAAATGTCGACTTGAAATACAATGGCGAGTGAACATCTCATCATAATGCCGTATTAAAAATCACGAAACATCCTTCTATACGAACAAATCGATAATGACAAGCAATTGCCCGTACATAAAGTTAATAATTTAGCATTAAGAAGTTGCCTTCGCAGTTTTCCAACTGCTCATTAAATGTAATTATTTTCTTTGCGAGATCATGCCTCCGTTGGCTTCAACCAATGATAGCTTCTCAACCGAGCCGATGCAAAAAGGCTCTCACGTCAAACTGCTAATTAAATTAATAGCAGACATCTTTTGAATATAGTCGGGAATAAATGTGTATAATATGTACGTGCTCGTATAGGATATTTATTTATTTAAAATCTCTGTGCCTTACCTACATAATTTATGAATATTATGGGATCCTCACAAAACTTAAAATAACTTTTAAATGTTCTTAAAATACCTTTATTCTTAATTAGGAATTAAAATCTTCGTATGTGCATTGGCGGATCTATAACTTCGCTAGGGGGGGGGGGGGGACATGTCCTAAATGGTAAAATGTTACTCCAACAGCACTGCTTATATTTATTAAGCAAGAGAAAACTTACAAATAAAACTATGAACGCACAAAACGTAAGTTCTATGTAAAGGCTGTCTTACGGAGATCGTCCATTAGGATATATCGGAGAGTAATGCAATTTGAATCCTGCAAATTTGAGTATAAGGGTTTTCCGAGACGCGCTCTTCAAATGAAATAACAGCGACCATATTATGCGATTTCCTCCCAAAAGTTGTTTCAAAAATGTTAATTTTAAATGGAGGACCCTGTATCATTTTTAGTATTGAAAATACTATTGGGATCGCTTTTATGCAAACTTTGCCTTGGTGTCGCGGTGTCGATCTGTCGCGACCCAACACCGCAATATCTCGAGCGGTCTTGTAACATAATACTCTGATAATACTTGGTAAATATAAATATGAATAACAGCGTAAAGTCGGCAAGTAAATAATGTTTTTCTACTGACGTTTTATAATAACCTCTTTTCGATTGTCATTATGGTTTTTTAATAACCTCCTTTTAAGCGCAGCGTGCTTAAAAAACTTTTAAGCACGTTACCAGGAGCAACGTGCTTAAAAGTAACGCAGGTCATTATTTACAATTAAAACGTAACCACAGACTAGGTATAATTTAATATTTTTTGGCAAGTGTCAATGAAACATAGGTAATAAAATGTTAGTAAAATTAAGTTTTTTATTATAAAACCTCAGTAGAAAAAATATTGTATACAATTCGTTACCAAACAATGTCTTTTAGTCACTTTGACTTCACGTCGCGTGCCTAAAAGACACTCATTTCGCAACTTATTGTATAAATAGCTATTAGTTTTAGTTTGTGTTTTAAAGAATGCCATAATAATTTTGTTAAAAAGTGTTTTATTGAGATAAGTTATATAATTATGTATATTTGTGTTTTGAAGAGTGCCATAATAATTTTGTTAAATAAGGTAAGTTTACGTTATTTAAATCGGAATATTATATCGAAGAAAAAGAGTGGGAGGCAAAAAGTGGGAGCACAATAATTGCATAAACAGGGTCCGCCCAAATTTGGTTAACAAATGGGATAATTTTTTTATTATTGATTTCTCAGAAAATGTTATTGTACATAAAAGTTTTGCATCTTGAGTAAATCATTTTGACGTATTCAAATCTTCTGTGGCATATACAGGGTGAATAGAAAATAGAAAAATATGACTCGGCAAGTAAATAATTTTTAGTTTGTGTTTTAAAGAATCCCATAATAACTTTGTTAAAAAGTGTTTTATTGAGATAAGTTATATAATTATGTATATTTGTGTTTTGAAGACTGCCATAATAATTTTGTTAAATAAAGTAAGTTCATGTTATTTAAATCGGAATATTATATCGAAAAAAAAAAAAGAGTGGGAGGCAAAAAGTGGGAGCACAATAATTGCATATACAGGGTCCGCCTAAATTTGGTTAACAAATGGGATAATTTTTTTATTATTGATTTCTCAGAAAATGTTATTGTACATAAAAGTTTTGCATCTGGAGTAAATCATTTTGACGTATTCAAATCTTCTGTGGCATATACAGGGTGAATATAAAATAGAAAAATATGACGTCAGTGACTCAAAATTTTTTAAAAATTTAAAAACTGAAACAGCCATATTAAAGAACTAATAAATCCAAGATAAAAAGTTAACTATAGTTTTTTTCTAGTGCTAATAGTTTTGAAGAAAAGTCAAGTTAAAAATCAAATTTTTGCTCTTATTGAATTTTTACACTTTTCATATTAAATTTACATATTAACTGTTAATATGGCTGTTTCAGTTTTTAAATTTTAAAAAAATTTTGAGTCACTGACGTCATATTTTTCTATTTTATATTCACCCTATATATGCCACAGAAGATTTGAATACGTCAAAATGATTTACTCAAGATGCAAAACTTTTATGTAGAATTTTCTGATAAATCAATAATAAAAAATTATCCCATTTGGTAACCAAATTTGGGCGGACCCTGTAGAATTCAAGAACATTTTTTAAACTTTTACAAAATACAAATTAAAATGTGGGCTTTAATTATTTTTAAAATTTTTTGTCACTGACGTAATATTTTTCTATTTTATATTCACCCTGTATATGCCACAGAAGATTTGAATACGTCAAAATGATTTACTCAAGATGCAAAACTTTTATGTAGAATAAAATTTTCTGATAAATCAATAATAAAAAATTATCCCATTTGGTAACCAAATTTGGGCGGACCCTGTAGAATTCAAGAACAGTTTTTAAACTTTTACAAAATACAAATTAAAATGTGGGCTTTAATTATTTTTAAAATTTTTTGTCACTGACGTAATATTTTTCTATTTTATATTCACCCTGTATATGCCACAGAAGATTTGAATACGTCAAAATGATTTACTCAAGATGCAAAACTTTTATGTAGAATAAAATTTTCTGAGAAATCAATAATAAAAAATTATCCCATTTGTTAACCAAATTTGGGCGGACCCTGTAGAATTAAAGAACATTTTTTAAACTTTTACAAATACAAATTAGAATGTGGGGTTTAATTACATCACATAGGATATTAAAATTTTAAAGCTGTGTCAGGTATTTTCAATACATAGGATGCTTGCGTAAGGTGCAAGATCTGTGAATTTTTTTGTGTTATTTTCTTCAATTCCAATAACTTTATTTAAAAGTTTTCGTATCGTACTCTAACCGTTTAAACAATTAGTTTTCTCAAATTTTTGACTACTTACAGGGTGTCGCCTAAAACGGAAAATATGTTCAATAACTCTTACAATAATTAATTTATCTTTTTTTTTATTTAGATACCGTGGTTTGGTGAGCCACCCAAGTTGTGTGCTTCATCTATGAGAATATTCCTGTATAGTGATAAGAAGACGTGCAGTGGAAAGATAGTGTATAAAACAAGGACAAGGATATTTCTAGTTTCGTAGGAGTTAGTAGGCGAATGTTGATAAGAAATAATTGTTTGTAATTGGTTGGGATAAAGGGTTCCCCTTCTAATATAGTACATCCAGGGAAATCATCTCTTTTATTAAGGTGCAAAATTATTGCTGACATAGCAAAACGGAACCCCTTCTTCCAGTTGATAAGGGTTGCAAAACTGTATAAAAACTCGAAGGAACACTTACTCAGTGAGTTGTAACAATTATTCAAGTGTAAGGGTAACCTCTGCCCGTTTGTCTATTCAGTTTAAAGTCAAGACTAAAATTCAACAATTTTTGAAGTCATATGAAGAGTTCTGCACCAGAACCAGTCTTTCTGGCATGTCTGGCAGTTGCAGCCATATTCACTTTTATGATACTATTTTTAGTTTTAAAAATTTACTAATGTTTAGTTTAGTTAGAAAGTAAAAGTCTAAGCCATCAAGATCGTCCGGTAAATATCAACGAGTCTAAATCCCCTCCGAGGTTACATAATCTAAAAATTTCCCTGCTCTGGGCTCATCTGCAAGGTAAAAACTGAACTCCACAAATAATTAATTGTATAATTTTCTGTTTCAGAATATGACGGGAAAAGCGTAAGAAGAATAGCAAGTGATCTGAAGCTAACATGACAAAAGCTTTAGAAGCTTATAGAAGCTTTTTAGCTATTTAAAAAAAAATTTCCTTTCTCCTTATAGGTACACTGAGGAAAATGATATAATACAACAGGTTTGTTAAGATATAGATTGTATTGATAGCTTATTTTGCATTAACCCATATTAAATAAATTGCTATTGTATCAAACCCGTCTTACAGTGTTATATCACAGAATATAATATAACTATACCTATAAAAATATTCTGTGGTTATATCAATTCCAAATTTGGCAGAACAGTGTTTTTATTGTTAGTAATCAGTAGCTCCATTAGCAGCACAGTCTTGTTGAATAATGAACTACTTTTAATACAGCAACTTTGTTAAGAAATAAACTATATATTTTCAATGCGACGCATTTTGATCCCAATAAAGCGCTTTCTCTACAATTAAGAAAGCGTCCGCAAAAACGAATTGTATCCGTTAGAAACTATAATTCACCTGGGCGGGGGGCAATCGGCAATCGCCGCACACCGTATAGTATTAGTTTTAACGTTTTTGTTGCGTAGGTCACATCGTTGTTCGAAGTTTTCTAACTGTCCTGTCTGAATTTGAGTTCTATTGATCGTACCAATACCTGTTTCAATTAATTTATTTTTACTTTGTATTTAAGTTTTTTTAAACTTTGTATGACTGATAAAGCAATAGAAAATTCTTATTTCGCCCGACAAATTAATAGTATTGGATTTTATAATTTATGGATGAATTTTACCATCTCAGTAAACCATGTTGCATAAATAGATAATTATATGCGATGTTAAACGATAAGAACAAAATTACACTAGAAGCTATTTAAATTTTTAAGAACTATATAGTATTGATTTTTACTGGTAAGTAGGTATATGTTTTATTAACCGTAGCAAGCAAATATTATTATGAATACTATTAAATTTCATTATACAACTACCCAGTCGGAACTAACACAGTATATAAAACCAGATAGAACTTGATAAGTACTGTGAGTATTCAGAGCAATAATGGCTATAAACCACTCTATGGTAGCATTAAGCTAGCAGCTCACTAGAGTCACTAGGACGGCTCGCAACAGTCTTTCAAGCAGAGGTGTTTGTCATCTTAATGACGGCCAGTATGGCAGAGGTCAGAGACTGCGAAGAGCGTGCGGTAATATGCTCCGACAGCCAAGCTGCCCTAAAAGCCATCTGTAAACCAAGAGTCACAACCAACCTTGTCAGCGAATGTGTCGATGCCCTGGAGAGACTCTCGAGGAGGAAAGAGGTAAACCTGGTCTGGGTCCCAGGCAGGACACCAAGGGGTTTAGGGTAACGAGATGGCAGACGAACTTGCCAGACGTGGAGCAGAGACCCCATTCCTTGGACCAGAACCGGCTATAGGAATAACAAAAAAGCAGGTAGGATCCGCACTCAACGAGTATGGACTGAACGTCGCTCTAAGGAGCAATGGCGGAAGATCCAAGGGTGCAGACAAGCTAAGGACTTTATAGCATGGCCGAGCAAAGCTAAGCTAGATTGGATTCTAAATAGAAGAAGATGTGTCCTAAATCCCTTGATTGAGATACTGACAGGACACTGCAAGCTGAGGAAGCACTGATTGGTGTCGAAGACGACCCAATCTGTGACGGATGCCTGGAGGAGGAAGAGACCCCGCTGCATTTTCTGGGTACCTGCGAGGCCCTGGGAAGACTCAGGCACCAGGTTCTGGGATCAGCGGCTCTCCAGAAGGAAGAAATCACGGCCCTAGCCTGGAGCGACATACTCAACTTCATAAAGAGGTCGGGACGCTTTGGCGGGGGCCAAGGTGGATAGTGTGATTGGGGGAAGACTCTGGGGTAGGCAAAAAGGATCTCGGTTGGTCTACTTGCCAGGTTTTTGGAACCTCCCCCTACTACTATACTACTAGCAGCTATTTCCTAATGGCTAAATTACTGTGATATTATCAGTACACAACGGTCTAGCAATTTTCGTTGTCTTACAGTAGGAAAGCGCGTTGCTGTCACATATAGTATTAAACAGTTCTATAAAGAGTAGGTATGTGAATTCTTATAAGGAATAGAAGGCTTTTTTCTCAGTGTGGCGGCTGACCCTATTTAGTATGATAGTACATTTTCAGAGACAGAAACGTTTGGTATTTATATGATATTCTCGCCCAACTGGCAACCGATATATAGACGGTAGGTAACCTTTCATCGTCCAATTTACAAGCTATATTTCCTCCAAAATATAAAATAATACGATAAACATTTTGAAACTAACCAACTTAACCTAAATAATAAATCATAATATTCGCTAAGTTAACAGAACTTAACAAGTGCTATAAAATTATACTAAAGGCAAATCCATTAACTGAACCAACTAAATTTTATCGCCCCAAGTTCGTATCTGGACAATATAAAGTCCCCAACTTAATTGAAGTTAAAAAGGGTTGCATAAATATTTGATAAGGATTTAAAAACTTTCTGTTGACTTTACACAGTTCCTAAACGTTATTGGAGTCTGGGCCAACCCTACAGCTGGCTAATTATTAAAATGGGAACGACAATGACTCCAAAGAGAGGGGATTAAAGTTTAAAAAGACGATGGGGGAGACTGATTAACTGGAAGTTGCACAGGTACCCTTATTGACTTCTATTAAAGCTATCTTGAAGACTTTTTTTTTGTTGACAGTATATTATAATGTAAATAGGGGAAGGTCGCCTTTGATGGCATACGTCCCATGATGGCATACCACAGGCATCTTTGGAATAAACCGGTTTTGCATCATTCCGCATAGTTAGACGGGCGCGCGTATTGACCGCAGGGTTGTCATTGCTGGGGAAATTTCCCTAAATCTGGGGAAAATCTGCAATCAGTAGGGAAAAAGGGAAATTTTCTATAATTTCGGGAATTTTTATTCTTCTTTAATTTTGTGATATTTGTAAAAAATATATTAAGCAATCACTTACAAAAATTTTTAGAAATCGATTGACTTATGGCAAAAACTCTATCTTTTCTAAGTCCAATACACTATTAGCAACTCAGAATCTGAAGCAGGTCGAATTTACTATAAACCTTACTCTCAAGATATACAACAAGAAACTCGGTAAATCCCAGGCCTCCGTTCGCTGCAGTGTTGCCAATCGGCGGACTTTAGTCCGATTTTCCGACTTTTTTTTAAGGCTATGGACTTTTGTCGGACTTTGAAACTATTTCGGACTTTTCGGACTTCTTGATACCTGACAAAAATATGCTAAATGCACAAATTTGGAAATAAAATCGGCAGGTAACTTATTGTTTATTTACCAAGTGTTGGGTTGTCTTATTACTTATTACAGTAACTTTTTATTATTGTTTTTTTTTGTTATTAAAAAAAAGTAAATGTTTATAGAGTTATCAGTCTTTTTCATTATATAATATACCTCCAACAGTAAAAAATAAATATCACTTATGGCGAATGCGCCAGACGAAGCATTTTCATTTCGACGCGGACTAAATCGGACTTTTTCGTGCCACTGGGCGGACCCTTTCACCTAATGTCATTGGCAACACTGGTTCGCTGATATTTTAAGGGGAATCACACACAAGGCGTTAATTTTAGTAATTCAAATAAGTAATAGCTTTGACCAGTTTATTTTCTATTTAGGTATCTTATATTAAATGTATTATTGTTTACTGTTGAATAAAAAATGTATTATTTTGAATAAAAAATTAACCATAAGTGGCTTATTTATAGAAAAAATTTTATTAATAAATAGGGATATGTTTTTTTTTCAAGTATCTTTTTTCTTCGTTTTTAAATTAAAAGATCTGGGGAAAATCTGGGGAATTTTTAAGAAATTATTTAGGGAAAAAAAAATTTTTGACCTGGCAACACTGATTGACCGTTCAGTTGTGAGTCGAATTTCAGTCTTGACGGACGTTTTTATTAAGTGCCGAAGTAATATTAGCCAATTTTTAAACAAAAAAATTATTAGGTTAGGTGCATTAAATTAGAATGCACGATTTTTTTCCGATAAGTATAGGATATAGCTGATGTTACTTTGCTACAGTGGCGGATCCAGAAATACTCCTAAGGGGGGGCCCGTATGCAAAAAATCAAAATAAATCAGTATATTTATATTTTATTGTGAAAAACGTAACACAAATTTTTGTAACAGGTAAACAAAAAAGAATTTTCAATGTTTCAATGGGCTTTAGGGGGGGCCCGGGCCCCATTGGCCCCCCCTAGATCCGCCACTGCTTTGCTATGATTATTTTAAATCTAAGTTGTGGTTTAAATTTTTTATAATTTATTTACTAGAAGTGTGACATATTCCTAAGATGGCATATCCGTTGGTTTCCTATGATGGCATACCTTTAAATACATATAAATATGTATGGCATCATAGGCGTCATATTCAAAACGGCGCTACTTTTACTTTTGTTTTAGATATGTCACTACTTATATGCTTTTTAAAGTTTTTTAATATGTCTTTAGATTGCACTTTCCTGATAATTATCTTTTTAAAAGTTTTAAACATGTTTTTTTACTAAAAAAATAGTTTTTGTATATTTTTAAAGTTTTATAATGAATATTTAAAGTAGTAACAAATATTTTAACATGGTTAAATGGGTTAAAACCTTTGAACTAAAAAAATATTTTAGGTGGTAAAAAAAGGGGCCATCATAGACGACCTTCCCCTACCTATAAATATATAGCTTACTAAAGTCAGATCCGGTCTTATCGTGTGGGTCTTACTATTTAACAAAGACATAGGTACTTTCAATTTTTTTTTGTTTTATTGCGTTTGATCATAGTACTATCCAAATAAAATCCGTAAGACAAATATATATTATGACTATGGAGGGCTTTAGGTTAGGAGACCGATCGCAATACATTGGTTTCGGGCAAAGTTTTGGATCGGTAAAGCAGCTTTAAAAATGGCCGTCAGGGGGCATGTGTTCCTTTAAATCTGTAAAATGCATGGGTTCTTATGGGATAATCAACTGTTTTATTGAATTTAGTTAACTAAAACCCTCTACAGGCTGAGATATGTATATATTATATCTAATAAAGCTTATTTTATTAATTATTGGATAAAAATACCGCTGACGTCATCAAAACCTGTAAAAAGTCAAACACTTGACGATCACTGCGCCGCGACCGGGAAACAGCGAACTAACTACTAAACAGGGACGTAAATTTAAAGAACAGCCATTTTCGATCGGACTCCTTCCTAAAGCCCTCCATAATTATGACAGAGTTATGCAGTTTTGACATGAAAGAAAAGGATATGTATTTAATTTTCAGCGATTCACAAAAGTTTGTATATACCTGCCACCTTCGTCTTGATTTAAAGATGTTAGTTTTGTGACTTTGACAATTAATTTAATGTGACAATGTGGACGATAAAAAGCAATTTTCTTGTTTTTTTGCTTCCCAAGCAAAAAAAAATGGTGCTTAATTTCTCTTTCGGGAATGAAAGAAAAAGTGAAAATTCGCTAACCAGTATGCATGCAGGAAACCGTAGCAAAAGCACTGGGAATTAGTTTATAAGGACTGCATGTGCAGAAAATTTTATTGTGCTTGAAAGAAAGGATAATATAATACCGAAGAATACTAAAAAATGTAAACGAATAAAGCCAAAGACTGAAGATTTGAGCGAAAATATTAAAATGGGAGTTCGAAACGTGATTTATGATTTATACAGATCAAAAACCAATGTAACTCTTCCAGTTTTAAGAGAAAATTTAAAAATTCGAGGTGTTTTGGAAATCGGACTTAAAACATTATCAAAATTAATAAAAAACTTGGGTTTTCGCTATAAAAAATACTGTAACCGGAGATTTTTATGTGAGCAGCCGCAGATAGTGAGTCAGCGTAGCGTGTTCAGTTTTTAAAAAAATATACGGAAAATTACAAATCAAAATTTAGAAAACTACCTAGTATTCTTAGACGAAACATGAATATTTTCAAATGGAAGTGGTTCAAAATCTTGGCAAGATGATTCTGTGAAAAGCGGAAAAGAAAAAAGGGATGTGCATGCATGGCACGGGAAAGCGGTTCATTATTTTACATGCCGGTTCTGTAACAGGATATGTTCCAGGTGCAAGACTGCAAGCTTAATTTTTCCTTCCACATCAAAAAGTGCTGACTAACATGACAATATGAATTGCGAAATATTTGAAAAATGGCTAAAAGCTCAATTAATCCTAAATTTAGATGAGCCGTCTTTAATTATTGTATTAGACAATGAATCATATCATTTAAGAATTTTAAATAAACAACCTCATTCATCCGAACTCCTATCATCCTATATATCAATGGCAAAGTCTCTCAAATCACCCAAAATATACGTTGTAGATGAAATATTGCGTGAATATGACCATGCATGAGGTTGCTACGACTGCCGCGATATCATTGCCAGTTTAATGCGATAGAATTAATATGGGCTTGGGCAAAATCTTTTTATGAAAAATATGTAGGTGGTGGTCTTAAATCCTCGCAAGTAGAGATAGTTTGGCAAGATTCGTTGGATCATATTAGGCAGGACTGGCGCTGGAAGAAATCGGTGGAACATACAGAAAAATTAATAAGGAATTGGTGGGATCGAGAACAAGTAAGTATTAGATGTCGAAGTAGCGCCGATGATGAGTGTCCATTCGAGGACGACTCAGATGATGAGGACTTTTCAGAATTTTTAAGTGAAGATGACAGTTTTTTTTAGTCTATAATTATAAGCGGTTTTCTTTGTTCACATTTTTAGTATTCTTCGGTATACTTATTATATTATGCTTTCTTTTATGCAGTGGCGTATTTAGGGGGGGGGGGTCCGAGGGGTCTGGACCCCCCCATGGGCTCAACATTAAAAAAAACTCAGAACAGATCAGATGCCTTGTTGCATTTAATGTAGACAGGGTGAACTGAACCTCGCCCGATAACAAAATGTAATAATTTTCTATTTTACAATTTTTGAATAAAGACCTTTATTATTATTATTATTAAATAAAATTATTAAAAAATTGAAATGATGTTCACTTAGTTTTGTAATTTTTTTGCAAACTAGAACTATTAGCAATACTTTGTTTTTACAAATAATTAAGTAACTGTGTCACAGATAACAAAACAACATGGCCAAACTTGGCAAAAAAAAATGGCAAAAATAACTTGAAAACCAATCATTTTCGGAATCGGTCATATTATGTAGAAATATATATTTTTAAACATAAATATTTAAAAAAATATATATTCCCATTATTGCGTTTATATTTAAATATTTCCTAATTTCTTCCTTTTTTGGGTTCAGCTATCAAAACATGGAAATTATAAATTTTGATAGTTCAAAATAGGGCGTGGCACCGAAAATTTTTTCGCCTGCGGCGCTTTTTTAAAGAAAGAAAGAAAGAAAGAAAGAAAGAAAGAAAGAAAGAAAGAAAGAAAGAAAGAAAGAAAGAAAGAAAGAAAGAAAGAAAGAAAGAAAGAAAGAAAGAAAGAAAGAAAGAAAGAAAGAAAGAAAGATGAAACGAAAGGTATAGACCCCCCCCCCGTGGCAATATTCTAAATACGCCACTGCTTTTATGGACAATTTTCGGTACAATCCTTAAATTGATTACCAGTGCTTTGACTACTATTTTCTACTTATTGGTTGACAAATTACCTACCATTTTTTCTTTTTATTTCTTGAAATAGTTAATCGGATTAAATTCCATTGTATTTTTAGGTTAGGTAATTTTATTACTAAAATAAATTACACTGTTTATTATTGTCGTTTTTAATAAATAGATTTAGTAGATATACTATTTACAGGGATGGCGAACCAATGGCTCGCGTGCCATTGATGGCACGCGACATAAAATTTTGGGCACGCCAAGCACCGATCACAAAGTTTACTATATATGAATTATTATATTACGAGTTTGACGGCACGTCTATGGCCTCATTCATCATTTCTTTAAAAAAATGGCACGTTAATACATAAAGGTTCGCCACCCCTGTACTATTATGTACATAATTTTTCCAAAAATAATAATATTATATGTGGCTATCTTCACGAGATTTAAAATAATAAAACTATAGGGAAAAGAAAAGCATAAAGTCTTTCTCCACAATTTTAATTCAATAGCTAGGCTAGAATCGACATGTTTCGAGTGTAGAAACACTCATCATCAGGAAATTGAAGCAAATATAATGAACAGCTGATGTTGTTAGCAAAAGAGAAAATAGAATAAAATTAAAGGTGGAACTAATCCATAATGGAGCTTTCAATGGCACGCATGGGGAGTGAAAAAACTTTTGTAGTCAAACGACGGAAAATATATCAGCACGCTGAAAGGTCAAGGACCAGTGAAAAGCCACTGTGGGTGGGAAATGAAGAGAAGAAACAGAGCGTATCAAATAAAGGACTTTGTAGAAATCAGTTCAAGTGTGTGTGATAAAAACATTTTAGTTTGATTCAACTATGTCGAAGAGGTGTGAAAGACGTCAAATATGAGGGGGAGAGAAAGAAAAAATATGTTTTTTACATTCTCTAAATGAAAGCAATTGCGATGAAATTGTATCAGCGATATCTTCTAGATATTGAAGATGCAGGGCTTGACTCATATCGTAAATATCCTTACCAGAAAGAGAAGGATCTCGTAGAACGTTGGGGAACAAAACGCGAAAATAAGAACAAATTTTGTAAAGACCAGAACTTCGATTTTTTAATTGAGCTGTAATTATGTTTATAGTTTTAAAAAACACATTTATTCTAAACCAATCATCGCTTGTTTGAACTTGATAATGGTTATTAATCATCAAAAATTATTTTTGGTCTTGATATCCTTTTGTTTTCGAATTCAGAAGTAGTTCCCCATTAGCCAAAACAACAGAGTTCCATTTTAATTAGGTACATCAAAATTATTTCTCATTTGATTTATGATTTCAGTGGCGGTGGTAAACATTTTAGACGCAGCTTCAATATTTTTTGTAAAAGTTTTGTCAATGCATCAATATTCTTTAACATTTTATTTTGAAAAACCATAAGAAAAACGGTTTCAAATTTTCCCAATTGTTTTATTAAAGACTTTGCTTCATTAACTTCCGCTTTATTTGTAGAGATGAAAATTATTTTTGCCAGTGTTTTTAAAATATCCACATAATAATATCTAAAACGAAGAGCTTCTAATGCATCGTGTCTCTTTGACCATCGGGTGTCAATTTTTAAAAGTTATTTTGGGATTAGTAACACTTTGCAAAAGTGCCCACCGTTTAATGCTTTGTCCAAAAAAAACATAGACACTTTCAACTAAATCGTAGAAATTCCTAATTTCTCTTATCCAAGTTCAATAATCGCCGACACAAACACCGCCCTTTAAACTAAATGCCGGTATTGCGAATTGCGGTTTAATAAAAACAATAATAAAAAAAATAAAGGCCGTTTTATGTGATTATTTCAGTTACTATCTATAAAAGTATTGAGTAGAGTAGTTTTGCGGATACGTTTCCGGAGTATTGCATTTTTTTTTCTATAAGAACATTTTATTTTGCATTTTTATGTTTTTGTGGCTCCGCTCCCGGGCCCTTTTTTAGCCCGGGCCCGTGTGCATTGAACACCGGTAGTTCCACCACTAAATGTAGAGCAATCTAGGCACAATTCGATTCTAAACGATAGTCGAAAATCTATACCTATATCAAATTTTTCCTATCATGTTTTATTGGAAAACGTTACGAAAATACCTAGTAGGTAGGTACTTAGACTTAGGTACCTACCTACCTAACCAAAATTATTTATATTATCATCAATTAAATAATGTAACTAAAACACAAAAATATAAACCTAATTTTCAAATAATATAATAGGTTCATCTGGAACTTTTAAAGTTAATGTAATTATAAAAGAGTAATTCATTTATTAAACAGTTGAGCAAGCATAATTGGACAGCGATTCTAGGAAAATCAAAATGGCTCCGACGAGAAACAAAAGCAAAGAGGTTTGCCTTAAAAAAATGACAATTAATTCTTGAAACAAAACACTTGACTTGCTTGCTTTTGCTTGAAATGAACCGTTCGGTATAATTTGCCCGCTGTTTCTGCGCGTTGGGTTATTGTTTAAATAGTTACACTAAATTGCAACCTACAGTAAAACAATTCTTTTCGGGTTGTCCACAGATAGAGTTTGGATGAGAAAACACTTTTTTATTAGAAGGTATAGAAGAAAAAGGCATTCTTTATAAAAACTGTTGAAATTATATACGGTCTTTTTAGTATTTTGAATGTTTTTGTGCGTTCCTAATTTAAGTGTCATATTTTAGGGACCCTTTTCTGTAAAATACATTAAGCAGACCCATATGTTGCCTTTAGCTTTGGGTCGATTTCGTAGAAAGTAGCTTTCTAGTTTTCTATGATACTTGTAGCCATTATTAGTAAAGTTAGTCGTTTAAGATTCCGTACACTGTTAAAAGAAAAGAATCAAATTTAACTTTTTTTTTATGTCCCAGAAAGTCCACTCCCGTTTTTTTGTCAATTTAACTAAAACCGCTTCAGTCAATCAGTAACTCATAAAATATGTTATTACTATTTTGACATTAATCTGATTTTATTGTGCAGTAAAAATTGCAACTTAATTAGTTAATTTGACACATTTTTTATGTTAGTATTAACTTCTTTTAAAATTTTAACTAAAAAAGATATTGATAATGATTATAAACTTTATCAAAGTTACTAGTATTTGATTCATTTGAACCGTAAAAGAATTGCATGTTAATTTTAGTTAGCTGTTATGTTAAAACGACTTCCAGAAAAGTTTGTTCTTAAAATCTGATTTTTACTAAACACAAAAGAGTTAAAATAACTATACATATTAAGTTAAATTTGATTTATTTTAATTGATTATACATTTTTTTGATTCTCATGTCCAGGGTTTCTAACAGTGTAACGAGTGTCAACTGTGTTGACCACGGCTCTCGAGACTCCGTTTTCTGTAACAAGTATATTCTACTCTTTAAAATATAATTACACTGTTTTACAACAAGTGTTGAATTTCATTTCAAAACTTCAACAAAATCGCGTGCTGAAACTAAAATATCGAATATCAGATTTGCGATTACTATAGGGTTCGTCCCGCCTCGCTAACATCTCGCAAGATGTTTTCTCGTCTCGTCTAGCGAGAATATCGTAATTTCTCGTTCTCCCATTATGAAGTCATAAAAAAAATTTTGCAAAAGCTCCAGGTGCATATAGGATAGGTATGGGTTTTTATTATTACCATTACTTATAATAGTAAGTAAACATTAACTTTTGCGCCATTTTCAAATGTAAATAAGTAGGTATTCAAATTTTGTCCAGTATTTATCATTTTCTTAACGAACATGCACGAAGTGACCAGCTAGACAATCTGAACATCTCTCAACCGTCGTCGGAAAATAATTTATTTTTGTCATCTCCCGAGTTAATAACGAATCAAAAATGCTGAAGTGCTATTGAGGTACCTATACGGCTATACTTAATGAGTTAATGAACAAACCCAATAACCTCTCCCCCCTTCCCTTACGGTGCCACGGTACAGAAACGCTTTTTTTTTCTGACACAGGTACTTAAACTCCATCAGGGGTACATATTTTTGGGAGTGCTATATAACATTTAAGGGGGCTTAGCCCCCCTCCCCGCCCCTACCTACCAACCTACCTATTAGGTAAGTACAGGTGGGTACTTCATCATTGCCATCCTCTGCATGAAAAGTTGCTATTTTGTCCTTAGGTTGATTTTATATTTTTCTCTTACTTTATTTCCTATATCTAATCTTCGTTTTTAAAATTTCATTGTACGTTTCTGTTTTCAATATTTTCTGGTGTGTTATCTTGAGTATATAAGTGGTTTCTTATCCCATAATCACTGTATTAATTAGTACTAAAAAATTAGTGACTTAGCAGACTAAACTAAATATTAAATTAAATGACAAAAATATCTAAGTATAGGTATATTTTCAGCTGTTGACTTTGAGGTTATACTGGTGATTTAAATGAAAAGCATTCATTAAAAAACATCTATATGATCAGTGTGTTAGCAGGTTAAAGATTACGTACCTATATACCTACCTACCTTCCCACCGATATTATTGTTTAGGTTCATTCGGGTATGTGCGTTTATGTTACAGAAGATTTGTGTATAATACTCACAGACATCAGTAAGGTATTCTAAATAACTAGAACTATGACTTAAAAAAAAATAATTTTTAAGGCCGGCGTATCATATTATTTTAAGTATTATAAAATCATTTATAATGATATAACTCGTAAAGTACATCTGGAAGTAGGTATATCGTCTTGGATGTAATTTATTTTAATAAAACCTCATTATTGAATACCTGAAAGGTCTATAGGGTGACATATTTACAATTTTAAGAATGTCACTTGTTTACGATTTATTTTGCATATAAAGGTTGTCCTAGTTATCAAGAGCAGGTAAGTCCACCCCGTATTCGATAAGTTTATGGTATTTGAAATTGGTATACTCCAACTTGCGTACGTCCAATTTGCGCACAAGGATTATTTCTTCCAACTTGCGTACATGGGTAGGTAGGTCCCGCGAACCAGGTAAAACTGCAAGAGTACATTATTCCAACTTGCGTACATACACAGGGTTTTAAACGGACCGTAACAATACGCCATCTCCAATCGGTTCTAAAAGGTGTATTGGCAACCGGTTTGTTCGTTGTTATCAGAGCATGTCTTTAGTTTGTTTATAACCTTCTAATATTTGTGTAAGTATGTACGCAAGTCGGAATAATGTACTTTTGCAGTTTTACCTGGTTCGCGGGATGGGTAGGTACCATCATTACCCATGTACGCAAGTTGGAAGAAATAAATCCTTGTACGCAAGTTGGACGTACGCAAGTTGGATATATTCATATAGGTTAGGTACCCTTCTTAATTATTGACCCCAGGGCCCAGCATGGTGCAATTATAAACTAAAGAGTGAATTTAACAATTGCAAACTTCCCTTTAAAAATGTCAGCCTGTTAACATTTAATGGCGAATTGTGAGACCTTATGTATATACCTACCTATACAGTAGGTATAGTGAATACCTATACTACCTCTAGGTATAATAAGTTTAATACGTTAATAGGTATTGGATTAGACCCAAAGTTATAGCAGGTATTCAGAATTTATAGAATGGTAGACGTAAAGAAATAGAAAAATATTTTTTGGATTATACAAAAATATTTTTCTAAAATAGACTGTGTGATATAGTATAATGAAATTTCAACCTTAATTTTTATAGCAGCTATAAATGGTCTAACTCCTGAATTGCATGCAGGACCCTGTATAATTCATACACGCACGACCATAAAAATGGCATTGCTCTGGTGGCATTTAACGGGTTGCTCAGTGCTCTTTCCTTAACAGATATAAATCTGGTATCACTGGATGGCTAAAAGTAGAAACGCTTTTGGTGTTATAATTAGGGGTGTGCAACAAAATCGATTATTCGATTAGAGATAATTTTTTTATCGATTAATCGAAAAATCGATTAATAATTATTAATCGAAAAAAAAACTAATTTTTGATTAATCAAAAAAAACTATGAAAATTTTTTTTCGATTAATCGATTATTCGAAAAAAATTTTTTTTCGATTAATCGATTATTCGAAAAAAATTTTTTTCGATTAATCGATTATTCGAAAAAAAAATAATTTTACGATTTTTTGATTAATCGATTATTAAGCAGGTAATCGAAAAAAAAAACCGATTTTTCCATTACCAAAAAAAATTATTTTTCGATTAATCGATTAATTAGGTATTCGAAAAAAATTTACGATGTTTTGATTAATCGATTAATAATCGAAAAAAACGATTCTTTGATTAATTAATTGACCAAAATACTTTTTCGATTATTCGAAAATATAGGTATGTTTTTGGATGATTGAAGTTGCTAGTTACTTATTATTGCTGTAAGTCTCTATATATTTATTAGCAACCCTATTAGGTAGGTACCCTAAAAATCAGTTTAAAAAATATTATAGCATATTATTGCAAGACGATCAATGAAATAATTTGAACCAAGTTTCAATCTGTGCGCCTTTCATAAAATTAATATTCTTAACGACCTAATATTTGAGTCGACTTTTTGATTTATTGTTTGATTCAAATCAATCGATTATTTTTGATTAATCAAAAATAATCTATTGTTCTGGAGTAATCGACTATTTTCAATTAAGTAATCGGTTATTTTTGATTAATGGATTATTTTTAATTTTCGATTAATCGATTATCTTCGATTAATCGATTATTTTCGATTAATAGGATATAACTAACTATTTTCGATTAATCGATTATTTTTGATTAATCTTTTTTTTTTGATAAATCGATTATTTTCGATTAATCTCGATTACTTATTTCAAAGAATCGAAAATCGATTATCTTTTTCGGTAATCGCACAGCTCTAGTTATAATATACCTAGATTATTTTTAAATTTGGGTAGTAAATAATTCCTAAAAATACACTCTTTTGCTGCTTACAAATTTATATAGTATAGGTATACCTACCTACTTAGTTAGTTATAAGAACACAAAATTTTAAATATGGGAGACGTAAAGTTAAGATATAATCAAAATAATAGTGTTAAAGTAGTTATACTAATCAATTATTGATGAAAAGGGACAACTTAAAAAAATAAGGAATGGTATGTCGTACCCTAAGATATAGTGCCTATATTAGTCCCAACAATAGGCTTTGTTTCTACTAAGTACTACAAATTTTATACGCTTATTGTTAAACAACACAGTTAACACTAAGTATAATAATACAGTAAGTATCTACATATTTATTATACTAAGTGTACGTGCATTCATTTCGTTGTTGCCGAGCAAGAAACAGCGAACGAACGCAGCAAACCGCTTACCTGATCCCCAAAAAAATTAACAGAAAGATATTCAATTTAGTTCGAATCAGTTTAATCCAATGGGAAATGGGATGGGTGGAGCTAAAACAGGCAATCTGGCCAATGATTGGATCCGTGTTAACTACGTTGTTGATGCCATGGCAACCGCTTAGTTGGTGGCTAGTGTTCGGCTGACATTCGTTCGAGTTGGCTGAAAGAAGCGCATCGCTCCCTCGCTTAAATGGTGTTTTGGTCCTCCGTGTTCGACCGACACCGATTAGTTAATAGAACAATCCTTTTTAAACAACTCGCAATTAATTTATTGTAAATGCCTAATTAATTGTCGTGTAGTGTTAAATGCGGGAAAATTACTTTGAGTTATTACAAGTTCATTTAAGTAAGAGACGTATTTAAAATAAAAGACAATGTCCGATCACGAGTTGACAGAAGAGGATCACGAAATAAACATCATGGACACGGACTCTCGATTGTCACATAGTGACGCAAGTGATGCCCGAAGTTTACGAAGTCACTGTAGTAGTCCCGACCACGATTCGTTATTGCATACATCGACGAAAAATACATTACCCTTTAGTATATCAAATTTGTTAGGAAAAAACTTTGACCAAAAACCGGAATCGGACTCTGTAGGGACACTTTATCAAAGTCCGGCCGGGATATTTCAACACAGAGGTGTGTTAAGTGGGCTTATGCCATCCGGTTTTTATGGACACGGTGTACTGCGTGTACCGGCACACCGTCCCCTTGGAGGTCCGGGCAGTCCGCCGGGAGCGACAGTGTTTAATCCATGGACGCTTAGTTTAGACCCAGTGCTTCAAAGATCAGCTGCAGCTGCTGCTTTTGCATCACAAGTTGTAAAAGATAGACTTGCAGGTAAGTTATTACCTAAAGGTTATGCATAAGTATTTATTATCAAGTAGATACCTATATATAGACCCAGAGATTTTAATACTATATACCTAGGTATCATTTATGCGTATAGTACTAATAAACACAATTAAATATAGGGTACCTACCTATTTTCTATTCAAGTCTATTGTTTTAATTTAAGTAATACAATTATTTAAGCCTACCCGGTACAAAAAGTTATAAATTTTTCATAACATAAGGATGTATGATTTACCTATTACCTATACCGATCATGCTGTGAGCGTACATCAGATATTTACTTTTTACCGTTTAATTTTTATGGTTGTATGTATAGTTATATTGAGTATGATAGGATTGATAAGTAGGTGGAATACCTAGGTAAAATTCTAGAAAAATTAGACTGAGACAGTGAACAATCTGAATTGACAGTATTTTTAAATTGCTTAAAAACCTACTTATGTTACTATACCTTAGTATTTAAAAGATACTTTTACAAACACATAATAACAAGTAGGTAAAGTCTGTTCAATGACCGCTGACCGTTACATCATATTCTCCATATTTGCGGTACGTTGTAAATTAATTCAGTCAGTTTGACTTACCGGTGGTAAAGGATATGATTTTTCTTGGGGTTGATATAATAATTAAAATTAAATCGTATACTTTTTGTCTAGGGCATCAGTAATGACAACACAACAAAACACATTTTTTTAATAATTAAAATAAATTATCTCCTCAAGGATCATCATCGTCAGATTCGTCCAAGTTAATAATAACAGGAAGAGTATCTGAAGCATCGATAAACCTTTCCCGTACATTAGCTAGGTATACTCGTCAGTCAAAGTTAAATTATTATCTTTCAAATTTTAAAGAAAATCTGGAACCAACTTATTGATTATTATTTCTTAAAGTAAAATGTTAAACACAAAAGTTATAAGGGATTTTTAAAGTCTATATATACAATATTAGAATAATAAAGAAATAAGTGTATATATGTCGTGGGCTGATAGTGAAATTCGTCATTTCATGAAAAGCCTAAGTTACTTCATGAAGCGTCAGCAGATTGTGTAAAAACATGAAATTACGCGATCTGCCGCGTCACTTCATGAAAATACCTTGACGTTTCGGCGTATTATGTATAACACAATCTGCCTAACGATGTCATGTCAGTCGGCAGATTGTGTAATTCCGCCTAAAAGGTATATTGGCAACTGGTTTGTTCGTTATTCCCCAGAGCATTTTTTTTTTAATTAAACTTTTTCAACTAATATTATTTTATAAAAATAAAAAAATGCTCTGACAAACCCGAACAAACCAGTTGCCAATATACCTTTTAGACGGAATTACACAATATGCCTTGTTTTTGTGGCATTTCATGAAGTGACGATATTTAAAATTAGGCAGATTGTGTTAAACATAATACGCCGAAACGTCAAGGTCTCTTCATGAAGTGACGCGGCAGATCGTGTATATTCATGTTTTTACACAATCTGCCGACGCTTCATGAAGTGACTAGGCTTTTCATGAAATGACGGATTTCACTATCAGCCTACGACATATACATAGGACAAGCCAAAAAGTCGTAGAAAAACGACAATGGAATTTTTTTTTACCTTGTATAATAATAATAATATGTTTAAGTTCGTTTCAAAATTGTAAAATAAATGTAGGTAGGTACCTATATCACACACATACCTACTTAAACATAATATTATCTATCTTTACCGTTTTGAGATATCGACTTACACTGAGGAAAAGCCTATTATTCTATAAGTATAATAATTCACATACTCATTAAATAATTGTTTAATACTATATGTGACAGCAACGAGCTTTCCTACTGTAAGAACACGAAAATTGCTAGACCGTTGTGTAGTAAAGTATTTTTCACAATAAATGATTGACTCTCTTTAACTACCTGGAACGTTTTGCAAGAGCTCGGCCATAAAAATGCAAATAAACTGTCGGTCAGGGTCGGATTATAATTTGTAATTATAGCAGGTAATATTTAACTATCTTGTGCTTGCGATAACATCTTTCAGTCTTTGTGTTTATTAAATAATAGATTATTAATAACAATTTAACACCTAATTATTAAATATCTAAAGTCCTACCCTGTAGTGTATTTGCTTGTTGATTGTGTATAACAATGGGATTAAACCGGTAGTTTTATTGCAGTCAATAAGTCGATACCATTTAGGGTGAAAAATACTTTACCTAATAATATCACGGTAATAGGAAATAGTAGTTATTGCTACCGTAGAATGGTTTACAGCCATTATTGCTCTGATGAATATTCACAGTAATTATAAAGTTCAATTGGGGGTGTAATCTGGTTTTATATACTGTATTAGTTCCGACTGGCAGTTGTAATAAAACTTGACATTAATCATAATATTATTTGCTTGCTACGGTGAATAAATATATAATAAATACTTACCGCTAAAAATCAAAACTGTAGTTCTCAAAAATTTAAATAGCATCTACTTCGTATGATATTTGTTCTTGTCGTTTAACATTGCATAATAATATGATTATCTATTATGCAACATGGTTTACTGAGATGGTAAAATTCGTCCGTAGAGATTATAAAGTCCAATACTAATGATGAGTTGTGCGAAATGAGAATATTCTATGGCTTTACCTGACATGCAAAGTTTAAAAAAGCTTAAATACGAAGTAAAAATAAATTAATTGAAACAGGTAAGTATTGGTTCGATCAATAAAATTCAAATTCAGACAGGACAGCTAGAAGATTCGGAACAACGATGTGGCATGCGCAACAAATACGTTAAAACTAACAATAGGTACAGCGTGCGGCGATTGCCGATCGCTACGAATCCCCGTCAATGTCTTGTGGATTATAGGTTCTAACGAATACAATTCCTATTTGGGGACGCTGTTCTGCTTTCTTAATTGTAGAGAAAGCGCTTTACGGGAAATGAAATGCGTCGCATTGAGAAGAAACAATTTATTTTTTAACAAAATTGCTGTCTTAAAAGTTGTTCATTATTCAACCAGACTGTGCTGCCAATGGAACTGATTAATACATATAAAAACACTGTTCTAGCAAATCTGGAATTGATATAATACTGAAGCGGGTTTGATACACTAGCAATTTATTTAATATGGGTTAATATAGATTCAAAATAAGCTATGAACACAAACTATGTTGTAAGTATTAAGTATATTATTTTTTTTTATTTTACTGAAAGTATGAATATTTATTTTCTAATAATTTAGATACTTATGTAGCGATGTGATACCTATACATTTTTTTGTTGGAATTTTGAACTTAAACATAAAGTAATATAAGTTGGCTTAGATAAAGGGTTTTCAATGAAAATAAATAAATTTGTTTTTCTACGACTTTTTGACTTATCTTTTCTTTAATTTAATAGACTTTATAAACCTTTAAAACTTTTGTTGTATTTGACATTTTTTGTTAACTATTTCAACACACATTAATCATCACTGTTGGAACTTGGAATTGTCTTCATCAATTTATTTGACAACTTTGTCACATTTTTAATATTTTAACTATACCTACTCCGTATACTTAGGTATCTTTTATTATACCTTCGGTTCTCCACGATGCATCTTTGCTTTTGTACTGATCCGTATATTATATTGACACACCAAAATTGTCCATAATAATTGCCAGTCAATAAATTGAAAAAGGCTTTTTACCATAAAACACATGAATAATAAAGCAGCCATTATTGTGAACACGTATCTAATAAGTAGTCAAAGGCAAGTTCATTATTAAAATTGTTTTCAAAGCATTATAATCAGTATAACACAACTGAACACATAGGCTTTCAATTTAATACATGTAATGTAATTTTCCTCAATGTTACTGGAATAAATTTATTGCCTCTATGCCAAATATGACAAGTTGAATACCTATATAAACGGTTTATTAGTATTGATCGTTTCGAACGTTGGGCATTAATACAATAAAATGGAAATTTTTACGCTGAATAAACTGGTAACCAACGAAAACGATTCATTAGAGTTTTTATTTAAAAAAACGGCTTAAATTCTCACAGAGTCACTTACTATACTTATACATACGCGTGCACACAGATAATATACACAACTAGGTAAAGAAATGTTCAAAATATGTATACCGTTGGCTTTTACGGAATATTCCACATTTGCCACGGCAATAAAAAAGTGCTGTTTCGCCACGCATAATTTCCATATTTTCTAACGAGTGCTGTTTTGCCATGTATACTTTTTTTCTTACCTGCCTAGATTTTATACCTTTTCTTGCAAAACTATCTTAGAAATATACATAAGTTAAGTATTAAAATATTTATTTTTATATACCATGTATTGGTTCTCATAATTTTTAATTTGAAGAAGATAATAAACATTATCGAAAGCTTGGCTAAGTTAAAATAGTTATTTACATTACTAGATGCGAAAGTTAATTTTTTGGTGTGAGGAGGTTTTTGAATTGCCGAGGCAAAGCCGAGGTGATTTAATACCTCCGACCACCAAAAAAGGCTTTCGAATCGTATATTGTATTAAATTTTTTCTACTACTGTTCTCTGATCAATATATTATTAAGTAATAAACTTTGATTTTATTCAAATTAAAATGATAAAATAATTTTTTTTTCACCTATAAAATAATCCATGACAACTAGTTATTTGAGTATTGTTGACAACTAGTTATTTGAGTACTGTCAGTTTGATTTTTTTGTCCTGGCACCGAAAGTATTATACTTTCGTAGCTAGCAACCCACTTTCGTAGCTAGCAACGGATAATATTCAAGTAACTGTAACATTTACTTTCGTTTTCTTTCGTGTTGCTAGGGCCCGAAAGTTAATTTATTTATACAGTAGTAGAAAATAGTATATTGTTGTATTAGGAGTAAAAGCGATACTTTTCTGACGAGTCTGTAGGTTTGCCGGACGAACAAAGTGAGTCCGGCAATTACGGACGAGTCATAAGAAGTTGCTTTTACTCCGAATAAAACATACTTTTTTTTCTTCAGACGTTGTTTAAATATGAAAACACAAAGATACAAAATGTTTTAATTGTTTTATTTAAAAATTTTAAGTTTTGAGAAGGGGCTAGCGTTACTATGGATTTATTATTATATTGTTTGATAGCGACGTGCCATTCGATTTGACAAGTGTCAGCATTCATTATTGCGTAACTTTATTTACTTTTACTTCCGCTGCTATTGAAAAGCAACCGCCTTCTGACGAAAAAGTAGAACTTTAACGTCAAAAAATTAGTAGAAAAACGTCAAGTTTATTGACGTTTGAAGAAAAAAGTATTTTTATTTAAGAAGCCCACATCAGGACCGATACCCCAAGACAACCTAGTCTATAATAATAGCAGTAAAAAAAGATGAAAATTGTTTCACATGTTCTTTTATTTAAATTTGACATTTGTACAAATAATAAATCTAATTTAATTTGACAACATATTTAAGCTTATTTATGCACTCAGAAATATCAATTTCATTATTTATAAGTTAATCTACAGTGCCTTTAATTATAAAATCAATATTAATATTGTGTTTGGCTCTCTTTTTTGTAGTTATATTAAAATTTACTTGATCAATAATGAATGCATAATACTGACTATCATTATTTAAATGGTACCTATATATGTTGTAGGCTAATGGAAGTTTTAGGCAAATGGCATTTGTCTAGGCAAATGCTATATGCATTCCGTCTAAAAGGTATATCGGCAACCGGTTTGTTCGTTGTTAGCAGAGCATTTTTTTTAAATCCAATTAATTTCATAATATTTCATAAAGTGATAATTAAATTTTTAAAAAATGCTCTGGGTAACAACGAACAAACCGGTTGCCGATATACCTTTTGATATAGCATTTGCCTAAGACTACCATTAGCCTACGGCATATACACTAGTTCACAGATGTTGGGACTATATTTCCCAACAGCACGATTGAGACGATTATGCCAACCTTCCCAAGCATTGGTGGTACGATGGCTTTCATTAAAACACGACCACATATCACCGATAATGTCATTTGCTAACCATTGGTTTACAAAATAATCGTTGAATTCTTCAATTCTTAAATAATAATATTGGCATGGGTATTATGCCCAGAACGTGTGTACACAATGGGATTGACCCAGGTAGCCTCACTGCCGTAATCGACGGAAGGACGAGTGGCGAATCTGCACTGACGAGTTAGGGTATTTAATTACCATGGCAAAACGCTACTAAAACAGGTAAATTTCCTTTTCGTGGCGAAACAGAACGTGGCGAACCAGGAAATTACCGGCTTTTACTGCCATAAATTAACTACCTGATTGAACCCCATTGTGTTGGTCCCGACATCTTTAAACTACAATAAATGGGCGCGTGAATTTTGTTTTTATGTGTATACATATTCTCTTATTTCAAGATTATTTATTCGTGTTGATATACCTACACAACACTTACATACGTCAAAAATCCAATAAAACAAATACAATCATATGTCTAAAATACATATAAAATACACAAGAAAATACATTATAAAACAATACTACATTCAATAAATGATTTATAAAGGAGACAAATTATTGGAAAATCAAAAAATATAATTATTTTATAATTCTATACAAATAATATTTTACCTATTCTATATTCAGTTCTGTCTCACTATCACTATTATTTTCATCTAAAACTAAACTAATTATTAAGGGTTGAACACTATCACTAAGAATCAGATAAGAGTTTTCCACCTTAATTACGTGTTGCAGACAATTCTTCCAACTGTCCGTAGAAATATTATTTACATGTTTTTGTAGTAATTCCACCACAGATGTACTTAATGTGGGAGTAGTATAGTAAGTTTATCACACACATATTCTTTTTCAATATGAAAAGCATTTAATACTTCAAGAAGTTCTCTTTTTTTGTAAGATTCTTCAAAAAATATATCATTATTTAACATATAATTTTGAATATCTGTCTTGGTGCTGTTGGAATTTTGTCTGATGACTGTGATAACTAGCATTATCCATTACAATAACCCCCCCCCCCTCCCATTTCCAGTAAAATGAGAAAAAACAAAATTCGATCATTAGGTACACTTAAACAAACTTTTCTAAGCAAATATTTCTTTCAACTAGGTACTTATCAAAAATATTGATAATTTGTTGAAAAGAATTTATTGGTATTTAATAACAAATTTTATGTGTTTATTGTGAAAAAATTAATTAAATCAATGTCATTAAGACATAGTCAAAGTTAGTAGGGTAAAAATAGGGGTTTTCACCCCCTATTTTACCTTCCCCCTATAATTGTTATATTTAAGATTAGTAATTAATAATTGTTATTGTTATGAACACATATTTCATTGATATAGGATATGAACCCATATTATAATAATTATTATTAAACATTTCCTATAACAATGACAAATACCTTTTAAAGTTCAAGTTTAAGTTCAAATTAGTTTTAGTATTTATAAAGACTGATTAGATATAGAAAACTAGTCTTAAGTCATAAGTCAGTAATACGATATAGATAGTGATAGATAGTCTTAGTATAGAGGCTGTATACACCCTAAATGTAGTACTAAATAAATACTACCTTTTTTATAAGTGCCTCTAATCTTCTCTATCACCAATACCCGATAGTTCTACTATATGGCGATCCTGCCAGTCCAGTTCTACTACATGGGTTCATATACTATATTTGGCTGGTTGTAACGACCAAAATCGGTCGTTAGGTTCTATTTAAATTTTACCTCTACTATAATATTGTTCTAGCTTTCATATCAATATTGTTATTAGTCTTTATGGGATAAATTTTGAAATTCGCCATTCCGACATCATTTAAAAAGAGTTGTTCAATAAAACATTACCTTTTATTAGTAAATAACTTTCGTTCTCTGTTAAGAAAATAGTGAATTCCGCCAAGAAAACTAGCGGGAACCGCCTTTTAAGTAAGTAAAGAATCCTATAGAATCGATTTAACCTGGCTTCGTATGTAAATAAAGCCGATTTTAAGGGTTAGGTTACCAGATAGACTCTCATACTCTCAACACTTTTAAGCTAGAAAACTGTTAATTATGATTCTAAATCTTTGTGCAAGCCAGTATGGAATATATAAATATTTTGATTGCATTGAGGAAAATGATCTAATTCAACAGGTTTGCTAAGACATAGTTTGTATTGATAGCTTATTTTTTATTAACCCCTATTAAATAAATGGCTAGTGTATCAAACCCGATTTAGTCAATCAATTCCAGATTTGCTAGAACAGTGTTTTTATTGGTAGTAATCAGTTTCATTAGCAGCACAGTCTTGTTGAATAATGAATTACTTTTAATAAGTACAGCGTTTTTGTTAAGAAAGAAATTGTATCTTCTCAATGCGACGCATTTTGTTCCCAGTAAAGCGCTTTCTCTACCATTAAGAAAGCATAATAGGGTAACCACAAACGAATTATTGTATCCGTTAGTACCTATAATCCACAAGACGTTGGTGGGGGTTCGTAGCGATCGGCAACCGCCGCGCGCCGTAGTGTTAATGGTACCTAACGTATTTACACCTTTAACTGTTAATTTAGTATGCTTTTAAATTTAAACAACTGATTTGTGTTGGATTAACACCAACTTTTATCGACATTTTTTTTTTCAGTAAAGTTCATTTTTTTGGACGCACTGTATATCTTGATTCCCAACGATATATATATAAAGTAAATGTATATACAAATAAATAAACATAATAATAATAAATAATGTACCTTGGAATACGGTTAGGTAGGTTTCGATTGATTATAAAATATTTTTCCTACGATCACCTACGAAAATGACAATAACAACACGGTTAACTTGTCTAGAAAGTGCCAAATATCACACGCGTGTTGTAAAAAAATATTTCAACACGAGTGTGGAAATACCAAGCACACTAAGATATTAAATTTAAACAGGTGTCAATTTGACGACAAAACTATTTATTAAACATAACAAACTTACGGGACACGTGGAGTGAATTGGGGTGCTGGGTGGTGTAAAGTACACTAGGGCATTACTGCAAATTTTTCGTTATTTTTGGGAACCGAAGAGTACTTATTTATGATAAAAATAATATTATCAAAAAGGGAAAATAATAATATGTCAGGCAACCTACCAACTGTCATGTTTCATGTTTACATGTCAACTCACAGAAAAGTTCTGTTCTGTTCTGTTCGAGGATTGCGATGGCCTCTAGCTTTTCAGCCTCCAGCCAAGAAAAATAAAGGGTTTATCTCCACTGAGTTGAACCACAGAAAAAAAAAGGGGCAACTATAGAGCATAGAGCAGAAATAGAATACCCTAAGAAATACCGATTTATAATTTTGCCATTATCTCGGATATTTAATTTTATTGGTGTAAGTGAAAGTGCTTTATGTAAGTAAATTTATTTTAGCAATATTCAAAACAAATCAAATATAGACAGAACTTTTATAATTAGCAAGCTATCGATATTTAAGTCCATCTCTATTTTTCAATAATGTTGAGGTTTAATAATGCATAAAATAAAACTATAGCCAAATTCGAGCTATGAACCAAACAGAATTGGTTTTAACTACGATTTTCATATGTGGTTATTCAAAATAGATGGTGGGAGTAGTTATAATAACGTCACAGGTCTCGACCATTTGAATCCGCTCAAATGAAATGGTTTTAACCACAAAACACTTTAACTTTAACCTTAGTTTTGCAGATGTGTTTTGATTTGATGTTGATTTTTGTTAATCGAGATCAAATCATACTACATAATAGTCGAGATGAGAATAATAATTGTAAACACAGAACTATTTGGTAAAGGTTTCTTTTTTCCTCTCCGTAAATGTTTGAAGATGAGAGTTGCTGACCTGCGACGTTTGTTATTATGTGCAGAAACGGAAGGGATTTTTGATGAAGATTTTGACCGTTTATGCGAATTTAAAAATGTCAAATTTTATCAACCGCGGTTCGACAACTGCTCCGGAGTAAGGTTAAAACCACAAAATTAATGGTGACAACCTGACAACTTTGGCGTAAATCAGCTGATTCATGACGTCACGGAAACATAACCGAGATATCTACCAAGGTCGCTCGAACGTAATGGTTAATACCAATCTGAAAAATGGTATAAATCAATATGTTTGGTTTATCGCTCGAATTTGGCTTATTATAAAAAATAAATAAATAAATAAGTTAGTGAAGTGTCTAGTTAGGTTCTACTCAGTAAATGATTGTACTGTCTACTAACCCCTAAATCCCTTCTTTTTAGTAAATGTCACTCCTATCCTATGTTGTAATTGTCAATACTAAACCCTTGACCCTTAAAATAGCAGCTAAGAAAAGGGCAAATACACAAATCAGAGACTCATATTAAGCAGTCCAAACCGCATTGTACGCAAAGAAGAAAAGTCAGTGGTCGTGATATGGTACAGACCAGACAACATCACGATCAACCCTAATGTGCTGGCAAATTGCCCCCAGGGAGCAGAGACATTAAGAACAAGACAATGTTGAGGTTATGTTTTGTGTTTGTGTTTTGTTTTTGTATGTATATTTAGGTATATTATTGTTTTATTTTTAAAGAATGCAAGCAGCTAAAAAATCAGAAACGAAATTTATTCACTGTACATAGATACTAGGTATGATGTGCGTAAGCAAATAGGAGAAAAAGTTATTATTTTTATTTAAATCTAGGTAAGTTAAAATTTGTAAGTAGGCATTGTTTTATTTTGTTTTAATATAGACGCTTCTGTTGGAATCCGCCTTGAAATTTGTTTTGCATTTATTGCGTTTGTACTTTGTCAATTTCTTTAACACAATGGTGTACAAACTATTAAAAACCAAACAAACTCTTTTTGATTATTTTGTATGGTCGTAGGAAAAATTGTGTACATTACTCGTGTGAAAGTGATTTTCTCACACTCGGAGAATTTCCGCACTCGGCTGACGCCTCGTGCTAAATATCTCCTCGCTTGGAAATTGCCACTTTCAACACTTGTTATGTAATATACTATTAAAACACATTATGGGGTTACCGTCTTTACTGCCTGTTAGTATCTAATTCTAAATTACAATGGTTTCGGATGCAAGCTGCGCTATCACAATTATTTAGGTTATATTTTTATGTAACAAGAACATAAAGTGATACCTTTTTTTAACGAATGGAAGGTTTGACAGCGCACGCCTGAGACGAGTGCGGTAAACCCATTAATTAAAAACGTAGATATTAATTTCATACCTTTTTCACAACAAAAAGGAATAGCTGTTTGTTTACGCTACGCCTTGACAGAGAAAAGATCGGGTTGGGGGGAAAAATTTATGTGGCAGGACTATACACAAAAAGGTGAATTCTTATTTAAATGAGGTTAAATTTAAAGACTCTCTAAACGTCTGAAAACCTACATCCTTTTTACTACTGTTTCACCAGGCGAGAAATCTCACATTTAAAAAAAAACTCGTGTCTCGCAAATCGAGACGAGATTTTTTCCAAATCTCGCCTCTCTAACATCTCGCAACATGTTCTTTCGTCTCTTCTCGCGAGAGTCTTACAATTTCTACGTAATAAAAAAAATTCTGCAAAAGCACATACGGCTTTTTATTATTACCATTACCATGTGAGTATTATAAACGCATCCTCCTGAAAACGATAATCAAGTGCTTCTAGAATTAAAATCTGGCAGTTTCGGCACAGTGTTGCTAACACTCAACTCACGCATGACCAAAATAATAGTACCTATATTACCTAATAAATATGTGTGACTGAAACCGAATTCAAACTAAAACGAACTACTACGACGGTGCTCTTCGCGGTTGCCTTTAATTTTGAATATAAAAGTATAAAAAATAGAATTTTGGAATACGAAAAGTAAGATAGGTAGTCCCTTTTTAAGTATTCAAGGCACAAAACGCCAACGCAGGCCAACGCTGGTTGCGTGCATGTGGCGGAACAGAATTCACGCAAGTTCGAAAATAGGTCAGTTACCGGCGTCAGACTTCTAAAAACACGTGTCTGTCGTGTTTATATGTTTTTTTTTGTAAAAAATGTATGTAATATGTTTTAACTATCTTAACATAGTATAAAACAAAGTCGCTATTGCCCGTCCTGTCCCTATATGTGCTTAAATCTTTAAAACTACGCAACGGATTTTAAAGCGTTTTTTTTAATAGATAGAGTGATTCAAGAGGAAGGTTTTTATGTATAATACATGCATAATATTATAGAGAAACACTGATAAACACTGATAAATTAAAGTAGGGAGAACGAACGACCCAACCTAACCGGTCCCCGCGCGGCCCGTTCAACGATCGATCCGAAGCACCGAAGCCGGAATAGACGAAGACAGACTATGTTTTATGCATGGATGTGAATTGTGGACGGGCCGGCAAACGGTTGAGTTTGAGGTTTGTTCGGGTTTGTTCGCCTTATTATCTCACGTCGTATAATGCCGGGCTGCAACGCAGGCCGGGTACACGCTAGTAGTGTATAAATTATAGTTTAATGTTGTTTTAACTGGATAATTAATAAACCGGGAAGTTTCCTTGTTTTTTTTTCCATAAAGCATTGTGGAAATTTAAGTTTTTATTGCTCGTTGTAATATTCGTTTCGTATTTTTGTGTACCGCAAAACTCAATGTCGGTATTATAATATTGTAGTTTGAGGTAATATTATTGTGTGTATGTAAATAGTGAAAATAAAGCTATAGATTGTTTTGATTGACATCGGCCATATTTTAAAATAATTATACTGAAAACAAAAGTTGCAGCTCCAGGATGCAAATGAAATTACCATAGCTCCTTAAAACAAAGTTACAAAAATTTCCGGCCCGTTATGTTTTACAGAAAACAAAATGATTGAAAGCAATTCCCAGAGAGAACTGGACACAATCAAAAGAGTATGTAGTTTACTGAGTTTACTCCCTACATTTTGCTAAAAGTGGCATAATATTATATACTTAATTCGCGAAAACGATTATCGTTTATCAAATGGTTCTCTGTATCAAACTATTCGACAGAAACTATAAACTTTATTAAAAAAAGGTTCCTTTTTGCTTTTGTTTATTTTTTCTATTATTTTTCGGCAACGTATCCCAATTTTTCCATGGCAACCTTGCAATATTGGCAATAAAGATATAGCTTCTTTTATATCGAGTGATAATAACTGGATTCTTTTTAAAGTTTATCGCAAATCCTAACAAAAATGTTAAGATTCTGCGAGATATCTCATTCTCGCATATTTCTTGTCTCGTGTCACGAGATTCTCGCAGAAAAAACTCTCGTCTCGTCTTGCAGGAGACCGGAACACTCTCGTCTCCTCTTGCGAGAACGAGAAGAGACGAAGAAGCAAGACGAAAATGGAACACTACTTTTGACGGTTCGGTGTTTCCATCGTCCATCGTAGGTACTGGCATAGCCGTCTTAATTTGTTTAAGCCGTGTAACAGAAACATCGACAACACCGCTTTGAAGATCCATGGGTCACGTGACTTTTTTGAGGTTATTCATGGTTTAGTATATACTTTTCGCACAAAGTAGGTGTAGTTGTCCTATTAATTTGTATTTTATCCGGTTTTCGATTGATATCTAATAGAAAATTTAAGTGACATGATTGCTAAGAACCTCTACAAAATACTAGTAAAAATTTGTGGTGCGGGTTGGTTCTAATAGCATTAATAAAGTAAAAAATCCAACAGTCTGGCCGGCCTGACAGTTTGTTTACGGGTTTTATAAATGGCGACAGAATTTTATTTGTTTTAATTTAAAAGTTGTTTTTTTTTGTATTCTAGTTAGCTCTTTGGGATAAACTTTATTGTTTTGTGGCTACAGTTAATTTATTAAATATTGAAGTGTTTATTTAGCTTGAAGGTGTATACTATGTAAATTAGTTTAAAAATATCACTAGTAGAGATAGTTCGTAAGTAGGTAGGATACCTCTAGATACCTCGGTAGGAACTTAGGTAAGTACTTTTTTTTTCTTTTAGTTTGATTATTTATCAACATGCCAAGCCCCTGCTGTATTCCTGGGTGTAACTCTAACTGATGTAAAAGTGTTTTAAAGGCAGATAAAGAGAGTGTATCAGTTTTTCACTTCCCAAAAGATGAAAATCTGAATCACAGTATTCTGTAGTTTGTGCCAAGCATTTTGTCCCCAGGGATATTAGCCGTGAGGATATTTATCTTTTGCCTGATGGCACCAGAAAAAAATATCCAACTAAAGCGAGACTAAATTTAACAGCTGTTCCCTGCTTTTATCCCAATGTGCCTGCTTATATACGTGTCAAAAACTGTTCTCATTGCTAGAAGAAGTCCAGAGGAGAGAAACGAGAAACAACAAGAGCGTAGATCTTAACTTAATCAAGCTTTCGAGCAATCAGATTTTATAAAAAGTTTTCACGATCTCAGTAATTATTCACAAAAAAATAATACTTTTGAATTTTGGGAAGTAAAAATTGTAAGTGACTCAAAAATATATTTTTATAGTTTAGATTTGACCAACGACTGTATAAAGATTGTTAATCAGGTTTCAGGGGACATTGATATGAAGGTAAAGGTTTTTTTAAAAGGTAATGCTTACAATGATTTGAAATGGATTTGACCCTCTGAAATGAAACTAAGCAGGTGGTCTCAGCTTGAAAACTTATTGTCTTGGTACCAATTCATACATTGTGAAAGTAACGAAGTTACCCAGATAGTAGGTGACTTTCTTAAGACAAGCGTAAATTTCTTAAACAAAGCCTTAAGCTTACTAAATTTTGAGACTTCAGAAGATAATAGTCAATCCTGTAATTTAAACGCAGAAGATACCTAATAATTTGTATAATAGAATTTTACTTTTGATCGATCAAATAGGTAAATCTACTCATAGTAAAACAAAAACAGCTTTTCAACGCAATATTACTATTATTTAATAATTAGGTAAGTTGTTCTTGTTATCCAAAACTATTTATTACTTTTTTGTACATTTTTCAATATCAATATAGTGGCAACAGAGCGAAAAAAACACAAAAAATATTATCAGACAAAATAAGAAACTTGCCCGTTGCCGAGCGTAATAATAGCTTGTGGATCCGCTACTCCCTGCTGATGCGGCGTTGCCCGATGTCACTTCATAGCTTGAAAGTTAAGACAGCTGTGGTACTGGTTCAAGTTGAACTTTGCCTCAATTAGATCATCGCTGTATCTCTAACCGTTTACGAGATCCCAATGGTGAACGTTGAATTTGTAACACCCTGTATACAGCGATACTAATCTCTTGAATGATTGTTGCCCTCGATCATGCCGACAATAAACTTAAAAAAGCTTACTTTTTATAGTGTTTTCAGATAAATGAAAGATAACAATCATAATATAACGAAATTACTTTTATTAAGCTCTTTCTGCGATCTAACTTTTTAATAATTTTACCCCTAATAACTGTTTCGTTGCGTGTTTAAGTATAATAATATGTGGTTGGCATTTTTATTTTTATATCGCTAGTGTGCTCTTTAACAAAATGGCCCCTTCAAAATGGCCGGCTAACTATTACTATAATGACAAATAGCTTTGTGTAATAATGTGATGTATCATTTTGATAAATGTGTTTATATAAAATTAAATGTTTATATATTGTACGTCGGTGGTGTGTATAATTTACTTTTATTGTCCACATATACCAATAAAATAAATATATTTGACCTTTGGTCGATAAATATTGTAAATATAAAACAAGGAAAATTCTCGGATAATAATGAGGGTAAAATAATACAGTGTGAGTAAAATTCAGTAAATCCAGTACTAGTGTTGCCGCGAGACGAGATAAAATGGGTCTCTCGTCTCGTCAAGAGAGGGCGAGACGAGACGAGAGACGACCTTCTCTCGTCTCGTCTCGCTTCTCTCGTGATTTAAACCAAATATAGTAACAACCAAGCAAAATTTTAACGCGTTTAGGTTAGGTTCTATCATTTGACATAAATTGTGTGCAATATTATGTCAAATAATATACAGGGTGGCCCATTAGTGCGACAAAGGTCAATATCTCCTGTACCACTAAGATAGCGGAAAACTTTTGACGAAGCTTATTAAGGGTTAAGAGGTGCCTCTTATAAAATTATTTTTGTCTATACAGGGTGCTTCAAAACACCAGCACGGTAAGAAATTTCCATTTCCAAGATATTGACTTTTAAAAAATGTCATTTTTGAGATTTGACAGATCTAACAGTACGTCTTAGAGCAAAACGGCTCACATGTCCCTATAACTTCCTTTTTTATTATCTTCCCAAAAAAATCACCTTCCGGTTAAACCGGAAGAACTATATATTTCCTGCTTTCGAGTTACATCCGGTTTAGCCGGAAGTTTGATTGATTTTGGAAGATAGTGAAAATGGAAGATATAGACATATGCGCCGTTTTGCTCTAAGATGTACTGTTAGAAAGCTGTCGAATCTCAAAAATATAATTTTTCAAAAGTCAATATCTTGGAAACTATTAACTATAGACTAATAAGTAATTATAAATTTATGTATAATCAGCAAATTTAAAAAATATTTTTTTTGGGACACCCTGTCTATTATGAGATTTTTAAAATCTTAAATTCCTCTTATCAAAAATATATAATGTCCATATTTGGACCGACGGTTTTCGAGTTATTTGACTGCAAATAATTTTATCCAGCGATAAAACGTCATAATACATGTTATTCTGAATGGCCAGGCACGGCTAACTAGATGAAACTATTTGCAGTTAAATGACTCGAAAACCGCTGGTCCAAATATAGACATTATGTATATTTTTGCAAAGAGGAATTTAAGAAGATTTAAAAAAGCTCAAAAAAGTCACGTTTTTTGCTCGAGAGAGATCGAAAGAGATGAGAATTTCTCGACGAGAGAGGGTACCTACTTCTCTCGTCTCGTCTCGGATCTTTATTCGAGAGAAAATATCTCTCTCGTCTCGTCGAGAAAGGGGCCAGACGAGGCGAGAGACGAGAATCTCTCGTCTCGGCGGCAACACTATCCAGTACAGTTTTTTTTTTGGAAAAATGCTTGAACACAGGTCTTAACATTTTATTGTGGTATTTTTTATAAAAAAAATATAGATACCGTGTTTGTCCCAAATGAGAGCTATGACGCTATCAATACTTTTTTTAAATGGCAACCCCAGTTATTTTAGTGAAAATTACATAAATTTATTTTCAACCAATTAGAAGGCCCCTTTCTGTTTACGTTGCTTATAGCAATGGGAGATTATCGCGATAATTTTGTTAGTTCCTATTAACGTAATGAAATTAATAAGTGATAATTTTTCTGTCAAAAATGAAGTGCTTTATATCTATTGGCAAAAGTCACTCAGAATAAAATCAAAATACATTTTGTTGCTAACTTATAATTTTTATTGATACTAACCAATTTGCGTTACAAATCGAACACCGGGGCGGGGCTAAAAGAGACACATCAAAAATTTAACTAAACTCATCGGAAATATGTTTTTTTAAGTTTCATTTGAAACATGTAATTTCAGATGTTATGGTTAAAAACGAATTAATATTTTTAATGTTCCTGAAATTTTAGTAATAATTTTTAGTTACTAACAAGTAAAATCAACTTCTATTGTAAAAATACAGTGCGTCATATTAAACTAAACTCATCGGAAAACAAATTTGTTATTTAATGTTTCTCACATTTTAGTAATAAAAATGAGTTACTAACGGCTAAAATGGACCTCATTTCCAAAACTTTAATTACTTACAATTAACTAAAGCCACCGGAAATATGTTTTTGTAGCATTTTAGCAAAAAAATTACAATAAGAAAAAACTCCAATTTATGAAATTTTCTTACCGAATCTCCCACGCAGCAGAATTAATTCCGGATAATTTTTTTACTTAAAAAAAAATTATCGATAATAATTCTGTTGCTAGGGAGATTATAAGTGACAATATTACTACCCGTAAGGAATCATTTTTCCAAAAAAAAAAGTACTGGATTTACTAAATTTATTCCAAGTTACAAACTCACACTGTATATTTATTTAGCATTTGTCAGTTTTTTTTCTTAACACAAGAACGTCGTTGTTCTTTCACATCTTTCCGAAAGCGTAACCGACCATTATTGTCGGGTTGCACAAATATTATAAACGATAGTTTACTAACCGGCAACTTTGACTGTGACATAAATCACATTGGTAAAAAGCATAACCTTCTCAATGTTAAAGAAGTAAGTGAGACATCATATACCGTACGAGCAAAAATTATTTGCATCAAAGAGGGCTTGGATTAAAAAACGTAGGGCTTGGTTTAGATAACAATGATATGGGGACGATATATCTAACCAAATCTAGGTTAAAATTTTGTCAAATTCATATTATGACATGATATATTATGCCAAACTAATGAGCAATAAAATAAGTAGACAAATACAAATTTATTTTTGTTGTTTACAAAATTAACAAAGTAAGAATATACAGAAAGAAAAAGAAAAATAATTATTACATAAATTGCTGAAATTGGCCACCGCCATGCTCCAAGAATAAACTCACACGTTACTTCATATTTTCGAAAGTGTTGACCAGCGTCTCTGGAGAAATGTTACCACATTCTTGGATCATCCTTTCTTGTAATTGTTCTAAATTTGCAACTGGTGTTTTAAAAATAGTGTTCTTTAAATGAGGAAAAACGAAGTAATCCATACCCGTTAAACAAGGTGATGTAGGTGGGAATTCAATGTCTGATCGAAAACTGATCAATCTGTCGTCGAAAATGTTGCGTAAGTAGTTAATAGTTTCGGCGGCTGTATGGGCGGTTGCACCGTCCTGTTAAAAATATCCAAAACGTAGATTGTCGTCAAGTAATTGCTCCACAAATGAATTCAAAATATTGTCTTTATACCGCTATGCTGTAACTGTGTCATGGAAAAAAATAGGACCAAGAATTCTTCTTCGGAAAACAGCTAACCAGACACCAATTTTTTAAGGGTGCAATGTGGACTCTACAAAAAAATGGGGATGGGATGGGGAGAGGTGGAACCAGGCTTCATCTGAAAAAAATGTCAGGCCTAATAAATTATTTCTTTCCAATAAATTTTGGGTAAACCATTGAGAGTAATTCCTGCGTCTTTTAAAATCTGCGGCTTGTATTTCTTGGAATACTTGCACTTTATAAGGAAATAAATTTAACTGTTTCTTAAGAATAAAAAAAAAATGTTTCATTCCATGATACCTTTTATTTACCCTAAATAAACTACTTATTTCTGACTGCATTAAGGGTCAAAAATTATAATTAAAAAATTGAAAAAAGCCGCTTGTATTTAACTTGTTTACATGCATCCGACCTTATGTAGATCAAGCCTAAGAAGAATCATAACCTTTACCACCAATAAATCAAACTGACTGAATTAATTTACGACGTACCGCAAATATGGAGAATATGACATAAGGGTCAGCGGTCATTGAACAGACTTTTGGTATACTGCATACATTTTTTCCATATCTAATAACAAATTAAAAACTTTCATTTAATAAAACGCGCCTTTTAAATTATTCCACTTAATAGTCGCCACATCGGCTCAAACGGCTTAAAGCACGTCCACAGCAGCTACTATAATTATCCTCCATGTTGAATTTATAATAAAAATGGACATTTCAGCTTTGCTACATTAACCACACGTAAAAACATCATTAAGAAATCAACCAATGAGAACAGTTGCTGTAATAGGTTTTTTTTAGATTACCATCTGACAAACTAAGTATTTCAGAGTATAATATACTGTAATAATGTGTAGACGTAATTTATAATAGAGGTATATTAGTTAATTTTTTTATTATATTAATAGCGTTTGTAATAGTGTGTTACTCAGTGTTACATGTTGTAATACTAAATTATAGTCGTAATCACTACTGTGTTATAATATAAGGATGTGTCCAATTATAAAATGAGCTTTGTATGCTTGTCCGTGCATGTGCACGAGGTTTCTTGTGCCCATTGAAATTAAGGGTGATTTCTTTTGCACCTCATTATAACCAAAATTCAAAATGTTAGTTTCACGGTTCACCTTATTGACTGGACAAAATACTTGACCTAGCAGAATAAGAAGAATTAGACATTAAATTAAAAATTTAACCTTTGTCTATATAGACACCGAGTATCCAGATGCCTTCGTATAACTTAACTATATCTAGTAGTAGTAGTAGTAGTAGTAACATGTTTTATTTAGCAGAAAGCTACAATTAAATATTTTTTAATACATTTTTTTAACACATTTTTATAGATTTATTTTTAAATTTTAAAACGCAACCTTCTTTTAACAAAAACAGACAGAAAAGTTATACATTTTGTAAATTGTATTAAATATTACGTATCATTTTGTTTTTTAATTATAAATGTAAGTTTAAAGTTTTTTTAAACAGTTTTAATGATTTTTGAGATTTAATAGAATATTCCAAATTATTATATTCTATCAAACCTTTATAAAAAAATAGATTTATAAGCTAATGTTTTAGACACTGTATCCACATAAACATTTTGATTAGTTCTTGTTTTATAATAAAATTATGATGGTCATAATTAAAAGAACAGAATTTTTTTAAACAATCAGGCAATAAATTATTTTTAGTTTTATGTATAAACATGTAGTACATACTAAATAAAAAATTAAATTTCTGACATTCAACCAATCTAAATTTTTCAACATAAAATTCCAAATCCAAAAAATCCAACTACGATTCAGGACTTAGAAGTCAACGTTACTCGCGTAATTCGGCAGATACCGGTCGCAATGCTAAAAAGCGTGATCGAAAATTGCACCTTCCGAATGGACCACGTATGGCGTAGTCGCGGCCAGGATTTAATCGAAATTATTTTTAAAAAAATAAATGTCAAAGATCGTTCTTTCAGCTCATAATAAAGATTCCACCATTCAATTCCATTTTATATGTTTTATTTAGAATTAAAAAAAAAAGTCTAAATGAATCACCCTTTATTATAAGAGAAATCTTAAAGACCCATCTTCTAACACTAATTTATAGGGCTCTGGTTGAGTCACTGATAAGATATGGTTTGGTGGTGTGGGGTGGACTATATCGGAATTCTTTAAGACCTTTGTGCATTGTCCAAAATTATATTGTTAGAGTTGTGTCTAAACCTAAAAGGGGATTTTCCACTAATCTTCTGTACTCGAAGGAAATTGTTGATGTTCGTTCACTTTACTGTCTGTCAACTTGCTCCTACGTTCATAAAACTAACAAGAAACTCTATATTAGCATAATTCCCGCAAGGTAATGTAAAGCATTCATATAACCTTCGTTTCTTACAAATAATTTTTATTGAAACTTTTCCTTGGTTTTATGGCTTAGGCCTAAATACCATCCATGTGCAATGAAACTTGTTGACTCCGCCTACGAGCTTATTGGAGTGTGAAGTTTGAGCTGTTTGTTTTGGACAAGGAGAGGCTTCCAGATATTGGGATATCTATACTATATTTGGCAAATTTTGTTAAAAAACAGTTCGTTCGGGTCTGTTGATAAAAGGTTTGGTTTTTAATAGTTATTAAGTTAGTTCGCCAGAAATTTATCAACGCCGAATATAATTGTTGCATAGCTTCCACTTAGCTCTTGTGTAAATTGGGGAGATATTGATATCGTTCTCAGGTTTATTAAGATTATAGAGAGAATATAAAAATACTAAACAAAGGCAATGGTTCTTAAGATCATTATGATCTTTTTGATTTCATTTACCTATTAGCACACACAGTTTTCTAGCATTATTGAAAAATTAGGAATAGTTTTCCGCAATTTTTTTAAATGATGCACTTTAAAGTGTGTTTCAATACATTGTACTTTTTAATTACGTATGCAAGTATCTTATGTTGACAGATAACCAATATATAATTAAACAGATATATTGCGTTTTTATACTATTTTTTTAGTAAGACTTTATGGGCATATGTAATTAGTACTTTGATATCTATCCGGTATTTTCGAAATTATAGGTAAGCAATAGCAGCTGACATGTTGCCTGTGCTATTGATTAATTACCACGAAACAATGTTTTTATATTCTTGTCACTTAATAAACGTTAAACCGTACAATGTTAATATTATTGTATTTACGATAATTATCTTTGAACATTATTTAATTAGCATCTACTTAAATGGCAAACTTTTTTTTTTAAATGCAATCCACTATGTACCGTGCGAGCAAAAATTATTTGCATCAAAGGAGGCAGTGGCGCAACTACGGGGGGGGGGGGCTAAAGCCCCCCCTTTGAAGTTCCTTCAAAACTTATTTGCGCAATACAATGACAGAAAATAGACTAAATGGTCTAGCCCATTTAAACATCCATCATGAAATACCAGTATCGGTTGATGAAGTGATAAAAGAACTTCAAAATCTGGGACCTCGTAGACTTCAGTTCAATTTGTAAAGGTTTCAATAAATACGTTATGTTTACACTTAGTTTAAAATAAAAGTTTGTAGTATTTGGCTAGTCTTTTTTTATTGTAGCGTGTTTTATTTAACAGCCGTGGAAAAAAATATTTTCTACGAAATAGTAAAAAAGATTTAAAATAATTATTTAAAGTAGGTATGTGTTTAACGATGTTTTAATATTCTACTTATCCTAGAAAGTGTAAAAAAAAAATTTTAAGCACGTTAAAAATTTTAAAAAATCATGAGGCTAATTATTATTTCTACAATTTTTTATGCTACCAAAAGATTAAAGGTAGCCTTTTTAGATTTTCTTTAATAGACCAAAAAAGGGAGTGGCAGCCAAAAAAATTTGCCTGCGGCGCTTTTTTTAACGAAGAAAGAATGAAAGAATGATCCTCTCTGGTAGCCCCCCATAGAACGAAATCCTGGTTGCGCCGCTGAAAGGAGGCCTTGCATCTAAGGACGTAATGCTTAGCCGTAGAGCTTAATACCTGTTGGGTGTCAGTAACTACCTGAATTAACAATCAACAATCAATCAGTTATTCCGTCATCTTTGACAGTCGTTACAAGTAATTTGACTAATCGCTAATTTTTCCAATTTCTTGAACAATTCACACAATGGGACAGCACAAAACATTCATGGTTGAAGCGTATTTTCGAAACGGGGTTAGAATAAATGGTGAGTGGCAATACAATCCGGGTTTGTGCATTCACGAACATTTTTCTAACATTGCTTTTATTGCTGGGAATTTTTATCATTGCCTGAAAAGAACCGTGGCTGTGTTTACGGAAACAGGTTCTATACAACACAAAAAAGGAGCAGGAAGACCATCTGTAAGAACAGAAGAACTTGTTGCAAACGCAGGAATTACTCTCAATGGTTTACCCAAAATTTAATGGAAAGAAAAAATGATTTATTAAACCTCATATTTTTTTCGGATGAAGCCTGGTTCCACCTTGTTAATTTTGTAAACAACAAAAATAAATTTGTATTGTCTACTTATTTTATTACTCATTAGTTTGGCATATCATATTGTCATAATATGAATTTGACAAAATTTTAACCTAGATTTGGTTAGGTATATCGTCCTCATATCATTGTGATCTAAACCAAGCCCTACATTTTTTAATCCAAAGCCGTCTTTGATGCAAATAATTTTTGCTCGCACGGTACCATTGAATATGTTACCTGATAAACGAAAAAAAAAAATTTAAAATGTAATTTCTTAAATATTTATTATATTTATACTCAGTGTCCAGAAAAAATGAAGGTCAATCCGTTAACTGTATATTCCTTGAACAAAAATAATATGACTTTTATATTGCCCATTTTTCATTTTGGACCCCAATGTTCAATTTACAGGGCGTTAAAATTTGAAATTGAAAACTGATTTTTCGTACAACAAAAATTTTTAGATTTTGTGATCTACTGCAAAACAGTAGTTGGTGGAGGGTGGAGGATACTTTTAACATAATATTATAAAATAGTTTATTTTCAAACTTTGTAGTTGGTCTGTTTTGTTTTAAAAGTTAATATTTTGTAAACGGTTGACGATATACAACAACTTTGCTCAGACATTCTTTGTTTGCAGTGGCGCAACCAGAAATTTAGTTCGGGGGGGCTCTAACTTTTCGAAAAAAATTTTGGGTGCCACGCCCTTTTTTGGGTAAAATACGTATGATTGACGAGAGCGACAGCCCCCTAAAACTTCTGCAATAATACGCCGCTGGCCCTAACTAAATATTTATGAAAAGAAAATTAGAGATTTCATTTCAATTACTAAAAATGTATTTAAAATAAGTAACGCATATATTAATCATACTTATACTAAAACAAAACAAAAACCTTATACAATAAGTTGTAAGTATTCACTAATAATACTAATATTGAAGTAAAATTCTTCGTTATGTTTTTGAATTTTCGTCCAGAATTTTTGCCACGGTAATATCAATATCGTGGTTCGCATAAAGAACTGCCAAACCATTTAATCTGTCCTCTTCCGTGGTGCTACGCAGATATGTCTTTAAATATTTTAAATTTGAAAGGGACCTTTCAGATGTGGCGGTTGTAATAGGCAAAGTTAAAAAAATTTGTAAAAGCCTTTTTATATTAGGAAATATATTGGCATCACATTCGGAATACACTTTGTCCAAATCTTCCTTCAGTTTTTGTTTTTGCATTTTTTTGTACCACAGCTCAAGTTCAGCTTTTAACATCGTTTTAATGGAAAACTCTTCAAGGAACTCATTCTTGTAGAAGCTGCGAAGTTTCGAAAAACAACTAAATTGACTATCAAAATCTTAATTATCATATGGAAAGAGGCATTCAAAACTTGGAAGGGTTTCTCGATGTTTTAAAAACCGATCCTCGAGATTTGCTATGAGGCCATCTAAAAACGGAATAAAAATTGTTATTTTAAAATACTCAGCAGCGGAATCGGTTTTTATAACCAATGTTTGTGTTTGTCTTGGCGGTAGTCTAGATACTCTGATTTCAATATCGTATTCCGAAAGTAGATCTTGAGCTTCCTTAAAAATATTTTGAAAATTATCATCTGGCAGGCCTCTTATTTCTTTCACTTGATCTGTTACGTCATTAGCTAACTCTAATGCTTAAAAAAGGTTTAAATCGACCGTTTGTAGAATCTTGCGGCATATATTCTTTCTGTACACATTAGTGCGATCACAAATTTGGGACTTATATAATGCTGGCCAGTAATCCAGATGCCTCAGTGGAAGTATTGCGGTCGGTCCATTCAGTCAGACGTAGTATAATTTCACTATTGATAAGATGATTGATGTAAATTATGTGGCTGAATATAAAATATTAGTAAAATGCGTGAAAAATTGGTTTGCAATTAAACGAATAGACTAAGTTTCTAAGCTAGGGGGGGGGGAGGGGGGGGGGGGGTTGCGCCACTGTTTGTTTGTATTGATATCATATTTTGTAATAATCCATATTAAATAAATTGCTAGTCTATTAAACCCGCTTTAGTGTTATATCATATCATTTAAAGATTTGCTAAAACAGTGTTTTTGTTGGTAGTAATCAGTTCCATTAGCACCACTACCCTTGTTGTATAATGAACTACTTTTAGTACAGCAATTGTCTTAAGGAATAAATTGTATATTTTCAATGCGACGCATTTTGTTCCCAGTAAAGCGCTTTCTCTACAAATAAGAAAGCAGAACAGCGTCACCAAAAACGAATTGTATCCGCTAGAACGTATAATCCACAAGACGTTGGTGGGGGTTGGTAGCGATCGGCAATCGCCGCGCGCCGTAGTATTAGTTTTAACGTATTTGTTGCGAGGGTCACATCGTTGTTTGGAGTCGTCTAGCTGTTTTGTCTGAATTTTAATTCTATTGATCGTATTAATACCTGTTTGAATTAATTTATTTTTACTTTGTATATATGTTTTTTTAAACTTTGCATGTTAGATAAAGCAATAGAAGATTCTTATTTCGCACAACCCATCATTAGTATTGTACTTTATAATCTATGGACGAATTTTACGATCTCAGTAAACCATGTTGCATAATAGATAACCATATGCATTCGTAAACGACAAAAACAATATCATACACTAAAAGCTATTTAAATTCGTGAGAACTACAGTACTAATTTTTAGTGGTAAATATAGATAATATGCTTTATTAGCCGTAGCAAGCAAATATTTTGAATAATGTCAAGTTTTATTACAACTGCCTGTCGGAGCGAATATAGTATATAAAACCAATTACACCCCCAATAGAACTTGATAATTACTGTGAGTATTCAGAGCAAAAATGGCTATACACCATTTTATGGTAGCATTAACTACTAGCAATTTTCGTTGTCCTACAGTAGGAAAGCGCGTTGCTGTTACATACAGTATTAAACAGTTGTATAAAAGGTATGTGAATTCTTAAAAGGAATAGAAGGCTTTTTTTCTCAGTGTACTGGGGTCTGTCAGAGTGGCTTTTTTAGGACGCACAAGTAGTGAAAGACTAAGGCTGGATTTTTTTAATATTCGAAGACTTACAATTATTTGAAATCGATTTTGTATAAATATGTTACAAGAGTATTAAATATTTTTATATTTCCTATACAGGGTGTCCGGTAACTTATGGGCCATAGAGCAACTGGAGATAGTAGATATAAAAATATGTCTTTTGAGCCAAATTTGCCCAAGTAAAATGTTAGAGGTTAAAGAGATACAGGGTGTTGAAAGTGAAAATTAATTTTCGAAAAATGATGATAATTTTGAAACGGTTTAAGATATCGAATTCAAAATCGGTATAACTAGATTTTCGAGAGTGAGAAATTTGAATTTGGTGTTAATTTTAAGATACTCCCTAGAGGGCGCTTGCTACGTGCTTCATGTTGAACTAATTCATCCATATTTTTTTTAACCGTGCAGTTACTAGTATTTATACTTTAAACTATAAAAGAACCTACCTTTTTACGTAAAAAAGGTACTCTTGGTCGATCTCGATATCTCAAGTCGTTACCCAGATTCTAGGACTTGATGATAAAAAGGCAGAAAAAAAAACAAAATGAAAATATTGGAAACTATTAAAAATTTGTTTTAATTCACTTTAGTAAATATTGAAAGTATCCACCGTTTACTTCAATACATTTTCTTAAGCTTTTTAACAAAGGACGTCTCACATTCAGGAAGATATTTTGATTATCTCCTATAACAATGGCGGCTTCTTGAATTTTTTGTTCAAGTTCTTCCCGTGTATTGGATTCATCACCATATACCAAATCCTTCATGTGACCCCACAGATAAAAATCTAACGGGTTAATATCTGGGCTACGCGGTGGCCAAGGACACGTAAATCACGGTTAGAAAACTTATTAAGCCTGGGCATTTTTATTTGAAAAGATTACAGTACTTGGATATTGCAAAAACTTTTTATTTACGTACCTTTGACGGGAAAAAGTAGAAAATAATGACAGTTTTCACCGCAACAAATTTTGTCAAAATGCAAGGCACACTTTGTGAATTAAATATTTCTCAGCAATCAACAGAATGTGCAATGGAACATTCAAACGCTAAAATCTGGGTAACGGCTTGAGATATCGAGATCGACCAAGAGTACCTTTTTTACGTAAAAAGGTAGGTTCTTTTGTAGTTTAAAGTATAACTACTAGTAACTGCACGGTTAAAAAAAATATGGATGAATTAGTTCAACATGAAGCACGTAGCAAGCGCCCTCTAGGGAGTATCTTGAAATTAACGCCAAATTCGAATTTCTTACTCTCGAAAACCTAGTTATACCGATTTTGAATTCGATATCTTAAACCGTTTCAAAATTATCATCATATTTCGAAAATTAATTTTCACTTTCAACACCCTGTATTTCTTTAACCTCTAACATTTTACTTGGGCAAATTTGGCTCAAAAGACATATTTTTATATCTACTATCTCCAGTTGCTCTATGGCCCATAAGTTACCGGACACCCTGTATAGGGATAGAAGATTTCTGATATTAAATTGACACTCGACAACTTTTTTGAATCGATTATTCGAAGAGGTTATTAACTTTATTGTCATAATTCTTTCCGTTCAAGACCTACCTCACTTAGTTAATTATATTTCATAAAATAATTTTTAGGGACTCGTGGAAAAAAAATTACGTTGTAGTCGTGATAAAAATTAAATGGCAATTAAACTAGTTACCTACTTTGTCGTGAAATAAAACAAGTTTAAATTAAAACACAACGCTAAAAAGCCTAGCAATTTATTTAATTTTAAAATTACACACAATAATAAATACGTAATTAATTAACTTGTAATAAAAAAAGAAACAATGGAATTCACAAAGGTTTTATTAAGGTAGGAGTATCAACATGCTTGCCAACCTATAACCTATTTCGCGTAGATTTATATATGCTTTCTAGCTTTTATACACAATTTAAAGAAAATCAGTATCGACTTGATATTCTATAGGTAATAATTGACATATTTAATAAATATCAAGGAATTTCATAACTTATTTTAGGAGAATTGTATAGCGAAAAATATCGGGTAAGATTTTTTTTAACATTATTATGTCATTATCACTCATGGTTCTTTCAGTATACAATTCTCCCAAAATTAGCAATGAAATAAATTTATATTTTTGTAATATATCAGATTTTACCTAAATTATGTGCCGACGATACTGATTTTATTTAAATGTTAGTTTAAAAAATAATAAACTTGAAAAAACAAAGCGAAATAGGTTATAGGTTGGCAATAAATTGAACGACGTTGAGAATTCAACCTTAAGTATATTTCGCAAACTGTCTGTTAAATTGACCACTCTCAAGTTTTGTCGTTTTTAACTTAACTGATAACTAAAGGGCGGAATATATGCAAAATGCATATACAGGGTGTTTCAATAAAAACTCCCAGGCCAATTATTTCGAAAACTAAAAGTGACATGTAAATTCTGTAAACGCCCGTTTTTAGCCTCTATGATTGGCTTCACAACTGTGTAAAAAATGTGTTTGAATAATACAAGATGTAGGTGGCGCCACGGTGCAAGGATTTTTTTCGATGACAGGAACTTTTAAATGTTGTGGATCATAAGGATAATTAATTTTTGATCTAATTATGTCCCATAAAATTTTTTGATAAATCCAATATGAACAGATATAATATTTGGGGTTAAGTTTTTTTTTTTAATAATTTTAACGAGTATTTTAATTATAAATATTTTTAATATCCTTTAGCAGATTTTAATTTAATTTTGGTAATGATAATTTTAGTGATAAAACGATCGTGTAGCGCTAAATTATTACGCCCAGTGACGTCTCAGGGGACGCCTTAACAAATAATTAGACGCCACTGAGTTTTTGGTAATTTTTATATTTTTCTCGGATTAAGCAACTAAAAATATCCTTTTCTTGTCGGGGGTAAGTGCATCAAAATTACCGATAATTTTTGAATGAAATGTTTTTTTTTATAATTGCAAGAGTTTGTTTTCATATTATAACAGAATGCAAAGAGATAGTTTTTAGAGAGATTTTGGAACGCTTAAAATAACAACAGTAAAACACAGTGTTATGGTTAATTTTATTAACGATAACGATTACGGTAACAATTACAAGAATAGATTTTGAACGTCTTAAAAATAAATAATTTGACAGATGCAAACATAACCTTTTTTTATTTCTAAACAATTCATTTTTAAACAATCAAAGTCATGACATGAGTCAATCAACAATGGAAAAGGACGAAAAGGTACAAAAATAAATAAGTAACCATAACGATAGCCTTCCTTATATCTCCGTAATTAACGAAGCTCGTTATTGTTAATAAAGGAATTGCTGCCTCGTTTTAGTACTGCGCATGCTCAGAATAAGGATAACGATGACGACAGGCTAAAATAAGAGTTTCAAAATCTCTCTAATAACAATTCTTGACAAAATGAAAGGAAAACATGCGTTGACATTGACTTTTTTGTCTGCTGTCACTCAATAAGATGACGTTAATTGTCAGAATATTACATTTTTTGACGTTTGTTAACAATAAAATCCCGCTTTGACGTTTTGTCAACAATATAAACTTGCGATGCAATTTTCGATTTCTGGCAGTGCTGTTTTCGCTGTAATTTTGCGAAAATTGCATTTCTCTTATGGGAACTTTAACATATGAGGGAAATATTCTGGTAAATTGTTTTCATATCTTGCTTCGTTTTCGAGAAATACAAATAAAAACAATTTTATTATATATCTCTGGAAAACAAAAATCATTAAATAATTAATACGTTGTGTTTTTTGCTGTTTAAAAGAAAAGTTAAAACCTTCAAGCATAATAAAATAAAATTAAAAGATGTTTTAAATTTTATGAAAGAACTGATAAGAAATTATATAAAATTATTAATGAAAATTAGAACAATACCAAAAACTAACTAATGGGATCGAATGAGGTGTTCAAAATTATTGCCGTTTTCATACACACACAAAGCAAATCGATATAAAAATTCGGTTCTGCAAACTCTCAATAGTGTATTTCGATTAATAGCAAAAAATACAACGTATTCATTTTATTATTTAATGATTTTTGTTTTCAAAAGATGCAATGATGCAATAAAATTGTTTTTATTTTTATTTCTCGAAAACGTAGAAAGATATGAAACCAATTTTACAGACAAGAAAAAGATATTTTTACTTGCTTAATCCGAAAAAAATATAAAAATTACCAAAAACTCAGTAGCGTCTTATTTTTTGCCAATATTATTTGTTAAGGCGCCCCCTGAGACGTCACTGGACGTAATAATTTAGCGCTACACGAGCGCTTCATCACTCAAATTATCATTACCAAAATTAAATTAAAATCTGCTAAAATATACTAAAAATATTTATAATTAAAATACTCGTTAAAATTATTTAAAAAAAAAACTTAACCCCAAATATCTCCGTTCATGTTGAATTTATCAAAAAATTTTATGGGACATAATTTGATCAAAAATTAATTATCTTTAAGAACCACTAAATTTAAGCGTTCCTGTCATTGAAAAAACTCTTTGCACCGTGGCGCCACCTACCTCTTGTATTATTCAAACACATTTTTTACACAGTTGTGAAGCCAATCATAGAGGCTAAAAACTGGCGTTTACAGAATTTAGATGTCACTTTTAGTTTTCGAAATAATTGGCCTGGGAGTTTTTATTAAAACACCCTGTATATGCATTTTTTGCTTATTTTGTTAATTTTATAATAAAATGCATATTTTTCATAAATTGTTATTTTAAGAGCCTATTTTTATGTTTTCGGCTTTATCAAAAAATTTAAAACGTTAAAGGTTTAATATCCAGTTCGGTACTTATTTCAGGTATTTTCCAATACGAAGATTATAATAATTATAATTACATTTTGGTTATACACAAGGTATTTATTTGGGGTTTCTGCACTCTGCACTCCAAACACTTAAAAAACACCCAAATCGGGAGAAAATAATATGACACAACCTGACACGTAAGCTTGCCACGGTCCACTGCTGATCTGGGAACTTTAACGACGAAACCAGATCAAGTTATTGTCAAATGTCGTTGTCATCTGTCGAAACGCATTGTTTTAAGAAAAAGTTAACTATAGTAATTATTATTCTATTATTTGTATTAAGAATATATTTTCTTTACATTTATTGTTCTGTTTTTAATGATATAATAATAGTGTAAATAAAAATAAAGTTCGTTTGTAGAACCCTTTAAATTATTAATGAGCACTTTGAAACGTTTAACTTTTATTAATTTAAACAGCTTTCTACTAATTTAATAATATTATATAGGTCCTCTAAATTAAAATTTATTATTAACTGATGGACCATTTAAATGGATATAAATATTTAAATATAAATACAATTAAAAATAAATTGATTTATTGAACTTGTTTTAAAACAAATAATAAATTTAAATGTCATTTGGAGCGAAGCGTTATTAAAACAAATAATATCTATATATTTTAGCTTTATTATATTTTCATAACAAGGAATATTAATATTAATAATTTATAAAATATTAAGAGGCAAAATGGATTTATAGAACAAGTTACATGCAAACACGTTTTAAAAACGAATCAACTTCATAGGAAATACAAAACTATATATATAAATGCATTGAAACTAAGAGAAAAAGGAACACACGCGCATTAGGAAATTTAACACAGATATTATATAACAGATATAGTATTTTACATTACAAGGCCGGTAGGTGACTCGTTTATATTCCAGACTCGGCTCCTACGTCGCCTCGTCCGTAAACCAACTCGTACTGTAATAACACCTAACGGACGTGTATCGTATGATATTTTATTTCATTTTGTCATTATAATCCTTCTTAAAAAGATTTAATAAAAATGTTTATTACAAATTTTAAAATATTATTGGCAATATTAATTGGTATCACTGGATATAGTTTAAATAAAATAAAAATTACTAACTTTAGTTAAGCAAAATATTTAAAAAATTGTAAAAGAGAGTCTATTACTCTGTAGTTGCGTAATAATTTTCATTTACTAAAGTTGGTAGAAAAAATACTTTTACAAGTTAAAGCATCTAAACAAAGTTATTTGGTATCGATAGATATATATTCAAAACAAAATAAAAAGTACTAACTTTAGTTAAGCAAACTATTTAAAAAATTGTAAAAGAGAGCCTATTCTGTAGTTGCGTAACTTTTTCATTTACTAAAGTTGGTAGAAAAAAGTATATTATTTATAGTAAGACATGCTGCCAAAATAGCGATTTTCCAATAAATACTAGTCGGGGCGTGGAACGCATTTTTATAGTCGGCCATGATTGCCTTTATTTTGTTTTGAATTATGACAGTTACTGGTTATTATAAGTTTTAAAAACTTATATAGGTATTATTATATTCCAAGTTTAATTTAGTTTAATGTATATAATATAATGAATTAAATAATTAATGTTCAATATGTGTACTTGAACATTTTGTTTCCTATAATTTTAAGTGACAACTTGTCAAAAATCGAAAGTAAAAAGTCATTATTTCTAAAAACAAAAGATGGTTGCTAGGCAATACTTTACAGTACCTGGTACTGTAATGTTCCACTTACCGGACGCAAATGAGTACATGACATGGTAAGTTGATTTACCGGACAAAATGAAATAAAATATAATATGATGAAGCTATGGACGTCCCCCAATAATATAAGTTAATCTTCAATTTATTTTCACGTGGAACATGCTAAAATTTGATCCAAATTCTTGCGACAATTTATTGCGAAAAAATTGGAACCTCTTCTAATTTTTTGACCAAGTTGGGGGAAAGGTGTGATTTCTGGTGTTTTTAGTCAGATATTAAGGTTAAAAAATCGTTTTATTTCTAAAATTTATTTAAAAATGATTCGTCATGTTTTTAGTTCGAAAAGCAAGAAAAAAGTCAATTAACCCCAAACGACTGTTCAATGGTTGCTGATCGTTAAGTCATATTCTCCATATTTGCGACACGTCGTAAATTAATTCAGTTAGTTTTACTTGCCGGTGGTAAAGGTAATGATTTTTTCTAGGCTTGATCTGCATAAAGATGAATGCATGTGAACTAGCAAAATATAAGCGCGTCCGTTGAAAATGGATTCATATATTTTTTTGTCTAGTGCATCAGTCTATAAATTTTGTTGTTTGTTGTATTTTTATCATATTTATAAAATCCTAAAGAAGAAAATATAATAAAAAATGACAACAACAAAATACAGTTACAAGTTACTAATAAGGGAAAGAGTATCTGAAACATTGATAAATCTTTCTCTTTCCAACACATCATTTATAATTTTATTAGTGTGTGTTACATATATATCTTTTCAATTTTTCCACTGTTACGATTTCTATGGCTTCATTCCACAGACCCAAAACTACGTCATTTGTTACAGGACGCATAGAACTTACCAAACCATTTCAATAGGATTAAAGTGGCAATGATATGGAGGATGTCTTAAAACTCGATGTCCACGTTGCAATGCTAGTTCGTCCAACCTATTAAAATAAATTAAAATTAATTAAGAAATAAAATAAATAGCGCTTTCCAGTATAACGTTTGGGTGGGATATGCTGCTTCACTATTATCCATCAGATCTGATCCTTCATTGCAAATGGTAAAACCGGAATTTGTGTTTGTTCTAACCATGCAATAAATAAATCTTTTTGACCAACTTGTTTTTGGAACTTTGTTCAATTAGCCCAGAATGATAGGTGACGTTATCCATGATAGTAAGCGACGTTTCTTCCAAGTTTGGTAACAATTGTTCTTTAAACCATTTCTCAAATTTCTCATAATTCATCGAATCGTGATAATCACCCGATTTCAGGCCAGACTTGAATATCAAAATTGCATTATTCACAAATCCATTTTCTGAACCAGTATTTAGAATAATTTATCGTACACTCTCTGACGATTTTTTTTAACTGTATGAAGAGTATCATTTTGCCAACTTCGCCTAAAAGCCCCTTTGCTGCCAGATTTCATCCAGAAAAACAGGTTTTAAGGGAAATTGAGTGGCCATTATTCTTAAATTCTCTTAAAAATTCTACTCGTTTTTCGGCTATATGGGGTTGCTCTATTAAAAAAACGCCTGTATGACAGGACCAGCTAACGGGAGGAAAATATTCTTTAGTTTACGCATGTGCCAGAATCATCTGTCACTCGTCATATACGAGGGATTTGTGAAACAAAACTAGTGTAAATAATGTACCAGGTGCGACTGATCAGTAAAAATAAAAATTTGAAATATTTTTTTTAATAATCACAAAAAAACACATTGAGTTATATTAGCAGCATTTATTATTGATTGATATTAATAATAACTTACACCCTAATATAAAATTTACAATAGAAAATGAATTAAACAATTCTCTTAAGTTTCTTGACCTTATTATAACAAAATTATATATATTTATGGTCATTACGTGGGTCTAGTGAGCTAATAAGTTTGGTATTAATAAATTCGTCAAGCACTTTTGAATCTTCTCTGGAAGCCTTCGGAAGTGGTGTTTTTTTAAAGGACTTCTTTTTTTTTGTGGAAAAGAATGAAAGTTGTTTTGTAATTTTTTTATTAACAGGTTCTTTAACACTGTTATCTTTGTTGTCAAATATTGTCGTTTGTTTTATATGAGATAAGGCGACAGCTGTATTTGTATTTTCTAAAATAAGTTTCAATTGCTGAGGACCTAAATTATCATTTTCAAGACTTTGAATCAATTTTAAACAGTTAGATTTAATTCTCTCTTTGATGTTATTTGTATTATTATTGCGGGTTATTATTTCAGATGTTAACTGCAAAACTTCTGTACTATGTTGCTTTGGGGTTATTATTTCTTTTATATCGCTATGGTCAGACATATTAATGCTCCTATTTAAAACAATATAATGAATATGCTTACATATAGTGGTTCTTATAACAAAATCAGAGCAAGTGCAACTATAAGAATGGATGCATATGTTGCAAAAGTTACATTTAATTGAGCAGCAGACTATCGAGGATAGTTTTGCAACACTATGTACTTTTTCAGATTGAATATTCTGAACAACCCACAAATTTAATTCTTCTTGAAGAATACTACATTTAAGTGTTAAAGCTAATCTATGTTTAGAAATTATGGCATTTTCTAAGTTTTTACCTTTTTTTAAATGTATTATTCTCTCAACTGTTTTATCTCTTAGAAACAACATTAACTGGTGAATACTTTTGTCCAATCTCTTAATTTTCTTACCCTCCAAATAATGATATTTAATGGTCTTATGAAAACTCTCAATATGCATGTTGGTATTTATACCACAATTAGCACGATAACAATAGGCCCACTGTTTGGTAATAGGTAAATAATAAGTTTGAATGTATTGACCGGTCCCATTACCAAACACCAGGCATTTAAATATGTGTCGGTTATGTCAGACATAAAAACTTCCACCCTAATTTGTCCAACAATCGCTTTTATTTTAGAAAAAAAGGTTACATATATAGCTGTATCCTTTCTGTTTGAAAACATAAAGGCCACAGGAAACCCTTGCCTATTTTCATCTAATGTAAGTAGAGTTGTTAGCTCAAAGTCATAGGCATTAAGGCCATGGGTCCCATCAATCGTAACTAATTTGCTGCCAAAATATGTTAATATTTTTTTTTGAACGCCATTCATAATAATTAAACAAAAGTCACTATCACTAAAACCAGTTAATTTTTGTCCTTGGGGCTTGTAGAACAAAACTGGATTGTTATCACTTATTTCACATTCCTTCACCCAAATATCCACGCTTGTCCCATCATCAGGATGCCGACAACCATCTTTTAAATCAATTTTATAGGCTACTTTCATGTTCCGTATGTCTTTGTTTGTAAGCAAATCAACCCTTTTCAGATCTTCACTTATTGGTTCTCGAGTTGAATGCAGAATGCTAAAAACCCAGAAAAAAATTACTGACACCAAAATTAGGTACCCAAACCAACAATGGGGGATATAATAATCATGCAAAATAAGAATACTATAAAGCTATTTTTAATAAAAAACAAGTGTTTACGTATTACCTCTTTGATGGAACACCCAAAATGAGTTTGGATGCAATCATTTCCCTATCGTCATTTGAAATCTGCAAATGCTGTATGTCTGTGCCATGTAAATAATGTGACTTGTAGTATGTAACAAAACATTCATCTGAGGTTTTATTTCTTTTCACAATAAGTTGGCTTACACATGCCTTTGTCAATTTACAAGATCCTTGTGATTTTAAACGTCTCTTCCGGTCTCTATTTAATAAAGGAGTTTCCTTTCTGTCTCTGTAGGAACGTCTACATTCAAAATAGAGTTTTTCAAACTCACATACAGATAATTTCTTGCCAGTACTTTGTACATATTGAACTTTGTTTTTATTTTGCTCTTCTAATAGCCACTGAGTAAAAGCTAAAAAAAATAATTACTACTCACTAATTTATTATGATTTTCATTTGAATTGTGGATTGATATATTATTTTGTATTTACATACATATATCTTAACTGAATTTTGGGCGTATTTTATCTGACTTGTGTAAGTCGTTAAAATTAATATAAAACTTTAATTTAAACTAAATATTATATTTTAGCTTGGTACTTAATTACTATTGCCGAAATAATTTAATGAAAATCTTACCACTATAACTCGTAAAATGCAGTTCATTAACAATATTCTCAAAGTTGTGATTTTCCTCCAAATGTCTTCTTAGGTCACTATTAAACTTAAAATTAACATTGCATTCAACGCATGTATATTTCGTATCGAATGCGTAGTCAATGGATTTAGGTTCCTTATTATGAACTGTTCTCATGTGTCGGTTAAGATTATATTGAGTTGAAAAAAGTTTATCACAGTCAAAACATAAAACGGGCATTTTAGGGAACTTAAGAGAAAAAAGCACAATAATTAATCACTAATAAGTACACTAAGAAACACACCAGAAAAACCAAAGAAATGTTAGGTTAGAGATGTCAACAAATACCGAACCGCTGACATTTGTAGCGCATGCGTAAAATAAAGAATATTTTCCTCCCTTTAGCTGCTCCTTGTATGACTATACATTTATGCCAATTTTTGGTGTGAGCTTGCTACGGCCCACTGCTGATCTGGGAACTTTAACGACCAAACCAGATCAGCTGTTAATGTCAAATGTCGTTGTTTTCCGTCGACCCGCTTTGTTTTAAGAAAAATTTAACTATACTTGCCAATCTTCGGCTTGTCTCTTGAGCTTATTAAATATTAATTTTCAATATATGTAAATTAATACTAAAAATCATATCAGGCTAATAAATGTTTTAAATGATCGTATAATAAATTCAAACCCACATGTTCTAAATCTAAAGACCAATATTTTTCGCCAACATAAAACCCATAAGGATAAGAGAGAGTGAGTTATTAAACTTATTTATGATACAATAAGCTGAAGTATTAAAACAACATATTTAACCGTAAAAGACCTATTAAAATCCCGCTCCTATCAAAATAAAATTAATCATGGCTTCTTTAAGCTGGCTATAAAGCAAAACAAAACGTGGTGCATTTAATCAGTTGTTTAATGCAAAACAACATAAAGCTTTTAGGTATATGATAACTACGGGCTTTCTTGCTAAAGTTCAAAACGACCTCTTGATACAATGCAAATATTATTGGTGGGTATTTAATTATTAGGTATTGTGATTTAGGTAAATGAATTTACAGCTAAGAAAAACAATTTAATATTTAATCAAAATGAACTCAGTACTCATCAGATTGATTTAAAAAATTAACACAGCCTACACTGAAAAAAAGCCTTCTATTTCCTTACAATAATTCACATATTCTATATACAGGGTGTTCATTTGAAAACTTCCCACCTCGATTTTCCTGCTTTAAAATATAAATGTGGAAAATCGCTCGGACCCGTCGATTTTTATTTCGAGGGGGACATATTTTGCGTATATTGTCAATCTTGTTACTTCAAGCCCCTAGGTGGGAGGAAGGGTGAGATCCAAATCTTAAATGGATACCCCTATTTTATATACTTTTTTTGGATTCTGCATAAAATTCTAAAAAAATTTTAATAAAAGCATTATTAGTCTATACTTAACAGTTTCCGAGATATTGACTCTTGAAAAATTACATTTTTGAACTTTGACAGCGTCTAGCTTTCTAACTATACGTCTTAGAGCAAAACGGCTTACATGTCCCTATCTTCGATTTTTATTATCTTTCCAATAGTGTCAACTTCCGGTCAAACCGGAAGTACTATATTTCTTACATCCGGTTTAACCGAAAGTTCACACCATTGGAAAGATAATAAAAATTGAAGATAGGGGCATGTAAGCCGTTTTGCTCTAAGACGTACAGTTAGAAAGAAAGACGCTGTCAAAGTTCAAAAATGTCATTTTTCAAGAGTCAATATCTCGGAAACTGTTAAGTATAGACTAATAATGCTTTTATTAAAATTTTTTTAGAATTTTATGCAGAATCCAAAAAAAGTATATAAAATAGGGGTATCCATTTAAGATTTGGATCTCACCCTTCCTTCCACCTAGGGGCTTGAAGTAACAAGATTGACAATATACGCAAAATATGTCCCCCTCGAAATAAAAATCGACGGGTCCGAGCGATTTTCCACATTTTCATTTTAAAGCAGAAAAATCGAGGTGGGAAATTTTCAAATGAACACCCTGTATAAGTACAACTGTTTATTACTATATGTGAAAGCAACGCGCTTTCCTACTGTAAGACCACGAAAACTGCTAGACCGTTGTGTACCTAGTGATAATATCACGGTAATAAGAAATAAATTATAGCTTCTCAATGCGACGAATTTGTTCCCAGTAAAGCGCTTTCTCTACAATTAAGAAAGCAGAACAGCGTCCCCATAAACGAATTGTATCCGTTAGAACCTATAATCCACAAGACGTTGGTAAGGGTTCGTAGCGATCGGCAATCACCGCGCGCCGTATTATTAGTTTTAACGTATTTGTTGCGCAGGTAACATCGTCTTTTAGCTGTCCCTGCTTCAATTAATTTATTTATTTTTGAAGAAGTAGTCCATACTCAAAGTGGAGTTAAATGATATAGGGAAAAGAAAAGCATAAAGTCTTTCTCCACAATTTTTAATTCAATAACTAGGCGAACCTAGGGTAGAATCGACATGTTTCGAGTGTAGAAACACTCATCATCAGGAAAATGACGCAAATATAGCGAACAGCTGATGTTGTTAGCATTAGAGAAAATAAAAAGTGGGACTAATCCAAGAGTTTTTTCACTCTCCATGCGTGCCATTGAAAGCTCCATTATGGATTAATCCCACTTTTTATTTTCCCTAATGCTAACATCATCAGCTATTCACTATATTTGCTTCATTTTCCTGATGATGAGTGTTTCTACACTCGAAACATGTCGATTCTACCCTAGGTTCGCCTAGTTATTGATTTAAAAATTGTGGAGAAAGACTTTATGCTTTTCTTTTCCCTATATAATTTATTTTTACTTTGTATTTAAGTTTTTTTAAACTTTGCATGTCAGATAAAGCAATAGAAGATTATTTTTTCGCACATCCCATCATAGTATTGGACTTTATAATCTATGGACGAATTTCACCATCTCAGTAAACAATATTAAATAATAGATTATATAATCATATTCAATGTTAAACGACAAGAACAATATCACACTAGAAGCTATTTAAATTTTTGATAGCTACAGTTCTGACTTTTAGTGGTAAGCATATGCTTTATTAAATTTAGCAAGCAAATATTATTATCATTAATAGAAGTTTAATTATAACTGCCAGTCGGAACTAATACAGTATATAAAACCAGATTACACCCCCAATACAACTTGATAATTACCGTGAGTATTCAGAGCAATAATGGCTATAAACCATTCTATGGTAACATTAACTCCTATTTTCTATTGGCTAAATTACTGTGATATTATTACTACACAACGGTCTAGCAATTTTCGTTGCCTTACAGTAGGAAAGCGCGTTGCTGTCACAGTTAAACAGTTGTATAGAGAATATGTGAATTCTTATAATGAATAGAGAGATTTTCTCTCATTGCGCAAGTCGCATATGGTATAGTGTTTCTTAGGTCAATTTAATGACATTAAACAGTAGGAATGTCCTACCATAGGAGTCCCAAACAAATAATTAAAATGCGTATACACACTTATAAGTTTGTTTTACATTAATTGTTTGTACATACTACACTTTATAAACCCACTGTATATATAATAATATTATATTAAAATAATAAATATAAGGTAATTTAAAAATTCTATACACAAAACTAAAATCAGAAAAATAAACCTGACACGGTACGACACTGCTCAGAAAATGCTTTAATTTTTTTACCAGAACTCCATTCTCGGACCATTGTCCAGCCCGTCCACAAGTTCCAAATTACGTATATTTTATCTTCGTCTCTTCCACGCCATTGGCGGTCACTGACCTATCTCTGTCTGACAGAATCGATCGTTGAACGGGTCGGAGACCGCTTCAGCTTATCCCAGCCGCTTTAACTGGCGCTTGTATCCCTTGCTGTTGCCAATTCTTCAAAATTTTCGGATTTGTAAGCACAATGTAAGTATATACGAGAAACAAGGGTTTGTTAATTAGTTGTTTTTAAACACTGACAACACTTTTTGTCTTGATTTCAGTTATATTGTTTCTTAAGGACTAAAGAATGAATTATTATTATAACAATGAATGGCTTGTTATTTTTTTCTGTCACACTCAAAACTCCTCGGTTTTAAGTATATTTGCAAACTAGCTTTCAAAGAAAGTTACTGACTAACAATTGAATACTGATATAAATGAAACATCTTTAATAAAAAAACTTAAAGAATTGAAGAAGAAAGATCTGACAACCCTGGTTGTGAGGTCGGTCTCTTTGAGACTGTTTACCGCCGTATGGAATGATTGGAATGTCCTCAAACTAAGTTTGGATAAATTATAACTGTTACTTCACTTAAAAGGAGCGATATCTGAAATCCCTCCATTATTCAAATTTGCAGGATTTAGATCGGATAAATTTCCGAAGTATTCTACTGGACGTTCCCCTTGAGACACTCTGTGTATTAGAAATGTCCCTTTTATTCCATGGTTGCACCATTACTAAATATTAATTTTATTAGTTAATTTTAATTGGGTACCTACAAAGTTAAGACACCCATAACAAGCCATAAACATAATCATAACCGCAGTGTAACTGCATATTACATATTCATATCAAGTAGTTAGTTAACTGTCATCTCGTATCATTGTAAGCTCGACGGTATAGATATAGATTACAAGTATGGTCGCTTAAATATGCTAAAGACCTTGTAAGCGTTCAAGACATCAATCACACGTGTACGTTATTAATGTACGCAATTACGCACCAGTTTAATAAGATACATATATGTCATTATCGCTATGCGCTTGGGATTTATTAACGATGGTAATTTTTCTCATTAAATCAACAAAGCTTAATAAAACTAATTTTAGCCCATAATATGGTTGGTTGGATGGATGGTTGATTTGTTTGTGGTTTAAAGGCGGGGGGGGGGGGGGCCCAAGCTTCTTACACTGCAACCTTCTGGCTTATTGTGCACCCCAGTTTCGTTAGAAAAGGTTTGTTCCTTCTAAAATATTCAATAGTTTATCATACAGGAGGTTGTCGCCGCGTAGAATGTACGGGTTAGTACTTCGAAGCTGTAAATGATATATGGAGGCGGTTTCGTCCTCTTCGCCGCAAAGTCTGCATTCAAGGGGTCCATTGTAAATTCCTATTCGTTGCAGGTGCATTCTTCTTTAGTGACAATACTGACAATGGCCAGTTAACAAGCCTTAACTGGGTACGCGTTAGTAGTATAATTTTAGTTGATAGTTTTCGAGGACTTTCCAATTGCGGCCCCTGCATGTGTTTGACCAGGTATGCCGTTCCATCGAGATAGCTGTTGTTTTTGCGTCCATCTATCTAATGTTGTTTTGGTTGCTTGGTTTAATATTCCAAAGGAGGGTTCAAGGCCCCTGAAATTTGGAGCAGATTCAGCTCTCGCTAGCTCATCTGCTTGTTCATTGCCTTTTATCCCTGAGTGACTAGGAAGCCACAGGAGTTCCACATTGCTGTTCCTGGTTGCCAGTTAGCCCATATGTTTTTTTTACCACATTTTTGTAAATTACAAATTGTTGCAAGTCATATATAGCATTCCTGGACGCATATATTTAACTAAATTAAAATATGAATAGGAAAGAAAAACACAAAGTCTTCCTTCGCAAAATTTAATAGAATAAAAAATTCTTTGTTTAAAGGCCTCTACATGTTTCGAACGCAGAAACGTTCATCACCAGAAGACAGAAAAATATATTGCTGATGGTTTTGGTTAGCAAAAGAGAAAATGATAAGTGGTGACATAAAACCGTTAATGGAGCTTTTATGGCATCAATTGGATTATTGAAATTACATTATGTGAAAAAATTAGAAATGAAGATAAGTTAAAACATACGTAGTATGTGGAAAAGTCAGTTAAAAGGGTCTAGCTAGAACAACCAAAAAAAAGGGAACGTGGAGGTATAGAGACACACTTCTAAAAAGAAGATGTCAAAAAGACTTTCTTAATAAAAACATGCTTTGAAGACATTGTAAAACATGGAAAAATTATTTCATGTATAGAAATTAGGCATTGTAGGCATCATGTATTAAAATATAATATTTTTAATACTACACATACTACGTATGTTTTAACTTATCTTCCTTTCTAATGTCTTCACATAATGTAATTTCAGTAATCCATATCTTGATGCCTTAAAAGCTCCATTAAGGTTTTATGCCTACCACTTATCATTTTCTCTTTTGCTAAAACCATTAGCAATATATTTTTCGGTCTCCTGATGATGAACGTTTTTGCGTTCGAAACATGTAGAGACCTTTAAACAAAGAATTTTTTATTGTAATAAATTTTGTGGAGGAAAACTTTGTGTTTTTCTTTCCTAATCATACTTTTAACTCCACTTTAAGTATGGACTTCAAATTAAATTAAAATATAAATATTAAAACATAATTATTGTATAAGAACATACACAAATGTTATCATCAAACAGTAATAGCAAGAAAAAGTTAAAATTTGAATCTTCCGTGAATTAACAACATCAAAGTATTCTACCACTGAGCAGAAAGCATGGGATTCAAGAAGTTTATTAATTACATCTTTAAATTTTTTAATATATTTTAATGTCTCACAATACAACAGGAAAAATTGTTAAAACAACCCATCCGCTGTCGCTGTGGCTGTGTATACTCCCTAACTGAATAAAAACAGGGACGGCGAAAATATTTTTTACTCATAGATTTGCATTTTAAATAACTAAGCAGCTTTACATTTTCAGGCAGTGCATTATACAATAAGATATTAATATAGGACTATCCTTGGCCTTCTTGTATTAAATTTTTTAGGTTGATTAAGTCAGAACCTCTAGTTGAGTACATAGTTATGAAAATTAAAATTTAAGGAAAAACTATTCTTGTGTTTATGAATTTCGAGCAGTTGATAGAATATAAACAGGGAAGGTAGAGGCATAATTCCAAACATCTTAAAAAGGGTCTGACAGTGGTCAAAGTAACCAGCATCGGCAATCACACGAACAGCTATCTTCTGCTGTCTAAAGCTTTAATGGCCGATGAAGAATTGCCCCACAATACGACACCATAACTCAAATGAGAAAGAAAAAGCGCGAAATAAACAGTTAAAAGGGTAGATGGATTAACTGAACTTTTTAATCTGCTCAGAACAAAGGTAGAAGAAGCTAGTTTTTTGTAAGGCTATTAACATGTGCAGACCAGTTTATTAGATCAGCTAGTGTGATTTCCAGTAATTTTGCCGATTTACCGCACCGCACGTAACAGTGTTATTGGTAGAAAAAATAGAACGCTGTGATTTTTCGAGATTAAGCTGTAGGTCATTATTTGTAAACCAGTCATCAACTTTAGATCTAAACATGACATGCTTCGTGGTATGCTCAGAATGTCCTCATCGGAGGTAATAAATGAAGTGTCGTCCGAAAAGAAGTTCATTTATTAGGGGTTAAGTAATGGCACAGATCATTAATATTATATACAATAAATAAAAGCGGACCGAGGACGGAACCCTGCGGTACGCCGCTCACAACAGGCCTAAAAAATTTCCTTGTTTCCCCGAGCTGGATACATTAGTATTTGGATTTTGGATAGGATGAAATTAGATTGAGAGGAAGACCCCGAACACCATACCTTGAAAGTTTTTCAACTAGAAGACCATGAGAGACGCAATCCAAAACCTTGCTAAGATCACACAGAGCCAAGTCCACGTGCTCACCCCTTTCAGAATCTCGACCACATCAAATATGACCTTCGATACAGATTGCACAGTGGTGTGTATAGTAGTGCATAGTAATATGGTTATACCGTGCGAGCAAAAATTATTTGCCTCAAAGAGGGCTTGGATTAAAAAACGTAGGGCTTGGTTTAGATCACAATGATATGGGGACGATATATCTAACCAAATCTAGGTTAATATTTTGTCAAATTCATATTATGACAGGATATGCCAAACTAATGAGTAATAAAATATGTATAGACAAATACAAATTTATTTTTGTTGTTTACAAAATTAACAAAGTAAGAATATACAGAAAGAAAAAGAAAAATAATTACATGTATTCTGAGAATTCACATAACCGGAGAGGTGGAACCAGGCTTCATCCGAAAAAAATGTCAGGTCTAATAAATCATTTCTTTCCAATAAATTTTGGGTAAACCATTGAGAGTAATTTCTGCGTCTTTTAAAATCTGCGGCTTGTATTTCTTGGAATACTTGCACTTTATAAGGAAATAAATTTAGCTGCTTCTTAAAAATATTCCTGCATGTTCCATAAGATCTTCCCACTTCTTGGGACAGACGTTTGCAACAAGTTCTTCTGTTCTTACAGATGGTCTTCCTGCCCTTTTTTTGTGTTGTATAGAACCTGTTTCCCTAAACACAGCCAAGGTAAGAGCAACGTTAGGAAAATGTTCGTGAAAATCGTCCATGCACAAACCAGGATTGTATTGTCACTCACTATTTACTCTAACTTCGTTTCGAAAATACGCCTCAACCATGAATGTTTTGTGCTGTTCCGTATAAAGCCCATTGTGTGATTTGTTCAAGAAATTGGAAAAATTAGCGACGAATCAAATTACTTGTAACGACTGTCAACGATGACGGAATAACTGATTGATTGTTAATTCAGGTAGTTACTGACACCCAACAGGTATTTAGCTCTACGGCTAAGCATTACGTCCTTAGATGCAAGGCCCTCTTTGATGCAAAAAATTTTTGCTCGCACGGTAGATACAGTCATTTTAAGATTTCTGTTTTTACTGAAGAACTCTAAAAAAAAATTCACAGATCTTGCACCTTACGCAAGCATCCTATGTATTGAAAATACCTGACACAGCTTTAAAATTTTAATGACCTATGTCATTCCCCACATTCTAATTTGGATTTTGTAAAAGTTTAAAAAATGTTCTTTAATTTTACAGGGTCCGCCCAAATTTGGTTTTAACAAATGGGATAATTTTTTATTATTGATTTCTCAGGAAATTTTATTCTACATAAAAGTTTTGCATCTTGAGTAAATCGTTTTGACGTATTCAAATCTTCTGTGGCATAGACAGGGTGAATATAAAAGAGAAAAATATGACGTCAGTGACTCCAAAAATTTTAAAAATTTAAAAACTGAAACAGTTATATTAACCGTTAATGTGGAAAGTTAATATGAAAAGTGTAAAAATTCAATAAGGGCAAAAATTTGATTTTTAACTTGACTTTTCTTGAAAACTATTAGCACTAGAAAAAAACTTTATTTAACTTTTTATCTTGGATTTATTAGTTCTTTAATATGACTGTTTGAGTTTTTAAATTTTAAAAAAATTTTGAGTCACTGACGTCATATTTTTCTATTTTATAGTCACCTTGTTTATGCCACAGAAGATTTGAATACGTCAAAATGAGTTACTCAAGATGCAAAACTTTTATGTAGAATAACATTTTCTGAGAAAACAATAACAAAAAATTTATTTCTAAGAATAATTCATATAAATTTGTTTATAAACAATAATATTCACATAGCAGACCGACCAAGGTGAACTATAAATAATCCCAAAAAAAACGAAAACAAAAATAAAAGTTTGACACCCTTTATCTTGGTTGTTATCAATTTTGGGATAATGCAAGTTTAAATAAATCGCATTATTTCGCCTTAAGGAGCCTGCTGTTGCTCTGTGTTCCATTACGTTTGGGACACCCTGTATATTAACTAAAACATATTATATTAACTGTATGGTTTTATTTCTAAGAATAATTAATATTAATTTGTTTATAAACAATAATATTCACATAGCAGACCAACCAAGGTGAACAATTGCCTTATATTCAATCGGTCATATTGTCTAAGCCTACTTATGCTATGTTTTTAAATTATACTTATTTACCCAAGCGTTTAAAATAGACCATGAAGATTTTCATGAGATAGGTAGGGGTGCAAAATATAACCAATCACCCGGTACAATAACATTTTCTGAGAAATCAATAATAAAAAAATTATCCCATTTGTTAACCAAATTTGGGCGGACCCTGTAATATGCAATTATTGTGCTCCAACTTTTTGCCTCCCGCTTTTTTTTTCGATATAATATTCCGATTTAAATAACGTGAACTTACCTTAGTTATAACTTATCTCAATAAAACACTTTTTAACAAAGTTACTATGGCGTTCTTTAAAACACAAACTAAACTAAACATTATTTATTATTTACTTGCCGACTTTACGCTGATTCATATGTATATTTCTACCAAGTATTATCAGAGTATTATGTTACAAGACCGATCTAGATATTGCGCTGTTGGCCGCGACAGACGGCAGAGCGACATCGACATGCAATGCAAAGTTTGCGTAAACACGATCCTAATAGTATTTTCAATACTAAAAGTAGAATGCTTAGTAGGCTGTATAAAATCTTCTCAATTTAGGTATCCTTTAAATGCCTAATTATAAGTCGAAATAATAGACGTAAGAACATGGATCATTGTACAAGTAGGTAATCAAATTCGGAATGCTGCTGATGTATAGCAATAAAAAAAAAACTAACATCTAATAAAACTATTGAACAAAACACAATATTTACATTCCGTTTTTATTTAATATATTCAAAGCTCTAGTTCCCCAACAAAAAAATCTGTTACATTATGAATAATCTATAGCACGCGACATACAGTAGCTGGTATAATATCTGTTATTATTATAATAATACAGCTGATTAATATCATGGCGCCCATGGGCACGGACACCGCCCAGCTACTTTCTTGGTAGATATATATATATAAATTTATTCATGATATTATGTTGACCATGTGTAGTAGTTTTTAAAAGATTTATGGTACCTAATGGATCGGAGTAGCTTGTGTTTCAAATAGAACGTAGTGAGCCAACATTTTTTAAAAATAAAGTCGGAAATAAAGATGACATCCATTTCTTTTAAAAAAAGTTTAATACATGCACGATAGCTGTACGCGTAATAGTGTAGCTATATCTTCTATGACGATAGTTAATAGGGGAATTAACATTATTTGAAGGTGGTGAAAATAACATGTTCGTAAAGTTGTATTGTGGGTTTTGGAATAATTTTAATTTCAGAAGAAAATGTTTTCTTTAATTTCGTCAGATCCATCCCCAGGCTAGGATCTAATTAATAAATTAATTTTTTTTTTATTTCAAAATGTCTTTAGTTATTCCAAACTAACTTTTAGAGTTCATTACATGGAAAGTGACAACATAATATAGAAAATATTAACCATTAAAAAAATAACAATAAAAAAATGGAAGTTAATCCAATTTAATTCATTAATAAAATCAATAAAAAAAAATAGTATAAATAATTTAATTTAGTAAATATCTCTTTAATTGTTTTTTAAAAGTTGCCGATTTTTTAATTTTTCTGATTTTTTTGGAAGATTGTTTTATTTTATTATTCCGTCATAAATATAAATGCGTTTTTTTTCCGAAATTACTTTTTACTGGTATAGTTTGATATTTTATACAACATCTGATGTTATGATCATGTAATGTCTTATTCTCCTGAAGTGTTATGTTTGATTTTTTTTTGTACAATAATAGAGTGAATTAGAATACAAATTTTTAAATTATAAATGTTTTGAACGAGTAAATACCCCTTCGGTCTATCGATTAACATTTGGTTCTAAATGTGGTAATTTGTGTATATCTACATTTAATAACTTTATTTTGCAATTTTTGTAATGGTTTTAAGTTTGATAAACAAGCAGATCGCCATACAGAAGCTAAGTAATAATAATAGTAATAATAATAACAAATTTTTATTAGTTCATTGAACTATTTAATTACATTTCAAATTTTAAATTTTTTCTTCTCTCCTGGTAGATAGGTAATTACAATCTAGAAAGACTATTTTATTAGACTTTTTACATAAAATTTGATTCTTTAATTTTTTTACAAATAGTTTTAAATTACACCTTTTAATTTCATTTCCTAACTTGTTATATTCTATAGCACCACTAAAAAATATTGATTTTTGAGTCGATTTCAAATTTGTATGATCCAAAATAAAGTTATTTTTTCCTCTTGTTTCATAAATATGAACTTCATTAAATTTTGTCAAGAAATTTTCATAATATGGTGCTGTTATATTTAATTTTATTTTATGAATAAAAATCAAGATACGAAATAATAAAAAAATTCTATATTCATCCATTGTAAATAATTTAGCATTTCCGTTATTTTAGTGTATTTATTATTAAGTATTGCAATTTTGAATATATTAATAAAAAATATGTATTTTTTAAGTATGTCAAAGGAAAGACATATCTAGCTCTGTACAAAACAGGAACAAAACGAGATATTTAGTTGATAATATACTGGATATAGCCTTCCCAATCTAAGTTTTCGTCTAAAACTAATCCTAAAAATTTTGTCGTTTTTGAATATTGAATATTTTCATTATTAAATGTTAAGGGGTTAATGATGGAATTTATTTTATTTGTCGTTATAAAAATAAAGAAGATTTTGTAAGTTTATTTGATTAAAGCCAAGAACTTTATGGTACCTAAAGGAAACAGAACAGCATTACTCGAACTTCCCCTGATTTGTTAACAAATGAAATTAATTTGGTTGGTTTTAAGGTTTTATTCAAGTCGTTAATGGATGATGGCCCATTAGTTGATAAAAACTGTTTTTAGCAGAGTTGATTCCATTAGTTTAATAAATAAGGATTTAATACCTACCTACTGTAGTTGTAAAATATGGGCTTGGGGAATGTAATAAAATTTGGTTATCTGACACAACGAAAACTTTTAAAACCCGCCATCTTATCAGTGTAATACCAACACGTTTTAGACCAACGAAATTAGTTTTCAATTTTATGTTTTATCCCAATGTATTGACACAAAAATAAACAACACGACAGCCAGTCGAAACTAATACAGTATATAAAACCAGATTACATACCTATAATAAAACTTGATAATTATTGTGAGTATTCAGAACAATAATGGCTATCAACCATTCTATTGTAGCAACAACTCCTCTTTTCTATTGGCTAAATTACCGTGATATTATCACTACACAGCGGTCTAGCAATTTTCGTTGTATTACAGTAGGAAAGAGCGTTGCTGTCACATACAGTATTAAACAGTTGTATAAAGAATATGTGAATTCTTATAAGAATTGATTTCTGTTAAAACGATCTCTGATCGTGACCAAATGTAAACAATGGGATCTCCGTATATATTACAGTCCTGTGATTGTAATATTATAAAATAGCCTTCTCTTGCTTATTATTCATAGGTACCTTTATATTTAATAGATTTAGTCGATGATGCGTGTACGGCAGTGTCGTACTGAGGGCGAGGCGACTGAGGCGCTTGCCTCGGGCGCAATCACCGAGGGGGCTCCAAAAATTGAAAAAATAATCTGAGATTTAACAATTTTCTAATTTCGCGGACTTTTTTCCCCTTAACTTAATATAGAATATAGGGAAAAGAAACCTACAGCCGTCTCCACAAATATAATATATTATCTATCTATATTATCTATATATCTCAACAGCTCCACTTTGAGATAATGGACTACTTCCGTAAAATTAATATAGAATAATTGTATTAAATTTTATAAGCGCCCTCTTCCCATGCATTTGAGTGAAAACCATAGAATATCATAACATTGGCAACGTAAAATAAAATCAACTTTTGTATCGTGTTCGATGAGATATCAATGCAGCAGAATTCATTGATGAAATTGCATTCAGGATTTTTGTGACTACTCCAGTGACAATAGCCAACTGTGAACGCAGCTTTAGCAAGCTGAAACTCATCAAAAATTATTTAAGATCAACCATGATACAAGAAAGATTGACTAACTTGGCAATTATGTCGATTGAATATGAGATTGCTCAGAGTATTGATTTTGACGATATAATTGATGAATTCGCTGCAATGAAATCTCGAAAAATTTTACTGTGAATCAAGAAAATTGAATATATTTTGTTTAATGCAATTCTACTTTTCTTGTGTACAATTATTCTTACATTGTCATTGTAAATTGCAGCAAAATAAACATAAATGATTGACTTCAAAATAGTGTTAAAAATGTTCGATTTATTTAAAATTCTGCTGAGAGAAGAAGGGGCGAAAAATTTGTAATTCGCCTCGGGCGCCAAAATAGCTGGTTACGGCCCTGGTGTACGAGAACTAAATATCCAACTAGTTTCTAACAACAGTATGTAAACAGTTTTGTCCGAAACCAGTTGCTCCGTAAACGACAGTTGCAACTGTACAAATGAAAATTTCCACCTATACATTTTGCGATGAACTGCAAGTTAAAAATGCTCTTTTAACCGCTATACCATATCCGCCTTACTAATTTTCTTTACAAGCAACACCAGATCTTAACTTTAAACCTGCAATATCCCACAACCCCCGAAAGCGGTTAACAAGGGTGGGGTGGATAATGTTCTAAAACACTTTACGATATCACCGTTATAACGACTCAATAACTTTACAGCTCGCTATTATCAGCGTTCTCGTTGGAAATTATGGTGTAAAACTGCGTGTATATACGACAAAGTATCCTTAATGGAGCTATATTCTTTTAGGACAAGGATTATGAGTATTATAGGGCTGACACGTTAAACGTTAGTTTTAAGGGGATCCTTGCCATTTCAAAAACGTCGCGTCGGAGTCGCATTTATAATTTTCAATTAACAACGGCTGGAGAATTTTTCGTTGTATAAAAGCTTTTGTCGTGTGCCGGCACCACGTTATCGTCAACGCATCAAGGCTGATTTGCATCAGAAAATTTATTTTATCAACTATTTCAACAGTCATTTTTATGAATATACAGGGTGAGTCGGGAGGAACGGACCAAATTTCAGGAGTGTATTATACACGCGAAAACAATATATATGATATTAATTTATTTTCAAGTTATAGCGCAATATCAAATTTTTTTCAAAATTTTCACGTTATTAGAGTATGCCATGCTCAAGACGCTAAACTATTTGACATCTGTGTTGTCTTGACAATGTGTCTGTGTTTTGTGGCAGTAATTAAACGTTTACTTTCAAGTTTGAGTGATTAAAGTGTTACAAAATACCAAATACTTATTTAAATTTAGAATATGCAAATATCGTGTTTATTTATGGTTTCTGTAATGGAAGTGCTACAGCTGCCGTTGAAGAATATCGGTATCCACATCACAGACATCCGACTAGAAACGTGTTTATCAGAGTTTTTAACAATTTGTGCGAGAATAGTAAGCTGCCCAGTGCCAACATTACATCTGAACGAGCTACTCGACAAGGTTTAGGAGAAGTAGAAAATATTCTGGATTTAGTAGAAGAAAATGCAACGACCAGCTCACGAAGAACTGGTACTCAAATTGGGCATTCCACAAAAAAGAGTATTAAACACACTCCACGAGCAAGGCTTATATCCATACCATGTACAGAGAGTACAACACATAAAACCGGAAGATAATGCTAAACGAATTGAATTTTGTCGATGAATAAATAATCATCGTGTTGTATCGCGTATACTTTTTACAGATAAAGCAACCCGTGACGGTATTAATAATACTCGCAACTCTCATGTATGGTCAATCGAAAATCCCCACGCAACAGTTGAAAGTAATTTTCAACATAAGTTTTCGGTTAACGTGTGGTGTGGTATGCTCGATAGCTATTTAACTGGCCCTTTCATTTTGGAGAATCGCCTCACAGGAGACAACTACCTAAATTTTTTCCAACATGAGTTACAAGGACTATTGATGTTCCTGTAAATATCAGAAGGCAAATGTATTACCAGTACGATGGAGCTCCTACACATTTTGCTCGTCAGGTCAAGCATCATTTAGACGAAACATTTTCAGGGCGTTGGATTGGTCGCGGTGGTCCTATTAATTGGCCTCCAAGATCTCCAGACCACACAGCACTAGATTATTGTTTATGGGGCTGGTTTAAAAATGAAATGTAGGTACAAAGTAAAAGTGGACACTCGGGATGCACTAATTCGGCGTATTAGAAATACTGCAGCCAATTTTAAAGAAGAAATACCTGAAGCCATTAGCAGAGCAACGGGCTATCGTCGTAGACGAAGCAGAAAATGTTTAGAAGTCAATGGCGGTATTTTTGAACATTTATTAAAATAACGCTATGATTAGGAAACCATTAATATATGAACGTTTCTTTATTTGGTATTACGCTATAACTTGAAAACAAATGATTATCGAATAAGAACATATGGGTTTTTTTCAAATTGTTTTTGCGTGTATATTACGCTCCTAAAGTTTGGTCCGTTCCTCCCGACTCACCCTGTATATCGAAGGTGGCTGCGAAAACAATTTATTGAGATTAAAATGTATTAAAGTAAAATCATTAATCACTTAAATAAACATTTAAAAAATTTTGAAGAAGTAGTCCATACTCAAAGTGGAGTTAAATTATATAGAAAAAAGAAAAGCACGAAGTCATTCTCCACAAATTTTATTGTTCGAATAACTAGGCGAACCTAGGATCACATCGACATGTTTCGAGTGTAGAAACACTAATCATCAGGAAAAGGTAAAATGCTGATGTTTTTAGCAAAAGAGAAAATAATAGTGAGATTGAGCCGTAATGGAGCTTTTAATGGTGTACAAGAGGTGTAAAATTGAGTAGTCAATAGACCGAAAATGAAGACTCCAGCATACTGAAGAAACGAGCGTTAGTGCAAAAGCACACTGTGCCGTGCGGAAAATGAGGGGAGTAAAAGAAAAAATTCAAAAAATTTAGGGAGTTTTGAAAAACGTATCTGTAAAATTCATTATTACAGTACCTACTGAAAAATCTTGAGTTTTATTAAGCCCTATCAGAAACATGTGAAAGTATCGGAGTGAAATTAAAAGAAAAAGAAAAAGGTTGTTTTTTATAAAAGACGAAGCATCTGTAAAAAATAGAATGGGGAATGTAGTAAATGAAATTTTAAAAAAAATTAGGTAGATTAGCTTACCATTTGGTTTAAAGTAAAATTCTGTTGGGGTACCAGGCTTTTTACGGCCCAGTTACCCCCGCAGTGGTCAAATCATACACATTTGGTGCAAAAATTAAGTGATTTTTAAAAAATTTAAAAAATAACAATAAAATTTGAGTTCCCGGAGAAGTTCCACTGTAACCAGCACGTGGCAGATGGGAAATGAACTTGAACTTGACATTGTAAAAGGGGGGAACAAATGACAAGTGTTTTGGCGGTCAAATCGAAGAATCCTCGAGTATGCCAAGAGTTTTTTAAAAAAGTTATAAAGGTGAAAAGTTCAATTAGGGCTCAAAATTGCTTAAAATACTAAAAATAACTAGAAAAACAAGATAAAATCAATACAATCCCTATAGAATAAAAAGAAATTGCATTTAGAAATACGTTGCTGAAAGGTTTGAAAATAGGCATCATAAGTATTTGTGTGGCTGACCTTTTTATCTTGTCGAAATACTGAGTTACACCTTTACCAATTGCAAACCTATACCAACAGAGGTCGCCACATAACTTTGTTTTCCTGATGATGAGTGTTTCTATACACTCAAAACATGTCGATGTGATCCTAGGTTCGCCTAGTTATTCGAACAATAAAATTTGTGGGGAAAGACTTCGTGCTTTTCTTCTTTCTATTTTAAAAATTACCAACTAGAATAGGTATATGTTCGGGTTTGTTTGATCGTAATAGGGCGGGTGTAATGTTATGAAATGCGTTTAGGATTCTTTGCGGCGTGTTTTCTGGTGTGATTGGAGGTCCCTGATAAACGTAGCCCCACAAAAAGAAATCTAAGATAATTAAGCCGGGTAATCTCGACGGCCACTTACGTGGACTTCCTCTTCCAATCCACCGATTTGGAAAAGTTAAGATGGTCCCTCTGACTTGTAAGAATAATGTGCTGGGGCTCTATCGTGCTGTAGCGACATTGCATCCCTTATGGATGTTGGTAAATTTTGACATAAATATTTCAATTGATTTTGCAAAAAATCTAGATACAACGGGCCATTTAAATGTCCGTTAAAAAAGTGAGCGCCAATAACAAGTTCACCAATAATTCCCCTTCTTCCTTCCCCCGATGACTTTTTAACCTCAATATGGTCGTTTTTTAAATAATATTTTTTTGCTGCTAAAACTCTATTGCCCTAAAAAAATATTTGATGCAGTGGTAAAAAATATCTTTAAAAAAAAATTGATTTTGTGATTAATTGAGGTCATGCAGTTCAAAACTATTGCTTTTTAATCGTAAAAATTGTCTGCCGACTACCGTGCGAGCAAAAATTATTTGCATCAAAGAGGGCTTGGATTAAAAAACGTATAGGGCTTGGTTTAGATCACAATGATAGGGGGACGATATATCTAACCAAATCTAGGTTAAAATTTTGTCACATTCATATTATTACATGATATGCCAAACTAATGAGTAGTAAAATAAGTAGACAAATACAAATTTATTTTTATTGTTTACAAAATTAACAAAGTAAGAATATACGGAAAGAAAATAAAAATAATTACATAAATTGCTGAAATTGGTCACGTCTCTTCATATTTCCGAAAGTTTTAACCAGCATCTCTGGAGAAATGTTACCACATTCTTGGATAATTCACATAACCGGAGAGATGGAACCAGGCTTCATCCAAAAAAAAATCCAAGTCTAATAAATCATTTCTTTCCAATAAATTTTGGGTAAACCATTGAGAGTAATTCCCGCGTCTTTCAAAATCTGCGGCTTGTATTTCTTGGACTACTTGCACTTTATAAGGAAATAAATTTAGCTGCTTCTTAAGAATAGTCCTGCATGTTCCATAAGATCTTCTCACTTCTTGGGACAGGCGTCTTATACAATTTGTTGGCGTATTTTGCATTATTTCACGAACGTTTGCAACAAGTTCTTCTGTTCTTACAGATGGTCTTCCTGCCCATTTTTTGTGTTGTATAGAACCTGTTTCCCTAAACACAGCCACGGTAAGAGCAACGTTAGGAAAGTGTTCGTGAAAATCGTCCATGCACAAACCCGGATTTTATTGCCACTCATCATTTACTCTAACCCCGTTTCGAAAATACGCTTCAACCATGAAAGTTTTGTGCTGTTCCGTAAAGCCCATCGTGTGAATTGTTCAAGAAATTGGAAAAATTAGCGATGAATCAAATTACTTGTAACGACTGTCAAAGATGACGAAATAACTGATTGATTGTTAATTCAGAGGTAGTTACTGACACCCAACAGGTGTTAAGCTCTTCGGTTAAGCATCACGTCCTTAGATGCAATTTTTGTTCGCACAGTATTATTGTGGTAAGCCATAATATAGGTAATATATTAAAAAAAAAAAACTTGTATTGAATGATATTCCTCAGTGTGTACAACTCGTATTAATTAAAGTTGGTTAACGAAACTGTTATACCTTTATTAGTAAAGACCTTATACAATTTTATTAATGAGGCAATATTTTTTTTCACTTGCTATACTACGTTCATAAATTTATTAATCAAACTTAAAATATACAATATGTGCTATGATGAATTGTCCATAGTAGTTAAATGCTGTTTATTATTTTTTTGCAACACCATACCGTCTGTAAGCTAATATGAAATAGATGAGGCGATAAAATACTTTACGATATCCAAGTTTTAATGTCTCAATAACTTTATGAAATCTTAACGCCACAGCCTTAGTATTATATGCTCTAAAATTACCCGATACTACAAAGTATTCTTAATGAGACTCAGAGGACCAGACACGTTACTGTACCTACCTAACCTATCATTATACTTCACAGTAAATATAGCCGTCATCATTTGTAGCAATAGGTGTCTTCCTTTTGCTTCTTTTAAATAGCAAAGTAAAAATCTTTGCTTAGCTAAAGTTGTTAATGGAACGCTTCGCAAACACCTTCGTATAATCGTACCGTGCGAGAGCACAAATTATTTGCATCAAAGCGGGCTTGGATTAAAAAACGTGGGGCTTGGTTTACATCACAATGATATGGAGACGATACCAAATCTAGGTTACAATTTTGTCAAATTCATATTATGACATGATATGCCAAACTAATGAGTAATAAAATAAGTAGACAAATACAAATTTATTTTTGTTGTTTACAAAATTAACAAAGTAAGAATAGGTAGACAGAAAGAAAAAGAAAATAATTACATAAATTGCTGAAATTGGCCACCGCCATGCTCCAAGCATAAATTCACACGTCTCATCATATTTTGGAAAGTGTTGACCAGCATCTCTGGAGAAATGTTACTAGTGATGCCGCCGAGACGAGAAATTCTCGTGTCTCGTCTCGTCTCGTCTCGTCTCGACGAGACGAGAGTGAATTTTTTTCTCGAGAGAAGTCACGAGACGAGACGAGAGAAGACCGTTTCTCGTCGAGAAATTTCTCGTTTTTTCTCGAATTTTCTCGAATTTTCTCGTTTGTTAGAACACTGAATTTTAGGTATCTCCTAATATACAGTGTGTGTATAAAGTCTGGAAACGGCTTAATAACATCACAATTTACTGGCCGATTTAAACCAAATTTGGTACAGTTGTGTAAGAGGATCTAACGCACCGAATGACGATATTGGCGTTGTTGCCAGCTTTTTAGTTTGTCTGGAATTCGAACGAATTTTATATTTTTAAATATAACACCCAGTACATTTTTAAATTCCACATAAAATTATAATTATTTTTTGTTAAATGCATTATTTTTGTCTATACTTCATAGTTTCCGAGATATTGACTCTCGAAAAGTGACATTTTTGAACTTTGACAGCTTATAACTTTCTAACAGTACGTCTTAGAGCAAAACGGCTTACATGTCCCTATCTTCAATTTTTATTATCTTCCCAAAAAAATTAACTTCCAGTTAAACCGGAACAACTATATTTCCTGCTTTCGAGTTACATCCGGTTTAACCGGAAGTTGATTTTTTTGGGAAGATAATAAAAATTGAAGATAGGGACATGGAAGCCGTTTTGCTCTAAGATGTACTGTTAGAAAGTTATAAGCTGTCAAAGTTCAAAAATGTCACTTTTCGAGAGTCAATATCTCGGAAACTATGAAGTATAGACTAATAATGCATTTAATAAAAAATAACTATAATTTTATGTGGAATTTAAAAATATAAAATTCGTTCGAATTCCAGACAAACTAAAAAGCTGGCAACAACGCCAATATCGTCATTCGGTGCGTTAGATCCTCTTACACAACTGTACCAAATTTGGTTTAAATCGGCCAGTAAATTGTGATGTTATTAAGCCGTTGCCAGACTTTATACACACACTGTACAGGGTGGTCCTTAAGTACATCAAGAAAATCTAGGATATGATTCCTGGCATCAATTTAAGTTGAAAAGTTCATATGGACTTATGCCCTAAAATGCTTACCCTCTAAGATACAAGGTGTTAAAATATTTTTAAAAAATAATTGTTTTTTTAAAATTTCGAAACTCCTTGAAAATACGGTATTGAAAATTAATGTCGATTGATTTCGTATTAAACTGCACTTTTTGGTTAAAAAAGGGTTTGCCTACTTCCACCAGTGGCGTGCATGAAGATACCATCAATATTTTTTTTGTGAAAATATGTGATACGCCACTGTTTTTTTAAAACTCTGATGCATTTCTATGCATTACTGATATAAGCGGAACAAAAGTTGTCTCTACTATGTTTTTGAAAAAAGTGGTAGTTTTAAAGGAAAATGGAAAATATTTTAACACCCTGTATCTTAGAGGGTAAGCATTTTAGGGCATAAGTCCATATGAACTTTTCAACTTAAATTGATGCCAGGAATCATATCCTAGATTTTCTTGATGTACTTAAGGACCACCCTGTATAGACAGAAAAATAATGTGTTTAACGTTCTCACTCTATAGTATTGTGAAGGCATTTAACTTAAAACAGATATTCAAGAGAACAGAATCAAATTTTCTAGCCTCTTTCTTCTGTCTACACGGTTAGTAGTTGACATTTTTAAATATTTATTTATTTATTTTGCCTCATTTTATTACACAGGTCTCAGACATAAATTTGGCTATTGAAAATAATTATTAAGTGCGGTAAATGATACTTTTCCGCACGAGGTGGCAGTTGCACGAACGGCTCGAAGTAAGTCCGGGAAATCCGGGCATGCCACTAAGTGAGTGTGGAAACGTAACTTTTCGCACATGTTACTTACAATATTTTTCCTAATTGCGTAAAATTAAGCTTGTTCGTAATAAATTTTTGTATTTTTTTGGGTAAAAGGAGCAAAAAATAAAGTGAATTTTTAAATTTTGATATGTCAAATAGAGCATTTTCGGAAATACTTCTTTAAGTTCTTTCTCTTGCACTTTCTATTAATGTAATAAAAAAATTAAGGTTTTTCCCCGGATGACATTCTGGGCTGATCCCTTTATTTAGTCGAATATTTTCCAAACTATTGCAGTTAATTATGCCCCGAATTATGCCAGAAAATAAATAATAAAAGAAGGGTAGTTCCATTATAAATCAATTATTATTATTATAAATCGTTCTCTATTCTGTATCTTTTACCACACCGTATATTTTGGACTGAAAATACCTCGGTGCCAAACCTATTACATTACGTGAATTATGTCTTATGGCCGCTTGCAATATTTTGTTGATCTAAGAAAAACAGTTTCTAAGTCACATGACTAACAAACCGACTTCTATTAAACCCTTCTGCGAGACGACCAGATACTTTTAAATGTTTACCCCCTTTAAGATTCGTATAAAAAAATATTTTTTATGATTCCCTACTCACGAGAAAAAACGAGACGAGACGAGACGAGACAATGGCACTCTCGAGCGAGAAAAACGCGTTTCTCGTCGAGACGAGATAAAAAAAAATTCTCGCCTCACGAGACGAGACGAGAATGGGCCAATTCTCGTCTCGTCTCGTCTCGTCTCGTCTCGCGGCATCACTAAATGTTACCACATTCTTGGATAATCCTTTCTTGTAATTGTTCTAAATTTGCAACTTGTATTTTAAAAATAGTGTTCTTTAAATGAGGAAACACAAAGTAATCCATAACCGTTAAACAATGTGATCTAGCTGGGAATTCAATGTTTGATCGAAAACTGATCAATCTGTCGTCGAAAAAATTGCGTAAGTAGTTAATAGTTTCGGCGGCTGTATAAGCGGTTGCACCGTCACATTGAAAATATCCAAAACGTAGTTCGTCGTCAAGTAATTGCCCCACAAATGGATTCAAAATATTGTCTCTATACCGCTGTGCTGTAACTGTGTCATAGAAAAAAATACGACCAACAATTCTTCTTCCGGAAACAGCTAACCAGACACCAATTTTTTGAGGGTGTAATGTGGACTCTACAAAAAAATTGGGATTTTCACTACTCCACATGCGTGTTTTCTGAGAATTCACATAACCGAAGAGGTGGAACCAGGCTTCATCCGAAAAAAATGTTAGGTCTAATAAATCATTCCTTTCCAATAAATTTTGGGTAAACCATTGAGAGTAATTCCTGCGTCTTTCAAAATCTGCGGCTTGTATTGCTTGGAATACTTGCACTTTATAGGGAAATAAACTTAGCTGCTTCTTAAGAATAGTCCTGCATGTTCCATAATATCTTCCCACTTCTTGGGACAGGCGTCTTATACAATTTGTTGGCGTATTTTACATTATTTCACGAACGTTTGCAACAAGTTCTTCTATTCTTACAGATGGTCTTCCTGCTCCTTTTTTGTGTTGTATAGAACCTGTTTCCCTAACCACTGTTCCGTAAAGCCCATTGTGTGAATTGTTCAAGAATTTGGAAAAATTAGCGATGAATCAAATTACTTGTAACGACTGTCAAAGATGACGGAATAACTGATTGATTGTTAATTCAGGTAGTTACTGACACCCAACAGGTATTAAGCTCTACGGCTAAGCATTACGTCCTCAGATGCAAGGCCTCCTTTAATGCAAATAATTTTTGCTCGCACGGTACATATTTAAATATTTCTATTTTTTTATTGAATATTAACTTTTAAAGTATTATTTTAGTTTTACATTATTTTTATTGACTTACCTTATATTTAAATTAGTTATATTTAATAATTACATTATTTTAGATGTTGTAATTAGTAGAGAATCCCTCATAAACAAATGTTTTTGGGATTTTTATTGGAATAAATAAAAAAAAATTTAAAAATAATTATGCTCCTATTATTAAGTACCTAGTTGTTGATAAAATTACTTTATTCTCAAGAAACATTTTGCCAATAATCTCCAAGACGTCAAGTTAAATCCATGTAAGCCACCAAACTTACCGGTAATACATTCACCTTTCAAATCAAATTCAATAAAATATCCTCAATTCCAAATCCTTAACTGGGCCTGTAGATATTCAAATACACTCACACGACGGGAGTTTTTCGCCGAGCGTGCGGCATAACTTTGTATATAAAACGGCTCGTTTACATCGGTTCCTTCCACCGAGCCCATTACTTCAAAGAATTTTAATATAGCGTTCAGAATATTCAGCGAAGTGAATTACTTTGCCAGCCAGAAGCAGCCATTTTGTCCCTGGAGGAAGCTCACTTTAAAAGTTCTGCTGTTGCGAGAAAAGCCTCCGCTTGGATTTGAAGTGACTTCATAATATTTGATACGTTATTGATCGTTTTTACGTGAGTCTTTTTCTTTGGAAGAGGAAAGATATATAATTTAAAGAAGTAAGGTTAAAAGCTTGAAGCTTTAATATGTTAAAAAAAACACAAACAAAGAGAAACGTTATTTGCGTGTCAATTGGACGAAACATGAATGACGTTTAACTGGTTGCCATGTATAGTGGTGGTGTGTCAGGGGGGTAGGGGAAAAAGGAATATTAAATTTTAATTGTGAGGTTAGAAATGGTTTAATTTTCTGAGGTTTCTCTTACTTTGTATTTTTTCTGAAAAAAAAATTATATTTAATATAAGTACTTACACAATTAAAAAAAAAAACTTAACATAAAGTATGTTCAATGGCCGCTGACCGTTACGTCATATTTTCCATATTTGCGGTACGTCGTAAATTAATTAAGTCAGTTTGACTTACCGGTGGTAAAGGTTATGATTTTTCTTAGGCTTGATCTACATAAAGACGGAGACATGCGAAAGTAAAATACAAGCGCGTTTTTTCAAATTTTTATTTATTATTTTTATACTGTTAATGAAGTCAGAAATAAGTTGTTTGTTTAGGGTACAAGATATCATGAGATGAAACCTTTTGTTACGCTGGCTGCGGAGTGCTACGGCTGATGACCCGACCCGCGCTAAATCCAATTTGCTTTAGCGATCGGCTACCGCTCGGTCGCTGTGAATTCTTCGGGTACTTCCGCCAAGCCCTAAACCCACAAGGTTAATTTCGGATGCCAGTCCAATGCCTGGGTTTGGTTATGAGGGAAGGTGTATTTTTAAGTTAAATTATACATATTTACTAGTAAAATTATGTAATATACAACACATAATATTTCCTGTTATGTTTTTAAATATTTTTGGGATGTCATTGACCATATGGAAGAACCGCCGCTGTCCAGATAACAGGAAGTAAAAAAAAATAATTGATAAGTTAATAAAAGCAAAACACGAAATTTTGTCAATTTTGCCCATATTTCTTTTTCTGCTTTTATTAATTAATAAAATCTACTTTTTCAACGTAAAACTGTAATAAAATGAAATTATAACGAAATAATGATTTTAAAAATATATATATACCTACTTACATATTATAATATGTATATGCAATTTTGCATATTTTTTTCAATTTTATAATAAAATGCATATTTTTCATAAATTATTATTTTAAGAACAAATTTTTATGTTTTCGCCTTTATCAAAAAATGTAAAACGTTATAGGTTTAATGTCCAGTTTAGGACTTATTTCAGGGATTTTCCAATCTGAAGATTACAATAATTATATTTACATTTTGGTTATATACAAGGGGGTTTCCGGGGTTTGCAGGTATATTGTTAGAGGTTGTTTATTGTCACCTAATAATGCGTTATTATTACCTGCTTAACAAACTGAATTTATATTAAAATAAATTAATTTCTAATGTAAAAAAATGTTTCTAAAAGCACCTCTAAGAGTGCAGTTGTATAAGGAGAGATTACCAGGAGTTAGTTTATGTCCAGTACATGTAATTACCCGGTGGGGAACATGGATTAAGACCGCAATATTCTACGCAGAGCATTTCGAAGCCATTAAACAACTATTTTGGATTTAGATGAAGATTCGCAGTGTGTTGTGCAAAGTAAAGAGTTGTTAAAAAGTGCAAGTGTAGCTAAAGATCTTGTTTCTATTACGGTTAATTTCAGTTTTATACCGGACATAATATCCTCGTTGAAGAGTAGAAACTTAAGTTTAAGAGACTCAATTAGCATTGTTGAAACGTTTTTTCGCTAAATGTAACAACATTCCTAGTAAAGTAGGAGGTAAAGTTAGAAACAAATTGGATGTAGGGGAGAGCAAGGCAATATGACATACTATCTTCTGAAAATCAATTTTTACTAAACCAAATGGTATATTAGGTTTTATTCTTTTCTTTTCATATGGCCACTTAACGTTTTAAGTGAATTAAAATATTTTACTTGTAAGAATTGCAACATTTAGGAAAAATTTCAAAAAATAACAAGCATTACAAAAACCCTTTAACCTTATAGGGTAAGGCAAATTGACATACCAAATTTTTACCTTAAAGGCATAATGATATGGTTGTATGAAATTAACTGTCCAGTGAGTAAAACAAAAAAAATAACAATGTAAGTGTAAAATGTAGTTTCTACTTAAGTTTGTTGTACATTAACGAAATAAAAAAAAAATATTGAAACAAAATATGAATAAATTAAGAACGACATAGTGCTATACAGGCAAAACGACACACTGCTATGTCATTTTGCCCAATGTGCAATATAAAGAATAAATATATTTTCTAGGTTATAATTTTATTCAATCATTTAAATGTTAGTGTAATATTAAAACTAGAGGGCTAATCAGTAGATGTTGAAATAAGCTTCTCTTTGTATAAACATATTTTTACTAATAGAAAAGGTCAAACAATTCTTTTCAGTTAAAAATTTTAAAAAATATTTAGTAATAAAAGGCTTTTTTACAATTTTAGGTTAAAAAATTGTTTATTTTTCTTTGCTTTTTTTGCATTTTTTTATAAATAAACATATTTGTTAGAACCCAATGTGTGTCTGCCTCTTTTTACTATAATAAATTAAGAAATATTGCATACCAGTATACATACTTGGTCAAAAAATGCAAATAACTGCATATTTTAAACGCAAACAAGGCATATAATGCGCATATTTTGGCTGAATTTAAATGCATATAATCAGACCATTACTTATGTCAAACGGCTTTACCAGAGTAGACATAATCTAGATTTTGTAATCAGATATTGAAAAATTCTATAGTTTTTAAATCAACTTTATTAATTTCTTGGAAAAAAATGTGTAGCTTTTTTTCTATCACTATTTTTTATTGTATACTTCAACTTCCCCTTCCTTGCCCCTCTTAACACTTTCCTTTCTTCACCTTTTCCTCTTTGCAGTCTTCTCTTAAATTCATTTGATATAAAAAATAATTAATCTATTGACGTTTCGGTCAATTCACGTATTCGGCCAAGTCCCTTTGGTCAACTTGTGATCTATCAACTGATGTGATTCCTGTTTGTATTGACGGAGTGTCCTTTTTAGAATTTTTTGGTTAATGAAATTTTAAACAATTTTTTCTTTCTATTTTTAGCAAGCTTTCCAATGACAAGGCGGATCGGTCACCCTTACCAAAACAGGACACCGCCGAAAAGAAAGAAACCAAGAACATCATTTACAAGACTACAAATAGCAGAATTAGAGAAAAGGTTTCACAAACAGAAATACTTAGCATCGGCGGAACGAGCGGCCTTAGCAAAAAACTTAAAAATGACTGATGCGCAAGTTAAAACGTGGTTTCAAAACAGGAGGACGAAATGGAGGTACGAATTTTTACTTACATTACGCTTTAAATATAATTTAGAAGAAAACGATTCCTGTAATTTCGTCAGATCCATCCTTAAAAGGATCTAACGAATTAAAGGAACGTGTGTAGGGGGGAGTGGGGGAATCCCAGTCAGGTGGGTAATTCCGGTCACGGTTAAATACTACAGTGTAAACGTACTCAGTTTGTTTAGTACCGTGCTGCCATCTAATAAACAAGGTCAGAGTTAAATGCACGTGGTTTCGCTATGATCACCCCATTGTACTGGCTCCAATTGAACCTTAAAGTTTTTGCTTTGTTTTGTTATAACATTCAGGCGAATTCAAACAAACATAAGTACGAAAATAATGTGTTTTTTGCATGCCCTTATATGATACTTTCTTAGAATTAATTGGTCTAATGATTCCTGCGTTCGTACATATCTAAATCACTACGATTAATTTTAGGGTTAGGGTTTTTGTCGCAAGTAGCTTTTGGGTAATGCCGGTCAACCCAATTGGGGCAATACCAGTCTATTTTTGTATTCTTTTCTAGTATAATTGTTTAATTTTTATATTTTATAAACATTTAGACGACCTTAATGAAACCCTTGGTAATATATTACTTTATTATACATGGATGTGCTTTATTCCTTTCTTATTAAAAAAATATATTCTAGAGACTTCTCTTTTGAGGTGAATTATTTTGATTTAAATGGAAAACCATGATCCAGTGGATGGGTCAGACTATCTTCCATTCTACTTACTTATAGCAAAACACTACTATTTGTTTAACTATAAGTAATCTAGCTTAAGTGACCGCCATTCCCCCACCCTCCACCACTACTTACGTGTAGTAAATATGGCGATCAGCCGAGAGGATGAAGCACACTGCGACATCTAGCATCGATTTTTAGGGACAAAATTTCCATTTTCCAAAAACATGAAAACACGTATTTGCTTATTTTAATAAAGTGAACATAGTACCGTGCGAGCAAAAATTTTGCATCAAAGATGGCTTGGATTAAAAAACGTAGAGCTTGGTTTAGATCACAATGATATGGGAACGATATATCTAACCAAATCTAGGTTAAAATTTTGTCACATTCATATTATGACATGATATGCCAAACTAATGAGTAATAAAATAAGTAGACAAAAACAAATTTATTTTTGTCGTTTACAAAATTATAATACTTGCACTTTAAAAGGAAATACATTTAGCTGCTTCTTAAGAATAGTCCTGCATGTTCCATAAGATCTTCCCACTTCTTGGGACATGCGTCTTATACAATTTGTTGGCGTATTTTGCATTATTTCACGAACGTTTGCAACAAGTTCTTCTGTTCTTACAGATGGTCTTCCTGCTCCTTTTTTGTGTTGTATAGAATATGGAACCTGTTTCCCTAAACACAGCCAAGGTTCTTTTCAGGCAATGATAAAAATCCCCAGCAATAAAAACAACGTTAGGAAAATGTTCGTGAAAATCGTCCATGCACAAACCCGGATTGTATTGCCACTCACCATTTACTCTAATCCCGTTTCGAGAAAACGCTTCAACCATGAATGTTTTGTGCTGTTCCTTAAAGCCCATTGTGTGAATTGTTCAAGAAATTGGAAATATTAGCGATGAATCAAATTACTTGTAACGACTGTCAAAGATGACGGAATAACTGATTGATTGTTAATTCAGGTAGTTCCTGACACCCAACCAGGTATTAAGTACTACGGCTAAGCATTCCGTCCTTAGATGCAAGACTCTCTTTGATGCAAATAATTTTTTCTCGCACGGTACCATCTCTCAGTAATATAGCTTAAAATTATAGACATTTTATAGGTACTTCTCACAATTTAGGCTACACCCGTTTTTTTTAACCTCTAGATAAATTTTGAAAAAGGACGAAAGACGTATATGATTATTTTATTAAAGAAACTTATACTGGGTGTTTCTCAAAAGACGTTCACCTCTATAACTTTTTTATATTTATAGATATTAAAATTAAATTTTGAGATTATGCATAAGATATGAGTCTGCATTTATTGGCATGTGTTTCAATTTGTTAGCACTTCCGGTTTGACCGGAAGTGACCTTGACTGTGATATTTTAAATGGGACATGTATATTTTTACTTATTGGGATTCAGCATAACATTCCGAGTAAAATGACACCTCACTTGTCTTTTTTTGACGTGTTATAACATTTTTATGTTTATTTTTTTATTTTCAATCTAGATTGCTACAAATTAATTAAATCTGTTAATTTATCGTCAAGTAGTATATGAAAATTAAAATTACCTATGTCATAATAATTGACATCCTAAGTTTCACAAGCGTTTAAAAAATGAAATTTTGTTTCCTTGACGTTTACTCCATTTTTCCAAATAGAAACATGGTTGTTTACTAGAATATTTAAAACGAGCATTGTTTTTCCAACAATTTGATATCATACACTCCTATGCTATTTTAACATTGACATTGAAAAATTTGCATTAAATCCCAATCGGAAATTTAAAAGCGTTAAGCATTATTGCCGCCCTCTCTTTTCTAAAGAAATATAAAGGCGGCTTTGAAAAACAATGGAATGATTTTGAAAAGCAATATAACTTTAATTTAAAGTTGTAAGTAATGTCATTAGTTTATAAAACATACTATACATACAATCTTGCGGCTTCAGAAAAAAATTTCTGGTCACTCCAAAACAATTTATCGATATTAAACTCCATCTCTATCTGTCTATAATGTTGAGGTTATGTTTTGTTGTTTTTGTATGTATATTAAGGTATATTATTGTTTTATTGAAAGAATGCAAGCAGCTAAAAAATCAGAAACGAAATTTATTCACTGTAATAGATAGTAGGTATTAGGTATGATGTGCATAAGCAAATAGGAGAGAAAGTTATTCTTTTTATTTAAATCTAGGTGTAGTGGATGGCGAAATAAAGGCACTTGGAAGATTTTATACTTCTTGTATTTTTTATAATGTTTTACAAGATGGCAAATTAGCACAACTTACTTCTAAATCTTAACAACGAAAAATTATAATGAATGAATAATATCTTACTAACTTCTCTAGTGGTTTTATATAGTTAAAAATAATGAGGATTTAATTACGTTAAATATAGATTGCAATTATCTTCTAATAGAAAGTCCAGTATGACAATTTATTTACTTAAGAACAAAGAAATATTCATGTGATTCAATAATAGTGTTTACAATCATTTATCTTAATGACTAAAGGGACAATTTAGGAAAGTTACAAATAAAATATTGTTTTGCAGAAAAATATAATATTATATGTATGCTAAAAAAAATATATGTATAAATTATACACATTGCAAATAGGCACATTACACCTCCCTCCTTAAAATAAAAGTTTGAATAATATGAAAACTTTTTATTTAGTATTAATTAGAAGGTATCTTTTAATTTTGCTATTCTAGCACTACGTCTTATTGGAGTATCTTCATTTTGAATTTCACATTGTGTAGTATTTGGTAGTTGAATCTCTTCACAATGTTTTGATACTTTTCTTTTACAAATGTTAAAGGTAAGGCAGTTTGTAATTTGTGCACACTTGCTAGATGTGTCAATATGACTATGACTACATTTATTTCGTATAAACCTAAAGATCTTATATCCTATATATAATAAAAATAATTTAACAAGAGAAAGAAATATAAAGGTAAAATAAGAATTATTAGATATTTTACTAACAAAAGATTCATTTGACAATTCCTCTGATAACTCTTCTAAGTGTTTTAACTTATCACTAGCGAAATTTAGTGAGTCAGTATCAAGGTTTTTAAGAATGGGAGTTAATTGCAAATTTTCCTTGGTATTATTACTTGGTTTTTTATAGCAATCGTCATCGAATTCAAAATTGGGTATTATGGGTACGAAACTACTTTCTGAAATAATAGGTTCAGAAGAAAGCATTACTGAACTAGTATAAACTTTGCAATTTGCGGTAAGGGTTAAAATACCTGTGTTATTTAGAATTAAATTTGTTACTTTTTTAGATTCACAACTTAAGGTAATATCTGTGGCTTTTGGAAGAACATATATCCATGAATTAGGTGTTATTAACTTATGCCACATTTCTGTACTTGTGTGTAAAGTACGTGTATCACAATTTTCTGGAATTGTTGACATAACTGATAACAATTCTGTTTCGCAAATTGGTCTATAGTTTGTAAAATACAAAGGTTCATTATTATCACATATAATATTAGATTGATCTATATTTTTACAATTTTCGAGTGAATTTAACGTAGTATATACATTTCTATTTTCCGAAAGGACTAAAAATTTGATACTTGGCAATATAAACAGATATGATTGAAATTTCTGTCGGTAAACAGGTAAAGGTATTAGATTGTAAAGGTAATATTGATTTTGACTAACAAGAGGAAGTCTTAAAATAAAAATAATTCTTTCTTCAGAAAAATAGTATTGAATTTTAGTAAGTTCAAGCAAAAAGTGACTGTTTTGAATATTAAGAGGTAATGGATAAGTTGCAGATGTTGGTAAATAAGGTAAGGTTTTTATTAGTTCATTAATTAATTGTTGAGGTGATATTACGAAAGGGTGAACAGAATTTGATTTTGCAAAGAGAATAGCGTTGATTATAGTTGATATTTCGTTTTGTAGTTCATTCGTAAATAACATGAGAAAAGCAAAATGTTCTTCGATTGTTTGTTTCATTTCTAAGTTGAATATTTTATTATTTAAATCTTTTGAATAATTACTTAATTTTTCAAAATTTTCATTAAATATTTTTCTATTTTGATCTAAATTTGTTATAGTATTATTAAAGTTACTAATTGTACTTCTTACGACTTGAATTTGTTGTGATAGTAAATTAACTACATGTTTTTCATTATCTTGTACGCTGTTTAAGGCTTGATTAAAATAATTTCCGTCGTTTTCATCGAGAGTACCAAATATAGTTTTGAAAGTTGAACCAATGATGTTAAACCAACCTCGTTTTTGTCTATGACGTCCCATTAATTCTTTTAAGGCTTGTTCTTTTTGAAACAGTTCAGGAATATTTGTTTTTAATAAATTTAAAGGAGTGGTACATAAAAATAGTTCTTTGTATATAATTTCATTTTGACAAAGTTGAGAGGTTTTTTGGTAAGATGTTTCTACAAAATTAAGTTTTTCATTAAGAGGTTTTAAATCTAAGTAGCTTACTAAATTCCAGTGTCTTTCTGTTATTTTTATGTTTTTAATTTGTTCATAATATATTCCGGCAGGTTGATAAATAGGGGTGTTGACATATTGTCCAGAACAGTGATGAATATTCCATAAAGTTAGACATCTGAAACAAAGGCTTGTTTCAATTTATTTACATGTACTTTAGATTTTTTATTTTTTATTTGAAGGGTACAATTTACGGGGGAATTAACTTCGATAATTTTATAAGGTCCTTCATAATGAGGTGTTAACTTTTTAGATTTACCTGGTTTAGTTTTTTCATTTAATAAAAATACGAGATCTCCTACTTGAAATTCAACGTTGTTTACTTTTCTATCATAATATTTTTTATTTGTGATTTTGCTTTCGATTGCATTATTTTTTGCGATTTCATGAGATTTTTGCATACGCATTTTAAGTATATCTAGATAATCGTCGTAAGTATATTTAAATTCTGGTTCTTTTGTTATTGAACTAGGAATATTTGGTTTTGTACCAAAGATTAATTCGTGAGGTGAGAATTTGGTTGATGTGTGAGGTGTTGTATTGTATGAAAACATAGCGTGATCGATCCAATCATCCCAATTAGTTTGGTCTTGATTTATATAGTGTTTCAAATAGTCGGCTAAAGTAGCATGACTTCTTTCTAGTGCACCATTACTCTGGGGGTGATATGTAGTACAATTAATTTGTTTAATTTTAAAATATTTAGCTACTTGATTTAATAGTTTTGATGTGAAATCTTTGCCTTGATCTGTAACAATACATTTAGGAATACCGAATTTACAAATAAAATTATTTGCAAAATTTTTTGCAATTGTAATTGCTTCATGATTAGGTATAGCATAAGCTTGTGAAAATTTTGTTAAGTCGTCTTGGAGAGTTAAGATATATTTATTTCCTTTTTCTGTTAAAGGTAAAGGGCCAACAATGTCTAAAAATATTTTTTCTAAAGGGTTAGAACTTGTCGTAGTGATTTCCATGGGTTTTACTGTTTTATTTCGAACTAATTTATTTTTTTGACAAGATTCACAGGATTTAATGAAGTTTTTTATATCTGATTTCATATTAGACCAATGGTATGTTTGTTTGATACGATTATATGTGCGATGAAAACCCGAATGACCAGAGGTGGGGTTAGTATGATTTTCGTGTAGTATGATAGGTATGTCTGAATCTTTAGGAGTTTTAAGTATATCATGACATATTTTTACTGTAATGTTAGTGTTTTTAAAAATGTATCTAAGCATTGCTCTTATTTTATTCCAATTTAGTTTACTATAGGAAAATTGTATTCTAGGCATGAATATAATTTGTTGGTTTGTTTCTAGTAACTTGTTTTTTAATTTTATTAAAATATTAAACAAATCTTCGTATGAAATTGATTCCCAATAATGTTTATTTATAAATCCATAAAATATTGAAAAGTTATCTTGTTTTATCGTAATAAGATCTAGTTGATTTGGATTTAACTTTTTTAATTTTTCTATGTGATTAAATTTTTTATTTATTTCCTCTTGAGAAGGTTCAGTAATCTGTAAATCGCATGAATAAAATATGCATGTATTATTTTGGCAATCAGAAATTTTGTTGCTTATCTCTTCTATATTATTGTTGGTAATTACAGTGGTTAAAAGCTTCTCATTGAAATCCTTAAAGGTGTTAATGGGTTTACTTTGTGTGTGGTTTACGTTAGATAATGAGGTGTTAGGTAAAATTTCAGTGTTATCAATCGTATTTGGTAGTAATTTATGATCTATGGTAAGAGGAGGTCTACTTAGGCAATCAGCGTTTTGGTTAGTTTTACCTGGTTTATATTCGATTTTATAATCATATTCTTCAAGAATTAATCTCCACCTTACGAGACGTGATCCTGGATCCTTTACATTAAATAACCATGTAAGAGGTTTATGATCTGTTAAGATAATGAATTGACGTCCATATAGATAAGGTCTAAAGTGTTTCACACTCCATACAATACTTAAGAGTTCACGTTCGGTAGTACTATAATTTGATTCTGCGTGATTAAGTGTACGACTAGCATAAGCAATAGGTAAATCATTAGGAGGTTTATTTTGCGATAATACAGAACCAATTGCATAATTACTAGCATCAGTTGTTAAATAAAAAGTTTGTGTGAAATCAGGGTATTGAAGTAAAGGTTCGGTACATAGCGTATTCTTTAGTTTTTCAAATGCATTTTGTTGATCGCTTGTCCAAAGAAATATGGCATCCTTTTTTAAAAGTTTTGTTAAAGGCAGCGTAATTTTACTAAAATTTTCTATGAAACGTCGGTAGTATCCTGCGAGTCCGAGAAATGATTTTATATCTTTAGGATTCTGAGGAGTTGGGAATTCTAAAACGGCTTTTACTTTATTAGGATCAGGTTTTACACCTTTATTAGTAATTAAATGACCCAGATACATGACTTCTTTTCTTAAAAATTCACACTTGTCTGGTTGAATTTTTAAATTAAAAGAGGACAATCTTTGAAAAACTTCTATCAGTCGGTTATTATGATTTTCTAAAGTATCTGCATGTATGACGATGTCATCAAGATAAACAAAACATTTAATATTTTGCAATCCTGCCAAGACCGAGTTCATTAACCTTTGGAAGGTTGCAGGAGAATTTTTTAGACCAAAAGGCATACGATTAAATTGATAATGCCCAGATGGTGTGGAAAAAGCTGTTTTTTCCGCATCTGTAGGAGACATTTTAATTTGGTGGAATCCTGACGTCAGATCAATAGTAGAAAAGTATTTAGAGTGACCTAATTGATCTAAGATGTCGGATATATTAGGTAAGGGAAAAGAGTCGCCAACTGTGACGTCATTGAGCTTGCGATAATCTATCACAATTCTCCATTTCTTTTTACCGGACGCGTCTTGTTTTTTTGGGACAATCCAAACAGGAGAATTCCATGGGGAAATTGAGTGAGAAATAATATTTTCATCCAACATTTTTGAAATTTGCCTATCTACCTCTTCTTTATGAATTTGGGGATAGCGATAAGATTTTGTATTTATTGGAGAGCAAGGAGTAGTATGAATTTCATGCATAATGGCATCCGTAGTTGTGAGCTTGTCACCTTCTAAATGAAATATATTATTATATTCGTGGCAAATACTAATAAGGCTAGATTTTTCTTCTTGATTTAAGTGATCAGTACGTAATAGATTGGTGATTTTTGAAAGCCTACTAGAGTCAGAATCAACACTGTTATTATTTTTTGAAATTTGCATAATATTTTTATTATCAGAGAAAGATATGTCGTCAAGATATATTTCGATATTTTTTATTTTTACTTCCTTTTCAGTTGTGTTTAAGATAGATGTAATAGCGTGTTTTGTTTTATCTATTCTAACTATACTTGGGCAGAGATAAACGCCGTCTAAGATAGGTACATCAGGACATATACCTTCATTAATATTAGAGTTAATGACCTTTATTTTAATAATAGTTTCGCATCTAGGTTTTAATATATATTCATTGGAATTATTTTCAGATTGATTTGCGTTTTTTATTTCGTCAATTTCGTGATTTTGAATTTGGTTGTTAGATATAAGATTTTCTGAATGATGTAAAAAAGTTTCGTCCGAAAAAATTTTAAGTTTATTTTCTTGATAGTCTAATAGAGCATTGTATTTTAAGAGAAAATCATTTCCTATAATACCGTCAAATTGAATTGGAAAATTATCTTTTACTACATGAAATAGGTGATTATAGATATTGTTTCCTATTTTTAAATTTAGATAAGTATAATATAGTGTTTTATTAGGTTCAATGATATTATCGTCTATGCCTTTTAAGGTAATTGGATTATCGAAAAATTTTTGATTAGTTTCATGAACTTGGTTTAATTTAATTAAAGAAATATCGGCTCCTGTGTCAATTAAAAAGTTAGAATGATTTTGTGAAAGATTGCATGAGTATAGAGAGACAAATGTAGTTAAGCTAGGATTAATTACTGCGATTCGGCCTCTACCTTGTGAACGCCCCTCGTAATGGCCGTGGATTGACGAGGGCCTTGAGAGTTTAAAGATAAATTTTGCAAGTTAGGTAATTCAGAATTTCCTTGTGAACCCTTATCTCTAGTATTATTTGAAAAATTACTTTGATTAGGAGGACGACTATTTTGATTTTGAATTTGATTATTTTGATTTTGTTTCATTTTATTATTAAATTCGCGTTTTCTACACTCTTCGATTAAATGACCCGATTTTTTACAGTAACGACAAAATTTAGTATTTTGAGAGAAATGCCTGATGTTTGGTTGATTACGAGAAAAGTGATAAGAATTTCTTTGGAATCTGCAATTAATAGTTGTATGACCTGGCTTATTACAGTTAAAACAGAGTTTTGCTGAGGAATTGTTTACAGCTTGATATTTATGCATTTCTAATTTTGATTTTAATTCTTGTTCTTCGTTTAATGCTATAGATATTGCTTTTTCCAGTGTATTTGGGGTTTGAGATTTTACTAAGATATTAAGATCTTTGTTTAATCCTGTAATAAAAACATTTAATGCTTCATTTTTTAATAAATTAACACATGCTTCGCGCGCCACTGGAGGTAATTCAGTATCTAAGGCATTTATCAACTGAATGTAGCAATTTTCTATTTTATTTGCATAAGATATCACATTTTCACCAGGATTTTGTTTACATGAAGTTAGTTCTAATTGTCTCTGACCAATTGTCCTTTTTTCTGAATAAATTTCTAATAAATATGTTTTTAGGTCTTGCCAATTCTTAAAATCGCGATTTCTAATCATTGCTTTTGCGTTATCGGTAATTTTAGAAACAATTATTGCAAATAAAATATCTTTACATTCAGTTTTTACTAGCTTTATAGCGCTGTCGCAATTATCAATAAAATCGTGTAACTTTGATTTAGTGCCGTCAAACCTAATTAACATTTTTTCCGCAAGTTCGATGGATAGTGACATTTTGTTATAATTTAAATTTAAAACTTCGTCGAAATATTCGTTGCTTAAATCAGGGTAAAAAATCATAGAATGTTAAATACAAGACTTACAGTATAAAAAATATTTGGTTTCCGGCGTGCATCACCTTGTCCACTTGTAGCTTGTAGGTAAGGCTTTGTCCCGTTGCTGTAGTCCTGTAGGATTATGGCCTGGATTACAGGTTCCTGTTGCTGGCTGCAGCGGTGTATCGAAATACTGGGACTGGGAGCTGAACCTCGGATTTTTCTTTGATCAGGGGATCCTTCACTTCTGACACCAAAATTTTTGTAGTGGATGGCGAAATAAAGGCACTTGGAAGATTTTATACTTCTTGTATTTTTTATAATGTTTTACAAGATGGCAAATTAGCACAACTTACTTCTAAATCTTAACAACGAAAAATTATAATGAATGAATAATACCTTACTAACTTCTCTAGTGGTTTTATATAGTTAAAAATAATGAGGATTTAATTACGTTAAATATAGATTGCAATTATCTTCTAATAGAAAGTCCAGTATGACAATTTATTTACTTAAGAACAAAGAAATATTCATGTGATTCAATAATAGTGTTTACAATCATTTATCTTAATGACTAAAGGGACAATTTAGGAAAGTTACAAATAAAATATTGTTTTGCAGAAAAATATAATATTATATGTATGCTAAAAAAAATATATGTATAAATTATACACATTGCAAATAGGCACATTACATAGGTAAGTTGTGTAAGTGGGCATTGTTTTAATTTTTTTCAACTCTAGAGTTGAAATACATTTTTTAACTCTAGACTTGAAATAAATTTTTCAACTCTAGTGTTGAAAAAATTTGTTTAACAAAATGGTGATACCAACAAACTATTAAAAACAAATGAAACTCTTTTTGATTATTTTGTATGGTCGTAGGAAAAATTGTGCCCTTTACTCGTGTGAAAGTGATTTTCTCATACTCGGAGAATTTCCGCACTCGTTTGGTGAGGACCACTTTATGTAATATACTATTGTTCCATTGCACCTGGTACCTAAAAGTCAATATTTCATTTATTTTTTTAATGAACAGGCCTGTATTCTGTTTCACTTATTTATTCCTCGTTAAATCTAAGAAGGCGTTGATAGAAACTATGCCATCAAATGCGACTTCCTCCTATAATGAAAATAAATTCTGAGCTTTGCACCTTCCAAATCTATAGTACGATACGCCGCTGCATTCCTACCGAGACTACCCAGAAAGCATTAATGCGGTCAGGTTGTTGTTAATGGCGAAGATTTGAATATAAAAGATTAGTCAAAATAAGTGTAGGGATAAAGTGGCTTTAAAATGTAACATCTTTTTTTGATGTCGATTAAAACCGTAGTTATGTCGAGTAGTTCTTTTAAACAAACAGCCTGGACTTTTAATTACCTGTTCAGTAATGGACATACCGTGTTAAACAACTAACTGGCGCCGACCATTGACAGTTGACAGTCGCCCCACATTGCGGCAACAAGATTTAAATCGAACGAGTTTTGTTTCTGTCCTTTTTTAGCTTACGTTATGTATATAAGTCGTGTTCGCCATCGAGTATCTTTAATTTAAATTTAAAGGAATTGCCTTAATGGTATTACTGTTAAGCGTAATTAGGTACTTCTCTTTAAGTGGAACTTCTGGTTTTTGGATTTGTTAAAATGCTTTTAAAAGATTCTACAGGTAATTTACTTGATAAAGGCGTTTGGGCATAAAAAGTTCTTACATTTCCAAAAAAGCGAACGGGTATTAATACACTCTTAATGGTAATATTATCTATTAATTATAGATTAAGTGACCAATGTTAACAAAATCGAAACATTTTTGCGCTCCAATAATATTTGGATTAACTTTTTGTGACTTTATATTTTTAATAATTTTTTTTTAAGAAAACAAATTGGTGTTTGTTTAGCCACGATTTTGTCAACTAGTTCGTTATAAAACGTTACAAAAGGCTAACCAGTACGAAGTTATACCATTGGTTTTATAAAAGCTTCTATTTACAGCAAATATACTAGTAGGTAAGTCGTTTGTTCAACAGAAAGTCCCCACCGCAAAAACGAATTATAATTTGATTTAAGACAAGGTATCTGTCTTTAACAACTTTTTCGCCTTCCTTGATTATTTTGTAACGCGGAATGCAGAATTTTACTAAGTTTAAATGTTAATTTTACTAAGCAAACAGAAATTAAAGATGTTGTACATTATGTTCCTTTGATTTTTATGTGTTTAAATTTTTTTCCCAGATAGGTATAGCCAAGGGCATCGGTTCCTTTTCTGGACCAAGTTTCCTCACCTCCAAATAAAACACACATAAAACATAAAAGGCTATTAAATTCATTACAGCACACCCACTATTTTTCGTATAAATATTTTTAATAATTTTTCGCACACGCAATTTTTTCCATTTTTAAATCGGGTATAAAGGCCGCCCAAACTTCATAATTTCCACACATTGTAGAAAATTGATTGTCCATTAAAAAAAAATTAAATAACGGAAAGAAAAGTATATACTTTGTTCACAGAAAAAATTTTTGTACGTAAAATTAATAAACGGTGGTCGTCAATTTTTTGTACAGGGTGTCCCATTTTCGACACTTTTGACGGGTATCTCCGTTATCGTTGATCCTATCAAAAAAGTAATATAGGTGTCATGTCCTCTTTTTGGGTCAAACTTAAAATGGTAAAATAAAAATTTGAAAATTTTCGCTCGCTTAAGAGATACGGGGGAAAATCTAAAAATTGACAATATCAAAATTACCCTATATTTTCTGATTTAAAAGAGATACATAAAAATATTTTATACAAAAGTTTCTTTATAATGATTGCTGAATAATCTACCGGTTTCAGAATAAGTATACGGGGTCAGGTAAAAAAGTTATCGGACCTAACCTCATTTTTTTAAATGGAACACCCAGTATATTTTAATCTAAAAAGATAGCATTTCAAATTGTCTTTTCAAATATATAACACATCATGGATGATATTGGTTTCCTAGGCGATTTATTTAAACTTTATTACTTTGAAACCAAACAGAAGATTCAGATTAAGGTAAAAACTAACTGGAATCATCGCAAATGTTCGAAAGCTCCTCCGTTGTTTTCAATGCACTCTTGACATCTTTTTCGAACGGATTTTAAGGCATTCATGATGTGTAATGGTCTTATTTCTGCAAAGGCCTCATGGATTCTTTGATCAAGTTGTTCTGGGGTTAAAATAACTTCTTTATAAATTTTATTTTCCAACACTCCCCAAAGAAAAAAATCAGGAGGTGTTAGATCCGGAGATCGTGGTGGCCACCTTATAGGTCCATATGTTCCTATCCAACGGTTTTCAAAGTGAGTATTTAAATAATCTCTTATTCGAAGGGCGTTATGGGTAGGGGCGCCATCTTGTTGAAGGTAAATATCTCTTACTTCATTTAAAGGAATATCGTCAAGGATATCAAAAAGGTTTAATTGTAGTATGTCCAGATATCTGTTTGCATTTAAATTTTCTTCAAAGATGCGATATACCAGTTTGTTTCGGAACAAGAAACAACTTATATTTACCCCAAATCGACCTTGTTGGCGAACAGGTCGTACCATGTGAGGATTTGTGGAGTTCCAATGTCTTTCATTATGTCGGTTATGAATACCGCAACTTGTAATTCGACATTCATCTGACCAAATAATTTTTTGATGAAAAGAACGATCCTCGTTAGATTTATTTAAAAACCAGTGACAGAATTCCAATCGTCTTACATCATCACCAGGTTGCAAATATTGGGTAATTTTAACAACATAGGGAAAATATTTATTGGACGTCAAAATTCTTTGCGCCTTAGATTTTGAAATTCCAGTTTCAGTTTCTACGTTTCTGACGGACGTAGATTTTTGTTCCTAAAAATACAAAAAGATTGTAGAGAATAAAATTAGGATGTGTATTAAGACCACAAGACGGAAGTGAAAACCTCACAAAGACGAGATTATCCATTAAACTTTCAGAATCTAACATTCTCAAATTCAAGACTATAATAGAATATTTCCATAAAAAGCAAATACACTATGCATTTGGTCATATTTTATTACCTTGCTTTTTTCCCCGACTAAACTAAACGCGCCTAAAGAAGTTTTCACTTCAATAGAAGTTAAGCTATTAAGCTATCACATATTACCTGATTATTGGCCTCGACAAATCCTAACACGCTTATTTCTTCATTTTCCTTGTTTTCTTTATTATAATTTTTTGATCTCGACATCGTAAAACAGCCGTATGTTTTTAAATTATGTTCCAGTCGTCGGAATATGTCCTGAAATGGTTGCCGTCTTTCCGGATAGCGCTCAAAATATAAATTTTGCGCTATTTCTTCGTTTTTTCCACTTTCAATGTAAACTGATATCATATCAAATTTTTCGTAATGTTGATAAGCCATTTTCACAAACGAATATGTAAAAATGAAATTGACGTTAAATGTTAAAAACAACCAGACTGTCAACATAGTTGTTTCTATAGGATATTAGCTTTTGTTTCATGGCCTACTGTGGTTTATGTAATAAAGTTTAAATAAATCGCCTAGGAAACCAATATCATCCATGATGTGTTATATATTTGAAAAGACAATTTGAAATGCTATCTTTTTAGATTAAAATATACTGGGTGTTCCATTTAAAAAAATGAGGTTAGGTCCGATAACTTTTTTACCTGACCCCGTATACTTATTCTGAAACCGGTAGATTATTCAGCAATCATTATAAAGAAACTTTTGTATAAAATATTTTTATGTATCTCTTTTAAATCAGAAAATATAGGGTAATTTTGATATTGTCAATTTTTAGATTTTCCCCCGTATCTCTTAAGCGAGCGAAAATTTTCAAATTTTTATTTTACCATTTTAAGTTTGACCCAAAAAGAGGACATGACACCTATATTACTTTTTTGATAGGATCAACGATAACGGAGATACCCGTCAAAAGTGTCGAAAATGGGACACCCTGTACATTAATATTATGAATCGATCATTGATGCAATGATTTCTGTTCATAGACCTATAACTTAGTTCATTGAAACAATAAACGAGTCAACATTAACCAATGGACTGAAAACATCAAAAATTAATAATTTTTGTTATTAATACAATGTAAAAATTTATTGAATTAACGTTTAGCGATTATTAACCTATGTTCTTCATCTTTAAAATAATGTATTTTTCTTAATAAATCCATGAACAGCAAACATTAAAAATTAATAAACGGTGTTCATTGTTTCAATGAACACTAAACGTTGATTTTACGAACGCGACCATTAACTTTAAACTACGCGCCAATATTAATGCTGCCGTACATTGGATCAACTACCGCGAACATTAATATTACGAATGCTGTCATAGACTTTTTTGTATTTGCGCCAATTTTTGGTGACAAATCTTCAAACGCCTATATCTTTGGTTAGTCGGTCTTATAACGTTAAAGGGTAGAAGCGCATTTCTGCTACAGTGTGATTTGTGAAATTATAGTGCAAGCAAGCTATTAAAAATACACCGAACTTTACAAATGTAGTAGTAGTAGTAGTAATCGAGGGGAGTTCCGAAATCTTGCAAGAAGTCCAACGGCGATCCTTTTTGCTTACCCAAGAGTCTTCCCCCAGTCACTCTAACCACCTTGGCCACCGCCAAAGCGTCCCGACCTCTTTATGAAGTTAAGTGTGTCGCTCTAGGCCAATGCCTTGATTTCTTCCTTTTGGAGAGCCGCCGATCCCAGATGCCTGAGTCTTCCCAGAGAAGAAATGTAAGTAATAAATCCTATAAACTGTAAAAGTAGTTTATTCTGTGCGAATAATGCCCATGAACATACCTAGTTATTTTAACACGTTTGATATAGTATAACATTATGATTATAGGTATAGGTACATAATATGGCCTAAACGATTAGGACGTAAAAAGCAATTTTTTTTTGGCCTTGTTAAAATTTTTCTTTGACACTTTTAGGAATAATGATTCAAAAGTAGCACAAATAGATATTGTTTTTACTATAGTATAGTTGGTTTATTAATTATGTACCTAGGTATTTTGTGTACTAGCTACTTAAATAAATTTATTTATTGTTAACAATAATTGAAAAAAATGTCTACATAAACGTATTTTTGTACTCTTATACAAAATTGAATTCTGGGTATTATTCCTTTACAAGATCTTTTCTAAATTGAGTTTTTCTTTGGCTGAAAATTGAAATTAAATTTTAAAATTCATTGTCATTTATCGAGTTTTTCGTTAAATTCCTTGAATTATCTCTAGTGTGGTATGAAACATACTTTTCAGTATAAATAGGTACTTGCCCTATGAATAGTTTTTGAAAATATTTATAACATCCGCACGACAGGTACCTATAAATCTAATTCAAAAAGAAAAATTATACATTTCCTAACCTTCATAGTCAATTTTTATCTTTTGGTTTAGATAGTAATACCTTCTTTATTTTCTTCTTTTTTCAGATGGAAAAACGCTTCAATTTTGTAGGCGATTCATAGCTATTTAGTACCATCCTCAAAATTCTGTGCAAGGAATGTTACTGACAAGACAACGCATACGAAATACACGATCAAGGACTCACAGGAATTATTTTTATTTTGTGCAAAAAGCCAGCAGGAAATCGAAGAGCGCATTGTAAATCTCAAAGCAAGAAAGTCGGCTATTCAGCCTTTTATTTTGTGAAGCCATTTTAGAATAAAAAAATTAATCACTAAACAAGTCTTTATTTTAAAGAAACCCTTTTTTTAAATTATTATTAGCATTCTATTTTTCCTAAAAGTTAGTTCTTATTGAAAAGCTAAAATTAGGTTTTGACCATATTGTAGAAAAAAGAAAAATCATCAAAAACATTTTTAATAGAATTTACCAAAATGATTTAAAAGCGATTGGGTAAAAGAATAAAGTTTTTTTACAAGATAATTTATTATTATTGGGTTTGTAAAATTGCAAAATTACTTAGTCTCTATACCTATAAGTAAAAAGATAGTAGAGACATTATTTTTGAAAAAGACTATACCTACTAAATTGTATTATCTTTAACGAAGACTGTGTCATTAGTAAAGTAATTAACTACCAATAAATTCGGTTCGTAATATCGATAACCAGCGATCATATATCCATGTTTACTGTTCATTGATTCAATGTACAGCAACCATTAAACCAATGTTCATCGTTCGTAATATTAATAAACGGTGAGCATGGATCCATGTTCACTGTTCATTGATTCAACGTACAGCAAACATTAAACCAATGTCCATCATTCGTAATATTAATAAACGGCGAGCATTGATTCAACGTACAGCAAACATTAAACCAATGTCCATCGTTCGTAATATTAATAAACGGCGAGCATGGATCCATGTTCACTGTTCATTGATTCAACGTACAACAATCGTAACTTGAGGAATAGAAAAGTTTACGTACGAACGTTCATTGAATCAATGACAACCGTCATCGGCTGAAAATTAATGTTGCATGACGTTCACTGATTCGATGTACTTTTTTATTAATATCACGTACATTTTTCGTTCAGTGTTTACGAGCACGAACACAGTAAAACAACACGCATTCGCAACGTACGAACCAACAACTGAATCGCGCCACCGATTGGCTGGCACACGTTTAGCAACTGACTGAAAGATTTCCATTGGTCGGAGCTTTGGGCGCGTGGTTCTTTTAAAAAATGAGGCACTTCCATGGCAAGTGTTCGACAGATATTGCCCGCTCGATTCCACCTAGAGCAATGCATAGCAGAAACACACGACGAACCACTGCCGCCCATCCCTATGTGGTTCAACTTAGTACACCCCGAACATCATTGTTTCAGAACTCTTTCATTTGGAGGACGTCATCTTTGTGGAACGGCCTTTCTGAGACCGTGTTTCCAACCGAATATAACCTCCAACGATTCAAGAAAAACGTGAATCGCTTTCTTCGCACACGCACCGCGCCCAGAGCGCCTTAAAGGATTTCTCCTATAGTGCTTGTGCTCGATCATAAAAAAAAAATTGTGTGTGCTTAAGACCACACGACAGAAGTGAAAACTTCAACAAGGTGAAATTAACAATATCAAATACAATTTTTCAATTTTGTTTCTTTTAGGTTAGGTTCGTAAGCAATCATAAAAATAACATAAACTTGGAATACGGGATAATTTTACTGCATACGAAAAAAGATATTTCCTAAAATTGAACAACCCTTGAATTTTTACATCTTCAACAGAAGTCAGAAATCATAATAAATTAGGTCCACGGAATAAGCAATTACGGTAAACCTTACTTCACCCTACGTAAATATATAATTTTAAAAATGCCAGAACATACCTGAGACGCAGACGAGTGTCTATACAATGCACACTGTTTGCAGCATGCTCTTGCATATAACGTTCATTCGGGTCAGGGTCAGTTCGGATTGAATATAGCAGTTGAATTCGAGCGTTACACAGCCGAGTGTGACGCGTGACGGCTCAGTTTAATTCAGTGCCCACAAAAAGTGCTAAACGCGCCTAAAGAAGTTTTCACTTCAAAAAAAAAAAAAAAACCTGCCTATGTTGGCCACTGTAACTGAACGAAAATTGCATGGGCAGAGGTCATATTGAGCTAAGATCACGAGAACTGCGTTACCGATTTACGTGTAATCGCTTTAATAAAGCGCGACCATGCGATCAACTGTTTATTATTATATGTGACGGCAACGTGGTTTCGTACTCTAAGACAAAGAAAATTGCTAGACCGTTGTGTAGTGATGATATCACGGTAATTTTGCCAATTGGAAATAGGAGTTAATGCTACCATAGAATGGTTTATAGCCATTATGGCTCAGAATACTCACAGTAATTATCAAGTTCTATTGGGGGTGTAATCTGGTTTTATATACTGTATTAGTTCCGACTGGTAGTTGTAATAAAACTTTACATTATTGATAATAATATTTATTTGCTACGGTTAATAAATCACTAAAATTCAGTACTGTAGTTCTCAAAAATGTAAATAGATTCTAGTGTAATATTGTTCTTGTCGTTTAACATTGCATATTATGATTATTTATTATGCAACATGGTTTACTGAGATGGTAAAATTCGTCCATAGATTATAAAGTCCACCACTCATGATCGGTTGTGAGAAATAATATTGCTTTATCTGACATGCAAAGTTTAAAAAAAAAACTAAAATACAAAGTAAAAATAAATTAATTGAAACAGGTATTGGTACGATCAATAAAATTTAAATTCTGACAGGACAGCTAGAAGACTCCGAACAACGATCTGACCTGCGCAAGAAATACGTTAAAACTAATAATACGGCGCGTGGCGTTTGCTGATTGCTATACGAACCCCTACCAACGTCTTGTGGATTATAGGTTCTAACGGATACAACCCGTTTTTGAGGACGTTGTACTGCTTTCTTAATTATAGAGAAAGCGCTTTACTGGAAACAAAATGTGTCGCATTGAGAAAATACAATTTATTTCTTATAACAAAATTGCTGTATTAAAAGTAGTTCATTCTTTCAACTCGACTGTGCTGCTAATGGAATTGATTACTACCAAAAAAAACACTGTTCTAGCAAATCTGAAATTGATATAACACTAAAGCGGGTTTGATACACTAGCAATTTATTTAATACTAGCGTGTATCCGGCATGCGTTGCAACCCGCTGGTATAAACACAAACCCGAACAAACCCGATATGTTAGTATAATATGAGTTAATAAAAAATAGGCTATCAATACAAACTATGTCTTAGCAAACCTGTTGCCTGTTGTATAGCATACATTAATTTTAACCCTGTGCCGACCAATCACAAACAGCGTGCTTCGGGACTCATCGAGATAACATCGTGGAGACCGCCCGCCACTCGGCTTGCTTTTGGCGCAACAACAACAAGCTTGTTTACTGTTTGGTTTTGTTTAGATTTTGTAGAGCTTTTTGTGATTATTTTAGATTAGTATTTAAAGTGCAAATTGCCCACAGAATTCTAAAAAAGCAATATTTATTGCTATAACCTATTTTTTGGTAACAGATAACAGCAATGGATTCAGATAGGTAGGTATGTTTTTAATGCCGAAAATTTAAATTTAGTAGGTCTACATTTTATATTTTGTAGGGTAAAACCAACTTGTGAAGTTTGCTAGAAAAAATTTGCCAGTAAGTCTGCAAGATATAGGCATCTGAAGAACTTCCATCAGATGATAATTAAAAATGATGAAACTGAACATATTTTGTGCCCAATGTGTCCCGAAGAAGAGAAGTTATCGTCCCACAGCAACCTTACAAGGCATTTAAACCAAGTTCATGAAGTAAATTGTAAAGAGTCTTCTTTAACTTTTCCGAACATTGAAGAATTTGAAGCGTGGAAAAAATTGGAGAATAAGGAATAAGTTGACTATGCGTGTCATAGGAAAAATAAAAATCCAAATAATGGTGATGTACTTATATATATATACTACAGTTGTAACCGAAGAGCGATATGACAGGTATTGTTTTTTACAAGAAGTATCTATATAAAATTTTGTCTTATTATATTTGTTGTTTAAGGGCGTGAGTACCTGACAAAAACGTAATATTGTAACGTTATAAGTTATTGTTATATTTTTTATTTTTTTTTGTGATTTCACGTTACTTGGGTGCTCCAGAAACTCAGGTGGATTCTTTTCGAGAGCTAAAGGCCGTGTGGTGTGGACAAGGGATTTCTACAAGAGGGACCCACAGTGGAATGTAATGCACCCCTACATCGAAGGTTTTAAAGATGAGTATTTTTTCTTGAATATTAACTTGTTGCTTTTTGGTAATTTTTACAGAATATTTTTATTAACCGCACATGATTGCAAAACCCGTGCTTTATAATAATCTTTGCTTTTGCTTCTCTCTTTTCAATATAACATTAACCCTAATTTAAATTTTCATGGAACCAGAGTATTATCAAGAGGTAGTACTAGTAAAATAAATCCTGAGTATAGACTCATACTCTTTTAGTATTATTCTACATAATTTTGTTACATGACTCGAGAGAGTAGGTAACTTTAATTTTTGGCTTTCACTTCGATCATTCGATCTAGCTGGCATTTTAATTTGTTGTATGTAGCGTAGATATGTTATTTTAAGTGTAACCTACTGCAGTATACGTTATTGGTGGAAATAGCAATACCCTCTTTCATTCTTTTCGTACTACTATATTAATTGTGCATCAGGCTCTATGCTTTAGTGTAATTTTAGTTCTAAAAAAAAACTTTAATGGTCTTTACCTTGTTATACCTTTCTTACTAACTTATTGTACTATATTTGTATTGAGGGCTTTGAGCTTTAATGTAACTTAAGTTCTAAAAAGGCTTTATGGTATTTACTTTACTACACCTTTCTTTCTCACCTATTGTACTATTTATGTATTAAGGGCTCCAAGCTTTACTGTAGCTTGATTTATAATATACTTGGTTATAAGTACTTACTCCATCTTTAAACATTTAATGACAACTTTCGCCTAATAGCTTTGAGCTTTAATGAATTTCAATCTCCGATGCGACCGATTGCATCTAAATTTCCCCCCCTCTTTTATTGCCTTTTGACCATGAATTGATATTAACTATTCATTGAAACCATGCCTAAGAGCTTTGAGCTTTGAAATATTTGGATTCATGGTATAGGTACTTCACCCCATTTAACTTTCACAGATTATCGGTTAATTTCTCAATGAGCCTTAATGCATAAATTTACATTTCCTAGTTATTGGAGCTTTGCATGGTAGCTTTGAGCTTTAATACATTTTAATTTATTTACAAAAGGTTTCGCCTCGATTCTTGGTAAGCCTTTGAACATAGTTTTGCCTGTAGTATTTTAGGAGACCATACCTAGTCGCTTTAAGCTTATGTAGTTTTAACATAATGCATAATACGCTTTATTGTATTTAGTCTTAATAGGGTAGTCGCCCCATTTTAAATTATCTCTATTTGAGTATGTTTATATTTACTGTTTACTAAAGCATTGAATTTTAATAGAGTTTATTCATTACACGTACTTTACAGTGTTTTATTTAGATACTTCATGTACACTTAATATTGGTCTCACTTATAATTCTTCATTCTCTCTTTATTTCTCTACTTTTCTCTTTATCGAGATCTTCTCTCGATTGGCGCCCAAATAATCTGGAAAATAAAATAAAAATAAGAACCTCACGGCCTTTAGCTCTCGAAAAGAATCCACCTGAGTTTCTGGAGCACCCAAGTAACGTGAAATCACAAAAAAAAATAAAAAATATAACAATAACTTATAACGTTACAAATGGCGCCCAACGTGGGGCCTATTCTGCTAATGTTTTACTAGTAAAAAAGGATTCTGGCGAGTATCGCCTATGCTACGATGGCAGACCGATTAACGCCCTGTCCATCAAGGACCCGTACGCCTTACCCCATTTATCCAGGACCCTGGACAAGGTCAGGGATGCACAATTTCTGACTTCAATAGATTTAAAACACGCTTTTTGGCAAATAAAACTTAGCGACGATTCTTGTGCTAAAACAGCTTTCACTGTCATCAATAGAGGACATTTTGAGTTTGTGCGCATGCCCTTTGGAGCTTTAAATAGTTCTGCTACCCTTCAAAGATTGATGGACCGCCTTTTTGACCCCTCCATCGAGAAAAATATCTTTGTGTACCTGGACGACTTGATCATTGTAAATAGTAGTTTTGATGAACACCTTGAAACTTTAGATAGAGTCTTTAACATCCTAAAGAAAGCTAATCTTACAATTAATGCAAAAAAATGTAAATTTTGCCAGCCTAACCTTGCTTTTCTAGGGTATGTGGTTGATAAAAATGGCCTTCATGCCAATCCTGATAAAATCTCTGCTATTTCCAATTATCAAAAACCCCGAGATGTCACAGGCATAAAACGCTTTGTTGGTATGGCTTCATGGTATCGTAAATTCATTAAAAACTTCTCTGAACTCATTGTACCCCTAAATAATCTAACTAAGGGTAAAAAGAAAAAACAAGTAGTCTCTTGGAATCCCGAAGCTGAGTTAGCCTTTGAAAATATTAAGTCAAGATTAATTTCCACCCCTGTGTTAAGAAATCCTGATTTTTCTAAACCTTTCACTATTCAAACAGACGCCTCGAATGCGGCTGTAGGTTCTGTTCTTACCCAATTAGACGGTGAGGATGAGTACGTCATAGCCTATGCCTCACGTACTTTAACCAAATCAGAAATTAACATGACAGTCACAGAAAAAGAATTACTAGCCATAGTTCATGCAGTCTTAAAATTCAGGTCTTACGTTGAAGGTCTGATTACACCTAACTTAAGTAATCTATCAATTTCGTCATTCATATGTTTTTGCATATAAGGTGACAAAAGAAAGGGTCTCTTACGAAAAGGTACATCACTGGTAAGTTCAATCTTATGCTCTACTAAGGTGGTGAAGCCCAGGGAGTCTGAAACTAACTCCTGAAATTTATTTATAGTTTTATCTAATCTTACTTGTTGGACAGGTGTTAAATCATTTTCTGATTGAATGGAAATTTTTTCGAATTTTTCTTTGACAATTATTTCTTCCAGATTCAAGAGATCATAAGAATTATTTTGAAAGTTTAACTTTAAATTAACCTTTTGACAAAAATCGACGCCTAAAATAAGGGTTTGACGAATACTAGGGGCAATAAGGACTTCTAAATCAACAGATTTATTGTATACCCTAAGAGGGATAGTTGCAATGCCTAGAACTTCTTGTGGTTTACCATCAGCTGTGGTAATTGAATTTTTACAAGGTGTTATATTTGTTTGAAATCCTAGATTTGAAATAAGTTCATAACCTCTCTTTCCTAACACACTTTGCATTGCCCCGGTATCTAACAAGGCGGTTATCATTTTATTCTGAATAGAAATATCCAAGTAAGGTCGTCGGTCACTAAGGGACTCTCGAGAGAATAAGGGTGAAATTTCATTAAATTTAAAGAAGTATTTGACTTTGTTCAACCAGTGGGACCAATTATTTGATAAATAAAATGTTTCGGACTTTAATTTCGATTTGGCTCTCTTCCTGCCGAATTTGGAAGGGCGCTTGCTACGTTTTTTGAATTACATTTATTACATTTGGGCCTAATGACATTTTTCTGTCCACAATGATAGCAAAATATTTTTCTTTTCAGTGTACATTCCTGAAAGGTATGTCCAATTTGATCACAGTTATAACAAGTGACTTTGCTTAAGGCTGAGACGTTAGGGGTTGATGAGGAGTTAACAGGGTTCTCATAATGCACTGGTGAATTTAAACTTGGGTTTGCGTTAACAGGAATACTTAAGTTGGAGTCTGGTGCATTTGAACTACCGTATGGCAGGAATTGATTATCTTGACAAAATGGTGGGTTCGCCAATTCAGATACATGTTTATTATTTTGAAATGTTTTATTTATGGGCTTCCTGTAGACTAGCTCAGGCTCTAAAGTTGAAGCTGTACAAAAAGGGGGCGCTTGAAAATTGTTACTTCTCAACCTGGTGTCTTCCAACACTCTACATAAGCTTTTGAGTTCAAGTAATGACAAGGGCTGTCTCAGGGCTAAATGCTCTTGATAATAGGGAAGTAAATTTCTGGTAATTAGTCTTAATTGGACACTGGGATCTATGGGGTTAATAAATCTCTTAAATAAATTTTCCATTACAGCTATGTAAATCAAGGGTCTTTCAGCAACACCTTGGGTTCTAGATCTGATCTCGTCCCATAATGCAACTTCATAATCAATGGGCAAAAAATTCAATCTTAAATGAAAGACTAGTTCGTTCCAAGTGGATACTGTATTTCTAATGGATCGGTACCAAATGAGGGCATCCCCTTCAAATAATTCATGGGAGAAGTTTAATAAATTTTCGTTAGAGATTCTGTAAGCCGAGCAATATTCTTCAACTTTCTCTAGAAAACTGTGTAAGCTTTGATTTTTACCATTGAATTTAAAATTTAGGCGATTAAGAGGGGGTGATCTGTAATTATCCTGATTAACAAAAATTGTGGAATTATGAGGTTGTGGAAAACTTTGATTGTTACTGTTATAGGGGGTGTGTTGAAAATATGAAGAATATTGATTAGGGTTTAAACAATTTGCAAAGCTATTTGCAATCCCAGTATTTTGAGATATATTGGGGGGTATTTGAAAATTTTGAAGACTATGATTGAAATTTTGGTAATTCTGACCATTGTACCAAGGAAATGTGTGATTTTCACTGACATTTGGTCTGGCATTAGCGGGGAAAGAGGTAGGCTGTAGTTGGGGAATCAAATTAGCTACTTCAGGTCGAGGTAAATTTGAAAAATCCTGAGTAAGTTGGGGAATTGTTGAATTTATTGGCAAAGGCCCTAGAAGATCGTCAATATCTTGGAGTATTGAACCTTGTACTGCGGTACGTGAACAATTTTCTGAGAAACTAAGGTTTCTATTATGGTGAGTTGGGTCTAAATATTGAGGTGTCAAATTTCGGGTTACATTACACGGATTATTTATTTGAAAATTTTCCTGGACAGTGCTTTCCCTAATTGGGGATCTATCAATAGAAGAGGTAGGTGGATTTGAATTCTGAAAATTACTGTTATTTCTGAGTAATGAATTTCGAGGGGTATGTTGGGGTAGTTGGGGTATAGGTTCCTCAGCCGAGTGATGGACAATCGCATCAGTTTGCACCACTCTTCCAGCACTACCACTGGGACGCGGCAGTTGCTCATCTTCGGCAAAAGAAACTCGTCGAGGAGGGCTATTTCTAACTGAACCTTCAAAATCGTTCTCAGGGGAACTGTCCGAAGAACTTTCAGAATTTCTTACTTGTATTAAATTGACCTCATTATTCTGAGCTTTTTGCTTTAATTCAGCAATCAGAGACAGAGTCTGAGATAGTAATTCAGTTTTTGAATCCTGTTCCTCTTCAGTGCAAGGAGAAACACAATTCAAACGATTTTTAATATGATATAATCTTGACATTGCTTTTTTAAAATCAATATGGCGTTTGTCAGAATTGAAGATATTTACCAAATCCTTAACTATGATCAGTTTTCGGCGACAGATGTCAGCATTTTGTTGAAAATCCAAGGAGGATACTGGATGAGAAATGATGGAATTATCCTTTTCTGCCTTCAAAAGTTCTCGCAGAAGAGACTTCAACGTCCTGACATTAGAGTTTGGGTCTATCTCGAGTCCTCTTACTCCCAGTTCAAAAACTATTTCGTCCTTCCAAAGGTAGTCAGGATTCATTTTTGACATATTCTTACAATACCAATGTACCTAAAAACTTTCCAAGTACAATTAAAATTTTATCAAGGTAGAGTATCCTTGATACAATCAAAGACACTAAAAAGTCAAAGTGGAAATGCAATACGTAAAATGGGAGAAAATTATAATCTGGAAAATGTTGGAATAAATTAAATTGTGAGAAATTGCGACTTAGCTCAATCAACGTTTTTTTTTTAGGCCCCACACTTGGGCGTCATTTGTAACGTTAAAAGTTATTGTTATATTTTTTATTTTTTTTTTGTGATTTCACGTTACTTGGGTGCTCCAGAAACTCAGGTGGATTCTTTTCGAGAGCCAAAGGTCGTGAGGTTCTTATTTTTATTTTATTTTCCAGATTATTTGGGCGCCAATCGAGAGAAGATCTCGATGAAGAGAAAAGTAGAGAAATGAAGAGAGAATGAAGAATTATAAGTGAGACCAATATTAAATGTGCATGAAGTATCTAAATAAAACACTGTAAAGTTCGTGTAATAAATAAACTCTATTAAAATTCAATGCTTTAGTAAACAGTAAATATAAACTGTAATAAATAAACTCTATTAAAATTCAATGCTTTAGTAAACAGTAAATATAAACATACTCAAATAGAGATAATTTAAAATGGGGCGACTACCCTATTAAAACTAAGTACAATAAAGCGCATTATGCGTTATGCTAAAACTACAAAAGCTTAAAGCGACTAGGTACGGTCTCCTAAAATACTACAGGCCAAACTATGCTCAACGGCTTACCAAGAATCGAGGCGAAACCTTTTGTAAATAAATTAAAATGTATTAAAGCTCAAAGCGATCATGTAAGGCTTCAATAACTAGGAAATGTAAATTTATGCATTAAGGCTCATTGAGAAATTAACCGATAATCTGTGAAAGTTAAATGGGGTGAAGTACCTATACCATGAATCCAAATATTTCAAAGCTCAAAGCTCTTAGGCATGGTTTCAATAAATAGTTAATATAAATTCATGGTCAAAAGGCAATAAAAGAGGGGGGAAATTTAGATGCAATCGGTCGCATTGGAGATTGAAATTTATTAAAGCTCAAAGCTATTAGGCGAAAGTTGTCGTTAAAAGTTTAATGATAGAGTAAGTACTTATAACCAAGTATATTATAAATCAAGCTACAGTAAAGCTTGGAGCCCTTAATACACAAATAGTACAATAGGTGAGAAAGAAAGGTGTAGCAAAGTAAATACCATAAAGCCTTTTTAGAACTTAAGTTACATTAAAGCTCAAAGCCCTTAATACAAAAATAGTACAATAAGTTAGTAAGAAAGGTATAACAAGGTAAAGACCTTTAAAGTTTTTCTTTTTCTAGAACTAAAGTTACATTAAAGCATAGAGCCTGACGCACAATTAATATAGTAGTACGAAAAGAATTTTGAGTGTATCCTACTGCAGTATACGTTATTGGTGGAAATAGCAATACCCTCTTTCATTCTTTTCGTACTACTATATTAATTGTGCGTCAGGCTCTATGCTTTAATGTAACTTTAGTTCTAGAAAAAGAAAAACTTTAAAGGTCTTTACCTTGTTATACCTTTCTTACTAACTTATTGTACTATTTTTGTATTAAGGGCTTTGAGCTTTAATGTAACTTAAGTTCTAAAAAGGCTTTATGGTATTTACTTTGCTACACCTTTCTTTCTCACCTATTGTACTATTTGTGTATTAAGGGCTCCAAGCTTTACTGTAGCTTGATTTATAATATACTTGGTTATAAGTACTTACTCTATCATTAAACTTTTAACGACAACTTTCGCCTAATAGCTTTGAGCTTTAATAAATTTCAATCTCCAATGCGACCGATTGCATCTAAATTTCCCCCCTCTTTTATTGCCTTTTGACCATGAATTTATATTAACTATTTATTGAAACCATGCCTAAGAGCTTTGAGCTTTGAAATATTTGGATTCATGGTATAGGTACTTCACCCCATTTAACTTTCACAGATTATCGGTTAATTTCTCAATGAGCCTTAATGCATAAATTTACATTTCCTAGTTATTGAAGCCTTACATGATCGCTTTGAGCTTTAATACATTTTAATTTATTTACAAAAGGTTTCGCCTCGATTCTTGGTAAGCCGTTGAGCATAGTTTGGCCTGTAGTATTTTAGGAGACCGTACCTAGTCGCTTTAAGCTTTTGTAGTTTTAGCATAACGCATAATGCGCTTTATTGTACTTAGTTTTAATAGGGTAGTCGCCCCATTTTAAATTATCTCTATTTGAGTATGTTTATATTTACTGTTTACTAAAGCATTGAATTTTAATAGAGTTTATTTATTACAGTTTATATTTACTGTTTACTAAAGCATTGAATTTTAATAGAGTTTATTTATTACACGAACTTTACAGTGTTTTATTTAGATACTTCATGCACATTTAATATTGGTCTCACTTATAATTCTTCATTCTCTCTTCATTTCTCTACTTTTCTCTTCATCGAGATCTTCTCTCGATTGGCGCCCAAATAATCTGGAAAATAAAATAAAAATAAGAACCTCACGACCTTTGGCTCTCGAAAAGAATCCACCTGAGTTTCTGGAGCACCCAAGTAACGTGAAATCACAAAAAAAAAATAAAAAATATAACAATAACTTTTAACGTTACAATATAAAAGCTGGGGGAAGTATAAGAATTCGAGGAGTTTGCCCTTCAAAAATAGTCGTGAAAATTTCCAATCAAGGTAATTTATTACAAATTATAAAATAATGTTGGTACAAATATTTTTAATTCCATATTTTTGAGTGAAGTAAATATATGTGTCTAAAAACTGTACCCGGGTCCTCCAAATATGAAGTCAGATTCTCATGGTACCTACCTATTTTACTTTTCCTGCCACTTGTTACACAAATATGGTTACCTAATAATATTTTCGGTTTAAAGACATTTTTTATGTTATGGTGGTGTTTGTCAAATTATTGCATCAATATTTTATAACATAATATACATGTCATCCTAATTATTCTGGACAAAGTGATGAAACAAGGTATAATGATATACGATTGGCTGTACAGATTTTTTCACAATATATTTGTATATTTCTAGGATCAGTTATGGCAACATTTACTGAAACACATAGGGCATGCTGATGAATTAAGAACTAAAAGGCTAACGAGAACTCAACAAAATATCATCGTTGAACAATTGAGTGGGGGAGTTAGTAATGACAGAATAATTCAAGATGCACGAACTTCAATTAAAATCAATACCTATTCTCCTAATTTTACATTATATAAAGATTAAGCCCAGACCTTTTTATAGTACACTGATCTGATGATGAAATCCAAAACTGAAGGTTCAGTGCAAAAGGCTTTTATTTAATTACATCATTTTTTAAATATTTTAGTTCGGTTTAGTTCATTTCATTTTTACCATACTTATTTATACTTAGGTTCATATGGTTAATATAGTTACTTTTAAATAATATATTGTTTTATTTGTTCTCGACTGTTTACAGTATTTTCATAAATAAATTTTAAGTTTTTATACTATTTTTTTTTTGTTTTATTGAATTATGTTCTTATTCGAAGGTAATAGGGGTACCTAGTTATTATAAAGTTAAAAAAAAAGTATTTATCTTGTTTTAATATAAATAAATTAAAACCGATAATTTAATAACAATCAGAAATAATATGATTAACCGAGATAAACAAATTACTGGAAATTTAACTTTTTGTACAGAATCAAATATATGGTGAATGCGCTGGAATTATACAAAACCCTGTTCTACCTCGATCATACTGCAATAGAAATTTAAATTTAGCGCCTTGGAAGCCACGCCTACATAATTCTCATTGGTCGGCACAGGGTTAAAATTAATGTATGCTCTGTTTAGTATCATGGCTCTGTTCTGTTGTATTAGATCATTCTCCTCAGTGTACGCAGGTAGGGCCAAGGTGCTTTACCTCACGGGCTCCACTGCTCCACTATTATGTCTATGGTTTTTTTTTAAATCTTGTGTCTCTTAAAATCAAGAATTTTTTACGATTGTTATTCGTTTAGAAATAAAAACCGTGTAAGTATGTGTAATGTGTAGCTATACAAAATAAGAAATTAGTTTAAAAATTGCAAAATTAATTCTGTTGCTTTAGTAGACATGAAAAAAAAAGTAAAAACAAAACATTTCTAAATATACAACTCCAATAACAAAACCACAATTTGTAATTGAAGTTATAATTTAAACGAAGCCAACCAAACTAAAACAAGCGACAGTAGGTACTTGTAGATACACTATTGTAGACCATTACGGGCACTGTCCAGCGATGTTCTCGAGCAATAGGAATCAGATTGGCGGCGGGATTGCCAATTTGACACCCTAAAAGCCTTTGAATTATTTAGAAGCCGACAGAGCGATACGCTGAATAATGTAGAGTGACACAGGTCTAGTGTTTAGAACGTTAAATATTTACCGCTACTTTCAACACCATAAAGCCAGCGTTATAAACTTTTTATCGTTTTTCAATGTTGCTCAGTTATCATAAAAATATTTTTTGAGGTATACCTGTAAAAATTTTATACATTTGACAAGTTGATGTAGAGCTGTTTAGGAGAGATAATAAATAATTTGTTTGTATGATAAAAGGTTAAATTTATGAAACCTATTCGTATTATCTATTTGCTGAACTAAGACTCATAGTTAATACTGGACAAAAAACATAAGTATTTATACACCTTGCACTGTGATCTATACAACAGGTTTGCTGAGACATAGTTTATATTGATAGCCTATTTTGTATTAACCCATCTTAACATAGTATAAAACAAAGTCGCTGTCGCTGTCTGTCCGTCCGTCCCTACCTATATAATATGCTTAAATCTTTAAAACTACGCAACGGATTTTGAAGCGGTTTTTTTTAATAGATAGAGTGATTCAAGGGGAAGGTTTTTATGTATAACCTAGGGTACTAATATATCGGGTTTGTTCGGGTTTGTATTTATACCAGCGGGTTGCAACGCATGCCGGATACACGCTAGTATTAAATAAATTGCTAGTGTATCAAACCCGCTTTAGAGTTATATCAATTCCGGATTTGCTAGAACAGTGTTTTTATTGGTAGTAGTCAGTTCCCTTAGTAGCACAGTCTTGTTGAATAGTGGACTACTTTTAATATCGCAATTTTGTTAAGAAATAAATTGTATATTCTCGATGCAACGCATTTTGTTCCCAGTAAAGCGCTTTCTCCACAATTAAGAAAGCAGGACAGCATCCCCAAAAACGAACTGAATCCGTTAGAACCTATAATCCACAAGCCGTTGGTGGGGGTTCGTAGCGATCGGTAAACGTCGCGCGCCGTAGTATTAGTTTCAACGTATTTGTTGCGCAGGTCACATCGATGTTTGGAGTCTTCTAGATGTCCTGTATGAATTTGAATTTTATTGATCGTACCAATACCTATTTCAATTACTTTTTATTTTACTTTGTATTTAAGTTTTTTGATCAAGTTGGGAAATAAGTTAGTGATTTCTGGCATTTTTGGTAGTTGCAAACCTATCAGATTTTGAGTATAAAATAGTAGATTCTGTAACGAGGTTGGAATGAAAATTCGATCCGGGTGGAAGATTCCGAACGCGAGCGTGAGGAACACGAGTATCGAAAGAAGCAAGTGTTTCAGAATAAATATTCCAACTCAAGAGCGAGAATTTTTACATTTTATTATCAAAAATGATTTTGGAATTATTGCATTCAGTAGGTAATGGTCATGGAGAAAATTGTTTGTAAGGGCTTGTTTCTAAAATTAGTTTAAAAATGATTCGTCGTTATGTTTTTAGTTTAAAAAGGAAGAGAACAAGTCAATTAACACATTCGATGCCATGGCGGACACCGGTGTCTGATCAGCTATGATTTTAACACGCCACGTCGGACCCATGTCCGCTACAGTTATTCAACGACACTGCCCAGCGGACACACTTTTCTATAAAAGTTTTCATATGAGGTGTCTGTATTGGCGCTGCGGCACAGTCCATTTATCTTGGTTTTTTGATTGGACAATGTAAATAGATTTTATAACACGTGTCTGCTATTGTGTCCGCTATGGCGAGCAGACTTAATTTTTTTAATTTTTTTTAAATTATTTATTTTACGTCGGCCTTTTTCCGCAACGAGGCCAATCACCGACGCCAGGGAATTTGTCACACACTATCTGGTAATTTTTGCCGAATCCCTCTTTGTCGAGGGTAGGGTTCTTTAACGTGCCAACATCCATGACACGGGGCCCACAGTTTAACGTCTCTTCCGAAAGACGACGCCACCTCTTAAACCAAATTCCAAATTTAACATCGACGTTGCCGGCACCGGGAATGGAACCCGGGCCTACGATCTGTGAGGCCGCTGCGCTGACCACCAGACCACAACGTCGACTATTTTTTTAAATTAATTTCCATACACGCCAGGGCAAACACCCAATATTTCAATAAAAATTTAAAGCGCGTTTTGTATTTATTTATTTTCTTTTAAGAAAGGTAATCAAAATGTTATCAGATTATATCAGGTGTTGTATTATAATAAACAGATATAAAGAAATCACTCCCTGGTTTTTCATTGGTCACAAAATACATAATTCTTCCGGTTCTGTTATTCATTTTTGCACAATAATAGAATGTAATAAAATAAATCACATAAATCGGCCTAAATTTGCAACGGAGAACTAACAGTAGACACAACGTTATCTTACTTCCAACTGAAGTCTCCTTACACTCCTTACAGTAGGGCTATAATAGCTCTATACGATGGGCGGATTTGATGTGTCCGCTATCTACGTCGTGTCCGCTAAGGTGTTCGCTGTGGCGTAACCATGTAAGAAAAATGTCTTCTCAGAGTGTCTTCTATGGCGCGTTATGGGAAAATAGTTTCACCACGCCATGTCAGACACCGGTGTCTGTTTAGGTTTTATTTTAAAAAAACAGGCAAACAATACATCAAAAAAAAACTGCTATACCCGATAGTCTTAGAATTGCCGTATCTTATAGGATTCAACCTTGGCCTGGCAGACCATATTTACAAATTTGGCTTGGCAGCGAATGTGTTAAACTATAATACTTATAGAATTGAATGTAAAAAGCAAAGAAAACCAGCAAAATAACCAATCTTCGATATTATCGCGTACCTAACCTTAAGTCAAATATTAGTTGGTATATAACTTGTATTGATTTTTATAATTTGGGAAAAACTTGGATACGTGTAAAACATTTTCAAGCACAATTTCTTGTTCAAGAATTTGAAAGAGGTTTTGCCCGAGAACGTGACCCGTGGAATACTTCTACCCTTGGATTAATATAAACATACCTAGGTATTTTTTTTCTTTTATATTATATACTAGCGTGTACCCGGCATGCGTTGCAACCCGCTGGTATAAATACAAACCCGAACAAACCCGATATATAAGTACCCGGCATGCCATTTTCTGAAATTGCACCCGTGCGAAGCCGGGGCGGGTCGCTAGTTCCCTTTGAATCACTCTATCTATTAAAAAAAAACGCTTCAAAATCCGTTGCGTAGTTTTAAAGATTTAAGCACATATGAATAGGGACAGACGGGCGACAGCGACTTTGTTTTATACTATGTTAAGATTAAGAAGTATAGAGTGTCTTTTAAATTCATACTTACTGAAAATACGAAATACCCGGTATTTTACCACTATTTGGACAATGACAAAATAATACAACGGCTATTACCAGTCATTGTTTATATTCCAATCGGAGTCTAACACAATTCATTAAACTACACAAAAACTAGAAATCCATAAATATTAAATACCCATAATAAACAACAAGGAATCCACAGAGAAAACTTAAAATACAAAAACAAAAATGGCGCGGCGCGGTTCTGGAGTGTATTTTAAGCATGTCGATAAATAAGGACAGGCCGATATTAAGAGGTTTGTGCGCATGCCCAATTCTGCTGGGAGGGAAGGCATCGGACCGGTAAGCCGTGCACTCGGACGCATTTTTTCACCCATAAAACGTAACTTTTGTTTGCGCACGAGATAAGCCGTACGTATCTAAAGGTAAATATCTATGGCTGGTGGCGCGCGAAAAACTTTAATTGCGAGAAAATCTTTAAACGAGCTTTGCATAATTTAATATAAATTAATTTAAAATTAGAAATGCGACGAAAATGCAATGTAACAGGAAAGTTTAACCTGTACTATGGGTTCTAATCTGAAAATAAAAAATTAATATAATTAAAATTAACCTTGCTGTACATAACCCATACTGAAAATAGGTAATTATTGTGATATTCTGACAATTTACAGTTCTATAAAGTTATTTCCAATGTTATTTCACCTAAAGTGACTCCAGGAAAATTGCATGTTAATAGACAAAGTCAGACACAAAACAGAACCGCAGGAAACGGAATAAAAGAAAAATAAAAGTAACAAATTCAATTAGTGTCTCTTTGGTTGAGGGACCGGAATGGGTGACGTCGTTTCAGACACCAAAGTTTCAGTCAATTACACTAACACGATCGTGTATTCAATGTTGCCAACCGTGACATTATTCAGATGTTTTTGTCGAACTGAGGGTAAAACAAAACGGAAAATAAAAACATTTTCCTTTCTCTGACGAAAATACCTACTTTTCCAGTAGATTTATTAATTTCGAAACTTTTCATTTTTTATATATATATTTTATATATCTTCATTTATTTATGAACAATTAAATAAATATAATATTGTAACATGAAAGTCATAAGATTAATCTGAGTTTAATCCAACAACATTTATTTTATATTGGTACAAAAGCATTTAAAATAAAAAAATTAAGTCATTAAGTGAATTTAATTTCAAAAAAATTATAAAAAGTTGGCTATACTGATGGATAATAAAGCTATAATTCGATTCCAAATTATTAAATAATTACAACAATTACATTAAATTATTAATGTTAATTTAAAAAATTACTTTGTTACTCTTGTGATTCTTTATTTTTATTTTAAACCTAACATTAATGGGTTTTTAATAATATTATGTTTTTATTTTATTAATTTAATTTATGTTTGAATTTGCAAAAAATTGTATATAAATGTATTTTTTTTACATAATATTTAACATACAGCGTGTGATTTGAATCCTGCAAATTTGGATAATAGGATTTTCGGTGATGGTATCTTCAAAGGAAATGACAGCGATAATAATTTGACTTTGGTATCAAGTTCTGCTGCGATCGAGATGAAAATTAAGCAAAAAAATAGTAGTCACGTGGTTCGCATTATCTGTCAAATTTTAATTTTTTCCAACAAATAATTCAAAACTGGGGTTATTGCTGAAAATATCGAAAAAAGTTATTGGAAAAAGATTTTTTAAATGCAGTTCTTTGCCCATATGCAAAATTTGGGCTGCATAAGATAATTTTGATTTTTTACCCATCACTAAAATTTATTTTCCACTTAATGAACACTTTACTGATGACACTGTGTTCTTTTTTGTCTTAATATTAAGGTGTATTACTTTAAGACACAAACTATGTTTTCAAAAATACCTATTTTATGAAGTTACCTAATACAGGGCCAAAAACAAATAAACTTTGCACCACATGCGACGAAATTTTAATAGCCAATTTTGATTTTGTAGAAAAACACACATTTAATATGGCGCTACTTTAAAGAAAATGTATCTGAAATAACGCATTGTTAAAACTAAGAAGTTTTATGTAGGTTGCGTTAAGTCTTAATTTGCCAAAGTGACGCAATTTACAAAATATGGGTAAAAAATCAAAATCATCTTATGCAGCTAAAATTTTTCATGTGGGCTAGAAACTGCATTTAAAAAACTGTATTTAAAAAAACTTTTTCTAATAACTTTTTCGATATTTTCAGAAATAACCACACTTTTGAATTATATTTTGGAAAAAATTAAAATTTGATAGATAATGCGAATCACGTGACTACTAATTTTTTGCTTAATGTTCATCTCGATCGAAGCAGAACTTGATGGCCAAAGTCAAATTTCGAATAAAGCTATTAATAAAAAAATCCCATATGATGCGGACTTTACTGGTCACAGTGTATATGCGACTTCCGGCTATACAGGAAGTAGTTGTCTCAAACTTACTTATTTTAAATAAAGCACCCTGCATAATATTTTTTTGTGTTCCTTTTCTCATTTCCAAATATTCTTATTAAAAGTTGTATTCTTCACTATCTCTGAGAAAAACAAATACTTACTGATAAAATCATGTTATTTTCGGTCATTTTTCGCTAGCAGAAAAAATAAAGACAGGCAAATAAACCCGTACAGCCATTTTCCTCTATACTGATATTTAATAATAAATAAGTCTTTAAATGATAGGTTCTGTGAAAGTGCAGAATTATTAAAAGGCTTTAAGCAAAGGTTGACAGAAGATAGGAGGGACTCGGCGGCATTTTAAAGTGCCGAAATGTAGAGGAATCCTTGTCAAATAAAGGTACACACATCTACGGGGAACGTGACGTTTATTTGTGTGGGTTTAAAACCACATGCGCAAGGATGGGATGGATGTAACGGGTGAGTCAACGATTGCGCGAAGTAATTTTAGGCCTTGAAGATAAGATTTGTCGATAATGAGATTTTGTATGAAGTTATGGCTGGATATCTGGCATATTTTAAGTTGTAAATTTTGACACTAAGCGATTCATAATTTTTAGACTTACTAAGTAAAGTCAAAAATACATATTCACTATGAAATATTTCACGTCTCATTTACAGAGTGTTTACCTTCCAGGACCAAAGTCAGAAAACTTCTAATTAAAAAATATCACTTTTATTAAATGGATCACCCTATATATTTTTCTGTCATCTTATAGCTCGTCATAAACTCTTCAACTTTCGTAAAGAACGTCCTACCCCTATATAGGGTAAAGTAAGGTAATTTTGTGGCATAGGTAAGTTCGTGATAGAATTGTAAAAATTTGTCAGCAAGGTGCCTGTTGCTTTAGATGGATGATTTCTTGGCTAGTGGAAAGCATACGATGCTACGAGATGGCGCTACTTGTCGCGTTTCGATATCACGAACATACCAGAAACGTTGTTTCCATGTCATGCGTATTTCGAAGTGCTTTTTCGCGGGTTTGAAATTAAAAAAATATCTGCTGCTTCACAGCTTCAACAAGATTAACTAATAATATTTAAATAGTAGTAATATTTGGTTTAAATAAACATCCTGATAAAGCCGACGCCGCTTGTGTGCAGCTGTGGCTTTTGGGGGATCCCGTAACATGAAAGTAGGTACTAGCCGATTGAATACTAACTACTATAACTGTTCTCTCTCCCGGCCATATCTTAATATCAACAAATATAATAATAAAATGCCGAAACCCAAAACAAAACAATATTAACACTTAGCAGATGATGTCATCCATCCTGTGCTGCTCGGATGTTTGTTTAGACTTCACCGCCGTGTTATTTATGTGCATGTCGCGTTCATTTTTCATGAAATATACCCGTATATACGCACCCAGTAGTATTTTCAATACTAAAATAAGTCGACACGAGTCTATCCAACTGAGCCTGCTGTTTATTTTTTAGTCGCCGGGACTTTGCGCCCCCGGCGTCTGCCCGGGTTGCCCGGGCGCTGGGACCGGGCCTGTGAGTGGAGAGTGTACTATCTCTCGCCGTTTATTACAGCAGTAACATAACACTTGAAATATAGAGGCCGGATCTTTTTTTTTAGAAGTCAATATTTTAGGACGAAAAACCCTTAAAAATTATTTATACTTTAGCCCCCCCCAGAAAAAAAAATATCTACGTCCTTGACCGGGCACTATGCTCTGATGTTGATGAATAGAAAACAAGTTTTGCACGTGATTATATTTTTTTAAATCTTACCAATCTTTACAAACATCTACTGAAAATTAATAGTATATTACCGTACACGTTTTATAAAGCATCATTTTATAGCACGCGTCCATGTTAAAAAACGAGCAAGTTTTATAACGGGACAAGTGCTTAAAACTGCTTTATATAACACGTACGTTATACTATTTTTTCTAATTTGTAGTTTTTTCAATAAAAAACACATATTTAAAAAGAAAATAAATCCTTCTAATTTTGTAAATTTTTATGTCTAAATTTTATGTTGGTAATACTATTTTTTATCATAGTAGCCTCTGGACAACAAAAATTATTTTGCGAACTGTCATTTTTTGATTTATTGACCCATTTTCACCACGAGATTCTAAAGTTATTTTAGCGATATGAGACTTGAAATTGGACGGAATACGTTGTATGATCCTTGTACATTCGGTACATATACAGAGCGTTCGGAATTCGGGCGATTTTGCTACCTTTTTTCGAATTTCAAAAGACGTGATTTTACGTCACTGCATTGCAATTTAGTATAGGGAAGATGGAAAATTCAAATAAAGTTGAAGTTAAAATCGACATTGGAAGGTTAGTAGATTGAAGTTTGGATAGGATTTGGCAGAAAATTATAGCTTGAAGCATCTACAAAAGATTGATTTATAGATTTATGCAACCAACATACATGACTGTTATCCACACAAAATAAAAAAGTAGGTTATCAAGCTATTTTTCCTCTGCGAAAAATGGGTTTTCTCGTAAATCACAAAGGCCGCGCAAGTCAATGAAATAAAACATTTAAATGTTACCAACATCAAATAAAGAAAAAACGCCTATCGAAATAGCTTCATTATATACGATACGCGAATGCGTATCGTAATAGATTTGTTATAATACATAATTAGAAAAAATTAAATTCCTTTATAAAACCCATTCCCTTTAATTAAGTGAGTATTCGCCAACAACGATGAAAATAAAGTAGAACTTTTTATCTATCCGTCAAGTCAAGTGGTGTTCATGTTAACGTGTGGATCCCTTGAGTCGTACAAAAGAGAAATGCGGAAACGGAAATCTAAACACGTCATTAAATAAAACACTTAATTGGCATTTCGCGTCAAACAAATGGTAGCAAAAGATAATAAAAAATAATTTGATTCTTTTATTTTTAATGGTTGTATTGTATGTCGCGTTAAGTAGATTTATGCCAGTATAATGGACCTTCTACAAAACACGAGTTATGTCTATACTGGCAACACACCAGCGCCAGAGGCGGCTCGTGCAGTAGGACCACAATGCTATGGTCGTACCTACCTACCTGTACACCTATCGGGTGTTTCTCAAAAGACGTTCACCCGTATAACTTTTCTGTATTGATAGATATTAAAATTTTTTTGAGATTATGCATAAGAGATGTGTCTGCATATATTGGCATACTTTTCAATGTGTTAGAACTTCCGGTTTGACCGGAAGTGACCTTGACTTTGGTATTTTAAATGGGTCATCTTGTATATTTTTACTTATTGGGATTCAGCATAACATTCTGAGTAGAATGACACCTCACTTGTAATTTTTTGACGTGTTATAACATTTTTATGTTTATTTTTTATTTTCAATCTAGAGTGCTACAAATTAATTAAATCTGTTAATTTATAGTCAAATAGTATAATGAAAATTAAAATTATGTCATAATCATTGACTTTCTAAATTTCACAAGCGTTTTTTTTTTCCAACAATTTGATACCATACACTCCTATGCTATTTTAAAATTGACACTGAAAAATTTGTCTTAAATCCCAATGACAAATTTAAAAGCGTTATGCATTATTGCCGCCTTCTCTTTTCTAAAGAAATATAAAGGCGGCTTTGCAAAACAATGGAATGGTTTTGAAAAGCAATATGGCTTTAATTTAAAGTTGTAATGTCATTAGTTTATAAAACATACAATCTTGCGGCTTCAGAAAAAAATTTCTGGTCACTCCAAAAATTAGGAGCATATCAATTTGTTCATTTCCAGTAAAACTAACCATTTTATCTGATTTAGAATGTAAGTTTAATAAACAAATGACATTACAAATTTAATGTAAAATCATATTGGTTTTTAAAACCATTCCATGTTTTTCAAAGCCGCCTTTATAGTGCTAACAAATTGAAAATTATGCCAATAAATGCAGACTCATCTTTTATGCATAATCTCAAAATTTCATTTTAATATCTATAAACACAGAAAAGTTATAGGGGTGAACGTCTTTTGAGAAACACCCGATATAGCAGATATGATTATGATTAATGTCAAGTTTCATTAGAACTGCCAGTCGGAACTAATACAGTATATAAACCCAGATTACACACATACCCCATATGACTTGATATAATTACTGTGAGTATTTCGAGCAAAAATGGCTATATAAACCATTCTATGGTAGTATTAACTATTATTTCCTATTGGCTAAATTACCGTGATATTATTACTCACAACGGTCTAGCAATTTTCGTTGGCTTACAGTAGGAAAGCACGTGGCTGTCACATATAGTATTAAACAGTTGTATAAAGAGTATAAGAATTCTTATAAGAAATGAAGGCTTTTTCTCAGTGTATCCTTCATGAAAACCCCATTTAGGATCAGATTGAGTTCGAGTATAATACTAAAAATAAATAAAGTTTTAGGCTTTAGTTAAGCTTAGTATAATTAATACGACCCTGTCACTAGTAAGTTGCCATTTAAATAATAATGTAAGTTATTCTTGGTAGATACATGTATTTTAAATGGATTTGTCAGCTTAATCAGCGTTATTCTTGGTTAAGAGAGCAGAAATAGTTTTGCAATTAATTAACACTTTGTGTGCCTACACTTAAAAGCATTTTGTAGAATAACAACATTTTTTTGCATTAGTGGTTACTTACAAACAATACTGTTATATAATTTAAGTTATTTAAGCTTTTGTGATATTTATTACCACAAATTGTATTTAATAAACTGAATTGTGAAACTATCACTAGCCTAAAATAAATATTAATTTATTATAAAAAATTTATATTACGTTCTGAGTAAGAAAATACCTATTTTAGCCTTATTTTGACATTTTAAATATTAGCTGACGCTTAATTTGCCGTCAAGGCATGATATTTAAAAAAAAAACGAAAATTGCAGACCATCTTCAAAATTGAAAATCCGTGTCATTTATTTTTGTTTCGTTGTGCGAGCAAAAATTATTTGCATCAAAGAGGGCTTGGATTAAAAAACGTAATGCTTGGTTTAGATCACAATGATATGGGGACGATATATCTAACCAAATCTAGGTTAAAATTTTGTCAAATTCATTTTATGACATGATATTTATGCCAAACTAATGAGTAATAAAATAAGTAGACAAATACAAATTTATTTTTGTTGTTTACAAAATTAACAAAGTAAGAATATACAGAAAGAAAAAGAAAAATAATTACATAAATTGCTGAAATTGGCCACCGCCATGCTCCAAGCATAAATTCACACGTCTCTTCATATTTTCGAACGTGTTGACCAGCATCTCTAGAGAAATGTTACCACATTCTTGAATAACCCTTTCTTGTAATTGTTCTAAATTTGCAACTGGTGTTTTAAAAATAGTGTTCTTTAAATGAGGAAAAACAAAGTAATCCATAACCGTTAAACAAGGTGATCTAGGTGGGAATTCAATGTCTGATCGAAAGCTGATCAATCTGTCGTCGAAAAAATTGGGTAAGTAGTTAATAGTTTCGGCGGCTGTATGGGCCGTTGCACCGTCCTGTTGAAAATATCCAAAACGTAGTTCGTCGTCAAGTAATTGTTCCACAAATGGATTCAAAATATTGTCTCTGTACCGCTGTGCTGTAACTGTGTCATGGAAGAAAATAGGACCAACAATCCTTATTCGGGAAACAGCTAACCAGACACCAATTTTTTGAGGGTGCAATGTGGACTCTATAAAAAAATGGGGATTTTCACTACTCCACATGCTTGTATTCTGAGAATTCACATAACCGGAGAGGTGGAACCAGGCTTCATCCGAAAAAAATGTCAGGTCTAATAAATCATTTCTTTTCAATAAATTTTGACCATTTTAAACCATTGAGAGTAATTCCTGCGTCTTTCAAAATCTGCGGCTTGTATTTCTTGAAATACTTGCACTTTATAAGGAAATAAATTTAGCCGCTTCTTAAGAATAGTCCTGCATATTCCATAAGATCTTCCCACTTCTTGGGACAGGCGTCTTATATAATTTGTTGGCGTATTTTGCATTATTTCATGAACGTTTGCGTTCTTTCAGATGGTCTTCCGGCTCCTTTTTTGTGTTGTATAGAACCTGTTTCCCTAAACACAGCCACGGTCCTTTTCAGGCAATGATAAAAGTCCCCAACAATAAAAGCAATGAGGAAAATGTTCGTGAAAATCATCCATACACAAACCCGGATTGTATTGCCACTCACCATTTACTCTAACCCCGTTTCAAAAATACGCTTCAACCATGAATGTTTTGTGCTGTTCCGTAAAGGCCATTGTGTGAATTGTTCAAGAAAAAAAATTACCGATGAATCAAATTACTTGTAACGACTGTCAAAGATGACGGAATAACTGATTGATTGTTAATTCAGGTAGTTACTGACACCCAACAGGTATTAAGCTCTACGGCTAAGCATTACGTCCTTAAATGCAAGGCCCTCTTTGATGCAAATAATTTTTGCTCGCACGGTATAACAATTTTTCCCTTTATTCTTTAAAAACTAGGTACCCATACTTAGGTAACTGGCTCAGAGCGTCACTGTCACTACAGAGATTTAATTTGGTGAAAGAAAAGTAAAGAAATCTAATAAAAAAATGAAATAAAATGGCGAATACATCACTGAGGGCCAATCCTAAAAAAAAGGAGCTTAAAAAATGTAATTTAGTATAGTAGCTAGGTAGACTACCAATGATAAAAATATTTTTTGTATAGCTAACAGACGATTTTTAGGATTAAAAAGCAATACTTTTTTAACTACATGACCTCAATTAATAACAAAATCATATTTTTTTTATAAATAAAAGATATTTTTTACCACTGCATCATATTAGTATATTAAAGTACACGTTTTATAAAGCATCATTTTATAGCACGCGTCCATGTTAAAAAACGACCCGCTTGCGGCGAGTTTTATAACGGGACAAGTGCTTAAAACTGCTTTATATAACACGTACTTTATACTATTTTTTCTAATTTGTAGTTTTTTCAATAAAAAATACATAATATTTAGAAAGAAAATAAATCCTTCAAATTTTGTAAATTTTTATGTCTAAATGTTATGTTGGAAATACTATTTTTTATCATAGTAGCCTATGGACAATAAAAATTATTTTGCGAACTGTCATTTTTTGATTTATTCACCCATTTTCACCACGAGATTCTAAAGTTATTTTAGCGATATGAGATTTGAAATTGAACGGAATACGTTGTGTGATCCTTATACATTCGGTACATGTACAGAGCGTTCGGAAATTCGGGCGATTTTGCTACTTTTTTTCGAATTTCAAAAGACGTGATTTTACGTCACGGCGTTGCAATTTAGTATAGGGAAGATGGAAAATTCAAATAAAGTTGTAGTTAAAATCGACATTGGAAGGTTAGTAGATTAAATTTTGGATAGGATTTGGCAGAAAATGATAGCTTGAAGCATCTACAAAAGCAAAATAGTTCTCCGTCAATAAAATTATTATTTAATATGTGTTTTTTAATTAACTAAAACAATACATACAGATTTGTAGATCTAGGCATCCAAACATACAAACGTGGGTTCGTGTAGTATTTTGCATATTTGAACTAAAAAATATTAGTTATCTAGAATGCTATGCTACACGGTGAAAAAAAAACATGTCATGTAGGGCCAACCTTTAAATAATAAAATTCGGAGTTCGAAATAGATCTATTACGAACTCGCTAGCGCGTTCGAAATAGATCTGTTTCGAGACAAAATTAGAAAAAAATTTTTAGGGCAATAGAGTTGTCTTTTAGCAGCGAAAAAATGATTTTTAAAAAGCTACCATATTAAGGTTAAAAAGTAATTTCAAAGAATGAATTTAGTGGCGACAACAGAGTTCTTTTTCGGCGCCTATTTAATGCAGATTTTTTGGTACTACTAATGGATGTCAAGCTACGGCTAATAGAGTTTTCTCTCAGTGTACTCGAATGGGATGCGTGGTCAATCTTTGCTTGATGAACGTTATAGTTATATACTTCCAAACAAACCAAACTTTAAAGCAGGAATTCTTTACTTAAAAAGGATATATTTAAATCCCAAGAAATAAAGCATAAAGAAAGCAATCAACCAGGAAAGGCAACGCCATATTTTTAAATTTAACCTTCATCTTTAATTCGCTAAGTGGGCAGCAGCATCACCTGCCCTCTTTCTCTGCCGCGAGTGAATTCACGCAGCGGATGCCTCCGGTGCTAATTATTAATTGCAGAAGGCTAATTAAAATTGTTGGGATTCTGTTTATCCGCTCCGCTCTCCCCAAATAAGGGTACTAATTACCGTAGCGCCCGCGTAGTTTAATTACGGCGTTAATTAATTATGAAAGCTTCATTGTATCAACACCTAACGCTGTTTAGATAATGTTCTGTGCTATTTCGCCGCCGGCGCGTTCATTATTCCCTAATTTTAGGGTATTGCCTAATTTGTTTTTGCGAAAATTAGTTGGCAGCGGTAAATTTATAACGTCGAAAAGTTCCTGAAACTTTGCCGAAAATTAACTATATACTTCTGACAAATATGAAATACAAAATGACTTTACCGCTTAACAATGAAAATAAATTACGCCGAAAGGGTGGCAAATTGGATAAAACAACAATTTACTGTCAAATATGTTACTGTTGTTTTAAACCTTCTGGTAAACTAAAAGCTGGTGTTTAATCAATTAAATTATTATTAATACCTCCAGTAGTAAATTGAATAATATTTTGTATGTCAAACTTTACCAAGATAAACTGTAATGGGGAGTTTGCTTTGCAAGTACTGCATGCGGCTTCGTGCGATGCACTAAGGAAAACTGTTTGACAATTTTAAGGCTAATTAAAATAGTTATTATACTTATAATAGTCTTAGTTATCTCAATACATAGTACTTAGTTATCAAGTCACAAAAAAAGCAAATAACATTTACGTCATTATTTCTCCTAAAGATTGCTTGAGCTGTGCAGCTATTCAGCCAGTCGCATATAGATATATTTTTCAACCAAACAATTTCCAAAGCAAATTAAGTATACTTACCTCCTAACAACCAAAATTTTGAAAACGAATGGAATTAGACAGGGTTACACTCTTCTCGTTCTGGGCCGATCAGAACATTGTATAACATTATATAACAAACAGGTAGGCCAATGGGGTTTTAAAACATTAGGATTACAATAGGAACTCAATCGAACTAGACCCTTTTTAGGGTAAACCTATAGTGGCTTGGAAGCCGAAAGAAGGCATGCTACAACTTAATATTATTCTTATAATCATGAATTCTTTATTTTGTGTGGGTAGTTAGTACGTATAATAAATTTATCGGTGCAACGATTTTGTCTAAGTTCTGGAGAGTCGTGTAGAGACAGTTAGTGTATTTTCTACATTTAAAGAAAATGTAATCTAAATTGGCAACTTCATTACAATGTTCACACAAGGCGGTTGGTAAAACCTTGATTTTTTGAAGATGAGAGGGATAACAAGCATAACCAAATCTTAATCTAGATAATAATAATAATAAACGACTTTTATTCATAAAATTAGAAGAATACAATTAGGCGATATTTAGCCAGAAGGGCTATTCTTGCATATAACCTAAATAAATAAATGACCTATATATTCCAACTATATTTGATAAATTACCTCTATAACTAAAACTGACTTAATTATTCTATTAAGTGTCCTAAAATGTTTCCTAATAATATAACCTACCCACAGATAATACATTTGGCAAGCCATAATACAAAAAAGAAAGGAAATTAAATATTATTTATAAACTTTGAATAAAATTAATTAAACCAATAATACAATAATTACAAAAAAACTAGTTCAATAAAAATGCCAACATATAAAGTCTTTAACTTTAGACTTAAATGACAGGATGGAATCGCGCTTAAATTCAGTGTCAATGCTATTGTATTATATGTATTTAACCGAAACGTACGAGAAACAACGCTAAAATATAGCAGTACCTCGAGTTCTAACTGAGACATCATGCAAATTGAACCTATAACAAAGTTTTCTTCGCAGGTATAAGGGTTTATTTGTGAACAAAAGACGGTGTGTAAAGGAAAGCAAATGAATTTCCCATATTTTGGCCATTGGCAGCCATTCCAAGATTTTTAAATTTGCGGATATTGTGTTATATTTACGAAGGCCAAAAACGAATCTACCACAATTTCTTTGGACTTGTTGTATTCGATACCTGGCAACAGCATCTAAACAAGGCCCATAAATCACATTACCATAATAAAATATTGGGAAAACAGTATATTTACATAACATTTTTCTTAGTTTGAAATTAAGAAAATGCCTGTTGGCGTATAATGTTCTAAGCGTACAATAAGAACGCCGTAAAAGTACTGAAACATGTTCTGTGAAACGTAGGTTAGAGTCAAATATCAAACCCAAATTTCGAGCCGATTCTGTATGTGGAATTTTTCGTTATTTACCAGTGGATTAAAACCCGTATCTAGTATATAGCTACGCTTATTGGCATTTCCAAATAAAAGAAAAAGGGACTTTTTGGCATTTAGAGTTAGATTATGAGACTTGGAATATTCATAAATAATGCACAGATCACGATTTATACTATTATTGGCCTCAATAGCTGTTTCAGCAAAAAAACTTAATAATAGTTGTATATCATCTGCATAACCGTGACTGGAGCAAGTAGCAAGTTTACTAAACAGATCAAATGTATATATTAGAAACAATAACGGGCCAAGAACAGATCCCTGTGGTACTCCAGGTTTAACATTTAGACTTTCTGAATACTTACCATCAATCAGTACCCTTTGCTGCCTACCCGACAAATAGCATTTAAAAAAATTAAGGGGAATATGATCAAAATCAATATACTTTAATTTAGCATTCAACACTATATTGTTGTTATAAATTTTCTTGAAACATTAAAGCTGTCGTGCCATAGTGCTGTAGGAATTTGAGGGCTTATCTGAAACAATCTGGTGTTGGTTGCTTGACCATAATTGAGCCAACGCTGTTGCCATTTTTGCCTTAGTTTATTTTTAGTGATATTAAAAGTGTCTATTATTGGTATGGGATAGTTTACGTTGCTGCTTAATAATGTAGCTTGTTTTGTCAATTTATCCACATGTTCATTGTGTGTAAGTCCTGTGTGAGCCTTTATCCACATGTAAATGATTCTCTGTTGATTCAGTTGCATCTTTCGTCTAATGTTTTTAATTTCAAGTAAAATGGGAGACGTTGTGTATCTCCAGTCGCTAAGTTTTTCCAAAGCTCTAAGTACAGATAATGAGTCAGGTAAAATGACAATATTTCCAATGTTCTGCGTATAAATCCACTTTAGAGCCTCTAATATTGCTAAGCTCTCACATGTAAAAATTGAGAAGTTGGTGTTTAGGCTGATTTTGGTTTGAATTTCTAGATTTGGAATAAAATAGGCATGCAGGTCCACATCCAGTGAGTGTCTTGGAGGCATTTGTGTACACTTGTGTGTAGATGTGTCCTTATATTCAAGGTTTATTTGTGTTTATTTTCCCCTCAGCCGTAAGCTTGATCCTCTGTTGTTATTAACATAATTTATAATAAATAAAAACTAATCTTATTTGGTTTTACGTGGTTGTAAAAATAAATGTTTTGATATAAAAATACATTGTCGTTAATTTTTGTGTTTTATTAAGCCTTTTTCCAACTGATATGTTTCTTTAGGTAATAACTTCTACGCCATTTTATTTTTCTTTATGATTTCCTTACTTTATTTTCGCAAAATAAATATCACTGGTGATAGTCTGGGGCAAAATTACTATAGATTAAAAAGTATTATATTATATAAAGTAAGGCCATCAACTGGCCATATTCATTTATCCTTTTATTCTTTAAAACGAGAGAGGGTAGCAAAATGTACATGCGATTTCCCATGGCGCACATCACATGTTTATAGATAATTTTTTTTCTCTACTTGAAGAGCACTATCACTGCCTTAAATAGGTACGTGACGTTCATTAACACCCTGTATATACACATAAATAAATATTTTTCTTACAATACATTTATTGTTTCAGGAGACAAACTGCGGAAGAACGGGAAGCTGAACGACAAGCAGCAAATAGACTGATGTTATCTCTACAAGCAGAGGCACTCACTAAAGGGTACATGGGCGAAGGACACCCTAACGCTGCAGGACCTACAGACACAGCACTAAGTGCACTACAGAACCTTCAGCCATGGGCTGGACCCTACAGCGCACCTCAACCAGCGTTAGCTGAGTCAATGTGCTGAAGCCACCCTGACATGCTATCGAAAGTGTTCTGGCTTTAAATCTACAAAACGGTTCTTGAGTGAGTAACATTTTTTACAATCTGATTTTTCCAACTTTTGGCTGCGTGCTTTATTTTTGAAAGATTTGTAATAATTCTCAGTATATTAAGTTGATGTTAACACAAAAAACAAAATGTTGCGTAACTGAATTTAAAAAATGCATAAATAATTTAGTAGAAGAAGCGATTTTTATGTTTAAGACCAAACACTATAATGGCGCATTCGCAATTTCATTTTCTTTTCAATATATCGTTTTCTCCAAAAAGTGGCCAAATATCCGCGTTTCGGTTAAAGTTACCTAGAGATTTAAGTTAAAAAAAAAATTTAATTGATAAACTAATAAAAGCATAAAACGAAATTTTGTCAAATTTGCGAATATTTCTTTTCCTGCTTTAAATTATTTATAAATTCAAAATATTAACTTATCACTGTAGGTAATTGTGCTCCAAAGATGGTTATTTGGTCGATTTTTGAATAAAACAAAGAAGTAACGAAATATTGAGCAAAAAACGAAATGGCAAAGGATTCACTAGTGTTTACTCTTAAAGTAATACTTTTCAAAACTGGCTAAAAGTGGGCCTAATATACTAATATAGGATACCTTATCAGGCAAATAAAACGAGTAATGTAAACTCAAAAAATAATAAAAATGAAATTTATAATATACAGGGTGTTTGAATAAAAACTCCCAGGCCAATTATTTCGAAAACTAAAAGCGACATGTAAATTCTGTCGACGCCAATTTTATAGCCTCTATGATTGGCTTCACAACTGTGTAAAAAATGTGTTTGAATAATACAAGATGTAGGTGGCGCCACGGTGTAAAGAAATTTTTCGATGACAGGAACAGTTAAATGTTGTCGCTCTTAAAGATAATTAATTTTTGGTCAAATTATGTCCCATTAAAAATTTTGATAAATCCAACATGAAAGGAGATATTTGGAATTAAGTTTTTTTAAATAATTTTAACGAGTATTTTAATTATAAATATTTTTAATATCCTTTAGCAATTTAATTTTGGTAATGATAATTTTAGTGATAAAAATAAAAAAATTATTACAAAATTATAAACACATAATATTGTCAAAAAATAAGACGCCACTGAGTTTTTGGTAATTTTTATATTTTTTTCGGATTAAGCAACTAAAATATCATTTTCTTGTCTCTTAAATTGTTTTCATATCTTGCTTCATTTTCGAGAAATAAAAATAAAAACAATTTTATTGCATATCCCTGGAAAACAAAAATCACTAAATAATTAACATTCTTAACACTCAGTGTCAGTAAATTAATATTAATACAACGTATTAATTTTATTATTTAATGATTTTTGTTTTCCAGGTATATGTATGCAATAAAATTGTTTTTATTTTTATTTCTCGAAAACGAAGCGAGATATGAAAACAATTTAAGAGGCAAGAAAAAGACATTTTTAGTTGCTTAATCCGAAAAAAATATAAAAATTACCAAAAACTTAGTGGCGTCTTATTTTTTGCCAATATTATTTGTTAAGGCGCTCCCTGATACGTCACTGGACGTAATAATTTAGCTCTACACGAGCGTTTTATCACTAAAATTATGATTACCAAAATTTTATTAAAATCTGCTAAAGGGTATTAAAAATATTTATAATTAAAATACTCTTTAAAATTCATTTTTAAAAAATCTTTAACCCCAAATATCTTGTTGTTCATGTTGGATTTATCAAAAAATTTTATGGGACATAATTTGATTAAAAATTAATTATCTTTAAGAACCACAATATTTAAAAGTTCCTGTCATCGAAAAAATTCTTTGCGCCGTAGCGCCACCTACATCTTATATTATTTAAACACATTTTTTACACAGTTGTGAAGCCAATCATAGAGGCTAAAAAATGGCGTTTACAGAATTTACCTGTCACTTCTAGTTTTCGAAATAATTGTCCTGGGAGTTTTTATTGAAACACCATGTATATATTATAGAGAGTCTACTTGTCAGGTAGTGGTAACATAAATATTTGTGCGAGAGAATATTTTTCTAACCACCTAAAAAATCCTTATACAATAAGGTTGCATTTCATCTGACTCAGTTATTTTGAATTGAAAGTCAATATCTCCATAGGATGTCACCACCTGCAGACCGGTTTGCGCTGCATGCTGCATAACCAAACCGATTTACTGAATATTGTCTGAGTTTTTGTCGAGCTATATTCACGAATGATCCCCTCTCTTTAACAGAGGGATGGACTCGCCATGCGTTGGTCCCGTCGGCAACACAGATTGATCTGTTGTCCTTATTGCGAGCATCTAAACATATTCTTTATTTTCTCATACTCACATAAAGTGCCACTGTAAGTTCGAGTTGCCCAAACGATATTACAGAAAACTCCACTACCATTTATATTAGGTACCTATATTCCCTAAGATTTTAAAAACTAGTTTACATAACCAATTTATAAACCACAATGTTCCGCCACTGGTTATGTAAAATAACAATTTTCTTGTCACTTGCTTGTCCTGCAAAAACATCATTACATAAATATTTGCTTTTTCCAACCGGGTTATATAAATTACTATTTATTCGCATTTTTTAACTTGACAGCTCAGTTGCGCTATATTATTTTTATCTGCCGACATAAGGATTCTTTGTGACTTGATTTTATTTTAGATATATTAAAATTCAGGGTCAGCCAAAAGCTGGAAAAATTCAGTGGTAAAGCAGGTAACTCACTAGAGAGCACTTAAAACCATGTTGTAAAAAGAGACTTTCTTTAGAAAGATTATAAAAAATTTATTAAAAGACTTAAAACAAAATGACTACTGTACAGATAATTCTTGTAATTATTCAAGCTTATTAATTAAAAATTTACATGCATCTTTCATATACTTTTCAATATTTGCTCTTGGATTACTTTCAGAGTGCAAGCACTAAGTATTAAAACATTCACAACTTCAGGGTACTTACATTTAGATACAAAAAATGTGATCCAAGACTGTCCAAGAGCGATAAGAGCATTGAATGGAAGATGTTATGAATTTTAAAATGAATCAAGTTCTGTTTCTTTATGGTACATTATTTATTTGGTAAACTTAGACCTTACTTATTTTGCAAATGAGAAAATTAACCTCAACCGAAATCTCGACATTAAAGAAATTTGTAACGTTTAAAAAGCGCAGTTACTTGTTCGAAAAATGCTATCGTTAAACAAAAAAAGCAGCAAAAGACAAATTTTAGAACCGTCAACTTAAGCTTTTTAGATTTAATTAAATTCAATGGGCTTTTTCACTATCAGAAATTAGCATATTCACAGCATTGATATTCTAAATTACAACCTATTGAATAGTAGATTCTGTAACGAGGTTGGAATGAAAACTCGATCCGAGTGGAGCGAGCGTGAGGAACCACGAGTATCGAATTTTCATTCTAACCGAGTAGCAGACTATATTTTCTCCACGACCATCCAGTTCCATATCTGATTCATCCGATTTTTCACTCATTTTTTGCCTTGCACTAAAATTTGTCTGAAAATAATTATTACAACGCGGCCATTTTTATCTGACACTGACAGTTTCGAAATTCATGGCAACCTATGTCGTTTATATCAATTACAGAATATTCATTCCGTATCTTGTTATGGAATGAAAATACACGCAAAACGCATAAGAAGCAAGTGTTTCAGAATAAATATTCCAACTCAAGAGCGAGAATTTTTACATTCTATCATCAAAAATGATTTTGGAATTATTGCATTCAGTAATGGTCGTGGAGAAAATAGATTCCGCAATAATAAAAATCTTCCTATAGAGTACCACAAACGTTTATTAGAAACAATTAAAAAGATGCAGCGAAAGCAGAAAGTCATGGCTTTAACCGCGCAAATCTTTTATTTGTCACTCTTTAGGTCGATTATATATACAGTGTGACCAGTAAAGTCCGCATCATATGGGATTTTTTTTTATTAATAGCTTTAATCGAAATTTGACTTTGGCATCAAATTCTGCTTCGATCGAGATGAAAATTAAGCAAAAAAATAGTAGTCACGTGATTCGCATTAGGTATCTGTCAAATTTTAATTTTTTGCAAAAAATAATTCAAAAGTGGGGTTATTTCTGAAAATATCGAAAAAAAGTGATTAGAAAAAGTTTTTTTAAATGCAGTTTCTAGCCAACATACAAAATTTCAGCTGCATAAGATAATTTTGATTTTTTACCCACCACTAAAATTTATTTTCCACTTAATGAACACTTTACTGATGACATTGTGTTCTCTTTTGTCTTAATATTAAGGTGTATTACTTTCAGACATAAACTTTGTTTTCAAAAATACTTATTTTATAAAGTTACCTTATACATGGTCCAAAACAAATAAACTTTGCATCACATGCGACCAAATGTCAATAGCCCAATTTTGATTTTGTTGAAAAACACAAATTTAATATGGTTCTACTTTAAAGAAAATGTAACTGTAAATGTAAAGCATTGTCAAAACTAAGAAGTTTTATGTAGGTTGCGTTGAGTCTTATTTTGTAAAAGTGGTGCAATTTACAAAATATAGGTAAAAAATCAAAATTATCTTACGCAGCTAAAATTTTGCATGTGGGCTAGAAACTGTGTTTAAAAAACTTTTTCTAATAACTTTATTCGATACTTTCAGAAATAAACCCCACTTTTGAATTATTTTTTGGAAAAAATTAAAATTTGACAGATAATGCGAATCACGTGACTACTACTATTTTTTTGCTTAATTTTCATCTCGATCGAAGCAGAACTTGATGCCAAAGTCAAATTTCGAATAAAGTTATTAATAAAAAAAAATCCCATATGATGCGGACTTTACTGGTCACACGGTAGTTATCATTGTTTCGATAAGAACATGAGACTGGGCGCAAGATATTTTTCAGGCAGATGGCGGCGGGTCGACCTTCAGTCTAAATGCTGGTTTCTCGAGATTTTATTTAAGAGCGTCTTTTATTTAATAATTTCGTCAGTAAATAGTTTAATATTTTTAAAAATGTAACAGTAGAAAATGTTGTTTCTTCTTTTTCTATGCGGTGGTGCATGTAAAAATAAAAATTTAGTGAAAAAGCCCATTTATAGCGGTGAGGTTGAAAAGTTTTCAAAATCATAGCCGCTAAAAAGGTAAGCATAACAGTGTAAAATCCGTAAAACTATTGAATTGTAAAATGTTGAATGTTCCCAAAATATTGAAAATTAATTGTACCTTAATTAGCTCTAGCCTGGCGACATTTTTTACTTGCATTTCAGAAAGCTTCATATTTTGTTAAGAACTTCTAATTTACAAAAACTAAAAGTGATGTCTGGCCAACTACAATGGCAAATGGCAGGAAAAGGGGTAACTCGAGTCATTTCAGTAAGGCTGTTATTTTGATGAATTATATTAAATAAATGCCTAATAATTTTATATCAGTGACCGTCAGAAAGTGTCAAGCATATGGATTAAAACACTAATAGACAACCCAGTATGCTATACTACTTTAGTAGTTATCACGTTAGTTTGCTATGGCCGCCGTTGGCATATTATGTCATTTCTAGTAACATTATATTTACACAACTTGAATACCTACGTCAGGACAGGACTTCTCATTTTCAACTTCGGTACTTAAAACCAACAACAAATATATTTAAAAAAAAGGAAAGCACAAAGTCTTTCTCCACAATTTTTATTAGAATAACTAGGCGAACCTAGAATAATAATTTAAATCGACATGTTGCGAGTGTAGAAACACTCATAATCAGGAAAACAAAGTGAAAGGTACAATGCTGATGATGTTAGCAATAGAGAAAATAATAGTGGAATTGAGCCGTAATGGAGCTTTTAATGGTGTACAAGAGGTGCAAAATTGAATACTCAAAAGACCGACAATCAAGACTTTAGCATACTGAAAAGTCAAGGGTTAGTGCAAAGGTACTGTCCTGGGCAGAAAAATGAGGAGAACAAAAGAAAAATTAGGGAGTTTTAAAAGATTTATCTGTGAAAATCATTATTAAGTAGTGAAAAATCTTGAGTTTTATTCAGCTTTGTCAGAGACATGTGAAAGTATTGAAGTAAGATGGAAAGAAAAAGAAAAAAAAGTTGTTTTTCATAAAAGTCGACGCATCATTTAGCTTAAAGTAAAATACTGTTGGGGTACCAGGCTTTTTACGGTCCAGCTACCCATCTGACACGTGCTGGTGGTAGTGGCACTTCTCCAACAAAGATGTTCTAGTAAAACAAAAAACTTTTAAAAACTTTTTTAAAATATTAATTTTGAACTAAATGTGTATCTTTTGACTCCTGCCGGGGTAACTGGGCCGTAAAAAGCCTGGTACCCCAACAGTATTTTACTTTAAGCTAAATGATGCTTCGACTTTTATAAAAAACAACTTTTTTTTTAAATTTCCATCTTACTTCAATACTTTCACATGTCTCTGACAAAGCTGAATAAAACTCAAGATTTTTCACTACTTAATAATGATTTTCACAGATAAGTCTGTTAAAACTCTCTAATTTTTCTTTTGCTCTCTTCATATTTCTGGCCTTTGCACTCACCCTTGACCAGTGTTGCCGTTTCAGTACATTTGTACTAAATCTAGTACATTTTGGACAGCAAAGTACAAAAGTACATTTTACCATAAATTACCTGAATTCTAGTACATTTTCCCATTTTCGAAGGGGAACAAAATAATTAAAAATAAAATAATTTCATTTCATTAAAGTGTTGATATCATATCGTCCAACACTTCACTATATTCACTCCTCTGAAGGCGCCTGTTTGCGGATAAAATCTGTCTTCTGTGATTGTATAAAAATGTTTCTACCTCTGGCAGCAGCCCTGGTTTTGTCGTCACAAAATGTGATTTCCCGGTTTAGGGTAGGTTAATGCGATTTATTATGTTTAGTTAGTTTAGTCTCGTTAGTGTCTTGTGAATCACATGATAGACAACTTGCTGGGAGTGGCAACCACCGCCAGAATGAACAAAAAAAAAAATTTGCTAAATAATAACTATTTATTCAACTGTTCATTTAATTTTTATAATTTTTTTTATTTTTAGGATTAAGATTATCATTAACATATAGATCTGATAGGTATATGTTTAATATGTACTAGGTTTTATGTATTTAAAACGTTAAAATAATATAAATATAGTGTGAAATACCGTATTTGTTCAAATTTCTTAAAGTTTAAATTTACAAAAAAAAAGTATTTTCGGTGCCAACCCCAACGGTGCATTTTACCTGAAATTTTAGTACATTCTAGTACATTTTCCAGCTGCTTGTCAGTACATTTTAAAATCTGGTTGCGGCAACACTGCCCTTGACTTTCCAGTATGCTCTGAAGTCTTGATTGTCGGTCTTTTGACTATTCAATTTTTACACCTCTTGTACACCATTAAAAGCTCCATTACGGCTCAATCCCACTATTATTTTCTCTATTGCTAACAACATCAGCATTGTACCTTTCACTTTGTTTTCCTGATGATGATACACTCGAAACATGTGGATTTGAATAATTATGAATTATCCTAGGTTCGCCTAGTTATTCTAATAAAAATTGTGGAGAAAAACTTGTGCTTTTCTTTTTTCTATATATCATTTAACTCCACTTTGGGTATGGACTACTTCTTCAAAATTTATATAAGCCAAATTGTACTGGACCCTCCCTAGTTTAAATATTTGACAATTGTTTTTTATTTTGCTTTTTTCAAAACATGTAACTCTTTATGTCGAAGCAATGTTACAAATTTGAAATCCATAATTATCTTATCAAATACTGGAATTATTAAAAAAAAAATCACTTTTTAATTTTAAACTTTGACGCCCTTGAACATATGGGGCAATAATTAAAAATGGTATTATAAAAGTCATATTATTTTTGCTTCAGGAATATGTGGTTATCGTATTGACCTCCTTTTTCCGGACACCCTGTTTATCCATCTCTCATGAATGTAACGATTGTCAGTATCAACTGGGGGTGTGTTCTGATTGAGGAATTTTTAAATTAAGGTGGAATTCTCAACGTCGTTGAATTTATTGCCAACCTATGACCTATTTAGCTTTGTTTTTTCAAGTTTATTATTTTTTAAACTAACATTTAAATAAAATCAGTATCGTCGGCACATTACTTAGGTAATATCTGATATATTACAAAAATATCAATTTGTTTTATTGCTAATTTTGGGGGAATTGTATAGTAAAAGAACAATGACATAATAATGTTAAAAAAAATCTTACCCGATATTTTTCGCTTTACAACTTTCCTAAAATAAGTTATAAAATTCCTTGATATTTATTAAATATGTCAATTAATACCCATAGAATATCAAGTCGATAGATACTGATTTTATTTAAATTTTGTGTAAAAGCTAGAAAACATAAATAAGTCTACGCGAAATAGGGTTGGCAAGCATGTTGATACTCCCACCTTAAATGTATATTGTGACTATGACAACCGAGCCGTTACAAACTAACTTGATAACTACTATATCTGCTAAGCCAGTAGACTTGTTAAGTGAGCCTGTATTATTTCGAAATCTAATGTTATGGATAGGGATCATTCAACTTTAAAACAGATCATTCCAATTAAGTTAAATAAAAGTGTACATAATTTGTTAATAGTAAAGTAATTTAGAAAAAAGCGAACTATCGTGATGAGATGCCGTACTTAGGAAACCAATTTTCTGGTGTAATAACAGAAAAGTAGTGTGATTTGAATTGTAGATATAAGTTATTATTGTAAGCACAAGAAATGTTGTATTAAAAATAAAAATATGACACTATCGCTACTTAGTTTAATTGAGCTGGTATCATTCATGCAATCCCTATTGAATCCTCTAGAGCGTAAAACTGTAATGGCGGAAAATATCACTTAAATAAATATCTCGTTTCATCATCTAAAATGGCTGTAATATTGAATGAAATAGCATTAAAAGCATGTTTTGTTATTTTATACCTCATAAAAATATGACATGGTAATAGACAAAAGCCTGTACCTACCTACCACCTATTATTTATATTACTATTTTCGTTCTTCGTTCCTCGTCATTAAATATTTATTAACACAGAACGGTACTTTTTTATAAATTTTTTTTACTCTTAATTACACGCAGTTTGTCTTTATATAGAATTCAGTAGTTTTGTGTTAAGGACAATACATACCTACATGCTTTCGAAGCATAAAAAACACTACACTGAAAAAAAAATCCTTCTATTCCCTATAAGAATTTACATACTCTTTCTACAACTGTTTAATACTATAGGTATATGTGACAGCAACGCGCTTTTTTACTGTAAGACAACGAAAATTGCTAGACCTTCGTGTAGTGATAATATCACGGTAATTTAGCAATAGGAAATAGGAGTTATTGCTACCATAGAATGGTTTATAGCCATTATTGCTCTGAATACTCACAGAAATTATCAAGTTCTACTGGGGGTGTAATATGATTTTATATACTGTATTAGTTCCGACTGACAGTTGACAGTTGTAATGAAACTTGACAATAACCATAATATTATTTGTTCACTACGGTTAATAAAGCATATACTTACCACTATAAATCGGTACTGTAGTGCTCAAAAATTTAAATAGCTTCTAGTGTAATATTGCTCTTGTCGTTTAACATTGCATATGATTATCTATTATGCAACATGGTTTACTAAGATCCTGAGTCAAATACTAATAATGGATTCTGCGAAACAAGATTCTTCTATTTCTTTATCTGACATGCAAAGTTTAAAAAAACTTAAATACAAAGTAAAAATAAATTAATTGAAACAGGTATTGGTACGATCAATAAAATTTAAATTCAGACAGGACAGCTAGAAGACTCCGAAAAACGATATGACCTGCGTAACGAATACGTTAAAACTAATCCGATCGCTACGAACCTCCACCAACGTCTTGGTGGATCATAGGTTCTAACGGATACAATTCGTTTTTGGGGACGCTGTTCTGTTTCCTTAATTCTAGAGCAAGATACAATCTTGATTGAGCTCATACAACAAAACCTAAAATTCCAATATCTATTATTGCATAGATTATTCCTAGTACGCCGAAAGATTATTTTCTTCTTTTTTCTTGATTAATGATATGAGAAATTATACCAAATCCTGGAAGAATAAAAATGTACACTTCAGGGTGTCCAAAAAATCAAAATAGGTGTTGGTATAGAATTGGGTCTCCTCCGCCAGCAGGATCAAAGAATGATGTATTAATATTTCGATCTGATAAAAGTATTGTAATAGCTCTTGCTAAAACAGGTAAGGATAAAAGAAGTAAAAGTACAATTTATTTCTTAACAAAATTGCTATTTTATTTATTTCTATTAAAAGTAGTTCACTATTTAACAAGACTGTGCTGCTAATGGAACTGGTTACTAGCAATAAAAGCACTTCTAGCAAATCTGGAATTGATATGACACTAAAGCGGGTTTGATTAACAAAAGATCAACTTGCTGCAAAAGATAGTGTTATGTTTTTATCATTAATTATATTGCTCTTTATCGGTCAAATGCAAAATGCCAAATGTGAATAGATGATAGAGAATTCCTTCAATGTGACCTGTCAGTAAAAGAAATGGCAAATGCCCCAAATATCTGGCAGTGTAATTTGGTCCGTGAATTGACCAAAGTGGTGAATTTTTATTCAATTGTTTTTTCTATCATCTTTCTCAAGATAAAATGGGTTGACCATAGTTTCCCCCCTTAAAAAAATTATCGTCGTGGTCTACCCTCCCCAGGGTATCCATTGTGCTTGGATCCCTGTGTATTTCATTATAAAAACAGTTACATACTTGTCCGATATGCCACAATATTCGCTTTTAATTATTTTCGCGGACACTATATTATCTTCTAAACATTTATATGGCTTTTCTTAAACGGATTGCGCGCATTCTAGTGGGTGCCAGCGTTGATCTGTTTCTAATCTGCAGAACGGCAGATGTTCCGGTGAAAACGCAAATAGCGTTCCCTATATATTGGATTGTGATGCACTTCGTGGTTTATTTGATTGTCTACCTTTCGATTATTACTAGTGTGACTGCCTTTTATATTGGAGTTAATTCCGCTGGGATGGCGCTACGGTGTATTGTTGACGCTTTGCTTTTGCAAAAAGGCTTTTAATACATCTTACCGCTGTGTCGAGATTGCTTGGGTTATTACTGCCCGTAGAGTCCTAACAAGGACGAAACAGCCGTCGTGGTCTACCCTCCTCAGAGTATCCATTGTGCTTGGATCCATGTGTATTCCAATATAAAAAATCAGTTACACAGTTGTCCGATATGCCACAATATTCGCTTTTAATTATTTTCGCGGACACTATATTATCTTGTGATCAAATGAAATGTAAATTTTTTAGCGAGTATATACAAAATAAATTTATTTTCGGAAACTAAAAATTAAATAACCTAAGAGGTACCTACTGTTCATTTTACAGAAACAAATCATCTACGGCACTCAGATAGCTTATTTATAGTGTTGCCGCCGAGACGAGAGATTCTCGTCTCTCGTCTCGTCTAGCCCTTTCTCGACGAGGCGAGAGAGATATTTTCTCTCGAATAAAGCTCCGAGACCAGACGAGAGAAGTAGGTACCCTCTCTCGTCGAGAAATTCTCGTATCTTTCGATCTCTCTCGAGCAAAAAACGTTACTTTTTTGAGCTTTTTTAAATCTTCTTAAATTCCTCTTTGCAAAAATATTCATAATGTCTATATTTGGACCAGCGGTTTTCAAGTTATTTAACTGCAAATAGTTTCATCTAGTTAGCCGTGCCTGGCCATTCAGAATAACATATTATTATGACGTTTTATCGCTGGATAAAATTATTTGCAGTCAAATAACTCGAAAACCGTCGGTCCAAATATGGACATTATATATTTTTAATAAGAGGAATTTAAGAAGATTTTAAAAATCTCATAATAGACCCAAAAAAAATATTTTTTAAATTTGCTGATTCTACATGAATTTATAATTACTTTTATTAAATGCATTATTAGTCTATAGTTAATAGTTTCCAAGATATTGACTTTTGAAAAATTACATTTTTGAGTTTCGACAGCCTATAGCTTTCTAACAGTACATCTTAGAGCAAAACGGCGCATATGTCTATATCTTCCATTTTTACTATCTTCCCAAATCAATCAAACTTCCGGCTAAACCGGATGTAACCCGAAAGCAGGAAATATAGTTCTTAAGGTGATTTTTTTAGGAAGATAATAAAAATAGAAGATAGGGACATGTGAGCCGTTTTGCTCTAAGACATATTGTTAGGTCTGTCGAAACTCAAAAATTACATTTTTTAAAAGTCAATATCTTGGAAATGGAAATTTCTTACTGTGCTGGTATTTTGGAGCACCCTGTATAGACAAAAATAATTTTATAGGAGGCACCTCTTAACCCTTCATAAGCTTCGTCAAAAGTTTTCACAATTCATCTCAAATATCACAATTTATGTCAAATATGATAGAACCTAACCTAAACGCGTTAAAATTTTGCTTGGTTTTTACTATATTTGGTTTAAATCACGAGAGAAGGTCGTCTCTCGTCTCGTCTCGCCCTCTCTCGACGAGACGAGAGACCCATTTAATCTCGTCTCGCGGCAACACTACTTATTTATTATGTATAAACTAATATTCAATAATTAAAATTCCCAAATTAAGAATATCTAAGTAATAGTTTGAAACATTGATAAATGAGTTTCGCTTTTCAAATATTTGTGGCTGCTTTTTTGCTTCATACATTATACTCGTAATTTTATAATTTTAAGACGTCTTTCCCAATTATTGGTTTTTTTGTTCAGTATCTGCACAAATTATAGAAATACGTGACCAAATAATATTAAAGCAGCATTCTATGATCACTTAAGATTTTAGTAATAAGTTCTGTATATTGTTAATAGTAGAAGAAAACGAACAAAAAAAAAGTAATAATATACCAAATTTAAAAATTATCGACACGCAATATAGACTAAAAATGTCATATTTGAAAATTACACGGTAAAAATTTAATTTCACATTCGTGATTGTCCACTTCGCCTACACTTTACCAAACCCAACAAATTTGCGATGTAATGACAGTTAATATAGGTAAAAATGATTATTGTCCTAAAACTATTATACTTAGTTGTTAAATCTGACAGGCCTTTGTGGTCTCTACACAGTGGATACCATATTTAATGTCATCTCTTCGAAACGATTAAAAGGATTTTAGTAACAACACGCACTGAGGAAAATGATCCAATACAACAGCTTTGCTAAGACATAGTTTCTATTGATAGTTTATTTTTATTAACCCATATTAAATAAATTGTTGCTGTATGAAACCCGCTTTAGTATTATATCAATTCCAGATTTGCTAGAACAGCGTTTTTATTGGTTGTAATCAGTTTCATTAGCAGCACAGTGTTGTTGAATAATGAACTACTTTTAATACAGCAATTTTGTTAAGAAATAAATTGTATCTATTATTATCTATTCAATTAGATTTAATAAAAAATTATCTGAAAAACTTATGTTTAAATAGATAAAGAAAAGAGCTATCCAAAGGTATTTAAGTATGATGTTCCTCAAGGAACAATTTTAGGACCATTATTTTTTAATATTTATATTAACGACTTATTTAGTATAAATTGCGTTGGAATAAATTCATAGTTTTGCAGATGATACTACAATTTTTTATACCGATAAAAATTGGGAAAACTTAAATAATAAAATTAAAAAAGATTTTAAAATTATAAAAAATTGGTTTGATAACAATTTGTTAACAATTAATTTTAATAAAACAAATTATATTCCTTTTACTTTAAACCTAAATAACCTACCACAAAATATGAATAGTATTCAAATAAATGAAGTCATTCAAATTTTTAAAGTTAATAAAATAAAATATTTATAGGAATTATTTTTGACAGTAAAATAAATTGGAATTTTCACATACCTAGAATACTTTATTACAAAATTAAGAAGTTTACTACCGATTTTTAAAACCGTTAAAATTTTTTTAAATGTAAGACATATTATGGAAATATTATATTATGCGTTAGTTAAAACTCATTTAAATTACGGAATTTTAGGTTGGGGAGGAATAAATAACTTTAGTTAAAAAATTAGAAATATTACAAAAAAGGTTTCTAAAAATTATATTCAATAATGATTATCCTTCAAAAGAATTATATTCAGAAATAAGAATGTTGAACATAAGACAACTTTACATTTATAACATCTTAATATATATATTTAAAAATAAAAACCTTATACAATTTAAAAACCATAATTATATCACACGTCATAAAAATGAAATAACCATAAAACCTAAAATAAATAAGTCCATAGGATAAAAAAAATTTCAAATATTTATGTTTTTATTTAAACGATTATTTACCAACAAAAATTAAAAAATTGATTTCAATAAAAAAATTTAAAGTCGAAATAAAAACAGGGATATTAAAAACAGACAATTTGAAAATATTTTTGAAAATGCTTTAATTAATTAATATTGTTCTGAATAATTTATATAAGTAATATTTTTTACTTAAAAATTATAAATTAACATTTTTATTTTAAAACTTGATTTTTAATACATATTTATGATTTATGATTTTACATACTAAAACAAAAAATAAGATTTGCCCCTAACAAGCTCAGCTTCAGGGGATTGAAGAATAAGTTTATCGAAGACAACATTAACATATTTATTATATTATTAAATTTAAAAAAAACTTATTATTATTATTATTATTATTATTATTATTATTATTATTATTATTATTATTATTATTATTATTATTATTATTATTATTATTATTATTATTATTATTATTATTATTATTATTATTATTATTATTATTATTATTATTATTATTATTATTATTATTATTATTATTATAAGGTAAGAAACTTCGTCTACCTTTAAATTTCCGGCCAGTTATGATTTATAGAAAAAAAATCCACAGATCTTGTATCTTACGCAAGTATCATAGGCGTATTGAAAATGCCTACCACATACAGTGGCGAGAAGGAAACCATTATGTCACAGCACAGATTACTCCTATCTGTGAGTATGTAACGTGCCGCTATCACGCGTTATTATGGCGGCATGGATGCTCCGATTTAGTTTGAAATAATAATTAAATTATTATACTTAGAAATGTGTAAATTTTACTGTTTTGTTAAAATAAAATATATAGGATAATCTGTATATTAGTACATATTGGAGAAAGCTCAAAACCACCTTTTCAAAAATAGCGACAAAATAATTTCTTTAGCTATACACAGCCATTTACCTGCTGGTCCTTGTACTCTTTGTTCATGAAATGTCTAAATCTTAAGTCGGCTATGAAATGTTTTGGATTGGTATATCCACTCTCCCCCGACTTTCTGTGTAATACGCCAAGACCGCCGTGCTATTTCGCTTTGTTTCAGCAACATTCACTGTTTATTTTTTCCAATTTTATCGAAATTGAAACAATCAAAAATGCGGTTACCATGATATCGACTAATATGGACACCTGAAAATTTTTAAAACTACGAAAACGTTATCTGATATCAATGAAATTTAGACGAATAAAATCTATTTGCACTGTCGTAGATTAAATTTTGAATGATACACGTTCGATATGAACTTTGTTAATTAAACTTGTGCAATTAAACCACTCGGTTGGAATGAAACTTGTGCACTTAAACCTTTCATTATAGTGTTCATCGAACTAGTATCATTAATAACTATCTACTAACTGTTCTCTCTCCCGGCCATATTATCTTAATATCAACAAATATAATAATAAATGCCGAAACCCAAAACAAAACAATATTAATACTCAGCAGATAATGTCATCGATCCTGTGCTGCTCGGATGTTTGTTTGGACTTCACCGCCGTGTTATTTATGTGCATGTCGCATGTCGCGTTCATTTTTCATGAAATAGACCCGTATATACGCACCCAGTAGTATTTTCAATACTAAAAATGGTTAAAAGCGATTTGTACTAATTTTTATACTTAAAAAAATTACAAGGGTATTTATATCATATTATGGTAATTATAAACATGTCAAAATTAAAATTAGAAGATTGAATGTTCAACTGTGGGTTTTCCTAACTTTTACAGGTACAGATACATATTTAGTCCTAAATTAGTGTGCTATTAGCAATTAGGCAAGCGCCTGAAGGTATCTCGTCTCGGTTTGCTTATTAACAACATTACATTTGTTTTTTATGACTTTTTTGATAGCTATTGTTTCTAGTAAATTTAGTTTTCTGCTTTTATTGTGTATGTATATGGGTTTTAGGTTTTTAGAGATTGAGTGATTGTGTAATATGCAGTGATAAGCTAAACCTATTAGATATTTTTTTTAAATAGATGTTTTGTGTTCTTTAAGCCTGGTGTCAAAATTTCTACCTGTTTGTCCAATGTAGATAGCCTCGCAGTTGTCGCATTCTATTTGGTAGACCCCACTGTGTAAAAGTTTGTTTTTAGTATCTATTTTAGCATTGGATATTATGGATATGTCTGTGTGTAAGTTGTTTTTATTGACTTGTATAGGAATGATATTCAGGTTTTTAAGTTTTTGGCTTGTGTTCCCTATATATCTTATTGAGTAGTATTTTTCCTTAATTGGAGTGTGATGTCCTTTGTAGAAAAGTTTATGTGTCTTTTGTCTTTGTTTTTTCTTTATTATTTGGTGTATTTTTGTATTGGCTGTCTGGGAAAGGAATGTTAACTAGTCAATGTACCATACTATTAAATGCAGAGCTAGTTTTGTTTGTTGAGGGTACTTTGAATCTGCAGGTATGATTATATCTTCTTGTAGTCCTTGGACAATGACCCGCAAGGGCCGAAACACGTGTCACGAAACTGATTAAATTTGTGAAACATAACAATTAGTTATTGCACCTTAATGTTTATTTGATTTGCTAAGGTTTCACTTACCGAAAGTTTAGCTAAGTTATAGGTAAAAGCGGCAACGTTGGAAAATATAGTAACTAACTAGGGATATTTTAACCTTTATGGTAATTTTTATGTCATAAGTCAAGGGGAATGGACAGTTTGTTTACTTTGACTGTTTGAAGGTTGGAGACAATGATGTTTCTTGAATGATGAAAGAGTTTTGGACTTCCATTGTCTTTATTTGTTTTAAATCACAACGTTTCAACTGGTAAGTATCTCCAGTCGTCTTCAGGTGAATACTAAATAAGTAAAGTATACTAGCTAGGTGCACCGAAGCACAACTGAGGTGGGTGCAGTCATGCGTTCAGTTGGTGCGCGATCTTATCCTAGGGTAACATCTATCTAACAAGGGTTTCCAGATATTTCTTATGTCTAAGGATGGTTTACTAAAGCAGCCTGGGTTCTGGTGAATAGCAGCAGCTTCCTTGAACTTTATTTTCCTCCAGGATGGTTCCTTATGTAGGATTTCAGCTTCTGACCACATGATATGGTGACCATGTTTCCAGGCATGGTCAGCTGCACCTGACTTTTCGGTCTCTCCTTTTAACGTATTGTTTTTGTGTTCTTTAATCCTTGTTTCTAATGGTCTTAATGTCTCACCTATATAAGATTGGCCGCATTCGCATTTGTTTACTTTCTTTATTATTCTTGATATTAAAGGTTTTATTTATGTATTAATACTTACTACACTGAGGGAAAAGTCTGATTATAGTTAACAAACGGATTTATTTGGGCAAGATTCCTTTGGAATAAAGTTAATAAATTAATATCTAATAAGGCCCATTGCATATAAAGATATCGATATTTTATTCCTAACGAAAATATTTGTTAACAAAATTTATTTTAATAGTTAAAAAATAGGTATAATATTTAAGGCCGCCGATTAAATAACAGGATAAGCATTTAACATTAAATTATTGTTCTTAATATTACAAAAAAACGACCCGCAGTAGTTGAGTAATAGTTGTTGTTGGTGGTCGCGCCGCCTCGTGCTTAGTAACAAAAAGGCTGTGATTGTCAGGTGAGTTATTAGTTTGGTATTTTTTATATAATAAAATTAGAAATTTTTTTACTCGTCCCATAATACTGCTAATGCAATTAGAAATAATATCCAGCATGCACGGCAGAATACCACCTATACATAATTGCTTATTAAGGTAATCTAGTAAATCGTATTATGTAAAACTTTTATGTAGTATAAGCCCTAAAGTTAAACATTTTATTATTTTTTGTTTATTTGATATTTCAGTGCTAATTTTGACCAAACTTGTTCAACCAGCACTGCAGAAAAAATTGTGTTGTTTTCTCCAGCAGCTGCAGCCGCCACGCTAGATCTTCTGAGCGAGTTCAAAGTAATGTTACAAATATATTCTGGTTTGGGACAACATTTTTTAACAAAAGATTTTCGTTACAATTTTACAACAAAGTTTTAATATTATTACTTCAAATGTCAAATGCCAATTTTTACAGTAAAACTTTCAACCACAAGGTAAACATATTTAATAAGGTGTAATTGTTCTGTTCTTTGTCAAATTTTTTTTTGAAAATATTTTTATAATCAGCTAGAACAATATATCAGCATTCAGTTTATTAAAGTATTTATTTTAACATAAGTTTAAGGATTTTATTTTTTCCCCCTTTCTATCTAAATCTAACTAAATTGATCTTCTTAACATTAAAAAAATATTTCTTTACTTTTATATCGCCTTTTTACCCCAAGACACAACAAATTTATTGGTAACTATGATTTATTTATTACTAATTTCGTAAGCCTGCTTGCTATACATATTTTTTATTGGTAAAAGTGATATAAATTTAACGTTAGGGGAGTATATTTAAGTGAAATATACGTGTCTTAACAATTAACAAACAACTAGTTTATCTAAACTTTGTCATTATGACAGTAAAGCAATATATCTTACCAAATAATAAATCTTATTAATAATTAATTAATGCTCTATATAACTGTTACCTCCATTTTGGGATGGTAAACAATTATTTGTTATTATTAAAGTTATTTTTATTCACCAATCCATAACAAATTATTTCTTAGGAATAAAGAAATATTTGTTTGCTGATATTTAAACATGAAATTTCTTTTTAGTTAATAAATGTTATTTAATATAAAGAAATCGTTTTCTCAGTGTAATCATAGGGATACTCTACTTCGGCTTCAATTTTAACTAAAATTGAAGCCGAAAAACTGCTGTGTTTTTTGTAACGCGAAATTTTTGAAAAAAAGTAAGTTGATCAAAGGAATAAAAATATTCACTCCGATTATATATCCTCCTAGGAATTCCAAATATTACTTAATTTATTTTATCAAGCTCATCATCTTTAACTATTAATAAATTCCTTTCAAATAATGCCATTTTCAGCAGAAAATTCTTTAGTTAAGTTAAGTTAAGGTGCGGTTTAAGCCGTAAAAATCTTCGGCTTAATATTATGTCTATTTAAGCCCAACTTATATGCCGGATGATCGACTGTGCAACGGAAAATAATAGTTTAAGTGACACTTTAAAGTTAAGCCCAACCTAAAACGTCTTAAGTGGAACCTTTGCAAACGGCCCTTAAAATATCGTAGTTGTTACTAATTTTTGATAGAAGTGGCAACACTGCATCATCAAAAATATTTTATATAAATAAAGCATGTCCGTTTATGTAAATGATCAAATTTTCAGATCGATTCGTCAGCTGGTTCGTCATATACGTCTAACATACCATCCACCGTGAATCACCCTGTATAGCTATGCACCGTCTTTATACCGTGCGAGCAAAAATTATTAGCATCAAAGAGGGCTTGGACTAAAAAACGCAGAGTTTGGTTTAGATCACAATGATATTATGGGGACGATAATATATATTCAACCAAATCTAGGTTAAAATTTTGTCAAATTCATATTATGACATGATATGCCATTTATGCCAAACTAATGAGTAATAAAATAAGTAGACAAATACCGGGTGTCCCACTAAGAATGGACACCGGCCATAACTCGCTAACCGTTAATCATATAACTTGGTGGGAAAAAATGTATTAGCTAAATGCACTAAGAGAAATCGCGGGAAAATATTTTGAAGTTTCTAAATCCACCGCTAGAGGGCGTAAATCCAAAATTTTCCATTTTTTAAAGGGTACACCCTGTGTATTTTTAAATTTTCAAATTCCACATAAAATTATAATTATTTTTTATTAAATGCATTATTAGTCTATACTTCATAGTTTCCGAGATATTGACTCTCGAAAAGTGACATTTTTTAACTTTGACAGCTTCTAACTTTCTAACAGTACGCAAAACGGCTTACAGGTCCCTATCTTCAATTTTTATTATCTTCCCAAAAAAATCAACTTCCAGTTAAACCGGAACAACTATATTTCCTGCTTTCGAGTTACATCCGGTTTAACCGGAAGTTGATTTTTTTGGAAAGATAATAAAAATTGAAGATAGGGACATGTAAGCCGTTTTGCTCTAAGACGTACTGTTAGAAAGTTAGAAGCTATCAAATTTCAAAAATGTCACTTTTCCAGAGTCAATATCTCGGAAACTATCAAGTATAGACTAATCATGCATTTAATAAAAAATAATTATAATTTTATGTGGAATTTGAAAATTTAAAAATATACAGGGTGTACCCTTCAAAAAATGGAAAATTTTGGATTTACGCCCTCTAGCGGTGGATTTAGAAACTTTAAAATATTTTCCAGCGATTTCTCTTAGTGGATTTAGGTAATAAATTTTTCCTCCCAAGTTATATGATTAACTGTTAGAGTTATAGCCGGTGTCCATTCTTAGTGGGACACCCGGTATAATAGTATATTAAAGTACACGTTTCATAAGAAGCGGTTTTAGCGCACGCGTTTATTTTAAAAAACGAGCCACAAAGTGGCGAGTTTTTTTATTGACAAGTGCGCTAAAACGCCTTATGAAACATGTGCTTTATACATTTTTTTTCTATTTCACCTTTTATAATCAAGAAAAATATATTTTAAAAAGAAAATAAATCCTTCAAATTTTGTAAATTTTTATGTCTAAATTTTATGTTGGTAATACTGTTTTTTATCATAGTAGCCTCTGGACAACAAAAATTAATTTGCAAACTGTCATTTTTTGATTTATTGACCCATTTTTACCACGAGATTCTAAAGTTATTTTAGCGATATGAGATTTGAAATTGGACAAAATACGTTGTGTGATCCTTGTACATTCGGTACATATACAGAGCGGTCGGAAATTCGGGCGATTTTGCTACTTTTTTTCGAATTTCAAAAGACGTGATTTTACGTCACGGCATTGCAATTTAGTATGGAAGATGGAAAATTCAAATAAAGTTGAAGTTAAAATCGACATTGGAAGGTTAGTAGATTGAATTTTGGATAGGATTTGGCAGAAAATTATAGCTTGAAGCATCTACAAAAGATTGATTTATAGATTTATGCAACCAACATACATGACTGTTATCCACACAGAATAAAAAAGTAAGTTATCAACCTATTTTTCCTCTGCAAAAAATGGGTTTTCTCGTAAATCACAAAGGCCGCGCAAGTCAATGAAATAAAACATTTAAATGTTACCAACATCAAATAAAGAAAAAACGCGTATCGAAATAGCTTCATTACGATACGCAAATGCGTATCGTACTGAGCTTATTATGAACGTGAAATAGAAAAATTTATTTTCGTTGTTTACAAAATTATAATACTTGCACTTTATATAAGGAAATAAATTTAGCTGCTTCTTAAGAATAGTCCTGCATGTTCCATAAGATCTTCCCACTTCTTGGGACAGGCGTCTTATACAACTTGTTGGCGTATTTTGCATTATTTCACGAACGTTTGCAACAAGTTCTTCTGTTCTTACAGATGGTCTTCCTGCTCCTTTTTTGTGTTGTATAGAACCTGTTTCCCTAAACACAGCAACGGTTCTTTTCAGGCAATGATAAAAATCCCCAGCAATAAAAGCAACGTTAGGAAAATGTTCGTGAAAATCGTCCATCCATGCACAAACCCGGATTGTATTGCACTTACTATTTACTCTAACCCCGTTTGTGCTGTTCCGTAAAGCCCATTGTGTGAATTATTTAAGAAATTGGAAAAATTAGCGATGAATCAAATTACTTGGAACGACTGTCAAAGATGACGGAATAACTGATTGAATATTAATTCAGGTAGTTACTAACACCCAACGGGTATTAAGCTCTACGGCTAAGCATTACGTCGTTAGATGCAAAGCCCTCTTTGATGCAAATAATTTTTGCTCGCACGGTATTCTCTGACGGGTGTTAATATTTTTAATTTAATTGATTTTTCGCGAACCATGTAAAATATTGCAAAAAATTCAAAACTGTATATAAGAAGGTTTCTAAATAAGTAGGCAACAATAGTTTATTTTGTCTTTAAACAGAATTAGTTTTGTTTCTAGGTACAGTATTAATTTTATTTAGTTTTTCGTAACGAAAAATCCCACAAGCAGACAACAAAATACGGCTATAACGAGAAAGGGAGGCAATCTAATCCAACGAGAAAAGCGTTGAACGTCACTGTAATCACTTGTCCACAACCATTTAGTATCTAATAAGTCAGTGGAGTTGAGCTTTCTCCAATCCACCCGTCTCTTTACGTTATTTTCTTAATTTCTTTTTGAAAGTTTTAACAGCCTAAGGAAAATTAAAAAAACACTTTTTAGTAATTATTATATTTACCCATAGGGTAGGTGGAGGCAAAAATACGCACTTACATTATCAAGTCCCATCCTAAAAAAATTGTTGTACCTTAGAAATTAAAAATACCTTTAGCAGAATAAAAAGTAAAAACGATCATGTTCATAAAAAATACTAATAGAAACGATCAAGTTGATCAACTCATAAATGATGGGGACGGTGTAAACGTAGGACCTAACTTAAAAAAGTTTGGAGCTCTCTGACGTCATAGATGGGTATTTCTCTACTAATAGGAAAATCGCCTATATATCGATGTCCATACTATTTTTATCCTTTAAATTAAAAACTGAGTAAGTAGAACGAAAGGCAATAAGAAATGAAATTATTATTTGGAAAAAGCCGACACATTATTTTTTTATTTCAAGAGTTTTGGACGCTTTTTTGAAATTCCTGGACAGGTGGCTGTTATATCTTCCAGTGGACTGCTAAAATGCATAAAAAAATATGTTTCTTAGCAAATTAACTCAATTAAATTTAGGTAGCATGATGGAGCCGGAGCAAAACCACCTAAAACAAGCACCAGTTTGTCTACTGTCAGTCCCAGAAGTCAGAAAATAATTTTTTATAGATAGCGCCTCAAGATTAAACAGACCCCTGGAGCACAGACAGTCCCCTGTGTTATAAACTGACAGGGGACTGTACCCAGGGGACTGTGAAATTGCAAAAAAACGTTATCTAGTTTAAAATCATTCAAAATATTTCGAGATTTATAAGTCACAAATACTTAGGTATCTACTAACTTGGTAATTATTTTATAAAATTATTTTAATTTAATTCCTTAAGACAATAGAAGAGTAACTTACCAGTGGACTGTTCAGGCAAGCGGCACAGACGCGTGGCACTGCAACAAACTCAATCTCAAGGCTCAAGGCTGAATAAAATGGTGCTGCCGGCTTGTATGAACATACGAACGAACTTTACACTGAAAGTGTCTCGTTCCGGCCAATATACGACACCTACTTTATGACATCTAATTTTGGCGCGAATTTCAAATTATAACAGGGGACTGTTCTAATAATATTAGGACAACATTCGATTCGTTATTTTTTGTAATGCAAATGTATTTAATGTTATGGTTGTATGTTATTTACACGGTTTATTTATATCTATTTAAATTTCCTGATTTTAAATGTAAGGTTTTTTAACCCGAAATTCAATAATTGTTGCACAACTTGCCATTCTGAAAATGGGACATGACAGGGGACTGTGTTTTGAAATGCTTGAAGAGCATTTAAATTAATATGTTAAAATGATATCAAATAATTTCCTCTGGATAGTCAAGAATAGTAATCATACTATCGTTTTTGGTATACCAAACTCGGTAATAATAACTCTCATTGCATAAAAATTATCTGGGACATCGATTTTCCATTTAGTAGAGAAATGCCCAGGTACACTTCTATTCCGCCAATCTTGTGTTTCGCCGGGGACTAAATACATGCTTAATTATCTCCGCTCTTTAAATATTTTTTTCTATTTCACGTTCATAATGAGTTCAGTACGACCCTCATTTGCGGATCGTAATGAAGCTATTTCGATACGCGTTTTTTCTTTATTTGATGTTGGTAACATTTAAATGTTTTATTTCATTGACTTGCGCGGCCTTTGTGATCTACGAGAAAACCCATTTTTCGCAGAGGAAAACTAGCTTGATAACTTACTTTTTTATTCTGTGTGGATAACAGTCATGTATGTTGGTTGCATAAATCTATAAATCAATCTTTTGTAGATGCTTCAAGCTATAATTTTCTGCCAAATCCTATCCAAAATTCAATCTACTAACCTTCTAATGTCGATTTTAACTTCAACTTTATTTGAATTTTCCATCTTCCCTATACTAAATTGCAATGCCGTGACGTAAAATCACGTCTTTTGAAATTCGAAAAAAAGTAGCAAAATCTCCCGAATTTCCGAACGCTCTGTATATGTACCGAATGTACAAGGATCACACAACGTATTCCGTCCAATTTCAAATCTCATATCGCTAAAATAACTTTAGAATCTCGTGGTGAAAATGGGTCAATAAATCAAAAAATGACAGTTTGCAAAATCATTTTTGTTGTCCAGAGGCTCCTATGATAAAAAATAGTATTACCAACAAATTTAGACATAAAAATTTACAAAATTTGAAGGATTTATTTTCTTTTTAAAATGTATTTTTCTTGATTATAAAAGGTGAAATAGAAAAAAATGTATAAAGCACATGTTTCATAAGGCGTTTTAGCGCCCGTGTCAATAAAAAAACTCGCCACTTCGTGGCTCGTTTTTTAAGATAGACGCGGGCGCTAAAACCGCTTTTTATAAAACTCGTACTTTAATATACCATTTATTATCTGAATTATACCTAAAATGTGAAATTGACATTTCCTTTTTATTATTTGTTTAAAATTAACAGATAGAGAGGAATTTTCTTAATAAAACCCAAAAAAAACAACAAATTAACCTAAATATGTACTTTCACAAACTCGCACCCACCCTTAACGTCTATACAAACATACATTTAAACTAAATTAAATTATAGCATACGATCCTCAGCACCCTGTAGTTATAAGCCGCCACTGAGATCAGGTAAAATAGAACCAAATAAAAGTGTCGTGTCGGCGGAAGAAGTTATCCACATCAAATTACAGGTAGCAACGGAAATAAATATTGTATTGTCTAGACAAAAAGTCGACCACCAGCGCGAAGGAATCATCACTATTTTTAAATCATTTGTAAGTTCCATAAAAGTTAAGAGATAAGAAGAGATTGACAGGAAAGCCCCATTTATGGTTGCTCTAATGTTTTTAAAGGTGATCTAATTTTTAAACCTTTTATTTTTATTTGGTTGTAAATGAGAACAAAGAAGTGGTAGGTATTATTTTATTAATCTAGGACAGTGCCATTATGACGTATTTAGCATTATCATTTAGATGTCATTATGACCATCATAATAGCACTCAGTGCCATTATGAATTCATAATAACATCCAAATTATAAGATACAAAAACAAAAAGAAAGTCGTTGCAAACTATTTATTTGTTATTATTACTTAAAAAAACGGATTGCATTTATTTATTGTAAACATCCGAAGGGACACTTTCGGATTCAGAACCTCAAATATTTAAATTATTTTTGGCCAACACTTTGCATACAATAGAAAATTAGACGGCAATAATGACGTTGTCAAAATCGAAATTGAAACAATCAAAAATGCGGTTACCACGATATCGACTAATATGGACACCTGAAAATTTTTAAAATTACGAAAACGTTATCTGATATCAATGAAATTTAGACGAATAAAATCTATTTGCACTGTCGCAGATTAATTAATTTTGAATGATACGCGTTCGATATGAACTTTGTTAATGAAACTTGTGCAATTAAACCACTCGCCTAACGCCTCGTGGTTTAACGTTGCACATGCACGTTTCATTATAGTGTTCATATCGAACTAGTATCATTAATAAGTATTATGAAATATTTAATAAAAATTAAATAAAAAAATTATATTCACACCATGAAAACCTACCGTGCGAGCAAAAATTATTTGCATCAAAGAGGGCCTTGCATCTAAGGACGTAATGCTTAGCCGTAGAGCCTAATACCTGGTGGGTGTCAGTAACTACCTGAATTAACAATCAATCAGTTATTCAGTCATCTTTGACAGTCGTTATAAGTAATTTGATTCATCGCTAATTTTTCCAATTTCTTGAACAATTCACACTATGGGCTTTCCGGAACAGCACAAAATATTCATGGTTGAAGCGTATTTTCGATACGGGGTTAGAGTAAATAGTGAGTGGCAATACAATCCGGGTTTGTGCATGGACGATTTTAACGAACATTTTCCTAACGTTGCTTTTATTGCTGGGGATTTTTATTATTGCCTGAAAAGAACCGTGGCTGTGGTTAGGGAAACATGTTCTATACAACACAAAAAAGGAGCAGGAAGACCATATGTAAGAACAGAATAACTTTTTGCAAACGTTCGTGAAATAATGCAAAATACGCCAACAAATTGTATTAGACGCCTGTTCCGAGAAGGGGGAAGATCTTATGGAACATGCACGACTATTCTTAAGAAGCAGCCAAATTTATTTCCTTATAAAGTGCAAGTATTCCAAGAAATTCAAGCCGCAGATTTTGAAAGACGCAGGAAGAGACTTGTGAATTTATGCTTGGAGCATGGCGGTGGCTAATTTCAGCAATTTATGTAATTATTCTTCTTTTTCTTTCTGTATATTCTTACTTTGTTAATTTTTTAAACAACAAAAATAAATTTGTATTTGTCTACTTATTTTATTACTCATTAGTTTGACATATCATGTCATAATATGAATTCGACAAAATTTTAACCTAGATTTGGTTAGATATATCGTCCCCATATCATTGTGATCTAAACCAAGCCCTACGTTTTTTAATCCAAGCCCTCTTTGATGCAAATAATTTTTGCTCGCACGGTATAAAAACTATATCCCACTGATCAAAATCTTCCTAAATTGTCACAAACTAAAGCATTCACTTCAGCTTATTTACCTGAAGACGACTAAAGATATTTACCTGTTAAAACGTTGGTACCTACCTATTTAAAACTTTCTTTAAAAAATTACCAAAAATTTTTTTACAGGGCGGAATTTTTAAGTGGAATAAAATCAGTATTAAAAAGCCGCTTTATATTTGCTGGAAAAATATAGAACTACGGCTGCTTTTATTTTTAGTTTAGAATATTTTTTTCTTGCCTTCCTGAATTTTACCCCTCGTTTGGGGGTAGGAACCGCCCCAACTTTTTTTTAAATTTCGGATATGTAGACGCAATTTGTTTTATTGTAAAAACTGTTGGAAATGTCACCCATTTTTTTTGTTAACCACAACAAAAAAACTCTTTCTTGACATTATTATCATATCCGGGATTAATTGGCGAATTTCATGTAGATATAAGTTGTTGCCTAAGTTCCTTTAAATTTTCTTGTTTTGTCCGTTGTTAAGGTCCGGCGATCGTGGCGGCCATTCAATGGTGCCCCTTTATCCTCATCATTAAAATTTTGATTTTGTGTGATTCAGTTAAATGACCCATTTTAGTAATGCAAAAATACTTCTTACTATAAAGTCACGGTTTAAACAGCACAAAATACTACAGCAGATAAGGATTCACTTCTTCTAAACCAAAAATAAAGTGGTCATTGGAATACGGCATCAAGTACACAATCAATCTTATTAATAACATGTTTCATTTTTCTTTTAAACAGTCTGCTCTGGCCAAACCCAAATTATTATAGTATCAATTTTTGCTAAAATGGCCAGTTTATTTTTCTCGCTTTCTAGATTACCGAAATGCAAAAGTAAATAGTGGGTCGTATTTCCTTTTTTATGCCCTTTCCAACAATAAATACCTGTACATTTGAAAATAAAATTGGGGGCGGTTTTTACCCTAAAAGAGGGGTAAATTTCATGAAAACACGAAAAAAAGATGCCAAACTAAAAATAAACGCAACCGTAGTTCTGTACTTTTTCCAGCAAGGAAATTGACTTCCTATTACTGAATTTTTTCATTCAATCCTGTCCTTAACCGACTTTTTTGAACCCGTTTTTGACCCACTTTAAACGGTCAGATTTAATTTAAATTTTGTAGAATTATCAAGAACCGCTGACAATACAATAATCTACACGCAAAAAATTCTCCTGTCAAATTTTGACAGCTCTCAGGTATAAAACGAAGAAACGATTTTGACGAAACAAATTATGGGTTCGTATAGTATTCGATGCTGAGACTTCGGGAAAAATAAGCAAAAAATTCTCCTGTCAAAATTTGACAGCTGTCCATATGTCAAATCGTTTAAAAAAAAATTATATTATTGAAAAAACTATAAGGTCGTATGTATATTGACGGTGGAAAGTTGAAAAAATACGCAAAAAATTCTCTTGTCAAAATTTGACACTTGTCAATATGTCAGAGTTATTAGAATAACCAATAGTAATGAAACAAACATGGGGTCGTATAGATATTGTCGCTAAGAATAGAGAAAAATTATAAAAAAAATTCTACCCGTCAAAATAAAATTTTGACAAATTTTTTTAAAAAATGTTGAAAGTTTTTGTCGTTTGTTCGGGTTTGTTCGGGTTTGTTCGGGTTTGTATGTATGTTTGTTTGTAACCGACTTCTTTGAACCCTATTTTGACCCACTTTAAACGGTCAGATTTAATTTAAATTTTGTAGACTTATCAAGAAACGCTGACAATACAATAATCTACTAATCTAGCTCAATCAACTCAAAAAAAATTTTTTTCTTAACCATAACTCAAACTAAAAAGCGGAAAATAAATATAGTTTAAAATATTTATTAAAATTCTTAATATAGAAAATAATAATGAACGATAAACATTAGTACTATTATTGTGATAAAAGCGTGGGTCGCTTTGTGCTATATTTTTCGTATATCGAGCATCCCACGCTTTTTTCATAATAATACTAATGTTTATCGTTCATTATTATTTTCTGCCTATACTAAGAATTTTAATAATTATTTTAAACTATATTTATTTTTCGCTTTTTAGTTTGATTAATTATTAAAGCGTGTTTTTTAGTTTTTTAAACCATATTTTTACAACGGACATTTTAAAATTAACATTATATTTCTATTTAACAATTGGCTGTATGGACGAATACCACCGTACAAACAAAGCTGAGACACTAAAATGTTCACTTCACAAAAATCCATTTTTACAACTTCCTCATTGTGCCACCATTGACTACCTGTTTCATTCATAGGTTGTTGCAAAAATCACGACCATAAAATAGAGCATTATTTATCTCGGAGACCTCTTTAAATTATGGCTTTGTTTTTTTGTCGTACAAATTGCCGATGTTTATTGTCACATCAAGAAAACAGACTCGGTAAAAGGTTTGCCGCAGATTACGCTCTTCTAACCAAAAAAAATGTCATTATGGTTTGTGAGCTTTTTTTTGGGTAAAGTGGAAGTAATTTGGGTGGTTTTTTTATTTGCTAGTGATTTTATTTTAATTTTAATGGTCCAAAAACGGACAAATAAAGTCGAATTTATTGTATCGTAGCCGTTACGTCATTTTGCAAATCGTGTCGACATACATTAATTTTTTTCAAACATTCAATTTATATATAATAATAACGTAAAGCGGATATGAAGATTGTGGCGTGGCACGGTTTTTATTTCTTTGTAACTTTAATAGTTTTAACTAACAACACTGAGAAAAAAAGCATTCTATTCCTTATAAGAATTCACATACTCTTTATACAACAAATTGTTTAATACTATATGTGACAGCAACGCACTTTCCTATACAGTAAGACAACGAAAATTGTTAGACCATTGTGTAGTAATAACATAATAATATCACGGTAATTTAGTCAATAGGAAATAAGAGTTATTGCTACCATAGAATGGTTTATAGACATAATTGCCTTAAATACTCAGATCCTCAAATCCTATTGAGGGTGTAATCTGGTTTTATATACTGTAAGTATAAGTTCCGACTGGCAGTTGTAATTGTAACTTGACAATATTCATAATAATATTTGCTTGCTACGGTTAATAAAGCATATACTTATCACTAAAATCAGTACTGTAGTTCTCAAAAACTTAAATAGTTATAATAGAATTTTCCAAATTATTATATTCTATCAAACCTTTATAAAAAATAGATTTATAATTTAATGTTTTAGACACTCTATCCACATAAAAATTTTGATTAGTTCTTGTTTTATAAATATGATGGTCATAATTAAAAGAAGAAAAAAATGTTAAACAATCAGGCAATAAATTATTTCTAATTTGATTTATAAACTTACATAATTTCTGACATTCAACCAATCTAATTTTTTAACATAAAATTAATTTTTGTATATTTGTCACAATTTAAAATAATCCGCATTGCCTTATTTTGTAAAATTTGTAATTTATCAAATATTTCCTCACTAGCACAATATAAAATGGAAGAACAATAAAGAAAATGTGGTAATATAATAGTATTAAATACAGTTTTTTTAGAAAACAAACCTAAATTAGAACTGATTCTTTTAAAATAACCTACTTTTCCGGCAATCTTCGATATGATACTTTCAAAATCATTAAAAAATTTTAATTTTGATTTAATGATTATCCCCAAATATTTAAAACTGTTTACTAATGCCAAATTCCAATTTTTCACCATCAATTACAAGATTTATATTTTGACAATTTAAATTATGACCCATAACCATACATTTAGTTTTTGAAATATTTGATTTTAATTTATTTACTTTTAGCCGATTTAATAATATATTTATCTCAGAATTTAGAGTATTTAGTCCATCAAAAATATTTAAAATATGAACGGTCGTTCTCTATATATGGAATACAATGATGTAACTATAAAGTTTATAAATAACTTAAACGTATTTTTATAAAAACTTAGAAAATCATAATTATAAACAACTTTACCTTTATGATTAATGCCTATTTAAGGAATTTTTTCTTTTACTTTTTTTTTAACTGGTGTATTATGACCGAAAAGTCCGCTCCGTGGACGGTAACCCTCTTGAGTTACGTATCATCGTGCTTGATTTTAATTACATTTTATCTTTATATTTGAAAATATGTACTGGACATTTAGTGCACACATATACAATAACACACTGTATTAAAGGATTCTAACTATTTCACCAAAACTCTGCTTTTATGTCATTATTTATGGCATGGCTGTAACCACTATCCATGTCCACTCCATAGACAAATAGAAATTGCAATTTTAAATCTATATCTGGCAACATCGTCAGCCTACCACGTGTATTAACGCATTCCTTTCAGTATACTCTAAGCTCTTGAGAAGAGGTGATGTGTTATTTTTTTATAAATTTAAGTTGAATGGCCAAAACATTAGCAAAATAAGGTTAGAATTTTTATTATCGTCCACTCCATGTCAGCAGGAAAACGGTAGAGAAAAATTGAATTTTAACTTTTTTTGTAGTGCATAGGAAAGAAAAGTTTATCCGACTTATAAGTTGGGAATTTTTTTTAATATATGTATTTTTCTTTATAAAAAATGGACGTTATGGCTTAAATATTTCCACTCCATGGGCATCCACTCCATGGACTTTGCTTGGAAAATAAATGATCTTGACTAAGAAGGTTATTGTTCTAATATCAGTGATAAGGATGAATTGTTAAGTTCCGTAGATATGATAATTCTGTGTTTGCATTTGTCTGTAGAATATATAAAACTTTTGTTTATTTATTGTTTAAAGTTATTACGAACCACTTATCCTTTTATCCCAAGGGCTTTATTTCCAAGCGTAGAACCGAAGAAATACAGTGTACTTATAATTAGTAACTGCTATTATCATTTACCTTTTCTATATAATATCAAAAAGATCCTTCTTTGCCTTCCCTTAATTATTATTTGTCAACTCCATGGACCCACATTCCACTCCATGGACCAAATAATTACAGGTTTTTACGTAAAATCGGAATTATTATTTTTAATTCGTGGCCACTAATTGCAATAAGACATAAGTATTTAATCATATAAATTCTGACATAAAACATTATTATTAAAACATATTTTAATTAACTTTTTGTAATCTCTCCTTTTATCCCGTCGACAAATAATGACCCTGAATGTAAATTAATATATAGATATATTTTTTTTTTGAAGAAGTAGTCCATACTCATAGTGATATATTTCCTGCCTTCTGACTATATTAAGTTTTTTCACTCCTCATGTATACCATCGAAGGCTCCATTACGGCTTAGTACCACTATTTATTTTCTCTACTGCTAATAACATCAGCTTTTTATTATTTACTTGTTTTTCCTGATGATGAGTGTTTCTACACTCGAAACATGTCGATTCTATACATTTTGAATCATTCTAGGCTCGCCTAGTTTTTTTTAATAAAAATTGGGAAGAAAGACTTTATGCTTTTCTTTTTTCTTTAATATATATCTAATAGTTAATAATAATTAATCTATCCTATATATGCGATAGGATACACAATTTAGTGAAAAGGCCATTTACCATTTACTACACCATAGAGGACAAATAATTTACACGGTAAAAACCAATATTTGAAAATTATCTTACAAGTGAACAGAAATAGATAAAAGCAAAATGCAATTACAAAATACCATGAGTTCTAAAGCTTAATTTTCCCGCTAGCCGGCGCATCGTAAAAGTAAAAACAATTCAATTGGAATTTAATTGATACTAACGAACTGCACCAGATGAGATTTTAATCCGGCAGCACAAATAAAACGATAGAATCGAAATAACAAAGCCGAAATATTCAGTTTGCGTTCAGTATATTTTCCGGTAGCTATATTAGATTACATTTTAATCAGCAACAACTGTACTGGTAAACGGGGGGTGCCGGGTTACCGGCCATTACTCAAACTTGACGTTAAATGGCTAATCCAATTGTTACCCCAACGATATGTGGTTATCGCTCGATCTAACCGGCTTTGTGAGCTGCGCTCTAGCTTTTCATTCCCCAGCGCCGAACGCGCGGCGCGGAGCTCCATCGACGGACGCCGGCGACGGCGTCGGCCGCGTCGCCTCTTCAAATCATTGCATTTTGATATTTTAATTCGCATACCAGGTTACAACGAAATTACTTCCTAACTTGTCACATCCCTATAAAATATAACATTATTATGAAATTTTGGTAGGTTGTCTGGTTGCACTATGAGCACATTTTCAGTATTCAAGCGGCTAACTGTCACTTCTGGTTGAACCAGAAGTGCACACAACTTTGTTGTCCTAAATAGAACACCCTATATATTTTTAGAAGTATGCATTTCACGAGGAATTCTAAGCATATCACGTATCATACAGGAAGGGACCCAAATTTGAGACACTTTTTTTTGTAAATTCGAAATAAAATTCATCATTGAACAAATTTTTATTATTATTGTACAAAATCGCTTGCTTGGTGTATTAACAAAACATCGCAACAAAGAATCTACATTAAAATAGCTATCTAGAGAAGTTATTGAACTTAAAGTTTGTTTTTGTCAATTTTCCCATAAAATCAAAGGTTGCCTAATTTGAGACACTACACCAAAAACTTTTGAGGCTTTTAGATATCCCATATCTTTATTACGCACAGCTTTCACCATAGCGTGAGGGTCCAATGTCTTGTGTTTATAAGGTATCTGTAATAAAATATCAAAATATTGTATTGGGTGCCTAATTTGAGTCTTAAATACAGCACCATTTAGTATCTCAAATTAGGAATTCTCGTTATAAAAATTGACAACAATATTTTAGGTTAGTTATAAAAGAATACAGCCAAATTTTAATAAGACATCATTAGGCAACACCTAAATTAATTACTTCGACACTTAAAATATTTTATTTCCACTTACGTTGACTGCAAATGCCGGTTTATTTACACTATCAAAAAACTTTACGACTCTAATCGGAAGAAAAACGTACCTGCGCAGAAATAAACGAACTGCCTCTCTTTACCTCTGCAGTCTAGTTTATTTGAGTAAGTTTACGCCAATTTTGTTAGATGGCATTACATATACGTATATGCGGAGCTATCTCAAATTAGGCGCTTATCTCAAAATTGGGTCTCTTCCTCTATTTTATACCTACCTAAGACAGTTTTCGAGAAAATGGCGTCGGAAAAGTCAAATCACCCACACATTTTATTGTTTTTACAAAAAACCAAAAAAATAAGTAAAAAATCTAATATTATTATTTCCTTCTTTTTGGGATTTCCGTATTTTCCGTTTTTCTAATAACTTTGAGAAAAACCAACATTTTTTCACAAAATTTGGCAGTTGGGTTTTTTTTAGGATGAGAAATTGATTTTTTTGTGAAATTTTAATGTGCAAAGTAGAGGGCGCTGTCTGCGGTTTTTTCGCATATTTACTAGGTCATAACTTTTTTCTGCCTCAGTGTATTTAAGTTTTTAATGAAAATAATAATTTTTCGATATTTATTACATAAAAAAGATATACTAAGTTTAGGTCGCCCAGAGTTGCCGTTTTGGAGATATTTGCATTTAAATTATTCAGCGCGCTAGCTCAGGCAAGCAAATAATGTTTTGTTACTTCTTACCAATTAACTTTTACATGATAAATAATGTTCTAGTACTGGTAATTGGAAATAATACATACAAAAATTGGATTGTTCTTTAACTTACTTTATTTAAAATAACTTGAAAAATTGAAAAATAATATTTCATTTTAAAAGCATTACAACATGTTACAATAATCAACAAACAAATAACAACATAGAGGTTTCATAGCAACTGCATAATTTCATTTGTTTTCTCATAGCATACTTTGAAAAAAAAATAGTTTGCAAATAATTATAATAATTGGGCAGGGTGCACTGAATAATTTAAATGCAAATATCTCCAAAACGGCAACTCTGGGCGACCTAAACTTAGTATATCTTTTTTATGTAATAAATATCTAAAAATTATTATTTTCTTTAAAAACTTAAATACACTGAGGCAGAAAAAAGTTATGACCTAATAAATATGCGAAAAAACCGCAGACAGCGCCCTCTACTTTGCACATTAAAATTTCACAAAAAAATCAATTTCTCATCCTAAAAAAAACCCAACTGCCAAATTTTGTGAAAAAATGTTGGTTTTTCTCAAAGTTATTAGAAAAAAACAAAAATGAACTTTTAACTTTAACACCCTGTATCTCAGTTAATATCAACTTTCGAATATAGGTAAGTGCGATTAAATCCTAATATTTTTATGTAGGGAGTTTCTGGTTTTTCTATGTACCATTAATTACCGGACACCCTGTATAAGTAAAATATCAACCACATTTTTAGACGAATGTTGTGGAAAGTAATTAGTTGGTTCTATTATTTGTTTTCTCCTTAAACTATTCTCCTTACTGTTTTTTTTTAATTGAATTTGCATATAATCACTATTGTAATGCATTCCATAATTTAGTGCACTATGATTGCAATATTCAATTGCAAAACTAATTTATAAAAATAAACCCCTAAATTCGTAGTTCCGAAAATCATTACAATAAGGCAACTACTTTCTGTTTACAGCACTTCTATTTGATTTTCTACGCCCTGTATATGGATTGGTAATTTAGATAGTCAAGTGCATAACAAGCCTCAAAAATTATCACTTTTCGCAGTCCTGCCCCCTCAATAAAACGTCACTTTCGAGATGAGATTAATACATTAAACGGAAAGAAATTAAAGAGGGGTGTAAGTAGCAACATCATACAGTGGGAAACGTAGAGGGGCAAGTGTATTCACATGAAGTTTATCTCGATGTTATTTGACTCACATTTAATGAACTTATAGTGTACAAAAATATCCCCAGAGATCAGGGGCCATAAAATTAGTTTTACCCTATGAGTTCTCATGATAAAATAATCAACAAGTCTATGGAGAATAATATGTAGGATAAATTAATTTTAAAAAGTAATATTCGGTGTATAGAGGAAGTCATCGGCAAAATCTATAAAAAATAACAAATAATATGTAAGTAACAATTTAAGGTACATAATAATAAATCTTATTATTATCTATCTAAACTATACCAAGTTAACACACATACATTTTTTCAATGTAATAACAACGTGTCAATGGTTGATACATCGTGTACGTTAGATATATAACCGTTAAAATTTTTCGTTTTAAAAATACACGTTAAAAATACTTATATAATTTTTACACAAAATATGTATTCGGAAAGTTTTGCAACGTTAAAAAATGTTTACTTTAACGCAATAATAAAATATGAAACATATTAAAACGTTTCTATGAGGTTTTGCAAACACATCAATCCGTAATTAAAATATAACGTTAATAATGTATAATTTTTACACCAACGTTTTAACCCATGTTTATAGTAACGTGTAACCAACGTTAGTTCAAATAATTGAAATAACATTTATGGTAAATGTTTATTGGACGTTCATCTTAAAATATTTTAAAAGGTTTTGCGGAAACGTTGATCATTAATTATCCTAAAACGTTTCTATTGTATAATCTTTACACCAACATTTCAAACCGTGTTTAAAGTGACGTTATATCTACATGACATAAATTAAATTAACATTTATAAAAAACGTTTATTAGAGGCATATCTTAAAATATTTCAAATGGCTTCTTTAGATACGTTGACTATTAATTACCAAAAAACGTTATTATTGTAAAATGTTTACACCGGAAACTCCGGTAGTTGCTAGTGTTACTACTAAGTAACTTTTAACACACAGTAAAACGATCAAAGAATCGTTTTTTACGGGTTTTTTAAATTCCAACCCAACAAGCTTAAGACCGGGAAATCGTATTGGAGGATCACGTGACTGTTTGAAGGTTGGAGACAATGATGTTTCTTGAATGATGAAAGAGTTTTGGACTTCCATTGTCTATATTTGTTTTAAATCACAACGTTTCAACTGGTAAGTATCTCCAGTCATCTTCAGGTGAATACAGTATATACAGTGAGGACGTAAAGTCTGGAATAAATTCATTATTTAGGGAACGCTGAATGTTTTTAAAAATCGCTTGGACACGTCGATTTTGTTTTTTTAATACGCATTTTTTTTCAATATTTTTTATTATACAGGGTGTCTCCGAAAGCACTCTGCTTGGACCAACTTTAATTTTTTAAATGGGAACCCACATTTTTTTTAAATTTTAGAACATTTTTTATCTAACATGTCATTATGATTTATCGACAGTTAAAGTTCGAAAATAAATACAACAATTAATTATTTATCATTTTAATAAGTGTTGAAAATGTTGCCCAAAGGTTAATTGGCAGTAACTTCCGGACTGATTGACCGTATTTCTTAAACAATTCGATTCTTTAAGTCCTCCATGTCCATTGGCTTAGTTTGGAAAACTTTACCTTTACGGTAAACCCACAGAATAAAGTCAAGGGGGGTTAAGTCGGGAGACCTCCGCGGCCAGTCAATAGCTCCCCTGCTTGCAATCCATCTATTTTCAAAAATAGTATTAAGATAAGCGCGAACATTTGAAAATAGATGGATTGGAAGAAGGGGAGCTATTGAATGGCCGCCGAGGTCTCCCGACTTAATCCCCCTTGACTTTTTTCTGTGGGGTTACCTTAAAGGTAAAGTTGTCCAAACTAAGCCAATGGACATGGAGGACTTAAAGAATCGAATTGTTTAAGAAATACGGTCAATCAGTCCGGAAGTTGTCAGAAATGTGCAGAAAGAATTTTTCGATCGTCTAGGTTACTGCCAATTAACCTTTGGGCAACATTTTCAACATTTATTAAAATGATAAATAATTAATTGTTTTATTTATTTTCGAACTTTAACTGTCGATAAATCATAATGACATGGTAGATAAAAAATGTTCACAATTATGCACAGAATCCTAAAAAAAAAAATGGGGGTGCCCATTTAAAAAATTAAAGTTGGTCCAAGCAGAGTGCTTTCGGAGACACCCTGAATAATAAAAAATATTGAAAAAAATGCGTATTAAAAAAACAAAATCGACGTGTCCGAGCGATTTTTAAAAACATTCAGCGTTCCCTAAATAATGAATTTATTCCAGACTTTACGTCCTCACTGTATGTGAAGACGACTGGAGATACTTACCAGTTGAAACGTTGTGATTTAAAACAAATAATGACAATGGAAGTCCAAAACTCTTTCATCATTCAAGATCACGTGTAACATTTTTGTGTTTCTTTGTGTGGAGTGTTTATTTATACAGTATTGCCCAGAAGTCCGGAATAAAAAATTAATATAGCCTTAACCTGTAACTTTTGGGGAAAACGCTCGGACACTTCAATTTAGTTTTATTTATGCTCACATTTTGACGTTATTCGTTTGTTTTTTTATAGACATTATTTGTCATCGGCATGTCTACATCGGTCGTTTTTAGTATTGAAAATACTACTGGGTGCGTATATACGGGTCTATTTCATGAAAAATGAACGCGACATGCGACATGCACATAAATAACACGGCGGTGAAGTCTAAACAAACATCCGAGCAGCACAGGATCGATGACATCATCTGCTGAGTATTAATATTGTTATTTTTATTGTTTCGGCATTTATTATTATATTTGTTGATATTAAGATAATATGGCCGGGAGAGAAAACAGTTAGTTGATAGTTATTAATAATACTAGTTCGATGAACACTATAATGAAACGTGTGCAACGTTAAACCACGAAGCGTCAGCCGAGTGGTTTAATTGCACAAGTTTCATTAACAAAGTTCATATCGAACGTGTATCATTCAAAATTTAATCTACGACAGTGCAAATAGATTTTATTCGTCTAAATTTCATTGATATCAGATAACGTTTTCGTAATTTAAAAAATTTTCAGGGGTCCATATTAGTCGATATCATGGTAACCGCATTTTTGATTGTTTCAATTTCGATAAAATTGGAAAAAAATGAACAGTGAATGTCTCTGAAACAAAGCGAAATAGCGCGGCGGTCTTGGCATATTACACAGAAAGTCGGGGAAGAATGGATATACCAATCCAAAACATTTCATAGCCGACTTAAGATTTAGACATTTCATGAACATAGAGTACAAGGACCATCAGGTAAATGGCTGTGTATAGCTAAAGAAATAATTTTGTCGCTATTTTTGAAAAGGTGGTTTTGAGCTCTCTTCAATATGAACTAATATACAGATTATCCTATATTTTTTATTTTAACAAAACAGTCAAATTTACACATTTCTAAGTATAATTTACACATTTCTAAGTATAATAATTTAATTATTATTTCAAACTAAATCGGAGCATCCATGCCGTCATAATAACGCGTGATAGCGGCACGTTACATACTCACAGATAGGAGTAATCTGTGCTGTGACATAATGGTTTCCTTTTCGCCACTGTATGTGGTAGGTATTTTCAATACGCCTATGATACTTGCGTAAGATGCAAGATCTGTGAATTTTTTAAATGGAAACATACACCTTGTGATACAGCGTTTGAAAGCTAATATCTCACAGTATGCTCATAAATTTTAGGGCGATTTTGCCAAGCTATTTCAAAATGGCGACTGTTAAAAGTTTTTAAAAAATCTATATTTAAATAAGCGGAAATGATCATTTGAATGAAGATTTTTTATAGAGTGATACTAACTGGATTATTTTTAAAGTTTATCGCAAATTCTAATTAAAATCTCACGATTTTGCGAGAGTCCTTGTTCTTGTTCTCGTGACGATAAAATTCGAGACGAGAGTGTAACACTACTTAAAATGTTAATACCCGTGTACAAGCATTTTTCCAAAAAAAAAACTGTACTGAATTTATTACAAACTCACACTATACAGGGTGTTAATTAATGTCATGCAGATATTTCAGGGAGTGATAGTACTCGTCAATATAAGAAAAAAATGCCAATATATGCATGGTCTAAAACGCGTTATTTTCGTTATACAGGGTGGCAAAGTTTCAATTTTTTTTTCTCGTATCTTGCGTTTTCTCTCTTATATTCTGCGATAATTGTTTCAAATTTGGAATGTCAACCCTTTTTTAAAGTCTCTACAATAAAGTATCAAAATTGTCGGTCGCAGTATACAGGGTGTTACATTTTCTTGATTCGGCTACAATTTTATCTTTCAGAACTTTTTTTTTGACTCCCTGTATAAATTCCGGTATGAAATTTGAATTCTCCGTTCCATTGTTTAGCGTTCTGATCTCTTGCACTATTCTCGTATCTGTGACCGTTTTCGATTTATTTGCAAAAATATCCATCGATGGAAATTAAGTGTATTCGAAATAACGCAATAATAAACGGCTAAACGGACAATATTATCGTCAGTTTCTTGAAAAGGAACTCCCAGGGCTGCTAGAAGAGGTACCAATTCTTGTCAGAAACCAAATGTGGTTCAGGCACGATGCTGCACAACCGCACTTCAGCATAGCATAGAGGTGAGAAACTTTATCAATTAAATTTTTAACAACCGTTGGATAGGTCGAGGGGGACCTCAGCCATGGCCCCCTAGATCCCCAGACCGGAATAGCCTGGATTTCTTTTTCTGGGGACACCTAAAAGCATTAGTGTATCAGACCCCAGTCCAGACAAAAGAGGATTTAAGAAACAGAATAATACCTTTATGCGACATCATTCGCAATACTCCTGGAATATTTGGCAGAGTCCGTCAGTCCATGAGGCGAAGACTTGATTCGTGCATTTTAGCAAGAGGCGAACATTTTCAACAGTTTTTATAATTTTGTCTTATTTTTATTTGATTAACTAATAAATTGTTTTGTTTTTACTCTGCGTTATTTCGCCTACACTTAATTCCATCGATGGCTATTTTTGCAAATAAATCGAAAACGGTCACAGATACGAAAATAGTGCAAGATACCAGAACGCTAAACAAAGGAACAGAGAGTTCAAATTTCATACCGGAATTCATACAGGCAGCCAAAAAAAAATAGTTCTGAAAGATAAAAATGTAGCCGATTCAAGAAAATGTAACACCCTGTATACTGCGACCGACGATTTTGATACTTTATTGTAAAGACTTTAAAAAAGGGTTGACGTTCCAAATTTGAAACAATTATCGCAGAATATAAGAGAGAAAACGCAAAATACGAGAAAAAAATTTGAAACTTTGCCACCCTGTATAACGAAAATAACGCGTTTTAGACCATGCATATATTTGAATTTTTTTTTTATTTTGACGAGTACTATCACGCCCTGAAATATCTGCATGGCATTAATTAACGCCCGTATAATAGTGAAGATATAATAATTTCTATTAGAATTTTAGGATATCTAATAGCATCAAACCCTAACTAAATAAATGTTTGCAATATTTATTATAAGCGCGCAATGTCGTATCATAAAGGCAAACCGCTACGCAATTCTGCGTGCGCTCTGTACTCAAACGCAATTGAATTAGCACCCCAACGAATGAAACAATGCGTACGGCATCTTTACGGGCAAAAATATCGTGGGGGAACAAAGAATGCAAAGATCATGAAAGACCCTCCCAAAGGCGTAGTTAAAAATTGATATCAGAAAGTGAAATGCTTCGGTCAAATTTCTCTAAGAACAGGCCGCATCGTGGCTAAGTCACCTGTCATTTATGGCACCCTGTTCAAGCCTGTTATTTTACATTCGCCATATTTTAAACTTATAATGGCTTGCAAAAATACAGCGTTAATTTTATTTACAATTGAAGCTTATCGAACTCAAGGTGCGATAGATTTAAAGTTATCGTGTTATTCATTGATAAAACATAGAAATACATTTGACATGCACTAAACTTACCAGTGGAAAACGCTATGAACAGCCCTGACGACATATAATACAAGAGTTTCGCCACCAAAATATTGTAGCTATGAACCAATCAAGCGGCATGCGGTGCGCCTGCGCTTGTTTTGCGATTAATCCTGCACAGCCATATTATAATTTACGTTCGCGGCGTAGTCCAAAACCGCCAAAATGCTATGTGTTTTTTAAATAAAAGTTATCAATGAGTTCAAGGTTTGGCAACCTATTGTGCTGTAAGTAAAATGGATAAACTATGAATATTAAATTTATAATAGCAAATGATAATAAATGAAATGTTTGTTATTGGAAAAGGTAGAACTCATTTACCTATATTTACTGATTTATTCTACCCACCGTTCAACTTAAATAATAAACACTAAGAAAATTTAGTCTCTCAAACCTGAGGTGTGAGCTGGCTACTGCCCACCCTTGAACTGAGAACTTTTAGGCAGAAACCAGTATCAGCTGTTAATGTCATATATGGGTGTCAACCGTAGAAACGCTTTGTTTTTAGAAAAAGTTCACTCTACGGATAATATAAATCAATGATATAGATTATTCAAGAACAATCTCATAAACTCACGTCAAGGGCAAAAAATATACCTCTGTATTAATTTGTAAATAAATAGATCTCGTTGCCTACTATATTGTAATGGTCAGAAACCTATATAGAGAGCTATAAACGCAGCTTCTCTCAGGCCAGGATGATTCTGCAGGATATTGACTGCTTTATCTAGTGCCATTTCTGCTTGAAAGGTGCTGCAGTAGTCTGGGATACGACCTCTGTATTTGCGTGCTCTAGGAGAAAATACCAGCTCCCACTCCGACGTTAACTTTTGAACCGTTTGTGAAGATCGAGTGGTCTGCCTCCATTGTTACTCCATTCTTCCCTACCAGGAACGAGAATAGAAAATCCCCTTCCGAAGTGTGGCAGCGAAACAATTGCATCATCTTACTTTATAATATAACTAGCGTGTATCCGGCATGCGTTGCAACCCGCTGGTATAAATACAAACCCGATATATTAGTACCCGGCATGTCACTTTCTGAAATTGCACCCGTGCGAAGCCGGGGCGGGTCGCTAGTTATACATAAAATCCTTCCCCTTGAATCACTCTATCTATTAAAAAAAAACCGCTTGAAAATCCGTTGCGTAGTTTTAAAGATTTAAGCATATATAGGTTATAGGGACGGACGGACAGACAGCGACAGCGACTTTGTTTTATACTATGTTAAGATTAAGATAAGATAAATTCATAATATGTAAAACGTGTCCATTCGTTTCGAAGTTTCGAACCTTGATTAATCTCATAAACTCATTAGTACTGAACCACTTTACAGAACAAATTATTTTCAAAGATATTTTTCGTTTAATATAGCAAAACTGTTTAAGAAAGTTAAGCCAGAAGTAAAAATATGTACAGATCATAAGTTAAGGCGCAACTAATTGAAGCCTTAATTGAGATATGTAATTTTGGGTCTTCGTCCAGTTCTCTTTTACGCTTAGTAAATGTTTATTAACGTGTACATTATTCAACTAGGTATTGTGTTTGCTTCAGTGTCCATCAAAACTAGTAAGGCGCTGTCGCAACAATCTATGCACACTTGGTGCTCAGCATCGAATCTTTCTGTGTTGGATTCCTGAGCATGATAATATAAATGGCAATGAAGCTGCTGAAATGCTTGCCACGGAAGGCGAAGGCAAGTCTGCCGAACTAGCAGTGAACTATGTGGCTAGACCACTGGGATCGGCCAAAGAGGAGAAAGGTCGTATAGCTCAACAACGTGCCCAAAGCAGATGGACATAGCTAACAACGTGTAGCATCTCCAAGCAACTATGGTCCCTACTTGCTAACAAGACAACAGCAGCATTATTACAACATAGTCGAAAAGACCTAAGAAACGTATACAAATACCAGTTAATGACTTCTGCAGAAGTTGCAGAGATGGAGAAGAGGTGAAAGTATTTAACATTTCTTGTACTGAATTCCCTGGCATCGCAGGAAGAAGGTTTAATGCCTTCCACCATTCTTTAATGACCTGGAGGAAATAAGCAACTTACAACTGTGTCGGCTCACTAAGTTTATCAACAGTAGTGGCTGGTTTGAATGAGCTGCCAAGATTCTTCTGCGTTCTACGTCTCAATAGCCATCAGGAGCTGATGCAGATAGGTTCCGCGGAACAAGTGTGGTATCACAACGGTCCTCTTGGACCTGCTGTCCTTAATCAGTTTTAATATTTTGTATATAACAGGCCGTTGGAGTATAACATAACTACAGTGATATTAATTAATAATAGTGGTTATATTTTCTAGCCACAACAACACGACTCCTGTATGTTGAGCACATAAAGTATATACGAAACAAAAAGGTAATAATAGTAAACAGCAATTCGATTAAACCCATTAGGTAACCCGTATATTTATTCGTTATTGCCTGCTGTTCCCTTGCGTATCTCCTTCCCTGCTCAAAACGTTCCTATAATCTTCGGTTTATGCCCATGCCCCTCATTTTCTCGTCGCCAAGTGACTAACAACTCGATTATTAATTATTTATAAAGCAGTTCTTCTTTCAGTAATTATTTTGAAAGCTTTTGTTCATCTCTGTTACTTTTACTTAATTTATAGGGATATTTCGCATTGCGTGTACGTACGAAGACATGCGTTTGTATAGGCTGGACGGTTGTCTTTTATTTGTGTACTTAGTTTTTATCAGTAAATAGATTTCGCCGAAGCTGGAGTCAGGGAAGACTTACAATGGTGAAAATGAAAAAAAAACAAAGTTTTAATAGTTCTTATGTGGTTATTATGCAATCGTATTTGCAGCTCCTATCTGGTAAAGAGAGCGTTGATTGATTTGAATAAATACCTACTTTCAATCAGTCCAATTTTGCATTTAAGTAGTCGTTTGGTTTAGGCAGGGTATTGTATGCAAATATCGGTAATAAGTTTCTTCCATCTCATCGCATCGCAATCGGCACAAAGACATTACACTCTTCCAACTCTTTATACTTCTAATGCTTTAGTAAGTTCACAATACTTGCCCAGCCTAGAGAGCATTAACACAAGTCTATATAATATAGAACTCTGCAAAAGAGTCTGCACGTCCCAAAGCAATGCTTTACCTGATACACATGGGATGGATAAAGGTCTACCATTATCTTTCCATCTTATCAACAAACACCAAACGGTTCTAGAACACCAGATAATTATGCTGTTACCAAAGACCGCTTAAGCGTAAGGATTGTGTAATAAAACAAAGAGAGTCATACAAATAAGGGTTGTAAAGAAATTAAGGAATGAGGGTCGAAGATTTAAAAATTGTGCCACAGGCAAATAACGAAGAACCATACCAGTAAAGGTTGTGTCATATTTAACTGGTGCTATTCCAACAACTCCTATAAACAAGAACTTGTTGGCTATTCAAACAATTTAGACATGTGTGACTGTCATACAACTGAGGGTCACAAAAAACCAAACAACAAGAAACTGTAGGCAGGATATATAATAAGCTGTGCTGCAGGTCATAAAAGTAGTCATTTTGCAATAATGAGCTGAGGGTCATACCAAATAAAGCTGTGCAAAAAAACTGGCAAACATACGTTCGTCTTCACCTAGTAGAAGAGGGTAGCAGTTTGCTAACTAGCAGTCAAACAACAAGGGTTGTTTAAAAACTACAGAACGTAGAGCTTCACACAGGTAAGAGTTAGGCAGGAAATAAATAATAAATAACATAATAGTTCTACACACCGTTCTTGAGCTAGGATGTCTGAAGGGGCAAGGCGGTAAAATGCGGAAAAGTAAGGTTTTAGCAGTGGCAGCATGAGCTTGCGCACTTTTATGTTTTCAGTCTTAAATTAAAGAAATTGTCCATGATATAAATCACCAAAAATCATGTTATTCTGACACGGGCAGACAGGCGACTCAAGATTTATTGGTGTGCTCGTATTAACAATGTAAGTATTATTTGTGATAAAAAGAGACAGAATAGTAACCGGGAGAACTTAGCGCACGGTATCGGAATATTGCCAGATTTGACAAAATCATTGGTTTTATCAAGTTTTCTTTAAATATACTATTTTAGGTATATCGCTTCGTGAATTTACTTTAAACGATTGATATTACTTTAAATGTGAAAAAATATAAACAGCGTATGTTACGGGCGGAGGAGAATATTATGTACCTTAAGTGAGATAAATAAATGTGGATAAACTATTTATAATTAATATTATATTGAAAATTGAACTGAGCACTGCGACAACAATGTATATTTTTTGTCTGCATTCCTTCAACAGCTTAAAATCGGTGCTGCGCACCTTTATCATCAACATGCTTGCCAACCTATAACCTATTTCGCGTGGATTTATTTATGTTTTCTAGCTTTTACATAAAATTTAAATAAAATCAGTATCGACTTGATATTCTATAGGTAATAATTGACATATTTAATAAATATCAAGGAATTTCAAAACCTATTTTAGAAGAATTGTATAGCGAAAAATATCGGGTAATTTTTTAACATTATTATGTCATTGTTCTTTCACTATACAATTCTCCCAAAATTAGCAAGGAAATAAATAGATATTTTTGTAATATATCAGATATTACACCTAAGTAATGTGCCGAAAATACTGATTTTATTTAAATGTTAGTCAATAAAATAATAAACTTGAAAAAATAACGCGAATTAGGGTTATGGGTTGGTAATGGATTAAATGACGTTGAGAATGCCACCTTAAGTAGTAAGAGCTGAGTAAATAAAAGACCCGAAAATATAAACCGTTTATTTAGTTCAGTGACAGTATGTTATGTTATGAATATGAAGGACTTGAGGTAGGAGGCCGATCACAATGCATTGGATTCGGTCCCAAATTAGCATCGGTAATTCAGCTTTACGAGTCGCCGTAAGATGGCGCTCGTGTTCGAAGTGGGCTATCAAATCAATGGTTTCTTATGGACGCGATAACTATTTTTATTTAAATTAGTTCTTTAAGGAACAAATAAGGACATTTATATGAATTTACACTTACTTTGTTATACTTATTAGTAAACTCGGCCTGTATAAAGTTCCAACTATGCTTGGTTTTTAAAATACAGGGTATTAAACATTCTAGCTATACCTTTGGAGCTAGAAAGAGACTTATTTGGCTGCATTTCATCTCTGAGGAAGATCCTGTCTTACACCCCGACACAAAGCAAACTCTACTTTTATAAATTGTACCATTATTCATTATAAATATTGAAATTAATTACAATACAACGTTATTTGTCTTGTCTTGTCTTCAAACGTCATTTGTTCTTTCGAAAATAAAATGTCAATTTGTCAAAAGTAAAAGTAAAAAACAAAGAAGAAGAAGGCACCAGCCCACATGCGACGCGAGAGCATCTATCGGCCAATAGCGAACTAACCAAAAAACCGGGACAAAATTTGAAAATGCTGCCATTGTCGATCGGCCTCCTACCCTCTAATTCTCCATAGTTATGAACAAGCTAAAATAATAAATGTACCTACTACTTATAAACTATTATACAGAAAGTAATATTTTTCTACAAAAAAATATAATTTCCAGGCCTACGTGCAGCCAAGAACTTCAACGATTCAAGACTATAATAACCATTTCATACTTACTACCTTATTCTAGTTGAGTTTGTGGTTTTACTGCCGTTTTATTATGGCCGTGTCTTTGTTTATGCTGGATATGACCGCCATAAAGATCTTGTGTTTCGAGGAAATCCAGCAGGTAATTAATATCAATTAAATTAAGCCACATCGTCATCAATTATAGAAGTTGTTAGTGCCAAAAAATATAGTTTATAGCGAAACGATATTTAATGTGGTACTTTAGCGAGGTTCGGACAGCGACTCGTATATTAGCATGGTACCATAAAATATATTAAGATGTCATTATTCCCTGACAATAAACTGGCATTGGTGGTTCTTACTTTCTTACATGTGGGGCAATTGTTTTAAATAAGTCGAAAGTTCAATTATATTTTTGTGTTAGTACACTGAGAAAAAATCCTTGTATTCCTTATAAGAATTCACATACTCTTTATTGAACTGTTTTAGGTTCAAAATAAGATAAGATAATATAGATCAATTTGTGTGCAGAGCCAGTTCTCGAAAATCTTTGAGCTTTGCTTTGCTGAACAATTAGTTAGATTTTTGGAAAAATATAAAATTATTAATAACTGCCAAAATGGATTTCGTCAAGGTAGGTCCACTACTACAGCCATTTCAGACTGTCTTGAGTTTATTTATGATGCTCTTAACGGTAAAAAATCTAATCTCGGGTTATTTTATGATTTGAGTCGTGCATTTGATACAGTCAATCTTGATCTCCTATTGGATAAATTGTATGCTGGTGGAGTGCGAGGCATAGCTTATAACTGGGCAGTCTCATATCTAAGAGGCAGAAGACAGACCGTGGTAATTAATGGGGTGAAGTCTCATACGGGGCAGAGTAACCTAGGGGTGCCGCAAGGGTCTATACTGGGGCCATTATTTTTTATCATATTTATAAATAACGTTAATGAGTGCTGTGGTGGCCTGGGTCGCACTGTCGTGTATGCAGACGATACCAATTTTTTGCTTCAAAATGACTGCCTGGATGACTTGGTCGATATGGCAAATCGTGTTTCCCAGTGTTTTAGCGAGTATTGCCTGAATAGTGCCTTGTCTTAAATGCAGATAAGACATTGCTTATGCAATTTTTTCCCAAAAATGCAACAGTAGACTATAGTCCGCTTATTAGGGTTAATGGAAAATCAATAAAAAGTACATCTGTGGTTAAATTCCTTGGACTTTATGTAGATCAGAAGCTCACCTGGGAAAGACATATAGAGATATTGTGCGGTCGGGTTAGTTCGATGTGTTTTTTGGTTAGGCAGTTACGGGTGAATGTGGATAAGCGGATAATGAGGCTTGTCTATTATGGACTAGTGCAGTCAGTCTTGCAGAATGGGCTGCTGTTCTGGGGCTCATCGGCTTATTTTAACAAAGCATTTATTGTGCAAAAAAGGATTTTGAGATGTATTGAAAATGTGTCTCCAGATACATCTTGCAAAAATATTTTTAAAGCATATAAGTTTCTTACTTTACCTAGTCTATATATTTTGCAGCTAATTAGCTATACCATCAGTAATAATAAGCCACTCGAACGAAACCGTGATTTTCACTCACACTTTACAAGAGGGGCTCAGGATAGGCATATGCCGTACTCCAGACTGGCTGTTGGTCCAAATTCACCCTGGTATATGGGCGTCAAGTGTTTAAACAAAATGAAATCTGTTATAACCGGTGAATTGAACACAAAGATGTTTTTAAATAAAGCACAAGAATTTTTATGTAATCAACTATTTTACCCTGTTCAGGAATTTATCGAATATAAACCTGACTCCCAGCTCTTGGGCACGTTAGGGTATTACTGTGATATACTGTATGTAACTGCTGTGTTTGTTTGTCATTTATATTTTCTCATGCTATCTACTTTTGTGACTAGTCTTATAAATTGTATATTCTACTATTTTTACGATGAATAAAGAAATTTGAATTTGAATTTGAATTTAATACTATAAAATTGCTAGACCGTTGTGTAGTGATAATATCACGGTAATTTAGACAATAAGAAATAGGAGTTAATGCTACCATAGAATGGTTTATAGCCAGTAACTATCAAGTTCTATTGGGGCTGTAATCTGGTTTTATATAATGTATTAGTTCCGACGGGCAGTTGTAATGAAACTTGACATTAATCATAATAATATTTGCTTGCTACGGCTAATAAAGCATATACTTACCACTAAAAATCAGTACCGTAGTTCTCACAAATTTAAATAACTTCTATTGTGATAAGGTTCTTGTCGCTTATTAACATTGCATAATAATATGATTATACCGGGTGTCCACGGAAGGTGGCTCGCCCCTCTAACTTTTTTGTTTTTCAAGATAATGAAACAAAATTCGGGGGATTTGTATACGACATAAAACTGCATTTTTTGACAGGTAACTCAACATTATGGAACTACCGGTTTAACCGGAAGTGACATAAACTTTCGATTTTTAAATGGGACACCTGGTATATTTTTACTTTTTTTGACTCCATATGACATTCTAAATACAACGATGTGTCACTTGTCACTTTTTGTCACCAAGAAAATATTTTTTTTCCAAATTTATTGTTTTATCTAGAGGGCTATGAATACCTTAAAATAACTTATTTTAGTTCTTTAATCCTGGGAAAAATACAATTTTAATATTTTTGCTCCAATGCCATGTGCTGTGTAAAATTTAATCTTAAAAGTTGTATAACTTATTTTTTTTAAATGGCAACATGGTGGCTCGTCGGGTTAAGAAAAAAGACGATTTTATTACGATTATTTTGATACCATACACTATTAGGTTTTAGAAAAGCTGCCATTAAAATACTTTAAAAAGTTAACTTAGAACTTTCCTAAAATGAAGCATCTTTAGAGAATAAATTTAGATTTAAATGCATCAAGTAGCCTGTGACCAGCAAAACTGACAAAACAAAATCACGCCTTGAAGAAAATTGACATGCCTACAGCTTCTGCCAAAGTAAATTAGATTGTTGTTTAAAAAGCATGGAAAATAATAGTTTTACAAGAAGTGAAAAAGTTGATATGTTATTAGTGTTTGGAGAACGTAGAAATAATTCAACCGATGCTGCACGACTTTACGCACAAAGATATTTTAATCGGCGTCATCCAATTCGGCACTATTAGTTACCCAAAACTGGTTCCGCAAATGCGAAATGAGCCCGACAATAATAACATATCAACTTTTTCACTCCTTGTAAAACTATTATTTTCCATGATTTTTAAACAACAAACTAATTTACTTTGGCAGAAGCTGTTGGCATTTCAATTTTCTTCAAGGCATGATTTTGTTTTATCAGTTTTGCTGGTCACAGGCTACTTGAAACATTTAAATCTAAATTTATTCTCAAAAGATGCTTCATTTTAAGAAAGTTCTAAGTTAACTTTTTAAAGTTTTTTAATGGCAGCTTTTCTAAAACCTAATAGTGTATGGTATCAAAATAATTGTAATACAATCCTCTTTTTTCTTAACCCGACGAGCCACCATGTTGCCATTTAAAAAAAATGAGTTATACAACTTTAAACATTAAATTTTACATAGCACATAGCATTGGACCAAAAATAGTAAAATTGTATTTTTCCCAAGATTATTTTATTTTTGATTGATTTTAAGGTATTCATAGCCCTCTAGATAAAACAATAAATTTGGAAAAAAAATATTTTCTTGGTGACAAAAAGTGACAAGTGACACATCCTTGTATTTAGAATGTCATATGGAGCCAAAAAAAGTAAAAATATACCAGGTGTCCCATTTAAAAATCGAAAGTTTATGTCACTTCCGGTTAAACCGGAAGTTCCATAATGTTGAGTCACCTGTCAAAGAATGCAGTTTTATGTTGTATACAAATCTCCCGAATTTTCTTCCATTATCTTGAAAGCCTAAAAAGTTAGAGGGGCGAGCCACCTTCTGTGGACACCCGGTATATCTATTATGCTACATGGTTTACTGAGATGGTAAAATTCATCCATAGATTATAAAGTCCAATACTAATGATGGGTTGTGCGAAATAAGAATCTTCTATTGCTTTATCATCTGACGTATGTACCTGTAGATACAAGTTTAAAAAAAACTTAAATACAAAGTGAAAATAAATTAATTGAAACAGGTAGTGGTACGATCAATAAAATTCAAATTCAGACAGGATAGCTAGAAGACTCCGAACAACGATGTGACTTGCGAAACAAATACGTCAAAATGCGTCGCATTGAAAAGATACAATTTATTTCTTAACATAATTGCTATATTAAAAGTAGTTTATTATTCAATAAGACTGTGCTGGAACTGATTACTACTAATAAAACACTGTTCTAGCAAATCTGGAATTGATATAACACTAAAGCGGGTTTGATACACTAGCAATTTATTTAATATGGGTCAATAAAAAATAAGCTATCAATACAAACTATGTCTTAGCAAACCTGTTGTATTAGATCATTGTGACATCATTTGACAGGTAAGTATTCTCACGTAGTTTGTTCCTACTGTGTTTTTACTCTTGATTGTGATTTCCTTTTAGAACCTAAGCCCTGATGATGGCCTCATAATGGGCCGAAAGCGCTAGGCAATAGTAATAAAATTACGCTAAATACAAAAAATGTTTCTAAGTTATTTTACTTCTTCGCACCATTGAAACATCCTGTACAAAGACTAAAACCAAAGTTTAAAAAAACGTTTATCACAATATAACCTTCTTTAATTGACAAACAAATAAACTGACAAGTAGCCCATGGAACCTTATTATTATTCAGTCGAAGGGCACTACACAATAAAATCAAAACAAACAATATTATTGCCGATAACTTATACCAGATGCACTCGGGTCAAAGTCATAAATGAAGGGGAATAAAAATCCAGGAGTGGACTGCACTAGGCATAGGGTAGTTCGGGGTAATTCGACAACTTATTTTCAAGGCGGCCATAATGTAATAGTATCCAGCGGCAAAATAGGAGTTGCTAGTCATACCATAGTTCGTGGCACATTATGTAGATTATTTCCTTCCTATCAATTTTGACCAATCACTGACAAGAATTCGTATGTCATATTTTATTTTCAAGTGGAAAAATTGCATGACAGCTCCTGTCAGTAATTTTTCCGGAAAAATGTTTGATAGGTACTGTCAAAATAAAAAAATGTTGAATTTCTATCTAGTTATCAGCGAATGACGCAATGTCAGCAACCTAGCAAAAGCAGGAATCGAAGAGCAACAGCTGATAAAAATAACAGGACACAATCGAGCTGGTTCCATAAAACCGTATTTACAAATGGATATAGTAACCATCACTCAACAATTATAAATGCTTTAAGAAATGGAAGCAAGGAGCCTGAAGCATCTTCTTCTCAGGGGCAAATATACCAAAACACTACTACTGCTGCAACGTCCTCCGAAGATGATGTGCAATTATCTGAAGTATCAAGCATTATAAAAAATCATAACAATATATCAAACAACAATCCCGTAGTATACAATAACTGTAACCGGCATCGGTGGCTCCGTGGTTAACGCGGTAGTCGCTGAGAACTCTAGGACGAGAGTTTGTGGGTTCTTATCCCACTGCCGGCAAACTGGTTCGAGCCCAGTGGATTTTAGTGGTATAAGTCTTGACGTGGGTCCAGCGTCGAGCAAAAATTAGGGAAGAGTGAAAAATGTATCATCCCCCAAAACCACCCCATTCACGCCGGTAACCAGGCCGGATGAGATCGGATATCTCGTGGGGTGGAGGGGGAAGGAACACACTCCCCAATCGGTAGGTCATAGAAAGCACAAAACCAAGGGTTGATAGCCCTTGGGGGGTGCTTCTAATGACTGAGGATCGTGGTTCGGAGCCCACGTTAAACCGTAGGTCCCCTCGGGAATGGCCCTGGCAGCGAACGAAGAGGAAAAAATTGGAAAAAAGCAAGCAACAATAACTGTAAATTTTACGTAAATTATAACTTTAGTAATAGTACCCAGTAAAATGCTTTGTACGTTGCTTTGATTGATTAAATTATCATACAGGGTGTTTCATTAAGGTCGAAGAGCGGCCATATCTCGGAAACTACTAGGCATAGACAGGAAAAGAAAAATGATAATAAAAGTGGCCATGAGAAAATTCTGGAAATAATTTTCAAGTTCCGCATTTTACCGCAAGAGGGCGTAATTGAAAAGTAAATTTTTAAATTTTACATAACTCCGAAAATTCCACATTAAGGTATATGTTTGATAACACCATTTTAAAGCTTGGACAATTATGCATTATTTTGGTCTTATGCTCATTGGCGTACCGACTTTAATAAGAGTGGGGGAAGCTGTTAAAAGTGTAATCATTTAAATCGCTGTAACTTATAAACGACTTATCTGATTTTAGCAAACTAAAGACTGTTTGGAAGAGAAATGTGTGCACTTTGACCAGTCATATTTAGTTGTCCATAATAGTTCTCAAAAAAAATGCTAGAGGGCGCAATTTCCAATAACAATACATTTTTTGATTTTACTCCGGAAAAATAAATCATACGGTATAATTATGATACTATAATCGAGAAGGAGATGAAATTTGCTAGAAAAAATAGTAAAACCGCAGCTCGATATCTCCGTTCGTTTCAGAGTTATTGCCAAAACAATAATTTTTAATTCGAAAAAGTTTTGTCTGTTTCCTTCCGCCAAACCCATCCCCAGACGCGTTTCGCCGTTATTACGGCTCATCAGTGAGGCTCAGTTTGGCAGAAGGAAACAGGGCTCAAAGACAAATCACTTGTCAGGATCGATCATCAACGGGATTTATAAAACCCAGTGCGACATCTTGCGTCCCAGTACGGTACCTTAGAAAAGGTCAGTCGTAAAGGGATTATTCGGTAAAAACAGAAAATTATGCAAGTATGCCCTCAAAACCGGTATAAGTGCCGGACCACGGATATTAATTCGAAAAAGTTTTGTCTGTTTCCTTCCGCCAAACCCATTCCCAGACGCGTTTCGCCGTTATTACGGCTCATCAGTGAGGCTCAGTTTGGCAGAAGGAAACAGGGCTCAAAGACAAATCACTTGTCAGGATCGATCATCAACGGGATTTATAAAACCCAGTGCGACATCTTGCGTCCCAGTACGGTACCTTAGAAAAGGTCAGTCGTAAAGGGATTATTCTGTAAAAACAGAAAATTATGCAAGTATGCCCTCAAAACCGGTATAAGTGCCGGACCACGGATATTAATTCGAAAAAGTTTTGTCTGTTTCCTTCCGCCAAACCCATCCCCAGACGCGTTTCGCCGTTATTACGGCTCATCAGTGAGGCTCAGTTTGGCAGAAGGAAACAGGGCTCAAAGACAAATCACTTGTCAGGATCGATCATCAACGGGATTTATAAAACCCAGTGCGACATAATTTTTAAGACAAATTGCGCCCTCTAGCAATGTTATTAGAAGCAGCAGTTTCATATATAATACTTTTTAATCTTTAGGTATTTTTCCCCAGACTATTACCAGTGATGTTTATTTTGCAAAAGTACAGTAAGGAAATCATAATAAAAATAAAATGGCGTGAAGTAAAGAAACATATTAGTTGGGATAAGGCTTAATAATTGATTTATCAGAAATAAGCTGATTTTAAACAAATCAAAGACAGGCATCACCTTGTTTAAGACTAACCGCTCAACTTTGGAAAATCCAGAAACCATAACCATTAACAACTGTGATATTAAACTTAAGAAGAATGCTAAAGCCTTAGGTATGTTTCTGGATAGTAAAATGTCCTGGGATAGTCATGTCCAATATGTTGTAACAAAGTTAAACCCTGTATGTTACACCCTTAGAATATTAAGTAAATATGTTAATTTAGAAACTAGAAAAATGGTATACCACTCTAACTTTGAATCTAGAATAAGATATGGGCTAGTAATGTATGGGAGTGCTAAAGACATAACAAGAGTCTTTGTTTGTCAAAAAAGGGCGATAAGAGTTATTCTTAACTTAAGACAGCGAGATTCATGTTGAGGTAAATTTAAACAGAATGGACTCTTAACTGTGTCTGGAATGTACATACAGGAGTGCATATTGTTCTTTTTTAGAAATAAAAATATGTTTGAAAATAGCGAGGCACAAAAGACGTACCCTACGCGTACATTAAACTATACATATCCCAAACATAGATTGGCCTTATATGAAAAGGGAGCCTATTATCAATGTATTAAATTATATAATGCTTTACCAAATCATATAAAACAAATTAACAATTTAAAAAAACTGAAAAGGTCTTTATTTAGGCTTATTTTAGATGTAGAACCATATATACAATAATTGATGAATTTTATAGAAATTTAAACTTGAATTAAGGAATAATACCTTTGTTTGTTTGGTTGTTATTTGTGACACTATTTTATTGTATGCTGCCATGCTTTTAAAATAAAGAGTTTATTAATATTATTATTATTATTATTATTATTATTATTATTATTATTATTATTATTATTATTATTATTATTATTATTATTATTATTATTATTATTATTATTATTATTATTATTATTATTATTATTATTATTATTATTATTATTATTATTATTATTATTATTATTATTATTATTATTATTATTATTATTATTATTATTATTATTATTATTATTATTATTATTATTATTATTATTATTATTATTATTATTATTATTATTATTATTATTATTATTATTATTATTATTATTATTATTATTATTATTATTATTATTATTATTATTATTATTATTATTATTATTATTATTATTATTATTATTATTATTATTATTATTATTATTATTATTATTATTATTATTATTATTATTATTATTAATAAAACACAAAAACCAAACAACCACTTAAAACCAAATAAGTTTAGTTTTTATTGATTATAAACTATGTTAATCATAAAAGAGTATCAACTTTATGGTTAAGAGGAAAATAAAGAAACCTTGAATAGAAGGACACATCTACACAACAATTATATACCGGAACACAAAATTAGTTTTACAGTCATGCACCTCGCGCTTGCCCTAAAAGTACACCATACCATCAGACATCAATCGCTCGCCAACAATAGCAATAAAATGATATACTCGTATTTTGAATTACTCCGTTCAACTTAAACCACGCGAAACAACGACAGATCATTATTTTAAGTTAGTTCGTCCCTCTCTGTTCCATTGTAGTAAGGGATAGACTATATAGCGCTTGCTGAAAGTTACCAAAACGATTTCTACATATTTTAAAAAAGGAACTATTTATTTCCTAAAAAGTATATTTGGGTTATAAAAAGAGGGTTCATTTTTAGTTTATTTTTTGTGATAATTAGATAATCTTGTAGGAATGAAAAATCCTCTATATAAAAAATATTTTATTTAATACATATTTCAAAGGTTAAACGGTATTTTGTTACCGGTAAAAATATCGAATAGGCGCAAAAATAAAATATGTTGTCAAAAAACGACCTCTTTTAGGGATTTTAGGATTCTTTCTGTGATCACCCGCATATATTAAAAAAAAATTGTATTGAATGATTTTGCTCAGTGTAAAGTCAAGTTTTTGAGATATTTAGGTTTTTCTCTAAATGTAGATCATAATTCAAGACGCTTACTTAACGAACATACAGGGTGGCCCTTTAGTGCGGCAAAGTACAATAGCTCCGTTACTATTTCAAATACATTAAAAATATTAATAGAAAAGTTGAAGGGCAGTAAGTGACTTATAACGTTAAATTATTTTTAACTCTATAGGGTGGCTCAAAAAAGCGGAACAAGAAAAAATGTACTTTTTTCAAATGGAACACCCTGTATATTTTTAGATTTTTAAATTCCACATAAAATTACAATTATTTTTTATTAAATACATTATTAGTCTATACTTTATAGTTTCCGAGATATTCACTCTCGAAAAGTGACATTTTTGAACTTTGACAGCTTCTAACTTTCTAACAGTACGTCTTAGAGCAAAACGGCTTACATGTCCCTATCTTCAATTTTTATTATCTTCCCAAAAAAATCAACTTCCAGTTAAACCGGAACAACTATATTTCCTGCTTTCGAGTAACATCCTGTTTAACCGGAAGCTGATTTTTTTGGAAAGATAATAAAAATTGAAGATATGGACATGTAAGCCGTTTTGCTCTAAGACGTACTGTTAGAAAGTTAGAAGCTATCAAAGTTCAAAAATGTCACTTTTCAAGAGTCAATATCTCGGAAACTATAAAGTATAGACTAATAATGTATTTAATAAAAAATAATTATAATTTTATGTGGAATTTACAAATGAAAAATATACAGGGTGTTCCATTTGAAAAAAGTACATTTTTTATTGTTCCGCTTTTTTGAGCCACCCTATAGAGTTAAAAATAATTTTACATTATAAGTCACTTACTGCCCTTCAACTTTTGTATTAATATTTTTAATGTATTTGAAATAGTAACGGAGCTATTGTACTTTGCCACACTAAGGGGCCACCCTGTATTTGAGGTGGTTGTTTAAAATTGTATTGATACTTTAGCAAAAATATCAGATTTTATTCTCTTCAAAAAAGTCTAAAGGGTGTCTGAAATGTACTTTTGAATTTTTAACTTTCTTATTTTAAATGAAACAGAAACACCCTGTATTTATTATCGTAATTTGATTTTAATTCTAATAGCCTTTTGTATAATTTATCTAATTATAGCTACTATTTTTTATATTTTACCAGTCAGTCAAAATAAATCATTTACAATCTATGCCAACCCTGTCACTGCTAAACGTAGACCATCAGTTCGACCCAGTTAATACAATGGGGGATGCAGCGGTCCTCAGCCCCTTGAGATGCGAGCACTTAATTGATCCCTGATGATTGGGGCGGGTGCGAAACGTCGACGTTTAAGTCGATAACGCCCTCGTCATGCATTCACCCACGAGTATTTAGTTACAAAGCTTCTCTCGAGTGCAGAACGGATCGTTCATCGATCGGTTTATAATCCTTTAATTTGTGCAACCGAAAGGATCGCCTATCTATTTTAAAGATTGGCTTAATCGATTCGTCTATTAGCGTTTCAATTGGTCAATAGATTTTATAGATAAAATTCGTATTTTGGAACGATGTCGCTATTTTCAAAGTTAATACTTATTTTGGGTTTTATATCTAGAGGGTTATCGTAAACTATCGGATCAGCCCTTGGATCAGCCTTTCATATAGAATCGCTCGTAAAATTAATTTTTTTTACACAAATGCATTTTTTTTAATTCTAGGTGTACCTATCAACTTTATATTTTTTAATAAAACATATTGTATATTTTTACATTTTTACATTCTACAATCAATTCTAGATATTTTTCATAACCTATAATAATAGGCTATATGTATCTATCTGCAACCATGTTACTAGTCATTGTTTTATTCCAATCAGAGTCACAAAAGCACAAACACAATTCATTAATTTACACAAAAACGAGAAATCCGTAAATATTTAATACCCACAATAAACAACAAGGAATCCACAGAGGAAACTCAAAACACAACAACAAAAATGAAGCCGAGCCGGTTCTGGAGTGAATTTTGAGCCTGTCTATAAAGAAGGACAGGCCGATAACAAGAGGTTTGTGCGCATGCCCAATTCTGCTGGGAGAGAAGGCATTGGACCGGTAAGCCATGCGCCCGGACGTATTTTTTTACCCATAAATCGTAACTTTTGTTTGCGCAGGAGATAAGCTGTACCTATCTAAAGGTAAATGTATATGTTAATATATCGTAAGTGCGCCAGCCGTTGTATTATTTTGTTATGCCCAAATAGTGGTAAAATACCGGGTATTTCGTATTTTCAGTAGGATGGTGTGGTGATGTATCTTTATTTTATTAGGATCAATTTAAACACATCTACTAGGCCTAGGCTACACAAATAAGGTATGAAAATAAAGATAAACCCACACCAGGACAGATTATCCCGAAGCATGATTTGGTATACTTTATTTGCAGCCCTGCAATCTAATTAGGTGCGCCTATTTTTCGAGCAATATATTGCTTCAACAAGTTTAAAAGACACTTTTCTCTATACTTATTATATAAAAGATAAAAGTAAATACCCAGGTAGGTTTATATTACTCCACAGGGCACGTTCTCGGGCAAAAACTCTTTCAAATTCTTGAACAAGAAATTGTCCTTGAAAATGTTGTACACGTACCCAAGTTTTTCCCAAATTGTAAAAATCAATACAAATTCTATATACCAACTAATACCTATTCGACTTGAGGTTAGGTACGCGATAACATCGAAAATTGGTTATTTTGCTGGTTTTGTTTGTTTTTATATTCGATTTTATAAGTTTTGACATGACAAATCATTTTTAAACAAATTTTAGAAACAAACCCTTGAAAACAAAATTATATCATCAAAATCTAATAGGAAGAAATTCCATTTTTTTTTTGGCAAGAATTTGGGGCAAACTTTAGCTATTTACCCGTAAAAATAAATTAAAGGTCAACTTTTACAATTTCTTGAGCAAGAACTTAAATTTTAAAGCCCAGACCTGTCTATTTTCCCATTCGTCAAATGATAATGTTGCAGTGCGCATGTCTAATCGTGTGTAGCTTTGTTTACATGCGCGAGGCCATAAATTTGCCACGTTCGTGATTATTGTTTGCTTATCTAAAGGTAAATATCTATGCATGTATAACTTTTGAAACAAAATAGATAAAACACAAATTATGAAAAATGATTTTATAATATTAAGTTGAAAGTATCCTCCACCAACTGTTTTGCAGTCGATCAAAAAATCTAAAAAATCCTATAATAATAATAATAATAATAATAATAATAATAATAATAATAATAATAATAATAATAATAATAATAATAATAATAATAATAATAATAATAATAATAATAATAATAATAATAATAATAATAATAATAATAATAATAATAATAATAATATCGTTTATTTCTCCAATTGAAAGGTAATACAGGGCACTACAATAATTGGAAAAAACGTCAGACAAATGAAGTAAATACAAGAAAAATTCACTAAGACTATAACAGTTTTTTTGAAACAGCAGCTTTTAAGGTCTACTCTTAAAAACATTGATATTAGGTGCCACTTTTATGCTATTATCTAGGACATTATAAAATCTAAAACAGTTAAAATAAAAGCTCTTCTGGTAAGTATAGCTGTGCGATGAGGTGGTGGCATCAATCTAAAGTGACCTCTAGTAGGTATTATAATTATGATTAAGTCGACAACCCTCAAACGTGTGCAACAAACATATGAGCAAACTTCAAGTATATATATGTTGAAAACTGTAAGAATTTTATTCTACTGCCTAAAAGCCAGTTTACAGGTTTCCCGACGTTGAAGCCCACACAATATTCTAATCGCAAACTTTTGAAGCAGAAAAACCCTGTTTATCTGACTACTATTACCCCAGTACAATATACCGTATCTAAGGTGGCTATGACAATTAGAAAAATATAGTGACATAAGAGTAGGCAAGCCACACTGCCCAGACAAAAAATGTAGTCCGTAGCAGGTACTGCGTAATCTTGAGCATAAGTTGTCAACATGGAATCCCCATTTAAGCTTATAATCAATCCCCACCCCTAACATCTTGGTACTTTCCTGACACCCAAGTTCGTCCAGAGATCCCTCAAACACTTAAAATCACTTTCGGTGTTTCGTCTTGCTAATGTGAAGCAAAGCAATACCGTTTTTTCTTTATTCATTTTTAGAAAATTCTTATCAGCCCACAGCCACAGCCCAATAATATAGCTTACCAACACTTCTTTGCACAAGGTGAAGCTATATTTCCCCTAATATTGGTACATCAAAAATTACATTTGTACAAAAAAAAAGCGAAATTTTGAAACGCCATACCAAAATAAGCTTTAGTTTAATTTTGCTTATAATCTCAACGTATGGAATATAAATTTAAAAAAAATGTAATAATTGCATATAGAGAACTAACGAAATGACATGGAAGTTACTTCTGGTTTCTAAATAAAGCAGTTTCTAAACGTAGCGTAATAAAAATAAAATAGAAGATAGGTAAATGGCCGTTGAAATTACTTGGTAGTCGCGACTGTACCTTTTATTTCCATGTTGAATGCTATTAAGTTACAATGATACCACACAGATTCACTTATATTAATCTGTTTTATCAAAGGAATGTTAAAAGGCTTTAAATGGACTCTAATGCAAGTAAGAATTTACCACAGTGTCGTACATTATGAATTCTTGGAATAGTTTGAGTATCAAGGTGTAACGAAGAAAATTCCTACAAATAGTATTTAATAGAGTACAATAATTAACCAAAATATCATCAATATCGTTGCTGTCTTTTTCAATGTACCTACTACAAGCTTATTTTAACTTCTATATAAAACATATAATATATGGTTAAACCGTTAAATCTAGTAATTTTTATAGTAATATAGAAAACTTTTTTATGCGTTTTTTTTGCAAATCTGTTTTTGGCATTAGGTTCTGCATGAGCCAAAACAAAACAGAAGCAAGATAGAGATACGAAAAAAGTTATAAGAAAATATTGCTTCTCATCATATTTTGAGTCTATACTCAAACTTTTCTTTAAAAACTTATATATAATTTATTTTTTTATTTTTTTGGAAATTCAACTAATTGTCACTTTTTTTTACTCTTTTGGTCAGTTTATTTAAAATACTTATTTTGAATCAGGCTGACTGCATTTTAAAATTTAGTTATCGCATAAACCCATGCATTTCATACCAAAAAATACTTTTCTTCAAAAATTTTGGGGCGCCTCTGGACTATTTTTGTCTTGTTTGCCTAGGGCAAATTTAAATTTAAACAAAACTATGTACTAGTTAAAAGCTATTAGGTATGTATTGAAAGAAAAAAATACAATTTTTTTTCTTTTTAAATTTAAATTTGCCCTAGGCAAACAAGACAAAAATAGTCCAGAGGCGCCTTAAAATTTTCGAAGAAAAATTTTTTTTTTTGCTATAAAATGGGTTTATGCGATAACTAAATTTTAAAATGCAGTTAGTCTGATTTCCAATAAGTATTTTAAATAAACTGACACAAAAAAGTAAGAAAAAGTAATAGTCCTTTAATGATAATAGTAATTTACGATGAAATACAATCTCATAAAATCTTATAAATACCGAATAAAATTACGCCTTTATATACCCACATAAAACTTTATAAAAAATCTCATAACCCTGCATGCTTACATCCAACTAAATATGTTCTGACGAAACCTCAAGAAAAATCCACATAAAATTGATTTTCGTATGAACTCTAATAAATGATTAGGAAAACCGAATGCGGTTTCAATTGGCAACCTTATTAAATTTCTTGCATAGATACTTAATTATATTATCTAAGAGAATTTACGAGTTTTTTTCGGCAGGGCTAATAAGGCACAAGCGTCTAGAGTCTGGCTGTGAACTTTTCAACCGCCCAATCAACGTTCGCAATAAAGCGCGGGAAACTTCAAAATAAATGTGTTCGAATGCGCACATAAATCATTTTATTATTTTATTTCCTATTAAATTGAGGCGAAAAAATTGATGAAATAAAATAATAAACTAAACGAATTTACCTTAATTTTCGCAGACGAAAAATAGTGAATATGGAAATATTTCCTGATGCGGAGGTTTTTTTGAAGAGGTAGTTTAGAGTTTAAATTGAAACAATTCATACTCACATAAAATGTCACCGTAACATGTAAAGTTTGCCAGTAGTGTATAAAATCAGTGATAATAAAAATGCAAATTATGTTAACCAAATTATTTCAAGCATAAGACCTATATAAGCTTGTGTATATGTCAATTTGACGTCGTCGCCCAGCCTGCAACTATAGAGCTCTGCGGCATGGAACATCTAAATCTGGCCAGATTTACTTGACCACTTGATAATACTACAATGTTATCTTGCAAGCAGTCATGCTATATTCAACAGCTTAATGAATTAACTACTCTAGTTTCCGTTAGTTTGTCTTCGGCTAAGGAAGGTAAGGAGTAATTCCTGTAGTAAATAGTTTCCTTTGATAGCAAAATGGAAAATACAGTTCCCCATTTTAAAGAGTTTCATCCGTATTTCTTAGATATAAAAAAAATGCTACTTGTTCAGTCCTCGTTGGAAGACCCTGTACACCTCATCTCCCCCCCTCCCCCAAACACATAAATCCGCGCTTGACTTAATACCTCATTTAGGATTTTCTTGCCCCCCCCCCCCCCTCCCCTCAAGATCAAATTCTGAGTTCGCCCCTCTATTTATCTCTATTAATATAGTAGCTTAGATACTTACTGAAATTATAAATGAACTAAAAAATATTGCATATTACTTATTATTGTCCTTTTATAAGCCAAATATTAAATTTTTATTTTAAATCGGTAACCAGTAAGCCTTCAATAATAATCCTGTTGAAAATGGCTACTGTGAGTGGGTATATAATTTCATTGTCTGGTCGTTATCGCGTGACAACAGCTTGTGTCGCCAGGCAACCCAAATAAAAAACAATACGAAATATAACCCTTTTAGTACCGCATTTAGCCAATATAAATAAGTCCATTACAATCTGAAGATAACTTAAAGTAAGGACCTATGCGTTAAAATACCTTGAAAATGCCGGAACAAAAATTAAACCCTTTTTACAAAGATATCTGGTTTAATTTATTGGATATTTTAGAAAAGGGTTTTAATTTTACAATTTTCACCATGCAGCTGCATTTAAAAAAGTCTAATTAGTTAATGAAGTAAGATGTCCATTCTTTTAAGTATAGCAATCCATTTTATTAGGTAAATGTGTTGGCTCACCAACCTATGTGGTGCTGCACCGCGAGACCCTCAAATATTAGGTTCCCTATTAATTTTACGTAAAAATTGTATTTGACCTTTTTGAAGATCCTTGTATGATGGACTGGCACACCAAATTTCACTATTTTTTAATAAGGCAATTAAAAGTTATTCAGAAAAAACTATTCGTAAAATTAAAAAAAAATTGAATACGACTGTATTATACAGGATGTTATTTAAGTATGTGGTCAAACTCCAAGGGGAGCTTCTTTAAGTGATTTTAAGAAGAAAAGTTCATGTAAACATGGGTCCGAAAATGCATAGTTTTTACGATACAGGGTGTCAAACTTTTAAAGAAAAATTGAATGTTCGTAAATATCTCAATACTCTTTTCTTCGATTTTGTTGAAATTTGGCAATTCCGTTTGTAATAACAAGGGGATAATTCAGCCTTAATTAGATTAACATTATTAAGTGCAGTGGCGTCCCGGAAGAGAGTCCAACTAATATTTTTGACAAAAAAATTGCGCGCCACTGACTTTTTTTAAAATTATGTATTTTTCTCGAATTAAACAATTACAAATACAACTATTCTATTACCTGAGTTTTTTCCATATCTTGCGTTATTTTCGAGAAAAAAAATAAAAACTAAGGGAACTGGTCCGCTACGTAATTTTTTTTTTTTTTTCAGTGAAGCCTAACATTGCTTCTCTTTAAAAAGTATGTATATGACGATGGAATCTTATTTTAATATTAAAAAAGAAAAAAAAAATCAAAATTGTACCAAGGGTCCAGTTGCCCCAAGAAAAAGGGGTAACTGAACCATCGATCTATTTTTATATATGTTGTTGCTTTATTATAAATCTGGATATCTGGGCCATTTAATGGACAAATAAAGAAAGTATAAAAAATACCAAACATTAGCTAGAATAATGTTTTCTGCTATTAACTGGCACTGTAATGAAGGTAGGTGTTGCTTGAGAGAGAAAAAAAGAGCACCCTGTAAAGAAATTAAGAACATTTATTAAGCAATTAACAAATTTATTACTTATGTGGTACTTTATTACCAAAATAGCATTAACGATAACGAAAAAAAAAATAAAAAACCTAAAAAAGCACCCATTAAAAAGGGGTAAAAAACAAAAATGCATTTTTAACATTATTTCATATATAACTGTAAAAATTTAACATACATTCTAAAGATCACTGCTAAAGCCAATGATGTCTTTATAACGCGCTGAGCTACTTTTAATTGGCTTGAACAACTTACGAATAATATATCTATTAGCAATTAACGATTCTTCATCTGTTTCCAAGAATTTTAATGTTTGGAGGTGTCGTTTAAAAAAATCTTTCAACGCATCCATCATTTTCTTTTAAAATAATTTTAGCCTCATAAAGCCTGAAAACTGCAGTTTTCCATAAACTTTAACTACGCAGAAGTCACCTATATTAAAACATATATCGTCTGTAGGCTCTTCATCTTCTGAAGACCAAAACTTCGAATCATTGTCGCTTTCTTGAAGTGCAAGAGGGGTGTCTGGACCCAGTGGTCCAAATACCCCAAGCGTATGGCCCAGATACCCCATGCATATGCAGAATTATTATGGTGTAACTGGGCCATACTTTCCACGTTTGTATCCTTGTAAATTATTAAGTATTTAGAAACGTAATTTCTTGAAATAAAGTGTAAATATTACCCCAAAAATAAAATATATTTTATACTGCTGCTTACCTGTACACAGATGTGCTTAAAAAACACACTTGTTACAGCACGATGTTTAAAGATTCTTATGGACGAAACTTCTTGTTGCTATAAAGTAGTGATGGGATAACTCGAGTGAAAAATAACCGATCACTCGGTTTTTCCAATCACTTGAATAATTCGATTATCTTCGGAAATAATTCGAGTGACGAACATAATGGTTTTTGATAGTGATGGGATCACTCGAGTTAAAAAATAAGCGATCACTCATTGCGGCTACACAAAGTAGTTACTTACACTACGGAACTGGCGACCTTTTTTTTTTTTTTTTTAGAAGTCTAAAAATATATGTGGTTGTTATTGAAGTGATTAAAAAAAACAGTTTTTTACTACTTTGGCGGCCTTTTTTTTTTAATTGCCCCTAATATAGCATTTGAGTGAACAATCGATTATCATTCGGTTTTTTAAATCACTCGAATACTCAGTAGTCGATTATTAAAATAACAACTTACATTATCAAATCGAAAAAAAAAACCAACAAGAGCAACAAAAGGCGAAGTTGAGGCAGAACTTCCTAGCTTCCTAGGTTCTCATTAGTGTTGGGATCACTCGAGTGAAAAATAACCTATCACTCGGTTTTTTTAATCACTAGAATAACTCGGTTATCATCGGTAATTATTCGAATAACGAAAATTCGGTTTTTATTTTCCAACGACCCGCATGCCATTCATACCAATCACTCATTGCGGCTAGATAAACTAGTTTCTACGGAACTGGCGACCTTTTTTTTTTAAAGTCCAAATATCTGGGCAGCGTATTAGGTTAATGTATATCGGTTTTTTACTAATTCCCGTCTTTTTTTTTTTTTAGAAGTAAGCAGTGTTGTTCGACGAACTACCTCCCATATATTCCCATTATATAGATTTCGAGTGAAAAACCGGTTTTTATTCGATTTTTAAAATCACTTGAAAACTCGATAGTCGGTTTTTAAAATAACTCGGTTATTCCCATCACTAGTTCTAATCTAACTGAAATTGGCAATGGCAATATACTGGTTATACTACTTATACAGTGAGCTAAAAAAGGTTGGAATAAATTCGTTTAAAATTCAGGTGATTATTTTCTGGAAAAACGCTTGGACACGTCGATTATTATTTTTAATTGCGAATTTTTTGACATAAGAAATGTGTATACAGGTTGTCTCAAGAAGAACATATACCGTCAACATTGATTTTTTTTTATTAGAACACCTCGTAGAACACCCTATATATTATATAATTTTTAAATTCTACGATACATTCTGAACACTTTTTGTATAACATACCATATCTCCAAAATCAACGGTTTTCGATATATTGGCATTTTAATATTTTTCCGAAAAAATGCTGAGATCCGTGGATTTTTAGTTTTAATTGCGCATTTCTTTATTATTATTTTAACCTGTTGCTAAATTAATTTATTTTGACACAGACATTTACTTCTTGTCAAAAATTCTTCAAATTGTGTAGATCTATCTAACGGTGCATGAGCACTTGGATATAGTCTTTTCTGGCCAGTGGATTGGTCGACGGGGTCCAATAGAATGGCCGGCAAGGTCACCAGATTTGACCCCGCTAGATTTTTTTTTCTGTGGGGCTATTTAAAATCTAAAGTATACTTCAACAGACCTAACAAGATAAATTGATGAACTTAAAGCTCGAATAAGGCACGAGGTTAGATTAATAGAGCCCTGGGTAATCCATAACGTTTTGGAAGAATTCAAAGATCGACTTGCATATTGCCAGGAAATTGGTGGCGGTCAATTTCAATATTTATTAAAAAATTTAATATAGTCTATGTAAATATTATACAGTGAGGACCTAAAGTCCGTCCCCCCCCCCTCTAACTTCTAAACCGTTTGGTATATTTTAATGAAATTTTGAACGATAATATTTGAGCAAGTCTTGTACTTTTTGACATACCAATGACAGCTTTAAATGTCATGACAGCTGGGTCCGCTTTTGGAATATTTTTTTAAATGGAACACCCTGTATATTTTTACATTTTTAAATTCCACATAAAATTATAATTATTTTTTATTAAATGCATTATTAGTCTATACTTCATAGTTTCCGAGATATTGACTCTCGAAAAGTGACATTTTTGAACTTTGACAGCTTATAACCTTCTAACAGTACGTCTTAGAGCAAAACGGCTTACATGTCCCTATCTTCAATTTTTATTATCTTCCCCAAAAAATCAACTTCCAGTTAAACCGGAACAATTATATTTCCTGCTTTCGAGTTACACCCCGTTTAACCGGAAGTTGATTTTTTTGGGAAGATAATAAAAATTGAAGATAGGGACATGTAAGCCGTTTTGCTCTAAGACGTACTGTTAGAAGGTTATAAGCTGTCAAAGTTCAAAAATGTCACTTTTCGAGAGTCAATATCTCGGACACTATGAAGTATATAGACTAATAATGCATTTAATAAAAAATAATTATAGTTTTATGTGGAATTTAAAAATGTAAAAATATACTGGGTGTTTTATTTAAAAAAATATTCCAAAAGCGGACCCAGCTGTCATCTTGACATTTAAAGCTGTCATTGGTACCTATGTCAAAAAGTGCAAGACTTGCTCAAATAATAGTTGCTTATTATTTGACCACTTGTCTTGGCTGAGCTGACCTAAACTGACTACCAGTGGCGTAGATAGCTTTTCATTCTGGGGGGGGGTCTCGGGCTACTTCCCCGCTGGAGGCGCACCGCCGGAGGCGAAAAATTTTTGGGGTGCCACGCCCTAAAATTTTGTTTTGAGCTCTCAAAAATGTAGCTTTAAAGTATCAATTCAACAAAGTTTTCCCTGTTATTTTGAAATGGATAGATTTTTTTAAAAATATACCTATAAGTAAAATTTCAACGAAAGCTTCCAATATTTTCTTTTTGTACACCTGTTTACTAACTTAAGAAAAATGAGAAACGTCTGTTTTGGCAAAACTGATGTAATTAGATAAACTTTGCATCAAACATTACATACTGATCAATAACAATTTCAGTTTTTGAAGCAAAATAAATAATAGGAAACAAAAATTTTACACAAAATTGCATTAAGATTACAAATTAAGTAAAGGCAAATGGTTTTACATCGATGTATAAAAGTTAATCTACGAGGGTTGATCAAAATTTTCAAGAACCTGGCAAAAAATAAAAATTGTATTAGACTGTCAAAATTTCGTACAGAGACTAAAAATGCCTAAATAAACAACTTTCTCAAATAAAGTTTTTCGATATTTTGATAAATAATGGCATTTTTGAACCTGTTTTATTAAAAATGTCAAATTTGACAGGTAACGCAAGTCGTGCAGCTGCTTCAGTATACGTCATTTTTGGTTTTTAGGTAAGCAAAAACTAACTGCTTTTTCAATTTTTACCTATACCTAATAATAAAAAAAAATCCCATTTGATTCGAACTTTCTTGCGGACACTGTATAACGTAACGCGAGCGTTTTGACGTTTTTATTTTGATAAGCACTAATGGAATTAAAAGGAGATAATTTTCTTTTTTTCAACAATCCTTTTTCTGTGTGGCTTTGAATATGTTGATTGTTAATTGTTTAACTTACGTATCGTGATATTGTCTTACTATCTCTGGGGGGGGTCCAGACCCCCTGGACCCCCCCCATATCTACGCCACTGCTGACTACCTTGCCGTTTTATTTGACCAAGTAAGTCAGATTATCTCAGTCAAATTTCCTCCCCCCTTACCTACGCTAAGGTTACCGGATTTGTGACTGAGATCATTCCTTTTGGCTGATTTATGTATCAACACTGTCAACTTGTCAATGGTTGTTTTATTTGCAATTTAGTCAAGAAATTTCTTTTAGTTAGCTCAGCCAAGACAACTGGTCAAATAATAAGCAACTATTATCGTTTAAAATTTCATTAAAATATACCGAACGGTTTAGAAGTTAGAGGGGGGGGGGGGGGGGGCGGACTTTAGGTCCTCACTGTATACTAAATAGATGTAAAGAGTTTATTTTTAATTGTAGTTTTCGTACCAGAAAAAATGTCAATATATCAAAAACCGTTAAGTGTTCAGAATGTATCGTAGAATTTAAAAATAATATAAATATACAGGGTGTTCTATTTAAAAAATCAATGTTGACGGTATATGTTCTTCTTGAGACAACCTGTATACACAATTTATGTCAAAAAATTGGCAATTAAAAATATATATAATAATATAATATATATAATAATCGACGTGTCCAAGCCTTTTTCCTGAATTTTAAACGAATTTATTCCAACCTTTTTAAGCTTACTGTATGTGGGCCACTCTCCACTCTGATTCTGAAAAAAACATATCTGCCAATGTCATTTAAGGGCCGCTATCTTCATCCTCGGTTAAAACTCGGTTATTTTTATTGCTTAGTTAAACTTGTTTTGTGACACATAAAGCATGTTATAAACATCAAATGTCAAGTTTAACCGAGGAATTAAAATAACCGAGCTTTAACCGTTGATGAAAATACCGGCCCTAAGTCAGTAAGGTTGCTCTGATGGTTAGCTAATTATTTTTGTTCCACCCACATGTATTAATACGTTCGTGGGTCCACCCCTGACGACATTTTTAAAATCAGTGGCACGGGGTTCAAGGTTCAACGATTCAACTAAATAATTTGAAGTTAGTTTTGCTCGTCAAATTATGACAAATTGCATTGACGTCCGTTTGTTTATTAATTTAATATTTTGAGGTTATTTTTATGTAACTAATTGCTAATTAAATTATTTAAAGGCTTATATAATATACACCTTTAGTCTAAAATAAACAATGAAGCCAATATTTGTCATTAGAGTTTCTATGTTGGGCCAGCCATAGCACCTCCAAATATAGATACTATTTTTAATTTTCTGCATATAATAGATATTTACTAAAGTAAATATTTACTGTGAAACATAGTCCTCTACCTCTCACCCCCCATCAACCCCGCTAATAGGTACACTTGGCGAGGACTGCGAAATCCGAGAGATTACCCAGGAGTCCCAGGACCTTGTGAGAATTCATTCATACTTCATACATCATAGAGGGCCATGATGTGAAGTATAAAGTCACAGTATTAATTTCTGCGCTGTGCCGCCATCTATTGTCGTGCCTCTGAAGTATATCGCAAAAGTCGTGCGTATGTAGAACCACAGAAAAAAAAAGGGTTTATGGAGAACTAGTTCTCCATAGTCGTGCGGAATTAAAATGTGGGCATAAAAGATGGTTTTATTTAATTTTAGAATGTGATCTCTGGCTACAGGTTCCTGTAACAGCACACAAAAGAGTTGCAGACTGGGAGAGAAAAATAGAACTAAAGTGGTGCAAAAAATTATCTGTCAAAATTGGTTTGTTCGTGTCCTGTCCTGTGTTCCCTAAAATAATAATTTACCATACGTTTTTTTGTTTTCCTTCCTTCGTCAATATCTTTTGTTTTATAAAATAAAATATAACCCTCCTCAAATTCCTGCAGGAACAAGGCTATCGTGATCCTACACAGTCCAAAAAAAGTGAAGAAGTGCGGGCACTACACTTGTATCATCATGGTTTCTTGTGATTATTTTTAAGAAAATAAGAAAAACCTATTTAAAAACTATTAAGCATGGTTGTTTCTTTAATTGTATAAATATTTCGACCCAGAAAACCAATGGAGTCTATTCGAAAGTGGTTGTATAAACCAAAGGTAAGTCTTTTATTTCTTTAAATAATTTTTCAGGACAGTAAATTTTCTCCAACTGATAAGAAATTTTTATTTAAAATGACCTTTATTACAAGAAATCAATATTATTTTTGATATATTTGTGTTTATTCAACAAAAATATAAAATTAAGCTGCAAGCGTGCAGTTTAAAAACTAGGGCAAGTTGCAAATCGAGACCATGTTGGCAGAAGTTTCACTTTCTAAATTCATGACGATTTTGTTGTTTCATTTATTGGGTGTGTTTATAAAAGGATATGATACTAAATTAAGGATTAAAAATAAAGTTGTGTGTTAGTTTTTAACCTCAATAGACAAAAAGGATTGCGGTTGGTCTACTTGCCAGGTTTCAGAACCTTTCCTGAAGTACTCCTACTACTCTAACCTCAACATGAGGAAAATCACTATGTAAAACACCATAATGTAAATAAATATGGTACTATAGTACTTGTACTTTAAGCTAACTGTGTAGTTTATAGATAACTTTAATTTTAATCGTAATAAGGTTTTTAAGTATTCTTGGTGTGGTTAGGAACTCAGATTACTTACTCAAAAAAGTAGAGATGATAATAATTATAGTTTGTATTGCTTCGATATGACATCAATAATGCACCCGGATGTCCATACTATCCTCAATACTACCAATTTCTGGAAAATTCACTATTTAAATTTTTATGATTATTAATAGACAGTTTTCTTAAATTTGAAACTATGTTTAAAGAGGTTTAAAAGATTGACTAAACGTTTCTTAATTAACTTAGGTACTACCTACATTCTGTTTGCATTTTTTTATAATCAATCAGTGTTTAGTGATCATTTTATTGAGTATGTTAAGTTTGTTTTAAAGGTTGTTTTTTTGTCCTTAAGCTGTTCCTTACCTCCATATATACATTATATGGTTCACAGCCCTGTTCAAGAAAATTTAGGTTCAAAGTAGGTATCAAAGGGCCGTGATAAATCAAAGAACATTCTGACAACCACCTTGGTATCTTTAATGATTACTATACCTGGTGTTTCAGGAGGAACGCTTACCCCCCTATAAATGTTATTGTTTAAATTATAGGAATTCCCTGTATATTTTTGGCTATATCGATTTAGAACACCATTCCAAATTCAACGACACCCCCATACGCTCCTTTTTGATACTTAAAACAATCTTTATTTTTTTTTGTTACAGAGTGATAGTAATGATACAGATATGATAAGAAACTGTTTTATTTCTAAACTGATTTTAACTTTACAGAGAAATAAAATGTAAAATACATGTTTCAACTAAATATGGAAACTACTAACTACTTCACTAATTTTTTTGGTAACTACAACAACCTTTTGTTTCTTACGGAAGTGATGACAACTCATAAAAAACAAAAAGACCAAACCAACTAAAAAAAGGTGTACCAACATAGAACTATTTTGATTGTTACAATCACACCCACACTCAATCAAAATTTTCCTATCTTTATTTTAATATAACATAGAACTTCGTAATTTTTCAAATGTCACCTTGTTTAAAGGTTTGGTTAATATGTCTGCAATTTGTTCACTACTAGCAACATACTTTAATTCTATGATACCTTCCTTAATTTTGTCTTTTACAAAATGATACTTTATATCTAAATGTTTAATTCTTTTCAACTGCTCATGAGAGCTTAAAGAACGAATTGCAGATTGATTATCTTCATAAACAACAACTTTGAGCTCGTTTACCAATTTTAGCTCCAATAACAAATTTCGTAACCAGCAAGCTTCACTAATACAAAAGCTCAAAGCTATTATTTCAGCTTCTGTAGTTGAAATGGCGACAGTACTTTGTTTCTTTGAATTCCACGATACAATATTATCAAACACATAAAGGCAAAAACCACTTGTAGATTTTCGATCAGTAGTATCGCCACCCCAGTCTGCATCGGCAAAGCCTGAAATAATACTATTACCTTTATTTTGATAAACCAACTTGAGCTCGAGTGTGCTTTTAATATATCTTAATACTCTTTTTAATGAAGTTATTAATTTTTCACTAGCACAATTTTGATATCTTGACAGCACACTGATGCTCGAGCACAAGTCTGGCCTAGTTCCTAGCATAGCATACATAATACAGCCGATTATTTGTCTACACTGATTTTCAATATCAAAACTCTCAGATTTATCACATTTCAACATATCATAATCAAAAGCACTGTCCATTGGTGTGTTAACAGGTTTACAATCAAACATACCAAATTTAATAAGAACATTTTCCAAATATTGCTTTTGACTTAATACGATAGTAGCATTTTTTATATCGTGTTCTACAGAGATACCTAGAAAATAGCTTAGCAAGCCTAAATCTTTCATTTTAAAACATTTACTCAAATTTAACTTTAGGTTTTCAATTTCTTTTATGCTGGAACCACTAATCAAAATATCATCAACAAAAATAATAACATATATAATTACATCATTTGTAATTTTTATATATAAACAATAGTCACATTTATTTTTGTAAAAACCTTCGCTTGTCATAAAGTTGTCAAATTTTTGGTACCAATACAATGGTGCCTTTTTTAATCCATAAATGGCTTTAATTAATTTACATACCTTACCATTTGTGTTACAATCTTTTGGCAAGTACATATACAAATTTTCTTGCATTTCACCGTGCAGGAAAGCATTACAAACATCCATTTGAAAAATAGTCCAACCTTTTTGAACACACAAAGCTAAAAAAACCCTTACAGTTGTTAATCTAACTACAGGACTATAAACATCCTCAAGAACGCTTTGTTTAAATCCCCTTGCTACTAACCTACATTTAAACTTGCTTATCTCACCTTCTTTGTCCTTTTTAATTTTAAAAACCCATTTGCTGTCTATTATTTCACATTTTTCTGGCTTTTCTACTAACCTCCAGGTGTCATTTTCTATTAATGCCCTCATTTCTTCGTCAATCGCTTCCTTCCATTTACTTGCATACTTACTTTCCATGGCCTCGTCATATGTGGTGGGTTCATCAGCATCTAGGCTAAAAAAACTTAAATCGTAATCAGTATGCAAAGTTTGTGGCATTTTTAATACACTTACCAATAAATAAACCCTGCTTACTTTTCATGTCTAATTTTTGTCTTTTCTGTTTAGGAATATATGCCCAAACTTTACTTCCAAAAAATCCTTTTACCATTTTAATGTCAAAAGTTCTATCAAATAACAATTCATAAGGTGTCTTACCTGTGATAGGACTTGTACCAGTTCTATTTAATAAGAAAACAGCAGTATTTACTGCCTCTGCCCAAAATATTTTTGATAACTTACCTTCTGCAAGCATAGCCCTTACTGCCTCTATTATTGTGCGAAATTCTCTTTCGGCCCTACTATTTTGTTGGGGCGTGTACGGCACTGTACACTCATGTTTAATACCATTATTTTTTAATAATTTCTTTACTTGAAAATTCTCAAATTCAGTTCCATTATCACTTCTTATGACCCTGATCTTCTTACCTGTTTGATTTTCAAAGTAAATCAACAAATCCTTCAGTTTTTCATACACCTCAAACTTATTTTTTAAAAAATATACAAACCTATAACTGCTAAAATCATCTTTTAACAAGAAAACATATCTTGAATCATTTAAAGACGGTTCCTCCATAGGACCACATAAATCTACGTGTATTATACCCCCAGGTTCTTTTGCCCTATTTTCGTTTACTTTAAAAGGTTCCCTACACTGCTTTGCCTGTATACAAGAGCTACAAAACTGTTCCGTTTGTTTTACTTCAATGTTATTTTGTTTTAATATATTACTTACATATCTAAAATTTTGATGACCTAAAGCTTTATGCCACCATTTTAAATCTCTGCTGTTTTTTGTAAAATAACAATTTTCCCTCTCTAATTCATTTGATTTTTGATACATGCTAGTGTGTTCAGAAAAATTGGACCTTTTAAACATCATTTTAAAAAGCTTATCAGAACGAATTGCGACCGCTACAGTGATATTTTCCTTGTTTACAAACTGTGCCTTTTCGGCATCTGAAAACAATGACAAACCCTTGTCTAAAGCTTTCCCCTGTGAAAATAAATTTACCTTAAGTTTTGGTACAAAAAGAACATCATATAATGTGACGGAATGAAACTTTTCACCATTAAAAGCTAAAACACTTATATTACCATGTCCTTCAGCTTGCAAAGTTGTACCATCACCTATTTTTATATATTTAGGCACTTTTAGTTTCTCTAGATTTGAAAATATGTGCTCTTCCTTGCACATATGTTGTGAGGCTCCACTGTCCATATACCATTCCAGATTTATTTGAGATTGAATATCATTTGAGACAGCAATAAGCGCAAAATTTCCACCACCAAGATTTGCACTATTTTCCCGATTTCTGTCTCTTTCAATTTTATTTTTCTTCGCATAACAAACTTTTAGTAAGTGACCCCTTTTTTTACAATAGTTGCACTCCATATTTCGACACTGACTTTTCAAATGGCCTAATTTTCCGCAACTAAAACATTTCATTTGATTTTTGTTTACATTTTGGTTTGACGTAAACTTTGACACATGCCTTCCAGCTGGACGTTGAAATGTCATTAGTGCCATTGACTCTTCTTCTTCCTTTTTTAATCTTTCTTCTTCAATCAATAGACGGGCTGTCAAATTATTCAAAGTTTGATTGACGGAACTGACACTGTCCCAAGCTGAACGGAAATGTTTAAATTTTTCAGGAAGCGCCATGATAATTTTGGTGAGAACCATTTTCTCAGGAATGTCCTCCCCCAACTGCATAAGTCTTGCTTGCAAATTTGTCACTTTTGTAATGAAACTATTCACCGTTTCATTTTGGAACTTCAGATTATAGAACTGTTCGTTCAATAAATGTGTACTAATCTCGGATTTTCTTTCAAAGATGCTTTCTAATTTATCCCACATTTTCTTTGCGGAATCACACTGCATTACATGTGAAATAATGGCATCTTCCATTCTACCAACAAGCACTTCTTGCGCACGGGCATCTTTAATTTTCCACTTTGCGATTCTTTCTTGGTTATCGACAGGCATAACTTCATCGCCAGAAATAATTTCAAACAAGCCCTTAGCCAACAAGACCACTTTTACTTGAAATTTCCAAACATTCCAGTTGGAATTATTGAGCTTGTTGATGATCGTTTCCATGTTTCTTTTTCACTATGGCTCACAAAATGAACGCGAAAAAAAACTTCAGATTACTATCAATTTTTTTTAAACTTCCTTGGTGTCTGGGCCCATAACCTTTTGTTACAGAGTGATAGTAATGATACAGATATGATAAGAAACTGTTTTATTTCTAAACTGATTTTAACTTTACAGAGAAATAAAATGTAAAATACATGTTTCAACTAAATATGGAAACTACTAACTACTTCACTAATTTTTTTGGTAACTACAACAACCTTTTGTTTCTTACGGAAGTGATGACAACTCATAAAAAACAAAAAGACCAAACCAACTAAAAAAAAGGTGTACCAACATAGAACTATTTTGATTGTTACAATCACATTTTTTCATCTAGTCTAGATTGCTATGAACTCTCTAAAATGGTTTACTTCTCAAATTCAATTTCAAAGTGTTGTTTTTCAATTTTTGACAAACTTGTAAAAAATACTTTTTCCCAGAGAACTCAATTTTTCAAATAGAAACATAATGACTCTCTCTGGCAAAAAGATAGAGCACTTTTTTTTCCAACAATTTGATATCACACCCTTATGTCAAGTTAAAAAAGGAGAGATAATTTTAATTTATTAAAAATACCAAATCATGACAAAAAATCAACAAGGAGTGCAAACAAACGGTTTTGCATTTATCTAGGTACCCTAAGCATGACGCCATAATGCTAATAAACAAATGAACATAATTACAAAATTTTAAATCTGCCCTCATTGACATTTTAGTTTCACATGACTTAGAAATAATCTAGGTATTTTCGAGGGTATTTTAGAGAGTTCATAGCTATCTAGATAAAAAATAAAAAGAAAAATTATTTAAAGTGCCAAAAAATGATGTATGAGGTGACGTTGAATTTGGAATGGTGTTCTGAAACGATATAGCCAAAAATATGCAGAGTGTTATATTTAAAAACTCGTTTAAAAATATAAAGTTGAGGTCAATTCCGATTAAGCCGGAAGTGACAAAATGGCATCCGTGATATCATAAAATGCAAAATAATATCACATAATAATATGAATACACCAAATTTTATTTCTGTAATTTATACAATAAAAAAGTTATAGGGGTGGGCGTTCCTCCTGAAACATTCGGTATATGAATCTCTGAGGAAGGAGTATTGTACACAAAACGCCACGAATTCTCTTGTTTTCCGACGGATGATACCAAGAATTTGTCATCGATCAGCTGATGTCATAATAATATCCCTAGATTAGTAGTGGACCGTAATGAGCCCAAACACCGAATTATGAATTGTGTTTTTGTTACATTTTATTCCGTTTTAAAAATGTTAAGTGGTTTTGGTGCCTTTCATTTTTACTTTAATTGAATTTTAATTACTCTTGTGTGGCCAGTAAGCACCTACCTACAATTATTATTCATTTGACCGAAAATTTACAGGTTAAAATTTTATTATTCTTTTTTTAGACGTTAAATCATTATGGATCATAATTATTATTATTGTGTGTCTTGCACGTTACTTAGTTGATGTCATTGATCAGTAATAATTTTCATTTCATCTGAACGCCATTTTTGTCGGAAACTTAGTTTTTGAAATTTTCTTCTTAAAATGTCTGTTCGCAAAGGTTAGGTTTCAAAAGTATAATTTTTGCATTATGTAGGTAGCCCTTTTCTGTTTCAGGAAAAATAAGTAGAAATTATTTTTCTCACTTAGGTAGGTACCTACACCCCTGGAACCACGCCATAGTATTAGAAAATATAAAAACTTGTATGTACTGACGTTTAAAAATCAGCTATTCGAATTCAAAGGAATTCAGATTTTTATGAGTATTGTTTCTATCTATTGAATTATCATAGTTAGTTTCATAAAAGCAATATAATTCGACATTATATAGATAGCTAGAAATTGAGAGAAGTTACAACAAAACAAAATTTTCCAAAAAAATTATTATTATCATTGTTTGGCCACAGTAAACGAACCGATGAAACTGTTGCATCAATTGTTTTATAAAGTATCAAAATGTATACTTTTCAAGTCCTGTCCTGGAAGTCATACCAACTTATAAAAACTCGAGAGAACAGAGTATCTGTACCTATCACCAAATCACCTTGAATATAAAAATTAAGTTTTTTAAGTTCTTGTAAGTACCTAAAACTAGTAAATTTTTTTCAAGGGCGTCACGACATTGACTTTAGTCATGGTTAGTTTATTAAGTATAACAAAATAAGATAAGAATACCAGACGACTTGTTAATAATATTAACTCCTATTTTAGACAGGTAAAATTATATTGTTCTTACAATAGACTGAGAGGGTGGACCAGATGGGTGGCCCGACCAGATAAATAACTACATGCAAGATTATTCAAAATATTCGCTATATTTTCCATATTGTTTTCAAAATAATAGAATCGGAACCATTTAACAATTTTATCACAATGTTCATCTCCTCACTCTATTAATTTGTTAGTCATTCTGTTTATTTAAATAAGTTTTTAATCTTGTAAATATTTACTGTAACGCTTTAAGTAGATGAATAATAGCAACAAATTGGTTTAGGTAATAATGTAATAGACATACTAATGAAATTTAATTACACCTAAACAAAATAAGTTACTCGATATTACTAGTAGTTTTAGATTATGATGTCAATGATGGGTAAAGTCAAATTTCTCTTAGAACACGTCACATCGTAGCTAAGTCACCTATCATTTATGGCACCCTGTTAAAGTCTGGTCTATTTTACGTTAGGAGTTAGGATGTTGGCGACAGAGACAGGACTGGGCTAAGTTCTTTTACCATCCACCACCATATTTTAAACTTATACGAGGGTCTAAATGGTTTATTATCATATTGGCATGCAAGAATACAGCGTTAATTTTTATTTACAATTAAAGCACCATGCAATAGATTATAAGTTATGGCATTATTCATTGGTAAAATATAGAATTAGATTTGACACGCACTAAACTTACCAATGGAAAACGCTATGAACAACCCGGACAACAGTCAAGAGTTTCGCCGTCCAAATATTGTAGCTACGAGCCAATCAAGAGTGTGCCTGCGCATGTTTCGCGTTCAATGCTGCATTGCCATATTATAATTTGAAATTAATGAAATTGATCATAATAAAATAAAATAATATATGAAGAACTATCACTACTTCATCATCATCATCATCATCATCACCGGCGCGCAACTGTCCACTGTTGGATAAAGGCCTCTCCTTCTGTTTTCCATGCACCCCTGTCTTTTGCCAGCTGAAACCAGTGTCGTCCCACGTGTTGTTTAATGTCATCAAGCCATCGTTTTTGGGGTCTTCCCCTGCTCCGGTTAGTTTCTCTGGGCCTCCAATGAACGAGTCTTGCAGTCCATCGGTCACAGTCCTGTCTAGCTACATGTCCAACCCACTGCCATTTCATGCGTGCGATGCGCTCGATAATATCTGTTATCCTGGTGCTGTCTCGGATGTCCTCATTTCTTATCCTTTGTCTAAGAGTTACTCCCGCCATTTTTCTCTCCATAGCTCTTTGCGATTTTCTTAATCTGTCGGCGCTTTTTTCTGTCATAGTCGCAGTCTCCAGTCCATAAGTAGCCACGGGCAAAACACAGGCGTCGTACACTTTTTTTTAGACACAGGGATGGTTTGGTTTTTGAAGATGTAATTTAGACGACCGAAAGCGCACCAAGATACTTAGTCCAATTCTTCTTGTTATTTCTGTGGTCTGGTTTTCTTTTCCAAGCTTCAATGATTGTCCAAGGTAGACATAGTGGTCAACATTTTCGATTATCTGATTGTCTATTACTATTCTGTTAGTTTGGGTCATAATTTTTGTTTTGTTCACTACGCAACGGATTTTGAAGCGTTTTTTTTTTAATAGATAGAGTGTTTCAAGAGGAAGGTTTTTATGTATAACTAGCGACCGGCTTCGCACGGGTGCAATTTCCGAAAGTGGCATGCCGGGGACTAATATATCGGGTTTGTATATCGATTTGTATTTATACCAGCGGGTTGCAACGCATGCCGGGTACACGTTAATAATTAATATAAAACTTATTTTGTAAATACTTATAACTAAAGGGGGGATTATTCACTCTGTATTTTTCTTTATTTGCCTTAATGATTTATTGTATTACTCTTTTCCACAATAAAAACAATTATTATTATTATTATTATTATTATTATTATTATTATTATTATTATTATTATTATTATTATTATTATTATTATTATTATTATTATATACACTTAAATTCAGCCAAAATATGCGCATATGCATATATGCCTTGTTTGCCTTTAAAATATGCAGTTATTTGCATTTTTTTACCAAATATGCATACTTTCATCAACAATAATGTAAAAATGTGTATCACCCAGTAAATTTCTTCCAAAACGGTTTCGTATATTGAATGGACATTCTTCTTTCTAAGCGTGGACTCGTCAGGAATGGTTTGTTTACAAAATTTTTTCAAAAATCCTCTAAATTGCGGATTTTGTCATTATTTTAAAGGTATGTTTGCTGCGACCAAAGCCTTGCATAAGTCTTCTTGAAAAATTTCCTTTTCAGATTTCAATTTTTATCCAACATTTTGAAATGCGTTTGTTACACTCAGCTGAAGTGGCTCAGATTTCATTTTTTGTAACTTTGACTTATGATGTTTTAAAATGTTGATCGATTTGGCACTTCTTTTCACAATTAATAATTTTTGTACAAGCTTTACACTAAACTGTAACTCTGGGAAATTTTTAATCCGCAAAGACGTTTTCGGCACCTGAACACAAATTTGAAATTACCAATTTCACACTGAAAATACTGAAATCTTTCGATAAACTAAATTAGAAGTATTTATTAGAAATCGATATAAATACAGTTTATTAAGCAGGTAATAATAACGCATTATTAAGTGACAATAAACAACCCCTAACAATATACCTGTAAACCCCGAAAACCCCCAATAAATACCTTGTGTATAACCAAAATGTAAATATAATAATTATTATAATCTTTAGATTGTAAAATCCCTGAAATAAGTACCGAACTGGACATTAAACCTTTAACGTTTTAAATTTTTGATAAGGCCGAAAACATTAAAATATGCTCTTAAAATAATAATTTATGAAAAATATGCATTTTATTATAAAATTGACAAAATATGCAAAAAATGCATACATATGCGCCCTTAAAATATTACTATAAAATTCTTTTAAGGTGGGAGTATCAACATGCTTTCCAACCTATAACCTATTTTGCGTAGATTTATTTATGTCTCCTAGCTTTTACACAAAATTTAAATAAAATCAGTATCGACTTGATATTCTATAGGTAATAATTGACATATTTAATAAATATCAAGGAATTTCATAACTTATTTTAGGATAATTATATAGCGAAAAATATCGGGTAAGATTTTTTTTAACATTATTATGTCATTGTTCTTTCACTATACAATTCTCCCAAAATTAGCAAGGAAATAAACAGATATTTTTGTAATATATCAGATATTATCTAAAGCTTTTACACAAAATTTAAATAAATATCAAGAAATTTCATAACTTATTTTAGGAGAATTGTATAGCGAAAAATATTGGGTATGATTTTTTTAACATTATTATGTCATTGTTCTTTCATCATACAATTATCCCAAAATTAGCAAGGAAATAAATAGATATTTTTGTAATATGTGCCGACAATACTGATTTTATTTAAATGTTAGTCAATAAAATAATAAACTTGAAAAAATAACGCGAAATAGGTTATAGGTTGGTAATGGATTAAATGACTTTGAGATTGCCACCTTAAAAGCCAAGTCCGGTCTTGAGTAACATGCCAAGCCAACCTTTCCTCTAGACTAGTTTACACAACCGAGAATTACACAGGCATGTGCAAAATGTGCATTGTACAGCAGGATGATTGTATTGTCACGTGAATAAACCAGGACCTTGCGAGAATTTTCAAAATATTTATTCGAAATTTGACTAATCTCTCCAATAGCCAAAGTCACCCCATTTTACGGTAACAAGATTTAAAATATAAATATCATTCGATGTGTTCGACCCAATAATTTTATCTATATATAATTTTAAAATGTTGCTAAAACCCTTGGAAAAATTAAATTAGTTGTTTGATATTTAATTCATATTAAGATATACAGTAAGTACCGGAAAGTCCACGATAATTATTCGCGATAAAAAGTCTGTGTTGAAGATAAGCGAAATTATCTATAGCGTAAGCACGGTATAATATCGATATGTACTCTGGCGTAAGTCTCGGAATTTGTACCGGGTGAACAACTAAGAATGGTCGTCGGCTATATCTCAGAAACTGGAAGTCATAGAGCTTTGAAGTAAAATATTTTTTAGTAAAAGTGCCCAATAGAAAACGTTGGAAATTGTTTTCGAATTTGTAAAACGTCCGCAAGGGGGCGTCACAGGCATGACCACTGCAAATATTAAGATTTTCTTCGTGTTTTGACTAAATAAGAGGTACCGAAACTACCTTTGTTTTAATACTTACATATTTCTTTAGCAATTTTATAATTCACAAATTTCTCTATCAGGTGAAATAAAGTGGTGGGGGGAATTCAAATATTTTTTTACATAAACTACGATAACTCCCATGTGGCATAACCGATTTCAACTAACTTGGTCTCATTTAAGAGAGAAGTATTTTGTTTACAAATTGTGCTTTTTTTATCATATCCTTGAACTTTAACTCCGCCGCTAGATGGCGTTAACTGGAATATAAGCGAATATTAGGCTTTTTCCCGACAAAGTTGAATACAATGATAGGTTTGTTTTAACAGGATCAGATAGAGAATTAAACTCTTAATATTTCGTGAAAACCTCATATTCGTATCTTTTATAGAATCGGAGTTATTGACTAAAATAAACTAATATAATATCGTATTTTTTCGTTTTAAGGTCCTATTAGTTTATATATTGGATGCGTTTCGCTCACATTAATTATAAATGAATAGACAGTTACAAAAAGTTAAGGCCGTAGCCAGGGGGGGGGGGGTCAAGGGGGATTGATTCCAACCCGAAATTAAAAAAAATATATTTATTTTAGACTTCTAATAAGTATTAATGAGAATGCAGTTATATACAGTGCGCCCGTCTCCCTTTGTTGTTACTCAACATAATAGTTAATCTTATTTACGGGCTACAATGGCTGCAGATCGCCTTAATGGTCTGGCTTTCCTATATGCCCACCGTGATATAAACGTAGATGTTAACAAAATCATAAATATTTTCTCTTCTAACAACAGGAAACTTGATTTTGAAATTTAGTACAAAGTAAGTAGGTACTTCATATATTTTTTTGTTCTTAGTGTTTTATTTTCGTTTTCATTTTTGTTTTTGATCTTATTATTACATAATATAATTTATTATAATAATTATTATACTTAGATATAATTATGACTTAATATAAGAGACATGTTAATTAGTAAAATAAATAGTTTATTGTTTATTTTGTCGACCGACCTTTCAAATTTCGAATTTCATTTAATTAAAAGAGTGTTTTAAAACCTGGCATATTGCCGCAGATTAAGCTTTACGGTTATTTTACCCACTTCTTTAAAATTACACACTAAATATTGGGAGAAAATGTATTAATGACGGCCCAAATGTTCAAAATGACGTCCATCATTATTATTGCAAGCCTGCAACCTCTCCTGCGTGCATAAAACAGCAGTTTCAATTTCCGCAACTGATATATTTCCTAACGCCGCTGTAATTTTCTCAATCACATTTTCTCTGGTTGTAGGCCGGTTGGCAAAACCCTCCCCCACAAATAAAAATCTAGGACGGTGAGGTCTGGTGACCTAGCTGGCCAGGAAAATAAACTTCCTCGGCCAATCCACCTGCCAAGATATGAACGATCCAAGAACTCCCGTACATTTACAGAAACCCGTTTTCTTTGACCAAACTCTCACCGGAGTGGTTTATTTAAATTTTTTAGTAAATGAGCTGCCGCTTCTTTTAACAGATGTTGCTTCGTTCGCCGTGACCCGTGACAAGTTTTTTCAGCACGATGGGTGTCCGGCGCATTTTTCTGTAGACGTACGGGAGTTCTTAGATCGTTCATATCCTGGCAGGTGGCTTGGACGAGGAAGTTTATTTTCCTTGCCAGCTAGGTCACCAGACCTCACCGTCCTAGATTTTTATTTGTGGGGGAGGGTTAAGGACATTGTTTTTGTCAACCGGCCTACAACCAGAGAAAATATGATTGAGAAAATTACAGCGGCGTTAGGAAATATATCAGTTGTGGAAATTCTAACTGCTGTTTTATGCACGCAGGAGAGGTTGCAGGCTTGCAATAATAATGATGGACGTCATTTTGAACATTTGGGCCGTCATTAATACATTTTCTTCCAATATTTTTAGTGTGCGATTTTAAAGAAGTAAATTGCAGTATAAATAATTTACTATAAACTGTGAAAATATAGGTAGAAGTTTTCAATGATAGTTTTTATTGTTATAGTTAACACTTTTTGTAACTGTCTATTCATTTATAATTAATGTGAGCGAAACGCATTCAATATATAAACTAATAGGACCTTAAAACGAAAAAATACGATATTATATTAGTTTATGTTAGTCAATAACTCCGATTCTATAAAATATACGAATATGAGGTTTTCACGAAATATTAAGAGTTTAATTCTCTATCTGATCCTGTTAAAACAAACCTATCATTGTATTCAACTTTGTCGCGAAAAAGCCTAATATTCGCTTATATTCCAGTTAACGCCATCTAGCGGCGAAGTTAAAGTTCAAGGATATGATAAAAAAAAAGCACAATTTGTAAACAAAATACTCCTCTCTTAAATGAGACCAAGTTAGTTGAAATCGGTTATGCCACATGGGAGTTATCGTAGTTTATGTAAAAAACATTTGAATTCCCCCCACCACTTTATTTCACCTGATAGAGATATTTGTGAATTATAAAATTTCTAAAGAAATATGTAAGCATTAAAACAAAGATAATTTCGGTACCTCTTATTTAGTCAAAACACGAAGAAAATCTTAATAATTGCAGTGGCCATGCCTATGACGCCCCCTTGCGGACGTTTTACAAACTCGAAAACAATTTCCAACACTTTCTTTTGGGCACTTTTACTAAAAAATATTTTACTTCAAAGCTCTATGACTTCCAGTTTCTGAGATATAGCCGACGACCATTGTTAGTTGTCACCCGGTAATACATTACAGTAAACACCGGTTTATTAATTTCTTGACTTATTTCTTTAACTTATTTTCATACCTACACTAGGTATACCTACTACAAACTCAGAAACTGAGAATTTTGAACTCTCCCCGAAACTGGTCCTGGATACGTACCTGGTTGACCCATTTTAGTCGGTCTTAGGAGAGTAAAGCACCAGTGTTGGGGGGGGGGGGGGGGGGTAGAATGACCAAAATGCTACCACGAAGTAACCAAATATAAATAAAAATCGAAATATTGGAATTCCGTGTTTTATTTTTAAAATGATAGATTACTAGGTTGTCGGATTTAATGCTTTTTTCAATATATTTACGCATAACCTTCATATTATATATTCTTTGTATAGTTGCTTTCGTATTTTCCTATATTAGTAAATAGGAAATTTAAAGTAAAATGTAGAAGGTCTAATCTATTTATAGTTTATTTTTAACCGACCAGACGATAAATCGTCAATAATCTTTTAAATGTAGCGAACTAGTTGACTTTTTAAGGGAAATTATTTGGAATTGATAGATGCAGTAATGCCAATAGGGAGGTACCGTAGTACAGTCATGATGTGCAAGCCCAAAACGAACTATAGTTAAATCGAAACAATTTCCGTTGCACGTCATACCTTCGAGTATCAGCAGTGTTGCCAGTTTGTAATCAAAATACCCCAGTAAAGAAATGCTTCGGCATTTTTCAATAAAGGTAAACAACGTAATCAACAGAAATGTGTATGTATCCCTTTGTTGTTCTTAAAAGAACAGTTCTTAATCATATTTATAAAAGGAGTTGCAGTTTTAGTTAAAAACGACTTAAATAAACTCACGAAAACACGAAATGAAAACAATAAACGTCAATCAAAATTCGCCAAGGAATAAACTGGCATCACCGAAGCGTTGACACTTCTGTTGCCAACTGTCAGCCCAAAAAATTCGACTGATATTAATTTTTAAAAGGATAAATTTAAAAAACATTTAATTTAAGCGACTTAGTATCAAAGAAGAATACATTAAGTTTCTTTTACATTCAATATCGCATGGAATTTATACAGTGTCACCAGTAAAGTCCGCATCATATGGGATTTTTTTTTATTAATAGCTTTATTCGTAATTTGACTTTGTCATCAAGTTCTGCTTTGATCGAGATGAAAATTAAGCAAAAAAATAGTAGTCACGTGATTCGCATTATCTGTCAAATTTTAATTTTTTCCAAAAAACTATTCAAAAGTAGGGTTATTTATGAAAATATCGAAAAAAGTTATTAAAAAAAGTTTTTTTTAATGCAGTTTCTAGCTCATATACAAATTTTCAGCTAAATAAGATAATTTTGATTTTTTACCTATATTTTGTAAATTGCACCACTTTTGCAAAATAAGACTCAACGCAACCTACATAAAACTTCTTAGTTTTGACAATGCTTTATTTCAGATACATTTTCTTTAAAGTAGCGCCATATTAAATGTGTGTTTTTCTACAAAATCAAGATTGGGCTATTAAAATTTGGTCGCATGTGATGCAAAGTTCATTTGTTTTGGACCCTGTATAAGGTAACTTCATAAAATAAGTATTTTTGAGAACGTAGTTTGTGTCTGAAAGTAACCTTAATATAAAGACAAAAGAGAACACAGTGTCAATAGTAAAGTGTTCATTAAGTGGAAAATAAATTTTAGTGTAACTTAACGTAAAGTTTATCTATTTTCAACGATTTAATTTAAAATCCCTTTATTTTATTTTTTATTTTTTTACTTTCGGACATAAACTACGTTTTCAAAAATACTTATTTTATGAAGTTATCTTATACAGGGTTAAAAACAAATGAACTTTGCATCACACGCGACCAAATTTTAATATCCCAATTTTGATTTTGAAGAAAAACACACATTTAATATGTCGCTACTTTGAAGAAAATGTATCTGAAATAAAGCATTGTCAAAACTAAGAAGTTTAATGTAGGTTGCTTTGAGTCTTATTTTGCAAAAGTGGTACAATTTACAAAATATAGGTAAAAAAAACCAAAATTATCTTATTCAGCTGAAATTTTGCATGTGGGCTAGAAACTTCATTAAAAAAAACTTTTTCTTATAACTTTTTTCGATATTTTCAGAAATAACCCCACTTTTAAATTATTTTTTGGAAAAAATTAAAATTTGACAGATAATGCGAATCACGTGACTACTATTTTTTTTGCTTAATTTTCATCTTGATCGAAGCAGAACTTGATGCCGAAGTCAAATTTCGAATAAAGCTATTAATAAAAAAAAATCCCATATGATGCGGACTTTACTGGTGACACTGTATATGTTTTGCCCAAATTTAATTTTCTTATGTTTCCTGGCCGATTTTCAATTATCAGCTGATTGATGACGTGCAACGGAAATTGTTTTAATTTAACTTTAGCTTTATTATTTTTTTTAGCAGTTTCGTTAATTCTTACAAAATTCGCATGCGGTTGTTTTAACGGCACCTTAAGAGTTCATAACGGCATACGTAATGAAGGTTAAATAAATCCAATTTTCGCCCTCCGCTGTCACCGAATTTCCCCGAAACCACACCCCCTAAAAATTATTGTCTCCAAAAGAAAGGCCTAAATTAAAAATCTGTTACAAAACGGAACACCGTTTAAACCTTTAGCTATCTAATGATACCAAATTTATACCGTGCGAGCAAAAATTATTTGCATCAAAGATCGCTTGGATTAAAAAACATGGAGCTTGGTTTAGATCACAATGATATGGGGACGATATATCTAACCAAATCTAGGTTAAAATTTTGTCAAATTCATATTATGACATGATATGCCAAACTAATGAGTAATAAAATAAGTAGACAAATACAAATTTATTTTTGTTGTTTACAAAATTAACAAAGTCAGAATATACAGAAAGAAAAAGAAAAATAATTACATAAATTGCTGACGTGTCGACGCCACCGCCATGCTCCAAGCATATATTCACACGTCTCTTCATATTCTCGAAAGTGTTGACCAGCATCTCTGGAGAAATGTTACCACATTCTTGGATAATCCTTTCTTGTAATTGTTCTAAATTTGCAACTGGTGTTTTAAAAATAGTGTTCTTTAAATGAGGAAAAACAAAGTAATCCAAAACCGTTAAACAAGGTGATCTAGGTGAAAATTCAATGTCTAATCGAAAACTGATCAATCTGTCGTCGAAAAAATTACGTAAGTAGTTAATAGTTTCGGCGGCTGTATGGGCGGTTGCACCGTCCTGTTGAAAATATCCAAAACGTAGTTCGTCGTTAAGTACCTAATTGCTCCACAAATGGATTCAAAATATTGTCTCCATACCGCTGTGCTGTAACTGTGTCATGGAAAAAAATAGGACCAAAAATTCTTTTTCGGGAAACAGCTAACCAGACACCAATTTTTTGAGGGTGCAATGTGGGCTCTACAAAAAATTACTCCACATGCGTGTATTCACATAACCGGAGAGGTGGAACCAGGCTTCATCCGAAAAAAAATGTCAGGTCTAATAAATCATTTCTTTCCAATAAATTTTGGGTAAACCATTGAGAGTAATTCCTGCGTCTTTCAAAATCTGCGGCTTGTATTTCTTGGAATACTTGCACTTTATAAGTAAATAAATTTAGCTGCTTCTTGTGACAGGCGTCTTATACGATTTGTTGGCGTATTTTGCATTATTTCACGAACGTTTGCAACAAGTTCTTCTGTTCTTACAGATGGTCTTCCTGCTCCTTTTTTGTATTGTATAGAACCTGTTTCCCTAAACACAGCCACGGTTCTTTTCAGGCAATGATAAAATCCCCAGCAATAAAAGCAACGTTAGGAAAATGTTCGTGAAAATCGTCCATGCACAAACCCGAATTGTATTGCCACTCACCATTTACTCTAACTCCGTTTCGAAATTACGCTTCAACCATAAATGTTTTGTGCTGTTCCGTAAAGCCCATTGTGTGAATTGTTTAAGAAATTGGAAAAATTAGCGATAAATCAAATTACTTGTAACGACTGTCAAAGATAACGGAATAACTGATTGATTGTTAATTTAGGTAGTTACTGACACCCAACAGGTATTAAGCTCTACGGCTAAGCATTACGTCCTTAGATGCAAGGCCCTCTTTGCTGCAAATAATTTTTGCTCGCACGGTACCTGCTTAATTAAATTTCACTGGTAATATTTGGTGACAGCCGAACACCTATAACTATTTTTGAAATATATATCTTAGCTATCGTTAATGTCTATAAATAAGAAAAATTTTATAACAAAATACGGGTCTATAGGTCACACCGCTTGGAAAGTTATAACCGATTGCTGCGGGAATGATGGTATTCTTCATATTTTGGGTATGGCTCCAATCGATAAATATTGCTCACATAGACTTTACTTTTTTACGTTTTTGTAAAAATGTTTAACCGCTGCTTTTTGTATACAATTTAGTAAATATTATATTTTACTTTTAGAGGGATGACAAGTCGTTACTAGCACAGTTTTTCTACGCCGATGAAGACCTCAATATCGTAGCAAACGAGTTAGATAGTTTTGACGGAAGGAAAGATCCGGAAAGATGTACAACATTGGTAAACCAACTGCGACAGGCTCAAGACAAAGTGTTAACTATAACAAATGCCATTATGGATGTTGTGATTGGCGATGAAAGGGCCAATAGGGATTTTCGAGTTAAGTTTCCTGAAGATGTTTTGCAAGACAACTTGGCAGGGCAGTTATGGTTTGGAGCTGAGGTAACACATTAGATTATTTTTATTTATAATCTACATAAAAATATTTATTTGTAACATTGTCCACTGTATTTACTAAATCAACAGCCGTTCTTGTTGGGCAATGATGGGTTTTAAATGACAAGTGTAAAAACATGACAGGTGAACTTTGTACCTACCGTAACTTTGGTGCCTTGTGCGATGCCTAAGATAATCAGTGGCGGCTCGTAATGAAGGGCTCTGGGGCGCCGCCCTCCCTGCAATTATTACAAACAGAATCCAAAAATACTTTACTTAAAAAACCAATAACGCATTTTATGTAAGCTACCAATTAAAATAATTCAAACCAAACATAGTCATATTCCAACGGGCAAGTTATACCGAATAAGCACTTTCTATTCAGGCAAGGGCGGGTGGCCGATTATCCGTCCCGCTTCACCGCGACTATTAAGTCGGTTGCCACGACTACGGAGGCGTGACGTTACCTATATACACATCGCAAAACGAGCTGCATGGATGGGGCTCCAAATTTTCCGTCCAAAAGCTGTTCGCGTTCTGACGATAAAAAATATTAAAGTTCTTGAAAAATTCTCGGTCGGCTCCATTTTAGCTCGACGAGAGAAAAGAATTTTTCAAGAACTTTAATATTTTTTATTCAGAAATGTCTAAATTAATGATATTAAACTACTATTACTTCCACTCTTAATTAAGGACACCCATATGTCAAAAAACTTAATATTTAAATTAAATCATTTTATAAAAATCTCTGCATACTCATGCTGCTTAGTCACTAATTGTTGACTTTCTGCAAACTCATGTTGCCTAGTCACTAATTGGTGACTTCAGTCACTCTTCTTTCCATCATAACTTCTTTCTACTCCACTGTTTTTAAAATATTATCTCCTCACACTTCAGTCACTAATATGTGACCTAGCTACTCCGCATTCCACATTTTCGTCTCCTCACACCTAGTTACATATCTCACTAACATGTGACTTTTCAATTTTCCTTAGCGGATATAATTAGGTTTTTACATCTTCTACCATTTCAATATAAATTATTTTTCTCCCTCTCACTTATGGGGTTACCTCATAAATGACACTTTAGTTACTGCCATGTTACCTTCACAACTTATTCTCTGCCAATATTACTAAAATGGCCTTTCGGTAAGTTTACCATGATGTTGGAAGATTTTCTCAGCTGTTTCCTTTTTACCTTCATCTTGTAGCTCCGTTAGGACTGTTACTAGCACCTATCTTATTTTTGATTTCCTTATTTTATTCTCCTGATGATGAACGCTTATGCGTTCGAAACATGTAGAGAATCGCCCCATTTTTAATCCTTGAAACTTATGTTTAATATATCAGTGGAGGAAGACGTAAAGTGTCTTATTTCATTTCCTATAATTACACACTCCATTTAAAGTATGGACTATTTCTTCAAATTGATTTGATTATAGTTATCCGCATTATTTAAAGCCAGCCCCCCCCCCCCCTGACTTCCTAGTCACGAGCTGCCACTGAAGATAATACATACATAGTTGCCGTCAGTTTAAAGCGCTACTGACTGTGTAAGGTGATTACCTACAATTCCTGTTCGTGTTTTCTCTCTTTTACAGAAAATAAATTATATGATTTCATTGTTGTATGTAAGTATGTGTATGTATGTATGTATGTATGTATGTGGGAGGAGCGTAGAGCGAAAGTGTCAGTTAACCTCGAAGTTAACAGGAATGTTCATGCGCAATGGATCGGCAATAGATCAGAGACAAGATCCTCGTAACTTCAATACTGCCTGAAACGGGGTTGGTCTAATTGGTAAATTTTAATAAAAGTAATGGACTGTGTATCGCGGTTAATAAAAAAGCAAAGCTTTCGTTCGTCAGATGACAGAAACGTTAGCTTGTTAAAAGTCCGTAATTTTAGAAGGAAATTTTCTGATCGTCGTCTGGCAAAAGCACTGTCTGTTTTGGAGGTTAACATTTTAAACTTTTTATGGAAAGTGCATAAGCTATTGAACAATTGTGTGTTTATCCATAGGAAAAGGCACTGAAATTAGTTTTTTGCCAGAACCATTCCAGGTAAACAAAAGCATTGTTTGTTATCACATAAATGTTGCCCACGTTCTGGTTCTTGTGGGCAATGGTGACAGTAAGATGGTAGGATGTGTTGACAAAAAAAAATTATCCGTGATGTCTCCACCACAGGAGGAGAAATTTATCCCCCTCAACAACTTGAATATCATCAAATATTAAAAAGGGACATGATTGGCAAGGCGCGTTAGGATTTCTTGTAACGTTGATATTTGTAAAGGACTATTACCAAGCTCATTCCTGTATTCTACAGAATACAGATCATGATATGTCAATTTCCACAAATATTTGCCTCTTTAACTAATATAAGTAGAAGAAACCGGTTGTTCCAACAAACCTTCTGTATAAGTGGAAATCTATTACCAACATGTAGTCGGGTTATTTTGAACTAAAATTTTTAGGTATAGCTTTTGCGTGCGTTCAATGGTTACTATTTAGGCATATGGGGAATAACCACTAAAAGGGTTATATTTTAGATAAAACAAATTAATAATATAATTCAAAATGATATCGCCATGAATCACCAACACTGTGTAAGCACTGTTTATATTGTCATTTAGACAATAAGCTTTATAAATAACTACGCTTGATGCAATAAATTTGATAATACCCAAGTATTACACCTGGTTGAAAATATTTGTAATTTCGCATCATTATTAAATGGAGTTTTCCTTTCAACAAAACATATGGTACATTTTTAACAACAAAAATATACAGTGTGGTTGTTTAAGTGTGCAACATATGGGCATTTTTTTTATTACCGATTTCTCAGAAAATTTTATTCTTGATTAAAGTTGGTGCATGTTCGATAATTAGTTTAGAGTTTAACTACTTTTTAAAGGAGAATTTTTGCAAATACTCATTGATCACTGAAGTCGTTTTTATTCCTGTATGTCTGTCCTTTAGATTATAGTGCAGACTTAACTTGAAGCAAGGGCGTCCATAGGGGGGGGGGGGGGGCAAAACGGGCACTTGCCCCCCCCTAGGCGCCCACATTACTATTTTATTTCATAATTCAGTATAAATCGAGGGGTAATTCACTGAGAAAAATTTGTACACCATTTTCCATATTGCCGAATTTTCTTCGTATTTTCCTTATATTTTCTGTATTTTCCTTGTATTTTCTTAATTTTTCTCGTATTTTCTGTATTTTCTTAATTTTTCTCGTATTTTCTGTATTTTCCATGTATTTTCTTAATTTTTCTCGTATTTTCTGTATTTTCCATGTATTTTCTTAATTTTTCTCGTATTTTCTGTATTTTCTTAATTTTTCTCGTATTTTCTGTATTTTCCTTGTATTTTCTCGTATTTTCTAGAACTTCTACACCATTTTCGCCAAAAAAAAATTGGCTTTACTAAATTTTTTTTAGAAGTCAAAGCAGCCTTGTTCCAGAATCTTAAGTTGGTTATTCCCATCATTAAAACCGTCGAAAACCCGGCAGCGTTAACGACTTTACGTCATTGCCAAATTGATTGGCGCGCGTATTTTCCATATTTTCCTTATGTTGCCTGTATTTTTCTCGTATTTTCTTCGTATTTTCTGTATTTTCTGCATTTTCCTCTTATTTTCTGTATTTTCTAGAAGTTGTACACCATTTTCGCCAGTGAATTACCCCTCGGTATAAATATTCAAGCGCGGATCCAGGGGGGGGGGTCATGGGGGTCATGACCCCCCCCAAAACAGAAAATAAATAAATGAATTTACTGTTTTGACTACCTCTGCAGCTTTTTCACAAGATTCATGACAACATTACTATACCATAAATTAGTTATATTTTTTCTTTTTTTGAATTCACTTTAACATTAATTTACATGCATATATTATCCTTTTTAATGTAAAAATTATCATTGAAAATTTTCTCGTCTATAGCGCATTCTCTGTCAAATTTTGGGCGTGGTCGCAAAAATTTTTCGCCTGCGGCGCTTTTTAACTTCATTTATATCATGATGACCCCCCCCCCCCAAGCAAAGTTCTGGATCCGCGCCTGTAAATATTAAATAGTAGAGTGGTTAGTTAGTAGAGACCAACAAATCACTAAACTGAATATGATTATTTACAAAAAAATAAAGAAAATTTAATAAAAAAAAGTAATCAACGAGTTTGGCAAGACGTCTAGGATTTTAACATTTTTATTTTATGATGAAAACTTAATTTTGTGTTTATTTTTTACGAATTCTGTAGGTTCCGTTAGGCATAAGGTACCTATATGTTAAATAATTAGTCATATATAAAAAAATATTGTTTAAGTTTTTGCCCCCCCCCCCCCCTGAAAAACGCTCTATGGACGCCCTTGACTTGAAGTGAAACATTGGGATGCATATAAAATTTAAAAGGTATTTAACCAAACGTCGAGAAACAAAACCAAAAGAAACCAACCAATGCACAAATTTTACCGCTTATAATTTGGAACATCTATAACTTACGCCAAACGTTGCCTATGCTAATCATTTAGCGAGCCCAAAGTCAATTTGCTTCTCGACATTTACATCGCAGCTTTGAGCCTCTCTTTCACCCATTAAGGTGGAATGTCTAGACTAGGGCTGGGCGATATTGAAATTCCAATATCGAATATCGAAATTTAAAAAAATATCGATATAGTCGATATATCGATAAATATCAATAATGGCGATAATTATCGATATTAAATTTTTTAAATATCGTTATTCGATATATCGATAATATATATTATCGATAAAACATAAAAATATTATATCATAAATATATCAGTATTTTCTTATGTGCCCTGTAAAACTCTTGATATTAAATATTAATATGTGTATTGATACACTGACATTTATATTATACCAAAAGATTGACTTAATTAAACAGAAGACACATGTATAAAAATTCATTAGTGACAGGCAAAAATTACATTGAACACTAAACAAATCAGGTAAAGGCGTAAATAAAGGATAAAAACAATAATGATTATCGCATTCTTCCCTCCTTTTATTATCAATGATATTCACCCAAATATTTAGGCGACATTCTTACACCAACATCAAATTGATACACTCACATTTATATTATACCAAAAGATTGACTTTATTAAACAGAAGACACATGTATAAAAATTCATTAGTGACAGGCAAAAATTACATTGAACACTAAACAAATCAGGTAAAGGCGTAAATAAAGGATAAAAACAATAATGATTATCGCATTCTTCCCTCCTTTTATTATCAATGATATTCACCCAAATATTTAGGCGACATTCTTACACCAACATCAAAAAATCGAAAACGGATATGTCGATAAATATCGATATTTTATTTTTTAAATATCGTTATTCGATATACAGTGAAACCTCGTATAACGGACACCTCTGATAAGCGGACATCTCTATTAGGCGAACATTTTTTTATAGTCCGGAACTAGGCATATGAAGTTTCGTAAAAATCAACCTCTCTTGGGCGGACTCTCTTTTGCGTAGACGCGGACAGGCTGTTTTCATACTAAGTATTTGGGAGACGAATAAGTACGGTGCAAAACTCTCTGAAGACAGACCGGCAACCAAAAGCGTATGCGTGGCAGCGCGAAAGGACTTCGCCGAATGAAACTATGTATGTGTGATTCCCCGAAAGCAGTCCGCCGTTTATTCGTAGTAGTAATTTTGGTCAAAAATGTATTATCAAAAATGGAATCTGCTTCAAATGTTTAAGGTCTTACTAAAGCTATAAATGTTTTAGACGCTGTCTATTTTATAGAAACTGCCTGGCAAAAAGTTACAAAAGAAACAATTACAAATTGTTTTCGTAAAGCAGGAATTAAAACAGATCAAAACCAAATTGCGGAAATTGACGAATTTTCAGCAGAAGATATCTTTCTATTTTACATGAGATATGGAAAAACTGAATTTCTAGGATTTGATAACAATGATTTGACATTAATAGCAATGTGCTATGAGACGATGATAGTGACTCATTCCTACCGATTATGTAGCCCAAACTGAAACCACATCTATATCTGACGACTCTGATGAAGAAGTTGAATGCAGTAATCAAACAAATGTCACCAATTATCAACAAGCCATTAGTATGGTAAAAGAATTACAAGTGTATGCAAAGAATAGAGGTGACTCTACAGTAGTCTACAGCAATGAAATTGTTATCAGACTTGGAATTACATTTTCTAGATTGCAAGTTTAAAACGCAAACACGTCAAACTACGTTATTAGATTTTTTAGTACTACATCCTAACTAAAATTAGTGTATTTTTGTTATGTTTAATAAATGTTTATTCGTACACACATATACAGGGTGTTCCTAAATATCATGTAAATACGAAAAGGGGTAATTCTTTGGCTTATTTAATGACTAAAAATTCATATAAACATAGGCGCACCGAAAAAAAGTTCATGGGGATAAAAGGGCGCATGATCCCTGAAAAAATATCTCCCTGTAGATTCTTTAAACCATTTGGTATACCCAATGATGTAAGTCCTACAGCGTAACCTATATTCCAAATTAGAGCTTAATATCTCAAGAACTACAAGAGCTATAAAGAAAAAACTAAAAAAATCTTGAAATTTCAACACGCTGTAGATCCTAGACCTATGTTTATATGAATTTTTAGTCATTAAATAAGCCAAAGAATTACCCCTTTTCGTATTTACATGATATCTAGGAACACCCTGTATATAATAATAATTTTGCATTTACATATTACCTAAAAACTAATTTCCCATGGGCGGACACCTTTATTAGGCGGCCACATTTAGACATTCCCGTAGGAGTCCGCCTAGGAGAGGTGTCACTGTATCGATATATCGATAAAATATCGATATATCGAATTTTTGCCCAGCCCTAGTCTAGGCTACTTAACTTTACCAAACGAAACTTGGCTTCAATATATTTTTATAAAACCGTTTATTTTTTACAGTGTTTGGCTGCTGGTTCCTCAATAATGAATAGAGAAGCTGAAAGCACAGCCATGCGCCCCCTAGCTAAAGCTGTTACAAAGAGTTTGGAGAATGTTAGGAATCTTTTGAGAGACGCTTGCCTTAGAAACAACACACCCAACGGTCCGATAATATTAGATTCTAATGACCTTTTTACAGAAATGCTCCTGGAAAGCCTGAAAATATTCGACAGGTTATTTGCAGAGTTCGAGCTGGCTTATGTTAGTGCTATGGTTCCTGTTAAATCTACGCAGGAGTATGAATTACAGGAACTCATAGGCGTTCTATTCTCTGAGACGCTGCAAAGATCTTTAAAAATGAATCTTTTGACGCAAGAAATGGTGGACGACTGTGATCCAGCATTGATGTTTACAATTCCTCGACTTGCTATCGTTAGTGGCCTTTTAACTTTTCCAAATGGACCTTTGTGTATTGATAGACCGGTAGAAAAAATGAGCGAAATGTTTCGACCTTTTAGAACTCTTTTACTAAAAATCCGCGAACTAATTTGGATTTTAAATAAGCGCGAACTCTTTATGCTTGAAAAACTTCTTTGTGATAATGTACAGATTGACGACGTAAAATCGGTTAGTGACATGAATGTAAATATCAATGAAGATGATTTTATTGACAAATTTTATAACGATTTCCCTCTGTGCCAAGAGCAACTGTTTAATAATTATTCAAGTAGTGTAAGTGCAGACGAAAAAGAAATACCAAAAAATAATTTTCAAGAAAACAAACAACGAATCAGTGAAATTGATTTGCCTTTGGAAGGGCCTTCGACTTCAGGTTATTTAATACCGAAAAACGTAGTACGCAACACTATAATAGCTTCCTCGGCATCCCCAAATCTACGTGGGCATTCGGATTCAGTAGAATCTCCACCAGATCATGACTCTTTAGAAGTGATATCTGCCGCTGCTGCGACATTATCATCGATTCTTAACATAAGTGATTCAACATCACAAAAGAAATCGTGTACTGAATTGGAATCTCCCGACGATTCTGGAATTTGTACTGAAACGACTAGTTTAGACCGGTCTCCGAGCCTTGAAATAAGTGAATCCAGAAATTGCCCATGTAACAGTAGATCACCTTCATGTTGTCAAAATAAAAACGTAGAACACCACAGAAGTAGATTAGCAAAAAATAGTAAAGTGCCTAAGTCTGCTTTGTTAAATAGAAAGAAAGGCCCTGCACCTGTTACTTTAGCTAACGACGATTCTTGCTCAAGTAGCTCAGAGACGTCTTCGTTTAATAGTACTTGCGCAGATGAAGAAGAAATTGCGTATGCACTACACGCTGCCGAACTTGCCAATAGGAAAGAAATTAGAGCTAAGTACAGGTAAATTTTATTTTAGTATACTTTTTTGTAGATACTGATTAATTTTGTCTTTACACTATTTTTTAAGCTATTTTTTTTAATTCAGAATAAGAATTTATTCTTGTATAAACAAACAAAGTCTTACAATCGTCATATAACATTACAATACATAGAGACCAAAAATAAGAAAATCCGTAGTAACAATATTGTCTCAATAAATAAAATGTAAACATCATTTCAGCAGATCCTGCCCAACAAGAAGTGTATCCTTTAAAATCACAATTAATATAAAAACACTATTTAAGATAAGACACAATAATACAAAATTCATTAAGATAAAACACATTAAGATAAGACACAATATTAATATAAGACAGATTGAAATAAAACAGATCATAGAGAGAATTCCTGCTCATCCACAGACCACAACAGAGCCCACAAAATCACTTACGTTATAAAAACATTTCCTCAATAAATACCCCCTTATCAACGCTGTAAACTGTTTTACTGGCAGCTCCCTAACTCTGACAGGCAATTTATTGTAGAACGCCGGTGCATAATGCAATATCGCATTCCAAGACCTCCCAAACCTCAGAAAGTTGATCCTGATATCCCTACAGGATCTTGTATTGTGCTCATGCGCTGACTCAATTATCTGATACTTACCCAGGTTCTGATATATGTAAATTAGAGATTGATAGATGCACTGTCATGGCAGTGTAAGGATTTCAAATTTTTTTAAAGAAAGGTCTTGCTTCCTCCCTATATCCGATCCCGGCAAGCACCCGAAGCGCCCTCCTCTGCAGGCCAAAAATACTTGCGGCATGAGACGAATGTCCCCACGCCAACAAACCATACATACAAACAGAGTGCACAAGTGCATGATTCGCAGTCAGGCATATTGTATCATAGATAAGAGTACTCAAAAATATTGGAGCAAATTTGCTCTCAACTGATCGCTGCTTTCGTGTTGTCACTAATTAACATACATATATTATATTACAATTATTGTCTTGGAGATGGCGTGTGGGTCTTTTCATATAGAAATTAAGGCGGTCTGTGGTTCAATTTATGATCCGGTCCAAATTAGGAACATTTCCCCTACTTAAAGTACCATTTAGTGTTAATGAAATACTAACAATATAAATTATTTTAAATAAGCTAATTTTGTTTACAGATCCAGTGAAGACCTAATTCACAGACTATTCGTATGTATTGCTGGTGTAGCGGACCAACTACAAACAAATTTTGCTTGCGATCTTCGAAACATCCTTAAATCAGTATTTCTAATAAATGCTTCAGACACCACAGCTACCCCACCTAAGTCTTTAGAAACCCCTTCCTTAGATACCTCGATAGAATATCATCCGACAGAAGATCAAGTTATTGAAAATAACGAGTTTTCCGTCGATCCGAACATTCTTGCCCAGGAGGCATTATTTGACACTAATGTATATTTCCACCTAGAGACTGACGGCTGTCCCGTGACTGACTATACGAACCATCCTCGGCAGTATCAAATCGATGATCGTAGTTTGTCTTCGCTCAACTCAGACTTAAACAGGTATGCTTCTTTACGAGAAGATATCGCCAATTTGGATTCTGGAGGACAGCCTCATTCCTTCACCCCAGAAATACACGAGACTTATCAAGAAGTTTTGGAAATTCCGCCAGTCTGGATACCAGACGTACAAGCGCCAAAATGTATGAGTTGCGGCACTAACTTTACAGTTATGAAGAGACGGCACCACTGTAGGAACTGTGGTAAGGTTTTTTGTGCTAGATGTTCGGCAAACAATGTACCATTGCCAAAGTACGGTCTTGTTAAGCCGGTGAGGGTCTGTAACAAATGTTTTATGTACAATTTAACCCCTTTTACTATTCATTAGCGGATTACATTAGGATAAGTTTTAAATAAATTTTATAGTATTTTTTAATAATCACTTCGTTAAAAGGTGATCTTGTGTTCGTTTTATGGTGTGTTTTAGGGTTTTAATTTTTAATAATGTGTTGAATTTCTTTCACACATAGCAATAAAGACAGCTAAAGGGGCATTATTATCATTTAAAAAGGAGGAGGGTTGGACAACCCAAAATAGCATGTATTTACGAATTGCATCGGTGAAATATGAGTGGATTGCGTTCTGAATTTCGTATTTTGTCGCTTCTCAAAAAGGTGACACTACAAGGTAGTTTAGGGTAATCATCACATGATAGATACCACCCTCTTGGCATAGTGACTTAAGCTATGTTGGTTGCCCGCAACCAATAAGAAAAGAGCGAAGTGTGACGGTATAGAATTATGTGAACAAGGAAAGAAAGTACGGACGTCGAGTTGATTTCCCACAGCCATACAACTAAGCTAAACGTATATTTTGCCAGAGACAATAGTTAAGACCCAGGCGTAAAATCCCAAAACCGGTAAAAAAAATTGCAATTATGGTGGCTGACTTCTCAAAATGGCAACGGCTACATTCCCTCTACTTGCTTTCAGTAATCGATTACAGTAGACTCCCGATTATCCGAAATGATATGGACGGATAATCGAAATTTCGGATAATGCGGAGATTGAGGAAAATCATTAACTGTAGAAAAAGTAACTATGTATATCTATGTACCTACTTTTATACATATAAATTCTAATACTTATGTATGTACATTAGTATGTATTCATATTCATAAATTCAAGAAAGAGGTAATTGGTACTTGTTTTAATTTTAAAGTCTGTCGATTTTTGGCCGCAACAACAAAACATTTCTTAGAAATTTCGGATAATGCGGTTCATGGGCATGGGTCGTTTCGGATAATGCAGAGTTCGCATAATCGGGTTTCGGATAATCGGAAGTCTACTGTATTGAGTTTTTGTATAAAGCTAATGTTTTTAACCTTTTCAAGGATAAATATTATTCTGATAAAAATAACTGGGGATCGAATTTTGTATGTGGTACTGATATTCGCACACTGGATCTCCCTTTAATGAGTGAACCTTATGGGCAGTGTACTTATGAGTTGTGAGATTTTTAACTATTATTTTATTTTCTTACTTCCTGTTTTATTTTAATAACCATCGTTATTGTATATTTTATTTATATATTTTAAGTTTAAACCCATTTTTTGCCTTTCAGTGAATTTACTGATTTATTGCTCAAATGTCCATTTCTGTGGCTTTTTAAATAATTTAAGCGTTTACATTTTATTTAATTTACATCATAAATATTAATACATGTATATCTTGACCTTGCAGATTATTTGTATAAATTGTAGCTTTATGTTGTGTTTAGCAAGTATTAGAAATTATTTTTGGAAAGGCAGATTTAGACTTTGAGAAATTGTTAATAATGTTATACCTTATATTCTATATTAGCATTTCAAATTTTGCCTTAATATAATTTTTAAAATAGAATAACATTTTATATAAAAATAATAATTGATAACCTACCGTTTTTTAAAAGGAGTAGGTGTTTGATGTTTAATATAATACTTTTCAGTTGACTCGATTTAAGAAAAAATAAATCTATCCAATAGTTGGATAGAAAATTAAGAGAGATTTATTAGGCGAGTTCGGTTTTACCATCGGATTGTTCCGCGCTTGTTCGTTTAGTGTTTCACAGGATAAAGAGAAATCTAAACGTGGCGTTGTTTATTTATCCTACCGGCAAGTTACTGGATGTACCTATTTTTCGTCGAAGAATTTTGACCGATTGTTAAAAAGGTAATTTTCAAAAGGCCGGTTTGTTATTAAAACTCTAACCGTTGTTTGAGGGATGAACAATATACTGTAGAGGGACGAAGAATAAAATAAATATCACTTTTCGTGAAATTCGTCAATCCTATATAGAACCATTTTTTTTTCCTTATGTGAAAGTGAAACGTCCCCGATTTTGTTTGAATTAATGACCCTTAAAATTTGGAACGGGTCCTTTCGCAAAGTTTAATACCTTCGCCATTTTCCGACCACAGCTATCATTATCAAAAAATAGATAGTGTCTGAATGGCACTGGACTACCCAATATTTCGTTAAGTAGTTTATTTTTATTGCACTTCACATACATTCAAACGAATTTTTAGTTTGAATTTGTTTATAATATTTTTAGCTAAGAAAATAAAAGTAGAAACTATTAACGTCGCGTTCTCTGAATCCTCAGTGATCACATAATCTAAAAAAATTCTTGCTCTAAGAGGTATTCGATTGGAACAGAGATATTTGGATCGATCTGATCCTAATAATCAGTCATCCAAGGTGAAACACGGATTTTTATGTCAGTTGGTTGTTTGGGTTGTGATTTTGACTTAACCTCATTTTATGTTCAAAAATTAGTCGAGAGTAGCGTAGTAGTATTTTATAAAGCGGGGGACTAAAGTAAAATAACCTTAACATGTTTTCTTTCCACACTTTTCATTCACGTGCAGGAAATATTATTTGCCCAGATGGATTCAAAAAGACGTAATTCATCCATTTCTACTTCTACATCACAGTTAATTTTCTTGAAAAAGGACATAATCAAAGAATACTAATAAATACCCAACGAAACTCTAAAAACAGGGACAGAATGGAACTATAACTTCCAAAACCATAAAGTAAAGAAAACAAACAGAAACAACTGATCTGATTTTGGTGCTTTTGCAATTTCCCAGGTTCACTTGGGATCGCTTTGACGGTAGTGGGGAACAGTGATCATTTACCAATCAAACAGGTCAGATCAGTTAGATCGATCCGGATCGGATCGATCTAAACCTGCGAATCGAACACGCCTCTGGTGTCATCTGCGAGGTCAAAACCGAACTAGCTTTTTATATAGTGACCCACCAAACAGGAACCTTTTTTATATTTGAATTCTGCTGGACTATACAGGGTGTTACAAATTCGACATACCAGCATTGGAATCTCGGAAACCATAGGAGTTGGAGAAACGGTTAAATGGGGGCAAAGTTGTGTAATTCGGTGCTAATTATAATGCCGCTTTAAAAGTTTTCAAATACCGAATACTTCCGATTTTATTAGAAAAAAACCAAAATTTTGCAAAATCATTTTTATTTTTTCCTGAGCTCATTTGAATAGCTATTTAAAAATAAATGACACTTTATTGTTGTCACTTTTTCTCCTCTACAAAATAATGTTACTAAACTAAAGATCCGCCATTTCGTCTCCGAGCGGCCATCACCAACTTTACTTTTTTAAATACGGACCTGGATTTTTTTTTAACCGATTTTTAAACCCTCCTACCCTCAAAATGTAATGGCGATATTACTTTCTCATAATGATGAATTGTCCTTGCTTATTTTTAAAATTCATATTTTTTACACTTCTTGTCAGTCCGGTCCTGGCATCGAATCACAATATTAATTAAAAACTTTATTTTATTTAAAACCTTTACAAATAAGTTTTATGAAAAAGTTTGTCTAAAGTTCATGTAAGGTATTCAAGTAGTACACATGTAATACTCAAAAAGAATTTTGACTATTTGAACATTTAGAAAATTAGGATTTATAATTAGTAAATTTAGAATTATTAGAAAATTGTTATAAAATAAATTATATTACTTATGTATGAATGTTTTAAATAAAATAAAGTTTTTATTTAATATTGTGATTCGTTGCCAGGACCGGACTGACAAGAAGTGTACAAAATATGAATTTAAAAAAATAAGCAAGGACAATTCACCATTATGAGAAAGTAATATCGCCATTACATTTTGAGGGTAGGAGGGTTTAAAAAAATCCAGGTCCGTATTTAAAAAAGTAAAGTTGGTGATGGCCGCTCGGAGACGAAACGGCAGATCTTTAGTTTAGTAACGTCATTTTGTAGAGGAGATAGGGATGTTACGGAATAGCTTTTTCTCGTACCTAGTTGGACCTGTACCTATTCCAAACCCGAACCTATTCCAAACACCTATTACAGGTCCAAACTATTCCAGGTCAAACTTAAACTCGTCAAACTTAAACGCCGCTCCGCCGATTGGCGCTATTCCGGCTGCATGACGGACACGAGTTTTTAAAGAAGGCCGCCAGAACTCCAGCGTGGCCAGCACTGCCCAGCAGTTTCCGATTGTTCGAATTAAATTTCGTTATAAATTTTGTAACAGAATAATATTTCTCGCACCAGACTTTTTTGGAAGATTTGATTGTAACGGAGGCCTATTATTTAAAGAAACATGAAGACTAGGCATAGGTACATCCACCATATTATGTTGCCTTTTTAATTAATTCCTCATTGCTGGTTGCATATCCCACATTAAATACGCTATATTTTGTTGCCCAATAAATTATTACAATATTTTTAGAAATATTTATTATTTATTACTATTTCCCTTTATCTTTATTTAGTGAGATTATTTTAATTATTGCAATGTGCTTGTAATGGCAACGTTTAAAATTCTCATTTGCAAATTCGCCATATTATAAACATATTATATGACATTATAGCAAAACCTGTAGCCGTTCCATTCCCTATATCGTACCTGTACCTGACAACTTAAAAAAGGAATAACAATGAAACCAGATAATCAAACATGTGACAGTGCCAACGGACCTGGAATAGGTACCTGGTAATAGGTAATAGGTACACGGAATAGGCAGATGATACCTATTCCAAAAGAACAGGTCCAGTTCCACTGTAACACCCCTAAGAGGAGAAAAAGTGACAATGACAAAGTGTAATTTATTTTTAAATAGCTAGTCAAATGAGCTCAGGAAAAAATAAAAACGATTTTGCAAAATTTCGGTTTTCCTCGAATAAAATCGGAAGTATTCGGAATTTGAAAACTTTTAAAGCGGCATTATAATCAGCACAACTTTGCCCCCATTAACCGTTTCTCTAACTCCTATGGTTTCCGAGATTCCAATGCTGGTATGTCGAATTTGTAACACCCTGTATATGTATACACTTTTTCGAATGTATTCTGGTCATGTTGAATTCACATAAACGCTTAACGCCGTGACATTTCAGTTCTGTCATACTTGTCAAATACTGCAGCAACTCATAAAATATAAATTTCTAATGGCTAAATTTAATTAGTATTATTGTACTGCACACAAAGTATGTCTATCTTATATTATTTCATACGATTAAAAAGAGATAGAAATAAAAAGAGTGGGCCGAAAAATTCCAGAAAAGAAAAAAAAAAGCACTGACCAATCTCAGCTGTATAAGAAATTTAGTAAGTTGGTGAAATCTAAAGTAACTAGACAATGACAAGTCTTGACATTTGGCATTAAAACTTTATGCGAATTTAACTATAATATCAAATCAAATCAAAGAGAGAGATGACAAAAAAATGAATGCATGCATGCCCATATCATGTCATACTAATTCACTTAAGCAAATCGCCATGTGACCTGGCGGTTGACTTTTTTTTAATGATATATTTGTACAGACTGATATCGGGTTATTCACATTCATTCATTATTTTGGCCATTTACCACCAATTAAAAAAAATCCAGTAGGGCAATACTTAATGTATATAGAAAAAAACACTTGATATGATTGATGATGATGATTAAAAAAAAGTAGAATGCTTAATAGGCTGTATAAATGGCACACTGTCACAACCACCTTGAAAAGAAGCCATGAAGTGACATCGGGCAACGCCGCATCAGCTGGGAGTTGCGGATCCACAAGCTATTATTACGACGCGCGGCAACGGGCAAGTTTTTTATTCTTTCTGTTTTTTTTTTGTGTTTTTTTGGCTTTGTTGCCACTATATTGATATTGAAAATGTACAAAAAAGTAATAAATAGTTTTGGATAACAAGGACAACTTACCTAATTATTAAATAATAGTAATATTGCCAGGGTGTCTAGGAGCCGGGAAATCCGGGAAAAAAACGGGAATTTTACAAAGCCGCAAAAAACCGGGGATTCGACGGGAAAATCAAGTTTAAGCCGGGAATTTTGAATGAGCAGGTAATTTCGAACTTAAAAATTTGAAGTAGGTACCTACCTTTTTACTTCTAGTTTCAAAATAGATGTTTTTAAAAAAGACAAGAATGGTTTATATTGCAACCTTAAAAAAGTCCAAGAGATTGATCTAGGATATGGGACTAGAGCGGCTATCAAAAAATGCGTCGGAGTTAAAGATAAAGAAATGATGATCTTTCGCCAGAATTGTCGAAACTGCTTGATGTATACATTTTCCAAACTTTTGGAAAAATGTCCGTTAGCATATAAATTAACTGAAGCTATAAGTTTCCTTAACCCCAATAAAACTGGCAGAGATCCAAAAAAATTCTTGCAACTGATGTCCAAAGCATTTGAAATTTTGTTAAATTCAAACAGATGCAATGCAACTAAATTGGAAGAAGCACATAGAGCATTTAGAGACATTCTTACTAATCAGACTATGATAAATAAAATGAAAAATTATTCCAGATGTAACAGAGTAGATGACTTTTGGATGGAAACCAGCACAAATGACAGTTTAAAAAACGTGGTGCAACTTCTTCTAACAATTTCTCATGGAAATGCCACAGCAGAAAGGGATTTTTTTGTTAATAAGGAGATTTTGGTGGAAAATTTAAAAGAAGAGTCACTTATAGGCCAAAGATTAGTGTACGATTTACTACAAAAAACTAGAGGAGTTTAAACTATGGACATTACAAAATCCATGAGAAATGCCTATTCAAGGTACAACACAGCACAAAAGGATAAAAAGGCAAAAGAGGTCGACAGCGACTTGAAAAAAGCAGAAAAAATGAAACTTCAAAAGCAAGCAGAAGAACTGGAAACTAAAAAGAAAAAAATTGTCGAACAATCACAAAAAGTTTTGGCAGCTATAGAACAAGAAATAGTAAAATTAAAAAAGTTACTATATTATTTGGTTGTGCTTAAGCCATGTGTTTTTCAAATAAATGTTTTAAAATTTAACAACGAAAGTGTAGTTAATTTTCAAAAACCGACCGGGAATTAGTCGGGAATTTTGTTTTCGATTTTTGCTAGACACCCTAATTGCGCTGAGAAGCTGTTTTTGTTTCACTACGAGTAGATTTGTTTGATCGATCAAAAGTAATATTATATTATACAAATTATTATCTTCGGCGTTTAAATTACAGGATTGACTTTCGAAGTCTCAAAATTTAGTAAGCTTAAGGCTTTGTTTAAGAAATCTACGCTTGTCTTAAGAAAGTCACCTACTATCTGGGTAACTTCGTTACATAAAGAAACTTAAAGAAAAAAATAGTACTTACCTAAGTACCTAGGTATCTAGAGGTATCCTACCTACTTATGAACTATCTCTACTAGTGATATTTTTAAACTAATTCACATATACCTTCAAGTTAAATAAACACTTTAATATTTAATAAATTAACTGTAGCCACAAAACAATAAAGTTTATCCCAAAGAGCTAACTAGAATGCAAAAAACAAAACTTTTAAATTAAAATAAATAAAATTCTGCCGCTATTTATAAAACCCGTAAACAATCGCCAGGCCGGCCAGGCTGTTGGATTTTTCACTTTATTAATGCTATTAGAGCAAACCAGCACCAAAAATTTTCATCAGTATGTTGTAGAGGTTCTTAGCAATCATGTCACTTAAATTTTCTATTAGATTTCGAAAACCAGATAAAAATACAAATTAATACTAAACCATGGCTAACCTCAAAAAAGTCACGTGACACATGGATCTCCAAGCAGTGTTGTCGATGCTTCTGTTCCACGGCTTCTTTCAAGGTGGGTGTTACACTGTAATATCTCTGTACTAACGGGGTTTTGGTTTTTATACGTTGCCATCCACTACAATAAAACGAATGGACACTACAATAAATACGCGAACAAGTTAAATAACAATAGGCTTGATCAGCTCGCTGTGGTTCGGCACGACTCTTGTTTTTGGTTGGCTTTAATATCGTGTAAATGGTTGCCAACTTTTTTCTAGGGAAAACAATTAATTCCCCATACAGCCGTTCCTAGAGGCTCTATTTTAATATCACAGGTCTTATGGGGAATAAGCATTCTACTTTTTTTTTATAGGCCTGTGTTGACAACATAGTTTTGAGCAATATTTACCGTCAAACGCGTTATGTCCAGAATCCATTCGAACACACGGTATTACAAACACATGTTTAGAATTTAGTTTGGGACCTGAGATATATAGGATTACAGTATGTTCAAAAAACTAGTGTTTGCGGTATGCAATATACGACAATTTGATGTGTTACGTTAATAAAAACAATTGCAATATTGTCACAATTTTTCTACATACTTAGTAAGCAGGAAACCGCGACACTTCTGAACGTGTCCTAGTTTTTCTTACTTAAAATTGGAGCAATTAGTAATTTATATAATTTTATTTATTTAAGCGGTGTTCATAGGCATGTGACAGTCCACCTTTTTTTTATAAAAGATTTTTTGATATACTTTTATGGGCCCAATTATTATTACAACTTTTTGGCTTACGATTGTTCGTCTTTGCTTAGAGAGGACAAATTGAATACCCCTTTTATTTAATTTTTATTATAAAATTGTAATCTAAGGAACTCCTATTAATCTATGTAAAGTAGGTGCTCCTATCGAAGCCAGACAATTTTTTTAACGATTTTATCACAGTTACCAGATAACTAAATATTTGTTCACGAATAGTTTCTTATTAGTAACAGAGTTACTAAAAAACATATTCAAATTTGATTGGACATTTTAATAAATATAAAACAATTTTATGTCGTCAGTCAACTATAATAATAGCCGCGTTCGGCAATTACCTCAGACCGCTTGGATTGATCTAAATCGTTCGTTTATGACATCTAAATGGAGGGGAAATAAATCTCAACAGTTCGGCAATTAAAATCGGAGCCCTCCGAGGATAACCTTTTTGCTCGGAGTATTTTGACCGAGGAAAGCGATTAATCTCAGCTGAATTTGTGAGGTTAAGTTTGATGTTTATATTTAGGTTTAAAATTTTGGTAGTTTGATTGAACAAAGCCTTTATTTTTCTGTGATTTGACTGAAAATAATATGCAGGAAGTGGAACTATATGATGTGGAAGAACAAAAACGCTATACCATGTTTATTTGACCATAAATACACAGAAATATTCTACATGTTCTATATAAGACATCCCAGCAGGTTGACTTAGTTATTCCAGATCGATCAGCGACTGATCTAAATTGAAAATACACATTAGGCAGGGCTAAGGAAGGCATAAACTCTGGTGGGTTTTCCCTAAAACTTTCCATATTTGATAAACACCAGATTGCTATCATGGTCTCCAATAACATTTCCGGATGGCCAGCACCTACAGCTATCAATCTTTCCTCTGAAACTGCATTTAATTTATTAAGCAAGTCTTCAAAGGTAGTTGGGGACAATCTAAAGTGCTGTCTGAACTGGTGATGTGCAAATCGGGGTACCGTTTCTTCGGCAAAACCGTCTACCTTTTCCAAAATCTTGACGTCTTCCTCATTATCGTCTTTAAACATTAGTTGATAGCCTCCTTCAATTAAGGCCAATACAACGCTAGGAATACTCATTTTTAGTAACTTTACAAAAAGGGAAAACAGGTTAGGTTTCTTAGATCAAAACAAAACAAATATTACATTTTTGGCTTTGACAGAGGTCATCTGTTAGGTACCGTTCGTTTATCACAAAATTCTCCGACCGATCTGAGGTCACGTGACAAAATATCCATCGCATCGCAGATGTAATTGCCGAACGCGGCTACTGATTTCAATAATAATTAAATCCTTGCTTATTGATATTGCGCCATCTATAAACAATAATTAGAAGCTATAAAACTGCTCCTGAGTCGAAATCTTTAAAAAATTTGCATGGGTCTGATGGGTTGCGCTGCTCTCTTTCAAGAACTTGTATACATAGGTTGGTAGAAATTGAATTCAGTTTTCTGTAAGAAATGAAAAAATAGTAGTGTACACTTTTATTAATTCCTAAACCTACATCGACATAACCCAATACATTTATATATCCATTATAAATCACCATGATTGAAACTGTAGGTAAAGGCCATAGATATTTACCTTTAGATAAGCAAACAATAATCACGAAAAAGGCAAATTTATGGCCTCGCGCATTTAAACAGAGCTACACACAATTAGACATGCGCACTGCAACATTATCATTTGACGAAAGGGAAAATAGACAGGTCCGGGCTTTAAAATTTAAGTTCTTGCTCAAAAAATTGTAGAAGTTGACCTTCAATTTATGTTTACGTGTAAACAGCTAAAATTTACCCCAAATTCTTCCCAAAAAATTGGAATTTCGTCTCAATTTTTGATCAAGATGGGAAATAAGGTATATTATTTCTGGCATTTTGAGGATATAAAACATTGTTTTTAAGGGTTTGTTTCTAAAATGTATTTAAAAATGATTCGTCATGTTTTTAGTTTAAAAAGGAAGAGAACAAGTCAATTAAACTATAAAATTGCATATAAAAAGCGAGCAAAACCAGCAAAATAACCAATCTTCGATGTTATCGCGTATATAACCTAAAGTCAAATATTAGATGGTGTATAACTTGTATTGATTTTTACAAAAAAGTGTCTTTTAAACTTTTTGAAGCAATATATTTCCCGAAAAATAGACGTACCTAATTAGACTGCAGGGCTGCAAATAAAATATACCAAAACATGCATCGGAATAATCTGTCTTGGTGTGTGTTTATCTTTATTTTCATACCTTGTTTGTGTAGCCTAGGCCTAGTTAGATGTTAAGGGTAATAAAACACTCAGTCTGCTTCACTAGTATATTCTAGGCTTTCATCTTCAGCGAAAATTATATGTTATTAATTGGCAAAAGTTGAAGGAAAACTTCACATTTTTATTCCAATTCTTACGTTGGGTTCAAACTTGATAATATACTAATGGGTAGAAAATTAATTGTATTTTAATTTGAAAAAATTAACTCTCAAACATTTTTTAGGTTAAGTATACATTATTAAATAAAAAGTAAATTAAAAAAACTTGATTGAAGTTTGGTTTAAATTTAAATTTTAGAAAATTGAAACAAATATCTACTACACATTTTATCATGGTAGTTGATAACAAAATGGAGACAAGAATTGGAATAAAAATGTGAAGTTTTCCTTCAACTTTTGTCAATTAATAACATATAGTTTTCGCTGAAGATGAAAGCCTTTGCTTTCGAAACATGTCCGAAGTAAATTAAGTTAGAATATACTATAGTGGAGCAGAATGAGTGTTTTATTAACCTTAATAAATATTCACTCCACTGTGAGATGGACTACTTCCATAAAACTAGTTAGATGTGTTTAAATTGATCATAATAAATTAAAGTTATATATCAAGATACATCACTACTCCATACTTACTAAAAATACGAAATACCCGGTATTTTACCCCTATTTGGGCATAACAAAATAATACAACGGCTGTTACTAGTCACTGTTTATATTCCAATCGGAGTCACTAAAAGCACAAACACAATTCATTAAACTACACAAAAACTAGAAATCCGTAAATATTAAACACCCACAATAAACAGCAAGGAATCCACAGAGAAAATTTAAAACAACCAAAAAGGCACCGAGCCGGTTCTGGAGTGTATTTTGAGCATGTCGCTAAAGAAGGACAGGGCGATAACAAGAGGTTTGTGCGCATGCCCGATGCTGCTAGGAGGAAGGGCGGACGTTTTTTTTCACCCATAAAACGTAACTTTTGTTTGCGCAGGAGAGGCTACATATCTAAAGGTAAATGTCTATGGTAAAGGCCCAAAGAAGGTAGCTTTTTGTTACTTTTTTTTCAAGCCCCGTATGATGTAGGATTCCATACAGGGTGGTCCAACGAAAACTTAACACCTCGATTTTCCTGTTTTAAAATGAAAATGTGGAAAATCGCTCGGACCCGTCGATTTTCATTTCGAGGGGGACATCTTTTGCGTATTTTGTCAATCTTGTTACTTCAAGCCTCTAGGAGGGAGGGAGGGGGGGGGGTAGGATCTAATTAAATCTTAAATGGATACCCCTATTTTATATAATTTTTTTGGATTCTGCATAAAATTCTGAACATTTTTTAATAAAAGCATTATTATTCTATACTTAACAGTTTTCGAGATATTGACTCTTGAAAAATGACATTTTTGAACTTTGACAGCGTCTAGCTTTCTAACTGTACGTCTTAGAGCAAAACGGCTTACACGTTTTTCCAATAGTGTCAACTTCCGGTTAAACCGGACTACTAGTACTATATTTCTTACATCCGGTTTAACCGAAAGTTGACACTAAGTATTGGAAAGATAATAAAAATCGAAGATAGGGATATATGTAAGCCGTTTTGCTCTAAGGCGTACAGTTAGAAAGCTAGAGGCTGTCAAAGTTCAAAAATGTCATATTTGAAGAGTCAATATCTCGGAAACTGTTAAGTATAGACTAATAAATGCTTTTATTAAAAAATGTTCAGAATTTAATGCAGAATCCAAAAAAAATATATAAAATAGGGGTATCCATTTAAGATTTAGATCTTACCCCCCCCCCCCTCCCTCCTAGGGGCTTGAAGTAACAAGATTGACAATATACGCAAAAGATGTCCCCCTTGATATAAAAATCGACGGGTCCGAGCGATTTTCCACATTTTCATTTTAAAGCAGGAAAATCGAGGTGTTAACTTTTCGTTGGACCACCCTGTATAATTAAATTAGCTGGTAAGCGTTTAAACAAAATGATTAAAAGGTTACCGTCGCTTTTACTTGCTACATACATTTTATACCATTTATTCGAAACCCTCTAAACCTTTCGAATTTATTTCAAGATATAGATATATTTTTAAATAATAAAGTAATTAATTGTTGTAGGTACATTTTGACTTCTATACTATTAATGAGCGCCAAGATAAATATTCCAAAAATAATGGCAGGCGTTCGGCTGTCATCAAATATCACCAGTAAAATTTAATTAAATTTTATTTATTTTTTATTTTATTTATTCAGCAGTAATAAACAATAAGTCAACAAATATCCAAAATTCTACTTAAAAATACAGCAAACTCAAACCTTTAATACTGCTTTTAGTGCACAATTGCATCTAAGATGCTGTGCGTGCACTTCTTACCTATATAACTTTTTAATTTATGAGGTATGTGAAAAAAAAAGAAGCTATTTATGATGGATTTAATAAACGACAAAAATCAGTTTTGCCTATCATTTAAGAATTACAGTTTGCATTTAAATATAGCAGTGTATTGGGTTATATTGTAATACCCTTTTTTTTAAATAACATTTTAAGTAACAATTTACACCTACCTGTTTATTTAACGTACTGAAACTATTTTGTGATAACTGTATATTTTATTTGTAATGGTTTATGGGATTATCACGTCCAATAAATATTATTTTTCACAATTTTTTTTTTAATTCCTCCGTCAGCTGCACATGAAAAATCTAGGTCATTTATACAGGATGATTTACGGTGGATGGTACGTTGGACGTATATGAGGAACCCGGTAACGTATCGTTAGTTATTTACATGAACGGACATGCTCTATTTATCTACAATAATTATGACGATACAGCGTTTTTTTTTTTCGAGGAAAATCTTCTAAACACTGGCACCTTGTGAGGCAGATTAGTGTCGTCTTCAACCCTGATGGGTCTGCTTACCGACTAAACTCCCCGTGTTCTTGCGGTTTCCGCGCCATAGGCGTATAAACCTTCAGACCACTCGCTTAGTATTGCCGCTTTGCACGCCTAGTGCGTGCTTTGCTTCCTACTTCCTGGTGTACCTAAGTTTCGGTTGTGTAGGTGTAAGGCTTTTATCTCTTACCGTTCCTAAAATAATAATTATTAATAAATTAATAAAAAAAAGTTTTTTTGCGGAAAATGTTGATATTTCTTAACTAAAAAATACAGTTAATTTAAGAAAGAAATATAACTTGCAAACCACAGACATATAATAAATAAGGAGACCGAATTGTTCACATTATGTCCCGATCGGAAATCGTTTTTAACAGAAATCAATTATGACAAATTTCTGCTGATTGCCCTATAGATCTACCGCCGATGTTTGAAAACTAAGATTGTATTTAGATGCATTTGTGATGTGTACAGGGTTATTTTTTATATTTGCGTACCCACCTACAGGGCTTAATATAAGTGACAGAAAAAACTTTTAACACAAAAGTTGCATAATGTTTCCCGTCATATCTTTTAGACTTATTGTTTTGTTTTTTCTTTACTTTTTAAGGGTATTTTTCTCTGTGATATCACTTTGCAACTGGCAGCCTAGATTGATATTTTTATATAAAAAATTCTTATATACATTTACTTTTATCTGTACATACAGATGCATCACAGCATCTAGGTACAAACCTAACCTAAAGTGATTATAAGATAATGCATGTACGTTTCAATCTTATTGATGTAAAGGTGATTGTTTATTCAATTTGTTTAATAAAATTTATTATTATTATTATTATTAATTTATTATTATTATTAAAAAAAACATCTGCACATCGGAAAGTAAAAAAACAAATGAAAGTCTTCTTTTTTTAAATGGAACACCCTATATATTTTTTACGAGGGCGAAAGATCTGTTTCTCCTGATTTCAAAAATATATAACATGTCATCATTTAATCCAGTCGTTTGTGAAATATTTGAGTTTTTGATTAATTGAATTGACTATAATCTAGTCGGCGTTCCGCATACTTCAACGTGACATATTTTTCACTTTACTTTAAATTGAAATATGCAGTAAAGAAAATAATAATAATAATAATGGATAATGCGTTTGATTGTGTCAATCGATGGTACCTGTCGTCCAGGATTAATTCGACGATATTGCTGTTGAACTACAGCTATTCGGTTGTTATTAGAGTAAAAAAGACGCACTATTTGAAGTTAGTCTTCTTCCGAATATCCCATTTTCCTTACTGAATCTTTCAATTTAAAGTAAAGTGACAAATATGTCACGTTGAAGTATGCAAAACGCCGACTAGATTATAGTCAATTCAATTAATCAAAAACTCAAATATTTCACAAACGACTGGATTAAATGATGACATGCTATATATTTTTGAAGTCAGGAGAAAGAGATCTTTCACCCTGGTAAAAAATATATAGGGTGTTCCATAGTTAGGGGGGTACTTGGGGGTGCTAAGCACTCCCGAAATCTAAACTAGCACCCCCAAAAAAAATTTACAATATATAGGCTAATTTTAGAACTAACCTATTTTTATAATATACATTATATGTAATGAATTTTCTCCACGACCATTACTGAATGCAATAATTCCAAAATCAGTTTTGATAATAGAATGTAAAAATTCTCGCTCTTGAAATGGAATATTTATTCTGAAACACTTGCTTCTTATGCGTTTTGCGTGTATTTTTATTCCATAACAAGATACGGAATAAATATTCTGTAATTGATATAAACGACATAGGTTGCCATGAATTTCGAAACTGTCAGTGTCAGATAAAAATGGCCGCGTTGTAATAATTATTTTCAGACAAATTTTAGTGCAAGTCAAAAAATGAGTGAAAATCGGATGAATCAGATATGGAACTGGATGGTCGTGGAGAAAATATAGTCTGCTACTCGGTTAGAATGAAAATTCGATACTCGTGGTTCCTCACGCTCGCTACGCTCGCGTTCGGAATCTACTCGGATCGAATTTTCATTCCAGCCTCGTTACAGAATCTACTATTTCATATTAATATTTCAATTAAGCATTCGAATTCTGGTACAAATTCAAGTATATTTAGGTAGTTGCGGATTCTGTTCAAAATTTCTCTCCGTGTACCGTGTACGCCCAGTTTACTTGTCAGAGCGGGTCTATGATCATAAAAATCTCGTAAAATACGAGAGCGGCATAATAGCTTGTGTATGTCATGTTCTGCAATTCTGCATTAATTTGTCATTTAAATTTAACCAGTCGTACTCGTTAAAGTTCGCGGAAATTTTTAGCCCATATTTTGACTACATTTTTTTTGTTTATTAAGGTTTAATATGGTTTTATTGAATTCAGTTAAAGATTAAAGTTAAATAAGCACGAAAAAACAATGAGTGCGTCGTCGGATATAAAATACACCGTGGAATTTTTGAAAAAATCTTTTAGCAAGTTACCGTTGGAGGAGAAAGTGATTGTCAAGAACATTGAAAGACCTAAACCTGCTATTAACATCACATTAAAATATTTACTAAAAATTATTGACCAAATTTGGGCGTGGTCTTTTTGTGCACCCCCACGTTAACATGTCACGAGCCGCCACTGTACTTCAGCATCCCCAGTGTTGACCGTCTAACTACGCCTATGCCGAAGGTCTGACATATTGCTTTAAAAGTATTGTATTTTTAATAAATAAACATGCGCACTTTCAAAACAACCAGTAGATTTTAACTACTCTACAGCTTAAAGCCTACCGGCAAATCGAGCAGAAGTGTTTACACGTTACGACTTGTCTGCGCAAACCGCCTAAATCTATGCCCATGCATTAGCTCAGTCTGTCAACTCCGTTTTATGTGTTTGTGTAGTTCTAGAATTTGCGCAAATTTGCCATCTACACACATCGTTTTGCTTGCAACATTTTATCGACGCAGACAAATCGTACTATAAAACGTTGCGTGTAAACCGCCCTTAAGACAATCTAAATATTACTCAATTGGAAAACGGCTATGTAAATTAATAGGTTAGTATGTAAACTTTTTTTTCTTTTCCTTCCTTCAAGAATTAAAGTCAATATTTGACAACACGAAGTTCCCGTTATCTTGCCGGAATCGTCCTTATGGAAATTTAATACATAATAATGCTTCTTCCATTCTAGTTCTGAATTCGTTGCCCAAAAACACCTCTTGTTGAATCAATACAAGTTAAAAAGTCAAGGAAACCTTTATTTACATCAAACGAAATCACCGCCTGACGGACTATGACATTTTTGTGATATTTCACACGTCTGATTTTATATTTACCTATATTTTTAGATTTAAACGAAAAATTAAAATCTTATCATAAAAAATGGATGACAGTGATTTCAGCGATAACCAGGAGGAGGGAGAAGGGGGTAATGAAGAAGTTTTAGATCCAGATAATCCGGAACATGCATTCGCTATTATTGAAAGGGATTACACAAAGGTATGTAGGTATTTTATTTAATTGTAAAATTCTCAAAAAATACAATAAAAACCTATTTGGTAATTATATTGGATAAAGCCCCATCATCATGGAAATATAAGATAGATAAGAAGGCACATATAATTTGGATTTCTATAGTATATATACCTATATACAGTGTGTCTGCCTCAATTGAAATCACATAAAAAGCTTTTTTATTATTAGTGCAGTCAATATGGTGTATAAATTCCCTTGACCTGGGCAAAATTGCAACACAAATGATTCTTTTTGTATTCTATTGTGTAAAGTGTCTATTTTAACATATTATTCAAAATCCCCATTAATCCCGGCCCCGGAAATCAGTCAAAATCCAAGATGGCGGCTGAATTTTATATTTTTAATTACAAAATTTATAACTTTGTATTTATAAGGTGTAACTTATTAAAAATGTTTAAAATACAAAGATAAGACTACTTTTTTTTTCAAAATGGCGGCGATTTAAGTACCTAATTAGGTATTTACTTTTCAAGTATTTAAAGGCAGCCATTTACATTGTACTTTTTATTACCATCATACGAACCGTCATCTTCTTTCAGTGAAATAATTGATCTTGCGAAAGTATTGAAATATGAACTGTGCTCCTTTCCTCCTGCGTTATTTCAAAATCCAACGGTATTATTGAAACCAGACAAGCCAAAGCTATCAAAGGCGTTGATTGCACATGTTACTGCAAATAATTCTCAGCTATTTGCAACGGCGGAAGAAGGTGATACAAGTCATTACAAGTTATTTGCTCGATGGAGGGTATTTACTGCATCGCCTGCCATGGAGTAATGACAGTACATTCAGGGATGTAGCAAGATGTTATGCGTCTTTTGTGACAGCTAATTATGGGCAAGCAACTGCAGTTTTTGATGGTTTTGCATCAGAAAACACAATAAAAGGCATGACCCATAATCGCCGAACAAATAGAATTTTCCCCGCCGTGAACTTCACACCAGATATGACATTAACAGGAAGTAAGGAAATGTTTCTCAGTAATAAGAAAAACCAGCAGAAAATCTTAACATAGTATAAAACAAAGTCGCTGTCGCTGTCTGTCCGTCCGTCCCTACCTATATATGCTTAAATCTTTAAAACTACGCAACGGATTTTAAAGCGGTTTTTTTTAATAGATAGAGTGATTCAAGGGCAAGGTTTTTATGTATAACTAGCGGGGTGCAATTTCAGAAAGTGGCATGCCGGGTACTAATATATCGGGTTTGTATTTATATACCAGCGGATTGCAACGCATGCCGGATACACGCTAGTAATTAATATAATCGCTAAAGAAATACGAAATTAATGGTTGTTCAGTAATTCATTCAGTTGATGATGCTGATGTTGACATTGTTAAAACTGCAGTGGAATCTTCAAAAATTAAAAACACAACAGTGATAGGAGAAGACCTATAGGTATTGCTGATTTATTGGTGCGATCAAACAGAATAAAATTTATGATATCAATTTAGATATTCGCTCGGAAATGACTTAGCGAACAGTCTATTCTTTATATACATCCGAATACAGGATGTGACAGCACCTCCAGTCTAATGTAAAATAAAGTTTTCTCTAATGTATAATAGTCAATTTGAGTGATTCAATACCTATCTTACCTATTCAATACCTATTTTATACTTTTATCTTTGTATTTTAAACATTTTTGCCAAGTTACACCTTATAAAAACAAAGTTGTAAATTTTGGAATTAAAAATACAAAATTCAGCCGTCATCTTGGATTTCCGGGGCCAGGGGATTTTGAATATGTTAAAATATACACTTTTCACAATAAAATGCAAAAAGAATCATTTGTGTTGCAATTTTGCCCAGGTCATAATTTATTTTTGCTGCACTATATTCATTTTTTGTAAAAAAGGTATTCTTCATAAAAAGTTCTGCATGGTCTAAAACAATTCAATTTTCGCAGTCGTATATACCTACACAAGAGTTTCCAGTTTAGTAGTGTGCCGTAGCAAGCTCACACGTCTGGTTTCAGAGGCTGAATTTTCTTGCTGTTTTTTATTTAAATTGAACAGTTTAATTAAGTCTCCTATTTCCAATAACAAACATTTTCTTCTAAGTTTTACCAATGAATAACGCCATAATTTTTAATCTATCGCACGTTGAGTTCGATGTTTCAATTGTAAATAAAATTAAAGCTGTATTTTTGCAAGCCATTGAGCCTAATGAATGAAGCAATTACTTTTTAGTAAAAGCAATTGCTTTACTAGCAAATGCTATAAGTAAAAGCAATTGCTAGATCTGGATATGAATAAAATTTGGAAGCAATTGCTATTTTTCTTACACCTCTGTAGCAAATGCTTATTTAACACAAGTTCAGACGTGGCTTATCCACACACAGATTATAGATTTCATGTTCAGTTTGGTGCCTAATTTGCAAAAGAGTTGACGTAAATACAACAACGTTAGTATATTTATTTAGTACAATAGTAATCTGTTAGGTTTTTGTGGAAAATAGGAAACTTATATTTGTGATATGGCAGATTTCAGTGAAAATGAGGAAAGTGATAGTAGTGATGAAGAAATTAAAGACAAGCAATTGATATTCGTTCACAAATTGAAGGAGCAGAAATAAATATCTCTGACCACAACAGCTTCAGCACTTGTAGGAAATTTAATAAAAATATTGGCCTTCTCCAAAACTGCATCCATTACAGAAGTGTATGGTCTTACAGCCAGTAGTTTGGTGAACACAAAGTTCTTCACCTACAGAATTTTGAAAGCCCGGATCCGACAATTTCCGCATAAATACTTTAATCTTATTTAAAGGCGACAGTGCACCCCCTCGCTTTTACCAGTATCAGTCAAAAAATAATTTGCCAACCACTCAACATTTTCGCACTCCAGTCAAATCGATATAACTTTCTGAAATCATCATATCTGCAATTTTTACGTTCACTGTAGATTTTTTTTTACGGACGTTCATATATTCAGCCATAATTGGAGACACAAATTAAGAGCAACGCACGCGTGTGCCGCGGAGAACTAAAGTTGACTGCTACCAAGTAAATGATGCAGGTAGCGATGGGCGTATCGGATCTGAGCCGGATCACTGAGTCGGATCCTAAGAAAGATTCATACTGATCCGCCTCTTAAAATAAAATAGACGGATCACGGATCTATTGATTTGATTGTCGACCGCTAGGTTCACGTTCGGCGTAGGGAAATAATTCACCGCTACGCTCGGCGCTACGAGCTGCGATGCGATGGAGAGTGGCTCGTGGACCCGGGGCTCTCGGAACAGTTGGAAGATTTTAAAGTCGGTTCGATGCCTAATATATGCGGGTTGCAGCGTTGTGTGCGAACGAAGCGTGTCGATTTAGTACTGTTGTGTTTATTGTATTGTGGGTTGTGTTAGTCTAGGTATATATTTTACGTGTGTTAAACAATATTAATTGTGAGTTGTAAGATTATTTATAATTTACATCAAAACGGAATAAAATAAATACATACTTTCATACTTACTATATTTTTAAAGGTTAACATGTAAAAAAATTCACTAGTTTTTCAGCTTCTTAGCCTACTTCTTTTTTCTGTTAATATTTGACCACTTTTAATAAAAATCCTTTCACATGGTACCGATGTAGCACAGTTATCTACCTGCTTCCTGCATCTCCAAGCAAATAAATCATGTAAATCAAGAAAACTATACTTTCAGCAGCTTAGTTCATTATTATAATGATAAATAGCGCCACTGCCTAAGATCGTTTAAATGATCAATGATGCACGGATCGTGACTCAGAATAACCGAGCGGAGAACCGAGAAGATTTGCTATATGATTTTTGGGATAAGACCCGGGATCCGGCTCATTGAGTCGGATCTTTGTGCTGATTGGGATTTGGTGACCCGGATCCCAAAATAGATCCGGATTGCCCACCACTAGATGCAGGGGTCAACCTACCTTAAAAAGTTGAAGCAATCGCTACACTAGAAAAAGCAATTCATTGGTTTTCAAGAAATTACTTCGATTTTATAAGAAAAAGCGATCGCTACATTTTTATTCATTAGACTCATTAAGCTAATAAACCATTCGGACCCCCGTACAAGTTTGAAATATGGTGAATGCGATGGTAAAAGAACTTAGCTCAGTCCTGTCTCTGTCGCCTACATTTTAACGTAAAATAGGGTGCCATAAATTACAGGTTCTTAGAGATATTTGACTATACCTTGCTACTATAGCTACCAAATTACTACCATAAGATGCAACACATCTCTATGCACAATGTGGTCAAACAATTTTTCCTAATATAAGGAAGTTTAGCAAATTTTTAGAACATTGGCACTAACCACAGCTACATCGGAGAGGTCTTTCTACAGTTTAAAATTTTTGAAATTTTATCTGATTTAAACATATAGATCACCTTTTATTTCTTTAGTTGTATGTTTGTCGGACTTTTTTGTTTTTTTATCTTTTTAAGAAATGCATTTTGTGTTTACGTTTTTTCCAAATGATTGCGTTATATTTTTGTTAGATTATTTCGTTTGGTTTTTTTATTTAATAAAAAAATATGTACTTACCTATTATTCCTACAATTTTTTCTGCATGGCCCCCTCAGACAAAATTTTTGACTGTGCCATTGTCGAAAGGTGTTGATATAAAAGTTAATCGGAATTGAAAACAACATTCAAATACCGTTACCACGAAAAATTAGGTTTTGCTATTTTTTCCAAATTTTTCTACACATTAAGTTTAGCTTGGCTATCGACCATCCTTTGGCAATTCCATCACCAATTTGTCAAGAAATATATTGCATTTTCTAACTCTTATAAGTCTGCTAGTGAATAAAAATTTTGGATTTTCAGATTTTTACCTACGTATTGGTAGTAAGTATTATCTAGATCTGTGGAAAACTTGAACTTCCCACCTCATCTGGTAGCCAGTTTTCTTTTCCGGACAAAACAGTTTTTTTTTACTTTCAGCTTTATACACAGGATGTCCCTGGGGGTTACCTATACCACAAAATACTCAATATATTACAAAAATTTTTTTAAAAATTACATAAATTATAACGCATTCAGGCAGGTACCTAGAAAACTTAATTTCTGTATGTACTTACCAAAAATTTAAGTAGCATTTTCACAACAACGAGATTAGAAGTCGAATTATCTTAAAACTATAACTTTTTCGTATATTAAAGCATTAATAAAAATGTATGAAATAACACGTAGAATTAATAAATGTATTCAAATATAGGGTGTCTCATTTAAAAAAATGTAACTTTATGACACCCTACTTCTTGGGCGCACCATGTATAATTTAAAATATTTTTAAAATGCGTCAGATATCCAACCATACCTTTATAGTAGGGGAGCCCACGATGCTAAATGGGGATTTACTCGAGCGTCGTGGGGACCTATTGGATCTTGAAAATTGGATGGTAGAAAGGAAAAAATGTCATATCATGTGTACCCTTTCACCGGTGGGGGGAGTTACTACAGGCTTTCAAAAATGTAAAAAAAAACAGTCACATGGATATACTCGAGCGCGTCAGATATTAATAGTGTATATGCCCCACGTGACTCTCATGACGGAGGTACATTAATCTGCCGGTTTTGATGGTGGGGGCGGCGGTACGGAAGGGTTAAAAATGGGGAAAAAAAAATCTACTCGAGCGTGTCAGATATTCAGAGGGGATGTTAAGGGATCCCTATGGAAGCTCCCATTCAATAGACTGACGATTCGGATGTGACGCAAGCTCGTGGCGACTTTTCGAAAATGCAAAAAAAAAACGCTATTTTGACATACTCGAGCGCGTCAGATTTTCATACAGACGGTTCAGCTTGGTGTCCTGGTCGTGCTGATTCATAATCTGACGATTATTTTGAGGGATTTTGTTAATCTGACCGTTTAAAATAAAAATTTCATGATTTTTTTCTTAAATCTTAAAAATTTTCCGAAAAATTAAAAAAATCCCAATAACAATAAGAGTGACAGACTGCGATATAAATAAAGACAAAATCCATAGCAACAAAACGGTTTCATAACTATCTTGATACTTTTTAATAATATTATTTTTACATATTTTTGATGGAATTAAGAGAAGAATGCATAAGTGCTGTTGAAATCGGAAGAAAAGGAACCATCTAATGCGCTTCTAATATACAGTGTCTCATTTAAAAAAATTAAATATTTGGTTTTAAATGTAACCTGTGACACCTACTGTCATTTTTGACAAAATCCATAAATACTTGGCCAAAAGTTCTACATCCTACTTTTTGAGTGAACGCGCTAACTCAAAAAACAAAAAAGTTACAGGCTTTTAAAAGTGGAACAAACTAAAATGTAAAATAATAACCCTGTACATATAATCCCACGAATGCTGTGATCAGCCTCTGTGATGGAGTGATGGCTGACGGAAAGTAGTGTGGGGACGGTGCGAGAGAGTGAGTGATAAAGAAGGAGACATTGAGGCGCGGAGTGCTTCACTGCAGCTGCACGCGCTAATAAACTTTATTGACGATTTTTGTTACTTCGGCTTGTGGTAATCGGCAGATTATATTTTTCCCGTTATCCTTGAATTATTTCCTACAAAATAAAAAAAAATTGACCGCGCTCGAGAATGTCCATGTGACGTTTTTTTTTGCAAGTTTGTGACCCTCCCACTCCCTTACGTCACGCTCAAATCGTCAGATTATTGAAATGCAGACTCTTTAGCATGTAATTAACCCACACCTTAATCTGACGCGCTCGAGTAAATCCAGCTATCGATTTTTTTTTACTATTCTGATCAGCTGCCGTACACGCGCGGCACTATATAGAAGGCTTAGACTTGGCAGAGCAGAGGGTGCAAGGTATCCCCCATATGTTAATCTGCCGCGCTTGAGTAAATCCCAAAATCCCCTGTCGGGCTCCCCTACTATTATACAAAAGCTCATTATCAAAAAATCTTATCTTCAAGGCCTAAAATTACTCCGCGCAATCGTTGACTCACCCGGTACTAACTACACGTTAACTAACTTTGAGGCGATGCATAAGAACAAAACTTACTTACTAACTATGGTTAATAAAAAAATTTAACAATAATGACGGTGCGTATAGGTCCGTTAAAAAGAGCCAAGGATCCAGAATTAGATAATAATCTAGGTATACTTACTTGGAAACGGTGCATACGGGCGTAAGTTAATCGAGAACATTCCCACAATTAGCGCATTTTTTTTAGATATTTTTTCCTATCCCCTTGCCCCACTATATTTCTCATACGATTATACGAAGTTGTTCGCAAACCGTTTCTTTAACAACTCAGCAAATATATATTTACTTGACTTTGCTGTTTAAAAAAAGCAAAAGAGAAGTACCTATTATGTAACAATAAAAGTTTAGCATCATCAGCAAATAATATATTGTAGGCCGTCACTGAAATGGAACAAAATCCCGATGCAGCCCAATTTGCCGACGACATGAATAATCTATTCGAGGCGTTCTTCGTCGCTTATACAAATCAAAAGGAGGCGGAAGAACAAAACGTGATCCACGAGAAAAGCATTAAAGAAAAAAATACCAAACTAGAAACGGCAGTTAAACTTGCCGAAGAAGATAAGACCACTATCGACACCCTGAAGATAGAAATCGAAAACGCATGGAGACTGGCTGATGCTGCACATGCCAGGGAACAATTAGCACAAGAAATAATCGATAATCTTAGAAGTCAAGTGGAAAATCTTAATGCCGAGATTGAGTTTAAGAATAAGATGAATCAGGATTCGGACGAGTAAGCAGGCTTTATTTCTTTATACCGCCAGCCTAAGAAACGTGCTATCATTTTTTAATTATTGACGATAATCTCATACATCATATATCTTACGTGAATGTTATTATGAGCTTTAAATGTTGTAGGAAGTCTCTGACGCGGTATGTTAAGCTGCGTTTGTACCGCAAAAATTATTTGCATCAAAGAGGGCTTGGATTAAAAAACGTGGGGCTTGGTTTAGATCACAATGATATGGGGCCGATATATCTAACCAAATCTAGGTTAAAATTTTGTCAAATTCATATTATGACATAATATGCCAAACTAATGAGTAATAAAATAAGTAGACAATTACAAATTTATTTTTGTTGTTTACAAAATTAACAAAGTAAGAATATACAGAACATATTTTCTAATAAATAATATTTTTTTCAATAAATTTTGGGTAAATCATTTGAGAGTAATTCCTGCGTCTTTCAAAATCTGCGGCTTGTATTTCTTGGAATACCTACTTGCACTTTATAAGGAAATAAATTAAGCTGCTTCTTAAGAATAGTCCTGCATGTTTCACGAACGTTTGCAACTAGTTCTTCTGTTCTTACAGATGGTCTTCCTGCTCCTTTTTTGTATTGTATAGAACATGTTTCTCTAAACACAGCCACGGTCCATTTCAGGCAATGATAAAAATCCCCAGCAATAAAAGCAACGTTAGGAAAATTTTCGTGAAAATCGTCCATACACAAACCCGGATTGTATTGACACTCACCATTTACTCTAACCCCGTTTCGAAAATACGCTTCAACCATGAATGTTTTGTGCTGTTTCGTAAAGCCCATTGTGTGAATTGTTCAAGAAATTGAAAAAATTAGCGATGAATCAAATTACTTGTAACGACTGTCAAAGATGACGGAATAACTGATTGATTGTTAATTCAGGTAGTTTTACTGACACCCAGCAGGTATTAAGCTCTACTGCTAAGCATTACGTCCTTAGATGCAAGGCCCTCTTTGATGCAAACAATTTTTGCTCGCACGGTATTTAATTACATGATTAAAATAAAGATACTTATTTTACCTATTATTTTATATTTCGTCGCCCATAAGTCAAAACCTCGTATCTCAAAATTTACCAGTTTTGAGTTACGTGTTTTATTGCGACTATGACTTTATATTTCATCGATTTAAAAACCTTGTAAGTCAAGAGTCCAGCAAAGCACACGCTAAACGTTAAATTAAAATACCTCGTATCTTGCGCCCTCTAAAATTCACATGTCAAAACCTCGCATCTTGTTTTATTTCCATGCAAATTAGAATATTTTGTTGTTTTGTTGAAAATAGCTCACCTAAACTATTGAAATTAGTAGGTAATCAGGACTTGTACCCTTTCAAAAGGCAACTTATTTATGGCTGGGTTTAAGTGTTATTGCTGTCGAGATTCGAGAAATCAACGAATTATTGTGGAATAGAGTTTACTTACGTACCGTTTATTTTAGAAACACCGAACTCAGCAAGCATAAGGATGGCCTAGAAAGGGAACGTGATAAACTCATGAATGAAGTTACTCAATTAACTACCAAATTAAACAATGCTGTTAGCTATCAAGAAGAACTTGAAAAGAAAAACTCAGAAGCTGATCTTAGAATTAATGAAATTGCTGGACAACTAGAGGTCAGTAATGATATTATACAATATATTTTTTCGGCAACCGTCCGGGAAGTACCCACTTCCCGGACGCTTTTCCTTTGAGAAAGTAGCATTTCTCCGGCCTAGTTCGGGAAGTACGTGCCTACTCCGGGAAGTACGTACTTCCCGGACTAGGCCGGGAAGAAGCACATCAATATTAGCAATTGCTCGAATTTTAATATAAATATTAATATAAATAAGAATTAGAATGTTTCTGTTAGTACCTATCTTCTGTTCGAATTTAAATATTTAATACAAATAAGAATTAAAATGTTCGAAATTTTGTTCTACAAAGAAATATAATAAATAAATGTGTCTCATTGATTTGTTATTCTACACGGTTGCCGAAAAAATGGTGTACGCAACACGTCCGAAAACAGTATTTTCCGGACTTGTAACGTAAATTACTATTCCGTTCGTTTTTTAATATAAATAGTAATGTCTGTCTAAAAAGAACAAGAAACATTATTGGATTAATTCAATTTTGTCAATAACACTTGGCAACAAATTTAAAGTTTTTTTAAAGGTCTTGGGCAAAAATATGATGTTTGTATTGTACATGGCTGAAATAGACCCAAAATGTTTTTTAAAAAAAATTTTCGAGGTCGTAAATAAAAAATAATATACAGGGTGTTTCAATAAAAACTCCCAGGCCAATTATTTCGAAAATTAGAAGCGACATGTAAATTCTGTAAACGCCAGTTTTTAGCCTCTATGATTGGCTTCACAACTGTGTAAAAAATGTGTTTCAATAATACAAGATGTAGGTGGCGCCACGGTTCAAAGGCATTTTTGTCGATGACAGGAACTTCTAAATGTTTTCGATCCAATAGAAAATTAATTTTTAACCAAATTATGTCCTATAAAAAATTTTGATAAATCCAACATGAAAGAACATATAGTCGGATCTGGTCTTATCGTGCGGGTCATACGATTCAAGAAAGACATACTCTCAGTTTTTGTTTTCTTTACTTGCGTTTAATTTTACCCTCTAAATAAAATACGTAAGATAAATGAGACAGACTTATTCCATTTTGACATGAAAAAAAAGGATATTTATTTACTTTCCAGCGATTCTAAAAAAGCTTATATTAGCACCAGCTACGTTTTATTTTAAATATGCCAGTTTTGTGACTTTGACAGTTTGTGACAAAATGAAACAATTTTCTGGGTTTTTGCATCCCCGATCAAAAAAAATGGTACTTAATCTGATAAACTATTTCGAAAATGAAAGAAAAAGTGGAAATTCGCCAACCAATATTCAGGAAACAGTAGCCAAAGCACTGGGAATTCTATTAAGGACTGTGCAGAAAATTGTGCAGAAAATTGTGCATGAAACAAAACATAACATAATACCCAAGAATACTAAAAAGTGTAAACGAAGAAAGCCAAAGACTGAGGATTTAAGCGAAAATATTAAAATGGGAGTTCGAAATGTGATTTACGATTTATACAAATCAAAAACCAATGTAACTCTTCCAGTTTTACAAAAAACGTTAAAAATTCGGGGTGTTTTGGAAATTGGACTTGAAGCGTTATCAAAATTAATAAAAAATTTAGGTTTTCGCTATAAAAAAGACCGTAACCGAAGATTTTCATGTGAGCAGCCACAGATAGTGAGTCAGCGTGTTCAGTTTTTAAAAAAATATACGGACAATTACAAATCGAAATTTAGAAAAGTGGTATTTTTAGACGAAACGTGGATATTTTCGAATGGAAGTGGTTCAAAATCTTGGCAAGATGAGTCTGTAAAAAGTTTTAAAAGGAAAAAGTTGTGCGGTACGGGAAAGCGTTTTATTATTTTGCATGCCGGTTCTGCAACAGGATATGTTGCAGGTGCGAGTTTAATTTTTTCTTCAACATCAAAAAGTGCTGACTATCATGATAATATGAATTGCGAAAGTTTTGAAAAATGGTTAAAAGTTCAATTGATACCAAATTTGGATGCTCCGTCTTTAATTGTATTAGATAATGCATCATATCATTCAAGAATTTTAAATAAACAGCCTACTTCATCTTGGAGGAAAAGTGATATTTATGAGTGGCTGGAAAAACACAACCAAAATCCTTTACCAAATATGCTTAAATTGGAACTCCTATCAATAGCAAAGTCTCTTAAAAAACCCAAAATATACGCGGTAGATGAAATACTGCGTGAATATGGTCAGGAGGTTCTACGACTGCCGCCATATCATTGCCAGTTTAACGCAATAGAATTAATATGGGCTGGTGCAAAGTCTTATTATGAAAAACATGTAGGTGATGGTCTTAAATCCGACCAAGTACAAATAGTTTGGCAAGATTCGTTAGATCATATTACACAAGAGTACTGGAAGAAATCGGTGGAACATACAGAAATATTAATAAGGGATTGGTGGGATCGAGAACAAGTACTAGATGTCGAAGTAGCGCCAATGATAATTGCTCCATTCGAAGACGACTCAGACGACGAGGAATTTTTTAGATTTTATAAGTGACGATGAGAGTTTTTAGGCTATAATTATAAACGGTGTTTTTCGTTTACATTTTTTAGTATTCTTGGGTATTATATTATGCTTTTTTTCATGCACATTATTCTGCATAGTTCTTAAACTAATTCCCAGTGTTTTCATTACGGTTTCCTGCATATTGGTTTGCGAATTTCCACTTTTTCTTTTATCGAAATAGTTTATCAGACTAAATGCCATTGTATTTTTAGGTTTTAGTAGTAAAATTGTTAAAATAAATTGCACTGTTTATTATTGTCGTTTTTAATTAAAGGGTACAGTAGGTATATAATTAGCGATTATATAATTTTTTTGTAACTTTCAACTCCCCTGTACATATTTTTTACAAAACTAAAATAATATTAGGTATATGTGGCTATCTTCGCGATAGCTAAAATAATGAAACTATTTTTCCTTCCTTCGGTATATTTGTAAATAATCTCACAACATTTTGATAGCCTCTGTGTTGTCTGATTTGACGCATATGATCAGTGACCTTTGGACCCGCACGTTAAGATCAGATCTGACTATATTTGGGGTTAGGTTTTTTTTTTAAATAATTTTAACGAGTATTTTAATTATAAATATTTTTAACATCCTTTAGCAGATTTTAATTTAATTTTGGTAATGATAATTTTAGTGATAAAGCCGAGGATAAAACGCTCGTGTAGCGCTAAATTACTACGGCCAGTGACGTCTCAGGGGGCACCTCAACAAATAATATTGGCAAAAAATAAGACGCCACTGAGTTTTTGGTAATTTTTAAATTTTTTTCGGATTAAGCAACTAAAAATATCCTTTTCTTGTCTGTTAAATTGTTTTCTTATCTTGCTTGGTTTTCGAGAAATAAAAATAAAAACAATTTTATTGCATATCTCTGGGAAACAAAAATCATTAAATAATTAATACGTTGTATTTTTTGTTGTTTAAAAGCATTATAAAATAAAATTAAAAGATGTTTTAAATTTTATGAAAGAACTGATGAGAAATTATACAAACTTATTAATGAAAATTAGAACAATACCAAAAACTATTTAATGGGGTCGAATGAGGTGTTCAAAATTATTGCCGGTTTCATATACACACATAGCAAATCGATATAATAATTCGGTTCTGCAAACTCTCAATAGTGTATTTGAATTTATAGCAAATGAAACAATGTAGGTATTAATTATTTAAGTAATGATTTATGTTTTCCAGAGAATATAAAAATTAACAAAAACTCAGTGGCGTCCTATTTTTTCCCAATATTATTTGTTAAGGCGCCCCCTGAGACGTCACTGGACGTAATAATTTAGCGCTACACGAGCGTTTTATCACTAAAATTATCATTACCAAAATTAAATTAAAATCTGCTAAAGGATATTAAAAATGTTTATAATTAAAATACTCGTTAAAATTATTTTTTAAAAAAATTAACCACAATATCATTTTGGATTTATCAAAATTTTTTACGGGACATAATTTGATCAAAAATTAATTATCTTTAAGAACGGTAACATTTAAAAGTTCCTGTCATCGAAAAATTTCTTTGCACCGTGGCGCCACCTACCTTTTGTATTATTTAAACACATTTTTACACAGTTGTGAAACCAATCATAGAGGCTAAAAACTGGCGTTTACAGAATTTACATGTCGCATTTAGTTTTCGAAATAATTGGCCTGGGAGGTTTTATTGAAACACCCTGTATATGTAATTTTTTTAATAATTTTCCGACTTCATGAACTATATTATATTAATTACTAACTGCATAATGATTATTCTAATTAATCAATTATTCACTTTTCTTCAGTTTTTTAAACTCTCTCTTATACACAGCCTCTGGTTCATCTCGAAGGAATGTCCAACATTAATCAGCTAACATTGAAACATTCCACTTGGTATCTTTTTCCATTTTTGCAATTTCTTGATGGAATCGTTCTCCACTAACGTCTCCACAATTTTCTGGAAAGTATTCTAAGTGGTATAGTGTTAGAAATGTATTTTTAAGGACATATTGCATCGCATATTTTCATAAGCTTTTAAAAGTTTGTTTGCAATCTCTGGATAATTGTATGCTCTTTTATTTTCTAAAAAATGGGTTACAACCATTCTAAAGGCTTCCCATGCCTCTTTTTCTTTTCCCTCAAGCACAGCGTCAAATTCAGAATTCCCGAAAAGTTGTCTTATCTGGGGTCCCACAAAAATCCCCTCCTTAATTTTGGCTTCACTTATCCTGGGAAATTTTTGCATAAAATAACTAAAGACACCACCATCTCTATCCAGAGCTTTAACAAAGGTTTTAATTAAGCCAAGTTTGATACCTATGTCATGGCAGGAACTAAAGGAACGTTTAAAATGTTTTTCACTCCCGGTTCTATAAAAAGTCGCCACTCGTGAGGGATGTGTTCTATACTTACCTAATGCTTTTATGAGACCATCAATATTATGACAAGCTACTAAGTCATTTTTCATTTTAAATCATGGCATAAGAGATTCCTGATGACTCCTATAAACAGAAACTTCTACACACAATCTAGATCCTAACAGCTCCGCCTTTTGTTTTGGCAAATCCAAGTCCCTGATGAGGTCACTCAGCTCAGTTTGTGTTATTCTGTGTGGCTCCTTGCTGCCAGAAGGTTCGGGGAGGAAATTTGGATCATTGGAAGTTGAGGGCTCTTCGCTTAGGACATTTAATTCTTCTTCCGAATCAAGACTATATTTCTTAGGGGGAACCGGAACAGACAACACGTCACTATGAGACACAGGGAGAATAGCAGACGGTATATTTGGGTATTTTAAATTATCCTTATTCTTTATCGTAATACGTATATGGAGGTGTGAGACAAAAGTAACAATAAGTTGTATGGTCTTGTGGTTCCCTCCAAATCATAGGTACCTACAGCAAATGGCATCGATCGACTTCTTCCATTAAGGCAATCTCGATGACAGTTAGCACAGGTATGGAAGCAAATATGGGGCGCCCATTTTTTTTTATCTTGGTCACCAACGTTACATCCAAAATACAACTCATAGGCTTTCTTAATTAAATGAGTTATATTTTTTTTTTGGCTCTTAAAGGTATAAAATAACATCTCCACAAATATAACAAAAATTGCTTGGCTTATTAACATAGAGATGTGTCATTCGTGAATGATTCGATCACGTGGATTCAATCACTTTTAAGTATTGAATGATCGAATCTTGCTCTGCTTAAATCTATCAATCGTCACGTGACTACTGGCACTGACCGATCGGAGATCGAACGATCGAACCGATGGCCGAGATTGGCTTCGCTTCGAAATCAATATAAATGCGCATGCCCATGCATCACCGATTGAAACGACGTCGAACGACGGTGCCGTTCGCGGTTGGCGCGATCGAATTTGAATCAATATACGACAACTGCAACCTTCCACCCACGTTATACCTATTGTTTTTAGGGTTGCATACTTTAAAGGACAGCAGTTCGGGTTTGTTCACAACCACAAAGTTTCAATACTGTAACTGTACTGGTCAATCGTTCGTTTAAAAGATTGACACGAGTGGGATCGACAATCAACGACCGGACCGATTCGGACGCGCGAATGTCAATACCAATCGTTTCACCTGCGATTGCCGAAAATGATCGATTGAAACGATCGATTGAAAAGATTCGATCATTTTCAGTATCAATCGCCGATTGATAGAATCCCACTAAAATGAACGAATGACACATCTCTATATTAACACATTCGCGCGGCATATTGATATAGTTTAATATAATCGATACGACACTAAACGATACCGACGAAGACTGAACCAGGAACAGGAAACTAACTACCTAATGCATTTACTAGATTTTACTAGCCGTAGACGGGGAAAACCCATTTATAATATGTCTAGACAGGCCTATTTAGTTATAAGTAAATGTTGATTACCATTATTCAATCTAGGTACTAAAGTATGTTTCACAATAAATGGTTGACTCCGTTTAACTACCTGGGACGTTTTGCAAGAGCTCGATTTATTGTGAAACATACTTTACCTGTATCATGAACACCAGACCTGGGCAAATATTTTGACCGTCGGATTTGTGACGAGCAGGTCAAAATCTATGAGGTTGAGCTATTTTTATTACCAAACTTTTTTGTTGTTGACTAGTGTAATTATTGAAAAACGTGCTCTGACTTATTATTAAAAATATAAAATTACACTTTAAATTGATATTCAATAATATGTTATTCTTATTTAAAAAATAATTAACTTTTTTAGGATCAAGCAGCTGAAATACTTCGTTACAAAAGAGCTAAAGAAAAGCTAGAAGCTGACCTTCAAGAAGTAAGATACAAGGTTGAAGATAGGGATGTAACCATTCATGATTTAAATGCCGTTGTTGCTGAGCATGTGAAAAGAGGTGCAAGGCTAGAACAGGAATTAAAGGAACAGAAAATAACCACGGAAAAGATCGCGAAAGAAAATGAGGCAAACAGTGGAAAATTAGGGAAACTTCAAGATGATAATAATAATGCTTTTTACGAATTGGATAAGCAAAAGAAACTGTGTCAAGCAAAAATCATAGACATAAAGGTTTTGGATATAAATTATTTGGTTTGATTACGACGTATTTGATACTAAAAGAATTACTTTGTCGGCCTTCCGTTGTCTTTATTTTGTTACTTAACACTTACTTACTTAGTTTTTTTTAAGTCCATAATTTTAATATCTCTTTAATTTTCTTCGGCAAACTTGTAAATTGTTACTTCTTTTGGCCAAAAGTACTCTTTTTGGTGTTTGAATATGATGGTTTTGTCTCGTTATGTGAATAATGTTGGTCGAAGGAAACATTATATTCGATTGTTTTTTTTTAATAATAATAGAGTGTATTAGAACGCATATTTTTAATTTATAAAGCTTTTCTAAATTTAAATATCCGTTTGATTCATACAAATTTATAGTTGCATCTAAAAAAGGACGTTTATATACGCATTCAATTATTTTGTTTTGTAGTTTTTTTAATAGCTTAATTGTAGTTAAATTCGCTGATCCCAAATTGGAATCATATACTGTAATTTTGAATAAACCAAAGAATAATTTATATTTTTTAAATATTTTAATAATATATAATTTTTAGCTTTAAACAAAATGCCAATTATTGGTGAGATGTAACTTCTTAAATATTCAATATGTTTTTTCCAACTTCAATTTTCATCAATATATAAACCTAACAATTTTGTTGTAAGTATTAGTATATTTAATTATATGATTAATGAAAGATAGTGAAGAAGAAATTTAATTTTGATTTACTTATAAACATAAAAGATGATTTATTAAAATTTAATGATAATTTATTAATTTCAAGCCATTTACATATTATATTTAGGTCGTGGTTAATGTTATTATGAATTTGAGCATAGTCTTCATGGAAATATACAATAGTATCTAGTATCATCAGCAAACATTTTTATATTACCTTTTAAATTTAACTTTGCTATAGAATTAATGTAGATTAAAAAAAGTAGGTCCGAAGGTTAATCCTTGCGGAACACCACAAGTTATGTTTTTTTGTGAACTTTTAACATTTTCCATTTGAACAAGCTGTTTTCCATTATGTAAGTGTAAGTAATTTTTTAACAATAAATAAATATTTCCCCGAATTCCAATAGGTATTGTATAGGTATTTAAGTAAAATGTTCTGATTGACTATCAAATGCTTTACATAAATCTATAGACAGTAGGCAGCATTTTAGGTTGCTATCAACGTTTTGTTGAATATCTTTGATAATATCTGCAGCTGCAACTTCTGTATATATCTCTAAATTTACGAAAACCTATTGAAATGGAGAGTAATTTTTTTCTTCTAAAAAATTCACTACCCATTCTATTATTTACAATTTTTTGAAAAATCTTTGAAAATGTGGGTAAAACAGAAACTAGATAGTTACTACAAAAATATTTTTCTGCATTTTTAAAAGCTGGTGATACTTTTGCTATTTTTAATTTATCTCTAAATTACCCGGTTTTAAAAGAAATTTTGATTAGATGATGTAATATAGGAATTATATTATACTTTAGAATTTTAATAATTTTACTTGGTTCTTCGATTTTCTTATTTTCTGTAATAAGGTAATCAATTGTTGTTGATTTTGTTTAATTTGTAGAATTTGAAATAATATAGTTTAAATTTTTTCATATTGTCTTTTGATCTTTGAAAGTGTTCTTAAGAGTATTTTTTTGACCAACTTTATTTTGTTTTTAAGTAGACGAATATAGTTATCATAGATGTTTTTAAACAAGTTATTGTCGGGATACTGTTTCTTTTTTAAATAATGTTTTTTTCGAATCTTCATAATATTTGCTAATTCTTTTGTGAACTTTTATTTTATTAAAACAAATTTTGAACCTAATACATGCGCTAATAGTAGCGTTTCTTACAATTTCAGTCAAATGAAGAGGAAATAAATCGCCTAAAGAATGACATAGCCAAAATCTTCAAAGCCAAAGAAATTTTGGAAAAAAAAATCCTTACAGTTAATCAAGAAAAAGATGAAATGGTTATGGACAAGGCTAACATGCGTCAAAGAATAGCCGTTCTTGAACGCGAGATTGAGGATTACAAACGATTTGCAGATGAAGACAAGAGGGCGATAGAGACGGTGCTAAAGGAAAAGGATATTTTAAATAAAACTATACAACGACAACAAGTTGTCGCTCGTGATCAACTTAAGCTTATCCAGATCCAGGACCAAAGCAAGAAAAAATTAGAGTTGGAACTGGATACCTTTTTCCTTGAAAGCGGTAAGCAAAAAAAGCAGATTCATCATTTGGAAAGGGAACGCGATAAGCTTGCTGAAGAACAACTGGAACTTACTAAGACTATCGAGGATAATATGGATGAGATACGGTCAAAGAAGGTTATGTTGTTTTTTAATATAATTTACTACTTATAGGTACTATTAAACTGCTGCCTCTAGTCTGAAACATATTTTTTATAAACAAGGTATTATTAGAGAGAATGAGCAGTATTATAGTAATCATACTCTTATACAGTGTCCGCGGAAAAGTCTGCACCATACCTATATGGAATTATGGAAAACTTTTTTATGCGTTTTTTTTTGCAAATCTGTTCTTGGTATTAGGTTCTGCATGACCCAAAACAAAAGCTTAAAACTTTTGACTTGTGACGTGCGTTACACATGTCAAAGGTAGTTTCAAACTGGCGAAAGTTTTTTTAGGGATACGAAAAAAAGTTATAAGAAAATATTGCTTCCCATTATATTTTGAGGCTATATCCAAATTTTTGTTTAAACATTTCTGTAGTAGTGGTAGTAACATATTTTATTTAGCAAAAAGCTACAATTAAATATTTTTGAAGTGAAAACTTCTTTAGGCGCGTTTAGCACTTTTTGTGGGCACTGAATTAAACTGAGCCGTCACGCGTCAGCGTCAGGTTCGGCTGTGTAACGCTCGAATTCGACTCCTATATTCAATCCGAACTGACCCTGACCTTCCGGTCTGTTTATTCGTAAACGTTATATGAAAGAGCATGACGTGGAAACAGTGTGCGACACTTGTTGCGTCTCAGGTATGTTCTGGCATTTTTTAAATTATATATTTACGTAGGGTGAAGTAAGGTAATTACTTTTATCGTAATTGCTTATTCCATGGACCTAATTTATTATGATTTCTGACTTCTGTTGAAGATGTATAAATTCAAGGGTTGTTCAATTTTAGGAAGTATCTTTTTTCGTATGCAGTAAAATTATCCCGTATTCCAAGTTTATGTTATTTTTGAAGTGAAAACTTCTTTAGGTGCGTTTAGCACTTTTTTGTGGGAAGTGAATTAGCCTTGTTGAAGTTTTCACTTCTGTCGTGTGGTCTTAAGCACACACAATTTTTTTTTAATACATTTTTAACACATTTTTATAGATTTATTTTTAAATTTTAAAACGCAACCTTCTTTTAATAAAAACAGACAGAAAAGTTAAACATTTTGCAAATTGTATCAAATATTACGTATCATTTTGTTTTTTAATTAAATATAATTTTAAAGTTTTTTTTAAACAGTTTTAATGATTTTTGAGATTTAATAGAATTTTCCGGAATTTTCCAAATTATTATATTCTATGAAACCTTTATAAAAAATAGATTTATAAGCTAATGTTTTAGACACTCTATCCACATAAAAATTTTGATTAGTTCTTGTTTTATAATTATGATGGTCATAATTAAAATAACAACATTTTGTTAAACAATCAGGCAATAAATTAATTTTAATTTTATGTATGAAGATACATACTAAATAAAAAATTAAATTTCTGACATTCAACCAATCTAAATTTTTCAACATAAAATTATTTTTTGTATATTTGTCACACTTTAAAATAATCCGCATTGCCTTATTTTGTAAAATTTTGTAATTTATCAAATATTTCCTCACTAGCACAATATAAATGGAAGAACAATAAAGAAAAAGTCGTAGGTAATATAATTATTAAATACAGTTTTTTTAGAAAACCCACTTAAATTAGAACTGATTCTTTTAAAATAACCTACTTTTCCGGCAATCTGTTTACTAATTCCAATTTTTCACCATCAATTACAACATTTATATTTTGACAATTTAAATTAAGTATTACATACTATATATTATTTAGTTTTTGAATTATATAATTTTATTTTATTTACTTTTAGCCAATTTAATAATATATTTATCTCAGAATTTAGAGTATTTAGACCATCAAAAATATTTAAAACATTAATGTAAATTAAGGTGTCATCAGCAAACATTTGTAACTTACACATTTTTAAAACTAAAGGCATATCGTTGATGTATAAAATAAATAATATTGGACCTAGTATACTTCCTTGAGGAACTCCTATATTATTTATTTTTTTATTTGAATGTTTTTAATATTTTTGTTTTTTATGACCTGTTACTTAAATAATTTTTAAATCATTTATAACCGTTTCCGCGAATACCATATACAGTGACCGGCAAAGAGTTCGCAACATATGGGAAAAATTTTTATTAGCGGAATATTGAAAAATCTTTTTTGGGGGATTGGATGTGCATGTCCCATAACTTTAAAATCGATTTTGACATACGTCACGTGACCAATGGTATGGCAGGAAAAAACCAATATGAAATCATCACAAATCAGATAAGTTGATGAGATATCGAAAAAATTCCAAGAATAAAAAGTGTTTAGAATTCCATTAGAACCTTATATACAATGTTTAGGATATCTACTTAAAAAAACATAAAATCGAATATTTTTGTAAATATTTTTTTACCGAATTAAAAATTTCCATATTTTTCCTTTCTTAAAGCTTCATTAAAGTAACACTGACATCTGGTGACCACAACTAGAAATATTCTTTTGTTTTTCTGACAATTTGGAGCAATAATTCAAAAAATTCGTTTACACTTGGATACCAGCTGTTGCAATAGTCTATTTCTAATAACCTTATCGATATTTTTTATATCGAAATATTCTATTATGTTAAGAAATCCTTAAATTCATTAATCCAAAGCAAATTTTATTTATAACCGTAAAAAATAATTTAAATTTTTATAAATTTTTAGATTTTTTTAAAGATTTCTGCGAAATTCAAAATTATTTTTTACGGTTATAAATAAAATTTTCTTTGGATTAATGAATTTAAGGATTTCTTAACATAATAGAATATTTCGATATAAAAAATATCGATAAGGTTATTAGAAATAGACTATTGCAACAGCTGGTATCCAAGTGTAAACGAATTTTTTGAATTATTGCTCCAAATTGTCAGAAAAACAAAAGAATATTTCTAGTTGTGGTCACCAGATGTCAGTTTTACTTTAATGAAGCTTTAAGAAAGGAAAAATATGGAAATTTTTAATTCGGTAAAAAAATATTTACAAAAATATTCGATTTTATGTTTTTTTAAATAGATATCCCAAACATTGTATTTAAGGTTCTAATGGAATTCTAAACACTTTTTATTCTTGGAATTTTTTCGATATCTCATCAACTTATCTGATTTATGATGATTTCATATTGGTTTTTTCAACTTTCCTGCCATACCATTGGTCACGTGACGTATGTCAAAATCGATTTTAAAGTTATGGGACATGCACATCCAATCCCCCAAAAAAGATTTTTCAATATTCCGCTAATAAAAATTTTTCCCATATGATGCGAACTCTTTGCCGGTCACTGTATAATTTTTTTTTTCATTTTTTTGGAAATTCAACTTATCGTCATTTTTTTTAAATCTTTTGTGTCAGTTTATTTTAAATACCGATTTTAAATGAGACTAACTGCATTTTAAATTTTAGTTATCACATAAACCCATTTTATAGCAAAAAAAAATTTTTCTCCAAAAATTTTAAGGCGCGTCTGGACTATTTGTCTTGTTTGCCTATGGCAAATTTAAATTTAAACAAAACTATGCACTAAACGAAGCTGTTATGTATTGAAAAAAAAAAAAAAATATTTTCAATTTTTTGATTTTTTAGTTTTCATTACGTTTAAATTTTAGGCCCATGTTTTTGATTTAAAAAAAAGTATTACCGAACAAGAAAATAAGATCAGACAACAGCAAAATATATATGAAGCCATTCGAGCCGATCGCAACTCCCTCCAAAAATCCCTTCAAGAATCTACGGCTGAAACTGGGGAGTTAAGGAAAAAACTAAAAATAGTTTTTCATCAAATTGAACAGCTCAAGGAGGACATTGCAATGAAAGAAAAACTATTGATAAAGGACGAAAATGTGATGCGAAAAATTACGAAAGAAAAGGAAAATTTAAAGTTAGTATAATAGAGGGTAGTAGTAGTAACGGGGAGGCTTAGCGTTACCTCATTGAGACCCGATTTTACACCTGGGTAATGACGGAAACTACAGTTTCCCGTACGTTTTAAATCACGAATATATTAGCAACTCGGCAGTTTTTGGGGACGCCGTTGAAAGTGTTGAAACTAGTTTAAATGGCGGTTCTCATGTAATGTTTTTTTTTGTTTTTTTATTTATATTTTTCATTATTCTCAACCAACTTAAAAAAGTTTATTACAGAGAATAATATAACACCAAATATACAATACAGGGTGTCCCATAACTTATGGGCCGTAGAGTAACTGGAGATACTAGACACCAAACTAAGCCAATTAAGTCATATAAGTTTTTTCGGAATGTTTTACTCGTTCTAGAGATACAGGGTGTTGAAAGTAAATGTTTATTCTCGAAAATAAGCCATAATTTTAAAACTGTTTAATGAATCGAATTGAAAGTTGGCAGTATTATGTTTTTATGAGCAAGAAATAAGAATTTGTTGAAATTTTTAAGTTTCACACTAGAGGGCGCTAGTTGTATACACTGGGCTTCATAAATCTATGATTTTTTTTCTTACCTGTGATATTAGGTATTTTTCAATTAAAGTTTCTTAAAGAAGGGCATTTTCTGAGTCAAAAAGGTGTACTTGATTGATCTTAATATCTTTAACGGTTTTCGAGATATTTCCCTTTAAACATCCCAAAGCATAAAAAACATAGTACATAATTAAATTAATATTTTAATTATCACAACGCCATAAATTTGAAACAGTGGAACAAAAACAAGATGCTCACTTTAGTAGATGTTGAAAGTGACCACCGTTGTCCTCAATACACTTTATTAAACTTTTAACTAAATAAATAATAATAATAATAATAATAATAATAATAATAATAATAATAAACTTTTACTTTTAACACCCTGTATCTCTAGAACGAGTAACAATCCGAAAAAAAGTATATGACTTAATCGGCTTAGTTTGATGTCTAGTATCTCCAGTTACTCTACGGCCCATAAGTTATGGGACACCCTGTATATAAATTCACAAATAATAAAAACCCTGTTTAGTAACTAATAATAACTCCATCGAAATTATTAAAAAAAAAATATATACAGGATGGGGACTTTAAATGGAACGCTGCTTATAGCGGCTATAAGAATAAGATTTCTCTAAAATCTAAAAATACTTCCTCAAAGATTTTTTATGGGCCACGCTTTTGTCATGTAAAAAAAAATGGGGACCCCAACTTTCTTTTTTTAAATTTGACGATACCACTTGCGTCACCTTTTTGGGAAGCTTATTGAAGAAGGAATTTGTCCATATTCTTTTTTTTTACATCTGGCAAACCATGTGTCAAAAATTTAATAAAAACTACCTTCTAACGAATAATTACATAAAACAACTTGAAAACTGTAATGCCACTTTTTTAGAGTAACAATTGTTGAAAATGTGCCCCATTTGAGACAGACCCATCCATACGCCAATTACCTTGTTTCCATGGTTATACGCCTTGTTACATTTCACAAGTTGTTTAATTTTTATCGATTTAATTTAGAAATTTTAAAAATGTATTTAACTGAAACTGAAAATATTGATGATGGTCGGGTTTGGAGAAAGAAAACGGAGTCAAGAAGAAGTTGCTGCGTTGTTTCATAAAAGTCATCCGGATTTTCCACCTCTGTCGCGAAGTACAGTCAGTAAAATTGAAAAGCAATTTCGAGAATTGGGTCATGTTAAACATGTTCTTCGAAGAAGACCCCCAAAAGTATCAGATGAAACTAAATTGGATATCATATTGACCTATCAAGAAAACCCAATTACACCAGAAAGGCAATTATTATCTCGTGATCACAATATCGATCATAAAACGGTGTTAAAGATCACAACATCTACTGGGATAAAGCCATTCAAAATGCAGCCAGTACAAGAGTTATTGGAGGAAGACTTAGACAGAAGGGTAGAATTTTGCGAAGTTATAATGGCCGCATTGGACAACCGACAAATTGATTTAGCATGGATACTTTTTCTGATGAAGCAACATTTACTTTAAATGGTCAAGTAAGTTTGAAAGTTAAGCAAAAAATTATGTTTTAACGGTTATACAATCGCTAGGCAAAATCTAAACATATTATTAATTAATTTTCATTTTAGGTTAATCGACAAAATTGCCGATATTATTCCGATGAAAATCCTTATAGGATTGTTGAATGTCATTCTCAACGCCAAGGGAAAGTGAATGTTTGGGCTGGAATAATAGGCGACAGAATCATTGGTCCATTCTTTTTTTAAGGCAATTTAAATGGAGAACTGTATTTAAATTTTCTTCAAACGTTTTTAATACCAGAACTCCAAAGAATTTCCCTAATTATGGAAATCTAGATCAAAGGATTTTTTTCCAGCAGGATGGAGCCCCTCCACACTTTGCAAGAAATGTAAGAGAATTCTTAAATATGACATTTCCAAATAGGTGGATAGGACGCCGAAGATTTATAGAATGGCCACCCAGATCCTCGGATATTACACCCTTAGATTTTTATTTATGGGGCGATTTAAAAAGCAGAGTCTATGTCACCAGACCTAGAAATCTGGAAGAGTTAAAAGTAAGGATTCGAGCAGAGATAAGATTAATCACTCCAAAAGTTTTGGAAAGAGTAAGGGAAGAGTTCTACCATCGGTTGGGTCTAAGCCAACAGGTTTATGGGGCACATTTTCAACAATTGTTACGCTAAAAAATTGGCATTACAGTTTTCAAGTTGTTTTATGTAATTATTCGTTAAAAAGTAGTTTTTATTAAATTTTTGACACATGGTTTGACAGATGTAAAAAAAAATAAAATATGGGCAAATTCCTTCTTCAATAAGCTTTTCAAAAAGGTGCCACACGTGGTATCGTCAAATTAAAAAAAAGAAAGTTGGTTAGGGCTGCGCCCCCCCCCCCCCTTTGGGGTCCCCATTTTTTTTTATATGATAAAAGCGTGGCCCATAAAAAATCTTTGAGGACGTATTTTTGGATTTTAGAGAAATCTTATTCTCAGAGCCGCTATAAGCAGCGTTCCATGTGAAATCCCCACCCTGTATATATTATATTAACCATTTACAAAAAAAAAAATATTAATATACTTATAATAGGTACATACCTACCTAATACGTTAAATTTTTAAAAAATATTTTTTTAGTGTTTTTTTAAAAGTCCATAATTTTTATATTTCTTTAATTTTCTTCGACAAACTGTTGTAAATTGTTATTCCTTTATAAAATATTGATTTTTGGCCAAAAGTATACTACGATGTAAATAATGTTGGTCAAAGGAAATATTATATTCGATTGTTTTTCTTTAATAATAATAGAGTGTGTTAGAATGCATAGTTTTAATTTATAAAGCTTTTCCAAATTTATATATCCATTTGGTTCATATAAATTTATAGTTGGTTCTAAAAAAGGAAGTTAATGTATGCATTTAATTATTTTGTTTTGTAGTTTTTTTAATGGCTGAATTGCAGTTTAATTCGCTGATCCCCAAATTAAAATCATATACTGTAATTTTGAATAAACCAAAGAATAATATAGGTTTTTTAAAAAAAATATTTTAACGATATATAATTTTTAGCTTTAAATAAAATGCCAATTATTGGTTAGATGTAACTTCTTAAATATTCAATATGTTTTTTCCAACTTAAATTTTCATCAATATATAAACCTAAAAAATTAATTGTATTAGTATATTTAATTAAATGATTAAGTATTAAAAGACAGTGAAGAAATATTATTATTTTTTAATTTTAATTTACTTATAAACATAAATGATTTATTAAAATTTAGTGATAATTTATTAATTTCAAGCCATTTACATATTATATTTAGGTCGTCGTTAATGTAATTATGAATTTGAGCATAGTGTTCATGGAAATATACAATAGTAGTATCATCAGCAAATAATTTTATTTTACCTTTTAAATTTAATTTTGTTATAGAATTAATGTAGATTAAAAAAAAAACTAGGTCCTAAGGTCGATTCTTGCGGAACACCACAAGTTATGTTTTTTTTTGTGAACTTTTAAAAAATTAATTAATTAATTTAATTTAATTTATTAGCTTAAAATAATTCTTCCAAGTAGGTACGTTTGAAACGTAAATTAGAATTAGAACGATTTGTTTATTTATTAAGGTTGTAAAGTCTGTTTAATGACCGCTGACCGTTACGTCATATTCTTCATATTTGCGGTACGCCGTAAATTAATTTAGTCAGTTTGCCTTACCGGTTTTAAAGGTTATGATTTTTCTTAGGCTTGATCTACATAAAGACGGATGCATGTGAACAAGTAAAATACAAGCGCGTTTTTTCAAATTTTTAATTATTATTTTCATACTGTTATATTGAAGTCAGAAATAAGTAGTTTATTTAGGGTAAAAGGTATCATGAGATAAAACATTTTGTTTTTGAAAATCAGTATGAAATCTTTAATTAATTTAAATTTACTGAGAAATAAATAAAACTCATTTATAAAATTTAAATTGTATTGAGCCAATGACAACGTGTTCACCTGCTCTATACATCCCATAAATACGCTCTCTTATGGTATGTTCATGAATTTCGTGAAGTTGTCGACCACGGGATAACAAAATAGCTACGTTATTGCGATTCTTAAAATCTACATCCTTCCCTATCCTCTTTGCCTTAACCCTTGAGCGCCCAGCCTACTAAAAGCAACGTAAATGCCCAACCGGGGTCCCCAAGGGACCCCATAGTAAATAAACATATGGATATGCATTAAAGTGTATTTTAATTATCAAACACAAGCTTAAGGTTATAGTGTTCAAAATATTTATTAAATATTTAAAAATTAACTTACAACACCTTCTGAAGAATATTAACAAAAGCAAAACAAATACTAATATGTAGGTATTATACTATTATCTCTGAGGGACCCCACCTACCTAATAGCGTTATAACCTGGCACTGTCGCGGCGTCGGCGGCTCAAACCAAACTAACACGTAACACGTGCTAACACGATTTTCAAGCACATACCTAAAGGCGCAGTTGCCAGATTTTTTTTATTCCAGAAATACTAAGGAAAATACTGTACTGGGGTCCCGCAAGGACCCCGCTTAGGCATTCAAGGGTTAATTCGTTGGATCGTTGAACACGAAACTCCCAAAGCATCAGAAACTCTCTAAAACAGATAGGCTACTTATAAAAAACATTGCCACATAGTTTTCATGTTTATTATTTATGTTTTCACAATTTCTGCTTTATTATATCTACTGCGTTAGTGTGTAATGTTAAAATTAATGCTTGTTCTTTTTCAGAACACCGTGACATTTTTGAAATAATGTTGAATAAAAATGTCTGTCAACATAAAACTTTTTTGACTGGTAAAATTATACGGCATTCATTATTGACGCAATTTTACTATCTCATCTAGTTCACGAATGTTGGAATGATCAGCACTAGTCGTGACCTAACGTTCAGCGGTCATTGAACAGACTGTACATTTTGTTCCAGCATTCCCGCCCATATTTAGGTGAACGGTTTCCTTTTTAATTATTTTTACGTTTGCAGTAAGTTCTAAATTTTCCTTAATTCCAGAGGTAAAGAGTATGTATTTTTTTTTCTAGAATTGAAGTAATGGCTGGTTTAGACCAAATTCGAGGACTTAAAGAAGAAATTAAAGAGCAAAAGGACGAAGAAAAGCGGTTGCATAAGACGATTTTAGAGCACGAACGAACGATAAGGGCACAAATAAAAGATATGGAACAGCTAATGAATGAACGAGATGTTTTGGGTTCCCAATTAGTCAGAAGAAACGATGAAATTTCCCTCTTAAATGAAAAAATTAAGATTTTACAATCAACGTTAAGTCGAGGTATTCTAAATACTGGTTTGGCAATCTAATTGCTCAGAAACTGCACTTTCATTAACCGAATTTCCAAGCAATTTGGTGGTCAACCAATTTAACACTGCGATCAGTTTTGATTTTAGAAATAGTCAAAATGTTCGTATAGTGATCGTTTCTAATTTAAAAAAAAGTATGGTTTTATGACCTCTTCTGGTACAATCGCGTTCTTTATTTCTATATTCGTTATGAGCATTCTTCATTTGCCACGTATAAAACAAAATTTAATAATATAATAAATATGTTTATGTTGTCTTCTATAAACTTATTCTTCAATTCCCTGAAGCTGAGCTTGTTAGGGGCAAATCTTATTTTTTGTTTTAGTATATAAAATCATAAATCATAAATATGCATTAAAAATTAAGTTTTGAAGTAAAAATGTTATTTTATAGTATAAACGCAGTTTCGTTTAAAGAAGCCTATACAGGGTGGTCCTTAAGTACATCAAGAAAATCTAGGATATGATTCCTGGTATCAATTTAAGTTGAAAAGTTCATATGCCCTAAAATGCTTACCCTCTAAGATACAGGGTGTTAAAATATTTTCCATTTTCCTTTAAAACTACCATTTTTTTCAAAAACATAGTAGAGACAACTTTTGTTCCGCTTATATCAGTAATGCATAAAAATGCATCAGAGGTTAAAAAAAACAGTGGCGTATCACATATTTTCACAAAAAAAATATTGATGGTATCTTCATGCACGCCACTGGTGGAAGTAGGCAAACCCTTTTTTAACCAAAAAGTGCAGTTTAATAGGAAATCAATTGACATCAATTTTCAATACCGTATCTTCAAGGAGTTTCGAAATTTTAAAAAAACAATTATTTTTTAAAAATATTTTAACACCCTGTATCTTAGAGGGTAAGCATTTTAGGGCATAAGTCCATATTAACTTTTCAACTTAAATTGATGCCAGGAATCATATCCTAGATGTTCTTGATGTACCTAAGGACCACCCTGTATAATAAAATTATTAATTTATAATTTTTAAGTAAAAAATATTACTTATATAAATTATTCAGAACAATTAATTAACTAATTAAAGAATTTCTAAAAATATTTTCAAATTGTCTGTTTTTAATATCCATGTTTTTATTTCGACTTTAATTTTTTTTAATAAAATCAATTTTTTAATTTTTGTTGGTAAATAATCGTTTAAATAAAAACATAAATATTTGAACTTTTTTGTCCTATGGATTTTTAAATTTTATAAGGCTTTTATTTTTAAATACAGGGTGTTCCGATGATCATGTTACAAAATTCTAGGGTAGATAAAACACACGAAAATAAGAAAAAAAGTTCATGTGAACATGGGTCCGGAAACGCTTCTTCAGGGAGCTAGGGCCCTTCGAAGATGACCTTCAAAAACTACTTTTCGTTTTATAGCTTCGGTACTACTGCAGCTATCGCAACCAATTTTGGGACATGAAATCTAGTTCGTAGGTTCATCAATTTGAGCCTTCCGACAACTATCTGTACTGAACCTCATTTTCATATTTCAACGTAATAATTGGTTTAAGACCAATAATTTATTATTGATTGGATTTAGCCATTTTCGGAGGAAACTGTGACAGATAGCGATTTTTACTAAGAGTACCTTTTTTATGTAAAAGGCATTGGAGAATCATAATCAGATATAAAAATGGTAAGAAATTAAAGCCTAAGAGGAGTAGGGTCAAATTTACTCAAATACCCCCTTGGTTTGTACGCCCCTGGTTAAAGGTGACAAAATCCGGAAGGCTCAAATTGATGAACCTACGAACTAGATTTCATGTCCCAAAATTGGTTGCGATAGCTGCAGTAGTACCGAAGCTATAAAACGAAAAGTAGTTTTTGAAGGTCATCTTCGAAGGGCCCTAGCTCCCTGAAGAAGCGTTTCCGGACCCATGTTCACATGAACTTTTTTTCTTATTTTCGTGTGTTTTATCTACCCTAGAATTTTGTAACATGATCATCGGAACACCCTGTATATAGGTATTATATTAAGATGTTATAAATAAAAAGTTGTCTTATGTTCAACTTTTTTGTTTCTGAATATAATTCTTTTTAAGGATAAAGATAATCTTTATTGAATATAATTTTTAGAAACCTTTTTTGTAGTGTTTCTAATTTTTTACTAAAGTTCTATTTATTCCTCCCCAACCTAAAATTCCGTAATTTATATAAGTTTTAACTAACGCGTAATATAATATTTCCATATGTCTTACATTTAAAAATATTTTATTGTTTTTAAAAATCGGTAGAACTTAAACTTCTTAATTTTTTAATTAAGTATTCTAAGTGAAAATTCCAATTTAATTTACTGTCAAAAATAGTTTCTAAATATTTTATTTTATTAACTTTAAAATTTTCAATGTCTTTATTTATTTGAATACTATTCATATTTCGTGGTAGGTTATTTAGGTTTAAAGTAAAAGGAATTAATTTGTTTTATTAAAATTAATTGTTAACAAATTGTTATCAAACCAATCTTTTTTAATTTTATTATTTAAGTTTTCCCAATTTGTATCGGTATAAAAAGTCGTTAATATAAATATTAAAAAATAATGGTCCTAAAAATATAAATAATATAAATTAAACTATCACCCATGTACATGTTTATTTCGCTTGTAGGCATTTTGGGCTACATGTTTTTGACGATTTTGTCCTCTCAGTCCGTTACTAATCAGTACCTATTGTGGTTTAAGGTGAAACCCAGTACGATCAAAGAGTGCAAGATATAAAACTGCTTAAACTGGAGGTAAAACGATTACGACAAGAAAAGTTGCTTATGTCCAAAAATATGACTAACATGATTGATTTGAGGCAAGAAATATTTCATCTTGAAAGAGACCTCACTAAATCTAGGCTGCAATGTAAAGCTCTTGAACAAGAAGTCCAGAATCCTTTGAACATTCATAGATGGAGAAAATTAGAAGGCTCCGATCCAGAAGTGATGGATCTACTACAAAGAGTTAAAATTTTACAAAGGTACACATTTTTGTATACACTGTCCGCGGATAGGAATTTCATTTTTCGGGAAAAAATCATTCTTGATAAAAAGTTTTGCTTATAAAAAAAAATGCAATTCTCGAAGAGAAAATTTTGATTTTTATACACGGTTGGCAAAAACTTCAAAAACATGATTTTTCTCCAAGAGTACGTAAACTACCTTTATTTTTCATTTTGACCAAAATGCCAATTAGAAAACTTATTTAAAATAACGTTTGTAATTTAAATCCGAGGTTTAAAATAAATCTTCCAATTTTAGTTTTTTTAATTTTTAGAGATAGGTAAATGGAAATTTTGCTGCTCTATTAAAATATTAATATAAAATTTTATTAACAAAATTGTAAGTGAAATGAGGAATTTTCCTAAATTTATCATGTTCTCCGATGAATCGACATTTTCGACAAACGAAAAAGTGTCTTCTGCGCATATTAGATACTGGAGCGAAAATAATCCCCGTTTTAGAATTCCTGCAAAAAGACAATATTACAAAAAAGTAAATGTCGGGTGTGCGATTTCTTATTATAGCATTATTGGCCCATACTTTTTTGAAAACACGTGTAACCGTAGGAGTTACTTTGACATGTTGGAAACATTCCTTTCTGACAGGGTTGGCTGGTTATGGTTTAAACCGTGATTTAAACCAGATGGTTTTTTTAAAAAACCATATGGTTTAAACCAAAAACCCACTTCTTTTTTTTAATTTTTATTATTGGCATTTAAGTTTTTATTTTTAGTAAAAATACCCTTCTTACAACTGGCAATGCGAACACGTCCCTGTGTTAAATGAAAATATCTTAGTGTTGGCAACACTGTGTGTTTATTTTACCTCCACCCCACCAGCCAGTCCAGCCCCGCTTTAGATTTGCATTCGGATATTCCCCTATTTCCCATTTCGTACTTGCTGGATAAATAATATTATTTCTCTTTGACACTGATAAGTTTGGTTTATTTTTCGGCTTTGTTGCGATATAATAATGTCAGGCACCACCAATTTCAGGTTACCTACTATTAAAGTGCAATATTCTGCATGTTTTTGTTTTACTTCCATACTCTATACCAAATCTTTTTTACATACTTAGCATTTTACATTGTTATTTAAAAATACTGGCTTAAATTTAAAAAAACCTGTTTAAACCAAAAAAACCTGGTTTAAACCAAAAAAACCTGGTTTTTTGTTTTGTTTTTAGAAAAACCGGGTTTTTTTCCAACCCTGCTTTCTGACAACCTAGAAGAATTGCCTCTCCAATTTAGGAACGAAATGTACTTTCAACAAGATGGATGCCCTGCGCATTTCGCAATTAAAGTGAGGGAATGGCTTACTAATACATTTGGCCACAGACCACAGATGGATTGGTCGGAATGGTCCGGTTCTGTGGCCCCCAAGAAGTCTCCATTTAACTACTTATTTCAGATGCCTATCTTTGGGGGCGCCTCAAACATTTAGTGTACTCCCGTCCAATAGGGAACTTGACAAAAATTTTAAATGGCGAAAAAATTCTATAAATCATAAGTATATATTGTCATAAAACGTATGGCAGCAAAAAAAAACAACATATTTCGTTTCAAAAGACCGCTAGAAAGATTTAAAACTGCCCCAAAATTCAAATTATCCCAAGCGGGTAAAAACGGGTCATGACGTCACGAAGTATCACTTGTCCTTATGACATCCACGCGTCAAGCGACTTAACAATAAGACACGGCAATCCAAATGCAAACCCGGTAGCTCGGCCACCGGTCAGGATGACGGATGACGGAAAAGTCATACCATAGACAAGCGAGTTGCGCGCTCCCAAGGATAGATAGGCAACTTAACATACTAAATTGGTTCCCTGATAGCGCCACATGCGACCGGGGGCGAAACTAAATATAGTCGTGGTGGGGGTAGGCGCCAGGCATAAAAATTAAAATTTTATTATTACTTTGAATTCAAATTTTCGCGCTTCTAACTTAACGGAAAAGTTTGAAGCGCGAAACATCTGATTCAAGTTAAAATAATTTGGGAGAACGAAAGGAAATTATAACAACGTTTCTGATATGGCGACAAGATTTATTAATATTAGATATTTACATAAATAGGTTTTAAATAAAAAAACAGCTTATATTTTTATATTATTATTTTCTGAATATTTTTCTAACAATTCCGTGTTATTTCCAAAGTTTTTATTTAAAAAACTAGTTATTGTACCTTGTAGTTCATTAAGTTGTGAAGTAAAGTTTCTTTCTATATCTTTAATAGCTTTCTCTGTACTTTCCAATCGTTGGGCGACATTAATGAAGTCTTCAGGAGGTTCCACGCTTTTGTTAATTGCCTTGGGTTTTCTTCCCGATTTCTTTGGTCGCGACATATTAAATATATACCTATTTACGATTCTCAAACTACCGACTGCGCCATGTTAAGTTTATAAATTATATATGAATAATTATTTAATAATAACTTTATTTTTTATATATTTTACAAATCAATCATAAAATGACAAAGACAATCTTTCACCAGTCCAGGTAAGACTTCAGGATCTGTCACAATAAGCCATATTTTAATCTTTCTCGCACATATGCTGGTACAGTTTAATACAGAGAGAGAGAGAGGTACAGAATGTTGGCCATGCTCATTCTAAATGAATATTCTGTTCCTACTAACGTGTAGGAGATGAACAACCTTATAAAACAAAATTCCTACAATAGCGCCACTAGCGACCGGGGGCTAAATTAAACGAACAGGGGACGACCTTCACCATTTAAGTTATCCTAGCCTGAGTCATACTTCGTTACGTCATCGGGCTTGGCGCGCTTGAGACGATCGTCGCTTGAGAGGTCGTTTGAAAAGCTTTCGACACGCGCGAAACTTTAAAGAATTTTTACCAAGTTATTACTGATTTTTAAGGAGTAATAATTGGGGAATACTTTTTTCAGGCCTAACTAAATCATATTATTGAAAAAAAAATATTGGAAAGTTCCCTATTGAGAACGACGTACAGCTTCTAAAATAGCGAATTGTTAAAGCTATTCAAACAATTTCCATTGAAGGAATTCGAAGAAGTTTTGACCACATTCGTTTCCAGCTGGAAAAATGTGTTGAACATGGAGGGGGAGTGTTTGAATAGCAAATTATGAAATTATTATTTGTTGTTATTTTAAGATTTTTTTGTGTTATTTCATTTGTAAAATTAAAAATTCATATTTCTGGTAACACCAGAAATCAGTTTTTAAAACTTTTTGATACCCCTCTGTCGTTGATAATGTATGTATTTCGACCGCTAATGCTGCTATCCAAAAAAAAATTGTTTTAGCTCTAAAAATAAAAAAATAAATAAAAAAATCCAAGATTTATTTTAAATTTCGGATTTAAACTACAAACGTTATTCTAAATAAGTTTTCTTATTGGCATTTTGGTTAAAAATTAAAAATAAAGGTAGTTTACTTTATTTGGAGAAAAATCATGTTTTTGAAGTTTTTGCGAACCCTGTATAAAAAATCAAAATTTTCTCTTCGTGAATTGCATTTTTTTTACAAGCAAAACTTTTTATCAAGAATGACTTTTTCCCGAAAAATGAAAATTTTCATCCATTTGTGGCTTGTGCTATTGTAAACCACGAGGTAAACCCTATCCACGGACAGTCTGTATAAACTAAGAAAACGCTGTTAAAATGCAATTGAAATTTTTCGTTATTCTGGTAGTCCCAAGATAGCACAAGATATCCCAGATATTCGTTCAATGTTTAATAATCTATTTATCGCACTGGATATAGGATATCTTGAATGCAAACGTAAAATGGATTGTTGTAGTGGAGATATTTTTGGTACATTTACCATATTTATTCAGTTCATTTTATTATTTTAGGAGGCTCCTTCAACAAGCATCTGACGCTATAGAAAGAGAGCGCCAACTTAAAGAAGCAGAACGCTTGTACCTCAATTTAAGACAAGTTTTGGCTAAGCAACCGGGTCCAGGTCTTCAAGATGAATTGATTAAAACCCAAAGAGCTCTCAAACTTCGTGGAGATAAATTAAAGGTAGGAAATGTATTCTACAGAATACCTACTACTCTCAAGATTGAGGTTGGTTTAGGGACGTTGTTTGGACGTGGAGTGTGTCTGGGCGTGATCAGTAAAGTATTTTTCGCAATAAATGGTTGACTTCGTTTAACTACCTGGGACGTTTTGCAAGAGCTCGGCCATAAAACTGCAAATAAACTGTCGGTCAGGGTCGGATTATAATTTGTAATTATAGCAGGTAATATTTAACTATATCTTGTGCTTGCGATAACATCTTTCAGTCTTTGTGTTAATAATATATTATTAATAACGAATTAAATATCTAAAGTCCTACCCTGTAGTGTATTTGCTTGTTGATTGTGTATAACAATGGGATTAAACCGGTAGTTTTATTGCAGTCAATAAGTCGATACCATTTAGGGTAAAAAACACTTTTTCTAATTTGGTATCATAACAAGTCTATTACGATACGCATTTGCGTATCGTAATGAAGCTATTTCTATACGGGTTTTTTCTTTATTTGATGTTGGTAACATTTAAATGTTTTATTTCATAGTCTTGCGCGGCCTTTGTGATTTACGAGAAAACCCATTTTTCGCAGAGGAAAAATAGCTTGATAACCTACTTTTTTGTTCTGTGTGGATAACAGTCATGTATGTTGGTTGCATAAATCTATAAATCAATCTTTTATAGATGCTTCAAGCTATCATTTTCTGCCAAATCCTATCCAAAATTCAATCTACTAACCTTCCAATGTCGATTTTAACTTCAACTTTATTTGAATTTTCCATCTTCCCTATACTAAATTGCAATGCCGTGACGTAAAATCACGTCTTTTGAATTTCGAAAAAAGTAGCAAAATCGCCCGAATTTCCGAACGCTCTGTATATTTATCGAATGTAAGAGGATCACACAACGTATTCCGTCCAATTTTAAATCTCATATCGCTAAAATAACTTTAGAATCTCGTGATGAAAATGGGTCAATAAATCAAAAAATGACAGTTCGCAAAATAATTTTTGTTGTCCAGAGGCTACTATGATAAAAAAATTGTATTACCAACATAAAATGTAGACATAAAAATTTACAAAATTTGAAGGATTTATTTTCTTTTTAAATATGTGTTTTTTATTGAAAAACTACAAATTAGAAAAAATAGTATAACGTACGTGTTATATAAAGCAGTTTTAAGCACTTGTCCCGTTATAAAACTCGCCGCAAGGGGCTCGTTTTTTAACATAGACGCGTGCTATAAAATGATGCTTTATAAAACGTGTACGTTAATATACTATTATAATATATTATACAGGGTGTTAATAAATGTCACGTAGATATTTAGTGAATGCTAGTGCTCCTCAAGACAGGAGAAAATATTTATAAACATGCGGTCGAAAATGCTTCATTTTTGATAAATACAGGGTGTCATAGTGTCATTTTTTTTTCTCACACATTTTCCAAGATCATTATTTCCAATTGGGTACACTTATTAGATTTTGGAATATCTGCAAGAAAATGTCAAAATTGTTGGATGCAGTATGATGCAGGTTATAGTTTTTTCGCTACCGAACGGCAGTTCCTCTCTCCTGTACGGTTTTTTTTTTGGAAAACCGTGTATATACTGATAGGCATAATTTGACTCCCAGCTCTTTTCTCATTCTTTTTGGTTACCTACATTTTTATCGTATTTGTCATCGCGTTTTGGTTACTTGCGAAAATAGCCGTCGATTTACACAACACACGTAAAATCGTTGAAATTTTATTACTATTTTCTCATTCTAATATAAAAATTTAAAATTTGTCATATCTTGCAAATGTTGCCACGTTTTGCGAACACCAGTAGGTACCTATGTAATATTCCGAATAATATACAGGGTGTCCGGGAAAATGTGGTAAATCTCCCGGATATGAAAAAAACACGTGAAAAGAATACTACAAGTTTCATATAAACTTCTTTCGTACCTATCGGCTTCCTCTTCGGAGATATGGGCTCCCAAAGAGCTCCCATGGAATTAAGTTCTTGACACATAATTATTAAACCAACAGGTATATTTCAATTTTTTTTCATATGATGTATACCAGGTAAGACCCTTCAAATTACTATCTCAGAAAGTGTTGCGAATTACTCACAGCTGCAGGGACGGACTAGCTGTGACACTAATGTGCCCATTTTTTTTACGCCCTGTATGATAAAAACTTTGGATAACGTTTTTACATACCTTTAACTATTGACTAAAAATTAAGTACTCTTCATTCATGTCGCTAATCCTAACCGTTTTCGGAAAACCTCATTTTATTGCCATCATGTAGGTACCTATTAATATTAAGCAGTTTAAAGTGAACATTTATAATTTATAGAAACAAAGATGTATCTTTTATTAAAATACGCTAAATATACATGATGTAAATATGTTAAAAATTACGTTTTTCCGAAAACGGTTAGGATTAGCGACATGAATGAAGAGTACCTACTTAATTTTTAGTCAATAGTTAAAGATATGTAAAAGACGTTGTCTAAAGTTTTTATCATACAGGGCGTAAAAAAAATGGGCACATTAGTGTCACAGCTAGCCCGTCCCTGCAGCTGTGAGTAATTCGCAACACTTTCTGGGATAGTAATTTGAAGGGTTCTTACCTGGTATACATCATATGAAAAAAAAAATTAAATATACCTACCTGTTGGTTTAATAATTATGTGTCAAAAACTTAATTCCATGGGAGCCCATATCTCCAAAGAGGAGGCCGATACGAAAGAAGTTTATGTGAACTTGTAGTATTCTTTTCACGTGTTTTTTTTCATATCCGGGAGGTTTCCCACATTTTCCCGGACACCCTGTATAGGTATACCTATTGTTCTGATTGTAAAGCAAAATTTATGATTGGCTGCCAGCAGTGGCGCAACCAGGGGGGGGGGGGGGGCTGCCGGGTTGCAGCCCTCCCCGAGCTTAGAAACTTAGCCTATTCGTTTAATTGCAAACCAATTTTTTATGTCACGCCTTTTACTAATATTTTATATTCAGCCACATAATTTACATCAATCATGTTATCAATAGTGAAATTATACTACGTCTGACTGAATGGACCGACCGACATACTTCCACTGAGGCATCTGGATTACTGGCCAGCATGATATAAGTCCCAAATTTGTGATCGCACTAATGTGTACAGAAATAATATATGCCCCAAGATTCTACAAACAGTCGATTTAAACCTTTTTTAAGCATTACAGTTAGCTAATGACGTAACAGATCAAGTTAAAGAAATAAGAGGCCTGGCAGATGATAATTTTCAAAATATTTTTAAGGAAGCTCAAGATCTACTTTCGGAATACGATATTAAAATCAGAGTACCTAGACTACCGCCAAGACAAACACAAAGATTGGTTTTTATTCCGTTTTTAGATGGCCTCATGGCAAATCTCGAGGATCGGTTTTTAAAACATCGAGAAACCATTTAAAATTTTGAATGCCTCTTTCCATATGATAATCAAGATTTTGATAGTAAATTTAAATGTTTTTTGAAACTTCACAGCTTCTACAAGAATTAGTTCCTTGAAGAGTTTTCCATTAAAACGATGTTAAAAGCTGAACTTGAGCTGTGGTATAAAAAATGCAAAAACAAAAACTGAAAGAAGATTTGGACAGTGTATTCCGAATGTGATGCCAATATATTTCCTAATATAAAAAGGATTTTACAAATTTTTTTAACTTTGCCTATTACAACCGCCACATCTGAAAGGTCCTTTTCAAATTTAAAATATTTAAAGACATATCTGCGTAGCACCACGGAAGAGGACAGATTAAATGGTTTGGCAGTTCTTTATGCGAACCACGATATTGATATTACCGTGGCAGAAATTATGGACGAAAAGGCAAAAACAAAACGAAGAATTTTACTTTAATATTAGTATTATTAGTGATTACTTACAACTTATTGTATAAGATTTTTGTTTTGTTTTAGTATTAGTATGATTAATATATGCGTTACTTATTTTAAATACATTTTTACTAATTAAAATGAAATCTCTAATTTTTTTTTCATAAATATTTAGTTAGGGCCAGCGGCGTATTATTGCAGAAGTTTTAGGGGGCTGTCGCTCTCGTCAATCATACGTATTTTACCCGTAAAAGGGCGTGGCACCCAAAAAAATGTTCGCCTGCGGCGCAAAAGAGCGCCTTCGGCGCATAAAGTTAAAGCCCCCCCCCCCCGAACTAAATTTCTGGTTGCGCCACTGGCTGCCAGCTAACAGCTTTTCTTGAAACCGGCATTATGCGCCGCCATAGCACTGGTAAATTCCCAATTGTTTTAAATTGAGTCAATTTAAGCTCAAATAAAACTAAAAAGGGTGAGTATAGGAAGGAGTCTTCGGCAATAACAGCGTATGATTTTAGAGTAAAAAGACATACTTACCTACCTAATCAAAGAATACTAATAACAGTGGCGGCTTGTGCATAAGAGCACATGAGTACGTGCCCCCCTAGTTAAAATTTAAATTGTTAAAATTCAAAATAAAAAAAATCTATAGGTACTAGTTACCGTTTTGTGAATTATCATCACCCTATCTTTTACGTAACGTTAAATTGCGATATCTTTACTTTCCCTATTGTTAGATGTTGCGTCGAACAAAAAATTTCGCTTAAACCGCGGTGACTCATGCGCTTGAACGGCATAACGACCGGCAGAATACGGTGCCGCCGCATGATACAATAAATTCTTTCTTTGTATCATTGTGCCGCCGGTGCCAGACGTTTTTAATGTTCAGAACGGCCGCAATCTTTTTACGAGTCGAGGAGCACGATAGCTCTATCTTTGTTTTATAGCTAGTTTTATTTTCGATCTCATTCTATCTTTATGGCACAAATTTCTGGTGATCATGAGGTTTAGGCACGTTATGATTAGTCAACTTTAAGCGAAAGTGCTCGTTTGTTCTGAATTATGTTTTCTAATTCGATTTTTACTCTGCTGTTGTGCTGCGCCAGCTGGCTGAGCCTTTTAGTGATTTATGTAATAGTATGTCCGCGGTTTTATTTTACGGCTTCTTTAAAAAATAATAAATAATATAAAAATGACGGAAACGGTCTCGGTGCAATATTTAAATAATTGCAAAAATACAGTGAGTTTTTAAAAAAAGTCATTCTCAGGGTTAAGTTTCGATGATAAGATTATTGTAAAGAATGCGGGAAAACCAGTGCCTAACCTCCAAATAACGCAACTAAATAAAGGTCAAAAACGGGACTTTAAAAGAGTTTTTAAGACTTTAGGAGTGCATTGTATGAAAAACATGAGTGGCTGTGCGGATGTAAAAAGCAGAATAGTCTATTTTGTTTCCCGTCTTTGTTATTTGCCGGCGAAAAGGCAGAACCGTGTTGGGTTAAAAGTGGTGTTAATCGTATTGGTAAGCTATTTATTTATTTTATTGGAATCTTTTTAAGGAAGGGTTGTTAAAAATATCGGCCAGGACACAAATGCACAATATTTTGATGTTTAATAAAAAAATTACACATACATGTCAGTACCTACCTATATTATAGGTAGGTATGTACCTAATTAGGCTCATTTAAGTTCATATTAAGCGATCTTTACATCTGTGAAGTTCCTCGTGAATTTATTCATGAAGTCACTTTAGGGCTAACTTTGATAATGTAAATGGTCAACTTGGACGTCAAATAAATTCGTGAATTTCTTCGTAAAATTATTCACGAAAATTTAACATGCAAAATAATCAGCTGATGCACAGTGTACTAAATGCTACCGACTTCACGGAGAAATTCACGAATAAATTCATGAATAAATTCACGAAGAACTTCATAGGTGTAAAGACTGCTTTACAAAACAACATGACCTTGAACTTCCAAAAAAAAATCGCCTGCGGCGCTGTTATACGGGGGGCTACCGCCCCCCGTACCCCCTGCCGCGTTTCCCGTATTTGTGAACCCCCAGACATTCATGTCACGAGCCGCCACTGACTAATAAATACCCAATGAAAATCTAAAAACAGGGACAGAATAAAACTACTGGTTGTCCACGGAAGGTGGCTCGCCCCTCTAACTTTTTTGTTTTTCAAGATAATGAAATAAAATTCGGGGGATTTGTATACGACATAAAACTGTATTTTTTGACAGGTGACTCAACATTATGGAACTTCTGGTTTAACCGGAAGTGACATAAACTTTCGATTTTTAAATGGGACACCTGGTATATTTTTACTTTTTTGACTCCATATGACATTCTAAATACAACGATGTGTCACTTGTCACTTTTTGTCACCAAGAAAATATTTTTTTTCAACTTTATTGTTTTATCTAGAGGGCTATGAATACCTTAAAAGCACCTATTTCAGTTCTTTAATCTTGGGAAAAATACAATTTTACTATTTTTGGTCCAATATGTGCTATGTTAAATTTAATCTTTAAAGTTGTATAACTCATTTTTTTTAAATGGCAACATGGTGGCTCGTCGGGTTAAGACAAAAGAGAGTTTTATTACGATTATTTTGATACCATACACTATTAGGTTTTAGAAAAGCTGCCATTAAAAAACTTTAAAAAGTTAACTTTGAACTTTCCTAAAATGAAGCATCTTTTGAGAATAAATTTAGATTTAAATGCATCAAGTAGCCTATATGACCAATAAAACCGATAAAACAAAATCATGCCTTGAAGAAAATTGAAATGCCAACAGCATCTGCCAAAGTAAATTAGTTTGTTGTTTAAAAAACATGGAAAATAATAGTTTACAAAGAGTGAAAAAGTTGATATGTTATTAGTGTTTGGAGAATGTAGAAATAAATTAACCGATGCTGCACGACTTTACGCACAAAGATATTTTAATCGGCTTTACTGGTCACAGGCTACTTGATGCATTTAAATCTCAATTTATTCTCAAAAGATGCTTCATTTTAGGAAAGTTCTAAGTTAACTTTTTAAAGTTTTTTAATGGCAGCTTCCCTAAAATCTTATATATATTGTCAGTGTGTGGTATCAAAATAATCGTAATAAACTACTCCTTTTTCTTAACCCGACGAGCCACCATGTTGCCATTTAAAAAAAATGAGTTATATGTACAGTGACCGGCAGAAAGTACGCACCAAAGGGGATTTTTTTTTTGTTTCAAAATGTACCAAATTTTTTTGGCGGTGGAAAAGTTCTGCATGTTCTTAAACAAAAAAGAGCATAGACAAAACTAGTAAGTCTTGCGCTGTATACGAGGGAGAGGTAAAAACGTTAAATTCACTCAAGAATAAAGTGCCTTTATTTTTCACCGTAGAAATTTTTTTTATTGGGAAATGTTGTTTGCTCTTAAAAGTTGTCCATAAATATCAAATTTCAGCTCGGTAGCACAAAAAAAGTATTTTTACTTTTTTTTTACGCCCCCTCGTATAACGAATCGATAGAAGCTATGCGACCTATAAATTAAATTTTTTAACAGCTATTGGGCAATTAGACACTTCACTTACTTAAATTTGTTTAAATACGCGAGAACTGGACGTTTAATAAAATAACGTCAAAAATAATCTAACTTTTCTTGTGCACACCGTACATTATTCTATGGATAGGCGGAATAACTTTATGCAAAACAAATGAGGATTTTTTCATACATTTAACAATATTTATATTTGTGCCACCGAGCTGAAATTTGGTATTTCTGGATAACTCTTAAGTGCAAACAACATTTCCTAATAAAAAAAATTTCCACAGTGAAAAATAAGGGCAATTTATTCTTGAGTGAATTTAACGTTTTCACCTCTCCCTCGTATACAGCGCAATATTTACTAGTTTTGTCTATGCTCTTTTTTGTTTAGGGACATGCAGAACTTTTCCACCGCCAAAAAAATTTGGTAAGTTTTGAAATAACAAAAAATCCCCTTTGGTGCGTACTTTCTGCCGGTCACTGTACAACTTTAAAGATTAAATTTTACATAGCACATAGCATATTGGACCAAAAATAGTACAATTGTATTTTTCCCAAGATTAAAGAACTGAAATAAGTGGTTTTAAATTTAAGAGGGTATTGTTTTAAGGTATTCATAGCCCTCTAGGTAAAACAATAAATTTGGAAAAAAAATATGTTCTTGGTGACAAAAAGTGATAAGTGACACATCGTTGTATTTAGAATGTCATGGAGTCAAAAAAAGTAAAAATATACCAGGTGTTCCATTTAAAAATCTAAAGTTTATGTCACTTCCGGTTAAAAACCGTCAAAAAATGCAGTTTTATGTCGTATACAAATCTCCCGAATTTTATTTCTTTATCTTGAAAAACAAAAAAGTTAGAGGGGCGAGCCACCTTTCGTGGACACCCGGTATATAACTTCCAAAATTATAAAAGTAAACAAAACACAACAAACAATTGATCTGATTTTGGTGATTTTGCAATTGGATCGTGTTATGCAAGAGGGATCCAACCCACACGATGGGCAATTTTGAGTTATACACATTTTACAATAATGTAGATGTGCTGCCATCTATTGAACATAACCTAAATTTTTTGATAGTTGTCTAAAATTTAATATTAAATAATACAATTATTATTATTTCTGTAACTAAGGATTTGCATTATGCAATATAGATCCAAACCTCTTGCCATGCAAAAATAAACTGCCATTAACAAAGTTAAAATCGCAATATCGAACCAGGCTGATTAGATTACTACATATTATATGAATTATATACATTAGAAAATTAAATAAAAAGATCCATGTGGCTTGAAACCGCCTCCTAACTTTTATTCAGCGTTAGCATTTCTGCAACAAGGAACCAAGCCACATGATTCCCATGATTCAATTTGCAATAAAGACCCAACCCACATTTATTCCAATTATAATATATATAGTATCAATTTAAGTAATAAGATATGTTTACATATACAAACGAACATATATTAGGCAAAAAAAAGCTACAAAAATATTAATTTGTGCACATAGCTGAAAACTAATATTCTAATATTTTAAACGCCATTTTCTCAATATAATGCTTTTGTGGGTTGGATCCCTCTTGCATAACACGATTCAATTGCCCAGGTTCATTTGAGATCATTTTGGCGGTAGTGGGGGAACAGTGATCATTTTTGCCAATCGAACACAGGTTAGATCGATCCGGATTGATCTAAACCTGCGAATCGAACACGCCTCTGTTGGACCGTGGACCTTTGCATTTGACACGTCTTGTCGGCTTCTTGATAAAGATAATGTGATTTTATGAGATGCCATAAACATAAAATATATATCTTGCTCTGTCGTTGGTTCCATTACTTCCATTCCAGGTTCAATTCTGATATTTTCATGACGTTTATTTAGATCTCGATACGATCCCAACAATATACCGAGTCGACCTTGAGATTCAAATCCGAGTTCAATACTCGTTTTCATGCAATTTTTAATTCTCAAAGACTCAAAATGGATTCGAATCGATTTGAATACTTACTTCCTTAAAACGTGGTAAATTATTGAAAATTTTTGATGGGTAACGCAGGCCAACGGCATTCTCAAAATTTTATATTTTATATTTTTTTTCAGAGCCTCGTATCAGAATTAAATATGGCAGAACTTAAAGTAACAGAATACAAAGGTGACTTACAACGGCTCACCGAAGAACTTGCTGATATAAAGAAAAAATATTTAGAAGAGAAAAAGGCCAACCGATCCAAACGCACGGCACTGGATTCTTATAGTCGCGAAACCTTCTCCAAAACAAGCGCAAACGCAGATGAAGTACGATTCACCGGTGGCGGTTTTCGAATGTCTGTGCAACAAATGTCTACAAAATAGTCGGCTGTGAAACGACGCAAATAGTTTTAAATGTAAATATAAAAGTGAGCTTCTGTGTAATTTGACGTGCATATTTTGTGAGTAATAAACCTGAATCGAATTAACAAAGACTTTTAACTTACCCGGCAAAAACTGGTGAAAAATTCACGCTTTAGGTTAGCCAAAATGTCAAAGGTTTTGGAAGTTTGTGTTGATAGTTGGGAGTCTGCAGTCGCCGCCCTCAACGGCGGCGCTGATCGCCTCGAGTTGTGCTCGTCGCTCCTAGAGGGCGGGTTAACACCCACTCCCGGTTTATTGATTCAAATTCAAAATATGAATCCAAGAAAAGTCCCGATATATTGCATGTTACGTTGCCGCCCAGGAAATTTTATATACAGTATTGAAGAAATTGAAATAATGAAAGAGGATGCAAAAATTCTTCGTAGAAGCGGAGCCGATGGTTTTGTTTTTGGATCTTTATCAGAGAATGGCGATGTAAACATGAAAACTTGCAGAGACATTATTAAAGCTTGCCATCCGTTTCCAGTTACATTCCACAGAGCTTTTGATTTTGTTAAGCGACCAACTATTGAAGTAGAAGTGATCATTGACCTTGGGTTTCAAAGAATATTGACTAGTGGTAAACAGCAAACAGCTCAAATGGGGGTTAAACTAATAAAGAAATTACAAGAGCAAGCGGGAAAGCGAATAATATTAATGGTAGGAGGGGGCGTCAACAAAGACAACATTAAATATATCATGGAAAACACCGAAGTTAACGAAATCCATGGCTCCTTTAAAAAACCCAAAGACGATCCGAAAGATGAATCGAAAGAAGATGAACAGGAAATTACCCTTACCGATAAAAGTATTCCTATTTATGTTACCGATGAGGATGCAGTTGCAGAAATTGTAAACTTATTGAAGACTGTCTAATTTTAATTTTTTTATTTTTTAAATTTAAAATGTTAATGACAAAGTGTTTTATCTAAATAACCTTCGATGTCCCTGTTTTCTTCTTGTAAATAACAATTTAAACATGTATTATATTTGTTTTATTATAATGCGAATGCTATAGGGCTAAACATATTTGATAAAAAATGAAAGAAGAGCGAGACTATCGTATATTTCACTCAGTGAAATATACGATAGTGAAATTCACTGAAATATACGATAGTGAAATTCACTGCCTTGTTGAATATCACTATATTTAAGCATTCGCCATTTCCTTTTATTATCAATCTTTCGTTTTCTCAAAAAATAAGCCGTCTTTGAGTGAGTATAAAGTATAATAAAAAACCTACAGTTTCTAGTTTGAATTTATAAATTAATAAGACCAAAAAAAAATATGGAAAAATTTCGTTTTTTGCTTTTATTCATTTTTTTTAAATACAAAACCGTAGGTAATTGCCATCCAAAGCTGAGTATTTGGCCGTTTTTTGCAGGAAACTAAATAATTATTGTAAGAATAAGAAAATAAGTTTTTTCTATACAAGCCGGAAAAGTCATCGCTGCTCATTTTACGAAGTTATTGATACGATACTACTTTTGTGTAGTTCGCGAACGAACTAGTTCAAAAGATCGAATCTGACAACTGAACTAAAAGATTCAATCAGTAATTACTGAGAGATTGAAACAAGGCGAACTAAAGTCTAAACGGAATGTACTACGCAAGCGAGAGCGAGACGACCGAGATTATAGGTTTTGTCACCTGACCGACCGATGCATGCCGCGATGATTTCGGACTATTTCGGTATTGAAATGAATAAAAAATATTGTCGGTGTCTACTGTATTTTTTGTTAATTTAATATATTATAATTTAAATTTTAAAATATTTCTTTTAGTTCACTATGCCAGTATAAATCAGTGAACTAAATGAACTAAACGAACTAGTCTTTTGAACTATTCACTTTATTGAACGAGAACGAAAGATTGAAATGGGCAAAGTGAACTAAACTTCCCAGCACTAACTACTGGCCAAAGAAAATTTATAGGGTTTGTTCTACTGGCGTCATCTGTGAGAAAATAGCAAAACGGCACACGAGAATGCTTTTGTTTTAGATACATTCCTTTTGCTTTTATCAGCAAAGCAAAATTAAAATCGGCTATGTTTCAACTTTCAAGGAACGCTTCGCGAACAACTTCGTATATTTCAGTTACTTTTCTTTTGGGTAAATGTCTATGGGGTGGTCACAACATAGAAACATATTTATATTCTAACATTTCTAACGCGGTATTTTTAATTTATAACCATAATAACCAACGGGTGGTCAAGGTCTTTTATCAGTCGGGATGACACTGATGGGGGCCAAAAAAAACCTTTATATTTTTCTGTGGCTAAAATAGGCCGATGCCGGTGTCTTTATATAAGGTAGTAAAGACCATTTTTTCTTGTGCTGTTTAAAATTAGGTTTTTCCTTTTTCCACCGACTTGTAATATTATATGTCTGTGGGTTTTTCCGATTAGAGCCAAGAGAAACGGTTCGGCCAGAGGTCGGGAGAACGGGAAAAACGAAGCAATTCAGTGCACTGTTATCAAATATTCTCAAGAGCGAAATATTTCTAAAAACATTACTTTTTTGTTATCTTTTCGTTGTTTTGGAATAAAAATACTGTAATTATTTTTATAAGTTGGCGGAAACGTCAAAAAATCAAATAAATTTTTTGCTTTGCTTCTCGGCTATACAGTTTGGTTTGTATCTTGTATCTTATTCCCTTTCACTCACTTTTCCTTAAATCTCAGAAGGTTTTGGGGAAGACAATCATATGCTCAGACCAAGCATGGTCTGAGGACATACACGTAGGGAAAATGTTTGTCCGCTTATCTCTTAGTAATAAGTTAGAATAGTACAAATGTGAAGTATCGCAAAGTAAACAGAAATAGGTAGATTATGTTTCCCCCACTCCATCGCATCGGATCTGGCTGGCTCGATGCGTTTTGCTTGATCCTGATCCTTTCATTCAGGCGGCAACGTACGAAAGAATGAATATTAATTTGATATTAGAATCGAAGCGGCGCGGCGTGCCACCAGCGAGTGCCATGAGCGAGATACAATACGATGGAGCGGGGGGAAACAATCTACCTACCTCTGCTTGCTTTGCGATACTTCATATTTGTACTATTCTAACTTATTATAAGAGATGGGCGGACAAACATTTTCCCTACGTGTATATGTCGTAGGCTGATAGTGAAATCCGTCATTTCCTGAAAAGCCTCTAGTCACTTCATGAAGCGTCGGCAGATTGTGTACAAACATGAAATTACACGATCTGCCGCGTCACTTCATGAAGAGACCTTGACGTTTCGGCGTATTATGTATAACACAATCTGCCTAATATTAAATATCGTCACTTCATGAAATGCCACAAAAACAAGGCATATTGTGTAATTCCGTCTAAAAGGTATATTAGCAACTGGTTTGTTCGGGTTTGTCAGAGCATTTTTTTTATTTTTATAAAATAATATAGTTGAAAAAATTTATTTAAAAAAAAAATGCTCTGGGGAACAACGAACAAACCAGTTGCCAATATACCTTTTAGACGGAATTACACAATCTGCCGACTGACATGACTTCGTTAGGTACTACATGCAGTGACGATATTTAAAATTAGGCAGATTGTGTTATACATAATACGCCGAAACGTTAAGGTCTCTTCATGAAGTGACGGGGCAGATCGTGTAATTTCATGTTTTTACACAATCTGCCGACGCTTCATGAAGTGACTAGGCTTTTCAGGAAATGACGGATTTCACTATCAGCCTACGACATATACAAGAATTACAAATTACAACTTATCCTAGAACAAGCCGGAGCCTGAGCGACCCTTTTTCTTTCTGTGCTTATACTCAGCTTCGTATGCCGGAACTGCCGGAAGAACGGAAGTATAACCTGTACCTGTGACCCTGTGAGTATAACATAACAGCAACAACTCCCATTTATTTATAAATAGTGATGTTAAAGAACAGGTAAATTGCTGAACAGGTTCGAACAGTTCGGTTCTCACTCGGGAACCTGTTCCGTAAACCTGTTCACCTGTTCTTTTGATTATAAATTATTGTCGTCGCCCACTGACTTGGTAATAAAAAAAAAAGTAAAAGTGAAAAGTCGGGAGTAGTAAAAACCACACAGCGCTGCATTCCTGTTTCCTTGTAAGAAAGAACAGCCTGTTCTTTTCATTTGGTGATTTATGAAAGATGGCTTGCGGGTCGTCGTTTGACAATAAAAAGAACGGGCTGTTCTTTTTTTGGAGCAGAACAGGGAACAGAGAACAGAGAACAGGGAACAGGGAACAGGGAACAGGGAACAGGGAACAGGGAACAGGGATCAGGGAACAGGGAACAGAGAACAGAGAACAGGGAACAGGGAACAGATAACAGAGAACAGGGAACAGAGAACAGAGAACAGGGAACAGGGAACAGAGAACAGGGAACAGAGAGCAGTGAGAGCATACACGCGGACGCAGCGGTGTTCTGTGATTTTATTTTCTTTACGGAACTGACGACCTTTTTTTTTTTAGAAAGTGATTTACAAAAAAGCGGTTTTTGTGACAATAGAACAGGTGAACAGGTTCCCGGGTCAGAACTGCTGAACTCCCGCAGCAATTTCCCTGCTCTTTAGCTATTTAACATCACTCGACCGCAATCATCTGTCATAAGTCTATCTAAAGAACCGGTTCAGTTCTTTTACAAAGAACAGTTCACTGGACAGGCTATCTGTAACCTGTTCTAAAGAACCTGTTCCGTTCTTTTCTTAACAACTCTATTTATAAATAATTAACCAATTTTTTTTATTTAAAATCATGTAAACAGAATAAAAATAAACGTAAAATTTTTTTTGTTTATTATTTAAGTGCATGTTTGCTTAATAGCTTTTAGTTATATGTATTTATTTCAATTAATTAGTATCTACCATTTACGAAGTACATACTTTTTCCGATCTAAATAAACATCAGGTAAGTACCTAAACCTAATTAGTTATTAAAAAAAACAGTTAATTTAAAAATACACCGTTCGATTAAATAGTCTTCTATCTTCCTAACTTCATTACCATTACCTACCTGTCAAGTTAAAAATAGTTTTATATTCCTTCTCCAAGTTTGCCTGGTTATATATTATAATACTTTATACATAATATTATATAGGTCACAAAACCATATTGGTTTTTCAGTTTTTTGTTATTTCGATATAATATTTATATGTTTATTAATTTTTTTTAAAATGAGTAATTATAATGTTACCGCAAAGCTTCTACATGGTTTGGGTAAACCAACTCGTAGAGGAATTAAAAAGTGTATAAAGTGTGGTGTTTATAATGGTACCAGAGGGACATTTTGTAAAAATAAACAGTGTGGTATGTCACTTAAAACCTATGAAGATCACACATTTGATTTTGACGCTGTCAAATTGGTCACTGGAACTGTTCGACAAGTATATTCTGTTCAAGTAAAAGATCTATCAAAATGTAGAGGTTTTGTACAGCTCCCGTTACTACAATCAAGTACAGAAGATACCAGTGTATTGTCTGATGTGGCTCTATGTTTTGTCGATTCATGTCGAAGGTCTTTTGACAATTCGATACTGAAGTGTCATGAAGAGGGTCAAAATAATGATGAGACTGAGATGTGTGACCATATTAAGTTGGCACTTAAGAACCAAGCCATAGCAAAACCACTTGGTTTTGATAAATCAATATCAAAGTACCTGAAAATACCAAGTGAAATAAGGGAAAAATTTAATTTGCTTGCTGCCGACAAAGAAAGTCCTCTTGTACAAAGAGTCTCAAAAGGTGTAATGGCAGTAAAGTGTCAAGTAACCCCAAAGCAACCATTGGGATATTTGCATTTCACTTTCCTTAAGGGAAAAAATAAAGGATATGAAAAGTATTATTGTAATTGTACAGATTATTTAATTTCTGGTAAGTGTATTGGTGTAAGCTCAAACTTAGTTTCATGCCCGTATTCCACGGGAAAAAGTCTTGGTTAAGAAATTGTAAAAGTTTACTTTCAATTTATTTTCACATGTAAACATTTGTAAAAATTTGGGTATTCTAATTTGTTGACATGGGCCGTATTCGATTGGGAAAGTGATTTGGATCGATCTGATTTTAAAAATCAGTTGGGATCACTTTGACCGTGGGATCACTTACCAATCGAACACAAATCAGATCAGTTGGAATCAGTTAGATCGATCCGGATCGATCTGAACCTGCGAATCGAATACGCCTCAAGTTGGGAGAAAAGGGAGTGATTTCTAGTTTTTTAGTGGCTGCCAACTTATCAGATTTTGAGGTTAGAAAATCGTTTTTGATTTGTTGAGTACAGAGTAACATGAGTAATTGGATTTTATTTTTTTAGCGACAAGAGGCCAATATAAAAATATAAAGTATAAATGCATTCATTATTATGCTTGTATTGCTGCACTCTCTAGTGATCCAGAGTACTGTCAGGAATTTTCACACTTTATCAATAATGAAATAACACCCAGAGGTAAGTGAAAAAAATATATAACTGTAAAGTGACTCACTGAGGGATTCATCAACACCCAACCTTAACCGCTTATCCTAGAATCGTGAAATTTTGAGGATGTCTTTCTTCTTAAATGTAGTTATCCCCTAAGAACGAATTTTTCGAAAATCAACCCCTCCTAAGGGTAAAAACGAGGGTTGAAATTAGAGATGCGCCGAATAGTTGTTTAGGCCATTGGCCGAATAACGAATATTCGGCCTATTTTCACGGCCGAATAACAAATATTCGGCCAAGATGTTGACCGAATCTTGGGCCAATGTGTATTGTTGGTTGTATATAATTTTAGGGTTTTACGCTATTAAAAGTTGGTACAACGGATTTTATTTGACAGTGATGTTTAAACTTAAAAAAGTTGTTGTGAATTATCTATTATGAGGACTTTTTATTTTTTAAGGCGCGAGTTGAATTGTAGTTGCCTTATGGCCATCTATAATTTTTAGCTATATTGCTAAAAATTGGTACTTAAGTTAAGTATGTGTTTTGGGATATTTTGCCCTTAGGCGGTAGAAATGGAGGGGGTAATTAAGTTTCCAACCCAACCGCTAGAGAAAATTCAAATTTTTTGCTTGGAAGAAATAGTCATATGTCAATTCGGACGTACCAACATCCAGACTTTTAGCTAGGCGTAGCTATCTATTCTGTGCCACTAGTTATAATTTAAAGTATTATTATTAGTATTATTACGCACAACTTTTTTGTAATAAAATTATTCGTTACAAAAGTCCTATTTGGGGCACCTCTTCTACCTAAGTGTATTTATATATTTTAGTATACAGGGTCCTGCAATAGTGCGTCAGGCTTCCATAGCTCCTATACGAATTTAGTTAGGAATTTTATCCATACGCTAACTTATACTGTTTCATACGGGGTACTTCAGGAAAATATTTTTTCATATACAGGGTGGCCCAAAAAAGTGTGGTCATAAAAAATTGTGATTTTTTAAATGGCATAACACATATTTTTTTGCATATTTAGATTTATGCTATTGTCCTTTAAAAATACCTAAAATTTTGTTTGATTTGCTTTGGTAGTTTAAGAGCAGTCAATTAAAAACTTTAAAAAAATTATTTTGAAGTCGTGGAAAAAATATCAAAAAAAACAATCTAAAATTAGTTTTTCAACCACGGTATTAAGTGAGTTTAATGACAAGAGGTTTAAAGATACTATTAATCGAATAGTATTTATGTATTTTATACAGGGTGTTTATAATAAGGTTTCAAAAATGACACATTTCAAACCCATTTTTCTCAACTTTTTCAAATGGAACACCCTGTATATTATTTCGGTATTTTATATAAAATACACAAGCAATTATTTTTTGTAGTAAAAGCATATAAGTTATTTCCAGCCGTTTTCGAAATAAATGCAAATTTCATAAATTATGTTGATCAAACAGAGTTTATTTTTAAAATTAAGCGTAGGCGACTAGATAAATAATTGAAAACTACAGTAATTGTTGAAAATATCTTCCATTTTATTCTGTGCACAAGCCAACACCCTTTCCAAAAGACACGTCTCTTATCATTTGCTGCATTTTATTAGCAGTTGTAGGTGGATCATTGTAAACAATTTGTTTCACGTGTCCCCATAAAAAAAAAGTCTAGTTTTGTAAGATCCGGCGATCTAGCTGACAGGGGGGTCCGTTTCTACCGATCCATTGGTTCGGAGAGGTATTATCAAGATAATTTCTTATAATTTATTCGCCCGATATTACACCTTTCTAAAATAAATTAAAGAACATGTCAAACTAAGTATAAGAATCCATGTTTTATTTCAAAGCCTACTATGGGCTTTAGAGATAAAACTTACTAATTAACCTATTTGCTGGTATTTCAATAGAAATGTTAAAAGGAAAATAAACAGATCTTTTCAAAAATATGTTGGCTTATGCACAGAACAAAATGGAAGACATTTTGAACAATTACTGTAGTTTTTTAATTATTCGTCTAGTCGCCTACGCGTAATTTTTAAAACAAACTCTTTTAATCAACATAATTTATGAAATTTGCATTTATTTCGAAAACGGCTGGAAATAACGTATACGCTTTTACTACAAAAAAAAATTGCTTGTGTATTTTATTAAAAATACCGAAATAATATTCAGGGTGTTCTATTTGAAAAAATTGAGAAAAATAGGTTTGAAATGTGTAATTTTTGAAACCTTATTATGAACACCCTGTATAAAATAAATAAATCCTATTCGATTCATAGTATCTTTAAACCTCTTGTCATTAAACTTACCTAATACCGTTGTTGAAGAACTAATTTTAGATTGTTTTTTTTGATATTTTTTCCACGACTTCAAAATAATTTTAATTTAGTTTTTAATTGATTGCTCTTAAACTACCAAAGCAAATCAAACTAAATTTTAGGCATTTATAAAGAACGATAGCATAAATCTAAATATGCAAAAAAATATGGGGTATGCCATTTAAAAAATCACAACTTTTTATGACCACACTTTTTTGGGCCACCCTGTATATAAAAAAATATTTTCCTGAAGTACCCCGTATGATACAGTATAAGTAACCATATGAATGAAATTCCAAACTAAATTCGTATAGGAGCTATGGAAGCCTGACGCACTATTGCAGGACCCTGTATTTTACATTAACAAAAATTGTAGGTAAAACAGTAACATTGACTGCTCCGAAATTAACAAAGAGAATTGAGCCAATTGAAGTTAAAAGAGAAAAGATCAATATACTATCAAATCGACTAATGAAAACTCCGAATTTACCTAAAAAGGTACTTAATATTTATTTTGTTGTTGTGTACCTATAACAGTGTAAAGCTAATTTATTTATTTATTATAAAATCTACAAGTAAGCTGTTAGTGAGCAATAAGTACTGCGACGCCGTCTAGCTTCATCACATTACATTTTTAATTTTTAGGAATCATCAAAAACCACTCTTAAGAAACAAAAATATATTATCAAGAGATGTAAAAAAATTGTACCAAAAATTTATCCAATTGAAATTAAAGTTCTAAATGAAGCGGCGTTAACAAGAAACAATGACCATGGTATTACTTGGCACTTTCTGGATTGGTTAGCCTTTGTGACAGAATCAATAAACAAAACAATGCAGTTTATTAATTGTGGGATTATTAATACTCAAATATTTTCTATTCCTGAGGTACAGTAAGCGTTTAATATTGCCTGATTTGTTTCGGCGTACCTACGTACTTTATTAGGAAGTTAATCAAACAAAAAATACTTACATAAAATATTGGTGATTTAACGCCCATTCAACGTTCGCAATAAAGCGAGGGAAACGTGCACATACATCATTGTATTATTTTCTATTAAATTAAGGCAAAAAAATTGATGAAATAATATAATAAACTAAACGAATTACCTTGATTTTCGCAGACGAAAAATAGCGAATATGGAAATATTTCCTAATAGTTTAGATTGGAAAAAATTGTATATTTTTATGAACTGTTTACACTAGTGAGGTTACAACCTTCCCGAGTGTGACTATTATGTTTGACTAAACTTACTACTTACCTACGTTAATAATGTAGGTACTTACTACTTTTACTGGTTTTGATTCCTTTGTAGTAAGAAATCTTATTGCAAAATACAAAATAATTAATAAAACAAAAAAAAAGGAACACAACAATTTTCGGTTTCTTTTAAAATATTTTTATTAAACAATTCTCGTTACGTAACAACATTGAAACTGTTTATGTTCTGGGGTTAAATTCAAATTATAACATATAATTGTTAAATGGTCAAGTATTGTATTTATTCTGTAATGTTAATATTTCTAGTATGTGCACTTGTAAACCTGATTACAGTAGACTCAGACTCCCGATTATCTGAAATGATGTGGACCGGACCGGACCGGATAATCAAAATTTCGGATATACATACATACATAATAAATTCTAATTCTTATGTATGTACATGTACATTAGTGTGTATTCATATTCATGAATTCAAGAAAGAGGTACATAATTGGTACTTGTTTTAATTTTAAAGTCTGTCGATTTTTGGCCACAACAACAAAACCAACAAAACAATTCTTAGAAAATTCGAATAATGCGGAGGAATAGCAATAATCATTTCGGATAATCCGGTTCATGGATCGTTTCGGATAATGCGGAGTTCGCATAATCGGGTTTCGGATAATCGGGAATCTACTGTATTATATCCCACATACATTTAATCCCAATTTGGTGTTTTGAAACGTTTTTTTTTTTTATGTTTTTAGGGCTTTTTTCAGTCATTTAGTAAAAGAATTCCCGAAGTTTATATTGAACAGAGAACTGACATTGGTTCGGCTTTTTACAGTATTATGAATGTGAATCATGTTAAAGAAATTTTTGATACAACCATGGTAAGTTTAAAACTTTTATCCATTTCACAGTATAGGCATCAATCAAAAACAATAAAGCAAGATGCAGTGGCGGCTTGTAGTTGTTTTAAATGGCAATCGCCGAAGGTGCAAATATTTTTTGGACTATTAACATTTTTTATTACATAAATAAAAAATGATATACCGTGCGAGCAAAAATTATTTGCATCAAAGAGGGCTTGGATTAAAAAACGTAGGGCTTGGTTTAGATCACAATGATATGGGGACAATATATCTAACCAAATCTAGGTTAAAATTTTGTCAAATTCATATTATGACACTAGCGTGTATCCGGCATGCGTTGCAACCCGCTGGTATAAATACAAACCCGATATATTAGTACCCGGCATGTCACTTTCTGAAATTGCACCCGTGCGAAGCCGGGTGCAATAGATACATAAAAACCTTCCTCTTGAATCACTCTATCTTTTAAAAAAAAACTCTTCAAAATCCGTTGCGTAGTTTTAAAGATATATATATATATATATATATATGTATAAAGGGTACGTTGTCACCTCGAAAATAGATGCACAACATACGGTGTCACCTCATATATAACGCTGTCACCTCGGATTTTTGAGGTGACAACGTTTTGCGTGGATTTTAATTTTATAGTGTTCTCTGTCGTCATATCTTTCATTTCACAAAAAATCGTGTTGAGGTGACAACGTTGCTTCAGTATCTGTAACCTTGTCCTCTTAGTTTGGGCATATATGATTGGCGCTAGTGTCGCTTTCTCCTTTAACTTTACGGAAACATTAAATTCTATGTCACCTCACACCACTTTCGACTTATATGCGGTATAGAAGCCATGCTTTGTCACCTCAGAATATTGGCAACATTGCAATTATTTAGCGCTCAGCAAATATTAGCGGATTGTGTGGTAATTACATGAATAATGTCGGCAAGAACAAAATTATTATTAAAATTGGCCAAGGTATATTTGTAAAATAAATAATACAAAATACATCTTGTCGAGATTAATTGCATATTACCACTTGCTGTTAAGTTCAACTTTTTAACAATAAAGTACCTTTTAATTTATCTACTTAGTGTTTTTTATTTTATTACGGCATAGTGATGTCTTATGAAGAAAATCTCAGCATTAACTAGTTCTTTTTACTAATTTTATAATAATAATTCGTATTTATAAAAACTTAATATAGAAAACTAGCTGGCGGCTTGCGGGTACTCGCGGCTTCGCTGCCGCAGTTTAGTTGGTATCCATTCGTTATGTGAGCAAAGTCTCATACATACTTACACACCATACATACTATTCAATATAAACGATATTAAACCCATATAATTTTCATAACCAAAGCTAGAAGGTAAAAAAATTACATTGGTACGCTCTTCTAATAAGATGTATTTTATCTTCTAGCTTTGTTTAAAAAATTACACAAAAATGTTCATTTTTTACCATTACCGATCATATTATTTCGTTACAAATAATTTGAGTTTTTCCCTACTTCTAGATTTGGAAAAAAATCTATTGTTGCTGCATTTAATAAAAAAAATAATTACAATTCACTACATGATGAAAGTTTACCCCCAAACCCTAGGGGATGAACGCCGGGGATTTGGTGGTAACTTTGTGACATTTTAATTTTTAGTTATTTATTAGCATCTCAAATTTTATAAGTATACTGACTTTCTGGTTTCTAAAATGTGTTTACCCCCTCGGCACTTGCGGGTAATCTTTTGATATTTTTGGATTTTTCCTCTATTAGAAAAAGTAACTACAATATCCCGTAGTAATTGGGATACATTGACAGACAGTGTTTCTGACTGACACAAATGCTAAAATACGTACCTACTTTACCAATTTTAAAAATTAAGCCTCTAATGGGGAGAAAAATGAGGTCAAATTTATCCTTATATTTGTTAATAAACCCCTTAACTTCAAATATAAACGGTGGCAATAAATTACAATATCATCACATTGAAATTCATATACAGGGTGAGTGGGCCAAACTGTAAACCCAAATGTTGTTACCTATTATAAGTTTGTTTTCAAATTACAGCGGTAAATAAAATATTAATATTGTTAAGACAAAATACGCAACATTAACATTGTTTTAAATAAATCACTGGTTTAGTAAATTTTTAAAAATACCGTATTGACTTCCAAATATTTCCTGCTTCATTTACGAAGGGCGCGCGTGGCACTTCTACTTGAATCGTGTTTTTCTTTAATATTGAGTGCAGCACTTCCAATGCGTCTAATTAATACATCCCTAGTATCTACTTTTAATTTGTATACCTCATTTTTTAACCAACCTCATAAATTATAGTCCAACGGTGTGAGGTCTGGCGATCTAGCAGGCCACTCCAAACCTTTGGAAACTTTTGGTCCAAATATTGCTTGACCCGACGATCGAAATGGGGGGCGCTCCGTCGTGTTGATAATACATTCGAATTATGATGTTTAAAGGAATCTTCTCCAGTAGTCCATGCAATTCATTTTCTAAAAGACTGAAGTAGTGATCCCCTGTAAGGCGATTTTCCAAAAGAAAAGGGCCAGTTAAATTATTATCGATCATGCCGCACCGCATGTTTACTGAAAACCTGTGTTGAAAATTATTTTTGACAATAGTTGCGTGTGAATTTTCGTCCGACCATACATGGGAGTTTCGATTACTGTTGATGCCGTCACGTGTAAATCTAGCTTCGTCAGTAAAAAGTATGTGCGGTACAAGATGACGATTATTAATTATCCACTTACAAAATTGCATACGCTTCACGTAGTCTCCAGGTAGAAGATTCTGTACACGCTGTACATGGTACGGGTATAAGCCTTGCTCCTAGAGCGTATTGATCACTATTTTTTGGGGAATCCCCAACTGAGTTTCAATTCTCGTGAGCTGATCGTTGCTTTTTTTTTAGAGATCGACCGAAGGTTCGGTTTTGGTTTCGGCTAGTTTCGGCCAAAAAATCTAGTTTCGGTGACAGTTTCGGTATCGGCCAAAAATCGAACTTTTTAAAACTATTAATTTTGCACAAAATGTGTATGTTTTGACTCCTGCCGGGGGAAACTGGGCCGTAAAAAGCCTGGTACCCCAACAGTATTTTATTTCAAGTTAAATGATGCTTTGACTTTTATGAAAAACATTTTTTTTTCTTTTTCTTTCCCACTTATTTCCATACTTTTACATGTCTCTGACAAAGCTGAATAAAACTTAAGATTTTTCACTACTTAATAAATGATTTTTACAAAGTCTGTTAAAACTCCCTAGTTTTTCTTTTGCTCTCTCCATTTTCTTGCCGAAGACAGGGCCTTTGCACTAATCCTTGACTTTCCAGTATGCTGGTCTTGATTGTCGGTCCTCTGACTATTTAATTTTTGCACCTCTTGTACACCATTGAAAGCCTTATTACGGCTCAATCCCACTATTATTTTCTCTATTGCTAACAACATCAGCATTTCACTTTGTTTCTCTGATGATCAGTGTTTCTACACTCGAAACATGTCGAATTGAATTATTATGAATTATTCTAGGTTCGCCTAGTTATTCTAATAAAAAAGTGTGGAGAAAGACTTAGTGCTTTTCTTTTTTCTATATATAAACAAGTTTCGATTTCGGCCGAAACTGGGACTAAGGCCGAAGATTCGGTTTCAGCTGAAAATCTTCTTTCGGTCGGACACTAATTCTTCTTCTTCTACGAAAGCTAGAACATTTTCTATTTCTTCTAAATCCTGTCGAATGGCCCGTTCGGATGTTACATTAGCACTTGGAAGCGTTCCGGTCTAGCACAGTTTGTTGAAAACTCTGATAAAGACCTTTCTGTTTGGTGTTCTTTGATGTGGAAATCGTTGACGATATTCTTCAGCAGCCGCTGTAGCATTCCCATTACACAAACCATAAATAAAAATCATATTGGCGTATTCAAGATGTGAATAAATGTGTGGCATTTTATAAAATTTAAATGATACAAATCCGAAAGTAAACGGTGAATCAATATAAAATTTTATGCTGACACTATTTATACTAATACTAACAGGACAGTGACAGCACAACAATCAATAGCGGACAATAATACCATTTATTACAGGAAAGCTAAATTAATGCAATATTTTGTTTTTACATTATAATTTAAAAACAAATACCTAAATATTGGATAACAACATTTGAGTTTTTTTTAGTATTTTGGTTTCCAGAGGTTTAAATTGGTCGCGATGGTCCTATTAGTTGGCCTCCTAGATCGCCAGACTTCACACTGTTGGACCAAAAGTTATGGGGTTGGTTAAAAAATAAGGTATACAAAGTAATAGTAGATACTAGGAGTACATTAATTAGACGCATTAGAAATGCTGCACCTAATATTAAAGAAAGGCACGAATCAATTAGAAGAGCCACGCGCTCCCTTCGTAAACGAAGGAAATGTTTGGGAGTCAATGGCGGTATAGTTGAAAATTTACTAAACCAATGATTTATTTAAAATAATGTTAATGTTGCATATTTTAGTTTAACAATATTATTATTTTATTTAACGCTAAAATTTGAAAACAACTGAATATTGCATAACAACATTTTAGTTTTTTTTTATATTATTTGGATGCATAGATTACACCCTAAGAGTTTGGCCCATTCCTCCCGACTCACCCTGTATAAGGTATGTGTTACAGTTTGTTCATCTACAGATCATACGTACTACGCATTCCACGCAGACAAAGTCGCGGGTAAAATCTATATAGTTGTATCTTTTGATCGCAATATTAAAAAAAGTGTGCTCTTTCGGGTTATGGAGCATAGCAAGTCTAATTTCAGGAGATCATTAATACATATTAGGTAGGTACGCTTACAAAACCATTCCATAGCCTTTTCATTCATAAACACTTTAACAGAAAAGAAAAATCCGTTAAAATTTTTTTTTCCTGTTTAAACTTGTATACCTTCTCTTCACCCCTTTAGGGGCCGATTTTCAAAAAAATAAGAAAAGATGTTTCATTATTATTGTATTGCGTAGTATTAAGTTTTGAAAAATTTGAACAAAAATATGTTTTCCAATAGAAACTTGTATACCCTCTTTTTTTAACCCTTTAGAAGTTGACTGAAAAAAAGAAGTACGTAATTTATTATTTGTAGTTTTATTTGTGCTAAAACTTCCTTGTGACCTTATAAGGGTTGAATTTTGAAAAAGTTTTTCTTAGTTGGCCTCTACATTATAAAATTAAGCCACTGACCAAATTTCATATTTATAAATTTCCATTCGGCGAAGATGAATCAGTTTGTTACTTACAATATTTTATACATTAAAATAAAATACATAAAATAGTTACTTAAAAAATATGCTAAGCGCTTGATCCGATGAGAACGTTGAAATTTGATTTAGTCTTTAAAATAAATACTTTATATATTTTCAGTTAACTACGGTACACGTAGTCACCTCAAAAGTAGTGGCAACATTGTTTGAGGTGGCAACGTCTGGTTTAAATAAGCATGCTTCATATACAACTGAGGTGACAACTCATGTAATTTATCTACTTGATTTTTAAAAAAATTATCATAAAAATCATTTCCCCTCTCTAGAGAAACCTACTAAGGGGGTTCCCCTTAACCTATATATGATTTTATATATGCAAAAAAGTGCTTATTTAATGGTGAGGTGAGTCCGCCTTCCCGACGACCCTGAGGTGACAACTTAACAACCATACGTATATATATAGGTAGGGACGGACAGACAGCGACAGCGACTTTGTTTTATACTATGTTAAGATGATATATCAAACTAATGATTAATAAAATAAGTACACAAATACAAATTTATTTTTGTTGTTTACAGAATTAACAAAGTAAGAATATACAGAAAGAAAAAGAAAAATAATTACATAAATTGCTGAAATTGGCCACCACCATGCTCCAAGCATAAATTCACACGTCTCTTCATATTTTCGAAAGTGTTGACCAGCATCTTTGGAGAAATGTTACCACATTCTTGGATAATCCTTTCTTGTAATTGTTCTAAATTTGCAACTGGTGTTTCAAAAATAGTGTTCTTTAAATGAGGAAAAACGAAGTAATCCATAACGGTTAAACAAGGTGATCTAGGTGGGAATTTAATGTCTGATCGAAAACTGATCAATCTGTCGTCGAAAAAATTGTGTAAGTAGTTAATAGTTTCGGCGGCTGTATGGGCGGTTGCACCGTCCTGTTGAAAATATCCAAAACGTAGTTCGTCGTCAAGTAATTGCTCTATACCGCTGTGCTGTAACTGTGTCATGAAAAAAAATAGGACCGACAATAATTCTTCTTATATGGGAAACAGCTAACCAGACACCCATTTTTTGAGGGTGCAATGTGGACTCTACGAAAAAATGGGGATTTTCACTACTCTACATGCGTGTATTCTGAGAATTCACATAACCGGAGAGGTTGAGCCAGGCTTCATCCAAAAAAAATGTCAGGTCTAATAAATCATTTCTTTCCGAGTTTCTTTCCGATAAATTTTGGGTAAACCATTGAGAGTAATTCCTACGTCTTTCAAAATCTGCGGCTTGTATTTCTTGGAATACTTGCACTTTATAATAATAATAATAATAATAATAATAAGTTTATTTAAAATTTAATAATATAATAAATATGTTTATGTTGTCTTCGATAAACTTATTCTTCAATCCCCTGAAGCTGAGCTTGTTAGGGGCAAATCTTATTTTTTGTTTTAGTATGTAAAATCATAAATCATAAATATGCATTAAAAATCAAGTTTTTTAAAGTAAAAATGTTAATTTATAGTATAAACGCAGCTTTTTTGAAGAAATATATTACCTACAGTGTCACCAGTAAAGTCCGCATCATATGGGATTTTTTTTTTATTAATAACTTTATTCGAAATTTGACTTTGGCATCAAGTTTTGCTTTGATCGAGATGAAAATTAAGCGAAAAAATAGTAGTCACGTGATTCGCATTATCTGTCAAATTTTAATTTTTTCCAAAAAATAATTCAAAAGTGGGGTTATTTCTGAAAATATCGAAAAATGTTATTAGAAAAAGTTTTTTTAAATGCATTTTCTAGGCCACATGCAAAATTTCAGCTGCATAAGATAATTTTGATTTTTTACCTATATGTTGTAAATTGCACCTCTTTTGCAAAATAAGACCCAACGCAACCTACATAAAACTTCTTACTTTTGACAATGCTTTATTTCAGATACATTTTCTTTAAAGTAGCGCCTTATTAAATGTGTGTTTTTCTACAAAATCAAAATAGGGCTATTAAAATTTGGTCGCATGTGATGCAAAGTTTATTTGTTTTTGACCCTGTATAAGGTAACTTTATCAAATAAGTATTTTTAAAAAAGTAGTTTGGGTCTGAAAGTAAAAAAATAAAAAATAAAATAAAGGGGTTTTAAATTAAATCGTTGAAAATAGATAAACTTTACGTTAAGTTAAACTAAAATTTATTTTCCACTTAATGAACACTTTACTGATGACACTGTGTTATTTTTTGTCTTAATATTAAGGTGTATTACTTTCAGACACAAAGTACTTTTTCAAAAATACTTATTTTATGAAGTTATCTTATACAGGGTCAAAAACAAATAAACTTTGCATCAGATGCGACCAAATTTTAATAGCCCCATTTTGATTTTGTAGAAAACACACATTTAATATAGCGCTACTTTAAAGAAAACGTATCTGAAATAAAACATTGTCAAAACTAAAAAGTTTTATGTAGGTTGCGTTGGGTCTTATTTTGCAAAAGTGCTGCAATTTACAAAATATAGGTATAAAATCAAAATTATCTTATGCAGCTGAAATTTTGCATGTGGGCTAGAAACTGCATTTAAAAAAACTTTTTTTAATAACATTTTTCGATATTTTTAGAAATAACCCCACTTTTGAATTATTTTTCGGAAAAAATTAAAATTTGACAGATAATGCGAATCACGTGGCTACTATTTTTTCGCTTAATTTTCATCTCGATCGAAGCAGAACTTGATGCCAAAGTCAAATTTCATATAAAGTTATTAATAAAAAAAAATCCCATATGATGCGGACTTTACTGGTGACACTGTATAATAAAATTATTAATTTATAATTTTTAAGTAAAAAATGTTACTTATATAAATTATTCAGAACAATATTAATTAATTAAAGCATTTCTAAAAATATTTTCAAATTGTCTGGTTTTAATATCCATGTTTTTATTTCGACTTTAAATTTTTTTAATGAAATCAATTTTTTAAATTTTGTTGGTAAATAATCGTTTAAATCAAAACATAAATATTTGGAATTTTTTTGTCCTATGGACTTATTTATTTTAGGTTTTATGGTTATTTCATTTTTATGACGTGTATTATGATTATGGTTTTTAAATTGTGTTTAAGTTTATAAATTTATAAATTTATAAGGAAATAAATTTAGCTGCTTCTTAAGAATAGTCCTGCATGTTCCATAAGATCTTCCCACTTCTTGGGACAGACGCCTTATACAATTTGTTGGCGTATTTTGCATTATTTCACGAACGTTTGCAACAAGTTCTTCTCTTCTAACAGATGGTCTTCCTGCTTCTTTTTTGTGTTGTATAGAGCCTGTTTCCCTAAACACAGCCACGGTTCTTTTGAGGCAATGATAAAAATCCCCAGCAATAAAAGCAACGTTAGGAAAATGTTCGTGAAAATCGTCCATGCACAAACCCGGATTGTATTGCCACTCACAATTTACTCTAATCCCGTTTCGAAAATACGCTTCAACCATGAATGTTTTGTGTTGTTCCGTAAAGCCCATTGTGTGAATTGTTCTAGAAATTGGAAAAAATTAGCGATGAATCAAATAACTTGTAACGATTGTCAAAGATGACGGAATAACTGATTGATTGTTAATTCAGGTAGTTACTGACACCCAACAGGTATTAAGCTCTACGGCTAAGCATTACGTCCTTAGATGCAAGGCCCTCTTTGATGCAAATAATTTTTTCTCGCACGGTACAACCCTCCTTACTGCAGAAATCGTAGTACTTGAGCCAACAAATTTTCCCAGAAAATAAACTAAGAACTGCTCCCGCAATGTAACTCATAGGCTCTTCTTCCCACACGTTTCTGCAAAAGGGCAACGTTCGTCAGAACCTCATCGACATTTTATTTGGCTTTTAGCTGCAACCGATCATTTTTCTTTGTCTTTTCTTTTGAGTAGTAGCATGCGTTTATGTCTCTCTTGCGCGCTTGCGCATTAAAATTTGTCTCGTAAAGCAAACAGACCGTGGTCAAGGCTCGCTTGGACCAAATATACTGCGGGGACGTACGATATATGTTATATATATAAATATATATGTTACGTGTAGTATATTTGGCAGAGCGTGGCTGCCGCTGTGCTCATAAAATTCTCGTATGATACGAGGGATATTTTGAAGGTAATAGCAATTAAACAGAAACAAACGATTGGTTGAATTTTAAACGTAATTAAGAGCTGCAATTTAGACAATATACAGTTGTGGAGGTAAAATAACTACCACTTTTCAGTGGCGTAGCGACAAATTATGGCCCCCCCCCCCCGCGAAAATTGTGTTAGGGCCCCCTAGCCTATATTAAGAATATAATATATAAAGTTTGTGTTACCAAACAAAATTAGATAATACTGTTTATTATTTAAACTACTAACCTAATATAAAATTTAACTTAAATGCCTATAAAAACACTCAGGAAAATACAATACACGATACTTATGTAAAGAACGTTACAATAAATATAACTATTGAACAAGGAACAAGAACAAAATAAAAAATATTCTTTAAAACTAAAAGGGACAAAAACTAAAATATTCTTTAGGTAGCGATACTAAATACTTGAAAGCAACAGTGAGATAGAAACAAAAATATTTTAAATTAAGCGAGAAAATCTTGAATATGTCAATAGTTTTCAGTAGTACTTTACATTTGACTTAGTAAAATGATCGCTGTTATTTCTCATCGGGTTGTTATTTGATGTTTGAAATTTTTAAATAATGATTAGCTTTATTGTTTTAGATTAGGAAGGACCTAAGCATAATGTTTTAAAAGATGCAACAAAAAAAATTATATATTTTTAATAAATAAGTCTTAATGTTTTTTTTGCATACGCTGTGGAGCCCATATACGTGTGCAACATTTTAGGTGAATGAGACAATTAGAAATAATTTAAAATCTACTTCCTATATTGTGAATAGGGAAGCTAATAAAATCAGAAAATAAAAACTGAAAGATAAAACAAAGAAACTATAAACTACACTTATAGTAGGTACTCATACTTACCTACTACTATTTTAATAGCACCACACAGTCTATACAGATGTTATCAGCTATTTTAGCTATGCCGCCGTACAGAAACTGTTTTTGTACAGTAGCTATGCAGAGCCAAAAACATCAAACGACAAAAAAGAGTACAGACATCGAGTCTAAGCTCCTGGGTGTTGGCCTTTGTAGGTCAGGACTTCGGCCCCTTCGGGGCCATAGCAATAGGTTCTTTCGGGCCTCGGAGCCTTCGGGCCCCCCCGCAACTGCGGGGTTCGCGGTAGTAGCGCTACGCCACTGCCACTTTTGCTTTCATTTTTTACCTGACAAATATGTATGCTATGCTATGATACAGAATCCTTAATTTCTGTTAATATCTAATTAACTAATTTATTTTAATTAAATAATTTTAGGTCAAATTACGAATCGCAAAGAAATTTGTTCACCATGAACAGGAAGGATATGTAGAATATGATGAAAACAGTGAAAATGACGACATTCGTAAGCAATATCGTTCGTCATTTATATTTTTTCTTAACGTTGGACAATCTACTGTTGATGAAAGTGATAATTGTAACAATGCATTCATTGTCGAATGGCTGCCAAATATTTGTAGCTCCATGAAAATTGGACAACTCAAAGTGCAATACAAATATGGAAAAAAGAGTATTTAAGGTTAATAAAAATATTTATAAATTAGCAACATGCATTTGTTTGTTTAATCCTGATATAATAAATAGATACACCCCCGTGCAAAAAAAAACGGGCATCATAAAATTTGGATCAAGCAAGTTTAGGGCTTTCTAACTTTTTTATTTTTACTCCGATTTAAGGTGGGAGTATCAACATGCTTGCCAACCTATAACCTATTTCGCGTAGATTTATTTATGTTTTCTAGCTTTTATACAAAATTTAAAGAAATTCAGTATCGACTTGATATTCTATAGGTAATAATTGACATATTTAATAAATATCAAGTAATTTCATAACTTATTTTAGGAGAATTGTATAGCGAAAAATATCGGGTAAGATTTTTTTTAACATTATTATGTCATTGTCACCTATTGTTCTTTCACTATACAATTCTCCCAAAATTAGCAATGAAATAAATTGATATTTTTGTAATATATCAGATACTACCTAAATAATGTACCGACGATATTGATTTTCTTTAAATGTTAGTTATTAAAATAATAAACTCAAAAAATCAACGCGAAATAGGTTATAGGTTGGCAATAGATTGAATGACGTTGAGAATTCAACCTTAAGTGATTTTTTTAGAGAGCTCTAGATACATTTATTAGTTTTAACATGCTTACCTATACAAATTTTAGGAGAAATAGGTTTTTTGGCATATTAGTCGAAAAGTAGTTTTAAATTTAACTCGTCACAAAGTTCTTGCATACTTTCGCTTTTAAAAGAATGCCTAGATTCTGATTTCTCTAGATTCAATGATAGGTTTTATAAACAAATTGACGGTCTTCCAATGGGCTCATCGTTATCACCTCTGATATATAGCTTAAATTTTTTTGAACCATTTTGAAACTAACCTTATTTTTAATTCCCGCCACCATCCTTATCAAGAATATATCATTTTGGTATCGCTATGTAAACGATATCTTAGTTGGTTGAACGGGTACCATAGATGAACTAAATTCATTTTTATCCTTTCTTAACAGTCTTCACTCAAACATAAAATTTACTATGGAAGTTGAATCTAATAACACCTTAAATTTTCTGAATCTCACTTTGGAAAGAAAAGACAACACAATAGAATTTAGTATTTTTAGAAAATGTACACAAACTGACCACATCATACCTTATTGGGACTCCTGCCACCATTTTTCTCAAAAATTATCTGCTTTAAATACCTATTTTCACCGTCTTTTCACTATTCCAATGAAGAAATAATTTTTTGATAAAGAGAAAAACATTATTTTTCAGATGGCCCTTGAAAATGGCTTCCCTTTACATGTTATAAAGAATAATTTTCAAAGAAAGCTGCGACGAAATTTGTGTGAGAATGCCTATACTAGGTTAAAAATGCAGAAAAGCTATCAACTAAGAGATTCGTTTTCATTCCCTACCTTGAAATTATATCAACCATTATAGGTCGCTCCTTAAAAAACCTTAACAATAATCTTTATATTTGCTATAAATCAGTTGGTTCTGTTTCAAGCTTGTTTTCTAGGCATAAAGACAAACTGGAGTTGTTGAATAGAAGCGGCATTTATTTACTTACTTTGTTGTGACTCTTGTCCAGCGGAATACGTAGTACAAACGGGACGATCTTTTCAGACAAGAATTGACGAACATTTAAAATCAAGTAAATTGCAACATAATAATAAATCGGCTTTTGGAATAGACCTTAAACATAGTTTTAATGTCCAGTCCAATTTTCCAGCCTTACACCACCAAAATAAAGGAAAGAGATTGGACATTCTTGAGAATTTGGAGATAGCTTTGTCACAGTCACGCTCTCCAACAAATCTTAATGAACAAGGTTTCACCACTTACCGTAACTACGTTTCTGCAATCAAACTTTTCAAATAATGATATATTTTTTTAAGCAATGATATTTTACACACTTCTTTTCTTTCCGATTCTCAGTCACCAGTTGATACCGCTGACAACATTTACATTTAGTACCTTTTCGTTTCGTTTATACGTCAGTATTTTTAATTTTAAAATCATGATTGTGACGTAATTTTAATTTTAATGTTATTTGTTTGTGTGTTGACTGGGTGCGTCTCGCTATGTGACCCTGTATGTGAATTTTGTGAATTTTCATAATCTGTAAGTTTTAGGACATACGTTTACTTAATTTCGTCCTTTTCAAAAGAATTTGTTTAAATTTTATTACATAACTTTTTTCTTTACTTACAGCTACGCCCTGAAGATGGCTTATGTAAGCCGAAACGCGTAGGCAATTATAATTTTATAAATATATAAGAAGGTAGAAAGGATTTTTCTTTGCCAACCACTTTTTTAAAAACTATCTTTCCGCAATAGTTGCAGATTTCCATCCGCCATATCGCTTAAGGGCTAATACATCAACTCCAGTATTCGCTAATAAAGTGGCCGACGTTCTTTTAAGTGAGTGTCCAGTATACTCCTTAAAGTTCTGAAAGTTCAGAAATTTGGCAATTTTACTTGGAATTGAAGAAATCTATTTTTTCCCGACAGGCTGGTTTAAGCACTTTCCATGTTGATATCGCATGAAGAAGCGAGGATGTGGGATCTTATACCTATGTAATTTCAAACTATTTTTTTACGCGCCATTCCATTTTTGGAATCAGGAATAGTAACAAATATGACTTCATGCCTAAATTCAACATTGCATATTTTCATTGCACAGAGTTCACTAGAACGGCACGCTCCAGCAATTCCCATTATCATTACAACCTTCATCATTAAATAAATATCATCGGGGGCTTCCAACAGGAATTTATTTACATCTTCCCTGTCAAACCATTAGATTTTTTGGGTTTATATCCGTCATTTTTTCTGTTTTAAAATGCTCGAAGTTTAGGATACTTGGAATCTTGGAAATATCTATTTTTTCCTCTATGAAAAGGGTGGACTTCAGCATGGAATATTCACACCATAAACTTGATGGCGACTTTAATACAGCAGATTTTTCGTGAAAATACGCCAAAAGCACGGTTTCTGAAACTGCAGTAACAGTCTTTGTTTGGCACCATTTCTTGAAGTATTGATACGTTGCTTCATACCTCTTCCTCGATTTTTCTGGCAGCAGCGACAGACAAGTGATATTTGCTGATTCTTCTATATCCAATTGGCTGTTATACAAATCAATAATTTCAATTTCTCTCAATTTTTGATAATAAACTGTCAGCTTGACGTTGTTGTTAAAATAACAATGCTTATGATGCTATAGAAACCGGTCATTTCATACGAAAAGTATCGAATTAAATTAATAAAAATCCAAGAATAAATTCTACGGGGAGGAGAAAAATGTTATATACTTCACGGGATGTAAGTATATTTACTTACATCCCTTGTAGTGTAAATAACTACCTATTACGCTTTTTTGTTTGTTCCGCAAATAATATTTATAAGAAGAAAAATAAGTCGAACACAATAATTGTCCAATAATTATTACCCACTCTACATTATTTACCACTGGTTTGTTAATATAAAATTTTACTGTATTTTACTATCTACGATTGTATTTAATGGAACACAATTTTATGAGATTAGAATTATAACCGCTCTAGCTGCATGCGTTTTATTTACAATAATTATCTTATTTTTCTATTTAGGTTCCCCGTCTTTGTGTAGCGATGCAGTTTGACGCAAAGTTCTCGACCTTTAGACTGCTTGTTCCTAGCCGACCTGGCCAATAAAACATTACTCAGTTGTGTAGTAATTAATGAAATGCAAACATGGCTGACGGTGGTGACAAATATGATTTCACGTTAAATGAACACGCTCGGCAGTATGCAATAGAAATTTTAAACGAAACGGAAGATAATCGCAACGCCTGTTTGGAAGATATAAGAACATGGTTGGCAGAAGAAACACCCTGGATTAAGGCCCGGACTGAGAACAAGTATGTACTTCCTTTTCTACGAGGATGCAAGTTTAATCTACCAAAAACGAAGCAAAAAATCATTAATTACTACACCATGAAAAAAGATCGTCCCGAGTGGTTTGAGAATAGAAATCCTCTTCTTCCTGCGTTACAGGAACTCATTAAAATGGGCGTTTTTGTTCCGTTAAAAAAACCTCATGACAACAAAATGGTTATCGTTATACGTACCGCTGCCCATGACCCCAAGAAACATAAATGGGACGATGTTTTTAAAGCTGGAAAAATGATTCTCGATATTGCCTGCCTTGAAAACGAATACGCACAAATTTACGGGGTTATTGCAATTTTTGATATGACCGGCATGAGTTTCGGTCATTATAAATACCTTACTCCTTCTATGATTAGAAAAGCGGTATTTGCATGGCAAAACTACCATGTGAGGCCAAAGCAGTTGGAGTTTATTAACGCCCCATCTTATATTAATATGGCATTAAGTATTTTTAAAAGCTTTATGACAGAAAAAATGAAAAGTAGAGTCAAGGTGCATTATGGTGGGATTGAGAGAGCACAGCAAGTTGTATCTAAAGAGATATTGCCATTGGAGTACGGTGGAGATGGAGAAAATTTCGAAACTTTGGGAAATTTTTGGTTTGAAAAATTATTGGAGTACCGAGTTTGGTTTGCAGAAGATGAGGCTTATAAGGCGGAATAGTGACCATTGAAGAATACGTCGTACCCAACATGTTTCAATTACTGTAAGTACTTATCTATTTTTGTTTCCAAAATAAGTTTCGCCCATAGAGATATACATTTAAATAAGCAAACAATAATCACGAAAGTGGCAAATTTATGGCCTCGCGCATGTAAACAGAGCTATACACGATTAGACATGCGCACTGCAACATTATCATTTGACAAATAGGAAAATAGACAGGTCAAGGGCGTCCATAGGGGGGGGGGGGGGGGCAAAACGGGCACTTGCCCCCCCCTAGGCGTCCACATTACTATTTTATTTCATAATTCAGTATAAATCGAGGGGTAATTCACTGAGAAAAATTTGTACACCATCTTCCATATTGCCGAATTTTCTTCGTGTTTTCCTTGTATTTTCTGTATTTTCCTTGTATTTTCTTAATTTTTCTCGTATTTTCCTTGTATTTTTTTAATTTTTCTCGTATTTTCTGTATTTTCCATGTATTTTCTTAATTTTTCTCGTATTTTCTGTATTTTCCTTGTATTTTCTCGAATTTTCTAGAACTTGTACACCATTTTTGCCAAAAAAAAATTGGCTTTACTAAATTTTTTTTTAGAAGTCAAAGCAGCGTTGTTCCAGAATCTTAAGTTGGTTATTCCCATCATTAAAACCGTCGAAAACCCGGCAGCGTTAACGACTTTACGTCATTGCAAAATTGATTGGCGCGCGTATTTTCCATATTTTCCTTATGTTGCCTGTATTTTTCTCGTATTTTCTTTGTATTCTTCGTATTTTCTGCATTTTCCTCTTATTTTCTGTATTTTCTTTTGTATTTTCTAGAAGTTGTACACCATTTTCGCCAGTGAATTACCCCTCGGTATAAATATTCAAGCGCGGATCCAGGGGGGGGGGGGTCATGGGGGTCATGACCCCCCCAAAACAGAAAATAAATAAATGAATTTACTGTTTTGACTACCTCTGCAGCTTTTTCACAAGATTCATGACAACATTACTATACCATAAATTAGTTATATTTTTTCTTTTTTTGAATTCACTTTAACATTAATTTACATGCATATATTATCCTTTTTAATGTAAAAATTATCATTGAAAATTTTCTCGCCTATAGCGCATTCTCTGTCAAATTTTGGGCGCGGTCGCAAAATTTTTTCGCCTGCGGCGCTTTTTAACTTCATTTATATCATGATGACCCCCCCCCCCCCAAAGCAAAGTTCTGGATCCGCGCCTGTAAATATTGAATAGTACAGTGGTTAATTAGTAGAGACCAACAAATCACTAAACAGATTATGATTATTTACAAAAAAATAAAGAAAATTTAATAAAAAAAGTAATCAACGAGTTTGGCAAGACGTCTAGGAATTTAACATTTTTATTTTATGATGAAAACTTATAAATTGTAATTTTGTGTTTATTTTTTACGAATTCTGTAGGTTCCGTTAGGCATAAGGTACCTATATGTTAAATAATTAGTCATATATAAAAAAATATTGTTTAAGTTTATGCCCCTCCCCCCCTGAGAAGCGCTCTATGGACGCCCTTGAGACAGGTCCGGGCTTTAAAATTTTAAATATCTTACGCTTAGTGTTTGGGTGCACCGATTTTCATGGTAAATAAATAATTGTAAAAGTTGAACTTTAATTTATTTTTACTAGTGAACAGCTAAAATTTGCCCTTAGGTTATTGCCACAATTTATTGACGAGAAATTTGTACTTGTTTTAATTTTTTTACGAAGTTGGGGGAAAAGTTAGTGATTTCTTGTGTTTTTGGTGGCTGCCAATCTATCAAATTTTGAGGTTAGAACATCGTTTTTAATGAAAAGGAAAGAAAAACACAAAGTCTTCCTCCACAAAATTTAATGGAAAGGATTCCAAGTTTAAGGGTATCTACATGTTTCGAACGCAGAAACGTTCATCTTCAGCATAAATCTAAAAACTTTTTGTCTCCTGAAGATGAACGTTTCTGCGTTCGAAACATGTAGAGACCCTTTAACTTGGAATCCTTTACATTAAATTTTGTGGAGGAAGACTTTGTGTTTTTCTTTCCTTTTCATACTTTCAACTCCACTTTAAGTATGGACTATTTCTTCAAATCGTTTTTAATGCTTTGTTTCTAAAATATATTCCAATAATAGACAGTTTTCGTTTTATTGGCAAATTCAAACGGTTAACCATAACGAATACGAATACGAAGCCGCTATTTGACAGATCGTAAAAATAGTTTTCGTTCAATTCGCTTAACGTTAACGTTAAGTCGAATCGACAGTAAACATAACAAATATAACATAACCTATCTTTAATGGTTTGTGTTCATATTTTCATACATGTTTTGTGCTATATTTTTGTTAACATCATGATAGACGAAAGGTTGCTTTTATTGGACTCATCCAGTGATTCGGATTTGGATGATGCCCTTCTCTTGGAGGTGCTTGATCGCCAGGACATTCAGTATCGAGCACAGTTGTATGGAAATTTCAATTTAGAAAACTATAATAATGCTGAATGAAACTTTATTTCCGATCAAAAAAATGGTCATTACGCATGCGTTCCGTTTTCACTATGGCTTTGTCTTCCGTTCGTTAGCTCCCGCCATTTATCCGTAACGATAACGATAAATGACAGCTCAAATGTCAAAGTTGTCAAATAGCGGCTATCGGAATCGCTTTTAAAAGACAACGAAAACTGTCTATTAGCAGGTCTAATGTAACAATTTGTCAAAAACTTGAGTAGGTACACGCGTAGAACAACATTTTCAATCACAAATTCTTGATCAATAATTTGAAAAAAAAATTCGTTACTAGTCATTGTTTATAGCACAAACACAATTCACTTAACTACACAAAAACTAAAAATCCGTAAATATTAAACACCCACGAAGTGGTTCGGGAAGCGTTCCTTTAACACCTTTGCTACGCAGATATCTTTACTTGGCCGTTTAACACGGAAGCAAAAGGAATATACCTAATGCAAAGAATACAAGAAATCCACAGAGATAACGTCGTAACAACAAAAATGGTGCCGAGCCGGTTCTGGACTGTATTTATATGTCATTAAGGTGGGAGTACCAACATGCTTGCCAACCTATAACCTATTTGGCGTAGATTAAATTATGTTTTCTAGCTTTTATACAAAATTTAAAGAAAATCCGTATCGACTTGATATTCTATAGGTAATAATTGACATATTTAATAAATATTAAGGAATTTCATAACTTATTTTAGGAGAATTGTATAACGAAAAATATCGGGTAAATTTTTTTTTAACATTATTATGTCATTGTCACTAATTGTTCTTTCACTATACAATTCTCCCAAAATTAGCAATGAAATAAATTGATATTTTTGTAATATATCAGATACTACCTAAATAATGTACCGACGATATTGATTTTCTTTAAATGTTAGTTATTAAAATAATAAACTCAAAAAATGAACGCGAAATAGGTTATAGGTTGGCAATAGATTGAATGACGTTGAGAATTCAACCTCAAAGATAAAAGTCTAATAACAAGAAGGTTGGGCGCCAAGAGATGTGACCGGCGACTCTTCGTAAAATTCTTAAAAATTAAATACAGCTCTGACACATACGTCAATGAAACCCCCAGTAATATAATTATTATGATAATGTCAAATGTTAGGTACTAGACTTTTATTTTTTATTATTTTTAACATGTCTCAAGAAAAATAACAATGATTAAGTATTAAGTGATACTACATGGAGATGGTTCTCAGAGTATCCGAAATGTTTTCTGCGATGTTTCCTGACACACCCCACGCCGAATGTAAATCGCGAATTGTGACTTATAATCTCCCTAGCAGCAGAATTATTACCGATAATTTTTTTTAAGGTCACGATTGGTTCTGTTGATAGAAAATTATCCCGAGTCGAAGACGAGGGAAATTTTCTATCAACAAAAACATGAGTGAAACCGAGAAAAAAATTATCGGGAATTAATTCTGCTGCGTGGGAGATTCGGTAAGAAAATTTCATAGATTGGAGTTTCTTTTAATGTTTCTGAAATTTTAGTAATAAAACCTTAGTTACTAACAAGTAAAATCAACTTCTATTGTAATAAATATACAGTGATGGGCTAAAATATGGAACAAATTCATTTAAAAATCAGGTATTCATTTTTTGAAAAAACGCTCGGACACGTCGATTATAATTCTTTCTTCTGGATTTTTTGCCTCAAAAAGAAATTATACCGGGTGTGTCAAAAAGTAGATGTAGCAAATTTTTTTTGTTTTTTAAATAGAACCCCCCTATTTTTACTTATTACCCTAATTCTACGTCAAATTCTGCGCATAATTCATGTAGCATACTCTATCCTTATCTCTAACGGTTTTAGAGAAAAATTACATCATAAAAAAAAATTCTTTAAAAAAAGGTTAAAAAATTAGTTTATTAAGTGTTAAAAATGCAAACCATTAACTTCTTGACAATATGCTAATCTACTTAAAAACCCTTCTAAAACATTATTTACAGTATTTTCATTAATTTGCCTAATTTCATATCTAATTTTAAATTTTAAGTCTTCCAAATTTTGTGGTTTATCCTTATACACTTTTGATTTCAAATAACCCCAAAGAAAGAAATCCATAGGTGTAAGATCGGGAGATCTTGCAGGCCATTCTATGGGTCCTCTTCTACCTATCCATCGTTCGGGAAATACAGTATTCAAATACTCTCGTACTTGTCGAGCAAAATGGGGCGGAGCACCATCCTGCTGAAACCAAATAGACGCTTCTGGTAGATGAGGCTGATTCGGATTTGGAAAATCCGCTGCTAGTGTGGGAATTAATTCATTTTGAAGAAATTGTAAATACCGGTCTCCTGTAAGATTTCCATCAAAGAACAAAGGTCCAATAATTCTATCATTTAATATCCCTGCCCAAACATTTACTTTTTGTGGGTATTGCGTGTGCTGTTCTCTCATCCAACGGGGATTATTTGTACTCCAATACTGAAAATTTTGTCAGTTTACTGAACCATTCAAACAAAGCGTGGCTTCATCGCTAAAAAGTATGTTACGATGGAAAAATAGATTTAAGTTGCAAATTTCCATCATAGTTTTACAAAACTGTAGTCGGCGGTCGGGATCATCTTCGTTTAGCTCGTGCAGCAACCTAATTTTGTACGGATGGTATTTTTCTTGTTTCAATACCCGCAACACAGATCGTCGGCTAACATCATTATTAAGGGCTACTTCAGTGGATGCACTATGAGGATTATCTTTAACCTCTAACAAAATGTTCAATTGTGAGTTTTCACTAATTTTTGGACGACCTGGCCGTAGACGATCCTTTACATTCCCTGTTTCCCTGAATTTCTTCTCAATTTTACTTACTGTAGATCTTGTAATCGGCCGTTCTGGATACTTAGCGTTAAACAAGTTACAAACTTCTTCTTCACTTCTTGTTTTGTCTCCACATCCAATTAAAATTAAAATTTCGATTATTTGTGTTTCATTTAAATGCACCATGATCACCGTTTTTCAAAATTATACCTAAACTAATTTTTGATTGACACATGACTTGCTATCGTAGTAACAATTCATTTAAATTTGCCTGTTTACCTTTAAGTAGGTACATGTACCTTTTTTTAAAGAATTTTTTTTTATGATGTAATTTTTCTCTAAAACCGTTAGAGATAAGGATAGAGTATGCTACATGAATTATGCGCAGAATTTGACGTAGAATTAGGGTAATAAGTAAAAATAGTTCTATTTAAAAAACAAAAAAAATTTGCTACATCTACTTTTTGACACACCCGGTATAATTTCTTTTTGAGGCAAAAAATCCGGAAGAAAGAATTATAATCGACGTGTCCGAGCGTTTTTTCAAAAAATGAATACCTGATTTTTAAATGAATTTGTTCCATATTTTAGCCCATCACTGTATACAGGGTCCTGCACCTGCAAAACTTATTGTTAAAGTCGATTCACTCAGTAAACCTGCAAGATGGCCGACATGTCATATGACAAAAGTCATTGAAAATGCAAAAATTTATTTTATTTAGCTGGAATATGACTTTTGTCATATGACATGTCGGCCATCTTGCAGGTTTACTGAGTGAATCGACTCTACTTGCTGGTTTGTCTCACCTGTCACTTCGAAATGACTTGACATTTAAATTAAAATTAAGTCGTATTAGTATACCTAAGAAAAATGATAGCTTATTAATTTCATTAGGTTAATAGGCTATAGGATATCGCGATAGTCTCCCGTTGCTAGAAGCAACGTAAACAAAAAGGAGCCTTCTAACTAGTTGAAAATAAATTTATGAAATTTTCAATCGAATCTCTTCGTGTAAGAACTGCATTTTGTGACCGCTTAGGATATTGCTTGACATCAGTAAACGGAGGCCTGTTTGAGCATCTGATTAAGTTTCCATTGAAATTATTTGTTGTCTATAGGTACTTATTTTTTAAAAAGTGTTGTTTTTCCACGTGCCTCTAAAGGTTGAAATAAATGAAGTTCTCATTATTTCGTTTAAGTGCTTGCGTTTATTAAATTAGTATAATCATTATTTTTGTAAACTCGTTGAAACTAATAACAAATAAAACGCCTTGTTACAAATTACATTATAATTATAACGGTACATAGTTCGATTTAAAAATCCGCGTGAAGATAACTAAAAATGATACGTGAACGCATGGCCAATATTATGATCCAGCATGATATTCTTAATTAATCCTTCTCCGCGCACCGCGCCCCAACTATTTCTGAAATAAATATAGTTTAAAAAAAAATAAAAAACACGCTTTAATAATTAATCAAACTAAAAAGCGGAAAATAAATATAGTTTAGAATAATTCTTGAAATTCTTAATATAGGCAGAAAATAATAATGAATGATAAACATTAGTATTATTGTGAAAAAACGTGGGGCCCTGGATATACGAAAAATATAGCACAAAGCGCCCCACGCGTTTTTTTCACTATAATACTAATGTTTATCGTTATTATTTTCTGCCTATATTAAGAATTTCAAGAATTATTTTAAACTATATTTATTTTCCGCTTTTTAGTTTGAGTTGTTGTTAAGAAATTTTTTTTTTTTGAGGAGCTAGTAGATTATTGTATTGTCAGCGGTTCTTGATAGGTACAAAATTTAAATTAAATCTGACCGTTTAAAGTGGGTCAAAATCGGGTTCAAAGAAGTCGGTTACAAACAAACATACATACAAACCCGAACAAACGACAAAAATTTTCAAAATTAAAAAAAAAATTGGTCGAAATTTTATTTTGACGGGTAGATTTTTTTTTAAATTTTTCTCTATTTTTAGCGACAATATCTATACGACCCCACATTAGTTTCAGTACTATCGGTTATTGTAATAATTCTGACATTTTGATAGCGTATCATCGGTCGACCGTTACAACAAGAATTGCTGCCGACGATCGGTTGCGAGATATACACAGTGTGGTTGTTTAAGTGTGCAACATATGGGCATTTTTTTTATTACCGATTTCTTAGAAAATTTTATTCTTGATAAAAGTTGGTGCATGTTCGATAATTATATTAGGTGCACTTGGAATGGTTGCAAGTCAAACGGCGTACAGGGTAGGCCAAAAAATATAAAACACAACAAGAATAAAGTACCCCTATTTCAGAAAATTCAGCAAAATGTTATTAAGAAAAGTTGTTTAGAATTAAAAGTTATGCATAAATTCAAAAATGTGACCTCCTAAAATAAAAAAATATATTTTTTTAAAAAACAATAATTTACCAAAAAAATTTTTTTTTATATATATATTTACCATAAATACCTTCATAAATTAGTCAATTTCACATATCTTTGATCAAATTCAAGCATATTTGTAAAATTCACTTCAATTTTTAATTTATTAAGGAATCACAAACTTCATGTTTGTTGCAACGATATTAAACGCAACTTTAAAATATCCTAAAAATTCTTTTTAACAAGATAAAACATTTACAGTGCAAAATTTTTATTTTAAATGTTTATTAAAAAACTTCATATCTTGTACAAGTTCTATATTTTTTGACCTACCCTGTACGCCGTTTGACTTGCAGCCATTTCAAGTGCACCTAATATGATTATCGAACATGCACCAACTTTTATCAAGAATAAAATTTTCTGAGAAATCGGTAATAAAAAAAATGCCCATATGTTGAAACCTTAACTTAAACAACCACACTGTATATATACGTTGCGACCGACCATCAGCACTGATAATCGGTCCTTTGTAAAACGGCACTTATAGTTTTTCATTAATATAATTTTTTTTAAACGATTTGACATATTGACAGCTGTCAAATTTTGACAGGAGAATTTTTTGCTTATTTTTCCCGAAGTCTCCGCATCGAATACTACATAATTTGTTTCGTCAAAATCGCTTCTTCGATTTATACCTGACAGCTGTCAAAATTTGACAGGAGAATTTTTTGCGTGTAGATTATTGTATTGTCAGCGGTTCTTGATAAGCCTACAAAATTTAAATTAAATCTGACCGTTTAAAGTGGGTCAAAATCGGGTTTAAAGAAGTCGGTTACAAACATACATACATACATACATACAAACAAACATACAGGTGAAGCTAATAAAAGCGTGTTAAAAAAAAGAACACTGCTATTTTCCAATTGTGGGGCGACATAATGGTCAGTCTGTATGAATACCGTATCTACTTAAAGGTTATTAAGTGACCTTTATAAATCCAGTCAAGTGCTGTTCTTATCGAATTACACGATATACTGTTTGTTCAATAATTATACTTTATTGACCTGAGTCAGTCAATTTACCATTTTTAATAGTTTTGTTATAATTTTTCCTGTACTTTTCGTATTTCTATATAAGCAATAATTTTGTTATGACGGTATAAGTAAGATTCGATCTTACAACTTTCACTTCTCATTCGCAACAAACATCTTAGTTCCAGCTTTTACGTGTTTATAATAAGGTTAGTTCTTGTAGTTTTAATTATTTGTTTTTTTTAAACGTATTTATATTGACGGATATTACAATATTATATAAAAAAATCAAAAACTAACATTTTACAAATTGGGTAAATTGTAGTAATTTATTAAGGACTTTATTTTGCAATAAGAGATCCAAGTAAGGGAAATATCATCGCCGCATATAAAATAAATTCAATTTTTGCCCTCCGCTGTCACCGAATTTCTCGGAAACCGCACATACAATTTAGTTCAATTTAAAGATATTAAAAATACCTATGAATTGATTGACTCGTCCGTTACTTTGTAACAATATGTTTTAACTATGTAAAATGAAACGAAAAGTATACTTTGTTATTTGTCACTAATTTTTATTTAAAAAATGTTGAGGTTACGGCCGTTTCGTAGTAAAACTACATCTTCAAGACGCTAATCTAAACTTAACAAACCAAGGGTATATTATACAGGTTAACAGAGTCATAAAATTATCGGATCTACCTAAGTATAATATTGTTTGGTATAGTATTTGCAGAATTATACCGTTGACTCTTACTGCCAAAAATAAACTACCTGATTAAACCCTATTGTATAACAAAACTCTTTTGAACCTATTGTATACGCCTCAACCTTTTCAAAGGGGATTAAATGGGATAAGGGTCGGCTTGAAAATGTACCTACACCACATGATTTATTTTTATAATTTAAAATAAATAGATAAGTATTTTTAGTTTTAGGTAGGTACCTATAATAAATGTAAAATAATGATAACAATTAATGATAATTGAAAATAATATAATTTAAAAGTATAACTATTAGGATAACAAGTACAATAAAAATTAATTAAATTCTAAAAAACTATTGATAGTTTATTCAAAATTTAACTCTGTATCACTATCACTATCTTCATCTAAGCCTAAACTTATAATTAAGGCTTGAACATTTGTAATCATTCAATTGTAAGAAATTTACACCTTAAGTACATGCTGTACACAGTTTTTCCAGCTGTCTGTAGAAATTTTTCTTACTTCGTTTTTAATTAATTCTACTATAGATGCATTTAATTTAGGAGAAATATTATTTCTCCTAATATTGGATTTTAATTGGTGCCAATAAGCTCAATAGGATTGCATATACAATAGTATGGAGGAAGACGCAACACTGTATGTCCATTTTCTGCTGCAAGTTTGTGACACTCGTATTTCTTATTTATTTTAAAAGCTTTTAATACTTCTAGCAGTTCTCGTTTTTTGTAAGTTTCTTCAAAATATAAATCATTTTCAATCATAAAATTTTGAATTTCTGCTTTTGTATTATTAGAATTGGGAATGATTTTTACTTGCCGACTATCTTAACTAGCATTGTCCATTACAATGACGCTATTTTCTGGTGTATTTTTTTAATGAGTTTATGTTTAAACCAATCTTCAAAAAGTTGTGCGTTGGTATCTTGATGGTAATCTAAAGAAGAATCTGCTATGTTTTTAGCTGAAAGCAACAGACAATTTGGAACAACGTTCTCTGAACCAGCATGTAATATTGTGATTCTTTTGCCTTTATTTGATGGTGCCTTGGTTTGACATTTTTTGGAAGAATCATCCCAACCTTTTCTTGGAGTGTCATGGGTATCGAACCATGTTTCGTCAAGGTAAATAATTGGACGATTTTCTTCTCTAAATTGTTTAACAGCTGTTAAATATTTAAGTCTCCATTCCCGTAAACGTTGAGATTCCATTAATGTTTGTCTTTTATTAATGCTTCGGTATTTAAAACCCATTTTACGCAATATTTTCCCAAGGCTTGAAAGGCAACAAGAGATATTTGTTTCGTCTTTAATCAGCCGCTCTTTGAGGGAAATCAAAGTGGGAACAGTTTGTGCCTTATACATTTGGTAAATCTTTCTTCTTAATAAATCCATGTTATTTTCGTCAATGCTTCTAAATGTGCCAGAATCACTCCGATTTTTTCTAGGATTAACAGGTTTAAGTACTATGTTTCTTACCGAAGATAAAGAAGTTTTTGTCAGGGTAGACGTCTCTGCTAAAGCATTCATCGAATTAAAATTTCTACTCAACAAAGATTGATACACATTTTTAATTATTAGTTTGGCATCGGTAGATAAATGCTTTCTTTTAAAAATGACACTTGAAGATGCCCCCTATCAGCACAATTCCAAGGACGCCACATTCTACCACTAATAAGCCTAACTAAAAATTACTCGCCGGTAAACCACTAAAGACTAAAATTATTAAAAATCAGTTTGTATTTATATATGAATCAGGCATAGGTATAAATTGAATTTGTACCTGGTCCGGCTCTGCTCGAAAAGGTTTTAAAATTTGGGATTTCATTATTTATTTTATGGTCAAAGGGATAATAGGGTTTATTGCAGTCAAAAGATCAACGGTATAATTCTACAAATACTATATACAATGGTATTTTACAACATTCCTTATTATAAGGGACAGGCTGGCTAATGTTTTTAAAATCTAAATGGTAAACATGCCAGATAAAAATAATTTTAAAAGTGGGGAATTTCCGAAATCGAATTGTGTATTTAAAAGCTGGACATCATGGTATTTTTCATGTTTGTAAATTTCCATGTTTTCTAATATATCTAATTTATGACCTTTTTGTTCTGTATCTATGTAATATTTGTAAGTTGTTAATATCGGGAAAAACGTGGTTTGTGCCTAAAAAATGATTCGCAAAATTAGATGTTCCTTTCTTCAGTCTAAAACATGCATTATGTTCTTTAAATCTAGTTTCAAAGTTTCGTCCCGTTTGTCCTATATAACAGCTATTGCATTCATTGCATTTTAGTTTATAAACTCCTGATTTCTTATATTTTCCACATTTATCTTTAACGGTAGTCGACGTTGTGGTCTGGTGGTCAGCGCAGCAGCCTCACAGATCGTAGGCCCGGGTTCCATTCCCGATGCCGGCAACGTCGATGTTAAATTTGGAATTTGGTTTAAGAGGTGGCGCCGTCTTTCGGAAGAGACGTTAAACTGTGGGTCCCGTGTCATGGATGTTGGCACGTTAAAGAACCCTACCCTCGACAAAAGAGGGATTCGGCAAAATTACCAGATAGTGTGTGACAAATTCCCTGGCGTCGGTGATTGGCCTCGTTGCGGAAAAAGGCCGACGTAAAATAAATAAATTAAAAAAAAAAAAAAATCTTTAACGGTAAATATTAGTTTTGATAGGTTATTTGAGGATTTGAAAGCTACTGTCATTTCGTCAGAGGATAAAATGTTTGCTATTTTTTCGGAGGTTGGGCCTACATTTATGTAAGAGTATGAAATTTTTTAGTATTCCGTGTTTTTACGTTGGGGTATACAGGGTGTTTCATTAAGGTCGAAGAGCGGCCATATCTCGGAAACTACTGGGCATAGAAACTCAGGAAAAGAAAAATGATAATAAAAGTGGCCATGAGAAAATTCTGGAAATAATTTTCAAGTTCCGCATTTTGCCGCAAGAGGGCGTAATTGAAAAGTAAATTTTTAAATTTTACATAACTCCGAAAATTCCACATTAAGGTATATGTTTGATAACCCCATTTTAAAGTTTGGACAATTATGCATCATTTTGGTCTTAAGCTCATTGGCGTACCGACTTTAATAAGAGTGGGGGAAGCTGTTGAAAGTGTAATAATTTAAATCGCTGTAACTTATAAACGACTTATCCGATTTTAGCAAACTAAAGACTGTTTGGAAGAGAAATGTATGCACTTTGACCAGTCGTATTTAGTTGTCCATAATAGTTCTCAAAAAAAATGCTAGAGGGCGCAATTTCCAATAACAATACATTTTTTGATTTTACTCCGGAAAAATAAATCATACGGTATAATTATGATACCATAATCGAGAAGGAGATGAAATTTGCTAGAAAAAATATTAAAACCGCAGCTCGATATCTCCGTTCGTTTCAGAGTTATTGCCAAAACAATAATTTTTAAGACAAATTGCGCCCTCTAGCAATTTTATTAGAAACTATCTTGCGCCTGCATTGCTTTATACATTTCGGACTTTGTTGTGGCGTAAGCGCGCGTCGAGTTCGAACTAATAAAAATGAATTTCGTCAATAATATAATGTGAACGACGGGCCAAAAACCGATCTTTTACGCGTCGGTTTTCAAAAGACATTTATAAATGTATGTATTAATTTACCTATAATTTTTTTTATAAATAGACAGTTTTTCGAGCAATTTGCTTATATGTCATTTGGTATTGGATTTCTATTGCGCCCCTCCAAACACAAACCCCACGACACGCCACTGATATTTATATCTGTTTAATTAAATTTTACTGGTGATATTTGTTGACAGCCGAACTCCTGCAACTATGTTTGAAATATTTATCTTCTTTTAAAAAATTTAAAATGCATACCTACCTGACTATGGTACTTACCCGAAATACGAGACGTCAGAATCCATCTCATAACAATATATTATAGAAAATAAAAATTACGAAGATGTAAAATCAATAGTTCTCCATCACTGTAAATAAAACTGGGAAACGTAAAACCGAAACGAGAATATTTTAAAATATTATTAAATATATTAATTATTGTAATTTTAATTATTAAATTTTACATAAAATACAAAATAACGAAAAAATTCGCCTCTAATCCTATTGGATAAAAAAAAACACGCGCTATCAGAAAACATAAATCACGTCTTATAAATAATAATAACAATCTATTTTTATAAGCTCGTTAAGCTATTCAAACACATTTCAAAAAATGATAATAACTTATTTTCGCTCTCCTCTTCTGATTAATAGACAATCAATCTAGAAATTCTTTTTTTTCTCGATTACACAAATATTTTTAGAAAAAAGAAAAGCACAAAGTCTTTCTCTACAAGTTTATTAGAATAGCTAGGCGAATCTAAAAGAATTCATAATAATTTGACATGTTTCGAATGTAGAAACGCTCATCATCAGGAAAAGAAAGTAAATAGTAGGTACAATGCCGATGTTGTTGGCAAAAGAGAAAATAATAAGTAAGATTGAGCCGTAATGGAGCTTTCAATGGTGTACACGGGGTGTAAAAAATTAATAGTCAGAAGACCGACAATACTTCAGCATACTGGAAAGTAAAGGGCTAGTGCAAAGGCCCTGTCTTAGGCAGACAATAATTATGAAATAAAATAATAAATGAAACTTAAGATTTTTCACTACTTTTATACCTAAATGATTTTCACAAAGTCTGTTAAAACTCTCTAATTTTTCTTTCGCTCTCTTCATTTTTCTGCCTAAGACAGGGCCTTTGCACTAGCCCTTTACTTTCCAGTATGCTGAAGTCTTGTCGGTCTTCTGACTATTCATTTTTTACACCTCGTGTACACCATTGAAAGCTCCATTACGGCTCAATCCCACTTATTTTTTTCTCTATTGCTAGCAACATCGACATTGTACTATTTACTTTGTTTTCCTGATGATGAGTGTTTCTACACTCTAAACATGTCGAATTATTATGAATTATTCTAGGTTCGCCTAGCTATTCTAATAAACTTGTCGAGAAAGACTTTGTGCTTTTTTTTCTATACATTTAACTTCACTTTGAGTATGGACTACTTCTTCAAAAATAAATATTTTATTTTTTAATTCTAATTTTAAAATGCTCCTTTTAATTCAATCCAAGAAAATTAGCCCTGATTGTTTGTTGAGTGTCAATTTTGTCTTTCCTATTTGTAATCGAGAGAAAAAATTAAGATATTGTCAGATGTCGACTTACTATGGCCTCTTATATCACGAAAAAGTTTGCTATTTTTGTCGGTCTATCTGTCTGTCTGTGGACTTGCAAACTTAAAAAACCACTTTGCGGAGACTGGCGAAGTTTTGTAAATGATCAGGTATTAACACTGCTTAAATCAGAGTATAATAGGGAACTTGACAAAAATTTTAAATGGGGAAAAATTCTTTAAATCATAAGTATATATTGTCATAAAACATATGGCTGCAAAAAAAAACAACATATTTCGTCCCAAAAGACCGCTAGAAAGATTTAAAAATGCCCCAAAATTTAAATTATCCCAAGCGGGTAAAAACGCGCTGCTATTGGTCGTGACGTCAAGAAGTATAATTCGTGTGCGACCAGTGCGACATCCACGAAATAGGTTATAGGTTGGCAATAAATTGAACGACGTTGAGAATTCCACCTTAAAACAACAATACAATAACAATAACACACGGCAATCTAAATACAAACTCGATATAGCTCGGCCACCGGTCAGGATGACGGATGATGGAAAAGTCATACTTCCTGACGTCATCGGGCTTGGCGCGCTTTAGAGGTCGCTTGAAATGCTTTCGACACGCGCGAAACTTTAAGAATTTTTACCAAGTTATTACTGATTTTTAAGGAGTAATAATTGGAGAATATTTTTTTTAGGCCTAACTAAATCATATTATTGAGAAAAAAATTGGAAAGTTCCCTATTTAGGTTTGTTAAGTACAGGGTGCATACTGTGCACATAGCTTGGATTGCAGAAAGATTTTCAATAAGATATTTCTTTCTATTTCAATAAAAATGTAATTTATCTCCCAGCTTTGTTCATAAAAATAATACCAAATACATTTAGATTGATCGTCATTATTAAAAAAAGATATCTATTTTTAATTATTAGTTAATAAACGCTCACAAAACCTTACCATGGCCTTTGCGTTTATAAACACATTAGGCAGGGTAGAATTTATTGAAATATGCCAAGGAAGTTCGTCGAAAATTTTTTTTCCATATAAAATTTTACAACCCGTTTCCATCCCTCTAGGAACTGATTTCCAAAAAATGAAGAAATACGTTTCTTATGATTTGTAGAGTATCTCTGATTTCTGCTACATTTCAAGAAAATATGAGAAAAATATTTTTTCAATAGAAACCATTGTAGCTCTTTTGCACCCCGTTAGGGGAGAAAAAAAGGAAATACAGTAAACTCCCGATTATCCGAAACTCGATTATGCGAACTCTGCATTATCCGAAATGATTCTTGCTATGCTATTGCTATACATTTTTTTTCATATAAAATTTTACAACCCGTTTCCATCCCTCTAGGGTCTGATTTCCAAAAAATTAAGAAATACGTTTCTCACGATTTGTAGTGTATCTCTGATTTCTGCTACATTTCAAGAAAATATGAGAAAAATATTTTTCCAATAAAAAATATAGTTCGGACCAGGAATATTTTTCCATTATAAACTTTACCCCGTTTTCCACCCCCTAGAAGCAGAATTTTCGTAAATGCCTAAACAGATGTTTATTTGTTCCAAGCAAAGAATTTGTCTATATACAGGGTGTTCGTTTGAAAACTTTCCACCTCGATTTTCCTGCTTTAAAATGAAAATGTGGAAAATCGCTCGGACCCGTCGATTTTTATTTCGAGGGGGACATCTTTTGCTTATATTGTCAATCTTGTTACTTCAAGCCCCTATGAGGGAGGGGGGTAAGATCTAAATCTTAAATGGATACCCCTATTTTATATAATTTTTTTGGATTCTGCATAAAATTCTGAACATTTTTTAATAAAAGCATTATTAGTCTATACTTAACAGTTTCCGAGATATTTACTCTTGAAAAATGACATTTTTGAACTTTGACAGCGTCTAGCTTTCTAACTGTACGTCTTAGAGCAAAACGGCTTACATGTCCCTATCTTCGATTTTTATTATCTTTCCAATAGTGTGAACTTTCGGTTAAACAGGATGTAAGAAATATAGTACTTCCGGTTTGCCCGGAAGTTGACACTATTGGAAAGATAATATAAATCGAAGATAGGGACATGTAAGCCGTTTTGCTCTAAGACGTACAGTTATAGAAAGCTAGACGCTGTCAAAGTTCAAAAATGTAATTTTTCAAGAGTCAATATCTCGGAAACAGTTAAGTGTAGACTAATAATGCTTTTATTAAAAAATGTTCAGAATTTTATGCAGAATCCAAAAAAATTATATAAAATAGGGGTATCCATTTAAGATTTAGATCTTACCCCCCCCCCTCCCTACTAGGGACTTGAAGTAACAAGATTGACAATATACGCAAAAGATGTCCCCCGCGAAATAAAAATCGACGGGTCCGAGCGATTTTCCACATTTTCATTTTAAAGCAGGAAAATCGAGGTGGGAAGTTTTCAAATAAACACCCTGTATATATATGTATGAACGTATGTATGTTTTACTTCTATCTCCTTCTCTAGCGGTTGCGTTGGAAACTTGCCGCCTTCATGTAAGGATTGTCCCAATTTTAAGGAATATAGCTTAAAATTATAGAGAGTTACCCCCTTCAAGATAGGCCCCTTAAACCCCTTTTTTCAACCCCTAAGTGAATTTTGAAAACATTACGATAACACAATGACATCGTCTGTGAAGTACTAATACCTCGTAAGCCCAAAAATGAAATTGTTCAGGAGAAGTAAAAATCATTTTTTTATTAAAGTGTCATACTAAGAGAATCTTATTCTTCGGGAAAACAATTCTAAAAGTAAATGCTTACACAAAGTTACGGTTTTGTACTGATTTTTGTGTTTATTTCATTTTCAGTGTGGCATACGAGGTATTGGAATAAAAATTTGTTTTTTCGAGTGGGATACGCACTTTCTTAACGCAACTGAAGTGGCATACGCGGTATTGTAATAAATATAATAAGGGTTATTTGTGGGATACGATATATTATAAATAATGCTGATAGTGGGTTAAGAGATATTGCACGAAAACATTTACATGGCGTGGCATTTACAATACAAAGTATTAGAAATCCCAAATATTCAGCGAAGTAATTTTTTGTGGTATAAAATATACAGGGTTGCCCATTTAAAACGAAACAGGCTAAATATCTGGTTCCACGTTAATTTAAAAAAAAAACGCTCGGACCCGTCGATTTTTATTTCGAGGGGGACATCTTTTGCGTACATTGTCAATCTTGTTACTTCAAGCCCCTAGGAGGGAGGGGGGTAAGATCTAAATCTTAAATGGATACCCCTATTTTATATATTTTTTTTGGATTCTGCATTAAATGTTGAACATTTTTTAATAAAAGCATTATTAGTCTATACTAAACAGTTTCCGAGATATTGACTCTTGAAAAATTAGATTTTTCAACTTTGACAGCGTCTAGCTTTCTAACTGTACGTCTTTAGAGTAAAACGGCTTACATGTCCCTATCTTCGACACTATTGGAAAGATAATAAAAATCGAAGATAGGGACATGTAAGCCGTTCTACTCTAAGACGTACAGTTAGAAAGCTAGACGCTGTCAAGGTTCAAAAATATCATTTTTCATTCAAGAGTAAATATCTTGGATGGAATAAAATTTTTAAATAAGAAACCCATTGTTAGTCAACTCTAAAATGTACAAAATTTTCAGGTAGGTTCTGCCAAAAACATGAAAGTTTTATAAATTCTTAGAATAATAAATCGATGTTAATACAAATATTGGGCCGGACGGGCGAGGACAAAATGTATCGATATTTGATACTTAGAACTAGTGATGGGATAACTCGAGTGAAAAATCACCGATCACTCGGTTTTTTCAATCACTCGAATTATTCGATTATCTTCGGAAATCATTCGAGTGACGATATGAGTGATGAACATAATGATTTTTGATAGTGATGGGATCACTCGAGTTAAAAAATAACCGATCACTCATTGCGGGGCTATACAAAGTAGTTAGTTTATGGAAGTGGCGACCTTTTTTTTTTTTTTTTTTTTGAAGTCTAAAAATAACGTGCTAGATAATTAAGTGATTAAAAAAATTAATTTTTTTTAAATTGCCCCTCATATAGAATTTGAGTGAACAATCGATTATCATTCGGTTTTTTAAATCACTCGAATACTCGTAATCGGTAATCGATTATTGAAATAACTCGATTTTTCCCATCACTACTTAGAACAGTAATTATTCGCCAACTCGCCTAACAATTTACATACCTATGTAATGTTTACAAAGTAATTTTTTGGCAATAGAGATTTTATATTTTTTTTTATAATTTATCATATTTTTTTAACTGCGCAGCCCAAGCACGGGCCCTTAAAAGACGTGGGCCCGGGAAATTTGCCCCCCCCCCTCTTGTCAGCCCTGACTTCACCAACGATATATTATTTTATTAAAGGAACGTATTAGCAAATTTTTAGAATAGAAATGCCTATAAAAATGTCAACCCACGTTATAAAGAGAAGACATTCTTGAAAATTTCATGATTCTGGGATTGGGGGTATAGGTGTAGTTGATTAATCAGTTAAGTCAGTCACTTTAAAATTTTATATAATATTAGTATAGACGTATAGATAAGATAAAATAAAACTTATAGACCACAAACAGTCTGCAGTTTTAAGAAAAAAGGGTAAACAAAAGTGTTCCAATGTAGATACGACTTGTTTTGTAAAAAATCAAGCTTGACCTTCAAGAGAAATAAAATTAAACTAGCAACGACAACCCACTCTAATAAATTTTATTAATTGTAATAATTAAGAGATTAGATACGTAATCATTCAACAACTCATAGTTGTTTGATTCCGTAAGACCAGAAACAATATCAATTTTTTTTTTATCCTTAAAATCGGCAAACCGTTTGAGCGAATTTTATTTTCAGTTTAATAGAATGCTAAAAATAAAGCAGACTAAATAATTTGGGGAGTTCCCGGCGTTTGGTAAAGTTTAAAAATTCGATTTTCACAGTTAAAACATCGACTAGAGCCAAAGTTTGTTAACGGAACTGTGTTCTTTCGGCAAGCATGTGTTGTGTTTTCAGCGGATAACAGTGGGGGAATGAAATAAAACCACGATCCAAGCTTTCGATGATATTGTGTAAGTCAATTAACTATTTACAATAATTTATTTTAGAGCAAACACTAGAGACGCATTCGACATTTCATTATTTTATCAATATTTCGTTTTCTCCAAAGAGCGGCCAAATACGCCGTTGTGTACAAGGGCGTCCGAAGGAACTTTTCCAAGGGGGGGGGGGCAAATCATAATTGGAATTATTTTTGTTTCTATCACTTTAACAAACCTTCAATAAAAGAATAGAGCAAAACACCTAATACTTATATTAAATAACAAAAAATAGCTAAACAAAATATTTAAAAATGTTCAAATATAACAAAAAAAAAATACAACAAAAAACTTATAAGTTATTCAGATTTGTTGGAGAACAGAAATGTTCATTTTCTTAAATCTTTTGCAAATTCATCAATAATTTTTTCATCATACATAAACCGTCCAATCGGTGCTCAGTCATAGTCGAGAGCGAATCCAGGTTTTTACTCTTCTGAGAGTACTGAATGACCTTTCGACTGTACATGTAGTTGGAGGTAAACAAATTGATATCGCAATTGCCTGACCAATAGCTGGATAGAACTTGCAATGTTCCAGTAATTCTAACATGGATGTATCTTCTGTGTAAATTAAAATAAAGCTTTATTTATTCTATTCTAATATTTTTCCTTCGCTATTTAGTGAAGATTTTTGAATTCCACATTTCATTTTATGCAACAAGAGTTCGTTTTACCAATTTTGTCAGTTGTATTGTATCTCAATAAATATGTATATCCCAGTTAAATAAAATATTCTCAAATCTACTTGGGCCAGGGGGGGGGGGGGGGGCAAGCGCACCCCCTTGCCCCCCCCCCCCTTCGGACGCCCTTGGTTGTGTAGCAATTACCCACAGTTGTATATTAAAAAAAATGTTTTGATAAATTAATAAAAGCACAAAACGTTAGCCCTTCCCAAAATTATTTTATTATATCAAATAACTTACATTTCATTCTGTGGCTTAAAATTTATTTTGTACATTTTTTTACCATCAATCCCCAAACATTTTCAATTGGTTTTAAATCAGGACTTCTTGAGGACCAAGGCAGACATGTTACGTTGTTTTGTCTAAACCAGTTTCCTATATTTCTTGCAGTATGCACAGGGCAGTTATCCTGCTGAAATATAAAGTTATTTCCTTCAAAAACTATCGCGGCAGATGGAAGAAAAACATTTTCCAAAATCTGAAGATATATATTGCTGTTTAGTAGTGTTTAGTGTTCCACCAATATTCCAGCATACACCTGCACCATAAACACTTATCCATGCCCACACATTAACAGAGAAACGTCCACTGCTTTGCTTTTTTTGAGTATACTTCTCATCATATCGGGAATTTGGTGGTCTATAGATATACTAGAACCCTTCCATTATATGTAGACTGAAAAGTTTTCTCATCGGAAAAGATAACATTTTGCCAAAAAAAATCAATTTCTGGTAAATATTGTATTGCAAACCCAATTCGTTGTTCCTTATCACTATTTTTTTAAAAACGGTTTGGATGCAGCTGCTCGATTTCTTTATTTGGAACATTGTCTTACTCGGCGTTGCGCAGATGAAGCAGAGAATCCTGTTATGTGCATAGCGGATACTGTAGTTTCAAATGGATTTTGCCTTAAATACTCCACCAAATTTCGGTCTTCTTCATTTGATGATTTTCTATTATTTAAACCAGACCCAACAGACCTTTCAAGTGTTTGATGATAACGCCATTTTTTTACAATTCCTTGAACAGTACTTCTAGGTACTCTAAAATGGTCAGCTATTTTTTCACAAGACCACCCTATTTCTACTAAACATGTTATTCTTTCCTTTTCAATAATACTTAAATGAGGCATTTTTAAATCAAATAAGAATGGCAATACTTTGACAGACACAACCACAGGTAATAAAGGTAAAAAAATTGCATTTTCAGTGTCACAGTTTAGTGTACGAAATTATCTGTCCTCAACTGTACATCAAGTGCGGTCTTCGCGCTTGGATATTTGTTTAAAATATTTTGTCTTTGGGATGAATTTAGTATAAATCACAAAAATATGTTCCTATTTCCGTCGGTCTTTCTGTTGGCTCGAAATCCTTAAACCCACTTGACTAGAAACCGGGTATAGTTTGGGTTTGCTATGTACAATTTCCATTCGATTTATCCCAACAGGAGTAACTAAACCTAAAACCCGCAGCAAAATCGCCATATTAAAATAGCAATATTTCAAAAACTAAAATTTTTTGGAACACACACTTTACCCTTATTTTTATTGCTAAATATGCAATTTAATTTTTAACATATTTTATTTAAATACGTTATTTAGCTAATTAGTTTTTATTTTTGTTTAGGTTTTTTGCGGTACAAATTACATTCGTTTTATCACAACCCTGTAGTAGTAGGAGTAGGAATTACAGTTATTATAGAAAAATGATATAAATTATGCTACATTCCTTTGTAATAAAGCAGCTAAAATAAATGCACCACACACAAAATTCTAAGAAGAAAAAGGCGCCTGGAATTAAATTTACGGTCTATGATAGGCTAAATATTTATTTATGGTGTGTATAATACGGTATAATAAGGATGAATAAAATTATCAACATTTTTTTTATTTTTAGATCATCGTAATTAATAAGGCTTAAGGAGCAGGGTTAATAGTTTCTATGCTTTTGAGCCGACGGAAATGGAAAATATGTTTTTCGTCGAAATCGAATATCTCAAATGTAAAACTTGTATTTTTTTTAAATACTCTATATTTTTGCAAAAAAAAAATAAATTAGAACTAACGTTATTTATTACCCCGAGAGTTGGTTATCAAAAGCAGTTAAGGAGCATACCTATTGTGTTACTTTGACAATATTTTTCGGGATACTAGATACGATTGGTAGCTTTCTTTTAGACTTTTATTATAGTTTTAAACGGATTCATTCAAGTAAAGTGTGAGATATTTAAATTTATAAATAATTTTGTATTTGTGCTGTGCGATAGACATTAAATTACAAGAAAGGGTAAGTTAAATCACTGAATAGGTATGCTTTTTCTGCAAATTCTCTGGTGTATATTTTTCCTTGTTTTTATTATTTTTGTTAAATATCTGGAACGGACCCTCGCGTTGGTGTCCATTGCACGTCTCAGGTCTCAGTTCAAAGTGTGGTATTATTACCAAGTAGGTCTTGGCCGGGATTGTTGTATCAATCTCGTTTTGTATTGTTTTGGTAGTAATTTACGACGTGTACCTACTGGAATGAGCTACTTTTGTACTTATAACAGCCATCAGTACGTTTGGGCACTTTGGACGGATTAATACCCATTGCACATCCACAGCTGGTACTGCTTGTCAGTACCTACTGGGGTCAGTAGTTTCTTTGGCAAAATAATAATTTGAGTTAAAGAAATATAACTTTACGACAAAGTTGACATGTTAATATTGATTGTTGATTAGTTCGAGATACCGTGCGAGCAAAAATTATTTGCATCAAAGAGGGCCTTGCTGGCCTTGCATCTAAGGACGTAATGCTTAGCCGTAGAGCTTAATACCTGTTGGGTGTCAGTAACTACCTGAATGAACATTTTCCTAACGTTGCTTTTATTGCTGGGGATTTTATCATTGCCTGAAAATAACCGTGGCTGTGTTTAGGGAAACAGGTTCTATACAACACAAAAAAGGAGCAGGAAGACCATCTGTAAGAACAGAAGAACTTGTTGCAAACGTTCGTGAAATAATGCTGAGAGATGCTGGTCAACACTTTCGAAAATATGAAGAGACGTGTGAATTTATGCTTGGAGCATGGCGGTGGCCAATTTCAGCAATTTATGTAATTATTTTTTTTTCTTTCTGTATATTCTTACTTTGTTAATTCTGTAAACAACAAAAATAAATTTGTATTTGTCTACTTATTTTATTACTCATTCATTAGTTTGGCATATTATGTCATAATATGAATTTGACAAAATTTTAACCAGCCTAGATTTGGTTAGATTATGAAGGGCTTTAGGTTAGGAGTCCGATCGCAATACATTGGTTTCGGGCAAAGTTTTGGATCGGTAAAGCAGCTTTAAAAATGACCATCAGGGGCGCATGTGTTCCTTTAAATCTGTAAAATGCATGGGTTCTTATGGGATAATCAACTGTTTTATTGAATTTAGTTAACTTAAACCCTCTACAGGCTGAGATATGTATATATTATATCTAATAAAGCTTATTTTATTAATTATTGGATAAAAATGCCGCTGACATCTATCAAAACCTGTAAAAAGTCAAACACTTGACGATCACTGCGCCGCGACCGGGAAACAGTTAACTAACTACTAAACAGGGACGTAAATTTAAATAACAGTCATTTTCGATCGGACTCCTTCCTAAAGCCCTCCATAGGTTAGATATATCGTCCCCATATCATTGTGATCTAAACCAAGCCCTACGTTTTTAATCCAAGCCCTCTTTAATGCAAATAATTTTTGCACGCACGGTACTTTTTCTTCCGCTGCCGATAGCAACTACTACCTTCTGACAAAAAAGAAGAACTTTAACGTCAAAAAATTTGTAATAAAATGTCAGGTTTATTGACGTTTGAAGAAATTATTTCTTGACGTTAAAGTGCTGTTTTTTTGTCAGAAGGCGATTGCTATTATTGGCAGCGGAAATAAAAGTATGACTGCGTTCTCATAATTAATGTATTTTTCCATATTTAAACGATGTTTGCAGAAAAAAAACTATGTTTTATCAACAGTAGCCGCGTTCGGCAATTAAATCTGCGATGCGATGGATATTTTGTCACGTGACTTCGGATCGGTCGGAGAATTTTGTAATAAACGAACGGTACCTAACAGCTGACCTCTGTCAAAGTAAAAAAATGTAATTTTGTTCTGTTTTAATCCAAGAAACCTAACCTATTTTTTCCCCTTTTTGTATTAAAGTTACTAAAAAAGAGTATTCCTAGTGTTTTATTCGCCCTAATTGAAGGAGGAAGGAGGCTATCAATTAATGTTTGAAGGCGATAATGAGAAAGAAATCAAGATTTTGGAAAAAGTAGACGGATTTACCGAGGAAACGGTACCCCCAGTTCAGACAGCACTTTAGATTGTCCCCAACTACCTTTAAAGACCTTGAAGCAAAATGCTGGCAAGAGCTAAGTCTATAAAATAAACATGATTGAAATTACTTAAATTACCAAGTTAAACCACCTACTTTCATTGTCTAGAATTTCTTTATAATTTTCTTCCGTCACCAATATGCAATATGGTAAAGCGTTTTTGGTCTTCCAACATCATACAGTTCCACTTCCTTCATATTTTCAGTCAAATTACCAAAATTTTAAACATATTATGTTGATGTTTATATGTTTAACATAAACATCAAACCTAACCTCACAAACTCAGCGGAGATTAATCGCTTTCGTCGGTCAAAATTCTCCGAGCAAAAAGATTATCCTCGGAGCGCTCCGATTTGAATTGCCGAACGGTTGAGATTTATTTCCCCTACATTCAGATGTCATAAACGAACGATTTAGATCAATCCAAGCGGTCTGAGGTAATTGCCGAACGCGGCTTATAATATCACAAGACCTCGTTTTTTTATCGGTTAAATTTTTCAGCTGTCACGAAACCTTTTTTGTTTGGAAATTTTACGAGTTGAATTTGGAAATGTTTATTCTGATTAGATCACGAGAGCGAAGCTCGAGGGATTTAATCTTTGAATAAACATGCCCAAAGTTCAACGAGTAAAATTGACAAAAAAGTTTGAGTGAAAAATGGAAAATTTAACCAATAAAAAAATGATGGTCGAGTGATATTTGGCACGATTATTTCGTGAACCCCAAATGTCCCATCCATATCTATTGAGTAATAATGTTTTATATATTTCTACAGGTAGCCTGCGGTGTATTACTTGGAATAGTTATTTTTAGTAAAATTGCATAACATACCACTTAACGAAAACTGTTTATTTTAATGCTGGCAACCCAACGTACAATTATAATTAAGTTTATAATTGTATGTTTGGTTGCCAGCCTTATAAGCAGAAGTCAGAATTTTGGATTAGTTCTATAATAAATGACATTTGATAAGTATTTTTAAAATGTGGTGTAGGTAATTTATAAAAAATAGCAACTTTATTGGAATAAACATAGGCATGGGTGCATTATAATATAAAAACAAGTAGGTAAATAAATATAGTACTAATGTTATTGTATTAAAATATCAGAAATAATCCGAAAAAAATATAAAAAAATAATTGACATTGATTTATACTTCGAAATATTGTGACAGAACGCGACGTTTAATCGCTAAAATCCCACGTAGTTTTATCACTATTATACTAGCTGATTGGTTAAAACGAGACGGTTTGATTGGACGAAAAGGCGAAATTGACAGGTGTACGAAATAATCGGGAGTAAAGGCAACTTCTAGTCTGTAATTGCCGGCAAACCTGCAGACTCGTCATAAAAGGATTGCTTTTACTCTCAATAAAACGCTATACTATTTGGCGTTTACAATAATTTATCTGCCAGGAAAGAGTAAATATAATATATTCGACGCGACGCTAATGGTTATCTTAATCTTCAATTAATATAATAATTGATAATTATATAATAAGTATTTATAAATAATAAAACTGATTTTCAAAAAGCATAGTTTAAGAGCAGCGGCTACTTTTTTACATGTATAATATCATTTAGTTTTATCATTTACCAAAATATATTATATAATTATTATAAAAATTCTTCTGACTAAAATATTTACTGAGGTGCATAATTGTTTCCTTAAAATTGACATTACTTTTGTAATTATCCACCTTTTCAATTAATTTTTCCAAATCACGGATTTTAGTGCGGTATGCAGAGTTTGAAAATTTATTTTTTGCATATTAATAGTATGGTAGGCCTATAACGTAATCCATGCACTTTTAATATTAAACAGGGTGGAAAAGAAAGCCGTGCAAAAAATTTAAATTTTCAAATAAATCACATTTTGTTAGCAGTAGGTATTTTTTTATTATATGTCCTGGGGCATGGATTATCCTATTTTTTGTTAAAAAAAATACAGGTGTTTTGGACATAGCTGAAGACTTCAGCTCGTTGATGACTGTTTACGCAGTTTTTTCGATTTAATACACTCATTTGGTTTATTTTTTAAAAAAGAAAAATAATAAATGACCCTAAGATAGGTACCGAGTGTCCCAAATTACGATAATAAATTAGGATGAAATTAGGATTACTGAATTATTCCAATTTAAAAAGTTTGAATTAATACATTTACGGTGTCTACATTCCAATTTCCGCGTTAAAAACAGCTATTTATTAAAAAAAATAGCATAATTCCAGCCCTCGGACATACCTATGAAAAAAATTTGAAGAAATAGTCCATGCTTAAAGTGGAGTTGAAAGTATGAAAAGGAAAGAAAAAACTTAAAGTTTTCCTCCACAAAATTTAATAGAACAAAAATGTGTTCAGAGGTCTCTACATGTTTCGAACGCATCAGGAGACAGAAAAATGTATTGCTGATGGTTTTAGCAGAAGAGAAAATGGTGTCAAAAGGTTTTTTTTAAGTATGTCTGTAAGACATTGTAAAACATAAAACTTGTTATGTATAGAAATTAGGTATTTTTATGTTTTACAAACATACTTTTTATTAAAAAAAAACCTTTTGACATCTTCTTTTTAGAAGTGTTTTTTTTCAGCTTCCCCGGTTTATTTGGTTGTTTTAGACCCTTTTAGCTGACTTTTTCACATACTCAGTATGTTTTAACTTATTTCTATTTTTCCTCACATTATGACATTTCGAAACACCAATTTTTGATGCCCTAAAAGCTCCATTAAGGTTTTATACCATTTATTATTTGCTCTTCTGCTAAAACCATAAGCAATACATTTTTCTGTCTCCTGATGATGAACGTTTCTACGTTCGAAACATGTAGAGACCTCTGAACCAATTTTTGTTCTATTAAATTTTGTGGAGGGAGACTTTTAGTTTTTTCTTTTCTTAGATATTAACTTAAGTTATAAAACGACGTTAATATATAACACGAAAAACACTACAAACACAATATGTTACTTAAAATTGTAAATTTTTTGCACTGCTTTCTTTTCCACCTTGTATAATATTAAAGTGCATTGATTACGTTAAAGGCGTACTAAAGGTACTATTAATCTGCCAGAAACAATATTTCAAACTCTGAGGCAAACCGCGTTATGATCCGTGATGCCGTTTGCTAATTATAGGCCTGTAATGAAGGTGTTAAACAAACAATTTGTCGAACTTTGTGACAACCAGTTTAGTTACCCCATGCATAGCCAGTTTTCGAAAATCCGATACAAAAAAAAATTGGACCAATTCCCTTAATTAATATATTTATTATTATAGTATAAATAAACAATATTTTATTTACCTAATTAGTTTTGTCATGCTTTTTATTTTTGTTTAGGTTTTTTCTGCTAATCATGCCGCATCATGGGCTACAAACTTAACCTTTGGCATATAGATTTGTTTTATTTTCTCATTCAAACAACTGTTTAGTTGTACAAGAGTGATAGACAACTGAAGATGCTTAATAACAAAGATACGTACTTTTCCAAGTTAAGTGAAGATGCTCGACATGATTCATTAGAAAGTTTAAATGAAACTGAGGAAAAAAGAAATGCTTGTCTAGACGCTATTAGGACGTGGTTGAGCGAGGAAACACCCTGGATAAAAGCCCGGACCGAGGACAAGTACTTACTCCCTTTTCTACGAGGATGTAAGTTTAATATGCCAAAAACAAAGCAAAAGTTAACTAATTTTTACACAATGAAGAAAGAACGACCTGAATGGTTTAAGGATAGGAATCCACATCTTCCAGAGTTAGAAGAACTAATTAAGATGGGTGTGTTTGTTCCGTTAAGGCGCCCTTATGAGAACAGGATGGTTATTATCGTTCGAGCTGCAGCCCATGACCCGAAAACTTACAAGTGGGATGATATTGTCAAAGTTGGACAGATGATTCTGGACATTACCAGTCTAGAAAATGAACATGCGCAAATTTTCGGTGTGACTGCTATTTTTGATATGACCGGGATGAGTTTTGGCCACTATCGCGGTATCACACCCTCATTTATCAAGAAAACAGTATTCGCATTTCAAAATTATCACATACAACCTAAACAGTTAGAGTGTATTAATGCTCCAGCGTATTTAAGCATAGCCATAAACATTTTTAAAAGTTTTATGACGGAAAAAATGAAAAATAGGGTCAAAGTGCATTTTGGTGGCGTTGAAAAAGCCAAGCAAGTGGTTTCAAAAGAAATACTTCCCGTGGACTACGGTGGCGATGAAGTGAGTGTTCAAGCGTTGGGAAACATGTGGTTTGATAAGTTGGTAGGTTACCGGGATTGGTTCGTCGACGATGAAAATTATGTACCAACATAATTGTATTGACCTGTGATGTAGTTTGTTTGGGTTTTATTCGTGATTATGTGCCTTGTTAAAACCCAAAGACCGTATAAACTATAGACCCCATGTTTCGTTTTTAAAACGCCTGAAAACCCGAATCGTTATTGTTTGAAATGTTATTAAACATCGGCTTTGAATATTAAACTATAAGAAGGCCATATAAGCAGATTTCCTAAATCTGCTACGTTAAACTCATTGATGGCACAATGAGTCACCAACAATAAAGCGTGTTGATGTAGCCACTAACGACAAGCCTTTTCACTGCTAAATTGAAACATTGTTGCCGCCTGTCTGTTTGACTTGCTGCATAATCCTTTCCCCGCTACCATAACCATACCGTCACGCGCATCGCGATTCCTGGATTGCACTGCCTTGCACTGGCATAATATATCGTCGGCTTAGTGCAAAAATTCATTAAGTCAAAATTGGCAGTTTTGAGCAAAAACCAGTTTTAAGAAATGGCAGAGTTTAAAGTGATTTATTAAAAAAATGTGCAATTATGTTATGCCTACGAAGTTGTCATGTGCATATGTACAAACTTTTTCAATATATTTTTACAAAATAGTATTTATTATATGCACAATTCATTAAGTGACTTAGTAAGTTTTCGACCCAACTACAAATAGCTAAAATGACTTAGTTAGATTTTTATATTGCTATTTTTCGACGAAATAAAACCTATTTTAGTAAAGTTATACTTGATATCGCTTTTTATCTACTTTTATTTGTTTAACATTTAACACCTAATGCAACGGTAAAATTATTGTGAAAATCGGTCCAATTACCCCGGAGTAATCAGCGTAGTACATATTATTATCAAAAACATACATTCGGCTGGAATTGAGAACCTTCTATTTTATTGTCTGTTAAAAATGCTTAAATCCTTAAAAATTCCAATAAAATACGATATGCGGCAACACCACGACATCACATCAGTGAATTTGAGAAATCTGTTGCCGAGACGCTGCATTTATTACTATAGATTTACGATCATACTCCACAATGGCGGCCAAACCGTCTCCAATACAGTCTATAGCAGGGTTGTCAAATTTTCTCGAAGATCCGCCATTCTTATAGTTTGATATTCAATGACATCGATAATGGGTGGAATAGAGAAGTTGAGTTTTCTTTGCATGGCAACTCTGTTTAACGCTTGACGTTTGGCGTCAGACTAGCAGACATAAATATTAAATCATTACCATATTTACCGATAAAAAGATAAATTCTTATTTAGTTGGTTAAATGTAATCCATTGGGTCTCTACTTTGAAAGGTCTTTGGCATAACCTTAACTACAAAGTTTTGTAAAAGCTTTACTGGGTAAACTATTTATAGGTTTTTAACAAAATGTATTTTTTAAGAATATTTTTTTTAATACCTAATAGTTTATAATGCGAAATCACCATATAGGCTACAAATTCGTCTGCAAGAATCTCGAAGACGGTAAGAAATACGACGATGGTTCAATTCAGGCACAGTCGGGTATTTTGGAGCTTAATAATTTGCTAAAAAAATTAAAAATAATCCGAATACCTTCGGGTATATCCGGAAAAAACCAAAAAACTCATTTTTGGTTTTTAATCTTTTGCGCCTTAATTTTTGACTTGGGAAGAAAACAACAATATTTTGTAGCCACTTTTTATGTTCCCAAGATGGCGATTAATTTCAAAATTCAACGTTTCGTTCTTCAGTTACCAGCGTCAAACCATTTGTTTTTTAAATACGGACCTGAAATTTTACATACGATTATAGGAACTTCTAAGCTTAAAAAGCTTAAAATAATTCAAGTTTCGTCATCAAATAACACATCATGAGTATTTCACATTATCATTTCTTTACCATTATGGCCCTAGCAATTATTTTTAATATTAAATATCAAAATTTCATTACATAAAGTTAAAAAACCTATGACAAGCAATTTATTATTTAAATAATATTCTAGTCAGATTTACCACAACATAACCATAGTCCAGACAAGGGAAGTAAGTATATTTTTTATTGATATTCCTTCGTAGATATTTTAAAATTATAGCATATTATTATATGATATAATTTTAATTATATATAATTATTGATTGAAAATTAAAACTTTTTTGGTTGTTTTAAAAGAATCAGTTCTAATTTAAGTTTGTTTTTTACGAAAACTGTACCCATTTAATACCATTATATTACCACATTTTCGTTATTGTTCTTCCATTTTATATCGTGCTAGTGAGGAAATACTTGATAAATTACAAATTTTACAAAATAAGGCAATGCGGATTATTTTAAATTGTGACAAATATACAAAAAAAAAAATTTAGATTGGCTGAATGTCAGAAACTTAATTTTTATTTAGTATGTATCTTTATACATAAAATTAAAAATAATTTGTTGCCTGATTGTTTAAAAAAATGTTGTTCTTTTAATTATGACCATCATAATAATAAAACAAGAACTAATCAAAAAAATTTATGTGGATAGAGTGTCTTAAACATTAGCTTAGAAGTATTTTTTTTTCATAAAGGTTTGATATAATATAATAAATTGGAAAATTCTATTAAATCTCAAATATCATTAAAACTATTAAAAAAAACTTTAAAATCACATTTAGTTAAATAAAAATGATACGTTATATTTGATACAATTTGCAAAATGTTTAACTTTTCTGTCTGTTTTTGTTAAAAGAAGGTTGCGTTTTAAAATTTAAAAATAAATCTATAAAAATGTGTTAAAAAAATGTATTAAAAAATATTTAATTGTAGCTTTTTACTAAATAAAACATGTTACTACTACTACATGTACCTTAATTCCTATGGTATTGACCCTATACCTCAAAATATTGTAAAACCGAAAAAAGGAACATTGCTCCCGAGTGAAAAAGGATACACAAAAAAGAAATTTTAAAGTTATGGGGCAAAACTTTGAAACTAATATTAACTACAAACTACACCATACCTACTATCTTGTAAAAATTAAACAAAATAAAAATATGTGTACCTAATTATGATACTGTAAGAAAAGATAATTTTTCAAATACTGATGATGTGTTATTTAATGACGAAACGTTCAAATTTAAAATATTTTTGAGTTGCTTATAATTTCTAAAGCTTAGGAGTCCCTAAAACTATATTTAACATTTCAGGTCCGTATATTTAAAAAATTGATTTGACAGCGGTATCTAGAGAACGAAACTACGAATTTCGAAACTAATATCGCCGTCGTATAGAACATAAAGAACGGCTATTCATAGCCTGATTTTTTTTTCCAAAAGTTGAGGCGCAAGAAATGAAAAACCTCGTTAAAAACCAAAACTAAAAATTTCTTCTTCAGCCGAAGGTTTTCGGAATATTTATAATTTTCTTTCACGAAATACGTAATTTTACCTTAATTGACCCATCTTCGTATCTTTTATTGTTTTTAAGATTCTCATGTACGCACACGCATTTATTATTATATGAGATATTATATTTGAATATTGAAAACTGTCTTCCAAATATGTCAAAGATATTTTGGCCTGTCTATAGGCTGCAAAACATTTTGTGTGTAGTACCAACTGTTAATAAATGTCAATTTTTATATGTGTTTTATATATTTTTGTACCTAAATGTGTCTGTGGCGAGATTACCTAAAATGCGATGCCAAATATACAGGGTGTCTATGTATATATGGTAAATGATCAGATCTGAATTCGTTATCCTAGAAACCCCTAAGTACAAATTTTCGTGCAATTCATGCTAATATTATGATAAATATTTATAAAACAGTTCTAAAAAAATTATTACTTTGGCACCCCTATATTTTGGAAACTAAGGTAAATTAGGCATAGGCTGGATCCTCATATTTTAACCTAAGGAATTTGTGCTAGCAATTTGTACACGTATTTTGCGAATACTCTGGAAACCTTTGGGGCGTGGTGGGAGTATCAACATGCTTGCCAACCTATTTCGCGTGGATTTATTTATTTTTTCTAGCTTTTGCACAAAGTTTAATGTCGATTTCTTATTCTATAGGTAATAACTGACATTCAATAAATAAATATCAAGGAATTTCATAAATTATTTTAGGATAATTGTATAGCGAATAAAAATATCGGGTAAGATTTTTTTAACATTTATTATTATGCAATTTTTCTTTCATTATACAATTCTCCCAAAATTAGCAATAAAATAAATTGATATTGTTGTAACATGTCAGCATCACTGCGCACTCCAATGCTGTGTTGATCTGAATAGTTATATTTATAATAGAATTGATTCTGCTTTTACTTGGTAAAAATCCATTATTAATTGTGTTAAATAAATGGTGAAAAAATATATATTATATTAAGGATCATGTCACCTTCGGGAAAAAGTTTAGAAACCGTTTACGCAGGTTTATAAATACTCCTTCATCAAAATATCCTGGTTAACAAATTAAAAGAATGTATTTAATTAGGAATAAAAGAAAAAAAATCAAATACAATCCAGCTCTTTGTCCCAAGTATCTAAGAATGGGAGAATGATGAAAGCGAGGATGAAAATGACAAAAATGAAAATTTTGAAAGATAATTAGAAACAACAATTGAAGAGATAGAAAGTTGTGACCTTTATCAGGTGACAGGCTTCAAAGATAATCAAACACTATAAAGACTAAAAGGAAACACCATATATTTTATTTTCGAAACCCCCATTACTTTCCTTATAATTTTTATTAACTCTACTCTATACTTATCTCTTACCGTTTCTAAGATATAAATTAATTTCCGTTATTTTTGTCCGAAAACGTCACTTTTAAAAATGCTGATAATTTTGAACTCTAAAACACTGAAACCCTGAAATTGGGTAAATAGTTAACTAATACCCTCTTTGCCCTAGTCCCAAATCATAGTTGCAATATACAGGGTGGTCAAAAAATACACTTATTCTGGTAACTTGAAAAAGTGACCATAAGCCATTTTTTTCAAACGTAACACCCTGTATATTATTACGGATTTATAAAGCTGCTAAAATTTCACTTAATTCTTGTATATCATACCTGTATCTAACTAACTCTGACTAATCACCTTTGAATCCTTCAAAGTCAAAAAATTTGACAAATTTACTATAATATTGCCGAAATGACTTTGAAGGATTCAAAGGTGATTATACCTTTATTACCTAGTGTATGTTTCAAACAGGTTAAAGGTAAATTATACTGGATAAAACATTAAAATTTAATAAAAATAGCTGTCACAATTATTAAATATTTTAATCAGAACGGACAAAAAAAAATCACTCGTTCCAAAAATCGTGTAAAAAAAGCTATGTTCCATTTAAAAAACACCTTATCCATATCGTAACTCTTTTCTTTCTGGTTCAAATAAATTTTTGGTTTCATTTTTGAATTCTGCAGGAAAAAGTACATCGATTGGCTATTTTGGATTTTTCTTTAAATACAAGGAAGCTCAAAAATGAGCCCCTGTTCAGTCCTCGTTGGAAGACCCTGTACCCATCTCAGTTATGCTCCAAGTCCAAACTCTTCAAGGAACGTCATTATCATCAACCTTATTTTACACGTGCACGGTCAAGGATCTTGTACCGGATCTGATCATCATTTTTCTACAAGTGATTTAGGGTCTTGAACAAAAAGCTTTGGATTATTTATTTGAATTAATTGAATGTAGGCAATGTTCAATATCTATACTAAACGCATAACCAAAGGGATTGGTTGGATAAATAGGAAAATGCAACGAAGAAAAAACAACATATTTTACATTTATTTTTATTTTCTTTTGTAACAAACATACATCACAAACCACGACTAATAACAATATAAAATAACACTTGAGCACGTCGTCATATGTTTACTTAAAAGTAATTAAGTACCTACATATTTATTAAACGATTTGAAAAAAATACTTTAATAACTTCCAATATAAAATTCTCCTAAATAAAATTTCACATTATTTAAAACCGAGAATGTTTATTAAAAATATACATACATGGAAATGGTTTCAAATTTTTGGTTCTGGTATAAATACCTAAATTTAAAAGGTGCTTATATTTTTTAATTACCTATAATAGCGGCCACGTGAATATTTTGGGGTCGAATGATTTAACTTTTTAAACTAATTTATTGGCTTATTTTAAAGATCACTATACAGAATCTCTGAGGGGTATTTTAAAATATTTTTAATTACCTACATATCGCTGATTTAGGACTGTCATATTTAAGAAAAAATTACATATTAGAAGCACTTCTTTGATGTAACCGCTATCTCTTTAACAAGCCCTCTATAATACCTATCATTATCTTGTAACCAGAGAATACATAATATTGTTACCTATTTCGATATTTATAAATTTGTTGTTCCCTGTCTTCCTCTCTCCTCGTCACCGTTAACGAAACGAAAGTGATTTTTTTTTTCATTAAATAACCCTTTAGTTTTGACGTTTCTACACCACCTTCAGTTACAACAGGAATACCATCATTTAAAAATTAGGCTGAATTGTGGGAAAAAATGACAAAAATAAAGATTTTGATTCTTGTACCTTACATTGTTTCGTCGATGTTATCATGAAAATGATAGAAAAATACAAAACAGTTTACTCCTATTCTAGTATATTATAACCTAAACTAAAAACTACTATACACTTTATACCTAATGAAAAAGGCAAGTTCTATTATAAATAAGTAAAATGACTGTAAAACAATCTTTAATTATTTTTAGGTGAAAGGCATGCGAAATTGGGATCCCAATAATTAATATTAAAAATAGGTAATCTATATAGTATACCTACTCCAATAAGTTGGTCTAATTACGTTCGGTTTTTGAGGCAATAGTAAAAACTGTGGCAAATTACTTGTTAATTAAGTATCTTTATTTTGTTCGGTTGAAGTAGCCGATAACATTTAAAAAATATAATAACACAAACCAAAATGTGTTCTTATTTAGATAGTAAATCTATATTTTACTCACATACCTATATAAAAAAGTAGAGTGTCCCCATCTCCACAAGACCTGTTTTTTTTTTAATACCGGATTTTTAAAACTTATTGGATCCTTTCTTTCGAATGTCTTACACCATGAACTTTTTTTTATAATTATTAGCGAACAATAATTTACTCGACCAATACGATTTATCCAAAATCTGAAAGTTTGCGTGCATGGCCGATAAAATTAATTTTTAATTCAAACACCGATATAGAACGCTTAAATCTGAAAGCAATTTTCTTTATTTGCAACCATTTCATCAATATCGAGGTGAAAAGTGTAAACTATATAAATCTCTCGACAGTAATGAAACTTCCTACCGAGGTTTATATACAATTTTATTTACAACCATCAACATTTTGTAACAGTAGTAAAATTTACGTTTTAAAATTTGAAACTGCACACACACTGACATTGACAAAACGTCACTATTTGACTTGGTTAAAATTTCTTATTTGTAAAACAAAATTTCTGGTTGTTTATTAATTTTTTAAAATTATTTCCGAATAATTTATAAAAAAAAACGAAAACCACATTCTTTTAGCAGTTAGTCTTTTTTTATTATTATCTTTTAAATGCTTCTGGATTCACGATGCTAGAATGTTTATACAGAATTTTACAAAAATATCTTGGGTAGTACCTACCTGTCAAAGTTATCAGAATAAAATTCTTATAGCTATTTACCTAACAAGTGCGGAAAATGAATTTTTCCTCACGAGTCTGCCGTTCACCGAACGACGCGTAGCGGAGTTCGGTTAAGCAGCCGAGTGCAGGGAAAACATTTTCCGCACGTGTCAGGTACAATAGTTTTTCTACAGACGTGTGGAAATAAGTAACACATATTTCAAAGGAATTTAATAATTTTTAATTAACTATAACAATCACATACATATGTAACAGTAACTAATTCTGAGAATAAAAGTAATAACTACAAGTTATAATGGATATATTATTGATTTTGACATAATCGTGCCGAAAAATTTTTCCGCACTAGTGTGGAAAACCCAATTTTTCGCACGGATTTTTGACATAGTCGTGCCGAAAAATTTTTCCGCACTAGTGTGGAAAAATCAATTTTCCGCACTGATATCCGTGCGGAAAATTGGTTTTTCCACACGTCTGTAGAAAAAAACTTTAACACACCCATAAATAAATATAATCGTATCACCAAGTAACACCTTGTATACCTTCAACTGGCTGCGCAATTTTTATCAGATTTAAACAAACCATTCAGCTCTATACCTTGTCAAGAACCGCGACAAACGCATAATCTACTTTTTATGCACGGGTTACATCACATATAAGTAACCAGAATATTGCCAACGGTATGCAACCACGCAATTAAAAAGTAAGGCCACTATGCGGCTTATTACCGGGATAGTGAGCATGCGCAATTTAAGTATAAATAACAAATATCAATCAGTTGTTGCTTCGATGCAAACAGAACCGGTAACTCATTATTTTCATTTATTTTTTGTGGCATTTATGTTATTACTAAATGTTGTGTTGTCTAGTTTATAATAGAGACACTATATTAGCGCCTATTAATTTGTGACTCTGCTATCTTATCTAATAAACTAGTGTGTCAAAAATTTAGCACCATAAATAGTTTAATACATTTTAAGCCAGCCCTGTTTAGTGTTTACATTAGAGCTCGGAATTGTATTCGACTATTCTAAATTAGAATTTTTTGTTAGCTAAAAAATTCGACTATTCAAATATTTGATTATTCGAAATTCAAATATTTGACTATTCGAATATTCGACTATTTAAATATTCGAAATTCGAATATTTGACTACATATTCGAATATTTGTTTATTGTGTTCAATAACATACTCATTTAGTTTAAGAGTTTTTTTATTTATTACAGAGTTCTCAAGTGCTTATATCTTGAAATAATTTAACAGAATTATTTATTTGTCATCTTACTTTATTCGACAAAATGCACATTATTATTATTCGATAATTTAGATATTAAAAATGACTAATACTTAAAAGCCTTTATTATGTTTAAGCAGTTAAACCACTTCTACCGTGATTAAACGACTGTATTTCGATATTTGCATAGACGACTATTCGAATATTCGACTATACAAGTATCTATTCAACTATTTGAATTATTCGATTATATTCGACTACCTATTCGAATTATTCGACTATTCGAATAACATACCAAACGACTATTCGAATACTTATATTTTAAAAATTCCTAGCCCTAGTTAACATTAGGCACAAAATGATGTGAACTGCGCAAACTCTGTATCCCGCTTTAGTCCTCCATGGGGGTCACGATCTTGCATACGCAATATACGGTTATATATAGGTATGTGGGCTACATAGTAAAGTGCTGTCAAGCTCACTACGCCAGTATCCTCATGTAAAGAACAGTATTTGTCTCTTGTCGCAGCGCTCGACTTGGTACCTTTCGAAAGTTATCTATCGACCAATACCATGCATATATAATGATTTTCTAAACATATAATTAACCTTATATGTTTCACCCTCTTTTAACTTTAAGTACTATTAAACTTATCGATAAGAAGAGAACTATCCAAACCACTGTAGCAATAAATCCGTAGTAGACATCTGGTTCCAGCAAGGACCATCCCCTTGTCATCATAGCACGAAGTGATGTCGTAGCTAGGGTTAGTGGTAGGAACGTCGAAATGTACCTTAGAATTGTTGGCATACCTGTAAGAAATATTTAATAGTTATAGAAGGGTTTACAAAATTTAATGTTTGTTTTCGATAAATTAAAATATAGTATGTAACTTTAAAATTTTTAGCGGCGTACCCGCTGGAAATCGAACCCAGAACCTTACGCTTGCCGAACAAACGCACTAGCTGCGCAATTTTAAACCCTTATAATCGATCCGTGGTTATGAACTAAGGTGAAGTGGAGTAAGTGTAACCACAAAAAAGCATAGTTGCTCTTCTAAGGCCCAGTACAGAGAAACAAATGGCAATAGGATGACAATTTTTTTTACAGGTTTCTTATAGGCTTACCAACACATTACAAATATTAACTTTTTTAAAATCTGATATTTCTTTATTCAGTAAAAAAAAATGGTGTCGATGTTACACTTACCCCGCAATTTGGGGCAAGTGTAACATCCAACGATCATTTACATACAAAATGTGTATTAAGGGACTGGGGCAAGTGTAACATACTCATGAAAAATACCTTTTAAACAAAAAAAAAGCAAGATAATGCCACTTATAATAACAAAGTTTAAAGCTTTTTGTAAATAAAAACCCAATTGAATTTAAAGCGAATATTTTAATAACTAAACGTGAATATTTTTATTTAACATTGTAAGCATCAAATGAAAGTGGGAAGGTTAATTCTCCTCGCCGACCTATTTGAGTTTCGGGTAGTAATTTTTCTACATCGGATAATAGCACCTCTTAGGCACCTGATTGGATACAAAATATGGATTCCTGGTGAAAAAACACCTCTGATGGCAATATTGAGTTTAAAGTTCATTGTGTCACAATAATTACAAAAAATCGATAAGAACACGTTACACACTCCATATTTAAGTAAATCTGCATGACGTTAGTAAAACTTCTGTAAAAAAAATATCTAGTTAATTGAAGAAGAAAAAATGTTTATATATACTCTATAAGATATACAGTGCGTTTTTCTTAAGGTGGGAGTATCAACATGCTTGCCAACCTATAACCTATTTCGCGTAGACTTATTTATGTTTTCTAGCTTTTATACAAAATTTAAAGAAAATCAGTATCGACTTGATATTCTATAGATAATAATTGACATATTTAATAAATATCAAGGAATTTCATAACTTATTTTAGGAGAATTGTATAGCAAAAAATATCGGGTAAGATTTTTTTAAACATTATTATGTCATTGTCACTCATTGTTTTTCACTATACAATTCTCCCAAAATTAGCAATGAAATAAATTGATATTTTTGTAATATATCAGATACTACCCAAATAATGTACCGACGATATTAATTTTCTTTAAATGTTAGTTATTAAAATGATAAACTCAAAAAATCAATGCGAAATAGGTTATAGGTTGGCAATAGATTGAATAACGTTGAGAATTCAACCTTAACGCGGGCCATAGGGATTTACATCGTAAATCTTTAAGTCTATGTTAGGCACATTTCTATTGAGAACTACGAGTTGAAATTTTACACAAATATTTCTTGTGGTCTCATATCCAATTTAGGACCATGTTTGTATTACTTTACAAACGCAAAATATTGAAAAATACCATTTTAAGTTATAATATCACGCTGTTTTGCCCAGCCCTGTATATTAAGTTTACCCAGGTTCACAGGTATATTTGACATAAACTGGTATGTGACATTTTTATAATATTTGGCAAGTTGTACCGAAATTATACAATGTTGATGATTATTTAGTTTGTATTAAATATGTTTTATTTTAAGTGGTGTAATGGTGCTTTTCTGATTTTTCATAAGGAAGAAAGGAAAATCTATCTATATATAAATAAAATATCGGTTTAAAAATATTGTTTTGTCGCTTTTAGTTTCAATGCCAATATCTGCTCATTTAGTGAACAGTACTGACATATGAATAAAGCTTTTTCTTTCAATATATATCGGACGGATGGAAAATGAGTTTCCAACGGTATCTCGGGCGCCACCCCTTGGATTAATGTGGTAAGGGGCCCACGATGCACCAGGTAGCTTGTTACAGTGGAGAAAATTAAACCAGGCGTTCAACTACGCATTTAGCGACTATTTTTTTTTAAAGCGTCCTGAAAGAAACAGTTTCGGTGAAGGAAAATAAAACAATCGATTCAGTACAACATTTTGTATTATAAATCAACTCTCTGTAAATTACAATGTGTCGAAATGAGATGCGGTGAAATGATATGAATGAAAGAGAGAGAGAAAGAGAAAGTATGCGTGTATGCTCGCGACAAATCGGTCTTAATGAAATGAAATGAAATGAATTGATCCGGCGATTCTATTCTAATAATATCGGTCTTGAATAGTGCGCATGTTATCAAATTCGCAAGAAACGCGGCGGTTGTCTCAGCGGTAGCGGTAAACGGTCGCGGTCGGTAGCAGGCGGCAAGTAAGGTTTGCGGTTAACTTTATCAGATTCGGTCAGTGGAAAGGTAACGCGGTACGCGGACTTGCGGCTGTGCTTAAAAACGCGGTTTGTTTGTGCTATCTACGGACAGGTGTGCGGTGTTTTTGCGAAGACGGGTGCGGATGTAAAACTTTAACCGAGGCGGCCGGAAAAAGTTCCTAACTAAGCGGTAATATGGTCAATGATCGGTGGTGAATCGGTAAGACGTCGTTTCCCTGCGAATACGCGGCTAATTATAACATATTAAAAACTTAACCTGCGGCCGGGCGCGTTCTGGTATTGAAGTAATGTGTATGACGGAGAAGGTACTATGTATATGTGACAGAGATGGTAAAGGTGTGTGTAAGACAAAGACGGTGTGTGAGGGTGTGTGTGTGTGTGTGTGTGTATAGCAACCCGATATTTACCCGTTTTAACTATTAGTTAGAACGAGACAGGATCCTGCAGAAATCCGGTTTCGTATGTGACAGAGACAACAAAAATAGCTGAAGGCTAAGAATGAGACCAAGCCACCCGGTGCTTATTCCGAGGGCGGCTGGGCGTCATAGGTGAGAACAAACATTGGTCGGCGTGCGTGTGAGTGAGTGAGACAGAACTACCCGGTGCTTATTCCGAGAGTAGTTCGGTCGCGTGTGTGTAGGTGTGTAGACTAGTGGTGTTGTATGTGTTTGAAGAGAGACCGAACCACCCGGTGCTTATTCCGAGAGCGGTTCGATCGCTTATGTATGTGACAACAATAATATGACGGCTCGCGTGTTTTAAAATAAGACATAGCCACCCGGTGCTTATTCCGAGAGCAGCTCTATCCTATATGTAAGAAACAAAGCAAACATATGGTCGGCCCGGTGTGTGTATGAGAAAGTGTAAAATAGTACCTAAACCTGTGTGTAAGAGTGAGAAACATACCTTATAACCAGAACGTGCAGCGGTCTATGAACATGGAAGCGGCGCGGGGAAACGGCGGTTCGGATGGTAGTTTCTTACCGTCGGACGTCGGTCGGTCAGCCTCGGTAGTCGTCGGTCGGATCGGGAGCGGTTCTACGATGTCGAGTGGTCAGGACGGTGAGAACACGAGTTCTGATTTAAAATGGGTCGATTTCCCGTATAAATTGACTCGGCGAAACTACGTCACGGTCATAGACGCGGTGGTACCGTACGCGCTTCGATCTCGCGCGGAAGCATCTGGGGGTACGGTACGCGCTTGGACTTGGCGGCGCGCTCAGCAGTACTAACGACTGTGGCCGGAAAATGGTGAAAACTATTTTCTCGATGTTTCGCGACGGAAAACTTAATAGATTTGAACAGTATAAATTAAATAAATTATTTACGTACAAGAACGAACGTTGTAGCACGAAAAATAAGAAAGTAATATCGGACACGCATACTAACCATTTAAAAATATAAAACAAAGCGGTAAAAATATTAAAAACCCCGGAAAATATAGTAACTTCGTTACAGTGGTTTAAAATGTATTAATTTTCTTAATAATTCTAAAGCAGAACTTTTATTTCAATAAGGTTTAATAATTTAAACTAATTTCATGAAAGTCAGGAAAATACCTGACAGCCGTGTCAATATTTTTCTTTATCTAAGGTAGTTAATTACAAGGGGGTAAAAAAGTGTAATTTAAAAAAAATAAAAAGAGCTTTTTTGGGTATCTCTTGGAGATTTTTTGCACAGATTGTCTGTTAACTTCTTCCTCCCGTCTCGTATTTTATCTATTCTCAAGTTTTAATATTATTTGTTTAATATAAATGTGCCTAACATAGGCTTAAAAAGATTTACCATGTAAATCCCTATGGCCCGCGTTAAAAAAAACGCAGTGTATACCTACTCTAAACCTTTTAAATAATATACAAAAACCTTTATTTTTAACCTTACTTTAAAAAAATGGCAGACTGTTACACTTACCCCACTTCACCTTATTGAATACCGATCAAGAATCGCTTGGATCCGTCTAATCAATTTTTTTTAAATGCATTTTTTTTTAGAAAAAAAAGATAAAAAAGCTACGTGTATCAAACTTGATTTTTTTAATGAAACGTATGGTATATTTTTACATTCTACAATCAATTCTAGACATTTTTCATAAGTGGAGAACGTGAACATGAAGCTACGTTTCCTTTAAATGGTCTGGTTAATAGACAAAACTACAGATATTGGACTCAGGAAAATCCTTACTGGTTCATAGAAAATCACACCCAGTATAATGAAAAAGTTAATGTCTGGGCGGGCATTGTTGAAAATAGGGTAATCGGACCATTTTTCTTTGATGAGAGCCTCAGGACTGGAGTAGGATATCTAAATTTCCTTTGAAGTGAGCTGTTTCGGTTCTTACCAGATAATAATGATCACGATTTAACTTTCAAAATGTCTTTATTCCAAACTAACTTTTACAGTTCATTACATGGAAAGTGACAACATAATATAGAAAAGAATAACCATTAAAAAAAATATCAATAAAAAAATAATGGAATTTAATTCAATAATAAAATCAATTTTTAAAAAAATAGTATAAATAATTTAATTTAGTAAATATCTCTTTAATTGTTTTTTAAAAATTGCCAATTTTTGAATTTTTCGGATATTTTTTGGAAGATTGTTATATTTTATTATTCCGTCATATAAAAGCGATTTTTTTCCGAAATTACTTTTTACTGGTATAGTTTGATAATTGATACAGTCTGGTGTTATGATCATGTAATGTCTTATTCTCCTGAAGTGTTATGTTTGATTTTTTTTCTTTTAAAATAATAGAGTGAACTAGAATACAAATTTTTAATTTATAAATGTTTTGAACGTGTAAATACCCTTTCGGTCTATATAGATTAACAGTTGGTTCTAAATGTGGTAATTTGTGTGTACATTTAATAACTTTATGTTGCAATTTTTGTAATGGTTTTAAGTTTGATAAACAAGCAGATCCCCGTGCAGAAGGTAAGTATTGTAATTTTGAATATATTAATGAAAAATATATATTTTTTTAACATTTCAAATGAATGAAATATCTAGCTCTGTACAAAACAGATACCAAAGGAGATATCGAGTTGATAATATACTGGATATGGCCTTTCCAATTCAAATTTTCGTCTAAAACTAATGCTAAAAATTTTGTCGTTTTTGAATATCGAATATTTTCATTCAATTAATGATGGAATTTATTTTATTTTTAGTTATAAACATAACTAAACATAGTTATAACCAAGTTTAACCTTATGGTTTCTATAGGATGGTGCTCCCCGCATTATGCTGATGTAAGGAACTACCTAAACACAATTTTCCATCCAACGAGTAATACGAGAGATTTCTCCACATACTCCACAAATAGTGCAACATGAAATTTTAGATCAATTGACCTACTGCAGGTGTGCTGGTGTGGAGGATATTTTCAACATCTAATAAAATAATTTCTTCTCGTACTTTATCGTTATTTTTTTTTAAAAGTTAATATTTCGTTAAAGATTGGTTGGAGATGATTTATGGAAAATGTCTAAAATTGATTGTAGATTGTAAAAATAAACAATATTATATGTCTCATAAAAAAATTCAATCTGACGTAGGTACGTAAAATTTGTATGATGCACATTGTACCTATAATACCTTATTCTAAAAGAGAACCCCATTGGCATTTTATGAGTTAAACTGAACATTTTTCTAAAATGCGTCAGGTAAGAAAACCTGTAAATTTTCCCATTTAAGTGTTCTCGTTCTCACCTTTCATGCATAATCGCGATGGGTCTGCTATAAGTTTCATTTATCCAGAAACGAACTTAGTTTTTCGATAATCGCTACTTGATCTATCCAGTAAAAGTATTTAATAATACCTACATACCTTCAATGGGCCAAATAACTCCACTAAGAAGCAACGTTGGATAAAAGCTGCCTAGCGCCAATTGGATAGCATTTCTTTCCAATTCACAAATGGCTGAGATGACGAATCCAAAGCACATACCGCATAATCCTTGGAGGATTGTAAGGACGACGACAATGCCAATATCACCTTTACATTCTACTCCAAATACCAGAATCATGAAGATAAGCACCAAAGTCGTCTGACCACACATAACAACGAATTGCGTGACGACGTGTGAAAAGAGGATTTCACCGGGTGTAACACCTGCAATAAACAAAAAAGATATACTAAGTATTTACATTCAGTTAAACTATAATATGCGTTGTTTGACAATATTCGCTTCCACGCACCTGATTAGCGAACATGAAATCAAATCAAAATCATCATCAAAAAAAATACCTTACTTCCATTATCTTTATTTTGTTACTTAACACAAGGTTTCGGTTAGTTAGTATATCTATCCGTGTGCAATGAAGCTTGATGACTACGCCTACGTGCTTATTGGAGTGTGAAGTTTGAGCTATTGGTTTTGGACAAGAAGAAGCTTCCAGATATTGGGGATATCTATACTTGGTTTACTAAATATATCGGTATTTTCATTCATAAAAGCTGCTTCTTTGAATTTGCGTTTTCGTCAGTACTGTTCCGTGTCCAAAACCTTAATTTAGGTCCACTGTATATTATGTTGGTTGGTCCATACATGTTCCGCTATACCTGATCTTGAAGTTGCACCTCTTTTGGTATGTTTCAGATGTTCTTTAACTCGTACAGGAAGAGGTCTTTTTGTTTCTCCAATGTACTCGCAAGGGATTCAATAGATACAATTTTTTGTCAGGTTAATGTGTGTAGAGCTACTTGCTTTCATAGAAGTTTTTATGAAGTAAACAGGTATGTATATTTTTTTGTGTTTTCATCACGTGGGAGTTTTACTATTGTAAGAAAGCTTCTTATAAGCATATTACCCGATTGGAAAGCTGTTTTGATATTAATATAGTTTTTGGTTATCCTAATCTTTTCAGAAATATCCTTAATGACATAAGGTATTGTAAGAAAGGCTTGTTCCTCTTTTTTCGTCAACCAAATCCCCAATATCTGGAAGCCTCTCCTTATTCAACACAAGGAGCTCAAACTTCACGCTTTAATAAGCACGCAGGTGGCGTCATCAAGCTTCATTGCACATGAATTGTATTTAAGACAGTAGCCTTAGAATTATAATTTAGTTTACTGCTGAAAACGGTTAGAGATACTAACTAACCGAAACGTTGTGGGGGGTGTGTGACAAAATAGAAACAATGGAAGCTCGACAAGGTAATTCCAGTGGCGGCTCGTGACTAGCGAGTCAGGGGGGCGCTGGCTTTAAATAAAAAAAATTTTAAATGTCTATTTTCGAAAGTATCTACCTACGTGTCTGTTTTTTCTAACTTTCTCGTTGCGAATTTTAATTTCATCAGCATAAGCACTACTTAAACAAGTTAAAATATTAGTTTGTCCTAACGTCTCAAACCACATTATGACGATGTTTTGCACTATTTTTATGTTTTTTTATTCTCTCTGAAAGATGTTTTAAGTCCTGCACCCCATTTATAGTCCAATTATCATCCCCGTCAAAAAGAAGACACACGAAACAAAAAAAAAGAATTTTTTTCCTCACAACCGCATATCCAGGATTTTTATTATATATTTCTTTGTCAAACTTACGCGTAAACTGCGTGCCTTACTTTTACATTTTGATTGCACTTGTACTATGTTCAATATTGGTAGTGGCCACCCTGCATTTTTAAAACAAGTTTTTCACTTAAGCTCAGAGAACTAAACACTAGCTTCTTCTGTAAATCACTGACCTTCATAGGTATTACACGAAATTTTCCAACTTTATAACGTAATAAATCAAATCAAAACAAATAAACAAAACATCAGTGGCATCGACAGGTCGCCTCGCGATTCGCGAACAGCTGTTTGGCGCGGAAAATTGGAGCTCATCCGTGGCCGCTCGTTGTGCGATGTGTAGGTGACGTCACGCCTCCGTCGTCATGGCAACTCATCGAGAAGTCGCGTTGAACTCTGGACGAATAATCCGTCGCCCGCGCTTATTTTAATCTTGAGAGCGCGCAACTCGCTTGTCTATGAGTAAAACCTGCCCGTTGGAATAGGGCTATGTTTGGTTTGAATGAAGTATTTTTGGATTCTGTTAGAAATAATTGCAGGGAGGGCGGCGCCCCAGAGCTCTTCATTAACGAGCCGCCACTAGGTAATTCTTTTGATAGTATTTCATGTCTACCACCTCTGAACAAATAATTTGTCACATTATAAAGATGCCTGTATGAAATAAAGTTCAAAATTCCTAAGAACTTGAGTGTTAACAAATAATTATTATATGTGCCATTTACGGCATTTACTTTAATTGATAAAGAATTAGACGAATGCTATAACCAATATTATAGATTACTTATACAGTGTCACCAGTATAAAGTCCGCATCATATGGGATTTTTTTTTATTAATAGCTTTATTCGAAATTTGACTTTGGCATCAAGTTCTGCTTCGATCAAGATAAAAATTAAGTAAAAAATAGTAGTCACGTGATTCGCATTATCTGTCAAATTTTAATTTTTTCCAAAAAATAATTCAAAAGTGGTGTTATTTCTAAGAGTATCAAAAAAAGTTATTAGAAAAAGTTTTTTTAAATACAGTTTCTAGCTCACATGCAAAATTTTAGCTGCATAAGATAATTTTGATTTTGTACCTTTATTTTGTAAATTGCACCACTTCAAAATAAGTCTCAACGCAACCTTCATAAAACTTCTCAGTTTTGACAAGGCTTTATTTCAGATACATTTTTTTTAAAGTAGCGCCATATTAAATGTGTGTTTTTCTACAAAATCAAAATTGGGCTATTAAAATTTGGTCGCATGTGATGCAAAGATTATTTGTTTGACCCTGTATAAGGTAACTTCATAAAATAAGTATTTTTGAAAACGTAGTTTGTGTCTGAAAGTAATACACGTCAACGTTATTATGACATAGCTTAATAATAAATTATAATATAGGGGTTTTAAATTAAATCGTTGAAAATAGATAAACTTTACGTTGTTAAACTAAAATTTATTTTCTACTTAAAAACACTTTACTGAAGACACTGAGTTATTTTTTGTCTTAATATTAAAGTGTATTACTTTCATACACAAACTACGTTTTAAAAATACTTATTTTGTGAAGTTACCTTATACAGGGTCAAAAACAAATAAACTTTGCATCACATGCGACCAAATTTTAATTGCCCAATTTTGATTTTGTAGAAAAACACACATTTAATAGGGCGCTACTTTAAAGAAAATGTATCTCAAATAAAGCCTTGTCAAAACTGAGAAGTTTTATGTAGGTTGCGTTGAGTCTTATTTTGCAAAAGTGGTGCAATTTACAAAATATAGGTACAAAATCAAAATTATCTTATGCAGCTGAAATTTTGCATGTGGGCTAGAAACTGCATTTAAAGAAACCTTTTCTAATAACTTTTTTCGATATTTTCAGAAATAACCCCACTTTTGAATTATTTTTTGGAAAAAATTAAAATTTGACAGCTAATGCGAATCACGTCACCACTATTTTTTTTTGCTTACTTTTCATCTCGATCGAAGCAGAACTTGATGCCAAAGTCAAATTTTAAATAAAGCTAATAATACAAAAAAATCCCATATGATGCGAACTTTACTGGTGACACTGTATAATATGGATATACAGCATCTTTCCCACATATTTATTTATTAAATAAGAGATATGTTATACAGGGCGTAATGGAAATTAAGTACCTAGGATCAAGTAGAATTAAATATTCGCTGGTAATGTCGTCATTAAATGCCTGTAAAATTTTATTTAAAAAAAGGCTCATAAAACTGTCGCTGGTCCTTAGAGGCTTAATACAAGGAAGCCTTCAAAGGACTTCTTTGAGCCACATTGCATAGCACAATTAATTAGGCTTTGTCGAGTGACTTATTTTTATCTTTAAATCCAGCATAAACAAAATATTTTTATGGCATTTATCATTTAATTAGTCCTCTTGAATATATTCTTAAAAGTTTGGGTTAAGATAATTGTAAGAAAATACGTACCAGCAACCCACGATCTATCCAGTAACCCTTCCATTCTTTCAATAATCAGCGCTGATGATGTTAAAGCGACAGCCAAGAAGAAGACGATGCTAAAAAAGACAAGAAAATTTTAAGGATTGGTTCTACAATTTTTGATATATGTATCAACAGTTATGTAGAGACCACATGCCTATACAGTGTGTGTATAAAGTCTGAAAACGGCTTAATAACATCACAATTTACTGGCCGATTTAAACCAAATTTGGTACAGTTGTGTAAGAGGATCTAACGCACCGAATGACGATATTGGCGTTGTTGCCAGCTTTTTAGTTTGTCTGGAATTCGAACGAATTTTATATTTTTAAATATAACACCCAGTATATTTTTACATTTTTAAATTCCACATAAAATTATAATTATTTTTTATTAAATGCATTATTAGTCTATACTTCATAGTTTCCGAGATATTGACTCTCGAAAAGTTACATTTTTAAACTTTGACAGCTTATAACTTTCTAACAGTACGTCTTAGAGCAAAACGGCTTACATGTCCCTATCTTCAATTTTTATTATCTTCCCAAAAAATCAACTTCCAGTTAAACCGGAACAACTATATTTCCTGCTTTCGAGTTACATCCGGTTTAACCGGAAGTTGATTTTTTTGGGAAGATAATAAAAATTGAAGATAGGGACATGTAAGCCGTTTTGCTCTAGGACGTACTGTTAGAAAGTTAGAAGCTGTCAAAGTTCAAAAATGTCACTTTTCGAGAGTCAATATCTCGGAAAATATGAAGTATAGACTAATAATGCATTTAATAAAAAATAATTATAATTTTATGTGGAATTTAAAAATGTAAAAATATACAGGGTGTCTCATTTAAAATTGCAAAGTTGATGTCAGTAATCAATAGATCTGGCAACACTGCAACCGCGAAATTATTTTTAAAAGCTAAAGCGCAGTCTCCTATGAATTGAATCACTCAAAATCAAAACGAAACATAAAATCTAATCAAACAAAAGCCATTAAATTTGAAACGTGTCCGAACTAACAGTTCTTGTCAAATACGCAGAACCGAAAGAATCAGTTCAGAATCGATCTATTTTAGAACTAAATGTACTTCTCCGCGAACAAAGAACTGTATTTTTAAAATGTCTTTATGATATTTATAACGTATCTTAATAAAACAATGCACGTATTGAGATTCATTGCCGGCATTATCCGTTGAAAGAGACATCCTCTGCCGCACTTTTCCCACTATTAAAACAATTGTATGCACTAAACACGGTGGCATTGTTTATACCGAGGTTTATAATATCTATATATTAATTTAAAAAATTTTATACACCTACAGAGTGTGACCAGTAAAGTCCGCATCATATGGGATTTTTTTTTATTAATAGCTTTATTCGAAATTTGACTTTGGCATCAAGTTCTGCTTCGAACGAGATGAAAATTAAGCAAAAAAATAGTAATCACGTGGTGCGCATTATCTGTCAAATTTTAATTTTTTCCAAAAAATAATTCAAAACTAGGGTTATTTCTAAAAGTATCGAAAAAAGTTATTAGAAAACGTTTTTTTAAATGCAGTTTCTAGCCCACGTGCAAAATTTCAGCTGCATAAGATAATTTTGATTTTTACCCACCACTAAAATTTATTTTCCACTTAATGAACACTTTACTGATGACACTGTGTTCTTTTTGTCTTAATATAAAGGTCAGGAGGTACTGTCAGACACAAACTACGTTTTCAAAAATACTTATTTTATGATGTTACCTTATACAGGGCCAAAAACAAATAAACTTTGCATCACATGCGACCAAATTTTAATAGCACAATTTTGATTTTGTTGAAAAACACACATTTAATATGGCGATACTTTAAAGAAAATGTATCTGAAATAAAGCCTTTTCAAAACTGAGAAGTTTTATGTAGGTTGCGTTGAGTCTTATTTTGCAAAAGTGGTGCAATTTACAAAATATGGGTAAAATATCAAAATTATCTTATGCAGCTGAAATTTTGCATGTGGGCTAGAAACTGCATTTAAAAAAACTTTTTCTAATAACTTTTTTCGATACTTTTAGAAATAACCCTAATTTTGAATTATTTTTTGGAAAAAATTAAAATTTGACAGATAATGCGCATCACGTGACTACTATTTTTTTGCTTAATTTTTATCTCGATCGAAGCAGACCTTGATGCCTAAGTCAAATTTCGAATAAAGTTATTAATTAAAAAAAAATCCCATATGATGCGGACTTTACTGGTCACACTGTATCACAAAAATAACAACAAATTGTGCAACAAAATTAATAAACACCACAATAAACACGCAAACAAGTTAATAACATGCAGTAGGTTTGATTAATTGGGCGAGACTCGAGTTGTTGTTTGTTGCCAACTTTTTTCTAGGGGAAAAGATTAATTCCCTGACCTCACAGCCTCTCCATGATATGCTACTTTAATACCACTTTTTTTTTTATAGACCTGTGGCATTGAATATCACTATAAGAAGGCCATATGAGCCGATTTCCTAAATCTGCCACGTTGAATTCATAGATGGCTCAATGAGTTCACCAACAAGAAAGCGACTAACCTTTTCACTGCTAAATTAAAACGTTGTTGCCGCCTGTCTGTTTGACTTGCTGCATGAGTTTTTTAAATTTATTTTTATAGCTTATCGTAAAACTTGATTTCACATAAGTACCTACACCTATCCTAGATTTAAGTAACTACATTTATTTTCCTACCTATAGTATAGTCTAGACCAGTGGCGCAACCAGAAATTTTGTTCGGGGGGGGGGGCTGTAACTTTTCGAAAAAAAATTTGGGTGCCACGCCCTTTTTTGGGTAAAATACGTATGATTGACGAGAGCGACAGCCCCCTAAAACTTCTGCAATAATACGCCGCTAGCCCTAACAAAATATTTATGAAAAAAAAAATATAGAGATTTTATTTTAATTAGTAAAAATGTATTTAAAATAAGTAACGCATATATTAAGCATACTTATACTAAAACAAAACAAAAACCTTATACAATAAGTTGTAAGTAATCACTAATATTACTAATATTAAAGTCAAATAATTCGTTTTATTTTTGCCATTTCGTCCAGAATTTCTTCCACGGTAATATCAATATCGTGGTTCGCATAAATAGGTAGACCAGGGTCGATAATTTTTGAAACAAAAAAAAATAATAGTAGGATGAAACCCATTGGAAAAGAAAGAGAATATAACAAAAATAAAAGAAAAAATAATTTACGGGCGATCCGAGGTCGGAAAGTGGAAGGGGGTGAGTTTTTAAGGCTAGAAAACGATTTATCTCGATTTCCGGGAAAACTACAAGTCCTATGGAAAAACGTTAAAAGGCAAAGTTGTAGGTAATAAAAAGATCTACAACTTATGTCTTAACACTTTTTCACATTACCTCAAAATTTATGTGAAAAATTCAAATAACCAAGTTTTTGTTTTTTTATTTTTATCTTTTACAAAAAAAATTATGTTTTCACAAAATTTGGTGATAACTTACCTTTTTATGTCCCAAACACACTGTAATTATTTTGATTTAAAATATTTATTTTTTCACCTTATTTTGACTTAATATCGAAAAAGCACCCTTATTTTCAATCGAAAATTCTCACGTCAAAATATCTGCTGTTTTAAAAAAGTCGGTGGGCTTTTTGTTCGTTGAAATCTCCACTTTCTGATGGTGTAAAAAAATATATACATTACTATGGTAAATGTTCTCAAAAAATGCAAAGAAACGGAAAAAACTCGAATCCGGATTTTTTTTTTAATCATTATGTACAATTTTGAGCTATTTATTAAAATTTATACTTTAATTACTCAAAAAACGTAAGATTCCATGTTACATTAATAAACAAAAAAATTACAAATCCATAAAACATTGAGATCGCAAAAAACATGCGAAAATAGTTCGCGTGACATGAAAAATTGGTTTGCAATTAAACGAATAGGCTACGTTTCTAAGCTCGGGGTGGGCTGCAGCCCGGCAGCCCCCCCCCCCCCCTGGTTGCGCCACTGGTCTAGACTTAAAAATGTCCCTATTTTTAATTGCTTTGTAGCTTATAATATTGACGTCCCAACGTTAATTACATGAAAACATATTGTCTGCCATGTTTTCTATTTCTAACAGGATTAAATGACGACTCTCACTATTCAATACATACCTAGGCTACAACGTATATTATTATGTTGGGTAAAATATGAATGATGTGCGGTTTGTTTGTATAACTTGGTTTTTAATTGCAATTATTACTACTTTTAAAAATGGTTAAAATAAGTAGGTTTTACTTTCTTACTTAAGAAACATCCAGTTTGTTTGTATTAGTGTATTACGTATTTTGCTATTTTTCGACGAAATAAAACCTATTTTAGTTATACTTGCTGTCGCTTTTTATCTACTTTTATTTGTTTAATATTTAACACCCAGTGCAACGGTAAAATCATTGTGAAAATCGGTTTAATTACCCCGGAGTAATCAGCGAACATATTATTATCAAAAACATATATTCGGCTGGAATTGAGAACCTCCTATTTTATTGTCTGTTAAAATGCTTAAATCATTAAAAATTCCTATAAAATACGATATGCGGCAACACCACGACATCACATCAGTGAATTTGAGACATCTGTTGCCGAGGCGCTGCATTATAACGACAGATTTAAGGTTAGAGTTACGATCAACTCCACAATGGCGGCCAAACCACCTCCAAGACGTCTAAAACTGGGTTGTCAACTTTTCTCGGACATCCGTCATTCTTATATAGTTTAATATTCAATGTCTGTGGTATTATGTAGGATTTGGTTAAAACTGTCCCAAAATATGTTAATCGATGTGTAAATACAAGACTTGTCTGCTAGCCGCAAAGCTTAATTTTAAAGACATAAAACTTCTAGACAGTGTGGTTAATATTTTGACATTTTGGAACAAATAAAAAATGAGTCTACAGAATGTTTAAACTTACGTTAATATAACACCGGGAGCAACGAAATCCGTGAACGACGGTTGATTCGACCCATAAATCGGTTTTTTAAACGAAATGGGCACGTCAGCCAGTCCTTCATTTTGATCACAATCTCGTAGCAGGTCTTTGGTGAAATTCTGATAAGTTAACTGTAGATCTCGTTGTAGAATTATTCCAATTTGTTGATCTAAAAATAATAATTAAGTTGCATCTCAGAATATTTATACAGGGTCCTGCACCTCACCTCCCGTCTTCTATAGCTCACTTAGTAATTAAGTTAGGATTTTGATATTTTGCCGACCTTACCTGTATCTTGGGGCGCATTTCAGGAAAATAGTTTTTTCTTACAGGGTGTTCCAAAAAAGTGTGACGTCATAAGGATGTATTTTTTTAGATCACATGCCTTATATTTTCTTACTTATTTGGGTGCTTCCTATAGTTACCTAAGTACCCCTAAAATTGTATTGAAATCGATTCAGTATTATCAAAATAAAAACTAAAAAATATCAGTTTTGCACCACTGGTTGTAAAGATTGATAAAAAATAAAAATAATGCCTCGTTATAACAAAATTATACAAAGGTAGGTACTTATTAAATAAGGTATAACAGTCTCGTTAACCAAATTTGATTAATACAAATTGTACAGGGTGTCCAAAGTTGAGTGTCGAACTTTGGAAACTTTAAAGCAATTTATTTTTCTTATTTCCATTAGAAACACCTGTATATTTTTAAGTCATTCGATGCAGAATTAAAAATCAAACATTTGTCGTAATTACAACCCTATCGCAATTTCTAACGCATCAAGATTAATTGCAGAAAACTCATTTTATCAACTATTCCAACAGTCATTATTATGAATAAATATGAAAGGTGGCTTTGAAAAACAATTTATTGGTATTAAAGTTTATTAAAGTGACAAGAGATCATTTTAACTTTAGTAATCTAAAAGTTTCAAATATTGTTAAATTGTTAGTAATTATTTAAGCTGTTATAAGTAGGTACTTTATTTTGTTTTTTTTGTGATTGACTACAACCAAGAAGAGCTTGTAGACATGATTTTTATATTACAAACATGCGAAAAGAACTCTTTTTTGGCAAGCCGAACGACGACATCCAGACAAAAGGAGCCTGCAAAACATATTAGAGAGGTTTGTACAAACGGGAAATGTAAACAACCCAAAACCAGTGAGAAATAAACCGGTCCGAACTGAAGAAAATCAATTGGATGTGCTAGTATCTGTCATAGAAAATCCTTCAGTTAGTCAACAAGCAATCGCTGATGCCGTAGATGTAAGCGAAAGAACAGTTCAACGAGTTTTAAAGAATAACCATCTTCACGATTATCATTTCAAGTTAATAATTACTAACAATTTAACAATATTTGAAACTTTTAGATAACTAAAGTCAAAATGGTCTCTTGTCACTTTAAGAAACTTTAATACCAATAAATTGTTTTTCAAAGCCACCTTCAGTATTTATTCATAATAATGACTATTGAAATAGTTGATAAAATGAGTTTTCTGCAAATAAGTCTTGATTCGTTACAAATTGCGGTAGGGTTGTAATTAGGACAAATATTTGATTTTGCATCGAATGACATAAAAAGATACAGGGGTTTCTATATTTGAAATAAAAATAAGGTTTGACACCAAACTTTAGACACCCTATTAATTTTTAAAACAAGTGCAAAACTGATATTTTTTACTTTTTATTTTTTTTCGCCTATAATACTTAATCGATTTCAATAAAATTTTAGGGGTATGTAACTATAGGAGGCATCCAAAAGGGTAATAAAATATATGGCATGTAATATAAAAAATATATCTGTATGACGTCACACTTTTTTGGAACTTCCTGTATGAAATTTTTTTTTCCTGAAATGAACCCCAAGATACAGGTAAGGTCTGCAAAATATCAAAATCCTAACTTAATTTAAACGGGAGGTGAGGTGCAGGACCTTGTACTATAATATATGTGCACGAGCACATTGAACACAAATTTCAATTTTAAGTAATACCAAAATCCGTAAAATTTCCTATCTATCGACACCCGGCGCGCCTGTTCGACACATGTGTGCCAATAATTACAATACAGGTGACACTATATATTTATAATGCCCTGTTTACATTAGGTGCAAGTGCAAGCAAAATTGTATTTTGTATCATAACAAATCTATTATGAGGCCATTATTTGCAAAACTCGCTAATCGACAAAATCTTAAAAAACTGTTTTGTTTGCAAAGTTTATTTCAATTTTAAAGAGGAATCGAATGATAAAATCAGAATTGCCCAAAACTCTCTCTTTAGCATGAAAATACGTCGAGAAAATTACAGTTATATGCAGAACTCGCTCTTTTTTTTGACGTTTTACTTGCAAAACTCGCTGCTTGCTCTGCCACCAATGAAATTTGCCCGTTGATCCACGTGACGAACACGTTATTAATTTACTACTGTTTAAAAGTAACGGACCTTCAGTAGTTTGTATCCAAACGATTAAACAGGTGTTTTCTTGTCGCATTAGGAACAGCATTTTAGTTTTATGGAGTTAGTAGGGGAAAATGTTGTGCCTGTTAAACCTAGTCCACAGGGAAAAGGACGCAAAAAACTTCTTCAGCCAGAAATGCATAAAAGGAATATTGAAAAATAATTTTTTCTCTTTCTTCAATGGCCCCTGAAAAATTACCACTTGGAAAAGAATTAAAGGGTAATAAAGGCACTATTAATGGTCTCCTTTCCAAACATTACGGTGAAAATTGGAGAAGCCTCCCTGAACTTCATTTTTACAAAGAACACTTGAAGAAAAATTCTGCTTTACCAGAAGAAACCGATGGATTGGAAAATTGCCAAAATGCCGACAATGACTGCGTTTTCGTTTGAGCATGAGTCTTTTAAAAATGTGAAAGTTTGATTTTCGTGAATAAATCCCTTACGTTTGTTATTGAACTAAATATTTTTTTTTAGATATTTATTTGCAAAACTGGTTATTTGCAATAAACATTATTTTTTTTCTAAAAATCTGTAAATACGTTAGGCTAGAAACTTCTAATTTCCATTTCTAAAAACTCTATGCAACACTAATAAAATTCTTTACCTTGCTAGAAAAACACTACTCGGCCGTTAATCGTTTTTTTCGATTTCCCAAAAAAAGGCTTTCGAGCAAATAGCAAGTTTTGCAAATAATGGCCTTAATATATAATCTATATATGAAGCTATTTTGATACGCGTTTTTTCTTTATTTGATGTTGGTATAGCATTTAAATGTTTTATTTCATTGACTTGCGCGGCCTTTGTGATTTACGAGAAAACCCATTTTTCGCAGAGGAATAATAGCTTGATAACCTACTTTTTTATTCTGTATGTTGTATAAATCTATAAATTAATCTTTTGTAGATGCTTCAAGCTATCATTTTCTGCCAAATCCTATCCAAAATTCAATCTACTAACCTTCCAATGTCGATTTTAACTTCAACTTTATTTGAATTTTCCATCTTCCCTATACTAAATTGCAATGCCGTGACGTAAAATCACGTCTTTTGAAATTCGAAAAAAAGTAGCAAAATCGCCCGAATTTCCGAACGCTCTGTATATGTACCGAATGTACAAGGATCACACAACGTATTCCGTCCAATTTCAAATCTCATATCGGTAAAATAACTTTTTTCTACTACTGTATAAATAAATTAACTTTCGGGCCCTAGCAACACGAAAGAAAACGAAAGTAAATGTTACAGTTACCTGAATATTATCCGTTGCTAGCTACGAAAGTAGGTTGCTAGACGAAAGTAATACTTTCGGTGCCAGGACAAAAAAATCGAACTGTCAGACTCTGACAGTACTCAAATAACTAGTTGTCATGGATTATTTTATAGGCGAAAAAAAAATTATTTTATCATTTTAATTTGAATAAAATCAAAGTTTATTACTTAATAATATATTGATCAGAGAACAGTAGTAGAAAAAATTTAATACATTACACGATTCGAAAGCCTTTTTTGGTGGTCGGAGGTATTAAATCACCTCGGCTTTGCCTCGGCAATTCAAAAACCTCCTCACACCAAAAAATTAACTTTCGCAGCTTGTAATGTAAATAACTATTTTCTACTACTGTATAAATAAATTAACTTTCGGGCCCTGGCAACACGAAAGAAAACGAAAGTAAATGTTACAGTTACCTGAATATTATCCGTTGCTAGCTACGAAAGTAGGTTTCTAGCTACGAAAGTAATACTTTCGGTGCCAGGACAAAAAAATCGAACTGACAGACTCTGACAGTACTTAAATAACCAGTTACCTGAATATTATCCGTTGCTAGCTACGAAAGTAGGTTGCTAGCTACGGCTAGCACGGAGGTATTATTAAATCACCTCGGCTTTACCTCGGCAATTCAAAAACCTCCTCACAGCAAAAAATTAACTTTCGCAGCTTGTAATGTAAATAACTATATAGAATCTCGTAGTGAAAATGGGCCAATAAATCAAGAAATTACAGTTCGCAAAATAATTTTTGTTGTTCAGAGGCTACTATGATAAAAAATAGTATTACCAACATAAAATTTAGACATAAAAATTTACAAAATTTGAAGGATTTATTTTCTTTTTAAATATGTGTTTTTTATTGAAAAAACTACAAATTAGAAAAAATAGTATAACGTACGTGTTATATAAAGCAGTTTTAAGCACTTGTCCCGTTATAAAACTTTTTAACATGGACGCGTGCTATAAAATGATGCTTTATAAAACGTGTACGTTAATATACTATTAAAGCGACCATTTAATTGCATCGCATGATTTTGCAGTACTGACACCTAATGTACACAGGCTTTAAAGTATCTTTTTAAACCAGACCTGTACTTACTTGACATATCCAACCATACTCGGATTTCACTTTGATCCAAGGTCTCCTCGTCGCTGTCCTTTCCAAGAGCTATCCGGGCGACCAATGCATCCGTAAAGTTTTCAGTGAAGTACATAGCGCCCCATGCCTCCCCTCTACTGACAGCTAGTTTTGCCGATTCCACATCCGGATAAAACACCTTTAAATGTTAGACATATAATAAAAAAATGCACGGAAACTGCTGTACGCATTTTTGTTTTACGAACAAAAATGTTTTTGCCCATATGTTAAAAACCTATAATTTTTGTAATGTTTGATAAACAATCCGATCCCCATGCAGAAGCTAAATATTGTAATTTTGAAAATACGGATGAAAATTGTAAATTTTTTAAGTATTTCAAGGGAATGTACCTAATATCTAGCTCTGTACAAAACAAATACAAGGGAGATATGGAGTTTGTAATAATATACTGGATATGGCTTTTCCAATTTTCATCTAAAACAACTCCTAAAAATATTGTCGTTTGTAAATGTTAAATAATGTTCTCATTATTACATTTTAAGGGGTGAATAATTTATTTTTAGTAATAAACATAAAAGATTTTGTAAAATTTAACTTAAGTTTATTTGATTAAAGCCAAGAAAAAAATATTTGTAGATCATTAGTAATAATAAAATACATTTCTGCGAAATTCCAGCAAAACAAATAATTGTTGTCATCTGCAAAGAGCATTATATTGCCCTTTTTATTATTTAATGTAAATAAGAATAATACTGCACCGAATACTGATCCTTGCTGAACTCACCTTTGTTATTTTCCTTTTTCCGAACTTTTTCTTTTCTCAATTTATACAATTTGTTCAGGATAGCTTCAATAATTTTGAAAACATTTGTGCGTATTTGCCCTTATCCCAATACTGTATAATTTTCTTAATAAAATATCATGGTTATAATGATATACGAACAAACCCGAATTCCAAAAATTATTTATTGGATTTTTTCTAAATTCCATAATTTTTTTCTGGAAATTGAAATTACAGTTGTATTCATAAAAAAAGCGTACACAAATTAGAAAGAGAGGAAACCTTAACCATATTTGCGTAAAACCGGCTTATCGCATGTTAAAGGTTATTAAAAATGCAAAGCATTGACGGTGGGCGTTAGTTCAATAGAATAACAAAAATAATTTTTTTTATTTTATAATATATCTTAATAGTTTTATAAATTATTATATTTTACAATAGAAACAAAAAACGTTTAACAGAAATAAATAAAATCTCATATTTGGTCATATTATATCTCTGCTTTTCTATTACTTTCTATTTTAATTGACTGAATTATATTTGATACAATATTTGGATCAAGCTCTTTCCAGCACGCACGTATTATTCCCAATAAATCTTTTGAATTTTGTGGCCTAAAATTCCGATTATATATTTTTTTTATGATTATACCTCAAATATTTTTAATTGGATTCAATTCACTCTTCAAACCTGGTATTGTTTGGACGGTACACACGAATTTGTCCGTTATAAGTCGACTGCGGAACGTCCTTTCATCAGTAAAAATGACCCTGTTCCAAAATTGAGGATTGCGGTATATATATAACTTAAAGCAAAAATAATCCTTGATTGTCGCTGTTCTTCGGTAAAAAACATTTTTTTTTCCCATAAAAAAACATTTTTTTCGCAGCTGGGCGACATTTTAGTTCAGATTCCTTGACTCTCCTGCTGGCGGTAGTTTGGGAGGTAGAAAATGCTGTATCAATAACAGCATCCCTTGCAATTGCAAATGGATTATTTCTTAAATATCCCAAAAAGCAGCATCCTGTTCAGTGTTGGAACGTTTGGGACGACCTGAACCGATTATCCTCTTTAGGCGGGATTCTTCTTGTTCCCATCAGCGTTGCTTAATTTTCAATATAGTTTTTTTATTTCTATTAGAACACAGCGCACAGCACGGATTGACCATCCTTCTTCGATTCTTCATAGAATTTGAGCCCTTTCAACTTCAGACAACTGACGAGGCATTTTTATGTTCTTTTGTCAAAGTTTATCAAACGTTACCATCATGCAGTTTCAAAATTAATTACACCTACGCCAATGCTTTGCATTTTTGATAATCTGTGACGTGTGATAACCTCCAAAAACAATCATTTTGACAAGCCGGTTTTACGCAAATATGACAAAACTTATCTTCTTCTCATTCTAATTCTTGTACGCTTTTTTATGAATACAACTGTATACTTTTTATATTGTCATTGTGATTTTCCGGCTTTTTCTTTTAACTTTCGGTATATTATGTATAAGCCAATAAAAAAAAATATTCATTCTCTTAACATAAATTTGATTTAAAACAAAAGAAACGCTATGCTGTTTTTTATAGACCCAACGATTAAAAAATTATATTTTTTCAAGCTGTTTTAGAATTGTTATTCCTTACCTTTGATATCGTACTTGTATTCACTGCCTGTATATATCGACAACTTAAATTTCCAAATTTACAGCCTGGTTCAAATTCGCATGTCTGGTATGTCCTGTTCGTATATCCAACTTCGCCATTTACAATGGCTAACTTCAGTCCCCTTGGATCCCCCCCAATGGCTAAACAAAACAGTATAACTTGCATAACCGGTAGGGCGAAAATAAATAACATAACACCGACGTTCCGCCACATTCGTAAGAAATTTTTTGTAAGAAGTGCCCTGATTTTGCCGGTGGTTGTCCATTCACTACAGTTGCCGCAGTCTTCGCAGGCCTCTTGTAGTCCGTGTTTAGCTGAAGATGCTTTTCCTGCAAACTAAAACAAAATATATGCAGTACATTTTTTTATACGAGACATGGGATTTGTTTCGTCAAAATCGCTTCTTCGTTTTATACCTGACAGCTGTCAAAATTTGACAGGAGATTTTCTTGCATATCTTTTTCAACTTTCCATCGTCAATATAGGTACATACGACCTTATATTTTCATTAATTCCATTTTTTTAAAACGATTTGACATATTGAGAGCTGTAAAATTTTGACAGGAGAATTTTTTGCTTATTTTTACCGAACTCTCCGCATCGAATACTATACGACCCCATAATTTGTTTTGTCAAAATCGCTTCCTCGTTTTATACCTGACAGCTGTCAAAATTTGACAGGAGAATTTTTTTCGTGTAGATTATTGTATTGTCAGCAGTCTACAAAATTATCTGACCGTTTAAAGTGCTAAATTGCTAATTTTTTCACCCCATGTTACATTTTGTTCTACAGGGTGAGTATTTTAAAGTGTTACTTCGTACGTATACAAAAAAGTTTTTGATTTGCTCCCCTGGTTACGAAATTATGATTTATTAGGTTATAAAACACAAAATACTTTACTATTTAATTTCAACTTATTTATCATCTGTCACGCTTCAGAAGATGTTCAAAATGTCTCCCTTCAACTTCCAAACACTTTGTCACTTTTTTCAGAATAAATATCGTACCCGTTGTAACATTGTAAGTCTCACTAATAAGCATGCAACGCGGATTCGGTATCTTCTATCATCTAAAGTTGTAGTTGTAGCCGCCGTCACTTTATCTTTTATAAAATAAAAAATAAATAAAGGAAAAAGTTAAGGGGGGTCAAATCCGGGGACCTAGTTTATCGAACCAGCTCGATTTATTCACCTGTTTTCAAACATTTTGTTTAACTCATTACGGGCCTGTATCACATATTGCGGTGGAGCTTCGTCCTATTGAAACCACATGTCAGAACTTATGTTTTGGTTTAATAATTGGGGTAATTGGTTTTTAAAAGAATTTCGTAACCAGGGGTGCAAATCAAAACATTTTTTGTATACGTACGTAGTTTTTTACGTAGGTTCGTATTTACCAAAAAAAAGTACATTGTCTCATTTAAAATTCCAAAGTTACCCCCACCCCTCAAAATAGGGAAGGCGGGTAGACGTCAAAAATATGTTTTAATATGTCCCCCCATCTCCCCGTTCCCTCACTAAAATTTCAAGAAAATATTTTGAAACGTTTTCGAGATATCGCCTTGTAACACTTTAAAAAACTCACCCTGTATGGTGTTTCTCAGGTTAATGTAATGACATAAAAAAGCATTAAACTCCTAATCATAGGCGTCCTATCTCCAAATAATTAAAATGCATGGGGTATATATTGTTTTAAATTTTTAATATGATAATTAGGTAGAGACCGACCGAAGGTTCGGTTTCGGCTAGTTTTGGTGACAGTTTCGGTTTTGGCCAAAAACCGGCCGAAACTCAGTGTTTGTGAATTGTCGCGCACTGTTCGGCTAACTTTGGGTGGGTTCGTAGGTAGTGTTGTCTATATAAATAATAGATTTTTTCTGTGTCGACCTTTTTTTTTGGAAAGGTTCAATCCGTTCCCAAGATCGATCTCGTCCTATATAAAATAAATTACATTTCAGTAATACAATAAAATTTTTAAGTTTCGGTTTCGGACGATCTGCTGTTTAAAATGATCGCTAAAAAGCCATTATAATAATAAAATGTACCAAGTTATAACGTATCTGTCCAAAACCACACAGTTATAAACCCAAATTAAATACGTAAATTATAGCAAATATTTTGTTAAACCACCTAGCTACTCCACTGTCCCTTTCCGCCTTTCCTATTAATAACTGACATGACAGTGATAATGGCTCAATTATCTTTTAGCAGGTAGATAAAAAATATCGTGATTAGCTGAAAATATTCCGCCTTTCTTGTCTAGAACATATATAAATTTCCAATTACGTTTGTCTTAGTATCATTCACAGATTTGGAGACAGTGTTCGAGACGTGCATAAATTATGCACGATTGCCAGTTCTACCAAATTTTCTGGTTTGTTAATACAATATATAAGTATACGAGAAACAATTGTTTGTTAATTAGTTGTTTTTTAACAATGAAAACCCTGTTTATTTTAATTTTAATTATTTTTTTCTAAATAATATTTCTTAAGGATTAAAAAACCTATAATACTATTAATATTCTTCTTTCTTTCACACTCAAAACTTCTTAGTTTAAAGTATATTTGTAAACTAGCTTTCAAAGAGAGCTCCTGACTAACAATTGAATACTGATATAAAAATAATATTTTTAATAAAAAGAACTTAAAGAATAAAAAAAAAATAGATCTGACAACCCTGGTTGTGGGGCCGGTCTCTTTGAAGCCTGTTAAACGCTTTTTTATGTCATCAAACTGAGTTTGGATAAATTATACTAAAAATGTTGGGCCAAAACTCGGCAGGTGCATCGTTTACGATTTTCAATCCCAATCGCCCTATTCCAGGTAAGTCTACCGTATACAGTGTAGAAGAGCTATTTCTGGGAACTGATGGCTTGAATATTTTACACGTAAAACGTAAAAATGATTACAAGTTCCTGAAACAGGAAAAATATCGTTCCTACCAAGTGAAAAACGTTCAACAACTGTTGGAGAACTATTATTTCCTACGCATGGAGTTGTGCCAACTGTAGATAGAAAAAATCAAATCGCAATTCGATTTCTTTTTACTGATGAAAGTACGCTTTTGACGAATGGGACCAATGATCTGGTACCTATACAGTGTCACCAGTAAAGTCCGCATCATATGGGATTTTTTTTTTATCAATAGCTTTATTCAAAATTTGACTTTGGCATCAAATTCTGCTTCGATCGAGATGAAAATTAAGCAAAAAACTAGTAGTCACGTATTATCTGTCAAATTTTAATTTTTTCCAAAAAATAATTCAAAAGTAGGGATATTTCTGTAAGTATCGAAAAAAGTTATTAGAAAAAGTTTTTTAAATGGAGTTTCTAGCCCACATGCAAAATTTTAGCTGCATAAGATAATTTTGATTTTTTACCCATATTTTGCAAATTGCACCACTTTTGCAAAATAAGACTCAACGCAACCTACATAAAACTTCTTAGTTTTGACAAGGCTTTGTTTCAGATACATTTTCTTTAAAGTAGCGCCGTATTAAATGTGTGTCTTTCTACAAAATCAAAATTGGGCTATTAAAATTTGGTCGCATGTGATGCAAAGTTTATATGTTTTTTACCCTGTATAAGGTAACTTCATAAAATAAGTATTTTTGAAAACGTAGTTTGTGTCTGAAAGTAATACATCTTAATATTAAGACAAAAAAGAACACAGTGTCATCAGTAAAGTGGAAAATAAATTTTAGTGGTGGGTAAAAAATCAAAATTATCGTATGCAGCTGAAATTTTCCATGAGGGCTAGAAAATGCATTTAAAAAAACGTTTTCTAAGAACTTTTTTCGATATTTTCAGAAATAACCCCACTTTAAAAAAATGCGAATCACGTGACTACCATTTTTTTGCTTAATTTTCATCTCGATCGAAGAAGAACTTAAAACACACTGTATAGATGAAACAATAGCAAGAACTATAGCTGCATCTCCGGTGCTACTTCCAGCACCGGAGATGGAAGGACCTCTGAAGAAGCTCTCGTGCTAGCGAAACGTTAGGAAGCAATTCCAACCGACGACGGCCTTTAGACCCGCATCATGACTACAATAGCTCAGTAGAACAAAATGAGAAAATTACCATGCAAACAGGCGCTTATCTGGAGTTGATCTTTGGGGGGGGGGGGGGGAATAATTCTGGTGGGGGTTATGAAATTTTTTTTAATGATACAGTTTTTTTTACAAGAAAATCGATCAAAATTTATTGTTTTCGATTTCCACCTGTCCAATTTTAAAAAATTTAGCAAAAAAAAATAGCTCATGGGGGTGGGGTAACTACCCTCCATTACCCCCCCCCCCCTCCCTCGAATACGCGCCTGCATGCAAATCTCATGTCTCGAGTTAAAAAATTGCACTGTATATTAAAACTCTGAGGGTTATTATTTATCCAATCTCAGTTTGAGGACATTCCAATCATTCCATACGGCGGTAAACAGTCTCAAAGAGACCGACCGCACAACCAGGGTTGTCAGATCTTTCTTCTTCAATTCTTTAAGTTTTTTTATTAAAGATATTTCATTTATATCAGTATTCAATTGTTAGTCAGTAACTTTCTTTGAAAGCTAGTTTGCAAATATACTTTAAACCGAGGAGTTTCTTGTATATACTTACATTGTGCTTACAAATCCGAAAATTTTGAAGAATTGGCAACAGCATGTAATTTGTTGCGATTGGAAGCGCCAGGATATAAGCTGAACCGGTACCCGGCCCGTCTAACGATCGATTCTGCCAGACAGAGATAGGCCAGTGACCGCCGATGGCGTGGAAGAGACGGAGATAAAATATACGTGGTTATGCCTTGATGAACGGGCCGGAGTCTGGTTGACGAGAATGAAGTTCTGGTAAAAAAATTAAAGCATTTTCTGAGCAGTGTCGTGCCGTGTCAGGTTTATTTTTCCGATTTTAGTTTTGTATATAGAATTTTTGAGTTACCTTATATTTATTATTTTAATATAATATTATTATATATACAGTGGGTTTATAAAGTGTAGTATGTACAAACACCTAATGTAAAACAAACTTATAAGTGTGTATACGCATATTAATTATTTGTGTGGAACGCCTATGGTTAGGAAATTCCCACAGTTTAATGTCATTAAATTGACCTAAGAAACACTATACAATATACACTTTTAATTTCCATTACCATTCAATAATCACTTACATCAATATGTCCATTTGAATCTTGAACTAAAACTTCTTTACTTTGATGAAAATTAAGTCCTACCACGCCGCTTTCTTCGGTTACTGATACGTTGTCCTTCTTCCCCCAATTTAATGTCGCTAAACTAATATTATTACTAATATTGTTCTCTGTTTGAGCACCAACTCCGACTTGTCCTTGTTTCCTTGAAAGTTTTAGAAATACGTCTTCTAGAGATGTGCAACCGTACATTGAAAGTAATACGTGTGGCGCTTCTTCCGCTAGAAACTTCCCACTTCTCATTAAACCAATCTGAAAGGAAAGAAATGTACACATTAGAAAAAAGATTCGAAGAGAACGAAACATACATGCCATGATATGATTTGAAAAATTCTGGTTGCTCCGAATGTCTCCGAAGGTATTCGGGATAATTACATTTTTGTTTTAACCTTCGTATCTCTTACCGCTTTCGAGGTCCCTTGTATTCACACCAATTTGTAGCACCCTGTATATTTATAGTAAAGGTAACATTTTTCTCGAATATTGTAAACAAAACTTGCCTCGTCGTTAAGAGATTTATAAGATTTTTTTTCGTGGGTGTATTAATCAGTGGCGGCTCGTTAATGAAGTGCTCTGGGGCGCCGCCCTCCCTGCAATTATTTCAAACATAATCCAAAAATACTTTACTTAAAAACCCAATAAAGCAATGTATGTAAGCAATCCATTAAATTAATTCAAACCAAACATAGCCCTATTCCAGCGGGTATAGGTTATACTAAGCGCGGGCATAATTATTCAAACCAAACATAGCCCTATTCCAGCGGGCAGGCTATACTCATAGACAAGCGAGTTGCGCGCTCTCAAGATTATTCTAAGCGCGGGCAACCGATTATTCGTCCCGATTTAATGCGACTTCTCGTTATGACTACGGAGGCGTAACGTCACCTACATATCGCACAACGAGGAGCTCAAAATTTTCCGCCCAACAGCTGTTCGCGACTAGGGATGTTACGGAATAGCTTTTTCTCGTACCTAGTTGGACCTGTACCTATTTCAAACCCGAACCTATTCCAAATACCTATTACAGGTCCAAACTATTCCAGGTCAAACTTAAACGCCGCTCCGCCGATTGGCGCTTTTCCGGCTGCATGGCCGACACGAGTTTTTAAAGAAGGCCGCTAGAAATCCAGCGTGGCCAGCAGTTTCCGATTGTTCGAATTAAATTTCGGTATAAATTTTTGTAACAAATTAATATTTTTCGCACCAGACTTTTTTGGAAAATTTGATTGTAACGGAGGCCTATTATTTAAAGAAACATGGAGAATAGGCATAGGAACCTTGTCTTTCCCCAATCTGAAGAAATTGTTTACGATAGCTTAAATAACTTTGAAGTAGTTTGTGTGTATTTTCCCTTATCCCAACACTGTAAAATTTTCTTAATAAAATATAATTATAATTAAATAACTTAGTCCGGTACTGTTTCTGTTAGTAGCCAACCGCTTAACGTAAAATAGACCAGACTTCAACAAGGTGCCATAAATGACAAGTGAAGGTGCGGCGAGGTCCTAGACTAATTTAACTTTAGCTAGAAAATATGCGGGTAGCTACGCCGGAATCCTCGTAAGTGAACAACTTAATTATGATGTGGCAAACTATTATTCAAAAACTAGGTGTACAATTAATCATATACCTATTATTAAAATATAATTACCAATTTTAATTATACACATCATTTATTTTTAATATACAGGCATTTTCGGTTGTAGGTTATTTAAATTCAAGTTCTTATCGCAATTATAGGTTTTGTTGGAAATTTTATAACTTTGTCAACAAACAGCCTTGTCTCCTTTTTATGAAAACCGGTATCGACGAATACACCTATTAGGCGCAATGTCCAACTTATTTAAAATTTGAAGGTTAAGTTAAATTGCTCAGGTTAACATTTTAATGGTTTCTTCTACTTGTAAGAAAATACGTGTAACGCATAAAACTGTTTAGGCATTCATAAGATATACTTAAATTACCAGCGACAAAGTTTACCTTTGCCATAAACAAATATACTCATTATTAAGGTAAATAACTCTATTCAGTTATAGCAAATAGGTATGAAGGAAGACCATAGACAATTTACCTTTAGATAAACAAACAATAATCACGAATGTGGCAGTTTTATGGCCTCGCGCATGTAAACAAAACTGGGAACTATTAGACATGCGCACTGCAACATTATAGTTTGACGAATGGGAAAATAGACAGGTCCGGGCTTTAAAATTTAAATTCTTGCTCATATGCCACCATAGAGAGTTTGTTTTACCCCTATTTGGACATAATACAATTATACAACGGCTGCAACTAGTACTAGTCATTGTTTATATTACAATCCGAGCCGCTAAAAGCACAAACACAATTCACTAACTAAACTACACAAAAACCAGAAATCCATAAATATTAAACACCAGTCCCACAATCCACGATAGCCGATCCGATAGCTGAAAACTTTAGAAAACTATAAGAATCCGCAGAGAAGAGAAACCTTAAAACACAACAACAAAAATGGCGGTCGAGCCGGTTCTGGAGAGTATTCTTGAGCGCCTCGATTATTGTCGATAAAGTAGGACGGCCGATAACACGAGGTTTGTGCGCATGCACGAAGGTTCCCCGAATGAAGACAGCTGACCGACAAGTCATGCGCTCGGACGTATTTTTTCACCCATAAAACGTAACTTTTGTTTGCGCAGGAGATAAGCTGTAGGTATCTAAAGGTAAATTGTCTATGAGGAAGACTGGCTGATACCTAAATATACATTACTAATTTAATTTTTTTGAAGTAAAAACTTCTTTAGGCGCGTTTAGCACTTTTTGTGGGCACTGAATTAAACTGAGCCGTCACGCGTCACGCGTCAGACTCGGGTGTGCTACGCTCGAATTCAACTGCTATATTCAATCCGAACTGACCCTGACCCGAATGAACGTTATATGAAAGAGCATGCCGCCATCGGTCGCATTCAGTATCGACGTATCGACGTGGAAACAGTCAGTGTGCGTTGTCTAGACACTCGTCTGCGTCTCAAGTATGTTCTGGCATTTTTTAAATTATATATTTACGTAGGGTGAAGTAAGGTTTACCGTAATTGCTTATTCCGTGGACCTAATTTATTATGATTTCTGACTTCTGTTGAAGATGTAAAAATTCAAGGGTTGTTCAATTTTAGGAAATATCTTTTTTCGTATGCAGTAAAATTATGCCGTATTCCAAGTTTATGTTATTTTTGAAGTGAAAACTTCTTTAGGCGCGTTTAGCACTTTTTTGTGGGAAGTGAATTAACCTTGTTGAAGTTTTCACTTCTGTCGTGTGGTCTTAAGCACACACAATGCTTTTTAAATTTTCATTTCACTTTATTTTATGTAAAAGTAAAAGTTGCATACTTAGAGTCAACTTTTTCTAAAAACAAAGCGTTTCTTTCTTCCTAAAAGTACCCAGTTTAATAGTGGGCCATAGCAAGCTCACGCGTCACATTTCAGAGACTAAATTTTCTTGGTGTTTATTATTTAAATTGAACGGTAAGTCGAATAAACGAGCTTAGGTAAATTAACTCTCTTATTTCCATTAACAAACATTTCATTTGTCATCATTTGCTATTATAAATGCAATATTATTAGTTTATCCAGTTTAATTACAGTACAATAGGTTGGCAATCCTTGCGCTCACTGAGAACTAATGCGGCTGTTTGTATTTAAAAACACATGGCCACAACACCTTGAAAGAAGTCTTGAAACAGAAACATCGACAACACTGCTTGAAGATCCATGTGTCACGTGACTTTTTTGAGGTTGGCCATGGTTTAGTATGTAATTTACGCGCGAACTAAATGTCGGTATCGTATTAATTTGTATTTTTATCCGGTTTTCGATTGATATCTAATAGAAAATTTAAGTGACATGATTGCTAAGAACCTCTACAAAATACTGATGAAAATTTTGGGTGCGGATTTGCTCTAATAGCATTAATAAAGTGAAAAATCCAACAGCTTGGCCGGCCTGGCGGTTTGTTTACGGGTCTTATAAATGGTGACAGAATTTTATTTGTTTTATTTTAAAAGTTGTGTTTTTTGTATTCTAGTTAGCTCTTTATTGCTACTTTATTGTTTTGTGGCTACAGTTAATTTATTAAATATTGAAGTGTTTATTTAACTTGAAGGTATATGTAAATTAGTTTAAAAATATCACTAGTAGGTATAGTTCATAAGTAGGTAGGATACCTCTAGATACCTAGGTACTTAGGTAAGTACTATTATTTTTTTAGTTTTATTATTTATCAACATGCCAAGCCCCTGCTGTATTCCTGGGTGTAACTATAACTATAAAAGTGTTTTAAAAGCAGGTGAAGAGAGTGTAACATATTTTTATAGTTTAGATTTGACCAATGACTGTATAAATATTGTTAATCAGGTTTTAGTGGACATTGATATGAAGGTAAAGGTTTTTTAAAAGGTAATGAATTGGCTTACAATGATTTGAAAGTAAAATTAGTAAATACCCCCCCCCCCCCCCCCTTAACCGTGGAAATCCCATCAAGAATATTGGGATGAAACATATTGAAAAACATAACAAAGAAAACTATAATTGTCGCTGTATATTTTATCCTTTTTTAAATTTTCCTGTTTTATCCCTTTTAATGGAATATTTCTTATTAGCTAAAGTCCTAATACACTTGGGTGTGGCACCGAAAACTTCTCGCCTACGACGCATTATCTATGGCACTTTCCCTCTGCGTTGATAGGATATCAAAAACAAACTCATTCTGAACCCCCCGACCAGTGGCGGCTCGTGACTAGCGAGTCAGGGGGGGGGCGCTGGCTTTAAATAAAAAAAAAGTTTTAAATGTCTATCGTTTTCGAAAGTACGTGTCTGTTTTTTCTAACTTTCTCGTTGTGAATTTTAATTTCATCAGCATAAGCACTACTTAAACAAGTTAAAATATTAGTTTGTCCTAACATCTGAAAACTTACCACATTATGACGATGTTTTGCACTATTTTCATGTTTTTTATTTTCTCTGAAAGATGTTTTAAGTCCTGCACCCCATTTATAGTCCAAGTATCATCCCCGTCAAAAAGAAGACACACGAAACAAAAAATATATAATTTTTGTCCTCACAACCGCATATCCAGGATTTTTATTAGGTATATATTTCTTTGTCAAACTTACGCGTAAACTGTACCTTACTTTTACATTTTGATTGCACTTGTACTATGTTCAATATTGGTAGTGGCCGCCATGCATTTTTTAAATCAAGTTTTTCACTTATATAAGCTCAGAGAACTAAACACAAGCTTCTTCTGTAAATCACTGACATTCATATTACACGAAATTTTCCAACTTTTTAACGTAACTAATAAATCAAATCAAAACAAATAAACATAACATCAGATGGCCTTATAATAGGCCGAAAGCGCTAGGCAATAGTGAATATATTACGCTAAATACAAAAATAATGTTTTATTTCATAACATCAGTATTATCGACAGGTCGCCTCGTCAGAGTACATAATATTATATCGATTATTATTCTACCGTGGCCCGTAACATCGCGATTCGCGAACAGCTGTTGGGCGCCAAAAATTGGATCTCATCCATGGCCGCTCGTTGTGCGATGTGTAGGTGACGTCACGCCTCCGTGGTCATGGCAACTCATCGAGAAGTCGCGTTGAATCGGGACGAATAATGCGTCGCCCGCGGGCCCGAGCTTAGTATAATCTTGAGAGCGCGCAACTCGCTTGTCTATGAGTAGGTATAACCTTCCCGTTGGAATAGGGCTATGTTTGGTTTGAATTATGCCAGCGCTTAGTATAACCTACCCGCTGGAATAGGGCTATGTTTGGTTTGAATTATTTTAACGGATTGCTTACATACATTGCTTTATTGGTTTTTTAAGTAAAGTATTTTTGGATTCTGTTTGAAATAATTGCAGGGAGGAACGGCGCCCCAGAGCCCTTCATTAACGAGCCGCCACTGCCCCTGACAAATCTTGCTGGCTACAGTCTGGATGTAGCCGTCCCCTTGACTATCCTAGAATTTTTTAGATCCGTCACCGCATGTAGATCGCCATGTTTAATTTTGTGCAAGTGCGTATTAAACATAACGCTGAATAACTATGTAGGTAACGTACCGTATGTGCCTGCCTGGCTTCTTCGATGTAATGTGTGGTAATGATCACAGTTTTATTGCCATCCTTGGTGATTTGCACCAGGTGATTCCATATGCTTTGTCGCAGCAAAGGATCTACACCTACGGTGGGTTCATCGAGGATCAGCAGTTCGGGGTCGTGCATCAAAGCCACCGCGAATGATACTCTTCGTTGCTGACCGCCACTGAAAAACATTAAGAAATGAGTTAGATTTAATTTATACCGTGCGAGCAAAAATTATTTGCATCAAAGAGGGCTTGGATTAAAAAACGTAGGGCTCGGTTTAGATCACAATCATATGGGGACGATATATCTAACCAAATCAAGGTTAAAATTTTGTCAAATTCATATTATGACATGGTAGGTATGCCAAACTAATGAGTAATAAAATAAGTAGACAAATACAAATTTATTTTTGTTGTTTACAAAATTAACAAAGTAAGAATATACAGAAAGAAAAAGAAAAATAATTACATAAATTGCTGAAATTGGCCACCGCCATGCTCCAAGCATAAATTCAAGTCTAATAAATAATTTATTTCCAATAAATTTTGGGTAAACCATTGAGAGTAATTCCTGCGTCTTTCAAAATCTGCGGCTTGTATTTCTTGGAATACTTGCACTTTATAAGAAAATAAATTTAGCTGCTTCTTAAGAATAGTCCTGCATGTTCCATAAGATCTTCCCACTTCTTGGGACATCAGGCGTCTTATACAGTTTGTTGGCGTATTTTGCATTATTTCACGAACGTTTGCAACAACTTCTTCTGTTCTTACAGATGGTCTTCCTGCTCCTTTTTTGTGTTGTATAGAACCTGTTTCCCTAAACACAGCCACGGTTCTTTTCAGGCAATGATAAAAATCCCCAGCAATAAAAGCAACTCAACGTTAGGAAAATGTTTGTAAAAATCGTCCATGCACAAACCCGGATTGTATTGCCACTCACCATTTACTCTAACCACGTTTCGAAAATACGCTTCAGCCATGTATGTTTTGTGCTGTTCCGTAAAGCCCATTGTGTGAATTGTTCAAGAAATTGGAAAAATTAGCGATGAATCAAATAACTTGTAACGACTGTCAAAGATGACGGAATAACTGATTGATTGTTAATTCAGGTAGTTACTGACACCCAACAGGTATTAAGCTCTACGGCTAAGCATTACGTCCTTAGATGCAAGGCCCTATTTGATGCAAATAATTTTTGCTCGCACGGTAGAGTGCCAACAACTAAACGGAATGCTCCAGTTTTTACACAGACAAAATTTTAACCTATATTTGGTTAGATATATCGTCCCCATATCATTGTGATCTAAACCAAGCCCTACGTTTTTTAATCCAAGCCCTCTTTGATGCAAATAATTTTTGCTAGCACGGTACGTTTTCTATAAGAGTTTTTTGTTTTGAGTTATTTGCGGCAGGGTACCTGTGCCTAGTGGCACAGTTATCGGAAATGACAGCCATTCAGGAATGTCGTTGACAGGTCTGCATTTACCAAAAATTAATTATTAGTTTATAGTTTTAATATCCAATGCAGGCTTATTGAATTCTTTAATAATATTAGGTACATATCATACCTATGGAGAACTATAGAGGGTAGGAGGCCGATCGATAATGGCAGCATTTTCAATTTCTGTCCCGGTTTTTTGGTTAGTTCGCTATTGGCTGATAGATGGCTCTCGCGTCCGAAGTGGGCTAATGTTGTCTTCTTCTTCTTCGTTTTTAATATGGAAAACTAGATCCTCCATAGTTTTTCTTAAACCATTTATTTTTCTGTGCTTTTACTTTTGACAATTGACGTTTTATTTTTCGAAATAACAAATAACGTTTGAAGGCAAGACAAGACAAATAACGTTGTATTGTAATTAATTTCCATATTTATAATGAATAATGGTACAATTTATAAAAGTAGAGTTTGCTTTGTATCGGGGTGTAAGACAGGATCTTCTTCAGAGATGAAACGCTGCCAAATAAGTCTCTTTCTAGCTCCAAAGGTAAAACCCTCTAGCTAGAATGTTCCTGTATTTTAAAAACGAAGCATCGTTGGAACTTTATACAGGCCGAGTTTACTAATAAGTATAACAAAGTAAGTGTAAATTCATATAAAAGTCCTTATTTGTTCCTTAAAGAACTAATTTAAATAAAAATAGTTATTGCGTCCATAAGAAACCATTTATTTGATAGCCCACTTCGAACACGAGCGCCATCTTATGGCAACTCGTAAAGCTAAATTACCGATGCTAATTTGGGATCGAATCCAATGCATTGCGATCGGCCTCCTACCTCAAGTCCTCCATAATCATACCCTTAGTCTAAAATAAGCAAGGGAGCTTATATTTGACCACCTAAAATTTTCATGGGATGATGGAATTTCCTATGTTGCGCGAAACCGTCCAATAAAATTTTTATTTCACAAAACAATCATACAAGAACTGATATCTATATTTCAAACTGTTACTCAACTGTTAGGAAAAAAATATTTAAACTTGACTTAGTGACCTAGATGTATTGGCCAATTTGTATACAAGCCATGTGGTATAAATCGTACAAAGAATACGTTATGAAATTAATTAATTTTTATTATTGATGATAATTAATTAGTAAACTCAAGGTAATAGTGCGAAGTTTCAAGAGTTGGTTACAATATGCCATTCATGCTTATGATACTTAGGTATATTAATCATGTTTTAATTGTCATTTTGGTCAAAATATTTATTTTTTCATTCGTGTAATTTCATACACGCCGCTAACGCCGCCCTTAAAAGATAACGTTGAAAATGATTATCCTTCAAAAAATGCAAAAGTTCCAAAGTGTAATGTCATGCAAAAACTCCCCAATATACAGTGTGTCCACGGATAGAGGTTGGAAGAGGAAAAACTTGTTTATTAGTAGGTATAGAAGAAATAGTTATTCTTTATAAAAACGTCTGCTTGTGCTGATACTATAATTTCGAATATCGGATTTACGATTACTATACAGGGTTCGTCACTAAAAAAATTGCCTTTCGCAAATTTAATAGGGTTATGCATTATTGCCGCCCTCTCTTTTCTAAAGAAATATAAAGGCGGCTTTAAAAAACAATGGAATGGTTTTGAAAAGCAATATGGTTTTAATTTAAAGTTGTAATGCCATTAGTTTATAAAACATACAGTACATACAATCTTGCGGTTTCAGAAGATTTTTTCTGGTCACTCCAAAAATTAGGAGCCTATCAATTTGTTCATTTCTAGTAAAACTAACCATTTTATCTGATTTACAATGTAAGTTTAATAAACGAATGACATTACAATTTTAATTTAAAACCATATTGGTTTTCAAAACCATTCCATTGTTTCTCAAAGCCGCCTATATATATTTCTTTAGAAAAGACAGGGCGGCCATAATGCATACCTAACGCTTTTAAATTTGAGATTGGGACTAAAGGCAAATTTTTTCGTGTCAATTTTAAAATAGTATATGGTATCAAATTGTTGGAAAAAAATGCTCGTTTTAAATATATCCTAGTGAACTACCATTGTTTCATTTGGAAAAATGGAGTAAACCTCAAAAAAAAAAAATTTAGTTTTTTAAACGCTTGTGAAACTTAGAAAGTCAATTATTATGACATAATTTTAATTTTCATAATATACTACTTTATAAATTAACCGATTTAATTAATTTGTAGCACTCTAGATTAAAAATTAAAAAAAAAACATAAAAATAGTATAACACGTCAAAAAATGACAAGTGAGGTGTAATTTCACTCATAACGTTAAACTGAACCTATATAAGTAAACATATACAAGATGTCCCATTTAAAATATCAAAGTCAAGGTCACTTTCACACATATATTAATTCTTAAAATTTCATTTTAATATCTATAAATACAAAAAAGTTATAGGGGTGAACGTGTTTTGAGAAACGCCCGGTATAGGTAAGAGAATTATATAAAAAATAATAATAAGGGAAAGCTGTGTAATGGTAATTAAAAAAAGTCACAGCAAAACTGCAATTTTATTTGCGATCTTTATTAGTAGGTAAAAAATTATTCCTTGACTAAACTATGCACCAAACTGCATTTTGCTTGTTCCGTTACTACCATCCAAATTTGCCCCACATGCATAGGCGTAGTTAGGGTGGTACTTGGGGGTGCTAAGCACCCCCGAAATCTAAATTAGCACCCCCAAAAAAAATTTACAATATATAGGCTAATTTTAGAACTAACCTATTTTTATAATATACATTATATGTAATGAATTTTTCATATTAATATTTCAGCATTCGAATTCTGGTACAAATTCAAGTATATTTAGGTAGTTGCGGAATTTGTTCAAAATTTCTCTCCGTGTACCGTATAGTTCACGCCCAGTTTACTTGTCAGAGCGGGTCTATGATCATAAAAATCTCGTAAAATACGAGAGCGGCATAATAGCTTGTGTATGTCATGTTCTGCAATTCTGCTTTAATTTGATAATTTACATTTAACCAGTCGTAGTCGTTCAAATTTGCGGAAATTTTTAGCCGGTATTTTGACTATTTTTTTTGTTTATTAAGGTTTAATATGGTTTTATTGAATTCAGTTAAAGTTTAAAGTTAAATAAACACGAAAAAACAATGAGTGCGTCGTCGGATATAAAATACACCCTGGAATTTTTGAAAAAAATATTACCGTTGGAGGAGAAAGTGATTGTCAAGAACATTGAAAGACCTAAACCTGCTATTAACATCACATTAAAATATTTACTAAAAATTATGACCAAATTTGGGCGTGGTCTTAAAATTATATCTAACTTTTTGTGCACCCCCACGTTAACATGTCACGAGCCGCCACTGGACTTCAGCACCCCCAGTGTTGACCGTCTAACTACGCCTATGCCCACATGTGAAAAAACTCACTGGCCTCATCTGCCCATATCCCAGTAATAAATTAAAAGAGTAAAAATATTAAGTATCGCAAACAGAAGTAGGTAGATTAGATTTCCCCCACTCCATCGTATCGAATCTCGCTCATTTTTCTGTTGTGTTTCCTCCCGCTCCCGCGTCGACAGAATTTTTTTAAACATAGAGCCGTTGGGGGGAAATATTTCTTAAAGAACAACGAAGTAAATCCCATGCCATCGTTAGAAGAAATTAAGTGACAGCAGAGGGACAATGAATTTCAATTTTGACGCGGTGATTAACTCTGACTATGGTAAAAAAATAATATAGATAGGATACGTATATCTTACCTAAGATTTTTGACCAATCTATTCTGACTGGGCAGATCCAAAAAATTTAACAAAAACTGCAGTCGCTCTATGATCTCCGTAGTGCCCATGCCAAATATCCAGCCGAAGTACAGCATGGTCTCCTTTATGGAAAACTCGCCGTACAAGGCGATTTCTTGTGGCATGTACCCGACTCTTTTTCCTGGTACCCCGGAACCTCTTGTCCCAGGTTTTCCACCCAGCACCCATATCTCGCCCGAATTAAGTCTTCGTCGGCCTACTATACAGGAGAGGAGGGTTGTTTTACCACAGCCTGATGCACCTAGTAGACCATATCTGAAAATAAATAATACTATTACTCTACATAAAAAAAAAACAAGCGACACTTAATAATAATCTTGTTTGCCGATTTAAAAAAAGTTATAACTTGTATCCGTTTTGTCGAAGAACTACTTTTATAGTTCCTCGCACCATCTTACTTTGGCGAAACTCTATTATTAGGAACTGTTAAAATATTATATTCATTGAAAACTTTTGAAAACTTCCCACCTCGATTTTCCTGCTTTAAAATGAAAATGTGGAAAATCGCTCGGACCCGTCGACATTGCTTGACAATTCCTATCGTTGTTTACCGTTTCTAACATCGCAGAACTAGTTTCTATGTAGTACCACCTAATCACTGTTATTTTTATAAATATAATACTGAAAAACATGATTAAACTAATAAAAAATATAAAACCTCTAATACCATTTCACATTATCATAATTTATTAATGGTGGTTTGATTAAGATAATATGTATCCGAGCCGTAGTTATTTAATTTTAAGAATTTTACGAAAAGTTTTTTCTAAATAACTAACTAACTTTTAAAAAAAAAAAAACTACAGTTTGACCACTCTCCACTATTACATGAAATTCATTATACAGGGCTATGCACGTTATTTGACACAACATAATATACAGTGACCCTCAAAATTCTGGCATCATATGGAAAACATTTTTATTATTGTCTTCTTAAAAAAAATGTATTCTTGATAAAAGTTTCTGCCTCCGCTTAAACAAAAACAGCGCTTATTAAAATAGAAAAAAACCGTAGACCATACGCGGGAGATTTTTATTTTTTTAAAGTTGTTTGAGGTAGGTAAAGTATGATCAATGACCGCTGACCGTTGCGTCACGACTAGTGCTTATCTTTCTAATATTCGTGAACTAGGTGAGATAGTAAATTTGCGTCAATAATGAATGTTGTATAATTTTACCAGTCAAAAAAGTTTTTTTGTCATTTTTAATCAACATCATTTCAAAAATGTCACGGTATTGTGAAAAAGAACAAGCATTAATTTTAAAATTATATGTTTATTTTCAAAAAAAAAGTAATGCCGGAAAGACTCTTTTTACCCTTCACGCAGTTTACGAGGTAAGTAGATATAATAAAGCAGGAATTGTGAAAACATAGATAATAAACATGAAAAATTTATGGCAATATTTTTATAAATACCTATCTGTTTTAGAGAGTTTCAGATGCTTTGGGACTTTCGTGTTCAACAATCCAACGAATTAAGGCAAAGGGGATAGAGGAGGATATAGAAATCGTAATAATGTAGCTATTTTGTTATCCCGTGGTCGACAAGTTCACGAAATTCATGAACATACCATAAGAGAGCGTATTTATGGAAAGTAAAGAGCAGGTGACTTGAGTCAACAGTCTTTCATAAACAGTTTATTCGAATAATTTCGTACGAAAATCTTTGAGCGTAAGCTCGTAAATCCAGTAAGCAGTTTTGCAGACATTCTCCCAGAATAAAAATCATATCTGGAGTTCTGCACCGAAGCATACCCTTCGGTTGTTGGATTCCATCCAAAGGAGAGCCGTTCGTCTAATCGGCGACCACGAGCTGACTAAGAACCTCGACAGCTTAGAACATCGAAGACAGGTTGGTGATTTAACTCTCTTCTACAGATATTTCCATGGCAAGTGTTCGACAGATATTGCCCGCTCGATTCCACCTAGAGTAATGTATAGCAGAAACACACGACGAACCACTGCCGCCCATCCCTATGTGGTTCAACTTAGTACACCCCGAACATAATTGTTTCAAAACTCTTTCATTTGGAGGACGTCATCTTTGTGGAACGGCCTTTCTGAGACCGTGTTTCCAACCGAATATAACCTCCAACGATTCAAGAAAAACGTGAATCGCTTTCTTCGCACACGCACCGCTCCCAGAGCGCCTTAAAGGATTTTTCCTATAGTGCTTGTGCTCGATCAAAAAAAAATCGTTCTTCTTTTGGATAAATTATCATTTTAAATAATGCAATAAAAAGAGGAAAAAAATAGAAACTACCACTATTATAACATAACTAAATGACGATGTGCACAGAAACGCTTCTAGAAATAACTGACAATCACAAATTATAATTATGCGATTTGTGAAAATGCCATGACTTGATTAATACTAAATTGGTTATCATCAGTTATAATCAGTGTGCGTTATGAATATTTGCATTTTTCATGAAAGCTTGAGCAATTAGCTATGAGAAAGCTTAATACTTTTCGATGGACAAGTAAATTTTACATCTGCTGCTGACATAAAATACAGGGTGTTATATTTAAATTAAAGAAGATATTACCATTTGAACCTTGCAATTTTTTTCGGACACCTTGTATAAGTTTGTTGAATTTTTCATAAGTGAGATACAAAATTAAATTAGTCAGTAGATTCCAGTAGGATTTTGGTTTGAATGAAGAAAAAACATGTGGAGAATTTAATCATTAAAATTGTAAGGTACAGTCGGATCTGGTCTTATCGTGCGGGTCATACGATTCAAGAAAGACATACTCTCAGTTTTTGTTTTCTTTACTTGTGTTTAATTTTACCCTCTAAATAAAATACGTAAGATAAATGAGACAGACTTATTCCATTTTGACATGAAAAAAAAAAGGATATGTATTTACTATGGAGGGCTTTAAAGCCCTCCATAGTATTTAATTTCCAGCGATTCTAAAAAAGCTTATAATAGCACCAGCTACGTGTTATTTTAAATATGCCAGTTTTGTGACTTTGACAGTTTGTGACAAAATTAAACAATTTTCTGGGTTTTTGCATCCCCAATAAAAAAAAATGGTACTTAATCTGACAAACTATTTCAAAAATGAAAGAAAAAGTGGAAATTCGCCAACCAATATTCAGGAAACAGTAGCCAAAGCACTGGGAATTAGTTTAAGGACTGTGCAGAAAATTGTGCATGAAACAAAACATAACATAATACCCAAGAATACTAAAAAGTGTAAACGAAGAAAGCCAAAGACTGAGGATTTGAGCGAAAATATTAAAATGGGAGTTCGAAATGTGATTTACGATTTATACAAATCAAAAACCAATGTAACTCTTCCAGTTTTACAAAAAACATTAAAAATTCGGGGTGTTTTGGAAATTGGACTTGAAGCGTTATCAAAATTAATAAAAAATTTAGGTTTTCACTATAAAAAAGACTGTAACCGAAGATTTTTATGTGAGCAGCCACAGATAGTGAGTCAGCGGGTTCAGTTTTAAAAAAAATATGCGGACAATTACACATCGTAATTTAGAAAAGTGGTATTTTTAGACGAAACGTGGATATTTTCGAATGGAAGTGGTTCAAAATCTTGGCAAGATGAGTCTGTAAAAAGTGTTAAAAGGAAAAAGGGGTGCGGTACGGGAAAGCGTTTTATTATTTTGCATGCCGGTTCTGCAACAGGATATTTTATGTTGCAGGTGCGAGTTTAATTTTTTCTTCAACATCAAAAAGTGCTGACTATCATGATAATATGAATTGCGAAATGTTTGAAAAATGGTTAAAAGTTCAATTGATACCAAATTTGGATGCTCCGTCTTTAATCGTATTAGATAATGCATCATATCATTCAAGAATTTTAAATAAACAGCCTACTTCATCTTGGAGGAAAAGTGATATTTATGAGTGGCTGGAAAAACACAACCAAAATCCTTTACCAAATATGCTTAAATCAGAACTCCTTTCAATAGCAAAGTCTCTTAAAAAACCCAAAATATACGCGGTAGATGAAATATTGCGTGAATATGGTCATGAGGTTCTACGACTGCCGCCATATCATTGCCAGTTTAACGCAATAGAATTAATATGGGCTGGTGCAAAGTCTTATTATGAAAAACATGTAGGTGATGGTCTTAAATCCGACCAAGTACAAATAGTTTGGCAAGATTCGTTAGATCATATTACACAAGAGTACTGGAAGAAATCGGTGGAACATACAGAAATATTAATAAGGGATTGGTGGGATCAAGAACAAGTACTAGATGTCGAAGTAGCGCCAATGATAATTGCTCCATTCGAAGACGACTCAGACGACGAGGACTTTTCAGATTTTTTAAGTGACGATGAGAGTTTTTAGGCTATAATTATAAACGGTGTTTTTCGTTTACATTTTTTAGTATTCTTGGGTATTATATTATGCTTTTTTTTCATGCACATTATTCTGCATAGTTCTTAAACTAATTCCTAGTGTTTTCATTACGGTTTCCTGCATATTGGTTTGCGAATTTCCACTTTTCTTTCATTATCGAAATAGTTTATTAGACTAAATGTGATTGTATTTTTAGGTTTTAGTAGTAAAATTGTTAAAATAAATTGCACTGTTTATTATTGTCGTTTTTAATTAAAGGGTACAGTAGGTATATAATTAACGATTATATAATTTTTTTGTAACTATTTCAACCCCCCCGTGCATAATTTTTACAAAACTAATAATATTAGGTACATGTGGTTATCTTCGCGATAGCTAAAATAATGAAACTATTTTTCCTTCCTTCGGTATATTTGTAAATAATCTCACAACATTTTGATAGCCTCTGTGTTGTCTGATTTGACGCATATATGGACCCGCACGTTAAGACCAGATCTGACTATAGCATTAACTCCTATTTCCTATTGGCTAAATTATCGTGATATTATCACTACACGACGGTCTAGCAATTTTCGTTGTCTTACAATAGGAAAGCGCGTCGCTGTCACATATAGTATTAAACAGTTGTATAAAGAGTATATGAATTATTCTTATAAGAAATAGGCTTTTTCCTAAGTGCAATACTAATTTAGCTACCTATGTCTTATCGAGTAATGTAAGTAAATAGCCCTGTATATATAAGTTTATCAAATCAGTTTTTTATTAGTCAATTTAACTTATCAAATTATACATATTATTGTACAAAGTGCTTACGTGCACGGCAGTAATCAAGAATTTCCACAATGTAATATTTCGCATTCAAGATTGCATAATTTGCACGCACATCCTGTATGTGTACCAAGTGCATTATATTTATGTAATAAAGTTATATCGATTCGATACATTCCTTGGTGCACTTTCTATTCACAGACACGGTCTGTAAAGTAATGGGATGCGGTACCTTTTAAAATTATTATAACCAACCATAGCTAATTTTGATTTTCTATTAGATTATTGGGTTTTGTCAAAAAAGTCTCAGGCTTTTTGATTTATTTTCTTTATGGTTTCCTCATTTGTGAAACGTCGTAATCATAAGCGGGCATCCTAACCTTTGTAACATTTCCAATACTCTGAGGTTGTAATTTATTAAAGGCAACCTATCACCTATATGCTCACTTAGATCAGTTTAGAATAGAGTCAACTTTCGACAGTCGACACCCACATTTAATAGCTGATATTGGTTTCTTCCTAAAAGTTCTCAGTTCAGTAGTGGGCCGTCGCAAGCTCACGCGTCAGTTTTCAGAGACTAAATTTTCTTGGTGTTTATTTTTTAAGTTCAACTGGGAGTAGAATAAACCAGTTTATTAACACGCTTTTATTAGCTTCACCTGTATGTTTGTTTGTTTGTCCGTAACCGACTTCTTTGAACCCGATTTTGACCCACTTTAAACGGTCAGATTTAATTTAAATTTTGTAGACTTTTCAAGAATCGCTGACAATACAATAATTTGATACAAACCCGAACAAACCCGATTTTGACCCACTTTAAACGGTCAGATTTAATTTAAATTTCGCTGACAATACAATAATTTGATAAGTTTATCTTATTAGCCTGATCAGGATCGCCGAAATTAAATCATTTCCTTACAGATCCTCTGTATGAGATTGAGAGAGAGATAGAGCTCACCGTATGCGCATGCGTACTAGCGTACTATCTACCTACTTTCCGGCTCGAGCACTCGGCTTAATAGTGTTGGTACATTCTTTTGCTATCCGTTGGCCGAGCGGGTTTGTTCGGGTTTGTGGATCCAATGCTTTGAACATTTACAAAAAAAATGGATCCACTGCTTTAAATCTAGCCATTTCAAAAAGTCATTGTTAAATTAGTGACAGTATTCCATGTCTACTCCGGACCTCTCTATGACTATCTCTACTCAAACAAAAATTGTATTCTTAACAATAACTCAAACTAAAAAATGAAAAATAAATATAGTTTAAAAAAAATAAACAACACGCTTTAATAATTCATCAAATTAAAAAGCGGAAAATAAATATAGTTTAAAATAATTCTTGAAATTCTTAATATAGGCAGAAAATATCAAAATCAAAATAATAATGAACAATAAACATTAGTATTATTAAAAGAAAAAGAAAATATAGTGGCATATCGGACAAGTGTGTAACTATTTGTTATATTGGAATACACAGGGATCCAAGTTCAATGGATACCCTGGGGCGGGTAGACCACGACGGCCGTTTCGTCCTTGTTAGGACTCGACGGGCAGCCATAACCCAAGCAATTCCAAGAACGACGGAAAAATGTACTAAAAGCCTACTGTAGAATCAAGGCGGCCCTCAATACACCTTAGCGCCATCCCACGGAACCAACTCCAATATAAAAGATAGTTACCCTGGTATAATCGAAAGGTAGACAACTAAATAAACCACGAAGTGCAACCACAATCCAGTATAGGGAACGCTATTAGTATTATTGTGAAAAAGCGTGGGGCGCTTTGTGCTATATTTTTCGTATATCGTGCACATAAATTATTATATGGCAACGCAGCATTGAACGTGAAATATGCGCAGGCGCACCGCTTGCCGCTTGATTGGCTCGTAGCTACAATATTTAAACTGCGAAACTCTTGTTGTCAGGGATCTTCATAGCGTTTTACATTGGTAAGTTTAGGGCATGTCAAATGTATTTCTATGTTTTACCAATGAATAACGCCATACCTTTTATTCTATCGCACGTTGAGTTCGATGTTTCAATTGTAAATAAAATTACCGCTGTATTTTCGTAAGCCCTTATGCCAATAAACCATTTAGACCTCCGTACAAGTTTAAAATATGGCGAATGCAATGGTAAAAGAACTTAGCCCTGTCCTGTCTCTGTCGTTAACATATTAACGTAAAATAGGGTGCCATAAATAAATGGCAGGAAATTTTACTATACTCAATATTTCTGCCCTTCTGACTCATATCCAAGCGATCTGAAAAATGCCTGTTATCTATTATTAAACTTTTAACTCCCTTAGAGTTTTTCAACAGCTGCTTCTTTGCAGTTATATTTCAAAAGGAAAACTACTAATAATACTTGCTCGTGGCTAATATTGTATAACTTTCTTAAATAAAATGTAACAGTACCTAAATATTTTTCCTCGTAAGTTTATTGGTTTACCATTCTGATCAACAAGCCTTAATTCAATATTGTTTATTAAATTGGTATCAATTGACATATCAGTTTTCGATTATTTTAAATCCTGCTTAAACGGATGAAAATCAAGTGGACAAAGGGCGCCTCATCCAATGAAATGAGACGCCGACTTTGTGCATCTTGATTTTTTGATGGACTACTTGGATACAGCATGTACAAATAAAAGTTATTGGATTGGTCAACTTAGTCAGCTAAGCACATAATAAAAACAACATTATGTAGTCGATAGCTAGGTTACCTACTAAAAATTTAAGGGACAAACTAATAAAAAGCTTTGTAATAATAAGTTCATTGCATAATATGATAAAAAAAAACCATAAATTTAAAGCACTTACATTGTTCCTTTGGCTACAGTCATGTTAAGGTCACTAAGTACATGATTTGGATTTTTCTTTGAGCCATAATGCTTAAACGCGTGTCGTACACAAACGGCTTGCTGTCTTTTGCTCCATACCGTCGATTGCTGCGTCATCATCGGCGGCCTCTCCACGTTCACGCCCACCAAGTCCGGCCCTGGAACCGTAGGTTCCCCTCTCTCCCCCATAGCGTTCGTCTCACTGAAAAAAAAATATCTATCAATACCTATTATACTAAGGGTATAAAATATATATCAGAATTTATAACGAAAATAAGACAAAACAAAATTAGTGTGGTGCAGGGTGACCACCTCTCCGGTTTTCACCCGGAGTCTCCGGCTTTTTATACTTGACCTCCGGGCTCCGGTTTTTTAGTAACAGCTCCGGTTTTTAACAATTTTCGTATTTTTCCTACAAAATAACTTTAGTGAAGAAAATTTTTCTTTTTATATTCTCTTGTATTTAAGTAGGTTAGGTAACTTGCTTAACGTGATTTCAGAATTTATTTTATGTTTGTGTTAACTTTTGACTAAGAGTGTGTTGTTGTTATTTTTTTAATTTGGACCTAAAAACTTATTTTGGAATTTATCTAAATGTCTAAATGTGGCAATTATAATAATAATAATTAAACAAAATTTTTCTATACAATCAGGCAATAAATTATTTTTAATTTTATGTATAAAGATACATACTAAATAAAAAATTTAATTTCTGACATTCAACCGATCTAAATTTTTCAACATAAAATTAATTTTTGTATATTTGTCACAATTTAAAATAATCCGCATTGCCTTATTTTGTAAAATTTGTAATTTATCAAATATTTCCTCCCTAGCACAATATAAAATAAGAACAATAAGGAAAATGTGGTAATATATTAGTATTAAATACAGTTTTTTTAGAAAACAAATTTAAATTAGAACTGATTCTTTTAAAATAACCTACTTGAAAAAAAAATGTCTATGAAAAAATTCGAAATAAAATAAATAAGCAAGCAAGAAACGTAGGGGCGCCACAAGGTGTTAGATATGATACTAATCTGGATGGATTACGATCTAAACTATGGCGTTTCAACGAGAACGTGGAACTATACGGAGAACAACATACTATAATAAACAAGAGTTGTATTTCTATAAAAGGAATCCTAATCCATGGATCCGTGGAATCAGTAGGTATAGTATTTGCAGAATTATACCGTTGACTCTTACTGCCAAAAATAAACTACCTTTTAACCCTATTGTATACGCCTCAAGCTCTTTAAAGGGGATTAAATGGGATCAGGGTCGGCTTGAAAATGTACCTACACCACATGATTTATTTTTATAATTTAAAATAAATAGATAGGTATAATAAATGTAAAATAATGATAACAATTAATGATAATTGAAAATAATATAATTTAAAAGTATAACTATTAGGATAACAAGTACAATAAAAATTAATTAAATTCTAAAAAACTATTCATAATGTATTCAAAATTTACCTCTGTATCACTATCACTGTCTTCATCTAAGCCTAAACTTATAATTAAGGGTTGAACATTTGTAATCATACAATTGTAAGAATTTTCCACCTTAAGTACATGCTGTACACAGTTTTTCCAGCTGTCTGCAGAAATTTTTCTTACTTCGTTTTTAATTAATTCTACTACAGATGCATTTGATGTAGGAGAAATATTATTTCTCCTAATATTGGATTTTAATTGGTGCCATAGTAGCTTAATACGATTGAATATATTATAATAGTATGGAGGAAGACGCAACACTGTATGTCCATTTTCTGCTGCAAGTTTGTCACACTCGTATTCCTTATTTATTTTAAAAGCTTTTAATACTTCTAGCAGTTCTCGTTTTTTGTAAGTTTCTTCAAAATATAAATCATTTTCAATCATAAAATTTTGAATTTCTGCTTTTGTATTATTAGAATTGTAGTAGAATTTGAATTTAAATTTTTGCTTGCCGATTATGATAACTAGCATTGTCCATTATAATGACGCTATTTTCAGGTATATTTTTAAGGAGTTTATGTTTAAACCAATCTTCAAAAAGTTGTGCGTCGGTATCTTGTTGGCAATCTAAAGAAGAATCTGCTATGTTTTTAGCTGAAAGCAACAGACAATTTGGAACAAACCCGTTCTCTGAAACAGCATTTAATATTGTGATTCTTTTGCCTTTATTTAATGGTGCCTTGGTTTGACTAAAGACTAAAATTATTAAAAATCAGTTTATGTTTATACAAATATACATATATGAATCAGGCATAGGTATAAATTGAATTTGTACCTGGTCCGGCTCTGTTTGAAAAGGTTTTAAAATTTAGGATTTCATTATTTATTTTATGGTCAAAGGGATAATGAGGGTTTATTGCAGTCAAAAGATCAACGGTATACTTCTACAAATACTATACCCAACTTTTCAGTCAAGAAAGTGGAGGCATAATCATACAAATCAATCTGAAACATGAGACGCCAAATATTCTATTAGATTCACTGACGTCAAAGTTAAAGTAAAACCTACCTGTTATATTGCATTATGGCTATGTTATTAGGATAAATAGTTTGAATAGTCACAAGACGAAGCATTAAAAAAAATTAATTTTATAAAAGTTTAAAAGTAACGAGTGTTAATATCCCGAACGCTGATAAAGAACTGCGAGATTTTCCGTCTTTTGATAAAGAGTCGGTAGGTAATCAATACATTGATCCTTTTTCCTTATTATTCTTATTAATAAAATATCAGAATTATTGGAATAGGAACGTTGACTCTATATTTACTACTGCATTCTTACTTATAACCATTGATATAGTAGTTTTGATTAATCTCTATTCTCTATATACTTATATAAAACTGAATGTAACTTCTTTTGTACGGAAAAGAAACCCTGCCTTAGGATGAGGAAGGAGGTTCAAATTTTCCTCATATTATCTAGTTAATGCTACCAACGTCAACAAAAGCTTTTAAAATCTAGAATAAAATTATCTTGTTGTAAATGCTCTTGGAATATTATTATTATAAATGATAATAACAATTTTCACTATTTTTAGTTTTAGTAGGTAGTATAGAAAGCAAATCCTTAAGAACCTACCATTGCTTTTACTCAAGACATGCATTTATACCATTTACTAGAAATCCTCTAAACCTTTCGAATTTATTTCAAGATATATTTGTTTAGAAATAATAAAGTATTTTTGTACATTTGACTTCTATATTACAAGATATTATATATTTCAAAAATAGTTGCAGGCATTCGGCTGTCACTAAATATCACCACTATCACCAGTAAAAACCATAGACATTTACCTTTGGATACGTACAACTTATCTCGTGCGCATAGGCGTAGTTAGGAGGGTACTTGGGGGTGCTAAGCACCCCCGAAATCTAAATTAGCACCCCCAAAAAAAATTTACAATATATAGGCTAATTTTAGAACTAACCTATTTTTATAATATAGGTACATTATATGTAATGAATTTTTCATATTAATATTTCAAGCATTCGAATTCTGGTACAAATTCAAGTATATTTAGGTAGTTGCGGAATCTGTTCAAAATTTCTCTCCGTGTACCGTGTAGTTCACGCCCAATTTACTTGTCAGGGCGGGTCTATGATCATAAAAATCTCGTAAAATACGAGAGCGGCATAATAGCTTGTCATATGTCATGTTCTGCAATTCTGCATTAATTTGATAATTTAAATTTAACCAGTAGTAGTCGTTCAAATTCGCGGAAATTTTTAGCCGGTATTTTGACTATTTTTTTTGTTTATTAAGATTTAATATGGTTTTATTGAATTCAGTTATAGTTTAAAGTTAAATAAACACGAAAAAACAATGAGTGCGTCGTCGGATATAAAATACACCGTGGAATTTTTGAAAAAATATTTTAGCAACTTACCGTTGGAGGAGAAAGTGATTGTCAAGAACATTGAAAGACCTAAACCTGCTATTAACATCACATTAAAATATTTACTAAAAATTATTGACCAAATTTGGGCGTGGTCTTAAAAAGATTTTCGCCTGCGGCGGGCTTTTTGTGCACCCCCACGTTGACATGTCACGAGCCGCCACTGGACTTAAGCACCCCCAGTGTTGACCGTCTAACTACGCCTATGCTCGTGCGTCAACAAAAGTTAAGTTTTAAGTTTTATGGGTGAAAAAATACGTACGACAACAAGGCTCACCGGTCAGATGCATTGGGCATGTGCACAAACCTCTTTTTATCGGCCTGTCCTTTTTTAGCGACATGCTCAAAATACACTCCAGAAACGGCTCGGCCGCCATTTTTATTGTGTTTTAAGATTGCTCTGTGGATTCCTTGTTGTTTATTGTGGGGATTTAATATTTCCGGATTTCTAGTTTTTGTGTAGTTTAATGAATTATATAATATATAATAATAATAATAATAAGGTTTTTTATTTAGCACCTGGCTAGTAAATACAACTAAGTATATACAACTATATAATACTACTGTTAGTTACAATCTTATTTGCTCTGTAAATATTTCGAAACATTTTTACTAAAGGTGACCAGACTATTTTCACTCTTTAATGCACCCGGTAGGGCATTATAGAGACAAACACCCTCATAGAACAACGATTTTTGTAAACTTGCTGACTTTACATACTGAATATTGTAGTTATGTCTTGATCGAATGTTATATTCAAAAAAGTTGGATCTTTTTTCAAGAAAATCCTTCAAATAGGCAGGAAGTTGACCATGTTCAATTTTATATATTAAAATAATGTTTGCCTTTTTAATGCCCTGTTCAACAGACAACCAATTTAAGGTGCCCAGCATTGCTTTAATTGGGGTATATTTATTACAATTAAGAATTAAACGCATTACTTTATTTTGTTGTACTTGTAACCTGTAGGGGAGGGGTGGGCAAGTTGACATACCTAAGGTTTAAACAAAAATATCTTAGAAAAAACCAAGACTTATTTTTAATAAATGTAAGCAAAATAAAACAGTTGTTATATGTCTTTAACCTACATATATAACGAAACGAAATATAAACTCCTTGTACAAACAATACCACTTTAACAAAAATAATACAAAAATCCATCTTGCCCTACCCTATAGGGCAAGTTGACATACGAAAATAAGTAGGTATAAATATAAAATATAAGTTAATATAAATCACAAATAAATTGTTTTGATTTTTTGGATAGGCCGGCACACTCAGCGTGAGCCCATTGGCGACACCTCTAGTCTAAAATCTTTTCAGTGCGGGCAAGATGACATACTCGGTATGAAGGTATGCCATCCTGCCCGACAATGAACGTAAAATTTAAAAAATTAAAAAATGGGTTTTAAAATAAAATCTAAAAAAGATTGATCGCGAAATGAATAGTTGAAAACTAAATTTATTAAACAAAATTAAAAAATATAAGAAAAACAGTCAAGTAATTTTTTTATAATCTTTATCATAGTATACTTACATTAAAACGAAATCGTAAATTACTTAAAATCGTTAATATTTCTAACACCGCGAAAAACTTCCACCCACAAACACCTCTAAGTGGACACTGCCAACGAGCGAACTTGTTTAAGCATGCTAAATGCTCGGATGACGGTGGAGTTTCCATGGAAGGGCTACTGTGTCATCTTGCCCACCTATGTCAACTTGCCCATCTCTCCCCTATATATTTTCTTGAGTACATGATATTAGTAATGAAGAACAGTAATTAAAGTGTGGTTGAATAATTGTATTATAAACTAGTGTTTTGGCCCATTGAGACAGACAGTTTGAGACGCGACAAAAAAATCCAATTTTCTTACCTAGTTTTTTACAAAGATAGTCTATGTGATTTGAAAACGTTAGCTGAGGATCTAAAAAAATACCTAGATATTTTATTTCTGACACAAAGTTAATTACACTGTTATTAATTTTAACTGTTAATTCTAAGTCTAAATATTTTTTACAATTCGCTTTTGAACCTATTACCATGCATTTTGTTTTTAAAGCATTTAATTTCAATTTATTTTGACAAAGCCAATCATATAATATTTCAAGTTCCGCATTTAAAATATTAGTTATTTCTTCAAAATTGGTACCTGCTACACATATAAGGGTGTCATCTGCAAACAAATTAACAAATGACTTTTTTAAAACTTTGGCAATATCATTCACATAAATTACAAACAAGAGAGGACCCAAAACACTTCCTTGGGGTACACCCCACCTACTTTCCCTATCATGTGAAAATTTGTTATCCACTTTTGTTTTTTGGTACCTATTGGCTAAGTAATCATTGATCCAGTCCAACGCACTACCATTTATACCATATAAGGATAATTTTTTTATGAGAATCGCACGATCAATAGTTTCGAATGCCCGTTGTAAGTCTACAAAAACACTAAGTACGACCTTATCATTATTTATGAAGTTTCTCCATTTTGCACATACATATTGTAATGCCGATTCACAGGACAGGGTTAGTATGGAGTAGTGTTGTATCTTGATATACTTTATTTTATTATGATCAATTTAAAAACATCAAACTACGCCTAGGCTACACAAACAAGGTATGAAAATAAAGTATAAATTGTAGAGAATATTGGGAACAAAATGCCTCGCATTGAGATGATACAATTTATTTCTTAACAAAATTGCTGTATTAAAAGTAGTTCATTATTTAACAGGACTGTGCTACTAATAGAACTGATTACTACCAATAAAAACACTGTTCTAGTAAATCTGGAATTGATGTAACACTAAAGCGGGTTTGATACCCTAGCAATTTATCTAATATGGGTTAATAAAAGATTAGCTATCAATACAAACTATGTCTTAGCAAACCTATTGTATTAGTATTAGATCAAGATCATTTTTCTCAGTGTAGCTATTTGATTTATTGGACAAGAATGTTTAACTTTCTCCTATAGTTAGTTGTTGGTACTTAACTTAACTTAAATTATATGGGTACAATTATATTTATTTTATTGTTATTATAATATTCTAGGTATTTAAAGACCGTGTTTAAAAACTGTAACTGGTAATTATTATTATTTGTACCTAATGTGCTTGAATTGTAGGTATAATATCTTAAATTTGACCGAATTTAATAAACAAATTAAAGATAAATGGGTTCATATTTTATTTAGAAAATTTGAGATTATAAATATTTTGTGTTTATTTTATAAATAGTTTCAAAAAATAAATATACCTAGGTACCGAGTTATTTGTATGCAAATAATGTTTTTTTTCCCATAGATAATTCCTAAAATTAATTATACAGGGTGTGTCAACAAGGTGTTCGCCTTCGATAGCGCCTAAACTATAAGAGATTTATAAAAAAGTGTTATATAAAAGTTGTAGGATTTATAATGGAGCATAACGTCAAAATATTTTATGATATACAGGATGGCTCAAAACATTGGAACTATATAAAAAAAAATTTAAACGAAACACCCTATATATTTTTTCTCTTTCTGATTCGGCTAGAAAGAACAGTAATATTTATTTTTTTTGAATTTGATTGCGACGTATTTAATTATTTTCTCGTAAAATTATGGTACCTAGTTATTAAAACAATCATACCGTGCGAGCAAAAAAACGTAATGCTTAGCCGTAGAGCTTAATACCTGTTGGGTGTCAGTAACTACCTAAATTAACAATCAATCAGTTATTCAGTCATCTTTGACGGTCGTTAGAAGTAATTTGATTCATCGCTAATTTTTCCAATTTCTTGAACAATTCACGCAATGGGCCTTACGGAACAGCACAAAACATTCATGGTTGAAGCGTATTATCGAAACGGGGTTAGAGCAAATGGTGAGTGGCAATACAAAATACAATCCGGGTTTGTGCATGGACGATTTTCACGAACATTTTCCTAACGTTGCTTTTATTGCTGGGGATTTTGATCATTGCCTGTAAAGAACCGTGGTTGTGTTTAGGGAAACAGGTTCTATGCAACACAAAAAAGGAGCAGGAAGACCATCTGTAAGAACAGAAGAACTTGTTTCAAACGTTCGTCAAATAATGCAAAATACGCCAACAAATTGTATAAGACGCCTGTCCCAAGAAGTGGGAAGATCTTATGGGACATGCAGAACTATTCTTAAGAAGCAGCTAAATTTATTTCCTTATAAAGTGCAAGTATTCCAAGAAATACAAGCCGCAGATTTTGAAAGACGCAGGAATTACTCTCAATGGTTTACCCAAAATTTATTGGAAAGAAATGATTTATTAGACCTGACATTTTTTTCGGATGAAGCCTGGTTCCACCTCTCCGGTTATGTGAATTCTCCGAATACACGCATGCGGAGTAGTGAAAATCCCCATTTTTTTGTACCGTCAAAAAATTGGTGTTTGGTTAGCTGTTTCCCGAAGAAGAATTGTTGGTCCTATTTTTTTCCAACAGGACGGTGCAACCGCCCATACAGCCGCCGAAACAATTAACTACTTACGCAATTTTTTCGACGACAGATTGATCAGTTTTCGATCAGACATTGAATTCCCACCTACATCGCCTTGTTTGAAAAACGGTTATGGATTACTTCGTTTTTCTTCATTTAAAGAACACTATTTTTAGAAGTTGCAAATTTAGAACAATTACAAGAAAGGATTATCCGAGGGATTATCCAAGAATGTGGTAACATTTCTACAGAGATGCTGGTCAACACTTTCGAAAATATGAAGAGACGTGTGAATTTATGCTTGGAGCATGGCGGTTGGCAATTTCAGCAATTTATGTAATTATTTTTCTTTTTCTTTCTCTATATTCTTGATTTGTTAATTTTGTAAACAACAAAAATAAATTTGTATTTGTCCACTTATTTTATTACTCATTAGTTTGGCATATCATGTCATAATATGAATTTGACAAAATTTTAACCTAGATATGGTTAGATATATCGTCCCCATATCATTGTGATCTAAACCAAGCCCTACGTTTTTTAATCCAAGCCCTTTTTGATGAAAATAATTTTTGCTCGCACGGTACTCAGCGAGTAGTCTAAAGGTTTATACACCTATGGCGCGGAAACCGCAGGAACTTGGGGAGTTTAGTCGGTAGGCAGCCGCATCAGGGTTGAATCCGACACTACTCTGCCGCACAGGGTGGCAGTCTTTAGAAGACTCTCCTCGAAAAAAAATGCTTCTTTAGTATTCATTTGAGGACGACTGGAGATACATAACAGTTGAAATGTTGTGTGATTTAATACAAATAAAGACAATGTAAGTCCAAAACTATTCTGTCATTCTAGTATACCGTACTTATAGATCACTCCATGGGTATCCTATATCACTGTATTTGTCGGAAATATCTAATATTTTTAAAATTACCGAGAGCTTTTAAAAAATTCAGGAACTTTTGAGGAAGTAATAAAACGTGATAGACATTTTAATATCATCATGAAGGTTCCTTTACTTACTGCGATAAAACGTTTATGCTGTTATTGTACCAACGCGCACTTAAAACTTTTATGTAATATTTATTTAACTTATTCAATAATCACTACATCAATTCTATAGAGCGTTTTTCATTGACTACAACTACATGTTATCCATAAATAATAAAGTGCTTTAATTTGGCATGTTACGCAGGCAAAGAGGTCAAGGACAGAAATAACATTTTTGTCCCCGTTTAAAAAATTCTTGAGTTAGACACAGATTAATTACCAGCAGCGGATGAACTGGTTCGAATTTATGGTACAGTGCTCGCGAAAGACAAAATAAATAACAAAAATACCATTTTTATTAGACCTGTCTAGTCTACACAGTATATTATAAACGCGCGGCATAATAACAGGGACTCTCGGGGAAAACTCCGCAGTAAAATAATTTTGCTAATATATGCAGCTTGCTCTCCCCCTCTAGCTACGCCCGTGATGTATCGTTTCAATTATATTTGTTCCTTGCCTAAATCATTACTGAAAAAAACATAATGCATAAATTCTTGTTTCTGCTCATGACCCAGAAAATATGATGGCTGTTCTGACCTCTGTCTTTGATATTATTACGTATGAAAAGTCAAGGTAAAATTGGACGTAGTTATGCAGAAACCTACCAACCCCCACAACACGTTTAAGTTTGAACCAAGCTCACATACAATATACCTAAATGTCAAATATTGTAAATTGTATAAACCTACCAACTAAACATAATATTTAATAACCGTTATTGTATTAACCAACCCATTTTCCTAACTTTCTTTTATGCTGGTTGCTTTCTACGTTAATAGCAAAGAATTACAAGGAGACGATCAATCAATCAATCAATCAAAAAATATATTTATTTCTTTTTAATACAAGTAACAATAATTTTTTTATAATCTAATACCTACAGGAAATATTAAGTTCCATCTCGAATTCCGAATTTTGTTGTAACCACAATGAATTCAGCAAAAAAAAAAGGAAGAAAAACAGAGATAAAACTTGAATATCTATTTTGTTCACATTGAATCATATAAGGAAGATTTATTACCTCTAGGAAGAACAGGTTGTGCCTATTTTGGATAAACTTAAAATTAAGCTAGAACACGATGAAACAAACAAAAATATTATTTTTTACAGAAATATAGATCAGAAAACAGGTCTATATTTTACCTGGATGAAACATGGTTTGACACACATGACACAGTGTCCAAAGGATGGGTCGATTCTAGCTCAAAGTGTCAGACGCAAAACACCTTCAAATAAAGGAAAAATATTTACTATAATTACAATAATTCACGCTCTGGATCGAACAAACTACTGGGGCACCAAGTAAAATAAAAAGTGAGAGCAAAAATGTTTCCCCTACTATAAGTGCGAATATCATAAAGTTAATTAAAGCTGTAAAACTGTTATTAACAAACCCGAAAGCTGGAAAAATTCAGTAAAGCATATTTTAAAAGTCGACGATTCGTATATTTCTATAGAAACTAACATACAACACATTGTTATTAACCTATATTACGACTCTGACAATGAAAAAGAACTTGGTTTATATTAAACATATTTTTTAGTCCGTCACTGATTTATTCTCCTAAAATACCTGTTAGCCCGTCGTAAACAATAAATTTTGACTAGAAATTTGCATTTTATTAATTCATGTCACCAGGAAAGAGGTTATACTTTTAACAAAATTTGTTGTAATTATATAAATTGTACAACTTACCCGGCCGGTTATTCTAATAGAATGAGTTTACATCGTCACGAACCCATACATATTTTAATTTTGTCAAGTTAAATGATTTAATAAATATTATTAACGCCAACAATAAATTAAGGAAAATGACTTTGTTAATTCTCGAAATTATCTAATCAGTCAGTACAAGGATTTTATGGTAATGGGAAGATGCAATTTTAAAAGTTAAAAAAAAGTACGTTACAATACCTATTTGTTTTTATTAGGCAACTTTTTTAAACCCACATATTTTTTACTTTTATTTGCTCTCGCTGAGCGTAAAAGTAACCAAAATACTCGCTTAGTTACCATGGAATCCATAACAAAGAAACGTCTAGTATATCTGCGACTTTTGACACAAAAATAGGCTTTGATGGTATTTGACAGATGTCGACATTAATAGTTATTGTTGTATTAAGTGTGAGAAATGAAAAATTCACTCGAATGTGTCATTAAAACACGAATTTCACAAACGAAATAATACAAACAAAATTTTTTTTTAAACCGACCAGAAAATATACACTTTCTGGACAATTTTTTGTCTAGAAAATAACGTTTTGTCGATCAAGACCGGAAAATTGACGTTAGAGACCGGAAAAGATTTTTTCCGGTCCCTGTTTTTTGTTTTTCCAATCGCTTTTTGATAATACTGCAAGCTACCTTGATTTCGTTACTATGACAACAACATTTCAATGTACTGTCGAGTGACAGTTTGTTGACTTTTAGTTTGTTGTTTATGTCAAACTTGTTTCGCGAGTGCGCAAATTTAACAATATGAATTCAGATTTTTAATTATCCGACACGGAAAATGAGATTTTAGAAGAAATTTTGGAAGCAGCAAAGAAAGCGACTTACGATATATTGCCAGTAAAATCAAAAGCCCGTTACGAAAAGTCATACGACGCATTTAAAAATAATATAAAATAAAATAATTTAATGTAAGTATATCGAAGTGTCGGTCTTAAAAAAAATATTGTACGTCACGCAGCCGAAAATTGGTGTTGTGCAGGTCTCTCCAAGCTTCCAGGACTCGCCTACGGCTCGCCCTGAAAATGCTTTTGTCTCGACCTGGAAAACACTACTTTCCGCTCTTGTAACGTAAATTATACTATTGTACAACTGTAAGTATGAATTAATCGGCTAAAATTTTATATTATAAATAAATACTCCCTATATAATTTTACAGCATCAAGATAACCTCTGCCTATAGAAACGGCTTGTTGCTTGTTGTACTGTCATACGTTTATAATAGTTTGTTGGTATTTTCTTCAATTTTAAGTTATTTTCAATAGGATGGATGTTGATTATGGTAGTGGCAGCGATACTCCATCGGATATAGCCGATATAGCAAATTCGGCAATATCTAACATAACATGTTACCGGCCAAATTTAAAGTAGTGTATGAGAAAACATATATGACCAATTCCGTGCATGGTGCGGCAAGAAAAATTTATGAAAGGTGTCTGAAAAAGTACTTATATGCTATTTTGAGGAGAAATCAAAAACTGTAAAACCTCCTACGTTATGAAGTGTCTAGTCAATGTTGAAAAGTACATTGAGTGTTAAAGAAAATATAGACATAAGGAAGTTTTCAGAATTGGTACCGTTTATTAAGAACAAAAACGTCGGATACCGCGGAAAGAAATCTAAAGTTTTATCGAGGGAAGATATCAATAAATTCATTCAAGAAGCTGATAATGAAACAAATTTACTTTAAAAGGTATCGATGATCATAATTTTGTATTAGGGTTTTCAGTAATTGCAATATTTTTCAATTGTATGTTGGATTAATTTTGGGAATCAGCGGTGCTTGTCGCCGTTAACTTTAAAAAGTTAACTTGGAACTTTCCTAAAATGAAGCATCTTTTCAAAATAAATTAATTAGATTTAAATGCATCAAGTAGCCTGTGACCAGCAAAACTGATAAAACAAAATCATGCCTTGAAAAAAATTGACATGCCGACAGCTTCTGCCAAAGTAAATTAGTTTGTTGTTTGAAAAGCATGGAAAATAATAGTTTTACAAGGAGTGAAAAAGTTGATATGTTATTAGTGTTGCACGACTTTACGCACACTTTTTAAAGTTTTTTAATGGCAGCTTTTCTAAAACCTAATAGTGGGTGGTATCAAAATAATCGTAATAAAATCCTCTTTTTTCTTAACCCGACGAGACACCATGCTGCCGTTTAAAAAAATGAGTTATACAACTTTAAAGAGTATATTGTATCCAGCACATAGCATTGAACCAAAAATAGTAAAATCGTATTTTTCCCAAGGTTAAAAACTGAAATAAGTGATTTTAAGGTAGGTATTCACAGCCCTCTAGATAAAACAATAAAATTGGAAAAAAATATTTTCTTGGTGACAAAAAGTAACAAGTGATACATTGTTATATTTAGAATGTTATATGGAGTCAAAAAAAGGAAAAATTTACCAGGTGTCCCATTTAAAAATCGAAAGTTTATATCACTTCCGGTTAAACCGGAAGTTTCATAATGTTGAGTGAGCTGTCAAAAAATGCAGTTTTATGTCATATATAAATCCCCCAAATTTTATTCCATTATCTTGAAAAACAAAAAAGTTAGAGGGGCGAACCACCTTCCGTGGGACACCCGGTATATCAGATGTTTGTCTATTCAGTGGCGGATTCAGAAAAAAATTACAGGGGGGGCACTTACTTGTTATCTTGGGGTGCACGAAAAGCCCGCTGCGGACAAAACGCGCCGCAGGCGAAAAATTTTTAAGACCACGCCCAAATTTGGTCAATAATTTTTAGTAAATATTTTTAAAATGTATGATTACCTACTTATTTTATTGAAAATGAAATAAGATAAAAAAAATTAAAAAAGGCCAATTTATTTTTCATTAGCGGGTACATTGTTTAAAAGTAAAGTTCAATCTTCTGGTTTTATTTCCAGCAAACTTATCAATAACAATAAAGTCCCTAGATCTACACTTTGTGATCTGTGTCAAGTTAATTTCGGGGTTAGGTCTTCCCTCAATTTTAATTTAAATTTTTTGCTCAATACTTAATGAACTAAAATTGTTTCTCAAATATTCCACATTCATAGCCGTTTTGGCATGTTTATTTTTATTAAAATAAGTCCTTACTACCCCAAAATAATACACTTTCTTTGTAAACAAAACCACAAATTACAGTTTTCTGTAACAAAACACAAATTCTAAAATCCTAAAATGTATGCTTTTTATAAATAAATAAATAAATAAATAATGCCTTTATATTACAAGAGAAAAAAAAATATTACAGATTATTTTACCTACAGAAACTTAACTCTATTTGTTGAGGTAGCATGGCGCAGTCTAGCTTTAGTAGCTACTCTACTGAACCATACCACAACAAGCAAACCTAATAAAATAAGTTTTTTAAATAACATCCAATGAAAAATTTATAAAGAAGCATAACAGTAATAATTTTAAAAAAATGTAAATTAGTATTATTTAAATAAAAGAACTATAATAATTGACAGCCTGTCAACAAGCAATGGGAAAATTAAAACTCGAAAATTCAACATATTGTATCGTATTAACGTAAAATAGGGTAAACCATTTCCCAAAGGATATATATATATATTTTTATAAAGTGAGACAAAAAAAAACTTTAAAAAAGAAATAGTTAAGTTTGTAAAGCTAAAAGATGTTTTTTATAATTTATTTTAAATAGTTGAACACTCAAACCAATCAAGTTATTAGGTAAGGAGTTATAAGCTCTCACCGCATTATAGGTAAACGACCTCTGAAATAAGGCACTCTGATGGTGAGGTTGCGTTAATCTACCTCTATGGCGAATGTTGACGGAATGTACATTACAGCGGGGGACTAGGCGTTCGCGGACAGAGACCATAGACAATTTACCTTTAGATAAACAAACAATAATCACGAATGTGGCAGTTTTATGGCCTCGCGCATGTAAACAAAACTGGGAACTATTAGACATGCGCACTGCAACATTATCGTTTGACGAATGGGAAAATAGACAGGTCCGGGCTTTAAAATTTAAATTCTTGCTCATATGCCACCATAGAGGGTTTATTTTACCACTATTTGGGCATAATACAATTATACAACGGCTGCAACTAGTACTAGTTATTGTTTATATTACAATCCGAGTCACTAAAAGCACAAACACAATTCACTAACTAAACTACACAAAAACCAGAAATCCATAAATATTAAACACCAGTCCTACAATCCACGATAGCCGATCCGATAGATGAAAACTTTAGAAAACTACAAGGAATCCGCAGAGAAGAGAAATCTTAAAACACAACAACAAAAATGGCGGCCGACCCGGTTCTGGAGAATATTCTTGAGCGCGTCGATTATTGTCGATAAAGTAGGACGGCCGATAACACGAGGTTTGTGCGCATGCACGAAGGTTCCCCGAATGAAGACAGCTGACCGACGAGTCATGCGCTCGGACGCATTTTTTCACCCATAAAACGTAACTTTTGTTTGCGCAGGAGATAAGCTGTAGGTATCTAAAGGTAAATTGTCTATGACAGAGACAGGAGAATTCGGCTCATTCAAGATTTTGTAAATAAAAGTGCAAAAATGTAGAAGCCTACGGGAGTCCATCTTTAACCAATTTAATTCCAAAAAAGTGTGCGAGATGTGATCATATTTTTTAAGACCAAAGATGAATCGAGCACAAGCATTCTGTACCTTTTGAATACGAGACTTACTTACGTTATCTAAACAGTGACCGTAAACGAAATCGCAATAATTAAAATTTGAAAGCACTAGTGATTCGCAAAGTGTCTTTTTTAATTTAAAATTTAAAATATGTCTATTGTTGTAGAGTATTTTTAGGGCCATGTAAGACTTTTGATATATTTTTTTTAAATGATCACGAAATCTTAATTCGTTATCCAAAACTACTCCTAAGTTTTTTGCAGATTCAACTACTGCCAGCTTTATACCATTTAATACTATATTTATATTAGTCTTAAGATAATCAACTTTTTTCTTATTACCAAACAACATAAGATATGATTTTGATGGGTTCAATTTTAAATTATGAGCAGAAGCAAGGCGAGTTAGAGTTAGTAAGTCTTCATTAATAAGTGATTCAGCGTAAATATATTCTTCAAAATCAAAACAAAAATAGATCTGTGTATCATCAGCATACGCCTGGACTTTACAGTGTTTCAACGATTTAAGAATATCGGAAGTGTAGATAAGAAAAAGTAATGGGCCCAATATAGAGCCCTGTGGAACGCCTGATAATATTCTAACCTGTTCCGAGTACTTACTATCAGAAAATATTTTTTGGTAACGATTAAAAATATATGATTCAATTGTTAAACAAGATTCATTTTGGAAGCCATAGTATTTTAATTTTGACACTAGAAGTTGATGATTAATGGTATCGAATGCCTTCGAGAAGTCCAATAATATTAGTGCACTGTTTAGTTTTTTATCAGTAGCACGAACTACGTCATCGATTACATTAGTTAGAGCTACAGAAGTACTAAAATTTTTTCTAAATCCACACTGGGTATCAGGGATTATTGCATTTCTTATACAAAAATCATACATTTGATGATACAATATTTTCTCGTAAATCTTAGAGAGGGCAGGCAAGATACTAATAATTCTAAGGTCATTAAAGCTTGCAGGATCAGAAACCTTTGGCAGCGGTTTACCGATCGATATCTTCCACAGATCAGGAAAATAGCTCTTTTCTATGCAACAATTTATAACATGAGTAATATATTTATCAATAAATGGACTGCAATATTTCAACATTAAAGGTGACACCGCATCAACCCCCGTTGCGTTAGTCTGAATACTATTTAAAATGTTATGTATATCTGATATTTCCGCTAAATTAAAATTAAATTTGTCGACATTGTCATTGTATAAGTTATCATTGTAAAAGTTAACTTTATTACTGCAATCCGATACATTTTGCAAAAATGCCCCAAAAAAATTATTGATATTATTAGGATCAGCCAAGTTATTGGGAATACAATAATTTTTACTTGAAGTAATATTAAAATTCTTTAACGCTGTCCAAGTTTTACGTGTGTTTCCCCCCTGCAAACACAATGAATCCAAATACTCTATTTTTGCTCTTCTAACCATTGTTAATGTTAGATTTCTTAACTATTATTATCTAACGTGCTTTTACGCCATCTTTTCGTTGATTATCAAACCACGTTGAAAACCTGATTTTTTAATATCCATTTCTAAATGCTGTAACGTTTTGGCATCAAAAAAATATTTGGTTGTTACAGTACAATGCTTTGTCACTGTGTTTGAAATTTTGGGTATTGCGCTTAGGTTGGTTCGTGCGAAATTATTATGACAGGGGGGGGGCACGTGCCCCTGTGCCCCCCCTTTAAATCCGCCACTGTGTCTATTATTATTAAAATTTTCAAACAACAAACCCGAACAAACCCAACGCCGATCTTTTTACCTACCCCAGAATCTTACTATAGGGCCTCGCCGGTACCCAGAACGTGTAGCAGAGTCACCACTTTCTCTAGCAACCAGCGCAGATTAAGTCTTCCGCAACGTTGATCAGGGCTAGATCCTTCCTCAGCTTGCAGCGTCCTGTCAGTATCCCAATTAAGGGGTACAGGACACATCGTATACTGTCTAGCCCTGTTTGGTAATGTTTTAAATTTCTAAACTTTAGAAGTGATTTAAACTTCCCGTTTCTCTAAACCTTCCTTCAAAAAAATAAAAAAAAACTACCCACTTTGCCGGATTTGGTCGGAGGGCGTCTCGGAGGTGTGAGGTCCACCTTGACGGCTTTTTTCAGTCAGCGGCACAAAGCTTAACTAATAATTTGGGGTTAGTTTTGCTTGTCAAATCATGATCAGACGTTGACATCCCTTTGTTTATTGGGCATGTGCACGTGACGTCATTAGTCAAATTTGACAGACGCCCTGAGGAAAAGCAAAACCTGTTTTTACCGTTAGTTTACTGGTATTTTTGATGTTTGGATGTTCTTTAGTGTTTTTTTGGTAGTTTTTCTGTGCGTATAATTATTGTAGCCAGTACCTATAGGTATCATATTTTTGGATTTTGTTTTATAAAGAATATTCGCTTTGGTTTTAAGTTGCCACATTACTTATAAGGTTGTACAAAGTATTTTAACCTACAACATGGACAAAAGCAACGCTATAATAAATTTTATTAATGTAAATATTAATATGTTTTTCCTCAGGGCGACTGTCATTAGTGTCAACTGTCAGGTTGTGCACATGCCCTATGTGATGTGTTTTATGATAAAGCGTTGACATTTGTGTATTCTTAGGTTAGGTTAGTTTAGTTTGTCAAATCATGACAAGATGTCAAAATATCAATGTTATTTTGATATGCTTCTCAAATATACAGTTGGTTTGTATGTTTACTAGCCTGTGACCTACGTTGTCCATAGGGTAAATGTAAAAATCCTGCATGGCCTTATACTTTCCGCGGAAAACTCAATTTTAACTAAATTTATAAGTAGGGGAGAGTGGGGAATGTTAAACCCAGGGAACGGGAGCATTGCCTTTAGGGGGTTCAAGTTTTCGGAGATTTAATAATGTATTTTCTGAAAGCTCTGTAATAGTTGATAGGAGTATTCAGTATATGAATCCCAATAAAAGGTAACGTATGGTGTAATTTAAAAAAAAAATCTTCAATTGTGATACCTAATTACCGTTTTATCTTGGCACGTAATGACGTCACTTACATGCTCATATCCGATCTTTCCATACCCAATATCCGATAAACTAGTTTAATGAAAAAAGTCCACATTTAGTTCTGACACTCTTTAAAAAAAAATAACGAACCTAACTCTACATCTATGCAAACAAGACTAGTGCGTATGTTCATTAAATTGTTTCAAATTAAAAACGAATAATTGATGAAATAATTATCTTACAAGAAATTGTAATTAATTTTCAATGTATACCTGTTTGTTCATGGCGATAATCGATGTAGAAAATGGATCAAATGAGCGACTACTTTGGACTAATTACAGTATTTATTGACAATGCTGGGTTTTTATATTCGTTAAACTTTGATATGTGTAAGAGTGTAAGCTTAAGTTATAGCTACATGGTTCCAATGTATAAATTGAACCCGGTTATCAAGTAATACAACTAACTAAATTGTCTTAAAAAACATTAGTAATTAGTAATCTTCCTATAATAACTTCCAAACAAAATAAACTGGTTTAATAATGACCTTAAAATAATGAGAAATAGAGTAAGCGCGGCAAAAACTATTTATGATTCCTCTTAAAACGATGTACATTTAGCGGTATATAGAACGTTGAACAGGGAATATAAAAAATGTGTGTAGGAAGTAAAAATAATAACTACTTGTTATGTTTCACAAATTTAATCAGTTTTCTAACACGTTTTTCGGCCCTTGCGGGTCATTATCAAAGGAGTACAAGAAGATACTAAATTCTACGTGACATTACAAAGGTATTTATATCTATTTTATGTTAGTTATAAACATTTCATTAAATTAAAATTAGGATAAGAAGATGTACTCCTTTAATAATGACCCGCAAGGGCCGAAACACGTGTCAGGAAACTGATTAAATTTGTGAAACATAACAAGTAGTTATTATTTTTACTTCCTGTGCAATGGAACAGCAGTTTCACCAAGCATGTAGCCCAACACAAATTAATTATATGTGTGCAGGAGACAAAGAAAACAGCTCATGATCATTTTACCAATTCTTCTAATAACAAAGCTAAGGATATCTAGAGAATTGTGAATGCGTGAAAGAAATTCTTCTAGTAAAGCTGGTAAACCGGAATCATCATTATCTGCTGATGAATTTAATAATTTTTTTGTTATATACGGTTGCAAAAAATATCATAAATATCCTCTCTGCTACCGAAAATGTGTACAGGATACATGTTTACTAAAAATGCCTTTAGAATCCTCATTTTTCTTCCTACATCCAGTGTCGGAGACTGAAGTGCTTGATACAATAAATAAACTTAAAAAATCTGACCCCGCAGACCGGTACGAATTTACCAGTACCAGTGTTCTGGCTCAAGAGCTCAACGGCTACGGAGTCCACTTAACTTAATAACCTTACAAAACTGCAAATTTTTTTAATTGTTTTAAAATTTATGCAATGCTTCAAAAAGCCCAGTATTTTTGATATTGTAGCTGTTTTTGTCTAATTTGTGTTTCTGTTAATAAAGCAATTTTATTTCTTAGCTGGGCCTTATTTGCCGCAGGTAGGGTTCTTTACATTTTAATTTGTTGTTTTTATTGGCAATAACGTTAATCTAAAAAAAAAGAAACTTATGTAAAAGTAAGCGTGTGTTATACTTGAACGACTTACAATCATAAATAAATAATTATCATATATTAAAAATTTTGCAATATTCAATTACCTCCTTTTAGTCACATTGTCTTGTCAAGCGACATCTATAATTTAAAGGGCCAGGAAAAAGGAGGTAATTATTATCCCGCCCTTTCTTGAATGACTTAATTACATATAATACAACAAAATAAAATACTTTCAACAAATATTTAATCTTTAACCTACCATGTCTCATGTCTCCCGAACATTCCTCAGTCATTTCAGTTTTTTTATTTATATAATACAGCACCGCAGTTTTAGGATTATATCTTAAAATATATATTACCTTACCAGAACTTTCACCTACCAACAAGTTAATAATATGCGAATACGTTTTGTCTTTTCTCACATCAATTACCGTTTGTTGTTGGATTACAGTGGCGCAGCGAGGGAAACCCATTGGAAAAGGAAGAGAATATAACAAAAATGAAAGAAAAAATAATTTACGGGCGATCCGAGGTCGAGAAGTGGAAAGGCGTCAGTTTTTAAGGGTAGAAAACGATTTATCTCGATTTCCGGCAAAACTGCAAGTCCTATGGAAGAACGTTAAATGGCAAAGTTTTAGGTAATAAAAAGATCTACAACTTTTGTATTTACACTTTTTCACATAAACTCAAAATTTATGTGAAAAATTCAAATAACCAAGTTTTTGGTATTTTATTTTTATCTTTTACAAGAAATTTTTTTTTACAAAATTTGGTGAAAACTTTTTTGATTTAAAATATTTATTTTTTCACCTTATTTTGACTCAATATCGAAAAAGCACCCTAATTTTGAATCGAAAATTCTCACGTCAAACTATCTGCTTTTTTAAACAAGTCGGTGGGCTTTTTATTCGTTGAAATCTCTACTTTCTGATGGTGTAAAAAAAAATACATTACTATGGTAAATGTGATGAAATCTCCTTTAAATCCTACCTTTAATTATTATATTTAGAACAACTATTTTCGCATATTTTTTGCGATCTGTATGTTTTATGGATTTGTAATTTTTTTGTTTATCAATGTAACATGGAATCTTACGTTTTTGGAGTAATTAAAGTATACATTTTAATAAAAAGCTCAAAATTGTACATAATAATTTTAAAAAAAAATTCGGATTAGAGTTTTTTTCGTTTCTTTGCATTTTTTGAGAACATTTACCATAGTAATGTATATTTTTTTACACCATCAGAAAGCAGAGATTTCAACGAACAAAAAGCCCACCGACTTTTTTAAAAAAGCAGATATTTTCACGTGAGATTTTTCGATTGAAAATCAGGGTGCTTTTTCGATATTAAGTCAAAATAAGGTGAAAAAATAAATTTTTAAATCAAAAAAATTACAGTTTTAAATCAACAAAATTACAGGGACATAAAATGGTAAATTTTCAACAAATTTATTTTTCTTGTAAAAGTTAAAAATAAAAAACCAACAACTTGGTTATTTGAATTTTTCACATAAATTTTGAGGTTATGTAAAAAAAGTTTAAATACAAAAGTTGTAAATATTTTTATTACCTACAACTTTGACCTTTAACGTTTTTCCATAGAACTTGTAGTTTTGCCGGAAATCGAGATAAATCGTTTTCTACCCTTAAAAACTCACCCCCTTCCACTTCCCGACCTCGGATCGCCCGTAAATTATTCTTCCTTTCATTTTGGTTATATTCTCTTCCTTTTCCAATGGGTTTCATCCTACTATTATTTTTTTTTTGTTTCAAAAATTATCGACCCTGGTTTAATTTTAGTTTTTAAAATTTTAAAATCCTGTTCTTTTTTTTGAAAACCTCCCTAATACAAAATTCTGGCTGCGCCACTGTTGGATTATAACCCACTATGGTCTGTCCATTATTTCATCTTGAGAAAAACAAATTGAACAAAAATTTACAACATTATTAGTCAATCCACGGCCAAATTACACTGCCACATATTTGGGGCATTTGGTATTTCTTTTCCTTACTTTAATTTATCTCCATCCTTAAAAATATTGAAAGTTTGGAAAGAGTCCAAAGGCGGGTTACCACAATTCCATTTGAATTAAGAGGACTACCTTATCCCGAAAGACTTAAAAGATTTGGGCTAACAGCTCTGAAGCAAAGAAGAACTAGGGGTGTTAAAATAGAAATTTTTAAAATACTAACGGACTATTATTCTTGAAAAATTTGTTTCATTTAAATCAGAATCGACAGCTTCGGGGACACTCAAAAACATTAAGCAAAGAAAAATCCTAAGATTTCCAAGAAAGAACTTCCTCATCAATCGGGTAGTGTACATATGGGACTCGCTTGAAGAAAGTACAGTCTGCGCAAATAGTGTAAACTCCTTTAAAAACCAAGTTGATTGGTAATTTTGAGCGGTGAACTCAAAACTTTGTACACTACGGTGCTTGATGACATTTGCTTTTAAATATCTATTGATATTTGTGCGCCAAAACTACCCCTGTTTAAATAACTTTCGCGTAAGAATTTAACAAGTAATTTAAACTAGCCAACAAATCACGATAAACAATGAAAAACAATCAAATAGACTAAAACAATAGCTTCATCGGACTTTCCGCTTGATATAAAATATTATTAATAATAATAATAATAATGTGTACATGAGTAACAGTGGCCAAAAATAAAGAAATCAACCTACCTTTATTTTCTATTTATTGCTTATTTATTTAAGACTAACAATGTGGGTACATACCTAAGGCCAATACTATAGCATTTATTTTTTCAACAATAAATCACTTTTGCAAATCATCAGTTTCATCATGCAAACAGGATTATTGAAAATGGCCTTGCCAAATAACTTAAATTATTTAATATGCGAATACGTTATGTTGTAGTTATGGTATAGGTGACCTAATTTTTACCGCAATTAGGAATTCCTACAAAGTTCAAAGACCATGAAGTTAAGATAAAGAACCTTGTTAAAAATAAATTGTTTTGACGGTTGAACTTACTAAATAAAATCTACCTCTCTACATGTGAGAATTTCGTAGGATAATGCGCGGCGACAGCAGTTTTACAATAAATATATAGGAGGATCCAGATATACGTAATAATTCTTTAAGTTAGAAGATATTTAAAACATATTACAGACTAAAGTTGAAGATAATTTTTTTTTAGATAAATGGATGATCAAATGGATATTTTAAGATAAAGTCGAGGGGTGTCTCACTAGTCAAAATTTGTACACCTACTGCCAAATTTGGCAGGACTTGTCGTTTTTGCCCTTGCCCTGCCACGGTCCTGCTTGTCCTGCCAGGGTCCTGCTTGTCCTGCCACGGTCCTGTTACTGTCCTACCACGGACACACAACTTCTAAATATTTATCTTCTTTCTTAACAAAGAAATAACCAATATATTTTATCAATAACTTGCATGAACATAATAAATGAGACTGCAAACTCGACTAGTTGACTGTTGTGATTCACCGGTGTTTACAACGGAACTCAAACAGAAATATTATGCGGCGACGCGAGCCGAGAAGAAAAAAACGAACAGACAGACGTCTGTTACACGCACTTCTATTTCACTTTCAATTAATAAACAAAAACATTTTTTTTTCTTCCCGCTATCCTGCTACAGTACTGTCAGGTCCTGTCGCAGTCCTGCCAGGTCCCTCTATAGTCCTGCCAGGTCCTGCCATAGTCCTGTCAGTCCTGCCACGGTCCTGCTAAGTCCTGCCTTAACATTTGTACACCTACTGCCACAGTGAGACACCCCTCGGATAAAGTATTTATATCAAGTGAAATAAATATGACAAAAAAACTGATATTTTGGAAAGGACAAGTAAAAAAAATTAAATAATAATATATTTATAATAATAAATGGGACAAAAGGTTCCATAACCGAAAAATTCACGGTTTATGAACTTTTCAAATCAAATGAAAGTAGAAGAATGCATGCTCATTATCTTCTAGAAGTTGCCGCCTTATAATAATATTCAATCAATGGACAATAAAAGAAACAATGAAATTGAAAATGTTTTGAAATCAATTATTGTGGTTTCTATTTTTTAAATAAAAGTTTTATTAAATTATACGATTTGTCATAAGTTTTGGGTTTGTTCTTTATTATTTGGTACAGTTTATTTAACACAACTCATGAACCAAAAGTCCAAAAAGAAGAAGAAAATAAGGGATGGCAGTACCGAATCTAAGGAGGATTCAGGGGTGGGGAAGAAAGGGGGGGGGGGGGGGGTAGGCCTGTCCTACCATAACGGCCGCTGATGGCTTCCCACTTAAAAGTTTAAAATATTAATGCCGAATATTGCTTCTTTATATAAACGATTTCCGAATATTTATGTTTTAAATGAGTAGACATGGCAGATTAATAGAGACTGCTTATTCGTGCACTAACAAATTTTGAAAAATTCTGGTCTATGCTAATCTGATGTCAACTTCTATCTAATATCTAATATCTAATATAATGTAACTATAAATATATATGTTCGGCTATATGTGTTATGTAACTATACAGTGAGGACCTAAAGTCCGTCCCCCCCCCCCCCCCTCTAACTTCTAAACCGTTCGGTATATTTTAATGAAATTTTGAACGATAATATTTGAGCAAGTCTTGCACTTTTTGACATACCAATGACAGTTTTAAATGTCAAGATGACAGCTGGGTCCGCTTTTGGAATATTTTTTTAAATGGAAAGGGGGTTCCAATGGTACCTCATTTTGAAGGTGTTTTAATGCTTAAAACATTCTCCAATTTAAAAAACATTTGGTTCAGTATTTTCTAAACAGGAATCAATAATATCGGTTTCTACATTATGACTACCACTGTTTATAACACACTTTTTTTTATCTATAGTTGTCTATTGATTGTTGCTGTCATACTGTTTTTAAATGTCTGATTGACAGAAAATATGTTTACCTCGAAAATCGTGGAAGATGTGAAAGTCCAAGTTTTAGCTGAAATGGTTGTTACTCCCCAACAGCCAACGAAACACGTGGCTGAGGCATGTAATGTTTCTCGTAGTTCTGTCAAAAGAATTTTGAAAAGCCATAAATTTCACCCATATAAAATGAAAATTATACACGAACTAACAGAAGATGATCCAGATAGACGACTAGAATTTTGCGAAATTATGTCAGAAAGAATCGTAAGGAATAATAACTATTTGCGGAATATCTGTTTTAGCGACGAAAGTACTTTTTTCTTACATGGACGAGTTAATACCCAAAACTGTAGGTACTGGAGTGATGAAAACCCTCATATTTTTCGGGAGGGACACACACAGTTTCCCCAGAAAATAAATGTTTGGGCAGGCATTTTGGGTAATCGCATTATAGGTCCCATTTTTCTGGAATATAATCTAAATGGCCCCAGGTACCTGGATATGTTGCAACATACAATTACTCCACTTATTAATGATGTTGTTGCCCAAAACCCACATGAGTTTTAGGAGGTTGTATTTCAACAAAATGGTGCCCCGCCACACTATTTTAGGCAAGTCAGAAATTACCTAGACGAATCTTATAAAAATAGGTGGATTGGTCGTCGAGGTCCGACAGAATGGCCAGCTAGATCGCCAGACCTAACGCCTCTAGATTTTTTTCTTTGGGGATACGTTAAAACTGAGGTTTATAAAACGGCTCCAGGCTCATTATAAGAACTTAGGCAACGAATTACAGATGTTTGTTCAAGGATAACGCCACAGGTGCTTCACAATGTCCGAGAGGAATTTACTAATAGAATATTTATTTGTCAAGAGGTCCATGGCGACATTTTCAACAATTGTTGAAGTAACCACTGTTTTGTAGATCTGTCCCTTTACCTTTTGTTTAAAACACTTATAATTAATAAATTTCATTTCATACTGAACCAAATGTTTTTTTAAATTGGAGAATGTTTTAGGCATTAAAAGACCTTCAAAATGAGGTACCATTGGAACCCCCTTTCCATTTAAAAGAATATTCCAAAAGCGGACCCAGCTGTCATCTTGACATTTAAAGCTGTCATTACTCATTGGTATGTCAAAAAGTGCAAGACTTGCTCAAATATTATCGTTCAAAATTTTATTAAAATATACCGAACGGTTTAGAAGTTAGAGGGAGGGGGACGGACTTTAGGTCCTCACTGTATACAGTGTGTTTGGGCGCAAGAAATAGTAATTTACGTTACAAGACCGGAAAGTAGTGTTTTTCAGGTCGAGACAAGCATTTCCAGGGCGAGCCATAGGCGAGTCCTGGAAGCTTGGAGAGACCTGGAAAACACTAATTTTCGGTTGCGTGACGTACAATATTTTTTTTAAGACCGACACTTCGATATATTTTATAATCTACGCGAAACAAGTTTGTCATAAAGAACACAATTAAAAATCAACGAACTGTCACTCGACAATACATCGAAATGTTGTTGTCATAATAACGAAATCAAGGTATCTTGTATTATTAAAAAGCGATTGGAAAAACAAAAAACAGGGTGACAGTGATATTAGAGACCGAAAAAGTGACATTAGAGTCCGGAAAAGATTTTTCCGGTCTCTAATGTCACTTTTCCGGTCTTGCGATCGGAAAAACGTTATTTTCTAGACGAAAAATTGTCCAGAAAGTGTAAATTTTCTGGTCGGTTTTAAAAAAAGAATATTTCCTTATGTCAAACCTGTTAAAACTGCAATGATATTTTAAATTCCTTACCACTGTTAGAAATGAAGACAAAACGACCATCTATTAAGTGAGCTGGACTCTTGGACTTACCTGCAAAAAAAAATAGGAATAATAATTTAAATTCGTACAAAAGGACCTGTAGACTTTGAAACTTGCTATCCATATTATATAAAGTTTGTTAAATACATATACTCTCGGTGACCTCTATTAGAATACATATTTCGGAAAGTAATGCGATTTGCATCCTGAAAATTTGGATAATGAGGTTTTCGCGACGCTTCTTCAAGTGAAATGTCAGCGACCATATGGGACTTTCGGTTATACCGGGAGTTCTCATAAACTTGCTTGTTTTAAATAGAATACCCTGTATAATATATTTTTTAACACGCTTTTATTACCTTCACCTGTATGTTTGTTTGTTTGTAACCGACTTCTTTGAATCCGATTTTGACCCACTTTAAACGGTGAGATTTAATTTAAATTTTGTAGACTTGTCAAGAACCGCTGACAATACAATAATCTACTAATCTAGCTCAATCTACTTTAAAAAAAATTCTTAACAATAACTAAAACTAAAAAATGAAAAATAAATATAGTTTTTTTAAACTATATTTATTGTGTTCCCTTTTTCATTTCCAATAACTTTTATTAAATGTTTTTTGTCCTACTCTATTTAGTCTATTTGTATCTAAGAAAAAAAATGTTTTTCTCAAATTAACAGGGTGTCGTTTAAAATTGTATTTTTTCAAAGTTAAAAAGGTTGTACTCGAAATTCCAGTTGTGGAATAAGATATTATTGACCTCGATAATAAATTGTCAGAAAATGGAATTTTAGATACAGGAAAGTGGAAAAGTAACAATTTTTAATTATCAAAAATTTTTAAAAAACTGTCAACGGGCATCCGGCGAAAACTTTTTTTTTATTTTGGTTTGTTAAATTGTAGAAAAATCTAATACATTTGTTTATTTTTATCCAAATACATGTTAGTCAAGCCACCTAATAGAAAAAACTGAAAATTCGTAAATTGATAAAAAAAATTGCGTTTTCCAATTTTTTATTATAAACTCTAAAAATTTTGCACATATAGCTAGAATTTAATTTCGAAAACTTTTAAAATTAATTTTTTGGCATCTCGTTACGTAACCTCACCTTCTATAAATTCATAATTTCAAAATTACATTTTCAGTCAGCTGTCTTATACTTTCACTGCATTTAATTAAATGACCTTTAATGGTTTTTATTTTCATGGTTATTAGACCGGTGTGAAATTTTAAGCTCTTTTAGTATAAATACGGAGTAATATATGAATAATTAATATCCCATCTCAAGTATAGACAAAACCACATGGCCGATGCCTGCCCGCGAAATAATGCGATCAGTAAAATCCCCATCGCCTCGTGGCAGATTTTTTACGCTAGGCGAAAACAAGACACTAGGTATTCACCTGAAGATACTAATAAAACGGCACTAAGCTATTGAGCAAACCTTGACTGTTCAGTTGGTCCTAACTACTATCTTAATGCAGTGGCGCAGCGAGGGGGGGGGTTTTGGGGGTTAAAACCCCCCCCAGACGCCCAGACTAAGATGGTTTTTTACGGTTTAGACCAGGGCTGAAGCCTTTGAAAATGGTAAAAAGTGAAAAAAAAAATTATAATAGTAGGATGAAACCCATTGGAAAAGGAAGAGAATATAACAAAAATGAAAGGAAAAATAATTTACGGGCGATTCGAGGTCGGGAAGTGGAAAGGCGTGAGTTTTTAAGGGTAGAAAATGATTTATCTCGATTTCCGGCAAAACTACAAGTCCTATGGAAAAACGTTAAATGGCAAAGTTGTAGATAATAAAAAGGTCTACAACTTTTTTATTTACACTTTTTTTATATAACCTCAAAATTTATGTGAAAAATTCAAATAACCAAGTTATTGGTTTTTTATTTTTATCTTTTAAAATAAAAATTTTTTTTTCACGAAATTTGGTAAAAAGTTACCTTTTTATGTCCCAAACACACTGTAATTTTTTTGATTTAAAATATTTATTTTTTCACTTTATTTTGACTAATATCGAAAAAGCACCTTAATTTTCAATCGAAAATTCTCACGTCAAAATATCTGCTTTTTTAAAAAAGTCGGTGGGCTTTTTGTTCGTTGAAATCTCTACTTTCTGATGGTGTAAAAAAATATACATTACTATGGTAAATGTGATGAAATCCCCTTTAAATCCTACCTTTAATTATATTTAGAACAACTATTTTCGCATATTTTTTGCGATCTTTATGTTTTATGGATTTGTAATTTTTTTGTTTATCAATGTAACATGGAATGTTACTTTTTCGAGTAATTAAAGTATAAATTTTAATAAATAGCTCAAAATTGTACATAATAATTAAAAAAAAATTTAGGATTCGAGTTTTTTTCGTTTCTTTGCATTTTTTGAGAACATTTACCATAGTAATGTATATTTTTTTTACACCATCAGAAAGTAGAGATTTCAACGAACAAAAAGCCCACCGACTTTTTTAAAAAAGCAGTTATTTTGACGTGAGAATTTTCGATTAAAAATCATATTTTTCTTGTAAAAGATAAAAATAAAAAACCAAAAACTTGGTTATTTGAATTTTTTACATAAATTTTGAGGTTATGTGAAAAAAGTGTAAATACAAAAGTTGTAGATCTTTTTATTACCTACAACTTTGTCATTTCACGTTTTTCCATAGGACTTGTAGTTTTGCCGGAAATCGAGATAAATCGTTTTCTACCCTTAAAAACTCACCCCCTTCCACTTCCCGACCTCGGATCGCCCGTAAATTATTTTTCCTTTCATTTTTGTAATATTCTCTTCCTTTTCCAATGGGTTTCATCCTACTATTATTTTTTTTGGTTTCAAAAATTATCGACCCTGGTCTAAACGGCCTTTAAACAGGTATTAATTTAAAAAATACAGAATTTGTATTCATACAAATTTTCCTACAGTAATAAAATTAACAACCAAATAAAAAAAAAAAACGCTTTTTAAAATTTTGAAATCCTGTTCTTTTTTTTGAAAACCCCCCCTAATACAACATTCTGGCTGCGCCACTGTCTTAATGTTATCTGGCAGCTACGTATCTAACACATTTAACTATGGATTGAAGAATACATTCTAAGTATCTCATCAACCTTGTAACCCAATTATCTAACGAAAAAAATGCATGTCTACAAGAAAATATGTCATTTTTATGGTAATTAAAGCCGATTTTTATTTGGTACTTTTGCTAACATTTAATAATTTATTATTGTTTAAGTTTAAAACTTAAAATTAATGACCTGTTTTATAAAAATTAACGTGAGTAAGCACATTTATTAGAAATTATTTCGCCAATCGATTAGTCAGCGAACTAGTTCCATGTTTATTGGCAAATAAAATAAATGGTATATAATCACTAACCAGGTAGTAGTCATAGCTTCGCATTGTTATTAAAATCGTTGGTATATTATAGTATATTATTTAACGAGAGTATAATAAAGGCCATAAGAAACGAGGATGATTAGATCATGGATAGATATGGGTTATTATACGCGAGTCAAATACTAGGTTTTATCTACAACGGTTGATTTAAATGCCATTTAAGATCGATTCATAAATAGGTCAAGTCACGGTCCAATTACGGTCCGGTCACAGTCAAAGTTAAACATTGTTGGAAATATATGCCGCGGTGACTCTGGCACGGGATCTGACCTTGCCTTACAATGGGAATAGCAAACGACAATATTTATTTGATTTGACTGTAACCGGACTGTGATTAGGCCGTGACTTGACCTATAGTATGAATCGGCCTTTACTGGCACCTACTCGCAACAACTGGGCAACTGCAAATGTGGCCACTGGCACGTGGCAGTGACACGCAGACCGACAAAAAAGCGAGTAGTCAGAAATTTCGAGAAAGTTTAATAGAACGTTTTTTTAGTGCGTACTTTGTTCGTTATTAACATGAAAAGGACAAGAACATTTTAAGTAGTCAGACTTACTTCTACAAACGAAGTTAAAAAGTTATGTCTGACTACTTATGTTAATGTTATTGTGTTTTTCATGTTTTTAATAATTTAAAATTAAATTAAATTAAAAACACTTATTTTAAAAAATCTGACAAAATTTTAAAAATAGCAAAGTTAATACAAACTTAGTCCGTTCCTGTTTCTGTAGCCAACGAATACTTTTGCTATCGAAGATATTAATGCTATTCTCCATTTACAAAAATAGGTTTTATTATACCAATTTTGAAAGCTTCTGGATATACAGGGTGTTTCAAAAAAACTCCCAGGCGAATTATTTCGAAAACTAAAAGCAACATGTAAATTCTGTAAATGCCAGTTTTTAGCCTCTATGATTGGCTTCACAACTGTGTAAAAAATGTGTTTGAATAATACAAGATGTAGGTGGCGCCACGGTGCAAAGAAATTTTTCGATGACAGGAACTTTTAAATGTTGTCGATCTTAACCCTTAACCGGTCATGTGGAATTATTTTGCATAGACGGTCATGTGGCGTCTGACAGACTACGGAAAGAAATAAGAAGACAATATACATAATAATTTTTTAAATGTATTTATAAGTAATAAAACATAACAAGTATACTTATTACTACATATAATACGAAAATGAACTTTAGTTTTTCCACTGAAAACAACAGAAAAAAATATTGTAGGGCACCCATACAAAAATATACATTATCTTTGTTTTTTCTCTAAAATTAATCAAAAAAACCTTAAAAAGAGGAATATGTTAAGAAATTTATTTTTAAACAGGATTATGTTATATAACAAACAACAAAAAAAACGTAAAAATTAACACAGTATCTTGCAGCAATGGCTAAACATCCCGAATATTTATGCATGTATTACATAACGGTTTGGAACATTGCAAGCAAATGGCCTTTCTACACTGCACACATAAGTATTTTGTCATACGATGTTTTGCGATGTTTGAGTTCATCATACCATTTTAAATCAGTTTCTTCGAAATTTTTATCCAAAAAACGAATTCTTTTCGACGGACCGGCCATATTACATTATTTAAATTAATAACATAAACCGACATGTATCATCTGACAGACTACGGCGACCTAAAGTGTTCCCGTAAAATGATTAGGGATAATCATACAGTGACGTAAGAGGGGGGACCAATAGTGCATAAGTAGTGGAAGGATTAGCAGACGTGACCGATTTCTAGGCGGTACCACTATTGAAATATTACCCTAATTATATATTGCGTAGTCTCTCAGATGCCACATGACGGTTAAGGGTTAAAAAGATAATTAATTTTTGGTCAAATTATGTCCCATTTAAATAAATCCACAAAAACCTTAAAAAAAGTAGCTTTTTGAAACCACTAAAATTGTCACAATTTACCTTAAAATCCTTGAAAGTAAACACGTCGATTTTCAGGACTGAAGCAAAAACAAACATTTTTACTGGTAACACGATATTTTCTAGTCTATCTAGATGTCACCTCTCCTAAGAATTCAAGAGAATATGTGTTTGTTTTAACAGGAATTAATTGCACAAAACACGAAAGTAAACAAAACTATGACCGGCTGACGAACATCTGCCTTGCTCAACCAGCTTCAGAATATGTCTGTCTTTCTTCTTCTAATGCCCAAAACATAAAAATAACTGATCAATACAGCACTGCAGTACGCATGCGAATCGGCTAATTGAATTGACGATAGAAAATGGCGTCGTTAATCCCACCTTAACGTAAAATAGACTAGACCTCAGCAGGGTGCCATAAATGACAAGTGCGGCGAGTTCTTAGATAAATTTGACTTTAGATTATGTTTTATTTTACACCAAGCAAGCCTTCAATGCACCCAAAATTTATACTTTACCGAATCAAGAGGATCACGTGACATTTTTTCCACCAACCTTAAGTGCCATGGTTTTTTTTGTGTAGGTATTAAAAAATTGATCAAGTTTATGCACTGTCGAGATACAACATCTAGAAATTAGCATAAGGCTGCACCGATTAAAGCTTACTAATGATTTTATTGTTATTCAGTGAACGCAAATGGGGATAAACTTATTAAAATAAAATATAAGGAAAAGCAAGGACTTTTGCTTTTAGATCGCTGCATTTTAAACTGCATTTTCACGTTCCAAAGTCCATTTATTTTTATAAATGTAAACCGAGTAAGTATAAGAAAACTAGAATAACTACATTAGTTATTAATTAAAATAATTGTTTTGTTAGCAGAAACTTAATTTTCTGGATATTAAATCTTAAGTCATGAATGAATGGGCATGAGTATGAATTAATGCACATTCGCCAAACGTAATTAATCGAAATTACGTCAGCAAAAATCGTAAAAGTTTGTGGGCAGGTGTGCAAACATATGCATGATATAATATAAAGCATTGCAATGATTATTATTAGAAGCGCACTCAAAATATGTTTTTCCTACGATCGTGGGGAAAAGTTACTTTTCGGCACGATTTATCGTGCGGAAAGTACCACTTTTCCGCACGATTTTACTTTCCCGCACAATTTTTACTTTACCACACTATTTTTGAAATTGTGACAGAATTTATATAAAATGTTCTAATTTGACACCCCTGGTATATATTACAATAATGAGGTGCAGGTTGTGATTAAAATATCAAATACACATCCCCTCGTTCTGGAGCAGGTGGAAATATTGTTTTATGCATTAGCAACTGTCAAACAATCGAACATTGACAATCAACAACTGTAGCCTTTTTCCAGTTTCATCATTTTTGTAAGTTTTTGTGGTAAAATAGATAGCGAAGAACAGTTCGAAGGAGAAGGTTTTTCAGAAGACATCATATAGAGGCTATCAACGCAGCAAATAGTACTATATTAATAATATGCTTAATTTGTACTCAGTTCTCTATTCTCCTAGTCTAAAATAAAGGTTTTTGTAATATTTATATGTAAATAATAATATGTGTTTATATGTAAATCGTGCGGAAAAGTAACTTTTCAGGACTACTAGCACTAGTAACTTTTCCGCACGATTTGTTAAATTAATGAATACCTTATCTAAAACACTCAATAAAGTGAAATATCTAGGTATATACTTGCAAAATAAATAATTTTTTTGCCAGAAGCTCAATAATTTTTGTAATTACAGTATATTATTACAAACCTAATTGACGTTTATTTGAGAACTATTTCGATCATAGGAAAACTTTTGTACGTAACAAGCAGGGCCGATCCTACCAGGTGTACAGCGCGTGCACCGCACGCGGGCGGCCAAAACAAGGGGCGGCCGTAGGCCGCAGATAGTTCTGTCAATGAAGCAAAACTTTTTACGAATTTCTCGAAATAAAAATAAAGTGACATTTATCAAACTATAAAAGATAACTTTAAGTTAACGTCGAAGAAGAAAACAATAATTTTGTGAATTATTTCAAATGGATTTATTTATTAAAGATTTTCAATCAAACCAGCCAGGGCCAGTGGTAAAATTTCTAGTTTTTTTGATGTAGTAGAAGTACAAGAGGTATATAATTATTACTTTTCTGCGTCCCCATATCGATAGGATTTACTGAAAAAACACGTGAAAACTCTTACTTTAAAACCGTTAAGTGAAACAAGATGGGAAAGTCGTATCAATGCTATTATTAGACCTCTAAAATTAGAGCTAAAAAACATTATTACCCAGTGGCGGCTCGTGGGGTAGAGCCACAGTGCCATGGCACTACCTGCCCTCCTGTCCAGCGTCCTGCCCTTTACAAATTACCAAAACCTATTAAAATTAATATTCTCGTTTTTAAAGCAATTAGCAAAATAATTTAAAAATGGAACACAGTCGGGTGCAAATTTCCATCTATTTGGGAAGCGATTATGCGTAAAACGGTAACGTAGCACACGGCGGAGGCCCCGAGTGAAGACGAAATCGCCATAACACATCAATAAAAAACATTGGAAAATGACCTTGAATGCAAGCAGGAAAAAATCTCTGAGTAGCCAGGCTCTTCATTTGACCGTTTGACGTTAGACGTTTCAAACAGTACAGTTGTCCAGCGTCGCGTCGCGATTTGTTTGTGTTAGGTTAGGTTGTTTGTAAACTAAATAATTTTCGTTCGGCCGTCTGATTTAATGTTAATTTTATTTTAGAAATACATAAATGAATACTATTAGATAGGGTGTGCGGTTGTGGTAAATCTAATAGACTATTTTGTTTTATGTGTGTTTTATTTTGTGGGGAGCAAACTTGGTCCCAAAAAGGTACAGATGATTTGGTCCATATCTGGGAAAAAATGAAGACACATGAAAAATCGAAGGTACATTTAAACAATATATTTAATTTCAGTATGCTTGGTAAAATTAACATTAAAAGGTGCCTTTTTGCTTATTTTTCCTACTTCAAAAGCAAGAACTATTAACAAAAAAGGGCGTGGCACCCAAACATTTTTTGTCTGCGGCGCTAAGGGTTTACCTGGCCCTACTTCACTAAAATGGCACAAGCCGCCACTGTTATTACCGCATTAAAGGCCTTAATTAATGATACCACCAGAGACACGAAAACAAAAATGGGTGCTAAATCAATAATTAAAAGTCTTGAAACATTTAAGTTTTTGGGTTCAATTTTAATTTGGCATGATTTATTATCAAGAATTGATGTATTGAGTAAAATGCTTCAAAATCCTAAATTAAATATCGCGGAATGCATTAAAGGCTTAGATAATCTTAAAAAATATTTAGTTTCCCAAAGATCTGACAATAATTTTAAAATATTTGTCGATTCAGCAACAACAATTGCTAGAGATTTAGGTATTGATCCCGAATTTCCCATCTCGAAGCTCAGAAAAAAAGGTAGTTTATTTGATTACGAGGGCAATGATGAACCAGTTTTAAATCCCTTCCTGCAATTCAAGATTGCTTTCTATTTTGCAGTTCATGATTATGCGATCTCTTCGATAAATGAAAGATTTACCTTATTATCTGAGTGCTATTCAATATTCTGCTTTCTGTATGAGTTTCACACCATTTCAAATGATGACCTCATGAAAGCCTGCACGGACTTAGATATTAAGTTACAGGTACAGGAGGAAGGAACTATTAATTGTGAAAGATATAGACGGTATACAACTCTTTAATGAAATAACTTGATTTAAAGATATTTTTCCAGGTAAAAAACAGCCAATTAAGATACTAGAAATTTTAGTCAAAAATGATCTCATTCCCTGTCTTCCAAATTTTGCTCTAGCAATAAGGATTTTTTTAACCTTACCTGTTTCTGTGGCTTCAGGTGAAAGAAGTTTCAGTATCAGCATCATCTCTATTGAATCCGAAATCTCTGAAAAAATTGATCTCACCGCAATTATTGACAAATTTGCTTCTCAGAAAGCCAGACAAATTATTTTATAGTTAATTATTAGGTAGTCTTCGAGGAAGGACTGATTTATATACTTTTCGTTTCGCGAGATTTATGCTTTAGTACTTTTTGTTATTTTATATTTTCTGGTAAATACTGTTGTTTTACATTTCTAATTATAAAATGTCTATTTTTGTTTCAAAAGTAATATTTTTGTTGGTTTATTATTTTGTTAAAGTAAAAAGAAAAAAAGGTGTTGCTAATATAACATATTAGCTGGCCCAAAAATAAAGTCTTTCCCGTAAAATTTTATTTGTAGTTTGCATTTTTATTAATGTTTAACTTTTTACTCTTATGTACATGTAGATGAGTTTATAACGTCAACGTTAAGTATTTCTCAAAATAGGAAAAATTCTTTAGAGGGGCGGCATAATAGGTCTTGCACGCGGGCGGCCGACACCCTAGGATCGGCCCTGGTAACAAGTGCGGAAAAGTACCACTTTCCGCACTTGTTAGGTAAATAATTACTATTCTACTCCTACATGGACCATCGCGTTTAATGAAATCTGGGACAATAAATTTAAATCTCCTGGTCGGTAAGAAGAATGTAAACAAAGCCATACAGGAATAGGCATGCGCACTTCAAAATTGTCATTTAACGAATGGAAAGTTAGACAGGTCCGGGCTTAAAAATTTAGTTTTTGGTAAGAAATTGTAAAAGTTGATTTTCAATTTATTTTCACGTGTAAACAGCTAATATTTGCCCCAAGTTCTTGCCGCAATTTATTGTCAAGAAACTGAAACTTGTTCTAAGTAATTTTTTGACCAAGGTAGTGATTTCTTTTGTTTTTAGTGGTTGCCAACCTATCAGATTTTGACGTTAGAACATCGTTTTTAATGTTTTGTTTTTAAAATTCGTTTAAACATTAGTTGCCGTCGTGTTTTTAGTTCGAAATGCAAGGAAACAAGTGAATTACAATTAAGTACCTACCTTATCAAATCGAAAATAAAAACAAACAAAACAGCAATCTTCGATGTTATCGCTTAACTAACTTCAAGCCAAATATTAGTTGGTAATATTTAACAATTTGCTAAAAACTTGGGTGCGAGTAAAACAATATTTTTAAGCACAATTTCTTGATCAAGAATTTGATAAGGTTTTCGGTAACGGCCATTGTTAATAGCACAAAAACAATTTACTTAACTACACAAGTACCGGGTGAACAACTAAGAATGGTCGTCGGCTATATCTCAGAAACTGGAAGTCATAGAGCTTTTATGTAAACTATTTTTGCCCAAAAGAAAATGTTGGAAATTGTTTTCGAGTTTGTAAAACATCCGCAAGGGGGCATCACAGTCATGACCACTGCAAATATTAAGATTTTCTTCGTGTTTTGACTGAATAAGAGGTACCGAAAACGATTACTCCCATTTGGCATAACCGATTTTAACTTACTTGGTCTCATTTAAGAGAGGAGTATTTTATTTACAAATTGTGCTTTTTTTTGTTATATCCTTGTACTTTCCCTTCGCCGATAGATGGCGTTAACTGAAATATAAGCGAAAATTAGGCTTTTTCGCGACAAAGTTGAATACATTGATAGGTCTGTTTTAACAGAATCAGATAGAGCAGGGTCAGATAGAGAATTAAACTATTAACATTTTCGTGAAAACCTCATATTCGTATCATTATAGAATCGGAGTTATTGACTAAAATATATTAATATATCGTATTTTTTCGTTTTAAGGGCCTTTTAGTTTATATATTGAATGCGTTTCGCACACATTAATTATAAATGAACAGACAGTTACAAAAAGTGTTAACTATAACAATAAAAAATATTATTGAAAACTTCTACCTATATTTTCACAATTTATAATAAATTATTATTCTAAATATTGGGGGAAAATTTATTAATGACGGCCCAAATGTTCAAAATGCCGTTCTTCATTATTAATGCAAGCCTGCAACCTCTCCTGCGTGCATAAAACAGTAGTTTCAATTTCCCTGGCCAGCTAGGTCACCAGACCTCACCGTCCTAGATTTTTATTTGTGGGGGAGGATTAAGGACATTGTTTTTCCCAACCGGCCTATAACCAGAGAAAATATGATTGAGAAAATTACAACGGCGTTAGGAAATATTGAAAATTGGAATTAGGAAATTGAAACTGCTGTTTTATGCACGCAGAAGAGGTGGCAGGCTTGCATTAATAATGATGGACGTCATTTTGAACATTTGGGCCGTTATTAATACATTTTTCCCCAATATTTATTGTGCGATTTTAAATTGCAGTATAAATAATTTATTATAAATTGTGAAAATATAGGTAGACGTTTTCAATAATATTTATTATTGTTATAGTTAACACTTTTTGTAACTGTCTGTTCATTTATAATAGGGAACTTTCCAATTTTTTTTTTCGATAATATGATTTAGTTAGGCCTAAAAAAAAATATTCCCCAATTATTACTCCTTAAAAATCAGTAATAACTTGGTAAAAAGTCTTTAAAGTTTCGCGCGTGTCAAAAGCATTTCAAACGACCTTTTAAGCGCGCCAAGCCCGATGACGTCACGAAGTATGACTTTTCCGTCATCCGTCATCCTGACCGGTGGCCGAGCTACCGAGTTTGCATTTGGATTGCCGTGTGTTATTGTTATTGTATTGTTGTTTTAAGGTGGAATTCTCAAGGTCGTTCAATTTATTGCCAACCTATAACCTATTTCGTGGATGTCATCATGACAAATGATACTTCGTGACGTCACCACCCGTTTTTACCCGCTTGGGATAATTTGAATTTTGGGGCAGTTTTAAATCTTTTTAGCGGTCTTTTGGGAAGAAATATGTTGTTTTTTTTGCTGCCATATGTTTTATGACAATATATACTTATGATTTATAGAATTTTTTCACCATTTAAAAGTTTTGTCAAGTTCCCTATTAATGTGTGCGAAACGCATCCAATATATAAACTAAAAGGCCCTTAAAACGAAAAAATACGATATATTTTTCTATTTTAGTCAATAACTCCGATTCTATAAAAGATACGAATATGAGGTTTTCACGAAAATGTTAAGAGTTTGATTCTCTATCTGATCCTGTTAACAAAGACATATCATTGTATTAAACTTATAGTCGCGAAAAAACCCTAATATTCGCTTATATTTCAGTTAACGCCATCTAGCGGCGAAGGGAAAGTTCAAGGATATAATAAGAAGGCACAATTTGTAAATAAAATACTCCCCTCTAAAATGAAACCAAGTAAGTTAAAATCGGTTATGCCAAATGGGAGTAATCGTAGTTTATGTAAAAAAATATTTGAATTCCCCCCACCACTTTATTTCACTAGATAGAGAAATTTGTGAATTATAAAATTTATAAAGAAATATGTAAGCATTAAAACAAATATGTTTTCGGTAGGTACCTCTTATTTAGTCAAAACACGAAGAAAATCTAAATATTCGCAGTGGTCATGACTGTGACGCCCCCTTGCGAACGTTTTACAAACTCGAAAACAATTTCCAACATTTTCTTTTGGGTACTTTTACTAAAAAATATTTTACTTAAAAGCTCTATGACTTCCAGTTTCTGAAATATAGCCGACGACAATTCTTAGCTGTTCACCCGGTACACAAAAACTATAAATCCGAAATATTATACATGCACCCACAATCAACAATAAACGAGTTATTTCTCTTCTCTTTAAGAAAAAATTACACTTTCGCCAGTTTGAAACTTTTAAATGGCATTTGACGTGTGTAACGCGCATCACAAGTTTTGTTCTGGGTTCTGCAGAACCCAATGCCAAAAAATAGACTTGCAAAACAAAAACGCATAAAAAAGTTTTCCATATGGTGCCGACTTCTCCGCGGATACTGTATTTTGAAAACGAGAAGGTTATCAGAAAATCCGCTACATGAGAAACAGAGTTTTGAAAATGGTAAAAAGTGAAAAAAAATAATAGTAGGATGAAACCCACTAGAAAAGGAAGAGAATAATATAACAAAAATTAAAGGAAAAATAATTTACGGGCGATCCGAGGTCGGGGAGTGGAAAGGGGTGAGTTTTTACGGGTAGAAAACGATTTATCTCGATTTCCGGCAAAACTACAAGTCCTATGGAAAAACGTTAAATAGCAAAGTTGTAGGAAATAAAAAGATCTACAACTTTTGGATTTACACCTTTTTCACATAACCTCAAAATTTCTGTGAAAAATTCAAATAACCACGTTTTTGGTTTTTTATTTTTATCCTTTACAAACAAAAATTTTTTTTCACGAAATTTGTTGAAAACTTACCTTTTTATGTCCCAAACACACTGTCATTTTTTTTATTTCAAATATTTATTTTTCACCTTATTTTGACTTAATATCGAAAAAGCACCCTAATTTTCAATCGAAAATTCTCACGTCAAAATATCTGCTTTTTTAAAAAAGTCGGTGGGCTTTTTATTCGTTGAAATACTTTCTGATGGTGTAAAAAAATATACATTACTATTGTGAATGTTCTCAAAAAATGCAAAGAATCCTACCTTTAATTATATTCAGAACAACTATTTTCGCATGTTTTTTGCGATCTTTATGTTTTATGGATTTGTAATTTTTTGGTTATCAATGTAACATGGAATCTTACGTTTTTCGAGTAATTAAAGTATAAATTTTAATAAATAGCTCAAAATTGTACATAATGATTTTAAAAAATTCGGATTCGAGTTTTTTTCGTTTCTTACATTTTTTGAGAACATTTACCATAGTAATGTATATTTTTGTTACACCATCAAAAATTAGAGATTTCTATGAACAGAAAGCCCACCGACTTTTTTAAAAAAGCAGATATTTTGACGTGGGAATTTTCGATTGAAAACTAGGGTGCGATATTAAGTCAAAATAAGGTGAAAAAATAAATATTTTAAATCAAAAAAATTACAGTGTGTTTGGGACATAAGAAGGTAAGTTATCACCAAATTTCGTGAAAAAAAAAATTTTTTGCAAAAGATAAAAATAAAAAACCAAAAACTTGGTGATTTGCATTTTTCACATAAAATTTGAGGTTATGTGAAAAAAGTGTAAATACAAAAGTTGTAGATCTTTTTATTACCTACAACTTTGCTATTTAACGTTTTTCCATAGGACTTGTAGTTTTGCCGTAAATCGAGATAAATCGTTTTCTACCCTTAAAAACTCAACCCCTTCCACTTCCCGACCTGGGATCGCCCGTAAATTATTTTTCCTTTCATTTTTGTTATATTCTCTTCCTTTTCCAATGGGTTTCATGCTACTATTATTTTTTTTAGTTTTCAAAATTATCGACCCTGGTCTATAGCTATTTCAATATTTTTAAAATTGAAGTAAATCGTATGTGCGGTTTCAGAGAAATTTAGCAAAAATTGGGGTTATTTTAGATGCGATGACCAAATCTTAATATCCTGAGATCGATTACCATCGTCAACGATCTTAATTAACAAATACTTATTTCCACAAATCGATATTATACGATCATAGAAAGCGAAATATTAGACTTTCCAATGACGTAACAACAAGCATTGTACGGAAGAAATAGTCATTGAATCATTACGACATTTTATATACATACCACCTATATTTAGGTCTGTCGGCTAGAATCTATGTTATAGTTATGTTATAAGTGTGTGTGTATGTTTATATAGAAATACTCGTATTACCTAAGTTTTTGTTTTATTTGTTTTAGGAACTTGATTTATAATTAAAATTTAATAAAAACAATGAATACACGAAGTTGTGCAAACTGCATTATTATACATTATTTATTGAGGAAACATATCGTCGAAGAAATACAAAATTAATTTGAAGAAATAGTTCATGCTTAAAGTGGAGTTGAAAGTATGGGAAAGAAAGAAAAACTCAACGTCTTTCTCTACAAAGTTTATTAGAATAAGAATATTCAGTAAGAGTATCTACATGTTTCGAACGTAGAAACGTTCATCATCAGGAGACAGAAAATATAATCGGTGCTGATGGTTTTAGCAGAAGAGAAAATGGTGTAGAACCTTAATAGAGCTTTTATGGAATTAAAAATTTGATGTGTAAATTAAACATAATATAAAGGAATTGATGAGAGTTAAAACATACTGAGTATGTAAGAAGTCAGTAGATGGGGTCTAAACCAACCAAATAAACTGGGAAAGAAGAAAAAACGTTTCTAGTTGTAGCAGTTGTAAACAAAATTTCAATATATTTAATTTAAAATCTAAAGGAGAACCAGTTTGGCTCTTATCCTTGTAAATATTTATAATTATTCAATTTTATTGCAAAGATTGAAACAAAAATGTATATCAAGAGCATACTAATTTTGGAGGTTGACCCTTACAATCTTGTTTCGAGTAAGTTATAGCCATAGAGTAACAAACCCAAGAGAAACCATACGATGAAAATATTTTACCGCTCATAAAGGTTGTACGACGTACAAATATGTAACGAGTTACGATGAACGTTATCTGTGCTTCGATAGAGAATTTTAAAAACAAAAACCCTAATTAAAAAAATGAAAAGGGCATCCTTCACCAGAAGGGTAACTCTGTTGCTGTTGTTGTCATATAAGAAGACTAAATTGTTTACATTTAAAATCGTTTTTAACATAAATCAATGATGACAAATTTCTGCTGACTGCCCTGTCTTTGAAAACAAAGGTTATACGGTGCGAGCAAAAATTATTTGCACCAAAGAGGGCTTGGATTAAAAAACGTAGGGCTTGGTTTAGATCACAATGATATGGGGACGATATATCTAACCAATTCTAACCTAAAAAATTTGTCAAATTCATATTATGACATGATATGCCAAACTAATGAGTAATAAAATAAGTAGACAAATAGATACAAATTTATTTTTATTGTTTACAAAATTAACAAAGTAAGAATATACAGAAAGAAAAAGAAATATAATTACATAAATTGCTGAAATTGGCCACCGCCATGCTCCAAGCATAAATTCACACGTCTCTTCATATTTTCGTTAGTGTTGACCAGCATCTCTGCAGAAATGTTACCACATTTCTTGGAATACTTGCACTTTGTAAGGAAATAAATTTAGCTGCTTCTAGTGCTTCTTATGCTGCATGTTCCATAAGATCGTCCCACTTCTTGGGACAGGCGTCTTATACAATTTGTTGGCGTATTTTGCATTATTTCACGAACGTTTGCAACAAGTTCTTCTGTTCTTACAGCAGATGGTCTTCCTGCTCCTTTTTTGTGTTGTATAGAACCTGTTTCCCTAAACAGAGCCACGGTTCTTTTCAGGCAATAATAAAAATCCCCAGCAATAAAAGCAACGTTAGGAAAATGTTCGTGAAAATCGTCCATGCACAAACGCGGATTGTATTGCCACTCACCATTTACTCTAACCCCGTTTCGAAAATACGATTCAACCATGAATGTTTTGTGCTGTTCCGTAAAGCCCATTGTGTGAATTGTTCAAGAAATTGAAAAAATTAGCGATGAATCAAATTACTTGTAACGACTGTCAAAGAGGACGGAATACCTGATTGATTGTTAATTCAGGTTGACTGACACCCAACAAGTATTAAGCTCTACGGCTAAGCACTACGTCCTTAGATGCAAGGCCCTCTTTGATGCAAATAATTTTTGCTCGCACGGTACATGTCGTGTTATACCACTTTCTTAAATTTTTGAAACGTTGTGTACAAATGTCGCGCCAATTTACTCATGGTCCGTTAACAAAGTACCATATGTGCACAATTTACACTTGCTTTCTAAAATGTCATGTAGCATGACAAATATATTTTCGATACTTATTTTGGCAAAGAAGTAATATTGTCATCAATAATGTAAGCACTACAACTGCAACGAACAAACTCTAACTAGGGGGGGGGGTACCCCCCCTAAGACATTAGTTAAAAATTTGAATACTAATTATTTATTTAGATTCATTAGACTAGAAATAGGTATGCTATGAGTAGTATTTACTATATAAACTATTGAGCAAATTTCTCCAAGCTTGTGTTATATACTGTATTTGTGATATATTATATCGTCGCTCGCATTACGTAGGGGCCTAACTCGGTTTTTGTAGTTTTTCAGTAGAGCGATTTAAAGAAATCAATGGTGCTTATTTTGGATACAGCATTGACAGCAATTTTTTATTTAGGTTTATTTTTACAGTTTCCTAGATAAATCAATCTAGAATGATGAGACATAATAATTTTTAATGAAGTTTTACGGGTTTTGTAAAAAATAAATAATAATCAAGATAGGCCCCTTCGTAAAAACAATAACAAATTCTGATTTGTACAGGGTCTTCCAACGAGGACTGAAGAGGGGCTCATTTTTGAGCTTCCTTGTATTTAAAGCAAAATCCAAAATAGCCAATCAATGTACTTTTTCCTGCAGAATTCAAAAATAAAACCAAAAATTTATTTGAACCAGAAACAAAAGAGTTACGCTATGGATAAGGTGTTTTTTAAATGGAACATAGCTTTTTTATACGATTTTTGGAACGAGTGATTTTTTTTTTGTCCGTTCTGATTAAAATATTTAATATTGTGACAGCTATTTTTATTAAATTTTAATGTTTTATCCAGTATACTTTAACTTTAACCTGTTTGAAACATACACTAGGTAATAAAGGTATAATCACCTTTGAATCGTTCAAAGTCAAAAAATTTGACAAATTTACTATAATATTGCCGAAATGACTTTGAAGGATTCAAAGGTGATTATACCTTTATTACCTAGTGTATGTTTCAAACAGGTTAAAGTTAAATTATACTGGATAAAACATTAAAATTTAATAAAAATAGCTGTCACAATATTAAATATTTTAATCAGAACGGACAAAAAAAAATCACTCGTTCCAAAAATCGTATAAAAAAAGCTATGGTCCATTTAAAAAACACTTTATCCATAGCGTAACTCTTTTGTTTCTGGTTCAAATAAATTTTTGGTTTCATTTTTGAATTCTGCAGGAAAAAGTACATCGATTGGCTATTTTGGATTTTTCTTTAAATACAAGGAAGCTCAAAAATGAGCCCCTGTTCAGTCCTCGTTGGAAGACCCTGTACATGAAATAAGATAGGCCCCTGTGATATTAATAAAACATTTTGTTTTCAAAGAAAAGGAAGCGAAATTTTTAAACTTTAAACATCTTTATTTTATAAAAACGGTAAAAAAAAATTCTAAACATATAATTTCAAAAGAATTAGAAAACAGCTAGTGTAATATTTAATTATTTATTTTCTAGAGGTAGGTATAACAAATTAAAAATGGGATTGGTATTTATTTTATTTTTTACGAATTGTCTTTTATGTTTTAAATAAAATTGCAATAAATAATAAATTAATAAGGCCTATCTGCAAAGTACTGTTCATCCTTTAAAAATATTTTATAACTCAAAGGAATATGTTGAGATTCGCCCAGTAAGACCCATACAAAAAATATAGCATTGGGGCCAATCTTAAGTTTGGTCTTTACGTAAAAGTATTTTTATCGATAATTAAGGATAGGCCTGACTATAATAATACTATAAAACAAAAACCATGTAGTATTGAGATATGCCAGTTTGTCATAACGTTAAGGCAGTCTTTCCCTGACTTAATATAGGTATAACTCATTTTTGCCAAAAATCGAGATAGGCCCCTACGTAATGCGAGCGACGATATGAATTGAGACTATACCTACCTGATAAGTGAGACCTGTGAGACCCAAGGACATTATAGTTTGTTCTAATTAGTTATTTTTTGTTATGGTTGTCCTGTTGTCCCCGATGCAGTGTTTATGAAAAAAGTATTTTCGATAAAGTGTTTCCTTATTTATTTTTCAAATCTTGGTTAATATAAATATATGTTTTTATTCCATAAAACAAAAACTTTTGTGCGTCTTTTTTGCATTTTAAAAACGCCGTTCAAATTCCCATTGTGCCACTGGTGGCCAGGGTGTTGGTAAATTGGTTCCCAGCAGGTATTAAATAAAAGGTTGGTACCTAATATCTCTTATTAATAGTTAAATTGGTTCCCAGTATAACTTAATTACCTGGAAGTACTTATCTAGGTCGTCCCTTATACATATTTTATGTTTCTATATATTATACTCTGCTGTTGTCACTTGCGTTTGAAGTTGTTGAGTTGTGAATTATTCTAATATTATTTTCTATATGAATATGAATCCTGAGATAATTTTGAGTGAACGATTAAAACAGTTGTTAGCTATTAATAACTACAAGTATGGGTTTCAAAAGCATTTGAAAAGTGGTGAAAAGCGGTGGACCTGCACTAATAGAAAATGCAAATCATTCGTCCTTACGTTGGGCGAAAGTGATAACAATATAACAATTACAAAGCACATACAAGAACATTCCCCTGACGCAGATATGAAGGGCTTAAACCGGCAAATTATCAATTCCACCTGCAAAAGAAAAGCTGTGGATGACCTATCCGAAAAGCCGGCCAAGATTATTCGCAGGGTAGGTACTGCAAGAAATCCTACCCTCAACTGTTACTACATCTAATGTTGCTTGCGTCAAAAGAAATGTTTATAACGCTCGTAGAAAATGCAACCAAGTTGGCCGAAAAACATAGAGTCTTTTTGTGAATCTTTTCGCAAGCATTTCAATTCGTCTTTTTATAAAGCGCATCCCAATATTTTAATTTTTTTGGAAAAACTTAAAGAGTTTCAAACGGAAACTTATGTAAAATTACAGAGTGTGAGTATCACGGTTAAAATACATACCCGTAAAGTTAAATACCGCCAAAATTGTTTAGCAAAAATGATAGAATCTTATTCACGAAATGAAATCAGTCGCTTACATTTTATTAAATGTGTTTCTTTCCACTGCGCTATTATGAAAAACTAAAATTTTATTATCGATTTATTGTTAATATCTAATGTTAGTAAATATTTTTAGGATAATAACTAAAAATCTATGAGAATGTATTATAAGTATGTAGAGTCATTCGGGGTAAGCGTACGCACTGGGTAAGTGTGCGCATCGTTGCTTTTGGAGGGGAGACGAATGTATCGCGCGATTTGCTGTTGACGTTTTAGTATTGCCTCAGTGGCCATTCGATGCAGATCCCTCGCTACGCAGTTATAACTCATACAAGAGAAATATTTTAAAAAGACGAAAAAGTGCTAGTTTACTAACTATTATCTGCGTTGTGGAAAAGCGTGTTATAACCGAACCGCAAATAATTTTATCGTAAGTATTTTGTTGACTTGTATGTCTTATATGTAGGTTATTTCCCACCATTAAACCAGTGGTCATAATATGTGATGTCATTAGAAATATTAAACACATTTAAGATAACGGTTCTGGGGTCAAGTGTACGCGGGTAAGTGTGCGAGTGCGCAAACAATCAATCAATAAATCAATATACTTTATTGTTCAAAGAAAATTACATTCTTATTGACAGGGTGTGTCCTTACGTTAACAATAAATAAAAATAAATATAAACATGTGAACAAATAAATTACAAAATACATACACTTAAACATATAACCCGCATTTACTATTATGGTAAATATTATTAATTGTTTTATTTTTTAGAATGTTAAAATGCCTCGCAATTACACAAGGAAGAAGCCTGATACAAGACCAGTTACTCAGGAACAAATAGCCGCTGCTAAAAGACTAATAGAGCATTGCGTTTACTTGCCTCAATATTTCCGTATAGTTAACCGCATTACCCGCATTAGCGGTTAACTGTGCGCATTTTTCACAAACGAATATCAATTAAGTTTTTTTGAAAGCACACATAATTAGGTAAGGTTTGTATTTAAAAACTTAAAATATAACAATTAGGCTTCCCAAAACCAATTGTGTTATTTACATTTGCCCAGTTTTAAAATTTTTACAATTTGATAAGTATAAAAGTGCGAACACTTACCCTATAATAAACAATTTGTTTCATTGCATGATAACCAATTTTAACTTTAGTACCGGGGAACCAATTTACAGATAAGGATCACTGATCAGGTAAACAAAAATTGCAGGAACCAATTTCGCATTATTTTTATCCCTCGTTAACTTGGGAACCAATTTACATCCGGTGGCGAGCAGGCACACTAAAACATCTCTCTCTCTCTCTCTCTTCGTTCTCTCTTCATTTTATTACGATAGTTTAACAAGGACTTATCATTTCTAACCCTATAAATTTTCTTTGACCAAAACGATCCCCACAAATTATTTAGTTGAACTCCATGCCGCTAACTTTAAGACGCCGCCGCCTGCGGTGGTCCTCACCCCTCGGAGATTCCCTCCCACCAATGTTTTTTCAGGCTGACAATGAGTACAATAGAAATTGGTATTTTTATTAAAAATACACACATCGCTGAGAAAACTTCAATTAGAGAATGAATGAAAAACCAATAAACAAGGAACTCGATAAGCAGATTACAAGGAATTATATAAGACATACTCAAATGGTATAATTGTGATTTTTTAAAAATATTTTAATAAAACTATATCGTGCATTTCTGAGTTTTATTTTTCATTTTCTTTTAGGCTAGATTCTAGATAACAATAATTTAGAGGATCTTATTTTAAAGTGATATTTAATCAAAAAGGTTATTCTGAACCCTGCTATTTGATTTTTACTACATATAAAATCAGCTAACAGGATTTTAAATAGTTTGTTTGGCTTAAAAAATATTTCGCCCAAAAAAAATGACAAAACGATGGGCACTTAAACGTCCCGCCTCTCGCCTCAAGGTTCTCACTAAACACGATGGCGGCGCTGTTTTCACAGTTTTTATATTTCCTAATGGCATTTGTGCTTCGCAATTAACATGCTTCTTTGTCATCTTCCTGGTGTAAGTAATCGTTGCTGCCTTAGTTACTTCTTTAAAATGGTGCAACCCAACATATTAAGACCTAAATATTTTGATGGAATAAATTTAAAAACACTTTTAGTGAGTAAGGGTGTTAATGTATTGATGTTAATATATTTTTAAATGTATCTAACGTTAACGTCATAATTTTGCTACAAAACAATATTTCCATTTATAAGTTATAGGTTCTAATTATAAAATTTGGTGATTGTTGACCTAAAAAACAACGTTCATGGTAAGCAGTTAAGATGATTTTAATAAATTTTAAATTAAAAATATCCCATACAAAAAAAAATTACATGACGTATCAATGTAACTGTGGAACCGGAAAGCTTTTGATCGAAGGTCGTTTAGACTATTTTGTTAAAAACAAAATTTAATGAGTACCTAAAAATACTTGATTTTAATCAACCTTTACTAAACAACAAATTTAATGCTTGTTCGTAATCTACCAATAAAAGAAAAACTGCAAAACATAGAGACATGTAAATGTGACTTTTTATTTTATGAGTTACGGACTCCTGCAACATCCATTGCAAATTTTAATTCAGCAGTGGAACTACCGACGGATAATCGATAATATGTTTCTTGACTCGATATATATTTAGTTTGACATATTCGTCCATTGATATTTTAACGTAAAATTCTAAAAAGGGTACCCAAAGCAGTATCGTGAAAATAAAAAAGAAATTTTAAGGTCAGAGCCCAAAAACAGGTACCCACTAGGTATCTATCATAATTATTATTAAACCCCAAAATACGTAACTTTGCCTTAATTTAACCATCGTCATATGTCTTACCATTTTGGTAGTGTTTATACTACCGTTTTGGTAAAGTCGCCTAACTTTCCCAAAAATAAACAATTAGTATAAAATTAAAAGCTTGATACAATGGTAACATAATATACAGGGTTGATCAGGAGTCCGAAATTTTAGTTTTATACAGTGATGGGCTAAAATATGGAACAAATTCATTTAAAAATCAGGTATTCATTTTTTGAAAAAACGCTCGGACACGTCGATTATAATTCTTTCTTCCGGATTTTTTGCCTCAAAAAGAAATTATACCGGGTGTGTCAAAAAGTAGATGTAGCAACAATTTTTTGTTTTTTAAATAGAACCCCCCTATTTTTTCTTATTACCCTAATTCTACGTCAAATTCTGCGCATAATTCATGTAGCATACTCTATCCTTATCTCTAACGGTTTTAGAGAAAAATTACATCATAAAAAAAAATTCTTTAAAAAAAGGTACATGTACCTACTTAAAGGTAAACAGGTAAATTTAAATGAATTGTTACTACGATAGCAAGTCATGTGTCAATCAAAAATTAGTTTAGGTATAATTTTGAAAAACGGTGATCATGGTGCATTTAAATGAAACACAAAGAATCGAAATTTTAATTTTAATTGGATGTGGAGACAAAACAAGAAGTCAAGAAGAAGTTTGTAACTTGTTTAACGCTAAGTATCCAGAACGGCCGATTACAAGATCTACAGTAAGTAAAATTGAGAAGAAATTCAGGGAAACGGGGAATGTAAAGGATCGTCTACGGTCAGGTCGTCCAAAAATTAGTGAAAACTCACAATTGAACATTTTGTTAGAGGTTGAAGATAATCCTCATAGTGCATCCACTGAAGTAGCCCTTTAATAATGATGTTAGCCGACGATCTGTGTTGCGGGTATTGAAACAAGAAAAGTACCATCCGTACAAAATTAGGTTGCTGCACGAGCTCAACGAAGATGATCCCGACCGCCGACTACAGTTTTGTGAAACTATGATGGAAATTTGCAACTTAAATTTATTTTTCCATCGCAACATACTTTTTAGCGATGAAGCCACGTTTTGTTTGAATGGTTCGGTAAACAGACAAAATTTTCGGTATTGGAGTACAAATAATCCCCGTTGGATGAGAGAACAGCACACGCAATACCCACAAAAAGTAAATGTTTGGGCAGGGATATTAAATGATAGAATTATTGGACCTTTTTTCTTCGATGGAAATCTTACAGGAGACCGGTATTTACAATTTCTTCAAAATTAATTAATTCCCACACTAGCAGCGGATTTTCCAAATCCGAATCAGCCTCATCTACCAGAAGCGTCTATTTGGTTTCAGCAGGATGGTGCTCCGCCTCATTTTGCTCGACAAGTACGAGAGTATTTGAATACTGTATTTCCCGAACGATGGATAGGTAGAAGAGGACCCATAGAATGGCCTGCAAGATCTCCCGATCTTACACCCATGGATTTCTTTCTTTGGGGTTATTTGAAATCAAAAGTGTATAAGGATAAACCACAAAATTTGGAAGACTTAAAATTTAAAATTAGATATGAAATTAGGCAAATTAATGAAAATACTGTAAATAATGTTTTAGAAGGGTTTTTAAGTAGATTAGCATATTGTCAAGAAGTTAATGATTTGCATTTTTAACACTTAATAAACTAATTTTTTAACCTTTTTTTAAAGATTTTTTTTATGATGTAATTTTTCTCTAAAACCGTTAGAGATAAGGATAGAGTATGCTACATGAATTATGCGCAGAATTTGACGTAGAATTAGGGTAATAAGTAAAAATAGGGGGGTTCTATTTAAAAAACAAAAAAAATTTGCTACATCTACTTTTTGACACACCCGGTATAATTTCTTTTTGAGGCAGAAAATCCGGAAGAAAGAATTATAATCGACTTGTCCGAGCGTTTTTTCAAAAAATGAATACCTAATTATTAAATAATTTTGTTCCATATTTTAGCCCATCACTGTATAGGTATGCTCACATTTTGACGTAATTCGTTTGCTTTTTTATAGACATTTGTCAAAGATATGACGACATCGATCTTTTTTTTTTTAAATAGAAACATATAGCTTGTAATACATCATTTGAAAGATAATAACTCGTACAGTATGTTCATAAATTTTGGCGCGATTCTGACAAGCTATTTTAAAATGGCGACTGTTAAAAATTTTTTTTAAGCGGAAATGATAAACCGTTGATGTTTTTTTACCTTTTAAGGTAAGAAATCTTCATTGACTATAAATTAACAGATTTAATAATTAATTAGTAGCACTCTAGATTTTAAATAAAAAATAAACATTAAAATGTTTTAACATGCACGTCAAAAAATTACAAGTGAGGTGTCATTTCATTCATAATCTTATGCTGAACCCAAATAAGTAAAATATACAAGATGTCCCATTTAAAATATCAAAGTTCAGGTCCCTTTCGGTCAAAACGGAAGTGCTAACAAATTGAAAATTATGCCAATAAATGCAGATTCATCTCTTATGCATAATTTCAAAATTTCATTTTAATATCTATAAATACAGAAAAGTTATAGGGGTGAACGTCTTTTGAGAAACCCCCGGTATAGAAGAAAAGTTTTAAGTGCTATGCAAATTATAGGAAAGGCCTTGGAATTTAATTTTAAAGAACATAAAAAGTAATAATTGTATATAATATAATAAATAAGTATTGCTTTAAAACGCACAAAAAGACATAATAATACGTAAGCTGAAAGGCGCGTGGTGAATGGTGAATGCATGTATATATACCCACGCCTATTTTATGGAGTTTTTTAGTAAAACGCGATACTCGGATAATGTGCAACGAAATCCCCAAAAAATTAGAACATATTTTACAGTAATTGCCAAACTTAAGAGCAGAGCCAGTTGTGATTGTGAATTATTTATTGCTTGGGGCACCTTAATAATTTCTTACTTTACCTACTTTCAGTTTCTAGTTTAAATGACGTGCTTTACCATTTCACCAATTACCTCTGTCATGGTCGAATTATTACTGTTACAGTTTTAAGCGAGCTGTTTAAAAGGTATTTTTTCGGTCCATTCGTTTTTTGAATAAATATACAATTGGTTGACTGGTCGCCTATTTAGAGTTCAATTCCCCAGAATTTGTTTTTTAGATGAAGCTATACGTTTCAAATAAATTGTCAGGTTAATACACAAAACTACAGATAATGGGGCTCACTGGTTCATATAAAGGGTGTTCATTTGAAAACTTCCCACCGCGATTTTCCTGCTTTAAAAGGAAAATGTGGAAAATCGCTCGGACCAATCGATTTTTATTTCGAGAAGGACATCTTTTGCGTATATTGTTAATCTTGTTACTTCAAGCCCTAGGAGGGAGGGGGGGTAAGATCTAAATCTTAAATGGATACCCCTATTTTATATAATTTTAAAAAATTAAAATTTGACAGATAATGCATATCGCATAAATACTATTTTTTTGCTTAATTTTCATCTCGATCGAAGCAGAACTTGATGCCAACGTCAAATTTTTAATAAAGCTATTAATAAAAAAAAATCCCATTTGATGCGGACTTTAATGGCGACACTGTATGTAAGGGCTCATATTAGATATTAATTTATTACCAAAAAGTTTTAATCTGTTGTGTGTCTTATTTTTTCTAAAGTTTTAGTCCCCATATGTAATATGTCCATCTTCCACAATTGTTTCAAATTTAAAAAAAAAACAATCAAATATGTTAATTGGCATGTGCCTGAAAATTATGGCTTTTTGTACACTGGAGTGAAAACTTTTATATAAGTAATATCCTATTTGAATCAACTAAACTAATACATAATTGTAGTCAATTACCAATTGTTGTGTATACATAAATTTATACTCTAATTAATTAAAAGAATATATAAACATTGTTTATATACTGATTTATACAATTTAAATTTGTAAATTTAAAATTTTTAATATTGTATTAGTGTCGTTATGTGTTTTTAATTATTCCACAACATTTTTTAGTGCCCTGAGGATGGCCTAAATTAGGTCGAAACGTCGGCAAATACAAATACTTTCTATCTCCAACGCTGTTTTATTGACCATAATCCAACCCAGAACATTCAAACATATAACCATTGAGGTCACTAACAAAAAAAAAACTGATTAATTTATTAACTATATTCCAAAGGAATTTTGCCCAAATAAATGACGTTTATTACCTGTAACCAGACTTTTCCCTCAGTGTATATAAGGATTATTCAGGTGGTCAGAAAATTATTGTTCTCCCATATTTGTAGATATTAAACCGAGTCTATAAACTATACACTTTCATACCGAAAGCAGTAATTAAAAGCAATTTTACACAAAAGGCATGACGACCATCGTCCAATCTAATTAACTCTAATTACTTAAATCAAATTGTTATTTACCAAGAAAATTCAAAAGTCAATAATAAAACCGTGCAAAACATAAATATGTATTACGAACAAAGATGTTACTTATTGATAGCTAATTTTAGGCAAACTCATATTATAAGTTTTTTGTAGAGGAATTGTTCAGTTTCTCCATATTCCCTGGTAATTTTCCTCTTACAACCTACAGTGACAGGCAAAACGTTCGCAACATATGGAAAAATTGTATTAACAACGTCGTCATATACATAATATGAATGTGTTTTTAAATTATGTAAAACGCACACATCAATGGGTCGCGTCATGCGGTTTTGGAACCGCTTCGGCGCAGCGTCTAATACATACTCAACTTTTTCTAAAAACAAAGCGTTCCGACAGTTGACACCCACATGTGACATCAACAGCTGATACTGGTTTCCTCCTAAAAGTTTCCAGTTTAGTAGTGAGTCGTAGCAAGCTCACGACTCAGATTTCAGAGACTAAATTTTCTTGATGTTTATTATTTAAGTTGAACGGTGAGTATAACAAACCAGTTTAGGTTAATTAACTTTCCTATTTTCAATAACCAACAATTCATTTATCATTTGTTATTATAATTTTAATTATTAGTTTATTCATTTTAATTACGGTACAATGGGTTGCCAAACCTTGCGCTCACTGAGAATTAATCCAGCTGTTTGTATTTAAAAACACATACGGCTTTGTACTACGCCGCGAATGTAAATTATAATATGGAAACGCAGCATTGAACGCGAAACAAGCGCAGGCGCACCGCTTGCCACTTGATTGGCTCGTAGCTATAATATTTGAACGACGAAACTATTGTATTCTCAGGGTGGTTCATAGCGTTTTGCATTGGTTAGTGGAGTGCATGTCAAATGTACTTTTATGTTTTACTAATGAATATCGCCTCAACTTTTAACCCATCGCACGTTGAGTTTAAAATGTACACTGTATTTTTGCAAGCCATCATACTAATAGACCATTAAGACCCCCGTACAAGTTTAAAATATGGTGACCGCGATGGTAAAAGAACTTAGCCCAGTCCTGTCTCTGTCGCCAACATGGTAACGTAGGTAAAATAGATCAGACTTCAATAGGGTGTCCATAGGCGTAGTTAGGGGGGTACTTGGGGTACTAAGCACCCCCGAAATCAAAATTAGCACCCCCAAAAAAAATGTACAATATAAGTATAGGCTAATTTTAGAACTAACCTATTTTTAAAATATACATTATATGTAATGAATTTTTTATATTAATATTTCAAGCTCGATTTCAAGCATTCGAATTCTGGTACAAATTCAAGTATATTTAGATAGTTGCGGATTCTGTTGAAAATTTCTCTCCGTGTACTGTGTAGTTCACGCCCAGTTTACTTGTCAGAGCGGGTCTATGATCATAAACATCTCGTAAAATACGAAAGCGGCATAATAGCTTGTGTATGTCATGTTCTGCAATTCTGCATTGATTTGATAATTTAAATTTAACCAGTCGTAGTCGTTCAAATTCGCGGAAATTTTTAGCCGGTATTTTGACTATTTTTTTTGTTTATTAAGGTTTAATATGGTTTTATTGAATTCAGTTAAAGTTTAAAGTTAAATAAACACGAAAAAACAATGAGTGTGTCGTCGGATATAAAATACACCGTGGAATTTTTGAAAAAATCTTTTAGCAAGTTACCGTTGGAGGAGAAAGTGATTGTCAAGAACATTGAAAGACCTAAACCTGCTATTAACATCACATTAAAATATTTACTAAAAATTATTGACCAAATTTGGGCGGGCTTTTTGTGCACCCCCCACGTTAACATGTCACGTGCCGCCACTGGACTTCAGCACCCCCAATGTTTACAGTCTAACTACGCTTATGAGGATGCCATAAATTATTTCTTTTTTTTTAGCTCTGTAAAATGACACCTGTTAAAATTTTGACCCAACGAGTGTGATGGCAAGTCCGTTAATGACTTCCCTGACGATGTAAAACATTTAATGTAGTACGGTTGTATGAGTCTCTATGGCCTGCACAAAATACTAAAATTTCAATAAATTATACGTGTCGGTTCAAAAGTTAGAGCCGAAAAGGTAAGTCGCTGGGTACCTCTTTGGGGCTCCGTTAAGGGGCACTTTAGGTTTTTTTTATATGATAAAGTATAGTTATTTATTTTGACCTCCCCTATACCTACGCTCCCGAGAGTATGCCATATGCTTACCGAACACCCTGTATATCAAGGCATTTTGAAGGTTCAATTAATAAAGACGTAGGTACTAAAAAAATTGCTGACGCAAATGCTTGGCCGCATTTTGAATATCCGCATTTTGAATATCCAGGATATCGAACCTAAATATTATTATACTTTAAAATTAATTACTTGAAACAAGTTTTTTTGTTTCTTTTTTTGGTATGTTATTATGGTGGTCGGTTAATGTGTGCAGTCCTCGCATGGCATGCAGTGGCGTAACACAAGATGCCCCCCCCCCTCGCAATATCAACTTTAGTCCTTTCCCTGACAAAATGCAATATACAAAATACATAAGATATTAATTTTGCTCTTTTACTAGACATGAATGATGAATAATGCCTAATGGCTGATTGACACAGTAACACTCAATGGGCAAGACTCATAAAAATTTGCGGACCCAAATCTATGTCAACAAATTGACCAGTCGCAGGGAGTCGGAAAGTAGATCGACCCGCCGGCATCTACCCGCATAATATTCAGATAATTGTGATAATCTGATTCAACTAATCCTCGTCACATTCGGCATTTGACAGATGATGAGCACTATATTTATCGACAAAAAAGAAACAATATCGCGTTTAAAAAGTAGGCAAGTTAATGTTTTGTTAATCCAAGTATATTGTTAGTGGTCTGCCTTTGAAACAAACATTTTTTTTATTTGTCAGTTTTTGAGATTTACTTCTAACCTTACTTTTTTAAATGTCATAAAACGACGCGACAAATGTGCTCGGTGTAAAATGGGTTTCTATCATCTTTTTCAAGATAAATTCGACAGGGTTTAAGTAAATATGTATACAGGGTGTTTATTTAGTAATTGGGCAAACGTTAAGGGGTGAATCTTTGACCAATCTTAAGATAAAAAGTTCATATGAACATGTTTCCGCAACTGCTTGGTTCTTGAGATACAGGCTTTCCAAAAATTTGTTTTATTTTTTTTTTTATTATATTTTTGTTTAATGTCATGGCAATTTCACAAAATTCCAGATACTGGGAGTACTGATGATGGAGAACTCAAGTACTTATTAAGTTTTTTGTTTAATGCTAGAGGGCGCCACATACAGTGTTGTACAGTTGACGACATATAAATTCGTACACTCCCCCTATCCATAACTCAATTACAACAAAATTGTGTAAAACGGGTTTCTCACCACGAAATAAGAAAATTATAAAATAATACCAGGAAAACTAAAAAATATATGTAATGCCAAAAAGGTTAAATTTATTAACAAACAACAAACAAAATACTAATTGCTGCGCCATTGGATTCGAACACTAATCGTAAACTTCTTGGCATTGACAAAATAATAGGTACTTCTGGTGTAATCCAGAGTTAGCCCTTCCTAAATTTCTTCTATTTTATCAAATAACTTTATTTCATTCTGTGGTTTAAAATTTATTTTGTACATTTTTTTACCATCAATCCCCAAACATTTTCAATCGGGTTTAAATCAGGACTTCTTGAGCACCAAGGCAGACATGTTACGTTGTTTTGTCTAAACCAGTTTCCTATATTTCTTGCAGTATGCACAGGGCAGTTATCCTGCTGAAATATAAAGTTATTTTCTTCAAAAACTATCGCGGCAGAAGGAAGAAAAATATTTTCCAAAATCTGAAGATATATATATTACTGTTTAGAGTTCCACCAATATTCCAGCATACACCTGCACCGTAAACACTTATCCATGCCCACACATTAACAGAGAAACGTCCACTGGTTTGCTTTTTTTGAGTATACTTCTCATCATATCGGGAATTTGGTGGTCTATAGATATACTAGAACCCTTCCATTATATGTAGACTGAAAAGATTTCTCATCGAAAAAGATAACATTTTGCAAAAAAAAAAATCATTTTCTGGTAAATATTGCATAGCAAACCCAATTCTTTGTTCCTTATCACTATTTTTTAAAAACGGTTTGGATTCGGAAAATTGTCTTATTCGGCGTTGTGCGGTTCTAGATGAAGCAGGGAATCTTGTTATGTACATAGCGGACACTGCAGTTTCAAATGGATTTTGCCCTAAATATTCCACCAAATTTCGGTCTTCTTCATTTGATGATTTTCTATTATTTAAACTAGACCCAACAGACCTTTCAAGTGTTTGATGATAGCGCCATTTTTTTACAATTCCTTGAACAGTGCTTCTAGGTACTTTAAAATAATCAGCTATTTTTCCATTTTTCTACTAAACATATTATTTTTGCTTTTTCAATAATACTTAAATGAGGCATTTTAAAATTAAATAAGATAATGACAATACTTTGACAGATATCATGATAACAATTAACACATTAGAAAGGTAAAAAAGTTGCAATTTACAGTATCACAGTTTAGCGTACGAAATTAGTATATCGTCAACTGTACCTGGATTTAAATAACCATTACTTTTTTGTATCGTACTGTACGTTATTTTTGACTAGACAGACCCATTCTCTATTAAATTTTACTTAAAAAGGTACTTTTCGTATTTGTCACTGAAAACAGTCGTTTTGGAAAAAAGGGTTTAAAGTTAAACCTGCATTGCAATTTTCTAAGATGATTCATCGAGTTTTTGAAAAATAAGCAAAAAAATGTGTATTTTATTGATTGTATTGTCATGTGGCAAACTTAGATCATTCACAAGATTAAAACTAAACTACTTCTACACATACATAAGTTAATAACATTTACAGTAATTGTTGCAAAATGTATGTAAAATTGAATAGAGAATAGGGCTGTCGAGTCAAAAACGACGTACAGGGCGACACAAAAAGTTATGGTTATTTAAATCCAGGTACAACATTATATGTGACGCCCTCTAACAATAAACAAAAACTAAATAAATATTTGAGTTTCCCATGCAGTATCCCGAATTTCGTCAAATTGCCAAGTTATTAAACAAAAATAGGACCTAATAAAACAACTTTTTTGGACGCCCTGTCCTATATCAAGAACCAAGCCGTTGCTGACCCATTTTCATATGAACTTTCTATCATTAAATTAGTCAAAGATTTACCCTTTAAAGTTTGTACAAATACTTAATAAACACCCTTTATTGTTAGCTAACGACTAAGAAAAAAGAAATATTTTCATTTTCATTGAAAATGGTAAAAAGTGAAAAAAAATAATAGTAGGATGAAACCCATTTTAAAAGGAAGAGAATATAACAAAAATGAAAGGAAAAATAATTTACGGGCGATCCGAGGTCGGGGAGTGGAAAGGGGTGAGTTTTTACGGGTAGAAAACGATTTATCTCGATTTCCGGCAAAACTACAAGTCCTATGAAAGAATGTTAAATAGCAAAGTTATAGATAATAAAAAGATCTACAACTTTCGTATTTACACTTTTTTCACATAACCTCAAAATTTATGTGAAAAATTTAAATAACCAAGTTTTTGGTTTTTTATTTTTATCTTTTACAAAAAAAAATTTCACGAAATTTGGTGAAAATTTACCTTCTTATGTCCCAAACACACTGTAATTTTTTTGATTTAAAATTTTTATTTTTTCACCTTATTTTGACTTAATATCGAAAAAGCACCCTAATTTTCACGTCAAAATATCTGCTTTTTTAAAAAAGTCGGTGGGCTTTTTGTTCGTTAAAATCTCGACTTTCTGATGGTGTAAAAAAATATACATTACTATGATAAATGTTCTCAAAAAATGCAAAGAAATCCTACCTTTAATTATATCTAGAACAACTATTTTCGCATGTTTTTTGCGATCTTTATGTTTTATGGATTTGTAATTTTTTTGTTTATCAATGTAACATGGAATCAAAATTGTACATATTATTGTTTAAAAAAAGAAAATTCGGATTAGTGATGCCGCGAGACGAGACGAGACGAGAATTGGCCCATTCTCGTCTCGTCTCGTGAGGCGAGAATTTTTTTTTATCTCGTCTCGGCGAGAAACGCGTTTTTCTCGCTCGAGAGTGCCATTGTCTCGTCTCGTCTCGTCTCGTTTTTTCTCGTGAGTAGGGAATCATAAAAAATATTTTTTTATACGAATCTTAAAGGGGGTAAACATTTAAAAGTATCTGGTCGTCTCGCAGAAGGGTTTAATATAAGTCGGTTTGTTAGTCATGTGACTTAGAAACTATTTTTCTTAGATCAGCAAAATATTGCAAGCGGCCATAAGACATAATTCACGTAATGTAATAGGCTTGGCACCGAGGTATTTTCAGTCCAAAATATACGGGGTGGTAAAAGATACAGAATAGAGAACGATTTATAATAATAATAATTGATTCATAATGGAACTACCCTTCTTTTATTATTTATTTTTTGGCATAATTCGGGGCATAATTAACTGCAATAGTTTGGAAAATATTCGACTAAATAAAGGGATCAGCCCAGAATGTCATCCGGGGAAAAACCTTAGTTTTTTTATTACATTAATAGAAAGTGCAAGAGAAAGAACTTAAAGAAGTATTTCCGAAAATGCTTTATTTGACATATCAAAATTTAAAAATTCACTTTATTTTTTGCTCCTTTTACCCAAAAAATACAAAAATTTATTACGAACAAGCTTAATTTTACGCAATTAGGAAAAATATTGTAAGTAACATGTGCGAAAAGTTTCGTTTCCACTCTCACTTAGTGGCATGCCCGGACTTGCTTGGAGCCGTTCGTGCAACTGCCACCTCGTGCGGAAAAGTATCATTTACCGCACTTAATAATTATTTTCAATAGCCAAATTTATCTCTGAGACCTGTGTAATAAAATGAGGCAAAATAAGGCATACACTTGAATCATTCGTACTGAATGTCACTTTACCTATTATATTAGACTTTTTATTTTTAATTTATTTACTAATGTCATAATTGAAACTATTAACTTAATGCTATTGTTTCAATAACACTAGTTTCGTGGCCCTCCGTTGTCTTTATCTGTGATATCCTAATAATGTTTCGGTTGATATACAGGCTGTTATGAAAGTAATGTCAAATATTAAAACTGGTAAGAGAGATATGAAATGAAATTCAAACTTTTGTTAATAATATTTGTGTGAGAAGTTTTTGGCGAATTTCGAATTTTCGATACAAAATTGTTAAATTTAGTCAAAATCTATCGCCTTTCGCCTTGTGAATGAAATTTGACTGGGGTCCTTTTCGATATTGTGTTTTCAATCGAATTCGAAATCGGTTAATTATTTAAAAATGTCAACTACTAACCGTAGACAGAAGAAAGAGGCTAGACAATTTGATTCTGTTCTCTTGAATATCTGTTTTAAGGTAAATGCCTTCACAATACGATAGAGTAAGAACGTTAAACACAATATTTTTCTGTCTATATATTAGGAGATACCTAAAATGCAGTGTTCTAGCAAACGAGAAAATTCGAGAAAAAACGAGAAATTTCTCGACGAGAAACGGTCTTCTCTCGTCTCGTCTCGTGACTTCTCTCGAGAAAAAAAATTCACTCTCGTCTCGTCTCGTCTCGTCGAGACGAGACGAGACGAGACACGAGAATTTCTCGTCTCGGCGGCATCACTAATTCGGATTCGAGTTTTATTCGTTTCTTTGCATTTTTTGAGAACATTTACTATAGTAATGTATATTTTTTTTACACCATCAGAAAGTAGAGATTTCAAAAAATCAAAAGCCCACCGACTTTTTTAAAAAAGCAGATATATGACGTGACTATTTAACTAGAGTGTTTTACACTGGCAAAATGTCATAGCAACGGCCGGTCTTCTACTGGCAAAATTACTACCTGCACCTACCTGGACAAAATTCACATGTGATTTTTGCCGCGGCAAAATTTTGTCTTTTTTCTAGTTAAATAGTCATGTCGAATACCACTCGAGAAAAAATTGTGTAAGCAAAATTGTTCTCAAGGATTTATTTAAGTTTGTTGCTTTTAAGCAATTTCGCTCATGACATTTTCGACAAAATCACTCGCCTAACGGCTCGTGATTTTGTCAAAAATGTCATTCGCGAAATTGCCAAGCAACAAACTTTCATACCTTTCGAAAATTTTGCCGACAAAATTTTATCTCTTGTGATATTATATATGAGAATTTTCGATTGAAAATTAGGGTGCTTTTTCGATATTAAGTCAAAATAAGGTGAAAAAATAAGTATTTTAAATCAAAAAAATTACAGTGTGTTTGGGACATAAAAAGGTAAATTTTCCCAAATTTTCGTAAAAAAAATTTGTTTGGAAAAGATAAAAATAAGAAACCAAAAACTTGGTTATTTGAATTTTTCACATAAATTTTGAGGTTATGTGAAAAAAGTGTAAATACAAAAGTTGTAGATCTTTTTATTACCTACAACGTTTTTCCATAGGACTTGTAGTTTTCCCGGAAATCGAGATAAATCGTTTTATACCCTTAAAAACTCACCCCTTTCCACTTCCCGACCTCGGATCGCCCGTAAATTATTTTTCCTTTCATTTTTGTTATATTCTCTTCGTCTTCAAAAACTATCGACCCTGGTCTAATTTGTACGAATTGTAAAATAAATTGCTTCTTCTTTGATCGCATTAGTTGAATGGAACGCGATTACCCCCCCCCCCCCCCCCACAGCGCTACGCCCTTGTACTAAGAGCGCTTTAATATAATATTATTTATAGTGATGTAAAGTTGGTTACAGAATCATACCATTGTGCTTTTTAGTAAATACCTACTGCTTTAGCGATAGGACGTCACAGTTTAACGACGCCTTCGAATTGACGTCAGAAGATTCCAGATACCAGTTCTTTTTGGGCGTGTCTTTATCTGGGTGAGCTAGTTCAATGTTTCTTCTTTTAAAACTGATCATCTTCTTACGTCAAATATGATGCAGATGAGTTTACCGGCTTCAAAACTAATTAACGTCCGCATCTCTTATAGTGATAGATATGCTTATAATAATATATTTTTGGGTGTGTTACATAAATCTTTTATTCTCACATGATAATCTTCAGCGCCAACTTTTTTCTTTATACAGGGTGTCACATAACTAAGGAGCCATACAACACTAGGAGATAGTAGCCTTGAAAATAGGTAATTTATGCTTAATTTCTTATATTAATATATACTTATACAGTGTGTCCACGGATAGAGTTTGGAAGAGGAAAAGCTTTTTTATTAGTAGGCATAGAAGAAAAAGTCATTCTTAAATTTGCGACGATTACTATTCAGGGTTCGTCACAAACAACATACAACTTTTGGATTTCGTTTAAAATAAATTTACGTAAAAACAAACAACTATTAGGTATTCCTTTCTTTCTTCGAATATGATTTTTTATCTGGCCGAGTAACGATCTTGTAAACAAACCATTTCTTATTTGCCTACTTTTGAAGTATTTTTATTATTACATATCGTAGTTATCTTCAATTGATTCAATCATAAATTATAAAACTTTCATTCAAACGTGGTACCACCGAGTTAGCGCATAGTTCAAGTCGACATCTGAATTCCCTACGACAGTTCCTGACTTTGGAATATTTGCAATAACTACTCTTATTTTCTTTCAAGAGATCTAAGTTATTATTGAAAGTGGTTTTATACACATGTAGCTTCAGATATCATCATAAATGAAAGTCGATAATTGTGAGATCGGGACTCCTACGTGCCAACTGATTTGGACCATAGGTACCTTCCAATCCATTTGTTTCCAAAGTGATGATTTAGGCAATCATCAAAAGGAATTGAAAATTAAAATTGAAAAAAAAAATCCAAAAAACAAAAACTGTTGTTTCTGACGAACCCTGTATAGTAATCGCAAATCTATAATAGATTAGTATAGATAATAGAAATTATAGATACAACACTGGCAAAATTCATTTAATAATTCAAGGAATTGAAAAAAATTTAAAAAAAAAAACTAAAAATGTTGTTTGTGACGAACCCTGTATAGTAATCGCAAAACTGATGTTTGAAATGGTAGTTTCAGCACAAGCAGACGTTTTCATAAAAAAATACTTTTTCTTCTATACCTACTAATAAAAAAAGGTTTTCCTCTTTCAAACTATATCCGTTAACACACTCTATACATATAGTACATAATAATCCGGTGTTAAAGAACGTGATCCCAGTAAAAATTGATTTTAGAAAATTGGCGAAGATTTGAAAATGGTTAAGCGGATGTAAAACAAATTTGGTGTAGTTATGTTTTTGAGGACAAGAAAGACAATCTCATAATTAGTTTTAATCTACCTCCTAGAGGACACACAATATGAGTTGGGTAAATTCTCGGAAATATTTTGGGTCTCTCACATTTCTGACCACTTCACCTCAAATTATAAAATAGGGCTTTTTTATACGTAAAAGGTTGTACTTTATTAATCTCGATATTTCAATGGGTTTTTGAGATATTTGCATTTAACTGCTAGATGGAAAAAAATATTTAAATAAACACCTTTCTTAAAGAAACGAAATTTATTCAAAATTACCCGTTGATATTTTATTATAAGAAGTTAAGCATAAATTACCTATTTTTAAGTCTACTATCCTCTATTGCTGTATTGCCTCTTAGTATGGGACATTTAAAGTCACAATAAAATCCGCTAAAACCACTAAGCACTCCGGGTGATGTGATAAAAAGCAACGAAATAACAACTCAGTACACAAAACACAATTTAGTACGTGACGGGCGTACTAATTACGGTTAATGTTTGGGCAGGAAGAGTTGGAGATCATATCATAGGTCTCTTTTTCATTAATGGCAATTTAAATGGCGATAATTATTTAGCACTGCTCCAAAATAATGTCTTGCCAACTTTGACAAACTTATATCCTGATCCAGCAAACCCACAACTCCAGCGAATATGATATGGTTTCAGCAAGATGGAGCACCGCCCCATTACCAAATCAATGTCCGCCAGTACCTCAACCGAGTATTTCCAAATCGGTGGATAGGGAGGCATGGATCGATGAAATGGCCAGCACGATCCCCTGATCTGACGCTATTAGACTTCTTCTTATGGGGTTATGTCAAAACTATTGTATACAAAACTAAATCCCTCGACTTAGCTGACTGAAGAAGACGAATAACGCTTGCGATTTTATTCCATTTGGCTGATACACACCGTATGTTATTTTTAAAATCTTATTGGCGTATTAAGAAACATAGCATAGATTCAAGTTTGTATTATTTTTTAATAATATTGTTGTTCATTGCAATGTTAATAAATCCTGGTAAGTACCATTACCTTATGCGGTATTTACCTTTCGTTTAATTTTTATCATCTGTATGATGTCGTACGTAAACTTTCTATAATTTAGTCATAAACATAATTTTAATCTGAAGTTGACAGTGATTTTTTTCGTTCAATTCATCAGATCCATCCCTAGACGCGTTTCTTCGTATCATGGCTTAATAGTGAGGCTAGATGAAAGAACGGAACACAAAGTTCAAACTTGAACAATTTACGGCAGTGAACGTCGAAAAGATAGATCCTAAATTCGGCCCTGCTAACATACAAGTGTATATTTATACTGCACATTTTGGAAACTAAAAGACTTATGAATGACTAGTTGTCTTTAGTCGTCCAGTAAGTAGTCTTTATTAACATATCTGGTTAGGTTATTTTTATGTCATTTAATATCCATTACCTTACGGTCAAGTTAGTTAGACTGGTTTAAATTAATTGTTTACTAGCAAACACGGATTTAAATGTTCAAACCACTAAATTTAATCATTTCTCTAAAATAGGAAACAATATTGTGGAAAAAGTTATAAAAATGGGGATTACCTACTTTGACTGAAGTAGGTACCTATTTTGAAAAATAAATACGTAGTGATTCACGTTGAGTTGCTTATTAGAGTATCCCGGAAATGAGTAATGTTTTTAGTTTTAAAAATTTGGTAGCAAGAATAATAGACTTTAAACTTTTAAAATATTATATTTTTATAAGTTTGTAACTGTTTTTTATATTGGAATATACAGGAATCCAAGCACAATGGATACCCTGGGGCGGGTAGACCACGACGGCGGTTTCGTCCTTGTTAGGACTCTACGGGCAGCCAAAACTCAAGCAATCCCAACGACAGCGGTAAGATGTATTAAAAGCCTTTTACAAAAGTAAAGCGGCCACCAATACACCGTAGTGCCATCCCAGTGGAATTAACCCCAATACAAAAGGCAGTCACACTGGTAATAATCTAAAGGTAACGAAATAAACCACAAAGTGCATCGCATCCGGTATAGAAAACCCTATTTACGTTTTTACCAAAACAGTCTGCAGTTTTGCAGATTAGAAACAGATCAATAGCGGCACCCACTAGAATGCGCGCAATCTGTTAAGAAAAGCTACATTATCTTCTAATTATATTTTTACGTTTGAATAACGTTCGGTTATACCGGAAGTTATGGCCAACTTTGTTATTTCAAATTATACAATATATATTTTAGCATGTTTGGATACTTTAATGAAACCTAAGTACTTAAGGTAGCATTCTCAACGTCATTTAATCTATTACCAACCTATAACCTATTTCGCGTTACTTTTTTAAGTTTATTATTTTATTGACTAACATTTAAATAAAATCCGTATCGTCGGCACATTACTTAGGTAATATATGATATATTACAAAAATATCAATTTATTTCATTGCTAATTTTGGGAGAATTGTATAGTGAAAGAACAATGAGTGACAATGACATAATAATGTTAAAAAACATTTTACCCGATATTTTTCGCTATACAATTCTCCTAAAATAAGTTATGAAATTCCTTGATATTTATTAAATATTGTCAATTATTACCTATAGAATATCAAGTCGATACTGATTTTATTTAAATTTTGTGTAGAAGCTAGAAAACATAAATAAATCTACGCAAAATAGGTTATAGGTTGGCAAGCATGTTGATACTCCTACCTTAAGTGTGATTTTGATGTTAAAACATACCGAGAAAAAAGTTCAGTAACTTTGAAACTAACAAAGCTAAACATATAACATTTTGATAGCTTTTGACTACTAAAACATTGTCCATTAAATTCTATAACTTAGGTCATATTTTTTTCATAAAGGGGATTTTTAAAATTGTGACAATCTAACCATTTAGATAAATTTGCATACGTCAATTTTCCTGAATTGAACACCCCGTGTTTTATTTTTTTACTAACGTGTAAATAATCAAATTTCCTATCTAAATAAAAAATTTATGTCGCTATTCATATTTTTAGCCGTTTTGGAATTATAAGCAATTTAAAAAACTGTTTTTTCCAGTACCGTGCGTAAAATACTAACTTTATGTACTATGTAAGTGTATAAAATTTAACTTTTTACGCCTATGCATATGCACTAGTGCGTAAAGTAAATAGGATAATTACTTTAATATGCATACCAGCATTTTTAATTAAAATTGGTCTGGTTGACCATGGACAAATGGCGATTTCTTTTTGACGTATCTAAATGTTGACACTTTGTGATTCATATAAGGTGTATGCACGAACAGACGTTCATGGGTGTATGTATCATTTTAGGAACTTATTTTGAATTATTGAAGATTTTAATACGGCGAGTTTGAATTGTGATATCAAAAATGTAATATTTGCATAATTTAATTTACTTTAGATTTTTAGATCTCAATAAAATATGGACAGTGATTTATGAGATTTTATTACATATTTCCTTTTATGCAAAACAATGCGTTAAACAAAATACTACAAAGTGGAATGTCATTGTTTGTAATTTGATGTATATTATACATTTGCCGATAGGAGAAAAAATAGTATATGCAAGTCGTGCCTAAAGTGTATTTTTTTACTCACGGGATTTGGTAAAAGTAAGGTTAGGTTTGTAACTGATATATATATTTAATGCTTTTTATGTAAACCTGTCTGATTGTATAATTAATTTGTGTTGGGCTACATGCCTGGTAAAACTGTTGTTCCATTGCACAGGAAGAAAAAATAATAACTTTGAATCTGGGGGTATATGACTATATCTGTGGTATACTTGATACGAAGTCAGTTGAGACAACGTAAATATTGGGGTACGATCAATTTACTGCATCACACGCTGAAACAACAATACAAATAGGTAGGTACTTATAACAAACAGATTATAGAAAACAGATTTGTATATTGATCGCTCCCTATACAGATGTTCGAAGATAGTCCACGTGGACTTGAAGTCTGTCATCAAATTTTTTTTAATTTTTTTGTCTGTCTCAAATAAGATCGTATACACTTTAGTTGATTTTCTATAAATTTGGTAGGTAAGTTTATTTTGTTGGTTTCTCATTATTGTGAGGTCTAGGAAATTAATTGAATTGTCAGTTTCTTTTTTTATGGTAAATTGGATTCTATGGTTTAGACCAGTGGTTCCCAAATGGTGGTCCGCGAACCCACGGAGCACAAACGGAAAATAAAACAACATAACTAAATAACTCACCACTAAAATAGAAATAATTCTTGTGTTTCAAGTTTATTATTGTTTTTAAGGAAAATACGTTGTATTGATAAATAAAATGTTGTTTAAATAAGTTACAAAACGGTTGTTTTAGTACTTTTAAAGATTTACTGGCCATGGGGGTCCGCATGTTACTATAATCCGATTTCGGGGGTCCGGGATTTTGCGAAATTTGGGAACCACTGGTTTAGACTATTAAGAAGATTGAGTTATTGGTGTAATTGTCGGTCCGTACCGGTCCAAACACAAAACACATCGTCGACATTCCTACGCCAAAAATGTAGATATGTTTTTAATTAGAGGATTTTTTATGTTAAATAATTCGTTTTCGAAATACGCCATAAAAAGTTCAGTTAACAAAGGTGATAAGGGAGAGCCCATTGGGCTGAGCATACGTTTGCTCTTGTGGTTTTCCTTGTTCGCTGTTATATTTACGTTTGTATTATTGGGCAAAACAAATTTTCCGATATAACTAAAGAAACCTAATGCTGTAAAGTATTTATAATATTATAAATAACATAGGAAATAGTCTGGTTTTTCCTTAAAATAAATATACCGTATCTAATAAACATGTAATGATTAATCTAGTACTAGTATTATTGTAAATATCGACAATTCGGGCCCTAATTAAAATGTCCTTACTGAGGTGTTCGAATTTATAAATGTCATGATAATTTCAGTCAATGATCTTTAAATATGTCAAGGAAACGAAAGTATTATGATACCCACTTATAAAGTTCTGCGACAAGAACTAAAGTATGTATAAGAAATCTTCTTCTAGACACCCCAACTGTTGCATGTAAGTTGTAAACTTAAAAAAAAAAATGTAATAATTATAAATGGCCATATACAGAAAAGAAGTCAGGAATATTGCAACTATTTCAAAACCTACCGAATGTAATTTTTTGAAAATTAGCACATTTTAATAATTAAAAACTGCGCAGCTAGGAAGGACAAATCATAGACATATATATCTTTAGATCCGTGCATCTTATCTCGTGCACAAACAGCGTTTATATGCACGCACAGGTCGCCGCGCCGGTCCGATCCCTTGGAGCGCAATAAAAAAAAAAATAGTAAAAATAAATAAAATTACTGTTGTGCAGAAGATTAGCGATAAGGATAGGGCAATAAAATAATTAGATAATTGGTTTAGTACAACGGGTTTTTATCTTTACGCCACTCTCTTTACATTATTTTTGGCTAGTCCTTTGCTTCCGGTATTGTCACCTATTGCAAAGTTTTACTTAATTATATCTTGTATTCATGGTAATGCCACAACGGCTGACTTAATTTGCCATTTAAAAATTATGAGATTACAGTAAGCAGCATTGGCATCAGTTAAGGCCTTTTACACACACACACGGCGACCGATGCATGCACGGCTTTCGTCAGTTTGATTCTATTTCGATTTGAATATGGATCATAGACGTGATGTGGCAATTTTAATGTCTTACATAATGTGTATCAAAAAACGAAGAAAGGCACGAAACAGATTTTTCCTACGACCACCTACGAAAATTACAATAACAACACGGTTAACTTGGCTAGAAAGTGCCAAATATCACACGCGTGTTGTAAAAAAATATTTCAACACGAGTGTGGAAATACCAAGCACACTATACCTATATTAATTAAATTTAAACAGGTGTCAATTTGACACAACAAAACTATTTATTAAAAATAACAAACTTACGGGACCCGTGGAGTGAATTGGGGTGCTGGGTGGGGTAAAGTACACTAGGGCATTACTGCAGATAAAAAAAATCCTTTTTTTCGTTATTTTTGGGAACCTAAGAGTATTATTTATGATAAAAATAATATTATCAAAAAGGGAAAATAATAATGTGTCAGGCAAGCCACCAACTGTCATGTTTACATGTCAACTGAGTTGAACCACAGAAAAAAAAGGGGCAGCTATAGAGCAGAAATAGAATACCCTAGGAAATACCGATTTATAATTTTGCAATTATATTGCAAAAAATATCCATACAATGTTTAAGGATATGGGACAAGTGAATACGCTTTATGTAAGTAAATTTATTTTAGCTATATATTTAAAACAAATCGAAAAAGATTTAACTTTTATAATTAACAAGCTATCGATATTTAACTCCATCTCTATCTTTCTATAATGTTGAGCAAATGTTGAGGTTATGTTTTAGTTTTGTGTTATGTTGTTTTCGTATTTTACCTATATTATTGTTTTATTAAAAGAATGCAAGCAACTAAAAGATCAGAAACGAAATTTATTCACTGTACATAGATAGTAGGTATGATGTGCGTAAACAAATAGGAGAAAAAGTTATTCTTTTTATTTAAATCTAGGTAAGTTAAAATGTGTAAGTGGGCATTGTTTTTTTTTTAAATTTGATTAACACAATGGTGATACCTACAAACTATTAAAAACATCCAACTCTTTTTGATTATATTGTATGGTCGTAGGAAAAATTGTGTACATTACTCGTGTGAAAGTGATTTTCTCACACTCGGAGAATTTCCGCACTCGGCTAACGCCTCGTGCTAAATACCTCCTCGTTTGAACAGTACCACTTTCAACACTTGTTATGTAATATACTATTTTTGGGTTCATCCCATCAATATGGGAAGGAAACAATTCGGTGCATTCTTTGTACTATTTGGTCAGTTGAGGAAAGACGAAAAAAAAAACTTTTTCAACTATTTTAGGATGTCCATATCCCGCTTTCGTTGAACACGAACGATTAAAAAATTCGATTCAACGTCAAGATACATTTATGAGAGAGTGCATACAGCCTATGGACATGTTGGCTGTTACAATCAAAATCAGGATTGACCTCCTAAAATATTTCCTTCTAGGCACTTGTGCAGTTTCTGTCCTTATACAAGGTGGTTCTTAAGTACATCAAGAAAATCTAGGATATGATTCCTGGCATCAATTTAAGTTGAAAAGTTTATATGGAGTTATGCCCTAAAATGCTTACCCTCTAAGATACAGGGTGTTAAAATATTTTCCATTTTTCTTTAAAACTACCATTTTTTTCAAAAACATAGTAGAGACAACTTTTGTTCCGCTTATATCAGTAATGCATAAAAATGCATCAGAGTTTTAAAAAAAACAGTGGCGTATCACATATTTTAACAAAAAAAAATATTGATGGTATCTTCATGCACGCCACTGGTGGAAGTAGGCTAACCCTTTTTTAACCAAAAAGTGCAGTTTAATACGAAATCAATCGATATCAATTTTCAATACCGTATCTTCAAGGAGTTTCGAAATTTAAAAAAAACAATTATTTTTTAAAAATATTTTAACACCCTGTATCTTAGAGGGTAAGCATTTTAGGGCATAAGTCCATATGAACTTTTCAACTTAAATTGATGCCAGGAATCATATCCTAGATTTTCTTGATGTACTTAAGGACCACCCTGTATATAGAACTTGTTTTGTCTCAAATAACCGACCTTGCTTCCACCAAAGATAAAAGCATATCCATATCTATATCTACTGCCATTACGAAAAATATGATTATGATAAAATATAATAAATAAAACAATGTTCCCACCAATGAACCAAGAAAATATCGTAAGCGCGGTACATGTGCCAGCACCAATTAAATCTTAAACTCTACTGGGCATGTCTCTTAGGGGTGTTACAGTGGAACTGAACCTGTTCTTTTGGAATAGGTATCATCTGCCTATTCCGCGTACCTTTTACCTATTACCAGGTACCTATTCCAGGTCCGTTGGCACTGTCACATGTTTAATTTCATTGTTATTCCTTTTTCAAGTTGTCAGGTACAGGTACGATATAGGGAATGAAACGGCTACAGGTTTTGCTTTAAATTCATATAATATGTTTATAATATGGCGAATTTGCAGTTGAGAATTTTAAACGTTGCCGTTACAAGCATATTGCAATAATTAAAATAATCTCACTAAATAAAGATAAAGGGAAATAGTAATAAATAATAAATATTTCTAAAAATATTGTAATAATTTATTGGGCAACAAAATATAGCGTATTTAATTTAGGATATGCAACCAGCAATGAGGAATTAATTAAAAAGGCAACATATATGGTGGATGTGCCTATGCTATTCTTCATGTTTCTTTTAATAATAGGCCTCCGTTGCAATCAAATGTTCCAAAAAAGTCTGGTGCGAAAAATATTAATCTGTTACAAAAATTTACGAAATTTAATTATAACAATCGGAAACTGCTGGCCACGCTGGAGTTCTAGCGGCCTTCTTTAAAAACTCGTGTCGGCCATGCAGCCGGAATAGCGCCAATCGGCGGAGCGGCGTTTAAGTTTGACCTGGAATAGTTTGGACCTGTAATAGGTATTTGGAATAGGTTCGGGTTTGGAATAGGTACAGGTCCAACTAGGTACGAGAAAAAGCTATTCCGTAACATCCCTAGTCTCTCCGTCAACACGGTAACGGTCGCCGTGAATTATAGTGCGGGGTCACGGCAATGTTGCCAGGTCTGGTGAAAAATCACCAGATCGATTTGATTCTTTAAAAAGTCTTATTTCTGGTGATTTTTTGACTCTTCGACTCTTATGTACACCTAGTTTCACGACCAACTTCCAGGTGAATTAAAATCGCTGCAATTTCTAGCAGCAACGGCTTATATATTTTTACGTCGGGAAACTTTGTCTTTTAGCCTTTTTACCGTGCATAAGACGAAGAAAGAAACGCCTTTTATTAATATCGAACAAGTTAGTTCGATTTAATGCCTTGCAATGATTTAAATAGACTCGAGGACACGAGAAACGGGTAGAAGGAGGGAGGGGTGGAGCGGTTCAACTGTTAAAGTATTAAATTAATTTATTTTGGTTGAAGGAGTGATAAACGAAGTCACGCGTAAAAAAAATGTTGTTTCATGGGTGGGGGGGGTGGGGGCAACAGATAATTGATTACATTGCGAGATTAAAAATATTTTAACCAATTAAAATAATATTCAGATAATTGATTGATAAAATTTGCTATACTCAAAACCCAATATTATTGGCAGTGACGTATTATTCGAAACCATGGAAACGAATGCAAACCGTCAATGACCATACAGTATTTTGGTCGTTTCCATGGTTATGAGAGCTACGTCACTGCCTATATTTTTGGTAATAGACTATAGGTGCAATATGAATGTCAAATTGTAAGGTATTGATAAAAATATAGACCCATGTGATGATGACTGGGAGTTTTTGAGAGAAGTACCCAAAAATTTTACTGTCAAAAATTTAACGTGAAGTGATGTTGATGAAACAAACTATATCGAAGCATAGACTGTGACCAGGTGATTTTGGGAAACCTGCAAAAAAAATACAATGTAAAAGTTTGAGAGGTGCTGTGGTCAAATTTTTATTATAAGCGATATTGATACAATGAACTATGGAATCAAATACGGTGAATAAGTTACTTTAGAAAATATTAGCAAAAACTTCTGTTATCAAAATTTGACAGGTGCTGATGTCAATGTCAATAGACTGTGACCGGAAAAGTTAGAAGAAAGAAATACGAAATTTTTTGCAGCTCAATATCAAATTTTGTAAATATTTTATTTCGATTTGTCAACAAACATGCATAATAACAATCATCTCATAACAAGCGGGGTGCAGAGTATATTTTCACACATACAGTGCTTGCATAAAGTCCCCCCCCCCCCCCCTTGGGTAATTTGGAAAGATTGAGATATATTTCAAGTCGGTATGCATAAATGATAGGTAAAATATTTACTTTTGAAGAAAATTTTGTTGTTTTGTTATTCAAAATGACGGACATGCGCCATCTTTTAAATGGGAAGGGGGTCGAGTAATACTTCCTTTTTAAAGGTATTTTTATGCTTGATATAGGTAACCTTGTCATTTTTAATGTTCTAAAATGTGCCGTTTCAAAACGACGATTCCGAAAAATATGAGAAATTTTTGGAGGATCTCTATCATCTTGAAAAACGAAACAATAATTTTATCAGTGTAAATTATAAGTAAGCTACTTAACTTTTTTTAAATATTGTTGTTTTTGGGGAAGGAAAAACAAGAAGTCTTCTCCACTTCTCCACAATTTTATTTTTGTTTTTCTTTCATTTCCATACTTACAACTCCATTTTAAGCATGGACTATTACTTCCAATAATTAATGTTGTTTTGTTATTCAACATGGCGGAGATCGCCGAATATAATATGTTTTCTTGCATAATTTCCGATTCGCCATGTTAAAGCGGGACATTTTGGAACACTAAAAATTGTAAGGTTTAATTGGTTGTGAAAATCCTTTTAAAATGAAGAATGAAGAAGAAAATTTCAGTTAAAAATATGTTCCAATTTTTCCGTCACCTGGAATAACAAAACAATTCTCCTCAAAAGTAAGTATTTTACTTTCAAATATTATTTACCCCTACCGAATTTGAACAATATATCTCAAGCCGTTTAAGCAAGCGGGAGGGGGGGGGGGGGGCTTTGTGCAATCACCGTATAATTCTTTAAAAAAAACGTTTTTGAAAAAGATATATGCAGAAAATGTCAGGAAAATACAAATCTACACCTACAGAAAAAATTAGATGTCACAAAAAAACTGTCGAAATGGCCTTTGTGCACCAAGGGTCATTTCGACAGTTTTGCATATGCACTCTGCCTGCACCCCGCTTGGTATTATAATGCTTAAAATGCTGCTATCTGGAAAATATTATTTTTTCTATAGTATTAAAAACTTCTAAAAAAAAATTAAAATTTACTACAAACATGGAAAGGTCTATTCGCGCAGCTACAAAATTCGGTTAGGGTGAAAAAATCACAAGTGGAAAAGACAAGGTCTTAACCAAGGCCGCAGACGATCGCGCAAGAACGTCTATGCAAGACGAGACAATTTGTCGACCAGCGCAAACATCGGGGCAGTGTTGCCAGACTGGCCAATGAATTATTCTGCGGAGTGTCAAAAAATCTGCTGAATTCTGCACCAAGGTCTTAGTATCAGAAATTTGGTAAATACCTTATTCCTTATTTACTAAAAATTCTTTAAAAATCTGCAAATTACAAAATCATTCTGCAACTTTGCAAAAAATACGCTTTCAAAATTTTGCTAATTGCAGAAAAGATTGCTGTTCTGGCAATACTGAATCGAGGTAAGTTAATATATTATCAGTGTTGCCAGGTCAAAAATAAGGAAAGTAGTCTGACATAAAAAAGCGATAGATTTAAAAATATGTTATTTTGAAAAAATTAATAATTATTTTATTAGTTAAAAAAGTATACATATTTTCAACCAATGGCCAATAATATTCACTTTAAACGGATGATAATTAGACATATACATACATATAATACAGCAAAGTGACCAGATATTGAAAAGAAGAAGATACGCGTCGCGTCGTCTCGAACTGGGGGATTTACCGAAACCAAAATGTAAATTTTAATCAGAGAATGAACAAGAGAGAAAGAAGATTGCTTATTTTAAAAGAGTAAACTAAATCGACTGTAATGCATAGCTATAAAACGGTAGTTCATCCATCAAAATAGTGGATCAACCGCAAAAACGATATACCTGGCAACATTGCACATTATCAATATTAAAAACATCGTTAACTCGCTGCCAGTGTTGCCAAAACTCATGATTAATGGTGAGATTACACGATTTTGGGAATTATCTCACGATTTCATGAATCACGTCGCGTTTCTCACGATTTTTTATTGTATGTCAAACATAAGTAACTAAAAATCATTTTTATTCATAACAAACGTCACAAATTTATTGCATTCACATAAAAATCCTCGTACGATTTTCTGTGTTACGACTTTCGCTACTATTACTACTGCCGCTACTGGAGTAATAATTGCATAGAAAACATGATTCTAGCAATTCGGATTCTGACTAACTACCTACTTCATTTTTTATTACTATATAATACCGCAAGTTTTTTTTTAGTTTTTGTTTTTAGAAATGTGTTTCGTTTTTAAATACAGAAAATAAATATATATTTGTTGTTTATAACTCATTCTTTTCTTTACACTACTTTGACCCCTTTTAAAGAATTTTTTTAAATATTACGAATCTCACGATTTCGTATTCGATTCTTACGATTTATCTTAGAACATTTTGGCAACACTGCTCGCTGCATTCCGTTCTAATCTTCCAAGAATTAACATTCGGTATTCGGTTACACTCGGCAGTATATGGTGCGTTTTATATGAACAAACCACCATATTTTTAAAATTTCACCTGGAAGTTGGTCGTGAAACTAGGTGTACATATTTATAAATTTAAACTGATATTAAAAAAAATCGCGGTGGAACGGCACCGTGTACACGGTGCCGTATGCTGTCTAATCCCTTAGCCGTATAACGGTGCCGTTAGGACCGAGGTTAGGACGGTCGCCGTGAGTGTGTGCAATAGGCCTTAAGGACCCATACTTTTCAAATCATCTCCAAAACGCATCATCTTATCGCAATTTTATAAGAGTCACAAAATAATAAAAAAAACAAACGATTACCTGAAAAAATGTAGTTCGGACGTCACTGGCGCACGTACTAAAAAATAGTAGGGGTCAGCGGATACTTAACCCCCCCCCCCCCTATTTTGAATATTTGACAATTGTTTTTATTTTGTTTTTCTCAAAGTATGTGACTCTTTATGGTGAAGCAATGTACCACGTTTAAAATTTATATCTTATTAAATAAGGGAATTATTAAAAAAAATCAGATTTTAATTTTAAACTTTCACGCCTTGTATATCAAACATGAGGGTCAAAAATGAAAAACGGCATTTTAAGTCATATTTTTTTTGCTCAAGGAATATATGGTTAACGGATTGACCTCCCTTTTTCCGGACACCCTGTATAATGAACTCGCACACCAAATTTTATTATTTTTTAAGATTCCAATTAAATGTTATTTAGAAAAAACTTATTCTAAAATTCTTAAAAATTAAATGTGATACGAATAGAAAGAGGAAGGAGAAATTAGATTAACGTACTTACTAGTGCCACTTATACTAGGAGTGTAAATTTTTTTTAAAAATTAAAAACTAAAAACCATGAATGGTACGAGTACATTTTGTGTGTTTAGACGAATACAGATTAGGTTAGGAAAAGGTTATAAAATTCGAAAGAACCTTTTAATCTGTATTCGTCTAAACACACAAAATGTCCGCGTCCCATTGATGGTTTTTAGTTTTTAATTTTTTAATAGTATATTACATAACAAGAGTGGTAAGAAGCCTATTACACACGATTTCGAAATTTACGATACGAGCGTTAGCGAGTATCGTAATTCGAAAGAGTGTGTAATAGGCTTACCACTCGAGTTGTGTACTATACTTTTTCTACGACTTCATATTATTATATTAAACATTTTCTGAGTAGGTACTTATACATACAGTATCGGTTTCAACTTCAAATCTCAAACAATAACAATGTCACTGTCAAATATTCAAAACGCCAGAAAATAAATGTCACGATTTGAGTGGATCAAGGCTAACTTGATTGTTATATTAGATCTCATAACGCACAACTGTGTGGTAAATGCATCCTTACGCACAGTTGTACGTAAGAATGGATTTACTTATAGAGTGAACTGTACGTAAAACAATGTTTACTAATATAGGAGTAGAAAAAACATTTTACACTTCTAGTATAAGTGACACTTGGGGTAAGTACGTTAATCTAATTTGTCCTTTCTCTTTCTATTCGTTCTAAATTTATTTTAGCCCTTCGGTGCTGATGATGGTACTCTCTAGTACAGACAGGGGCGGTTCTAGACCCAAAATATTGGGGGGGCACCACATTGGCGCAGCCACAATTTTTGATAGCCTTCGCAAGCAAATAACGCCGCAGCCCAAAATTTTTTAGGATCACGCCCAAATTGTATCAAATTATGTAAATAATAAAGCACCCGGAATTTTTTTTTATCATTGGCATGAAATCATAAGTAGTTAGCAATTCGATCAGCGATAAATTTATTTATCGAGTGTTAGGTTTCACGAAAAAATATTTGTATTATTTCAGTTTTCCTCGAGATATTTTAAAGTTTTTTTCAGAAATGTTGGGGGGTCCTGGGCCCCCCAGGCCCCCCCGTAGAACCGTCCCTGAGTACAGAAACATGTACACCACTTTAATTTGACTTTTTAATATATTTGTGGAGACGACTGTGGTTTTTTTCCCTATATCTCAGCAGCTCCACTTTGAGATAATGGACTACTCCCGTAAAAATAATTATGTGCTTGATGGTAGAGCACAGGATAATAATGCAGAATTAGAACTCCATGTTGAAGGAAATAGGTAATGGAATTAGCACCAGGCTTTTTGACAAAACTGTAGGAAAGCATCACTCCATTGTACTGCTCAATTTACATAAGTTTAAATATCATCCGTGTTAATAACAAAAACATCAGGAATTGAGGGAAGGGGATAAAATATGAAGAACAAGCTTTTGTTTTGAAGTTATGGAAAGGGTGAATATGCGAATAACGATAGGAAATTCTCACGCAATGCTTGTTTTATCGAGAAATGCACCTTCTCACCACATTAAAGAGTGAGCCAAATGTTCAAATTTGTATAAACAAGGATTCAATACCTTTAACATTTAAATGTTTGGGCGGGCATATTTTGACATTATCGAACCTTTCTTTTGAATCAAAATTTGGAAAAAAAAAGTTCGGAACTTTAACAAAATCTAATTGGACCTGCATTGGAAGAAGCTGCTCCTGAGAATGAAGATGTTAGGTTTCAAATTGACGGTTGCTCTGCGCACAATACACGAAAAGTAAGGGAACATGTTCAAAACGTTTTCAATGATCGCACAATAGGATTAAATTACATCATAAATTGGCCAAATAGGTCTCTTGCTCTTTCACCAAACGACTTTTTTCTGTAGGGTTACACTAAAAGTGTTATTTATAAATATGAGCGTTATAAAATTTTTGTAGAACTAAAGATTGCAATTTTAAGGGTACCTACGCGCAATCGAATCTTTGCATATATATCAACTTAATTAATAATAATAATATAAGAACTGTTTAAGCATGCGATTAAAAGGTATTAATTGTTGTCTTAATAGGTATTCTTTTTTTAAAGTGTTGTTTTTTTACTTGTCTGAATGATGAAACAATAGAACATTATGATATTAGGAGAATAAGAGATACTTTAGGTATTTGCTGAGCGTGCACTACGTTCGTCAGACAATCCATGCGAAGCACATAAAGTATCTCATTCTCCGTAGAAGAAATCGAGAGTCTTGTCAAGGGAACAGTTCAGCAAATTTTTGTCTGACGCCCCAGATGAAAAGTATTTGGCGATGAAGGTAATAAAATAACGTTTTGTTTGTTTCACATTGTGCTAACCAACCCTTAATTTTTTAGGTAGTTTGGATTTTTTTGGAATATCTGGGGCATGTCGTTGCGACGAATTAGTGTATATGACAGTTGATGATCTTGAAGATATGGATTTTTTGCTGCTAATAAAAATTCCCAACACTAAAACTAATAAGAGTAGAACTTTTAACGGCCTGGGGGATGAATTTGTAAGCAAATATAGAAACTACGTTAATTTGCGTCCTGCCGATTTTATGGAACGACGTTTTTTTTTGAAATATCAAAATGGGAAATGTTATAAAGCTGTTATGGGTATCTATAAAGTTGGTAGTGTAGCAAAAGATGTGGCATTGTTTAAGACGAACTTCCGCAACAATGCTTGTTGATATAGGGGGGGATATTACCATGCTGAAAAGGCATGGGGGTTGGAAATCTGATGCAGTTGCCGAAGGGTACATTGAAGATTCTGTGCAAAGTAAAACCAAAATTGCTAAGAGAATTCTTCAACTTAGCTCTGCGGAAAATCTCAAACAACCTCCATTTAATGGACCCTCTAATGGATTTTTAAAAGCAGTTCACCCTGGAAACATTGTTATGAGCAGTACTGATATTGCAGGAAGTGGAGGATTCTTAAATGATGCAAATCTTCACAATTGTACTTTTACTATAAATACTACTAATAGATAATAAATACCACTGTGAATACCAATAATCGTTGTGTATTGTGTAAATGTTCGTTTACATATTAAAACTAATAAATTAAAATAAATTTAAATTTTGTGGCTACATAAGCAATGCTCAAAGCTGAAAGACAATAAATAAAACGCAAAAAAAATGTATAGTCCTATAATGTATTAATAGGCCTAGGAGTATAAGTACTTATACTCCAATCGTATAAATGACATTTAATGTCATTGAGAAACGTCACAAAAGTTATCACTTATATGACGTTTGAAGAAAAACAAAGTTTTTTTCTTCCTTTAAGTACTTGCGTTTATTAAATTAGTACACTCATTATTTTTTCTTGAATACTGTAAAACTTGTTGAAACTAATAAAGAATAAAACGTCAGTTTGACATTAGCACAATAATTATTACTGGTGGTTTTATTGAGGTATGTATCAGTGCCGTATTTAATTTTTAAGGATTTTACGAAGAGCTTTTTTCTAAAAAAAAAATGGTATGCGAGTCCATCATACAAGGACTTCAAAAAGTCTATTAAAATTAATAGGGGAGACAGTATTCTTTGTGTGTCGCAAAATTTACATTAATAAATTAAATTAATTTTGAAGAAGTAGTCCATACTCAAAGTGGAGTTAAATGATATAGAAAAAAGAAAAGCACAAAGTCTTTCTCCACAATTTTTATTCGAAAAAACTAGGCGAACCTAGAATATTTCATTATAAAACAAATCGACATGTTTCGAGTGTAGAAACACTCATCATCAGGAAAACGAAGTAAATGGTACAATGCTGATGTTGTTAGCAGTAGAGAAAATAACAAGGGAGACTAAGCCGTAATGGAGCTTTCAATGGTACATATACGAGGAGTGAAAAAATTTGAATAGTCAGAAGACAGAAAAGATTCCAGCATACTGAGTCAAGGACTAGTGCAAAGGCACTGTCTTGGGTGGGAAATGAAGAGAAAAAAGAAAAATTAGGGAGTTTTAAAAGACTGTGTAAAAGTAATTTTAAGTGTAAGTGATAAAAAATCTTTAGTTTGATTTAACTATGTCGGAGACATGTGAAAGTGGCAAAATGAGAGGGAAAGAAAAAAGAAAAAAAAATTGTTTTCCGTAAAAGTCATGGAGATGCTTTCATTTAGCTTTAAATAAAATACTGTTGGGGTACCAGGCTTGTACGGCCTAGTTACCCCCGCAGGAGTCAAAACATACACATTTTGTAAAAAATAAATATTTAAAAAAGTTTGAAAAAAGTTTTTTGTTTTACAAGAACATCCCCCATGTCAGCTGACACGTGCTGGTTGCAGTGGAACTTCGCCAACAAAGATGTTCTACTAAAACAAAAAACTTTTTTAAATATTTATTTTGCAGAAAATGTGTATGTTGTGACTCCTGCGGGGGAAACTAGGCCGTAACAAGCCTGGTACCCCAACTGTATTTTATTTCAAGCTAAATGAAAGCATATCTGCATGACTTTTACGGAAAACAATTTTTTTTTCTTTTTTCTTTCCCTCTCATTTTGCCACTTTCACAGGTCTCCGACATAGTTAAATCAAACTAAAGATTTTTTATCACTTACACTTAAAATTACTTTCACAGACCCTTTTAAAACTCTCTAATTTTTCTTGTTTCCCTTCATTTCCCACCCAAGACAGTGCCTTCGCACTAGTCCTTGACTCTTCAGTATGCTGGAATATTTTCTGTCTTCTGGCTATTCAATTTTTTTCACTCCTCGTATATACCATTGAAAGCTCCATTACGGCTTAGTCTCACTTGTTATTTTCTCTACTCCTAACAACATCAGCATTGTACCATTTACTTCGTTTTCCTGATGATGAGTGTTTCTACACTTGAAACATGTCGATTTGTTTTATAATGAAATATTCTAGGTTCGCCTAGATTTTTCGAATAAAAGTTGTGGAGAAAGACTTTGTGCTTTTCTTTTTTCTATAAATTAAATTAAATTTTGAAAGTTTTTTAAACGCGTTAACACAAAAAATAATAACAATAACAAAAAATTCTATATTACCTAGACAGAACCCGAACAAAGAAACTCTAAATTACCTTATTATTTGCAATCCAAAGAAGAAACAAACAGAAAACAAAAATCCTCCAGACAATAAACAAACAAATAAAATCACAAGCACTTTCGGTTTGCTGATATAAAATCGACGCACTCACACTTTACTTAACACAAAGTCAAATACAAGTCGAGCCGGCGCGCGAACTTTCTTCGGAGAGGTTAAACGACGCACTGGCTAACTCAAGTCCATTTTTTCAATGACCAACAATCGACTCCCACCATGGGTTAACCCTTGAACAGTTCTTGATGATATTATAACGATGGGATTATTCATGCATATTCGAGAATCGAGGACTTGTCACTTGCCCAGGCCTTCGAGATTCTTCTTTGTCGTTAAAATTTCAACTATTTGTTAATGTTATTTGAAGAAGAAGAAGAAAAAGTTTCTTTATTAACCATTGAACATTTTATTTATTAACTTTAAAAAATTTAGTTTTAAATGGACGATGATAAAAATGAAATCACTACCGTGCGAGCAAAAGTTATTTGCATCAAAGAGGGCCTTGCATCTAAGGACGTAATGCTTAGCCGTAGAGCTTAATACCTGTTGGGTGTCAGTAACTACCTGAATTAACAATCAATCAGTTATTCCGTCATCTTTGACAGTCGTTACAAGTAATTTGATTCATCGCTAATTTTTCCAATTTCTTGAACAATTCACACAATGGGCTTTACGGAACAGCACACAACATTCATGGTTGAAGCGTATTTTCGAAACGGGGTTAGAGTAAATGGTGAGTGGCAATACAATCCGGGTTTGTGCATGGACGATTTTCACGAACATTTTCTTAACGTCGCTTTTATTGCTGGGGATTTTTATCATTGCCTGAAAAGAACCGTGGCTGTGTTTAGGGAAACAGGTTCTATACAACACAAAAAATGAGCAGGAAGAACAATAATTACAAGAACAGATTATCCAAGAATGTGGTAACATTTCTCCAGAGATGATGGTCAAAACTTTCGAAAATATGAAGAGACGTGTGAATTTATGCTTGGAGCATGGCGGTGGCCAATTTCAGCAATTTGTGTACTTAATTATTTTTCTTTTTCTTTCTGTATATTCTTACTTTGTTAATTTTGTTTCATTAGTTTGGCATATCATGTCATAATATGAATTTGACAAAATGTTAACCTAGATTTGGTTAGATATATTGTCCCCATATCATTGTGATCTAAACCAAGCCCTACGTTTTTTAATCCAAGCCCTCTTTGATGCAAATAATTTTTGCTCGCACGGTATAATATACAAACTTAATTTTTAATTTTTTTTTCTTTAAATATGATCTATTAATAGGTATTGACAGCCATTTATATCGAAAACCGCCCTTTTAATCAAAAATCGCTCGAAACCGTCAAATTAATTTATCTTAATTGCATTTTTTTTGGAAAAATATTATACTTAGGTACAGGATAGATCATAATAATGCAACGTACCTATATCAACTGTGTATTTTTACATTTTTAGATTCTACGATCAATTCTAGACATTTTTCATAAACCATACCCTATACCTACCTATCTTCAGCCACTGACGAAATATTAACACTTTAATGCTGGTATGCACCATTGATATGTTTCTCGACTTAACAACGTTCTGAACTCAAATCAACAGCTTTAAGGCATCAAGGATCAAGGGAGTAGATAAGGGCCGGGGGTAGAAGGTCTATATAACCCCCCCCTCCTCCCAAGACTCTAATTTTGTCAAAATAATACACGATTGTACTGAAATATACTCCCCCCAAGACGGTGATTGCCACCCGCCCTGACAAAATGAGATATGAGTGTAGAGTGTACTATTTCTAGCCGTTTCTTAAGGCAGCACCATGACATAGATGCCGGATCTTTTTTTGCATGTTAATCCAATTTGAATTTTGCTCTGCTGATATAACATCCAAAATGCGCCTCGCTGAGTTGAACACGTAGACATTTTGATTATGATGAATTGTAGGTAACATTTAAAAAAACTCTGTAAAATAGGGTTAAAGTTAAGATTTTTTTAAACAATAAAAAAATACATTCCTTTAAAAACAAAAGAAAAAAATCTAAATGTCAGTGCTTAAAGAATTACAAAAGGGACCAATTTAAAAGATTTTATCACTATTTTTCCCGTATCAATTGCATACGTTGTTTTATAGACACCATTTTGTTTTTGGTAAAATGAGTCCTACTTTGAAAGTAAATGTCAACTTGTTGTATGTCGTTGAAAAGAGAATTTTGAGGAGAATTTGACTGTGCAATATAATATACAGGTTGTCATTAAAAAAAAACATAAATGGCGTAGTTCCGGTTAAACCGGAAGTGAAATTCAGTTGGTTTCTAGGTAAATATAAAGATCCCTTTCAAACATTACAGTAAGCCAAATTTTATTAAAATATCTCTCTAAAAGTGAAAAGTAGACCAATAAGCAAAATACTCAAAAATAGGGTAGTAATTAAGTGAAGAATTTCCCGTAACTACTGTAAAAGATAGTGTTAAAAGTTAACGTTCTGGTATATCTAAGGAGAAAAAATAAAAATATTATTATTACTTACAGCTTAAGCACACAACTTGGATGTTACTACAATAGGTACTCACCAAACCACCGTATCTAAAAAAAATTTAAAAAGAGAAGTTTCATCCCTTCGAACCAGTAATTGTACAAGGGACGATGAGACTGATAGGCGAAAGCAATTTTGTGAAATAATGATTGAGTTTTAGCTAACAGATAATCACACATGAATTGTCTCAAGAATGAACAAGTTATTAATTGACAAAACTACAGATACTGGGCACAGGAAAATTCTCATCATCCATCCATAAAAAGCACACCCAGTATAATGAAAAGGTTAATGTTTGGGAGGGCATTGTTCAAAATAGGATAATTGGACCATTTTTCTTTGATGAGAGCCCCACTGAACAAATATATCTAAATATCCTTCTAAATAATCTGGTTCCAGCCCTTGACACTCTATTTCCAGATGATACTGATCCTGATTTACCAAATTCAACCTTATAGTTTCAACAGGATGGCGCTCCCCCGCATTATGCTGCTGATGCAGGCGCGTGGACGGTGGATAAGTAAACGGGGGTCAATAGAGTGGCCACCCAGATCGCCCGATCTTAACCCACTTGACGTTTTTTTGTGGGACTACGTCAAAAATTTAGTTTATAAATCTAAACCCATCTCGATAGATACGCTTAAGCAGTCCATTCGACAAGTAGTACGAGAAATTTCTCCACAAGTAAGTAGTACAGTACAAAATGTACAACAGGAATTTCCAGATTGATTGATCTACTGCAGAACAGTTGGTGGAGGACAATTTTAATATCTTATAAAATAGTTTCTTTCATACTTTGTCGTTTGTCTAGTTTGTTTTAAAAGTTAATATTTCTTAAACGGTTCCAGATATACAGGGTGTCCCAAAAGTAGTTTGGGGTTTTTTAAGGTGAGAAATTCAAAAGTATTCATAGTTTTTGTGTAACCAGTAGAGGGCGCTGCCTACGGCATGGCCCACTCTTTTTGGCTGGCATAACTTTGTTTGGGCTTCTTATATCGATCCGACTATTAAAAAAATAAGTTTCTTTACTTCTTTTACATCAAAAACATATACCTTATTGAAGTTGCTAGGAGCAACCATTTTCGAGATAATGGCATTCGATATTTTTAATACAGGAATGTTAAAATATTTAAAATAATTGTCTATTCGTATTAGTATTATTTATCACAGCTGGTCTTGATTAAAAACAACGCCGTTTCTAAGGCAACAACATATTATACAAAGTATTATCTGTCAAAGTTAATAAAATTTTTGATTAGAATAAAATTAATAATTCCGTAGGTACTTATACGAAAAAGCGTTTTTATTTGAAAAAAATAGTCAATCTTAAGTTTTTAAATTAACTTTAACACTTAGCAAATATAGCTGATTTACAATAATTTTAAGTTAGAAATTCACCGTTGCTCGATTTTCCGTTGTTTTTGGACCACGTACTTGTTGCATTGGACATATAAAATACGATTATCTCGAAAATGGTTGCTCCTAGCGACTTCAATGAGTTATACGTTTTTGATGTAAAAGAAGTAAAGTAACTTATTTTTTTAATAGCCGAATCGATATAAGAAGCCCAAACAAAGTTATGCCAGCTAAAAAGAGTGGGCCATGCCGTAGGCAGCGCCCTCTACTGGTTACACAAAAACTATGTATAATTTTGAATTCCTCACCTCAAAAAACCCCAAAACCGTTAATTTTGTGCTGCTATGTCGTTTCGTTAGGAAATAATCGCAAAAAAACGAAAACAAAATTAAAACTTTGACACCCTGTATCTTGGTTGTTATCAATTTTGGGATAAGGCAAGTTTAAATAAATCACATTATTTCGGCTTAAGGAGTCTGCTGTTGCTCTGTGTCCCATTACTTTTGGGACACCCTGTATATGTATGGGCATGATTTATGAAAAATGTCTACAATTGATTGGAGATTGGAAAAATGTAAACATATACAATATAAAAATATGAAATACACGGTATTTTACCAATAGTAAGGCAAAATAAAATCACACTGTCTATGTTGGTACTAGTACTTGTCATTGTTTGCGCCTCCAAACCGAATCAATGTAATAATTTAAGATTGTAAAAACTGAAAGCGGTAAATTTTAATTTGATTAAAAAGCTTATTCCATACATTGCATAAGTTTCCCGAGACACCTACCTATATTTGTAGCTTCTTTGTTATTTTTTTATTCAATTATAGTCAAAGACAATCACGAAAACCTACTTTGAGTACCTACCTAACATATTTCTACACACATTTTATACGTATGTATTTCAAGGCCCAGGCGTCAATTGTACGTAGTAAAGTGCGATTTCACAACGAATTCACAAAATTGACGTTAACTTAATGTTTGTAACATCTTCTCAGTCGTAAATTACATTAAAGAAATAGTACCAAGAATTTAATAAAGATAAAATATATGCCTAATATTATTTACTTTTTTCCATTAGGTCATTGTCATTATTCCTAAAGACAAGAATAGTAGGTATATTACAATACAAGTTTTATAAGGCTTTATTTTAGAGCAGGCATCTATTTCGAAAACGTATCGAACATATTATTTAAAGGCATCAGATGGTATATTATGTAAAGTTATTATAAAACTGCTAAATCGCTAAAAAAAATTATCACATTAACAGTGGCGTGCCGTAACTTTATGGGCGGGGATATACAGCATTTTGATAAAGAAGCGAATCAGCCTTTTATATAGATAGAATACCGTCCACTTAATCAGTGATCGCTGGGACACATCAAATTTATTTTTTGGAAATGCATTTTTTTTAGAAAAAGTATGTTCCTCACTCTATACAGGGGGTGTTATTTAAGTACGTGGTCAAACTCCACGGGGTGCTTCTTTAAGTGATTTTAAGAAGAAAAGTTCATATAAACATGGGTCCGAAAATACATAGTTTTTACGATACAGGGTGTCAAACTTTTAAAAAAAAATCGGATGTTCGTAAATAGCTCAATATTCTTTAATTCGATTTTGTTGAAATTTGGCAATTCTATTTGTAGCCTTAATTAGAATAAATTAATAAGTCCAGTGGCGTCCCGGAAGACAGTCCAACTAATATTTTTGACAAAAAAATTGCGCGCCACTGACTTTTTTAAAATTATGTATTTTTTCCGAATTAAGCAACTACAAATACAACTATTTTATCTCCTGAGCTTTTTTCATATCTTGCTTTGTTTTCGAGAAAAAAAAATAAAAACCACTTTATTGCATGTCCCCGAGTTTGTAAATTGAACCATTTTCCAACAATTATTAGTAAATTTATAATCTTAAAACTGTTAAAAACACTTCAAAAAATTACGATAAAATAATAATTACTTGGCACTCTTTTAAGTTACGACAGTTTTATGTAAAAATCAAATTTGTTTGAACTGCAACTGTTTTTCCTTCCATAGCACTCTTATTCTTTTTCTGTTACTTTTAAAACATTGCAGTAATAAATTATCACGTTATGCGATTATTTTATGTTAATTTCTTTTATCGAAAACAGTTTTAATCTTGGCGAAAAAATTCGAAAGAAGACTTTCGTGTAATTTTAATTGTTTAATAGTTTGGTACGTAGTTTACATTTTTCAATCTTATTGTCCCGGGGATATGCAATAAAGTGGTTTTTATTTTTTTTCTCGAAAGCAAAGCAAGATGCGAAAAAACTTAAGAAATAAAATAGTTGTATATGTAGTTGCTTATTTCGAAAAAAAATACATAATTAAAAAAAGTCAGTGGCGCGCAATTTTTTTTGTCAAAAATATTAGTTGGACTGTCTTCCGGGACGCCACTGGACTAATTTTAATCTAATTGAGGCTAAATTATCCTCTTGTTATTATAAACAGAATTGCCAAATTTGAACAAAATCGAATAAAAGAGCATTGAGCTATTTACGAACATCCGATTTTTTTAAAGTTTGACATCCTATACCTATCTTAAAAACTATGCATTTTTGGACCCATATTTATATGAACTTTTCTTCTTAAAATCACTTAAAGAAGCACCCCTTGGAGTTTGGCTACATACTTAAATAACACCCTGTATACAATATATTTTATATTAGCGAGAAAAGTGTCGAGCAAAGAAATTTGACGATTTTTTGAGGTTTAGTTAACTTTGTCAATAATAGACGTGTTATCTTTTAGAAAGCTTCCGCGTGCTACCGCGCGCTAGTTACGTCATCGAGAATGTTGAATAATATAACAAATATAAAAAATATAATTTATTTATATCGGATGGCGAATTTAACCCAATTTTAATGGACTGTTGTAGATTCATATTAATTTAGCAGGTAAGTGGTATTACGTTACTCCGTAATTTATTTCTTTATAATAGTTTTAAAATATGCATGGACAAAATTTTGTTGTTTTTTATTATTCAGTATTCAGTATAGTTCAAATTTAATTTGACAAATTAATCTTTTATCTAATGGAAAAAAATTTCAACAAGATTAGAAAAACTAATTAAACTTCCACAGGAAGAAAAAATAATAACTAATTGTTATGTTTCACAAATTTAATCAGTTTCCTGACACGTGTTTCGGCCATTGTCAAAGGAGTACAAGAAGATACTTATTACCTGCAACTGAAAAACACTCTACGTCGTTTTTTGTTCTAATAAAATGTTCGTCGAGCAAAGCAGCTAGCAAAGCCACAGTTTGTTAGCTACTTTAGGTTCGTGCCTTTACTGACTGTTGACATCTTAAACGTAGCTGTACGAAAATAGCAAATAAGTAGCAAAATATCGACAAAATATCAAAGTATTAACATAGTTTTTTCACTAGCCGGGCGGTAGTATATATGTGTGAATGTGAGAAAGTTAATTCCAAGAAAAATTAAGCCAATAAAAAGGTATTAAAATTACTAAAGTTTATTATCTGGTTAAAAATATATTTTTTTAAATTAACATAACTTTCGCACCCTTCCCAATTCCTGTCAATATCAAAAACGTTTTTAAAAATCAATTAAAGTGGGATTAGCGACACCATTTTCATTTTCTAGCTTTTAACTGTCCATTCGATTCGCCTAACTAAATTGACGATTGCACTGCAGTGATGTGTTGATCGAATTAGTTATTTTTATGCTTTTGGCATATGAAGAAGAAAGACAGACGTATTCTAGAACTGGAAGCTACTAAGCAATAAGGCAGATGTTAGTCAGCCGGGGGAGAGATGACATTTAGATAGACTAGAAAGTATCGTGTTACCAGTAGAAATTGTTGTTTTTACTTCAGTTTTGAAAATCGACGTGTTTACTTTCAAAGATTTTAAGGAAAATTGTGGCACTTTTAGTGGTTTTAAAAAACTGCGTTTTTTAAAGTTTCTGTGTATTTATTTAAAAAAAAACTGCGACATATTATTCGTCAATGCCTTCCTGAACAGCCCTCCCAAAATTAGATACTAATTATCGTTTTTTAAATAATTTCAAGGTTCCGGAGGTTCGTTATTAAACCAAATATCAAATATGAAAACGGTAAAAATACGTTGCAAATTGCAAGCATGTTTCATAAAAACAATTGTACGTCTAAACTAAATAGCTTACGAGATATTGACATTTGAGGAAAGAACTGTGACAGTATGTCACAGTCTGTAGAAAATGTATTTGAAATAAAGCATTGTCAAAACTAAGAAGGTTTTATTGGGTTGCGTTGAATTTTGCAAAAGTGGTGCCATTTACAAAGTATGGGTAAAAAATCAAAATTATCTTATGCAGCTGAAATTTTCCATGTCGGCTAGAAACTGCATTTAAAAAAACTTTTTCTAATAACTTTTTCGATACATTCAAAAATAACCCCACTTTTAAATTATGTTTTGGAAAAAATTAAAATTTTACAGATAATGCGAATCACGTGACTACTATTTTTTTGCTTAATTTTTATCTCGATCGAAGCAGAACTTGATGCCAAAGTCAAATTTCGAATAAAGCTATTAATAAAAAAAATCCCATATCATGATGCGGACTTTACTGGTCACACTGTATAAATAGGTATCAAACTTTACTGTTTGAAAATTTTTGGTATGGAGGGGGAACCTTTTTTAAATCGAATGTTTACAGGTATCTCTTTGCGTAGATAGGTAGTATACAGGGTGATTTAGGACTCATGTTAAGTGGCTCATTAGAAGATCTGGGAAACGAGTTAAGTTATCATTTTTGATATTTGATAATGGACATAACTTTGAACTTTTAAAATATTATATTTTCACGTTTGAATAACTTTCGGTTTGGCCAACTTTGGTATTTCACATAGAATACCCTATATATTAACATTTTTGGATACCTTATTAAAGCAAAGTAGGTTTTGTTATTAATAATCTATACCTATCTCCAACCGTTTCTGAGATATGAATTATAAAATAAATTTTCATTAAGATTAATTAATTAATTAATTGGAGTGAACACTTTGAATATATTAAACAGAAAATAGTTCCACCAGTGGGGATTTTAAAAAAACTCAGTTTTTTGACCTCAAATTATATGTTACGTCCTATTTATTTTGCTATTATTCACTCTCATTTAGAATATTTAACTTTAATAATAATATGGGGATCAACTTTTTAAAATTTGCTTAACCCTCTACAAGTTTTACAAAATAAAGCAATTAAAAATATGTGTATATTGCTTGGATAGACAATATTCAACTAAACTTTTATATAAAAATTTTAATATTATGTCAATTAAGGATATTCACTTAATGCAAAATATTGTTTTTGTTCACCAAATTATATCAAAAAATAAACATTCTAATATAAAGTTCAATTACAGACGTGACGTACATGATCATTCAACTAGAACTGTTTTCAATATTGATTTACCTTTAATACACACTAGGGCAGGTCAGAACTCCATTTATTATCAAGGTATGAAATTTTACAACGAAATACCCCAAGAATTAAAATTTTTAAATATAAAACGTTTTAAAATGATAACTAAGAAAATACTTAAAAAAGGGGAAGCTAAATTTTAAACTATAAAATATTTAAACGTGCACTTATTTTATGATTAATTATTATTTTCAAAATTATTTATAAATTATATGTAAACGATATTATTAGTTAGATTATTTTATTAAAAGAAATAATAATTGAATAACTTTATACATATTTAAATATTTTTTTTATTGAATATTAACATTTTAAGTACTATTTTGACTTACCCTGTATTTTAATTAGTTATAGTTAACAATTATATTTTTAGATGTTGTTACTAGTAGAGAATCCCGCATAAACAAATGTTTTTGGGATTTTATCTACAACCATTTAATAATAGGTGCATAATACTTCTGATAATAAGAGCATTATGCTATCCATAATACAACAAGTGTAATTATCATAAAACAACAAGTGTAATTATCATAAAACAATAAGTGTAATTAATATATTTCCACTCGAAAGATTTACAACACTCGCCTTTGGCTCGTGCCGTAAACTTCATCCTCGTTTTATTATGGCCTACATTATCCGCTCGTTAAATAATATACTATTATTTGGAATAAATAAATAAAAAATTAATAAGTAAGTAAAAACATAATATCGAGAAGAAAGTTCAGTAAATTTGAAACTAATAAAGCTAAACATTTAAAATTTTGGTAGATTTTAACTAAAACATAAATCTTTACGTTCTATAAGCTTTACGTTTTTCATACAGGGGGTTTTTAAAATTGTGCCATTCTAGCAATTTACTTATTATGCTCATTTAAATAATATGAAGCTCAGTAGAACTTTCCTATCCTGACGAAATAATACTTGGAATTTACAATTTTATAGGTTAAAAATGAATGTATTTTCCGGTTTTAATGTAAATTATCTAATATTCGAGTTTTGTTCGGAATATTTCACAATTATTGACATAACTATTTCCGGTTTTGGGTATTTTATAGTCCTAATTGCGGTATACAGTCACCTCTCCCCACTATTTTTAATTAAATATTACTGGGTGATATACAGGGTGGCCCTTTAGTGTGGCAAAGTACAATAGCTCCGTTACTATTTCAAATACATTAAAAATATTAATACAAAAGTTGAAGGGCAGTAAGTGACTTATAACGTAAAATTATTTTTAACTCTATAGGGTGGCTCAAAAAAGCGGAACAAGAAAAAATGTACTTTTTTCAAATGGAACACCCTGTATATTTTTTCATTTTTAAATTCTACATAGAATTATAATTATTTTTTATTAAATACATTATAAGTCTATACTTTATAGTTTCCGAGATATTGACTCTTGAAAAGTGACATTTTTGAACTTTGACAGCTTCTAACTTTCTAACAGTACGTCTTAGAGCAAAACGGCTTACATGTCTCTATCTTCAATTTTTATTATCTTCCCAAAAAAATCAACTTCCAGTTAAACCGGAACAACTATATTTCCTGCTTTCGAGTAACATCCGGTTTAACCGGAAGTTGATTTTTTTGGGAAGATAATAAAAATTAAAGATAGGGACATGTAAGCCGTTTTGCTCTAAGACGTACTGTTAGAAAGCTAGAAGCTGTCAAAGTTCAAAAATGTCACTTTTCAAGAGTCAATATCTCGGAAACTATAAAGTATAGACTAATAATGTATTTAATAAAAAATAATTATAATTTTATGTGGAATTTAAAAATTAAAAAATATACAGGGTGTTCCATTTGAAAAAAGTACATTTTTTATTGTTCCGCTTTTTTGAGCCACCCTATAGAGTTAAAAATAATTTTACGTTATAAGTCACTTACTGCCCTTCAACTTTTGTATTAATATTTTTAATGTATTTGAAATAGTAACGGAGCTATTGTACTTTGCCACACTAAAGGGCCACCCTGTATGTATATTGAGTCACGCCTGGCAACAATTTTTGAAATATTTATCGTTGGGTTCTGCTGGTCGTACAAAAAAAGCAAATGAAAATATATCTATAAAATTTTTCTGCTGCTGCAGCCGAGTACCAGTACCCCAAAAACCATTTTTCAACAATTTTGACATTATGACTTCTACAAAATGACAATTCTTATCTTTATACTGTCTTACAGACATCAATAATTTTACAAAAAATTTTATATAAAAAAAATTTAAAAATCCTCGAAACCTTCTCTTTAGAAGGCCTTTTTCTTCTTTCTCATTATATTTGGTTGTTTAGACTTCCTTTACTAACTTTTTTCACATGCTCAGCATGTTCTAACTTTCCTCAATCCTTTTTTTTATATTTTATATTTTGTCACTTCTACATTTCAATTTTTCAATGCCATAAAGCTCCATTAAGGATTTATACGATTTTCTCTTCTGCTAATATTATCAGCACTATATAAATTTTCTGTCTCCTGATGATGAACGTTTCTACGTTCGAAACATGTAGAGAGCCCTAAAGAATTTCTATATTCTATTAAATTTTGTGGAGGAAGACTTTTTTCTTTCTTTCCTACAATTAGGTAACGTGCGAGCAAAAATTATTTGCATCAAAGCGGGCTTGGATTAAAAAACGTAGGGCTTGGTTTAGATCACAATGATATGGGGACGATATATCTTACCAAATCTAGGTTAAAATTTTGTCAAATTTATATTATGACATGATATGCCAAACTAATGAGTAATAAAATAAGTAGATAAATACAAATTTATTTTTGTTGTTTACAAAATTAACATAGTAAGAATATACAGAAACAAAAAGAAAAATAATTACATAAATTGCTGAAATTGGCCACCGCCATACTCCAAGCATAAATTCACACGTCCCGTCATATTTTCGAAAGTGTTGACAATAATGTTTTTGCATTATTTCACGAACGTTTGCAATAAGTTCTTCTGTTCTTACAGATGGTCTTCCTGCTCCTTTTTGTGTTGTATATTTAACCTGTTTCCCTAAACACATCCACGGTTCTTTTCAGGCAATGATAAAAATCCCCAGCAATAAAAGCAACGTTAGGAAAATGTTCGTAAAAATCGTCCATGCACAATCCCGGATTGTATTGCCACCCACCATTTACTCTAACCCCGTTTCGAAAATACGGTTCAACCATGAATGTTTTGTGCTGTTCCGTAAAGCCCATTGTGTGAATTGTTCAAGAAATTGGAAAAATTAGCGATGAATCAAATTACTTGTAACGGCTGTCAAACAGTGGCGGCTCGTGCCATTTTAATGAAGTAGGGCCAGGTAAACCCTTAGCGCCGCAGGCAAAAAATTTTTGGGTGCCACGCCTTTTTTTGTTAATAGTTCTTGCTTTTGAAGTAGGAAAAATAAGCAAAAAGGCACCTAATTTAATTTATGAATTTACAATCATATCTTGAATAGGTATGCCTAAACACGATAACAAGTTGAAACACACAAGCAATGTCAGTGGCTTCATCTGCGATAACAGCGATAAACGGAGAGTCCTTTATTTCTTTTATGACTTAATCATGATAGTCATGATACACATCTAACATACAGTCCAGAAGTTCATTTTGTATGGTTTTTGATGTTCCTTTAAATACTTTTGATTTTTCAATATGATCTTTAAGAGTTTTGTCTAATTCTGAGCTGAAATTTATTAATTCACGAAATATGCCCCTATTTTCCGACGTCTCTTTTCCGTCATGACCTCTCAAAGCCAACTCAAATGCACCACAAAACCGAACGCAGTTTATAATTTGGTTTAATATGTATCTGTTTTTATCAATTTGTTCGTTTTTCTTCATTATTTCATTGTGATATGTAGAATTTAATTGAGTTTTAATGTTAATTTTACCAAGCATACTGAAATTAAATATATTGTTTAAATGTACCTTCGATTTTTCATGTGTCTTCATTTTGTCCCAGATATGGACCAAATCATCTGTACCTTTTTGGGACCAAGTTTGCTCCCCACCAAATAAAACACACATAAAACAAAATAGTCTATTAGATTCATCACAACCGCACACCCAAGTATTTTTTCCATAAATATTTCTATTAAATTAACGCAAACGCACTTTCTGTCTGCCCTGAGTTTTTTCTATATTTAAATCTGGTAACGGTCGTCCTAATTCCTTAATTTCCAATTTCTGTTCTAAGGAAATGGTAGAAAATGGAGTTTCCTTTAAAAATCTAATAGTATTCATTACTTATGTATTTCTAAAATAAAAAGTTCGTTAAACCTACATTAAATCAGCTGGCCAAACGAAAACAAATCGGGACGCGACGCGAACATCAGCTGTTTAAAACGTCTAACATCAAACGGTCAAACGAAGAGAGCCAGGCTACGTCGCCGAGATTTTTGCCTGCTTGCATTCAAGGTCATTTTCCAATGTTTTTTTATTGAGGTGATGGCGTTTCGTCACCTCCCGTGTGCCTCGTCGCGCTTGGCGCGGAAGCTACGTTACCGTTTTACGCATAATCGCTTCCTTTTAGATGGAAATTTGCACCCGACTGTGTTCCATTTGTAAATTATTTTGCTAATTGCTTTAAAAACGAGAATATTAATTTTAATAGGTTTTGGTAATTTGTAAAGGGCAGGACGCTAGACAGGAGGGCAGGTAGTGCCATGGCACTGTGGCTCTACCCCACGAGCCGCCAGTGTGTCAAAGATGACGGAATAACTAATTGATTGGTAATTCAGGTAGTTACTGACACCTAACAGGTATGTATTAAGCTCTACGGCTAATCATTACGTCCTTAGATGCAAGGATGCAAATAATTTTTGCTCGCACGGTATTTGTTGTTTATTTTGGGTTTACTATTATTTGTTACATCCACTCCATATTTGACGTAGTTATAAAAGATCGACCTTAACAATTTAAATTTATTGAGCAACCTAATTTTATTTTTCTATTTTAAAATCATATACTACGTAAAATGGCAATAAAACACCTTACAAAATTTAAGATTAAAACTAGTTTGGTCATTTGCATATGCACGGGCAAGCATAGATATTCATTTATTTTATGGTTTAATTTTTGTTAACGTTCAAGTTTTTATTAATTTTTTGTACCCGTGCAATAATAGGCTAGTTCGGTTTTAACCTAGCAGAGGAGATCAGGAAATTTTTAGATCAAATTGTGATCACGTAATTTTCTACCAACTACGAACAAGCAGAGGTAGACCGTACGCCTGATTCATAAACGTACTTTTGCTTCGAGCCGACATCTCCCTGTTTATAGAGGACATTCTATCATATCACATGTCTACAAACACTTACTTGTAAAATAAAACTCCTGGCACTAAAAAAAATTACTTTAGAGACCAGGAGACGTCTATTCTCGAAATAGGCGAATGATCATTTCAAGAGAAGTGATTATTTTTTCTCTTAAAAATGTTTAAGCTGTATTCTTGAAACTTAAAATGACTATTCATTTCCATCGAAAGTTCAGACGATGTGAGCATATGATGTGAATTGTCCCTTCTCGCGAGAGAGCATTCACTTCTCTTAATTTGGAGAATAGACGTCCAGGGTCCTAATTCTCGAGCGTAGTAGTGTCTTGTAACATTGGTTTTCTTCAAACGTCATATCAGTGATAACTTATGTGACGTTTCTCAATTACATTAATAGCCAAGTGCACCGATTGACTATAACTCGAGTAATACATAACCCGAGGGTTAAACTTAACTCGTGATTAATTTTAATTCAAGTGCACCGCGCTTGAGTTACCTAATCCGAAGTTAATATAATTTTATCGCGACAATGTCGCAAAATTTAGGGAATTTTTGGTTTAGTGTAGTGGGAATAGTTATTGTTGGCGATTTTTTAACCCGCACCGCACAAGCTTCGTTTGTGACCTACTTAACCTAACATTACAACTAAAATTTTTCTATGATTATTTTTTATTTAATATTGTAATATTTTTTAAAACAAGATCGGTGTCAAAACATGGACAAAAAAAGAGCCAGAGGAGGCAATTTTTCGCTGGGAGAAAAAAGCCTGCTAATAAACTGAGCACATAAGCATCGCGCAATTATTGAGGATAAAAAACCGTTGGTACGTGTGCATGTTCAAGCTAAAAATAAGGCTTGGGAACTAAGTTGTCGTGAATTTAATTGGCTGTGCTTTAGCCGAGGTCCTTTTGCGTTACTTTTAAATAGCAAAGCAAAGCATAACAAATATTTTTTCCTCCCTCGTTGCCGCTGTTAAGTATGACCCTCTATATTTATTTCACTTGTCCTCATCCTCCTCTTCGAATCGCAGCATTGTTTGAATAATATATACTTGAAATTTTCGATTTCTATTTGCTTATAAGGAAGTTATAAACAATAAACACGTATACATAACCACAATTCCGCAAAGGATTTGTTAACTCGCGTTTAAATCGTCGTTTTTGACGAGTTAAATAAAATCCCGTGTTAGGGTTTTAACCTAAGGATTAAAAGGCGGTGCACTAGAAATGTATCATTAATCCGTGATTTAGCGTTAACCCTGGGTTAAAAACGTCGGTGCTATAATTTTGTTCTCATCTATTATTATTATATCAGCCTCATCCTCGATTACAATAACACTTGTAGATGTTTAAAGAAATCTGGCGATCTATCTCAAACTGCACCTGAACAGCATTGAAGAAAATTACTAATTTTATTTATAGAATACATATTTATACCTATAACAACACTGAGGAAAATGATCTAATACAACAGGTTTACTGAAACATAGTTTGTATTGATAGCTTATTTTATAAATAATTGCTAGTGTATCAAACCCGCTTTAGTGTTATATCAATTCCAGATTTGCTAGAACAGTGTTTTTTTTGGTATCTAGTAATTCGTTTAATTAGCAGCACAGTCTTGTTGAGTAATGAACTACTTTTAATACAGCAATTTTCTTAAGAAATAAATTCCGTGGTCCCGGGGAAGAAGGAGATAAGTCCAAATTTACCATAATGGGATATCATGGGGTATACGTTATAAATAGTTACATCTACCTTCGTACCAAATGAGATAAGTTAATTCATGTCAATAAGAGTAATAAAGCTATGTTCCTTTGGAGGTATGTTGTAAGTTGGCCCCGCAAAGTACTTAAAGGAATAGGTAAACTTATTCCCTTTCGCACAAATATAAACCCGTAATTAAAAAGTGTTCATAAAGAAATAAGTTTACATACTTACCCCCTTAAATCCCTAACTTTATTTTTATTTACTTATACATATCCCTAATTGTACCAACTAGGTTGTACTTTTTACTCCTTAGTAAATTCAAATTAATAAATACCAATTTCTAAGAAGAAAAAGGATAACCTAATGCAATTTCTTCCTTATATTTCGAATATATTTTGAGATTTTTACCAAAACCTTCCAACTCTAGAGGATGCTAAGGAGACACATCCTGACTTGGTTTCGTCAGATGAAGAATATTAGTTTAATACAACTTCATTTATTACGCCTAATTATTTATATTTCTTATTAGAATATTAAAGTTTTAGTTTTGACTGGCTATTTTTATTTTTGCAATAGTAAATAAAATGTTACAAATGAGATAAGTATATTTTTTCTTAGTTCATAAAGGGATAAGTGCATCTAACTTCTCAAATAACACAAAACCATAATTTTGTTCTAGATATTATTAAATACAAGGTAGCAATAATTCTAGTACAAAAATTTCAATTTTCTAAACCCTTCCCTTGATTGGCACTACTAAGCTGAACTTTAACTCAATCTACTGAAAAACTATAAAAATTAACTTATCTCCTTCTTCCCCGGGACCACGGAATTGTATCTTCTCAATGCGACGCATTTTGTTCCCAGTAAAGCGCTTTCTCTGCAATTAAGAAAGCAGAAAAGCGTCCCTAAAAACGAATTGTATCCGTTAGAACCTAGAATCCACAAGACGTTGGTGGGGGGTTCGTAGCGATCGGCCGCGCGTCGTATTAATAGTTTTAAAGTATTTGTTGCGCAGGTCACACAGTTGTTCAGAGTTTTCTAGCTGCCCTGCCCGAATTTAAATTTATTTGATCGTACCAATACCTGTTTCAATTAATTTATTTTAATTTGTAGTTAAGTTTTTTTAAACTTTGCATGTCAGAAGCAATAGAAGATTCTTATTTCGCACAACCCATCATTAGTACTGGACTTAATAATCTATGGACGAATTTGACCATTTCATTAAACCATGTTGCATAATAGATAATCATATGCAATGTTAACCGACAGGAACAATATCACACTAGAAGCTATTTAAATTTTTGAGAACTACAGTACTGATTTTTAGTGGTAGTAGACGCTTTATTAACCGTAACAAGCTACTCTTATTATGATTAATGTCAAGTTTCATTACAGCTGCCAGTCGGAACCAGGGACGGTTCTACGGGGGGCCTGGCGGGCCCAGGACCCCCAACATTTAAAAAAAAAACTTTAAAATATCTCGAGAGAAATACAAGCAAGCGAAGGCTACCAAAAATTGTGGCTGCGCCAATGTGGTGCCCCCCAATATTTTGGGTCTAGAACCGCCCCTGGTCGGAACTAACACTATATAAAACCAGATTAGACCCCCAATAGAACTTGATAATTAATGTGAGTATTCAGCGTAATAATGGCTATAACCAGTGGCGGCTCGTGACTAGCGAGTCAGGGGGGGCGCTGGCTTTAAATAAAATAAATAAAAAAAATTTAAAATGTCTATTGTTTTCGAAAGTACGTGTCTGTTTTTTCTAACTTTCTCGTTGTGAATTTTAATTTCAGCATAAGCACTACTTAAACAAGTTAAAATATTAGTTTGTCCTAACATCTCAAAACTTACCACATTATGACGATGTTTTGCACTATTTTCGTGTTTTTTTTATTTTCTCTGAAAGATGTTTTAAGTCCTGCACCCCATTTATAGTCCAATTATCATCCCCGTCAAAAAAAAGTACACGAAACAAAAAAAAAATATAATTTTTGTCCTCACAAAACCGCATATCCAGGATTTTTATTATATATTTCTTTGTCAAACTTACGCGTAAACTGTACCTTACTTTTATATTTTGATGTACTTGTACTATGTCATTGTTTAATATTAGTAGTGGCCGCCCTGCATTTTTTAAATCAAGTTTTTCACTTAAGCTCAGAGAACTAAACACAAGCTTCTGTAAATCACTGTCCTTCATATTACACGAAATTTTCCAACTTTATAACGTAACTAATAAATTAAATCAAAACAAATAAACAAAACATCAGCGGCATCGACAGGTCGCCTCGTCAGAGTACATAATATTAATTTATCGATTATTCTACAGTGGCATCGCGATTCGCGAACATCTGTTGGGCGCGGAAAATTGGAACTCATCCGTGGCCGCTCGTTGTGCGATGTGTAGGTGACGTCACGCCTTCGTCGTCATGGCAACTCATCGAGAAGTCGCGTTAAATCGGGACGAATAATCGGTCGCCCGTGCTTAGTATAACCTTGAGAGCGCGCAACTCGCTTGTCTATGAGTATAACCTGCCCGTTGGAATAGGGCTATGTTTGGTTTGAATTATTTTAATGGATTGCTTACACATACATTGCTTTATTGGTTTTTTTAGTAAAGTATTTTTGGATTCTGTTTGAAATAATTGCAGGGAGGGCGGCGCCCCAGAGCCCTTCATTAACGAGCCGCCACTACTATAAACCATTCCATAGTAGCAATAACTCCTATTGCCTATTCAGTGGCGGAACTACCGGTGTTCAATGTGTGCGAAGCACACGGGCCCGGATTAAAGAAGGGCAAAGAAGGGCCCGGGGGAAGGGAGCTGAGCCCCAAAAACATAAAAATGCAAAACAAAATGTTGAGAACATTTTCGAAAAAAAAATGCAATACTCCGGAAACTTATCCATGAAACTAAACTCTACTCAATACTTTTATAGATAGTAACTGAAATAATCACATAAAACGGCCCTTATTTTTTTATTATTGTTTTTATTAAACCGCAATTCGCAATACCCGCATTTAGTTTAAAGGGCGTTGTTTGTGTATGCGATTATTGAAGTTGGATAAGAGAAATTAGGAATTTCTAGGATTTAGTTGAAAGTGTCTATGTTTTTTTTTTGACAATGCATTAAACGGTGGGCACTTTTGCAAAGTGTTACTAATGCCAAAATAACTTTTAAAAAATTGACACCCACTCGATGGTCATCGAGAGCTTTTGAAGCTCTTCGTTTTAGATATGTGGATATTTTAAAAACACTGGCAAAAATAATTTTAACCTTTACAAATAAAGCGGAAGTTAATGAAGCAAAGTCTTTAAGAAAATACTTGGAAAAATTTGAAACCGTTTTTCTTATTGTTTTTTAAAATAAAATTTTAAAGAATATTGATGCATTGTCAAAACTTTTACCAAAAAAAAGCAAAATATTGAAACTGCGTCTAAACTGTTTACCACCGCCACTGAAATTATAAATCAAATGAGAAATAATTTTGATGTAATTAAAACGGACGCTGTTATTTTGGCTGGGCAACGGGGCACTACTCCTGAATTCGAAAACAAAAGGATATCAAGACCAAAAATAATTTTTGATGAAGTTAATAACCATTATCAAGTTCAAACAAGTGATGATTGGTTTAGAATAAATGAGTTTTTTTAAACTATAAATATAATTACAGCTCAATTAAAAAATCGAGTTTTGGCCTTCACAAAATTTGTTCTTATTTTCGCGTTTTGTTCCCCAACGTTTTACGAGATCCTACTCTTTCTGATAAGGATATTTACGATATGAGTCAAGCCCTGCATCTTCAATATCTAGAAAATATCGCAGATACAATTTCATCGCAAGTGTTTTCATTTAGAGAATGTTTTAAGAATGATTTAGTAGATTTAGATAATTTAACTTCTATTTTTAATTTATTAGATTTTATATTGGTAAAAAATTATTATTCATCTTCCAGTTTTAGTGAGATTGTAACTGCCTGCATTATTTTTCCATCCCTATTTCGGTTGCATCAGCTGAACGGTCTTTTTCCAAGTTAAAGTTAATTAAAACTTATTTGAGAAATTGCAGAACCGATAAAAAATTATCAGCTTTAGCAATTATTTCTATCGAAAATGAGGAAGCTCAAAAAATTGACATTTCTAATCTGATTCCAAACTTTGAAGCAAGAAAAAAGATTTTTTTATATGGTTATCAATTATAATACTCCGTATTATAATGGGGGCCCGGCAAAGTTTTCGCACACGGGCCCGTGGCTACGTTGTTCCGCCACTGTGCCTATTGGCTAAATTACCGTGATATTATCACTACACAACGGTCTAGCAATTTTCGTTGTCTTGCAGTAGGAAAGCGCGTTGCTGTGACATATAGTATTAAACAGTTGTATAAAGAGTATGTAAATTCTTATAAGGAATAGAAGGCTTTTTCTCAGTGAGGGAATAATAAAAACGTTTTTCTTTTAACAAATAGTTTATATTAGTTCCAAATTCTATGGACATCTTTCGTTTATTTCGTTTTTTTATTCGGCCTCAATCAAAAAATTGGAAAACAGCGTTGCTCTAATCACTTCAATTAAGGGCTTTTGGAAGGCTGTTTTAATACTTCATGGACTTGGTATCTAAAGAAAAACATAGTCGTATTTTTCGATTGTGTGAATTATTCTAATATAATTATTAATCTATCTTTACCTAAATTAAAAACAATTATATTTTTACTGGGTCAGTTGCAATATTAATTTACTAATCTAGATGTAGGTATACGTAATAATTTAATTAAAGTATTATGTTACATATTAAATTTTAAAGTTTTAATTAGTAGCATAGTGACCAAGACTATATTGTTACTTACTGGGTCAAGTTGCTTTTAGTAGCTATGTATAGAATGGAATGCATAATAGTTAAATATGGTGTACTTAATGACATTAAAAAGCGTTAACTCTTACTTCATAAAGAAACGCATAATAAGTACCGCTTTGGTCATCGGCGGTGATCGAATGTTTTCAAATTGTTATATCCAAAATTTATCAAGAAAGTTAAAAAAATACCACACTAGACACAAGTTATTGTTTTTGACATGTAATGGACTTTTTTCACTACCTACTACCGTGAGAGCAAAAATTATTTGCATCAAAGAGGGCTTGGATTAAAAAACGAAGGGCTTGGTTTAAATCACAATGATATGGGGACGATATACCTATCTAACCAAATCTAGGTTAAAATTTTGTCAAATTCATATTATGACATGTTATGCCAAACTAATGAGTAATAAAATAAGTAGACAAATACAAATTTATTTTTGTGTTTACAAAATTAACAAAGTAAGAATACAAAGAAAGAATACTTAGTCCTGAATTCCCTTATAAGAATAGTCCTGCATGTTCCATAAGATCTTTCCCACTTCTTGGAACAGGCGTCTTATACAATTTCTTGGTGTATTTTACGAACGTTTGCAACAAGTTCTTCTGTTCTTACAGATGGTCTTCCTGCTTCTTTTTTGTGTTGTATAGAACCTGTTTCCCTAAACACAGCAACGGTTCTTTTCAGGCAATGATATAGAAATCCCCAGCAATAAAAGCAACGTTAGGAAAATGTTCGTGAAAATCATCCATGCACAAACCCGGATTGTATTGCCATTCACCATTTACTCTAACCCCGTTTTGAAAATACGCTTCAACCATGAATGTAAAGCCCATTGTGTGAATTGTTCAAGAAATTGAAAAAATTAGCGATGAATCAAATTACTTGTAACGACTGTCAAAGATGACGGAATAACTGATTGATTGTTAATTCAGGTAGTTACTGACACCCTCTTAGATGCAAGGCCCTCTTTGATGCAAATAATTTTTGCTCGCACGGTAGACAAAGTACTGAACTTTTAAAGAGTGTACGGAAGCCAGAAACTTGCACGACCTAAATATGAAACCTAACATGCGATTACATTATTGTTAGCAACATAACTCATGTGCTCGTTAAAAATAATTTTTTTCTTATAAATGACACCAAGATCCTTTATCTTATCTATTTTTTTAAGTAAAATTCCATTAAATTTGTACATAACCATAAGAAAAAATATTTAAATTTCTTGAGAACGAAATAAATAATAATATACATTTATCTAAGTTTAAAAAGAGTTTATTTAAAACACAATATTGAAAAAACAAAATCCAATTCACTCTGTAGCAGTAAACAATCCCCAATACTTCCTATTGTAAAAAATATTTTCATTTTATCCGCGTAAAGCAAAATTTTACAAAAGTTAAAACATTTTTTTACATCGTTTAAATATATAATAAAAAGTAAAGGCCCCAAGTGGGAACCTTGGTGCACACCAGAAGTTACATTGTAAACAGGAGACTAGTGACTGTTCACTGCCACAAATTGTGATCGATTAAATATATAGGACGTTATCCACCCCAGAAGGTCTTCGTCCAATCTCACTCAGTTTTGCTACTAAAATATTATGATCAATCTTAGGTTCGTTCCAACCGGCGTCAGAAGCAGTTTCTAACCATCAGGATTCTGCGCAATAAGCGAAATGCGTTCCAACCAGAGTTACTAACGATTAGTAAACTGTCGGTTTTCTGTTCCAACCAAGATTCAAAACTGTTTGCAAACTATCAAAACAGTTCGCGGATTATCTTCGAACCATCCATCCGGCGCATGCGTACTGCTTTTTTGTACGATTTCATTTTATTGCTACGTAACCTAATCTGTCAAAGTGCGATATTTGTCTTAAAATTCGTTGTTATTTGTTAATATTTCTTGGATTTGAGTGGCTTGTTGGTATTTTACATTCTTTTTGTTGAGTGAAATACTGTAAAATATGAGTGACGAAGAGTATAGTGAGAAGAGTGACCTTTCGGCCAAGGAAAGTAGTGATGACGATGATTTTTGGAGTGTCTACTAGACGAGCAGAGAATTAAAAACCAAAATTATTTAGGTTTTTCAGTCACAGACAACTTGAAGTACATTGTCGGCTGTTCCAACCACAGATAAATTAATCGTTTACCAGAAGAAAAATAACAATCATGCGCGTTAAGAACGATTTGCAAACTGTTGGAAATCTGTTTGTGATTGAAAGTTGGAACGAACCTCTTATCAACCGCCTTACGGAAATCGGTATATATGGAATTCACCTGAATTTGACAGTTCATGAAATAGAGAATGTATGTACTCTGAGTAAGATACTAGATTCGATTCAATAGATCGTTTAGGAAAAAATGCGTGTTGTTCATCAATAATAAGAGGTTTCATGGAGTTAAGTACCAACTTCTCAGATTCTAAAACTTTTCCAAAAATGTTAAATTTGCTTAAATGAGTCTGTAATTTGAAACACTTTCTCTCATTCCGCTTTTGAAAATAGGAATAACACCAGCCAGTTTCCATTTTTCAGGAAATTCGCACAGCTCAAACGACATATTAAAAATAATTTTAAGTGGAACATTTGTTCCAATTTGAAAATATTCCGGATAACTGTTGTATGTATGCATGTAATGTACTTTTTATGTTTACATTATCCAACGTGAATTGTCTTTTATTAATTAATAGTTTAGTTATTAATTGAAATAACCTTGCTTATATAAATAATAATTTATTTTTACTGAATTTTAATGTCCATCAAATAGAATATTCCATAATTTTTTTGCTGTGAGACATTTTAAATTATTTTTTTAAAGCTATTAAGTTCAAGTTTATTACGTAATTATTACCGACGTTATTTACATAAATTTTGTTTCTTAGTCATTACCTTGTTGCATACAAATGAACAAAACTAGGATATTAATTAGGGTACTCGCTAGATAGGTGTCTGCTTCATAGGGCGATTTTTTAAATTTAGCAATGGTTCCACCGATTATAAGCTTTCCTTTCCTTTTTTAATAATTAAATGGACACGCAGCTCTATTATATATTCACACCGAGGTCAGTTTTTCAAACACGTCGAATAAAAAAAACGCATTTCACCGAGAAACAAGCCTTCTATTCCTTATAAGAATTCACATACTCTTTATAAAACTGTTTAATAATACATGTGACAGCAAGGCGCTTTCCTACTGTAAGACAACGAAAATTGCTAGACCGCTATATAAGTGATAATACCACGGTAATTTGGCAAATAGTAAATAGGAGTTGTTGCTACAATAGAATGGTTTATAACTATTATTGCTCTGAATGCTGACAGTAATTATTAAGTTCTCTTGAGGGTGTAATCTGATTTTATATACTGTATTAATTCCGACTGGCAGTTGTACTGAAACTTGACATTATTCATAATAATATTTGTTTGCCACGGTTAATAAAGCATACACTTACCACAAAATCAATACTGTAGTTTTCAAAAATTTAAACAGCGTCTAGTGTGATATTGTTCTTGTTGTTTAACAATGCATATTATTATCTATTATGCAACATGGTTTACTGAAATAGTTAAATTCGTCAATCTTAATATAGTATAAAACAAAGTCGCTATCGCCCGTCCTGTCCCTATATGTGCTTAAATCTTTAAAACTACGCAACGGATTTTGAAGCGTTTTTTTTTAATAGATAGAGTGATTCAAGAGAAAGGTTTTTATGTATAATACATGCATAATATTATAGAGAAACACTGATAAACACTGATAAATTAGAGTAGGGAGAACCAACGACCCAACCTAACCGGTCCCCGGCCCGTTCAACGATCGATCCGAAGCACCGGAGCCGGAATAGACGAAGACAGACTATGTTTTATGCATGGATGTGAATTGAGGACGGGCCGGCAAACGGTTGAGTTTGAGGTTTGTTCGCCTTATTATCTCACGTTGTATAATGCCGGGCTGCAACGCAGGCCGGGTACACGCTAGTAGATTATAAATTACAATGATGGGTTTTGCGAAATAAGAACCTTCTATTGCTTAATCTGATATGCAAAGTTTAAAAAAAAAACTTAAATACAAAGTAAATATAAATTAATTGCAACAAGTATTGGTACGACCAATAAAATTCAAATTCAGACTAGAAGACTCCGATCCACGATGTGACCTGCGCAACAAATACCTACGTTACGCTACGAACCCCCACCAACGTCTTGTGGATTATAGGTTCTAACGGATACAATTTGTTTTTGGTGACGCTGTTCTGCTTTCTTAATTGTAGAGAAAGCGCTTTACTGGAAACAAAATGCGTCGCATTGAGAACATACAATTTATTTCTTAACAAAATTGCTGTATGTTCATTATTCAACAAGATTATGCTGCTAATAGAACTAATAACTACTAATAAAAACACTGTTCTAGCAAATCTGGAATTGATATAACACTAAAGCGGGTTTGATACACTGGCAATTTATTTAATATAAGTTAATAAAAAATAAGCTATCAATGTAAACTATGTCTTAGCAAACCTGTTGAATTTTCCTTAGTGTAACTTTCATAATTTTGATACAAATTCTGGCCCTAAATCCTTTACTTTATAAAATAAATTTTTCTAGTAATCTCTGTATCTAAGCAACTAAAACAGGTCTAAAAATTGGTACATAAGTTTCTTTATTAAAATAATAATATACGTGTTTTGTCATTTTAAAATTCACTTAGGGGTTGAAAAAAGGGGTGTAGGCTATTTTAAAGGGGGTACCTATAACTGTCTAAATTTTAAGCTATATTGCTAAAAATCGGTTCTATGCTTACTCTGGTAAAATAAGCAAGTATTTGATAATTTAGGAAATTTTTTCCCTAAGCGGTAGAAATAGAGAGGGTAAGTTTTCAATGCAAACGCTAGAGAAACATGTGCCTTTACAAAAATTTTGGACCCAAATAATGACAGACGTGTTTTTTTTTTAAATCGGCCTCTAAAGGGTTGAAAATGTGGTATAAAAGTTTCACACTGAGAAAAATCATTCAATATAAGTTGTTTTTTTTAATGTATATGGGTTACCAGAAAAACGAATTCTTTAATCCCTACATATTTCGAGGTAGTTTTTTTGAGCCTTTTCGATATTTTTTTCCGGTAACAAATTACTATTTAACCGTTAAAATATGTATTGAATAAAATATTTTTAATAGATAATGTTTTAATTCCTACAAGGTTATCTAATTATAACAAAAACAAACCCTCTTTTTATAACTAAAATATACGTTCTAGGAACTAAATAGTTCTAATGTTAAAATATGGAAAACTCGTTTAGGTAACTCTCAGCGAGCGCTATTATATAGTCTATCCCTTACTAAAGTGGTTCTCAACCGTCGTTCCGCGGAACATCGGTGTTTCGCAAACCTCTTCCAGGTGTTCCACGAAATAATTTAGTAATATCAACTAATCTGAATCATGAGATAGTATTTGATAAACCGATTACTTTACCGCAAATATTATGTTGACAAAGGTGGTGTTCCGCCTTACGCATGCTTATCGACGCACTTCTCATGACCTGATCTCTTGTTCTCTTAGAAATTTTTGAGAGAAGGAGCTCCCAACTTTCGATGGAAATGAATAGTCATTTTAAGTTTCAAGAATACAGTTTAAACATTTTTAAGAGAAAAAGCAATCACTTCTCTTGAAATGATCATTCGCCTATTTCGAGAATAGACGTCCAGTTAGTCAACAAGGAGTCGCTGCCGTAGATGTAAGCGAAAGAACAGTTCAACGAATTTTAAAGGATAACCAGATTCACGATTATCATTTCCAGTTAATAATTACTAACAATTTAACAATATTTGAAACTTTTAGATTACTAAAGTCAAAATGGTCTCTTGTCACTTTAATAAACTTTAATACCCTTAAATTGTTTTTCAAAGCCACCTTAGATATTTATTCATAATAATGACTGTTCGAATAGTTGATAAAATGAGTATTCATGCAAATAAGTCTTGATGCGTTAGAAATTGCGATAGGGTTGTAATTGGGACAAATGTTTGATTTCTAATTTTGCATCGAATGACATTAAAATATACAGGGATTTCTATTTGAAATAAGAAAAATAAATTGCTTTAAAATTTGCAAAGTTTGACACTAAACTTTGGACACCCTGTACAATTCGTATTAATCAAACTTGGTTAACGAGACTGTTATACCTTATTTAATATGTCCCTTTGTATAATTTTATTAACGAGGCATTATTTTTATTTTTTATTAATTTTTAATACCAGTGGTGCAAAACTGATATTTTTTAACTTGAAGAAATAGTCCATACTTTATGTGAAGTGAATGTTTAAAAGGGAAAGAAATGAGACACTTTGAGTCTTCCTCCACTGGTAGGTATATTAAAATAAGTTTTAAGGTTTAATAAAGGGTAAATTCTCTACATGTTTCGAATGTATATATATTTATCCACAGGAGAATAGAATAAGGAATATATTTTGATATTTTTTAGTTTTTATTTTTTTTTCGTCTGCGGAAGTTCTTACCAAATGGGAAACTTTTTTATTATTAATTTTACGAAAAAAAATTATTCTTTATAAAAAGCTCTGCATGGTCTAAAACCTAAAATGCAACCATCAAATATCGAAATTTTCCAGTCATATACCAGGTTTGTCAAAAAATGTGAATTTTTCCCAAGAGTATAGTACCTTTATTTTTGACATTATCAAAAACTGTTATTAAAAAAAGTTGATCAGAACTAAAAACCACGTCTTAATATGCAATAATACGCATTAAATTAATTAAATAATTAAAAATTAAATAATTAATAATAAAAAATCAATAAAATAATTTTTCAACATAAATGCGTATAATTGCACATTTAGCCGTAGTTTTTAGTTCTGATCGACTTTTTTTAATAACAATTTTTTATATTATAATGTCAAAATAAAGGTACTTTACTCTTGGGAAAAATTCACATTTTTGACAAACCTCGTATATGACTGGAAAATTTCGATATTTGATGGTTGCATTTTAGGTTTTAGACCATGCAGAGCTTTTTATAAAGAATCTTTTTTTTTCGTAAAATTAATAATAAAAAAGTTTCCCATTTGGTAAGAACTTCCGAAGACACGCTGCTGTATAATACTGAATCGATTTTAATAAAATTTTAAGAATATGTAGATAACTATAGGAGGCATCCAAATAAGTAAGAAAATATATGGCATGTAATCTAAAAACATACATTCTTCTGACGTCACACTTTTTTGGAACACCCTGTATGAAAAAAATATTTTCCTGAAATGCGCCCCACGATACAGGTAAGGTCTGCAAAATATCAAAATCCTAACTTAATTAATAAGTGAGCTATAGAAGACGGGACGTGAGGTGCAGGACCCTGTATACAGTGATGGGCTAAAATATGGAACAAATTCATTTAAAAATCAGGTATTCATTTTTTGAAAAAACGCTCGGACACGTCGATTATAATTCTTTCTTCCGGATTTTTTGTCTCTAAAAGAAATTATACCGGGTGTGTCAAAAAGTAGATGTAGCAAAATTTTTTTGTTTTTTAAATAGAACCCCCCTATTTTTACTTAGTACCCTAATTCTACGTCAAATTCTGCGCATAATTCATGTAGCATACTCTATCCTTATCTCTAACGGTTTTAGAGAAAAATTACATCATAAAAAAAAATTCTTTAAAAAAGGTTAAAAAATTAGTTTATTAAGTGTTGAAAATGCAAACCATTAACTTCTTGATAATATGCTAATCTACATAAAAACCCTTCTAAAACATTATTTACAGTATTTTCATTAATTTGCCTAATTTCATATCTAATTTTAAATTTTAAGTCTTCAAAATTTTGTGGTTTATCCTTATACAGTTTTAATTTCAAATAACCCCAAAGGAAGAAATCCATGGGTGTAAGATCGGGAGATCTTGCAGGCCATTCTATGGGTCCTCTTCTACCTATCCATCGTTCGCGAAATACAGTATTCAAATACTCTCGTACTTGTCGAGCAAAATGAGGCGGAGAACCATCATTCATTTTGAAGAAATTGTAAAAACCGGTCTCCTGTAAGATTTCCATCGAAGAAAAAAGGTCCAATAATTCTATCATTTAATATCCCTGCCCAAACATTTACTTTTTGTGGGTATTGCGTGTGCTGTTCTCTCATCCAACGGGGATTATTTGTACTCCAATACCGAAAATTTTGTCTGTTTACCGAACCATTCAAACAAAACGTGGCTTCATCGCTAAAAAGTATGTTGCGATGGAAAAATAGATTTAAGTTGCAAATTTCCATGATAGTAGTCGGCGGTCGGGATCATCTTCGTTTAGCTCGTGCAGCAACCTAATTTTGAACGGATGGTACTTTTCTTGTTTCAATACCCGCAACACAGATCGTCGGCTAACATCATTATTAAGGGCTACTTCAGTGGATGCACTATGAGGATTATCTTCAACCTCTAACAAAATGTTCAATTGTGAGTTTTCACTAATTTTTGGACGACCTGGCCGTAGACGATCCTTTACATTCCCTGTTTCCCTGAATTTTTTCTCAATTTTACTTACTGTAGATCTTGTAATCGGCCGTTCTGGATACTTAGCGTTAAACAAGTTACAAACTTCTTCTTGACTTCTTATTTTGTCTCCACATCCAATTAAAATTAAAATTTCGATTCTTTGTGTTTCATTTAAATGCACCATGATCACCGTTCTTCAAAATTATACCTAAACTAATTTTTGATTGACACATGACTTACTATCGTAGTAACAATTCATTTAAATTTACCTGTTTACCTTTAAGTAGGTACATGTACCTTTTTTTAAAGAATTTTTTTTATGATGTAATTTTTCTCTAAAACCGTTAGAGATAAGGATAGAGTATGCTACATAAATTATGCGCAGAATTTGACGTAGAATTAGGGTAATAAGTAAAAATGGGGGGGTTCTATTTAAAAAAAAAATGTTTTGCTACATCTACTTTTTGACACACCCGGTATAATTTCTTTTTGAGGCAAAAAATCCGAAAGAAAGAATTATAATCGACGTGTCCGAGCGTTTTTTTAAAAAATGAATACCTGATTTTTAAATGAATTTGTTCCATATTTTAGCCCATCACTGTATAAAATTAGTTACAATATTAGCTCTTGAAGTGCAAATATTAGTATACAAAGGTATATAACAGGATGGACTTGAGTAGGGGTTTTATTTGCGCCCCGGGTGCCAAGCTTTCTGAGTCCGCCACTGGTGCATATGAGCAATTCAATTTATTAAAGCAAAAAAGTTCTATATCATCCAATCCTAGCTCAATTGTATCATCGTTGTATCATCTTGCTTCCTACCTTCCCCAAACAACTTTGGTGACCATGAATAAAAATTGTTCCAACGAGACGTTGTAACTTAATAGATATATACGTACGATCTTTTTTTGTTATTTACGGACAGCCAAATGTTAATTAAGTTTTAAAATAAAAATAGAATTAATAGTTATAACATCGTGCTGTAAGTTATTATATGAATGTTATTAGTATAATCGTCGCATCATTCATAAAACAGTAATTGAAAATTAGTAGCTATACGCGGAATAAGATTCCAAAAATGGTCATACTAACAAGCAATTTAAGCTAACTATTTAAAATTTTAAAAAGTTAGTAAGTATTCTTTCTGACTAACTCTGTACAGTTTTGCACCTAGAGAACTAAAATGTGCAAAATTTAATTCTAATTAATAATACAGTAATGAATGAAATTAAAAGCTACTATATACTATTATATCTTAAATAGTAGTGTTTTATAGAGTATATAAAGTGCGCTCAAAAAGGTATTTTGAAAATTAAAAAAATAAAAAATAAAATAAAGGGGTTATAAATTAAATCGTTGAAAATAGATAAACTTTACGTTAAGTTAAACTAAAATTTATTTTCCACTTAATGAACACTTTACTGATGACACTGTGTTCTTTTTTGTCTTAATATTAAGTGTATTATTTTAAGACACAAACTACATTTTCAAAAATACTTATTTTATAAAGTTACCTTATACAGGGTCAAAAACAAATAAACTTTGTTTCACATGCGACCAAATTTTAATAGCCCAATTTTGATTTTGTAGAAAAACACACATTTAATATGGCGCTACTTTAAAGAAAATGTATCTGAAATAAAGCTTTGTCAAAACTAAGAAGTTATGTAGGTTGCGTAAGTCTTATTTTGCAAAAGTGGTGCAATTTACAAAATATAGTATTATATAATTTATAAAGTACATATTTACTTGGATAACCCTGTATCTCTTTAACCGTATAAGAAATGAAATTAAATTACATATTTTGAAGTCCACCTATCTCCCGTTGCTGTATAGCCCCTTAGTTACGGGACACCATATATACAGTGTGACCATCAGTAAAGTCCGCATCATATGGGATTTTTTTTTATTAATAGCTTTATTCGAAATTTGACTTTGGCATCAAGTTCTGCTTTGATTGAGATGAAAATTAAGCAAAAAAATAGTAGTCACGTGATTCGCGTTATCTGTCAAATTTTAATTTTTTCAAAAAATAATTCAAAAGTGGGGTTATTTCTGAAAGTATCGAAAAAAGTTATTAGAAAAAGTTCTTTTAAATGCAGTTTTTCAAAATTTCAGCTTCATAAGATAATTTTGATTTTTACCCATATTTTGTATATTGCATCACTTTTGCAAAATAAGACTCAACGCAACCTACTTCAACAAACTTCTTAGTTTTGACAATGCTTTATTTCAGATACATTTTCTTTAAAGTAGCGCCATATTAAATGTGTGTTTTTCTACAAAATCAAAATTGGGCTATTAAAATTTGGACGCAAGTGATGCAAAGTTTATTTGTTTTTGACCCTGTATAAGGTAACTTCATAAAATAAGTATTTTTATAAACGTAGTTTGTGTCTGAAAGTAATACACCTTAATATTAAGACAAAAAGAACACAGTATCATCAGTAAAATGTTCATTAAGTGGAAAATAAATTTTAGTGGTGGGTAAAAAATCAAAATTATCTTATGCAGCTGAAATTTTGCATGTTGGCTAGAAACTGCATTTAAAAAACCTTTTTCTAATAACTTTTTTCGATACTTTTAGAAATAACCCTACTTTTGAATTATTTTTTGGAAAAAATTAAAATTTGACAGATAATGGGAATCACGTGACTACTATTTTTTGCTTAATTTTCATCTCGATCGAAGCAGAACTTGAGGCCAAAGTCAAATTTCGAATAAAGTTAGTAATAAAAAAATATCTCACATGATACTATTTTTTGGGGGTCCGCGAACCAACGGAGCACAAAGGGAAAATAAAACAAAAATAACTAAATAACTCACCTAATAATAAAACAATTGTTCGCGTTAAACAATCGTCTTTCGCTACATTTCCTTCTTTAGAATCATTTATAAAATCGTCGGAAAAAACACTGCCGCAAGAGGTTCAACTCATTATCTGTGAACATTTGCGTAATCTGGTAATAAGTTTTCGTGAATATTTTCCGGTTCGAAATATTAATAGTAACTGCATTAGAAATCCTTTTTTTACAGAAAACATTGAAAAAAATGTAGCTCTTACAAAAAAACAACAAGATCAGCTTGTCGACTTGTCATGTATAGTATTTCCAAAAAGGATATTTTTAATGATAATAGTTTAATTCAGTTTTGGTGTAATATAAGTCCTGATTACAATGAGCTCGCCGAAAGGGCTATGATACATTTGATTCCTTTTTGCACAACGTATTTGTGTGAACAAGCTTTTTCTGTATATGTTTAGTTAAAATCTAAGCAAAGAAATCGGCTTACACCCGAATGCAGCGTTTGTGGTTTGTAATCCCAGTTCCCCGATCCAGTTTTTGTAATCTGTTATCCGTAGCTATGCGTCGTCATTAGATTATCTAATCCGGATTAGAAATCTGACAACGACGGAATCGCACAGTTTGTTGATGATGTCGAGGATATCTAGGTCATCATCAATGAATATTTCATCCTCTATAAACTCCATTTTATCCCGAAATAATAAAAAAAATTGCAAAAAAATCCAACACTTACAAAAAAATAGTGCCAAAATTTGACTTTGAAGTTAGATGTCGATCGCTAATCCAGGGCAATCCACGCTTCGTTGACCGATTAGATAAGCTGAAGCTTAAACAACATTTTTCTTGCGGCGCATGTAAACATTTAACCTAATCCTGGATTACCTAACTAATCCGCAAAATTTGCTTACGATGCATTCGGGTGTCAATGTTGGTCCCGATTTAAGGTTAAAAATATCAAATATTAGACCAGATTTGGAAAAAATTATAAATTCAAAAACAATATTTTTCGTTGTCTTCCGGTAGAAGGATAAGACATAAGAAATATCTGGAAACCTTTGTTAGATAGATGTAATCTTAGGATAAGATCGCGTGCCAACTGAACGCATGACTGCACCCACCTCAGTTATGCTTTAGTGCACCTAGCTAGTATAAATAGTCCTGTAGTTACTTTACTTATTTAGTATTCACCTGAAGACGACTGGAGATACTTACCAGTTGAAACGTTGTGATTTAAAACAAATAAAGACAATGGAAGTCCAAAACTCTTTCATCATTCAAGAACCATCATTGTCTCCAACCTTCAAACAGTCACTAGTATTAAACAGTTGTATAAAGAGTATATTTCATTCTTCCCATTGCATTTTAAAATTAGTTACTTCAATATGCCTAATGTTTATTTTGTTTCATATTTTTAAAGTGTGTTTAAAATTTACTTTGTACCTACAACTGGCACTAAAATAGAGATAATCCTTGTGTTTTAAGTTTATTATTGTTTGTAAGGAAAATACATTGTATTGATAAATAAAATGTTGTTTAAAGTTACAAAACGGTTGTTTTAGAGCAGGGGTCTTCAACCGGCGGCCCGCGGGCCTCTTGCGGCCCTCCATTAACTTTTTTGCGGCCCGCATGCAAATTTATTAATAAAATTAAACATTAAATTTAAATGTGTTTGTATAAATATTGTCTTGAGTTTACTATATTTCAGCTATATTAAATTTTTCACTTTCTATTTGTTCTGGCCAGGCAATCGATGGGTAGCTTAAATATGGCCCTTCTATCAGTGGCGGATCTACGGGGGGGCCTGGGGGGGCCCAGGCCCCCCCAACCTTTTTCGTAGTTCGTATAAGCTGTGCTAACAAAGCTCTTCATTTTTGAGATACAGGGTAGTAAAAAATTATTATTATTTTTGTTTTTTGTAAATAACTTCGAAAAACTATAATAATTTGTTTGTACAAAAATTGGTATTTGGGGAATTTTCAATATGAGAAATTCAAATTTGATCTTAGTTTGGCCTCTAATTATAGGTGGCGCCACCTACAGTTTTTTTTCTCTTTTGGAGAGTCATAAGTCATAACTTTTTCGTGCATGTAGGTATGTATCGCATTTTCATTTTCTAGAAGAAAAACCGATTCCTCTATTACTTTCACGTGAAAATGGTAAGTTTATCAAAAGTCGCCACAAGCAGCAGTTTTCGAAATATCGTGATTTAAATTAATCAATAATCAATGCATGCATTTCTTATATGAACTTTTTACCTTATAAATAACTGAAACTGAGTAATCGTTCTGTAAAATATCGGACACTTATTGAATAACACACAAATATTATGTAATATGTAACTGGTAATTTGTAATTTGATCGCCCCTAAAACGGGCGCTCGCTTGCCCTGCGCACCTTGCATGCTCGCTTATTGTTGCCCTAGACTGTGTTTTGAAACAAACTAAGTACGATATCTATGGTTTTTTTTATAGAAAAGATAATGTCGAAAAAACAGTCAAGTCTGCTAAATTTTTTCCGGAAAAATAGTCAAGATCCTGATCCTAGTAATGGCTATTGAACATGAATCTGTATCGGATATTTTAAAAGAAAATGACTATATGGAACAAATCCTAAATTGTTTCATAAATAGTAGTAACAGAAAAATGATGTACCATTAAAGTTTATTTCTCATTTATGTTTTTTTTTTGTTAAATTATAAGTGTTTTCTTTCTTTTTGTAAATTACCTATTTTGTAGTAGTCTATAATATCTGGTCTTGTGCTAATATAAATAAATTACTTGGGATTATTGTTTTAAAGCATTAAGGACCTATAGGTTCTTTATTGTTACATTCTTAACGACTTTCAAAAAGTTAATTTTATTTGTACCTTATACACCATAAACCTATGGATAGATTAGTTTTTAATACATTAAAAAACTTCTAATTTAGTTTTATTTTTTGGGCCCCCCCAATTTTTAGGATGTAGATCCGCCACTGCCTTCTATGAAAAAAGGTTGAAGACCCCTGTTTTAGAGCTTTTAAAGATTAACTGGCCATGAGGGTCCGCATGTTACTATAATCCAATTTCGGGGGGCCTGGATTTTGCGAAATTTGGGAATCACTGGCTTAGATTATATAGACGTACCATATCGGCGATATTTCGCTTGCAAGCAGCTTGCATCTGTTTATATTCAATATATCTTGGAAATAAATAGGATGGAGTCATCACCTTTCGACTCCTTTCGCCCCCCTTATGTTCGCAACTGACTCAGAGTTATATAGCCGACATTTTATTTATCGTAGGTAACCATGACATATTAACTAATATAACGTGTGCAATTTTCTCGTGGTACGGTTTTTGAATAATAAAATGTAACTTAACATTTACATGCAATGAAAATTGTTGTAGTCTATAAATTATGAAATAGCAACCTTGCAACCTTAACCTGAAACATTAAATTTGAAAATTGAATAATTGACATTGTTAAAGTCAAATTAATCTAAGAACTCGCCGCATCACTTGTCATTAATATGGCACACTGGTGAAGTTTGGTATATTTTACGTTAAGCGGTTTGCTACGGAAACAGAACCGGACTAAGTTATTTTACCTTCGCCTTCGCCACGTGTTAAACTTTGTAAGGGAGTCTTAATTTTTTGTAAAGATATAACGTAGGTATTTATTTTATTATTTATAAAATAAAATATTGATAGATATTGATAGACCCGTACCTACCAAAATAAGAATTTGAAAACTGAAGAAAAAGAAGAAAGCAACATTTATTTCTTTTGGTATTTATTTATAAAAAGCAAGTAAGGTGTTTATGTATTTATTATATAAGGAAAAAAGTAATAAGGTGCAGTGGGGTAAGTGGGTACTACAAATATGAAAGATCGACTTTGAAACCATATATCTTTACAAAAAATCGAGATACAGAGGTGCGCTTTAGACAGGAATAAGTTAGTTATGTTTACAATATATTCTAATATTGTTAAACTATTTACGAAAAAAACATTAAAGAAAACAAAATTTCGTTAAAATGTACCCATAGTACTCACTTGCCCCAGGTACTGGGGCAAGTGGGTTTTTTGATTTGCAAATCACGTTTGAGCAGCGTTATATTAAACTGGGGCAAGTGGGTCGACCTATACGTCGTCATCCACAAGAAACTTTTTCAGATATAAAAAAAAGTCTTAAAATACAGAAGTTACAAACTTTTTAAGGTACAAGGAATTTAAAAAGAAAATTACACAACAAACCAACCCAACCCAAAGTGTTATTTATTGTTAAACATAAGAACAATTTAAAGTTGTGTCTTAAACAAGAAAAAGTTAGGTTTACATATTATAGGTATCAAAAAGAACGCAAATATAAGCTTGATCTAGCTTAGGTTATAGTTCGTAACGAATCCCCACTTTCCCCGAAACAGTAGTGCCCACTTACCCCGCTAGTAGGAAAAGTGGGGCAAGTGGGCTAGTGGGCACTATGGACCTAAAACGAAAACCCTGAAAAGTAAAACGGTTGAAAAAGTATAAGGGACAACATAAGTGATTACATCTTTAAGAATGTAAAAATTTTAATCCTAGGTTGTTAATTAGTAGAGATACAATTTTTTGAAATTTTATTCCGTAACTTGACATAATCGATAAAGATTGGACACATTTTAAATAAACAGTGTAACCTGAAGAAATAAAGATCTATGCATTTTTAATAATATATTGGGGCCTATACAGCTGTGAAAACTATTTTATTATAATTTTGGATTTTTTTTCGTAATTAAATTAAAAAATATTTCCAAAAAACCCACTTGCCCCAGATTCCCACTTACCCCACTGCACCTTACATTTTTTGCCAGGTGTAACCTTTGTGGTGCACATCTAATTAAAACACCATATTGGGAACCCTTTTGGTATTGTTACTTTTGTATGAATTTTATATATTGATATATATATATAGGGTGTCCCGTCACTAAGGGGCTATACAGCAACAGGAGATTGTGGAGTTGAAAATATGTTATTTCATTTCATACGGTTAAAGAGATACAGGGTGATCCATTAAAATTTGGCGATGATTTAATGTTAAGCGGATATGAATCGGTGTGTAGTTATGTTTTTGAGGGCAAGAAGGAGGATTCCATAATTTAACTGTGCGTTCTTAAGCATAACTGACATATTTTCAAGTCTACTTTCTCCTGTTGCTGTGGGCTTATATTGATAGATCCGTACCTACCAAAATAAGTTGTGGAAACATTATAAAATTAAAGGAAAAGAAGAAAAAACATTTATTTATTTTTATATATATTTACAAAAAGCAAAAATACCGACGAAACCAGATCAGCCGTCAATGTCAGATGTCGTTGTGTTCTGTCGAAGCGCTTTGTTTTAAGAAAAAATTAACTCTGTGTTTCTGGTTTCTTGATGTAGTATTAGGAAAGTATATTTTTTATTTAAAATTGTCACACATGCACCAACGTATACTGAGGATTAATGGGCTGCAATTGCGCCCCCTTAGCGGTCATTTTGGAAACTTAAAAATATTTTATGTCACTTTTTTGTGGTCGATTTAGTCAATACATTTTTTCCCAAGGCTAAATATTTATTGTTTCCATAAAATCGTTCTTCGCGGACATTAGTGGGACAACCGGTATACGCAGCTATATTGTATAAGGAACATTAAATTTAGACTTATATAAAACGTTTTTGACGTCAGTGTTAATAGACATACTGTTAAACTTAATTAAGATTTACATAATTTTCGAGAATGTTAAAACTTTAAACAGCTATTAATATTTCACCTTTGCCACAAACACGTACTTTAACAGGAACTAATATCTAATAAATAAAAAATGTCGTAAATTCCTTAAAATCTATTTTAAAGTTTGTCATAATATTCATCAATATTGACATCTCTATGTATGCAGGGGAGTGTGAGGAATTGAACCCTATCAAGAAGAAAATTAAGAAAAGGAAAAATATGTCTAATCATTTATTACCATGACTGTAATTGAGTCCTTTGGTCAGGCGCGGATCTAGGATTTTGCCCAGGGAGGTGCAAAAGGAAAGTAGCGCCAAAGGCGCTAAAAAAAATAACGCCGCAGGCGAAATATTTTTGGGTGCCACGCCCTTTTTTGAATCATGGTGCTTGGTTTTTAAGTGGGAAAAATAAAAAATACAAAACAAAATTACAAAAACAACCCGGTGCATTTAGGAGAGGGGTTAGTTTTTGTGATTTTACCTTCCGGAGAATTCGTTCTAAATAAAAATTTTAAAAATTTTAATTTGTTGTCCAAAAAAAATATGAAATACAAAACACATATAATATCTAGGTATAAAGAGACTAAAGACTCACTGTTTACAGGGCTGCCAGATTGAACGCTTAACGGCAATGTGGGAGTTTTTTTTAAAGAAAGTTAGCCCTTTCATATTTATTAGAGGTGTTTTTAGGTTCTACTCCCTGTGATTTATTACTTGTTATACGTATTGTTATCCATTATAAAAAAAAAATACTAAAATTTTAATAATAAGAACCAATAAATGTTTCACTACTTCCTATTCGCATCATGTGGTCCTTTTGCAGGCACGCTTTCGGGCGCCTTCGGGGTTTTGATTTTCGGTTTGAGTTTTATACATCTATCAACTCTATTACAATTTTATGTTTAAAAATGTTAGTATTTTATTTTTAGAAATCATGGATATAAGAACATTGTTTGAGAAAAAAACTGACAGTAGTAAAAAATCTCAATACATAGTCGATTTTAAAAATTTGGCTCTAAATTATTGACCAAATTTGTTAAAATTTGGACGTATAGTTAAAAAAAAATGTTCGGGCTTTTCGCCTACTCACACTGACAAGGGTGCTCCGAAAAGTTTTTGCTTCCTCAGGGGGGGGGGCAATTGCCCCCATTGCCCCCCCTGTATCCGCGCCTGCCTTTGGTTACGACATAACTAATATGACTACACTTCCTAAAAGTTCCTAGTTCAGTAGTTGGCCGTAGCAAGTTCACCCGTCAGGTTTCAGAGGCTAAATTTTCTTGGTGTTTATTATTTAGGTTGAACGGTGAGCAGAGCTGGGCAAGCTACTGGAAAAAGTAGCTAGCTACAAGCTACTTAAAATTAAAGTAGTTAAGCTACCGTGTAATCAAGCTACTTTTAAATAAAAGTAGCTTAGCTACTGGTAGCTAAACTACAAGCTACTTTTTTTAAAGCTACTTCTATAAGCTACTCTGCGAAGGTTACTTATGTCAGTGAATGCAGTTTTGAAAAACTACGTTCTTCGACATTAAAAGAGTTTAGTAATAAAAATATTATAAAGTTTTAATAATGTAGGTACCTACCTGTAACTAAGTAGGTATTATAAGTAAATATATTATTGAGCATGTTTTCCTATATAATATCACAAGAGATAAAATTTTGTCGGCAAAATTTTCGAAAGGTATGAAAGTTTGTTGCTTGGCAATTTCGCGAATGACATTTTTGACAAAATCACGAGCCGTCAGGCGAGTGATTTTGTCGAAAATGTCATGAGCGAAATTGCTTAAAAGCAACAAACTTAAATAAATCCTTGAGAACAATTTTGCTTACACAATTTTTTCTCGAGTGGTATTCGACATGACTATTTAACTAGAAAAAAGACAAAATTTTGCCGCGGCAAAAATCACATGTGAATTTTGTCCAGGTAGGTGCAGGTAGTAATTTTGCCAGTAGAAGGCCGGCCGTTGCTATGACATTTTGCCAGTGTAAAACACTCTAGTTAAATAGTCAACAGGGCAGAATATGAGGGGTACATCGTAAAAAAATATTTTTGCCATATTTTTAAACAATAATTATAGGTAATAGATATTTTTTGATATATTATAATATGGCTGACATGACTGTCAAAGTTTTAAACATTTTTTTAGTTTTTCAAATTTTTATCTCAAAGGCAAAATGCTAAGTTATTAAATAGATATACAAAATATAATATAGTAGTAGCTTAAGCTACCGAAAGTAGCTTAAGTAGCTTTTTCGACTAACTAGCTACTTTTAAAAGTAGCTTCATGAATATACTAAAAAATAATGTATAAGCTACAGCTACAAGCTACTTGGTTTTAAAAGTAGCTCGAATAAAGCTATTAGCTACCAAAAAAGTGGCTAGCTAGTAGCTTAACTACTTAGTAGCTAGCTACTGGCCCAGCTCTGACGGTGAGTAGAATAAACCCGTTTAGATTAATTAAGTCTCCTATTTGCAATAACAAATATTTCATTTATCATCATTTGCTATTATAAATGTCATAATTATTAATTATTTATCCAGTTTAATTACGGCACAATAGGTTGCCAAACCTTGCGCTCACTGAGAACTAATCCAGCTGTTTGTATTTATAAACACATGGCATTTTGGCGGCTTTGAACCACGCCGCAAACGTAAATTATAATATGGCAACGCAGCATTGAACGCGAAACATGCACAGGCGCATCGCTTGCCTTGATTGGATCTTTTACAAAATTTGGGCGGCGAAACTCTTGTATGTTGCCAGAGTTGTTCATAACGTTTTCCATTGGCCAGTTTAGTGCTTGTCAAAGGTATCTTTATGTTTTGCCAATGAATAACGCCATAACTTTTAATCTATCGCACGTTGAGTTCGATGTTTCAATTGTAAATAAAATTAACGCTGCCTTTTTGCAAGCCATTATGCTGATAAACCATTAAGACCCCCACCCCCAAGTTTAAAATATGGTGAATGCGATCCTGTCTCTATCGCCAACATCTTAACATTAAATAGACCAAACTTTAACGTGTGTATGTAAGCGTTTGGCTACCGCCTTAACCGAACAAGGGCGAAGACGTTTTGGTTATTTTTAAGTGATTTAAGCTTTAATAGGTATACGTATAGTATTTGTAGTGACCTCTATTGCCGCCGGCTCCCATTACCCCACGATCCCCTGGATAATACAAACATTTCAAATAAAAAACTTTCTATATCTGATGTTTATAGCAAATTGAGTACATTGGATTGTAGTAAGGGTCCTGGGCCGGATGGAATACCTCCCCTTGCTCCCCCTGCTTCACCACTGTAGTTTTATTCTGGCTAGACCCATTTTCTCTATTTTTAAACTGTCGTTGTCTACCGGTTGTTTGCCATTTTGTTGGAAGTCAAGTTTCATTGTACCCATTTACAAATCTGGCAGTAAAACAGAAGTTAATAACTATATATAGACCAGTGAGCATATTGAACACATTCCCAAAATTGTTTGAAAATATTGTAACGGATTATCTGACAGAGTCATTCAGTGGTGTTATTATTGACAGACAGTTTGGATTCCAACGCGGCAAGTCAACAGAGCTTAACTTGGTGTCATATATTGATTTTCTGTCGGAGACTTTGCAGGATGATGGAACGGTTCATGCTACCTACACAGATTTCTCCAAGGCCTTTCACAGGGTCAGTCATCGGGTACTTTTGGCCAAGCTTGAGGCTCTTGGTATTCATGGCCCTCTGATTTAATTTATAATTAAAATATTTTGCCACGACCAATAATTTGTATTCTTTCAGTTATTTTGCTTTAACAATTGACAAATGCTTGAAATATCTGTGGAAAATCGCTCGGACCCGTCGATTTTTATTTCGAGGGGGACATCTTTTGCGTATATTGTCAATCTTGTTACTTTAAGCCCCTAGGAGGGAGAGGGGGTAAGATCTAAATCTTAAATGGATACCCCTATTTTATATAATTTTTTTGGATTCTGCATAAAATTCTGAACATTTTTTAATAAAAGCATTATTAGTCTATACTAAACAGTTTCCGATATATTGACTCTTGAAAAATGATATTTTTGAACTTTGACAGCGTCTAGCTTTCTAACAATACGTCTTAGAGCAAAACGGCTTACTTGTCCCTATCTTCGATTTTAATTATCTTTTCAATAGTGTCAACTTCCGGTTAAACCGGCTGTAAGAAATATAGTACTTCCGGTTCAGTCGGTTTTTTGACTGAGAAAACTTCTTCTATGTTCCAAAATTCTCGTTTTAAATGATCGACCTGTTTGGCCTATATAAGTTTTGGGACAAGAGCCACAATTTAATTCGTAAAACCCCGATTTATTATGCTTGTTGCTTTTTGATTTATAGTTTTTTTTAAATGTTCCCAAAGAATTGTTAGTTTTATAAGCGACGTTGATATTCCTTTGATTAAGGCTTGGGGCTTTAATTTAATTAATCAAAGGGATATCAACGTCGCTTATAAAACTAATAATTCTTTGGGAAAATTTTAAATAAACTATAAATCAAAAAGCAATAAGGATAATAAATCGGGGGTTTACCAATTAAATTGTGGCCTTTGTCCCAATAAAACTTATATAGGCCAAACAGGTCGATCATTTAAAACGAGAATTTTGGAACATAGAAGAAGTTTTCTCAGTCAAAAAACCGACTGAACTTATTCTAATCATTTTTTACAGGAACAACATAATTTTGATAACAAATTTAAAATTTTACATATTGAAAATAAGGGTCAAAAACTTAATATTTTGGAAAGTTTAGCAATAAATCGATTGAAAAATTCCGGTGCATTAAACGACCAATTAGAACTAAATAGTTCCCCTTTGTTACATCTGTGTCAATAATCTAAATAGGGTTCTTTGGATTTCCCATAAGATTAAGATATATTATACTGACAATAATATTTAAGTTTACAATACCTAAACAGTGTTAAGAACATATAATTAAATAATTAAGCTTGTAATGTGTATACCTGAATTGTGCAATTTTATTAAGTATTTAGACCATAGACACTTATTATTGTACTGAAATAAAATTAGTTAGCACCATACACCCGAAGAAGCTACAATGTAGCGAAACGCGTCGTGTAAAGAAAAAGTTTTTTAATAAAAGTGTAAAATTGACAAAATAAATTATTTTTCATTGAGTTATTATACAATATCTTAAACCATGTATACCATTGTCCGGATCTGTTGGTGAAAATTCCACTTTTTGTTCTACCCAGAACCACACGTTCTAATTTTACTTTTTATCAGCCATTTAATCGCACTAATTATGCTTCAAATTCTTTTCTGCAGAATTCTTTCAGGTTGGCTAACTATTATTCTAACGATTTGGACTTTTTTCATCTGCTTCAAAGTGTTTATATAAACCTGCGTCTGGTTACCTGATGTTAAGTTGCTCCTTGCTAATTTTTCTTTATATAGTTGTTATTTACGTTTATCTTTTTCAACACTGTAATATTTTGTTATTGGTGTTAATACTATTGTGAATTTTGAGTTTGTTAATTTCAATGTATACCTATGTAACCTATGTTATAATATGCATTAGGTATACTTGCCAATTATTGTAATTTTAAAAAATGGATAAGCTCGTTAATAAATAAACAAATAAAGAAATTACTATTAGTATTAAATAAATAATTTTAGGTCTTTACACGTCCCTTGTGCTTATAAGCTCTGATTTAGTAAAACTAAATTGTGATAAACGACGAGATATGACTGGGATTTGACACCGAGCAAAAATTTTGTATTATTTAATATGAACATCAATGTTATATACTTATAGTAACTATTTTTGATCCCATTAAACTATTAGTTGTTAATGTAGTTATTTAATCGTATTATAGTCTTTATTTTTATGTTAATCATTAAATCGACATGTAATAGATTATTAAAACGTAAAATACATTAAGTATTACATGAATATTTACTTTAATAAAAAATTTTCTCGTGTAATAATTACCTAATGTACCTACCTAATTACTTTTGTATAGGTAGGTATTTCAAGGAGAAATAAAAAATAATTATCATTCTATCGCGGCACAGACCACAAACAATATCATCAATTTATAATAGGTGACAAATAATGGTATAGTTAAAAAGGAATTTATTGGCCATAAGACATAACGTCCAAATAAAATATTAATGTTCTTTTTTAATTACTTTACGTCTAAGTATGTACAGGGCGTCCTAAAGTGGTAGGAAGCAATGCTCTATAAAGCAAGCGCGGATCCAGGGGGGGACATGGGGGGTCATGACCCCCCCCCAAAACAGAAAAAAAATGGATTTACTGTTTTAACTCCTCTGCAGCTTTTTCACAAGATTCATGACAACATTACCATACATAAATTAGTTATATTTTTTCTGTTGATTGAATTTAAATGTAAATGTAAAATGTAAAATACGTGAAACTTTCCCATATAGGTAATTGATAATTGTGATTCTGATTTATTCCCCAATATTAAGATTCTTCTTCAAATACTTGCTACACTACCTGTAAGTGCAGCAACAGCGGAAAGATCCTTCTCGACTCTACGTCGCGTTAAAACGTGGCTTAGAGCAAGCATGGTAGAGGAACGCCTCACTGGCTTGGCTTTGTTGAACATTCATAAAAATATAATCATCGACGTTGATGAAGTTATAACCAGATTTGGAAATAACAAACAAAGAAAATTATAATTCGTGATTTAAGAATCAATGCCATGTTATGTAGGTATAATTTTTATTTTATTTTATCAAGTGTAGAATTTTTTTGTTCTTAATATTGGGGAATAAATGGGGTTTAACCAAAATTTTTACTTGGTTTTAAAAGTAAACACACGACTATTTATATATGTATATTATATTTTGTATTGTCGATAACGAACGTGGCAATTTTTCAAAATATTGGGATAAAAAATATTATAGGAAAGAAAAAAGATACCTACTAATTTTAGCTGTATATTTTTCTTTCTTTGAATTCACTTTAACATTAAATTACATGCATATATTACCTATCCTTTTTAATGTAAAGTTTATCACTGGAAATTTTCTCGCCTATAGCGCATTCTCTGTCAAACTTTGGGCGTGGTCGCAAAATTTTTTCGCCTGCGGCGCTATTTAACTTCGTTTATATGATGACCCCCCAAAGCAAAATTCTGGATCCGCCCCTGCTATAAAGTAAAATTAATCTAAGAACTCGCCGCATCACCTGTCATTAATGGCACCGTGTTGAAGTCTGGTATATTTTACGTTAAGCGGTTGGCTAGAGAAACAGAACCGGACTAAGTTTTTTTTACCTTCGGCTTAACCAGTCTTAATATTTTGTATATATTTATTTTATTATTTATAAAATAAAATATTGATATATACCCGTACCTACCTACCAAAATAAGCATGGGAAAACATTATAAAAATAAAGAAAAAGAAGAAAACAACATTTATTTATTTTTTATATATTTTAGTATTTATTTATGAAAAGCAAAATAGGTGTTTATGTATTTATTATACAAGGAAAAAATAATACATTTTTTGCGAGGTAAGCTTTGTAGTGCACATCTAATTACAAGTTACAACACCATATTGGGAAGCCTTTTGGTATTGTTACTTTTGTGGGAATTTTATATATTATGGATATACAGTGTGACCAGTAAAGTCCGCATCATATGGGATTTTTTTTATTAATAGCTTTATTCGAAATTTGACTTTGGCATCAAGTTCTGCTTTGATCGAGATAAAAATTTAACAAAAAAATAGTAGTCACGTGCTTCGCATTATCCGTCAAATTTTAATTTTTTTTCAAAAAATAATCCAAAAGTAGGGTTATTTCTGAAAATATCGAAAAAAGTTATTAGAAAAAGTTTTTTTAAAAGCTGTTTTTAGCCAACATGCAAAATTTTAACTGCATAAGATAATTTTGATTTTATATCCAAAACTAATATTTATTTTCCACTTAATGGACATTTTACTGATGATCCTGTGTTCTTTTTTTGTCTTAATATTAAGGTGTATTACTTTCGGACACAAACTACATTTTCAAAAATACTTATTTTATGAAGTTACCTTATACAGGGTCAAAAACAAATAAACTTTGCATCACATGCGTCCAAATTTTAATAGCCCAATTTTGATTTTGTAGAGAAACACACATTTAATATGGCGCAACTTTAAAGAAAATGTATCTAAAATAAAGCATTGTCAAAACTAAGAAGTTTTATGTAGGTTGCGTTGAGTCTTATTTTGCAAAAGTGATGCAATTTACAAAATGTGGGTAAAAATCAAAATTATCTTATGATGCTGAAATTTTTCATGTGGGCTTAAAAGAACTTTTTCTAATAACTTTTTTCGATACTTTTAGAAATAAGCCCACTTTTGAATTATTTTGTGAAAAAATTAAAATTTGACAGATAACGCGAATCACGTGACTACTATTTTTTGGCTTAATTTTCATCTCAATCAAAGCAGAACTTGATGCCAAAGGCAAATTTCGAATAAAGCTATTAATAAAAAAAATCCCATATGATGCGGACTTTACTGGTCACACTGTATATAGGGTGTCCCGTAACTAAGGGTCTATACAGCAACGGGAGATAAGTGGACGTGAAAATATTATACGGTTAAAGAGATACAGGGTTATCCAAGTAAATATGTACTTAATAAAATTGGCGATGATTTGATGTTAAATGGATATGAATTAAATTGGGTGTAGTTATGTTTTTGAGGGCAAGAAGAAAGATTCAATAATGAGTTTTAATATACCTCCTAGAGAACGCCAGCTACACAATATGAGTTTGATAAATTCTCGCATATATTTTTTGTCTCTCACATTTCTGTAGGGGAAAGTAGTCGAATATCGACCACTTAAGGGAAAAGGCTAATATCTCGCTAATGTAATCAGATATATATCTGGATTTTATGGTAAATTATTTTAAAAACATTTATTTAGGCAACACTTTCTACAGTTATACTTAATAATTATAAATTTTTGTGAAACATCAAAATCAAAAATGTGATGGATTTAGCGGGTAATATCGATCAGTCGGGTAAAATCGATCAAGCAATGGGCAAATATCGACCAAAAACTTTATTGAAAATTAGGCAGTTAACTTAAAAGAAAAACGCAAACAAAATAATTCTAAATCATAGCAGTTTTCACACACATAATTTTTTGCCTCTTCAACATCAGTACAATCAGCGTGAGCCCAAGAACCACACAAACGACACCTCCACCACAGATCTTTTTTCCACCAAAACCATGACAAACACTACATTTATCTTCATTTTCTGTATTTTTCTTTTTGTCAGACCCTATGTTTTTCTTGACTTTTTCAACATCTTTCAGCTTTGTCTTTTTTTCTTTCTTCTTTTTTTTTCAGCTCGTCTTTATTAGGAGTTGCAGTCATAATTTTGGAGTGTTGAGTTCTTTTTGATATACTATTTCTGGATCTTAATTTCGGTAGGGACAGAAGATCAGCAAAACTTTTGTTACTCTGCTTTGGTTTAAGGGTCTTGTGAGTTTCATCACTCGACTCATCCTCTATAACGTTCACTAAAATAAAATCAGAATTATCTGAAGATGATGAGGTTTGACGTTTACGTTTATTTCGGGCAATTTTAGGTGACGATTGACGTGGATGGCCCAGCTACGGGTGATGGAGTTTTTAGGCCACGTTGAAGTGCACGTTGCATGTTTTCTTCAGACCATGAAGAACGCTTACTTTTCCTCTTATATCTTTCACGAGGCATCTAAACGAAGTAACACTCACAGTAGTACAATATCGACCACCATAGGGTAATATCGATCATAGTGGTCGATATTAGCCGACAGTAACAAAGAAGAAACTCGCATGCAGTTAAAAGAACTAGGCTAAAATTCAATAATAATTTTATCATAAATTAATTTACAGACGGGTCATTTATGTTTTGTGACAAAAATAATAAATATAATTGTCATAAAAACTGTCAATTACCTTAAGTTAAACACTATGTAATTTATAAGGTGAGGCACAAAATTAAACAAACTATCTGTATCATACCAAAAACAATAATAAACAGCAATCTGTTGTTTTCAATGAAGTTCGCTTATGACACACTTACCGTGGCTCCCTCTTACGATTGCACAATTCATACAGGGTTCTCCAAAAGTGCTTGGTCGATATTCGACTGTGGTCGATATTCGACGACTCTCCCCTATTTCTGACCGCTTTACCTCAAATTATGGAAGACGGATGTTTTATACGTAAAAAAGTTGTACTTCATTAATCTCGATATTTCAATAAGTTTTTGAGATAATCGCTTTTAAATGCTAGATGGCAAGAAACATATTTATTAATTATTAACCGTGCGTTCTTAAGCATAAATGAGAGATTTTCAAGTCTCTATCTCCTGTTGGTGTATTTGTCCCTTAGTTATGAGACATCCTGTATATAACGATAAGTAAATGGTTTAACACTTTATTGATTCGATAATAGATGAGTTAACCAAAATGGTTTTTGTACTAACTATTAAACTTAAATAATAAACACCAAGAAAATATGTCTCTGAAATATATAAAATCAAAAAGTAAAATGTTTAAAACACACACTACATAAAAAATTCACAGATCTTGCATCTTACGCAAGTATCATAGGCCTTTTGAAAATACCTACCACATACAGTGGCGAGAAGGAAACCATTATGTCACAGCACAGATTACTTCTATCTGTGAGTATGTTACGTGCCGCTATCACGCGTTATTATGACGGCATGGATGCTCCGATTTAGTTTGAAAGAATAATTAAATTATTATACTTAGAAATGTGTAAATTATACTTAGAAATGTGTAAATTTGACTGCTTTGTTAAAATAAAAAATATAGGATAATCTGTATATTAGTATATATATCCCGCTATCAATTCGACGACCATACATTATCATTTTACATTCAATTTGACGGCCAGGTGCACTCGACGGCCATATATGGCCGTCAAATAGCAAACCATGTAAAATTGATGCTGATGACGTCATTTGACGAATGCCAAATTTTTGGTCGGCCGTCATTTAGTCGGTCGTATAAAAGTTTCGTATAGTTTTAGTTACGCGTCATTTCCCGCGAGAAGAGGTCGCTGCAAGCGCCGTATATTTTAACGTATATTTGTCTTTTATATCATCGCTTAATTAACGGCCCATGAATAGGCAACATCGAAATGTGTATATACCTTGTGTCCTTTTAGATAGCCGATTATTTGACGACCTCTTGATGGGGGTTAATATTATTATTATTGCGCTTTTTAAGATTGTGATGATTTCTGTGGCTTAGTGCAAGAAGGGCCAATGTCAAAATTGATCGTTTTAAAATAAAGAGTTTTTAAATTTTTTTGTATGGAATTAATCTCAAAAACTATTTGTTTTACAGCATTTTACAAGTTCTTCTTTAAACGTGATACTTAATATCGTTTATGTTATTAAGGAAAAAAAAAATTTTAGACCAAAATTTACAAAAAAAAATACGACATTGGCCCTCTCAAAATTGACTAAGTTTTGACTTTGGCCTTTTAAATGAAACAAAATTACATGAATGTAACTGTTTAATTTTTTTAAAATTTTTAACATGAAAACACATTTTGTTTTAACTATTAATTTTCTTCGTCTCCTTCTTTCACGGACAGCGTGTCATCAATATTTGGAGCAGAATTTAAAACATTTAGGAATTGTTCATAATACATTTGGCTTAATTTGCTTATAAGTGGTAACAGTGACTTCAAATCCTTTAATTTCTCCTCGGAAATTGAAAGGAGGGTTTGGTTTAAGGGTTGCAGAATAAAAGCATTTTCTTTTGCGGAACGTCTCTTTATATTAAAAATGTTAAATTCCTCGGTGCAGCTGAAACTTTTCTTGTAAAAAATGCCTCCTTCCTAATTTTTATAACTAAAGCTAAGCCATTTTATTTTTAGCCATTATTGTACCGGGTCGCATCTAGACATTCCGCTATAGGATTCGGCACCCGTCTCTATTCTGATTGGATGATTTCAAATTCCGTCTAAAAGGTATATTGGCAACCGGTTTGTTCGTTGTTACCCAGAGCATTTTTTTTTAAATTTTATTTTTGTTCGTTGTTACCCAGAGCATTTTTTTTTATTCAATTTTTTTAACTAATATTGTTTTATAAAAATAACATTTTAAAAAAATGCTCTGGGTAACAACGAACAAACCGGTTGCCAATATACCTATTAGACGGAATTTGAAATTTTAGATTTGTCTCATTTCCAGACAGACATATTTCGCTTTCTGAGTTACGTCTTTTTTCAACAATAACGCGTATTTTCTTCAAAGATACTTCCAAAGTGTTCATAATCATGACATTGATAGCTGATAAATTGGTGAAAATGTTATTGTGCCGAGCCCTTCCGGCACGGCACTGTTCGAGTTCGTTCATTTAATTTCATACTTTTGACAAAACCATTCGTTAGCAACCTCTAATTGTAAAGCATTTCAATTCGGGATAAAAAAAATTTAGTTTCTTCACAACCCAAGTTCGTTTTTTTCGTACCGAGGAAGAATCCGAAATTTAAAAAACTTTCAGTACCAAAATAACGAAATATTAAAAAAATAAAAAGGCGCGCCTGGAATTGAACCCGGGATCATCGTGACGACGAGTCGTAACCTATTATATACCACTAGGCCACCGACCATGACAAACTTCAACCTTTCTTTCATTGTTATTTCCTTGCGAATTTACTTACTTTTTGAGTCTTTCGTCTTAACCTTTCAATTGATTGCTTGTAGTAAAACTGACAACACTGTCGGCCGTCTTGTTAGCGTTGCTGTGTAATATACGGCCGTACAAATAATACGAGAGTAAAAAATACATATATTTCGACCGTCAAATTCACTGATTGTAAAAGGTCTTTCTATTGATAGTAATGTAAAAAATCAACAAAAAAAAAAGTTGTAATTTAAAGTCAGTTTGCTGTTAACAACTGCTAAATTGGTTAGTATACGCAGTCAAAACCTATATATATCCATTGGTTCTAGTGGATGCCAAATTACGCTTCTGTAAAAGGTTGTCCAATTGATAGCGTGATGTAAATATATATCTACATATTGAAGAGAGCTCAAAACCACATATTCAAAAATAGCGACAAAATTATTTCTTTACCTATACACAGCCATTTACCTGCTGGTCCTTGTACTCTTTGTTCATAAAATGTCTAAATCTTAAGTCGGCTATGAAATGTTTTGGATTGGTATATCCATTCTCCCCCGACTTTCTGTGTAATACGCCAAGACCGCCGCGCTATTTCGCTTTGTTTCAGCGACATTCACTGTTTATTTTTTTCCAATTTTATCGAAATTGAAACAATCAAAAATGCGGTTACCATGATATCGACTAATATGGACACCTGGAAATTTTAAAAATTACGAAAACGTTATCTGATATCAATGAAATTTAGACGAATAAAATCTATTTGCACTGTCGTAGATTAAATTTTAAATGATACACGTTCGATATGAACTTTGTTAATGAAACTTGTGCAATTAAACCACTCGGCTGACGCCTCGTGGTTTAACGTTGCACACGTTTCATTAGTATTCATCGAACTAGTATCATTAATAACTATCTACTAACTGTTCTCAAACTTCTACTGTTCTCTCTCCTGGCCATATTATCTTAATATCAACAAATATAATAATAAATGCCGAAACCCAAAACAAAACAATATTAATACTTAGCAGATGATGTCATCGATCCTGTGCTGCTCGGATGTTTGTTTAGACTTCACCGCCGTGTTATTTATGTGCATGTCGCGTTCATTTTTCATGAAATATACCCGTATATACGCACCCAGTAGTATTTTCAATACTAAAAACACAAAAATCGGAAGAAATTAATATGACGATATGAATAAATATGACAAAACCCGATCAAGTTAATGTCAAATGTCGTTGTCTTCTGTCGAAACGCATTGTTTTAATAAAAATATACTTAACTCTAGCAACTTCTTAATGTGGGCGATGATAACGCCCCCTTGTGTTTTTGTTTGAATGTAATGTTCGTCCAGAAAACCGCCGCCGCAGTCAATAGGCCCTTAGAGACTCAATAAATGTACAGCACTTTTTTAATGGAATTATGTATAGCTTTTGAGGCCGCTGGTGGAGCTAGTTAATATTTAAAATATACAACGCTTTTAATATTCAAATTGCTGATTGAATTTATCCATTCAAATATGTGGCCAAAATAACATGTTAATTTTTAAACAATAATTTTATTCAAAACTATACCTTAGCAAGTACAACTGCACTTTTTATTATTATTATTATTATTGCTATTCGGAGAAATAGGTACTTATATTATTTATTTTGAAGAACAGTGCATTAATATTTGTAACGCATCAGGATCACACTAAAAAAATTATTTATTTAATCTAAATAAAAATGTAGTCTGCCGAAACAATTTTTAATAGAATGCTCATTGATATTATTTTTGTATTAGGCGAGATTGAGACACAGTGTTTTCTTGCTAGTTGAATCAATGCAAGCAGTGGCGTAGCGTGGTTGAAGGGGCGGAGGGGGCGAAAGGTAAGGGCGTGGATATGGTTTTTTATGGGGGGGGGGGGGGGTAAAAGTGGTTGCGGCGCCAAAAGAAATAGCGCCGCAGGCGAAAATTCTTTGGGTGCCACGCCCTTTTTTCAATGATGTCTGATTTTCAAGTATATAGGAAAAATATAAAATACACAAGATCCTTAAGAAAATCACAAAAAAATTGATCAAGTAAAAAAGTGTTTCGTTTTTATGGCTCATTATGGGTCCTGGGGGGGGGGGGTAATTACCCCCTTATCTACGCCCTTGTTCAAAGGGCGCCTCACTGCTAATGTATAATTTCGTTTATTTAGTAAATTTTGGCAAGAGAAATAAAGTTTTTGTTACGTCATTTCTAAAATGGCCACATGAAAACAAAATATGAACCAGCAGGGGGAATTTTGTTAAAACTCTCAGGTATATATGTATTCTCATTGGCGACAATAACACACTTTTAAAAAGATAAAATTTAGTCTCTAGTAAATTAGAGATTTCAAGCAATTTTTAATTGTTAAAGCAAAATAACTGAAAGAATACAAATTATTGGTCGTGGCAAAATATTTTTATTATAAATTAAATCAAGTAATGAAAATAAAATAGAATCTCGAAATAGGTAACAGGTTTATTTTATTTATTTCTATACTCTTAAAGTTATAAACAAATTACAACCTAATTAAAACCTGGAAGTGGGAAGGGGGCGCCGTTTAGGAAAGGACTCAAAGGGCGGGGGGGGGGGGCGATCGCTGCACGCTACGCCACTGAATGCAAGTTGGTTTCCTACAAAGCGACATCCAGAAGGTTTTTAGTCGATGTCATGAGCGCTTTGTTAAATCAAAAGAGAAGAAAGAACAACAGCGGCACTAAATGAAGAAAATCAATTCAGCATTTTTATTGACAATTATTGAAAAGTCAAATATTAATGAAGTATCTGTGGCACAAGAAGTTGGAACAAGTGGGAAGTCAGTCCAAAGTATTCTTAGAAAACAGCATTTTCATGTTTGCCACATTCAATTGCACCAGGCTATATATAGATGAAAATTGCTTTGTTTAAAAAAAAACAGTTTCTGAACAAAAAATTATCCGTTTAAGTACACCTCGAAGTACACTTAAGTACTTATTTCTTAAAAATAATGTTATAGTGTATTTAATTGTTAATTATGATTGTTTTTCCATGGCTGCCTAGCTATTTTGTTTATAAAACGTTATTAAAGATATAATTTATGTTTTTTTGATAAATTATGAAAACTGTTTGGAATTTAAATAAATGGCAGAAACAATTTTTTTTTGTTTTCAAATTTTTCATCAAATAGAAAAATAATATGCAGGGTGCTCCCTTTGAAGGACTTGAAAAAAATTAGTTTAAAGTGTGTCATTTTTAAAATCTTATTTTGAGCATCCTGTATAAAATGGATAAAACTATTTAATTTATAATATCTCTTAACCCCTTGCCATTAATCGCACACAATGTCGCAATTAAAAACATGCTTTTAGATTATTTATAGGTACGATTATTTTTTGCAGGACTGCAATTTTTTAAAAAATTTTAATTTTACTCCTAAAGGACTACATTAAATTCAATATAAGGTAATTCCGGGAGAGATGCCATACTTAAGGTAAAAATTGAAACATAGACTCAAACCATCTTTTTTTTATTCTGAAAAAATACAAATCATATTAAATATACAATAAACTAACATAAACTCTGACATGGAATATAAATGTTATTTATAAATCAGTAAAAAAAAAAAGAAACTTGACACTTTGCATATGGCCATCTCACCCGGAACGTCCGGGTGAGTTGCCTCGCCAAAACGGAAAAGACGCCCTAGGTTTAAAAAGTATAACTTAAATTGGTTTTCACGTTTTTGACTCCCAATAATACTTGTGGACCCAAGGACAACTTGCCCCTGTACGCCTACTTCATCGCAAAGTTCGAGTTGGGATCCCATAAACGCGTGCAACTTTATTCAACAGTAATTTATGCTAGACAAATCAAATCACCCCAGCACGTTCCTGATTGACACAGGAAGAAAGTTGGTTATCAAACCTATTAAAAATTTAATAAGTGTTAGTCATATGTTTAAATGAATTAAATATCGTATATTAAGTTTAAAACATATTATAACACTCGGATAGAATTTTAAACTTTGCTTCAGACCAATATTTACACATTTATTGCTCACCATAGATCTCGTAATGTCTACACATATATTGCATACAAATTAACAGATTAAACATGAGCCATTTTTGGGTAGCCCTGGGTAGCTTGACCTAAGACCACCCGTAACCTTGTAATGAAGATATGTAGTTATAATATGTAAGTATAGTATTTGTAGAATTATACCGTTGATCTTTTGACTGCAATAAACCCTCATTATCCCTTTGACCATAAAATAAATAATGAAATCCCAAATTTTAAAACCTTTTTGAGCAGAGCCGGACCAGGTACAAATTCAATTTATACCTATGCCTGATTCATATATAAATACAAACTGATTTTTAATAATTTTAGTCTTTAGTGATTTTCCGGTGAGTAATTTTTCGTTAGGCTTATTAGTGGTAGAATGTGGCGTCCTTGGAATTGTGCTAATAGGGGGGCATCTTCAAGTGTCATTTTTAAAAGAAAGCATTTATCTACCGATGCCAAACTAATAATTAAAAATGTGTATCAAACTTTGTTGAGTAGAAATTTTAATTCGATGGATGCTTTAGCAGAGACGTCTACTTTAACAAAAACTCCTTTATCTTCGGTAAGAGACATAGTACTTAAACCTGTTAATCCTAGAAAAAATCGGAGTGATTCTGGCACATTTAGAAGCATTGACGAAAATGACATGGATTTATTAAGAAGAAAGATTTACCAAAAATGTATGAGGCACAAACTGTACCCACTTTGATTTCCCTCAAAGAGCGGCTGATTAAAGACGAAACAAATATCTCTTGTTGCCTTTCAAGCCATAGGAAAATATTGCGTAAAATGGGTTTTAAATACCGAAGCATTAATAATAGACAAACATTAATGGAATCTCAACGTTTACGGGGATGGAGACTTAAATATTTAACAGCTGTTAAACAATTTAGAGAAGAAAATCGTCCAATTATTTACCTTGACGAAACATGGTTCGATACCCATGACATTCCAAGAAAAGGTTGGGATGATTCTTCCAAAAAATGTCAAACCAAGGCACCATCAAATAAAGGCAAAAGAATCACAATATTACATGCTGGTTCAGAGAACGTTGTTCCAAATTGCCTGTTGCTTTCAGCTAAAAACATAGCAGATTCTTCTTTAGATTACCATCAAGATACCGACGCACAACTTTTTGAAGATTGGTTTAAACATAAACTCCTTAAAAATATACCTGAAAATAGCGTCATTGTAATGGACATTGCTAGTTATCATAGTCGTCAAGTAAAAATCATTCCCAATTATAATAATACAAAAGCAGAAATTCAAAATTTTATGATTAAAATGATTTATATTTTGACAAAACTTACAAATACGAGAACTGCAAGAAGTATTAAAAGCTTTTAAAATAAATAAGGAATACGAGTGTGACAAACTTGCAGCAGAAAATGGACATACAGTGTTGCGTCTTCCTCCATACTATTGTATATTCAATCCTATTGAGCTAATATGGAGCCAACTAAAATCCAATATTAGGAGAAATAATATTTCTCCTACATTAAAAGCATCTGTAGTAGAATTAATTAAAAACGAAGTAAGAAAAATTTCTGTAGACAGCTGGAAAAACTGTGTACAGCATGTACTTAAGGTGGATAATTCTTACAATTGTATGATTACAAATGTTCAACCCTTAATTATAAGTTTAGGCTTAGATGAAGATAATCCAGTATTATACTACTTGCGTTTTCACCGAAAACATCTGCCATTTTGCAGGCACCCACTAGAATGCGCGCAATCCGTTTTTCTAATTATTACTGTGTTTAAAAGATAATATAGTGTTCGCGAAAATAATTAAAAGCGAATATTGTGTTGTACAGTATTCAAGAAAAAATTAAAACACTCAGAGGGAAAAGTCTGCTTATAGTTAACAAACGGATCTATTTAGGCAAGATTCCTTTGGAATAAAGTTAATATCGAATATAAAGATATCGATACCTTTTTTCTGAATCATCCTGTACATGTTTGTTCGTTATTTAATAATATTTATATAAGTAATATTTTTTACTTAAAAATTATAAATTAATAATTTTATTATAGGTAATATATTTCTTCAAAAAAGCTGCGTTTATACTATAAATTAACATTTTTACTATAAAAAACTTGATTTTGAATGCATATTTATGATTTATGATTTTACATACTAAAACAAAAAATAAGATTTGCCCCTAACAAGCTCAACTTCAGGGGATTGAAGAATAAGTTTATCGCGCACTGAGAGAAGGAAAATTAACCATAATACAAAAATCATATACTGGGTATACAAAAGTTATATACCATTGGTGACTGATAAACTGTTTTTTGTGGTTAAACAACTCGTTTTTCTAAAACTTCAGGAAATTTACATTTACCACTAAATTACCATTGTATATCAGCTATATGGTCATTATATTCCAATAAAAATGCTTTGTATAATAACAATAATACCTATTGTACAGATTTCGCTAATGGCAATACGCTAGTTATATCACTGTAATATAATTATTTGCTTGTCATTATATTCTAGTTGTATCACTGTTATATAACTATTTGTCTGTAGTTATATTCTAGTTGTATCACTGTTATATAACTATTCGCTTATCATTATATTTTCGTTGTATTACCTTTATATAACTATTTGCCTGTAGTTATATTCTAGTTGTATCACTGTTATATAACTATTTATTTATAGCCATATTCTAGTTGTATCACTGCAAATACTTTCCTTCTTTAACGCTATCGCCATTTTATCATTAGTATTTCGTTACGAGTTGTTTAACCACAGAAAACAGTTTATCAGTCACCAATGGTATATAACTTTTGTATGCCCAGTATATGATTGTTGTATTATGGTTAGTTTTTCTTCTCTCATTGTAGATAGTAAACTTTTTTTCATTTTATACAGACCTGTTTTGGATAAAACAAAAATAATATTGATCAAAAAATAAAATGACAAAGGCGTTACCCAAATATGTAGATGGTTTAATGATTCGAATATAAAGACAAATTTAAAAAAGTAACGTATTTATTATTTATTTAAATATATTGTACAACTCACAAAAATGCAGTAAGCAAAAATTTGAGTTATAAATAGTATTCATTCAATAACAAGAAATGTCGGTTTTTGAAGTAGAATTGTTATAAAATATTTAGTAAATTATGTGCAGAAAATAAATCATTCAAGGGAATCAAATGTTTTTACATTTATATCAGTAAGACAACATAAACATATTTATTATATTATTAAATTTTAAATAAACTTATTATTATTATTATTATTATTATTATTATTATTATTATTATTATTATTATTATTATTATTATTATTATTATTATTATTATTATTATTATTATTATTATTATTATTATTATTATTATTATTATTATTATTATTATTATTATTATTATTATTATTATTATTATTATTATTTGAATAGAATGCATCTTAAAAAACCGAGCGATTTTTTAAATAATTGGGTGGTATTCCGTATATTATTATTATATAAAGGTGATCGATTATTCATCACATTCAAACAGTTGGTCTGTCCAGAGATTTTCTAATAATTAATATAGGTATATAATAAAATTTTTATTTTTCTAAATTGCAATTTAAAATTTTACTATATCATTAAGCCAAGTTTACGGTTATTTGGGGATTCACTGCTAATAATAAACTGGTTGGAGCAAATCCGCGACAACAGTTACAAGAGCATGCAGAGACGTAAAAAAGCAATCGATAATGCATTTGATGCGTATATATTCTTGGGAATTTCCAATCCGCATACGTAGGAACGTAGGTTAAGAACCTTATTATAAGCCACGAGCTACTAGGAATTCAGGGCAAATAAATAAATAAAAACTGGACAAATAATTATTATATTAGTATATAATAACGTGCACAGAAGTATTTTACAGTTCTTGTATTTCGATTCTAAATCCAAAAACCTCCGACTTTGTGACATTGGCAAACATTTACGCAGTTGAAGTTGCTTGCTAACCGGGCCTCTCTGATTGTGAAAAAATCATTTCTGTCAAAGTTCCTGGTTAGGTAATTTTTTGGTTAAAATCTGTGCACGACATTAAGCTTTTAATAAAGCCAGTATTCTACGGGTCAAGTTCTCGGGCAAAACCTTTTTCAAATTCTTGAACAAGAAATTGTGCTTGAAAATGTTTTACACGTACATACCTACCCAACTTTTTGCCAAATTGTAAAAATCAATACAAGTTATATAAGTAGGGGAGACCGGGGCAGGTTGTAACACGGGGTAAGGTGTAACACACCAAATATTTTCCTAATTTAAAAGCTGGCAACCCCGAACCCTATGTAGGCTTCTGGAGAACACTGTGAAGCTCAGTTATGTCTAGACAGTCGAGCAACAGACATTGTGGTTAAGGTTATTTCCGATATTGTTTATATTGTGGCACGTAAAGTAAAAATCGATATCATAATTTTATTTTAAAATAAATGTTACAAGCTGCCTGCTGAGTTTTTTTTTGTCATAAATGAATCATTGCAGTCTAGGTTATTATATTGACAAAGCTATGCATGATTATATATTTACTTTTTTTTCTGCAAAGACAAAACGAAAATATTCGATCCGGGGGCAAATTGTAACAATCTAATTGGGGCAAAATGTAACATGTTACAATTTACCCCAATGTGATAAATTATGTATTAACAACAGCACCTTATTCTGAAATAGCTGAAGTCGAACCCGTTGCTTCAACGTCAGGATTAAGTTGACGTTACTTCCCAAATGGAAGGCAAGATTACATTCACTCCAGAGTTTGTTCGTCCACTTCCTAAAGCTGATCAGCGAATGACCCTTAAGGGTCGAAAAAAAAAGATCAGCGGTACTAACTGACACACCAGAGAAGGATGCACTGGAAGAAGAACAAAATGGTCTAAAGGCCAAAAAGTCCAAAATTATTAAGTCGAAAGTGAAAAGAAAGTTTACGTAGAATCAGGCGATTCTTCAGAAGAAAAGTACTTTTATTTATTTGCACTGAATCATATGGGCGTAGCAAACCTAACGAAAAATGGATTAGTTGCCACAAGTGTAAAAAGTGGTCACATGAAACTTGCACCGACTTGAAGTTCTCATCATTGCGATTCGGATAGTGAATAGATAACCAAAAATAGCTACTTCACGTTAAATAATGTTTGTTTAAAATGTTTTTTATGTTTACGTTCATGTTTTTTATGTTCACGTTTCTATTTAAGTAAATATACCAATAAAAATATATGCGTTACCACTTACCCCACTTACTGTTACTTTTTACCCCGAGACGGGGCAATTTGTAACAAAGGTTCGGATCTATTTTAAAAAAAGCTGACAGTTTAATTTTTGAAAATATTGTCATATATATTTAATCAATTTATTCACAACATATGTAAGTAGATATTCACGACAAAAAAATTGATTAGTGAAAACAGCTCCAAGAAAAATAATTTCAAATATTTTTCGTTACAACCTGCCCCGGTCTCCCCTACCAACTAATATTTGACTTGAGGTTACGTACGCGATAACATCGAAGATTGGTTATTTTGCTGGTTTTGTTTGTCTTTTTATATTTAATTTTATAAGTTTTATAGTTTAATTGACTTGTTCTCTTCCTTTTTGAACTAAAAACACGACGACGAATCATTTTTAAACACATTTTAGAAACAAACCCTTGCGGTGCAACGTGCAACCGCCCATACAGCCGCCGAAACTATTAACTACGCAATTTTTTCGACGACAGATTGATCATCAGTTTTCGATCAGACATTGAATTCCCACCTAGATCACCTTGTTTAATGGTTATGGATTACTTTGTCTTTCCTCATTTAAAGAACACTATTTTTAAAACACCAGTTGCAAATTTAGAACAATTATTACAAGAAAGGATTATCCAAGAATGTGGTAACATTTCTCCAGAGATGCTGGTCAACACTTTCGAAAATATGAAGAGACGTGTGAATTTATGCTTGGAGCATGGCGGTGGCCAATTTCAGCAATTTATGTAATTATTTTTTTTCTTTCTGTATATTCTTACTTTGTTAATTTTGTAAATAAAATAAATGTGTATTTGTCTACTTATTTTACATTAGTTTGGCATCATGTCATAAATGAATTTGACAAAATGTTAACGTAGATTTGGTTAGATACATTGAATAAAGAATAGGAAGGAAGGAGCTTTGGTCGATTCGACAGTTGAACGGGATGGTTGTTGCATATGGCGGCTTCAATTACCGCACAACTAACCATTTCTAATAATTCTTTCTCTTTCAGCAATTTTAAAGCTAATTAAACACCAATAACTTAAATAGTCAATAATATAAATGTTCGTAACTATTAATACTATACAAAACTTAGTGTTAAGGCACAAAAAACTGCAATTAAACACAAAAAAAGCTCCCAAGCGTGACGCAAATCTTACAAGAATCAAAACAAATGAGTCATACTTGGTTGATCAATATGGCCGACTTGCTCTTGCGTATAACTTGTCAAACGAACCAAATGCTCCTTCCTTCCTATTCTTTATTCTGTGGTTAGATATATCGTCGCCATATCATTGTGATCTAAACCAAGCCCCACGTGTTTTAATCCAAGCCCTCTTTGATGTAAATAATTTTTGCTCGCACGGTATTATTATTATTATTATTACTTTCATTTAAAACGCTATACGCTTCATCGTTATATGATATCAAAGGGACAAAAATAATATCACATAATAAAATAAATTAAAAACAATAGGTAATTGAAAATGATCCAATTAAACAAGCTTTTAAAAAATTTCCTTTTTTAAACTCCTTTATAAGTAAGCTCGAACAAATTAAGCGTAATTATGTCAAACACTGAGGTATAATAATCAAAGAACCAAGAACTATTGTCAGCTTGAAAAACTGAAAGTAAAAGCAAACGGCACCGACAACAATGAGACAATGAGTTAGGTATTTATTTCTGCCTAGTCATAGCATGCACCTACACCTCGCTGTACATGTAGATCGTAAATACAAGGTGGTTTGCTCTTATTTTCAACACGAAACTCTACTATATCAAACATAATATTGCGTTTTTTGTATTAAAAAAGACCACCAAACATATTATATTATTTTTTAAATACAATATTTTTATAGAACTAAGGCGTGTTCGATTCGCTGGTTTAGATCGATCCGGATCGATCTAACTGATCTGCTGATCGGTATTTGATTGGCAAATAATTATTGTTCCCCCTTAGATAAGGGAAGTCCTAGTCAAAGGTTCCCCCATTACCGTCAAAGCAATGGTTCTTTAGAACAGGTTAGAGATAGCCTGTTCAGTGAACTGTTCTTTGTAAAAGAACTGAACCGGTTCTTTAGATAGACTTATGACAGATGATTGCGCTCGAGTGATGTTAAAGAGCAGGTAAATTGCTGAACAGCAGGTTCGAACAGTTCGGTTCTCACCCGGGAACCTGTCTAACAGAGGACACCGCTGCATCCGCGTGTGTGCTCTCACTGCTCCCTGTTCCCTGCCTGCTCCAAAGAAAGAACAGCCTGTTCTTTTTCTTCTGTTTTTATTTGCAGCAAACTTATCAATAACAATAAAGTCCCTAGATTTACACTTTGTGGTCTGTGTCAAGTTAATTTCTGGTTTAGGTCTTCCCTTAATTTTACTTTCGAATTTTTGCTCAATACTTAATGAGCTAAAATTGTTTCTCAAATATTCCACATTCATAGTCGTTTTAGAATTAAAACTGTTCATTTTTATTAAAATAAGTCTTTACTGCCCCAAAATAATAACAAAAATATATCTAATGGAATATTCCAAATAATACACGCAATGAACTCAACGGCGCACATTTAAATTGTGCGAGTTTTCTTATTAGAATCGCGCTTTCCGCACCACACCTGCTAGTACAAGATGCATAGGGAGACAGCAGAAACCCCGCCTACTTTATCGCTCGTGCGACTTAAGAATTCCTTCGCGCTACATCGTCGCTCTTGACAACCGGCTTGGCCAGAGCTATTACACCACCTTTCGTTCGATTGTTTAACGGTGCGGTAAAATAGGAGGGTTCTTACCTATCACGGTATCATTATATAAGAAGATAAATTTAAATTAACATTATTTTTTCTTTATGGGGTAATTCTTTATAGAGTATGGGGGTTCACGTGCTCCCGTGGAGAAACCGCCACTCCGTCAAAGTGGTTCCAAGTGAACTTGGGAAATCACCTAAATCAGAACAGTTGTTTGTTTTGTTTACTTTATGGTTTTGGAGATTATAGTTCCATTTCTGTCCCTGTTTTTAGATTTTCATTAGGTATTTATTAGTTCTCTTTGATTATGTCAAGAAAATTACTGTGATGTAGAAGTAGAAATGGATGAATTACGTCTTTTTGAACCCATTTAGGTAAATAATATTTCCTGTATGTGAATAAGAAGAGTGAAAAGAAAATATGTTAAAGTTGTTTTACTTTAGTCCCCCATTTTATAAAATACTACTACGCAACTCTCGACTAATTTTTGAACATGAAATGAGGTTAAGTCAAAATCGAAACCCAAACGAACAACTGACATAAAAATCCGTGTTTCACCTTGGAACACTGAACTGATTTTTAAAATCAGATCGATCCAAATCTCTGTGCCAATCGAACACGCCTCAGGATACGCACAGTTCGCACAGAGGAATGATAGGTCGTCGCTTATCTCTACACTACAGCAGAATGCACCACCCGTCCATAATCCAGATTATCTTTTAATCTTGCTTTAAATAATGTTATGGTATGGTTGAGTTAATTGTAAGAATGTATTATCATTGTTACAATAAAGGCATTTATTATTATTATATAGAAAAAATTTAGGGTGGTTCAAAAAATTGGGGGAAGCGGGGTAGTCACCTATCCTAGCAACGGCACTACTGATATAAACACACCAAATTTTTCGTTTTAACAGCTTTGTTAAATTCATTTTTATTTATTTGATCTTTATTCATGCCTACTTATATATAATGTATGTAATTAGCGGTTATGCAGAGTTTAAGTTTAGAATAAAATACTGGTGATTACATGGGCTGGTGGGCGTCGAACGATAGGGAACAGGGTGGGAGACCGCCCACAGATATGTAATATTACCGTGCAAGCAAAAATTATTTGCATCAAAGAGGGCCTTGCATCTAAGGACGCAATGCTTAGCCGTAGAGCTTAATACCTGTTGGGTGTCAGTAACTACCTGAATTAACAATCAATCAGTTATTCCGTCATCTTTGACAGTCGTTACAAGTAATTTGATTCATCGCTAATTTTTCCAATTTCAATTCAACACAATGGGCTTTACGGAACAGCACAAAACATTCATGGTTGAAGCGTATTTTCGAAACGGGGTTAGAGTAAATGGTGAGTGGCAATACAATCCGGGTTTGTGCATGGACGATTTTCACGAATATTTTCCTAACGTTGCTTTTATTGCTGGGGATTTTTATCATTGCCTGAAAAGAACCGTGGATGTGTTTAGGGAAACAGGTTCTATACAACACAAAAAAGGAGCAGGAAGACCATCTGTAAGAACAGAAGAACTTGTTGCAAACGTTCGTGAAATAATGCAAAATACGCCAACAAATTGTATAAGACGCCTGTCCCAAGAAGTGGGAAGATCTTATGGAACATGCGGGACTATTCTTAAAAAGCAGCTAAATTTATTTCCTTATAAAGTGCAAGTATTCTAAGAAATACAAGCCGCAGATTTTGAAAGACGCAGAATTGTTAATTTTGTAAACAACAAAAATAAATTTGTATTTGTCTACTTATTTTATTACTCAATAGTTTGGCATATCATGTCATAATATGAATTTGACAAAATTTTAACCTAGATTTGGTTAGATATATCGTCCCCATATCAGTGTGATCTAAACCAAGCCCTACGTTTTTTAATGCAAGCCCTCTTTGTTTGATGCAAATAATTTTTTTCTCGCACGGTATATATTATGATTGTAAACAAATGGTTTTTGATGAATGGAATCTCCTGTTTCCTTATATTATTACGTATCTGTGGGACCGCCCCACTTTTCCCCCTCTGGCCGCCACTGGCTAAAAGGCTGAGGCTGCTGACAATTGCTGTATTACGTCAAAATGACATAAACACATACACTTTTTTGCGAGATAATGTCAATGAACTGAAAGAATTCTCTGATACGCTAGCACACCTTAATTTCTTTGGCCTTGGCGTATAAGTTTGGTATGTAGTATGTACCATAGACAATTTACCTTTAGATACCTACAGCTTATCTCCTGCGCAAACAAAAGTTACGTTTTATGGGTGAAAAAATACGTCCGAGCGCATGACTCGTCGGTCAGCTGTCTTCATTCTGGGAACCTTCGTGCATGCGCACAAACCTCGTGTTATCGGCCGTCCTACTTTATCGACAATAATCGACGCGGTCAAGAATACCCTCCAGAACCGGCTCGGCCGCCATTTTTGTTGTTGTGTTTTAAGGTTTCTCTTCTCTGCGGATTCCTTGTAGTTTTCTAAAGTTTTCAGCTATCGGATCGGCTATCGTGGATTGTGGGACTGGTGTTTAATATTTATGGATTTCTGGTTTTTGTGTAGTTTAGTTAGTGAATTGTGTTTGTGCTTTTAGTGACTCTGATTGTAATATAAACAATGACTAGTACTAGTTGCAGCCGTTGTATAATTGTATTATGCCCAAATAGGGGTAAAATAAACCCTCTATGGTGGCATATGAGCAAGAATTAAAATTTTAAAGCCCGGACCTGTCTATTTTTCCATTCGTCAAACGATAATGTTGCAGTGCGCATGTCTAATAGTTCCCAGTTTTGTTTACATGCGCGAGGCCATAAAACTGCCACATTCGTGATTATTGTTTGTTTATCTAAAGGTAAATTGTCTATGGTATGTACATAATTATCCTCATATCACAATAAGACTGTGGAGAAATTTTTACATAGGTGTATCTTATTTTTTTTATTGAATTTGAAATGTATATTGTTAAATCATCGTTTCAGGTAGGTTACCAAAATAACAAAATATAGTTTATAGCAAAATAAAACCTTAGCAAAAATTCCGCTATCGTTATAATATGTTTCACCAAGTGTTTTTTTAATATTTAGAGGTAGAAAATACATTCTTTTTAATTAAAAGCGAATAATTCTGGCATATCGGACACGTGTGTATCTGTTTTTTATATTAGATTATACAGGGATCAAAGCACAATGGATACCCTGGGGCGGGTAGACCACGACGGCCGTTTCATCCTTGTTAGGATTCTACGGGCAGCCATAACCCAAGCAATCCCAACAACAGCGGTAAGATGTATTAAAAGCCTTTTACAAAAGTAAAGCGGTCATCAATACACCGCAGAATTAACTCCAATACGAAAGGCAGTCGCACTGGTAATAATCGAAAGATAGCCAACTTAAAAAACCACGAAGTGCATCACAATCCAGTATAGGGAACGCTATTTGCGTTTTCACCGAAACAGTCTGCAGTTTTGCAGGTTATAAACAGATCACGCAGCGGCACCCACTAGAATGCACGCAATCCCTTAAGAAAAGCCAGAAAAATGTTAAGAAGATAATAGTTTCCGCGAGAATAATTAAAGGCGAATAATTGTGTGCTTGGATCCCTGTGTATTCTAATATAAAAACAGTTACACACTTATCCGATATGCCACAATTATTTGCTTTTAATTATTTTCGCGGACACTATATCTATTATTATCTTCTAAATATTGTTTTTAATATCAATTTCCCTAATTTTTCTATAATTTCATGAAAAATTGTGTATTAATTTCGTTTAATACATAAATTTAAAAAATATTATTTTATTAAACAAACTCTGAGTAGGTGTAAACTAATATTACCACAATAGGGAACTTTCCAATTTTTTTTTTTTTTAATAATATGATTTAGTTAGGCCTAAAAAAAGTATTCCCAAATTATTACGCCTTAAAAATCAAAAATAACTTGGTAAAAATTCTTTAAAGTTTCGTGCGTGTCGAAAGCATTTCAAACGATCTCTAAAGCGCGCGAAGCCCGATGACGTCAGGGGGTATGACTTTTGATCATCCGTCATCCTGACACTCCTGACAGGTGCCGAGCGACCCAATTTGCATTTGGATTGCCGTGTGTTATTGTTATTGTATTGTTGTTTTAAGGTCGTGTCGCTTGACGCGTGGATGTCAAATCTGACAAATCATCAAATTTATTGAAAACCTATAACCTATTTCGTGAATGTCACACACAAATCTGACAAATGATACCCCTTGACGTCACGACTACTAGCAGCGCGTTTTTACCCGCTTGGAATAATTTGAATTTTGGGGCATTTTTGAATGTTTCCAGCGGTCTTTTGGGACGAAATATGTTGTTTTTTTTGCTGCCATATGTTTTATGAAAATATGTACTTATGATTTATAGAATTTTTTCCCCATTTAAAATTTTTGTCAAGTTCCCTATTCAAAGTAGGTAAGTATACAAACTTACCCCCCATTAAATTTTCTTGTATTACCATGCACTGTTACCCCCATGACAAAAAGCTAAAAATAGTAGTAGTATTTTTTAAGCCGGCTTTAACATCTGAGTCAAATAGGATAATATGATTGTGTTAACCACAGACATGTAATATAAGAATATATTAATTATAAGGATACAAAACATTCCATTCATCAAGAACCATGTGTTATTTGTTTACAATCAGATATATACTGCAGCTGAAATTTTGCATGTGGGCTAGAAACTGCATTTAAAAAAACTTTTTCTAATAACTTTTTTCGATATTTTTAGAAATAACCCCACTTTTGAATTATTTTTTGGAAAAAATTAAAATTTGACAGATAATGCGAATCACGTGACTACTATTTTTTTGCTTAATTTTTATCTCGATCGAAGCAGAACTTGATGCCAAAGTCAAATTTTGAATAAAGCTATTAATAAAAAAAATCCCATATGATGCGGACTTTACTGGTGACACTGTAGATAAAAATATAATCCATGTTATTTCTTTTTACTAATAGATCGCTTAATATAGCGATCCGCTCATTTTTAAATATGCTATAATAAGTAAAAAATATGAGCGTGTGTATGTGTAATGCATTAGAAACTATTACAAGTTCAAGTAAAAAAAATTTAAATAATCTACCAAGTTCTCCTTGGACCATGTTTAAACTCTAAAAAACAGAAATACGAACGTTGTATAGTTTTTGTAAACAAATCGGTTTAATGTCACAAAAATAATGAATACCTACTATACGTAATATAGTAACCATACCTACTAATTAACAATCAAGTAAGCCTGGACGGCTAACAATTGTTCATACAAAATTGCTCATTAAAGGGGCACTATTCTTTTTATGGAAAACCCTGTAGTATGGTGAAATCTATAAATACAGTGTGACCAGTAAAGTCCGCATCATATGGGATTTTTTTTTATTAATAACTTTATTCGAAATTTGACTTTGGCATCAAGTTCTGCTTCGATCGAGATGAAAATTAAGCAATAAAAAAGTAGTCACGTGATTCGCATTATCTGTCAAATTTTAATTTTTTTCCAAAAAATAATTGAAAAGTGGGGTTATTTCTGAAAGTATCGAAAAAAGTTATTAGAAAAAGTTTTTTTTAAATGCAGTTTTTAGCCCACATGAAAAATTTCAGCTTCATAAGATAATTTTGATTTTTACCCATATTTTGTAAATTGCATCACTTTTGCAAAATAAGACTCAACGCAACCTACATAAAACTTCTTAGTTTTGACAATGCTTTATTTCAGATACATTTTCTTTAAAGTAGCGCCATATTAAATGTATGTTTTTCTACAGAATCAAAATTGGGCTATTCAAATTTGGTCGCATGTGATGCAAAGTTCATTTGTTTTTGACCCTGTATAAGGTATCTTCATAAAATAAGTATTTTTGAAAACGTAGTTTGTGTCTGAAAGTAATACACCTCAATATTAAGACAAAAAAGAACACAGTGTAATCAGTAAAATGTTCAAATAAATTTAAGTGGTGGGTAAAAAATCAAAATTATCTTATGCAGCTGAAATTTTGCATGTCGGCTAGAAACTGCATTTAAAAAAACTTTGTCAAATAACTTTTTTCGATATTTTCAGAATTAACCCCACTTTTGAATAATTTTTTGGAAAAAATCAAAATTTGACAGATGATGCGAATCACGTGAATACTATTTTTTTGCTTAACTTTTATCTCGATCGAAGCAGAACTTGATGCCAAAGTCAAATTTTGAATAAAGCTATTATTAAAAAAAAATCTCATATGATGCAGACTCGTCGTTTGACGTCGGTACAGGCGAAAAACCAACTTCGAGAGGTTCGAATTAAAAATGTCATTTCTTGGACAGTTCGTCGAAGATTACACGAGGGTAATTTAAACTCACGCAGACCAGTAACTGGACCTAAATTACTACCGCGTCATAAGAGTCAAGAATGGAGGAATATTACCCAGGATGATATTCGCGGGCTAATTGGCATGAACCACACGAGTAAGGGCTAGAGGAGGCAATAGAAATAATAGAGATGTGTTTAAGTGAAAAAGTTGTTGTTGGTACCTCTGTTAGATTGGTTTTGCGAAAATGTTAGTTTTTAAATCTTTTTCCGTAAATTTATTTGTTTATTAAATCTTGATTATTACAATCAACATTTGTTTTCTTGCATTTTAATAGTATATTTCATTTTAAATGCAATGGCAATGAGAAAATTATGGAAAAATTTAAATTGTTGACATAATCAAGATCATTTTGCATTTGGGTGAGAACAAATGCACGTATCGACATGAACCAAAAACCAAAATGCATAGAATATTTGCGGCCCAATGAAAACTGATATTTTAATGTAAATTTGCTTCCTAATTATTCCACAGGGTTTTTTTTTGACACTATGCAAAAAAAAACTTTTCGATTATCCTTGTATAATATGTCAAAAATTCAATTTCTCTTAAAATTTGTATAAGCATGTTAAAACTAATAAATGCATCTAGAGCTTCCTAAAAAATCATTTAAATCGGAGCAAAAATAAAAAAGTTATAAAGCCCTAAACTTAATTCAAATTTTATGATGCCCATTTTTTTTGCACGGGAGTCTATAAAACTGTAAAAATCTCAATGTAACAAAAAAAAAACTGTGTTTGTCCGGACAAGAAAACCTACTTCCAGTCCTTCTGCCAGATGAGGTAGGAAGTTCGAGTTTTCCACATTTATCTATACAGGGTGACAATTTAAAAACTTGAAATGGCCATATCTTAGGAACGAAAAACTGAAAAAAAAAAACGCAAAAAACAGTTTCTATAAAACGAAGGGGAAACAAAAACAAGCGTATTATCCCACCCCTTGGACAGGGGGAGATACACCCTTAAAATCTTAAATATAAAGGGGGGTCGAGTGATACATCATTTTGAAGCTCTTGAAAAATGCTTTCCAATGGTACCATAGAAAGCTACATTTCAGGAAATTCTTCTCTGTTTATTAAGGAAAACAATTAATGAAAACACAATTTTGAAATTTTTTATTATTATTTAATTAAATGTTCAAAATGATTGCTACCAATATCCTGGCATATTAAGAGATATCTCTTAAGAATTCTAAACATTTTAAGCCTAGGTATTTTGTTTTGGTTTATTTGCAATGGTTTTTTTGTCGAAAAAAAAATTTGTTTATAAATATTCGCATTTTATTATCACAGAATTTACTTTAAAAGTAACTTGTACTAGTATTATTATTTTAAGAACAGTTGACTTTCGGTTCAGTTTAAACGAAAAGCAGCACTTCTTATCTTTAACAATAGTGTACAGCACAGTAGAACGTTATAAATTTTTTTATATATTCATTTACGGTTCCCAGGATCAATGTTTCTTAAGGAAAGCTCAACGTTTTAACGAAAGGCATCCAGGTCAAAATGTAAGCCCGAAGTATGTTCGCCAACTAGTAGCCAAATTTGAAGAAACTGGTTCTGTCGCGAATAAAAAGAGAAATCAACCGAGACTAGCCGACGAAGCAGCGCAAATTGAAATTCTGGGGCAGTTTGCAATGAATTCAACTCGTCAAGCAGCTGTAGCAACTGGATTATCTCGTGAATCAATAAGAAAGGTACTTAAATTTCATAACTTTTATCCCTATAAACTGCACATACTGCAAGAACTTGGTGACGACGACCCGGGCAAAAGAATTCAGTTTTGTGAAATAATGACAGATAGAATTACGGCAGAGCCTCGACTAGTTAAAAATATTTGCTTCAGTGATGAGTGTACCTTTTATTTAAATGGGCGTGTTAATAAGCAAAACTGTCGTTACTGTAATGACGAAAACCCCCACGTATTTAGAGAAGGGCACACCCAGTACCCCCAGAAAATTAATGTTTGGGCTGGTATATTGGGAGATGGTATTATCGGCCCAATATTTATACAAGGAAATTTAAATGGCGACAGGTATGCTGAAATGCTACAGAGGTCAATCGAACCACTAATAGTGCGAGAATTAGAAAATCAGAGGGACATACTAGGAAATTTATCTTTAGAAGAACGCTTACTACATTTCCAACAGGACGGAGCACCTCCGCATTATGTAGTTCCCGTTAGGCAGTGGTTGGATGATAATTATCCCAACCAGTGGATTGGAAGAAAAGGTCCTGTTGAATGGCCACCTAGATCCCCGGACCTAACACCTCTTGACTTCTTTTTGTGGGGTCCACCGGCGTAGCTAGGGGGGGGGGGGGGCATCGGGGGCATTTGCCCCCCCCCAAGAGCCATGAAAAAAAGTAATTATCAACAATATTTCAAAAACAATATTTAAATTTAATTTTTTTGCCCTTTTAAATTTAACGTAGGTAGGCTTACTTTGAGAAACAACGCGTCTGTTTTGGTCATCACATCCCCGTCGTCTTGTTTTATGTGACAGTCGCGGATCTGGTGTCTGGTGGTGTAAATTTCCTTTTCTCTCTTTTATTTACGTAAATAAGACAAAGTAAGATATAAACATCGTAGGAAAACCTAGGTAATTACGTTTGGTTGTGGTTTGTTTGTAGGACTTCTAGATTATTTCAGTTGCGGATTGTACTTAGGCGATTACGTAACAATTATAGATAAGGGAAAAATTTAGCAAAATTTGGGCGTGGTCCAAAATTTTTTTCGCCTGCGGCGGGCTTTACGCCTCTATGCAACTATATGCCCGCCCCAAGACAATATCCTAGCTACGCCACTGGTGGGGTCACCTAAAATCTGTGGTTTTTAAAATGCAACCTGAGTCACTAGAGCAACTTCAGCATAGAATAGTTCAGGAATGCCGTGCTATATCCAGAGAAACATTTGCAAATGTACGTGAAGAATTTGAAAGTAGGCTTTATTACTGTCTTCAAAACAACGGAAATCAGTTTGAACATTTAATTAAATAATAATAAAAAATTTCAAAATTGTGTTTTCATTTATTGTTTTCCTAAATAAACAGAGAAGAATTTCCTGAAATGTAGCTTTCTATGGTACCATTGGAAAGCATTTTTCAAGAGCTTCAAAATGATGTATCACTCGACCCCCCTTTCTATTTAAGACTTTAGGGGTGTATCTCACCCTGTCCAAGGGGTTGCAGATAAGGGTGGGATAATAAGCTTGTTTTTGTTCCCACTTCATTTCTTTTTCAGTTTTTCGTTCCTAAGATATGGCCATTTCAAGTTTTTAAATTGTCACCCTGTAGATAACATACCAATATATAGAGAAAAATCTGAAATTCAAAATTCATTACCCATAAACCGAGTTAACACTTTTGGAATATTATTAACAGTTTTTTAAGTGAACGTTGCTAAAACCGCTCCTTTTTTAGTTCAGTGCCCTTGGGAATTACCTTCTTTATATAAATTAGCTATTAAATAATTTCGCACAACTGCAAACTGATTTTATCTTGATAGTCACTTACATTCAAGATTAGGAAATTGTATAATATAAACCCGGCATTAGTTTGGAAACATCGTTCATGTTTTGTTTAATTTTGTATTTTACTCATATGTAATTAACTTGTTGATATTCAATTTTAATTGTTCGGGGAATTACTAATTTATTTCAATTGCTTAAGAAATAAGACTTTCGTTGACGTCAGAAAGATGTCCCGCCCCAATTTGATATTTCTACCAGGGGTACAGGTTGGCTTGCAGTTGCCTATTTTGGTGTAAGTCAACGTCAACGACGAGTGCAAAATCATAACAAGACGACAAGACGTCAAACGCAAAGCTCCGCCAGGTTCCTCCATAGACAATTTACCTTTAGATAAGCAAACAATAATGTCGAAAGTGGCAGTTTTATGGCCTCGCGCATGTAAACAAAGCTAGACACTATTAGACATGCCATTGAATATCAAACTATAAGAAGGCCATATGAGCCGATTTCCTAAATCTGCTACGTTAAATTCATAGATGGCACAATGAGTTCACCAACAAGAAAGCGACTAGCCGTTTCACTGCTCAATTAAAACATTGTTGCCGCCTGTCTGTTTGACTTGCTGCATGAGTTTTTTAAATTTATTTTTATAGCTTATTGTAAAACTTGATTTCACATCAGTGCCTACACCTATCCTTGATTTAGGAAGCTTACATTTATTTTTCTACCTATAGTATAGTCTAGACTTAAAAATGTCCCTATTTTTAATTGCTTTGTAGCTTATAATATTTTTGACCTTTTGACGTCCCAACGTTAATTACATGAAAACATATTGACCGCCATGTATTCTATTTCTAACAGAATTAAATGACGACTCTCACTATTCAATACCTACCTAGGCTACAACGTATATGTTGGGTAAAATATGAATGATGTGCGGTTTTTTTGTATAACTTGATTTTAATTTGCAATTATTACTACTTTTCAAAATGGTTAAAATAAGTAGGTTTTACTTTCTTACTTAACCCATTCGCTGCGGATGCCGCCGTATGGCGTCATACCTACCCATTACCATTTGCGGATGATATGGCGGCAGCGGCTACTTGTGCTTCTAATAGATTATTGTTAATATAATAGATTATTATTAATAATTAAACATTATTATATAATTTTTTAAAATATGCGGATGACGCCATATGGCGTCACAAACTAAGGGCGCTTTTTTTCACATATATATTGGTCACAATGCGCTTAAGCAACATTTTAATAAAAAAAAAAAACCGCTTTTGGGGATGACACGCGAATTTGCATACGCAGCGAATGGGTTAAGAAACATCCCGTTTGTTTGTATTAGTGTATTACGTATTTTGCTATTTTTCGACGAAATAAAACCTATTTTAGTTATACTTGCTGTCGCTTTTTATCTACTTTTATTTGTTTAACATTTAACACCCAATGCAACGGTAAAATCATTGTGAAAATCGGTCCAATTACCCCGGAGTAATCAGCGTACATATTATTATCAAAAACATACATTCGGCTGGAATTGAGAACCTCCTATTTTATTGTCTGTTAAAAATGCTTATATCATTAAAAATTCCAATAAAATACGATATGCGGCAACACCACGACATCACATCAGTGAATTTAAGACATCTGTTGCCGAGGGGCTGCATTATAACGACAGATTTAAGGTTAGAGTTACGATCAACTCCACAATGGCGGCCAAACCACCTCCAAGACGTCTAAAACTGGGTTGTCAACTTTTCTCGGACATCCGTCATTCTTATATAGTTTGATATTCAATGGACATGCGCACTGCAACATTATCGTTTGACGAATGGGAAAATAGACAGGTCCGGGCTTTAAAATTTAAATTCTTGCTAAAAAATTGGAATTTCTTCTCAATTTTTGATCAAGTTGGGAAAAAAGGTAGTGATTTCTGGCATTTTTAGTAGTAGCAAACCTATCATATTTTAAGGAAGCATTGTTTTTCAGGTTTTGTTTTTAAAATTTATTTAAAAATGATTCGTCGTCGTGTTTTTAGTTCGAAAAGGAAGCGAACAAGAACAAGTGAATTAAACTAGTCTTATAAAATCGATTATAAAAACAAACAAAACCAGCAAAATATCCAATCTACTGTGTTATCGCGTACCTACCTAACCTCAAGTCAAATATTAGTGGGTATACTTGTACATATTGATTTTTACAATTTGGTAAAATCTTGGGTAGGTACGTGTAAAACATTTTCAAGCACAATTTCTGGTTCAAGAATTTGAAAAAGTTTTGGCCCGAGAACTTGACCCGTGGAATACTTTCACCCTACCTACTAGGTTCCTAGGTATTTACTTTTTTGTTTTATATAATATAAGTATAGAGAAAAGTATCTTTTAAACTTTTTGAAGCAATAGATTGCCGGAAAAATTGCGTACCTAATTAGATTGCAGGGCTGCAAATAAACTATACCAAAATATGCATCGGGATAATCTGTCTTGGTGTGGGTTTCTCTTTATTTTTATACCTTGTTTGTGTAGCATAGGCCTAGTTTAAAATGGAACACAGTCGGGTGCAAATTTCCATCTAAAAGAAAGCGATTATGCGTAAAACGGTAACGTAGGTTCCGCGCCAAGCGCGACGAGGCACACGGGAGGTGACGAAACGCCACCACCTCAATAAAAAAACGTTGGAAAATGACCTTGAATGCAAGCAGGCAAAAATCTCGACGACGTATCCAGGCTCTCTTCGTTTGACCGTTTGATGTTAGACGTTTCAAACAGCTGATGTTTGCGTCGCGTCCCGATTTGTTTTCGTTCGGCCGGCGGCTGATTTAATGTAGGGTTAACGAACTTTTTATTTTAGAAATACATAAGTAATGAATACTATTAGATTTTTAAACTTTATGGAAAAAATACTTGGGTGTGCGGTTGTGATGAATCTAATAGACTATTTTGTTTTATGTGTGCTTTATTTGGTGAGAAGCAAACTTGGTCCCAAAAAGGTACAGATGATTTGGTCCATTTCTGGGACAAAATGAAGACACATGAAAAATCGAAGGTACATTTAAACAATATATTTAATTTCAGTATGCTTGGTAAAATTAACATTAAAACTCAATTAAATTCTGCATATCACAATGAAATAATGAAGAAAAACGAACAAATTGATAAAAACAGATACATATTAAACCAAATTATAAACTGCGTTCGGTTTTGTGGTGCATTTGAGTTGGCTTTGAGAGGTCATGACGAAAAAGAGACGTCGGAAAATAGGGGCATATTTCGTGAATTAATAAATTTCAGCTCAGAATTAGACAAAACTCTTAAAGATCATATTGAAAAATCGAAAGTATTTAAAGGAACATCAAAACCCCTACAAAATGAACTTCAGGACTGTATGTTAGATGTGTATCATGATGAAGTCATAAAAGAAATAAAGGACTCTCCGTTTATTGCTGTTATCGCAGATGAAACCACTGACATTGCTTGTGTGTTTCAACTTGTTATCGTGTTTAGGTATATTCAAGATATGATTGTAAATTCATAAACTAAATAAGGTGCCTTTTTGCTTATTTTTCCTACTTTAAAAGCAAGAACTATTAACAAAAAAGGGCGTGGCACCCAAAATTTTTTTACCTGCGGCGCTAAGGGTTTACCTGGCCCTACTTCACTAAAATGGCACGAGCCGCCACTGCTAGTAACAACCGTTGAATTATTTTTTTATGTTCAAATAGGGGTAAAATACCGGGTATTTCGTATTTTCAGTAAGTATGGAGTAGTGATAAGTAGTGATGATGGATAACTTTATTTTATTATGATTAATTTAAACACATCTAGCTAGGCTTAGACTACAGAATCAAGGTATGAAAATAAGGAGACCACCAAGACAGATTAACCCGATGCATGTTTTGGCATATTTTATTTGCAGCCCTGCAACCTAATTAGGTACGCCTATTTTTCGGGCAATATATTGTTTAAAAATTTTAAAAGACAGTTTTTTCTATACTTATATCATATAAAAGAAAAAAGTAAATACCTAGATATGTTTAGGTGAAAGTATTCCACGGGTCAAGTTCTCGGGCAAAAACTTTTTCTTATTCTTGAACAAGAAATTGTGCTTGAAAATGTTTTACCCAAGTTTTTCCCAAATTGTAAAAATCAATACAAGTTATATACCAACTAATATTTGATTTGAGGTTAGGTACGCGATAACATCGAAGATTAGTTTTTGATTATTTTTTATATTGGATTTTATAAGTTTTATTGTTTAATTGACTTGTTCTCTTCCTTTTTGAACTAAAAACATGACGACGAATCATTTTTAAACAAATTTTTGAAACAATTTTCTATACTAAAAATAACTACCTTATTTCCCAACTTGATCAAAAATTGAGAAGAAATTCCAATTTTTTGGCAAGAATTTGGGGCAAATTTTAGCTGTTTACACGTAAAAATAAATTAAAGGCCAACTTTTACAATTTCTTAAGCAATAACTTAAATTGTAAAGTCCGGACCTGTCTATTTTCCCATTCGTCAAATGATAATGTTGCAGTGCGCATATCTAATCGTGTGTAGCTCTGTTTACATGCGCGAGGCAATCAATTTGCCACTTTCGTGATTATTAGGGAATTATTGAAAAGAAAATTTTTACGTCAGCACTAATAAGGGAATGCCCTATTTTAATAAGGTCTTAACCTTATTTCTCTAAAAAATAAAGACCTATTGAAACGCTTACCTTTTTACGACAGCTTTATTTATAACCTAATGTCTAATGACCTCCCATCCTTCAGGATTTGATAAGAGATTTTGTCCCACAAATTCTCTTATAAGGGCCAAATCGTCATTATGTAAACCTTAATCAGTTATAATGCAACCATCTGTTTTTTGAGGTTCGGTTTGCCGAATAAGGGAAATAAGGAAACGTTATTTTACTTACGGTAACTGGTCGTAAATAGGGGAAGGCAGTATTTTATTATGGTTCCCATATTAAATATTTTTTAGTGCGCATGCTTAGCTGTCATCTTAAGAACGACCATAATAAGGCGTTCACCTTACAGCGTTTCCAATAATTCCCTATTGTTTACTTATCTAAATATAATCTATGTACCACTGAGCAGAAACCATGGTATTCAAGAAATTTCTTAATTACATCCTTAATTTTTTTTTTAAGCTTATAACGGTTGTAGGTTGTAGGATTGTAGGAAGCACATTATAAAGCTCAATTTTGAGCGAATTATTTATAGTACCTGTTTGGCCGTATAAAGTGAGCCGAAGTTGTGCCGTAGTGGTGAATGTCGAAGTAATGGTGAAAGTTATTATTATTTTTATGAATTTCAAGTGATTTTTTAATATATTTTAATATTTCTCACACTACAACAGAAAAAAATGATTAAAACAACCTATCCTCCCGAACTGAATAAAAACAGTGACGGCGAAAAGATTTTTTAATCGTAGATTTGAATTTTGAATAACTAAGTAGCTTTACATTTTCAGGCAGTGCATTATATAATGAGATATTAAATGAATTATCCTTGGCCTTCTTGTAGCAATTTTTTTTAGGTCTGATTCAGTCAGATCATCAGTTGAGCAGTTATGAAAATTAGTTATACCTAACAACTCAGCATAATTTAAAATCAAAAAAACAATTTAAAACTAGCCATCCACGACGGTTTGATACATCAGACTGTACCTATATATTAAGTACCTACTTGCTGATTTTACCATAAAACTTATGTAAACTAGTTTAATATAAACACATAATATTATTACTGAAGTAATAGTACCTCTAATTGTGATGATATAACCATAAACCATATAAGTATATCGAAATGAATCATTTTATCTCTTACAGTATAATAGGTGCCTGTTTAAAGCTTTTATGTAATTTGCGAATATGAAAGAATCATTAGTAGGTATAATAATATATCATCGCATTTCGGTATTGCCTCTCTCCTCGCTCGTTTAAATATTTTTTCTGGGTTTTCGGTCACTTTTTAAATGCAGAAAAATGTCGTGTTCTTTTGATTACCTTGTATTAACCTTAATTATGCTTTAAAATAAAAAGGTAGAATCCTTTAAGAATTTTAAATGTACTTAGCACAGCGCCCTGGTAGGTATTCCCCCACATTATATACCGGGTGAGTCAATGATTGCGCGGATATGATAGGAAATAAGATTTGTCGATAATGAGCTTTTGTATTAAGGTATGGTATCTGGCACATTTTAAAAATATTTTAAATTATACAGGGTGCGCCCAAAAAGTAGGATGTCATAAAGTTAATTTTTTTTAAATGGGACACCTGCATATTATTATATTTGAATACATTTATTAATTCTACGTGTTATTTCATACATTTTTATTAATGGTTTAATATACGAAAAAGTTATAGTTTTTAAGATAATTCTACTTATAATGAAAATTTTGTATTTGCAAGCATCTCGTTGTTGTGAAAATGCTACTTAAATTTTGACACTAACCGATTCATAATTTTTATATTTACTAAATACATATTCACTATGAAATATTTGACGGCTCATTTAAAAGGTGTTTAATTTTTAGGACCAAAGTCAGAAAACTTCTAATTGGATAAATCACTTATGGAATGGATATATATTTTTCTGTCATCTTATAGCTCGTCATAAACTCTTTAACTTTCGTAAAGAACGTCCTATTCCTATCTCTAATAGCTTTTGAAATATATTGATATTTCGAGATTTAATGTCCTCGTTATAGCATTTTTTGTCAAGGAATCACAATAGCCATGGAAAATAATGGCAGTGGATGACACATTAAGAATCAGATCAATGTAAAAATTAAGCCTTTTTACTGCAAAGTTTATTGTCCAGTTATTTTATAAGTTGGTACTCAACTCAATGTTTGATTCAACAGGCGTGATCCATTGAGAAAAAATGCTATAACGAGGACATTAAATCTCCAAATATCAAAATATTTCAAAAACTATTAGAGATAGGGATAGGACGTTCTTTACGAAAGTTGAAGAGTTTTAGACGAGCTATAAGATGACAGGAAAATATATAGGGTGTTCCATTTAATAAAAGTGATATTTTTCAATTAGAAGTTTTCTGACTTTGGTCCTAGAAAGTAAACACCCTGTAAATGAGACGTCAAATATTTTATAATGAATATGTATTTTTGACTTTATTTAGTAGGTAAGTATAAAAATTATGAATCGCTTAGTGAAAACATTTAAGTAGCATTTTCACAACAACGAGATGCTTGCAAATGCAAAATTTTCATTATAAGTCGAATTATCTTAAAAACTATAACTTTTTCGTATATTAAAGCATTAATAAAAATGTATGAAATAACACGTAGAATTAATAAATGTATTCAAATATAGGGTGTCCCATTTAAAAAATGTAACTTAATGACACCCAACTTTTTGGGCGCACCCTGTATAATTCAAAATATTTCTAAAATGTGCCAGATATCCAACCATACCACCCGGTACATATCGGATATAATACTTAAGATAATTAATTACAAGAATCCACCCAAAGTAGGTTGAAAATTACGTAAAGTCCACGTGGTGCCACTTTCTCCGGGCCTTTAAGGCATATCTTTGCCTTGCCTCGAAAATTACCTTATTTAAAAATGCACACTGCGACGTCATACAATTATTATACGTGTTTGGAAATTCTAAGAATGCTATCACAAAAAACAAATATTAAAAATAAAGTTTTCATATTATATAGTCAGATCCGTGCAGGTCTTACGATTTAACAAAGACACACTTTCAATTTTTCTTTTCTTTTATATTGCGTTTAATTATACTATCCAAATAAAATCCGTAAGACAAATATGACAGACTTATGCAATTTTGACATGAAAGAAAAGGATATGTATTTAATTTTCAGCGATTCGCAAAAGTTTGTATCTGCTACCTTCGTCGTGATTTAAATATGTCAGTTTTGTAACTTTGATAATTAATTTAATGTGATAATATGAACGATAAAAAGCCATTTTCTGGTTTTTGCATCCCCAAGCAAAAAAAAAAGCTGCTGAATTTATTAAACTATTTCGAGAATGAAAGAAAAAGTGAAAATTCGCCAACCAATATGCAGGAAACCGTAGCAAAAGCACTGGGAATTAGTTTAAGGACTGTGCAGAAAGTTGTGCATGAAAGAATGCATAATATAATACCGAAAAATACTAAAAAATGTAAACGAAGAAAGCCAAAGACTGAAGATTTGAGCGAAAATATTAAAATGGAGTTCGGAACGTGATTTATGATTTATACAGATCAAAAACCAATGAACCATCTTCCAGTTTTAAAAGAAAATTTAAAAATTCGAGGTGTTTTGGAAATCGGACTTAAATCGTTATCAAATTTAATAAAAAAGTTGGGTTTTCGCTATAAAATATACTGTAACCGGAGATTTTTATGTGAGCAGCCACAGATAGTGAGTCAGCGTGTTCAATTTTTAAGAAAATATACCGAAAATTACAAATCAAAATTTAGAAAAGTAGTATTTTTAGACGAAACATGGATATTTTCAAATGAAAGTGGTTCAAAATCTTGGTAAGATGATTTTGTGAAAAGCGTGAAAAGAAAAAAGGGATGTGGCACGGGAATTAAGCGGTTCATTGTTTTACATACCGGTTCTGTAACAGGATCCAGGTGCAAGCTTAAATTTTTCTTCCACATGAAAAAGTTCCGACTATCATGACAATATGAATTGTGCGAAATGTTTGAAAAATGGCTAAAAGCTCAATTAATCCCAAATTTAGATGAGCCGTCTTTAATTGTATTGACAATGCATCATATCATTCAAGAATTTTAAATAAACAACCTAGTTCATCTTGGCGAAAAAGTGATATTTATGAATGGCTGGAAAAACACAACCAAAATCCTTTACCAAATATGTTAAAATCCGAACTCCTATTAATGGCAAAGTCTCTTAACAAAATATACGCTATAGATGAAATATTGCGTGAATATGGCCATGAGGTTCTACGACTGCCGCCATATCATTGCCAGCTTAACGCGATAGAATTAATATGGGCTGGGGCAAAATCTTTTTATGAAAAACGTTTAGGTGATGGTCTTAAATCCTTGCAAGTAGATAGTTTGGCAAGATTCGTTGGAGCATATTACGCAGGAGTACTGGAAGAAATCGGTGGAACATACAGAAAATGTGATCATTGCTCCATTTTAGGACGACTCAGATAACGAGGACTTTTCAGAATTTCTAAGTGATGATGACAGTTTTTAAGTTTTTAGTCTATAATAATTATAAACGGTTTTCTTTGTTTACATTTCTTAGTATTCTTCGGTATTATAATATTATGCCTTCTTTCATGGACAATTTCCTGTACAATCCTTAAATTGATAACCAGAACCAGTGCTTTTGCTACTGTTTTCTACTTATGGTGTTATTGTGTGTGCGTTCGCAATTTGTCTGGTTAGCTGTATATGGTCCACGTATGGTCCATACTTAACACGTGCATCAAAAGAAGCGCTGTTATCAAACTTACCGTTAAATCACATATTAGATTCATAAAATTAATAAAATATACGTTTTATAAGTAGGTATAATTCAGAAAAATAACATCCTTCTTTTTTCTGGGAATAATCGTAGTATTTGTTTTTGCGATATCGCGGTTCGTCGTCGGAATACTCGTATTTGTACATGTTTTGTGAAGTTTTTAATTTTTTCAAGTTTTTTGTAAAGGATTTCTCATTTCATTGTTATAAATACTTAACAAAATGGTGCGTCAGACTTGTGGAAAATTAGAGTTTACAGGTTAGGTTGTAATCTGTATTATTTGCCCATTCAGTGGTGTAGTAATCAGGAAAAGAGTAAATAAAAATAATACTTGATGTTAACATTTTTATCTGTGAGATATAAACTTTTAAGGATACCATTCTTGAAACAATTATTGATGTCGTGGTAGTTATATAGGTATAGTTATGTGGGTTCAAGCAAGACATTAATAATTTGGACATTATGCGTATATTTTTACTCATTTTCTAAGGAATTTGAAACATTCCAGTGCAAAATAACATATACCTATATACCTAAAAAAGTTATACTTCTATTTATATCCTGGTATAACAACAAAAAATATTTATCTTTCAACAATCAAAGTACTTTTACATATTATTGCAATGCAGCATAACTTACACATATCCTCTACGTGGTTATACATTATTAAATATAAAAAATTAAATATTTCTTATTTCCTCTCGCCTAAAATTTCATTAATTTTATTCATTAATAATAACACTATGCATTCAGACCCTAGGCTTTTTTAAAAGGCTTCTTTTAATCTTCACTTATGTTCACAATTATTATTAATACTTTAATGGAAACATTTTTAATTATCACTTAACTATTTATTGTATTAAAAATCCTTGCCACCCTACGCCGCTGTTAATGACTAATCGCTCCGAATCCTTGAGCCATTACAATTCCGCACTGTCGGAAATTTAACGTTATCTCTCTCTTCTATCTTTGTTACACACGTACGAATGTTTGATGCAAACAAACAGACTATTTATGATTGAATGGCTTAGTCCATTTTATAAGGTCTATGGAATCAATCTATGATGTGCTTTTTTCCAAAAATAAGGGGTCTTCTAGCATTGACCCATACTTTGAATCGAGTGAAATACTTATTTTGGAAAAATAACTCTAAGAAGACGATATGCATTTATTAAATATGAATGTTTTATAAAAAAAAATGTAAGTACCAACATATATGTACATATACTTGTGAATCTACGACACCGTGAAATATTAAGACATCTAAATGATGTAAGTAGCACGCGAAAGTTAATAATTAGACAATATTACACATGTTTAATTTTACAAAACAATAAATACGTAAAACCGCGTAGTTTCCAGTTAATTATAAAAAAAAATTTGCATTCTATTCGAAAGTTTTCTTATTTTTTTTTTAAGAAAACCGAGAACAAAGTCTGCAAACGCTGACCTTGTGTTGCAGATATAGTTTTGTGTTAAACAAAGGGTGTCACCCATTGGCGTCCCAACACCAAAGAGCATCATAACTAAGGAAACAAAAGTATTTCTTAAACTGCTTGCTTTCCTGCTTTTGGCTTTTTTTTCTTAACCCCTACTTTCCAATAGCATGAAAATTGTCAAAAATATAGTTATGTTTACACAAGAAAGGTAAAGGTAGCATTTACCAGCCGAGGACGTGGTTTGCGCTCAAGCGACAGTAAGGACTGGCAAAAAGTCGGATACTGGTCAACAGCACTATAGGTAAAGCCTGTTCAATGACCGCTGACCTTACTTCACGACTAGTGCTTATCTTTCTAACATTCATGAACTAGGTGAGACAGTAAATCTGCGTCAATAATGATTGTCGTATAATTTTACCAGTCAAAAAAGTAAGTTTTGACAGTGACATTTTTAATCAACATCATATCAATAATGTCACGGTATTGTGAAAAAGAACAAGCATTAATTTTAAAATTATTTAACTATTTCCAAAGAGAAAGTGATGCCGGAAAGACGATTTTACCCTTTAACGCAGTTAACGAGGTTAAGTAGATGAGTGCGAGCAAAAATTATTTGCATCAAAGAGGGCCTTTGCATCTAAGGACGTAATGCTTAGCCGTAGAACTTAATACCTGTTGGGTGTCAGTAACTACCTGAATTAACAATCAATCAGTTATTCCGTCATCTTTGACAGTCGTTACAAGTAATTTGATTCATCGCTAATTTTTCCAATTTCTTGAACACTTCACACAATGGGTTTTACGGAACAGCACAAAACATTCATGGTTGAAGCGTATTTTCGAAACAGGGTTAAAGTAAATGGTGAGTGGCAATACAATTCGGGTTTGTGCATGGACGATTTTCACGAATATTTTCCTAACGTTGCTTTTATTGCTGGGAATTTTTATCATTGCCTGAAAAGAACTGTAGCTGTGTTTAGGGAAACAGGTTCTAAACAATACAAAAAAAAAGGGCAAGAAGACCATCAAGTAAGAACAGAAGAACTTGTTGCAAACGTTCGTGAAATAATGCAAAATACGCCAATAAATTGCATAACATGCAGGACTATTTTTAAGAAGCAGTAAATTTATTTCCTTATAAAGTGCAAGTATTCCAAGAAATACGTACAAGCCGCAGATTTTGAAAGACGCAGGAATTACTCTCAATGGTTTACCCAAAATGTATTGGAAAGAAATGATTTATTAGATCTGACATTTTTTTCGGATGAAGCCTGGTTCCACCTCTTCGGTTATGTGAATTCTCAGAATACACGCACTATTTTTAAAACACCAGTTGCAAATTTAGAACAATTAGATACAAGAAAGGATTATCCAAGAATGTGGTAACATTTCTCCAGAGATGCTGGTCAACACTTTTGAAAATATGAAGAGACGTGTGAATTTATGCTTGGAGGTGGTCAATTTCAGCAATTTATGTAATTATTTTTCTTTTTCTTTCTGTATATTCTTACTTTGCTAATTTTGTAAACAACAAAAATAAATTTGTATTTGTCTACTTATTTAATTACTTATTAGTTTGGCATATCATGTCATAATATGAATTTGACAAAATTTTAACCTAGATTTGGTTAGATATATCGTCCCCATATCATTGTGTTCTAAACCAAGCCCTCTTTGATGCAAATAATTTTTGCTCGCACGGTACCTGGTACACCACCAAAAACAACTTTACCAACCCCCACCAAAAAAAAATATTTTAAGACAGCTAGGGCGCATACGATGTGCGCAGACATTCAAAGGTCGGCGGTGACTTGTCTTGTAAAGGAATTCCCTTGCATTTTAAAACTCTTCCCGGTTTTAGAACGTGTACCTACATTAATTGTTCTGCACAAACGAACATTTTTTCCGGTATTAGTAGTATATAATTCATAATTATTAATGGAATACTTCCTACCTTATGCCATTGGTGTTTCCCCAACTAAACATTTTCTTTGATTGTTCATGGTCACCGTCCCTAACAGTTACAGAATCGCTATGATGTTCGGTCATATTGTAAAACTAGATGATTTAATCCAAGGACACTTTCAAATATTGAGCACACAAATTTTAAACAGTTAAAGCATTATTAAAACGTCAATATCAAATATTAATAGTTTTAGTTTATTATTAAAAACCGCATGAGCGTTGCGCCAGAACTATTGGCACTAAACTGCGTAATTGTAAACAAAAATAGTACAACTGGATGGAATTCGAGAGCCCGACTTAATTTCGCATCTGCCTACAGAAACAAAAGAAATTTTCAGCTTTTCTTCAAATTTTCCTAAAGGAAACGACTGATTTTTAGGTGTTCAAATGTAGAAAGCGAACTCGGTAACCATTCTATGTTTCTATTGGCGGTGCTGGCAATACCGCGAACGGTGTGTAGCGCAACATTTGTTTAAGGTGAAAAGAAAGTTCTTGTTATACCTGTTTGCGGCAAGGGAAATTACTTTTGGTTTCGTTCTAGTATTACTTATACGGTTGTCTGTTGTATAACTTTTGACTTTGCAGTTTTTGTACACGGCATGGGATGGGATTTACCGTTACGGTGTTGCTGTAATATTTTAGCTTGAAAAATAAGCATGTATATTTTTGTGTAATTCAAAAGATTCGCATTGTCCATACTATATTATATAAAATTGTAGTAGAGTGACGGACTGATGCATCAATCCCCATTATATTACGTAGACCTCCATCTAAGAAGGGATTTTTTGAAAATCAGCTCCTAGAGGGGTAAAAACGGAGGTTAAAATTTTTATAGGAACTTCGGTATCTCAGACACTAAAACTTACGTATGTCTATAAATTGGTACCTATATAGGTTTCTAAAATATCTAAAATAATAATATACGTGATTCGTCAGTTTTTCAAAATTTCCTTAGGGGTTGAAAAAAGTGTTGTCCATAGACAATTTACCTTTAGAGCTTATCTCCTGCGCAAACGAAAGTTTTATGGGTGAAAAAATACGTCCGAGTGCATGACGCCGGTCAGCTGCCTTCCCTCTGGGCACCTTCGGGCATGCGCACAAACCTCGTGTTATCGGCCTGTCCTACTTTAGCGACATGCTCAAAATACACTCCAGAACCGGCTCGGCCGCCATTTTTGTTGTTGGGTTTTAAGGTTTCTCTGTGGATTCCTTGTAGTTTTCTTAGCTATTGTGGATTGTGGGTGTTTTAATATTTACGGATTTCTAGTTTTTGTGTAGTTTAGGCCCGGTTGTATAGGTTGCGGTTAATCGTCATTTCGTTTTTATAGGTTGTGATAATAAACAGCTCCTTTGATTAACCGGTAAAAATTATGAAATGCGAAATTATAGGTTATGATTAGGTCCAAACCAGCACTTTAACCAAGAATTAACTTAACCGCCCAAAGAGCACCGGTTAACATCCACCGGTCATGATTAAAATGTTAAAAAATAGGTTTTTTTAAGAAATAACATTAATAATAGTACAATATTATAACCTTATAATAATTTTCCCTTTAAAGATTAATGAAATTGAAGAATTATTGTATATTGTATGATGACGATGAATACATTAAATATTGTGGAAGCCGAGACCAAATCATCGAGAAATCTGGAACGATCAGGAGTTTGTAGTGTAGATCGGTTTAGGGTTAGGCGTTAGGCTTTTAAAAAGCATATTTTTACTTTAATAGTATTATTGAAACTCATTGCATTATGAGTATCAAAATAAGGTATTTACATAGATTTATTTACAGTTTGTTATGCTTATTTTTGCTGTTTTAGTTTGAAAATAAATATATTATTATAGGTATTACTTTAAAATTAAAACAATACAATAATTATTTATTCACCATAAACACCAAAAAAATAGGTTAGAAAATCTCTTAATTGAAGATAGGCGCAAAATGAGGTCGAGAGCGTTTTGGATTGGTTTAATTGCATAACCTGCATGTATAAAACTGATAATCAAAAATAATCCTAACATTAAAATTGTGATTAATCTCTCGTTTAATGTTCTGATTAATCGACACCTATACAACTGAGCCCAAGTGAATTGTGTCTGATTGTGAGAAAATTAATTCTGTCAAAGTTGCTAGTTGGTTAATTTTTTGGTTCAAATCTGTACACCCCGCCTAAGCTTTTATAAGCCAGTATTCCACGGGTCAAGTTATCGGGCAAACACTTTTCAAATTCTTGAACAAGAAATTTTGCTTGAAAATGTTTTACTCGTACCCAAGTTTTTGCCAAATTGTAAAAATCAATACAAGTTTATATACCAACTAATATTTGAGTAGTGGTTAGGCACGCGATAACACCCGTAGATTGGTTATTCTGCTGGTTTTGTTTGTTTTTATATTGGATTTTATATGACCAGTTTAATTCACTTATTCTTGTTCTCTTCCTTTTCAAACTAAAAACACGACAACGAATCATTTTCAAAGAAATTTTAAAAACAAAGCCTTAAAAACAATTTTCTATCCTTAAAATCTGATAGGTTTGCTACTACTAAAAATGCTAGAAATCACTATCTTTTTCCCAACTTGATTAAAAATTGAGAAGAAAGTCCAATTTTTTGGCAAGAATTTAAATTTTAAAGCCCGGACCTGTCTATTTTCCCATTCGTCAAACGATAATGTTGCAGTGCGCATGTTAGTGTCTAGTTTTGCTTACATGCGCGAGGCCATAAATCTGCCACTTTCGTGATTATTGTTTGCTTATCTAAAGGTAAATTGTCTATGGTTGTAGCCCATTATTTTTTTGAGCAGGTACCTATAACTGTCTATCATTTTAACACATTCGCTGCCATGGCGGACACCGGTGTCTGATCAGCTATGATTTTACCACGCCACGTCAGACACCCGTGTCCGCTACAGTTATTCAACGACACTGCCCAGCGGACACACTTTTCTATAAAAGTTTTCATATGAGGTGTCTGTATTGGCGCTGCGGCATAGTCTACTTATCTTGGTTTTTTGATTGGACACTGTAAATGGATTTTATAACACGTGTCTGCTATTGTGTCCGCTATGGCGAGCAGACTTAATTTTTTAAATTAATTTCCATACACGCCAGGGCAGACACCCAATATTTCAATGAAAATTTAAAGCGCGTTTTGTATTTATTTATTTTCTTTCAAGAAAGGTAATCAAAATGTGAACACATTATATCAGGTGTTGTATTATAATAAACAGATATAAAGAAATCACTCCCTGGTTCTTCATTGGTCACAAAATACATAATTCTTCCGGTTCTGTTATTCATTTTTGCACAAAAATAGAATGTAATAAAATAAATTACGTAAATCGGCCTAAATTTGCAACGGAGAACTAACAGTAGACACAACGTTATCTTACTTCCAACTGAAGTCTCCTTACACTCCTTACAGTAGGGCTATAGCTCTATACGATGGGCGGATTTGATGTGTCCGCCATCTACGTCGTGTCCGCTAAGGTGTCCGCTGTGGCGTAACCATGTAAGAAAAATGTCTTCTCAGAGTGTCTTCTGTGGCGCGTTATGGAAAATGGTTTCACCACGCCACGTCAGACACCGGTGTCTGTTTAGGTTTTATTTAAAAAAAACACGCAAAAAACACAGCAAAAAAAAACTGCTGTACCCAATAGTCTTAAAATTGCCGTATCTTATAGGATTTAACCTTGGCCTGGGAGGCCATTTTTACAAATTTGGCTTGGCAGCGAATGTGTTAAGCTAATTGTTGAAAATTGGTACTATGCTTACTCGGGTAAAATATCAAAGTATGTGTTTTGATGTGTTGGGAAATTTTGTCCCTAGGGGCAGGTAAGTTTCCAATACAACGATTAGAGAAAAAAAAATTAAAAAAAAAAGTTAAATAAATATTCGCTTGGAACAAATAAACAAGTATTAAGGTATTTACGAAAATTTTGCCCCTACTAGGGGGTGAAAAAAGGGAGTATAAAAGTTTATATTGAAAAAAATTTATTTGGTCCGAATTTCTTGAAACTCAGCATAATTAATATACAATAAATGAGACACGTATTTTTTTTAAATCGGTCTCTTATGGGGTGAAAAGTTTATATTTAAAAAATATTATATAACATGTTCAGAACCCAAATATAACTAATGGAGCCGACTATTATGTGTTTTACTTCGTCGTTAGATATTTTTAGTTCCCCCTCTATACCTACTGCCTTTTTCACATGTTTTTTGAGTTATGCCACTATGGCAGCAACTTTTTTCTAAATTTCTAGGTACGAAAGAAAACCAAATGTTTCTGTAATACTGACACAACTCAAAATGTGTTTCTATTGACAACTAAAACACGCAGATGTTCCACTTTTGACAAACTGAAAAAGGTCAATAATGCAGACTAAATTAAAAAATAATCGATTGGAAAAATCAATAGCGACATTTCTGCCATCTAGAGTTCAAATATTAAAATATAAGATAAGCCAGTATTGCTGCTTGAAGCTTGAAGGAACGTAGCTTTTCACAGTCACCTGTTATTTATGGCACCCTGTTGAAGTCTGGTCTAATTTATGTTAAGATGTTGGCGACAGGACTGGGCTAAGTTCTTTAACCGTCGCATTCACCATATTTTATACTTGTACGGGGGTTTTAATGGTTTATTAGCATAATGGCTTGTAAAAATACAGCGTTAATTTCGAACTCGACGTGCAATGGGTTATATAGAATATTAATTCTAATAGAAATATTCCAAGAATATTCTACTCATGCACTATTAAAGTACATTTATTTTGAACACTCATAGAACATTCCAGCACATAAATAGAATATAGTCCAATCTAAATATTCCACGGGAGCGTATACTAAGAATATTCTATTTGTGTGCCATGAAAGTACATTTATTTCGAACACTCTCAGAACATTCTAGCACATATACAGAATATTCCAATAAAAATATTCCAATCTTCAAGGACGTATTCCAAGAACATTATACTTGTGTACTATAAAAGTACATATATTTTGAACACTCATAGAACATTCTAGTACATACATAGAATATTTCAATGCAAATATTTCAAGGATATTCTATACTTAAGGACATTTCTAAGAATATTCTATTTATATACTACGAAAGCAGATTTATTTTGAACATTCCTAGAACATTCCAAGAATATTATCAAAAAATATGCATGTACTTAATATACTTTAGAATATACTTAAAATGTTTGTCATTTTCAGGACTTATAGGGAACATTCTTACTATGTTCTATTTGTGTTTAGTGGGAATGTTGTTTTTGACCAACTCTCTATAGTAATCGCAAATCTAATATTCGAAATTGTAGTTTCAGCACAAGCGTACCAACTAATAAAAAAGTTTTTCCTCTTCCAAACTCTATCCGTGGACACACTGTATATGTAAATTTGAGCCAAATCAGTCAGTGAGTTTTTGGAGTTATTCCGTGGATAGACTACCGGCCAATAAAAAAAAGTAAAATGCTTTATCCCCCATAAGACCTCTGTTATTAAAATAGCATCTCTGGGAAAGGCTGTCTTGACGGAAAATCAATTTTACACTTTAATAATGTAACCGCTGTGTTTAGTACATAATGTTTTAATAATGAGAAAAGTGCGGCAGAGGATATCTCTTTCAACAAGTAATGAATAAATAGGTGCATTGCTTTATTAAGATATACAGGGTGTCCCAAAAGTAATGGGACACAGAGCAACAGCAGACTCTTTAAGTCGAAATAATGCGATTTATTTAAACTTGCCTTATCCCAAAATTGATAACAACCAAGATACAGGGTGTCAAAGTTTTAATTTTGTTTTCGATTTTTGGCGATTATTTCTTAACAAAACGACATAGCAGCACAAATTTAAGGGTTTTGGGGTTTTTTGAGGTGAGGAATTCAAAATTATCCATAGTTTTTGTGTAGCCAGTAGAGGGCGCTGCCTACGGCATGGCCCACTCCTTTTTACTGGCATAACTTTGTTTAGGCTTCTTATATCGATCCGACTGTTAAAAAAATAAGTTACTTTACTTCTTTTACATCAAAAACGTATAACTCATTGAAATCGCTAGAAGTAACCATTTTCGAGATAATCGCATTTGATATTTTTAATGCAACTAAGTACGTGATCCAAGGGCAACGGAAAATCGAGCAACGGTGAATTTCTGACTTAAAATTTTTGTAAATCAGCTGCCTTTGCTAAGTGTCAAAGTTAATGTAGATAATTAAGGTTGACTATTTTTTTCTAATAAAAACGCTTTTTCGTATACGGAATTACTAATTTTATTCTAATCAAAAATTTTATTAACTTTGACAGATGATACCTACTTTGTGTAACATGTTGCCTTAAAACCGTCGTTGTTTTTAATCAAGGCCAGCTGTGATAAATATTACTAATACGAATAAACAATTATTTTAAATATTTTAGCATTCTTGCATTAAAAATATCGAATGCGATTATCTCGAAAATGGTTGCACCTAGCGACTTCAATAAGTTATACGTTTTTGATGTAAAAGAAGTAAAGTAACTTATTTTTTTAATAGTCGGATCGATATAAGAAGCCTAAACAAAGTTATGCCAGCTGAAAGGATAGGGTTGTGCCGTAGGCAGCGCCCTCTACTGGTTACACAAATACTATGGATAATTTTGGATTTCTCACCTCAAAAAACCCCAAAACCCTTAATTTTGTGCAGCCATGTCGTTTCGTCAAGAAATAATCGCAAAAAAACGAAAACAAAATTAAAAATTTTACACCCTGTATCTTGGTTGTTATCAATTTTGGGATAAGGCAAGTTTAAATAAATCGCATTATTTCGCCTTAAGGAGTCTGCTGTTGCTCTGTGTCCCATTACTTTTGGGGCACCCTGTATAAAAAATATTATACCGAAAGATATTTTATGAACTGTTGTGCTGCCTGGTGATGTCCAAATATTATTAGCTATTGTGTTTTTGGCCTTCCAATAAACCCAAATAACATAACCCTGTATTTTCAAAGTTGGCGCGCGTCGATCGCTACGAAGTTATTCAGTTGGAATGATGCTGCCAACTCAAATTAATGGATGGCCGATAAAAACAAAAACCCCATTAGTACAGAGATATTATAGTGTGTTATTTATACAGCCTATTAAGCATTCTACTTTTTTTATAGTTCTGTAGGAACGGCAGACGAACCGACGGACAAAATCTCTTTGCCTAAAGAATAGCGTGTTAAGAACGGTACCTGACCAGAATAGGCGCTGTAGGCTAGGCCATATTTGGAAAAATATAAAGAGAGAATAGTGTTTAATATGTTTAGTTTAAAAATTGACATTATTCTGAAACTTATAATTTTATTTCTATTTTAATGTTTATTCAATCAAAAATATTATCCATTTCTTTTTGTCTGTTTTTTTTTTGGTACAACATTTTGGTATTATATTTTTTAGTAACTGAGAAACTGAGGTATAAACTAATAAAACTAAATTGCTACCATAACGTTCAACAAGAAAATATTTTACCTAAAGTTATTTCCTTAAAATTAGGGCTGTTCCATAAAATTCTTAATTAATTGATGTTTTTCGAATATAGTTCTTTCCTGATGGTAGAGCTACCACCGTTATGGAAGGAAAGAGGGACTTGCAATCTTCATCGGACACAGTGGGTTGTACCATAACGTCATCACCAGCCTGAAAAGAATTATAAATAGTTTAAAAAAAAATTCATTATTTAAATTTTTGATACATTCAACTAGTGATGTAAAATTCTCGGTAATAATCTTTTGGAGAATATTCTCGAGAATATTCTCAAGTTAGAGAATTTTCTGAGAATGGTAAGAAAACCGCTAGAAATAGCAATAAAAAGAAATTAAAAATTACCTATTCTGCTTATTTTCGGCAAATGTCAAACGGCGTTAATCAAACAAAACGTAAAGAAATAAAATTTTTATTTAAAAAACATAACATACCTTCCCAAGAATAACTAAAAACTAAACAAAAAAACAGTCAAATAAAGAAAGATCACATTTAACTATTAAAAACATACGAGTATACGTTCGCGCTTCTAGGGGATTTCCCTGAATCACTGTTGCCAGACGTAAAACACTGTTGCCAGAGTTGTAGAAAAGGTTAGGGAAACTCAAAATTTTAAAAATCATTGCAAAATTTTTCAGTGTAAATCGAGGCGGTGTAAATTATGTAGAAAAACTTCTCTAGAGAATATTCTCGGGAGAATTTTCTTACAGAGAATATTCTCGAGAACATTTCCGTTCTCGAGAATATTCTCTCGAGAATATTCTCCTCTCACATCACTACATTCAACATTGCCATTATTACTGCTCAAAAAAATAAGTTATCATTACAATTATTAATTAAAAACAAGGCCTGCAAGATCAATCAAATACTCCTATTAAGAGGACTTCATACACCTCTAAAACGAGATTTCTTCCCACGGGTTTAGTAATCGATTAAGAAAAAAAAATTGTATTTAAAGTTTTTAGAAATGGTAATGGTAAAATGGTAAAAATGCTAACTACCCAGTAAGATGGAAATTAAGCACCAAATCGTTCCTCTTTAATTTCCACAGTATTGTGTGTTCAAGTCTTTTACCTCTTTTCCGTAATAAAAGTTTTTGTTTCATAGTACAGGGTGGCCAACTAAGAATGCGAGGTACTGTATCTGGGAAACTATCCATCATAGAGGCTTGCGGCAAAAAAAATTATGACTAAAACGGCCCAGAGAAAAACCTGGAAAATATTTTCAAGTTTCTGAAATGGCCGCTAGGGGGCGTAACTGCAATCTTGAATCTAAAAAAGTGATGTTTCTGTAAATTCCGCTATATTAACCTAATAAAAAAATTCCTGATCTTTAAAGTCGACGATAATCTGAACCTTTTTTGTTTAACACCTTTTGCAGTATCTCCAAAAATAAAGTGGTGGGGGGTATTCAAACTTTTCCGTAAATAACATCCTGTATCTTCGAAACGGCTAAGCCGATTTGAACAAACTTGGGCTCAATAAAAGGAGCTATTCTTGGGCTACAAACATTATTATATTTGAAGTTTTGTAAGTTTCACATCTCACCGCTAGAGGGCTTTTTTCGACATTCCAACAGAAATGGTTAATTTTCTCAACAAAATAAAATGCATTGCTATGATTTTTTTTTCATGAAAAAGTAGCTAAATGATGCCTAAACTAGCTCGCGAAAACCTCATCTCGATATCTTGTTCCTAACCCAAAATATCGGCAATAGAAAATTTTATACAAAAATCCCTTAAATTTTCATTTTATTGTAACTATATTTTTCTGGAATTCTTTCTGTTATGTAAGTTGTGGCCCTAAAAATGACCCATTTATAAAAGGAAGATTTTTTAATGCCCCCGCAAATGCTCGAAATGCTGACCATCGCGTTCTATGCACAAAAAATACATTTAATAGAAGCAGGCCATGGAAACAAAACAAATACCCAATCAAAGCATAAATAATCCAAATTGTCAATAGTTGTCAAAGTTTTGCGTTACTTTGAATAATTTTTGTGTTTACAAAATGCATTTTACGAATGATAAAGCTGTTGATATGCTTGCGGTTTATTTTGATTTGGTCCTTCAAAATATTTTGAACCGTTGTTCGTGATATGTCCAACTCAAGGGATAATGCCCTTGTGCCAACATAAGGATTTCCTTCAATATACCCCAGTACCTACGTAGTTAATATTTTCTTGTGTTCTTCCAATTCTTTGCCATTGAAACTTAGGCCGAAAACAACCATTGGCTCGTTAACTCTCACATCGCAAGGACGCCGATTTGGATATCGAGCAGCGTAAACTCTTTTAGCTACTGCGGCATTCTGAAGACATTCAAAATAAACCGCAAGCATATCAACAGCTTCATCATTCGTAAAATGCATTTTATAAACACAAAAATTACTCAACTTTGACAACTATTGACAATTTGGATTATTTCTGTTTTGATTAGGTATTTGTTTTGTTTCCATGGCCTGCTTCTATTAATTGTCTTTTTTGTGCATATAACGTGATGGTCAGCATTTCTAGCATTTGCGGGGGCATTAAAAATCTTCCTTTTATAAATGGGTCCTTTTTAGGGCCACAACTTACATAACAGAAAGAATTCCAGAAAATATGGTTACAATAAAATGAAAATTTAAGGGATTTTCTATTTTTCGTATAAAATTTTATATTGCCGATATTTTAGGTTAGGAACAAGATATCGAGATGCGGTTTTCGCGAGCTAGTTTAGGCATCATTTAGCTACTTTTTCATGAAAAAAAATCATACCAATGCATTTTATTTTGTTGAGAAAATTAACCATTTCTGTTGGAAAAAAGTCCTCTAGCGGCGAGATGTGAAACTTACAAAACTTTAAATATAATGATGTTTGTAGCCCAAGAATAGCTCCTTTTAATTAGCCCAAGTTTGTTTAAATCGGCTTAGCCGTTTCGAAGATACAGGATGTTATTTACGGAAACGTTTGAATACCCCCCACCACTTTATTTTTGGAGATACTGCAAAAAGTGTCAAACAATAAAGGTTCAGATTATCCTCGACTTTAAAGATCAGGATTTTTTTTATTAGGTTAATATAGCGGAATTTACAGAAACATCACTTTTTTAGATTCAAGATTGCAGTTACGCCCCCTAGCGGCCATTTCAGAAACTTGAATATATTTTCCAGGTTTTTCTCTTGGCCGTTTTAGTCATAATTTTTTTGCCGCAAGCCTCTACGATGGATAGTTTCCCAGATACAGTACCTCGCATTCTTAGTTGGCCACCCTGTACTTTCAAGGTGTGGATTAAAACCTATGAAATAGATATTACCTAGTCTTTAGACTTTCCCAGTTAACAAATTATTAGTGATAAAAATGTTATTTAGGGTAACTTCAGTTTAACCTTACCTGCCAATCAACTGGGGTTGCCACTTTATGTTTGTCACAGAGCTGAAGGGAATCAAGCACTCTAAGTATTTCACTGAAACAGGAACATTGATTTAATAGTTGTTATATTTTTTAAGTACAAATTTATTTCGGACAAGAAAGTTAAAAATATAAAAACCTACAATAGTCCCACATGACTTATGAAATGTAAATAGTTTCGAAAATAAATTTAGATATTTTACAAAAAATTTGATGGGTTTCCTAGAAACTTTAACGAGAAGCCAAATTATATTGACTTGGGATTTTTTCAAAGATTTGGGTTTACAAAGCCTGCAGTAGCCGAAATATTAGAAGATCCCCTTCTTATTTACAACAATAGAGTGTAAATAATTTAATTTTTTAAGTAGATAAAAGGTAAACTTGGAAGATCATATACTTTCATCCCCAGAAGGCGACTTTATAACTACAAAAGAATACATTAAAACGAAGAGTAAATTTAAATGTGCCTGATATGATGACCACTTACATAGGAGTATCAGTAAATAAAAAAACTTAAATTACGGCAGACGATACCCCGAAAATGCCCACAAAAGGAAGCAGTTTTGGGTCGAGCTTCCCGAAAATTTGACTCAAATAACGAAGGTCTTTAATTTGTGTTTAAGTTTAGTTTAGTATTTTTTGCATTGTATTGTTTAACAATCAAAGAAGCCCAGTAAGCTTAGTTCTTGATCAATAAAGTTTTTTTTAATTAAAAAGTTATTTGCTACCGCCGGGGTTTGAACCCAGAACCTCTCAAATGCCAGTTGAATGCTCTATCAATTGCGCTATGCATCCTAACTTTTTCTTAACCAACTTTGGCATTATTCGATTATTCTGTTAGTTGTATATTGTATGCAGTTTGAAATCTGCAGCAATTTTTAAATCAAAAAGGGGTGTTGTCGAGGGTGTTGTTAAGGGAAAGGAACGCACTCAACTATTGATCATTTTAATGGATTTTAATCCATTTTATCTATCATCTAGATCCGTCGTCGATATACAGGGTGATTCATTAAGGGTGGCGACCGGCCATATCTCGGAAACTACTAGGTATAGAAACTTGGAAAAAAAAAAATTATGATTAAAGCGGTCATGAGAAAATTCTGGAAATTACTTTAAAGTTCCTCATTTCGCCGCAAGGGGGCACAATTAAATTTTTTTTTTTAAATTCTAAATTTCTCCGAAATTTTCCATATTAAGGTATAACTCTCATTACATCATCGAAAAGCTTAGACAATTCTGCATCATTTTGGTTTAAGACTCATTGGCGTACCGACCTTGATAAGAGTGGGAGAAGCTATTAAATGTGTAAACATTAAAATCGCTGTAACTTCTAAACGACTTATCCGATTTTACTAAATTTAAGCTTGTTTGGAAGGGAAAGGTAAGTATCTTCAATCGCCGTATCCAACAGTACACGATAGTGTTTAATAAAATTGCTAGAGGGCGCAATTTGTAATAATAACAGTTTTTTTCGATTTTATCCCGAAAATTCAAACCATACGGTATAACTCGTCATATCGTCATAATCGAAAAGTAGATGAAATTTGCAAGAAAAGATGTGAAGACCGCAGTTCGATATCTTTGTTCGTTTCAGAGTTATTGCCAAAACAATAATTTTTAATACAAATTGCGCCCTCTAGCAATTTTATTAGAAATTATCTTGTACCATTGGATACGACAATTGAAGGTACTTACCTTTCTCTTCCAAACAAGCTTAAATTTAGTAAAATCGGTTAAGTCGTTTAGAAGTTACAGCGATTTTAATGTTTACACTTTTAATAGCTTCTCCCACTCTTATCAAGTGAAACTGTAAACATTAAAAACGCTGTAACTTCTAAACGACTTAACCGATTTTACTAAATTTAAGCTTCTTTGGAAGAGAAAGGTAAGTACCTTCAATTGTCGTATCGAATGGTACAAGGTAGTTTCTAATAAACTTGCTAGAGGGCGCAATTTGTATTAAAAATTATTGTTTTGGCAATAACTCTGAAACAAACAAAGATATCGAACTGCGGTCTTCACATATTTTCTTGCAAATTTCATCTACTTTTCAATTATAATGTCATAGTTATACCGTATGATTTGAATTTCCGGGATAAAATCGAAAAAACTGTTATTATTACAAATTGCGCCCTCTAGCAATTTTATTAAACACTATCGTGTACTATTGGATACGGCGATTGAAGATACTTACCTTTCCCTTCCAAACAAGCTTAAATTTAGTAAAATCGGATAAGTCGTTTACAAGTTACAGCGATTTTAATGTTTGCACATTCAATAGCTTCCCCCACTCTTATCAAGGCCGGTACGCCAATGAGCCTTAAACCAAAATGATGCAGAAATGTCTAAGCTTTTCGATGATGTAATCAGAGTTATACCTTAATATGGGAAATTTCGGAGAAATTTAGAATTAAAAAAAAAACAATTTAATTTTGCCCCCTTGCGGCGAAATGAGGAACTTTAAAGTAATTTCCAGAATTTTCTCATGACCGCTTTAATCATAATTTTTTTTTCTCCAAGTTTCTATGCCTAGTAGTTTCCGAGATATGGCCAGTCGCCACCCTTAATGAATCACCCTGTATAGCGACATCTGCAGGAATCCAATTTAAGACCTTTCAAAGAACTAGCCAGAATAATTATTTAATTTATTTCTGTGAATAGGTACCTATGGTTTTCTCATTTTTACTGTTGATATTTTATGTTAATTAACTACCAATACAGGTATATTCTGTTTGCAAAAGATCTGTTCTTCCATTTATACTTTTATTTTACTTAAATTGTTAATATTTACATAATCTATGAAGCTTTGTAAACAAGTACCTACTTATATGTATTTAAAGGATAATAAAGCAAATTTTGATTTAATTTACAAATATTAGACCTTATATTTACATAATTACATACATACTACTTAGTTAAAAACTCGATTAAAAATGTGAAAAAAATTTATTTAAATTTAAATCATGAAATAATGCGATGCAGTCAAAAATTTTATGCAAAATAGTAAAAGTTTAATGAAATTGTAATAATAATTATTGCTCAACTAAGCTAGAAATTAATAGAATAAATGTTGGACTACTAAGCTAACTTTAAATAGGTACATCGTATGTGACCCAAGTTGTAACCTAAGACGTTTTATTGTTTTACTTGAGACAAAAATTTCTCAACCAATGGCCTTCCCATCCAAACTCTGTTTAGTATTATTTAAACATTAAGTACCCACATTATTAATATAAAATTAACACAAATTAAATAAAACTTACTTAAAATTCCTTCCCGTTGTAGCTGGGTATAAAATGGAGAGCCTCATTTTCTTTTTAGGATCAATAATAAAAACTGCCCTAGCAGTTAGTGGGAGCCCAGTGGAATCTTTCTCATCTGGATCTATCATTTGTAATTCCAAAGCAATTTCTTTGTCTGCGTCAGCTATTATGGGATATGGAAACTCTTCAACATCACTGCCAGCATAAACTTTAATATCTCGTGTCCATTTTAAATGAGACTCTTTGGAATCGCAAGATAAGGCTATAACTTTACAGTTTCGTCGGGCAAACTCATCCTTTAGCTGAACTACACGAGCTAACTCAGTTGTGCATACAGGTGTAAAATCAGCAGGATGTGAAAATAAAATACCCCAGCTAAAAAAATCCAGAAAAAGCAAATTATTACCTGAAACAAGAAATATACCCAAAATAATTAGATTAATTTAGACTTACGAATCCTTAAACCAATCGTGCAGATGCATATCCCCTACAGTTGTTTTCACAAAAAAATTAGGAAACGTATCACCTAAAGTCACCATTTTTTGGACAAATTGTTTAAATGCAGAAGAAACAAAGATAATTTCTGGTTTTCTTTATCGGTAAATCGAAAAGTGTAAACAAAAGTAACAAAACACTAACCCCCGTGCAAAAGTTAGGTTTTGGTTTCATGCAAAGAAAATTTATAGGGTGTGTTCGGTTTTACTCTCCGGAAGTTCTGTTAGTTCCATCGAGGTCAGCCCACAGAATACTTGTTTACGCACGTCATACGTGAGACCGAGTCTCGTGGCCCGGCTCAGGCAAGAGGCAAAGGGTATTGCGGGGTGGTTGAAAAGATGAGAGACACGACCAGGGGCCAGGCCAGGGTTCGTTGATACAATTTATAAATCGGCCATAAATCGTTGTAATAATAAATGATATGCAATTTTTATTGGTTTTAATGTTGTCGAATCGACTCCGATTGACTTCTGCTGTCACGTGCCTCGATAGCGTATGCCAATGATCTGCATGCCGACTGGTTTTCTATAGTCGGAGAGACACTGGGACCGTTCAAGGATCGGTAAGAATTAGATCTCCGGTCTCCGGTCATCGTCATCACTCGCATCAGTCGCATCGGAATTGGCCTGACTTGGGTGCTCGGCTGCGGCTATGATGCTATGCTCGTTATGACCGAGAATTCTGGATGTCACTTGCGGGCTGATGCTCAGCAACAGGGTATCCCTTGTAATTGGGCTCTTGTTCCTTTCTAGCTACGTAGAAACCCTTATCTGTGGAGTGGCCGTAGCTTCTATTGTGGCGGGCGGGGGGGTATTCTCTCTCTATTGTGTACTACGAACTCCAATCCTTTTCTTCCTTCTTATTCCACCGACTCCCAGAAAAGAAAGAATATTTGCTGACTGAAACTACCTATCCAATTACTAAAAGAATTGCTGTAGTTTAATTAGTGGAATAGCCCATTATTCACTAAGTTAAGTTAAAAAAATTTAAGACAATGAAAAAAAGGACCTCAAATTTTGCCCTACAAGGCTGACCATTATAGGTCTACCCTCCCGGTTTTTAAATATTTTATCAATAGTATTACAAGGTGGCAGTAGTTGAGATTGTAATTTTTTAAAAAAGGAGCCAAGCGATCTTGTTTCTAATAATTGTGAATTATATTTAAATTAGGCCAATGAGAATGCCATGCCATTCCCGAATTCCCGATATGATTTCCGCCATATGGAAAACATTCTTAGATTAGATTCTTCCTGATTGGTCAGAAATGTTTTTTGTCCAGCGACAACAAACCCGAAGAAGCCCTATAAATTTTCTTTGCTAGTGACACCTTTTGACGACCTATTATTCCTTTGTGGTCTAACCTTACTTTGCGTAGTTCAAAAAGTTGACCTTCGTTGATCCGGAAGTAAACATTTTACAGCGACAAATTGCGTTTTTCGTCGAAGTTATCAAAGCAGTATGCTCCGTCTGGAAAACTGAATTAAGAAAAGTGTTCTATTGCCGCGATTATTCAAAATTAAGTGCTATAAAATGTCCAATCATATATTAAAAGTTTTGAAACAAGCATATATTACGTTTACCACTAAAAAAAGTAAGCCTGAATCTTTTGCAGCTAATTTACAGGCTTTAATTACCTTACTGGATAAGACTACTGCTGAGCATGTTAATTTTCCACATCATTTCTTAAATCCTACACTATGGGAAAATCCCGGGAAGGCTCCAGTAAGCTGTATTGAAATCTATGAAGATGGTCATCTCTCGATGGGTATCTTTATTCTAAAGCCTAATGGAAAGTTACCACTCCATAACCATCCTCATATGCATGGACTGATCAAGGTTATTGCTGGCCAAGTCAAAATAGTAAGTTATTCTTTAAATACAGACAAAACAAAAGAGGTTGACCAAAAAAGTTTTCAAGATAATCCTGCCTCAATGCCAGTTAAGCACAAGTCTCGTTTTGGAATTGTCACTGCTGAACTAAATGGTGTTACAATTGCAGATGCAAATAGCCCTGCATGTGCATTAGAACCTGACTTTAGAAATTTACATGAAATACAGAGTTTGGAGGGTCCTGCTGCATTTTTAGATATATTAGCACCACCCTATGATTATCCAGTTCCTGAATATGGTGCACGTCAATGTTCCTATTACACCCGATTAAGTCAAATTTCTTCCAGTGTTTTCCGCTTACAGGAAATTAGATCACCAACTTGGTATTGGACTGATTCTTATCCCTATACTGGTCCTGACTTATACGAGGCTGATCTTTCCTCGTAATATTAATAAGTATGTTTTACATTTTAATCGTTTAAGTAGTACAAAAAAAATTTATCAGATTGTTGCTTAAAGCATATTTTGGTTCTGAATTTTAATTTTCTATTTGGTTTTTGTATTAAAGTAGAGTTAAGAGAAATATTACTTACATGTAAATAGATTTAAGATGTTAAGTACAGCTGCTAATATTGTATATTGGGAATTATTATTATTTTTTTAAATTGACTAACTTATATAAGTTGTATTGCGAGCCTGCTTATATTTATATATATTATTTATGCATTCTTGTCATAGCCAGTAAAGATAACAGTATTCCATTACAAACCAAACCATGTTTAATTTTGGTTATTGTAAGTAGTGTGATCTTGCTTTTCACGTCAGGCTCCACTGCATTTAAAGACTTTTAAAGGTTTGGCAGACTGTTAAATTAGTTATTTGTCCATAAATGCCAACATTGCCATATAATATAAAGCAGTAAAATGATAGGCCAAATCTTTAGAATACCTATTTCATGTTGTCCTGTTGTTCTAGTTTATATCTGCTGACTTAAGAATAGATTTATTATTAAATAATAAATTATTGTAAGTTATTGTAGATTTGTTATACTGAATGTATTTGCTCAATAAATGTTACCTCTCAGTTATTGTTTTTTATTTAATCCAGTTTACTAATAATTATTGAAATGTCAGTCAATATTTGGACCTAAATGACATCATATAGTTTCAAGTTTAATGTTTACAAAAGCTCCTAAATAATACCTAACAAGCACGTCTAGAGGCTTCTTAAAAAAATAAAATATTAACTTTTGAACGATGTATATTACTTAAGATGTAAAATAATTCCAATTTTTACTCTCCGCTGATACCGAATTTCTCCGCAACCGCGTAAACGATTTACTTCAATTTAAAAATATTGAAAGAACTATCCTTAAACTTAGTTTCTCATGTAGCAGATTTTCCGATTACCATTTCGATTTCAAATTATACGATAATTTGTTACTATAAAAAGCCCAAGTTTAAAAAGCATTTCCTCCCAAAGGAACGCCTAAATTAAAAATCTGTTACAAGACAAACCACGTTAGAACCTTTAGCTACCCAGTGATACCAAATTTATACTGGTTTAATTAAACTTTACTACTGATATTTAATGACAACCGAGAGCCTGCAATTATTTTTAAAATATTTTTCTTTGCAATTGTTAATAACACAAAAGGAGTCACTTTCTTTTTTGTAAAAAAACAAATACCTGTTGAAATGAATTCGATAGATTTAGAGGGTTTTGAGTAAATGGTATAAATGCATGTAGGGTAAAGTCGGGTAAATTGTACCACTTTCGATATTTTGGTTTCTTAAGCAGAACTTACTTGCTTATTCCTCACGGAACTCTGACATTAGACTTCTTTTGCCCTTTAGGAACAAAATGTACCTTATCGAAAATAGACAGGTAGGTACTTAGATTTAAATGTAATAATAATTGTAAAAAGAAAACCTTGCAAGTGGTACAATTTGCAAGAATAGTTCGTTAAATTGAACCACTCGGTTTGATAAATTGTACCTGGTATTATATATTGTACCACCCAGAAATCTGGAACTTTTCGAGACAAATAAAAACTGCGATATAATTTTTTTTTATATAAAAACAAAAATGTAAACTACGGGATTTTAATAAAAAATAAACATTTAAGTGCACAAACATAAATTTGCTGTTTTACGGTGCCTGCACAGGATTCATGCACCCAATTTTGGCATGTAGTGCACTTGATCATATCCTCTATAATACGTTACATTCATTGCAAAGGTGACAGTACCACTCAGAAGAGTTTGTTTCAATGATGGCATCGGTCACTTCAACGGACGGGGGAGCAATTTGAGTTTTTACGTGACTTTTTTTACATTTTAATCGTTTCGTTTCTCCTAAAGATATTTTTCGTTTCACCGCCGCTTTTGCCTTTGTTATTTACTATTTGTTTTCTTTCTTCTAGCTCCACTTTGTATGGAGTGGTTGTAAGCACGGCTGCCTGTTGGGCACTTTTAGAACGTTTATTTTGGCTAGGTCCTGTGAGAACAAGAATTTCTTCAAATGATGTATTTAACGGTGGTGTTTGTGGTTTTCTTTCTGCGCCAGGAATGGTTACGACCACTGGTACCTGCTGAGCATTTTTATGACATGGTAGGCTATTTAGTGGCTGATTAAGTCCTAAAATTGCTTTACGTGAGGTGAGGCAAAGTGCGTTCAATCCATATCTTCCTGTTTTATATTTTTGTATAGCTGTTTTCATGTCTGCTTCATGCCACAGGCCGTATTTTATTCCTTTTCGTGGCATAACTGCAAAAAAATAAAAATAGTTTGATAAATTGTACCGGTACAAATTAACAAACCTATTGATGGTACAAATTAGCAGACTGACGATTTTAAATGATTTTTCGTAGTATTTTCGTTAAAAGTGAGGTTACATTTAAATTTACCTTTCGTCATTTTAGCTAATTAAAGCATATTTAAGAAAAATATATCCCCAATATCTAATAAGTGGTTAGTTGACCAGAAAAGCTTAAGTTACTGCGGGTAAAACTTACTGCGTATATAGCACGAACGTCATTATGACGTTTATGGTATGGTATATAGATTTTATCACAAAACAATAACCTTGAACAAACGCGAGCACCTGCCTTGATAACTTTCATACCACTAAAGTTTTGGCGCTAAAGACCGCGAATATAGTGCGTTTCACATGATTAGGTTTGTAAATAATTAGGTGGTACAATTTAACCAATGGTACAATAATATATCCAACTTTACCCTATGTCACAAGTAAAAGCGATGGTAGACTCACGAGGTCATAATAATCGAAGATGATTATATCCGAATGTGTTTAATTATGTTATTCTACGCAAGTCAAATACTATTTTAACTATTTTCAAAATTCAATGTTGCTTATTAAACACACAGAACGAAACTTTAACATTTAAATTTAAAAAAAAATACATTAATTTAATGAGAACAAGGTAAAATAAAACAACATAATAAAAAATATAAACTTCAACTTTTATTCAATCGATTTAAACAGCGAAAATAATTTGTTTAAAGTTAACAATCAGCCTCCCATAATAAATTACAAAAGACTACAATTACAACTTTTAACACAACAAACATATTCAAGAGTGGTGTATGCATATAAGTAGTGGTAATTATGTTAGGAGTGCTTGGTCCCTTAAAACGCATTGTTTAGTAAAAATATTTAATGTAATTAAAAATAAGCTGTCAAATTCAATGTAGTAGGTATGTTATTTATTAGTTATCTTAGCCTGAACAGTTTATCTAAAGTGGACAATAATTAGGTATTATTTTAAAATTCCTTGAAATATCAATTTCGAAATGATTAAGGTAGATAATGTGTCATTTTAATCTACTATTTTAGCAGGGTTCCTGCAATTTTTCTATATGTATCCTATTTATAAGTACTTATTGGGATGTTATATATTCAATAGGGTTTCACTATAGATAATTTGAAAAACTTATATAATATAATCCGGTACTTAAATGACAATGACGTTTAGAAAGTTATTTCAATTTTCAAAAAAACCATACGGTTATACAGGGTGTCGCAAATTCGACGTTCGCCATTAAGATCTGGTTAAGGGTGATACAGTGAATGTTAAATTGGGACAAAGTTGCGCAATTTGAACATTACTAACAAGCCATCGAAAAATTAATTTTACATTTTTTATGTCGCTACTAGATATTGATTTTGGCGTTTTGTCTTTTAGGTACCATCATCAGGTGGGTATGTATTTTCAAATACGGACATGTATGTTTAATGCAGTTTTGCAACCCTTGTCTTTAATAAGATGTTAAGAAATTTGATACTAATTTAATTAAATATTAACGTTTCGACTTCAATAATTACATCTTCAAACTTTATCTACGTTAATCAGGGACGACACATCTAACATTAAATGACAGCAAAGTTACACAATTCCGAGTCGACTAACAAGACTATAAAAAAATTCCTAGTTATTTCGATGATATTCGTAAAATACCAATAATTAACGTTTTTTTTTGTGGCGTTATTTACAAAGAATAAACAAAGTTTACAAAAATGCAAGGAAAGATATAAGGGCTTACTTAAACAACAAACCTGATGATACCACCCAGAAGTCGAAACGTCGGACTTAAAATCTCCGAACGCCAAAGTGACAATGAAAATGTACAACTTTTTATGCGTCATCTTTCATAACGCCAAAAAAACCCAAAGGCAAGTTAGTCGACTTTTTCTTAAATGTATCTCCGACCGTTTAAGCAGATAAAAATTGAAGATGTTATTATTGAGGCCGAAACGTCGATATTTGCTGAAAGTAGTATTGCACTATTATTGTATTAGACACATGGTCTACGAAACTGCAATAAAAATATAGGTCTTTGTTAAAAATTACATACCTGATGATGGTACCCGAAAATCGAAATGTCAAAATCAATATCTGATAACGTGTTATAGACGAAAATGTAAAATTATTTCTGTAAATAAATCTAGGAAGAAATAAAAACGGAAACGAGTGTTTTCGGTTTTTCCGATTATCTCCAGATGAACTAGGCATATTCCAATTTTTTCCACGGCTTGTTAGTCATGTCATGTAACTTTGACCCAATTTTACTGTTTACGAAATCTCAATGGCAAGCGTTCAATTTCTTACACCCTGTATAATCAGACTTCAAAAAAATTTTTTTTTTCAATTTTGATTTTATAGGAAGTTATATTTTTTGCAATATTTTCCATAAAAAGCTTTTTGATAAAAATCGGGTTTTGTAAAATTGAATGTTAAATACTATTACGACTTTCAAACATTTTTTAACGTCTAGACATCTCAAACATACCCTCCAATAATTATAAAACAAAAAATTTATTTACGCGATCAATGCTTTACGGACCATATTTGTGAGCAGTTTTTTGTGATAATAATATACAGGGTCCGCAAAAAAGTCAGCATTAAATGGGATTTGTTTTAATATCAGTTGAAGTAAAAAACTTGACTTTGGCATATTATTATTTTGCTCGTTCGGAATAAAAAATTTAGCATGTAAACGTTGTTACCTAACTTGTATCACCTGTCAAAATTTACATTAAGAAAAAAAATCAAATTATTAGCAGAAATTTGTTTTAGTTTGGCCATCTAACGTTCAGTTGTTAGAAGTACCTAATTTATTTTAAAATAATAAATTTTTTGCGCAAACAATTTTTTTTAAATGCCGAATTTTGACAGGTATCGCAAGACGTAACTTTACGTATAATATTATCATTCTTAAAGAAACAAAAACATCTGATGCAACCTTTTTTAAGGACCGTGAGTTTTGTCAATTCAATCAAGCATTTTTATGAATTTCACAACTAAAAACTTAATTATGTATAAAAAATGTACATTAAGGTCTTTTTGACGATGACAAGTAAATGTTGTTCGTAGTTTTAACATAATTAGATTGTTTGTATATGTGTTAAAAGTCAAAATAATTTATCCATAACCAACAAAAAGGTTAAAAATTTGATATACAGGGTCCCAGCGGGAACCGCTTCGATCTAAATGCCGGGTGTCCCAGATACAGGGCTCTCGTAAACCGTAGAAGACACAAAGATGGTTAAATTAAAAAAAGGTTGCGCCCTACTAAATTCTCCAACGTGTTTTTAAATTTTAAAAGAATCCGATATTTGGGCAAAACCGAATTTTCGCGATTTTGTTTTATTTTTTTCTGACTCTATTTGAAGAGATATGTCAAAATAAAGGTTACATTCTCATTACCATTTTTTCTCCTTTACAAGTTAGTGTAATTCGATTTTCAGTCCGACGTTTCGTTTTCTCACAACCAACATCAACTTTATTTTTTTTAAATAAAGGAAATTTTTATTTTGTTATGTTTACATACTCCTCCTTATTCCAAATTCAACGACATATCACACCTAGTATTAATAACACGTTTCGCACTTAAAAACTCATCATCAATAAGAAGTGCAGTAGACTTCATTTTTAAGCCCCCAGAAAAAAATCCAAGGGCGCAAGGTCAGGAGAACGCGTAGGCCACCGTATGGGGACAATTAATCTATTGCTAAAGCGTTCCGTTAAATATTCCATATTATAGTGATAATTATGGGGAGGGGCTTCCATAATTTTTATAAAAAAGAATTACAAAACACAAAACGTTCACTTCAAAGAAATTTGATAAAAGTTAATTTGCACTCACCCTAAACGATTACATTGACCTAATCTGTCATTTAGCAAGTATTTATAATTTTTTTAAAAGTGCCTGACAGCCTACTATTACAGTTGAGAGAGCTAAAAATTAACTTAGGTTTGATGATGAGCTTTTCATTGCGAAACGTGCTATTAATACTAGGTGTGATACGTCGTTGAATTTAGAATGAAAACGGGAACTTAAAGATAATAAAATAAAAGTTTCAGACTATTTAAAAAAACAAAGTTGATGGTGGTTGTGAGAAAACGAAACGTCGGATTGAAAATCCAATTACACTATCTTGTAAAGGAGAAAAAATGGCAATGAGAATGTAACCTTTATTTTGACATATTATCTCTTTAAATAGAGCAAGAAAAATATAAAAACGAAATCGAGAAAATTCGGTTTTGCCCAAATATCTTCGGAACGACCAGGATTTTTTTAAATTTACAAACACAAGGATGCAGGATTTAGTAGGGCGCACCTTTTTTCTAATTTAACCATCTATCTGTATCTCCTATGGTTTGCGAGATCTCTGTAGAGTGCATTTTTATCCGGGACACCCGGTATATGGAAAACTATACACAGGAAAATTTTGAAAATTTAACAGAATGATAATGTTGATGAGGCCAACGTCGCTAAAATATATTCAATATGGTGGCACGTCCGGTTATACCGGAAGTATAGGCAAATTTGATAGTTCATGTCCTATACCTACCTACTATACTAGTTACTCCTAGTTGTCTATGACGGCATTGAAAAACAGTCGAATGCTAAAGAAATGTATGAAGCTGTCACTTTCATAATAGTCAACTAGGAGAAACTGAACTTCAAGTCTGCATCAAAATCACCATATAAAAATATTAAATTGGCAATATATCGAAGACTAAAAATTTTTGGAACACAAACTTACCCTTATTTCTAATGCTAAATAAATAATTATAAAATTTAATACTTTCTATTTGAAAATGTCGTTTTCTGGCAGTTGTTTCAATTTTATGTTTAATCTTCTAATTTTCAAAATATTATAAAAAATCTATTAAAGTAGGTCCTTTTTAACAAAAAATTCAAACCAAATTAAATAATAAATGGTAATAACACCGGGTGTTTCTCAAAAGACGTTCACCCCTATAACTTTTTTATATTAATAGATTATGAGATTATGCATAAGATATGAGTCTGTATTTATTGGCATAATTTTCAATTTGTTAGCACTTCCGGTTTGACCGGAATCGACCTTGAGTTTGATATTTTAAATGGGACATCTTGTATATTTTTACTTATTTGAGTTCAGGATAACATTATGAGTGAAATGACACCTCACTTGTCATTCTTGACGTGTTATAACATTTTTATGTTCATTTTTATTTTCAATAATTTTAAAATAGCATAGGAGTGTATGGTATCAAATTGTTGGAAAAAAATGCTCGTTTCAAATATCCTAGTGAACTACCATCGTTCCATTTGGAAAAATGGAGTAAACGTGAAGAAAACAAAATTTCACCTTTTAAACGCTTGTGAAACTTAGAAAGTCAATTATGATGACATAATTTTAATTTTCATATACTACTTGACTATAAATTAACAGATTTAATTAATTTGTAGCACTCTAGATAGAAAATAAAAAATAAACATAAAAATGTTATAACACGTCAAAAAATGACAAGTGAGGTGTAATTTTACTCATAATGTTATGCTGAACCCAAATAAGTAAAAATATACAAGATGTCCCATTTAAAATATCAGAGTCAAGGTCAATTCCGGTCATACCGGAAGTGCTAACAAATTAAAAATTATGCCAATGAATGCAGACTCATCTTTTATGCATTATCTCAAAATTTCATTTTAATATCTATAAATACAGAAAAGTTATAGGGGTGAACGTCTTTTGAGAAACACCCGGTATATAGGGTGTTCCATTTAAAATAAGCAAGTTGACACCTACTTCCGGTATAACCGGAAGTGCCACCATATTGATAATATTTTAGCCGGGTTGCTCCCATCAACATTAGCATACCGTCAAATTTTCAAAATTTTCCCCATTAAAATCCAATGCAGACCTAAATAAAAAATGGGTAAAATAATAATTTACAATTCCTGCACTCACTTTTTTTTTTAAATCCGCATCTTCATTTTTGTGTTTTTGTCGTGTAAGAACTTTATTAAATAGCCAGTTACAAAATGTGTTTTAAGAGACTCTTATATTATATACATTAAATTTTTTCAAATTAATCATCATTCTGTCTATTATGCCTTACATAAGTAGAAATATTTGATTCTGTATAATCTAAAATTTTTCGCTGACACTGTCTGATATAGTTCTGTTGCTTGTGATATATTTTTAAACATCCCTTTATCGCAATAAACGCTAACCCTCCTAATACTGTCCTGTGAAAATTCGATTTTACCGAGTCAAAAAAGAATTTTCCGAAAAAAGTGGATATTGTGGGCATAAGAAGTGCCCCACAAAGAACCCTCGTTGCGGAAACTGGACTAGTAAGAGGGGGAAGGTCGTTTTCCGTTGTTGATTCCGGTCGTGTACTGGTAGCTATGTCAATCCTGAAAGAAAATGGTTAATTTAAATATCGACAATAAAAATAGGCATGCTCAACAAACATTTAAAGCCTTGGCGACATCTAATTTGGAGAAAATAGCCTATTTAAGTAAAAAATAGTCTATTTTTACTTCCAAATCGACAAAACGGCCAAAAAGACTAACTGTTTGTTGAAAAGAAAGCGATTCGAACTTATTAATACGTCGTCAAAGTAGGAAAATATAAGAGGCCCAAGAGATGTACCAAAATAGTAGATATTTATTTATAGGGCAGTCCAGATGAAATAACTTCCGAATTTGTAAAGAATATTTATAACACCATTCAAAACCCACTTTTAAACCTTCACTGGAAATCGGTAAGGTACCGTCGTTGTTAAAGGTTTCTACAGTTATTCCAATGCAGAAAGTCAAGGGTTAAATTAGGGCTGATGATCTGAGACCAATCAATATGCTGGTAACAGTAGAAAAAATCTTGGAAAGAGTTGTATATAAACAGTTAGTAGATTTCACTACGGAAAATAACATCTTGGTTGCTACCCAGTCAGGATTTCGAAAAAATCACAGTTGTGAAAATGCAGTTCAGAATATAATACAGTGTCACCAGTAAAGTCCGCATCATATGGGATTTTTTTTTATTAATAGCTTTATTCGAAATTTGACTTTGGCATCAAGCTCTGCTTCGATCGAGATGAAAATTAAGCAAAAAAATATTAGTCACGTGATTCGCATTATCTGTCAAATTTTAATTTTTTCAAAAAAATAATTTAAAAGTGGGGTTATTTTTGAAAATATCAAAAAAAGTTATTAGAAAAAGTTTTTTTAAATACAGTTTCTAGCCCACATGCAAAATTTCAGCCGCATAAGTTAATTTTCATTTTTTACCTATATTTTGTAAATTGCACCACTTTTGCAAAATAAGACTCAACGCAACTTACATAAAACTTCTTAGTTTTGACAATGCTTTATTTCAGATACATTTTCTTTAAAGAAGCGCCACATTAAATGTGTGTTTTTCTACAAAATCAAAATTGGGCTATTAAAATTTGGTCGTATGTGATGCAAAGTTTATTTGTTTTGGACCCTGTATAAGGTAACTTCATAAAATAAGTATTTTTGAAAACGTAGTTTATGGTTGAAAGTAATACACGTTAACGTTATTATGACATAGCTTAATAATAAATTATAATATAGGGGGTTTAAATTAAATCGTTGAAAATAGATAAATTTTACATTGTTAAACTAAAATTTATTTTCCACTTAAAAAACACGTTACTGAAGACACTGTGTTCTTTTTTGTCTTAATATTAAGGTGTATTACTTTCAGACACAAACTACCTTTTCAAAAATACTTATTTAATGAAGTTACCTTATACAGGGTCAAAAACAAATGAACTTTGCATCACATGCGACCAAATTTTAATAGCCCAATTTAGATTTTGTAGAAAAACACACATTTAATATGGCGCTACTTTATAGAAAATGTATCTGAAATAAAGCATTGTCAAAACTAACAAGTTTTATGTAAGTTGCGCTGAGTCTTATTTTGCAAAAGTGGTACAATTTACAAAATATAGGTAAAAAATGAAAATTATCTTATGCGGCTGAAATTTTGCATGTGGACTAGAAACTGCATTTAGAAAAACTTTTTCCAATACCTTTTTTCGATATTTTCAGAAAAAAACCCACTTTTGAATTATTTTTTTGAAAAAATTAAAATTTTACATATAATGCGAATCACGTGACTACTATTATTTTGCTTAATTTTCATCTCGATCGAAGCAGAGCTTGATGCCAAAGTCAAATTTTGAATAAAGCTATTAATAAAAAAAAATCCCATATGATGCGGACTTTACTGGTGACACTGTATATGATTGGAAATATCTTTTGGATGGTAACTATGCTATTGGAGCAGTTTTCCTTGATTTACAGCGTGCATGCGTTTGAAACAATAGATAGGCAAATTCTAATAAAAAAATTAAGATAGTATGATGTAATTAATAAAGCATTGGATTGGCTAATAAACTATCTATATTATAGAAAATAGAAAGCAGGTGACCAAAATGAACAATAGTATATCACGGAAGGTATTGAACAATAACGGTGTACCTCAAGGAAGTACCCTTGGCCCGTTACTATTTTTACTTTATATTAATGATATAACTTCAGTAGTGCACATCTGTTCTATACATTTGTTTGCAGATGATACGTTGATATACTTATTTTCAAAGGATCTAGATCATCTCATTCGTACCATTAATTTGGAATTGGGACAACTTCATAAATGGTTCAGTATAAATTCACTTAAACTAAACATAAAAAAAACCAAGTTCATGTTGATTGGTAATGGTAAGTATCAAAGCGAACTTACGCAGAGGAAGCTAAGTGTAGAAATAGGCGGCAATTCTATTGAAGTGGTGGGAAAAATCAAATATCTTGGATTTTTTATTGACAACTATCTTAATTTTAAAGAGCATATTTTACACATTATAAACAATGTAACAAGGAATGTTAACTTTGTTTCTAGGGTCGCTGCATCTTTATCCCAGTGGACAAAAATTACTGTTTTTAATACTTTGGTTTTGCCGCATTTGTTTTTAGTTCATCTGTATTGTATTTGGCTAACAAAAATGAGATTAATAGGTTACAAAGACTGCAAAATAGGGCGATGCGGATAATTTTGAGGGAAAGAAGAGACACACCTGTGAGATATATGTTAAATAGACTAAATTGGCTTTCTATTGAAAATTTTCTTAAATTTTGGACACTGGTTCTTATATTTAAAACAAAAAAAGGGTTGGATACTTAACAGAACGGTTACTGACTAACGAATCAGTTCATTCATACCCGACAATACATAAAACAAAACGAACTTTTACATTACAACAAAGAATAAAAGTAGCTCGGAAAATTCAGTTTATCATAAAGGCTTAATTAGTTTTAATTCCCTGCATATGTTAACACATTGACGGTTTTATTTTTATTGTAGTGTATTTTTTGACAGTGTTTGTTGTATGTATGTAGTTTTTTTTTATTTTAAATCTTGATTACTTTTGTAAATTTTTACTGAAATTGTTGTGTATTAGCCAGGTGCTAAATAAAGGAATAAATAAAAAAAAATCTTGTAAATGGACTTGATAGTTAGGTCTAAGAAAAGTCAGTAATAAACGCTCAAGAAGGTTACCGTAAAACAGGGCTACTTCGGACAGTGTGGGTAACTTCGGACATCGCGACATCAGGGTTAAAATAATTAAGTGGTGGGGAAACAGAGAATGCAAGCGCACTGTTTCTTTTCAGAAACGTGTCTTAACAGTTGCCTTTGTACGTTCCGACAGTTAGCAGCGTTTAGAGGTAAGTGTCTTGTCTCCACGTGTTATTTTATTCTGAAGTCATTTTTGGAACTTTTTCAAAAGTGGTAAAAGTAACTGGCGCACAGCCGAAACTAGTTATGATAGGGGATAACTTTATTTTACTTTTTAGTAGCCCTATATGTTGTTAACATTTTGGAAAAATTTGAAATTGCTATGTTTTTTTTTAGAGAGGTGTAAGCAAAAAAATCCAAATTTGAGGGGCAACTTTGGACATGGTTCGCATATACAGCAGAAGGCAGTTGGGGAGTCGCCTGTAGGAGCGGTTCGGCGAAAAGCAATGTCACTTCGAGGCGCATCGGAATTTTATGGGATTCCCAAATTCACTATAAGTGATAGAATTGTTTTTATTGTTTATATGTTTGTTATTATTTTTGTAAGAAAATGTTTTGTATTTTTATAAAATAAATATCATATTATGTGATATGGTAAATATGAAAGCCTTTTTTTAAAATATTTCTAGCTTTTATGCTAACTTTTTTTAGTACCTTCCCACCTAATATATTTTTAAAAGTTAAATTAGTGTCCGAAGTAATTATTAAGTCATGTTTACTTCAATATTTTTCGGTTTAAAGAAGGTGTCCGAATTTGCTCCAAATTGTAGGGTAAATTCGGACACTTTTCAACCAAAAAAATATATATGTTAGAACAAAAAAAAAACACTTTTCCTTTTAGGAAGTACTCTAGCAAGGATGTATCCCACATAAAAAACATGAATTGCATCGCGAAAGTTTTTACCCTTAAAAAATGCAAAATACTGTAAAATCTGGCCGAAGTAGCCCCGTTTTACGGTACCTATTTTTTACCTTATGTAGCGCCTTAAAGCCCAAAAATATTTTAGGCCCTAAATGAAGAATAAATTAAGTACTTCGTTTTGTCTTTATTAATATATCTTCATGGTTAGGTTAAAATGTGAAAGTTTTCTGAGGTTACTTATACTCTATATTACTCTTACATTTTGTACTTAAAGCCCAGAAGGCTTTAAAGTATAAAATAGGTTATAGTAATGACAATGAAATAATTTCTTCTTCAATATCCGTGTCTGCCCAAAACAATTTATGTATCTTCGTATCTCTTTTGGTTTTTGACGCACATGAATTTGTAGCATCATGTATATCTCATATTCGCTAAATACAATTTCAGAATTTTGCCCATTCCGGCAGATGTGATTTGCTAATTCCCTATCTTAGTACTCGATAACAGATTATAATTATTATATTACTAAAAATAACATCACCAAACAGATTGTGGCTCCTGATTAACAAATGAATATAATTTTCCTTATCATACACATTAACATTAAATATTATGGTATACGTGACACCTGATGGCCTTGAAAAATAAAGGGAGTGGTAGGATGAAACTTGTCCCCTTTTTCCAAACTAAACCTTACGAGCGAGCAAAATGTTTTTTAAGGCTCTTGTAAAGGAGTAACTTGTCTCTTCAGTCAACATTAGTTACTAACTTGGGACTTTCATGTTTTGCATCAGTATTTATGGATGTGTACAAGTTATTTTTACTTTTTAATGAGTTTTTAGCACGAAATAGTAAAATGATTACCTATTATTACTTTTAATTAGGCAATTATTTGTTACTTATTTTTTGGATATGCTGTTGTTTTGTTATAACGTTCATTACTATTTTCACAAGAACCTAGCATTTCTAATGTCAAAATTGCATATTTACCATCACATTGCCTTTACTGCAAATTTTTAATAACTCATTAATGACTTGTACCTTTCCCGATCAATGGAAACAGTTATCTATCCCTATCTTTAAATTAGCTTCCTTGGAAGCTGTTATTAACAATTATAGAGGAGTTTGTATGCCGTCAGCAATCTCTAAACTATTTGATAGTCTTGTATCGGAACAACTAACTTGGTGCTGTAAGGGCATGGCGTCGGAAGACCAATTTGGGTTCTGTATGGGTAGGTAGACTGTGGAGAATCTGGCCTGCTTCATGGAGGTATATCTACATCGGGCGTCCCTCAACTCAAGGCTCCCATTGTGCCCCTCTTCTATTTATTTTATTCATTAATGACATTACTGAATGTTTACTTTACTCTATGGATTTGATATTTGCAGACGATCTAAAGTTTTATAGGGTGATAAGGGGTGAGAGGGATGCAGTGAAACTCCAAAATTACCTTGACGCCTTGTGGCAATGGACTCTTTCGAGCAATCAGATTTTATAAAAAGTTTTGGCGATCTCAGTAATTATTCACAAAAAATTAATACTTCTGAATTTGGGAAGTAAAAATTGTGGTTGTGAGTAAGGGTTAATTGGGTTGTCTTAGTTGTGCAGGGTGTCCCGAAAATACTTGTAAAATTAGAAATACGACTTGAAAAAAGTAAGAATTCCCATGTTATAGCATGATTTGCACAAAATTTGTTACTTAGGGCCATTTCTAGACCTGATCACAGTTTTGATGTATACGGCTAATGGCAGAGAGCGCCACTAAGCAGCACACGCCTACATCTAAAGCTTCATATTCTTGTGCCGCGACATATTAAATTTCTAGGTAAAAACTCTCATTCCTTGGCATCTTTTGTCCAAAAAAGGTTAACGGTGTCCCTTCGAGCAGCCGTTTTTAAGATAAGATAAGATGATACCTAAAATGTAAACATCCACTAGGTACCACCTGCACGAGTCCATGAAAGAAACCACTGGGAAATGTCAGTAAATATTTACGCTAGAATAATAGACTGTTCAACTCTCCCCTTATTGATTTTATGTTTTTTATGTTAAATCAAATCAAACGGCACGACTAGTGCCTACCTTTTTAACATTCGCAAACTAGGTGAGATAGTAAATTTGCGTCAATAATTAATGTCGTATAATTTTACCAGTCAAAAAAAGTTTTATTGTCTTTTTGACAGTGACATTTTTAATCAACATTATTTCAAAAATGTCACGGTATTGTGAAAAAGAACAAGCATTAATTTTAAAATTATTTGATTATTTTCAAAGAATGATGCCGTGTAACGCAGTTTACGAGGTAAGTAGATTAATAAAGCAGGAACTGTGAAAACATAAATAATAAACATGAAAAATTAATGGCAATGTTTTTATAAATACCTATCTGTTTTAGAGAATTTCTGATGCTTTGGGAGGTTTGAGTTCAACAATCCAACGAATTAAGGCAAAAAGGATAGAGAAGGATGTAGATTTAAAAAATCGCAATAATGTAGCTATTTTATCATCCCGTGGTCGACAACATCACGAAATTCATGAACATACCATAAGAGAGCGTATTTATGGGATGTATAGAGCAGGTGAACACGTTACCATTCGCTCAATACAACTAAACCTGAAATTAATTGATGGTATTAAAATATCCACTGGTTCATTAGCGGACGGTTTAAAAAATAAAAATTTAAATTTACTGTATCAAACAGGCGTTTTTTAATAGAGTCATATAGCCCAAAACGAGTACAATTTTTAAGAGAATTTAAGAATAACGGCAACTCTCAATTTCCCTTAAAACCTGTTTTTCTGGATGAAATCTGGATATACAATAAAGTAAAGGGGCTTTTAGGCGAAGTTATCAAGAAGATACTCTTTATACAATTAAAAAAAATCGGTCTGGTGATTGTTGAGAAATGGTTTAAGGAAAATTGTTACCAAACTTGGAAGAGCAGTCGCTTATTATTATGAATAATGCCACCTATCATTCTGGGCTAATTGAAAAAATTCCAAATACAAGTTGGTCAAAAAGATTAGTTACTGCATAGTTAGAACAAAGACAAATTCCAGTTTCACCATTTGCAAAAAAGGATCAGATCTGGATAATAGTGAAGCAGCATATCCTACTCAAACGTTTCAAGTAATCTGGAAAGCGCTATTTATTTAATTTTAATTATTTTATTTTAATAGGTTAATAGGACATCGAGTTTTAAGACTTTCTCCATATTATTATCACTTTAATCCTATTGAAATGGTATGGTCGGAATGTAAGAGCTATTATGATGTAAAAATAAGTTCTATGCATCCTGTAACAAATGACGTAGTTTTGGGTCTGTGGAATGAAGCCATAGAAAACGTAACAGTGGAAAAGTGAAAAAATTATGTAACACACACTATCTATAAATGATGTGTGGGAACGGGAAAGATTTATCGATGCTTCAGATGCTCTTCCCCTTATTATTAACTTGGACGAATCTGATGCTGGTGATCCTTGCGGAGATGATTTATTTTAATTATTAAAAAACTGTATTTTGTAATTTTTTATATTATTTTCTTCTTTATGATTTTATAAATAAGATGAAAATATTTGAAACAAAATTTATAGACTGATGCACTAGTAGACAAAAAAACATGATTCAATTTAAAATTTTATAAGAGTTTTATTTATTTTTCAGTAAATTTAAATTAATTAATAATTTCATACTGATTTTTAAAAACAAAATGTTTCATCCCATAATACCTTTTCCCCTTAATAAACTACTTATTTCTAACTTCTTTAACAGTAGAAAAATAATAACTAAAAATGTGAAAAAAACGCGCTTGTATTTTACTTGTTCACATGCATCCGTCTTTATGTAGATCAAGCCTAAGAAAAATCATAACCTTTACCACCGGTAAGTCAAACTGACTGAATTAAATTACGACGTACCACAAATATGGAGAATATGACGTAACGGTCAGCGGTCATTTTAATAGACTTTACTTAAACCCTTATTTTCTTCAAATCGCTTGAGAATCTTTAAAAAGTGATAAATCTAGATGATGCTCGTCTTTTTTAGTGCCAGCAACCACAAATACTCATAATACACATCTTGCTCAAAAATTTTTTGGGGTTATGGTTAAATACGACATAGACATCTCATTCTCATTATGATTTATTTATTACTAGCGTGTATCCGGCATGCGTTGCAACCCGCTGGTATAAATACAAACCCGAACAAACCCGATATATTAGTACCCGGCATGCCACTTTCTGAAATTGCACCCGTGCGAAGCCGGGGCGGGTCGCTAATTATACATAAAAACCTTCCTCTTGAATCACTCTATCTATTAGAAAAAACCGCTTCAAAATCCGTTGCGTAGTTTTAAAGATTTAAGCATATATAGCTGGTAGGGACGGACAGACAGCGACAGCGACTTTGTTTTATACTATGTTAAGATTAAAACTGGCCCGGTGCCGTGACTGTAGTCACAATACCCAAATGTTACATTTGGGCTAAATGCGGTCCTTTGCTCTGGAGAAATTAGAAAGTTCCTAAATCAGCTCATCGAAGACATATTATGTCATGTCAACTGTCGAAAAACGATAGGGTTCCCTGGGACTAGTCGTGTCAACACAGTAAAGATAATAATAGGTATTCCTTTCTGCCGTAAAACCAGTGGTTTGTGTCTACATCAATAAGTATTGTTACAAACTATGAATAGCATAAAAACCAATGGGGAAAAAGGATTCAGTTACATTTTTGGTACCTATTTTTTCGGAACCCACCTTCTGGATTTTGTTGCGACCACGCCCACGCATGTCGGGAAATGACCATTACCTGCTTATCTTCTTTATAATATAACAATTTTATGTCAGGGAAATAAATTCCTTTAGTTCTTCTATCTTTTGGTTAACATTCCTATTTTCCTAGGCCATTTGTCCTTGTGAGTTATTAACGCTCGATCCTACGTTTCATCCTACCACTATTTCTCTAAAAGCAAAAATACTTACCTAAAGGGTGGAATACTTCTAATAATTGGAATTTTATTAATATTTTTTCTCATAAAATTCAAAACTGCATCTTCCCAACGGATCATCTTTCCCAAAAGCAGAGCTACCGGGATGGCGGGTAGGCCAATAAGCAAAATAAGAGGATCTGCTTGTTCCATTATAGATAAACCTTCTTTTTGTCCAATAACCTGAAAAAATTAGGTAACATTAGAAGTCGCGATGTATAATAACTGTAACACTGAATTCCCCAGATTTTCCGGAAATTTATCACGGGTCCATTCTCTGGGCGATTACTAAGCAACCAAGTGGTCCAAACAGAATGTACAAAAATGTCCTGGCAATCTGGTTGCTTAGGAACTGCCCATTCAATAGGTGATTCTCCAAGCAATTTGGTTGTCAATCTACCGTGTGAGCAAAAATTATTTGCATCAAAGAGGGCTTTGAATCTAAGGACGAAATGCTTAGCCGTAGAGCTTAATACCTGTTGGGTGTCAGTAACTACCTGAATTAATAATCAATCAGTTATTCCGTCATCTTTGACAGTCGTTACAAGTAATTTGATTCATCACTTATTTTTCTAATTTCTTGAACAATTCACACAAGGGGCTTTACGAAACAGCACAAAACATTCATGGTTGAAGCGTATTGTCGAAACAGGGTTAGAGTAAATGGTGAGTGGCAGTACAATCCGGGTTTGTGCATGGACGATTTTTCCGAACATTTTCCTAACGTTGCATTTATTGCTGGGGATTTTTATCATTGCCTGAAAAGAACCGTGGCTGTGTTTAGGGAAACAGGTTTTATACAACACAAAAAAGGAGCAGGAAGACCATCTGTAAGAACAGAAGAACTTGTTGCAAACGTTCGTGAAATAATGCAAAATACGCCAACAAATTGTATAAGACGCCTGTCCCAAGAAGTGGGAAGATCTTATGGAACATTCAGGACTATTCTTAAGAAGCAGCTAAATTTATTTCCTTATAAAGTGCAAGTATTCCAAGAAATATAAGCCTCAGATTTTGAAAGACGCAGGAATTACTCTCAATGGTTTACCCAAAATGTATTGGAAAGAAATGATTCATTAGACCTGACATTTTTTTCGGATGAGGCCTGGTTCCACCTCTCCGGTTATGTAATTGCTCAGAATACATGTAATTATTTTTCTTTTTCTTTCTGTATATTCTTACTTTGTCAATTTTGTAAACAACAAAAATAAATTTGTATTTGTCTACTTATTTTATTACCTACTCATTAGTTTGGCATATCATGTCATAATATGAATTTGACAAAATTTTAACCTAGATTAGGTTAGATAAAGTCGCCACAGTGGTTCTTTTCCCGTGCGTCATCACTTTTACGTCATCAAAATCGTATGAATCAAATCAAAATTACGAGACGAAAAAAGTCAAAACTAAGTTAAGTTCATAAAATGGACGTGCCTGCCTACCGTTTGACGTACCTACATAATATCACGAAAAATTATTATTTATTTTAAGTTTTGCCCGGCATTCTCTATTATCTAAAAGAAATTGACAAACAAATGCTTATACATTTAATACTATTTTTAAAGCTTAAAATCTACAAAAGTTTGGTGTTTTATTGACTATTAAAATCGCAAAAGTCAAATTTTTAACATCCTTTCATTTAAGGGAATTTAGCCACTGCCGTAAACGTTTCAAGGAACTTTCACGGTTAGAATATTTAAAATAAATAAATTAGTTATTATAAAAATCCATAAATACTTACCGCCAAAACAGATGGTGGGTATAATTACCTCTAAAAAGAACTATTTTTAGAAACAGGAACAGTTCTAATACACACAGATTTACAAAATACGAATTAGATTGGCAGATCAAAATAAGGTTGACAATGACGTTCTAAAATACAACGGTTGTCAACTAAACAAATAAAGAAAGTAATTAACTGACGTTTATAGTTTTATCCTTGTCTAGCACGTTATATTATTGCGGAATTTTGGAGACGTTCTTTTATGCTTTTATTCAAACTTGTTACTGTAATAAACAAGGATGCAGAGTTATTAACCACGTCGAGTCCTGATCGTTGATTGATGACGCACGGGCAAAGATCCACTGTGGCAACTTTATATCGTCCCCATATCATTGTGATCTAAACCAAGCTCTACGTTTTTAAATCCAAGCCCTCTTTGATGCAAATAATTTTTGTTCGCACGGTATTTATCTCGTTCGTTTCTAATTAAAAAATACCACAAAGTATAAAAACACGACAAGGAACCTATTGACTTGCACCTTGCAATTAGATACACACATACTAAAAATTCCAAAAAAGTTGAGCGTCCCAGTTGCTAACCTCCATGCACACAGCAACCTTCTGGCAATCTGTGTTACCTGTTGTCAGTCGCAATCCGATTCACCTTCCGTCTGGTAAATTAAAGAATAACTCGGCAACCAAACTATCGCTATACTAACGGGGCTATCTTCAAATTCAAAGTAAGCGACTAGATTGTCAATCTGGTTGATCGATCGATAATCGCCTAATAAATAGGCCCCTTTACGCTAGTCTTGTCATGGACGATCAAATCCTCATAAGATGCCTTCTAAAGTTTAGTACCTACGCTACGAAATATAATCCATAAATCTTAAACTTCCGAATTTGCGTTAGGCTTTCATCGTTCATATCATAAACAAATCTTTGAAAATTTGTGTTTGGAAAATGTCAAGCACAGAACACTTAGAAATGCTGAGATGAAGTGCATGCAACATTCTTTATAACTGTATTATTTCAGGTCGTCTGCAAACCGCAAATGAATGGAGTTAAGTTTGATGTCATTAGTGAAAACAATAAATATAAGCGGACCGGAATAAGAGGCCTGCGGTACCCCCTATGTTACTTTAAATTGATTTGGCAAGTAGGTAGTGGTTAATTTTGACACATTGTGATCTGTCTATTAGGAAACTATGTAACTAACTCAACATAGGCCCAAATTTTTCGTACAATATCCTATGCTTCACTCGATCCAAGGCTTTTGAATAATTTGTATAAATACCAACGACGCTATTTCAACAGATTGGTCTGTGTCGACCCTCCAGGAAAAATCCATGCTGACTACTCACTATATAGCACTGATACAATTCGAGGATAATTGTTCAGTAACTAGTTTGTCAAAGACTTTCGGAATTGCAGACTGTAAACTAACCTAGTGATGGGAATTCTAGTTCACTCGTTCTAGTTTACCAAAAAGACTATACAGTTCTAGCCAATCAAGTATATATATTTATATAACTCAAGTATATATGAAACCGCTACTTTCAGGTTAGTCCCCCTTCTGATTTCATCGATCGCATTTATATCAGTCCACAAACCTGACCAAAACTAATCAAAATTGCATGCGTTTCACTGTGAATGAATTAATACATTTTTCATATTCCTCTTCTTTCATTGTGTTTTCTTATTCGTTCATCTGTTGCAAATAAATATGAGCTTAGTTGCCATAAAGAATATGACCACTCAAATGAAACTAACTGTGTAAGTAAATGGGATTTTAGAGAACGAGCAGGAATGAGTAAGCATGGCCAAAGGCTATTTTTGTCATAAATGGTACTAATTATATTGACATATTGGTCACTACTTATTACAGCTCATTAAAGTAGTTAAAATATTAAAAAACATAACAGGTGAATCGATGGGCAAGTGCGCGTACTACCTGGACAGTGGGGGCTGTTGACTAAGAAAATAAACACAGGTCAGGCAATTTACCCCCCTTCTTCTACGGTCTACGTTGCGTTAACCATCAGGAAGCTAATGCGGATAGGTTCCGCGGAACACGTGTGGTACCACAACGGTCTTTATAGGACTACGTGAGACTGCTTAGACAGTGCCAGATGTCTGCCACTCTAACCTCACCTAACTAGCCCTATATTAATTTGAAGAAATAGTCCATACTTCAAGTGGAGTTGAAAGTATGAAAAGGAAAGAAAAACACAAAGTCTTACTCCACAAAATTTAATAGAATAAAATATTCTTAGCTCTGCATGTTTCGAACGCAGAAACGTTCATCATCAGGAGACAGAAAATATATTGCTGATGTTTTTAGCAAAAGAGAAAATGATAGGTGGTAGGCATAAAACCTTAATGGAGCTTTTGTAGTGTCAAAAATTCGACCCTATATTGTTTCTATCTTATTGGTAGCATTGGAAAAAAAAACATTAACTATACCTGCATAACTGTAATGGCACCATAGGTCACCGCACACCAATACACAGCTCCAACTACGATCCCAGCGGCCATGAAAGGACATCCTTTATAAATAAAACTGTCAACTGTGTCAAGAATAAGGACGAGGACACCCATATTTGGAAAGACTATTATATATTCTGTCTGGCATTGAGGGCATGTCACTTTGCTCATATTACCCCCTTTCTGTTTTTCGTCCACCCATCTTTGCAGGCATGTCTGATGCACCTTAAAAAAAATTGTAGTTTCCTATTTATTTTAAATATCATGATGCCTTCTCTTTATCACATATATTAATTCATTGTTAGGTCTAAAAATAGATGGCGTGACTGTGTCATATGCTGATGACACGGTTCTATTTTTTAGAGGTGGCGTCAGTGGCGGATCCAGAAATACTCCTAAGGGCGGGCCCGTATGCAAAAAATCAAAATAAATCAGTATATTTATATTTTATATTGTGAAAAACGTAACACAAATTTTTGTAACCAGGTAAACAAAAAATAATTTTCAATGTTTCAACGGGCTTTAGGGGGGGCCCGGGCCCCATTGCCCCCCCCCCCCATGGATCCGCCACTGGGTGGCGTGGCACATGAGAGTGTGTTGAGAATAAGGTAATTAGGTTTGATAAAGTAAATTGTTGGCTAGATCAAAACAAGTTAACTTTAAACTCCGAAAAAAACATACTACATTGCATTTTCTCTGACTGATGTAAACAGACCAACTTTTAATTGTATTACATTGACCGCGAGCCTAATCTTATCATAAGGGAAACGGACACGATAGATAATCATTTAAAATGGACTCATCATATACAAAATTTAACAAACAAAATAAGAAGCCTAATTTATTAATTAAACTTAATACGCAGGATACTTCCTAAAAAAATTACTAATTCAAGTATACAGGGTGTTTCAGAATAATATGCTGATCCTTAACGGTGTGAATCCTTAGGTGATTTTAAGAAGAAAAGTTCATATTAATATATATCCTTAACCTATCAACTTTCGAACTACAGGGCGTTAAAGTTTTAAGAAAAAAATCGTTTTTCTATCATAACTTTAAAAACTTTCTAGCTATTTTTAGAAATTTTTCACATATGCCCTCTAAGCATCAATAGCTATTTTTTGGTATAGAAAAATTTTAAAATTTTTTAACCAGTGGCGTCCTGAAAGGGTTTGGACTATACATTTTGGAAAAATATTATGTACGCCACTGCTTTTTCTCAAGATAAAAATTATTTTTACAATACTCATTCATTTTAGGCCAAATTTAATATCTTGCCTTTTTATCGTTCGACAAACAGTTTCCGACAAAAAAAATAAAAAAATTAAATGCGAATTCGCTATGTGCCTATGGTTTGTTTTGACACTATCAGGAATACTCCAGGAATTTTTCAAAGGGTACGAGACTCAATGAAGAGAAGAGCTGAAGCATGCATTCTTGCAAGTGGTGGCCACTTTCAATAGCTAATCTAAATTATTTTCGTTTTTGTTCACACGTTATTTAAAGTTAGCTGTTTTAATTTATTGTTAAAAAATAAACCATAGGCACATAGCGAATGCGCATTTAATGCTTTTTATTTTTTTTTGTCGGAAACTGTTTATCGGACGATAAAAAGCAAGATATTAAATTTGGCCTTAAATGAATGAGTATTTTAAAAATAATTTTTATCTTGAGAAAAAGCAGTGGCGTACATAATATTTTTCCAAAATGTCTAGTCCAAACCCTTTCAGGACGCCACTGGTTACAAAATTTTAAAATTTTTCTACATCAAAAAATTGCTATTGATGCTTAGAGGGCATGTGTGAAAAATTCCTAAAAATAGCTAGAAAGTTTTTAAAGTTATGATAGAAAAACGATTTTTTTCTTAAAACTTTAACGCCCTGTAGTTCGAATGTTGATAGGTTAAGGATATATATTAATATGAACTTTTCTTCTTAAAATCACCTATAGATTCACACCGTTAAGGATCAGCATCTTATTCTGAAACACCCTGTATAATTCATTAGCCAATTTTAAGATATGGCATTACAGTATGGGGAGGAATCTATGAAAATGCGTTGAAACCACTGAACATAGCACCAAACTTTATTTTGAGAACTATTTTTTTTTAAAGATAAACTTTATTCAAGTAGCCTACTTTATAATGAGAATGTTTTGAGTAAAAATAAAACAATAATTTTATTGTAAACCATTGTTATCAAACTAGACATAAAACTAGCGGAGTAATGGTTGTTCCCTTTAGAAAATATGATGCAGGTCAAAGGTTTGTATTGATTATAGCGCCAAAAATTTATAATGTATTACCTCAGGACTTAGGAACATAACTAATTACAATTCTTTCATCCGCAAATGTAAAAGCTTTATATTCAGAAATAGGTTATATATTGAGGGTATTTTGTAGATCTCTTAAATTATGCTTGTTGCACTATTCCCCTCTGGATGTGGTATTGATAAGAGTATAGTTTATAGTAAAATTATAAATATAATTACGTTCGATTGTTGCACATACAGGTGATAATCACCTGGGTGCATATTACAAGTAAAATAGTAAATTACCTAATTATTACTGTAATATGTAGTTTTGTAGAAAGTAAATGAATAAATAAAAAAATAAAGTTCTAAGTTATCATCATTTCAAAGATGATGATTAATATCAGTTGGCAGAATTAGTTATACCCTGTCCCAGGATAAGCGAATTTTAAATATACGTGTGAATGGAAAAAAATTTAGAGTTGAAATGTGACATTTGAGGTCTACGCCTGCTTGGTTAGATAATAAAATTTACCATATTTTTATTTTTAATAAATCAAACACCTTAACATTATTTTTATTTCCTGCGTAGGTAAAGTGCCTCTTTTTCACAAAATATCGAAACATTTTATCCCGAAAGACTTGAAAAATTTGGGCTAACTACTCTGAAGCAAAGAAGAACTAGGGGTGATATAATAGAAACTTTTAAAATACTAACAGACTCTTGTAACTTGAAAAATTTGTTTTATTTAAATCGGAATCAACAGCTTCGGGATACTCAAAAAAATTAAGCAAAGAAAAATCAGCGACATTTTCAAGAAAGAACTTCCTCATCAATCGGGTAGTGTACAGGGTCTTCCAACGAGGACTGAACAGGGGCTCATTTTTGAGCTTCCTTGTATTTAAAGAAAAATCCAAAATGGCCAATCGATGTACTTTTTCCTGCAGAATTCAAAAATGAAACCAAAAATTTATTTGAACCAGAAACAAAAGAGTTACGCTATGGATAAGGTGTTTTTTAAATGGAACATAGCTTTTTTTATACGATTTTTGGAACGAGTGATTTTTTTTTGTCCGTTCTGATTAAAATATTTAATATTGTGACAGCTATTTTTATTAAATTTTAATGTTTTATCCAGTAAAATTTAACTTTAAGCTGTTTGAAACATACACTAGGTAATAAAGGTATAATCACCTTTGAATCCTTCAAAGTCAAAAAATTTGACAAATTTACTATAATATTGCCGAAATGACTATACTATATATACTATAAATGTGACAGTGTGTCCAAAAAAGATATGGAAAAGATTTTTATTACCGACTTCTCAGAAAATTTTATTCTTGATAAAAGTTGGTGTATGCCTTAAAATTATAAACGCATATTTTATATTTCACCTGCGGCTAATAGTAAGGGTGCAAACGCAATTTTTTCTAAATTGCTCTAAGACTGGACTTGGCCGTACTAGGTGAAAATAACAAATAAATTATTAGTTATTTCCACTCGTATAAATAGAGTTGGATTCTGTTATAATTTTTATTAGAACCCAATCTGGCTAACATATTGTGTTTAAATATGCGTGCAACACGCTAATATCTAAACCCAACCGTATCATTGAAAAGTTTTAAAATGTTTGCAACTACTTAATACATTTTTATAATAAACACATTTAAGTTATTTGATTAACATATTAAAATCGCGTAAATAAAAAATCGACCAGAGGCGTACCGTTTAGGGGAAAATAAATATTAAGAAAAAAAAAATTGAGACAACTCAAATTTCGTATTTGGACTAAGTTTTTTATTTGCAAAAACATTTCCATATAAAATTTTGTTGTATTTGTACTAATTAAGGTACTTTACTCTTAAGGCCATTTCGAAAAAATGGTATTTGCTCCCTTACTATTAGCCGCAGGTGAAATATGAAATATGCAGTTATAGTTTTAAGGCATGCACCAACTTTTATCAAGAATAAAATTTTCTGAGAAATCGGTAATAAAGAAGTTTCCCATATTTGCATACTTTTTTGGACACCCTGTATATAAATCTTAGAATTTCCGAAAATTGATTTTACCATCGCGTTTACCATATTTTAAACTTGTACAGGGGGATGAAGGGGAGGGGGGGGTAAAATATTCTAAAAAGTATAAAATAATTTATTTAGCGGTAAAAAAACCTTCCACAATCATTCATTTGCCCAACAAAAATATCTGGGTTCTTATAACTTTGATAACATAAAAAAAAACAGAAGGAATGTTTCTATGTAATTTGACTTTTAAAATTTAAAACACTTCCGCTTATTTAAGTATAGCCTAAAAGTATATTACTAGAAATCGGCATTTTACAGTGTTAGACTAACAAAACTATTTAAAAAAAGTAAAATGCTTAATAGACTGTATTAAATGGCACACTCAACTGTATCTCTGTATGTAAGTTTTCTATTATAAAAACATTTTTGTTGATTAAATTTATAAGTAAGTAATGTTTCCTGTAACAGAACTAAGATTATTTTTGGAAAAACATTCCCATAAAGTTATTTTAGAGTAAAACAATTTAATTGTAACAAAATTAGATTAATACAAAGGCGTCATCTTATGGCATAGTAAAACAATGATGCGGTAAAAACACAACTGGGAGACAGATCTAAATACTTTTATTCATTAAATTTGAAACTCTTTAGTGAAATCAGTCGTAACTGTTTTTTTAAGTTAACAATGCGAATGCATTAACATAATAAACAATTAAAACTTCTTTGACCTCTATAATATAAAGCTGAATGTAACAAAAAAAAATTGTGTTTATCCATCAGCAAAGAAACCCGTTTCCAGATGAGGTAAGAAGATCAAATTCTCTGCATATCTAGATAATACCATACGTAGGGAAAAACTTGAAATCCCAAATTTTTTAACCATGAGCCGAGTTATAGGAGTATAGAAAATGCAATATAATTCTTGACAAAATGGTGCGGGCACGGCACGGGAACCGTCATTAAAGCTCCGCCGGCGAAGCAGAGGGCGCTGCTAGTATACTATAAATTCAAAAATACAATAATGTACGGCACCCATAGTTTAACAAGGCGGGACTGAATTTGAAATATGTGTTTGCCTTGTTTATACTGCCTCTTTCTAATTAAAGTAAAGTTGTTGACTAGGTCACTGAACATATTGTTTAATTTATAGTATAAAGTTTTTTAATAAAAAGCCACTTGGTCTTTGTCACCACACTTTGGTATCCAATAATGGTTGTTGCAGTCAATCATATTTTTGTGAGAAATTAGGGTAAGTAGGATAGGCTATGGGGTAGGCAAGGGGCCACATACCCTTAGAATTTGACGCTAGACCTTGTCAAACATGTGTACCTATATAAGACTATTTTTTTATGATTTAGTTATTTGAGTGTAGGAATTCTAAAGTTGTTATTGTATCATAACTAAGGTTATGTGTGTCTTTCGAATTGTGTGATACAAACCTGAGGTCAACAAAACAATTATATTCTTTTGACTTTTAAATATTTCTCTCCATATTTCTTTTGGAAAAATTTTATTTTCTTTTACATTATCATTTAACATAGAGTATGTACCGGGTGGTCAAATAAGCGAGGACGTCGGCTTTATCTCGGAAACCATTAATCGTACAACTTTCGGAAAGATTTTTTTATGAGTAAAGTGGTCAAGAGAAATTGCTGGAAATTACTTTTAAGTTCCTCATTTCGCCGCAAGGGGGCACAATTAAAAATTGTTTTTTTAAATTCTAAATTTCTCCGAAAATTCCCATATTAAGGTATAACTCTGATTAGATCATTGGAAAGCTTAGACAAGTCTGCATCATTTTGGTTTAAGGCTCATTGGCGTACCGACCTTGATAAAAGTGGGAGAAGCTGTTGAAAGTGTAAACATTAAAATCGCTGTAACTTCTAAACAACTTATCAGATTTTACTAAATTTAAGCTTGTTTGGAAGGGGAAAATAAGTATCTTCAATTGCCGTATCCAACAGTACACGATAGTGTTTAATAAAATGGCTAGAGGGCGCAAGTTGTAATAATAACAGTTTTTTCGATTTTATTCCGAAAATTCAAATCATACGGTATAACTATGACATCATAATCGAAAAGTAGATGAAATTTGCAAGCAAAGATGTGAAGACCGCAGTTCGATATCTTTGTTCGTTTCAGAGTTATTGCCAAAACAATCATTTTTTATACAACTTGCGCCCTCTAGCGATTTTATTAGAAACTATCGTGTACCATTAGATACGACAATTGAAGGTACTTTCAAACAAGCTTAAATTTAGTAAAATCGGATAACTCGTTTAGAAGAAGAGATTTTAATGTTTACACTTTTAATAGCTTCTCCCACTCTTATCAAGTAAAAGTGTAAACATTAAAATCGCTGTAACTTCTAAACGACTTAACCGATTTTACTAAATTTAAGCTTGTTTGGAAGAAAAAGGTAAGTACCTTCAATAATTGTCGTATCCAATGGTACAAGATAGTTTCTAATAAAATGGCTAGAGGGCGCAATTTGTATTAAAAATTATTGTTTTGGCAATACCTCTGAAACGAACAAAGATATCGAACTGCGGTCTTCACATCACATCTTTTCTTGCAAATTTCATCTACTTTTCGATTATGACGAGTTATACCGTATGGTTTGAATTTTCGGGATAAAATCGAAAAAACTGTTATTGTTACAAATTGCGCCCTCTAGCAATTTTATTAAACACTATCGTCTACTGTTGGGTACGGCAATTGAAGATACTTATTTTCCCCTTCCAAACAAGCTTAAATTTAGTAAAATCCGATAAGTTGTTTAGAAGTTACAGCGATTTTAATGTTTACATTTTCAATAGCTTCTTCCACTCTTATCAAGGTCGGTACGCCAATGAGCCTTAAACCAAAATGATGCAGAATTGTCTAAGCTTTCCAATGATGTAATCAGAGTTATACCTTAATATGAGAATTTTCGGAGAAATTCGAGGAGAAATTTAGAATTTAAAAAAACAATTTTTAATTGTGCCTCCTAGCGGCGAAATGAGGAACTTAAAAGTAATTTCCAGCAATTTCACTTGACCACTTTACTTATAAAAAAATCTTTCCGAAAGTTGTACGATTAATGGTTTCCGAGATAAAGCCGACGTCCTCGCTTATTTGACCACCCGGTACAGATATAATATACAGGTTACTGCTTATAACGACCCTTTAGAGAACATCGGCCATACCTAGTTTGCTATTCTTAAGAAATGAAAATGTTCTGCATATTATTATTGTTATTGTTCGTCTACTTGCGCCTTTTTATGTATTTTAAAGGTTTATTAAACATGTAGGTAAGTACACACATATAATACCAATAGTTATTAAGAATCTTCTTTTAAAAACTCACTTTTTTTAATGTGTTTCTTTGTAAAATAAATAATATCATTAATATGGAATTTCACTTCAACCAATCGAAAACATTTTGTAAAGTATTTTCTGACTCAAGGAAATGACGAGGGCTGTTAATATTTAGAAAAATAAACCGACATAATTCTAAAATTTTATGAATATGCCTCTGAAAACAACCTCTAGAAATAGCAACTAAATTAAAAACTGACATAACAAAAAGATTATTGATACTAATAAATTGTTAACTGAAAGCCTAAGGTAGCTCTCAAGCTTCCCTTATAAAAGTCAAAATTATCTTAATCAAAATACATCCTAACAAAATGATCATTGGCATGTAGAATGTAGATATCCCAATTTTTAATTCAATAAGTGCTATTTTATGGTATAATTCTGCAATCAATTTTTGCTCACATTTTTGTGTGCAGTTCTGGGAGTTTTCATTTCTGGGTCTCACTAAAAATACCTCAGATATGCTTACCCATTTTGTAGTTCCTCTGCAGTTACAAGGTTGTACCCAAGCAGCATCTCTATCCTCTTCTTCTGAAGCAAAGCAGACCCAGCAGTACCTTCCAGATTCCTTATTGTTAACAGGGATTTCTTTGGTCTCATCCAGGGACGAATTATGACTGTTTTGATTGTCCGTGTTCATTGTAGATCTTTATGTCATAACAAATAATTTAGCTTGAAATTAGATGAAGTTTAAAAATTAAATGAGAATAAGGTATTTAATGAATTTAAATTATGGTGACATTTTTTTATTTTGCAAAAATATGCAATATTTACCTTTTTCAGAAACGTCAAATAAATAGTTGATGTCAACTTGTGTGGATCGGTGGATCACCAACCAAGCTCGCAATCTTATCTAGAAAAGGACAAAATTTTTCTGGGCAGTAGAAAGAACCTAACGGACTGTTTTTAATTGAGTTTTTTATTAAAGAAATTGTTTGGGTTTGTTTTCTTTAATATTTAATTTCTACCTCCTATCTATCTAGGTTATAGGTTAAAAAAGAAACGTCACTTCACTTTTCTTCCTTTTTAATTTTTTTCCAAGTGGCAGCAAACAATAAGCAACAGTAGTGACATTCACTTTTACGAGGTGGGTACGGGATGCTCACTCTTTTAACTCTATGTGCACAAAACGCTCTCGATCCGTTCGGGTATTTTCCTTTCGAGTAAGGGGGTGTTCGAGTAGAAGCACAGAACGCTCCGAGCGCGCCCGAAATGATCCTAGCGTGTCTGTTTTGAAGCCCCGAGCATGAACTTCTTCGTTCGAGATAACACGGGGCATCAGCTCGGAGCGCGCCCGCATTTCCCGGTCAAGAGACGTGGAGAACATCGGGCAACAAACATTTAATTCAAATTAACGGCTATTGTACTGTCATTATTACTGTAACCTAACTTTCAAATTCGAGCTCTGTGAATTTTAATTTCCTGAGATTAGTTGCTTTAAAATTTCTCTTAAAATGGATGAGATCTGTAAAATTTGGGACAGTTTCTTTCGCAAAATTAAATTATTTTATTAATGTTTGCTTTACAACATCTTGATCTTCGTCAAACAATAAATCGCCAGCAAATGGAAGAACCTGTATTCTCAAAATATCCATCACAGAAGTCAACTGAACAAATTAGTGACAAATAAATAATCAAGAAAAAACGCCGGGGCGCCAGAAAAAGTTATTCACGTATTCTGTGAAGTTATTTTCAAAGAACGTTAAGTTATATATAATAAAAATAGTTCAATCCTCGTTCGATTAGGCCATTCCCTCTAGTTCTCCAAAGTGCACGTTTCTGACGTCACGATACTCGAAACCCGCCCTGCACGCTCTGCCGGGCGTGAACTCGAACGCCCCCTAAAAGGTGTGACTCGAAGTGCGGTCGGGTATTGCGACACGGAGTTAAAGTAGTGATGTTAAAGAACAGGTAAATTGCTGAACAGGTTCGAACAGTTCGGTTCTCACCCGGAAACCTGTTCTTTTGATCATAAATTATGGTCACTCAGTCACTTGGTAAAAAAAGCACCGCTGCATCCGCACCCGCATGCCCAGTTCCGTAAACTAACTACTTTCTGTAGCCGCAATGAGTGATTGGTCGTTTGAGAATAAAAAGAACAGGCTGTTCTTTCTTTGGACCAGACAGGGAACAGGGAGCAGTGACGTGACAGCACAGACGCGGATGCAGCGGTGTTCTGTGTTAGTTTACGGAACTGGCGACCTTTTTTTTTTTAGAAGTCTAAAAAAATATGCGGTTGATTATTGAAGTGATTACATAAAAACCGTTTTTACTACTTTGACGGCAACCTTTACCTTTTTTTACCAAGTGACTGAGTGACAATAATTTATGATCAAAAGAACAGGTGAACAGGTTCCGGACCGAACTGTTCGAACCTGCTGTTCAGCAATTTACCTGAACATCACTCGAACGCAATCATCTATCATAAGTCTATTCTATCTAAAGAACAGTTCACTGAACAGGCTATCTCTAACCTGTTCTAAAGAACCTGTTCGGTTCTTTTCTTAACAACTCTACTGTCATGAGTCTATCTAAAGAACCGGTTCAGTTCTTTTACAAAGAACAGTTTACTGAACAGGCTATCTCTTACCTGTTCTAAAGAACCTGTTCGGTTCTTTTCTTAACAACTCTAGTGTTTTGTGCTTTATTGGAGTTCTGTGGTCATCATCAAGCAGCCAAGCAGCCTGTCTCGTCCACTGCTGAACATCCTCTCTCAATAATCCCCAATTTTTCCGGTCCTGAGCAGCATGAATCCAGTTTGTCGAGATGCGTTTTACATCATATGTCCATCTAGTTGGTGGTCGTCCCTGGTTTCTGAAGGCTTGTTCTCTGGGTCGCCATTCTATAATTCTTTTTCTCCATTTTTCATGTGGCATTCTTGCTACATGCCCAGCCCAACTCCATTTAAAGTAAGCCATTCGCTCCACCGCATCTGTAACCCTGGTCCTCTGTCGTATTATTTCATTGGGAACTCTATCTCTTATTGTAATTCCCAGCAGAACGATCCATGGCGCGTTGCGCAACTCTCACTTTATTTACTGATTTCTTCGTTAACATTGAAGTCTCTGAACCGTAAGTCATGATAGGCAGAATGCATTGATTAAAAACCTTGCGTTATTTGAGGTACAACGGAATATCTGACTTAAATATATGTTTAAGTTTACCATAAGCTGCCCATGTTAGTCCAAGTCTCCGCTCGATTTCGCATGTTTGATTATCTCTACCAACTCTGATCTCATGCCCTAGATATTTATAGGATGTCACTTGGAAGATCTCTTTCCCCTGTACCAGAAGGTTTTGGCTAGGGACCAGGTTCAACATGAATTCCGTTTTTGTTGCGTTGATTTTGAGACCACCTTTACGGTAGAAGAGAGATAAAACAGACATCTCATTCCTCTGTGATAAGGGTGGTGACCCAGAGTACGCAACTCGCTTGTCTATGGTGGTGACTTTAGTTGCCGTTTTGTGGGTGGGTGACAAAAACGGCGCGCACTTATTTAGAGAACCTTGATTTATACCAATGGAAAGCTTCAGAAATCTTTAACAAACAGACGTTTATAACGTCAGCGATTAATTTTAAACTTAAAAAGCCATAAAGGACGGTATCCTCTTCATACCAAATGAATAATAAAATGCCGAAATATCTACGCAAGAGAAAAATTGACCTTTTGCGTAAAAAAATAATTCTCAGAAAATATGGCTATCTATTTTACAGAAAAGCAGTTTCCAAAGTTCTACCATCAGAAGCGCGAAAATTTTATATTAAAAATTTGATGAGCAAATACTTTGGAATATGGTACTTGTATTGGTATGAAATTACGGTTGGTTGGAAATATTTGTTAAGAGCAGAGATTCACTATAATTTAAATATTCAGCAAAAATATTTTAGACAATGGCACGCATATTTCAGAAATCGAAAAGGTTTTTTGATAAAGCAACAAATAGCAATAGTTCACTATGAAAAAATACGAAATAATCTTTTTTTAAAAATGAGCTTTCAAAAGTGGAAATTCTACATACAATATCAAAAAGAAAAAAAAGAAAATTTGCGTTTTGCATGGAACTATTTTAAGTCGAAAAACTACCCTAAAATCCTTCAACCATATTTATATAGATGGATTGCATTAGTTAAAGTTGCACGTAAAGAAAATAATAAAATAATTAAAGCTACAAAGATATACAACCTACAATTAACTAAAAAATATTTTAACGCTTTACTGAAGTACAAAAATATAAGAGCCGGGAAACAACAAACACTCAATTTTGTTCAGGAATATTATAATAAAAGGCTAACCCAATATACTTTCAAAAGTTGGAAAATTTACTTCGAACACAAAATGAATTCTAAAGAAAACAAACTTTTGGCAGCTGCACTTTACTCATGCAGCTTACAGAGAAATTATTTTAAAAAATTATATAAAAATCTTCAAAGAGCTCGTTATAAAAAAAACGCCTTTAAAAAAATGAATTTTTATATACTAAAAAAGTATGTTGTGAAATGGACATTTTATATCAAGACAAGGCGAACAAAAATAGTTATTAATAAATCTATTGAACAGTTTAGAGTAAATAAATTAAAAGCAAAAGTATTAAAACAGTTTATAAAATACAACAGTTACAGAAAAGACAAAAAAGCCCATACAGATTTAAAAATTAGAAATTCTATCATTTACCTACAGTCAAGAAAGATGGAATTTTGTTTGAAAAAGTGGGTAACCTATTCTAGATATAAAGGCATAAAAAATATGAAACAAATTCAATCATTTCGATTTAGTCTTCATACTGTTTTAAGGAAAACAATAACAATATGGAAAATATATACATATTACAAAAAAGGGAGAAAAGCAAAGTCTTACAAAGCAATAACACATTACAATATTTATTTACTCAGGGCATATTTCAAAAGATGTTTTTACTTTACGATAAACTCCAAAGAACTTAAAAAGAAAATTGAAACAGCAAAGAGTTTTTATAGAGAAAATTTAGTTCAGGAAGCAGTTCAAGTTATTGTTTTGGCTGGTATACGGAAGAGGGAACAAATTTTAAAAGAAAAAGCCGACAAGATGTATCAAGAACTGTTTATAGCGCAAAAGTACTTATCAATGTGGAAGCGAAAAACATTATATAAAAAGGCAACGATAAATAAAGAAAAAATAAACATGGAAGAGTTTGTTGAAACAAAAGAAAATTTTTCTCCAAATACAGAATGGTTTCAAATGTGCTTTTTAACGCCTCGGATCTTAAACAATAATCTAAAATTTTAAACTGTTTAAATAAAAAAAAAACTTATTGTGTAAAATAAATATGTATATATTTATTTTATTACTTACAGATAATAAATATATTATACTTAAATAATCGTTAGGCTTTCTTTTTCTTTCTGTCAAGAGCGTTGAGCTCGCTTTGTTGTGTGGCGGCCTCTGCGAATATCCTGTTAACCCGTTCTCTTCTTTCCTTGTCGCTGAAAAAAAAAAATTAAAAATTATGTACCAGGAAGATAGCAACATGAGGCATTTTTTTATTGACTCCTTGCGTTTGCAATAATAGGGAATATGTCGGCCAGCAGATTTCAACCCGGAAGATACTTCGGCCAGCCACTTGAATACGCAACGAAGCAGATGAACTAGCGAGAGTGACCGTCTCGTTAACAGGCCACTGTCACTTAAGAAAAAACCTTTAACGAATATCAATTTACAATGGACCCATTGAATGCAGACTTTGCGGTGAAGAGGACGAAACCACATCTAATATCATATACCGTGCGAGCAAAAATTATTTGCATCAAAGAGGGCCTTGCATCTAAGGACATAATGCTTAGCCGTAGAGCCTAATATCTGTTGGGTGTCAGTAACTACCTGAATTAACAATCAATCAGTTATTCCGTCATCTTTGACAGTCGTTACAAGTAATTTGATTTATCGCTCATTTTTCCAATTTCTTGAACAATTCACACAATGGGCTTTACGGAACAGCACAAAACATTCGTGGTTGAAGCGTATTTTCGAAACGGGGTTCAAGTAAATGGTAAATGGCAATACAATCAGGGTTTGTGCATGGACGATTTTCACGAACATTTTCCTAACGTTTGCTTTTATCGCTGGGGATTTTTATCATTGCCGGAAAAGAACCGTGGCTGTGTTTAGGAAAACAGGTTCTTTACAACACAAAAAAGGAGCAGGAAGACCATCTGTAAGAACAGAAGAACTTGTTGCAAACGTTCGTGAAATAATGCAAAATACGCCAACAAATTGTATAAGACGCCTGTCCCAAGAAGTGGGAAGATCTTATGGAACATGCAAGACTATTCTTAAGAAGCAGCTAAATGTATTTCCTTATAAAGTGCAAGTATTCCAAGAAATACAAGCCGCAGATTTTGAAAGACGCAGGAATTACTCTCAATGGTTTACCCAAAATTTATTGGAGAGAACTGATTTATTAGACCTGACATTTTTTTCGGATGAAGCCTGGTTCCACCTTTCCAGGTATCTGAATTCTCAGAATACACGCATGTGGACTAGTGAAAATCCCCATTTTTTTGTAGAGTTTTTTTTTGCACCCTCAAAAAATTGGTGTCTGGTTAGCTGATTCCCAAAGAAGAATTGTTGGTCCACCTCTCCGGTTATGTAATTGCTCAGAATACATGTAATTATTTTTCTTTTTCCTTCTGTATATTCTTACTTTGTTAATTTTGTAAACAACAAAAATAAATTTGTATTTGTCTACTTATTTTATTACTTATTAGTTTGGCATATCATGTCATAATATGAATTTGAAAAAATTTTAACCGAGATTTGGTTATATATATCGTCTCCATATCATTGTGATCTAAACCAAGCCCTACGTTTTTTATTCCAAGCCCTACGGTACAGCTGCGAAACTAACCCGCAAAAGATTCAAAATCTTCAGGAATATTTAACGCTTCGACAACACGACAACCTCCCTCCCGCATGACAAACTTGGTAGGAAACTATTATAGAAAAAACAAACCTATTTTAACAAGACTGGGGCGCACAATAAACCAGAAGGCTGTTCTGTCTTGAGAATAAGGAATTTTAAGCATAAACTCTAGTATTATTCATCAAGAACTATTACAGACAGGTTTATACATAATAACTGATTTTGAAAATAATAATTTGTCTGGGATTTTTCGTCCACAAATGTACGTAGTTTCTAAAAAAAATTATTACAATCAAGTTGCGTTAAAGTTGTTCAATTTCTCTTGGTGAAATTTGTTCGTTGCACTAAATCCAAAGTAAAATAAATTATTGTTATTTTTAGGAGTCCCACTCCTACAGGAGACACCAGCTTCGAACCCGTAAAAAATTCGAGAAAACCTTAAGGAAACAGCCTGCAGCTTACCTTTTAATCCTCTGGTTGATTTGAAGTCTACCCAAAAAGGCTTTGTCCCGTCGAATTTCTCTCAGAGCCCCTTTAGTTTCCTTCTTGAGTTTATGCAGCAGTTTTGCATTCTCCGCCTTTTCTTTAGATTGAACTTTATGTCGTTTTGTATCATACCTAAAAACATTTTAAATATTATACAGGGTGAGTTTTTTAAAGTGTTACAAGGCGATATCTCGAAAACGGTTCAAAATATTTTCTTGAAATTTTAGTGAGGGAATGGGGAGATGGGGGGACATATTTAAACATATTTTTGACGTCTACCCCCCCTCCCCATTTTGAAGGGTGGGGGGTAACTTTGGAATTTTAAATGAGACAATGTACTTTTTTTTGGTAAATACGAACCTTTGTAAAAAACTACGTACGTATACAAAAAATGTTTTGATTTGCTCCCCTGGTTACGAAATTATTTTAAAAACCAATTACCCCAATTATTAAACCAAAACATAAGTTCTGACATGTGGTTTCAATAGGACGAAGCTCCACCGCATTATGTGATACAGGCCCGTAATGAGTTGAACGAATTGTTTGAAAACAGGTGGATAAATCGAGCTGGTTCGGTAAACGGCCTGCTAGGTCCCCAGATTTAACCCCCCTTGACTTTTTCCTTTATTTATTTTTTATTTTATAAAAGATAAAGTGATGGCGGCTACACCTCTACAACTTTAGATGATATGAAATACCGAATCCGCGTTGCATGCTTATCAGTGAGACTTAAAATGTTACAACGGGTAGGATATTTATTCTGAAAAAAAGTGACAAAGTGTTTGGAAGTTGAAGGGAGACATTTTGAACATCTTCTGAAGCGTGACAGACGACAAATAAGTTGAAATTAAATAGTATTTTTTGTGTTTTATAACCTAATAAATCATAATTTCGTAACCAGGGGAGCAAATCAAAACATTTTTTGTATACGTACGTAGTTTTTTACGTGGGTTCGTATTTACCAAAAAAAGTACATTGTCTCATTTAAAATTCCAAAGTTACCCCCCACCCCTCAAAATGGGGAATAGGGGTAGACGTCAAAAATATGTTTAAATATGTCCCCCCCTCTCCCCATTCCCTCACTAAAATTTAAAGAAAATATTTTGAACCGTTTTCGAGATATCGCCTTGTAACACTTTAAAAAACTCACCCTGTATAGATATCTGTTGGTTTGACGCGTACGACAGGCTTATTCAATAGGCGTCGGTAAACAAATTGGATGCTCTGTACAACATAAATTTAGGGTTGGTAGTACTGTGAAACTATTCCGCAACGTTACCAATAATAAATTCTTAGTTGTAGAGACAATTCAATGTTATACAGTTTACCTATACAGGTTGACCGCTACTTAGTCTTTGTGATACAATGTCACATAAATGACTGTAGCTTCTCCAGGTGACACAGTTGTACTAAAGTTCTAATGCGTAGGTATTTTATTTCGCCTATACTTACACTTCAACAATCTTGGGTTCATAAAGCCTCAAAGCCTTAGGTCTCATTTCCTCCATAAATAAATATTGCAATTTCCTTTCAGCTTCAAGCTTAGACAAACTATCACAGATTTCTTTATGCTCAGTTTTCACTTCTTCTGGATAAAATTCCATCGGAATGTGATGAAGATATTTTTCTACCACCTCAAATATCTCCACCTTACTAGAGAGGTTTTTAAAGTTTTCTATAAAGTCTTTTAAAAGTTTTAACGTAACGTATAAAATTGAAACCCTTAACTGGTCTGTTATTTCCTTTTCGACTAAACAGGAAATAGGCAATTTTTTATTGATTTTCACTGAAGAGCAGTTTTTTGTCAACACTAGGTCATTCGAGAGTGGTTTGAAAGGTGGAAGGACTTTAATTATTCTGACGCTAGTTTTAGGAATGGCCATATGTAAGATTCCTGCAAGGAAATTTACTGCAGCTGGAAGGTATCTATTGGAAAGGGTCGTGTACTGAAAAATTAAAGATAATAATATGTTATTATAAAAGTTAGAGAACAGAGAATGGTAAAAAATATTAACTTCGGAACGTCAGAAAGAACATTGAAGTTAAATAAGTGTGATGTCAAAAACAAAGCCCGTCTATTAACATATCATAATGTGTAATATTTTCTGGGAAACTGTTACTGACATGTGACCAAGAGTTAAGTTGTCAATAAATGCAGATGCATTCCTGAAGTATAAAGACACAGTTTTGCGTCATAAAAGTACCATTAAAAATCTTGGTTAAAACTAGGGCTGTGCGATTACCGAAAAAGATTATCGAATTTCGATTATTTGAAATTATCGATTATTTCCTATTACATAACCGATTTATCAAAAATAATCGATTAATCGAAAATAGTTAGTTATATCCGATTAATAGAAAATCAAAAATATTCCATTAATCGAAAATAACCGATTAATTGAAAATAATCGATTGATCGAAAATAATCAATTAATCGATTAATTTAATCAAAATAAATAAAAAGACGATTCAAATATTAGATCGTTTGGTCATCGTTGGTCAAATTATTTCGTTGATTGTCTTGCAATAATATGCTATAATATTTTTTAAACCGATTTTCAGGGTAATAGGGTTGCTAATAAATTTATTTATTTCTATTTATTCAGCAGTAATAAACAATAAATCAACAAATATCCAATATTCTACTTAAAAATACAGCAAACTCAAACCTTTAATACTGCTTTTAGTGCACAATTGCATCTAAGATGCTGTGCGTGCACTCCTTACCTATATAACTTTTTAATTTATGAGGTATGTGAAGAAAAAAATAAAAAAATATAAATCTACTATTCTAGATTTTCTAATCATAATCTGGCCTAGATTACTCTATTTTCTTTTTAGTTTTTATACAATAGTGTCAATACAAGAATTAAAATGACCCTTTTTTATTAAACTAGTAATTTCTTTTTTACTCTTATAATAGGGTTTAGATCAAATATTTTGTGGCAGACTGTTATAGACTTTAGGTCCTACATAATAAATGTGATTATGGCAGATCATGTATTTGGGGTTTTGCAGGGCAACATTTTTTGGGCTACATTTCTTGTATTTTGCCCATGGCTTACATTTACTTTGTAATAATTTGTTTTTAACATAACCCTAATTAGTGCCTTTATGTAAAGTTGCTTTAGTGTTAGCAAACCGCTATCTTTAAATACCAATTCAGTAAATAATATATACAGCAATAATAAGTAACTAGCAACTTCAATCATCCAAAAACATACCTATATTTTCGAATAATCGAAAAATCGTTTTTTTGGTCTATTGGTTAATCGAAAAATCGTTTTTTTTTTTCGGTTAATAATCGATTGATCAAAACATCGTAAATTTTTTTTTTCGAATAAGTACCTAATTAATCGATTACTCGAAAAATATTTTTTTTGGTTAGTCAATTAATCGAAAAATCATTTTTTTTTTATTTTGATTTGATTTTTGGTTAATCGAATAATCGTTTTTTTTTCGATTACTTAATAATCGATAAATCAAAAAATCGTAGAATTTTTATTTTCGAATACCTACTTAATTGATTAATTAAAAAATAGTTTTTTTTAGATTAATAATCGATTAATCAATAAAAAAATTATCTTTAATCGATTATTAATCGAAACATTAACTGTGAATGGGTTTACATTAGGCTGTATAACATGACAAAAAAACGGCAAATTTTCCGATTATAAGAAAGTTGATTGGATGTTGTTTAGCTAACTTTTTATACATTAGTGTTTGAGTTGATAGACGAAAAACCACCATCGCCTATCTAGGGCATTAGAGACTAAAAGACAAACTTACCTCTAACACCAACATACACAAAAATTGTCCATATAAAATATCTGCAATATTCCTGACCCCACAATTTCTAAGCATCTGCTCCATAAAAATAAAAGAAGGCGTCACAACCTGATTCCTAAAATCCGACGTTGGAAAAACTAAACTTACTAACTTTAAAAAAGCTAAAACTTCAAAACTTGGATATTTCTTTTTCTTTTTTCTAAACTCGTCATGTTTTTCTTTCATAACGGCGCGTACGGAATTGTGAGCAGTTTCTTTATTCAATTGAGCTAAATCATAAATATGAGGCATGAGAGCCTTGAATGTTTGAAAGCTCTCCTTTAAATTTTTTGAGTCCTCGATATCCGAAAAGAGATCATTTAAATACTGTAAAAGGAATTGAAAGAGTAAACCTAGACCTTCCTTATTGCCTTGTGATAAGCTAGGGTGATTACATTTAACCATTCTTTCTAAAATGATTGTTTGATGATTAATGGAACGGTCCTTCAGAGTTTCCATAAAGTTTTCATAAGATTCCGGTAAAAGAAAAGTAAAAGGCAGCTCATTGCCGGCCTTTTCCAATTCCTTCTTTTCGGCTTCAATAAGTTTATTATCTACATTTTTGGATTCCTTATCTTGATTCTGAGCAGGTATAATAGCCAATTTGATTTTTTTCTCTTCATTTCTGTTTACTGTTTCATCATCAGCACTACGCTTAATTCCAGTGGTATTCAATTGAGTTTTCTCTGCTGAGATTTGTGTTTCAGTCTCACTGTCTTCACCACTTCCATCATCTTTTAAATCAGCTAAAGAGTCTTCGGAATCTGATTCTTCATCTTCTTCCTCTTCAGCATCTTCATCCTCTGAATCTTTTTCAAAATCGTTCTGTTTCTATAACAAAAATGGAAAGTGTTATCGCCTCCGCCGATATCGTATACACATGATGCTACAAATTCGTATTAATAATTTGATGAAAGATATTGGCAAATATTCCAAATACTTTTGGAGATAAAATTTTAACTTTATTGTTATACTTAATTGTCTCTTTGGGAAAGCAAATCTGAGGTAAGCACAGTCCAAAAATGAATAAAGTTTATTAAAACTGTTATATTGCCACAAGATAAAAATCAAAATAAGTGAGCAAATAATGCTAAAAAATAGTTTAAAGGTTAACATAAATAAAATAATACAATATAAAAATATAAATGACTGACCCTAGTTTGTATAGTTTGACACATGGTTCTATAGCAACTGAAAGAATAAGGATTTGAAACATACATTCCCGTACCTATTAATATTTTCTTATTTAATTAAACACTTCTACGGAATATCAAAATATTACTAGGCATGCCTATAAACTATTCTGCTTTTTAAAACATCGTTAAAACTACCGTTTAGACAGTTTGTCCCTTATCCCCCTCGGCAGACTATATATGCCTTGGGTAATAATAATATATTTTGGACTTTGTACCAGTGCATCGCTTGATGTATGGTGTATTCAGATCCCAGACTAAGTGGTCTGAGAATCAGATATTTATAGATTTTTGCCCAATTAGTTAAAGTCGCCACAGTGGATCTTTTCCCGTGCGTCATCAATCAACGATCAGGGCTCAACGCTCTGCATCCTTATTTATTACAGTAACAAGTTTGAATAAAAGCATAAAAGAACGTCTCCAAGATTCCGCAATATTATAATGTGCTGACGTGCTAGACAAGAATAAAACTATAAACGTCAATTAATTACTTTTTTTATTTGTTTAGTTGACTACCGTTGTATTTTAGAACGTCATTGTCAACCTTATTTTGATCTGCCAATCTAATTCGTATTTTGTAAATTTGTGTGCTTTAAAACTGTTCCTTTTTCTAAAAATAGTTCTTTTTAGAGCTTTAGGGATATTATGTAGGTACGTCAAACGGTAGGCAGGCACGTCCATTTTATGAACTTAGACTTAGTTTTGACTTTTTTCGTCTCATAATTTTGATTTGATTCATACGATTTTGATGACGTGAAAGTGATGACGCACGGGAAAAGAACCACTGTGGCGACTTTAAAGGCGTGTACCTAAAAGTCGCCACAGTGGATCTTTTCCCGTGCGTCATCAATTTCACGTCATCAAAATCGTATGAATCAAATCAAAATTACGAGCCGAAAAAAGTCAAAACTAAGTCTAAGTTCATAAAATAGACGCGCCTGCCTACCGTTTGACGTACCTACATAATATCCCTAAAAATTATTATTTATTTTAAGTTTTGCCCAGCATTCTCATTATCTAAAAGAAATTGACAAACAAATGTTAATACATTAAATACTATTTTTAAAGCTTAAAATCTAGAAAAGTTTGGTGTTTTATTGACTATTAAAATCGCAAAAGTCAAATTTTTGACATCCTTTCATTTAAGGGAATTTAGCCACTGCCGTAAACTTTTCAAAGAACTTTCACGGTTAGAATACCTATTTAAAATAAATAAATTAGGTATTATAAAAATCCATAAATACTTACCGCCAAAACAGATGGTGGGTATAATTAGCTCTAAAAAGAACTATTTTTAGATAAAAGGAACAGTTTTAAGGCACACAAATTTACAAAATACGAATTAGATTGGCAGATCAAAATAAGGTTAAGAATGACGTTCTAAAATACAACGGTAGTCAACTAAACAAATAAAAAAAGTAATTAATTGACGTTAATAGTTTTATTCTTGTCTAGCACGTTATATTATTGCGGAATCTTGGAGACGTTCTTTTATGCTTTTATTCAAACTTGTTACTGTAATAAATAAGGATGCAGAGTTATTAACCACGTTGAGTCCTAATCGTTGATTGATGACGCACGGGTAAAGATCCACTGTGGCGACTTTATAAGGTATTTATGACTACAATGCATCTAACAACCACTGTTTACAATAAATTTGTAATTTTTATTACACAATTAGGGGAGGATGGGGGAATAAGAAACCAATAAAATTTGTACAGGTGATAGTTTCAAGTACCTATATAACTCTGATTTCTCTTTCTGGTATTAATTTTACCTGAGGGTACTCATTTATATGTAATATATAATTTTAATTCAAAAACCAAAAATTATAAGAATTTGTTTCTTATTACCCCTACTAAATGTTTATTATTTCCCCCAATGGGGTAATAAGATACAACAACCTTTTTCAGACTTTCATGTATCCACAGTACCTACTCGCTACAGTCAAAATGACCTTTCCATAATGGACTTATCCAATACAACATGTTACCTTCTGTAATAAAGAACGCAAATACAACAAAACTGTTTAAAAAGAAATGTTCAGAATACTGTAAAACCAATGTAAATATTTATTTATGAATGTTTGGTGTAGTACTTAAAAATTTATATTTGTCCGACTTAATGTATATTTACTATATGTAACAAAAATTACTATTGTTGGCTTTAAGCTATTACCAATAAATAAATAAAATAAATAAACCGAACTGATTTACCAACATTAAAAATGGACTTGGGGTATTAAGATACACTATTGAGGTGTATCTTATTACCCTGAAATTTTTAGAATTTTTATGGACGTGGTTCTTTTTTTACAGCAGCAACAAGAAATAAAGGCACAAAAGTTGTTTTTAATGTTTGAAACTCGGTTTGAAAGCATTTAACTTCAGATTAGAAAAAAAGAAAATGTCTTAAAAAGCACTACTTTGGGCTGATTAAGTTTTATACACACCCAACTTGTTTAGCAAAGAAATTATAGAATTTCGTGACATTGCTCGAAAAACCTTTTAGGTCTTGTAGATGAAGGTTATAGGTATCTTGTGTTTTTTTTTTAGATTTTTTCCATGTACCTACAAAAAAGGAAGAAAAAAAAATTATCTTATTACCCCTGTTTCTTATTCCCCCATCCTCCCCTATATTGATATAAGACTTAGGTAAATATAATAAATAAGTAAATATGGTCAACTTGTAACTGGTATTTGTGATCTTATATTTTTATAATAATAAGAGTGATGGAAAATTATTCTTCTTACCTTTACACTCTCTTCTTCTATACCACCTACAATTTTTCCATCAAGTTCAGCATGTACTTGTATATTTGATTGTCCTGCTTGATCATAAGACAACATATTTTCTTCGGCATCAGATTCATAGAAAAAATCATCATCCAGATCATCAGCACTTCTGTGATTTTGCTAGAAACAAACATATCTAAGTACCTATCTATATGCCTATGTTATGTTAGATCTAAGCCTTTTTGACTAGGTCTTACTACTGATATAGATTGTTTATTGTTTGTTTTTAAAATAAAAAAATGTATTTGACCTTTTTTATGTGATTGTAATTTCTCCTATACGTATATAGTTGAGTAAGTGAAGAACTTTGTCAATAGAATTTTCTTGGGTAATAAAGCACATTTTGATTTGATTTAATTTTGAAGTAAATAGGTACTTATAATATAATTATGTAAGTATGGCCGGATTATTGAATAGGCATGTAATAAATGATCAAGCACAAGTTAAGTACAATCATGTTTAGCATTTATTAAAAAATAGCTAGCTACCTATTGCATTCTAAAAAAAATAAAGGAAGTAGGTAATTATAAAAAAGATGTATTTTCTATCAGCAACTTAATATTACTTACCTACTTAATGTTTGTACTTAGGTACATAATTCAACTGTACTAAATAAAAAAATATATTTACCTTAGAGGTATCATTAACAAAACCTCCCATTCTTTCTAAACGCTCCAGTTCCAGTTTTTCAAGTTTATCTTTTTCTTCCTTTGCAATTTCATCTTCAGTTCTTAATCTATCAGACACAGTACCCCTAGCTTCAAATCTTAACTCCCTCATAACTTTATCATATTCATCCACTTTTGGTTTTTCTTCCTTTTTTTCACCCTCTTTACTAGTTTTGCTGACAAGCAGTGCCAAATCTTTCCACTCGCTATCTAATTTCTCTGTCAGTTCCACAGTTGCTTCTTTAGTTTTCTGTTTTTCTGCTTTGCGTTTTTTTGATTCTTCAATTAACTGTTCAATGAGTTGCTTGTGTGTTTTAGCCCCTTCTCGACCACTGTTCTTAAATAAATTACCACCAAAATGTGCATCTTTTACAAAACTAGAATCTAAACGTCCAGTTTTATTTTCATCTGCACTTTCTTCATCTTCAGAGTGAAGATCGTCATATTCAAACTTTTCAATTTCACTTAGAGATTGGTTTTTATGAGTCAATCTAAAATCATCCTCTGGGTCATCAATATTCTTTATACTATGAGCTTTTAATCTCACTGCGGCAAACCTAGCGATAGCTTTGTCATCTTGAGACATTAAACTTTTTTCTCTGATACGTTTATCAATAAATTTATTTGACTTGTGTTGCAGTTTATACTCATGTAACAAAGTTTGTTTTCTCTTCTGGATAGCTTTAGCTCTAGAGACACCGGGCAAACCTCTTTCATTTTTATGTTTTTGACCTAAAACTCGCATCTTTTCCTTGTTGATATGAACTTCAAAGGGATTTAAAGGCTTTTTCATAGTCTGCTTTTGTCTCTTTTTCTGTATTTTATCTACAGAAACTCTTTTTTTATTTTTAACCTTGGCCATTTTTTAGAACTTATTCTTAAATAAAAATTACAAAATATTTTAACTTCAAACTTTAGCATGCGAGTAAAAGAAATAATAAACTGAGGTTATGTTACATCACCTTTCGGCTTTGTATGAACTGCCACAGAGGAATGACAGGTCGACGCGACGTATCTCTGGGTTAATCGCCAAAGTTTAGCTGTATTCGAAACTGAAATTAATATGGTTTATATAATTTAGCTAACATCCTGAAACTGATAACAAACAGTTTTCCTATCAAGAAAAAAATTAAGTAATCATAATTTTAAAATACACCTAGGTAGAGCCACTCACAGAAAAATAAAGGGTGAGCCACTCTTTATGGATGAAGGCAAGGCCTTTTGAGATTTAGGAGTGCAGAGTAAGTGAAACAATAATTCTATTTCACTCGCTTCTTTAAAATCGAAAGTATAGAATAGGCATAGAATAATTAATAATATATTATATTAATTATAACTTCGCATACAGCTTTATATTTTTTTTTGCTTCTTTAACAGCTAAGCAAAAAGTAAATAATGGGTCGCGCCACCTCTCCGGGTTTAACCCGGAGTAGAGTCTCCAGGTTTGGGCATAGTGTCTCCGGGCCGCATGTTGAGAAGATCTCCGGGTAAACATGAATTTGGCTTTTTTCTGTTAATTTCTAACTTTCCTATAAATTAAATAATTCAAATTTGTACTGAATTTGGTAAATCTACTAAATTACCATTTAGGTACCGTTAAAAATTTTAGTAGGTTACCTCTTGCAACGCAGCATAATCGAATTTGTTGATTCCTTGACAAAGAGGAATAAAAATATCTTTTTTCTATTTCACGTTCATACTAAGCTCAGTACGATATATACGCATTTGTGTATCGTTATGAAGCTATTTCGATACGCGTTTTTTCTTTATTTAATGTTGGAAACATTTAAATGTTTTATTTCATTGACTTGCGCGGCCTTTGTGATTTACGGGAAAACCCATTTTTCGCAGAGGAAAAATAGCTTGATAACTTACTTTTTTATTCTGTGTTTATAACAGTCATGATGTTGGTTGCATAAATCTATAAATCAATATTTTGTAGATGCTTTTAAGCTATCATTTTCTGCCAAATCCTATCCAAAATTCAATCTACTAACCTTCCAATGTCGATTTTGACTTCAACTTTATTTGAATTTTCCATCTTCCCTATACTAAATTAATTGCAATGCCGTGACGTAAAATCACGTCTTTTGAAATTCGAAAAAAAGTAGCAAAATCGCCCGAATTTCCGAACGCTCTGTATATGTACCGAATGTACAAGGATTACACAACGTATTCCGTCCAATTTCAAATCTTATATTGCTAAAATAACTTTAGAATCTCGTGGTGAAAATGGGTCAATAAATCAAAAAATTACAGTTTTTGTTGTCCAGAGGCTATACTATGATAAAAAAAATAGTATAAACAACATAAAATTTACAAAATTTGAAGGATTTATTTTTTTTTAAATATGTTTTTATTGAAAAAACTATACACATTAGAAAAAATAGTATAACGTATATACGTGTTATATAAAGCAGTTTTAAGCGCTTGTCCAGGTATAAAACTCGCCGCAAGCGGCTCGTTTTTTAACATGGACACGTGCTACAAAATGATGCTTTATAAAACGTGTACGTTGATATACTATTAACAGCCTCGTCTCAGCAATAAAAAATAGTTTTAAGTTTGTTACCACTTAATTTTTTTTACCTATATTTTGTGATCGTTATGATTGTTGTTTGTTGTGATTTTGATAGGTATTGATATACTTACCTAAGTACTTAGGATTTATTTTAAGTTTATTTTTTCATTGTGATGTTTTAATTTGTTGTTATCGTTTAATTTTATGTATAAAAACACCTAACTAAATATGATATGGGAACTGCTCGCATTTTACAGGTGATGCTGGTCTATGTGCTAGTGATGTTATTATATCGATTATTTCCCTCATTATCAAATAGACCAGTCGACGTTGTGGTCCAGTGGTCAGCGCAGCGGCCTCACAGATCGTAGGCCCGGGTTCCATTCCCGGTGCCGGCAACGTCGATGTTAAATTTGGAATTTGGTTTAAGAGGTGCGCCGTCTTTCGGAAGAGACGTTAAACTGTGGGCCCCGTGTCATGGATGTTGCCACGTTAAAGAACCCTACCCTCGACAAAGACGGATTCGGCAAAATTACCAGATAGTGTGTGACAAATTCCCTAGCGCCGGTGATTCGCCTCGTTGCGGAAAAAGGCCGACGTAAAATAAATAAATAAAAAAAAAAATCAAATAGACCAATCAGACACCATCATTTTTCGAATAAATTTTGTTTGGATAACTGATTAAATCCCTAACCGCGGTTAAACTTTCGTCCTCCATATTGGTTTTTGTTTTATCGTTTATCACTAATTCTTACAATTCTCGGCAACAGTTTACAAACATTAATTTCTTAGTCATCTGAATAACCTAATATTAATATTGGCTTTTATCAGTAAATACGCCATTTTCGATAGAATTTTTATACAAATATTTTGACATAAGGCGATGAAAATCTGTCAGAATTTGTAATATTTACATATACCTACACACTTTTCTATTCGGGAAATAATCTAGCCGTATACCACTCGACCTATAAATTTAATCGAACTATGCAACATATTTTGATCATGATTTTCAGGGTGGCCACCTCTCCGGTTTTCACCCAGAGTCTCCGGTTTTTTATACTTGACCTCCGGGCTCCGGTTTTTTAAGTAACAGCTCCGGTTTTTAACAATTTTCCTATTTTTCTTAATAAAAAAACTTTAAACTCTTTTAAATTTTAGCAAGTTTAATGCTTTCATTTAACTTACCTACCATTGGTTAGGAATTTTTCTTCTTTTTATATTCTCTTGTATTTAAGTAGGTAACTTACTTAACGTGATTTTAGAATTTATTTTATGTTTGTGTTAACTTTTGACTAAGAGTTTGTTTGTTGTTATTTTTTTAATTTGGAACTAAAAACTTATTTTGGAATTTATCTAGATGTGGCAATTATTACTAATAAAAATGTTAACAATAATCCTTACCTGGTTAAAGAACTACCGCACCGCCCATAATAATTATTGGTTTTTAAGGCAGTTCCTGTCGTATAAACAAAAATATTTTTTTTATTTCAGCTTTTATTGTGTACCTACTTATAACTATTAAAGTTGTTGACCGTTAATCATAGAATCTCTAGGTTTTGATGGCCCAAAAAAGGGCGTGGCACCCAAAATTTTTTGCCTGCGGTGCATTTTTGAACGCATTTAAAAAAATTAATATCTCCTGTTTTCAACTGGATACAAGGTGGTCACCCTGATGATTTTACTTTTTGGTAAATAGTTTCATGCACAATAATTTGAAAAAGAAACCCTCGACCGCTTTGCAGTCTCGGGTTTTTATTAAATTATTGAGCATTCAACTATTTTCCAAGAAAAATCATGATCAAAATATGTTGCATAATTTGTGTAATCTTGTGATATAATATATGAATAAACTTCCCTACCAATAAATTCGGTATCAGTATCAGTTGTCGCAACTGCCGCACAAGGAAAAACAAAACTACTTTTCAAGGTCACATTTTTATTTACAAAAATTTTTATATAATATTTTTAAAACTTAATCAACATGTATGTCGCTCATAAAGTATTTTTCAAATAATAGGTTAATTTTATAATAGAAAATGATAGGATTAAAATTTGATCCAATATCTTTCCCAAAAAATACAGATTCTAAAAAATCGTAACCCCAGACTATGATAAAAAGTATATCATATTATTTATCCTTATTTTATTAACAACCATGTTAGACTTTTGTGTTAAATCAGTTTTGCATATTTATTTATAAATTTTCTTATTTTGGTTGCAATAGTAATAATTATTATATTCGTTTATTGACGTTTTTGAAAAATGTTGAGCTTATATATTGACGAAAAAATAACTAATATTTGAATTCAAAGAGGTGGGAAAAAGAAATTTGATAAATATGTCTTAACATCCTTATTGTATGTATTTATATAAAGTGGAAGAAGAGAAATAAAAAATGTATTAGGGAGTTATTTTTTTTTGTAATGATCATTGGTCATTGTAATTTTCAGAGGACTTTTATGATCCAGTGCTAACCTCCTTTTATCAAATCCCGGCCTTTCTGGATTTCTTGAAGGTTTCTTAGATTCTGATGAGGAATCACTGTTATTTGATTCTTCTGATTCGGATTCACTGCCACTACTACTGCTAGTACTATTACTACTTTCTGATTCTTCAGATTGTTCACTAGAGCTTTGCTCACTTTCACTTGATTTCTTTACTTTTGACCAAATAGTTGATGCTACTGTGGGTTTTTTTGGAGTCCTGATAACCACAGCTACCTTACTTCTCGGTTTGTGTCCATACTTCCTTTCTGGAGAATAACTTTTTCTCCTTCTTAGATCAGTAGATCTTCTAGAGTCTATTCGATCACTGTGTAAGGTCCTTTCTGATGATCGCCTTCCACTAGACCTACGAGGCCTTTCTGGACTTTTCCTTCTTCTTTCAGGAGATAGCCGTCGTTCTCTTGATCGAAGTAGTACTGACCTAGATGCTAGTGGTGAGCGTTGTCTTTTAGTAAATTTGAGGCGATTTCTCTGCATCAACTCTGTTCGTACATCTGGATGAGTTTCTCTTGTTGAATATTCTTCATGTAGGGCTTCACGGTCAAACAAATCCCTTTCAATAGCAAATACCATTTTCTGGCTTCTATTCTTAAGTTTTGTTCCTAAGTCTACAGTGGGCTCTGATTCTGGGATATCTTTTTTGTTTACCAATCTACTTGTAGGACCAAGCATATTTCTGAGGTCATTTTCTGACTCATTTTTATCAATTTTTTCAGTTTGGTTTTTAATTGATTGTAATAGTTTTCTTCTTTTCATATTTTCTTCTTCTTCATCAGCATACATTTTCATTCGGGGCATTTTAGTTTTTTTCCTTTCCAATGTCAGATTTTGATCATTTTCGTTTTCCTCTTTGTCTTCTGAATGTTGATCTTCTTGTTGAACTTCAGACTCTATGTTTAGTTTTCTTTTTGTGCCTAACCGTGCCATAAGTTTTGGATTTTTAATTTCGACTACTGGAAAATCTTCATCTTCATCCTCAATTTTGTAAATCACAGGCTCCCTCTCTCTAAATTTAGCATCATTGTCCCAATTTTTGGCTAATGTGCCCCATGGATTTTTACTTTGATTTAAATCTCTATTTCTTTCAAAAAGACTTCTAAGTTCTTTCTTTTTTTTTTCGGAAATAACATTCTTTTGTCCAGGATTTGTTATTTTTTTATAGTACTTACTACATTTTTCCGACTTGAATGGAAGTTTATCAGAAATAAGACCATATCTTATAAGTAAGCATTTGCTTTTAGGATGTGGGTTGCCTAAACGCCAATAACCTGGTGGAATAGATATAGTAATTTCAGAAATATCAACAGAGTTTTTTGAGTAATTTTTTTTCTTTGGTAAAATTACTTCTCCGATTTCATTTTGTAATTCTACTTCTCGATTTTTATTTTTAATTAAAATGCTCTGACCTGTTTCTGACTCTTCTTCTTCAACATCATCTAAAAATTCTTTGGGAAATATTTCTTTTGGTTGTCTGGCAGGCATTCCCCTGACTGCCTTTGATTTGAAATGTAGCCCTCTTGCAGCAGAAAGGTCATCCAACCATACTATATTACAACTGTTTTCATCAATCCATTCAATACCCTCTGGAGCATAGCTTGCAAAATAATGAACAACATCCTCAGCACTCATTTCATCCAATCCGACCACATGAACAGTTTGAAATTTTACTTCACTTTCGTTGTCAGGACATATTCCTAAACTATCATGAAGTTCTTGCAAATCCTTGTCGCTAAAGCTGTTTATTTCTTCTGGCTTTAAAGCAAACCTTTTGGCCCTTTCTTGCAGTTTTTCTTGTTCGTTTTTGTCAAAAATATTGATTCCAGTAGTAAATATTCCAGTGACAGCCTGAAATAAATTATTAAATAGGTAAGTATATCAAAAAATATAAAGTTTTGCAACACATTTAAAAGATGTGTAAGTACCTAGGTAACTAGAATTTTAAAAAGTGCAATACATTTTAGGTATTTTCTAAAACAAGCTAACAGGATATTATGTTACCTGTCTCATTGTCCCTTACAGAAATAAATCCCTAACAAATTAACCCAAGTATTATAAAGAATAACAGAGCCATAGAAATATCCCCATTATTTTACTAAATACCTAGTAATGTTTTAAACATATTAATTTTTTATTATTTAATACCTAACTTACTGTTTACCTAGATACAATGATTTCTAATAGCTTCTAATAAAATAAATACCTAAGAAGTATTATATATTAACATTAACCCTTTGCTACGGATTAAACATATTTATGTGACAAATTAACAAGTTTGTTAAAAGTCACTGTTGTTTTCAGAAAAAAAACATTTGGTCGCAAAATATTGGTAGGTAGGTTGTAGGTTACTTGTAAAAACCTAAAAATTGATTGAGCCTTTATTTATTACCTCTTTTGTGGTAGACGGTTCCATGTTAGGACTATTAACATATTTTTCGTTGTCATCACTTATTTCGCCTTCTTCATTTTCGTTTTCCTCGGGATCTACATCCATCTTTTCTGCATCCTCAGAAGCAGTATTCTGAATTTGTATTCTGATATTTGGACGTCCAGTATCAACTTCCGTACCCATTTTTGTTTACTAAAAAAAACAGCTTTGCAAGAAAATAGAAAACCAAAATACCAAAACCAACGGCGATAACGCAAGCAGGCAAGCGTGACAAGAATAATGACAAATGACACTTTATTGACAGTCTATCTATAAATGGGGGCCGAGTTTAAGGTTAGGAGTTGGCTTTTCAGCATTCAGCTATAGTGATCTAATTTTTTTCAGGTGTTGTTGCTATCTAACTAACGCCAAAATTTTAAGTAAACTTAAAAACCTATTGTTTCTTTGTGGTCGAGAAAATAGGTTAAGTTAAGTGCTTTCGTTTGGTTTGGATTTAGATTTTGGTTTGGTTTGGCGGTTTTAAACTGTGGGTTTAGAAACTTACTCGAGTTGAAAGCAATTTTACATTTTACATTACAATTCAATAAAAAGAAATATGTAACCAGAAATTATCGTGCTTTATAATATTTCTCTCCAAAATGTTTTCAAAAGAATATGATAATTTTATGGTAAGTATATGGATCACAGAATCAGATAGAAATAGAACTACCCATACCAATATTTATATACATTTTAGTTGGGGGTACAACATGCTCTAAATCTACCCATTCGCACACGATGTGCAGAACTCACAGTGTTACTTGATCGAGCGAGTTTACTTGAACTTCATAATTTCTTCCCTATTCTGATAGACAATATATTTGGAGCACAAGGGACCATTTGCTGGGGTTTAAGAACAACAACTGAATCACAGTGCGAAGATTTCAGACAGTTGCAACATTTTCTTTCACCATGTGGGCCTTTGTTTAAACTTCTTTATATGCTGCTAAAGGATCCCAATATTAAGTATGAATTTCCTTTGGCATATTTACCGGTAAGTTTTAAAAATTGTTACTTAAGGTAATACCTACTAGTAATAAACTTTCTGCTGTTTTAAATATTAAGTTTCTAGAACTGTGTATATTTAATGTTTAATCTTCATCAGAAGTAGATTTCACACATAGATCTTTAATTAAAAAAATACTCTATTTTTATTTTAGGTAAAGATAAAGCAGCTGCTTGAACATTCTGCTGGGCATCCTTTTTATTCAGAGTTGGTTAATTTTAATCCACAAACTAAGCAACTGACATCCCTATTGTTAAGTATGTAGTACTATCAAGTAAACATTTGCATTGCATGCCTAAAAAAGTAATAAATAACCAAAGGAATTGAATGTTCACCACAATTTTATAAGTTCTCCCATTTAATTTGATTTAGGTAGTATACTTAATATAGGTGTAATGTGTAGCTACACGATATTTGTTCTAAATTCAACCCTTATCATTGGAATATTTTAACTGGTAGAAGATACAGTTAGATTGAAACAGTTGTACAATTTGACCTAATTGAAGGCCACCAAAATGTCAGTTACCAAATTTTTTTAAGTAAAGATAACTTTAGGTACTTTTTGGAGATTTTCTAATAGGCCACTCAAAGTGAATCACCCTGTATAAAGTTACATTCAAATGCTGTAGAACAAGATATACCTAGTTATATTGTGAAAGAAGAGTAGTAATAAAGTTGACCACCTAGTAGGGCAACCTTTAACAATATTTTAAGAACAAAGATCAAAACTTTAAAAATAGACAGTAAGTATTATACTTGCATCCATTATATCAACATGAAACTAAGTATTTTTTAGATCCATTTGATTACTACTTTTTCCATTTCGCCTACCACCTGATCAATCCATGGCAGCAAAGGACTGGATCATCCGTCACATCATGGAATACAGTTTATTATGTGTTGTGTTGCGATTACATATTGCATTTTTTACCGACAGATCCTAATACCAGAATTTTACCCGAAATTTATTATAATGGGAAGAATCCTAATAAGCAGATATCCCCATCATCTAGTTCCCAGTAAGTAAAAACTGTTATTCTTGTCAAAAAAAGTTATGTAGTAACATCAAATAGAAGGAATATTAAAGTCGAAATAAAATTCTCATCCCTATCAAATTAAATCAAAATATACTTTATTGTTATAAGAAGTACATCTTATTAACAAAGCTTTGGACAGTATTAAAACTTATTGAAATTACAATGTTCACTATATAAAGTAAGAATAAGTAATCCAATAAATAGATAAATAAATAAATAGATAATCACTCATGAGACAATAAAATAGTCATGGTCAAAAATGTACACACAAATCAATCTAAGAAGAAGACAAGCTCAATCTTACAAAAAACCTGGCAAGAATACTAATTAAAGTTTAAAAAAAAAATCAAAGGAAATGCCTAGATATTATCATTGTAAAATTCCTGAATAGTATAGTAGGGTCTAGTAATTAGTTGCCTTTTTAGTCTTTGCTTAAAAATCCTGTCATCAATCACTCTAGGTATTATTTTTGTTGTAAATAATTTAAATTTTCAGAACAATAATTTTAAAAAGTATTTTGTTGATTTAAGCTTTGTAGAAACCACAATGGTATGGTATTTGTAACTTCTTCCCTACTAATACCATATTAAAACATCAGTTTATTCTTATGGCGGTCATTTTTATATTATATTTTCCATATCTCCGGTTTGAAAAAAGATATTGGCCTTCACAGGTATTCTTATTTATTCTTCTTTTAGCTTAAGTTAAAAAATATATTTTATTCCATTTAAAATTATTGAGAAAACTGAAAAAATTGTTGATTCTGCTAAATAGCGTCCTCTAGCTGTCGCAACGGAGTTCAGAATGACTTCGTTTTTTTATAAAATTGATAAAACAAAAGAATCCCTATTTAGTGAGTTCAAACTTGTCAAATTTGGATCAGCCAAACCAACCTTTTTGACATCAATTCACAAAATGCAAATTTCTAGTCAGAATTTATTAAAAAAAAATTTTTTATTTACATGAGGCTAACAGGTATTTTAAGAAAATAAATCAGTGACGGATTAAAGAAATTTTAACGCTAATTTTAATTCACAGTCTTAAAAATATACTGATTTGTTCTAACTAATTTTACAATACTAACAAAATAAAATTATAGCTACTTATTTAACAAATTTGTTGAATCTAAACGTAATTCTGTTTCACTGTCAGAGTCGTTTTAGGTTGAATGAATCCTCTATTTATTAATGATTCATACACATTCTTCTTAACAATTTGTTTTGCATCTAATTTTCTTCTACTAAATGCAGAGCGATAATTTTCCCACGGACGCCACATAATAAAAAAACTATTATATTTTTCTATGCTCCACAGAATCAACACTTTAACAAATTTCTCAAGCGCACAATACACAGGCTTTCTTAAGACTGATTATATATCCTAATTGCACCAGGTCCGGCCCTGGGGTCAATTAACAAGGATGCCTAACCTAAATAACAATTGCAAACGCTATACATATATCGAATACGGGGTGAACCTACCTGCTATTGATAACAAAGACAACAATTATATGCAAAATAATGGTAAACAAGTGACATTATTAAAATTGTAAATAATTTGTCACCCTGTAGACCTTTCAGGTTTACAACAATGAGGTTTTATTAAAATAAATGACAGGTAGCTAAAGCCAAGACTATACAGGGTGTTCGAAAAATAGACGGAGATATTTTAGAGGGTGATTCCTTGTTAAAAAATATGAAAAAAAGTTTCTATAAACATGGGTCCGGAAATACAGGGTTTTCAAGATACAGGATGTTAAAAAAATAGAAATAAAAAATGAAATTATTAATTAAATTAAAAATACTTACTCGATGCTGTTGAAATTTGGCAATGATATTTGTTGTATTAAGAGGCTAATTTAGCCCTAAATAGATTAAAATTATTGAGTCCAGTGACGTCCCGGGGGGCACCTTAGCGAATATTATTATCAAAAAAAATGTACGCCACTGTCTTTTTTGTAGCTTTAATATTTTTTTGTTTATTTAAGCATCTAAAGATACAACTTCTTTGCCTCTTGTATTTTTTTCCTATCTCACTTCATTTTCGAGAAAAAAAATAAAAACCGTTTTATTGTATGTCATTGGACAAAATTGGTTTATTAATTTCTACTAAAATAAATCACAAGTGCATTGGAAAACAAATAATCATTTCTGCATGAAGGATTGACATTTGCGCGTTAGTTCTTTTAGAAAATAATTATATACTCTTTTTGGCGAAATTGTTCTAAAAAGTTTTTGTCTCGGTTTTTGTGATGGAAAATTACACTTTTGAGGAAATCGCAGACATGCATGTAATGTATGCACGTGCCTATAGTAACTGTTATGCAGCGAGGCGCCTGTATGCAGAAGCGTTTTCCAATCGGCAACTTCCAGATAGTAAAACCTTTGAAAGCGTAGACCGTAGATTACGGGAAAGAGGTAAATTTTCTTATTTCTTTTTTGTGATGTTTTTGACAATAATGTTGGAAGTTTTGCCGTTCCCACCAATGATAGAGGCCGGCCGAGGTCCATAAGAACGCCCGAGTTTGACGAGGCAGTTTTACGTGCCGTGGAACAAAATCCTGGTATCAGTACTAGGACTATAGCAACTAGATTAGGGCGTAATCATTCGAACAGCACTGTGTGGCAGGTTCTCTCCGAGCAACTCTTGTATCCCTATCATGTCCAACGTGTGCAAGCATTACTACCAAGAGATTTTCTTCCTCGTTTACAGTTTTGCCAATGGTACTACCAAGAGGTTAATAATAATAGGAATTTTAATAAAACCATACTTTTTACAGACGAAGCAGGATTTCGGCGGGATGGTATTGTTTATTACCATAACACTCACGTATGGAGTGACTAAAATCCCCATGCTTTCGTGCAGTGTCGCCACCAGGAACTATTTTCTTTAAATGTGTGGATGGGTATTGTTGGTAACAATTTAATTGGTCCTTTCTTTTTACCCTTAAGATTAAACGGCGAATCTTACTTAGAGTTTCTTCTACAAGAATTGCCCGTACTGCTAGAAGAAGTTCCTCTAAATATACGTAACCAAATAACTTTTATGCACGATGGAGCTCCTCCTTATTTTAGTAGACCTGTCAGAACTCATCTGAGTAACACCTTTGGTGAAAATTGGATTGGAAGAGGTGGACCAATTAACTGGCCACCTCGCTCCCCTGACTTAAATCCATTAGATTTTTATTTATGGGGACACCTTAAGACGATGGTTTACACTACTCCCATAGAAACAATAGAGGAACTAAGAAATAAAATCGTAAATGCTTGCGAAAAAATAAAAAATAGACCTCGAATTTTAGCTCGAGTTCGTCGTTCAATGATGCGTCGAGTGAGAAGGTGTACGGAAATGGATGGTGGACATTTCCAACATTTGTTGTAGTTTATGTTATGGTATTGGAAAAGTTGCAATAACATTCTTTCCTACAAATGTTTTTTATTATTTGTGGTCCAATGCACTTGTGATTTATTTTAGTAGAAATTAATAAACCAATTTTGTCCAATGACATACAATAAAACGGTTTTTATTTTTTTTCTCGAAAATGAAGTGAGATAGGAAAAAAATACAAGAGGCAAAGAAGTTGTATCTTTATATGCTTAATTAAACAAAAAATATTAAAGCTACAAGAAAGACAGTGGCGTACATTTTTTTGATAATATTTGCTAAGGTGCCCCCGGGACGCCACTGGACTCAATAATTTTAATCTTTTTAGGGCTAAATTAGCCTCTTAATACAACAAATATCATTGCCAATTTTCAACAGCATCGAGTAAGTATTTTTAATTTAATTAATAATTTCATTTTTTATTTCTATTTTTTAACATCCTGTATCTTGAAAACCCTGCATTTCCGGACCCATGTTTATAGAAACTTTTTTTTATATTTTTTAACAAGGAATCACCCTCTAAAATATCTCCGTCCATTTTTCGAACACCCTGTATACTTTGAGATGATCAAAACTTCTTATTTTAGGGCATCACCAAGAGGTATAAGTCCAACAGGATTAGTAAGTCCAATTTCATTCAACAAAACTGTAGATAAAAATAGTTTAGTAAATTTAGATAGACATCATCCCAGAAATGAAATATGGCGTAGTGAAACTGTATTGACAGTTTTAACGGACATGTGGCTGCACAATGATTCAGTTAGTCAGTCAATTACTTCAAGTGATATCAACGATTCTTTTAATAAGCCTATGTCAATGGTAAGTTAAGTTACTTATTAGAATACTAATGAAATCTAGCGTTTTCATTATTAGTGACACAATGGATATTTTACAGTGTCCGCATCATTGGAGCAATGTTTCTGAGAGATTCGGTTCGGGTTTGTTCGAAAAGAAGAGTATTTCCTTCTAAATAAAAACTACTACACGTAGACAAATTTGCGTTTGTAGTTTCGAAGATTTTTGAGTTTTAAATGCAAAAGTGTGAGTGAATTGTCGGAATTATATTCAAACGTGACACCGAAAAAGCGGGAAGACAACACAGGCTTGTTATAAAATAACTTTTACATATACAGTGTCACTAGTAAAGTCCGCATCATATGGGATTTTTTTTTAATAATAGCTTTATTCAAAATTTGACTTTGGCATCAAGTTCTGCTTCGATCGAGATGAAAATTAAGCAAAAAAATAGTAGTCACGTGATTCGGATTATCTGTCAAATTTTAATTTTTTCCAAAAAATAATTCAAAAGTGGGGTTATTTGTGAAAATATCGAAAAAAGTTATTAGAAAAAGTTTTTTTAAATGCAGTTTCTAGACCACACGCCAAATTTCAGCTGCATAAAATAATTTTGATTTTTTACCCACCAGTAAAATTTATTTTCCACTTAATGAACACTTTACTGATGACACTGTGTTATTTTTTTGTCTTAACATTAAGGTGTATTACTTTCAGACACAAACTAAGTTTTCAAAAATACTTATTTTATGAAGTTACCTTATACAGGGTCTAAAACAAATAATGCGACCAAATTTTAATAGCCCAATTTTGATTTTGTAGAAAAACACACATTTAAAATGGCGCTACTTTACAGAAAATATATCTGAAATAAAGCCTCGTCAAAACTAAGAAGTTTTATGTAGGTTATGTTGAGTCTTATTTTGCAAAAATGGTGGCAATTTACAAAATATAAGTAAAAAATCAAAATTATCTTATGCCGCTGAAATTTTGCATGTGGTCTAGAAACTACATTTAAAAAAACTTGTTCTAATAACTTTTTTCGATATTTTCAGAAATAACCCCACTTTTGAATTATTTTTGGGAAAAATTGAAAATTTGACAGATAATTCGAATCACGTGACTACTATTTTTTTGCTTAATTTTCATCTCGATCGAAGCAGAACTTGATGCCAAAGTCAAATTTTGAATAAAGCTATTAATAAAAAAAAATCCCATATGATGCGGGCTTCACTGGTGACACTGTATACAGTGTCCGCAAGAAAGGTCGCATCAAATGGGATTTTTTTTATTATTAGGTATAGGTAAAAATTGAAAAAGCAGTTAGTTTTTGCTTACCTAAAAACCAAAAATGACGTATACTGAAGCAGCTGCACGACTTGCGTTACCTGTCAAATTTGACATTTTTAATAAAATAGGTTCAAAAATGCCCTTATTTATCAAAATATCGAAAAACTTTATTCGAGAAAGTTGTTTATTTAGGCATTTTTAGCCTCCGTACGAAATTTTGACAGTCTATAATAGAATTTTTATTTTTTGCCAGATTCTTGAAAATTTTGATCAACCCTCGTAGAATAACTTTTATACATCGATGTAAAACCATTTGCCTTTACTTCATTTGTAATCTTAATGCAATTTTGTGTAAAATTTTTATTTCCAATTATTTATTTTGCTTCAAAAACTGAAATTGGTATTGATCAGTATGTAATGTTTGATGCAAAGTTTATCTAATTACATCGGTCCCAAACCGACGTTTCTCATTTTTCTTAAGTTAGTAAACAGATGTACAAAAATAAAATATTAGGAAGCTTTCGTTGAAATTTTGATCAAAAAGAATTTATATTAATCGCTCGAAACATTTTATTCAACAAAAATATAGTTTACAAGTAGGCGATGCATTAATAATTATTCTTTTTGATCCAATATTAATTAAGTAAAATTTTAAAGAAAGCTTCATAATATTTTATTTTTGTACAGCTGTTTACTAACTTAAGAAAAATGAGAAACGTCGGTTTTGACAAAACTGTTGTAATTAGATAAACTTTGCATCAAACATTACATACTGATCAATAACAATTTCAGTTTTTGAAGCAAAATAAATAATTGGAAATAAAAATTTAACACAAAATTGCATTAAGATTGCAAATGAAGTAAAGGCAAATGGTTTTACATCGATGTATAAAAGTTAGTCTACGGTTGATCAAAATTTTCTAGAACCTGGCAAAAAATAAAAATTCTATTAGACTGTCAACATTTCGTACAGAGGCTAAAAATGCCTAAATAAACAACTTTCTCGAATAAAGTTTTTTGATATTTTGATAAATAAGGGCATTTTTGAACCTATTTTATTAAAAATGTCAAATTTGACAGGTAACGTAAGTCGTGCAGCTGCTTTAGTATACGTCATTTTTGGTTTTTAGGTAAGCAAAAACTAACTGCTTTTTCAATTTTTATCTATACCTAATAATAAAAAAAAACCATTTGATGCGGACTTTCTTGCGGACACTGTATGTAAAAGTTATTTTATAACAAGCCTGTGTTGTCTTCCTGCTTTTTCGGTGTCACGTTTGAATATAACTCCGACAATTCACTCACAGTTTTGTATTTAAAACTCAAAAATCTTCGAAACTACAAACGCAAATTTGTCTCTACAGGTAGTTTTTATTTAGAAGTAAATACTCTCCTTTTCGAACAAACCCGAACCGAATCTCTCTGAAACCTTGCTCCAAGAGGGCATGGCTCCTAAATGCTATTTGACTAAAAATAGCCCCCCCCCCCCCCCACCTGGTAAATTATTTTATTTCCTTTTCTAGCGGCTTCACTACAATGAACTACCAACTGGAGAATACATGAGAATAGTAAGAGTGTTAATTAAGCAGCTGCATGCGTTTTCGGACAGTGCTAAATGCGACGATACAAATTTATCAGAATTGAAAAAAATAGCCATTCCAATGATCCAGGGTAAATTTTATGTGTTTTTAAGACATTTAATCCACAGATGGCCTTTAGACGGTTCTTTTAGACTGGTTTTGGAATTGTGGTTGACTTACATTCAACCCTGGAGATACCCTGCAAATAATTTAATAAAAAGACTGTAAGTAGTTCGCCAATTGATTTCCATTGTTTACTTAGCCCAGATATCTTTTGGTCACACTTTGTTTTTAATTGATAATGTTAAATGATGCAGGTCAAAGGTTTTTGAAATTATTCTAATTTACGTTAAGTAAATTTTATTTTATTTATTTTATTTATTTATTTCAAACTGGTCTTACAAAAATTATAAAATATCTAGGTGTACAAATGAATGAATGAAAATATTGTAAGGTTTATAAGACACCTAAGTGTTAAATACACTTGTGTGTGTCATAACAAACACTTAAAAACTAAAAAATAAAGATAATTTACAGTTAGTACAATAATTTTACTGTAATCAATATGAATTGAACGAATTAAATACTAATCACAAAAACACCATAAAAGGTAAGGTGTTTGAAAAAACTAATTAAACACTATTCACAAAAAACACCATATAAGGTAAGGTGTTTGAATGGTACTCAAGTAATTGGATTACTTGTATTGTAATATAATCTTCAATATAATTTTATTATAAGTAAGTATATTAATTATTATTAAGTAATGGTTTTATTTTTATTTGTAGTTACACCTTGGTTACTGGCATTCTTTAAGGCTAAGAATGAGTAAGAAACAGTTAATTAAAAATGTTTTTAAAATATCTGAAATTTTTTGATATGTGATTTCTACATTCATTTTTAAATTTACACATGTTTTTAATATTCTTTATTATAGTAGGGATCATATTATACAACTTGGGTCCCAAGTAGGCAACACTTTTTAAGTTAATGTTATTGTAATTTAATGGAATAAGAACGTCATTACTCATTCTTGCACGAGTGTGGTAACTGTGGCTTACAGTATTCTTATAAGATTTGGTTTTGTGTACAAATGCTGTTACTGTTACCATATATAAAGTTCTTACATTGCAAATGTCACTTGAAAAAAGTAATTCTGTATGATATAGTCTGTTTCTTTTGTACATAACCTTTATAATACATTTTTGAGCAATGTTTAGTCTGTAGAGTGCACTGTTGTACAATTTCACATTACAGCCTGTCTTTAAATTAATATGCGCATGTATGATACCAATATTAACATTTTAATTTTTTATAACCTTTTCTTTTAAAATATATAAAGAAAGATACCCAAAAGTAATTAAACATGGTGTTCCCCAAGGAACAGTTTTAGGACCATAGCAATAGGAAATTTCATAGTTTTGCAGATGAAACCTCTATTTTTAATATCGATACAAATTGGGCAATTTAAATTTTAGGGTTCAGCAAGATGCTAACCCAGATGCAGAGGACATAACTGTAGGACCAGAAAAGCAACAACTAAATCCTTCCAGGGAACACTTACAGTTTCTAGCAGAAAATCTGCTGTGTTATGTTGTTATTTTTGAACAGTTGTTACCAAGATTTGGTAGAGTTGACTTGGTTAGCCCTAAAATGTCGCTGATGTTATATAGAATCACAAAGGTAGGTACAGTAATTACAGGAAGTAGCTGTAGCTCTATACCTTTCATTTTCTTCCGGCGAAATTTTTTTTTTTTTAATTTTCCACTTAATGAACATTTTACTGATGACACTGTGTTCTTTTTTGTCTTATTTATTTGTCTGTGTACTTAACAGATCTACTACACGAATAAATCCTATTATAAAGTACTACAGCAAATAGTTACAGAGCACTCAAAGTATTCTCTCAATCATTGTTCTAAATTCACTATACTTCACACAGAATAAATCAACATTGTACTGCTGTATGCTATTATAAATTCTACATATATTATGCAATGGTGCCCCCAGCTGATAATTGCTGTGGGCCACCATGATTTACCCTCGACAATGAAATCACGTCTTTAGTGAAGAGATAATAATAATAATCTTTATTTCAAATTGGTTGGTTTGGTTACAATGTACAACAAAGCAAAACAAAATAAAATGACGTCACATTAAAGAAAAAAAAATAACAAACTTATAAAGTCGCCACAGTGGTTCTTTTCCCGTGCGTCATCACTTTCACGTCATTAAAATCGTATGAATCAAATCAAAATTACGAGACGAAAAAAGTCAAAACTAAGTATAAGTTCATAAAATGGACGTGCCTGCCTACCGTTTGACGTACCTACATAATATCCCGAAAAATTATTATTTATTTTAAGTTTTGCCCGGCATTCTCTATTATCTAAAAGAAATTGACAAACAAATGTTAGTACACTTAATACTATTTTTAAAGCTTAAAATCTAGAAAAGTTTGTTGTTTTATTGACTATTAAAATCGCAAAAGTCAAATTTTTAACATCCTTTCATTTAAGGAAATTTAGCCACTGCCGTAAACTTTTCAAAGAACTTTCACGGTTAGAATATTTAAAATAAATAAATTAGGTATTATAAAAATCCATAAATACTTACCGCCAAAACAGATGGTGGGTATAATTAGCTCTAAAAAGAACTATTTTTAGAAAAAGGAACAGTTTTAAGGCACACAGATTTACAAAATACGAATTAGATTGGCAGATCAAAATAAGGTTGACAATGACGTTCTAAAATACAACGGTTGTCAACTAAACAAATAAAAAAAGTAATTAATTGACGTTTATAGTTTTATTCTTGTCTAGCACATTATATTATTGCGGAATCTTGGAGACGTTCTTTTATGCTTTTATTCAAACGTGTTACTGTAATAAATAAGGATGCAGAGTTATTAACCACGTTGAGTCCTGATCGTTAATTGATGACGCACGGGCAAAGATCCACTGTGGCGACTTTAGTAATACTGCTAAATTTTTATAAATGTTCACAAAAATCTTTTAAACTATACATTTTTTGCGTACCAATTTGTTTTAAATATTCTGGCAATGTATTAAATAACTTAGGGCACATATAATGTGGAGATTTTTTGGTCAGTGTTAGTCTATGTATCGGATACCTAACATCCAATGATCTGGTATTGTACTCATGCTTGGAATCTATATCACAGGGCACCGGGTTCCTTGATTAAAAGGCGGTCATCATAACTATTTTAACTATTTATTAACTAAAAATTGCATAGATAACATTTAATTACATATAAAACTTAATCCTACCTTTTTATACTCTGGGCTTCTACCATTCATGGGGAAGAAAGTTTCGTCGCGATCTCTTAATGACGGCTCAGCGCGCTTGGCGACGTGCCTGCTTGGCTGCGAGATGGTTGCTGAATTCCCGCTCGCTCTCGCGCCAGTCGACGTGCTGGGTTTCCCCATCCCCACTCTGGCCCAGCCATTGGGTTTACCATTGAGCTGGGGAACCCAGGCGTCGACCACTTGGAAGCGCAAAAACTACCCCCCGTGACAATACAGGGTGTTTTGTAATTGAATGCCAATAATTAAGGGGGCGATTTTTGTATTCATTTTAAAAAGAAAACTTCATATGAACGTATGTCCTAAACGTCTTTATTTTTGATATACAGGGTGGTAAAGTTTTCAAAAATAAATAGTTTTTTAATAATATCTGTAATACCACTTTAGATATTTTAATGAAATTTGGCAGACATGTACTATGTATCAAGATGCATTATTTACCGTATAACAATTTTTTTAATTTCCACCAGTGGCGTTCGTACGGAATTTCACCTGTCTATTTTGGCAGACATTAATGTAACGCTACTGATTTCTCGTAAAAATAAATTTATTCCTAAAATCCCCAATCATTTCTAAACAAATTTGATCTCTTGAATTTTTTCAATCCGATGCACGGTTTTCGCTTAAAAAAAATAAAAACCTTTTCTCTGCATGATCATAACAATATCGTTAATATGACAATATCACCATGCACAGAAATAGATTTTATTTCTTAGATCAAGTTTGCTTAGAAATGAATAAGGATCGTCTGTTAATAAATCAACAACAACCTTTGTGAAAAAAAAGAACATACATAGAAACTAGATAAGTTGTTGAAAATGTCCTCCACCTTGAAGGATACACCCTTCGGCTCTTTTCCTCATATTGTCGCGCACTCTTTGAAGTATACCTTCAGTATTTCTTATTAAATCGAAGGAAGCTCTTATACGATCTTTCAGCTCTTCTAAAGTGTTTACTGGGGTGCGGTAAACCAGACTTTTAAGATGCCCCCATAAGAAAAAGTCCAAACTATTTAAATCTGGGGACCTAGGCGGCCATGTTTGCGGTCCGCCACGACCAACCCATCGGTTATTAAATGTTTAATTTAAATATTCTCTTGCTACAACACTAAAGTGAGCGGGCGCACCATCATACATATTCTGTTTCTTATTAAAATTGGTACTTCTTCTAGCAATATGGGCAAATCCTCCTCTAGAAACCGGCGATAATTATGGCCATTTAGCCTTTCTGGCAGGACAAAAGGTCCAATTAAATAATTTCCAACAATTCCACCCCAGACATTTACCGAAAACTGTTCTTGCTGGTTACATCCTACAACTGCGTGGGGGTTTTCGTCGGCCCAAATATGGTTATTGTGAAAATTTCTGATTGCGTTTCTGGAAAAGTTAGCTTCATCTGTAAACATTATTTCATGGTCAAACAAGGGATTATGCGCAATTTTCTCCAAAAACCACTGACAAAAATTAACACGCAAGGGAAAGTCTCGGGGAAGTAACGCTTGGACCCGCTGAATATGATACGGGTACAATAAAAAATCGTGCAAAATTTTCCAAACCAGGACGTGCGAGATATTCAGATTATGTCCAATTTTTCTAGTACTTATTTCAGGATTTTCATCAATATAATTTAAAATTGCTTCTTCAATTTCTGGAGTTCTTACAGTCCGATGGGATCCTTTTAATTGATTATTTGCCATCAAAGTACCTGTTTCAGTCAACCTTCTATGTACATTTGCAAATGTTCGCCTATCTGGTATGACTCTATTAGGGAACCGCTCTTGATACAATCGCCTAGCTTCCGGCGAACTGCCATCAGCCAAACCATACATGTAATGCATATCTGCCAATACTCGGATATTTTAAACACCAAATTAATAAGACACGAAAAACCGAATTTAAATATTGATAAACTGTCAAACAAAATAATAACAACCGCCCTGACAACAGAATTAATAACTCTTACAGACACAGCCTACTACAATAATAATTTTTGAGATCCTTATTGATTTCTAAGCAAACTTGATCTAAGAAATAAAATATATTTCTGTGCATGGTGATATTGTCATATTAACGATATTGTTATGATCATGCAGAGAAAAGGTTTTTATTTTTTTTAAGCGAAAACCGTGCATCGGATTAAAAAAATTCAAGAGATCAAATTTGTTTAGAAATGATTGGGGATTTTAGGAATAAATTTATTTTTACGAGAAATCAGTAGCGTTACATTAATGTCTGCCAAAATAGGCAGGTGAAATTCCGTACGAACGCCACTGGTGGAAATAAAAAAAATTGTTGTACGGCAAATAATGCATCTTGATACATAGTACATGTCTGCCAAATTTCATTAAAATATCTAAAGTGGTATTACAGATATTATTAAAAAGCTATTTATTTTTGAAAACTTTACCACCCTGTATATAAAAAATAAAGACGTTTAGGACATACGTTCATATGAAGTTTTCTTTTTAAAATGAACACAAAAATCGTCCCCCTAATTATTGACATTCAATTACAAAACACCCTGTATACTGGTTACATTTTTATATGTGAAGTACGATCGATTTCGTTCATTAGACTTGTCCGGATTTGTCGCGTAAAAACTGTGACGCCAAGGCTACCTTCAACTCTAAATAAACTGGTGCGAATTTTTTTGGTTTAGTTTTCTTTCTCCGAATTTCAAAATAAAAAAGACTTGACCAAAGTTATTTTTTACGTTTGGTGACATTTTTAGGTATTCGATCAACCAAATCTTCCAGAATTTTTAAGAGAAATAGAACAATGTGTTGAGAATCGTCAACCCTCACCAACGCATCAACAATATTCTGGCTGGTCAAGCACTCATTCAATATTGCCAAACAATAATTGGTCGAGTAGTTTGGCAACTGCGCCATCATCTAGCACTAGTGGTAAGCAATCCCTTATTATTGTCATTGAGTTGATAGGGCGATACTTGTTGGAAATCCGGAACGATACGTTTGAAAATAATGCAAGAACATGTAGAAAATTTGCAGTTTCTTTTGTTTGATCCCTAGAACTTTGGCGTGGATCGTAATTTGTGAATACCCAGTATATTTTACACTAGTTTTAAGGGTGCAATTTTTTTTATATACCTACAGTATGTTTTGGTTTGTACGTGCGTATTTCATTGCTGGAAAAAATATTTTTAAGAAACGTCTGGTTTTTAAAAAAATACGGTCTCAGAAAGTTTTTGACTTTTATAAAGGGTGTTATGAAGTTAGGTAAGGACCCCTAAAATCAGGCTACACGCGCCTTCAATGACTTGCTCCGAAAAGAATATACAGAATATTGTTAAAACGTAGCAGATAGATAGATAGATTTCAACAGACCATAGAATATTATCGCAAAGCGACATTGAAAAACAATTTTCCGCAATGGGTTTTTATCTTAAAATTTACGGGTTTAATTTCCATAATACATTGTATAATGTATATCGACGAATTTTTAGTCAGAAACGGTGGAATTCAGCCTCAGACCAGTAATGCTTCATTTTTAAGTAGTACCATGGCACAACCTGACAAGAAGTGGTTGGCTATTACAAGACAAAAAGTATTTGAACTGGAAGGCCCACATTTTTGTTATAAGCCTTTGTTTTCTAATCCACCAGCACAAGAAGTAAGTTTATTTTATTTGTTTTACTTATTTTATTAATTTATAATAATATTAATTTATTATATTTTATTTATTTATTACTGCTACTAACTATACTCCTATCAATACCACATTCAGGGGAGAATAGTACAACAAGCATTATTCGAGAGATCTACAAAATACTCAATATTTTAATATCTTATAAATGACAAGGAATAATTAAATGTGGTACTTATGTATAACTTAATTATTGAATATCATGATATATATTTAATAACTTACTACATAATATGCACTTTAAAAATAGTCAATAAAGAAGTAAGGTTGCCATTTAAAAAAATTATCCATATCGCTATATCTCTAATTTGAGACACACTGTATCAATATTTTTTTATAAAAAAGATCACAACTTTTTTTTTTTTTTTTTAAACATTCTTTATGCACAACATAATAATAACTTAAAATGTTAAAACCCGTGTCCAAGCAATTTTGCAAAAAGAAGACTACTGGATGTAACTGAATTCATTCCAAGTTACAAACTCACACTCTATATTAGGTTTATTGTCTTTTTGTATAAAGTATTGATAATTACATAAAATATATAACTCTGGCTTGTAGGTTTATGAATTAATTCTACAAATAAGAAAATCAATGAGGTATGCCCAGGAACTGATAAAAATGAAAGAGCAAGAGGAAAAGGAACTTTATTCGGGGTTTTGGGGTTCTATAAAGTACTTCTTACAGGCGCCTGTGTCAAATGATGAGTTCAGTCTTAATGATAGGAGAAAAGTGCCTGTGTATTTGGAGGTTGCTTTAAATAATTTAAAGGATATGTTTAGTGTAACAGAAGACGTAAGTAAAAAATATAGGTCTATTTATATAATTAATTTTTCGAACCTAATATTTTTGCTTATAAACTTTGTAAACGAGCACAGAACTAAAATTGAAACCTTTTTTCGAATACATTTTTTCGCTATCTTGTCATCTAGTAAGTACCAATTTTTATGCCAAAAATTAATTTTTTCATTTTTCCCACCAAATGAGTGGTCACGTGAGAAATGTCAAAATGTTGTATCATAACAAATCTATTACGATAAGCATTTGCGTATCGTAATGAAGCTATTTCGATACGCGTTTTTTCTTTACTTGATGTTGGTAACATTTATAGTATATTATTTAACGAGCGTATAATGTAGGCCATAAAAAAACGAGGATGAAGTTTACGGCACAAGCCAAAGGCGAGTGTTGTAAATCATCCGAGTGTATTATGGTTCATTAGGCGCGAGTCAAATACTATACTTTATCTAAAACCATCCATTTATACAGTGCCTGAAAAAAAGTTGAGTTCATATGGGAAATATAATAATTACACTTGTTGTTTTATGATAATTACACTTGTTGTATTATGTATAGCATAATGCTCTTATTATCAGAAGTATTATGCACCTGTTATGAAATGGTTGTAGATAAAACATAATATAAAATGTTTTAGGTTTTATGTTAATAGGTGCATAATACTTCTGATAATAAGAGCATTATGCTATCCATAATACAACAAGTGTAATTATCATAAAACAACAAGTGTAATTATTATATTTCCCATATGAACTTAACTTTTTTTCAGGCACTGTATAAATGGATGGTTTTAGATAAAGTATAGTATTTGACTCGCGTCTAATGAACCATAATACACTCGGATGATTTACAACACTCGCCTTTGGCTCGTGCCGTAAACTTCATTCTCGTTTTATTATGGCCTACATTATACGCTCGTTAAATAATATACTATTATTTCATTGACTTGCACGGCCTTTGTTATTTACGAGAAAACCTATTTTTCGCAGAGGAAAAATAGCTTGATAACCTACTTTTTTATTCTGTGTGGATAACAGTCATGTATGTTGGTTGCATAAATCTATAAATCAATCTTTTGTAGATGCTTCAAGCTATCATTTTCTGCCAAATCCTATCCAAAATTCAATCTACTAACCTTCCAATGTCGATTTTAACTTCAACTTTATTTGAATTTTCCTTCTTCCCTATAATAAATTGCAATGCTGTGACGTAAAATCACGTCTTTTGAAATTCGAAAAAAAAGTAGCAAAATCGCCCGAATTTCCGTGTTATATAAAGCAGTTTTAAGCACTTGTCCCGTTATAAAACTCGCCGCAAGCGGCTCGTTTTTTAACATGGACGTGTGCTATAAAATAAAACGTGTACGTTAATATACTATTTTACTACTATCAATGATTTTTTCCCATATTATGTGGCCAACTTTATCTTTAGACTTAAATTTAGACTTGTCTGTTTCAGATTTTTGATGACGAACCCGAACCAGTATTAACAACAAATGGTAGTGCATTTGAAATTTCGCACGATTTTAAATTTCTAACCCCAGAAAAGGTTAGAAGTCGACTTAAAACTATTAAGTATGATGGAGATCCAGATTTATTGCCTATAAGATCCGATGAATGTGCATTTTTAGTCAGAGCCTTATACCAGTTTGCACTGAAAGTTAACGATAATGTAAGTTACTACAGAAAATACAATAATTAAACAAAATTATGCTCTCTAATAAAAACCATAGACATAAACCTTTGATCAACATGCAATAATCAGGAAAGTGGCACATTTATGGCCTTGCGCATGTAAATAAAGCCCAGTACTATAGTAATTGTTTATTTTTATATTCCAAACCGTCAGTAAGTAATCAATAGGGAACTTTCCAATTTTTTTTTTTAATAATATGATTTAGTTAGGCCTAAAAAAATATTCCCCAATTATTACTCCTTAAAAATCAGTAATAACTAGGTAAAAATTGAATGATGAAAGAGTTTTGGACTTCCATTGTCTTTATTTGTTTTAAATCACAACGTTTCAACTGGTAAGTATCTCCAGTCGTCTTCAGGTGAATACTAAATAAGTAAAGTAACTACAAGACTATTTATACTAGCTAGGTGCACCGAAGCACAACTGAGGTGGGTGCAGTCATGCGTTCAGTTAGCACGCGATCTTATCCTAAGCTTACATCTATCTAACAAAGGTATTTCTTAAGTCTAACGATGGTTTACTAAAACAGCCTGGATTCTGGTGAATAGTAGCCGCTTCCTTAAACTTTCTTTTCCTCCAGTGTGGCTCCTTATGTAGGATTTCAGCTTCTGACCACATGATATGGTGGCCATGTTTCCAGGCATGGTCAGCTGCACCTGACTTTTCGGTCTCGCCTTTTAGCGTATTGTTTTTGTGTTCTTTAATCCTTGTCTCGAGTGGTCTTAATGTCTCACCTATATACGATTGGCCGCACTCGCAGGGGATCTGGTAGACGCAGTTTTTCCTATCTTTTTGACTTATAGGCTTTGTTTTCGTCAGGTGGCTTCTTAGGGTGTCTCTCGAGTTGAATACGGTGCTGATGTTATATCGTTGTCCTAGTCTTCTTATTTTCTCAGATACTCCCTTGACATACGGAATGTTGAGGGTTGGTTGTGCCTCTCTGTCTGCTTTTTGCGCGTTGGGTCGATTCTTACGGGTTTCCAATATTGTGTCAACTAATTTTGTGGGGTAGCCATTTTTGTTAAGGTCGGTCTTGATGTGGTGAGCTTCCTTTTTAAGTGCTTCTTCCGAGTTACAGATTGTAATTGCTCTATCCACGAGGGTTTTAACTATGCCATGTTTCGTGTTGTTTGAGTGATTTGAAGTAAAATTGAGATACTGACCTGTATGCGTAGGTTTTCTGTATACTGAAGTTTGGATGCTATTACCATTTTTCTTCACGTTGACATCTAGAAACGGTAATTGGTTGTTTTCCTCTTTCTCCATGGTAAATTTGATTGTTGGTGTTAAGCTATTGAGGTGATCTAGAAAATTTCTTCTTTCGTATATAGGTGAGACATTAAGACCACTCGACACAAGGATTAAAGAACACAAAAACAATACGCTAAAAGGCGAGACCGAAAAGTCAGGTGCAGCTGACCATGCCTGGAAACATGGCCACCATATCATGTGGTCAGAAGCTGAAATCCTACATAAGGAGCCACACTGGAGGAAAAGAAAGTTTAAGGAAGCGGCTACTATTCACCAGAATTCAGGCTGTTTTAGTAAACCATCGTTAGACTTAAGAAATATCTGGAAACCTTTGTTAGATAGATGTAAGCTTAGGATAAGATCGCGTGCTAACTGAACGCATGACTGCACCCACCTCAGTTGTGCTTCGGTGCACCTAGCTAGTATAAATAGTCTTGTAGTTACTTTACTTATTTAGTATTCACCTGAAGACGACTGGAGATACTTACCAGTTGAAACGTTGTGATTTAAAACAAATAAAGACAATGGAAGTCCAAAACTCTTTCATCATTCAAGAAACATCATTGTCTACGACCTTCAAGCATTCACTAGGTAAAAATTCTTTAAACTTTCGCGCGTGTCAAAAGCATTTCAAACGACCTTTTAAGCACGCCAAGCCCGATGACGTCAGGAAGTATGACTTATCCGTCATCCTGACCGGTGGCCGAGCTACCGAGTTTGCATTTGGATTGCCTGTGTGTTATTGTTATTGTATTATTGTTTTAAGGTGGAATTCTCAACGCCGTTCAATTTATTGCCAACCTATAACCTATTTCGTGGATGTCACACACGAATTATACTTCTTGACGTGACGACCCGTTTTAACCCGCTTGGGATAATTTGAATTTTGGGGCATTTTAAAATCTTACTAGCGGTCTTTTGGGAAGAAATATGTTTTTTTTTTTTGTTGCCATATGTTTTATGACAATATATAGGTACTTATAATTTATAGAATTTTTTCCCCATTTAAAATTTTTCTCAAGTTCCCTATTCAAAGAAGCACAATTCACTAAACTACACAAACCCTAGAAATCCGTAAATATTAAACACCCACAATTCACAATAAAAAAAAAACAACAAAAATGGAGTCAAGTTCCTTATTTAAGTTTAAGTTTTTACTGTTATTGTTTTTATTATACAGGGTGGAATTTTTAACTAGAATAAATTCAGTATTAGGAAGCCTTTTTATTTGATGAAAAAATACAAAACTCCGTCTGCGTTTAATTTTAAAGTATTTAAGTATGGTGTGCCTCAAGGAATAATTTTAGGAGCATTATTTTTTTAATATTTATATTAACGACTTATCTTAACAGTATAAAACAAAGTCGCTATCCTGTTCATGTCCCCTTATGTGCGTAAATCTTTAAAACTACGCAACGGATTTTGAAGCGGTTTTTTTTAATAGATAGAGTGATTCAAGGGGAAGGTTTTTATGTATAATACATGCATAATATTATAGAGAAACACTGATAAATTAGAGTAGGGAGAACGAACGACCCAACCTAACCGGTCCCCGGCCCGTTCAACGATCGATCCGAAGCACCGAAGCCGGAATAGACGAAGACAGACTATGTTTTATGCATGGATGTGAATTGTGGCAAACGGTTGAGTTTGAGGTTCGCCTTAGTGCTCTTTCACACGGGCGTTTTTTAAACGATCGTTAAATCTGCTGATCGGTGAATTTGCCGACAAAAATTTTAATTTTATAGAGTTAGATCGATGCTTTCAGACGAGAGCGGCGACGGCAAAATGACCGATCGGCTGCCGTCCATGTTAAAATTTATATATTATAACAAATTTTTGAATTTCAAACTTATTGACAGAAACTATGGCAACGCCATTATGTACGCGGCAGTGCGTGCTTTGTAGGGGGTTTGGTTGCCTAAAATCGTTTATTAATAAAAAAAAATCATGCATTAATAGGGGCCATTAATGTATGATTTTTTATACATTAATTAAGGTTGTAAATACACGGTCGACGGAAATATTATATTACGCGTTAGTTAAAACTCATTTAAATTGCGGAATTTTAAGTTGGGGAGGAATAAATAGAACTTTAGTTAAAAAATTAGAAATACTACAAAAAATGTTTCTAAAAATTATATTCAATAAAGATTATCTTTATCCTTCAAAAGAATTATATTCAGAAACAAAAAAGTTGAACATAAGACAACTTTACATTTATAACATCTTAATATATATATTTAAAAATAAAAACCTTATACAATTTAAAAACCATAATCATAATACACGTTATAAAAATGAAATAACCATAAAACCTAAAATAAATAAGTCCATAGGACGAAAAAACTTCAAATATTTATGTTTTTTTTTTTTTTTGAAGAAGTAGTCCATACTTAAAGTGGAGTTAAATGATACAGAAAAAGAAAAGCACGAAGTCTTTCTCCACAATCTTGATCAGATTGTGGAGAAAGACTTCGTGCTTTTCTTTTTCTGTATTTATGTTTTTATTTAAACGATTATTTACCAACAAAAGTTAAAAAATTGATTTCATTAAAAAAATTTAAAGTCGAAATAAAAACATGGATATTAAAAACAGACAATTTGAAAATATTTTTAGAAATGCTTTAATTAATATTTAATTAATAAATATTGTTCTGAATAATTTATATAAGCAATATTTTTTACTTAAAAATTATAAATTAATAATTTTATTATAGGTAATATATTTCTTCAAAAAGAACTGCGTTTAGGTATACTATTAATTAACATTTTTACTTTTAAACTTAATTTTTAATGCATATTTATAATTTAATATTTTACATACTAAGACAAAAAATAAGATTTGCCCCTAACACACTCAGCTTCAGGGGATTGAAGAATAAGTTTATAGAAGACAACATAAACATATTTATTATATTATCAAATTTTAAATAAACTTATTATTATTAAATAATGTCAGTGTAGTGTTTCTAGAGTGTCCAGAGATTGATCTTTAAATATAATTAATAAATGTGTTTTAGTTTGGCCAAACTTTTTACCAGCTGTATCATAGTCCATCATTCTGGGGCCGATATTCCCGCCAGCTATTATGTCCTCCGATTACTGTCTACAAATATGATAAATCAATTGTGGGATCTCCAAGAGTCAACATACATCTGCCTCCTAGAGTCAGTTTCCGACACTGTGCCAGTTATAAGTTTTTAGGTTATCTGTTTTTTGGTGCTTTTATATGGTGGCTTTTAAACTACAGAATAGATACTTACTTATTGTTTTTATTGTTAATTTTTTTACTGTATAAAGGGCTGAGGGCGCTGCCGAGAGATAGCCCTTCTATTAGGCATATTTATCCCACTCAGGGTTTTGGAAATATTAGTTTTAATGATTCTTTTTAGTAGGTGTAAAATCTTAATTAATTATTATGAATGATTAATAAGAATATTTGTGAATTTATTTTATACTTGTTTATATTTGCAGTTTGATAATATACACGTAATTTGCTATAAATTGTGTAAAAAAATTGTTGTTCTTTCAAGCCTTCCATCAAACATTTGCTTGCGATATAATGGAGAATTCTTGTTAAGGTGGGAGTATCAACATGCTTGCCAACCTATAACCTATTTTACGCAGATTTTATTTATTTTTCTAGCTTTTACACAAAATTTAAATAAAATCAATATCGACTGCATATTCTATAGGTAATAATGGACATACCTATTAAATAAATATCAAGGAATTTCATAAAATATTTTAGAAGAATAACGAAACGAAAAATATTGAGTAAGATTTTTTAAATATTATTATGTCATTGTCATGTCATATTCTTTCACTATACAATTCTCCCAAAATAAGCAATGAAATAAATTGATACTTGTGTAATATATCAGATATTACCTAAATAATAGGCCGACGATATTGATTTTATTTAAAAGTTAGTAAATAAAATAATAAACTAAAAAAAACCAACGCGAAATAGGTTTTAATTTGGCAATAGATTGAATGACATTGAAAATTCCACCTTGGTTGGTTCTAGGAAAATCCGAGGGGTGAGATTCACCTTAGGTGGCGTCTTAAAGTCAGCGGCACGGAATTCAACTAAATAATTTGAGGTTGGGTTAGTTTTGCTTGTCAAATTATGACAACACGTTGACATCGGTTTGTTTTTATTTCAATAAATGTTTAAACGTCTGCTGAACTTATTATTTTAAAATAAAACTGTTTAATTCGAATCTAAAAGTGTCTTTTTTTTTTGCTTTGGCAGGTCTGCCATTCAGCCAGATCTAAAAGTGTCTTATTGTTTTATAAATGCTATAAAACTAAAGAGTTGTAGTCTTTTATGAAATCTTATGAAGGTACGTTGGAAATATTTGCCAAAATGCCAAAATCAGGAAAGTTATCGAGAAGATACAATCAACGCTAATCCCAGTATATTTTGAAGGGACTGAAGATATCATTTTCAGGTGTTGTTTACAATTTGAAACCGTTACCAAGAAATTTTTTTTTAAAATTTTCAAATATCTTTTAGTCTCTTTGTCTTCTGGACATAATTTGACGAAATCTAAGCCCTGAAGCCTCATAATGGGCCGCGCTAGGCAATAGCAATAAAATTACGCTGAATAAAAAAGGTTTCATTTGTTAAAATACGGCGTACAACCGACTCTCCTTTTCATACTATCATTTTGTCAGCACTGCCGGTTCGTCCCATCTAGTCTCCATGAATTCTGTGGCGCGTGACCTTACGAAATCAGCTGGATTTATTCAATGTTGGTTTCACATTGACACGGATTTTCTTTTATGCATAATAAATAATAAACGCATCTGTTGTCCTATTTTATTAAATAATAAATTTCTGGTTTACTTTTTCAAGTTTTATAGTGAAAATGCCATATTGTTGTGTTCCTGGATGCAAGTTCAACTATATGCCGGTCAAAATATTTCTGATTTAACTTTTGAAATAACAAGTAAATACTTATATAAGTTACAGAAAAGTAGGTATAGGTATTCTATGAAATAGTTTGGATGTCCGTAAATACATAATTTAAGTATATGGGTAAAGATATATATACCGGGTGTCCACGGAAGGTGGTTCGCCCCTCTAACTTTTTTGTTTTTAAAGATAATGGAATAAAATTTGGGGGATTTGTATACGACATAAAACTACATTTTTTGACAGGTGACTCAACATTATGGAACTTCCGGTTTAACCGGATGTGACATAAACTTTCGATTTTTAAATGGGACACGTACCTGGTATATTTTTACTTTTTTTTGACTCCATATGACATTCTAAATATAACGATGTGTCACTTTTCACTTTTTGTCACCAAGAAAATATTTTTTTTTTCTAAATTTATTGTTTTATCTGGAGGGCTATGAATATCTTAAAATCCCTTATTTCAGTTCTTTAATCTTGGGAAAAATACAATTTTACTATTTTTGGTCCAATGCTATGTGCTATGTAAAATTTAATCTTTTTTTTAAACGGCATCATGGTGGCTCGTCTGGTTAAGAAAAAAGAGGATTTTATTACGATTATTTTGATACCATACACTATTAGGTTTTAGAAAAGCTGCTATTAAAAAACGTTAAAAAGTTAACTTGGAACTTTCCTAAAATAAAGCATCCTTTGAGAATACATTCAGATTTAAATGTATCAAGTAGCCTGTGACCAGCAAACTAATAAAACAAAATCATGCCTTGAAGAAAATTGAGATGCCGACAGCTTCTGCCAAAGTAAATTAGTTTGTTGTTTAAAAAACATGGAAAATACGCCCACCAAGCAAAAAACCTCGCACTCGCATTCGCAACATTGCAATCTTCCTTCAAAATTCTTGCAAGAGCAATATTGTATTTGAAAGCTTGTAGGTAAACACCGTGGAACTCTCTAAAACAACTTTTCTATTTAGTTAATTCCCGCAACGTTGACTTTTGAAACCTTTCATATTAAATATTGTTACAACTTAGCTTTCGGATTCTCTATGCTATGTTCGATATATAAATTTAGAGAAATGTTTCAAGGGCAACTTGTAACGTGCAATATTTTAGCAATCTTCAGTTTAGAAAGTTTCAGGCAAATTACATAGCAACTTAGCAGCAATGTTGGTTTATGAATGTCTTTTTGTAATTGCAATTGTGCTGCCCAATCATTGCTTCAAATAGGTACGCCACGCGTCGGTCGGAGCATGCTGTCGGTCGGGGCCGGGGGTTATGTTTTCGGTCTCAGAGTCAGATCGGATCGGCCATTTTTATTTTGGCTTGGCATTTCTTTTAAAAGAGTGAAGGACAGTGTTTTATTAAGAAATAAGGTAGGTTACATTAAATTTAATAAAAGTTTATGCATGCTTAGGTACTTTTTAGCAGAGAACAAGTTGTTCTCTGTTAGGTAGGTAATTTTTGGAAATGGAGGTCGTGCTGTTAAACACAAAACATAACCTAGGTATTTTATTATTTAATTTGTATTGGTGTGTCTTGTGTGTGGTACTACACGTCACTGGAGACTAAACTGAAAGAACCCCTTCCAAAAAAATTACCAAAATTAAAGAAAAAAGCGCATGCATACGGTATTATAACGGCAGATATTCCAAAGTTTTCACTGGATAGGCTTGCAGACACAATTTTTTCAAGTTAATTCAATAGACAACTTAAGATAGTGTACTCCCTAAAGTTAATTGAAGTTGAATTTGTAGGCATCTAGTACTAGCAATAGGTTACTAGTAAAAAATGTGTTTGCGAAACCTACACAGAAATTTTTCATTCGTATAACCTATACACGAGTAAATTTTATATAGTTACGGGTTCCAAATCAGTAGAATGAGAATGTATGTCACAAGCCAATTCCGATACCCTATAGTTGGGGACCTTTGTCCATTTTTTGCTATTTTTAAAAAGAAAATTATTATGAGAAATTGCACACAAATCATAAGTGAGAATAGCAGTGTTTTGAAATTTTAGATACATTTTTTGAGACTAACTGGAGGAAGAAATTTGAAAGATGCAGTGTACAGATGTTTGGAAAAGGTCTTCACCAATTATGTGGGGCAGTTTTTAAGTTGGACTGGTGCCAAGGGGAACTACAAAACAAAAACTTTAAGTAAGTAGGTATGGACTACTTCTTCAAAAAAAAAACTTTAAAACTCACTTCACTTATAACAGGTAGATTTTAATTTTTCTTTGGCAATACTATATTATATTAAATACATCAGATTTGTATTTAATCAAATTAAAAATTTTAATGAAAATTTTACACTCTTAATTTCAACCAATCAGAAGCTTGATTTTTCTTCGGTTACCATTAAAACCCACAGAATAACCGGAAATTTTTGACGTTTGTGGTAAAATTAATAAATGAAAATTTTCCTGAAACGCCATTTCAAAGACATTTCTAGAATATATGTCATTTCTAATAAAAAAATTAATTTGTACGTAGGTTCTTTAATAAATGAGTTTAAAATTTTCTAACCGAAATCCCACGTGCTTAAATTAATAAACGGTAAATTTTTCCTCGATCATGAATATTCAAGTCTTCAGAAAAATTTCTGGTAATAATTTAATCACTGTATCTATTAGTGATTGTCATTTTTTTTTATTTTAGAGGCTGTCCGAACTAATTTTAAAGAACTTACAGATCAAGATTTTGAAAATTTTTACAAAAACTGGTTTCAGCATGCTAAGACACGTTTTGAACGAAGTAATTAAAACAGATTAGGGGTTAAGGAAACCAAACTTTGAAGGAATTAAATATAAGAAAAGTGTATACTTAATATACATACAGGGTAATTCACAGTGAATCGGAGAACGGGAGATACGTTTTATTTGAAAATTTGTTTGTCTAGATAAACGACCATGGTCTATCGTTCTAAAATATTTTCAGCATTGCGGCGTTGCCGCTTCTGCCCAAAACAGGTGGCAACATCGTTATTTTAAATAAAACAGCCTATATATTTTTATATTTTTAGATTCTACGTAACATTCAAATTATTTTTTAATATACTCCTTACTATAGTCTATACTTAATAGTTTTCGAGATATTGACTCTTAAAAAATGGCATTTTTCAACTTTGACAGCTTCTAGCATTCTAACTATATATGTCTCTTAGAGCAAAACGGCTCACATGTTCCTGATGTCCTTGATTTTATTATGTTCCCAAAATTGTCAACTTTCGGTTAAACAGGATGGAACTCGAAAGCAGGAAATTAATTATTTTGATTGATTGATTTGGTTGATTTTTTGGGAAGATAATAAAAATTGAAGGAAGGAACACCAGCCGTTTTGCTCTAAGACATACAGTTAGAATGCTAGAAGCTGTTAAAGGTTAAAATTGTCATTTTTCAAGAGCCAATATCTCGAAAACTATTAAGTATATATATAACGTAACGTATAACAATGAATATTGTATTAAAAAAATTATTTGAATTTTACGTAGAATCTAAAAATTTAAAAATATATGGGGGGTTTCATTTACAATACCGATGTTGCCACCTGTTTTGGGCAGAAGCGGCAACGCCGCAATGCTGAAAATATTTTAGAACGATATACCATGGTCGTTTATTTGGACGACCAAATTTTCAAATAAAACGTATCGCCTGTTCTCCATAAACGTCTAACGTACCATCCACCGTGAATCACCCCGAATATATGTTATACCTATAATAATATTATATATAGCAAAATAAATACATTTGTTTTTTTTTATAACATGAATAATGAATAAACGAATAATTAATGAATAAACTGAACTCTTATTTCTATAGAGGCCCAGAAAAGGGCCTGCCAAACACCCTTAAAATGGCTAGTAACAAGTCCTGCAAACATACCTTATACTCTGTACTAAATCGAGCCTAAATCCGCTCCTATACTTGATTGAGAATATTTCTTTAAAACAAAAATTGCTTAAATGGATCAAATTTTTTAAATAGGGGAAGGAAATGTTTATTACCATTTAGTTGTGTTTCTCTTTTATATAGCTGTATTTTATCTTGTTTTGTTTGTGTTTTAAATGTTATTTTAAGAAACATTGTCCAAGCGAAGTTAACATGTGTTTTATAATGTTGCTGGAACCTGGCATGCAACTATTGCAACAACCTAGATATTTTTCAATCGCCGTCACATTTCTAGTGTAATGTTACTATAGAATTTCAAAAAATTAGGTTGCTGTAATGTTTTTGTGCCAAGGTTGCTGTAATGTTTTTGTGCCAAGGTTGCTGCAATTAATTGCGTGAAACGTTGCTGTAATTTAAATATCAATATCGCTAGAATGTTGCCGAAGCGATATATTTGTCAATATTGCAATTGAAACGTTCCTGAACGGCCGATTAAGGCTTGCAGGGATGTCCCCAACCTCACGCCGCAAGAAAAAGAGCAACATTGCAGCTCTCTTTGAAAAGTTACTACAACGTTGCTGCAACAATATTTTGCTTGGTGGGACTAGTTTTACAAGGAGTGAAAAAGTTGATATACCTATGTTATTCTTCTCAGGCTCATTTCGCATTTTCGGAACCAGTTTTGGGTAGGTACCTAATAGTGCAGGGTTGGATGACGCCGATTAAAATATCTTTGTGCGTAAAGTGTGTGTAGCATCGGTTAAATTCTTTCTACTTTCTCCAAACACTAATTACATATCAACTTTTTAGCTCCTTGTAAAACTATTATTTTCCATGTTTTTTTAAACAACAAACTAATTTACTTTGGCAGAAGCTGTCGGCATTTCAATTTTCTTCAAGGCATGATTTTGTTTTATCAGTTTTGCTGGTCACAGGCTACTTAATGCATTTAAATCTAAATTTATTCTCAAAAGATGCTTCATTTTAGGAAAGTTCTAAGTTAACTTTTTAAAGTTTTTTAATGGCAGCTTTTGTAAAACCTAATAGTGTATGGTATCAAATTAATCGTAATAAAATCCTCTTTTTTCTTAACCCGACGAGCCATCATGTTGCCATTTAAAAAAAATAGTTATACAACTTTAAAGATTAAATTTCACATAGCATAGCATTGGACCAAAAATAGTAAAATTGTATTTTTCCCAAGATTAGAGAACTGAAATAAGGGATTTTAAGGTATTCATAGCCCTCTAGATAAAACAATAAATATTGAAAAAAAATTTTTTCTTGGTGACAAAAAGTGACAAGTACGTGACACATCGTTGTATTTAGAATATCATATGGAGTCAAAAAAAGTAAAAATATACCAGGTGTCCCATTTAAAAATCGAAAGTTTATGTCGCTTCCGGTTAAACCGGAAGTTCCATAATGTTGAGTCACCTGTCAAAAAATGTAGTTTTATGTCGTATACAAATCCCCCAAATTTTATTCCATTATCTTTAAAAACAAAAAAGTTAGAGGGGCGAACCACCTTCCGTGGACACCCAGTATATATGCCTTTAAAGAAAGGTTTTTAAACCCTAATTGAAAACCATACAAAATATTTTTTTTTTTTTAATTACTATAAAATGTTTTCTATAAAATCGTTCAATTGAACATACCAACGATCTGGTACGTATAGATGAAACAATAACAAATGAATCTATTGACAAAATCGTATTCCATTCTAAGTAAATCAACATACAAATTTCGCAAGGTCACTTTCAAAGGTAAACCCACCGTAATCCCTACTCCCTGCCTCACCCACCTCTTCACCTAATCTCACCTACAAACGATGTTGCCAACACATTTTAATAGCGTTTATGAATGATATGTGCCATTATTGAAACATACCAAGTTGACTCATTATTTTCTGTGGTTTCCACTGACTGCATAATAACCTATAAGCCTTTGTGTTAACCAGGTAGGATGAAATAACTTTTGAAATCTATCAAAATGATTAATGTAACAATTTAGACCGTCAAAAGCAAAAAATTACAATGTCTCCGGAAGAAATAAAGACGAACCCGAACAAGATCGACAATTTTGATAGTTACATTCTTAAACAAGCTCTTTTGATGACTGAAGTTGCGATGGATCTCAAAGATCGATATCTTGCAGGGGAAAAATACACAAATTATTTAAAAACCATGTTGAATGGTAAGTGATCAGTTTTATTGTCTTATTTGCCTCGCAAAATAGTTTAGTTAAGTATTTAGGTCCGTTTAGCCTTCATATTTATATTAAACTAATAAATCCTAAATACAATAACGTAAAATTTGAATATTTCAGACTAAAGCACTTATACAATGAGCTCAGAGATTAGGGTTGCCACCCCTCCAGGTTTGGCCTGGAGGCTCCATGTTTGAGCCCTGCTACTCCAGGCTACGGGTCTTGCATCAATTTCTCCAGGTCAAGAATAATTTAACACTTAAGAAAGCAAATTATAAGTTATTTTACCCCAAAAAGGGCGTAGCACCCAAAAAATTTTCGCCTGCGGCACGAAAGAGCGCCTTCGGCGCACATTACCTTGTTATTTTACCCACAAAATAAAGGGCGTGGTACCCAAAAACTTTTCGCCTGCGGCGCAAAAAAGCGCCTTCGGCACATATTACCTTGCACCTTCGGCGCAATTCTCCTTCGCCACGAGCCGCCACACCATAGTCTCCAGGTCAAGAACCATAAAAAGGTGGCAACCCTAGCTCAGATCATTGAAAGTATATAATAGTTACCGACACTAAGTAAAATCATAATTCACATCTTTTTACCTATTTTCTCTATTCCTCAGTTCACTTCACCTTTATATTTCTACATCCGTTAATGTTGTTATGACCTTATTTATGACTAAAGGCTGATCCGTACCTATGCATTGTCACCCTGCATCACAATGGGATTCACATTTATGCATTTCAGCGTGAGTGAAAGTTGCAGCGTTTTTAACCCTTGAAATACAGTGTCCGCAAGAAAGTCCGCATCAAATGGGATTTTTTTATATTAGGTATAGGTAAAAATTGAAAAAGCAGTTAGTTTTTGCTTACCTAAAAACCAAAAATGACGTATACTGAAGCAGCTGCACGACTTGCGTTACCTGTCAAATTTGACATTTTTAATAAAATAGGTTCAAAAATGCCCTTATTTATCAAAATATCAAAAAACTTTATTCGAGAAAGTTGTTTATTTAGGCATTTTAGCCTCTGTACGAAATTTTGACAGTCTAATACAATTTTTATTTTTTGCCAGATTCTTGAAAATTTTGATCAACCCTCGTAGATTAACTTTTATTCATCGATATAAAACCATTTGCCTTTACTTTATTTGTAGTCTTAATGCAATTTTGTGTAAAATTTTTGTTTCCAATTATTTATTTTGCTTCAAAAACTGAAATTGTTATTGATCAGTATGTAATGTTTGATGCAAAGTTTATCTAATTACATCAGTTTTGTCAAAACCGACAAGACATCTTTCAGTTTTAACCATGGTTTTAACCGCCTGTTTTTTTGCTGCTTTTTGGCCCAGGTAGCAAGGTGACGTATTTAAGACGTCGATTATTGATCATCAGCGACGTCATAAATTACGTAAATGAAACGTTAAAAAGACGTGCTTAAGTCACAGACCAATGACGTCTTTTTTTGACGTAAAAAATACGTCATCTTAGGACGTCTTTTTAGGTGTAGAAAACGTCAATAAACGTCATAATTTACGAAAAACGAACATTTACTAAAAACTTCCTAAAATAATACATAATAGGGGTAAAAAATACATATAAATATTTTATGCAAAAAATCCTTTTAATGATAATAAATTAACTTTCATGTGTATGCAGAATTGGAAAAATGCTAAGGAATCCTTTAATGGCGGCTAAAATACTTCTTTTTTCGGGGCGTCACCCAGTTTGAGTGCACAACGTCTACTCCCCCGCCGTCAATTGCCTCGAACTCGATAACCTGGTACATTTATATTCGTTTATAACACAAAATATATAGAAACCATGATAGAAACTAAATCAAAATCACCATAAACTTTCCACTTTCACTTTTGCCGAACTGTCGATTGCCTGACTGCTAGCGCCAACAACAGAATACCAATGCGTTCTGCGTTCTGTCAGACAAGTCAGACTGCCAATGTCATAAAACGGAGCGCGGGTAATTTAAATTTGATATTCGCAGACTTTTAATGACAAAATATTCGCTTTTGCAAATTTTACATACATGAATGGTTAATTTGAAATGGTAATATTTTAAAAGTTTTATGATACGTACGTGCCTTTAACTATAAGAAAAAGCTATTCTTAGGCATTTTACTTATTTAAAAGTCTGTCCCACTATATTTTCAAAAAACTTGGTCATTTAGATACTTTTTAATGATACGTATAATTCAATAAAATGACTAAAAATGGACGTTTTTATTACGTAAAATTATGACGTATAATACACGTGTTAAAAACTACGTTATTTTGACGTCATCTTGCGACCAAAAGACGTCAAGTGACTAAAAATCCCCAATATTCGACGTCATAAAGACGTCATCCTGCTAGCTGGGGGGTTTGGGGACAACTTATTTGGAGTAAAGACTCATCAGTCATTGCACTTATAGAACTATTAAAATCAACCGATTTTGTATTCTGTGAAATTGTATCAATATTAAAACAAAACATAACCAACAACCAAATTTTAAAATAAAAAATCATTCATGTGGATATGGTATCAGGACTTTGATGAAACCATGATTTAAAAACGCATAGGTGTGGATCGGCCTTTATCTTTTGCATATTTTCGAAGTTTCTGGTTTACCAGTAAACACTATACTGACGCCTTTGAATTTCGGTTTTTGATAAATATTTCGTTACTTCTTCGTTTTTTCCAAAAATCGGTCAAATACCTCTCTTTGGAGCACATCCATATTACCCACAGTTTTACGTTAAAAAAGATTGGATATATAAATTAATAAAAGCAGAATTAGAAATGGGCTAATATTTCACAAAATTTTGTTTTATGCTCTTATTAATTTGTCAATTATTTTTTTTTAACTTAAAACTCTAGATAACCTACCCTAAAGAGGGGTATTTGGCCGCTTTTTGAAGAAAACTATAAATAAACGAAATATTTGATAAGAAAATGAAATCGCAAATGCATTACTATAGTGTTTGCTCTGTCATGGTAATTGCCCGTCACAGTGTAAAAATGTAATATTTTACTATATTGGAAGGCAATAAAATAAGAATTCATTATATTTGTCTCATTATTTCTAGGCGCAGAAAAGGCTATTGCGGCATTGCAAATAACTTCAAAGTCTTCTTTCAACTTGGCACAAAAATGTTTACAATCGAATATATCTATGTCAAATTTACCGGAACATTTAAGGCAAGAATATGAGAATTTGCAAGGTACAGTTAAAATTTGCATACTCACAGGGTGGGTCGCGGAGGGGAATTCGACGGTACGTCTCATTATTTTCAGACTGCTTATCTCAGAAGTTAACCAATCAAACGCCGGCGCGGTGGTTTTAGAAACAATATTTTCTATATCATTTTAAAGAGGTTTTCTTTCTCAATCATAAATTAAATCCAAAACCGCGTTGATTTCCTCTTTCCCTAATCTGACTAGCTTAATTTTAGAACCAAATGTCTGTTCACGATTCCATTGTTATGAAAGCAACTCTCGTCGCTCCATAACATGTTGAACAAGATATTTCAATTAAATAAACTGCTGCACATAATAATTATCGTTAAAAGAGCATTTTTTTAGTCAAATTTGATACAGTGTAATGGGCCTTTTCACTATTCTTAAATTTGATACATTTGGCATTTGAATTGTTTAGTCGGTGCTATAATAAGTGTTTTTCATCAATAAAACTATAGCTAGGTCATAACATTAATTTATTTCAGCACAGTAAAAACCGGGTAAAATTCAACCAATTTGAAAATCTCAAAACAGGCGCGACCATGACGTAGATATGTTTAAAGCTTGCTAGAGTGCATGCGTTTAACCTCGCACACGCGTAAATGCTGATCTGTCGAACTGCCATCGGCAAATTAAGCCGCTGTTGCCATATGTAGAAAGTTTTATAATCTTATTAAATATACTTTCTTCTTAGAACTTTATTTGGATACTTTAAATAAATATAAACATAATACTGGTAAAATAATTCATTCCGCAGCTATTGAATGGAAAACTGGTATATTATAATAATTACTAATAATTGCTAGTCAATTACCATTACACTGTACTATAAACTATAATAAATGATTTTTGAGAGTATCGGCAACACTGTCAAGCTGCTGATTTTGTGAATTCTTGATATTTTAAGCCAGCGACTCGGCTATTCCTATCATTCCTCTGTGCATCAATCTTCCGGCGCGATGACGTAGGTATGTTTAAGTCCGTGTTTTTATTCAAGGAGTTTTTTTATTTATTTATTTTCTCAGTTATGGCTCAAAAGTATAGAAAAGTAAAAACACAGAAAATTATATTTTTTGTTCCTTTATACACTACTACCAAAATCAAAATTTAGTGAAAAGGCCCATTCCTGATATACTGAACGCATTTCAAAAAGCTGGTCACATTTCGAAAGGTATTTTTATCCTCTATTGAATCATTCGTAACAACTTTTTAGATTTTCACCGGGGGCTATAATATAGGGTAACACAAAATGTCGTGCATTTTGAAAAAAATTTCACTTGCTCCCCTTTTGCAGGAAGACCATGCTGATATTTTTTAAACCTAACATTTCATAGATATTGATCATACCTCGGGACCTTTTTGGGATTTTGCAAATATTATATCTACTGTGTTTTTTTTTTTTTTTTTTTTTTTTTTTTTTAATTTTTTAATTTTATGTTTCTACACCAATAGTCGACGACAATGCTCGCTCTCATAGAGCAAGAATCGTGAACGACTTTCTTAGGGAAAACAATATCTATCACGCGTATGATTTGGCCTGCTAGGTCGCCTGATATGAATCCTATAGAACATATGTGTGGAGTAACCTTAAGTTACGTTTGAATCGGGAAGGGAATGAATTTCAAAATTTGCAAGAATTGGTGAATGCGATTTTGTGTGAATGGGAAGCTATTCCCCAAAACATGATTACAGTATTAGTGGATTCTATGCCCGAGAGAGTAAGGGACGTCCTTCAAGGTTTTAAATGTTCATCCGCCGAATATTTTTGTTTGAAGCACTCCAGATTATTTTTTTTACATGAATCATTATAATGAAAAAGACCTGATTTTATTCTTTATTTGAGGAGGATAGGGATAGAAGTTAGCAAAGATAACCTGATTAATGATGCACTTTACAAAATCGAGCAAATTGGTGTAGAAACATAAAATTAAAAAAAAAATTAATTTTTCGAAAAAACTGTTTTTTTTGCAAACGACAGTAGATATTCGCAAAATCCCAAAACGGTCCCGAGGTATGATTAATATCTATGAAATGTTAGGTTCAAAAAATATCCGCATGCCTTCCTGCAAAATGGAGAGCAAGTGAAATTTTTTTTAAAATGCACGACATTTTATTTTACCCTATATTATAGCCCCCGGTCAAAATCTAAGAAGTTGTTACGAATGATTCAATAGAGGATGAAAATACGTTTCGAAATGTGACCAGCTTTTTAAAATGCGTTCAGTATATCAGGAATTACACGGTATCAAATTTGACTAAAAAATGCTCTTTTAACGATAATTATGTGCAGCAGTTTATTATAATATTCCAAATTCTGAGAACTCTTGAGGGTAAAAATGCGGAGATGGATAATAATAAAAATAACAACAAACAACTTTCTCCAATATTATTAAAAAATCGTATAACTGCTTTTAAGGTATAATTCAGCGACAGCTCAACACATTTGAAATAAAGAGTTCAGACGATCATGCAGATTGTGATGGTTTAAATTTAGATCAATTAGCCGATAAAATCAAATCATTGGAGGCAAGACACAGAAATTCGGATAATATGCTTCCTGCGAATCCGTCCAGTAGCCGAAGTTCCAGGGTTTGTATAAAAAAATATATAATTTTTAGTCGCGAGCGAGCGACAACTCGTTTATTAGAGGACATCTATCGAATGAGTATGAGTCATATAATATGTCTTCCGGTCCAAAAAGTTAGCGTACAATTTCCACCTCTTGGTATAGGTAAACATCTAGGATATGCCTTTCTCAAATGATTGCTAGCTCACAACCACCTTGAAAGAAGCCGTGAAACAGAAACATCGACAACACTGCTTGAAGATCCATGTGTCACGTGATTTTTTTTTGAGGTTATCCATGCTTTAGTATGTAATTCACGCGCGACGTGGGCGTTAACTTTGGGGTGGGGGTTAATTTTGTATTTTTATCCGGTTTTCGATTGATATCTAATAGAAAATTTAAGTGACATGATCGCTAAGAACCTCTACAAAATATTAGTGAACATTTTTGGTGCGGATTTGCTGTCATATCATTAATAAAGTGAAAAATCCAACAACCCGGCCGGCCTGGCGGTTTGTTTACGAGTCTTATAAATGGCGGCAGAATTTTATTTGTTTTAATTTAAAAGTTGTCTTTTTTGTCTTCTAGTTTATTTATCAACATGCCAAAGCCCCTGCTGTATTCCTGGGTGTAACTCTAACTATAAAAGTGTTTTATAGTTCTACTCCATCGAAATTTGTAATCTTAAATCACTCTATGCTCTGGCAATTTGTATGTTCATAAAGAAGAATTATAGCACCCAAACATTGATAGATCATAACTATTTAACCAGAATAAATGTAGGGAGGCATATCATAATACCACAAAGCAATAGATCTATAAGTCTACATTCCATTGTTTATCTAGGTCCAAAATATTATAATTTGTTGCCTGTCGGAGTAAGGAATATGGCGAGGGGAAAGAAACTTGTACAGGAAGTAAAAAAGTTCATTGTAGAAAATCAGATACTGCTGTGATTACCTTTGCTATTCTTTCCGTTGCCTTTTTTTTTTGGTTTCAGCATAGAAAATATATCAGAACTTACATAATTAAATAACTTAGTTTTTGGGTGTGAGGTGAGTTTACAGTATGGTTTGGGAAAGGAGAAGATAGTATGGTGGGATTTTGAATCTAAATTGATTATATATATTTTTATGGATTTATAAGAGTTTGAACGTTTGTGTGATATGGGGAAAAAGGGAAAGAGAAAAGCGTAATTATTTTTGTATAATAAACATATAAATATATTTATATATTTCTATTGTTTGTGTGATATAAGATGTAATATTGTAAATAACAGTAGTAGGGCACAAGCACACACAGGTATTTATACCTAGGTGCTTAAAAGTACGTTTGATGTTCAACATTGTAAATTTTGTTTTGGAAATAAATTTGATTTGATTTTAGTAAGAAAAAAAAAGCAGGCGAAGAGAGTGTAATATATTTTTATAGTTTAGATTTGACCAATGACTGTATAAATATTGTTAATCAGGTTTCGGTGGACATTGATATTAAGGTAAAGGTTTTTTAAAAGGTAATGAATTGGCTTGCAATGATTTCAAATGGATTTTACCCTTTGAAATGAAACTAAGCTGGTGGTATCAGCTTGAAAACTTATTGTCTCGGTACTAATTCATACATTGTGAAAGTAACGACGTTATATACCCAGATAGTAGGTGACTTTCCTAAGACAAGCGTAGATTTTTTAAACAAATCCTTAAGCTTACTAAATTTTGAGACCTCAGAAGATGATAGTCAATCCTATAATAGAATATTACTTTTGATCGATCAAATAAATACTCGTAGTGAAACCAAAACAGCTTCTCAATGCAATATTACTATTATTTGATAATTAGGTAAGTTGTTCTTGTTATCCAGAAATATTTATTACTTTTTTGTACATTTTCAATATCAATATAGTGGCAACAGAGCCAAAAAAACACAAAAAATATCAGAAAGAATAAAAAACTCGCCCGTTGCCGTGTGAAAGGGCTCTTAAATAATTAACTCTGTATTACAAAACTTATCCAAGTATAGTGACCCATGTATAACTTAATTGGATCGGGATATAACCGAACCCGGAAGGTTTTTAACAGGACCCTGTATTTATTTCGATTTTGAAGAATAGTTTATCAAAGGCACAACTGCACTGCCATGGTTTCTTTGCGGCGAAATTACAGAAACCCTACAAGTTAGTATAGAAAATGAGAATATTACAGCAGTAATTGCAAATAATAGTACCTGCTTTATGGACATCGGCCCTGATTGTTAATTTATTGGGGCCGATAAATTAAAACTAACAAATTCGTGCAGTTTTAACATACACAGATATACCCAAGTATGTATTTAAAAGTGCGAAATAGAGCTGTCGTTTTTACATGTTTGATTAATATGTTACTATAGATTTAAGGAAAAGGCTGCGGAAATGTTTTGATTTGTTAGTGAGTATATATACCGGGTGTCCATGGAAGGTGGCTCGCCCCTTTAACTTTTTTGTTTTTCAAGATAATGAAATAAAATTCGGGGGATTTGTATATGACATAAAACTGACATGTGGCTCAATATTATGGAACTTCCTGTTTAACCGGAAGTGACATAAACTTTCGATTTTTAAATGGGACACCTGGTATATTTTTACTTTTTTTGACTCCATATGACATTCTAAATACAACGATGTGTCACCTGTCACTTTTTGTCACCAAGAAAGTATTTTTTTTCCAAATTTATTGTTTTATCTAGAGGGCTAGGAATACCTTAAAATCACTTATTTTAGTTCTTTAATCTTGGGAAAAATACAATTTTATTATTTTTGATCCAATACTATGGGCTATGAAAAATTTAATTTTTAAAGTTGAATAACTCATTTTTTTTAAATGGCAACATGGTGCAGTGGCGGATTTACAAATTTGCCGCTAGTAGGCTGTTCAATTTTTGCCGCCCCTACCAGTAACGGCTCGTGAGTTGTGAAACAGGTGAAGTGTTCAGGAAATAAAAAAAAAATTTAAGACCACGCCCAAATTTGGTCAATAATTTTTAGTAAATATTTTAAAAATTTATGATTACCTACTTATTTTATTGAAAATGAAATTTCTTTCTGCAAAGCCAGTAAAGTTCCAACTATCTTTTTTTATCCCCATTAACAGACACGGCCAACAATAAAGTTTATTAAAAAAAATACTACCCGTCAACCATGAATAAAGATTGTACCATTTATTTCTGTAAGATAAAAAAAAATGTTGGGCCAAATTTGCCGCCCCCTAAAATCTGCCGCCCTAGGCTCCAGCCTACTCAGCCTATTGGTAAACCCAGCACTGACATGGTAGCTCGTTGGGTTGAGAAAAAAGAGGATTTTATTACGATTATTTTAATACCATACACTATTAGGTTTTATAAAAGCTGCCATTAAAAAACTTTAAAAAGTTTTCATATCAACTTTTTCACTCCTTGTAAAACTATTATTTTCCATGCTTTTAAAACAACAAACTAATTTACTTTGGCAAAAGCTGTTGGCATTTCAATTTTCTTTTAGGCATGATTTTGTTTTATCAGTTTTGCTGGTCACAGGCTACTTGATGCATTTAAATCTAAATTTATTCTCAAAAGATGCTTCATTTTAGGAAAGTTCTAAGTTAACTTTTTCAAGTTTTTTAATGGCAGCTTTTCTTAAACCTAATAGTGTATGGTATCAAAATAATCGTAATAAAATCCTCTTTTTTCTTAACCCGACGAGCCACCATATTGCCATTTAAAACTTTAAAGATTAAATTTTACATAGCACATAGCATTGGATCAAAAATAGTAAAATTGTATTTTTCCCAAGATAAAAGAACTGAAATAAGTGCTTTTAAGGTATTGATAGCCCTCTAGATAAAACAATAAATTTGGAAAAAAAATATTTTCTTGGTGACAAAAAGTGACAAGTGACACATCGTTGTATTTAGAATGTCATATGGAGTCAAAGAAAGTAAAAATATACCAGGTGTCCCATTTAAAAATCGAAAGTTTATGTCACTTTCGGTTAAACCGGAAGTTCCATAATATTGAGTCACCTGTCAAAAAATGCAGTTTTATGTCGTATACAAATCCCCCGAATTTTATTTCATTATCTTGAAAAACAAAAAAGTTAGAGGGGCGAGCCACCTTCCGTGGACACCCGGTATGTATTGGTAATTACCATCAGTTGACTGAATTAGTGTAAAAGAATAACGTGACCAATCATCAGTCCTGCAGTCCTAACAATCAGTGTTGTTTGGCAGTGCTCTTAATTTTTACTAATCATCAATCTAAATAATTTGCTTTTTTTTAACTCCCATCCAACTTTACAGGTTTATTACAGGGATAAATAAGTAACAATTATTATTACTCTACTATATTTCTTACATCCGGTTTAACCGAAAGTTCACACTATTGGAAAGATAATAAAAATCGAAGATAGGGACATGTAAGCCGTTTTGCTCTAAGACGTAAAGTTAGAAAGCTAGACGCTGTCAAAGTTCAAAATTGTAATTTTTCCAGAGTAAATATCTCGGAAACTGTTAAGTATAGACTAATAATTAAAAAATTTTCAGAATTTTATGCAGAATCCAAAAAAATTATATAAAATAGGGGTATCCATTTAAGATTTAGATCTTACCCCCCCCCCCCTCCCCCTCCCTCCTAGGGGCTTGAAGTAACAAGATTGACAATATACGCAAAAGATGTCCCCCTCGAAATAAAAATCGACGGGTCCGAGCGATTTTCAACATTTTCATTTTAAAGCAGGAAAATCGAGGTGGGAAGTTTTAAAATGAACACCCTGTATATAATTTTTTCCAAAATTTTTGACAGAACAGGCAAAACAGATATGGGGCGGTAATTATTAGGATTATAGGTATTATTTTTATCGTTTTTAAAAACTGGTGTCACTTGAGCAAATTTAATTTTTGCTTAGTCCCTCTTATTTCTTGTCGTGGAGGTGGAAAGAAAATGATTTTTCTTTCATATTTATACGAGAAAAAAACTATTAACTTAAAAACAAGGAAGCTAATTTTTGACCACCACAAATTTTTTATGTTGCGTCAGCCGCAGTGCCAACAACGTGTATAATATGGCCTATATGTTTTTTTTAGATAGACATTAATGAAAAATATCCAGAAAACCTATCACGGGAGTCGTTGATAGACCTTAGCGTAATAAATCTTCCTCCCGTTCCAGAGGACATTTTTACCAGTTTTTCGAATAATAAACCGATACGCACCTCAAGTTTATCGTCCTTAAAAAGTATGAGGAAGATTAAGTTATTCCTCCAAAAGGCGGAGAGCTCTGACGACGAGGACAGTTCAGATAATGATGATCATGATTACTCCCGATTGGTCTATGTAAGTATTGTAGATGCGTGATGCGATGTTCAGTGTTATTTTTTTATTATTATTTCAGCATTATGTATTGTGTCCCAATTTTTAGCAATATAGCTTAAAATTATAAAAAGTTATACCTACAGTATAACCAGTAAAATCCGCATTATATGGGATTTTTTTATTAATAGCTTTATTCGAAATTAGACTTTGGCATCAAGTTCTGCTTCGATCGAGCTGAAAATTAAGCAAAAAAATAGTGGTCACGTAATTTGCATTATCTGTCAAATTTTAATTTTTTCCAAAAAATAATGCAAAAGTGGGATTATTTCTGAAAATATCGAAAAAGTTATTAGAAAAAGTTTTTTTAAATGCAGTTTCTAGCCCACATGCAAAATTTCAGCTGCATAAGATAATATTGATTTTTTTACCCATATTTTGTAAATTGCACCACTTTTGCAAAATAAAAGACTCAACGCAGCCTACATAAAACTTCTTAGTTTTGACAATGCTTTATTTCAGATACATTTTCTTTAAATTAGCGCCATATTAAATGTGTGTTTTTTTACAAAATCAAAATTGAGCTGTTAAAATTTGGTCGCATGTGATGCAACGTTTATTTGTTTTTGACCCTGTATAAGGTAACTTCATAAAATAAGTATTTTTGAAAACGTAGTTTGTGTCTGAAAGTAAAAAAATAAAAAATAAAATAAATAAATAATATCGTTAATAAATTAAATCGTTGAAAATAGATAAACTTTACGTTAAGTTAAACTAAAATTTATTTTCCACTTAATGAACACTTTACTGATGACACTGTGTTCTTTTTCTTATCTTAATATTAAGGTGTATTACTTTCCGACACAAACTACGTTTTCAAAAATACTTATTTTATGAAGATACCTTATACAGGGTCAAAAACAAATAAATTTTGCATCACATGCGACCAAATTATAATGGCCCAATTTTGATTTTGTAGAAACACACATTTAATATGGCGCTACTTTAAAGAATATGTATCTGAAATAAAGCCTTGTCAAAACTAAGAAGTTTTATGTAGGTTGCGTTGAGTGTTGAGTTTTATTTTGCAAAAGTGGTGCAATTTACAAAATATGGATAAAAAATCAAAATTATCTTATGCAGCTGAAATTTTGCATGTGGGCTAGGAACTGTATTTAAAAAAACTTTTTCAAATAACTTTTTTTCGATATTTTTAGAAATAACCCCGCTTTTGAATTATTTTTTGGAAAAAATTAAAATTTGACAAATAATGCGAATCACGTGACTACTATTTTTTTGCTTATCGAACCAGAACTTGATGCCAAAGTCAAATTTCGAATAAAGCTATTAATAAAAAAAAATCCCATATGATGCGGACTTTATACTGGTCACACTGTATGTATCCCCCTCAAAATAGACCTACACCCCTTTTTTCAACCCTTAGGTGAATTTTGGAAAAATGACGAAATACTTATATTATTATTTTATAAAAGGAACTTATATACCAATTTTTAAACCTCGACCAGTTGTAGTTTCTGAGATACAGAAATTCCTATAAAAATTTCAACCCCCGTTTTAACCCCCTTAGGGGCTGTTTTTCGAAAAATCTTAGTGGATGCCTATACGCTATAGGGAGAAGACATGCATCCTCCAAATTGCATGATTCTGTTAGGGGTTTAGGCTGGGCGTTGAAGAATCCAGTTCACATCAAATTCTCCGAGCCACATGCCTTTTTAAAAGTCCATAATTTTGATATTTCTTTTATTTTTTTTTTTGCAAACTGTAGTAAATTGTTATTCCTTTATTATATAGTATTGATACTTGAGTTAAAGTTCTCTTTACCATAGGTCAGTGGTTTTTAACCTTTTTGTGGTGGCGGAACACTTTTGGTAGCAATAAGAAAATGGCGGAACACCACCTTTGTCAACATATTTGCGGTGAAGTAATCAGTTTATCAATAGACCAGGGCTGAAGCCTTTGAAAATGGTAAAAAGCAAAGAAAAATAATAGTAGGATGAAACCCATTGAAAAAGGAAGAGAATATAACAAAAATGAAAGGCGATCCGAGGTCGGGAAGTGGAAAGGGGTGAGTTTTTAAGGGTAGAAAACGATTTATCTCGATTTCCGGCAAAACTACAAGTCCTATGGAAAAACGTTAAATGGCAAAGTTGTAGGTAATAAAAAGATCTGCAACTTTTGTATCTACACTTTTTTCACATAACCTCAAAATTTATGTGAAAAATTCTCTACTACTATACTACTCAAAATTGTACATAATGATAAAAAAATTCGGATTCGAGTTTTTTTCGTTTCTTTCCATTTTTTGAGAACATTTACCATAGTAATGTATATTTTTTTTACACCATCAGAAAGTAGAGATTTCAACGAACAAAAAGCCCTCCGACTTTTTTAAAAAAGCAGATATTTTGACGTGAGAATTTTCGATTGAAAATTAGGGTGCCTTTTCGATATTATGTCAAAATAAGGTGAAAAAATAAATATTTTAAATCAAAAAAATTACAGTGTGTTTAAGACATAAAAATGTACGTTTTCACCAAATTTCGAAAAAAAAAAAATTTTTTTGTAAAAGATAAAAATAGAAAACCATTTTTCACATAAATTTTGAGGTTATGTGAAAAAAGTGTAAATACAAAAGTTGTAGATCTTTTTATTAGCTACAACTTTTAGCCATTTAACGTTTTTCCATAGGACTTGTAGTTTTGCCGGAAATCGAGACAAATCGTTTTCTACCCTTAAAAACTCAGCCCTTTCCACTTCCCGGCCTCGGATCGCCCGTAAATTATTTTTCCTTTTATTTTTGTTATATTCTCTTCCTTTTCCAATGGGTTTCATCCTACTATTATTTTTTTTTGGTTTTAAAATTATCGACCCTGGTCTACAAAAAATACTATCTCATGATTCAGATCAGTTGATATTACTAAATTATTTGGCGGAACACCTGGAAGAGGTTTTCGGAACACCTGTGTTCCGCGGAACAGCGGTTGGGAACCACTGCATAGGTGTTTGAATATGATCGTTTTATCTCGTGTTGTGAATAATGTTGGTCGAAGGAAATATTATATTCGATTGTTTTTCTTTAATAATAATAATAGAGTGTATAAGAATGCATAGTTTTAATTTATAAAGCTTTTTTAAATTTAAATATCCATTTGGTTTATACAAATTTATAGTTGGTTCTAAAAAAGGAAGTTTATGTATGCATTTAATTATTTTGTTTTGTTGTTTTTTTATGGCTGAATTGTAGTTAAATTCGCTGATCCCCAAATTGAAATCGTATACTGTAATTTTGAATAAACCAAAGAATAATATATATTTTTTAAATATTTTAATGATATAAAATTTTAAGCTTTAAACAGAATGCCAATTATTGGTGAGATGTGACTTTTTAAATATTCAATATGTTTTTCCAACTTAAATTTTCATCAATATATAAACCTAAAAATTTAATTGTATTAGTATATTTAATTATATCATTATTGAAAAATAGTAAAGAAATATTATTTTTTAATTTTGATTTACTTATAAACATAAAAGATGATTTATTAAAATGTAATGATAATTTATTAATTTCAAGTCATTTACATATTATATTTAGGTCGTGGTTAATGTTATTATAAATTTGAGCAGTCTTCATGAAAATATACAATAGTAGTATCATCAGCAACAATTTTATTTTACCTTTTATATTTAATTTTGCTATAGAATTAATGTAGATTAAGAATAAAGTAGGTCCTAAGGTTGACCCTTGCGGAACACCACAAGTAATTTATGTTTTTTTGTGAACTTTTAACATTTTACATTTGAACAAACTACTTTCTATTACTTAAGTACCCGTAATTTTTTAACAATAAATAAATATTTCCCCGAATTCCGATATTGTATGGGCATTTAAGTAAAATGTTGTGATAGACTGTATCAAATGCTTTACATAAATCTAGGGACAGTAGGCAGCATTTTTGGTTGCTATCAACGTTTTGTTTTTAATAATATCTGCAGCTGCAACTTCTTTATCTCTAAATTTACGAACACTATATTGAAATGGAGAGAGTTATTTTTTTTCTTCTAAAAAATATACTATTCTATTATTTAAAAATTTTTCAAAAATCTTTGAACAACAGAAATTGGGCAATAGTTACTACTAAAATATTTTTCAGCATTTTTAAAAACTGGTGATACTTTTGCTATTTTTAATTTATTTGGAAATAACCCGGTTTTGATTTTAATTTTACCACAATGATTAGCTTTGGTAGACAAATATCTTTATTTGACTAATCCGCAAGGGTAGACATACTAAATCACCAACAAATTTATAAAAAAATACTTTTTTTAAATATGCGGCTCTTCATTTGTGCTTTTAGAGGCGACAATAATAAAGGACGGAAAATAAGGAAATAATAAATTGCAATTTTTAATTTTGTAGGGAGATAGTGATGACAGTAAAACGTCTAGTTGCCATAGTCCTTCTTCAAAAAAGTTGCATTTGGGCTATATTCAAGAAGAAACACAGGACTAAACACTTAAATCCATTTATAAGTTATCCTGTTAAATTCTATTTTTATGAAATAAATAAAATATATTATTTACGTTTCTTCAAAAATATGTTTTTATAGAAGCTACATAAAAAAAAAATTTCTACTTCAATCTAAAACTGATTACTAAAAATAAGTTATTTGATTTTTTCCCTTAATTGCATATTTTTTTTTTAAATATTAAGAACAATATTTAAAATAATAATAATAAGTTTATTTAATAATATAATAAATATGTTTATGTTGTCTTCGATAAACTTATTCTTCAATCCCCGGAAGCTGAGCTTAATAGGGGCAAATCTTATTTTTTGTTTTAGTTGGTAAAATCATAAATAATCAAATCAAGTTTTAAAGTAAAAATTTTAATTTATAGTATAAACGCAGTTTTTTTTAAAAGAAATATATTACCTATAATAAAATTATTAATTTATAATTTATTATATATATTATAAAATATTACTTATATATAAATTATTCAGAACAATATTGAATTTGAAAATATTTTTAGAAATGCTTTAATTAATTAATATTGTTCTGAATAATTTATATACTTAAGTAATATTTTTTACTTAAAAATTATAAATTAATAATTTTATTATAGGTAATATTATTATATTTCTTCAAAAAAGCTGCGTTTATACTATAAATTAACATTTTTACTTTAAAAAACTTGATTTTTAATGCATATTTATGATTTATGATTTTACATACTAAAACAAAAAATAAAATTTGCCCCTAACAAGCTCAGCATCAGGGGATTGAAGAATAAGTTTATCGAAGACAACATAAACATATTTATTATATTATTAAATTTTAAATAAACTGTTATTAATAATATTATTATTATTAATTAAAGCATTTCTAAAAGTATTTTCAGATTTTCTGTTTTTAATATCCATGTTTTTTCGACTTAAAATTTTTTTAATGAAATCAATTTTTTAATTTTTGTTGGTAAATAATCGGTTAAATAAAAACATAAATATTTTTGTCCTATGGACTTATTTATTTTAGGTTTTATGGTTATTTCATTTTTATGACGTGTATTATGATTATGGTTTTTAAATTGTATAAGGTTTTTATTTTTAAATATTATATATTAAGATGAATGATGAAAGAGTTTTGGACTTCCATTGTCTTTATTTGTTTAAAATCACAACGTTTCAACTGGTAAGTATCTCCAGTCGTCTTCAGGTGAATACTAAATAAGTAAAGTAACTACAAGACTATTTATACTAGCTAGGTGCACCGAAGCACAACTGAGGTGGGTGCAGTCATGCGTTCAGTTAGCACGCGATCTTATCCTAAGCTTACATCTATCTAACAAAGGTTTCCAGATATTTCTTAAGTCTAACGATGGTTTACTAAAACAGCCTGGATTCTGGTGAATAGTAGCAGCTTCCTTAAACTTTCTTTTCCTCCAGTGTGGCTCCTTATGTAGGATTTCAGCTTCTGACCACATGATATGGTGGCCATGTTTCCAGGCATGGTCAGCTGCACCTGACTTTTCGGTCTCTCCTTTTAGCGTATTGTTTTTGTGTTCTTTAATCCTTGTCTCCTTGTGGATTAAAGAACACAAAAACAATACGCTAAAAGGAGAGACCGAAAAGTCAGGTGCAGCTGACCATGCCTGGAAACATGGCCACCATATCATGTGGTCAGAAGCTGAAATCCTACATAAGGAGCCACACTGGAGGAAAAGAAAGTTTAAGGAAGCTGCTACTATTCACCAGAATCCAGGCTGTTTTAGTAAACCATGGTTAGACTTAAGAAATATCTGGAAACCTTTGTTAGATAGATGTAAGCTTAGGATAAGATCGCGTGCTAACTGAACGCATGACTGCACCCACCTCAGTTGTGCTTCGGTGCACCTAGCTAGTATAAATAGTCTTGTAGTTACTTTACTTATTTAGTATTCACCTGAAGACGACTGGAGATACTTACCAGTTGAAACGTTGTGATTTTAAACAAATAAAGACAATGGAAGTCCAAAACTCTTTCATCATTCAAGAAACATCATTGTCTACGACCTTCAAGCATTCATATATTAAGATGTTATAAATAATGTAAAGTTGTCTTATGTTCAACTTTCTTGTTTCTGAATATAATTATTTTGAAGGATAAAGATAATCTTTATTGAATATAATTTTTAGAAACCTTTTTTGTAATATTTGTAATTTTTTAACTAAATTTCTATTTATTCCTCCCCAACCTAAAATTCCGTAATTTAAATGAGTTTAACTAACGCGTAATATAATATTTCCATACTTACATTTAAAATGTTTGTAATGTTTTTAAAAATCGGTAGTAAACTTCTTAATTTTATTAATTAAGTATTCTAAGTGAAAATTCCAATTTAATTTACTGTCAAAAATAATTCCTAAATATTTTATTTTTTTAACTTTATAAATTTGAATGTCTTCATTTATTTGAATACTATTCATATTTTGTGGTAGGTTATTTAGGTTTAAAGTAAAAGGAATATAATTTGTTTTATTAAAATTCATTGTTAACAAATTGTTATCAAACCAATTTTTTATAATTTTAAAATCTTTTTTAATTTCATTATTTAAGTTGTCCCAATTTGTATCGGTATAAAAAATTGTAGTATCATCTGCAAAACTATGAATTTGTCCATCGCAATTTATACTAAATAAGCCGTTAATATAAATATTAAAAAATAATGGTGCTTTTCTTATAAAGAACCTTATTTTTTAATTTTGTCAATTTTAGATTTATATTTTTCTAAATAACCCCTTATTACTCAGAAGTTCTAAAAGTCAAATTAATCTAAGAACTCGCCGCATCACCTGTCATTAATGGCACCCTGTTGAAGTCTGGTATATTTTACGTTAAGCGGTTGGCTACAGAAACAGAACCGGACTAAGTTCTTTTACCTTCGCCTTGGCCGTCTGTTAAATTTTGTAAGAGGAGTCTTAATAATTTGGAAAGATATAGCGTACATACTAATTTTATTATTTATAAAATAGAATATTAAGAGACCCGTACCTACCAAAATAAGTATGTGAAGACATTATAAAACTAAAGCAAAAATAGGTATTTATGTATTTATTATACAAGGAAAAAGGCAATACAATTTTTGCGAGGTGTAAGCTTTGTAGTGCACGTCTAATTAAAACACCATATTGGGAACCATTTTTGTATTGTTACTCTTGTGGGAATTTTATACAGTGTCACCAGTAAAGTTTATTCAAAATTTGACTTTGGCATCAAGTTCTGCTTCGATCGAGATGAAAATTAAGCAAAAAAAAATAGTAGTCACGTGATTCTCATTATCTGTCAAATTTTAATTTTTTCCAGAATATAATTAAAAAGTGGGGTTATTTCTGAAAATATCAAAAAAAGTTATTAGAAAAAGTTTTTTTTTAATTCAGTTTCTAGCCCACATGCAAAATTTCAGCTGCATAAGATAATTTTGATTTTTTACCTATATTTTGTAAATTGCACCACTTTTGCAAAATAATAGTCAACGCAACCTACATAAAACTTCTCAGTTTTGACGAGGCTTTCTTTCAGATACATTTTCTTTAATGTAGCGCCATATTAAATGTGTGTTTTCTACAAAATTAAAATTGGGCTATTAAAATTTGGACGCATGTGATGCAAAGTTTATAGGGGTTTTTAATTAAATCGTTGAAAACATATACTTAGGTAAACTTTACGTTGTTAAAATTTAAAAAAAATTCCACTTAAAAAATACTTTACTGAAGACGCCGTGTTCTTTTTTGTCTTAATATTAAGGTGTATTACTTTCAGACACAAATTACGTTTTCAAAAATACTTATTTTATGAAGTTACCTTATAGAGGGTCAAAAACAAATAAACTTTGCATCACATGCGACCAAATTTTAATAACCCAATTTTGATTTTGTTGAAAAACACACATTTAGTATGGCGCTACTTTAAAGAAAATGTATCTGAAATAAAGCATTGTTAAAACTGAGAAGTTTTATGTAGGTTGCGTTGAGTCTTATTTTGCAAAAGTGGTGCAATTTACAAAATACTTATAGGTAAAAATCAAAATTATCTTATGCAGCTGAAATTTTGCATGTGGGCTAGAAACTGAATTTAAAAAAACTTTTTTCATTAACTTTTTTCTATATTTTCAGAAATAACCCCACTTTTTAATTATTTTTTGGAAAAAATTAAAATTTGACAGATAATGCGAATCACGTGACTACTATTTTTTTGCTTAATTTTCATTCCTTTCATTCCATTCATTAATCCGATCATTTTAATATGTACAGTACAGGTATTGGTTTTCTTTGATAAATTTATGGTAAGCAATGAATTAATTAATCAGTTAACAATGTTAGTAAATAAAAAGTAAGATCCGTTCGATTTTTTAAAATTTTTGTATTTTGATGCTTATAAATACCTACTAACTGAGATGTAAAACATTTTTAAGGTATTCTTTTGAATATTATGTTAATGGAGATTTTTAATTTTGTTATTCTTTTTAAGAAGCTAGTTTAAATTATTACACAAAGAAGATGTTATTAAAACGAAATGGTATTGTGTAACACAGGGTTGGATTAGAAAAATCTTAATAAAATCTACATTAGAGCGTTAATTCTTTTTTAAAATTACTATTTAGCCTAGGCTTTGAATAACGATGTCATAGGTATTTTATTAAAAAATGGAAAAAATCCAGGTCCGTATTTAAAATAGTGAAATTAATGATGGTTTCAGGAAAATGAAACGTTGTATGGCAAAACTAATTACATATTCTAAGAAAGGATTAAAAGTGGCCCTGAAAAGGTGTGATTGATTTTCTTTTATCTCCTACATTAAGGGCGCAAAACAAAAAAATCTTATTGACAGTTTTTCGGTTTCTTTCGAATATCTCCGGAAGTACTCGGAATCTAGATAATTTCCTTTTGGATTATGATTAGGCATCAAATTGTGCAACTTTGCCCCCATTTAACCATCTTCGTATCTCTTACGGTTTACGAGATCCCTGTAGTGATAAACGAATTTGTTACACCCTGTATAACGATAAGTAAATGGTTTAACTAGGCACTTTATTGACTTAATAATAGATGAGTTATCAAAATGGCGTTTATACTCAATATTAAACTTAAATAATAAACACCAAGAAACTCTGTCTCTGAAATATATAAAATCCAAAAGTAAAATGTTTAAAACACACACTCATAAAGAACGGAAACAGAAACACTTAGAAAACCAAAATTGGAAGAAAATAATATGACACAACCTGTCGCGTGAGCTTGCTACGGCCCACTGCTGATCTGGGAACTTTAACGACGAAACCAGATCAGCTGTTAATGTCAAATGTCGTTGTTTTCTGTCGAAACGCTTTGTTTTAAAAAAATTTCTATTCAGGGTGTTCCTTAATGACGTGCTAATATTTTAGGGTGTAATTTCTCAAGTAATTTTATGAAGAAGAGTTCATATAAACATATTATGTCGTAAACGGCTTAAATTTTTTGCTAGAGGGTGTTGAATTTTTTCTTTTTTAATGAGTTTTTTGTAATATCTCCGAAAGTACTTTAGATAATATTTTCAATTTTGGCATGTGCTAATAGGACATAAAACCACATGTTTTAGTTATAATAAAAACATTTTTGTCCCACCAGTGGCGTCCCTGCAAACATGTCCTCTGATATTTTTTAGAAAAAAAGTGGTACACATTTACTGACATTTTTCCATGTGGATATTATTTCTGATTAGCCTCTTTAATTCTACATAAAAATGGTTTCATGCGTTTTTCTCCTCAGGCACACTGTTATTAATTAAAATAATTAAATTAAATTACCTTCATTTTGCAGTATTGACGAATAATTTTTGCTCACATAAATCTAGTTATCCTGGAACTTTGACATTCTTAAAAACTTAATTAACGCCTTAACAGCAGTCTTATCTGCATTTCCTCCAATAAGAACTACCTGTGTTACTTGAAGATGTACCATATGCGCTAAAGAATCAAATGTGGTACATGCATGATGGAGCTCCTGCTCATTTCAGTGTAATCGTTCGCGACCATTTAGAGATGCAGTTTATCCAAATCGTTGGATAGGTCGCGGAGGAGCTCAACAATGGCCAGCAAGATCCCCTGATCTTAATAGTTTGGATTTTTTCTTGTGGGTCATCTTAAGGGAGCGAATAATTGCCTTCTGTGAAACAATACGGAATTCGCCTGGAATATTTGAACGAGTGCGCTATTCGATGCAAAGACGGTCAAAAGCATGCCTATTAAGTGAAAGTGGTCATTTCCAACAATTTTTATAAAACAAAATTTTGCATTATCAATGTTAATAATAATAATAAAAAGTATAGCTAATTTAATTTAATTATTTCAATTAAGAACGGTGTGCCTGAGGAGAAAAACTCAAGAGACCATTTTTATGTAGAATTGACCAGGCTAATCAGCAATAATATCCACATGGAGAAATGTCGGTGCTGGTGTACCACTTTTACTTTTTTCTAAAAAATATCAGAGGACATGTTTGCAGGGACGCCACTGGTGGGACAAAAAAATAACTTTTATAACTAAAATATGTGATTTTATGCACATGCCAAAATTGGAAATATTATCTAATCTATCTATCTTCGTAGATATTACAAAAAACGCATTAAAAAGGAAAAAAATTCAACACCCTGTAGCAAAAAATTTAAGCCGTTTAGGACATATGTTTATGTGAACTTTTCTTCATAAAATGACTTGAGGAATCACGCCCTAAAATATTAGCACGTCATTAAGGAACACCCTGTATAAACAAGCGAGCCACCCCTATATGTTACACCAGCCAATGAACCATCCATTTATACCCTATTGAACTGACTTACTGAGTCTATAAGAAAATAAGTTGTCGTATGAATATTCATTTCATTAAAATTATTTCAGTAATTTTTGGAAAGGTCCTGCGTCATGTTTTAATTAAACCTGTTTAATTAGATCGGTCAGAACCTTCCTTTCCTGCTTGTCGATCTTCTCTTTAATAGCATCCGAATATAGTATCGTGAATCATAGTCTCGCTATTAGTTTGCCCAGTGTGTTCAATCTTAATACCATATAATATAAATACAAAAATAATAACACCTATTTGTTATCATTATACTATCAGGCGAGTTGCGCAAAAAGCAATTGCCATAAGGCAAAAAGAAACGCGCGAAGATGTCGGCAATTCGTAGAGCATTGATACTTGAAACGCATTTTCCAAGTGTCACAACAGCACATCACATAAGCGTCCTCGGCAGGACTCGTTGCGCGTCGCAGGATAGAAGGAATTTGCGGAAGTTTGCGCGCGTTATAAGTTATTGTTAGTTTGTGCTTGGAGTTTTGGATTTTGAAAGAACAAACTGGTTAGACTAAGATATATCTTAAGGTTTGTTGTCGACTGTAAAGTTTTTTTAAGTTCGTTTCGTATATTTTAAGGTAAGTTTTAGTTACCTATAACACGTGATGTCACAGAAATAATATGGTATTCCCATATTTTTTTATTAGAGGTTCCTTAATCTGCTTACAATTTTGACTAACATTTTACCTGCAGCGCTTTGGTCTATATGAATGATGTAATGTTATATATTGTACCGTAAAATGGGGGAACTTCGAAAGCGGGGGTAACTTCGACACCGTATATTTTATGTTGTTTATTATGCAGTTACCGGCAAAACGATCGCAATATGTGGAAAACATTTTTATTAGCAGTGTACCGTAAGAATTTTTCCGGGGATCAATTCTGCATGTCCGATAACCCAAATTGTTTTTGACATAGGTCACGTATTATTTATCCAAACTCAGTTTGAGGACATTCCAATCATTCCATACGGCGGTAAACAGTCTTAAAGACACCGACCTCACAACCAGGGTTGTCAGATCTTTCTTCTTCAATTTTTTAAGTTTTTTTATTAAAGATGTTTCATTTATATCAGTATTCAATTGTTAAGTCAGTAACTTTCTTTGAAAGCTAGTTTGCAAATATCTTTAAACCGAGGAGTTTTGAGTGTGACAGAAAAAAATAACAAGCCATTCATTGTTATAATAATACATTCTTTAGTCCTTAAGAAACAATATAACTGAAATCAAGACAAAAAGTGTTTTCAGTGTTTAAAAACAACTAATTAACAAACCCTTGTTTCTCGTATATACTTAAATTGTGCCTACAAATCCGAAAATTTTGAAGAATTGGCAACAGCATGTAATTTGTTGCGGTTTCAAGCGCCAGGATATAAGCTAAACCGATACCCGGCCCGTCTAACGATCGATTCTGCCAGACAGAGATAGGCCAGTGACCGCCGATGGCGTGGAAGAGACGGAGATAAAATATACGTGGTTATGCCTTGATAAACGGGCCGGAGTCTGGTTGATAAGAATGAAGTTCTGGTAAAAAAATTAAAGCATTTTCTGAGCAGTGTCGTGCCGTGTCAGGTTTATTTTTCTGATTTTAGTTTTGTATATAGAATTTTTGAGTTACCTTATATTTATTATTTTAAAATAATATTATTATATATACAGTGGGTTTATAAAATGTAGTATGTACAAACACCTAATGTAAAACAAACTTATAAGTGTGTATACGCATTTTAATTATTTGTTTGGGACGCCTATGGTTAGGAAATTCCCACAGTTTAATGTCATTAAATTGACCTAAGAAAAACTATAACTATACTGGTATACCGGCAAATTAAAAGAAATTTATGAATTTACGGAAAGTGAGGTTAAGTGACGAGATATCAAAAAAATGTATTTGGCAAAGTTGTTTACAATTAAATTCTAGTTCCGTATGCCAAATTTCAAGATTTTATTTTAAAAAATTGGAAAACGCAATTTTTTTTATTAATCTAGAATATTCCAATTTTTTCCTCAATTGAGGAGTGATTATGCAAAAGTCGATAAATCCATAATATTCTGTTTTGAGTAAATGACAAAAAACGCATATATGAAGATTTTTGTCACCTATCTAAAAAAAATTCTATAAATGTATTTGTCTTATTGAAGGAGTGCTTAAAAGCAGCATTAATTTTACTGCATTATATTACCCAATAAATTTTTAATTAACTTTTTAGAATCGATTTATCGACTTTTGGTAAATTAAAATTGGATTTATCAGCATCAACGTAATTCATATTTATTTAGGAGTTCGTATTGTCAATTACCTAACAGCTCTGAAATATACACGAATGAAGGGACCACGTGGAACTTTAGCTGGTAACACAACCAACAGTGTCACCATCTTCGGTCAAGTAGAACAATAGAACAATAAAAATGGATTTATTGAATTGTGCTTAATCGTAAATGGAAATATCGACTTTTGCTTAACCGGCCCTTGGATATACCGACTTTTGAACGGCCGACGAGCTTTAGCTTGTAAATTTAAATTGGATTTAAAGATGTTTGTTTAATTTCGGTATGCCAAAACGTAGATAAAGCTATGAAGTATAATATCAATATCTATCTGGAAAAAAGTAAAAAATGGATTTATCGACTTTTGCATAATCACTCCTCAATTAATATAGCAAAATCGAAAAAATACTTTTTTGGCGGATGCTCGCTATTGCCATGGTTTGTATCCAGCGGCGCAGCAAGGAGGGGGCGGGGCTCGTGCCTCTAGGACCCCATGCCAAACGGTCCAATGGCAATAATTTTTTTTTTTAAATTACCCATTCTAAATTTTTTCTATTTAAAAATCTAATGTCGGGTTGCACATACCGTGAGAGCAAAAATTATTTGCATCAGAGGGCCTTGCATCTAAGGACGTAATGCTTAGCCGTAAAGCTTAATACTTGTTGGGTGTCAGTAACTACCTGAATTAACAATCAATCAGTTATTCCGTCATCTTTGACAGTCGTTACAAGTAATTTGATTCATCGCTAATTTTTCCAATTTCTTGAACAATTCACACAATGGGCTTTACGAAACAGCACAAAACAGTCATGGTTGAAGCGTATTTTCGAAAAGGGGTTAGAGTAAATGGTGAGTGGCAATACAATCCGGGTTTGTGGATGGACAATTTTCACGAACATTTTCCTAACGTTGCCTTTATTGCTGGGGATTTTTATCATTGCCTGAAAAGAACCGTGGCTGTGTTTAGGGAAACAGGTTCTATACAATACAAAAAAGGAGCAAGAAGACCATCTGTATGAACAGAAGAACTTGTTGCAAATCTTATGGAACATGCAGGACTATTCTTAAGAAGCAGCTAAATTTGTTTCCTTATAAAGTGCAAGAAATACAAGCCGCAGATTTTGAAAGACGCAGTAATTACTCTCAATGGTTTACCCAAAATTTATTGGAAAGAAATGATTTATTAGACCTGGCATTTTTTTCGGATGAAGCCTGGTTCCACCTCTCCGGTTATGTGAATTCTCAGAATACACACGCATGTGGAGTAGTGAAAATCCCCATTTTTTGTAGAGTTCACATTGCACCCTCAAAAAATTGGTGTCTGGCTAGCTGTTTCCCGAAGAAGAATTGTTGGTCCTATTTTTTTCCATGACACAGTTACAGCACAGCGGTATAGAGACAATATTTTGAATCCATTTATGGAGCAAAAAAATAGTTTTTGTATATTTTAAAAAATTTATAATGAATATTTAAGTATACTAACGAATATTTTAACATGGTTAAATGGGTTTAAACCTTTGAACTAAAAATATATCAGGTGGTATAAAAAAGGTGCCATCATAGGCGACCTTCCCCTACTTATTTTTAATGCAGCTAAAGAAATGCCAACATAATCAGTCAATGTAGTTGGCCAAGATGTGGATCTTCTTAAAATTATTACCTGATAAATAGAATAATATAATTTATTGAAAACAAGTATTGGTAAACTAAATGCAAAAGTTCAGAGCCAAAACAGCTTTCAATATCGATAGCAAAAAGGAATTTCTTTGTTTCTTTGAGATTTTTCTTTTCTTTGAACACATAGGATGCTGCAAAAAAAAAGTTATGGACGAATACTTAACGTAAATTTTTAACGTCGTTTTTCGATTATTTCTAGTAGTGATGGGATAACTCGAGTGAAAAATAACCTATAATTCGGTTTTTTCAATCACTTGAATTATTCGATTACCTTCGGAAATAATTCGAGTGACGAAATGAGTGAGGAACATATCGTTTTTATTTTCCAACGCGTCTCCAAAGTTGCTGCCCGCCTGTCAATCACTCACTGCGGCCAGAGCCATCTCCTAGCGAGCGGCTACACCGAGTGGTTTCGGTTATTATTGGCGATATAATTCAAATTAAATACTGCATTACGGGTTACCTGTGTAAGATAATATGATTTATTATTTAGATTTAAATACTGCATTACGGGTTGCCTGCGTAGGATAATACGATTTATTATTTTATTTAGATTTAAATCGTCGGCGTCTACTGAAAACTTAATGTTTAGTGGTGAGTATTCAGTATTCATAAATATCATGAGTTATGCAATATCGTGACATCTCAAGGTCAAGTAGTCAAGTTGTTAAATTAAGTTGTAAGATCTGGGAACTGGGAACCAAACCAAAAAATCCACAAATATCTCCGCCACATTTAATAATCCGCAAAAAATCAATCGATTAACAACACCGAGTCAGTTATTCCCAATACAAATGCTGTATATCAACATGAACGATGAACCGCCAATATTAATAATTAATATTAGTATTTGAGTGAAAAAAAAATCGATTTTCATTCGGTTTTTTAAATCACTCGAATAATCGGTAGTCGATTATTAAAATAAGTCGATTTTTCCCAACACTAATTTCTAGTACTTAAGGTGGGAGTATCAACATGCTTGCCAACGTATAACCTATTTCGCGTAGATTTATTTATGTTTTCTAGCTTTTATAAAAAATTTAAAGAAAATCAGTATCGACTTGATATTCTATAGGTAATAATTGACATATTTAATAAATATCAGGGGATTTCATAACTTATTTTAGGAGAATTGTATAGCGAAAAATATCGGATAAGATTTTTTCCTACGAGCGTGCGCAAAGTAGTACTTTGCGCACGCATTTTTGTGTGCAAAGTTACACTTTTCCGCACTAGTGCGGATAAGACTTTTATCCGCACTGGGTGCGGAAAAGTAAAACTAGCCACCCACTGAATGAGCTTACTGGATCGGCTATCACTTTGCAGAATGTGAGTAATTGCTCTTTTGTTATAAATGTTATAAACAAATAATTTAGTTTCCTATTATTTTTTTTATTGTTATGTAATTTTTTAATTTTCTATTATTTTTTTTTGTTATGTAATTTTTAGTTGTAAGTATATTATAGTTCTTTCTTTAAAGTCGAATTAAAAATTATTAAATAAATTATCATATTTTTATTTTTGTTGTTATCTGATATGAAGCTCGTAGGAAAAATGTTGTTCCTAACAAGTGCGGAAAAGTATCACTTTGCGCACTTGTTAGGAAAATAACTATTTTTAACATTATTATGTCATTGTCACTCATTGTTCTTTCACTATACAATTCTCCCAAAATTAGCAATGAAATAAATTCATATTTTTGTAATATATCAGATACTACCTAAATAATGTACCGACGATATTGATTTTCTTTAAATGTTAGTTATTAAAATAATAAACTCAAAAAATCAACGCGAAATAGGTTATAGGTTGGCAATAGATTGAATGACGTTGATAATTCAACCTTAAATAGAAAATAAATTGTTTTAAGAAAGCGTTTTGATGGAAAATTCGATTTTCTACAAAAAAGTATTCTTGTATAAATCTCAAATATTGCCTCGTTCTGAAGTTATTTTGAAAAAAACGGGCTTTTTTTGTCGGCTCCCAAAAGGCACCCCTAAATTTAGTAGCACTTTGTGATTTTATCATTTTTAGGTAACACCCTCCAACGCAATTGTTTCTTTCTACCCCTTTAATTTAGACATATTCAATACCCTAAATGTCACAATTAGTAAATTAAAATAGTAGAAATAGATTCGATGTATATATTTCAATAATAAAAAAAATGTAATCAATAAAATGTTATAAAAGACGTCGCACTTCAGTTTAACGACCTGTAACCATGACCACGAGTGACCAATTAATATACCTAATCTACCTAATCAGTAATATAAATTGCTTCCTTAACCATTTTTAAGGACTATTACTATACATTTACAGTTAGTATATCGGTTTGATAAGCGGCGATAAAAGTCATTAAGACTGCATAATCGTATGTGAAATGAACACTACCTTGACCCTCCTCTATCCTCCGAATTATTCCATATTAGTATATTTATACGATTAACCTTATTCAAGAATTAACAAAATATGCAGCGTTGATACCGGAAAACTTTTTATCCTTGATTATAACAAACTAGCCAACGTAGAAAGAATACTAAACATCCCCTCCTCACAATCCTACTGGATAAAGCAGACATTCTTTCGCATATTATGAAGAGTGGAAAACGACATGGAAAGAATCCTTCAGATCCAAAGGAAAAAGCTAAAGTAATATTTTCACTACATTTCAGACAAACCCCTGGTTTTCCAACCTCTCCTTCATAAATATACTTTATCTAACCACGATAATTAGAATGCTTACTGGACACTGCCCCCCCCCCCCCCCCCCCCCTCCTCAACATCTACATAGAATCAGTGTAAGGGTGATCTAAATCATACCGTGCGAGCAAAAATTATTTGCATCAAAAAAGGGGTTGGAATAAAAAACGTGGGGCTTGGTTTAGATCACAATGATATGGGGACGATATATCAAACCAAATCTAGGTTAAAATTTTGTCAAATTCATATTATGACATGATATGCCAAACTAATGAGTAATAAAATAAGTAGACAAATACAAATTTATTTTTGTTGTTTACAAAATTAACAAAGTAAGGATTAACAGAAAGAAAAAGAAAAATAATTACATAAATTGCTGAAATTGGCCACCGCCATGCTCCAAGGATAAATTCACACGTCTCTTCATATTTTCGAAAGTGTTGACCAGCATCTTTGGAGAAATGTTACCACATTATTGGATAATCATTTCTTGTAATTGTTCTAAATTTGCAACTGGTGTGAGAAAAAACGAAGTAATCCATAAGTAATCCATAACCGTTAAATAAGGTGATCTAGGTGGGAATTCAATGTCTGATCGAAAACTGGTCAATCTGTCGTCAAAAAATTGCGTAAGTACCTTGTTAATAGTTTCGGCGGCTGTATGGGCGGTTACACCGTCCTGTTGAAAATATCCAAAACGTAGTTCGTCGTCAAGTAATTGCTTCACAAATGGATTCAAAATATTGTCTCTATACCGCTGTGCTGTAACTGTGTCATGGAAAAAAATAGGACCAACAATAATTCTTGTTCGGGAAACGGCTAACCAGACACCAATTTTTTGAGGGTGCAATGTGAACTCTACAAAAAAAATAAGCATTTTTACTACTTCACAGCGTGTATTCTGAGAATTTACATGATCGGAGAGGTGGAATCAGGCTTCATTCGAAAGAAATGTCAGGTCTAATAAATCATTTCTTTCCAATAAATTTTGGGTAAACCATTGAGAGTAATTCCTGCGTCTTTCAAAATCTGCGGCCTGTATTTCTTGGAATACTTGCACTTTATAAGGAAATAAATTTAGCTTCTTAAGAATAGTCCTGCATGTTCCATAAGATCTTCCCACTTCTTGGGATAGGCGTCTTATACAATTTTTTGGCGTCTTTTGCATTATTTCACGAACGTTTGCAACAAGTTCTTCTCTTCTTACAGATGGTCTTTCTGCTCCTTTTTTGTATTTTATAGAACCTGTTTCTCTAAACACAGCCACGGTTCTTTTTAGGCAATGATACAAATCCCCATCAATAAAAGCAACGTTAGGAAAATGTTCGTGAAAATCGTCCATGCACAAACCCGGATTGTATTGCCACTCACCATTTACTCTAACCCCGTTTCGAAAAGACGCTACAACCATCAATGTTTTGTGCTGTTCCGTAAAGCCCATTGTGTGAATTGTTTAAGAAATAGGAAAAATTAGCGATGAATCAAATTATATACTTGTAACGACTGTCAAAGATGACGGAATAACTGATTGATTGTTAATTCAGGTAGTTACTGACACCCAACAGGTATTAAGCTCTACAGCTAAGCATTACGTCCTTAAATGCAAGTCCCTCTTTGATGCAAATAATTTTTGCTCGCAAGGTATATTGTTTGAATGTCCAATAGCAAACACGGATCTAATTAAAAATAAGGTCGCAACCCCCATTTCAACAAACACATTACTTCAAACCCCTAACTGAAATGTAATCAAGATATTGATAAGATTTTTTTAAGCAAAACTCAATAAAATTATTACCTTACGTTCGGTACCTACTCAATGTCTCATCCCTATCTATAATATCCTCTTTATCCTAGGCAATATTTCAATTGTGCTATGCTCCTTCGTTGCTCGGGAGCGAGAAGAGTTAATCCTATGTTTGTGCTATCTGTTATACTAACTTTCCTTTATAGCGAACTAAATTAATAGAACAAAAGGGTTATGATTTCAACCAGGCATCACCACAGGTGATAACCCGATCAAGAAATAGAAGAACTGGATTCTGATGGCTAAATACCTAACGGTGAAGGCCATACACAACCAGAAAAAATTCCTTGATTATACAAAAAAAAGTGCTGATTTTTAAGCAGATATAAATGTGTTAAAACTTTCGATAGTATTCCTACTGCATTTTGGCTAGTTCAATTCCATGCCAAATAATTCAAAATTATTAACTCTCAAGCAAATTCTTATTTTACAGGAAAATTTATTTAAAAAATTTTGCTTATAATAATTATTTCAATAATTAAGTATTGAGAAAATTTAAGCTAGTGGCATAGCGGGGTAGATAAAGAAGGGGTTATTCACCTGAGGACGATTTCAATATACAGGGTGGTAACTATTTAATTGATTACTGTATCTTCTAAATGGTAATTTCCTGCATATTTGTATTCTACGAAGTTGATCAAATTAGGAAAAATGTGCCATATTATGTTTGTTTTAAGCTTTTGAGACAACTTTGATTGTGACAGACAATAAAGTATTTTGTCTTAAAATATTTAAATGATTATAGTGGAAGTGGGACCCTATATAGGCCCTTGTATGCGTTATCAAAGCGACTCGACTTCTAAAAAAAATCCTCAGGATTCAGGAGTAGAGGACACTGCCTCTAGGCATATAATGATTAAATCAACATTATTTTTTGCTTGTATACAAAAAATAGTTAAAACAGAATAAAAAACATTAAAAAATCAACATTCTCGTTAGGCCTATACGTCCAAGGGACGTACTTTTGCTATCTGGGATACTGGGATACATATAAATCGCAACCCTAATAGTAAAACTGTGTTATCTACCGTCGGTATTATCCGTTAATATCACTTTTGCTTTCTAGGCGGGGTTATTTTACTATCTGATAATTGCAAAAGCAATTTTAAATTGCGTGTTTGGTTCTGGTATATCAACAATTACGATACACAACAATCCATTAGGTCTTATTTAGCTTAATATAATTAATCTTTGTCTTATTTTAACAAAGGTATGCATTTTTGTTAAGTTATGGTTGTATTAGTGTTTATAGCCTTCTCTGCTACCTACTTACTTAGCGTAATGAATATTTAGAACATAAATATTTTCGGCGCCTCGTCGCTACCTCTTTGTGTTAACAATCAATTGATTCAATTGACAGGAAAACTCGATGCTTAATACTACGAAAAATCGAATTTCACCCGGAATAATCGCTAACCCAGTGGCGGATGATCCTAAAATGCAAAAGATTTGTTCAACATACCATGCGAGCAAAAATTATTTGCATCAAAGAGGGCCTTGCATCTAAGGACGTACTGCTTCGCCGTAGAGCTTAATACCTGTTGGGTGTCAGTAACTACCTGAATTAACAATCAATCAGTTATTCCGTCACGTTCGACAGTCGTTACAAGTAATTTGATTCATCGCTAATTTTTCCAATTTCTTAAACAATTCACACAATGGGCTTTACAGAACAGCTCAAAACATTCATGGTTAAAGCGTATTTTCGAAAGAGCACTATTTTTAAAACACCAGTTGCAAATTTAGAAAAATTACAAGAAAGGATTATTCAAGAATGTGGTAACATTTCTCCAGCTGGTCAACACTTTCGAAAATATGAAGAGACGTGTGAATTTACTTGGAGCATGGCGGTGGCCAATTTTAGCAATTTATGTAATTATTTTTCTTTTTCTTTCTGTATATTCTTACTTTGTTAATATTGTAAACAACAAAAATTAATTTGTATTTGTCTACTTATTTTATTACTCATTAGTTTGGCATATCATGTCATAATATGAATTTGACAAAATTTTAACCTAGATTTGGTTAGATATATCGTCCCTATATTATTGTGATCTAAACCAAGCCCTACGTTTTTTAATCCAAGCCCTCTTTGATGCAAATAATTTTTGCTCGCACGGTATAAAATCTTATAGGAAACAAAAATACACTGCCAAACGTCTCGTCACTTCCTTGCATAAATAATATACCGTGCTTCATGTCACGTCCAACGCCGACGATCAACATTTATGTCTGAACACAGCAAATTTGTTCCCAATATACGTTCGGGTTAGCAAGGCGGCCACCGCGATGTTTTCTATTCTTCAGGTAAGCGTGCGATGAAATATCTGTTTTGAAATGTAAATTAAACCTTACCGGAGGAACGGTTCGATGTTAACAATGTCTTCTAAACGGGCCAAGGTCCTCTTGACGGTGTTCGTCTCTTCTACTATGTCCGGCAATTTTCTTATTCTACTAACTTTAGGAATCTTACTAATTGTGACACACAAAAAACTCACTATGCACTCAACGGCACAATAAAATGAACTAAGAAGGGTATTGAAGTAGGTGCGGGCGAGGGGCTGGGATATTTTTGTTTACTTAATACATTACTTCGTCTGTGCTATCAATACAATCATAGAAGGACGGAGATGCGCAGAATTATTTATTAATTATGATTATCTACAATAGAATATTATATTTCTGGTGTACATCCGTTTTAAATCATTTCTATTAGATTACCATTTAAGACTTTTATTCTTGATACCATAATATACAATTTTGAGAGAACAATGGCAACATTGCCAAGTGACCGTTTCTTAAAGGTATGATAAAGTTAACTTTTTCTTAAAACAAAGCGTTTCGACAGAAGACAACAACATTTGACATTAATGGCTGATCTGGTCTCGTCGTTAAAGTTCCCAGATCAGCAGTGGGCCGTAGCAAGCTCACGCGTCAGGCTGACTCATATACAGGGTGGCCGGACAAAGGAGGTCAATCCGTTAACCATATATTCTTTGAACAAAAATAATATGACTTTTACAATGCTATTTTTCATTTTTGACCCTCCTAAATATGCGATATCCTACTAGGGCGTCAAAGTTTAAAATCAAAAACTGATTTTCTTGAATAATTACAGTATTTTATAAGATATTAATTTCAAATTTGGTACATTGCTTCACCACCAAGAGTTTCATTTTTTGAGAAAAACAAAATGAAAAATAAATATCAAATATTCAAAATAGGGGAGTCCAGTACTCGCTGGACAGTGACTTACGAAGTATATATTTAAATTGCCGAAAACAAGCTTTACAAATATCCGGCTAAATATGAGGTCTTACGAAATAAAGAAATTGACTATTAGGTATGCTAATGGGGACACCCCTGCGCCTGCACGCCCCCTAGCCGCCACCCTATGTCCGCCCCTGCATAATTTTTATTAAAGTAAAAGGATTAAAATTTGTTCAAAAGCTAGCCCTTTTGTTTAATAATGGAAGAACCGTGTTAAATGGTAAAATTGCCATTCTGGGATTCAAGAATTAAAACGAGAAGAAACAAAAGGAGCACAAACGCCTTTTAAAGGGTTTTAATGAGTTTAAAAATAAAAAGTTAGTCCGTATTTTGTTCCTGACCACGTCAGTTTTTATTAGTTGTAAAACAACTTTTTATGGGTATACGATTTTGTCTACTCTTTTTTGAGTAAATTTATGTGGATTGTGATAAACATTATGGTTCTATTAAATATATTTTATTGAATTGCAATTGGTGCAATTTTTGTATATGTATACAGTGTGACCAGTAAAGTCCGCATCATATGGGATTTTTTTTATTAATAACTTTATTGGAAATTTGACGTTGGCATCAAGTTCTGCTTCGATCGAGATGAAAATTAAGCAAAAAAATAGTAGTCACGTGATTCGCATTATCTGTCAAATTTTATTTTTTTCCAAAAAATAATTTAAAAGTGTGGTTATTTCTGAAAATATCGAAAAAAGTTATTAGAAAAGGATTTTTTAAATGCAGTTTCTAGCCCATATGCAAAATTTCATAATTTTGATTTTTTACCCAACATTAAAATTTATTTTCCACTTAATGAACACTTTACTGGATGACACTGTGTTCTTTTTGTCTTAATATTGAGGTGTATTACTTTCAAATTTTGATTTTGTTTAAAGACACACATTTAATATGGCCCTATTATACTTTTAAAAAAATGTATCTGCAATAAAGCCTTGTCAAAACTGAAAAGTTTTATGTAGGTTGCGTTGAGTCTTATTTTGCAAAAGTGGTGCAATTTACAAAATATAGGTAAAAAATCAAAATTATCTTATGCAGCTGAAATTTTGCATGTGGGCTAGAAACTGCATTTAAAAAAACTCTTTCTAATACCTTTTTTCGATATTTTCAGAAACCCCACGTTTGAATTATTTTTTGGAAAAAATTAAAATTTGACAGATAATGCGAATCACGTGACTGCTATTTTTTTGCCTAATTTTCATCTCGATCGAAGCAGAACTTGATGCCAAATAAGTCAAATTTTGAATAAAGCTATTAATAAAAAAAAATCCAATATGATGCGGAATTTACTGGTGACACTGTATGATGGACCTGCACACCAAATTTTATTATTTTCTAATAAGCCAATTAAAAGTTATTAAGAAAAAAACTATTTGTAAAATTCCGTAACATTAAATACGGCTCTGTAAAGTGCTGCTCAATAAAACCACCAATACTATTTATGATAATGTCAAATGTTACTATAGTCTATTACCAAAAATATAGACAGTGACGTAGCTCTCATAACCATGGAAACGACCAAAATACTGTATGGTCATTGGCGGTTTGCATTCGTTTCCATGGTTTCGAATAATACGTCACTGCCTATAATATTGGGTTTTTATTATAGACGTTTTATTTTTTATTAGTTTCAACATGTTTTATAGTATTCAAGAAAAAATAACAATAATTAAGTGGTACTACATGGAAAATAGTTCTCGGAGAGTATCCGAAATGTTCTCTGCAATGTTTCCTGACAGACCCATACCAAGCAAAACAAGAGTCGTGAATATTGTTCGTAATTTTAAGAGTAAAGGTATTGTATTTAATAAATGCAACTGCTTAGAGCCAATGATACTGTACTCGATTGTAGACTACAAGAACATAATTCAGATTCAGAACTTTTACTCCATGTAGAAGAAAATAATAGAATTAACACCAGGCTTCTCGGCAATATTGTAGGAAGCCTTATTCCCCAGTACTGCGTAAATTACATATGTATAAATATCAAGAACATCAGGAATTGAAGGGAGGACATTAATACACTAAGAGTAAACTATTTGTGGAAAGGGTTAATAACGATAGAGAATTCTCACGTAATAAACAATCATTTGCGACGAAGGTAAAAAGCTCTATCTCCAGCTGCGGTGTCAGGTGTAGGGTTTAAGCGTATAAATAATAATTATTATTAAAGTGCGAGTTCATAAACTTAACTTTTTTAGCGGAAAGTCTAACAACATGATCAGAATTATTATATATTTATTTATAGGGAAAAGAAAACCATAAAGTCTTTCTCCACAATTTTAATTCAGTAGCTAATAAGCTAGAATCGACATGTTTCGAGTGTAGAAACACTCATCATCAGGATGTTAAAGTAAAAATTATGAACAGCTGATGTTGTTAGCAAAAGAGAAAATATAATAAAGTTAAGGTGGAACTAATCCATAATGGAGCTTTCAATAGCACGCATAGGGAGTGAGAAAATTTGTTTGCAGTCAAGAGGTGAAAATCTATCAGCACGCTGAAAGGTCCGGGACCAGTAAAAAAGCCACTGTGGGCGGGAAATGAAAGGAAAAACAGGACATATCAGTATGTTCCAATGTCAAATGAAGTGCTTTGTGGAAATCAGTTCAAGTGTGTGTGATAAGAAAAATATAGTTTGATTTGATTAGAAAAATTCATCCGTGTCAAAGAGGTGTGAAAGAAAAAGTCAGATATGAATGGGGGGAGAAAGAAAAATTGTGTTTTTTTTATATTTTAGTATAGTTGCTTTCATTTAGCTTGAAGAAAAATGCTGTTGGGGTACTAAGCTTGTTACGGCCCAGTTACCCCAGCAGGAGTCAAAACTGACACATATTAAAGAAATGAAATAAAAGTTATCACATTATCAAAGGAAACTTTTGATATTTTTATAAAAAAAATTTTTGAAAATAAATTTTTTATTCGTTTTTCATGAACATCCTAGACGGAAGTTCGCTGCGACCAGCACGTGTCTAACCCAAACGGGAAAAAATTTTTCCGTCTAGGATGTTCATGAAAAACGAATAAAAAATTTATTTTCAAAAATTTTTTTTATAAAAATATCAAAAGTTTCCTTTGATAATGTGATAACTTTTATTTCATTTCTTTAATATGTGTCAGTTTTGACTCCTGCTGGGGTAACTGGGCCGTAACAAGCTTAGTACCCCAACAGCATTTTTCTTCAAGCTAAATGAAAGCAACTATACTAAAATATAAAAAAAACACAATTTTTCTTTCTCCCCCCCTTCATATCTGACTTTTTCTTTCACACCTCTTTGACACGGATGAATTTTTCTAATCAAATCAAACTATATTTTTCTTATCACACACACTTGAACTGATTTCCACAAAGCACTTCATTTGACATTGGAACATACTGATATGTCCTGTTTTTCCTTTCATTTCCCGCCCACAGTGGCTTTTTTACTGGTCCCGGACCTTTCAGCGTGCTGATAGATTTTCACCTCTTGACTGCAAACAAATTTTCTCACTCCCTATGCGTGCTATTGAAAGCTCCATTATGGATTAGTTCCACCTTAACTTTATTATATTTTCTCTTTTGCTAACAACATCAGCTGTTCATAATTTTTACTTTAACATCCTGATGATGAGTGTTTCTACACTCGAAACATGTCGATTCTAGCTTATTAGCTACTGAATTAAAATTGTGGAAAAAGACTTTATGGTTTTCTTTTCCCTATATTATTCAACTCCACTTTGAGTATGGACTACTTCTTCAAAATATATTTATTTGATAAATATACATCTTGCTTCTTCTTGCATATTTATAAAAAGTTCGGTTTCCAGATGTGGTGTCAGGTGTGGGGTTTACGCCCATACATTATTAAACTTACTGCGACAAATTTAACCTTAACTTTTTGGCGAAGAATCGTATATTTGATAATATGATGTTTAAATTATAGGGGATTATTATCATCGTCAAAGCGTCTTAAATTTAACGTTATGACTGTTATAAGTAAGTCAGTTTCCTGTAACTGTTTCTTTTTACTGTCTTTCTCTGAGGACTGTGATTGGAAACATACAGCTGTCAAAATATACCAGAAAATTAAAAACCTTAGTAACTTCTGTCTGAAGCAAGGAATCTTGCCCTGTATCCGCGCCTGGTACCTATTTAGTAAAAACAATATACTAAATATATGTGTATTTTTAAATTTTCTACTAGTCAAATTATTTATAGTTTTCTAATGATATCAAATTATAACGCTTTAGGAAAATCACAACGGAAACGCTGTACCGACGTTTGTACTATTAGTGAGGCAGAACTTTTAATATTAATTTATTATCTAACGTTACAGAGTTGATGAGCTGTGTTTGTGATCAATTGCGTTTTGCGATTAATTTTTAGTGTTTTTTCGAAATAGAACTATTTAGTGCTATTTCGTACATTGGAGAAACAAAAAGACCTTTTCCCGTACGACTTAAAGAATATCTGAAACATACTCAAACTTCGAGATCAGGTATAGCGGACCATGTATGGACCAAAACCCGCATAATATACATACAGTGGTCAGAATAGGCCAAGGTTTTGGACACGGAACAGCACCGGAGAAAACAAAAGTTCAAAGAAGCAGCTTTTATGAATCAAAATACCCGAATATTTAGTAAACTAAGTATAGATATCCCCAATATCTGGAAACCTCTTCTTGTCCAAAACCAACAGCTCAAACTTCACACTCCAATAAGCACGTAGGCCGAGTCATCAAGCACATGGATAGGATTTAAGACAGTAGCCTTAGAATTATATTATATTAGTTTACACTTGAAAACGTTTAGAGATTAATCGAAACGTTGTGACAATGGAAGTCCGACAAGGTAATTTCCTTAGTAATAATAGACGAACCCTCGGGTGTCGACTGTCGATTAGCAAGCCTAATTGAATCCTGCAATATGTGGGCTAATACGCTACTGTTATATAATTATCTTTTCCGCTTTTTATAGCCATGGAATAGTACAATCTACCTGTAGTCATTGTGGATCTATCAAGATTTTTTTTATCAATTTTAGTAGGCTAAATTTTCTTTCGTTTGTTCCAGTGGAATACCCTGGAGCAGTGGCGGCTCGTGGGGTAGAGCCACAGTGCCATGGCACTACCTGCCCTCCTGTCTAGCGTCCTGCCCTTTACAAATTACCAAAACCTGTTAAAATTAATATTCTCGTTTTTAAAGCAATTAGCAAAATAATTTAAAAATGGAACACAGTCGGGTGCAAATTTCCATCTAAAAGGAAGCGATTATGCGTAAAACGGTAACGTAGCTTCCGCGCCAAGCGCGACGAGGCACACGGGAGGTGACGAAACGCCGTCACCTCAATAAAAAAACGTTGAAAAATGACCTTGAATGCAAGCAGGCAAAAATCTCGACGGCGTAGCCTGGCTCTCTTCGTTTGACCGTTTGATGTTAGACGTTTCAAACAGCTGATGTTCGCGTCGCGTCGCGTCCCGATTTGTTTTCGTTCGGCCGGCGGCTGATTTAATGTAGGGTTAACGAACTTTTTATTTTAGAAATACATAAGTAATGAATACTATTAGATTTTTAAAGGAACCTTTATGGAAAAAATACTTGGGTGTGCGGTTGTGATGAATCTAATAGACTATTTTGTTTTATGTGTGTTTTATTTGGTGGGAAGCAAACTTGGTCACAAAAAGGTACAGATTATTTGGTCCATTTCTGGGACAAAATGAAGACACATGAAAAATCGAAGGTACATTTAAACAATATATTTAATTTCAGTATGCTTGGTAAAATTAACATTAAAACTCAATTAAATTCTGCATATCACAATAAAATAATGAAGAAAAACGAACAAATTGATATAAACAGATACATATTAAACCAAATTATAAACTGCGTTCGGTTTTGTGGTGCATTTGAGTTGGCTTTGAGAGGTCATGACGAAAAAGAGACGTCGGAAAATAGGGGCATATTTCTTGAATTAATAAATTTCAGCTCAGAATTAGACAAAACTCTTAAAGATCATATTGAAAAATCCAAAGTATTTAAAGGAACATCAAAACCCCTACAAAATGAACTTCTGGACTGTATGTTAGATGTGTATCATGATGAAGTCATAAAAGAAATAAAGGACTCTCCGTTTATCGCTGTTATCGCAGATGAAACCACTGACATTGCTTGTGTGTTTCAACTTGTTATCGTGTTTAGGTATATTCAAGATATGATTGTAAATTCATAAATTAAATTAGGTGCCTTTTTGCTTATTTTTCCTACTTTAAAAGCAAGAACTATTAACAAAAAAGGGCGTGGCACCCAAAAAATTTTTGCCTGCGGCGCTAAGGGTTTACCTGGCCCTACTTCACTAAAATGGCACGAGCCGCCACTGCCCTGGAGTAACAATCAACTTGTCAGTTATGTCTAATTGAAAGGCAAACTTAATGGGATTATTGTACTGTAACGCAATGTCCATAATATTCTGCATTGTTGCTTCACTTTTTATGCAAATATTAAAAAGAACTTCAAGTTGAGTTTGCATCGCAAATTCGTCGGGTCTTTGATGTAGTGGAAATAGCGCACATACTTTTTCCACATTTGATATTGATACATTTCCTTTTCTAAGTGGGAATTTAAAAATGTTACCAAATTCGGATATGTTAACTAATACCGAAGATAAGTTTTAAGGAACTGAATTAATATATCTAGCGCAGACAAAAATTTCTTGCGATAAAATTGTTTTATTTCAAGTTCCGTTCATATCTACTTTTAAGGAATCAACCGTCACCTATGGTGCTTTTGGAAATATTGTAATTTTGAAAATCCAAGTTTTTGCCAGAATATCATTGCACTTTCTATTAAATCATCTATTTGGTTGTCATAATTTCTTATGATTTTTAAAGACTTAATGGTCGAAGATAAACTGTGTTCAATGACTGCTGACTATTACGTCAGAACTAGTGCTAATCTTTCTAACATCCGTGAACTAGGTGACATAGTAAATTTGCTTCAATAATGATTGTCGTATAATTTTATCAGTTAAAAAAATTTTATTGTCATTTTTGACAGTGACATTTTTAATCAACATTATATCAAAAATGTCACGATATTGTGAAAAAGAACAAGCATTTATTTTAAAATTATTTGATTATTTTCAAAGAGAAAGTGATGCCGGAAAGACTATTTTTCCTTTAACGCAGTTTACGAGGTAAGTAGATATAATAAAGCAGGAGTTGTGAACATAAATGATAAACATGAAAAATATATGGCAATATTTTGACAAATAATATCTATCTGTTTTAGAGAGTTTCTGATGCGTCAGAGGGTGTACAGTAGATTATTCTACATTCTACATGCTGATTCAGAAAATGGATTTGTGAATAATTCAAGTTTGATATTTACGTCTGGCCTGAAATCTGGTAATTATCATGATTCGATGAATAGTGAAAATTTTTAGAAATGGTTTGAATAATAATAAGATATTAACTTGGATGAATCTGATGATGATGATCCTTGCGGGAATGATTGATTTTATTTATTAAAAAACAGTATTTTATTGTGTTGTCATTTTTTATTAGATTTTCTTCTTTATGATTTTATAATTAAGATGAAAATATTTTAAACAAAATTTATGTTTATTATGACTGATGCACTAGAAAAAAAAATATGATTCAATTTTAAATTTTATAAATGAGTTATTTATTTTTCAGTAAATTTAAATTAATTAAAAATTTCATACTGATTTTCAAAAACAAAACGTTTTATCCCATGATACCTTTTACCCTAAATAAACTACTTATTTCGACAGTATAAAAATAATCATTGAAAATCTGAAAAAACGCGCTTGTTTTTTACTTGTTCACATGCATTCCTCTTTATGTAGATCAAGCCTAAGAAAAACCATAACCTTTACCACCGGTAAGTCAAACTGACTGAATTAATTTACGACGTACCAAAAATATGAAGAATATATGACGTAACGGTCAGCGGTCATTGAACAGACTTTACCATCATCACATTAGATTGCCGTTCTCTAAAATGTCAGTGACACAGACTTAACTAATTTCATTTTGTTAGTAATAAGAATATATTCTGTTATTTCCAATTTCTCAACTAAACTCAGTTTTCCCAACGTTCACTAACAAACAGCATTGGGGGGAGGGGCGTTAAGACCTCTTCCAGCTCCCTCTACGGATGGATGCTTGTATTCATTTATTCGTTCCTGCGGGTTTTGATAAAATATAATAATTACGTTGCATAATTTATCTAATAAACATACACATATTTCGGTTAGTATCTAAGTGCACATTAAAAAAAAATAGATATTGCTACTTTTTCTGTCTTATTTTTTAATTTTAAGTTCCTAAATTTAGTTTAAATACATTTAGATAAATAGTAAAAACTTCCAGTTAAATTTTTTTTCTTAATGAAAGATCTGGAAATCGGCCTTATAGTTGCAAGTACTTTACTACGGAGACACACCCCAAAGTTAACGATGTAAATTCATTATCCTCTCTGGATATACTATATAGATTACCTTTTCTTAACTTTTAGGGGTGGTTAATTGACCTCACTGTATTGCAATAAGAAAGGAGACACGCCAACATTTGTGGCTGCCATTAAACTTGGCAAAACTAATAACAAAGTTTATATGACCAATAACGAGAAAGTCGAGGAAGAAAAAGGAAAAGCGCATTTTGCTATAGAAATCGCCAAAACTATTATTAAAAGCTAAAATTTCAAAAGTTTTTGTTACTTTGAACATACGTTATGCAATGTGTTTCCTGTGATCGTGAAGATCATGGGTCAGCTTTACTCAATCAAAATTTTTTTAAATGAAAAAAATGTGTACTACTTACCTCTTTTTCCATCAAAATATAAATGGAATTACGCTTATCTTAACATATATAAAACAGAGTCGCTGTCGCTGTCTGTGTAATCTATTAAAAAAAACAGCTTTAAAATCCGTTGCGTAGTTTTAAAGATTTACGCACACAGACAGCGACAGCGACTTTGTTTTATATAACGGGTGTCAACGAGATTGTACATAGCACCACAGTGTTATGTTAAGAGATATTTTAATCAAATTTGGTTAAGTTTACAAGAGAAGAACAAATTGACATGTTAATTATTTACGGAGAAAGTCACAAAAATGCCCGTCGTGCTGAAACATCGTATAGGGAGCGCTATCCAGCTCGTGAATTGCCTTCTTCAAGTTATTTCCCGTGGCTAGAAAATAAATTAAAATCGGAAAAAAAACGATAATCAAGAAGCTAATGATAACTTTGTTGTAAGCGAGGAAGCTGAAATAAATGTATTGACTTGCATTGCTGTTGATCCTACGTCATCTTTGCGAGAAATAGGACAACAATGTAATATTAGCCACGAAAGTGTAAGAAGAATATTAAAAAAACATGGATTTAAGTCGTTTAAATACCAAGTTCACCACCACATGGGAGGAAACGATCCTGTCAGAAGGCTACAATACTGCAATTGGTTTTTGGAGGAGAATAATATGGATAACGGTTTCCATCGAAACATACTTTTTTCCGACGAGGCAAGATTTACAAACATGTGTATGTTTAATAGGAATAATACAAGATTTTGGGCCGTTCAAAATCCCCACTTAGTAAGAGAAGGCGCCTTTCAGGAGCGTTTTGGTGTAAATGTCTGGATTGGAATAATGGGAACTAGAATCGTTGGTCCTGTATTCTTTTTTCATCATTTAAACTCTGAACAATATTTAAATATTCTTCAAACCGCTGTCGAAGAATTTGTGGACAGCTTACCTTTAATTGAAATGAACAAAATTTATTACCTACCAGCAAGACGGCGCCCCTGCTTACAACTCTAGGATTGTAGTAAACTATTTGAATGAAACGTTTCGTGATAGATGGATTGGGACAAACGGACCAATAAGGTGGCCTGCCCGATCACCTGACCTAACCCCGCTCGATTTCTTTCTATGGGGATATGTAAAATCAAAAGTTTATGCCACTGCACTGACATCATTGGAAGACCTAATGGCGAGAATTCGAAGAGCAGTTAACACTATAAATGAAAATAATTTAGAAAATGTTTTGCCAGAAAATGTCGAAAGAATAAACTTGTGTCGTGACCAAAATGGTGATCGTTTTGAACATTTAATTTATGGTTAAGTTGTTTGTATTTTTTAATTTGTTGTTATTATTTTACTGTTTACCTTTTAATTTGTTCTATGCCGTTGTTAATTATTTAATAATTAAATTTTTATTATTGAAGCAAAACGCATTCTGATTTCGAAAGTATCCCTAGGTGCTTAAGGATTCTTTAGACTTCCATACTAAATAATAAAAAGTATATGATAACATTTAAAAAAACTCTGTAAAATAGGGTTAAAGTTAAGATTTTTTAAACAATAAAAAAATACCTTCCTTTAAAAACAAGAGAAGAAAATGTAAATGTCAGTGCCAGAAGAATTACAAAAGGAACCAATTTAAGAGATTTTATCACTATTTTTCCCGTATCAATTGCATACCTACGTTGTTTTATAGACACCATTTTGTTTTTGGTAAAATGAGTCCTACGCAGTGCTGGATTTACCATTAGGCTGAGTAGGCTGGAGCCTAGGGCGGCAGGTTTTAGGAGGCGGCAAATTTGGCCTAAAAATTTTTTTTTGTCTTACAGAAATAAATGGTACAATCTTTATTCATGGTCGACGGGTAGTATTTTTTTAAATAAACTTTATTGTTGGCCGTGTCTGTTAATGGGAATAAAAAAAGGTAGTTGGAACTTTACTGGCTTTCCAGAAAGAAATTTCATTGTCAATAAAATAAGTAGGTAATCATAAATTTTTAAAATATTTACTAAAAATTATTGACTAAATTTTGGCGTGGTCTTAAAAAATTTTTGGCGCATTTCGCCTGCAGCGGCCTTTTTCTTTCCCGGACACTTCACCTGTTTTACAACTCACGAGCCGTCACTGGTATAGGGGCGGCAAAAATTGATTAGCCTACTAGCGGCAAATTTGTAAATCCGCCACTGGTCCTACGCCGCCATTTTGAAAGTAAATGTCAACTTGTTGTATGTAGTTGAAAAGAGAATTTTGAGGAGAATATGACTGTGCAATATAATATACAGCAGGGCCGTATCTGAACCAAAATTTTGGGGGGGGGTTAGACCAGTGGCAAAAAATACTAGTTATACTTTAAACATACATTTAAACATACACACATACAAACATATAAGGATTTTATTGTTTTCGGGGGGGGGTTTGAACCCCTAAAACCCCCCCTCAGATACGGCCCTGATATACAGGTTGTCATTTAAAAAAAAACATAAATGGCGTAGTTCCGGTTAAACCGGAAGTGGAATTCAGTTGGTTTCTAGGTAAAATTAAAGATCCCTTTCAAACATTACAGTAACCCAAATTTGATTAAAATATCTCTTAACATAACACTGTGGTGCTCTGTACCGGGTGGTCAAATAAGCGAGGACGTCGGCTTTATCTCGGAAACCATTAATCGTACAACTTTCAGAAAGATTTTTTTATGAGTAAAGTGGTCAAGAGAAATTGCTGGAAATTACTTTTAAGTTCCTCATTTCGCCGCAAGGGGGCACAATTCAAAATTGTTTTTTTAAATTCTAAATTTCTCCGAAAATTCCCATATTAAGGTATAACTCTGATTACATCATTTCAAAGCTTAGACAATTCTGCATCATTTTGGTTTAAGGCTCATTGGCGTACCGACCTTGATAAGAGTGGGAGAAGCTATTGAAAGTGTAAACATTAAAATCGCTGTAATTTCTAAACGACTTATCCGATTTTACTAAATTTAAGCTTGTTTGGAAGGGGAAAATAAGTATTTTTAATTGCCGTATCCAACAGTACATGATAGTGTTTAATAAAATTGCTAGAGGGCGCAATTTGACGGATAAATTTTTTTTTTTAATTTTTCTCTATTCTGAGCGACAATATCTATACGACCCCACGTTTGTTTCATTCCTATCGGTTATTGTAATAATTCTGACATATTGACAGGTGTCAAATTTTTACATGAGAATTTTTTGCGTATTTTTTTCAACTTTCCACCGTCAATATACATACGATCGACCTTATGGTTTTTTCATTAATATCATTTTTTTAACTATTTGACATATTGACATCTGTCAAATTTTGACAGAAGTTTTTGCTTATTTTTCCCGAAGTCTCCGCATCGAATACTATACGACTATGGAGGACTTGAGGTAGGAGGCCGATCGCAATGCATTGGATTCGGTCCCAAATTAGCATCGGTAATTCAGCTTTACGAGTCGCTGTAAGATGGCGCGCGTGTTCGAAGTGGGCTATCAAATAATGGTTTCTTATGGACGCAATAACTATTTTTATTTAAATTAGTTCTTTAAGGAACAAATAAGGACTTTTATATGAATTTACACTTACTTTGTTATACTTATTAGTAAACTCGGCCTGTATAAAGTTCCAACGATGCTTGGTTTTTAAAATACAGGGTATTAAACATTCTAGCTATACCTTTGGAGCTAGAAAGAGACTTATTTGGCTGTGCTTTCTGTCTGAAAAAGATCCTGTCTTACACCCCGACACAAAGCAAACTCTACTTTTATAAATTGTACCATTATTTATTATAAATATGGAAATTAATTACAATACAACGTTATTTGTCTTGTCTTGCCTTCAAACATTATTTGTTATTTCGAAAAATAAAATGTCAATTGTCAAAAGTAAAAGCACAGAAAAGTAAAGGGTTTAAGTAAAAGTTAAAACCTATGGAGGATCTAGTTTTCCATATTAAAAACGAAGAAGAAGAAGACAACATCAGCCCACTTCGGACGCGAGAGCCATCTATCGGCCAATAGCGAACTAACCAAAAAACCAGGACAGAATTTGAAAATGCTGCCATTGTCGATCGGCCTCCTACCCTATAGTTCTCCATATATACGACTCATAATTTGTTTCGTCAAAATCGCTTCTCCGTTTTATACGAGCTGTCAAAATTTGACAGGAGATTTTTTGCGTGTAGATTATTATATCGTCAGCGGTTCTTGATAAGTCTACAAAATTTAAATTAAATCTGACCGTTAAAAGTGGGTCAAAATCTGGTTCAAAGAAGTCGGTTACAAACATACATACAAACATACAGGTGAAGCTAATAAAAGTGTGTTAAAAACGATTAAGTCTTGAAGTTGATATCAAACGATTTTACCAGAAATGAGCACAAGAGGTACTGAAGTAAAAAATTCAATTACAGCCAATTTTTTTACAGAGAATCTTGACCCCACACTTACCAAATAGCTTCTTCTGATAATGATCACCACCTTCACCAACGGAAACTGTACAATAGAGACCTAAGCTGCAGGTTTTGCTGGCAAGATAGTGAAATGGTGCAGCCTATAATTTGCCTCTGTGGTCATACTAAGAACTTTTATTTAAACACTTTTTGTAATATACAATTTTAGCACCACCGTTTAAGCACTACGAGTTACTAGATCAGAAAACGTAACTAATTTTCTTGCAACCAAAACCCAATGGACCAATCGACATTCAAGCATAATCTGAAAACAAATAATACCTACTCCGATACATTGGTATCGAAATATAAAAATTCAATCGTTGTGATAGATTAGAGTAAAATCCAATTAATAAAATAGGGCTTTTTGGAACCCAGTATCAATAAACGATTCATTACCTAAGCCATCCTATGTTTGGTGCATGTGGGGTTGTTTGTTACATGAGAAAAGCTAGCAAACAAAATCAATAAAGGTAATAACACATTTTCAAATAAAAAAATAAACAATGCAAGTTCATTTTATTTAGAAGAAGCTAATCATAAAGAAGTTAAAAATGTAATTGATAGTTTAAAATTAAAGAAATCTCCTGGTGCCGACGGAATAACAACAGAAATATTAAAAACTATTAAAACTATTTCTAGATCACTAACATTTCTTATAAATAATATTTTTAAAACCAGTATATCCAGAAGCTTTTAAAATTGGTATAATTAAACCTATTTTTAAAAATGTAGATCCTAGTATAACTAGTAATTATAGACCAATAACATTAATATCTTCGCTAGCAAAAGTATTCGAAAAAATTTTAAAATTAAGAATTGAAAATTATTTGAAAAAAATACATTTTATTTCTAATAAACAGTTTGGGTTTCAAAAAAATAAATCAACACAAAACGCCATTTGCTATCTAACAGAACAAATATATGATGCACTAGATTAGATAATAAAACCCCTTGTATTAGTATTTTTCTAGATTTAGCAAAAGCCTTTGATACAGTTAGCCATAATTTACTGTTAAAAAAAGTTTGAAAATATTGGATTCAGAGGAAAGCAATTAGAATTAATTAAAAATGATCTGAAAAATAGACCAACTTATGTTCAAATAGATAAAAAAAAAGTTATCTAAAAGTATTTAAGTATGGTGTGCCTCAAGGAACAATTTTAGGACCATTATTTTTTAATATTTATATTAACGACTTATTTAGTATAAATTGCGATGGACAAATTCATAGTTTTGCAGATGATACTACAATTTTTTATACCGATACAAATTGGGACAACTTAAATAATAAAATTAAAAAAGATTTTAAAATTATAAAAAATTTTTGATAACAATTTGTTAACAATTTGTTTACAATTAATTTTAACAAAACGAATTATATTCCTTTTACTTTAAACCTAAATAACCTACCAAGAAATATGAATAGTATTTAAATAAATAAAGATATTAAAATTTTTAAAATTAATAAAATAAAATATTTAGGAATTATTTTTGACAGTAAATTAAATTGGAATTTTCATTAAGAATATTTAGTTAAAAAATTAAGAAGTTTACTACCGATTTTTAAAAATATTAAAAAGTTTTTAAATGTAAGACATATGAAAATATTATATTACGCGTTAATAATAATAATAATAATAATAATAATAATAATAATAATAATAATAATAATAATAATAATAATAATAATAATAATAATAATAATAATAATAATAATAATAATAATAATAATAATAATAATAATAATAATTATAATAATAATAATAATAATAATAATAATAATAATAATAATAATAATAATAATAATAATAATAATAATAAAAGTAATACTAATAATAATATTAAGTTTATTTAAAAATTTAATAATATGTTTATGTTGTCTTATATAAACTTATTATATATATGTATTAAAAATCAAGTTTTTTAAAGTTAAAATGTTAATTTATAGTATAAACGCAGCTTTTTTGAAGAAATATATTACCTATAATAAAATTATTAATTTATAATTTTTAAGTAAAAAATATTACTTATATAAATTATTCAGAACATTTAAATTACGGAATTTTAGGTTGGGGAGGAATAAATAGAACTTTAGTTAAAAAATTAGAAATATTACAAAAAAGGTTTCTAAAAATTATATTCAATAAAGATTATCTTTATCCTTCAAAAGAATTATATTCAGAAACAAAAAAGTTGAACATACCACAGCTTTACATTTATAACATCTTAATAATATATTATATATTATATATCGTATATTATATATTATATATTATATATTATATATTATATATTATATATTATATATTATATATTATATATTATATATTATATATTATATATTATATATTATATATTATATATTATATATTATATATTATATATTATATATTATATATTATATATTATATATTATATATTATATATTATATATTATATATTATATATTATATATTATATATTATATATTATATATTATATATTATATATTATATATTATAAATTATATATTTAAAAATAAAAACCTTATACAATTTAAAAACGATAATCATAATACAAGTCATAAAAATGAAATAACCATAAAACCTAAAATAAATAAGTCCATAGGACAAAAAAATTTCAAATATTTATGTTTTTATTTATACGATTATTTACCAACAAAAATTAAAAAATTGATTTCATTAAAAAAATTTTAAGTCGAAATAAAAACATGGATATTAAAAACAGACAATTTGAAAATATTTTTAGAAATGCTTTAATTATTAATTAATATTGTTCTGAATTATTTATATAAGAAATATTTTTTACTTAAAAATTATAAACTAATAATTTTATTATTACTAATATATTTCTTCAAAAAAAAAAAACTGCGTTTACCTATACTAAATTAACATTTTAACTTTAAAACTTGATTTTTATTGCATATTTATGATTTATGATTTTACATACTAAAACAAAAAATAAGATTTGCCCCTAACAAGCTCAGCTTCAGGGGATTGAAGAATAAGTTTATAGAAGACAACATAAACATATTTATTATATCATTAAATTTTAAATAAACTTATTATTATTATAAACGGCCCCATTGTGTCAAGTCGCCCCACCACCTGTGATAATATTTTAAGGTGAATAACTTCAGAAATAAAAGATAATAAGAAAAAAGAATTACATCAAATCGTAGCTAAATATCAAGAAATATTAACGTTCCAATTTTATGATAATTGTTCATTTTTGTTCAAAAACTTGGGCAATCTCTGATTTATTTTCCAGAAAACTAAATTTTAAATATTAGCCTTACTCATTAATAAACCTAACCAACGATCTACTATCAATGAATTTAAAAACAAGGCTCTTTGAGATGAAAAACAAAAATATGATTTGCAAGATGTCAAGACCTTGTAATCTCATGCTAATGCAAAGCAGTGCTTATTTAATTATGTAAAAAGTTATAAACCGTTACTGATTTGGTCTAAATCCAAAAGTCAATTAAACTTTTCTTTTTATGTAGTCAGTAACTTTCTTTTTATCTCAAGTAAATAATTAGTTAAGGCTATTTGATTCGTCTTCATCCCATAATATTTTTTTCTACACGAAACGCAAAAAAAAAACGATCTTTCCATCTCTCTTCCCCATTTATACTCGTGGGTGCGAACGAGATGTTTAGAATGGTTCTATGCATCCTGTAACAAATGACGTATTTTTGGGTCTGTGGAATGAAGCCATAAAAAATGTAACAGTGTAAAAATTATATAACGCACACACACACTAATAAAATTATAAATGATGTGTGGGAACGGAAAAGATTTATCGATGCTTCAGATACTCTTACCCTTATTATTAACTTGGACGAATCTGATGATGATGATGATCCTTGCACAGATGATTTATTTTAATTATGAAAAACTGTATTTTGTTATGTTCATCATTTTTGAAGTGAAAACTTCTTTAGGCGCGTTTAGCACTTTTTGTGGGCACTGAATTAAACTGAGCCGTCACGCGTCAGGCGTCAGACTCGGGTGTGCTACGCTCGAATTTAACTGCTATATTCAATCCGAACTGACCCTGACCCGAATGAACGTTATATGAAAGAGCATGCCGCCATCGGTCGCATGCAGTATCGACGTATCGACGTGGAAACAGTCAATGTGCGTTGTCTAGACACTCGTGTATTTGATATTGTTAATTTCACCTTGTTGAAGTTTTCACTTCTGTCGTGTGGTCTTAAGCACACACAATTTTTCTTTTTATTATATTTTCTTCTTTATGATTTTATAAATAAGATGAAAATATTTGAAATAAAATGCACTAGACAAAAAAATTGATGATTCAATTTTAAATTTTATAAATAAGTTTTATTTATTTTTCAGTAAATTTAAATTAATTAAAAATTTCATAATGATTTTGAAAAACAAAAGCTTTTATCCCATGCTACCTTTTACCCTAAATAAACTACTTAATTCTGACTTAATTAACAGTGTAAAAATAATGATTAAAAATTTGAAAAACACGCGCTTGTATTTTACTTGTTCACATGCACTCGTCTTTATGTAGATCAAGCCTAAGAAAAATCATAACCTTTATCACCGGTAAGTCAAACTGACTGAGTTAATTTACGACGTACGGTAAATATGGTGAATATGACATGTCGGTCAGCGGTCATTGAACAGAATTTTAGTTAATTGGGTCTCAAAAACCGTTTACTTAAGCAAAATCTGGTAGTACCGAAAAATAATGTTTTTTTTTAAACTATGCATTTTAGACTTTTGATATGTTATATATATAAATTGAAAAATTGAATAATAACTCTTTTAAGTCTGACCTTAACTTTTGGTACCGTGCGAGCAAAACTTTGCATCAAAGAGGACCTTGCATCTAAGGACGCAATGCTTAGCCGTAGAGCTTAATACCTGTTGGGTGTCAGTATCTACCTGAATTAACAATCAATTAGTTATTCCGTCATCTTTGACAATCGTTACAAGTAATTTGATTCATCGCTAATTTTTCCAATTTCTTGAACAATTCACACAATGGGCTTTACGGAACAGCACAAAACATTCATGGTTGAAGCGTATTTTCAAAACGGGGTTAGAGTAAATGGTGAGTGGCAATACAATCCGGGTTTGTACATGGACGATTTTCACGAACATTTTCCTAACTTTGCGTTTATTGCTGGGGATTTTTTATTATCATTGCCTGAAAAGAACCGTGGCTGTGTTTAGGGAAACAGGTTCTATATACAACACAAAAAAGGAGCAGGAAGACCATCTGTAAGAACAGAAGAACTTGTTGCAAATGTTCGTGAAATAATGCAAAATAAACCAACAAATTTTATAAGACGCCTGTCCCAAAAAGTGGGAAGATCTTATGGAACATGCAGGACTATTCTTAAGAAGCAGCTAAATTTATTTTCTTATAGGTGCAAGTATTTCAAGAAATACAAGCCGCATATTTTGAAAGAAGCAGGAATCATACAAAATTTATTGGAGCATGGCGGTGGCCAATTTCAGCAATTTATGTAATTATTTTTCTTTTTCTTTCTGTATATTCTTACTTTGTTAAATTTGTAAACAACAAAAATAAATTTCTATTTGTCTACTTATTTTATTACTCATTAGTTTGGCATATCATGTCATAATATGAATTTGACAAAATTTTAACCTATATTTGGTTAGATATATCGTCCCCATATCATTGTGATCTAAACCAATCCCTACGTTTTTAATCCAAGCCCTCTTTGATGCAAATAATTTTTGCTCGCACGGTATAAGAAAAAAAAAATGGCTCTTTTATGACTACCTACTCTCGACAATTACTTTAAAAAATGCCTTATGCAGTGCACCATGTGGGGGCGGAATCAGTGGCGCACTCAGGATTGGACCAAGGGAGAGACAATATCATTGACGGTACCACACAGGTGAAAGCACGCCGCGTCAAACGATAATGTTGCAGTGCGCATGTCTAATAGTGCTTAGCTTTGTTTACATGCGCGAGGCCATAAATCTGCCACTTTCGTGATTATTGTTTGCTTATCTAAAGGTAAATTATTGTCTATGGTATGGAGTAGTGATGTATCGTAATATATACCTTTATTTTATTATGATCAATTTAAACACATCTAACTAGGCCTAGGCTACCCAAACAAGGTATGGAAATAAAGAGAAACACATCAAGAAAGATTATCTCGATGCATGTTTTGGTATTATTTATTTGCAGCCCTGCAATCTAATTAGGTACGCCAATTTTTCGGGCAATATATTGCTTCAAAAAGTTTAAAAGACACTTTTCTCTATACTTATATTATATAAAAGAAATGTAAATACCTAGGGAGTTTATATTAATCCACGGATCAAGTTCTCGGGCAAAAACTTTTTTAAATTCTTAAACAAGGAATTGTGCTTGAAAATGTCTTACACGTACCCAAGTTTTTGCAAAATTGTAAAAATTAATATACAAGTTATATACCAACTAATATTTGACTTGAGGTTACGTCGATAACATCGAAGATTGGTTATTTTGCTGGTTTTGTTTGTTTTTTATATTCGATTTTATAAGTTTATAGTTTATTTGACTTGCTCTCTTCGTTTTTGAACTAAAAACACGACGACGAATCATTTTTAAACAAATTTTAGAAACAAACCCTTAAAAAAAATTTTCTATCCTCAAAATACAGTGTGTGTATAAAGTCTGGAAACGGCTTAATAACATCACAATTTACTGGCCGATTTAAACCAAATTTGGTACAGTTGTGTAAGAGGATCTAACGCACCGAATGACGATATTGGCGTTGTTGCCAGCTTTTTAGTTTGTCTGGAATTCGAACGAATTTTATATTTTTAAATATAACACCCAGTATATTTTTACATTTTTAAATTCCACATAAAATTATAATTATTTTTTATTAAATGCATTATTAGTCTATACTTCATAGTTTCCGAGATATTGACTGTCGAAAAGTGACATTTTTGAACTTTGACAGCTTATAACTTTCTAACAGTACGTCTTAGAGCAAAACGGCTTACATGTTCCTATCTTCAATTTTTATTATCTTCCCAAAAAATCAACTTCCGGTTAAACCGGATGTAACTCGAAAGCAGGAAATATAGATGTTCCGGTTTAACTGGAAGTTGATTTTTTTGGGAAGATAATAAAAATTGAAGATAGGGACATGTAAGCCGTTTTGCTCTAAGACGTACTGTTAGAAAGTTATAAGCTGTCAAAGTTCAAAAATGTCACTTTTCGAGAGTCAATATCTCGGAAACTATGAAGTATAGACTAATAATGCATTTAATAAAAAATAATTATAATTTTATGTGGAATTTAAAAATGTAAAAATATACTGGGTGTTATATTTAAAAATATAAAATTCGTTCGAATTCCAGACAAACTAAAAAGCTGGCAACAACGCCAATATCGTCATTCGGTGCGTTAGATCCTCTTACACAACTGTACCAAATTGGGTTTAAATCGGCCAGTAAATTGTGATGTTATTAAGCCGTTTCCAGACTTTATACACACACTGTATAATAGGTTTGCAACTACTAAAAATGCCAGAAATGACTATCTTATTTCCCAACTTGATCAAAAATTGAGAAGGAATTCCCATTTTTTGGCAAGAATTTGGGGCAAATTTTAGCTGTTTACACGTAAAGCTAAATTCAAGGTCTACTTTTACAATTTCTTGAGCAGGAACTTAAATTTTAAAGCCCGGACCTGTCTATTATTCCATTCATCAAATGATAATGTTGCTGTGCGCATGTCTAATCTAGCTCTGTTTACATGCGTGAGGCCATAACAAACGATAAAACTAAGAAGCTACAACTAGAACAAAGAACCGTTGAGTGCGTCATAAACGAGAAACGGGGGAGGAGAACTTACTACCGCCCCCCCCCCCCCCCCCCCCACATCGAGGTACGGTATATTTTTGTTATATTTAATATTGATTGTAGAAAAATAATTGAATTTCTCTTTTTGGTGCTATAATTTTTGCAACATGACCAGTGACCACACTCGGCGACTTCGTACGTGTCGTGTCATTGAAAGCAAAACAAGATTATAAAACCTATTATTATTTAATAGTGAATTTCACTGTCAACTTAATAGACTATTATACTCTAATTTGGAATAAAATTATCTTTAGTTAAGACAGGATGTGGATAATGGTGTATGGTGTTTTGAGAGTAACCTTTTTATTATTTTGTTAATTGTTAAATCTCACATTCGCTTCTGACTGGTAAAAGAAGCCGTGAAGTATTTTATTTTAATGATTCCATATAAGAAAATCTTGCCAAGCCAACCGTTAGCATTAACTTATTATCAGTGTTTAGTAAGGGTCACTTTGCCCCTTCAAGCCCCAAGAGACGACAGCAAATTAATTATTATTATAAAAAGGATAACTTATTATAAAAAGGATAACCATTCATGACTAGAGTGTGCATGACATCTGATCTTTGTCTATATGCCCTTGCAAATCTACCGCCCCATAGCTCCAGCTCTAACAGACTTCCATAGGCAAAGATAATATAGGGTTAGAAATGTTAACTCCTTGTTAAACAATCGCAACAAAATAGAGAGAGAAAGAAGAGAGAGTTTTAGTGTGCCTGCTGGCCACCAGTGGCGCAATGGCGGGAAATTTGAACCGCGGTCTTAGAACTTTTGAATTTTATTATTAACTTTTGTTGAACGATTTTTATTGAGTTAATTTGTGATTCAATATAAATATTATTGAAGCACAAATTAAATCACTAAAAAAGACGCACAAAAGTTTTTGTTTTATGGGATAAAAGCACAGTTTTTATAGTAACCAAGATTTGGAAAATAAATAAGGAAACGCTTTATCGTAAATACTTTTTTCTCTGTTTATTTAGGTATATATAAAAACTGCACGGACAACCATAACAAAACATAACTGTTTAGAACAAACTAATGTCCTTATGTTACGTCTTACAGGTCTCACTCATTAGGTATTGCCTCAATTCATATAATATACCACAAATACAGTATAAAACACAAGCACTAGGCTGCAACAAGACACGTATCCACACACTGAGGAAAATTTCTAATAGCCCTTATTAGAAATCGACTTACCGTAGCTAGAAATCGTAATAACATAGGGGACAGATCATGTCCGTTGTTGCCGTTATTAAAATGAAAGTGCTGGAACAGCCGACTTACCACAAGTAGCACATCACATAAGTCATTTTGAGTTTGCGGTGGTTACCTAACAGGCTTTCCTACCATTATCAAAAAAAATTGTTATCAGTATTATTGTTATTTTTAATAGGAGATTCAAAGTTTAGTTAGTACAACAAATTAAGTTGTTGTGGTTACTACTGTGCTATTTACCCTTATAAACAAAATTTACTTAATGGTAGTTAATTTTTATACTATTGCAGTTACTTATAGGACCTGTAAAAACTAAATAAATTGCTGTAATAAGTAGTGTGTTGACTTGTCTTAAGTAATTGTTGTGTTTGCTACAGCAATGATTTTTGACTTAAAAAACGACGTTAAAGTTTGCATAATTAGGGAGTTTTTGCATATATTTCCTTTTTTTCCAGGTCAGGTAAGATTTTTTTTAGGCAAAGCCTGAAAGATAACATATAGTGCGAAACTAGAGGTAGGTACTCATATTATATAGGTTATACAGGTAAGCATAAAAAAACTTAATGTAGGTAAGTATAGTTATTTAAATTTTATTAAGCCATAATAATATAGTAATACATTTTTTAAAAACATTATCAGCATAAGTATTACCACAGGTATTACTTATTAGTTTACTGAAGCTTTTGGTCAATTTTTAATTGAAAAAATTTAAGTTTTTGATGAGTTTCCGTTTATTAATTTTTTTAAACCATCCTCAGAACTACAAACAATAAAAATATTTTAATTTAATTATCTAAAAATAAAACCTATTTGGAACATACCTTGATTATAGGTACTTAAAAATATAATTTACATTATTTATATTTTCAAGATTTATTAAATATTAATTAATTGCCATTTTCCTAGTAGGTACTTAAAGTATGTTCCAAATAAGTTTTATTTTGGTTAATTTATTATTCAAATAAATATATTTTTAATGGTTTGTAGTTCTGAAGATGCTTTAAAAATTATAATAAATCAAAACGTTAACAAAAATATAATATTTTTTTATTAAAAATTGACCATAACCCAATTTTACTTATTTAACAGTAAATAATCATTAAATTAAAGTATAGTTTTAAATAATAATATCAAATAATATACCGGGTGACAACGAACTTGATAGCTTTATAGCCTTCATTATAAGTCTCACGATATGTCCCTCTCGTATTTTTTATATAAACTTCCGGTTAAACCGGACTAGAAAGAAGGTAAATATACTTCCGGTAAACATATACTGGGCGCCCCACTTCAAATGAGAAAATTAGAATCACTTTCAGTTAAACCGAATATGATTTTAAAAGTATGATTTTATTAAAAACTACGCACTTAGAAATTTCCTGAAATTTGAAAAAAGTTTGTATATTAATAAAACTACGGAAAAAATAGGGGTAACAATATTCGTTATCACCCGGTAAAACGTAAACAGTAAAAAACTTGACATCATAATGTCAAATAATTAAAAGTATGTACATGTAAACTTACATGATCAAAACAATCACTAAAAAACTTGACATCGTATACTTAACTAACATAAAACGTAAACCTTACAGATAAAAATAATCCGTTAAAACCTTAACATCTTAATATGTTAACTACTGAAAAGTACAGAACGTAAACCTACGAGATCAAAACAATCACTAAAAAACTTGACATAATATGTCAACTAATAATATAGTAATTATGCTATACATAAAAGAAATAGAAAATACAATATTCGGTACGAATGTATGGATATATATTAGTTGCCATAGAGCGACCGGTATCAGAAATATTATTGTTTCTTATATTATAGATACCAGAGAGAGTATAGCAAAAATTACAAAATACAGTAATTAGATACGTTTGCTATAAACAAGTATAAGAAATCACTTTTAATACAATATAACTATTTTCGGTTAAATACTAACTATGGTTAAAAATTTGTTTGTTAATATTTGCATTAAAAACACATAGTTAAACTAGACTGGGTACATATCGCTAATCGTCAGCCGAGAGTGCATCTAATATTAGTACTAAAAAGATTTACAAAAATTTACAATAAAAAAATACTTTTCTTTTCTTTTTTTCTATTTACTATTGCTTTTTTTGCCTCACCTTCCTGCGGAACGTGAAGGGAAAACATATCGCCAATTTGTCATTATAACAACTGACTAAAACTACACAATGGTGCAAAATTTCCGTTTTCTCGTATAGATAGGTAGTTTTCTGAGACGGCGCCGTATAGGTGCTCTTTAAACTCGCACACCTTTGTGCAATGTGGGATATACTTTCCATATTTGCTCTATAAAAATATGTAAGTATTCAATCGATTAAAACATAAGCAAAAAATTATTCTTACATGGAAGCTATCAATTATCAGCTAATAAATTTGTAGAAATATTATTGTGCCGAGCCAATACGTCCCTTATTATCGCTTTTAGAATAGAAATCAATATAACCTTTTATCTGGACCATAGAAAAAGGCAACTTTTTTATTTGAAGAGGTTCTATCTAAGCTTTATCAGTTTCGAGATATTGGCTAATATATGAAAACCACTTTTAATTCCATATCTCAAAAACTATAAGACCTACAAAAAATTTCTAAGAACTTAAAGTAAAGATCTCTTAAGGATACTACTTATTAGTTATATACATTGTTGCCGTATCTCTTTCAGTTTCCGAGGAAAATGGTCTTTTATGGATTTCATAGCATTTTCCTTGAGCATATACATGGAAAAAATGCCAAAATTTAAAATTCGCAAATATGTCAATTTTTCGGTACATTTCCATCAAAAATAACGTAAAACCCGAAAATAGCGAAGAAAATATGATAATTAACAATTCTATGAATTTTTAAAAAAATATCCAGAAAACTCGGATTTTTTTGTCGGTTTTCAAAGTTTCCTCAATACGTCCCTTATTACGGCCTTTGGAACAAAAATTAATATAACGTTTTATCTGGACAATAGAAAAAGGCAACTTTTTTATTTGAAGAGTTTCTATCTAAGTTCTATCAGTTTCGAGATATTGGCAAATACATGAAAACCACTTTTAATTCCATATCTCAAAAACTATAAGACGTACAAAAAATTTCTAAGAACTTAAAGTAAAGATCTCTTAAGGATGCTACTTATTAGTTATATACATTGTTGCCGTATCTCTTTCAGTTTCCGAGGAAAATGGTATTTTATGGATTTCATAGCATTTTCCTAAGCATATATATATACATGGAAAAAATGCCAAAATTTAAAATTCGCAAATAAGTCAATTTTTCGGTACATTTCCATCAAAAATAACGTAAAACCCGAAAATAGCGAAGAAAATATGATAAATAACAATTCTATGAATAAAAAAAAAAAATCCAGAAAACTCGGATTTTTTGGTCAGTTTTCACAGTTTCCTCAATATGTCCCTTATTACGGCCTTTGGAACAAAAATTAATATAACGTTTTATCTGGACAATAGAAAAAGGCAACTTTTTTCTTTAAAGAGTTTCTATCTAAGTTCTATCAGTTTCGAGATATTGGCAAATACATGAAAACCACTTTTAATTCCATATCTCAAAAACTATAAAACCTACAAAAAATTTCTTAGAACTTAAAGTGAAGATCTCATAAAGATGCTACTTATTAGTTATATACATTGTTGCTTTTTTTGCCTCACCTTCCTGCGGAACGTGAAGGGGAAACATATCGCCAAATTGTCATTATAACAACTGACAAAAACTAAAAAATAAAAATAACGGGTGCAAAATTTCCGTTTTCTCGTATAGATAGGTAGTTTTCGGAGACGACGCCGTATAGTGCTCGACGTCCCGTTTCCAATGCCGCCTCGCTCGATTCGCTACGACTTTTCGTTACGGAGATATATGATATTTAATATTATGATATTGATATTTATAGGTGCTCTTTAAACTCGCAATGTGGGATATACTTTCCATATTTGCTCTATAAAAATATACATTAAAGCTATCAATTATCAGCTAATAAATTTGTAGAAATATTATTGTGCCGAGCCCTTCGGGCACGGCACTGTTCTAGTTCGTTCGTTTAATAATACGACAGCTGTTACTTTGACAGGTAAGTGTCATTTTTTTTTAGCTTTTTCGTAGCAAGGGTTATAGCTGTAAAAATCTTAAATTAAAAAAAAATTCAGTACCTAAATAACAACGTTTTATACGACAGCTGTCAAATTTTGAAAAGTAATTGTCAATTATTTTTTAGCTTTTTTGTAGCGAGGGTTATAGCTGTAATAATCCTAAATTTAAAAAATTTTCAGTACCAAAATAACAAAGTTCTATACGACAGCTGTCAAATTATGACAGGCGGGTGTAAATTTTTTAAATCTTTTTTCATATAGAGGATTATAGCTGTACAAATCCGAAATTTAAAAATTTTTCAGTGATTAAATAACAAAGTTCCATACGACAGCTGTCAAATTTTGACAGGTAAGTGTCAATTTTTTTAAAGTTTTTTCGTAACGAGGATTATAGCTGTAAGAATCCCAAATTGAAAAAATTTTCAGTACCTAAATAACAAAGTTCCATACGACAGCTGTCAAATTTTGACAGGTAAGTGTCAATTTTTTTTTAGCTTTTTCGTAGCGAGAGTTATAGCTGTAAGAGTCCGAAATTATAAAATTATCAGGTCCCTAAATAACAAAGTTCTATACGATAGCTGTCAAATTTTGACAGGTAAGTGTCAATTTTTTTTTTAGATTTTTTGTAACGAGGGTTATAGCTGTAAGAATCCTAAATTTAAAAATTTGTCAGTACCTAAATGACACAGTTTTATACGATAGCTGTCAAATTTTGACAGGTAAGTGTCAATTTTTTTTTAGATTTTTTGTAACGAGGGTTATAGCTGTAAGAATCCTAAATTAAAAAATTTCTCAGTTCCTAAATAACAAAGTTCTATACGACAGCTGTCATTTTGACAGGTAAATATCAATTTTTTTTAAGCTTTTCTTGTATCTAGGATTATAGCTGTAAGAATCCGAAATTTAAAAAAAATTCAGTACCTAAATAACAAAGTTCTATACTACAGCTGTCAGATTTTGACAGGTAAGTGTAATTTTTTTTTAGCTTTTTCGTATAGATTATTATAGCTGTAAGAATCCAAAATTTAAAAAATTTTCAGTACCTAAATAACGACATTAAAAAAAAAAACTTTAAAAAAAAGAAAAAAAACAGTGGGGTTTGAACCCTCGACCTTCGTCTCCAAAATCAACAGCCTCTACTACTACACTACCGAAGCTTAGAGAGTGATTTGTGGTAAATAGGATATTAATGACGTATTCGATATTACATAGAACGTTGAGTATTGAAGACACACACAAATAATACACTTTTTTCAATTATTTTTGGTCAACCGCAAAGAAAAAGGTCCAAGACAGGTGTTTCATACATTAAATACTGTCCAAATATTATAAAAACTATAAAAACTGAAGTTAATATGCCTCCTGCAAGCCATTTTTATTATTACAAGTACGGGATAAATGCGATATTTTCCCCCTTATTTTTGGTCAAACGAAAAAGATAAAGGTTCAAGGTAGGTATTTCCCACAAAAGACGTAGTCTAAATGGTCTTATTCCTCTAAAAAATCAATTTGGAAATCGCATTTTTCACCTATTTTTGACAGATGGTATAAAAGTTAAAGTTCAGGAAGACGCACGTGGTAAAACCATGGCCAACTTTTTCTAAATCGAATGGTGTTAGAATTTGAAAATTGTGCCTGTTTCCGCACCCAAAAAAGCAACTTTACTCAAATTTGCGAATATATTTTGATAAGTTTGGACATGCAGGAATATTGAGAAGTAATCAGCGCATATTTTGAGAAAAAAATAAAACGGTTTTGTTAAAAATTGAATAAGCTACAGTCGATATAGTAAAACCTCTGGTGAAGGAACCTATAAAAAAATCATAAATTAATTTTTTTGAGCCACAAAATATGTTTTCCCAAAGATCGCTTATAATACAAATTAAAGCTTCTTTATCCGTTGATATAGTGTACCAAGAAAAAATTCAAAATGTTATATATTATAGACACTTGCAGAATTATTTAAGCAAACCAGTGCAACGCCAACAGAAATTACGGGAAAAAGTTCATAAGCTGCCGTTTTTTCCGTATTAAAGATAAAAAAACCAAAAAATATCTCTTAAATACAATTTGACGGCTCTATCCGCTAAAGTATACAACGTTTCAATCAAAAATCGTTTTCCGTACGAAAAAAAATAAACGGAATAAAAACGGAGAAAAAAAATCACGCCTTACACTGTGGTTTCCAGTTTCTTACCATTTTCGGCAATTTCCATTCCAGTTAGGTATAGAACGATATATTGGAAAAAGGTAGATTTTGAGATGGCCTAACCGATTATCCAAACCGCATGTCGATTGGATGCACCCAATTCGACTTATTAGCGATCCAAGAGGTACCATTTTCGACCAAATTTTGACTTTGAAAAAATCAAAAAAATTACTTCCAAACTTTCGATCGCGCTCACAAACAATAGGGTTCTGTAGCCGACGGTCGTCTACGCGTCGAAAAAGTTTAAATCGAAAAAACTAATTTTTGTGGCCTGTATTGAATGCCAACGAGATCCCGATATTTCTCGACTTTAAAAATTAATAACTTTTTTCCGGCACACCCTGTATATTCGAAATTTTTACACAACGTACCCCCACTATTCCTCTCTAAACCCAAAAAGTTTCAATCGTCCCACTCTAACCGTTTCTGAGAAAAAAAATCGCAAATGTGAAAATGTCGAAAGAGACGACGACGGCGGCGGCGGCGACAACATACATACATTTTTTTCACCGAAGCGCCGTATAACATATCGCGGTGCAGCGCGATATGTAACTAGACTGGGTACATATCGCTAATCGTCAGCCGAGAGTGCATCTAATATTAGTACTAAAAAAATAATTTTCTTTTTCTTTTCTCTATTTACTATTGCTTTTTATACCTCACCTTCCTGCGGAACGTGAAGGAGAAACATATCGCCAAATTGTCATTATAACAACTGACAAAAACTAAAAAATAAAAAAACGGGTGCAAAATTTCCTGTTTCTCGTATAGATAGGTAGTTTTTGGAGACGGCATCGTATAGTGGTCGACGTCCTATTTACAATGCCGTCTAGCTCGATTCGCTACGACTTTTCATTACTGAAATATATGATATTAACTATTCTTACATAGATAGCTGATAAATTGGTGAAAATTTTATTGTGCCGAGCCCTTTGTGCACGGCACTGTTGGAGTTCATTCGTTTCATTTTATACTTTTGACAAAACCATTTGTTAGCAACCTCTAATTTTGAAACATTTCAATTCGTGTTAAAAATAAATTTAGTTTCTTCACAAACCTAGTTGATTTTTTTCGTACCGAGGATTGCCGCTGTAAGAATCCAAAATTTAAAAGACTTTCAGTACCTACCTACCTAAATAACGAAATATTAAAAAAATTAAATAACGCGCCTGGAATTGAACCCGGGATCATCGTGACCAAAAGTCGTAATCTAATATATACCACTAGGCCACCGACCACTTTGAAAACAATATAGAATATTATTGCCTTATTAAAGATAAAGAAACAAAAAAAAAACTTTTTATTGTAGTTTTTTTTATGATCCAAAATAGTATTTGAGATGACCTAAACGAATATCCAAATCAAAAATATGTGGGACGAACCCAATTCGATTTATTAACGATTCAACATGTCCCTACATTGATTTTAAAAAAAATCAAAAAATTGACTTCCCAACATTCGATTACCTTAATAAACAATAGGCTTCTGTAGCCGACGGTCGTCTACGCGTCGAAAAAAATTAAATCGAGAAAACTTATTTTTACGACCTGTGTCGAATTTCAACGAGAATCCGATATTTTTCGAGTTTGGGGTTTAATAACTTTTTTTCGGCACACCCTGTATATTCGAAATTTTTACACAACGTACCCTTACTATTTCTATCTAAACCCTAAAAGTTTCAATCGTCCCACTCTAACCGTTTCCGAGAAAAAAAAATCGCAACTGTGAAAATGTCTTAAATTGTTCAAGAGCTGATCGGGGTTTTCGAGATTCCGCGCGGAAGAGACGTATATAATACTAGACTGGGTACATATCGCTAATCGTCAGCCGAGAGTGCATCTAATATTAGTACTAAAAAAAAATTTACAATAAAAAAATACTTTTCTTTTCTTTTTTTCTATTTACTATTGCTTTTTTTGCCTCACCTTCCTGCGGAACGTGAAGGGGAAACATATCGCCAAATTGTCATTATAACAACTGACCAAAACTAGACAATGGTGCAAAATTTCCATTTTCTCGTATAGATAGGTAGTTTTCGGAGGCGGTGCCGTATAGTGCTCAACGTCCCGTTTCCAATGCCGCCTCGCTCGTCTGTCGGCCATATTGCAATCTCTTTGTCCACCTATATGTATAGTTTTATTTGTGGGGTCATACCGCCTAACGGCGGTATAAAGTACATTTTCATGTTGCGTTATATGTTTTACGACGTACTTAGTTATTTCACACAATATTATCATTATTACTACAGAGATTATGCATAGTTTTTTAACAATCAAAGATTATGCATAGTTTTTTCACAACCAAAGATCGGTGAAGATTATGGCATAGTCTTATGACAAACAAAGATTATGGCATATTTTTTATGACAAACAAATTTTAAGGCATAGTCTTATGACAAACAAAGATTACGGCATAGTCTTATGACAAACAAATATTATGGCATAGTCTTATGACAAACAAAGATTATGGCATAGTCTTATGACAAACAAAGTTTAAGGCATAGTCTTATGACATACAAAGATTTTGGCATAGTCTTATGACAAACAAACATTAGTGCATAGTCTTATGACAAACAAATATTATGGCATAGTTTTATAACAACCAAAGATTATGTATATTTTTATGACAAACAAATTTTAAGGCATATTCTTATGACAAACAAAGATTATGGCATAGTCTTATGACAAACAAAGTTTAAGGCATAGTCTTCTGACAAACAAAGATTATGGCATAGTCTTATGACATTTAAAGATTTTGGCATAGTCTTATGACAAACAAATATTATGGCATAGTTTTATAACAACCAAAGATTATGTATATTTTTATGACAAACAAATTTTAAGGCATAGTCTTATGACAAACAAAGTTTAAGGCATAGTCTTATGACAAACAAAGATTTTGGCATAGTCTTATGACAAACAAACATTAGTGCATAGTCTTATGACAAACAAATATTATGGCATAGTCTTATGACAAACAAAGTTTAAGGCATAGTCTTCTGACAAACAAAGATTATGGCATAGTCTTATGACAAACAAAGATTTTGGCATAGTCTTATGACAAACAAATATTATGGCATAGTTTTTTCACAACCAAAGATTGGGCATAGTTTTTTCACAACCAAAGTTTAGGCATCGTTTTTTCACAACCAAAGATTAGGCATAGTTTTATAACAAACAAAGATTAGCCATAGTTTTTTCACAACCAAAGTTTAGGCACAGTTTTTTCACAACCAAAGATTAGGCATAGTTTTTTTACAACCAAGGATGGTCTTATCAATTACGTATAATTTTTGATTTTCTTTAAAAAATTCATAAAAACGTTATTTTGTATATTTTCTTTGCTATTTGTGAGTTTTACGTTATTTTCGATGAAGATTTATAGAAAAGTTGTCATATTTTCGAATTTTAAATTTTTGAAATTTTTTCATGTACCTATAGTCATGAAAATTTGATGAAATCAATAAGGTAACATTTTCCTCGGAAAGTATAAGAGATATGGCAACAATGTATATAACTATTAAGTAGCATCCTTATGAGATCTTCACTTTAAGTTCTTAGTAATTTTTTGTAGGTCTTATAGTTTTTGAGATATGGAATTAAAAGTGGTTTTCATATATTTGGCAATATCTCGGAACTGATAAAACTTAGATAAATACTTTTTAAATAAAAAAGTAGCCTTTTTCTATTCTCCATATAAAAAGTTATATTAATTTCTATTCTAAAAGCGATAGTAAGGGACGTATTGAGGAAAATGTAAAAACTGGCAGAAATATTAGATTTTTGGTATTTTTTTAAAAATTCATAAAATCGTACTGGGTACATATCGCTAATCGTCAGCCGAGAGTGCATCTATTATTAGTACTAAAAATTTGTATTTAAAAAGTATTTTTCTTAGTTTCTTTTTTCTATGTTTTCTATTGCTTTTTTTGCCTCACCTTCCTGCGGAACGTGAAGGGGAAACATATCGCCAAATTGTCATTATAACAACTGACCAAAACTACACAATGATGCAAAATTTCCGTTTTCTCGTATAGATAGGTAGTTTTCTGAGACGGCGCCATATAGGTGCTCTTTAAAAGTTTTATACGACAGCTGTCATTTTGACAGGTAACTGTAATTTTTTTTTAAAGCTTTTCTTGTATCTTGCATTATAGATGTAAGAATCCGAAATTTAAAAAAATTTCAGTATCTAAATAACAAAGTTTTATACGACAGCTGTCAGATTTTGACAGGTAAGTTTCAATTTTTTTTTAGCTTTTTCGTAGCGAGAGTTACTACTGTAAGAATCCTAAATTGAAAATTTTTTCAGTTCCTAAATAACAAAGTTTTATACCATAGCTGTCAAATTTTGACAGGTAAGTGTCAATTAGAACAATATATTTGAAAAAAGTAGTATTTGAGATGACCTAAGCGAATCTCCAAACCAAAAATATGTGGGACGCACGCAATTCGATTTATTATCGATCCAACATGCCCCTACATTGATTTAAAAAAAATCAGAAAATTGACTTCCCAACTTCCGATCGCCTTGGCAAACAATAGGCTTCTGTAGCCGACGGTCGTCTATGCGCCGAAAAAGTTTAAATCAAAAAAACTCATTTTTACGACCTGTGTCGAATGCCAACGAGATCCCGATATTTCTCCACTTTAAAAATTAATAACTTTTTTTCGGCACACCCTGTATATTCGAAATTTTTACACAATGTACCCCCACTATTCCTATCTAAACCCTAAAAGTTTCAATCGTCCCACTCTAACCGTTTCCGAGAAAAAAAAATCGCAACTGTGAAAATGTCTTACATAGACGAAATTGTTCAAGAGCTGATCGGGGTTTTCGAGATTCCGCGCGGAAGAGACGTATATAATACTAGACTGGGTACATATCGCTAATCGTCAGCCGAGAGTGCATCTAATATTAGTACTAAAAAAATTATTTTCTTTTCCTTTTCTCTATTTACTATTGCTTTTTTTTACCTCACCTTCCTGCGGAACGTGAAGGGGAAACATATCGCTAAATTGTCATTATAACAACTAACAAAAAATAAAAAATAAAAAAACGGATGCAAAATTTCCGGTTTCTCGTATAGATAGGTAGTTTTTGAAGACGGCATCGTATATTGCTCGACGTCCTATTTCCATTGCCGTCTCGCTCGATTCGCTACGACTTTTCATTACTGAAATATATGTTATTTAATATTATGATATTGATATGGACATTTATAGGTGCTTTTAAACTCGCACACCTTTGTGCAATGTGGGATATACTTTTCATATTTCATTATCACATTATCAGCTAATAAATTTGTGGAAATATTATTGTGCCGAGCCCTTCGGGCACGGCACTGCTCGAGTTCGTTCATTTAATTTTATACTTTTGACAAAACCATTTGTTAGCAAGCCCTAACTGTTAAGCACTTCGATTCGTGTTCAATAAAATATGTGTAATTTCTTCACAACTCAGGTCGCAATAAAAATATAAGTATGTGTAATTTTTTACTGCTCAAGTTCGTTTGTTTCGTACTGATGATTGACGCTGTAAGAATCTGAAATTCAATCATATTTATGATTATTTTGGTAAATAAGAAAGTTTTATACGACAGCTACCATTTTGACAGGTAAAAGTCAAGTTTTTTAAAGCTTTTTTTTGTATCTGAGAGTATAGCTGTAAGAGTCCAAAATTTAAAAAAATTTCAGAGGTAACAAAGTTCTACACAACAGCTGTCAAATTTTGACAGGTAAGCGTCAATTTTTTTTAACCTTTTTCATAGCGAGGGCTATAGCTGTAAGAATCCTAAGTTGAAAAAAATTTCAGTTAATAAATAACAAAGTTTTATACGACAGCTGTAAGATTTTGACCGTTAAGTGTCAATTTTTTTTTTAGCTTTTTCGTAACGAGGATTAAAGCTGTAAGAATCCTAAATTGAAAATTTTTTCAGTTCCCAAATAACAAAGTTCTATACGACAGCTGTTATTTTGACAGTTAATTTTCAATTTAGGATTAAAACGGTATAATTCTACAAATACTATAATATATAACATTTCGATCAAAAGTTGTTTTTCGTACGAAAAACAACGATAACCGTAAAAGAATCGTTTCTTAAATAGTAATTCTTACTTTTTTATAATTTGCACCCTTTTTATTACCGGTAGGTATAGAAAAATATATTTGAAAAAAAGTAGTATTTAAGATGACCTAAGCTAATCTCCAAACCAAAAGTGTGTTAGACGCACCCAATTCGATTTATTAACGATCCAACATGACTCTACATTGATTTTTAAAAAAATCAAAAAATTGACTTTCCAACTTTCGATCGCGTTCGCAAACAACAGTGTTTTGTAGCCCAACATCGTCTACATGCCAAAAAAGTTTAAATCGATTAAAATGATTTTTGCCACCTGTATCGCGCTACAACGAAAAAAAAACATATTTTTCAACTTTGACTTAAATAACTTTTTTCCGGTACACCCTGTATATTGGAAATTGTTCCCAGAACGTGCCCCTACTATTCCTCTCTACGTCCAGAAATTTTTTATCGTTTTGCTCTAACCGTTTCCGAGAAAAAAATTCGCGAATATCGAAATATCGAACAGCCTCCCACCACGTGGCGATGCATTTTCAATGTCGGAACGTCATCTTTAAAATCGAGATTACAACTATTTCTGAAACATTTTGGCAAATATTTTGGTCAATAAAATTAGAAGAAGGTTCAAGGTAGATATTCCATCCGATTTAAAATCTGGAAATCTTCTTATTAGTCTAGCAAGTCAAGCTCAAAACACCAATTTTTCGCCATTTTTGACAGCCGGTTTTTTAGAATTAATTTACTTACATTAACCAAAGCAGTCAAAGCACTCTAGTCAAAATTGAATGGTATTAGAATTTGCAAATTTTGCTTGTTTCCGCACTCAAAAACTCGATTTTTCTTAAACTTACGAATATATTTTAATAAGTTTGGATATGTAGAGGTGTTGAGAATAAATCAGCGCGTCTTTTGGAAAAAAATAAAACGGTTTTGTTAAAAATTGAATAAGCTAGTCGATATAGTAAAACGTCGGATAAAAATATCTCTTGATAAAAAAAAAATAAATTATAAATTAATTTTTTTGAGCCACAAATGATGTTTTTTCAGAGCGCGTTTACTATGCAAACTTAAGCTTGTTTATCGATTGATATGGTGGATCAAGAAAAAATTCAAAAAGTTATATTTATAGACACTTGCAGAAGTATTTAACAAACCAGTGCGACGCCAACAGAAATTACTGGAAAAAATTCATAGGCTGTCGTTTTTTCCGTATTAAAGATAAAGAAACAAAAAATATCTTTAAAATACAATTTGAAGAGCTCTATCCGCTAAAGTATACAACGTTTCGATCAAAAGTCGTTTTCCGTACGAAAAAAATAAAAACTGCGAAAAAATCACGCTTTCCAGTTTCTTACAATTTTTGATCATTTGCATTCCAGTTAGGTATAGAACGATATATTGGAAAAAGGTAGTTTTTGAGATAGCCTAAACGATTATCAAAACCGAATGTTGATCGGATGCACCCAATTCGACTTATTAGCGATCCAAGAGGTACCATTTTTGATCATTTTTCAACTTTAGAAAAATCAAAAAAATTACTTCCAAACTTTCGATCGCGCTCACAAACAATAGGGTTCTGTAGCTCACGGTCGTCTACGCGTCGAAAAAGTTTAAATCAAAAAAACTCATTTTTACGAACTGTATCGAATCCCAACGAGAATCCGATAATTATCGACTTTAAAAATTAATAACTTTTTTCCGGCACACCCTGTATATTCGAAATTTTCACACAACGTACCTCCACTATTCCTCTCTAAACTGAAAAAGTTTCAATCGTCCCACTCTTACCGTTTCCGAGAAAAGAAATCGCAAATGTGAAAATGTCGAAACTGACGACGACAATTTATTTAAAATGTAGTATGTAGTATATAATACTAGACTGGGTACATATCGCTAATCGTCAGCCGAGAGTGCATCTAATATTAGTACTAAAAAGATTTACAAAAATTTACAATAAAAAAATACTTTTCTTTTCTTTTTTTCTATTTACTATTGCTTTTTTTGCCTCACCTTCCTGCGGAACGTGAAGGGAAAACATATCGCCAAATTGTCATTATAACAACTGACCAAAACTACACACTGGTGCAAAATTTCCGTTTTCTCGTATAGATAGGTAGTTTTCTGAGACGGCGCCGTATAGGTGCTCTTTAAACTCGCACACCTTTGTGCAATGTGGGATATACTTTCCATATTTGCTCTATAAAAATATGTAAGTATTCAATCGATTAAAACATAAGGAAAAAATTATTCTTACATGGAAGCCATCAATTATCAGCTAATAAATTTATAGAAATATTATTGTGCCGAGCCCTTCGGGCACGGCACTGTTCTAGTTCGTTCGTTTAATTATACGAGAGCTGTCACTTTGACAGGTAAGTGTCATTTTTTTTAGCTTTTTCGTAGCGAGGGTTATAGCTGTAAGAATTCGAAATTAAAAAATTTTCAGGTACCTAAATAAAAAAGTTTTTTACGACAGCTGTCAAATTTTGACAGGTAAGTGTAATTTTTTTTAGCTTTTTCGTAGCGAGAGTTATAGCTGTAAGAATCTGAAATTAAAAAAAAATCAATACCTACCTAAATAACAAAGTTCTATACTACAGCTGTCAAATTATGACAGGCGGGTGTAAATTTTTTTAAGCTTTTTTCATATAGAGGATTGTAGCTATACGAATCTGAAATTAAAAATTTTTTAGTACCTAAATAACAAACTTTTATACGACAGCTGTCAAATTTTGACAGGTAAGTGTCAATTTCTTTAAACTTTTTTCGTAGCGAGGGTTAAAGCTGTAATAATCCTAAATTTAAAAATTTTTCAGTACCCAAATAACAAAGTTCTATACGACAGCTGTCAAATTATGACAGGCGGGTGTAAATTTTTTTAATCTTTTTTCATATAGAGGATTATAGCTGTACAAATCCGAAATTTAAAAATTTTTCAGTGATTAAATAACAAAGTTCCATACGACAGCTGTCAAATTTTGACAGGTAAGTGTCAATTTTTTAAAAGTTTTTTCGTAACGAGGATTATAGCTGTAAGAATCCCAAATTGAAAAAATTTTCAGTACCTAAATAACAAAGTTCTATACGATAGCTGTCAAATTTTGACAGTTAAGTGTCAATTTTTTTTTAGCTTTTTCGTAGCGAGAGTTATAGCTGTAAGAGTCCGAAATTATAAAATTATCAGGTCCCTAAATAACAAAGTTCTATACGATAGCTGTCAAATTTTGACAGGTAAGTGTCAATTTTTTTTTAGATTTTTTGTAACGAGGGTTATAGCTGTAAGAATCCTAAATTTAAAAATTTGTCAGTACCTAAATGACACAGTTTTATACGATAGCTGTCAAATTTTGACAGGTAAGTGTCAATTTTTTTTTAGATTTTTTTTAGATTTTTTGTAACGAGGGTTATAGCTGTAAGAATACTAAATTAAAAAATTTCTCAATTCCTAAATAACAAAGTTCTATACGACAGCTGTCATTTTGACAGGTAAATATCAAGTTTTTTTTAAGCTTTTCTTGTATCTAGGATTATAGCTGTAAGAATCCGAAATTTAAAAAAATTTCAGTACCTAAATAACAAAGTTCTTTACTACAGCTGTCAGATTTTGACAGGTAAGTGTAATTTTTTTTTAGCTTTTTCGTATAGATTATTATAGCTGTAAGAATCCAAAATTTAAAAAATTTTCCGTACCTAAATAACGACATTAAAAAAAAAAGAAAAAAAAAGAAAAAAAAACACTGGGGTTTGAACCCACGACCTTCGTCTCCAAAATCAACAGCCTCTACTACTACGCTATCGAAGCTTTGAGAGTGATTTGTGGTAAATAGGATATTAATGACGTATTCGATATTACATAGAACGTTGAGTATTGAAGATACACACAAATAATACACTTTTTTCAATTATTTTTGGTCAACCGCAAAGAAAAAGGTCCAAGACAGGTGTTTCATACATTAAATACTCCCCAAATATTATAAAAACTAAAAAATTGAAGTTAATATGCCTCCTGCAAGCCATTTTTATTATTACAAGTACGGGATAAATGCGATATTTTCCCCCTTATTTTTGGTCAAACGAAAAAGATAAAGGTTCAAGGTAGGTATTTCCCACAAAAGACGTAATCTAAATGGTCTTATTCCTCTAAAAAATCAATTTGGAAATCGCATTTTTCACCTATTTTTGACAGATGGTATAAAAGTTAAAGTTCAGGAAAACGTACGTGGTAAAACCATGGCCAACTTTTTCTAAATCGAATGGTGTTAGAATTTGAAAATTGTGCCTGTTTCCGCACCCAAAAAAGCAACTTTGCTAGAATTTGCGAATATATTTTGATAAGTTTGGACATGCAGGAATATTGAGAAGTAATTAGCGCATATTTTGAGAAAAAAATAAAACGGTTTTGTTAAAAATTGAATAAGCTACAGTCGATATAGTAAAACCTCTGGTGAAGGAACCTATAAAAAAATCATAAATTAATTTTTTTGAGCCACAAAATATGTTTTCCTAAAGATCGCTTATAATACAAATTAAAGCTTCTTTATCCGTTGATATAGTGTACCAAGAAAAATTTCAAAATGTTATATATTATAGACACTTGCAGAATTATTTAAGCAAACCAGTGCAACGCCAACAGAAATTACGGGAAAAAGTTCATAAGCTGCCGTTTTTTCTGTATTAAAGATAAAAAAACGAAAAAATATCTCTTAAATACAATTTGACGGCTCTATCCGCTAAAGTATACAACGTTTCAATCAAAAATCGTTTTCCGTACGAAAAAAAATAAACGGAATAAAAACGGAGAAAAAAATCACGCCTTACACTGTGGTTTCCAGTTTCTTACCATTTTCGGCAATTTCCATTCCAGTTAGGTATAGAACGATATATTGGAAAAAGGTAGATTTTGAGATGGCCTAACCGATTATCCAAACCGCATGTCGATTGGATGCACCCAATTCGATTTATTAACGATCCAATATGACCCTACATTGATTTTAAAAAAATCAAAAAAATTACTTCCCAACTTTCGATCGCGTTCGCAAACAACAGTGTTTTGTAGCCTAACGTCGTCTACATGTCGAAAAAGTTTAAATCGATTAAAATGATTTTTGCCACCTGTATCGCCCTACAACGAAAAAAAAACATATTTTTTAACTTTGACTTTAATAACTTTTTTCCGGTACACCCTGTATATTTGAAATTGTTCCCAGAACGTGCCCCGACTATTCCTCTCTACGTCCAGAAAGTTTGAATTGTTTTGCTCTAACCGTTTCCGAAAAAAAAAATCGCGAATATCGAAATGTCGAATAACCTTCTACCATGTGGCGACGGATAATCAATGTCGAAACGCCATCTTTAAAATCGAGATTACAACCATTTCTGAAACATTTTGGGCAAATATTTTGGTCAGTAAAATTAGAAGAAGGTTCAAGGTAGATATTCCACCCGATTTAAAATCTGGAAATGTTCTTATTATTCTAGCAAGTCACGCTGAAAACACCCATTTTTCGCCATTTTTGACAGCCGGATTTTTAGAATTAATTTAATTTAGATACATCAATATCAAGGCACTCTTAGTCAAAAGTGAATGATGTTAGAATTTGTAAAGATTGCCTGTTTCCGCACCCAAAAAAGCGACTTTTCTCAATTTTGCGAATATATTTTAATGATTTTGAATATGTAGAGGTGTTGCGAAGTAATCAGCGCATTTTTTGAGAAAAAAATAAAACGGTTTTGTTAAAAATTGAATAAGCTACAGTCGATATAGTAAAAAAAAAGCTGCCGTTTTTTCCGTATTAAAGATAAAGAAACGAAAAAATATCTCTTAAATACAATTTGACGAGCTCTATCCGCTAAAGTTTACAACGTTTCGATCAAAAGTCGTTTTCAGTACGAAAAAAAATAAAAACCGTGAAAAAATCAGGCCTAACTTTATGATTTCCACTTTCTTACAATTTTCGGCAATTTCCATTCTAGTTAGGTATAGAACGATATATTGGAAAAAGGTAGTTTTTGAGATGGCCTAACCGATTATCCAAACCGCATGTCGATCGAATGCACCCAATTCAACTTATTAGCGATCCAAGAGGTACCATTTTGGACCAAATTTTGACTTTTAAAAAATAAAAAAAATTACTTCCAAACTTTCGATCGCGCTCACAAACAATAGGGTTCTGTAGCCCACGGTCGTCTACGCGTCGAAAAAGTTTAAATCGAAAAAACTAATTTTTGTGGCCTGTATTGAATGCCAACGAGATCCCGATATTTCTCGACTTTAAAAATTAATAACTTTTTTCCGGCACACCCTGTATATTCGAAATTTTCACACAACGTACCCCCACTATTCCTTTGTAAACCCAAAAAGTTTCAATTGTCTCACATTAACCGTTTCCGAGAAAAAAAATCGCAAATGTGAAAATGTCGAAACTGACGACGCCGACGCCGCCGACACGGACAACATACGCACATATTTCAAATGAAGCAGACGATATAGTGCAAAATTTTCGGGAAGCAGTCGGGGTTGCCGTGATTCCGCGTGAAGGCGACGAATAACATATCGCGGAAAGCGATATGTTAACTAGACTGGGTACATATCGCTAATCGTCAGCCGAGAGTACATCTAATATTAGTACTAAAAAAAATTTACAAAAATTTACAATAAAAAAATACTTTTCTTTTCTTTTTTTCTATTTACTATTGCTTTTTTTGCCTCACCTTCCTGCGGAACGTGAAGGGAAAACATATCGCCAAATTGTCATTATAACAACTGACCAAAACTACACAATGGTGCAAAATTTCCGTTTTCTCTTATAGATAGGTAGTTTTCTGAGACGGCGCCGTATAGGTGCTCTTTAAACTCGCACACCTTTGTGCAATGTGGGATATACTTTCCATATTTGCTCTATAAAAATATGTAAGTATTCAATCGATTAAAACATAAGCAAAAAATTATTCTTACATGGAAGCTATCAATTATCAGCTAATAAATTTGTAGAAATATTATTGTGCCGAGCCCTTCGGGCACGGCACTGTTCTAGTTCGTTCGTTTAATTATACGAGAGCTGTCACTTTGACAGGTAAGTGTCATTTTTTGAGCTTTTTTGTAGCGAGGGTTATAGCTGTAAGAATTCGAAATTAAAAAATTTTCAGGTACCTAAATAAGAATGTTTTATACGATAGCTGTCAAATTTTGACAGGTAAGAGTCAATTCTTTTTTAGCTTTTTCGTAGCGACGATTATAGCTGTAAAAATCCTAAATTAAAAACTTTTTCAGTACCTAAATAACAAAGTTTTTTACGATATAGCTGTCAGATTTTGACAGATAAGTTTCAATTTTTTTTTATCATTTTCGTAGCGAGAGTTATAGCTGTAAGAATCCTAAATTGAACAATTTTTCAGTTCATAAATAACAAAGTTCTATACGACAGCTGTAATTTTGATAGGTAATTTTTAATTTCGGATTAAAAAGGTATAATTCTACAAATGCTATACTTATATAACATTTCGATGAAAAGTTGTTTTTCGTACGAAAAACAATGAAAACCGTAAAAGAATCGTGCCTTAAATAGTAATTCTTACTTTTTTATAATTTGCACCCTTTATATTACCGGTAGGTATAGAACAATATATTTGAAAAAAGTAGTATTTAAGATGACCTAAACGAATCTCCAAACCAAAAGTGTGTCAGATGCACCCAATTCGATTTATTAACGATCCAACATGACCCTACATTGATTTTAAAAAAATCAAAAAATTGACTTCCCAACTTTCGATCGCGTTCGAAAACAATAGTGTTTTGTAGCCGAACGTCGTTTACATGCCAAAAAAGTTTAAATCGATTAAAATGATTTTTGCCACCTGTATCGCGCTATAACGAAAAAAAACATATTTTTCAACTTTGACTTTAATAACTTTTTTCCGGTACACCCTGTATATTGGAAATTGTTCCCAGAACGTGCCCCGACTATTCCTCTCTACGTCCAGAAAGTTTGAATCGTTTTGCTCTAACCGTTTCCGAAGAAAAAATTCGCGAATATCGAAATGTCGAACAACCTCCTACCACGTGGCGACGGATTATCAATGTCGGAACGCCATCTTTAAAATCGAGATTATAACTATTTCTAAAACATTTTGGGCAAATATTTTGGTCAATAAAATTAGAAGAAGGTTCAAGGTAGCTATTCCATCCAATTTAAAATCAGGAAATGTTCTTATAAGACTAGCAAGTCAAGCTCAAAACACCCATTTTTTGCCATTTTTGACAGCCGGATTTTTAGAATTATAATTTACATCAATATCAAGGCACTCTTGTTAAAAGAGAATGGTGTTAGAATTTGTAAATTGTGCCTGTTTCCGCACCAAAAAAAGCGACTTTTCTCAAATTTGCGAATATATTTTGATAAGTTTGGATATGTAGAGTTATTAAGAAGAAATCAACGCGTGTTTTTAGAGAAAAATAAAACGTTTTTGTTAAAAATTAAATTAGTTACAGTCGATATAGTAAAACGTCCGGTGAAGAAACCTATAAAAACATTATAAATTAATTTTTTTGAGCCACAAAATATGATTTTCCAGGGTGCGCTTACTATGCAAACTAAAGCTTGTTTATCTGTCGATATGGTGGATCAAGAAAAAATTCAAAATGTTATATATTATAGACACTTGCAGAATTATTTAAGCAAGCCAGTGCAACGCCAACAGAAATTACGGGAAAAAGTTCATAAGCTGCCGTTTTTTCCGTATTAAATATAAAGAAACAAAAAAATATCTCTTAAATACAATTTGATGGCTCTATCCGCTAAAGTATACAACGTTTCGATTAAAAAACGTTTTCCGTAGGAAACGAAAGGAAGAAAAATAAAAACGGCGAAAAAATCACGCCTTACTCTGTGGTTTCCAGTTTCTTACAATTTTTGATAATTTCCATTCCAGTTAAGTATAGAACAATATATTGGAAAAAGGTAGTTTTTGAGATGGCCTAACCGATTATCCATACCAAATGTCGATCGGATGCACCCAATTCGACTTATTAGCGATCCAAAAGGTACCATTTTGGACCAAATTTTGACTTTTAAAAAATAAAAAAAATTATTTCCAAACTTTCGATGGCGCTCACAAACAATAGGCTTCTGTAGCCGACGGTCGTCTACGCGTCGAAAAAGTTTAAATCGAAAAAACTCATTTTTGTGGCCTGTATCGAATGCCAACGAGATCCCGATATTTCTCGACTTTAAAAATTAATAATTTTTTTCCGGCACACCCTGTATATTCGAAATTTTTACACAACGTACCCCCACTATTCCTCTCTAAACCCAAAAAGTTTCAAGCGTCCCACTCTAACCGTTTCCGAGAAAAAAAATCGCAAATGTGAAAATATCTTACATAGACGAAATTGTTCAAGAGCCGATCGGGGTTTTCGAGATTCCGCGCGGAAGAGACGTATATAATACTAGACTGGGTACATATCGCTAATCGTCAGCCGAGAGTGCATCTAATATTAGTACTAAAAAAATAATTTTCTTTTCCTTTTCTCTATTTACTATTGCTTTTTATACCTCACCTTCCTGCGGAACGTGAAGGAGAAACATATCGCCAAATTGTCATTATAACAACTGACAAAAACTAAAAAATAAAAAAACGGGTGCAAAATTTCCGGTTTCTCGTATAGATAGGTAGTTTTTGGAGACGGCATCGTATAGTGGTCGACGTCCTATTTCCAATGCCGTCTCGCTCGATTCGATACGACTTTTCGTTACTATATGATATTAACTATTCTTACATAGATAGCTGATAAATTGGTGAAAATTTTATTGTGCCGAGCCCTTTGGGCACGGCACTGTTGGAGTTCGTTCGTTTCATTTTATACTTTTGAGAAAAACCATTTGTTAGCAACCTCTAATTTTGAAACATTTCAATTCGTGATAAAAAATAAATTTAGTTTCTTCACAAACCTAGTTGATTTTTTTCGTACCGAGGACTGTCGCTGTAAGAATCCAAAATTTAAAAGACTTTCAGTACCTACCTACCTAAATAACGAAATATTAAAAAAATAAAAAGACGCGCCTGGAATTGAACCCGGGATCATCGTGACCAAAAGTCGTAATCTAATATATACCACTAGGCCACCGACCACTTTAAAAACAATATAGAATATTATTGCCTTATTAAATATAAAGAAACCAAAAAATACTTTTTATTGTAGTTTTCTTTATGATCCAAAGTAGTATTTGAGATGACCTAAACGAATCTCCAAATCAAAAATATGTGGGACGCACCCAATTCGATTTATTAACGATCCAACAGTCCCTACATTGATTTTTAAAAAATCAAAAAATTGACTTCCCAACATCCGATTACGTTGGTAAACAATAGGCTTCTGTAGCCGACGGTCGTCTACGCGTCGAAAAAATTTAAATCGAGAAAACTTATTTTTACGACCTGTATCGAATTTCAACGAGAAACCGATATTGTTTGAATTTGGGGTTTAACAACTTTTTTTCGGCACACCCTGTATATTCGAAATTTTCACACAACGTACCCCCACTATTCCTCTCTAAACCCAAAAAGTTTCAATCGTCCCACTCTAACCGTTTCCGAGAAAAAAAATCGCAAATGTGAAAATGTCTTACATAGACGAAATTGTTCAAGAGCCGATCGGGGTTTTCGAGATTCCGCGCGGAAGAGACGTATATAATACTAGACTGGGTACATATCGCTAATCGTTAGCCGAGAGTGCATCTATTATTAGTACTAAAAATTTGTATTTAAAAAAAATTTTTCTTAGCTTCTTTTTTCTATGTTTTCTATTGCTTTTTTTGCCTCACCTTCCTGCGGAACGTGAAGGGGAAACATATCGCCAAATTGACATTATAACAACTGACAAAATTATTTATATAATACTATTGCTTTTTATACCTCACCTTCCTGCGGAACGTGAAGGAGAAACATATCGCCAAATTGTCATTATAACAACTGACAAAAACTAAAAAATAAAAAACGGGAGCAAAATTTCCGGTTTCTCGTATAGATAGGTCGTTTTTGGAGACGGCATCGTATAGTGGTCGACGTCCTATTTCCAATGCCGTCTCGCTCGATTCGCTACGACTTTTCGTTACTAAAATATATGATATTAACTATTCTTACATAGATAGCTGATAAATTGGTGAAAATTTTATTGTGCCGAGCCCTTTGGGCACGGCACTGTTGGAGTTCGTTCGTTTCATTTTATACTTTTGACAAAACCATTTGTTAGCAACCTCTAATTTTGAAACATTTCAATTCATGATAAAAAATAAATTTAGTTTCTTCACAAACCTAGTTGATTTTTTTCGTACCAAGGATTGTCGCTGTAAGATTCCAAGATTGAAAAATTTTTCAGTTCCTAAATAACAAAGTTCTATACGACAGCTGTCATTTTGACAGTTAATTTTCAATTTAGGATTAAAAGATAGTAATTCTTACTTTTTTATAATTTGCACCCTTTATATTACCAGTAGGTATAGAACAATATAATTGAAAAAAGTAGTATTTGAGATGACCTAAACTAATCTCTAAACCAAAGGTGTGTTAGACGCACCCAATTTGATTTATTAACAATCCAATATGACCCTACATTGATTTTAAAAAAATCAAAAAATTGACTTCCCAACTTTCGATCGCGTTCGCAAATAACAGTGTTTTGAAGCCCAACGTCGTCTACATGCCAAAAAAGTTTAAATCGATTAAAATGATTTTTGCCACCTGTATCGCGCTACAACGAAAAAAAAACATATTTTTCAACTTTGACTTAAATAACTTTTTTCTGGTACACCCTGTATATTGGAAATTGTTCCCAGAACGTGTCCCTACTATTCCTCTCTACGTCCAGAAATTTTTTATCGTTTTGCTCTAACCGTTTCCGAGAAAAAAATTCGCGAATATCGTAATATCGAACAGCCTCCCACCACGTGGCGATGCATTTTCAATGTCGGAACGTCATCTTTAAAATCGAGATTACAACTATTTCTGAAACATTTTGGGCAAATATTTTGGTCAATAAAATTAGAAGAAGGTTCAAGGTAGATATTCCATCCGATTTAAAATCTGGAAATCTTTTTATTAGTCTAGCAAGTCAAGCTCAAAACACCAATTTTTCGCCATTTTTGACAGCCGGTTTTTAGAATTAATTTACTTACATTAACCAAAGCAGTCAAAGCACTCTAGTCAAAATTGAATATTAGAATTTGCAAATTTTGCTTGTTTCCGCACTCAAAAACTCGATTTTTCTTAAACTTACGAATATATTTTTATAAGTTTGAATATGTAGAGGTGTTGAGACTAAATCAGCGCGTCTTTTGGGAAAAAATAAAACGGTTTTGTTAAAAATTGAATAAGCTAGTCAATATAGTAAAACGTCGGATAAAAATATCTCTTGATAAATCATAAATTAATTTTTTTGAGCCACAAATGATGTTTTTTCAGAGCGCGTTTACTATGCAAACTTAAGCTTGTTTATCGGTTGATATGGTGGATCAAGAAAAAATTTAAAAAGTTATATTTATAGACACTGCAGAAGTATTTAACAAACCAGTGCGACGCCAACAGAAATTACTGGAAAAAATTCATAGGCTGTCGTTTTTTCCGTAATAAAGATAAAGAAACGAAAAATATCTCTAAAATACAATTTGAAGAGCTCTATCCGCTAAAGTATACAACGTTTCGATCAAAAGTCGTTTTCCGTACGAAAAAAAATAAAAACTGCGAAAAATCACGCCTTCCAGTTTCTTACAATTTTTGATCATTTCCATTCCAGTTAGGTATAGAACGATATATTGGAAAAAGGTAGTTTTTGAGATGGCCTAAACGATTATCAAAACCGAATGTTGATCGGATGCACCCAATTCGACTTATTAGCGATCCAAGAGGTAACATTTTTGATCCATTTTCAACTTTAAAAAAATCAAAAAAATTACTTTCAAACTTTCGATCGCGCTCACAAACAATAGGGTTCTGTAGCCCACGGTCGTCTACGCGTCGAAAAAGTTTAAATCAAAAAAACTCATTTTTACGAACTGTATCGAATCCCAACGAGAATCCGATAATTATCGACTTTAAAAATTAATAACTTTTTTCCCGTACACCCTGTATATTCAAAATTATTACACATTGTACCCCCACTATTCCTCTTTAAACTGAAAAAGTTTCAATCGTCCCACTCTTACCGTTTTCGAGAAAAGAAATCGCAAATGTGAAAATGTCGAAACTGACGACGACAACTTATTTTAAATGTAGCCGCCGTATATAATACTAGACTGGGTACATATCGCTAATCGTCAGCCGAGAGTGCATCTAATATTAGTACTAAAAAGATTTACAAAAATTTACAATAAAAAAATACTTTTCTTTTCTTTTTTTCTATTTACTATTGCTTTTTTTGCCTCACCTTCCTGCGGAACGTGAAGGGAAAACATATCGCCAAATTGTCATTATAACAACTGACCAAAACTACACAATGGTGCAAAATTTCCGTTTTCTCGTATAGATAGGTAGTTTTCTGAGACGGCGCCGTTTAGGTGCTCTTTAAACTCGCACACCTTTGTGCAATGTGGGATATACTTTCCATATTTGCTCTATAAAAATATGTAAGTATTCAATCGATTAAAACATAAGCAAAAAATTATTCTTACATGGAAGCTATCAATTATCAGCTAATAAATTTGTAGAAATATTATTGTGCCGAGCCAATACGTCCCTTATTATCGCTTTTAGAATAGAAATCAATATAACCTTTTATCTGGACCATAGAAAAAGGCAACTTTTTTATTTGAAGAGGTTCTATCTAAGCTTTATCAGTTTCGAGATATTGGCTAATATATGAAAACCGAACTTAAAGTAAAGATCTCTTAAGGATGCTACTTATTAGTTATATACATTGTTGCCGTATCTCTTTCAGTTTCCGAGGAAAATGGTCTTTTATGGATTTCATAGCATTTTCCTGAGCATATACATGGAAAAAATGCCAAAATTTAAAATTCGCAAATAAGTCAATTTTTCGGTACATTTCCATCAAAAATAACGTAAAACCCGAAAATAGCGAAGAAAATATGATAATTAACAATTCTATGAATTTTTACAAAAATATCCAGAAAACTCGGATTTTTTTGTCGGTTTTCAAAGTTTCCTCAATACGTCCCTTATTACGGCCTTTGGAACAAAAGTTAATATAACGTTTTATCTGGACAATAGAAAAAGGCAAATTTTTTATTTAAAGAGTTTCTATCTAAGTTCTATCAGTTTCGAGATATTGGCAAATACATGAAAACCACTTTTAAATCCATATCTCAAAAACTATAAGACGTACAAAAAATTTCTAAGAACTTATAGTAAAGATCTCTTAAGGATGCTACTTATTAGTTATATACATTGTTGCCGTATCTCTTTTAGTTTCCGAGGAAAATGGTCTTTTATGGATTCCATAGCATTTTCCTGAGCATACATGGAAAAAATGCCAAAATTTAAAATTCGCAAATAAGTCAATTTTTTGGTACATTTCCATCAAAAATAACGTAAAACCCGAAAGTAGCGAAGAAAATATGATAAATAACAATTCTATGAATTTAAAAAAAAAATCCAGAAAACTCGGATTTTTTGGTCGGTTTTCACAGTTTCCTCAATACGTCCCTTATTACGGCCTTTGGAACAAAAGTTAATATAACGTTTTATCTGGACAATAGAAAAAGGCAAATTTTTTATTTAAAGAGTTTCTATCTAAGTTCTATCAGTTTCGAGATATTGGCAAATACATGAAAACCACTTTTAAATCCATATCTCAAAAACTATAAGACGTACAAAAAATTTCTAAGAACTTATAGTAAAGATCTCTTAAGGATGCTACTTATTAGTTATATACATTGTTGCCGTATCTCTTTTAGTTTCCGAGGAAAATGGTCTTTTATGGATTCCATAGCATTTTCCTGAGCATACATGGAAAAAATGCCAAAATTTAAAATTCGCAAATAAGTCAATTTTTCGGTACATTTCCATCAGAAATAACGTAAAACCCGAAAGTAGCGAAGAAAATATGATAAATAACAATTCTATGAATTTAAAAAAAAAATCCAGAAAACTCGGATTTTTTGGTCGGTTTTCACAGTTTCCTCAATACGTCCCTTATTACGGCCTTTGGAACAAAAGTTAATATAACGTTTTATCTGGACAATAGAAAAAGGCAAATTTTTTATTTAAAGAGTTTCTATCTAAGTTCTATCAGTTTCGAGATATTGGCAAATACATGAAAACCACTTCTAATTCCATATCTCAAAAACTATAAGACCTACAAAAAATTTCTAAAAACTTAAAGTGAAGATCTCATAAAGATGCTACTTATTAGTTATATACATTGTTGCTTTTTTTGCCTCACCTTCCTGCGCCAATTTGTCAATATAACAACTGACCAAAACTAGACAATGATGCAAAATTTCCGTTTTCTCGTATAGATAGGTAGTTTTCGGAGACGGCGCCGTATAGTGCTCAAAGTTCCATTTCCAATGCCGCCTCGCTCGATTCGCTACGACTTTTCGTTACGGAGATATATGATATTTAATATTATGATATTGATATTTATAGGTGCTCTTTAAACTCGCAATGTGGGATATATAGAAATATTATTGTGCCGAGCCCTTCGGGCACGGCACTGTTCTAGTTCGTTCGTTTAATAATACGACAGCTGTTACTTTGACAGGTAAGTGTCATTTTTTTTTAGCTTTTTCGTAGCGACGATTATAGCTGTAAAAATCCTAAATTAAAAACTTTTTCAGTACCTAAATAACAAAGTTTTATACGACAGCTGTCAAATTTTGAAAGGTAATTGTCAATTATTTTTTAGCTTTTTTGTAGCGAGGGTTATAGCTGTAATAATCCTAAATTTAAAAAAATTTTCAGTACCCAAATAACAAAGTTCTATACGACAGCTGTCAAATTATGACAGGCGGGTGTAAATTTTTTTAATCTTTTTTCATATAGAGGATTATAGCTGTACAAATCCGAAATTTCAAAATTTTTCAGTGATTAAATAACAAAGTTCCATACGACAGCTGTCAAATTTTGACAGGTAAGTGTCAATTTTTTTTTAGCTTTTTCGTAGGGAGAGTTATAGCTGTAAGAGTCCGAAATTATAAAATTATCAGGTCCCTAAATAACAAAGTTCTATACGATAGCTGTCAAATTTTGACAGGTAAGTGTCAATTTTTTTTTTAGATTTTTTGTAACGAGGGTTATAGCTGTAAGAATCCTAAATTTAAAAATTTGTCAGTACCTAAATGACACAGTTTTATACGATAGCTGTCAAATTTTGACAGGTAAGTGTCAATTTTTTTTTAGATTTTTTGTAACGAGGGTTATAGCTGTAAGAATCCTAAATTAAAAAATTTCTCAGTTCCTAAATAACAAAGTTCTATACGACAGCTGTCATTTTGACAGGTAAATATCAATTTTTTTTTAAGCTTTTCTTGTATCTAGGATTATAGCTGTAAGAATCCGAAATTTAAAAAAAATTCAGTACCTAAATAACAAAGTTCTATACTACAGCTGTCAGATTTTGACAGGTAAGTGTAATTTTTTTTTAGCTTTTTCGTATAGATTATTATAGCTGTAAGAATCCAAAATTTAAAAAATTTTCAGTACCTAAATAACGACATTAAAAAAAAAAACTTTAAAAAAAAGAAAAAAAACAGTGGGGTTTGAACCCTCGACCTTCGTCTCCAAAATCAACAGCCTCTACTACTACGCTACCGAAGCTTAGAGAGTGATTTGTGGTAAATAGGATATTAATGACGTATTCGATATTACATAGAACGTTGAGTATTGAAGACACACACAAATAATACACTTTTTTCAATTATTTTTGGTCAACCGCAAAGAAAAAGGTCCAAGACAGGTGTTTCATACATTAAATACTGTCCAAATATTATAAAAACTATAAAAACTGAAGTTAATATGCCTCCTGCAAGCCATTTTTATTATTACAAGTACGGGATAAATGCGATATTTTCCCCCTTATTTTTGGTCAAACGAAAAAGATAAAGGTTCAAGGTAGGTATTTCCCACAAAAGACGTAGTCTAAATGGTCTTATTCCTCTAAAAAATCAATTTGGAAATCGCATTTTTCACCTATTTTTGACAGATGGTATAAAAGTTAAAGTTCAGGAAGACGCACGTGGTAAAACCATGGCCAACTTTTTCTAAATCGAATGGTGTTAGAATTTGAAAATTGTGCCTGTTTCCGCACCCAAAAAAGCAACTTTGCTCAAATTTGCGAATATATTTTGATAAGTTTGGACATGCAGGAATATTGAGAAGTAATCAGCGCATATTTTGAGAAAAAAATAAAACGGTTTTGTTAAAAATTGAATAAGCTACAGTCGATATAGTAAAACCTCTGGTGAAGGAACCTATAAAAAAATCATAAATTAATTTTTTTGAGCCACAAAATATGTTTTCCCAAAGATCGCTTATAATACAAATTAAAGCTTCTTTATCCGTTGATATAGTGTACCAAGAAAAAATTCAAAATGTTATATATTATAGACACTTGCAGAATTATTTAAGCAAACCAGTGCAACGCCAACAGAAATTACGGGAAAAAGTTCATAAGCTGCCGTTTTTTCCGTATTAAAGATAAAAAAACCAAAAAATATCTCTTAAATACAATTTGACGGCTCTATCCGCTAAAGTATACAACGTTTCAATCAAAAATCGTTTTCCGTACGAAAAAAAATAAACGGAATAAAAACGGAGAAAAAAAATCACGCCTTACACTGTGGTTTCCAGTTTCTTACCATTTTCGGCAATTTCCATTCCAGTTAGGTATAGAACGATATATTGGAAAAAGGTAGTTTTTGAGATGGCCTAACCGATTATCCAAACCGAATGTACATCGGATGCACCCAATTCGACTTATTAGCGATCCAAGAGGTACCATTTTCGACCAAATTTTGACTTTGAAAAATTCAAAAAAATTACTTCCAAACTTTCGATCGCGCTCACAAACAATAGGGTTCTGTAGCCCACGGTCGTCTACGCGTCTAAAAAGTTTAAATCGAAAAAACTAATTTTTGTGGCCTGTATTGAATGCCAACGAGATCCCGATATTTCTCGACTTTAAAAATTAATAACTTTTTTCCGGCACACCCTGTATATTCGAAATTTTTACACAACATACCCCCACTATTCCTCTCTAAACCCAAAAAGTTTCAATCGTCCCACTCTAACCGTTTCCGAGAAAAAAAATCGCAAATGTGAAAATGTCGAAACTGACGGCGACGACGACGACGACGACGCCGACAACATACGCACATTATTTTCACCGAAGCGCCGTATAACATATCGCGTTGTAGCGCGATATGTAACTAGACTGGGTACATATCGCTAATCGTCAGCCGAGAGTGCATCTAATATTAATACTAAAAAAAATTTACAAAAATTTACAATAAAAAAATACTTTTCTTTTCTTTTTTCTATTTACTATTGCTTTTTTTGCCTCACCTTCCTGCGGAACGTGAAGGGAAAACATATCGCCAAATTGTCATTATAACAACTGACCAAAACTACACAATGGTGCAAAATTTCCGTTTTCTCGTATAGATAGGTAGTTTTCTGAGACGGCGCCGTATAGGTGCTCTTTAAACTTGCACACCTTTGTGCAATGTGGGATATACTTTTCATATTTGCTCTATAAAAATATGTAAGTATTCAATCGATTAAAACATAAGCAAAAAATTATTCTTACATGGAAGCTATCAATTATCAGCTAATAAATTTGTAGAAATATTATTGTGCCGAGCCCTTCGGGCACGGCACTGTTCTAGTTCGTTCGTTTAATTATACGAGAGCTGTCACTTTGACAGGTAAGTGTCATTTTTTTGAGCTTTTTCGTAGCGAGGGTTATAGCTGTAAGAATTCGAAATTAAAAAATTTTCAGGTACCTAAATAAGAATGTCTTATACGATAGCTGTCAAATTTTGACAGGTAAGAGTAAATTCTTTTTTAGCTTTTTCGTAGCGACGATTATAGCTGTATAAATCCTAAATTAAAAACTTTTTCAGTACCTAAATAACAAAGTTTTTTACGATAGCTGTCAGATTTTGACAGATAAGTTTCAATTTTTTTTTTATCATTTTCGTAGCGAGAGTTATAGCTGTAAGAATCCTAAATTGAAAAATTTTTCAGTTCCTAAATAACAAAGTTCTATACGACAGCTGTCATTTTGATAGGTAATTTTTAATTTCGGATTAAAACGGTATAATTCTACAAATGCTATACTTATATAACATTTCGATGAAAAGTTGTTTTTCGTACGAAAAACAATGAAAACCGTAAAAGAATCGTGCCTTAAATAGTAATTCTTACTTTTTTATAATATGCACCCTTTATATTACCGGTAGGTATAGAACAATATATTTGAAAAAAGTAGTATTTGAGATGACCTAAACGAATCTCCAAACCAAAAGTGTGTCAGATGCACCCAATTCGATTTATTAACGATCCAACATGACCCTGCATTGATTTTAAAAAAATCAAAAAATTGACTTCCCAACTTTCGATCGCGTTCGTAAACAATAGTGTTTTGTAGCCGAACGTCGTTTACATGCCAAAAAAGTTTAAATCGATTAAAATGATTTTTGCCACCTGTATAGCGCTATAACGAAAAAAAACATATTTTTCAACTTTGACTTTAATAGCTTTTTTCCGGTACACCGTGTATATTGGAAATTGTTCCCACAACGTGCCCCGACTATTCCTCTCTACGTCCAGAAAGTTTGAATCGTTTTGCTCTAACCGTTTCCGAAGAAAAAATTTGCGAATATCGAAATGTCGAACAACCTCCTACCACGTGGCGACGGATTATCAATGTCGGAACGCCATCTTTAAAATCGAGATTATAACTATTTCTAAAACATTTTGGGCAAATATTTTGGTCAATAAAATTAGAAGAAGGTTCAAGGTAGATATTCCATCTAATTTAAAATCAGGAAATGTGCTTATAAGACTAGCAAGTCAAGCTCAAAACACCCATTTTTTGCCATTTTTGACAGCCGGATTTTTAGAATTATAATTTACATCAATATCAAGGCACTCTCGTTAAAAGAGAATGGTGTTAGAATTTGTAAATTGTGCCTGTTTCCGCACCCAAAAAAGCAACTTTTCTCAACTTTGCGAATATATTTTGATAAGTTTGGATATGAAGAGTTATTAAGAAGAAATCAACGCGTGTTTTTAGAGAAAAATAAAACGTTTTTGTTAAAAATTAAATTAGTTACAGTCGATATAGTAAAACGTCTGGTGAAGAAACCTATAAAAACATTATAAATTAATTTTTTTGAGCCACAAAATATGATTTTCCAGGGTGCGCTTACTATGCAAACTAAAGCTTGTTTATCCGTCGATATGGTGGATCAAGAAAAAATTCAAAATGTTATATATTATAGACACTTGCAGAATTATTTAAGCAAGCCAGTGCAACGCCAACAGAAATTACGGGAAAAAGTTCATAAGCTGCCGTTTTTTCCGTATTAAAGATAAAGAAACAAAAAAATATCTCTTAAATACAATTTGACGGCTCTATCCGCTAAAGTATACAACGTTTCGATTAAAAAACGTTTTCCGTAGGAAACGAAAGGAAGAAAAATAAAAACGGCGAAAAAATCACGCCTTACTCTGTGGTTTCCAGTTTCTTACAATTTTTGATAATTTCCATTCCAGTTAGGTATAGAACAATATATTGGAAAAAGGTAGTTTTTGAGATGGCCTAACCGATTATCCATACCGAATGTCGATCGGATGCACCCAATTCGACTTATTAGCGATCCAAGAGGTACCATTTTGGACCAAATTTTGACTTTAAAAAAATAAAAAAAATTATTTCCAAACTTTCGATCGCGCTCACAAACAATAGGCTTCTGTAGCCGACGGTCGTCTACGCGTCGAAAAAGTTTAAATCGAAAAAACTAATTTTTGTGGCCTGTATCGAATGCCAACGAGATCCCGATATTTCTCGACTTTAAAAATTAATAATTTTTTTCCGGCACACCCTGTATATTCGAAATTTTTACACAACGTACCCCCACTATTCCTCTCTAAACCCAAAAAGTTTCAAGCGTCCCACTCTAACCGTTTCCGAGAAAAAAAAATCGCAAATGTGAAAATATCTTACATAGACGAAATTGTTCAAGAGCCGATCGGGGTTTTCGAGATTCCGCGCGGAAGAGACGTATATAATACTAGACTGGGTACATATCGCTAATCGTCAGCCGAGAGTGCATCTATTATCAGTACTAAAAAATTTTATTTAAAAAGTATTTTTCTTAGTTTCTTTTTTCTATGTTTTCTATTGCTTTTTTTGCCTCACCTTCCTGCGGAACGTGAAGGGAAAACATATCGCCAAATTGTCATTATAACAACTGACCAAAACTACACAATGGTGCAAAATTTCCGTTTTCTCGTATAGATAGGTAGTTTTCTGAGACGGCGCCATATAGGTGCTCTTTAAAAGTTCTATACGATAGCTGTCAAATTTTGACAGTTAAGTGTCAATTTTTTTTTTGCTTTTTCGTAAAGAGAGTTATAGCTGTAAGAGTCCGAAATTATAAAATTATTAGGTCCCTAAATAACAAAGTTCTATACGATAGCTGTCAAATTTTGACAGGTAAGTGTCAATTTTTTTTTTAGATTTTTTGTAACGAGGGTTATAGCTGTAAGAATCCTAAATTTAAAAATTTGTCAGTACCTAAATAACACAGTTTTATACGATAGCTGTCAAATTTTGACAGGTAAGTGTCAATTTTTTTTTAGATTTTTTGTAACGAGGGTTATAGCTGTAAGAATCCTAAATTAAAAAATTTCTCAGTTCCTAAATAACAAAGTTCTATACGACAGCTGTCATTTTGACAGGTAAATATCAATTTTTTTTTAAGCTTTTCTTGTATCTAGGATTATAGCTGTAAGAATCCGAAATTTAAAAAAAATTCAGTACCTAAATAACAAAGTTCTATACTACAGCTGTCAGATTTTGACAGGTAAGTGTAATTTTTTTTTAGCTTTTTCGTATAGATTATTATAGCTGTAAGAATCCAAAATTTAAAAAATTTTCAGTACCTAAATAACGACATTAAAAAAAAAAACTTTAAAAAAAAGAAAAAAAACAGTGGGGTTTGAACCCTCGACCTTCGTCTCCAAAATCAACAGCCTCTACTACTACGCTACCGAAGCTTAGAGACTGATTTGTGGTAAATAGGATATTAATGACGTATTCGATATTACATAGAACGTTGAGTATTGAAGACACACACAAATAATACACTTTTTTCAATTATTTTTGGTCAACCGCAAAGAAAAAGGTCCAAGACAGGTGTTTCATACATTAAATACTGTCCAAATATTATAAAAACTATAAAAACTGAAGTTAATATGCCTCCTGCAAGCCATTTTTATTATTACAAGTACGGGATAAATGCGATATTTTCCCCCTTATTTTTGGTCAAACGAAAAAGATAAAGGTTCAAGGTAGGTATTTCCCACAAAAGACGTAGTCTAAATGGTCTTATTCCTCTAAAAAATCAATTTGGAAATCGCATTTTTCACCTATTTTTGACAGATGGTATAAAAGTTAAAGTTCAGGAAGACGCACGTGGTAAAACCATGGCCAACTTTTTCTAAATCGAATGGTGTTAGAATTTGAAAATTGTGCCTGTTTCCGCACCCAAAAAAGCAACTTTGCTCAAATTTGCGAATATATTTTGATAAGTTTGGACATGCAGGAATATTGAGAAGTAATCAGCGCATATTTTGAGAAAAAAATAAAACGGTTTTGTTAAAAATTGAATAAGCTACAGTCGATATAGTAAAACCTCTGGTGAAGGAACCTATAAAAAAATCATAAATTAATTTTTTTGAGCCACAAAATATGTTTTCCCAAAGATCGCTTATAATACAAATTAAAGCTTCTTTATCCGTTGATATAGTGTACCAAGAAAAAATTCAAAATGTTATATATTATAGACACTTGCAGAATTATTTAAGCAAACCAGTGCAACGCCAACAGAAATTACGGGAAAAAGTTCATAAGCTGCCGTTTTTTCCGTATTAAAGATAAAAAAACCAAAAAATATCTCTTAAATACAATTTGACGGCTCTATCCGATAAAGTATACAACGTTTCAATCAAAAATCGTTTTCCGTACGAAAAAAAATAAACGGAATAAAAACGGAGAAAAAAAATCACGCCTTACACTGTGGTTTCCAGTTTCTTACCATTTTCGGCAATTTCCATTCCAGTTAGGTATAGAACGATATATTGGAAAAAGGTAGATTTTGAGATGGCCTAACCGATTATCCAAACCGCATGTCGATTGGATGCACCCAATTCGACTTATTAGCGATCCAAGAGGTACCATTTTCGACCAAATTTTGACTTTGAAAAAATCAAAAAAATTACTTCCAAACTTTCGATCGCGCTCACAAACAATAGGGTTCTGTAGCCCACGGTCGTCTACGCGTCTAAAAAGTTTAAATCGAAAAAACTAATTTTTGTGGCCTGTATTGAATGCCAACGAGATCCCGATATTTCTCGACTTTAAAAATTAATAACTTTTTTCCGGCACACCCTGTATATTCGAAATTTTTACACAACATACCCCCACTATTCCTCTCTAAACCCAAAAAGTTTCAATCGTCCCACTCTAACCGTTTCCGAGAAAAAAAATCGCAAATGTGAAAATGTCGAAACTGACGGCGACGACGACGACGACGACGCCGACAACATACGCACATTATTTTCACCGAAGCGCCGTATAACATATCGCGTTGTAGCGCGATATGTAACTAGACTGGGTACATATCGCTAATCGTCAGCCGAGAGTGCATCTAATATTAGTACTAAAAAGATTTACAAAAATTTACAATAAAAAAATACTTTTCTTTTCTTTTTTTCTATTTACTATTGCTTTTTTTGCCTCACCTTCCTGCGGAACGTGAAGGGAAAACATATCGCCAAATTGTCATTATAACAACTGACCAAAACTACACAATGGTGCAAAATTTCCGTTTTCTCGTATAGATAGGTAGTTTTCTGAGACGGCGCCGTTTAGGTGCTCTTTAAACTCGCACACCTTTGTGCAATGTGGGATATACTTTCCATATTTGCTCTATAAAAATATGTAAGTATTCAATCGATTAAAACATAAGCAAAAAATTATTCTTACATGGAAGCTATCAATTATCAGCTAATAAATTTGTGGAAATATTATTGTGCCGAGCCCTTCGGGCACGGCACTGCTCGAGTTCGTTCATTTAATTTTATACTTTTGACAAAACTATTTGTTAGCAAGCCCTAACTGTTAAGCACTTCGATTCGTGTTCAATAAAATATGTGTAGTTTCTTCACAACCCAGGTCGCAATAAAAATATAAGTATGTGTAATTTTTTACTGCTCAAGTTCGTTTTTTTCGTACTGATGATTGACGCTGTAAGAATCTGAAATTCAATCATTTTTATGATTATTTTGGTAAATAAGAAAGTTTTATATGTCAGCTACCATTTTGACAGGTAAATGTCAAGTTTTTAAAACTTTTCTTGTATCTGAGAGTATAGCTGTAAGAGTCCAAAATTTAAAAAAATTTCAGAGGTAACAAAGTTCTACACAACAGCTGTCAAATTTTGACAGGTAAGCGTCAATTTTTTTTAACCTTTTTCGTAGCGAGGGCTATAGCTGTAAGAATCCTAAGTTGAAAAAATTTTCAGTTCCTAAATAACAAAGTTTTATACGACAGCTGTCAGATTTTGACAGGTAAGTGTCAATTTTTTTAGCTTTTGTCGTATAGATTATTATAGCTGTAAGAATCCAAAATTTAAAAAATTTTCAGTACCTAAATAACGACATTAAAAAATAAATAAAAAAAAAAACACTGGGGTTTGAACCCGCGACCTTCGTCAACAAAATCAACGGTCTTTACCTCTACACCACAGAAGCTCACGAGATTATTTGATATGAATAGGATATTAATGCCATAATGGATATTATACTAACTACTAGCTGTACGAATCCTAAATTAAAATTTTTTTCAGTTCTGAAATAACAAAGTTCTATACGATGGCTGTCAAATTTTGACAGGTAAGTGTCAATTTTTTTTTAGCTTTTTCGTAGCGACGATTATAGCTGTAAAAATCCCAAATTAAAAACATTTTCAGTACCTAAATAACAAAGTTTTATACGATAGCTATCAGATTTTGACAGGTAAGTTTCAATTTTTTTTTATCATTTTTGTAGCGAGAGTTATAGCTGTAAGAATCCTAAATTGAAAAATTTTTCAGTTCCTAAATAACAAAGTTCTATACGACAGCTGTCATTTTGATAGGTAATTTTCAATTTAGCATTAAAACGGTATAATTCTACAAATACTATACAGGGTGTCCCAGATAAGAATGCACTCTACAGGGATCTCGTTAACCATACAAGATACAGACATGGTTAAATTAGAGAAAAGTTGCGCATTACTGAATCCTGTAACGTCATGTTTTCAAATTTAAAAAATTCCGAATGCTCCCGAAGATATTTGGATAAAACCGAATTTTCGCGATTTCGTTTTAATTGATTTATGATTTTATTTGAGGAGACTTGTCAAAATTATATAATAAATTTAACATTCTCATTGCCACTTTTTCTCTCCTACAAGATGGTTTAATTACATTTTTGATCCGACGTTTCGTTTGGTCACAACCATCATCAACTTTGTTATTTTAAATAGTAGGAAAATTTTATTTTATGGTAAATAAATTCTACGCCTTATTCTTAATCTAACTGTGTATCACATTTATTATTTATTAGACGTTTCGATATTTAAAAACACATCATCAATGAAAATAGACACATTATCGAAAATATTTTTGTTTTTATTGTTGTATTTAAACACTAGTTGGATTTTAAAACATTTTTTTAAAAGAAACTTAGAACCTAACAGGTCTCTGTAACTAAGTGGCAGATCTAAAGAAACTATTTAAACAATTGCGAACGTCAATGTCGTCAATAAATTTTATAGCCACCCATATGATGCCGAATTTAAATGGTACGTTATGTAACATAACTTATGTTTGAATAATATCATGCATTTTTTTAAAATAAAAAATATGTAATTGTATTTAATAATTAAAATTAATTATTACTTGTTGCATTTTCAGATAAGTTTTATTAGATATTACGTTTTGTTATAAGTTTCTTTTAAAAAAATGTTTTAAAATCCAACTAGTGTTTAAATACAACAATAAAAACAAAAATATTTTCGATAATGTGCCTATTTTCATTGATGATGTGTTTTTAAATATTGAAACGTCTAATAAATAATAAGTGTGATACACCGTTAGACTAAGAATAAAGCGTAGAATTTATTAACCATAAAATAAAATTTTGTTTAAAGTGGCAATATAAATGTAAAATTTATTTTGACATGTCTCCTCAAATAAAATCATAAATCAATTGAAATGAAATCGCGAAAATTCGGTTTTATCCAAATATCTTCACAAGCATTCGGAATTTTTTAAATTTAAAAACATGATGTTACAGGATTCAGTAATGCACAACTTTTCTTTAATTTAACCATCTCTGTATCTTCTATGGTTTATGAGATCCCTGTAGAGTGCATTCTTATCTGGGACACCCTGTACATAACATTTCGTTCAAAAGTTGTTTTAAAATAAAAACCGAAGAATCGTATGCGTAATAGGTACATGGCGCGCAAGAATCGTGTCTTAAATAGTAATTCTTACTTTTTATAATTTGCACCCTTTATATAACCGGTAGGTATAGAACAATATATTTGAAAAAAGTAGTATTTGAGATGACCTAAACGAATCTCCAAACCAAAAGTGTGTCAGACGCATCCAATTCGATTTATTAACGATCCAACATGACCCTACATTGATTTTAAAAAAATCAAAAAATTGACTGCCCAACTTTCGATCGCGTTCGCAAACAATAGTGTTTTGTAACCGAACGTCGTCTACATGCCAAAAAAGTTTAAATCGATTAAAATGATTTTTGCCACCTGTATCGCGCTATAACGAAAAAAAACATATTTTTCAACTTCGACCTTAATAACTTTTTTCCGGTTCACCCTGTATATTGGAAATTGTTTCCAGAACGTGCCCCTACTATTCCTCTCTACGTCCAGAAAATTTTTATCGTTTTGCTCTAACCGTTTCCGAGAAAAAAATTCGCGAATATCGAAATATCGAACAGACTCCCACCACGAGGCGACGCATTTGCAATGTCGGAACGTCATTTTTAAAATCGAGATAACAACTATTTCTGAAACATTTTGGGCAAATATTTTGGTCAATAAAATTAGAAGAAGGTTCAAGGTAGATATTCCATCCGATTTAAAATCTGGAAATATTCTTATTACTTTAGCAAGTTAAGCTCAAAAGACCAATTTTTCGCCATTTTTGACAGCCAGTTTTTTAGAATTAATTTACTTACATTAACCAAAGCAGTCAAAGCACTCTAGTCAAAATTGAATGGTATTAGAATTTGCAAATGTTGCTTGTTTCCGCACTCAAAAACTTGATTTTTCTTAAACTTACGAATATATTTTAATAATTTTGGATATGTAGAGGTGTTGAGAAGAAATCAGCGCATGTTTAGGCAGAAAAATAAAACGGTTTTGTTAAAAGTTAAATAAGCTACAGTCGATATAGTAAAACATCAGGTAAAAGTATCTCTTGATAAATCATAAATTAATTTTTTTGAGCCCCAAATGATGTTTTCATAGAGCGCGCTTACAATACAAATTAAAGCTTGTTTATCCGTTGATATAGTGTACCAAGAAAAAACTCGAAAAGTTATATATAGATACTTGCAAACGTGTTTAAGCGAACCAGTGCGATGTACCACCCCAATTCCGATGTGAATTTGCCGTTTTTTTCGTATTAAAGATAAAGAAACGAAAAATATCTCTAAAATACAATTTGAAGAGCTCTATCCGCTAAAGTATACAACGTTTCGATCAAAAGTCGTTTTCCGTACGAAAAAAAAATAAAAACTGCGAAAATAATAAAAACTGCGAAAAAATCACGCCTTACTCTGTGGTTTCCAGTTTCTTACAATTTTTGATCATTTCCATTCCAGTTAGGTATAGAACAATATATTGAAAAAAGGTAGTTTTTGAGATGGCCTAAACGATAATCAAAACCGAATGTTGATCGGATGCACCCAATTCGACTTATTAGCGATCCAAGAGGTACCATTTTTGACCAATTTTCAACTTTAAAAAAATCAAAAAAATTACTTCCAAACTTTCGATCGCGCTCACAAACAATAGGGTTCTGTAGCCCACGGTCGTCTACGCGTCAAAAAAGTTTAAACCAAAAAAACTCATTTTTACGAACTGTATCGAATCCCAACGAGAATCCGATAATTATCGACTTTAAAAATTAATAACTTTTTTTCGGCACACCCTGTATATTCGAAATTTTTACACAACGTACCCCCACTATTCCTCTCTAAACTCAAAAAGTTTCAATCGTCCCACTCTAACCGTTTCCGAGAAAAAAAATCGCAAATGTGAAAATGTCTTATATAGACGAAAATTTTGAAGAGGCGAGCGGGGTTGTCGAGATTCCACGCGGAAGAGACGTATATAATACTAGACTGGGTACATATCGCTAATCGTCAGCCGAGAGTGCATCTAATATTAGTACTAAAAAGATTTACAAAAATTTACAATAAAAAAATACTTTTCTTTTCTTTTTTTCTATTTACTATTGCTTTTTTTGCCTCACCTTCCTGCGGAACGTGAAGGGAAAACATATCGCCAAATTGTCATTATAACAACTGACCAAAACTACACAATGGTGCAAAATTTCCGTTTTCTCGTATAGATAGGTATAGTTTTCTGAGACGGCGCCGTATAGGTGCTCTTTAAACTCGCACACCTTTATGCAATGTGGGATATACTTTCCATATTTGCTCTATAAAAATATGTAAGTATTCAATCGATTAAAACATAAGCAAAAAATTATTCTTACATGGAAGCTATCAATTATCAGCTAATAAATTTGTAGAAATATTATTGTGCCGAGCCCTTCGGGCACGGCACTGTTCTAGTTCGTTCGTTTAATTATACGAGAGCTGTCACTTTGACAGGTAAGTGTCATTTTTTTGAGCTTTTTCGTAGCGAGGGTTATAGCTGTAAGAATTCGAAATTAAAAAATTTTCAGGTACCTAAATAAGAATGTTTTATACGATAGCTGTCAAATTTTGACAGGTAAGAGTCAATTCTTTTTTAGCTTTTTCGTAGCGACGATTATAGCTGTAAAAATCCTAAATTAAAAACTTTTTCAGTACCTAAATAACAAAGTTTTTTACGATAGCTGTCAGATTTTGACAGATAAGTTTCAATTTTTTTTTATCATTTTCGTAGCGAGAGTTATAGCTGTAAGAATCCTAAATTGAAAAATTTTTCAGTTCCTAAATAACAAAGTTCTATACGAGAGCTGTCATTTTGATAGGTAATTTTTAATTTCGGATTAAAACGGTATAATTCTACAAATGCTATACTTATATAACATTTCTATGAAAAGTTGTTTTTCGTACGAAAAACAATGAAAACCGTAAAAGAATCGTGCCTTAAATAGTAATTCTTACTTTTTTATAATTTGCACCCTTTATATTACCGGTAGGTATAGAACAATATATTTGAAAAAAGTAGTATTTGAGATGACCTAAAGGAATCTCCAAACCAAAAGTGTGTCAGATGCACCCAATTCGATTTATTAACGATCCAACATGACCCTACATTGATTTAAAAAAAAATCAAAAAATTGACTTCCCAACTTTCGATCGCGTTCGAAAACAATAGTCTTTTGTAGCCGAACGTCGTTTACATGCCAAAAAAGTTTAAATCGATTAAAATGATTTTTGCCACCTGTATCGCGCTATAACGATAAAAAACATATTTTTCAACTTTGACTTTAATAACTTTTTTCCGGTACACCCTGTATATTGGAAATTGTTCCCAGAACGTGCCCCGACTATTCCTCTCTACGTCCAGAAAGTTTGAATCGTTTTGCTCTAACCGTTTCCGAAGAAAAAAATTCGCGAATATCGAAATGTCGAACAACCTCCTACCACGTGGCGACGGATTATCAATGTCGGAACGCCATCTTTAAAATCGAGATTATAACTATTTCTAAAACATTTTGGGCAAATATTTTGGTCAATAAAATTAGAAGAAGGTTCAAGGTAGATATTCCATCCAATTTAAAATCAGGAAATGTTCTTATAAGACTAGCAAGTCAAGCTCAAAACACCCATTTTTTGCCATTTTTGACAGCCGGATTTTTAGAATTATAATTTACATCAATATCAAGGCACTCTCGTTAAAAGAGAATGGTGTTAGAATTTGTAAATTGTGCCTGTTTCCGCACCCAAAAAAGCGACTTTTCTCAAATTTGCGAATATATTTTGATAAGTTTGGATATGTAGAGTTATTAAGAAGAAATCAACGCGTGTTTTTAGAGAAAAATAAAACGTTTTTGTTAAAAATTAAATTAGTTACAGTCGATATAGTAAAACGTCTGGTGAAGAAACCTATAAAAACATTATAAATTAATTTTTTTGAGCCACAAAATATGATTTTCCAGGGTGCGCTTACTATGCAAACTAAAGCTTGTTTATCCGTCGATATGGTGGATCAAGAAAAAATTCAAAATGTTATATATTATAGACACTTGCAGAATTATTTAAGCAAGCCAGTGCAACGCCAACAGAAATTACGGGAAAAAGTTCATAAGCTGCCGTTTTTTCCGTATTAAAGATAAAGAAACGAAAAAATATCTCTTAAATACAATTTGACGGCTCTATCCGCTAAAGTATACAACGTTTCGATTAAAAAACGTTTTCCGTAGGAAACGAAAGGAAGAAAAATAAAAACGGCGAAAAAATCACTCCTTACTCTGTGGTTTCCAGTTCTTTACAATTTTTGATAATTTCCATTCCAGTTAGGTATAGAACAATATATTGGAAAAAGGTAGTTTTTGAGATGGCCTAACCGATTATCCATACCGAATGTCGATCGGATGCACCCAATTCGACTTATTAGCGATCCAAGAGGTACCATTTTGGACCAAATTTTGACTTTTAAAAAATAAAAAAAATTATTTCCAAACTTTCGATCGCGCTCACAAACAATAGGCTTCTGTAGCCGACGGTCGTCTACGCGTCGAAAAAGTTTAAATCGAAAAAACTAATTTTTGTGGCCTGTATCGAATGCCAACGAGATCCCGATATTTCTCGACTTTAAAAATTAATAATTTTTTTCCGGCACACCCTGTATATTCGAAATTTTTACACAACGTACCCCCACTATTCCTCTCTAAAACCCAAAAAGTTTCAAGCGTCCCACTCTAACCGTTTCCGAGAAAAAAAATCGCAAATGTGAAAATATCTTACATAGACGAAATTGTTCAAGAGCCGATCGGGGTTTTCGAGATTCCGCGCGGAAGAGACGTATATAATACTAGACTGGGTACATATCGCTAATCGTCAGCCGAGAGTGCATCTATTATTAGTACTAAAAATTTGTATTTAAAAAGTATTTTTCTTAGTTTCTTTTTTCTATGTTTTCTATTGCTTTTTTTACCTCACCTTCCTGCGGAACGTGAAGGGGAAACATATCGCCAAATTGTCATTATAACAACTGACAAAAACTAAAAAATTAAAATAACAGGTGCAAAATTTCCGTTTTCTTGTATAGATAGGTAGTTTTTGAAGACGGCATCGTATAGTGCTCGATGTTCCGTTTCCAATGCCGTCTCGCTCGATTCGCTACGACTTTTCGTTACGGAAATATATGATATTTAATATTATAATATTGACATTGAACCTGTCAGCACCGATTCTTTAAAATCGCACAGCAAAGGGTGTAATGTGAGATATATTTTCCAAGTTTGTCCTTTAAAAATATTTATTCAATCAATTTAAACATAAGGAAAAGAAACTATTCTTACATTGATAGCTGATAAATTAGTGAAAATGTTATTGTGCCGAACCCTTCGGGCACGGCACTGTTCGAGTTGGTTTATTTAATTTCATACTTTTGACAAAACCATTTGTTAGCAACCTTTAATTGTTATTGGTAAAGCATTTCAATTCGCGATAAAAAATAAATTTAGTTTCTTCACAATCCCAGTTCGTTTATTTCGTACCGAGGATTGTCACTGTAAAAATCCTAAATTTAAAAAACTTTTAATAGGTACCTAAATAACGAAATATTAAAAAAATAAAAAGACGGGCCTGGAATTGAACCCGGTATCATCGCGACCACAAGTCGTAACCTATTATATACCTACCTTCCACTAGGCCCGACCACTTTGAAAATAAATTATAATATAGAATATTTATATTGCCGTATTAAAAATGAAAAAAATACGATTTATTTAAGCTTGACGAGCTCTTTCCGCTAAGGTATATTACATTTCAATCAAAAGTTGTTTTCCGTACGAAAAACAATGAAAACCGTAAAAGAATTAAATAGTAATTCTTACTTTTTTATAATTTGCACCCTTTACATTACAGGTAGGTATAGAACAATATATTTGAAAAAAGTAGTATTTGAGATGACCTAAACGAATCTCCAAACCAAAAGTGTGTCAAACGCACCCAATTCGATTTATTAACGATCCAACATAACCCTACATTGATTTTAAAAAAATTAAAAAATTGACTTCTCAACTTCCGATCATGTTTGCAAACAACAGTGTTTTGTAGCCCAACGTCGTCTACACGCCAATAAAGTTTAACTCCATTAAAATGCTTTTTGGCACCTGTATCGCGCCACAACGAAATAAAAACATATTTTTCAACTTTCACTTTAATAACTTTTTTCCGGTACACCCTGTATATTGGAAATTGTTCCCAGAACGTGCCCCTACTATTCCTCTCTACGTGCAGAAAATTTTAATCGTTTTGCTCTAACCGTTTCCGAGAAAAAAATTCGCGAATATCTAAATGTGGAACAGCCTCCCACCACGTGGCGACGGATTATCAATGTCGGAACGCCATCTTTAAAATCGAGATTACAACTATTTCTGAAACATTTTGGGCAAATATTTTGGTCAATAAAATTAGAAGAAGGTTCAAGGTAGATATTCCACCCGATTTAAAATCTGGAAATGTTCTTATTATTCTAGCAAGTCACGCTAAAAACAACCATTTTTCGCCATTTTTGACAGCCGGATTTTTAGAATTAATAATTAATTTAGATATATCAATATCAAGGCACTCTTAGTCAAAAGTGAATGGTGTTAGAATTCGTAAAGATTGCCTGTTTCCGCACCCAAAAAGCGACTTTTCTCAAGTTTGCGAATATATTTTAATAATTTTGGATATGTAGAGGTGTTGAGAAGTAATCAGCGCATTTTTTGAGAAAAAAATAAAACGGGTTTGTTAAAAATTGAATAAGCTACAGTCGATATAGTAAAAAAAAACCTGCCGTTTTTTCCGTATTAAAGATAAATAAACGAAAAAATATATTTTAAATACAATTTGACAAGCTCTATCCGCTATAGTTTACAACGTTTCGATCAAAAGTCGTTTTCAGTACGAAAAAAAATAAAAACCGTGAAAAAATCAGGCCTAACTTTATGATTTCCACTTTCTTACAATTTTCGGCAATTTCCATTCCAGTTAGGTATAGAACAACATATTGGAAAAAGGTAGATTTTGAGATGGCCTAACCGATTATCCAAACCGAATGTCGATTGGATGCACCCAATTCGACTTATTAGCGATCCAAGAGGTACCATTTTCGACCAAATTTTGACTTTGAAAAAATCAAAAAAATTACTTCCAAACTTTCGATCGCGCTCACAAACAATAGGGTTCTGTAGCCCACGGTCGTCTACGCGTCGAAAAAGTTTAAATCGAAAAAACTTATTTTTGTGGCCTGTATTGAATGCCAACGAGATCCCGATATTTCTCGACTTTGACGTTTAATAACTTTTTTCCGGCACACCCTGTATATTCGAAATTTTCACACAACGTACCCCCACTATCCCTCTCTAAACCCAAAAAGTTTCAATTGTCCCACTCTAACCGTTTCCGAGAAAAAAAATCGCAAATATGAAAATGTCGAAAGAGACCACGGCGACAACATACATACATTTTTTTCACCGAAGCGCCGTATAACATATCGCGATGCAGCGCGATATGTAACTAGACTGGGTACATATCGCTAATCGTCAGCCGAGAGTGCATCTAATATTAGTACTAAAAAAATAATTTTCTTGTACTTTTTTTTAATTTACTATTGCTTTTTATACCTCACCTTCCTGCGGAACGTGAAGGAGAAACATATCGCCAAATTGTCATTATAACAACTGACAAAAACTAAAAAATAAAAAAACGGGTGCAAAATTTCCGGTTTCTCGTATAGATAGGTCGTTTTTGGAGACGGCATCGTATAGTGGTCGACGTCCTATTTCCAATGCCGTCTCGCTCGATTCGCTACGACTTTTCGTTACTAAAATATATGATATTAACTATTCTTACATAGATAGCTGATAAATTGGTGAAAATTTTATTGTGCCGAGCCCTTTGGGCACGGCACTGTTGGAGTTCGTTCGTTTCATTTTATACTTTTGACAAAACCATTTGTTAGCAACCTCTAATTTTGAAACATTTCAATTCATGATAAAAAATAAATTTAGTTTCTTCACAAACCTAGTTGATTTTTTTCGTACCAAGGATTGTCGCTGTAAGATTCCAAGATTGAAAAATTTTTCAGTTCCTAAATAACATACGACAGCTGTCATTTTGACAGTTAATTTTCAATTTAGGATTAAAACGTAAGATAGTAATTCTTACTTTTTTATAATTTGCACCCTTTATATTACCGGTAGGTATAGAACAATATAATTGAAAAAAGTAGTATTTGAGATGACCTAAACTAATCTCTAAACCAAAAGTGTGTTAGACGCACCCAATTCGATTTATTAACGATCCAACATGACCCTACATTGATTTTAAAAAAATCAAAAAATTGACTTCCCAACTTTTGATCGCGTTCGCAAATAACGGTGTTTTGTAGCCCAACGTCGTCTACATGCCAAAAAAGTTTAAATCGATTAAAATGATTTTTGCCATCTGTATCGCGCTACAACGAAAAAAAAACATATTTTTCAACTTTGACTTAAATAACTTTTTTCCGGTACACCCTGTATATTGGAAATTGTTCCCAGAACGTGCCCCTACTATTCCTCTCTACGTCCAGAAATTTTTTATCGTTTTGCTCTAACCTTTTCCGAGAAAAAAATTCGCGAATATCGAAATATCGAACAGCCTCCCACCACGTGGCGATGCATTTTCAATGTCGGAACGTCATCTTTAAAATCGAGATTACAACTATTTCTGAAACATTTTGGGCAAATATTTTGGTCAATAAAATTAGAAGAAGGTTCAAGGTAGATATTCCATCCGATTTAAAATTTGGAAATGTTCTTATTAGTCTAGCAAGTCAAGCTCAAAACACCAATTTTTCGCCATTTTTGACAGCCGGTTTTTTAGAATTAATTTACTTACATTAACCAAAGCAGTTAAAGCACTCTAGTCAAAATTAAATGGTATTAGAATTTGCAAATTTTGCTTGTTTCCGCACTCAAAAACTCGATTTTTCTTAAACTTACGAATATATTTTTATAAGTTTGGATATGTAGAGGTGTTGAGACTAAATCAGCGCGTCTTTTGGGAAAAAATAAAACGGTTTTGTTAAAAATTGAATAAGCTAGTCGATATAGTAAAACGTCGGATAAAAATATCTCTTTATAAATCATAAATTAATTTTTTTGAGCCACAAATGATGTTTTTTCAGAGCGCGTTTACTATGCAAACTTAAGCTTGTTTATCGGTTGATATGGTGGACCAAGAAAAAATTCAAAAAGTTATATTTATAGACACTTGCAGAAGTATTTAACAAACCAGTGCGACGCCAACAGAAATTACTGGAAAAAATTCATAGGCTGTTGTAATATGAGGGTAAAACACTCTGTATTAGTATATTGTATTAGTGTTCTAATTAGTTATTATGATTAGCTAGTATAACAATACTGTCGATATAACAAATATGTAATATAAACATTTAGCGTAAGTGGAACAACTACGTATGTGGCGACATGGACTAAGATTGAGAATATAGTTTGATGTTGAATATGAAACACCGTTTTCTTTGAACCCTTTGCTGCCACCTATCTGAACATCAAATTATTACATGGCGACCCTGCCAGCCAAAAAACCATAAGAAGAAAAGCGCCGATATGGAGTAAAATGGGTAGTGCCAAGTCTAAAGAGGAAATAGTTATCAACCAGGCCTCGAATGGAGACGCAAGGAGCGAAATATCAAACAAGGGGTTTTCGCTGTCAGAGTACCTTTTACTAACACTTGTAGTAGCCGTTATCCTGTATATCATATATAGTGGGATTCTTCGTTATCGTAAGGAATTACGAAAAACTATTCGAAGAGAAATTAACAGAAGCGAGTTAAGAAAATCAAGGGATGAATTAATGACGGAGGAAGCAGTATAAAATTTTTTTTTTTTTTAGGTTCTTTTTAGGATAATTATAAAGATGGTTATTACACTTATGGAAAAAAAAAAAAAAACTGAAAATGGACATAAGAAACAAGGCGATATGTAAAGAATGGAAAAAATTAAGCAATTTAGTAATTAAAAAGAAAAAATGTACTAAGTAAGTTATAGAATTAAGTAAATTGTATTGAAATAGGGACCTCTTTAACAAGTACTTTGCTCTTAAATAATTAGATTTGCATATTTTTCATGGGAGATAACTTAAACATAATTTTAAGTTCTCTAGCAGATGTCAGAACTTATCTAGGAAAATTAAATTACGACAGACGAAAAACATCCATCGTTTCAACTAAAGTTAGGGAAGCAAAAACTATTTACTCTCGACTGAGTGAGGAGGTTTCTGCTATTAATCAAAAAATAAAAGATTCTGAACTCGACGAAGCAGACATTGAATATTCTAAAAATACTATAGACAAAATTAAAAAAGTATATCAGGAAATTATAAATTTTGATAAACAATTCGCAGAAGGTTTGAGTAGTGATAACCAGGACGCGAAAATTATACATTCAGATATGTCGGCTTTTGACCTGAAAGTGGCCACGAGCCTCTTGCCTGTAATGGATGACTCGGAAGCTATTACACATAAACTAATCGACGCGGCAGAATTTTATCATTCTATGCTTAACGATGATGGCAAGCCTATTTTAATTAAATTCATTCTGAAAACACGAATTTCAAATAATGCGAAATTGAGATTAAAGTCTAGTTACGATTCTATGGATTCATTATTAGGAGACATAAAAAAACATCTTTTAAAGAAACAATCCGATACCGCCCTTCAGGCAAAATTGTTTTCCGCCAAGCAAGGCGATAATACTGTTTCTGAGTTTGGTAAAAATCTTGAAGATATCTTAGTAAATCTGACAATTTCTCAAGCAGACGGTGATTCAAGAGCTTTTGATATTTTAAGACCAATAAACGAAAAAATCGCTATAAAAAGGTTTACAGGTGGCCTTAGAAATCATAAACTCAGCACAATCATATCTGCTAGAAATTTTGAATTTTTAAAGGATGCCATTAGAGCGGCGCAAGATGAAGAAATTTCCTCTCAAAGCAGTAATCAACAAATTTTCAATATGTTTAGAGGAAGAGGAAACAACAGAAATTTTTCTGCAGGTTTTAACAGAGCTAGAAACTCTGGAAGACATTTTAATAACAATTTCAATAGAAACGTAACTAATAGAAATAACAATCATGTTTCTAATTATCAACAAAATAATTCTCGCTTAGGTAATGGTAATAGCAATCCGCAAAGTCAGCGTTTTCAGGGGGGACACCGAGGACGTTCGTTTACTCGCGGTTATCGTGGAAATTCGCGGAGACAAATAAATTTTGCTGACCAAGACATTAATGCAGGTCAGGGAACGTTGCCGTATGATGTTTCTAGGGAGCAAACATTTTTTCGTCCCTAAAGTAGAGGGGAATAGTCATAATAATATTTTTACTTACTCCGAAAATTACTCAAATTCAGTTTCTTTTAGAGTAAACAACAAAAGTTTAGGATTCTTAGTAGATACGGGAGCGTCATTGTGTGCGCTTAAGTTAGAGCATTTAGATGCAAGTATACCTTTACATAAGGAAAATCTTGAAATAAATGGCATAGGTGGTAGAGTATGTTCCGTAGGTTATGTATACTTAAATCTCGCTATAGGAAACATACAATTTAGGGAAAAGTTTTATGTATTTGATTCGTTGGAATGTCATACAGATGGTATAATTGGGAGAAATTTTTTAGGGAAGTATAAAGCTAAATTAAACTATGAGGAAAATACTTTAGATCTTTTCAATGAGGGAAAGAATGTTATTTTAGACTTAAATGCTTGTTGTAGTCATATATTAGTGTTACCTGCAAGGTGTGAAAGTATTCAGTACCTTGAGACAGGGTTAAATGAGGAATGTGTTGTTATGCCAAGTGAGTTATGCCAGGGTGTGTTTGTAGCAGGAGTGATTGCACAACCAGTGAATGGGAAAGTTCCGGTTAAAATTTTGAATACACGGGAAAGTGAAGTACGCTTGAGAAATTGCTTACCTAAAACTGAGAAGCTCAACAATTATGATTGTTGTCAGTTTACTTCTCAAAATATTTCAGTTAATCGAGTAAAACAGTTATTTGACATGCTTAAACTTACCTACTTGAATAAAGAAGAGAAAGATTCAATAGATCAATTATGTGCTAAATTTGCAGACATATTTCATATGCCTGGGGATAAATTATCTGTAACAAATATTTATAAACAGTCAATTCAAGTCAAACCGAACACTCAACCAGTTTATATAAAACCTTATAGACTGCCTCAATCCCAGAGGGAGGAAATAAATAAGCAAATTTCCCAAATGTGCGATAATGATATAATTGAGAGTGCGCAGAGTGAGTGGTCGTCGCCTGTTTTACTGGTACCGAAAAAGAGTGAGACATCAGGAGAGAAACGTAGCAGATTGGTTTTAGATTACAGATTTTTAAACCGTAGTTTAGTAGATATCAAGTGGCCTATTGCAAATGTGGTTGATATTTTGGATTCTCTTGCGGGAGCTCTTTATTTTTCGCATTTAGATCTAAGTCAGGGGTATTATCAAGTGGAACTAGATGAACAAAGTAGAAAATTGACAGCCTTTACAACTGATCGGGGGCAATGGCAAATGAAAAGATTGCCCATGGGGCTAAAACTTAGCCCCAGTGCCTTTTCTAGGATAATGACAGTTGCAATGGCAGGTCTAAACTACGAAAAATGTTTTGTTTACCTTGACGATCTAATAGTATTCGGGAGAAATCTTAAGGAACACAACAAAAACCTTATGGACGTTTTTACTAGACTTCGTAAAGTAAATTTAAAACTAAATCCCTTAAAATGCGAGTTTTTAAGGAAAGAAATTCTTTATTTAGGTCACATTATTAGTGATAAAGGAATATCTCCTGATCCTGAAAAAATTAAAGCTTTAGACGAATATCCCGTTCCAAAAAATTCAGACGAAGTTAAACGTTTCGTGGCTTTTGCAAATTACTACAGAAAGTTTATTCCGAAATTTGCGGAGCTATCTGTACCCCTAAACAAATTGTGCAGAAAGTATGCAAGGTTTGAATGGACGGATGAATGTAACAACTCATTTCAAATCCTAAAGAACGCACTAAGTCAATATCCAGTTTTACAGTATCCTGATTTTGCAGAGAAAAATGAATTTATACTTCAAACTGATGCGTCAAAGTCAGCTATTGGAGCAGTACTCTCAAATAAAAATAATAGACCAGTGGCGTACGCCAGTAGAAGTTTAAATAAAGCGGAAATAAATTACCCTATTATTCACAAAGAACTTTTAGCTATCTACTGGGCTGTAAAGCATTTTCGGCCTTATTTATATGGACGCAGATTTAAAATAGTAACTGACCATAAACCTTTATTATACTTATTTAGCCTTACTGACCCATCCAGCCGGTTAACAAAATTTCGATTAGGCCTTGAGGAATATGATTTTTACGTTGAGTATGTGAAAGGAAGTGAAAATGTCACCGCGGATGCATTATCAAGAATTATCTTGACATCTGAGGAATTGAAAAGCATGAATAATGACATGATTGCTGTTTTGACCAGAGGACAGTGTAAGAGTATGAAAGAGCAAGATTGTGTGTTGGACAAGGATAACCTTAATGTTTGGCCTGATCAACCAGATATTGTGGAAGTTCTTAAACAACCTAAAAATTGCACTGAGTTAGTTTTAACGACATCGTCCAAAATAAAAACATTGTCAAAAGATATAACTGAACACTTGGGGAGTTTTTATTATGTTCCATTGCAACTTAGTTTGTACTTTAGTCAAAATACTCGATCGGCATTGGCGCGAGACGAAATGCTGAGAGATTTGGCCAAAATAACTAAGAAAGCAAATATAAATGAATTATATATTTTAAAAAATGAGAAAAATAAAATGTTTATTAAATGGATAGGTAAGGAAATAAATAGTAATCCTAATTGGGGGGGCCCCCGTATAAATATTGTACAAGGAGCTAGCAAAATAATAGATAATGATGAGAAACGAATTATTTTGAATGATTTTCATTTACTTCCCACAAGTGGACATGCAGGCATAAATAGAATGACAAATAATATAAAAAAGTATTACTTTTGGCCAGGTCTAGATAACGATGTTGCAGACTTTGTAAGAAAATGTGACACTTGTCAAAAACAAAAGCATTGCAATCGTTATACTAGACAGCCCATGGTTATTACGTCGACAGCCAATTATTCTTTTCAAAAAGTATATTTAGATATTGTAGGACCACTACCAACAGATGTAAATGAATTTGCATACATCCTGACTTTACAGTGTGAGTTAACAAAATTTGTGGAAGCATATCCTATAAAAAATAAAGACACCGTATCTGTGGCAAAATCATTTGTGGAAAATTTTATCTTACGATATGGAATTCCACAGGAAATTGCAACGGATAGGGGTTCTGAATTTATTTCTTCCACTATGAGTGAGGTTTGTAAGCTTTTAAAAATAAATCAAATTTATTCCACGGCATACCATCATGAAAGTATTGGTTCTTTGGAAAATTCACATAAGGTATTGGGTGCCTATTTAAGAATTCAATCCGAAAATAATGATGCAGCGTGGAGTACATGGATTCCTTATTGGTGTTTCTCTTATAATACTACAGTCCATACTGAAACTAAATATACTCCTTTTGAACTGGTCTTTGGAAAGAAATGTCAGATTCCTAATAATCTAAATAATATGTTAGAACCCATTTATAACTTTGAGAATTACCCTATTGAGTTAAAATATCGGTTGCAAAAGGCTCATGAGGATGCAAGAGCTAACTTATTACATTCAAAATTTAAAAGAAAGCAAAGTTATGATGAAAAAATTAAACCCATTCAATACAAAAAAGGCGATTTAGTACTGGTAAAAAATGAAGTGGGAAACAAAATCGCAAGTCCTTGTTTTCTTGGTCCTTATTTAGTTATCGAGGATGAATCTCCAAATGTAAAACTAATGAAAGGTAATAAGGAGATTGTAATCCACAAAAATAGAACTAAGTTATATCATAGTTAAGTAATTTCTAGGTAATAATTTAGTAGTAAGGAATCGGCCGGCCCTACTTTCGTATTCTTCTCTATCTGCTATTTATTCTAGGTCTGACTACTCTAATTTTCTTCCTTTTCTTTCTTCATTTCTTGAATTCTTATCGACTAAGAAAATGTTTGTTATAAGTATAGTTATTATTTCACATGAGTTAATTACTTTCATATTATAATTAGCAGGAATTTCCATTTGAAAACAAAGTGTAAATTCCTTAAATTGCCCGGGGAGGTGTAATATGAGGGTAAAACACTCTGTATTAGTATATTGTATTAGTGTTCTAATTAGTTATTATGATTAGCTAGTATAACAATACTGTCGATATAACAAATATGTAATATAAACATTTAGCGTAAGTGGAACAACTACGTATGTGGCGACATGGACTAAGATTGAGAATATAGTTTGATGTTGAATATGAAACACCGTTTTCTTTGAACCCTTTGCTGCCACCTATCTGAACATCAAATTATTACACTGTCGTTTTTTCCGTATTAAAGATAAAGAAACGAAAAATATCTCTAAAATACAATTTGAAGAGCTCTATCCGCTAAAGTATACAACGTTTCGATCAAAAGTCGTTTTCCGTACGAAAAAAAATAAACACTGCGAAAAATCACGCCTTCCAGTTTCTTACAATTTTTGATCATTTCCATTCCAGTTAGGTATAGAACGATATATTGGAAAAAGGTAGTTTTTGAGATGGCCTAAACGATTATCAAAACCGAATGTTGATCGGATGCACCCAATTCGACTTATTAGCGATCCACGAGGTACCATTTTTGATCAATTTTCAACTTTAAAAAAATCAAAAAAATTACTTCCAAACTTTCGATCGCGCTCACAAACAATAGGGTTCTGTAGCCCACGGTCGTCTACGCGTCGAAAAAGTTTAAATCAAAAAAACTCATTTTTACGAACTGTATCGAATCCCAACGAGAATCCGATAATTATCGACTTTAAAAATTAATAACTTTTTTCTGGCACACCCTGTATATTCGAAATTTTTACACAACGTACCTCCACTAATCCTCTCTAAACTGAAAAAGTTTCAATCGTCCCACTCTTATCGTTTCCGAGAAAAGAAATCGCAAATGTGAAAATGTCGAAACTGACAACGACAACTTATTTTAAATGTAGCCGCCGTATATAATACTAGACTGGGTACATATCGCTAATCGTCAGCCGAGAGTGCATCTAATATTAGTACTAAAAAAATAATTTTCTTGTACTTTTTTTTAATTTACTATTGCTTTTTATACCTCACCTTCCTGCGGAACGTGAAGGAGAAACATATCGCCAAATTGTCATTATAACAACTGACAAAAACTAAAAAATAAAAAAACGGGTGCAAAATTTCCGGTTTCTCGTATAGATAGGTCGTTTTTGGAGACGGCATCGTATAGTGGTCGACGTCCTATTTCCAATGCCGTCTCGCTCGATTCGCTACGACTTTTCGTTACTAAAATATATGATATTAACTATTCTTACATAGATAGCTGATAAATTGGTGAAAATTTTATTGTGCCGAGCCCTTTGGGCACGGCACTGTTGGAGTTCGTTCGTTTCATTTTATACTTTTGACAAAACCATTTGTTAGCAACCTCTAATTTTGAAACATTTCAATGCATGATAAAAAATAAATTTAGTTTCTTCACAAACCTAGTTGATTTTTTTCGTACCAAGGATTGTCGCTGTAAGATTCCAAGATTGAAAAATTTTTCAGTTCCTAAATAACATAGTTCTATACGACAGCTGTCATTTTGACAGTTAATTTTCAATTTAGGATTAAAACGTAAGATAGTAATTCTTACTTTTTTATAATTTGCACCCTTTATATTACCGGTAGGTATAGAACAATATAATTGAAAAAAGTAGTATTTAAGATGACCTAAACTAATCTCTAAACCAAAAGTGTGTTAGACGCACCCAATTCGATTTATTAACGATCCAACATGACCCTACATTGATTTTAAAAAAATCAAAAAATTGACTTCCCAACTTTTGATCGCGTTCGCAAATAACGGTGTTTTGTAGCCCAACGTCGTCTACATGCCAAAAAAGTTTAAATCGATTAAAATGATTTTTGCCATCTGTATCGCGCTACAACGAAAAAAAAACATATTTTTCAACTTTGACTTAAATAACTTTTTTCCGGTACACCCTGTATATTGGAAATTGTTCCCAGAACGTGCCCCTACTATTCCTCTCTACATCCAGAAATTTTTTATCGTTTTGCTCTAACCGTTTCCGAGAAAAAAATTCGCGAATATCGAAATATCGAACAGCCTCCCACCACGTGGCGGGTTTGTTGTCGGAACGTCATCTTTAAAATCGAGATTACAACTATTTCTGAAACATTTTGGGCAAATATTTTGGTCAATAAAATTAGAAGAAGGTTCAAGGTAGATATTCCATCCGATTTAAAATTTGGAAATGTTCTTATTAGTCTAGCAAGTCAAGCTCAAAACACCAATTTTTCGCCATTTTTGACAGCCGGTTTTTTAGAATTAATTTAAAAGCACTCTAGTCAAAATCAAATGGTATTAGAATTTGCAAATTTTGCTTGTTTCCGCATTCAAAAACTCGATTTTTCTTAAACTTACGAATATATTTTTATAAGTTTGGATATGTAGAGGTGTTGAGACTAAATCAGCGCGTCTTTTGGGAAAAAATAAAACGGTTTTGTTAAAAATTGAATAAGCTAGTCGATATAGTAAAACGTCGGATAAAAATATCTCTTGATAAATCATAAATTAATTTTTTTGAGCCACAAATGATGTTTTTTCAGAGCGCGTTTACTATGCAAACTTAAGCTTGTTTATCGGTTGATATGGTGGACCAAGAAAAAATTCAAAAAGTTATATTTATAGACACTTGCAGAAGTATTTAACAAACCAGTGCGACGCCAACAGAAATTACTGGAAAAAATTCATAGGCTGTCGTTTTTTCCGTATTAAAGATAAAGAAACGAAAAATATCTCTAAAATACAATTTGAAGAGCTCTATCCGCTAAAGTATACAACGTTTCGATCAAAAGTCGTTTTCCGTACGAAAAAAAATAAAAACTGCGAAAAATCACGCCTTCCAGTTTCTTACAATTTTTGATCATTTCCATTCCAGTTAGGTATAGAACGATATATTGGAAAAAGGTAGTTTTTGAGATGGCCTAAACGATTATCAAAACCGAATGTTGATCGGATGCACCCAATTCGACTTATTAGCGATCCAAGAGGTACCATTTTTGATCAATTTTCAACTTTAAAAAAATCAAAAAAATTACTTCCAAACTTTCGATCGCGCTCACAAACAATAGGGTTCTGTAGCCCACGGTCGTCTACGTGTCGAAAAAGTTTAAATCAAAAAAACTCATTTTTACGAACTGTATCGAATCCCAACGAGAATCCGATAATTATCGACTTTAAAAATTAATAACTTTTTTCTGGCACACCCTGTATATTCGAAATTTTTACACAACGTACCTCCACTATTCCTCTCTAAACTGAAAAAGTTTCAATCGTCCCACTCTTATCGTTTCTGAGAAAAGAAATCGCAAATGTGAAAATGTCGAAACTGACAACGACAACTTATTTTAAATGTAGCCGCCGTATATAATACTAGACTGGGTACATATCGCTAATCGTCAGCCGAGACTGCATCTAATATTAGTACTAAAAAGATTTACAAAAATTTACAATAAAAAAATACTTTTCTTTTCTTTTTTTCTATTTACTATTGCTTTTTTTGCCTCACCTTCCTGCGGAACGTGAAGGGAAAACATATCGCCAAATTGTCATTATAACAACTGACCAAAACTACACAATGGTGCAAAATTTCCGTTTTCTCGTATAGATAGGTAGTTTTCTGAGACGGCGCCGTATAGGTGCTCTTTAAACTCGCACACCTTTGTACAATGTGGGATATACTTTCCATATTTGCTCTATAAAAATATGTAAGTATTCAATCGATTAAAACATAAGCAAAAAATTATTCTTACATGGAAGCTATCAATTATCAGCTAATAAATTTGTAGAAATATTATTGTGCCGAGCCAATACGTCCCTTATTATCGCTTTTAGAATAGAAATCAATATAACCTTTTATCTGGACCATAGAAAAAGGCAACTTTTTTATTTGAAAAGGTTCTATCTAAGCTTTATCAGTTTCGAGATATTGGCTAATATATGAAAACCACTTTTAATTCCATATCTCAAAAACTATAAGACCTACAAAAAATGTCTAAGAACTTAAAGTAAAGATCTCTTAAGGATGCTACTTTTTAGTTATATACATTGTTGCCGTATCTCTTTTAGTTTTCGAGGAAAATGGTCTTTTATGGATTTCATAGCATTTTCCTGAGCATATACATGGAAAAAATGCCAAAATTTAAAATTCGCAAATATGTCAATTTTTCGGTACATTTCCATCAAAAATAACGTAAAACCCGAAAATAGCGAAGAAAATATGATAATTAACAATTCTATGAATTTTTAAAAAAATATTCAGAAAACTCGGATTTTTTTGTCGGTTCTCAAAGTTTCCTCAATACGTCCCTTATTACGGCCTTTGGAACAAAAGTTAATATAACGTTTTATCTGAACAATAGAAAAAGGCAACTTTTTTATTTGAAGAGTTTCTATCTAAGTTCTATCAGTTTCGATATATTGGCAAATACATGAAAACCACTTTTAATTCCATATCTCAAAAACTATAAGACGTACAAAAAATTTCTAAGAACTTAAAGTAAAGATCTCTTAAGGATACTACTTATTAGTTATATACATTGTTGCCGTATCTCTTTCAGTTTCCGAGGAAAATGGTCTTTTATGGATTTCATAGCATTTTCCTGAGCATATATACATGGAAAAAATGCCAAAATTTAAAATTCGCAAATAAGTCAATTTTTCGGTACATTTCCATCAAAAATAACGTAAAACCCGAAAATAGCGAAGAAAATATGATAAATAACAATTCTATGAATTTAAAAAAAAAATCCAGAAAACTCGGATTTTTTGGTCGGTTTTCACAGTTTCCTCAATACGTCCCTTATTACGGCCTTTGGAACAAAAGTTAATATAACGTTTTATCTGGACAATAGAAAAAGGCAACTTTTTTATTTAAAGAGTTTCTATCTAAGTTCTATCAGTTTCGAGATATTGGCAAATACATGAAAACCACTTTTAATTCCATATCTCAAAAACTATAAGAACTACAAAAAATTTCTAAGAACTTAAAGTGAAGATCTCATAAAGATGCTACTTATTAGTTATATACATTGTTGCTTTTTTTGCCTCACCTTCCTGCGGAACGTGAAGGGGAAACATATCGCCAAATTGTCATTATAACAACTGACAAAAACTAAAAAATAAAAATAACGGGTGGAAAATTTCCGTTTTCTTGTATAGATAGGTAGTTTTTGAAGACGGCATCGTGTAGTGCTCGATGTCCCGTTTCCAATTCCGTCTCGCTCGATTCGCTACGACTTTTCGTTACGAAAATATATGATATTTAATATTATGATATTGATATTAACATTGAACCCATCAGCACCGGCTTTTTTTAAAATTGCACAGCAAACGTATCAATGTGGAATATACTTTCCAAGTTTGTTCTATAAAAATATGTATTCAATCGATTTAAACATAAGTAAAGAAACTATTCTTACATTGATAGCTGATAAATTAGTTTAAAAGCTTATTTTGCCGAGCCCTTCCGGCACGGCACTGTTCCAATTCGTTTATTTTATTTCATACTTTTTACAAAACCATTTGTTAGCAACCTTTAATAATTGCCTAAAGGATTATCCAAACCGAATGTCGATCGGATGGACCCAATTCGACTTATTAACGATTCAATAGGTACCTGTTTAGTCCCATATTTAACTTTGAAAAAATTTAAAAAATTATTTCCAAACTTTCGATCGCGCTCACAAACAATAGGGGTCTGTAGCCTACGGTCGTCTACGCGTCGAAAAAGTTTAAATCGAAAAAACTAATTTTTGTGGCCTGTACCGAATGACAACGAGACTCCGATAATTATCAACTTTAAAAATTAATAACTTTTTTCCCGTACACCCTGTGTATTCAAAATTTTTACACATTGTACCCCCACTATTCCTCTCTAAACTGAAAAAGTTTCAATCGTCCCACTCTTACCGTTTCCGAGAAAAGAAATCGCAAATGTGAAAATGTCGAAACTGACGATAACTTATTTTAAATGTAGCCGCCGTATATAATACTAGACTGGGTACATATCGCTAATCGTCAGCCGAGAGTGCATCTAATATTAGTACTAAAAAAAAAATTTACAATAAAAAAATACTTTTCTTTTCTTTTTTTCTATTTACTATTGCTTTTTTTGCCTCACCTTCCTGCGGAACGTGAAGGGGAAACATATCGCCAAATTGTCATTATAACAACTGACCAAAACTAGACAATGGTGCAAAATTTCCATTTTCTCGTATAGATAGGTAGTTTTCGGAGGCGGTGCCGTATAGTGCTCAACGTCCCGTTTCCAATGCCGCCTCGCTCGTCTGTCGGCCATATTGCAATCTCTTTGTCCACCTATATGTATAGTTTTATTTGTGGGGTCATACCGCCTAACGGCGGTATAAAGTACATTTTCATGTTACGTTATATGTTTTACGACGTACTTAGTTATTTCACACAATATTATCATTATTACTACAGAGATTATGCATAGTTTTTTAACAATCAAAGATTATGCATAGCTTTTTCACAACCAAAGATCGGTGAAGATTATGGCATAGTCTTATGACAAACAAAGATTATGGCATATTTTTTATGACAAACAAATTTTAAGGCATAGTCTTATGACAAACAAAGATTACGGCATAGTCTTATGACAAACAAATATTATGGCATAGTCTTATGACAAACAAAGATTATGGCATAGTCTTATGACAAACAAAGTTTAAGGCATAGTCTTATGACAAACAAAGATTTTGGCATAGTCTTATGACAAACAAACATTAGTGCATAGTCTTATGACAAACAAATATTATGGCATAGTTTTATAACAACCAAAGATTATGTATATTTTTATGACAAACAAATTTTAAGGCATATTCTTATGACAAACAAAGATTACGGCATAGTCTTATGACAAACAAAGTTTAAGGCATAGTCTTCTGACAAACAAAGATTATGGCATAGTCTTATGACATTCAAAGATTTTGGCATAGTCTTATGACAAACAAATATTATGGCATAGTTTTATAACAACCAAAGATTATTTATATTTTTATGACAAACAAATTTTAAGGCATAGTCTTATGACAAACAAAGTTTAAGGCATAGTCTTATGACAAACAAAGATTTTGGCATAGTCTTATGACAAAAAAACATTAGTGCATAGTCATATGACAAACAAATATTATGGCATAGTTTTATAACAACCAAAGATTATGTATATTTTTATGACAAACAAATTTTAAGGCATGGTCTTATGACAAACAAAGATTATGGCATAGTCTTATGACAAAAAAAAGTTTAAGGCATAGTCTTATGACAAACAAAGATTATGGCATAGTCTTATGACATTCAAAGATTTTGGCATAGTCTTATGACAAACAAACATTAGTGCATAGTCTTATGACAAACAAATATTATGGCATAGTTTTTATAACAACCAAAGATTATGTATATTTTTATGACAAACAAATTTTAAGGCATAGTCTTATGACAAACAAAGATTACGGCATAGTCTTATGACAAACAAAGTTAAAGGCATAGTCTTCTGACAAACAAAGATTATGGCATAGTCTTATGACAAACAAAGATTTTGGCATAGTCTTATGACAAACAAATATTATGGCATAGTTTTTTCACAACCAAAGATTGGGCATAGTTTTTTCACAACCAAAGTTTAGGCACAGTTTTTTCACAACCAAAGATTAGGCATAGTTTTTTCACAACCAAGGATGGTCTTATCAATTACGTATAATTTTTGATTTTCTTTAAAAAATTCATAAAAACGTTATTTTGTATATTTTCTTTGCTGTTTGTGAGTTTTACGTTATTTTCGATGAAGATTTATAGAAAAGTTGTCATATTTTCGAATTTTAAATTTTTGAAATTTTTTCATGTACATATAGTCATGAAAATTTGATGAAATCAATAAGGTAACATTTTCCTCGGAAAGTATAAGAGATATGGCAACAATGTATATAACTATTAAGTAGCATCCTTACGAGATCTTCACTTTAAGTTCTTAGTAATTTTTTGTAGGTCTTATAGTTTTTGAGATATGGAATTAAAAGTGGTTTTCATATATTTGGCAATATCTCGGAACTGATAAAACTTAGATAAAAACTTTTTAAATAAAAAAGTAGCCTTTTTCTATTATCCATATAAAAAGTTATATTAATTTCTATTCTAAAAGCGATAGTAAGGGACGTATTGAGGAAAATGTAAAACTGGCAGAAATATTAGATTTTTGGTATTTTTTTAAAAATTCATAAAATCGTACTGGGTACATATCGCTAATCGTCAGCCGAGAGTGCATCTATTATTAGTACTAAAAATTTGTATTTAAAAAGTATTTTTCTTAGTTTCTTTTTTCTATGTTTTCTATTGCTTTTTTTGCCTCACCTTCCTGCGGAACGTGAAGGGGAAACATATCGCCAAATTGTCATTATAACAACTGACCAAAACTACACAATGATGCAAAATTTCCGTTTTCTCGTATAGATAGGTAGTTTTCTGAGACGGCGTCATATAGGTGCTCTTTAAAAGTTTTATACGACAGCTGTCATTTTGACAGGTAACTGTAATTTTTTTTTAAAGCTTTTCTTGTATCTTGCATTATAGATGTAAGAATCCGAAATTTAAAAAAATTTCAGTATCTAAATAACAAAGTTTTATACGACAGCTGTCAGATTTTGACAGGTAAGTTTCAATTTTTTTTTAGCTTTTTCGTAGCGAGAGTTACTACTGTAAGAATCCTAAATTGAAAATTTTTTCAGTTCCTAAATAACAAAGTTTTATACCATAGCTGTCAAATTTTGACAGGTAAGTGTCAATTAGAACAATATATTTGAAAAAAGTAGTATTTGAGATGACCTAAGCGAATCTCCAAACCAAAAATATGTGGGACGCACGCAATTCGATTTATTATCGATCCAACATGCCCCTACATTGATTTAAAAAAAATCAGAAAATTGACTTCCCAACTTCCGATCGCCTTGGCAAACAATAGGCTTCTGTAGCCGACGGTCGTCTATGCGCCGAAAAAGTTTAAATCAAAAAAACTCATTTTTACGACCTGTGTCGAATGCCAACGAGATCCCGATATTTCTCCACTTTAAAAATTAATAACTTTTTTTCGGCACACCCTGTATATTCGAAATTTTTACACAATGTACCCCCACTATTCCTATCTAAACCCTAAAAGTTTCAATCGTCCCACTCTAACCGTTTCCGAGAAAAAAAAATCGCAACTGTGAAAATGTCTTACATAGACGAAATTGTTCAAGAGCTGATCGGGGTTTTCGAGATTCCGCGCGGAAGAGACGTATATAATACTAGACTGGGTACATATCGCTAATTGTCAGCCGAGAGTGCATTTAATATTAGTACTAAAAAAAAATTTACAAAAATTTACAATAAAAAATACTTTTCTTTTCTTTTTTTCTATTTACTATTGCTTTTTTTGCCTCACCTTCCTGCGGAACGTGAAGGGGAAACATATCGCCAAATTGTCATTATAACAACTGACCAAAACTAGACAATGGTGCAAAATTTCCGTTTTCCCGTATAGATAGGTCGTTTTTGAAGACAGTATCGTATAGTGTTCGACGTCCTATTTTCAATGCCGTCTCGCTTGATTCGCTACGACCTTTCGTTACTGCAATATACGAGGCAATATATGATATTTAATATTATGACATTGATATTGACATTGAACCTGTCAGCACTGGCTCTTTAATATTGCACAGCAAAGGTGTACAATGTGGGATATACTTTCCATATTAATTTGTTCTATAAAAATATGTATTCAATCGATAAAAAATTTAAAAAAAAATATTCTTACATTGAAGCTATCAATTATCAGCTAATAAATTTTTGGAAATATTATTGTGCCGAGCCCTTTGGGCACGGCACTGTTCGAGTTCGTTCGTTTAATTTTGACAAAACCGTTTGTTAGCAAGTCTTGATTGTAAGGTATTTTGATTCGCCATCAAAACAATATGTGTAGTTTCTTAACAACCCAAGGTCGTGATAAAAAAATGTGGTATTTTTTACTATCCAAATTTGTTTTTTTCGTACTGAGGATAGACGCTGTAAGAATCTGAAATTAAAAAAATTTTATGATCTAAATAAGAAAGTTTTATACGACAGCTGTCATTTTGACAGGTAAATGCGAATCGTCAGTCGAGAATGCATCTATTATAAAGTAGTACTAAAATAAATTTACAATAAAAGTAAATTTTTATTTCTTTTTTCTATATTTACTATTGCTCTTTTTTGCCTCACCTTTCTGCGGAACGTGAAGGGGAAACATATTGCCAAATTGTCATTATAACAACTGACCAAAACTAGAAAATGGTGTAAAATTTCCGTTTTCTCGTATAGATAGGTAGTTTTTGGAGACGGCATTGTATATTGCTCTACGTCCTATTTCCAATGCCGTCTTGCCCGATTCGCTACGACTTTTTGTTACTGAAATATAAGAACCTGTCAGCACTGGCTCACAGCAAAGGTGAACATGTACAATGTTAGATATACTTTGCAAGTTTTTGTCCTATAAAAATATTTATTCAATCAATTTAAACATAAGGAAAAAAAATATTCCTACACTGATAGCTAATAAATTGGTGAAAATTTTACTGTGCCGAATGCTTCGAGCACGGCACTGTAAACTCGTAAACCAAGAGGTTATTGCAAAAATCTGAACAGAACAGAATGGGACTTTTTTTTGTTCCGAAATTTACTGAAGTTCGTATACAATCGCTTCAAACAGATAATTAAATAGTTATGTAATAGATGGCGCATTAAATCAATTTAAAAAAAGGCATGTATAGCTTTTTATAAACGATTTTTTTAAATCTATAATTCACTTACCCAGTTCTCGACAAAGTTGTTTTATTAAATATAATATATATTAATAAGTCATCACTACTATAGATCTTCAATTTATTATTACTACTTTGTATATTTCAGTAGGTATATTATAAGTCTCGATTTCTTACTAATGCTATCTTGTCGCGTTTTCGCTTCTCTGAAAATAACAGAGTTTCATTAGTACCTACCTTACTTTACAGTCACTTACTAGTATAGCTTTTTTACTAGTTAATTAAGGTAGAACTGTCATAAATAAGGTTTATTAATTTCAGTAAATATAATTAATTTTTCAGTTGATTATTAATTAAATCTATCTGTCATCCTATTACGAACTTACTATAATGAGTATGGGTTGTCACTATTCATGTTGTTGTCGTTCCTGACATCTCCTAGTAATTTTCAGAGCTCGCTTATTATTTTACTTTTACTGTAATATCTATCAGTTATTGAGCTCTAAAATTAGTTAAGTAGTTAATGACAAGGCAACGTAAATATTTTGGGTTAAGTTGATATGAGACCCTTTCTCTGTAAAATTACTGTACCTTACTCAGATTATTTAAAATAAAGATACTTTATCTGGCTGTTTTAAGCATAATCCGACGCCAAAAACTCACCGCCTTTTTCGTGACACAAACTACCAGTGGGCATCAAGGGCTCTCAAGTGCATTTTTGCCAGTTTTGGTAAGTAATTGAGTATCCTAGCCAGTAATTTGGTGGCGGAATGTTTTCTGCGTTAATCTGTCTAGTTTAGTTTATTTAAATATCGGAGTTATAGATAAAATCTCAATTTACTGATTTACTGTTTAACCAAAAAGCAACACCACATTCTCGATTATTTGTATTTTCTAGGATTTAAAAAAAGGGGGCACTGTCAGTAAATCAACCTTTAAAATGACATTTTTTAGACTCCTACCTTTACCATTTTCTCTAAAACATTGTTTTTTTATAGGTCTGTTGTTTTTTGCTACTTTCCACTGCTTAGATACTGCATAATGCAGTACTGTTTACTTCTACTTTTTACTGTTCTCTGCTATGTTTCTCTGTGAGTTCCTGTTCTGGTACTTCTATTATTTTTGTTTTCTTTATGTTTAATTAATCATGATGCAGATACTTTGAATTTATTTTGCTACGTAACGCATAGAAAATTAAAGGGTACGGAACGTACTAGGGGTGTGGTGTGATTTCACGACCTGTGATTTTGTCACAGCTCCGGGCCTGTCACAGTCGCGACCAGTTCCGCTTCGACTAAAGGAGCTGTGACGACGTGACAGCGCTAGATATGAGGTTCGCGGACCGGCCGGTGCGCGCTGCGGCTACCGCTTCGACTAAAGGACCTGCGACGACGTGACTCACGTGACCGCGCTGGATATGAGGTTCGCGGACCCGACGGTGCGGCATAAAAAAGACCTAACGGTGCGGTAGAAACTGGACTGGAAGTGAGTGAGCGACGCGAGCGTAAAAACAGGTCCTGCCGAAACGCTGGAAATGCCGGAATTGGAATCGGTAGGAGTACCACACCGTATTATATTATAATAAAATAGAAAATACCAATTTAATAAAAGAAAAATAAACAATTCGCGGAACTCGTTCAAAAAGTAATTCGGAGAATTCATTTGAGCGTCGCCGCCGCCGCTTCTATAAAATATAAATCACGTGCTGTGTCGAAGCGCAGAAGGAGCTTGTTGGCGGAGCGGAATATAAATAAGTGTGAAACCGCTACCGCGCTGGTACGCTGCCGTTCGTTTGTGCTTTCGCAGCCAGCATCCCTGCAAATTGCAAGTCCGGAGCTGTGACAAAGTCACAGGTTCAAGTCACAGGTTCAGACATGGAGCTGTCACAGCTTGGAGCTGTGACAGGAAAATCACGCTTTTTCCCACCCCTAGAACGTACGATAAAACCTAACCTCTTTTTACTTTCATGTTTTTTTTTCAACCTTTAAAAAGATCTGGCTGCTCTCGACAGAGTTGACTTTCGGATACTTAAATAAAAGTTTGAACGCACAGAAGAGAGGTCATCTTCAGCCAACTTCATTGTTTTATTCTTGAGCTTGTTATGTTTTGTAATCTGTTTTATTATTTTATATATATTATTTTAACATTTAACGCTCTTTCAGTAGTGGAAAAACTTATTTATTGATGGTAATTTAATTTAGTTATTTTGAAATTAGTGGTTTTCTTATAACTTATTTCCTGTTTTACTGTGATCAATCATTGTTTTGACCTTAGGGCTCCAAAACAGGTGACGCTTTATTAGTTTACCCATACACTCTCCGATTTAAAGGGGCTATAGTCGGTACCCTAAAAAGCAATGTTTATTATAGAGTGTCACTATTTCGAATAACTTTTAAAATTTACCATCGTGCCTTATTTATAAAAATCTTTTATCGTAGCAATCCAACCGGTGTATTGAAAATGACGAATGAGCCACAGTGCCATGGCACTACCTGCCCTCCTGTCTAGCGTCCTGCCCTTTACAAATTACCAAAACCTATTAAAATTAATATTCTCGTTTTTAAAGCAATTAGCAAAATAATTTAAAAATGGAACACAGTTGGGTGCAAATTTCCATCTAAAAGGAAGCGATTATGCGTAAAACGGTAACGTAGCTTCCGCGCCAAGCGCGACGAGGCACACTGGAGGTGACGAAACGCTATCACCTTAATAAAAAAACGTTGGAAAATGACCTTGAATGCAAGCAGGCAAAAATCTCGACGATGTAGCCAGGCTCTCTTCGTTTGACCGTTTGATGTTAGACGTTTCAAACAGCTGATGTTCGTGTCGCGTCTCGATTTGTTTTCGTTCCGTCGGCGGCTGATTTAATGTAGGGTTAACGAACTTTTTATTTTAGAAATACATAAGGTATGAATACTATTAGATTTTTAAAGGAAACTTTATGGAAAAAATACTTGGGTGTGCGGTTGTGATGAATCTAATAGACTATTTTGTTTTATGTGTGTTTTATTTGGTAGAAAGCAAACTTGGTCCTAAAAAGGTACAGATGATTTGGTCCATTTCTGGGACAAAATGAAGACACATGAAAAATCGAAGGTACATTTAAACAATATATTTAATTTTAGTATGCTTGGTAAAATTAACATTAAAACTCAATTAAATTCTGCATATCACAATGAAATAATGAAGAAAAATGAACAAATTGATAAAAACAGATACATATTAAACCAAATTATAAACTGCGTTCGGTTTTGTGGTGCATTTGAGTTGACTTTGAGAGGTCGTGACGAAAAAGAGACGTCGCAAAATAGGGGCATTTTTTGTGAATTAATAATTTTCAGCTTAGAATTAGACAAAATTCTTAAAGATCATATTGAAAAATCGAAAGTATTTAAAGGAACATCAAAACCCCTACAAAATGAACTTCTGGACTGTATGTTAGATGTGTATCATGATGAAAAGTCATAAAAGAAATAAAGGACTCTCCGTTTATCGCTGTTGTCGCAGATAAAACCACTGACATTGCTTGTGTGTTTCAACTTGTTATCGTGTTTAGGTATATTCAAGATATGATTGTAAATTCATAAATTAAATTAGGTGCCTCTTTGCTTATTTTTCCTACTTTAAAAGCAAGAACTATTATCAAAAAAGGGCGTGGCACCCAAAATTTTTTTTGCCTGCGGCGTTAAGGGTTTACCTAGCACTACTTCACTAAAATGGCACGAGCCGCCACTGGTGCTGGTGACGTACTAACGTCAGTGTCAGTTTTAAGCAAAAATTCAAAATCACCTAACAGAAAGGTTCATGGTGTGGTGATTTCTAAATTTTGCTTGTTCCCGCACTAGACTCGATTTTTCTTAAGATAACGAAATTATATTGATAATTTTAGATATGCAGGTTAATTAATTATTTAATTTAATATACTATTAAGAAAAAATCAATTAAACTATTTTGTAGTGTGCAAATTTTCAATTTGACAAGCTAGTTTCCGACGTTGTTTGGTCATTCAACTATGGTAGAATAAAAAATAAAGATTAATATTTGTATTCTAATTCAACTGTCTCGGTATTTGTTAAAAACAGGTTTCTAGGCCAGACTGAATATTTGACTTTCTACTCTTTAATATCTTAGAGGGCCATATTTTGAATTAAGACTCGTGTACCGTGCCGACTGATTTTTTCTTGGTGCACATACTAATTTCGGAGCCGCGTTCGATTGGGAAAGTGATTTGGATCGATCTGATTTTAAAAATTAGTTGGGATCACTTTGACCGTGCGATCACTTACCAATCGAATATAAATCAGTTCAGTTGGAATCAGTTAGATCGATCTGAACCTGCGAATCGAAAACGCATCGCACAAACTAATACAATGTTGCCAAGTAAAACACATTGTGCCATAGTAATTTATAGTTTTAGTATTTTTACTATATTATAGATTAAAAGGAGTTTCAAATTATTATTTATTGATAATAATAATTATCGAATCATTAGGAAATATGAGATTGTGTCAAGAAATATGATTTTTAACAAATATTGTAAAATATGTTTATGAACATGGAAAGCTGAAAATTTGGCAACATCGGTAAATCTTGCTCCACAGAGGACTCATAGGTTGATTTTAGTTTAAATCTTTTAGCGCCAATTGTTCTCATATAAAAAAATGCATAGGCGGCTTGTTTAAAACAAAAGAAATGTAACGCCAAAAGACTTCATTTTGTAATTTTATTTCTATAGGTATAGTGGTATTGTATTATTTGTATTGTTGGTGAAAATTATAAAATAAAAAATATGGAATTTGAAAATCGTAAGTATTATATTAAAATGTACGTTATATAATAATATATATATATAAATATATCTATACAGATTGCTTATCATCATCTTCTATATGTAAAACTCTTAATATACGGAGGTATTAAGAATTGTTTAAAACAAGATCTAATATTTTTAATTTTAATAATGCTACATATCAGAATGGAAATATTTACTATCTGCACTTTAACTTTAAGTCGTAATAAATACGTTAGATTTAAAAAAAAAAATATATTTGTACGGACTATATAATATTATAAATAGTAAGCCCAGCAATAATTAAAAAGAAACAAAAAAGTCTCTTTAGTACCTATAATTTGTATAATCTGATTAATAATATTATGTTCCATAGGAAAATTAAAGTTGGGAAAATTTAGCTTTTCTGTCATAATGTTCGTACCTATATTTGTTTGATGATAATTTCGTTTGAAAATTGGCACGGAAATTTAAAATATTGTCAATATAGGAGGTATTTTATTTCCATAGATTAATAACTACCTATATTGAATTTTTGTATATTTGAAATATAATTAAAGGTGCCTACCTATATATTATTATGTTGTGTATATTAATAATGTTTGTGAAAATGAACTATTTTAAATTTGGTGGTCAAATATTGTGTTTTTATCACAGAATATATACCTACGAAACAGAATGCTGAAGACGTGACAACGTAGCAAAGCTAAACGGAAGTAGGTCGCTTTTCTATATGGTTTTTAAAAGGTTTATCTTTTACTGTGAAAATGTTCGCGGTTGTTCATAGTTGCTAAACGCGTTGGTAAATATACAGGGTCTTTCACATAAAATTCCCCACGTCAATATCTCGAAAACGAATATTTAATTTCTGTAAAAAGTAGTCAATGTATGTGGTCAAGTAGATATTTTTCAAAGTTTAAAAAATTCGACGCCTACTAAGAGCTAAGCGTCGCGTCGAAAATATAAATCGATTGCATTGACTTTAAAATTACGCGCATACGAAAGTACATGTTATTTAGAAACTTTTTTGTTATTTACTTGAACTTATTTATTTTATTCATTTCTGAGTTATATTATCGGTTTATAGTAAACATTTCTTGATTTACAAAAGATGCAATTAAGAATGATTTTTACAAGAATGCCATGAATATTAGTTACTATGGCAACCATTGTTATAGCAATTGTTTTAAGTACAATTACAAGCGATAGATATGTTGTCATTGCTGTGTTAAAGATATTGTCACAAGAAATATTTAATTTTGTTCAGTTTAAACAATACTAACAATAAATATATGAAAATGGTTCAATTTAGCAATGAGGAAAAAGTAGACATATTTGCAACCGTTCTGTCAACTACCCTGTCATGAACTTCCCAATAAATTTAACTCTTTATAGGTATAGTTGTTATAAATATACGCTGCAACCGAATGTGATATTGCTAATATACAGGGTGTTACTTAATGATGTGGCGTAATTTCAAGGGAGTATTCCTGAACCAAATTCAAATAGAAAAGTTCATATAAATATGTGTTCTGAAGAGTCTGGTTTTCAAGATACAGGGTGTCAAAGTTTAAAATTTTTTTTTTTTATTAATATCTAAATGATCCTTTTACCGATTTTGTTGAAATCTGGCAGGGTTATTAATTTTTATAAGACGCTAAGTTGGCACTAACTAAAAGAAAATTATAAGTTCCAGTGGCGTCTCGGGGGGTAGTGTCACGAATAATATTGACAAAAAAAATGTACGCTACTAAGTTTTTTGAAAAATTTAATTCTTTTTCAGATTGAGCATCTATAAATACAACTTTTTTGTCTTTTTTAATACCCTTTCGTATATTACTTCCTTTTCGAGAAAAAAATAAAAACGAGTTCGTGGCATGTCGGATAATTGTTAAAATAAAATCGTCGTTAGATGAGAAGGAGAACCGAAGCCTGCATAGAAACGGGAGGTAGTCATTTCCAACATTTTTTGTAAATAGTTATTACTTTTCATTTGTTAGATTTTAAAAAATGGCTTAGAAATAAATATACCGAACGATCAAAGTTAACTTGATTTTATTTTAACAATTTTCGACATGCAATGAAGTCGTTTTTATTTTTTTCCTCGAAAAGGAAGTAATATACGAAATGATATTAAGAGACAAAAAAGTTGTATTTGTAGATGATCAATCTGAAAAAAATTTAAATTTTTCAAAAAACTCAGTAGCGTACATTTTTTTTGTCAATATTATTCGTGATACCGCCCTCCGAGACGTCACTGGAACTTATAATTTTCTTTTATCTGGTGCCAACTTAGCGTCTTATTACAATGAATAACCCTGCCAGATTTTAACAAAATCGGTAAAAGGATCATTTAGATATTAATAAAAAACCAATTTTCTTTTTAAACTTGACACCCTGTATCTTGAAAGCCAGACTCTTAAGGACACATGTTTATATAAACTTTTCTATTTAAATTTAGTTCAGGAATACTCCCTTGAAATTACGCCACATCATTAAGTAACACCCTGTATATAACATATGAGAGAGGAATATAAATTATTCCAAAAACTGTGTTACCAATGCGGACTAAATAAAAAACTATTTGTAAAATTAAGTCTACAAAAATGGTAATATTAGTGGATTTTATGTTACTATTACAGTTTACTGTAACCAATACACAATAAATTATTTACATTAATTACCTATTCGGGTTTGTTTTTGTATGTCGCCTTTTTTCCTATTCTCATCAGACTTCTGTTGCGTAGTTATATACTCTGTGATTTTTATTTTTAAATATTTTTCTAAATTAACATTTTTGATAACATCCATTTGTTATTTATCTTTTATGTCTTAAATGTTAATTATTATAATTTTAAATAGATGAAGAAATGGCAAATGAAGAGGTGAAAGAAAAAGAGGAGAGGAAGAAAGAGGAGGAGAAGAAAGAGGAGGAGAAGAAGAAAGAGGAGGAGAAGAAGAAAGAGGAGGAGAAGAAGAAAGAGGAGGAGAAGAAGAAAGAGGAGGAGAAGAAGAAAGAGGAGGAGAAGAACGAGGAGGAGAAGAACGAGGAGGAGAAGAAGAAAGAGAAGGAGGAGAACGAGAAGAAAGAGGAGAAGGAGAAGAAAGAGGAGGAGGAGGAGAAGAAGAAGAAAGAGGAGGAGAAGAAGAAAGAGGAGGAGAAGAAGAAAAAGGAGAAAAAGAAAGAGGAAGAGAAGAAGAAAGAGGAGGAGAAAGAGAAGGAGAAGAAGAAAGTGAAGGAAAAGACACCTGAGTATGAGTATAAAGGTGAGAGAGGATGCGGAGGCTTCGAATATATACAATAATATTTTGTACTTTGTTGTAGAACAAAACTGGCCGACATGGAGGGGAAAAGACCGAAGAGGAGGAAATAGAGGGAGGGGGGAGGGTAGAGGAGGAAGTAACAGAGGGAGGGGGGAGGATAGAGGAGGAAGTAACAGAGGGAGGGGGGATGGTAGAGTAGGAAAAAACTGGAGAAAAAATAAAGGTAAATTTGAAAATAAAAGTATGTGCAGATAGATAATTTATTGCAAATTATACTAAAATCGTTGATGTAATTATTGAATAGTGATTATTATACTTATATTGTAGTCATGAATCACTCTATTATTATTGGTTAAAGTTATATTAGTTTATCAAATTAATAATGCTATTTTTTTTTGTTGCAGATAGACGTTCGAAAGAACGCATTCAAAAATATATAATTAGACAATTAATAAATAAATGTTAGTAAATTAGAATATATGCGTTTCATTGAATCGAACTTCCATCAGACATTATAAAATTATTTCCAGATTAGTACCTTTGCCAGTTAGCGAAGATAAAATTGTAGAAGCATGACAATACATAAAATAGTTGGATTCTAATGTCATATAAGTTATGTTGAATCAATTCCTTGGCATATGTGAAAAAATTTTTTTTTTTAAATGTTATTATGTTATACCTAATAAACAGGATGACCCGGACCTAAATATACACAAGTCACCAGGAGATAGTGAACACCTTGGAGGTTCTGTTCTTAATAATCTACTTTTAGTACGTATATCATCCCTTGTTAGTACAGTGTGCTTTATAAGATTTGTTTTTTTTTGTCATATTTCTTTTAGTAACCGATATAAAATTTCAAATTCGGTGAAAATATTTTCTATATTGATCGCATTGAAATAATAATTATATAACTATTAAAGGTAGATTATTAAGAGCCCCCTAAGGTGTCCATCATCTCCTGGCGACGTATATACATTTAGATCCGAAAAACAAAACAAAAAACATGAATATTGAGAATATACATTTATTTTAAATAGGAGTATATTAATAGGTTTACAATATTTGGGTACTTACTCTATTTTATGGTTATCTACTCTTAGTAAAATTTACAGTTTCCAAGTAATCAAATTGATAAGTATTAATTTACCAGGTATTTTATTCTAATTTATAAAATACATATTTCTATCTTACATTACTGATTAATCGAAAATTTAATAGGAATAACAATTGACGTAAAAATTATTTTCTCTTGTAATTTTTCTTTGTAGTAGCACATAATGAATGAAAGATAGAATAATAATAAAAGTTTATTATGATTGCACACTTCATAATCTGTTCTTTTTGATATTAAATTTAATGCTTCTTTATTTATAAATTAATCTGATCGACTAGTTAAATAACAAAAATGTCTTGGGGTATCGGTCCTGATGGGGGCTTGTTAAATAAAAATGCCTTTTTAAACTGCGCCAAGCTTTCGATAATGTTTATTATCTTCTTCAGGGCTACAATATGAATAAAAAATCCATTAGTCATGAAAAACCAATTGGGAGAAATATTTATTTTGAATATTATAACGGCCAAAAAAAATCACAATTTTCGAAAAAAGGTTTAAAAATCAATTGTTTACTGCTAATTAGTATTATGTAGGGCAACCGATATGAGCATTGAAAAGTATGCGTTGAAGATGGAAATTGTTTTGCTACATTTTTACCAGGTTATGAGGATAACTTGTGCGTCTGGTTTCTTACTGTACGTACGAGATAGATTTTAAAAATTGTTTAAGATGGCATTCTCAGCGTTATTTAATCCATTACCAACCTATAATCTATTTAGCGTTGCTTTTTAGTTTATTATTAGATTAACTAATATTGAAATAAAATCAATATCGTCGGTACAATATTTAGGTAATATCTGACATAACAAAAATATCTAATCATTTTATTGCTAATTTTGGGATAATTGTATAGTGACAGAACAATGACATAACAATGTTTAAAAAATCTTACCCGATATTTTTCGCTATACAATTTTCTTAAAATATTTAATGAAATTCCTTGATATTTACTTAATATGTCAATTATTACCTATAAAATATGAAGACTATAATGATTTTATTTAAATTTTGTGTAAATACTAGAAAAATTAAATAAATATACGCGAAATAGGTTGGCAAGCATGTTGATAGCCCCACATTGAGTTTTTTATGTCGATACCAATTTCTATTGTTAAGAGTATGGTCTTTATAGGTTCATGATAACATCTAGATAGGTAACTAACAGAAAGCGGCTATTTTGTCGATCGCTTGGTATCATTAAATAGTCAAATAATTAACCATAAAGTTACATAACATGTAAAAATAGAAAGGAAATATATGAACAATACTGAACAACTGTAAATATATATTTGTATTATATAAAATGCAATAATAATAATTATTTAAAAAGGAAACCTTTTATCTTATCAAAAACTACGGTACAAAGTTGACTGAAACGAGGGAAATAGACAGTGGGATATTGTGTTAATTAGTAGTCTCAGCACTGTTATTATTATTATAATTATTTTGTTTGTTATTGGGTTTAAAATGTAATAAATTTGAATATATAGCACCGAGACCATCAATATCTGTTTTTATGTTCATTGCGCATGGTTCCTTGAAAATTTCAATCATTTCTAAGAAAAGTATTTTATTGTAGTTGGTTTCATTGCCCAAGACCTTAATATTTTGATAATAATTAAATGTATATTGTAACTGATTAAAATGTTCAGAGAGGGCACAAGATTTTTTGTTTAGTCTATTATCACTTTTATGTTGGCTGATATTGTCTTTTAGGACAATGAATGTTTGTCCGATATACACCTTATCACAATCATTACAAGGAACATTATAAACCACGTTCGATCTCTTTAGGGTGTAATCTTTATCCTTTAATTTGGTAAATATTTTTCCTATTGTTTTTTCTTGCCTGAATGTTATTTTAATGGAAGGTTCATGTTTAAAAAGTATCGTTATTTTAGCATTATTTTCATTAATGTAAGTAAAGGAAAAAATAGAAGACTGGGGTATGTTCCATAAATACACTGATATCATGGGAACACCATTCATGTTTTTTTATGCCGGATTTAATGGGTGTTATTTTGGTTTGAGAACATGCAGAACCTATCTAAAATAAAATTAATTTTCTAAACTTAGAGATAAAAAACTTTCCCATATGCTGCGCACATTCTGCCAGTCACTGTATATCAATCTCTACCAGTTTTTGAGATATAAATTATAAAATGTATTTTTTATGTAAAAACTTTACCGAGAAGAAAGTTCAGTAAAACGAAACTTTCATAATATTATTTATATTTTATTAATTTTAAAATAATGTCTATGATTTATGAGTTTTAAATAAAATAAAATAATCATAACGGATAATTTGAAACTTAATAGTTTCATAATTTAATTTAAAGGAGCCATGCACATTAATTTGTCCAACTTTTAAATGGCTGTAAATTACGTATTTTTTGAACTAGAACTTTGAATAAAAAAAGGAATTGTAGGGATTGGACTAAAGTTTTATGTTGTTTAGTCAAAAATAATTTAAACTGTAAAATGTCAAAATTATTGACAAAACTTACTTTTTTTTTTAATGGAACGCTCAGTATATCATTACATATTTAAAAAAAACATTTTTTTTCTGATTACGAAAATACACCGTACATGCCCTTTCTTTTCGTTTTTTTAGCTTTAATCCATATAAATATTATTAAAATTCAAATTTTTTCAAAACATCAAGATACCCGCTTGTATTATTTTTAATAATTATTGTCATAGTTTATATATATATTATTTATATATGACATTTTTTGTAATAAACATTATGACAATAATTATTGAAAATAATATACGCGGGTATCTTGATGTTTTGAAAAATTCCGAATTTTAATCATATTTATATCGATTTAAGCTAAAACAATAAAAAGAAAGGGCATGGTGTGGTGTATTTTCGTCATCAGAAAAAAAATGTTTTTTTAAATATGTAATGATATACCGGGCGTTCCATTTAAAAAAAGTAAGTTATGTCAATAATTTTGACATTTTACAGTTTAAATTATTTTTGGATCAACATAAAACTTTATTCAAATCTCTACAATTCCTTTTTTTATTCGAAGTTCTAGGTCAAAAAATACGTATTTTACAGCCATTTAAAAGTGGGACAAATTAAAATGGAAGCACTGTACAGTCGTGTTTTAGTTTACACGTATTCGTATATGATAAAATTACCCCTACCAAAGTAGCCAGTTGAGAGAATGTCCGAAATAGTTAATAAGATAATTTAATAATTAATTATTACAATAATACATATTTCTGACAATCTCTTGGGGATTGGCTATACTAATTACTTTAAATATTAATTTAAACAAATATGAACAATACTCGGAAACGACTTCAAAAACACAATAATTAGGTATTATAAAAACAGATTACAATATTATTAATTCTATAGCTAGGTAATATATAATTTGGCTGTATTTTTTAACATTTCAATCACTTTAAAGTTTTGATGATTAAATGAATCAACCATATTTTGATATACGATTCTTACACTGGGAGAAAATAATAAAAATGTCAATTAACGACTGCTTCACTGACAGGAATCTAAAAAACACAAGTATATTATAAAATCTGATTTCCAAATAAGTTATTTTTTTTTTGTCATACCAGATTATTATTGTGTTTTTATACCTTAGATACCATCTACATAATGGATTACTTTATGCCGTGCGGGCATAAAATACACATTATGGTCCGCGCGGGCATTAAGTGTGCATCTTGTTTCATTTTTGATTTTTGACAAATTGAACATTTTAATAATGTCAAGGTAATGTCGCAGGTAAAAATAAAAAATTGGTAAATCAAATTAAGTTAAAAAAAAATGTATTATTCAAAACGAACTGGTATGACATAAAATTTTGTATGCGTATGGGTACTAATGGATATATACCCTCGGGCGACTTACGAACCCTCGGGCCAGAGGCCCTCGGCTTTGAAAGACTGTCGCCCTCAGGGCATAATCATCTACTTAGTATCCTTTATACATAAATAACTATTATTTACATTACTATTAGATATTAGTTTGGACATCAAATCGTTGTTTGTCATTTACTGTTCTTGTATAATACGTTCCAATTTGTAGTTTTAGCAAGGTAGCAGTTTAACTGTAGTCTTTATCTAAAATATAATGTTAAATATATTTATTATTATTATTTTTATAAAAAAAACAGTTTGAAATAATTATTTACTTTATTAATTGAAAATGTCTATAATAATTCCGACATATTTAATAGATTATACAGCAATAATATACAGTAGACATAGAACATTAAACATACATTTTCAAATAATTTGTAATAATTCTCTTTCGATTTACTTTTAATTTTTTTAATCCGTAATTTATCACATATCATAAATAGGGGGAGGGGGGGAGGAAGGTTTCTATAATGTTTACTAACAATATTTTTTTTTTGTTTCTCTATACTCCATTAACTTCTGTGTGCTTAAACAATCATCCATTTCCATATTTCATATATACTGTTTTCCTCATTCAATGATTAAACTGCTTGGAATTTTATTTATTTAATCTAAAAAAAACAATTTAAATAATATAAAATTTAACCAAAAATATTAGTATTTGAGTTATAAGTGAAATATTGGCTATTTCGTGTTTTGCTTTATTAAAAAGTCAACCAAATATCGGCTCGCAGTTGAAAAACCAAAAAGTTAATAAATAGGGTTAAAATAGTTGTCGTTTTAAAAATATATTATTTGGTCAATTAAATTATATTATGGGAAAGAAAAAAAAACTAAGTCTTTTTCCACAAAGTTTAATAGAATAAAATTTTCTAGGTGGTCTTTACATGTTTCGAACGTAGAAATGTTCATCATCAGGAGTTAAAGACATTTTCAAATACCATGTAATAATTCTCTTTCGATTTACTTTTAATTTTTTTAATCCGTAATTTATCACATATTATAAATAGGGGGGGGGGGGGAAGTTTTCTATAATGTTTACTTACAATATTTTTTTTTTGTTTCTCTATACTCCATTAACTTCTGTGTGCTTAAACAATCATCCATTTCCATATTTCATATATACTGTTTTCCTTATTCAATGATTATACTGCTTGGAATTTTATTTATTGAATCTAAAAAAAAAACAATTTAAATAATATAAAATTTAACCAAAAATATTAGTATTTGAGTTATAAGTGAAATATTGGCTATTTCGTGTTTTGCTTTATTAAAAGGTCAACCAAATATCGGCTCGCAGTTGAAAACCCGAAAAGTTAATAGTTATTTCGGTTAAAATTATTTTAAAAGTATAATTATTTGGTCAATTAAATTATATTATTGGAAAGAAAACAAAACTGAAAGTCTTTTTTCACAAAGTTTAATAGAATAAAATTCTCTAGGGGTCTTCACATGTTACGAACGTAGAAACGTTCATCATTAGGAATAAGAGACATTTTCAAGTAACATGTAATAATTCTCTTTCGATTTACTTTTAATTTTTTTAATCCGTAATTTATCACATATCATAAATAGGGAGAGGGGGGGAGGAAGGTTTCTATAATGTTTACTTACAATATTTTTTTTTTGTTTCTCTATACTCCATTAACTTCTGTGTGCTTAAACAATCATCAATTTTCATATTTCATATATACTGTTTTTCTTATTCAATGATTATACTGCTTGGAATTTTATTTATTGAATTTAAAAAAAAACAATTTAAATGATATAAAATTTAACCAAAAATATTAGTATTTGAGTTATAAGTGAAATATTGGCTATTTCGTGTTTTGCTTTATTAGAAGGTTAACCAAATATCGGCTCGCAGTTGAAAAACCAAAAAGTTAATAAATAGGGTTAAAATTGTTGTCGTTTTAAAAGTATATTATTTGGTCAATTAAATTATATTATGGGAAAGAAAAAAAAACTAAAAGTCTTTTTCCACAAAGTTTAATAGAATAAAATTTTCTAGGTGGTCTTTACATATTTCGAACGTAGAAATGTTCATCATCAGGAGTTAAAGACAATTTCAAATACCATGTAATAATTCTCTTGCGATTTACTTTTAATTTTTTTTAATCCGTAATTTATCACATATTATTATAAATAGGGGGGGGGGAGGTGTTCCATAATGTTTACTTACAATATTACATTTTTTTTTCTCTCTATATTCCATTAACTTCTGTGTGCTTACACAATCATCCATTTCCATCTTTTATAAGTGTTATACTGATTTCCCAGTTCAATAATTTTCCTTTGAATTAAAATTGTCGATTGGAAACGAAATTCAATTTATCGATTTATAATCGATGTTTTTTGATATTTAAATATTCTGTTTGGAACTTTATTGTTTGACCTAATAAAAAGTAATCTAAGTAATATAAAATTTAACGAAAAATATTAGTATTTATAAGTTATCTAATATGACATACCCTTATTGTTAATTCTATGTGAATTTAATTTTTTCCTATTCCATTTTTCATCTGCTTAAATTTATATTAGGTTTCTAAATAATGCAATTATACAATAATAATAAAACTATCAAAATATATAATATAATGATAATTATTGTATACATTAATATTTAACGAAATTTCGTGAGTAAATAAAGGTAACCGTTTCCATTAAGTTGTTTAAATAAAAATTATTGAGAAAAAGGTAATAAAATAACTTTGAAATTAATATCAGTCATTAATAATTAAGTTAATAATAACAACAAAACTCAGGAAATTTTACTAAATAAATTAAAAATAAGTGTTATACTGATTTCCCAATTCAATAATTTTCCTTTGAATTAAAATTGTCGATTGGAAATGAAATTCAATTTATCGATTTATAATCGATGTTTTTTGATATTTAAATATTCTGTTTGGAATTTTATTGTTTGGCCTAATAAAAAGCAATCTAAGTAATATAAAATTTAACGAAAAATATTAGTATTTATAAGTTATCTAATATGACATACCCTTATTGGTAATTCTATGTGAATTTAATTTTTGCCTATTCCATTTTTCATCTGCTTAAATTTATATTAGGTTTCTAAATAATGCAATTATACAATAATAATAAAACTCTCAAAATATATTACAATATAACGATAATTATTGTATACATTAATATTTAACGAAATTTCGTGAGTAAATAAAAGTAACCGTTTCCATTAAGTTGTTTAAATAGAAATTATTGAGAAAAAGGTAATAAAATAATTTTGAGATTAATATCAGTCATTAATAATTAGGTTAATAATAACAACAAAACTTAGGAAATTTTACTAAATAAATTAAAAATTACTATAGTTTTAATATATTACTACATATTAAAGAAAAAGTTTTTAAGACAAAAAATTCACGTTGTGTAAAACTAAAAATTTCTTGTCGACAACGGCGCAACCAGGATTTCGTTCTAGGGGGGGCTACCAGAGAGGATCATTCTTTCTTTCTTTCTTAAAAAAAGCGCCGCAGTCAACTTTTTTTTTGCTGCCACGCCCTTTTTTGGTCTATTAAAGAAAATCTAAAAAGGCTACCTTTAATTTTTTGGTAGCATAAAAAATTGTAGAAATAATAATTAGCCTCACGATTTTTTAAAATGTTTAATGTACTTAAATTTTTTTTTTACACTTTCTAGGATAAGTAAGTAGAATATTAAAACATCGTTAAACACATACCTACTTTAAATAATTATTTTAAATCTTCTTTACTATTTCGTAGAAAATATTTTTTTCCACGGCTGTTAAATAAAACACGCTACAATAAAAAAAGACTAGCCAAATACTACAAACTTTTATTTTAAACTAAGTGTAAACATAACGTATTTATTGAAATTTTTACAAATTGAACTGAAGTCTACGAGGTCCCAGATTTTGAAGTTCTTTTATAACTTTATCAACCGATACTGGTATTTTTCGATGGATGTTTAAATGGGCTAGACCATTTAGTTTATTTTCTGTCATTGTATTGCGCAAATAAGTTTTGAAGGAACTTCAAAGGGGGGGCTTTAGCCCCCCTAGCCCCCCCCCCCGTAGTTGCGCCACTGCTTGTCGAATAAACTTAACTTAATCTGCGAAACTGGTCATAGTCAGATAGAGTCAATTTATTTAAATTTTAACGATAATTTTTCTTTTTATATAATAATATTAAAATTTTAATAACGAATTTGTTCATATTTGCTTTTACATGTTACCAAATAACTAATTTTCAATAGGTTTATAATTGTTTTAAAAAAAGATAATTACTATTCATAGATAAGGGTTTCAGAGCCACTAAACCAAATTCCAATTTTTCGTTAATGTCATATTAAATATTAGTATTTATTCTAATAATATATTATGTATAAACACAATCTATTACTATTAAGTAAATATTTCCGGTAAAAATCTAAGTTTTTTAACATTAAACAAAAAAATAAAAATATTAATGTTTTAAAATGTGCCATGGTATATTTGTATAATTTTATTAATAACAAAAGAATTAGGTTCAGCATTTAATATGTTGGAAATGGTTCATAAACAGTAATTTGATAATGTTACAGTTTAATTAGTAAATTTAAGGACATGTGAAAAATATCCGGAAAATTATACGAGCAACTTATTTGCTTGAATATTGAAATTGAAAATATAACTTAAAATCAATAGTTACTTAATAGATATTTATATCATAAGGATCATAATAACGATCATTATGGTACTAGCCGTGAGTATTATTGGACTAGGCGTCAGCCGAGTCTAATAACACGGCGTGTACCATAATGATTGTTTATGATCCGAATTTCATGCAATATTTTATATTCCGACGATTTTTGTGTTTTTTTTTATGAATTTTAAGTTTTTGTCAGTAAACTAATAGCTTCGTTTTAATAAAACCAGGTAACTATAGAAATATTTATTTGTATTGTCATTGTCAGAATTTTTTCATTATAGTACTCAGTCCTATAATGAAATCATTATAGTATTCAGTCCTATATATAATTTTTCATTATAGTATTCGGTCCTATAATGAATTATTATAGTACTCAGTCCTATAAAGTATGTCATTTTGACACTGAAAATGAAATCCATATAATGTCATTATGACACGTCGGAATATAAAAATTATTATATTGTTATGTTGATTTTTAAAATATCATAACAAAATATAATTTATTTTGTATTCTAATAATGTACCAATGGTGAAAGTGGTTAAAAAAAATTACTAAATTATACGTATAACATTTTTCATTATTTACGATAAATAAATTTCGTTTGTTATTTTAATTTATCCTTTGATGATAAATATGTTTATAAATAATAATATATTTATTAATTGAATCAATAAAAACGTTTAAAATGTATTTAATTTATCAAATTACTGTTTATCTGTTACTACTGAAACCCTACCAAATCACATTTATTCCAATTCAACATTCATACTGATTATATCTTCCTCAGAAATTTGATACTTTAAACTATTTAAAGTATTCATTCGGGGGAAATGGCATCCTTTTAGAATGTTATTTCAATACAGAATCAGTTGTTACCTCCAAAATATACATATTTGCATACAAGGGCGGATCCAGGGTGGAGGGGGGAGTCATGACCCCCCCCCCCCCCTGGGCGGTTTACATTTCATCATACGTAAAAACTATTGTGGAGCGCGCGAAGTGTTAACCAATCAAATTGGTAATATAATTATGTGTTTTGTATTTCATATTTTTTTTGGACAACAAATTAAAGTTTTATGAAATTTTTACTTAGAACGAATTCTCTGGAAGGTAAAATCACAAAAATTAACCCCCTCCTAAATGCACCGGGTTGTTTTTGTAATTTTGTTTTGTATTTTTTATTTTTCTCACTTGAAAACCAAGCACCATGATTCAAAAAAGAGCGTGGCACCCAAAAAATTTTCGTCTGCGGCGCTATTTTTGCGCCTTCGGCGTTGTTTGACCCCCCCCCCCCCCCCCCAGAATTAATTTCTGGATCCGCCCTTGTTTGCATATATATATTTATAGCTATTAAATAGCTATACTTAGCTTGGCTCATTCCGAATTGTTAACGGAAATCAGGGTATGTATTATTTAATTAAGTCAAATAAACATTATTACCAATATAATTAATTTTAATTATATCTCCATTACAATACATAAATATTAATTAAATATAATATTTTATCTTTAAATAATATTTAAAGTTGATTCTGGTCAAATATGAAATACAATTTTGTATTTGTATTGAAATTAAATACCATGTACAATTGTAATAAATTAGTAAATATGATGCAAAAAGTTTTAAACCGTACCTGATTTCCGGGTGTAATCCAGAAAAGATTATTATGGTAGGAATTTACATAATGATATATTTAATTGAGAACTTTTTAATTATCTAATAATAATAATAAATTTATTGATTTAAACTTGTAAATGTTCTTGTTCCATAATTACTTTTCTAATAGCTCGCTAACCTTTTTCAACTCTGATAAACTTCATTATAGTTTAGAGTATTCCGAAGATTGCGGAGGAATGTAAGAGTGGCAATCTTCGGCGGCGGTGTCTACACCGAACGGCCAGGCTTCCACAGAGATCTTTCTATTACATAAAATGTATATTTTATGTACTTAGTCCATACACTTATTACAATAATTATTAATAATAAACGACTTTTATTCATAAAATTAAATGAATACAATTAGGCGATATTTAGCCAGTAGTCAGTAATATTCTTATTATACGTAATAGTGTAAACTCTAGTACTGCTAAGATTTTTATTATACAACTGATATTTATTTAATGACTGTATAGTATAAATAATCTGAGGAAAGGATATAATAATAATAATAATAATTGACATGCCAAACATTATTGTGGGCGTGTTTTTAACAATTCATTTCTCTTGAATTACTAAAACATTTGATTAACGTTTAAATTTCCCCTACTTGTAAGGTATTGTTGGTGGAATTTTTTTAAGTGGTTACTCATTAGGATATGGTTTAGCCAATTTTCTCTAATAGTATGACTGTGACATTGGTTAATGAGCGATCAAACCGTGTCCGTTTCATTTGGCTGTCGTTAAATTCCCACCATTCGGCATTATATCTTATATTGCTTATATAATGACCACTATTTACATTATTGGAACTGTCCGATATATGTATTATGACCGCCTTCACTTGAAACACAATATCATCGATTACGACTAAATCTTCATCGAAACGATCGAATTTAGTTGTAATTTTATATGGAACCCCGTTTTCGTCTGCCTGGATCCTTTGCAAATTAATAACGATATAATCGGACACAGTAAGTAATTTTGGTTTTGTTGTACAATTACTTTGACACATGGGACATTGCTGATCGGTGATTCGTGGACCATACATGATGGAGAAATCAATGATCGGGGGTGGATTTGCGGGAAAATACAAAGTACACGATTTAGCGTTATTCATTTCATGTCCTATGACGTTAGCGTCACAATTTGGACAAGTTATAAAGTCGGGTATATACGAAAAATAGAAATATCCAAGAAACGGTTCGTCTCTTAACTTGGCAAATAGCGCCAATAGGAATAAATGGGCATCGTTTTGCTCCCTATCACGATATTCGTCACCGACAATTTGACGCAACTCTAAACAATTGCTGGTCGTACGAGTCAAAATATTATGTAGAGACTTTTTAATTTTATCTGCGTCAGAAATGGGGGGATTATTGTAGTTTTCCATGCAAGGACGAATTTCTAAAACTGACAATAAACACTGCACAGCTGTGTTGGCATAACAACTTACCCCATCTGTATTGTGCAAACCGAATTTTTGATTAATATCAACGGACAAGTTTATAGTTTGACCGTTTTCATCGCCATCCCTTATTAAAAGGGTATTATCGTCGGACATAACTATACTGGTGTCATCTTGATCGGAAGATTGAAGAATATTACCGGCCAACGTGTCGGCCAATTGAACCTGTATTTTATCCAAGTCGAACCTAATCGATTGTTGTTTTTGTCGTTTGTTATCTGTGAAACCTAAGTTTGCAACATTAGTTTGATATAAATTAAAAGCAATCGCACTGTGATGACTATAGACGGTAGGATATATATGGGCTTTTATTTGTTTGACATTGGAAAAGCACCAGTCGATGTGACTTCCTGCTCTGGTGGTAGATAATTTATTATCTACTTGAGAAGTAAATTGTTTAGAAATTAAATATTTAGTTAAACAATTTTCGGTATTTACAGACAAGTCTTGATTAAAATCTCCCACGATAACGGTCGGAAGATTGTCGATTACAAGTTCTTGCAAACAATTTAAAGCTTCACCAATTGGCAATTTTGGAGGAATATAAACTACAATTATACAAATATTATCGCAAGTAAATGTAATCGCCTGAAACGTAAAGTAAGAAACAGTTTTTAAATATTTCCTAACATTTGTGCAAGCATTAGCGTTATCGGTGGTATTTCGGTAGCATGAAATGCCGTACGGTTTTCTATGCGTTTCGTTGCATATTTTAGCGAAACATTCGAAATTATCAAATTCGATTGCGTCCATTTCGTTTAGCCACGTTTCTACAAATATCAAAATGTCCGCCTTAATAAATATAGGATTGTTTTTAATTAAAGGATAATGTTTAACAAGACTTTGAACATTGTGATATATTACAGTTTGTTTATTTTCCGATTCAACGTACTGCATTTTAAACGTATTTTGAAGTGACCTATTTTTTTGCAAATTTTTCAATTCGTTAGCGCTTTTATCCTTTTCGGTTGGTTTTTTAGGCGGAATAAACTTACCAAATATGTAGAGCCCGTCGAGACTAGTGGCTCGACTACAAGCCACGTACACCGAACTTCTAGTATTACCTGGTTTAAGGTGTACGGCCACATTTTGATAAGTGGCACCTTGACTCTTGTGAATGGTAATTCCTTCGCTTATTTGCAAGGGAAATTGTGATCGTTCTACCATCACGTTGCTGCCTCTTTTTACTTGTACGGCTTTGGCACACTTTTCTATAGGCGTCCACGTAGTAGGAATGCCGTTTCTCGTCATGTAAGTGTCGTGCTTAAGTCGGCTAGCTTTGCCCGATCTAGGATCGAAAAATGCTATCCAACAGCGTTTGACTTCTTTAACGTCGTCATAGTCGAGTTGCATCAAGAGCCCAGTGGCGCCGTTGACAATTCCATCGGCATTATCGATATTGACGCAAACCATGTATTTAGCGCCGATTTGTAATTTTAAACTAACCATCAATCCATAGCATTCGGATTTTTTAAGGTTTTGTGCCACCTTTAGAAATTGCTGTTTGAGTATTTCACTACAGCTACCCTTGATAGTATCGATGGCTGTACTGATGGCATACTCGGTATCTAATGTCGCCAGCTTAGATTCGTTTAAAATGTCCACTTCATTATTGCTTCTAAACAAATGAATAGTATTTTCGGGCAAATTTTCTTCATCCGATACCTCTCGACTCTTAATTAATTTTATATCGGCCGCGGTCATTACACCGTTCGCCATATGGTTTAATGCGGCGGCAAAGAGTTTATCGTTCCTTTGTCTCATTATTTCCGTCAATTCGAAATAGTCAAATTTATCCCACAGATGAGAACCACATATTGCGTGATACGGATTGTCTTTTAGAGGTTCGAAAATCCATTTATCTCCTACGGGTGGTAATTGACGTAGATCGCCAAACAGCAATACAGATATTCCACCAAATTCGTCTTTGGACCTAAATAATTGCTGTAATCTCTTATTGATATGATCGAAAATTCTACAGCCGACCATTGAATATTCGTCTATGATAATGAGTTTTAATTCACACAATTTTGCGTAAATCGAGTTTAGTGTGTCGTGACTTAGCGGTATTAACTCTTCATTGCTTCGGTTAACCGGCAGACATAGTGCGGAATGTAAAGTAGATCCTTCAACAGCGAATGCCGCTTTCCCTGTAGGTGCGGTTATTAGTACCTTGATGGTATCGGGGTCGTTACCAGGCACGGAGTTGTAGTATCTCAGCAAAGTCTGATAGATCATTGAAATTGTTAAGCTTTTGCCCACGCCGGCGCCTCCGCCAATTATACTGTAACACGTTTCTTGGCTGGTTATACAGTTCAGTATGTGATTTAAATATTCGTATTGTTTGAAATTAAGTGACGCAATCAATTCGGCATATTTATCATCTGATATTTGAAATGGAGTGGGATACGTTCTCGTTACGGTATCATTGGATTGATTATCTATGATATCGAACGCATCAAACTCGGGGTCGTTTATTGCGTAAGGAAAGAATTCGTTGTCCACGTCGCCTATTAGATTATCGATTATTTGTCCCTCGCGTTGCTCTACTAGTTGCAAAGCGTCGTCTAATATTTTACTATCTAAAAGGTCGAATTTGATTCTGTTCGATCGGATAGTGTCAATGTGTGCAGAATAAAACAGCTGTTGATCGACGTTGACAATTTCGTCGACTTCATTGCGAAACGGCACATAAAGCATCAATTGTTCTCGATAAAAGTTAATGGGATCCTGTTGTAAGCCGTAATGACAATACGAAATTATATTCGCATGAACTTTGAAGTGTATCGTTCCGCTATCGTCCTTTAATTTTTTGTCAGTTTTGGGGTTTGTGGCAGTCGATCTGAATACCCAATGAGCAGCGAATTCCGCAAGACATGTGTTTTCTAAATCATCAGGTCGTTGTATGTAATGCTCGATTAGGCCAGCTTCGTAAATATTTTTATTGTCGGGATTTAAAGTTTTTAAAATTTTAAAGCTCTTCAACATTCGTACCCTCTGAGTTATTGGCTTTGTATTTATGTATATGGATCCTGTACACGTCTGATAGAGTGGTAATCTGAGTACGTTATAAGCAGCTTCTTGTGCGGAAATTTCCGAAGCGTTCAGAAATACACCGGCAATTTTTTTCAGTTGTTCCTTCAATTGTAAGTTGCCTTTTTTTATTTCATTCACCGCTTCTTTTAATAATCCGGAAATGCCACGTTCGGACTTGTTTATATAAGATACGATATATTTACAGCAAGCGTACGGATCCAATATGTATTGAATGTCCATGTTCGATCGTTGCATGGAAAATATTTCCTCGTTGAAATGATTTACGAAACATTCATTCGGGGCTCTCTTTATATACATTGTCGATTTTTTAATGCAATATCGTATTGTGAGCAAATATTCTTCCTTTGTCAGTTGTAACTTATCAAGAAACGCTTCAAAGGTCATATCATTATTTTTATTTAATATTTCCATTATGACCAAGTATTTGTTCTTGTGTTTTTCTAAAAGCTTTTCATCCTTGGTTTCAATCGGTTCCAATATTGTTGTGAAATCCATCGGTAAGTATGGTATGCCGTACCGACAAAGATATTTACCCCTAACTTCTCTTCTACACGATTTTGAGTGAATGTGTATATTGTACTTGATAATATCTTGCACACTTACCAGCGTCTTGTCGCAAGTAATGAACTTATCGGCAAAGCGAGAACATATTTCTCCGCTTTCCGGGTTGTTTGAATCGTAAACGGGAGCGTCTTTTAACCATAGTAAAGCGTGAATGTGGGGCGAGCCACGATGTTGAAACTCTACTCTGTAATAGTGATGTTCAATGGGATTTGTTTTAAATGTTCCCTCATCGCTCTTCAGGTGTTTAAATAATAGCCTAAACCTGTGATCGAAATATCTAGCACAAGTTATTGGATCCGCCCTAAAAAGAGAAAAAAAACTAAATCAATCTTACTAGTTATATTGATAATAATAAGGTAACCTGTATTAATTATCGTGTATAGATAATCCATTTTAAAAATGAAAACAAATTATATCGATTTAGTTGAGTAGAATAGAGGTCGATATACAGTGTCACCAGTAAAGTTCGCATCATATGAAATTTTTTTTTATTAGTAGCTTTATTCGAAATTTGACTTTGGCATCAAATTCTGCTTCGATCGAGATGAAAATTAAGCAAAAAAATAGTAGTCACGTGATTCACATCATCTGTCAAATTTTAATTTTTTCCAAAAAATAATTCAAAATTTGAGTTATTTCTGAAAATATCGAAAAAGGTTTTTTTAAATGCAGTTTCTAGCTCACATGCAAAATCTCAGCTGCATAAGATAATTTTGATTTCTTATTTATATTTTGTAAATTGCACCACTTCTCAAAATAAGACTCAACGCAACCTACATAAAACATCTCAGTTTTGACAAGGCTTTATTTCAGATACATTTTCTTTAAAGTAGCGCCATATTAAATGTGTGTTTTTCTACAAAATCACAATTGGGCATTAAAATTTGGTCACATGTGATGCAAAGTTTATTTGTTTTTGACTCTGTATGAGCTAACTTCATAAAATAACTATTTTTGAAAACGTAGTTTGTGTCTGAAAGTAATACACCCTAATATTAAGACAAAAAAGAACACAGTGTCATCAGTAAAGTGTTCATTAAGTGGAAAATAAATTTTAGTGATGGGTAAAAATTCAAAATTATCTTATCCAGATGAACGTTTGCACGTTGGCTAGAAACTGCATTTAAAAAATCTTTTTCTAATAACTTTTTTCGATATTTTCAGGAATAACCCCACCTTTGAATTATTTTTTGGAAAATATTAAAATTTGACAGATAATGCGAATCACGTGACTAGTATTTTTTTGCTTTATTTTCATCTCGATCGAAGCAGAACTTGATGCCAAAATAGTCAAATTTTGAATAAAGCTACTAATAAAAAAAAATCCCATATGATGCGGACTTTACTGGTGACACTGTATAATCATTGAATACTTTTTTTGAAAAATAATAAAAATTAATTAATAAAAATGAAATTTGACAAAATTTGAAAATATTACCACTTTTTAATAACTATGGATAAAATATACTACAAGACTTAATAATAGGTACGAAAAAAATATGCCAAATGCTGTTTTAACAATTTTTTTTTAAATTACCAAAAATTTCAAATTTTTCACTTATTTTTTACATTTTTCCGAATATCCCCCATATTATCTTTAATTTTAAGTATTAGTGAGTATAACCTTTTTTGTGCATACGTAATCTGAAAAGACAAGTTTTTCATTTAATGTTTTTGTTTCTCTAAGTTCCTTCAGTTATGAGATATTAGCAGAAATATAAAACACATTTTAATAAATAAATCAAAAACTATAAGAGATACGAAAATATTGTAAGTGGCTATATTGTAGAACTGATTAGGATATTACTTTACAGTTATATACATTGTTACCGTAACTTTTATATTTTTTGAGAAACATTTTTATCTAAAGAACTATGAATACCTTAAAATTACTTATTTCAGTTCTTTAATCTTGGGAAAAATAAAATTTTACTATTGTCCAATACCATGTGCTATGTGAAATTTAATCTTTTAAGTTGTATAACTATTTTTTTTTTAAACGGCAACATGACTAAAACGGGCTAAGAAAAAAGAGGATTTTATTACGAATATTTTGATACCACACTATAATATTTTTAGAAAAGCTGCCATAAAAAAACTTTAAAAAGTTAACTTGGACCTTTCTTAAAAAGAAACATTTTTTGAGAATAAATTTAGATTTAAATGTAGTAAGTAGCCTGTGAATAGCAAAACTAATAAAACAAAATTATGCCTTGAAATAAATTAAATTGAATTGGAAATTGGGCTGTCGGCATGTCAATGTTCTTCAAGGTATGATTTTGTTTTATCAGTTTTGCTGGTCCCAGGCTATTTGATGCATTTAAATCTAAATTTATTCCCATAAGATGCTTAATTTTAAGAAAGTTCCAAGTTAACTTTATAAAGTTTTTAATATCAGCTTTTCTAAAACCTAATAGTGTGTGATATCCAAAATAATCGTAATAAAATCCTCTTTTTCTCAACCCGACAAGCCACTATGTTGCCATTTAATAAAAGATGAGTTATACAACTTTGAAAATTAAATTTTACACAGCACATGGTATTGGACCAAAAATAGTAACATTGTATTTTTCTTAAGGTGGGAGTATCAACATGCTTGCCAACCTATAACGTATTTCGCGTAGATTTATTTATGTTTTCTAGCTTCTATACAAAATTTAAAGAAAATCAGTATCGACTTTATATTCTCTAGGTAATAATTGACATATTTAATAAATATCAAGGAATTTCATAACTTAATTAGGAGAATTGTATAGCAAAAAATATTGGGTAAATTTTTTTTAAACATTATTATGTCATTGTCACTCATTGTTCTTTCACTATACAATTCTCCCAAAATTAGCAATGAAATAAATTGATATTTTTGGAATATATCAGATATTACTTAAATAATGTGCCGACAATACTGATTTTATTTAAATGTTAGTTTAAAAAATAATAAACTTGAAAAAACAAAGCGAAATAGGTTATAAGTTGGCAATAAATTGAACGATGAAAGGAACCTTAAGATTAAAGAACTGAAATAAGTAATTTTGAAGTATGCATAGTCCTCTAGATAAAACAATAAACTTGCAAAAAAAAAATTTATTGGTGGCAAAAAATGACACATCGTTATATTTAGAATGTCATATGGAGTTAATAAAAGGAAAAATATACTAGGTGTCCCATTTAAAAATTGAAAGTTTATGTCATTTCTGGTTAAACCGGAAGTTCTATAATGTTGAGTCACCTGTCAAAAAATGCAGTTTTATGTAGTTTACAAATTCCCCAAATTTTAAATATACTCTTATTTGAAAAGAGTATTTAATCTTCAACAACCACTGTACTATATTTTGTTTTTAAGAATAAATCAAAGTCAAAAGAAAATAGAATTAGTCATATAAGATTTAAACATTATAGTAGATATACAGTATGTATAAAATTATGACTATAAAAGGAGTTGATTGAGAATCATAAATCATGAAATTTTATGTAATATTGCACAATGTTTATAAATATTTTGTTTGCACATACCTAATCAATCGAACTCTATCAACGTAAGAGAGTTCCAAGGCTTCCTCCTCGCTAATTATTTTATCATCTAATAATTTGACCAGAATCACAAGTAGTTCTGGCCATCTACTTTCGGCTGCTGATATAGTCAGGAATATTGTGGGAATATTAAATTGACGAATCATAGCCATCAATTTACGCTTTTCCTGACTCCAATACGCGGGCGAGCCTTTTATCTGCCTTAAAAACATATATCCAGCATCGGTCTTAATCAAATTATCTATCTCATTAGGCTTTAATAATTGACCAGCAGTATAATCTCCTTGTTGATTTACCTTCATTCTTAATGCAATGGTTACAGCACGAACAAGTAAGATTAATTGTAATTTCTTAGACATATACAATAAGAAATCTGTGCGGGCAAAACGTCTATCCACGTTTTGGGCCTGAACTTTGGCTTGATCAAAGTAGGTAAACGAGTCAGATATATTTTTCTTTTGACCGCAGAATATGGTTGGAAATGATAGTTCTTCCGCATATTTATCCATCATAATATGTATGGGTCTATTTTTTGCGGCGGGTGCAAAACAGATATTATCCAATTCTTCACTATCTAATAGCGTCTGTTGCCCACCTGGATTAATGGGTTCTGGATCTTCAATTAAATTTTCATCTGCCCATATATCATCATTGTTTTTATCATTTTCGGGAGGAAGAAAAACCGTAGGTACATCATTTTGGATAGGATTATTCGGTTTTGGTGATATAGACAATATATCAAAAGCATTAGTAATGTTTTCTTCACCAATTTCTTTATCAAATTTTTCTCGAAGCTCTTTTAAATATTTATCTAAACCGACGTTTTCCAAATCCACAAAATCTTCTAGTTTCTTTAATTTTTCCCAATCTAAAAATATTATTGGATGTAAGAAATTATAAAATACAAACTTTATGGAATATACACCTAGGTATAAATAATATTTCGAAAATTAATATACAGTGTGTCCAAAAAAGTATGTAACATATGGAAAACTTCTTTAATACCGATTTCTCATAAAATTTTATTCTTGATAAAAGTTGGTGCATGCCTTAAAACTATAAATGCATATTTTATATTTCACCTGCGGCTAATAGTAAGGGAACAAATGCCATTTTTTCGAAATGGCCTTAAGAGTAAAGTACCTTAATTAGTTCAAATACAGCAAAATTTTATATGGAAATGTTTTTACAAATAAAAACTTAACTAAACATACGAAATTTGAGTTGTGCCTCCATTTTTTATTTCTTTTTCTAAATATCTATGTTCCCCTAAACGGTACGCCTCTGGTCGATTTTTGATTTACGCGATTTTAATATATTAATCAAATACCTTAATCATGTGTTTATTATAAAAATGTATTAAGTAGTTGCAAACCTATTAAAACTTTTCAATGATACGGGTGGGTTTAGATATTAGCGTGTTGCACGCATATTTTAACACATGTTAGTCAGCTTGGGTTCTAATAAAAATGATAACAGAATTCAAGTCTATTTATACGAGAGGAAATAACTAATAATTTATTTGTCATTTTCACCTAGTACGGTCAAGTCCAGTCTTAGAGCAATTTAGAAAAAATGGCATTTTCTCCCTTACTATAAGCCGCAGATGAAATATAAAATATGCGTTTATAATTTTAAGGTATGCACCAACTTTTATCAAGAATAAAATTTTCTAAGAAATTGGCAATAAAAATTTTTCCCATATGTTGCATACTTTTTTGGACACACTGTATATAATATGTACTTATTATATTATTTTTTTTTTACAAAAATAAAATTAAAATTAAAAAAAAACTGTCAAACAATTAAATTCAATAAGCATCACAATATATAAAACTTCATTTATAAGCTTTGAAATAATTTATTAAAATTAGCAAGCACTACTGGTTTAGTTTGATTTCATTTATTATTATTATTACTTAATAGTATTGTAGTTTATAATGGTGAAAATAATTTTTATTACTTAATTGCAATTTAAACCTTATCGTTATTATTTTGACTCTGCAATACTCATTCGACTAATAATATTTCACAGTTTATTGTTATATAAAAATATAACTTAATCAATACTATAAATTAGTTTTAACTTTGTTATTTTCAAATACATTACTTCAATCGTGTTCCTATTAGGAAAACATATGACATAAAATAAATTATGATAATAAACCAAGTACATTTTCATAACTTATTTGCATATGATTTGATGTTTCACTTGTCGTTTTTAATAAAAATAATAAGTATTTTTTTATTATTTAAAAAACTAAATATGCATTTTGAAGTTACGTTTTTATATATTATATTAATACCATTTTGCAAATATTAAGTAAAATTCAAACAGTACCTTGTTTCATTTTGCCAGGGTCTTGTGGAACATTATTGCTCGTCGATTGGGAAACACTTTTAATGATATTTTTTTCCCAATCGTCGTCCTTTTTGACATTATATTCTTGATACAAAGATTGTTTCATTAAATAGTCCAGAGCTTTCAATACCACTGCTGGCCTAATCGTTTCGTGATGATAGGCTCTTTGATACTCCATTTTCCTCATCAATTTCATTTGAATCGTTTGGGTTTCATCAAGGTTCCTCGGTAAAACATCTGTTATCGTATCTATATTTAAAGGTACATTGACAATTTGACCTTTAATGGAGCATTGCTGATTGAATCCAGTACTCGTGATCGTCATGTACGGAATACGTAACGATACAAGTCTTTCTTCTAAAATGGTCAAGTTTTTCAACTCATTTGGTATTTTATACACGATATCGTAATTACTGGCGCAATACTTTGGAATCTTTTTATTTCTGGCTATAAAAGCCGCACATGAACTACAGCAAACATTCGATGATCCATTATTAAAGATGGCGTTACAAAATTGAAGCCCCAATTCTTCTTCCAGTTTTTGACGGTTTAGTTTTGTACAAGAAGTACTAAACCACAATCTCTTGCAACAAGCACAGACTATGTCTGGTCCTTAAAATAATTTAAACAAAATTAAGTACTATTTACTTTAATTTATTATAAAAAAAAGTCTATCGAATAAATATATTTTTGTTTACTAGAAATAATTAGGTATGCGTTTTTAAGCTAATAAATTGTTCAAGATTATTCATTAATTTAAGTATACCATTTGCAAATGTAGGAATTTTATTTTTTGATTTGTTATAATAAGACCAAAACTTTTAATCATAATAATCTATTCAAATGTGATCATATAGGGTCGCATTTATAATCGTTTCTAACTTTAATTTCTAATCATTGCTAATTTGCGAAATGTATTAATGAAAGGACGTTGTAAATATGGTAACAATCATTTTTTAACACCTTGGATAATAATTAAATTATGTAAAAGTATTATAAATGATTACCTGCTCGGATGGCCTGTCTAAACTTCTCAAATGAATTAGATCCTATTTTTATTTTCTTATTGAGATTGCTAACAGGGTCGATATTTTTCCTTTTATTAGCAATTCTTTCTTTATTTTTCTCCAGTTCTTTTCGTACGTAATCGGGTTGTGTTCTTTTTATAGCGATCGCTTCATTGCAACTTTGTTTAGCTTCTTCATAAATTTCTGGATTTTGAGAAAACATATCTTTGCGTTTTTGAACGATTTTTTCTTTTTCGTGATTATAATATATGGGATCTATTCGTTTCAAAACTTTGGCTTGTTTTTCCATTTCTAGAAACTTTGGATCCTGGCGTTTTGTTGCTCTTTTAGCATTTTCCGTTTCCAAATATTTAGGATCCTGGCGTTTGGACGCTATATTAGCTTTTTTTGATTCCAAATATTCTGGATCTTTTCTAGCAATACCTTTTTGAATTCTTTTTCTTTCTTTTTTTTCTAAACTAAGTTTTTCCGCTTGTTCTTTGCGCTTTTGTTGTTTTAATTTGTTTTTTTTTGCATCTGATCGCTTTTTTGTACGTGGCATTCTTTTACTAAAAGTAATATAAGAAAAACTTAATAATTTAAATTTTATTTACTATTTAATGAATTATTAATTCAGCCTCAATATTTAATAATAATTCTCAAGGTTAATGTTTTGACGGATTATATATGAAAAGTAAATAATATACAGTGTGTCCACGGATGGACCTAACTATACTTGTAAAAAACATTATTTTCAATTTTTCGAAAAAAAGTATAAATATATATATATATAAATACTTAAGTTTAAAGTTGAAAATAATTGTAGTATTTTTACTACAGAGGCCTTAGCTATTTTTAAAGCACTTAATTTTGCTCTTGAATATGACAATCAATATTTTGTTATTCTGTCTGATTCTTTGTCCGTTCTAAAAGCATTAACCAATATTAAACCTTGGTCCTACAAAACTAATCCTTTATTATGGAACATTCGAAAACTATTACGATATATTACGTTAAAAAAAAAGCACATAACATTTATTTGGGTTAAAGCACACACTGGTATAACAGGTAACGAGTATGTGGATACTCTAGCAAAGGATAGTATTCGTAATGGAACACCCATTAGTTCTAGTCTCAACCTTAGCGAGGCAGATGCTCTTCTAAAATCAGAAATATTAGATAAATGGAACGTAAGATGGAAAACCTATTGTACCACATCTCGCACTAGATATTCACTTCTTATAAAAAACATTCCTAATAAGCACTGGCATAAGGAGATAATAGTTCCAAGACGGTTTATTACAACCATTATACGACTGAAATTGGGCCATGCTTGTTATCCAGCCCACCTAAATAAAATAGGTATTTTCCCTTCGGACAAATGTGATTTGTGCAATGTCAGATGTGATTTGGACCATCTATTCTTGGAGTGTAAAAAGTATGAAAATGAAATTAATAGCCTCTTCAAGCAATTGATTCAAGAATGTAAAGTCGAGTGCCCTTTTAATATCCTATACCTTTTGTCACTAGGAAATATAAAAATATTTAATGTTCTTGTAACATATTTATATAAGGTCAATTTAAAATTGTAACTCTTAATTATTTAAAAAACAAACCTGCCCTATTTTTTCCTTACATGTAAACCCCTTTTTTTTAGTGGTCTTCATTCCCTGTGTGTTTTTAAATAAAGTCGCCCTGACAGACCCCAGTGGCGTGAAGCGTGTGTCCCTGTTTGTATGTTTCGTATAATAATGTTCTTCTTTTTTACTTTGCGACTGGCTGCATGGCTAATTAGCCAAATGCCAATTAAAAAAAAAAAAAAAAAAAATATAAATACTTAATATACTTACAAAAATTAAATAGCTATATGTTGCAGTTAATTTATTGATAAAGAAGTCATATTGAATTAACCAAGATTCAGTCTATAAAAGAATGTCTTACCATGCTGACAAGAAAGTTTGCCAGAAAAGCGGAAACCCTGCCTTTGATCCAGGATCTGTGCATTAAAAGAGATCCCAATCAAAGACCAGAAAGAAAGCATCCTACATTCACCCTAACAAAAGCCCCAACTTTGAACAATCGCTAATTCTATCTTTCTTTTTTTAAATACAATTTAAATGTGTGTTGTTTTATCGTCCACTCTGTATAAGGATATTACGGAACAAAAATGTTCAGTTTGTCACTGCCAATATTCTACCCAAGTTTAAACTCTTGTTTGTTTATGATATTTAAATTTTATTTTTTATAAACATTGCAAAAAATATTTTAATATTTATTAAAAATACTTACTTATTTTTAGGGACTTGGCCCATGTGTTAGCCCAAATTTTAATGGGAATAAAAATATAATGCTTTGGAGATTTACCATCAGAAGGGTCAAACTACGAATGATATATATGGGTGTTCGGGTCTGGTGTCATATAAGGCCTGTCAAATTTTGATTATTGACATATAGCCTAAGCTGTACAGAATAGACCAAAAGCAAAAAATCTGCCGATTTCACACTTTTGACCCAATTTTTTTTTAAATGTTCATAAACTGTAATGTTTCATAAACATTTTAATGCGAAAACTCTCCATTATATGGAGTATTCTCACACATTTATAAAAATTAATGTCTTTTGCAAATTTTGAACTTGTTTTTTTTCGCAAAACTCTTAAATTTTAATATTTAAAAACTAAATCTGTACACGGTGATCATTTATAATGTCTCCCCCTCTTAACTTTTTTGTTTTTTGCATTAGATAAAAATGTTAAATATAAAAGTTGTACAGAATTATGTAAGCTATTTGCAGAATAATATAAATATATACAGGGTATTGCAGAAATGACTCACAGGTTAAAATTTTTTTTTTAAATGGTACACCCTATACATTTTTAGCTTTTTAGAATCTCCTTAAACTTCTGAATATTTTTCTTATAACATGTCCTATACCTAAATATAATAGTTTTCGAAATAATCGCATTTTACCGCGGCTTTATTTTATATTCAGATGTACCTAATTCTTGTAAAAAAATTTGAATTTTTAAGTTTTTGGACACCCTGTACACAATATGATTTTTTTTTCGTTGACAATGGTATTTTTTCAGCAAGCAAATTTTTTTATAATGAAAGACTTTTCCTCGAAATATGAAATTTTTAGTATGTTTGTCCTCTTGTCTACCATATCGCCGAACATACTGTATATAAAAAATGAACAATTAATTATATCCAAATTATTTATTCCAAAAATAATAAGTAGCACACACCCTATATAGCATTAAATATATTTATTTTTAACCATAAAATGAACTTACATAACAAATTTTATTAAAATTTTTAAAAAATTGTTATTTTATTTGCATATTTTTGGAGTTTTGAGTCTCTTCGACGCTGTATATCTCCAGAACTGGTCATAGGAAAAGGGAGATCAATAGCAAACATGTAAGTAAGACACTTCAAGGAAAAAATATTAAAAAATAACGAAATTTAACCGATTCATTTTTAATTTACCCGGTGATTTATAAATACATGCATTTTTATGTAATTTTTTTATCGCTTAGCATCGGAAACACCCTGTATAACCTTGACAATTATATATATTTGGAAGCATACGATAAGCGACAAGTAGTACTCATAAAGAAATATCCACAAAATTTATTTCAAAACTAATAAAAAAAATACTAACTTTTTTAAGTTACCCTGTATAAATATAAATAATATAAATTCTGATAGGTTGTTCCAAGTTAATGTCATCTAAAGTATTACTTTGTTAACATTTAATTTATATACCTAATGTCAAAAATTCGATTTATAAAAAAACATTAGGTAAATAATTTTCGTCACTCATTCGGTAAGTATACCTATAATAAAAAAATTTAAACTAATTTTATAATATTCTATCCTATCTACGACAGGACCATCAAAAATTTAGGAAAACAAAACGAATTAATATTATAAACTACGAAAATATAACGTATTGAGAATTCATATTTTGCAACTTGGATACCCTGTATCTTAAAAACTGGTCGGCAGATATTGTTGTGGCCATGAACACTTTTGATCAGAATGGCATTCTCTACAACATACTAAAAATTTAGAAAATTTAACCGAGGGCCATTTTCCGTAAGAGAAGTGAGTTTTAATTATGTTGATAATTAGGCGATTTTTTTTGTACCATAAAACAAATTGAAGTAAAATATGATTAGCTATTTTAGTCAGTATATCTAATGTGTAAGCAGATATAATCACAGTTGTATCATCCGCGTCAGGGTTGGGCAAAATTTGATTTTTATTAAAAATATCAAAAATCATCAATTTTTATTGATTTTATTAAAAATTTAACATTTTTCTCTCTTTTCAAATTAATGCAAATTATTTCAATGTCGGTAAGTATAATAAATAGTTTCATTAAATCATGATTTAAAAAAAAAATCATGTGATTTAAATCAGCCCAACTCTGATTCGCGTATAGAATTAGTTTGGCAGAGAAAACTTTAGATATAAGAAAATTTTACCTCGTCTTTCTTTTGACTGTCAAGCTTCATTTAACACCTATTAATTAAGTAAAAAGTTTAATTCTACTTTACAATGTCAAAAATGACGATTATGAATTACTATTTATTTTTTTATTTATTTGAATTACTATTATTTTTACTCATAAAAAAGGAGGATGTCTCCATGACATATAATAAAGAAAAACCTTTTATAATTTTTAAACACTTTCCCCCTCAAATTTTAATTAGCTATTTCACTATTATGTGATTATTCATCTACTCTTCTAATTTTAAATTTTTTTAACGTATTCCAATTTCAACTATTCTTCTTTTCTCACACTTACGTCACTGGTTCACCAAAATGTGACTTTTCAGAGTTACTCCTCATCAGTTTATAAAAGTCTACAACATTTACCACTCCAACTTTATAATTTTTCTTCTCTCCTCACACTTAGGGTGCGCTGACACTAATTTGATGGTGCGATGTCACTAATTTGACATAGCTTACTGCTATATTATTAACTTAATATTTATTTATTTATTTACGTATAAACAATTACATGTAAATTACAAAAGACCTTATATCTATAAAATTAAAGAATTAAATAATAAAATTATTCCTATTAGGAAGAAGGAGGTATATCAGAAGAATCAATAAAAACCATCATATAGGCTATACACATAAATTTCATCAACTACCTAACCTAGAATTGCCTTTTTGGCAGAAGTTTTAAATTTATTTTTAGATACATCATTAAAATTAAGGCTATCACAGTTGGAGTTTACGCTGGCAGATATACGATTAATGGGACTGTGTAGTAAATACAATGTTCGACAGTAAGGTATATGAAGTAGGGCCTGGTTACGTGTGGGATATCGTGGAATATGAATGTTAAAGTATGCAAGGCATTCCGGGCTTTTAATATAATAGTTTAGTACATTAAAAGTAAAACAGACATCATAGTATTCCCTTCTACGAGCTAAAGTAGTAATATTTAAGTAGGACATCGTTTGGGCATCGTTAAGATAAATACCATTATTAAAGAGTTTATACCTGGCGTATTTAATAAATTTGTGCTGCACACTTTCAAGCCTGTCAACGTGGACCTGATAATAAGGAGACCAGACTATGCTTGAGAACTCCAAGATAGATCTCACTAGGGACACATATAATGTTTTTACAGCTACAATATTAGTAAAATCTCTAGTAGCCCTCTTGACAAAACCTAACATTCTATTCGCTCTTCCTATTATTATTTCAAAGTGTTCTGTAAACATCAGCCTAGTGTCCAGATAAACTCCAAGGTCCTTAACAACAAACACCTCCTTAAGGGCAATATGATCAATAGAATAATCAAGAGGTAGTACATTATGCACCCTGCTAAACCTCATAAAGCAACACTTACTAATATTCAGTGACATATCGTTGGCCTTGCACCATAATAATAATCTTGGTTTTTGCCAATTCTCCAGAAATGACCTTTTGCTAGGTATGGTGGACGTTGTTCCAATTACTTTATTTGTCCTTTCCATAATCTTTTAGCTCCGTTCGGACTGTTTGCACCTGTTATTTCTCATTTTCCTTATTCTCTTTTCCTGATGATGACTGTTTATATCGTCGAAACATGTAGCATGTTTACCCTTAATTAAAAAATCTATCTTAATATACCAGTGGAGGAAGACTTAGAGTGTCTTATTTCTTTCCCTTTAAACATACACTCCACCTAAAGTATGGACTATTTCTTCAAGATAAATACTTTTGGTCATAATGACATTCTTTACAACATACTAAAAATTTAGGAATTTTAACCGAGGACCATTTTCCATAAGAACGTGCGGGTTTCAATTTTGACAAATAGCCTAAGCTGTAGGTACAGAATAGACTAAAAGCAAGAAATCTGCGGATTTTACACTTTTTACCCCAAAAATAAAAAGAAACTAGAATTTTTAATGAATATTTTAATGCGAAAACTCTCCATTATATGGATTATTCTTACACATTAATAGAAATAATTGCCTTTTGCAAATTTATGACTTGTTTTTCTTCACAAAATTCTTGAATTTTAATATTTAAAAACTAATTCTGTACAACAAAGTACAAACCAGCCCCGATACACCTTTTAAAGCCGATCAGCAGAATGTTACTTTTTGTTTAAAATTATTTACTTAATTGTGTTTTTTATTGTAATTGTTGGCATTTATTTAAGTGAAGAAGGTAAAACCTTATCTTTTTGTTATATAATGAAGATAAATCGCCAAAGTTACTGTCTCCACAGTCGACCCTAACCTAAAATACCTTACGTATAAATCTTAAAGTTAACTTAATTTGCAAAAAATTACTCCATCCACATTTTTTCTTGCATTAAAATGTTTTATTTTAATGTAATCTGTGTGTATAAATAAAACAAAAATCAGGAAGAAATTCGAAAGGCCTTATAAGACACCTGAACCGGGCGCTCTAATCAATTCTTTAAACTAATGATTTAAACCATTACACAAAGAGATATTTTGAAAATACAACAACGAAAATAACTTAAATATAGGTACCTACTTACCAATGTATTCGATATATTCACTTGCACTGTGTAATTTATTGCCAATTATACCACTATTTGTTTATTAATCGGTAAAAATCCAATTAGATTGTTTAATTAAGTATATTTCACACTTTTAATTTAGTAAATAAAATGATTTAATCACTTAGGACTCTCAATCACCTCTCAATTAAAACAGCAGTTTCCGAGTTTCCTCGCGTCTGTAACTAACGCCAAAACCGGCCTACCGTGATCCGACGTGAGATGTGAAATGTCATCTGTTTTACAACGGGCACAGAGAAATAATAGGTCGGGTATCGTTACACGAGGCATATACTTCTTCTTTCTTGGGTTTTAACGTGTTAGTGCCGTTGAGCACTTTTACACACTTTGGGTTTTCTGAAAATTAAAGGACAAATTGTCCTTTGGGGGGGACGTTAGTGTTTCTGTAGTGTAATTTTTTGGAATTTTTTATTTTCAAAAAATTTTTTTTTTTTATTTAAATTTTTAATTGATCAAATTTTTTGGGTTTGATCAATTTCTGTTGTCATACAATCAAGCATGGCTTGACGATTAGGATGTTGTTTTTGTGTTTTTTATGTTATTGTATAATAGGAGCATTTATGCTCCTATTGCGGATTTTGAGCAGATTTGGGGCGGGATTTATGGGAAATGAATTTTGAATTAATTGATTTGGGTGAAACTGTTTTTTCCTAAAAAACTCAGTATGTCTTTTGTTTAGGAATTCTTGAATTGTTTCTACTTTAAGGTCGCGGTGGATCGCCGCTCCCCTAATGTAGTAGGGCGCGTTTGTGATGGCCCTAAGAATTTTATTTTGAAGTCTTTGAAGACGTTTTCTTCGTGTTTTAGGTGCTTGACACCATGCTATGCTTCCGTATAGTATGGAGGGGCGCACTACTTGTTTGTATAGTAGCGTTTTAAGTGGGGGGAGGAGAGGAGCGAACAAGAATCCGAAATTTAAAAATTTTTCAGTGATTAAATAACAAAGTTCCATACGACAGCTGTCAAATTTTGACAGGTAAGTGTCAAGTTTTTTAAAGTTTTTTCGTAACGAGGATTATAGCTGTAAGAATCCCAAATTGAAAAAATTTTCAGTACCTAAATAACAAAGTTCTATACGATAGCTGTCAAATTTTGACAGTTAAGTGTCAATTTTTTTTTTGCTTTTTCGTAAAGAGAGTTATAGCTGTAAGAGTCCGAAATTATAAAATTATCAGGTCCCAAAATAACAAAGTTCTATACGATAGCTGTCAAATTTTGACAGGTAAGTGTCAATTTTTTTTTAGATTTTTTGTAACGAGGGTTATAGCTGTAAGAATCCTAAATTAAAAAATTTCTCAGTTCCTAAATAACAAAGTTCTATACGACAGCTGTCATTTTGACAGGTAAATATCAATTTTTTTTTAAGCTTTTCTTGTATCTAGGATTATAGCTGTAAGAATCCGAAATTTAAAAAAATTTCAGTACCTAAATAACAAAGTTCTATACTACAGCTGTCAGATTTTGACAGGTAAGTGTAATTTTTTTTTAGCTTTTTCGTATAGATTATTATAGCTGTAAGAATCCAAAATTTAAAAAATTTTCAGTACCTAAATAACGACATTAAAAAAAAACTTAAAAAAAAAGAAAAAAAAACACTGGGATTTGAACCCTCGACCTTCGTCTCCAAAATCAACAGTCTTTAGTAGTACGCCACCGAAGCTTATAGATTGATTTGTGGTAAATAGGATATTAATGACGTATTCGATATTACATAGAACGTTGAGTATTGAAGATACACACAAATAATACACTTTTTTCAATTATATTTGGTCAACCGCAAAGAAAAAGGTCCAAGACAGGTGTTTCATACATTAAATACTCTCCAAATATTATAAAAACTATAAAACCTGAAGTTAATATGCCTCCTGCAAGCCATTTTTATTATTACAAGTACGGGATAAATGCGATATTTTCCCCCTTATTTTTGGTCAAACGAAAAAGATAAAGGTTCAAGGTAGGTATTTCCCACAAAAGACGTAGTCTAAATGGTCTTATTCCTCTAAAAAATCAATTTGGAAATCGCATTTTTCACCTATTTTTGACAGATGGTATAAAAGTTAAAGTTCAGGAAGACGCACGTGGTAAAACCATGGCCAACTTTTTCTAAATCGAATGGTGTTAGAATTTGAAAATTGTGCCTGTTTCCGCACCCAAAAAAGCAACTTTGCTCAAATTTGCGAATATATTTTGATAAGTTTGGAAATGCAGGAATATTGAGAAGTAATCAGCGCATATTTTGAGAAAAAAATAAAACGGTTTTGTTAAATATTGAATAAGCTACAGTCGATATAGTAAAACCTCTGGTGAAGGAACCTATAAAAAAATCATAAATTAATTTTTTTGAGCCACAAAATATGTTTTCCCAAAGATCGCTTATAATACAAATTAAAGCTTCTTTATCCGTTGATATAGTGTACCAAGAAAAAATTCAAAATGTTATATATTATAGACACTTGCAGAATTATTTAAGCAAACCAGTGCAACGCCAACAGAAATTACGGGAAAAAGTTCATAAGCTGCCGTTTTTTCCGTATTAAAGATAAAAAAACCAAAAAATATCTCTTAAATACAATTTGACGGCTCTATCCGCTAAAGTATACAACGTTTCAATCAAAAATCGTTTTCCGTACGAAAAAAAATAAACGGAATAAAAACGGAGAAAAAAAATCACGCCTTACACTGTGGTTTCCAGTTTCTTACCATTTTCGGCAATTTCCATTCCAGTTAGGTATAGAACGATATATTGGAAAAAGGTAGATTTTGAGATGGCCTAACTGATTATCCAAACCGCATGTCGATTGGATGTACCCAATTCGACTTATTAGCGATCCAAGAGGTACCATTTTCGACCAAATTTTGACTTTGAAAAAATCAAAAAAATTACTTCCAAACTTTCGATCGCGCTCACAAACAATAGGGTTCTGTAGCCCACGGTCGTCTACGCGTCGAAAAAGTTTAAATCGAAAAAACTAATTTTTGTGGCCTGTATTGAATGCCAACGAGATCCCGATATTTCTCGACTTTAAAAATTAATAACTTTTTTCCGGCACACCCTGTATATTCCAAATTTTTACACAACGTACCCCCACTATTCCTCTCTAAACCCAAAAAGTTTCAATCGTCCCACTCTTACCGTTTCCGAGAAAAAAAATCGCAAATGTGAAAATGTCGAAAGAGACCACGGCGACAACATACATACATTTTTTTCACCGAAGCGCCTATATAGGCGGAGTATCAAGAGCAGTCAGGATTGTCGTGATTTCGCGCCGAAGCGCCGTATAACATATCGCGTGTTTGCGCGATATGTAACTAGACTGGGTACATATCGCTAATCGTCAGCCGAGAGTGCATCTAATATTAGTACTAAAAAGATTTACAAAAATTTACAATAAAAAAATACTTTTCTTTTCTTTTTTTCTATTTACTATTGCTTTTTTTGCCTCACCTTCCTGCGGAACGTGAAGGGAAAACATATCGCCAAATTGTCATTATAACAACTGACCAAAACTACACAATGGTGCAAAATTTCCGTTTTCTCGTATAGATAGGTAGTTTTCTGAGACGGCGCCGTTTAGGTGCTCTTTAAACTCGCACACCTTTGTGCAATGTGGGATATACTTTCCATATTTGCTCTATAAAAATATGTAAGTATTCAATCGATTAAAACATAAGCAAAAAATTATTCTTACATGGAAGCTATCAATTATCAGCTAATAAATTTGTAGAAATATTATTGTGCCGAGCCAATACGTCCCTTATTATCGCTTTTAGAATAGAAATCAATGTTATCTGGACCATATATATATTTTTTATTTGAAGAGGTTCTATCTAAGCTTTATCAGTTTCGAGATATTGGCTAATATATGAAAACCGAACTTAAAGTAAAGATCTCTTAAGGATGCTACTTATTAGTTATATACATTGTTGCCGTATCTCTTTCAGTTTCCGAGGAAAATGGTCTTTTATGGATTTCATAGCATTTTCCTGAGCATATACATGGAAAAAATGCCAAAATTTAAAATTCGCAAATAAGTCAATTTTTCGGTACATTTCCATCAAAAATAACGTAAAACCCAAAAATAGCGAAGAAAATATGATAATTAATAATTCTATGAATTTTTAAAAAAATATCCAGAAAACTCGGATTTTTTTGTCGGTTTTCAAAGTTTCCTCAATACGTCCCTTATTACGGCCTTTGGAACAAAAGTTAATATAACGTTTTATCTGGACAATAGAAAAAGGCAAATTTTTTATTTAAAGAGTTTCTATCTAAGTTCTATCAGTTTCGAGATATTGGCAAATACATGAAAACCACTTTTAAATCCATATCTCAAAAACTATAAGACGTACAAAAAATTTCTAAGAACTTATAGTAAAGATCTCTTAAGGATGCTACTTATTAGTTATATACATTGTTGCCGTATCTCTTTTAGTGTCCGAGGAAAATGGTCTTTTATGGATTCCATAGCATTTTCCTGAGCATACATGGAAAAAATGCCAAAATTTAAAATTCGCAAATAAGTCAATTTTTCGGTACATTTCCATCAAAAATAACGTAAAACCCGAAAGTAGCGAAGAAAATATGATAAATAACAATTCTATGAATTTAAAAAAAAAATCCAGAAAACTCGGATTTTTTGGTCGGTTTTCACAGTTTCCTCAATACGTCCCTTATTACGGCCTTTGGAACAAAAGTTAATATAACGTTTTATCTGGACAATAGAAAAAGGCAATTTTTTTATTTAAAGAGTTTCTATCTAAGTTCTATCAGTTTCGAGATATTGGCAAATACATGAAAACCACTTTTAATTCCATATCTCAAAAACTATAAGACCTACAAAAAATTTCTAAGAACTTAAAGTGAAGATCTCATAAAGATGCTACTTATTAGTTATATACATTGTTGCTTTTTTTGCCTCACCTTCCTGCGCCAATTTGTCATTATAACAACTGACCAAAACTAAACAATGATGCAAAATTTCCGTTTTCTCGTATAGATAGGTAGTTTTCGGAGACGGCGCCGTATAGTGCTCAAAGTTCCATTTCCAATGCCGCCTCGCTCGATTCGCTACGACTTTTCGTTACGGAGATATATGATATTTAATATTATGATATTGATATTTATAGGTGCTCTTTAAACTCGCAATGTGGGATATACTTTCCATATTTGCTCTATAAAAATATACATTAAAGCTATCAATTATCATCTAATAAATTTGTAGAAATATTATTGTGCCGAGCCCTTCGGGCACGGCACTGTTCTAGTTCGTTCGTTTAATAATACGACAGCTGTTACTTTGACAGGTAAGTGTCATTTTTTTTTAGCTTTTTCGTAGCAAGGGTTATAGCTGTAAAAATCTTAAATTAAAAAAAAATTCAGTACCTAAATAACAAAGTTTTATACGACAGCTGTCAAATTTTGAAAGGTAATTGTCAATTATTTTTTAGCTTTTTTGTAGCGAGGGTTATAGCTGTAATAATCCTAAATTAAAAAAAAATTTCAGTACCCAAATAACAAAGTTCTATACGACAGCTGTCAAATTATGACAGGCGGGTGTAAATTTTTTTAATCTTTTTTCATATAGAGGATTATAGCTGTACAAATCCGAAATTTAAAAATTTTTCAGTGATTAAATAACAAAGTTCCATACGACAGCTGTCAAATTTTGATAGTTAAGTGTCAATTTTTTTTTAGCTTTTTCGTAGCGAGAGTTATAGCTGTAAGAGTCCGAAATTATAAAATTATCAGGTCCCTAAATAACAAAGTTCTATACGATAGCTGTCAAATTTTGACAGGTAAGTGTCAATTTTTTTTTTAGATTTTTTGTAACGAGGGTTATAGCTGTAAGAATCCTAAATTTAAAAATTTGTCAGTACCTAAATGACACAGTTTTATACGATAGCTGTCAAATTTTGACAGGTAAGTGTCAATTTTTTTTTAGATTTTTTGTAACGAGGGTTATAGCTGTAAGAATCCTAAATTAAAAAATTTCTCAGTTCCTAAATAACAAAGTTCTATACGACAGCTGTCATTTTGACAGGTAAATATCAATTTTTTTTAAGCTTTTCTTGTATCTAGGATTATAGCTGTAAGAATCCGAAATTTAAAAAAAATTCAGTACCTAAATAACAAAGTTCTATACTACAGCTGTCAGATTTTGACAGGTAAGTGTAATTTTTTTTTAGCTTTTTCGTATAGATTATTATAGCTGTAAGAATCCAAAATTTAAAAAATTTTCAGTACCTAAATAACGACATTAAAAAAAAAACTTAAAAAAAAAGAAAAAAAACAGTGGGGTTTGAACCCTCGACCTTCGTCTCCAAAATCAACAGCCTCTACTACTACGCTACCGAAGCTTAGAGAGTGATTTGTGGTAAATAGGATATTAATGACGTATTCGATATTACATAGAACGTTGAGTATTGAAGATACACACAAATAATACACTTTTGTCAATTATTTTTGGTCAACCGCAAAGAAAAAGGTCCAAGACAGGTGTTTCATACATTAAATACTGTCCAAATATTATAAAAACAATAAAAACTGAAGTTAATATGCCTCCTGCAAGCCATTTTTATTATTACAAGTACGGGATAAATGCGATATTTTCCCCCTTATTTTTGGTCAAACGAAAAAGATAAAGGTTCAAGGTAGGTATTTCCCACAAAAGACGTAGTCTAAATGGTCTTATTCCTCTAAAAAATCAATTTGGAAATCGCATTTTTCACCTATTTTTGACAGATGGTATAAAAGTTAAAGTTCAGGAAAACGCACGTGGTAAAACCATGGCCAACTTTTTCTAAATCGAATGGTGTTAGAATTTGAAAATTGTGCCTGTTTCCGCACCCAAAAAAGCAACTTTGCTCAAATTTGCGAATATATTTTGATAAGTTTGGACATGCAGGAATATTGAGAAGTAATCAGCGCATATTTTGAGAAAAAAATAAAACGGTTTTGTTAAAAATTGAATAAGCTACAGTCGATATAGTAAAACCTCTGGTGAAGGAACCTATAAAAAAATCATAAATTAATTTTTTTGAGCCACAAAATATGTTTTCCCAAAGATCGCTTATAATACAAATTAAAGCTTCTTTATCCGTTGATATAGTGTACCAAGAAAAAATTCAAAATGTTATATATTATAGACACTTGCAGAATTATTTAAGCAAACCAGTGCAACGCCAACAGAAATTACGGGAAAAAGTTCATAAGCTGCCGTTTTTTCCGTATTAAAGATAAAAAAACGAAAAAATATCTCTTAAATACAATTTGACGGCTCTATCCGCTAAAGTATACAACGTTTCAATCAAAAATCGTTTTCCGTACGAAAAAAAATAAACGGAATAAAAACGGAGAAAAAAATCACGCCTTACACTGTGGTTTCCAGTTTCTTACCATTTTCGGCAATTTCCATTCCAGTTAGGTATAGAACGATATATTGGAAAAAGGTAGATTTTGAGATGGCCTAACCGATTATCCAAACCGCATGTCGATTGGATGCACCCAATTCGACTTATTAGCGATCCAAGAGGTACCATTTTCGACCAAATTTTGACTTTGAAAAAATCAAAAAAATTACTTCCAAACTTTCGATCGCGCTCACAAACAATAGGGTTCTGTAGCCCACGGTCGTCTACGCGTCGAAAAAGTTTAAATCGAAAAAACTAATTTTTGTGGCCTGTATTGAATGCCAACGAGATCCCGATATTTCTCGACTTTAAAAATTAATAACTTTTTTCCGGCACACCCTGTATATTCCAAATTTTTACACAACGTACCCCCACTATTCCTCTCTAAACCCAAAAAGTTTCAATCGTCCCACTCTAACCGTTTCTGAGAAAAAAAATCGCAAATGTGAAAATGTCGAAAGAGACCACGGCGACAACATACATACATTTTTTTCACCGAAGCGCCGTATAACATATCGCGGTGTAGCGCGATATGTAATTACTACCAAAATTACGAAAAACTTACCTCCAACAAGAACACAAATCACACCATGTAAAAAATCACCAAACAATTAATACCACCACTCAACCCACGGCCTAATAGTAAAATGGATGGGCATTGGGTACGGCACGAGGCACGAGTCGACCCGCCAATCCCGCCATAATTTGTCAACACGAATACGTCCCGACGGGTCACGAAAATATTCGAACAGCCGGCAGGTCCAAATCCATAGTTGTCAGATATATTTTTTTTGCTGCTGCTGTTACTGTTTCGACTTGTAGCTATTTAACTGGTAGCTGCAGTAAGTAAAGGGATATTAATTTGGCTGAGATTGTAATTACAGCTACATATTTAGTTGTAGTACCTAATAACGAATTTTCAGTTGTTACCATAATAAAAATCATTAGTTGCCTTTACCAATAACGATTCAAATAAAAAAGTTCATAAGCCTAAGTAAACCTATGTAGTTATAGCTATTAAAAAATAATAACTGTTGCAATTATTTAAGCTATGGTTATTAAAAATTTCCAGCACAGAAATTTAGCTGGCCCTGTTTTCTCAGTGCAAGGGCGTCCGAAGGAACTTTTCCAAGGGGGGGGGGGGCAAATCATAATTGGAATTATTTTTGTTTCTAGCACTTTAACAAACCTTCAATAAAAGAATAGCGCAAAACACCTAATACTTATATTAAATAACAAAAAATAGCTAAACAAAATATTTAAAAATGTTCAAATATAACAAAAAACTTATAAGTTATTCAGATTTATTGGAGAAAAGAAATGTTAATTTTTTTGAATCTTTTGCAAATTCATCAATAATTTTTTCAATTAAATGTATTTTTTTTTTATAAATTTGCGATGAACACTCATCATACATAAACCGTCCAATCGGTGCTCAGTCATAGTCGAGCGAATCCAGGTTTTTACTCTTCTGAGAGTACTGAATGATCTTTTAAATTAAAATAAAGCTTTATTTATTCTATTCTAATATTTTTCCTTCGCTATTTAGTGAAGATTTTTGAATTCCACATTTCATTTTATGCAACAAGAGTTCGTTTTACCAATTTTGTCAATTGAATTGTATCTCAATAAATATGTATATCCCAGTTAAATAAAATATCTTAAATCTACTTGGGCAGGGGGGGGGGGCAAGCGCACCCCCTTGCCCCCCCCCCCCTTGCGTATCCATAAACTATCAGGTGATTCTTACATGCTCTGGAACAAAAAAAAACAGAAACAGTATGGGGTTGACATTAAATTTTTATGGGTTACGGGTTACTAGCCAAGTATGTACTCATCGAGTTAGCTTAAACCAATATCCTTGTGCCATCATGTTGCTCGATATACAATGTTCCTTAAAACAAACAAATTAGTCTTAGGTAGCATAAAATGTACTTCTCATCTACATAAAACAAAAATAATAAAATTACCATTTCAAGAGCCTAAACTATCAGTTCGTAACTGATAAATTGTTACGTATTACCTCGGGCACAAATCTGTTGCAGTTGTCGGCCGGCTGCCCAACGATTATTTGTTAAGATTGGCTTGTAAACAAGGGCGTCCATAGAGCGTTTTTCAGGGGGGGGGGCAAAAACTTAAACAATACTTTTTTATATACAGTGTCACCAGTAAAGTCCGCATCATATGGGATTTTTTTTTTATTAATAGCTTTATTCGAAATTTGACTTTGGCATCAAGTTCTGCTTCGATCGATATGAAAATTAAGCAAAAAAATAGTGATTCGCATTATCTGTCAAATTTTAATTTTTTTCTAAAAATAATTCAAAAGTGGTGTTATTTCTGAAAATATCAAAAAAAGTTATAGGAAAAAGTTTTTTTTATTGCAGTTTCTAGCCCACATGCAAAATTTCAGCTGGATAAGATATTTTTTAATTTTTACCCATATTTTGTAAATTGCACCACTTTTGCAAAATAACACTCAACGCAACCTACATAAAACTTTTTAGTTTTGACAATGCTTTATTTCATATACATTTTTTTTAAAGTAGCGTTATATTAAATGTGTGTTTTTCTACGAAATCAAAATGGGGCATGGGGCTATTAAAATTTAGTCGCATGTGATGCAAAGTTCATTTGTTATTGACCCTGTATAAGGTAACTTCATAAAATAAGTATTTTTGAAAACATAGTTTGTGTCTGAAAGTAATACACCTTAATATTAAGACAAAAAAGAACACAGTGTCATCAGTAAAGTGTTCATTAAGTGGAAAATAAATTTTTGCTCAACCCAACGGAAAGTTTATCTATTTTCAACGATTTAATTTAAAATCTCTTTATTTTATTTTTTAGTCAAAAACTACGTTTTCAAAAATACGTATTTTATGAAGTTACTTTATACAGGGTCAAAAACAAATGAACTTTGCATCACATGCGACCAAATTTTAATAGTCCAATTTTGATTTTGTAGAAAAACACACATTTAATATGACGCTAGTTTAAAGAAAATGTATCTGAAATAAAGCCTTGTCAAAACTAAGAAATTTTATGTATAGGTTGCGTTGAGTCTTATTTGCAAAAGTGGTGCAATTTACAAAATATAGGTAAAAAAGCAAAATTATCTTATCCAGCTGAAATTTTGCACGTGGGCTAGAAACTGCATTTAAAAATTCTTTTTTTAATAACTTTTTTCGATATTTTCAGAAATGTATAACTTAGAACTATTTATATAGAAACTTTTGAATTATTTTTTCAAAAAAAATTAAAATTTGACAGATAATGCGAATTACGTGACTACTATTTATTTGCCTAATTTTCATCTCGATCGATGCAGAACTTGATGCCAAAGTCAAATTTTGAATAAAGATATTAATAAAAAAAATCCCATATGATGCGGACCAATTGCGGACTTTACTGGTGACACTGTATAAGACTATTTATTTAACTTATGCCTAATGTATTAATTTATTGATATGTTTTTATTATGTAATTGTTCAGTTTAGTGATTTGTTGGTCTACTAACTAACCACTGTACTATTTAATATTTATACTGAATTATGAAATAAAATAGTAATGTGGGCGCCTAGGGGGGCAAGGGCCCGTTTTGCCCCCCCCCCCCCCCCTATGGACGCCCTTGCTTGTAAACTAATAGTAAATATGTGAAGCATTTCATGTCATTTATTTATTGTAAACTTACATTTTCAATTTAAAAAATAGGTAAAAGTTTAAAATTAATTTGGAAAACAATAAAAAAAAAATTACCTGCATGGTTGGCTGGAATAATAATTGAAAAATTACACACATCGGCGAAGTTTTCCAAAGTAGAAACAAATAGAATTGTATTAAATATTAAAACGATAATTAAAAATGAATTTAATTTCCTGAGAAAAAAACGTGGACAAGAGAAATTGACAGTTGACAGTTTTGCCACGACGGGCTGGCTGGTTTGTTCCAATTAGCACCTGGCTCAATTTAGGAAGCGCTATAGAAGGTCGGATAATAACTGTCCTTCTCTTCTATACGTCATAAATATGCGATAGAACCCGGTTCCTCGGTTAGCTGGAGAATCATCAAGCGACGACGACAGCGCCAATTTGACTCTGGTGGCCAGCTGCGCGGTTTGAGATAAATATGACCTTGTGGTGCAAGATTGCTAATTTACACTTTCACCGGGGTGGCCATAGGGTCTTATATACAGTACTGGCAAAAAATTAAAACAAAATGGACGGTCGCGAGTTAAAAGACATCGATCAAGACTAAACGTTGCCACAGCGTTGCCAGATGATTTTTTTTTATTTCCCTAGATTTTTGACAAAAAATTCCCTAGATTTCCCTAGGCAAGTTTATTTTATATTTAAGGGAGGAGGGGATAATGAATTTTAGTTAAGTCATTTTTGATTTTTTTTTTAGCTTTATTATCTATACCTAACAAATTGTCTCTTTAAAAAAGTAACAAAAAACTTCATACACATAATACATAATATCTTAACATAGTATAAAACAAAGTCGCTGTCGCCCGTCTGTCCCTAGAGGTGCTTAAATCTTTAAAACTACGCAACGGATTTTGAAGCGGTTTTTTTTAGTAGATAGGGTGATTCAAGAGGAAGGTTTTTATGTATATTATATGCATAATATTGTAGAGAAACACTGATAAATTTAGAGGTTTGTTCGGGTTTGTATTTATAAATCTTGACGTGATGGTGAACTCGCCTTATTATCTCAGAGAAAGCGACGTCGTATAATGCCGGGCTGCAACGCAGGCCGGGTACACGCTAGTTCTAAATAAATTAAACAAACCACTTTTTTAAATTTTATTGGTTTTCTTTTTTCCCATACAAATTTTCTGATTTAAATTTCTGAAACATTTCTTGGTTAATCGTTAAATTAAAACAATTGCTTGTCGTTAACAAACTTTTTGTGTGTAAAATTCCACACAATGTGTTCGGCGACAGCCTGTTACGTATTTTTGTTTTATTTAAATTTATCTCTGAAAAAATTCTTTCAACGGTAGCACTTGAGTGTGGCAGACAAAATTGAAAAAATAAAAGCACACAAATTTGGGCAAAAAGGATTATCATTGCCCAATTTTAATTTAGATATTTTTAACCAAAATTCTTGTATTGGCTCAGTATCTGAAAATTTATCGAAATCAAAATTTCTTAATAAAGGTCATTCTTGATCTATGTGATTTAAGTGACTTCTTCCAAATGAGAAATTTGAGGCCAATGGAGCAATTGAACTACATTTATAATAATTAGTATTTATATAATAATATTATAATATTTAAGAATTAATAATCTTATTCAAAAATTCCCTAGATTTGGCATTAAATTGAATATAATTCCTTTTTTCCCTATAAGCCGCAAAATTCCCTAGAACTAGGGAAATTTCCCTAGGTCTGGCAACCCTGCGTTGCCAATTTCTGCTAGAGCACGATTCACATCCCGCTCTCGCTACATTCCCCCTCCATAGCAACAAATACGTTTGGACTGAATTTTTCAGGTAAGCGTACGGTGAAATATCTTTTGATGTTTTGAAATGGTTTATTCATAAAACAAAAAATTTAAATTATTTTATGGTAAGTATGTGAAAGCTGATAGTAGCGACGTAGTCGTTTTCCATTTTTGTATCCTGACAAACCTGTCCCAATATTGTCTGAATTTCGCCAGCTCAATTGGTCCCCTTTCTTTAACCGATGGGTCGAATCGCCATATTATATGCCTTTGTCACGTCGGCTACACTATTTGATCTGTTGTCCTTGTTCCGTACATCTTAACATATTATTCATTCTATTGGTCACCTCCAGCCCCGGCCATAGCCCGGAACGTCTGGCATATAAAATAATTTAACAAATATTTGTTTTTATAAAAGCAATTTTAGAAATTGTTTTAAATAATGTTTTGTGACCAATATTAACATAAATGTAAAACCTTTTAAATAAGTAATAAGTAATCTTATCTTGAATGGCATATAATTGCTTTTATGTTGTCACAGAAGGAAGAAAATTAAATCCTGTCGCAAAAATTAAATTGAAAAAATTATTAATGGTTTTTTAAAAGATCTTATTTAATACTTGATTATCGATTTACTCAGGGATGTTTAATTTAATATTGCATTCAGCGATTTAATAGAAAATGTTTGACGATATCAAAAATAATTTTCTTAATTGTGTTACGTTACTTTTTCATTCCTTTGACATTTAAATAGTGTTTTTCTAACTAATGCGGAACCTATTACTTTTCCGCGTGACTAAACGTCGTCGTTGACTAAAGAACGCAAAGCTAAAATCAATCGTTACTGACTATTACAGTTCATTTCAATAATCTGGTACCTATAAATGCAACATGTCATTCATAAACGTTATGAAAATGTGTTGAAAACATCCTTTATAGGAGAGAGTCGTTGAAGAGCTGGGTGGGGTAGGGGGTAGGGATTACGGTGAACTTAAATTTGAATGTGACTTTGCTGCTATAGTTTAAACTTAACCTACAAATAACCCAACTTTTTATTTACTCACCTATGAAAAGTAACGACAGAATTATTATTTTCCGAATTATCGCATCCTTGATACTTGCGACTCATCTTAATTAGTCTCCAAAAAATATCACAAAATACTAAAAACACAGCAATTATTACACAAAACCGATAAACTGAAGAAAATGTCTAACCGCTGTCAGAGAAACACCAACCGGAAATAGGCACGTTCGATATATATCGATGCATCGTAAACATCGATGTTTTTCCTCGATAAATTTTTTGTGGACATCCCTAAACGCAAATGAATGCAACAACGTCATCATGGCCTCAGTCGTGGTGCTCACATCTTTGGGGGCGGATCTATTACTGCTGCGTTGCCATACTGCAGACTTTTTATAAGGTTAGGTTAGACAAAGATTTAAATTTCCTACATCATATATTAATACGTTTAACAGCGTAAGCTTGTATAGTATTTGTAGAATTATACCGTTGATCTTTTGACTGCAATAAACCCTCATTATCCCTTTGACCATAAAATAAATAATGAAATCCCAAATTTTAAAACCTTTTCGAGCAGAGCCGGACCAGGTACAAATTCAATTTATACCTATGCCTGATTCATATACATATAAATACAAACTGATTTTAATGTTTAATTATTATTAATGGTAGAATGTGGCGTCCTTGGAATTGTGCTGATAGGGGGCATCTTCAAGTGTCATTTTTAAAAGAAAGCATTTATCTACCGATGCCAAACTATAACTCCTTTATTTTCGGTAAGAGACATAGTACTTAAACCTGTTAAACCTAGAAAAAATCGGAGTGATTCTGGCACATTTAGAAGCATTGACGAAAATGACATGGATTTATTAAGAAGAAAGATTTACCAAATGTATGAGGCACAAACTGTACCCACTTTGATTTCCCTCAAAGAGCGGCTGATTAAAGACGAAACAAATATCTCTTGTTGCCTTTCATTTCAAGCCTTTAATGCCAAATATTGCGTAAAATGGGTTTTAAATACCGAAGCATTAATAAAAGACAAACATTAATGGAATCTCAACGTTTACGGGAATGGAGACTTAAATATTTAACAGCTGTTAAACAATTTAGAGAAGAAAATCGTCCAATTATTTACCTTGACGAAACATGGTTCGATACCCATGACACTCCAAGAAAAGGTTGGGATGATTCTTCCAAAAAATGTCAAACCAAGGCACCATCAAATAAAGCCAAAAGAATCACAATATTACATGCTGGTTCAGAGAACGGGTTTGTTCCAAATTGTCTGTTGCTTCCAGCTAAAAACATAGCAGATTCTTCTTTAGATGATACCGACGCACAACTTTTTGAAGATCGGTTTAAACATAAACACCTTAAAAATATACCTGAAAATAGCGTCATTGTAATGGACAATGCTAGTTATCATAGTCGGCAAGCAAAAATCATTCCCAATTCTAATAATACAAAAGCAGAAATTTAAAATTTTATGATTGAAAATGATTTATATTTTGAAAAAACTTACAAAAAGCGAGAACTGCTAGAAGTATTAAAAGATATTAAAATAAATAAGGAATACGAGTGTGACAAACTTGCAGCAGAAAATGGCCATACAGTGTTGCGTCTTCCTCCATACTATTGTATATTCAATCCTATTGAGCTAATATGCCACCAATTAAAATTCAATATTACGAGAAATAATATTTCTCCTACATTAAATGCATCTGTAGTAGAATGAATTAAAAACGAAGTAAGAAAAATTTCTGCAGACAGCTGGAAAACTGTGTACAGCATGTACTTAAGGTGGAAAATTCTTACAATTGTATGATTACAAATGTTCAGCCCTTAATTATAAGTTTAGGCTTAGATGAAGATAGTGATAGTGATACAGAGTAAAATTTTGAATAAATTAATTATCAACAAGTTTTTAGAACTTAATTAATTTTTATTGTATTTGTTATCCTAATAGTTATACGTTTAAATTATATTATTTTCAATTATCATTAATTGTTATCATTGTTTTACATTTATTATAGGTACCTACCTAAAACTAAAAATACCTATTTATTTATTTTAAATTATAAAAATAAATCATGTGGTGTAGTTACATTTTCAAGCCGACTGTTGCGTCCACAAAAAAGCTACCCGCTTTAAGTGACACAACGGTTCGAAAAAAACACAAATAAAACGCGAATGTCAATAACAAAACTTATTTATTCGCTACACTGGTTTTCCGATATACAAGAACAGAAATATTCGGGTGTGAAAATGATAAGACCTTTCCCGTCACAAAATACCGACGGTCTCTTTACAACGCTACGGACAGACTACTTGAATTTTTAATTTATATTTTCTAAAAACAAGACACAATATTTAGACCTTGGTATTGGTCCGCCTCGCCGGGGTTCTTATCTTAATTTATGCGTAACCGGCAAGCAAGTTAACGTAAACAAAGCCATAAAACGACCGAATATGAAATTCCTTTGTCACATTCTTAAAAAAGGTTTTACGACTGTAAAAAATAATTGCCTCAGCAGAGAAAATAATATACACTCTTAATCGGTTTCTAACATCCTCCCACCTGAGAAATATTATGAACAAATACTATTTCTCATCTAAAGAAACAGTTGGAAGGGTCTAAAACTAAGTAAAAACATGAATACAAATAAAACTTAAAACTATGTTTCCTAACCTAGGCACTCACGCACCATCAAAACGCACTGGGCCCTTCGAAACACGACCCGATCGCGTGATCACTAACTTTGACTCACGAACTAAATCCCTGTCAATTTGCTCACTTTCTCGAGGTGTAGACGGACTTTGCTGGTTCGGTTGGTCTGGCTCTTCTCCATTAGGCAGCTCCTCGGGTATCCCTTCGACCATCTCCAGAACACCATCGTTGGTCTCGAACTCGCTCCCACAACACTCCAAAGGGTATAGCCGCTGTACTGGTCGAAGCATTTGCCCCTTGGACGTCTCGACTCGTACCAAGCGAATTTGATTATCCTTGCCAGGTATAATTTCGATGACACGAGCAATGGGCCAGTCCAAACGTTTGCTGTTATCATTGCCAACAAGCACGACGTCTCCAACCCTGATCTGACGGTTTTCTGATTTCCCACAGTCCAGCTTAAGTTGCCCAAGGTACTCCAATCGAAACCGTCGACGAAGTGTCTCTCGAAGTGTCTGGATTTTCCGTACCTTTTTATTTAAAGAAGCACTATCAACCGCGTCACAATCGGGCAAACCGCACTCTGTTAGGTCCCGTAAAAACATTGACGGATTTAATCCGATGAGGTCTTTCGGATCCTCTGACAGATAGGTAAGAGGTCTCGCGTTTACAACCGCCTCGCACTCACAGGTCAAAGTCAATAAATCCTCGTAGTCCAAAACGGCACGACCTAAAGTTTTTCTCAACAATCCTTTTAGGACACCAATTAAGCGTTCCCAAAAGCCTCCCCACCATGCAGCTGTGGGAGGGTTAAAGCGCCACTGAATACGCTGAACAGAGGTTTCCTGCACAATAACTTCCCAGTTCAACATCGAAAAGGCATTTTCCGCTCCGCGAAAGTTCGTACCATTGTCACTGTAAATTGTCCTTGGCCTTCCCCGTCGCGCCACAAATCGACGCAAGACACTCAGAAAACTTGAGGTCGACAAAGACGTGGTGAGCTCTAAATGAACCGCGCGATAAACCGCGCACGTGAACAGACAAATCCACACTTTCTCACGGTTCTTGAGAAATAAAGGTCCTGCAAAATCTACTCCCGTGATCTCGAAAGCGACTGCGTCCCGAACACGGTTTACTGGTAAGGGTGTGGGTTGGGTTACAAGCGGTTTGACATTATACCTCTTGCAGATTACACATTTGGATATGACACTCCTGACATATTTCCTACCGCCAAGTATCCAAAACCTCTCACGGAGTAAACTTAAGAGCCCTTGAGTTCCAACATGGCATGACGTAAGGTGCATGTTCATTATTAAGCGATCAACCAACTGGACTTTCTTAGGTAAAACAATTGGAAAACGGTAGTCTTCTGTATCTGCTCTGTAGGACACCCGGGTGTTCAATCGAATTAGACCAACCTCGTCGTAAAACGGTCTAAGGCTAGCTATTCTCTCATCAGTTGTGCCTGAGAAGCTCTGTTGTTGAATAAGCTTGAAGACAAAGTTTTCTGCAGCGATGTATTCTTCAGTAGACAGTTCAGACTTAAGTTTTCGATTTGAATTTCTACAGTTGTGTATGAATCTGAAAACCCAAGCGATCATACGTATAGTCTTGTGGTGCTTAGAAAAATAATCCAGATGCCAGGGATTAATTTTGGCTTCTTCGGCGTACAGAAGCGTGTTACATATTAGGGCTTTTCTTCGTTCAGAGCAAATTTCCTCCTCGTCGACCGGTACATCGGGTCTGGGCCAATTTTCCGGAGAATCATACAACCAACTGGGCCCCTCCCACCATTTGGATTCCAAAAGTCGTTTCGGGGAGCATCCTCTAGATGGGAGGTCGGCAGGGTTCTGTATTCCAGGCAAATGGTGCCAATTTTCCGATGCTGTCAATTTATGAATCTCTTCTACACGATTCCATACGAAAACGCCCCACTGTTCTTTACGTTTTATCCATGATACGACAGTAGAAGAGTCGCTCCAAAAGAAAGTTTCAAATTTTTGACCAAGATTTTCAGTCACGTGGGCGTACAATCTAGCTCCGATGGTGGCTGCCAATAGTTCTAGCCTTGGTATAGTAAGCTTAGCGCTAGCCCTTTTTATTGGAGCTACTCTTGCCTTGGCTGCAAGTAGAAAAACTCCCACCTTTCCACGAAGTGTCACACGTACAAATACTACACAGGCGTACGCGTTTTGACTGGCGTCGCAGAAGGTGTGAATACTTAAGTCTCGCGCATCTGGGTCACCAACTTCTATCCAACGAGGTATTGTTATTTCACCCAAATAATGTAGGTCTTTTAACCAAGCTTTGAAACACTGAGCCGACTCATCATCAATAGGCTGATCCCAGGTTAAACGTTTTTCCCACAATGTTTGCAATAACAGCTTCGGCATTAACATTGCTGGGCACAGGAATCCGATAGGATCAAAAACCTTTTGCGTCACTGATAAAATTTGACGTTTGCTCACCATCACATCTTTCATATTCAGGTCGTTATTTAAAAATTTCTGGTGAATGGCAAGTACGTCTGTTTGAGGATGCCACTCCAATCCAAGGACAGAGCATGACTCATCAGCTGGGCCGTCGGGTTGCATATTTCCAGTATATTCCCATCCTCTTAGCTGGAAACCACCCTCGTCCATAATGACAACTGACTCTCTTATGAAGTTGGACACTGATTCTTCATCACAAAGACTGGAGACGCAATTGTCCACGTAAAAACTGCGACTCAGTTTTTCGACGGTTTCCAAGGAATATGGCACTGCACTTTCGCTGCATTTTTCATGGCATCTCCGTAAGTGATAATCTAGAGTAGCGGCTAGCAAAAATGGACTACTGTTCAAGCCGAAAACAACCCTCTTGTGACGTAACGTAATTTCTTTGCCATTGGAGTCGATCCATAAAAACTTCAAAAAATTTTGATCTCTCTCATTAATGCAAATCTGAAGAAATGCTTTGCGAACATCAGATACAACCCCTATCTTGTTTTCCCTAAACCTTAGCAACAATGAAGGTATCAATTCTATAAGGTTAGGCCCTTTCTCAAGGCAATGATTAAGGGAGGGCTGATCTTTCTCGTGCGCAGAAGCGTCGAAAACAGGTCGAATTTTCGTTGTGGCGCTATCTTCTTTAATTACAGGTCTATGTGGTAGATAGTGTCCTTGATCAACTTGCCCACTCTCCAAGTCACTCAGTTGCTCTATAATATCCTCATCGCTCCATTCTTGGAAAACTTGGGCATATTCTTCAACGAGATTATCTTTTTCCAATTTGCGAGTGGTTGAAGATAACCTTTTTTGAGCAAGCTTGTAGTTGGTTGGCAGAGGAGGGTGTCCGTCTAACCACGGGAGTCGGACTTCATAACGACCGTCTTGGTTAAACTTCACAGTTTGTTGGAAAAACTCTTTTGCCGCTTCAGCCAATTCCTCTCTGGATCGCTTCTCCGCGGGTTCTTTTATCCCAAGGGTTTCAAGATCCCACAATTCGCTAATGGAAGCGTCATTAAGCAAGAGGTTTAACGTAGTCATGACCCTGTCAGAACGTGGCGTGGTCGTTGGTACTCTACCCATGAGTGTCCAGCCAACAAATGTCTCGACAGCAATCAGTCCACATGGTAATTCTCGACGACCCCCCGTATATAAATTGCCGGCCACGTCTGATCCTAACAACAGCTCAATGGACCCAGAATGAAGATCAGAAATGCTGATATCCATATCTCTCAGCTCCTCTATCCATGGACCCTGAAAAATTGGAGATACTTCGCCACAAATTCTTGGTTGATCCAGAACTTCAAACGTATGAGAATAACTCCCTTTATTTATGGTAATGTCATAAACATTATGCCCATGAGCTACTTCTGAGCCACCAAACAAAGCATGCCTAATTTTAGTCTGACGTTTTGGTTTTTGTCCTAGCTGCATCGCTGTCTCCTTCAATATGTAGGACCGCTGGGAACCCGTGTCAATTAATGCTCGCATCAGTTTTGTCCCATTTATGCCCTTTATAGGAACCACCAAAGTTTGCAAAAATACATGAGTGTCAGGGTAGTTGTTGACTAACGTGTTGACATTATCGTCGGTGCGCGGCTTAGTGTCATCTCTATTTATTGCTACATCAGGACACATTAAAGTAACATGAGCCCGTCCGCACACAACACACCTAAGGCGTCCTCTACATCTTTTTGTTTGGTGCCCCACTTTTAGGCAGCGAAAACACGCCTTTGCTTTGAACAAAAGTTTCTTTTTTTGAGCCATATTCATTTTTTGTGCCTTAAAACAAGCGTCACTTTCATGGGATGCGGCGCAAAAAACACAGACTGATGGATAATCACCATTCGAAAAACTGGCAGCGGTTGGAAGATCTGAAGCTTTCTTTTGATATAGCCGGTTTTTATTAGAAGACTTACTACCCTTTTCAACAGAAGATACTTTATCTGGCAAACCAAACCGCTCCGCCGCCAAGTTGACCCGTTGCTCATTCTCCACCTCTTGCCTAAGAAACAACATCAGCTTTTCCAAACGAACTTCCAACGTAGTCGCCGAAGAAGTAACTTGGGAGGCACTAAACGCTGAATTTCGCTGCCATGCCTTCAATAGCTCGAAGGGTAAACAAGACTCAATTAACGGAAAAAGCATGGCAGCACATTTATCTGTGGTGATTCCCAAAGTTTCGAGGGCACGCAGTTGTGTCTCTAAGCAATCATAGAGAGCAGCGATATCTACAGTTTCGGAAGAAGAGTTATTCAAAATCAATTTCAACAGCTCTCTAACATATACTTCAATCTGAAGGTCTTCCCTACCAAATCTACTTTGCATGCTCTCTATAATTTTAACATAATTAGCACCCATAGCTGGATAACTCTCGACCACCTGCCTCGCTCTACTACCAGGTACCGTTGACTGTATTAAATATTCGATTTTATCATGCTCGTCGATTGATGTATCTTCATGCACCTTTTTAAATTGAGCCCAGAAAGATAACCAATCTGTGACACTTCCGTTATATTGTTTAAGTTGGATACGGGGTAATTTAAAAGTACGCCTACCTGTAGTTCCATCTGCTGCATTTGATTGAGATGATTGAACTGTTACTCCACTGCGCATGTCAATAGCTGAAGCCCCACTACTTTCCACAAGCTTGTTGTACTTGACCCTTATACCAGTAAACCGCTTTACGTACGTGTCACACAAATCCATTTCACCTTCCAGCTCATTTTCGGTCGCACTTTCTAGCAAGAGCTCATAGATCTGGCTGTCAAGGCCACGTAACTCTTCAAATTTGGCACTTAAAAATTCATAAGCCACTTCAAGAGCCTCCGTATCTAAGGGATCGGCTTGCATTAATGTGTCTACTTCATTAGCCGCCCTCGTAACGGAGCTACGAAATACTTTTCGACTTTTCTTTTGATTTTCTGTAGCATCCGCCATGTCAAACTCGGTTTAAAACCACCGAACGTCCCGAATAAACCACCAGAACGCGGTAAAAGTTCGCCCAGGCCACAAAGTCAAGAGAAAAGTACTTTTTTACTTCCACCCGGTACACACTAGTCCACTGTATAACGAAAACCCCGCGTCCTGTCACGGTCGCCACTAAAATGTTGCGTCCACAAAAAAGCTACCCGCTTTAAGTGACACAACGGTTCGAAAAAAACACAAATAAAACGCGAATGTCAATAACAAAACTTATTTATTCGCTACACTGGTTTTCCGATATACAAGAACAGAAATATTCGGGTGTGAAAATGATAAGACCTTTCCCGTCACAAAATACCGACGGTCTCTTTACAACGCTACGGACAGACTACTTGAATTTTTAATTTATATTTTCTAAAAACAAGACACAATATTTAGACCTTGGTATTGGTCCGCCTCGCCGGGGTTCTTATCTTAATTTATGCGTAACCGGCAAGCAAGTTAACGTAAACAAAGCCATAAAACGACCGAATATGAAATTCCTTTGTCACATTCTTAAAAAAGGTTTTACGACTGTAAAAAATAATTGCCTCAGCAGAGAAAATAATATACACTCTTAATCGGTTTCTAACACCGACCCTGATCCCATTTAATCCCCTTTGAAGAGGTTGAGGCGTATACAATAGGGTTTAATCAGGTAGTTTATTTTTGGCAGTAAGAGTCAACGGTATAATTCTGCAAATACTATAAGTTGTTGCATTACTTCAGAATAAAATACGATTTTGTCAATAGGTTCATTTGTTATTGTTTTGTCTATAGGCGCAAGATCCTTGGTTCATTACATGGCCTCGAGGCATAAAAATTTAATATTTTGACGATGTCTCTCTGTTATGGAATAAAACTATTAAACTTGACCAAACGCGGAGCTAGTTAAATTTGGGCAAATTTAGTACCTAAATTAGGTTTAAAACCAGATTGGACGCTGAGATCATAGTTGCCCATCTTTTTTTGTGAAATGTCTAAACCAAATACAATAACAAAATAGCGTTGCAGGGTAAACTGTTAATAATTAGGAACAAATTAACACAATATGTATACTTAATTAAAGACAATTATAATAGAAACGTCATATTCATAAAATAAAGGTCAACCAATTAAATTTTCGAAATAAACATAATCTGAATTTAAAAGCCAATATTGTGGCATATCGGACAAGTGTGTTAATGTTTATATATTGGAATACACAGAGATCCAAGCACAATGGAACCTTTTATATTGGAGTTAATTCCGCTGGGATGGCGCTACGGCGTATTGATAGCCGCTTTGCTTTTGCAAGGAGGCTTTTAATATATCGAACCGCTGTGTCAGAATTGCTTGGGTTATGACTAATATCTACTTGACCCCATACATTGACTACTTTTTACAGAAATTAAATATTTCTATTTGTTTTCGAGATATTGGCGTGCGGAGTTTTAAGTGAAAAACCCTGTATATGCATTTTGCATATATTCCGCACTTTAGTTATTATAAAAATGATGAAATAACATCTGGCAGTTATTTGTTGTTAAAAACTTAAGGGCCATTCAAGCGTCGATATATCGCATAACTGTTAACCTTGAAAATAACCAAAATTTATCACAAAAAATGATTTCCTTATTTCCTACTCCCAGCCACCATTCTGTTTAATTAGTATTTTATGACGCGGAGTAAAAGTCTAATAAGCTATATTAACCTTATCTCAAAAATCTCTCTGTTATATAAGTTATAAGTAGAATAATTACCCCTATATTAATAACGCCGCGTTTTTTGTTGATTTATTGTCATGAAAAAAAATGTGCTATCTTCTTATAAAAATTAATATAAGTACGGGAAATACACCATATTTTAATATGATCATGATATGATATTTCATTTGTATTTTGATAAGCATTTCAGTCAATATAGTGTTGAGGTTACCCAACTAGTTTTGGTGTGTATAAGTCGATAATATTAGTTTCTAAACTAATGAGAAGAAAATAAGCAATTCAAGGATTAAGTGAAAATTCCTTTACCATTCAAAAATTTCGTCACAGTTCATATTTCATTAATCCTAAGTACACATAAGAATTCTAACTAACTAGACTGGGTACATATCGCTAATCGTCAGCCGATGGTGCATCTAATATTAGTACTAAAAATTTATATTAAAAAAGAATTTTTCTTAGTTTCTTTTTTCTATGTTTTCAATAGCTTTTTGCCTCACCTTCCTGCGGAACGTGAAGGGAAGACATATCGCCAAATTGTCATTATAACAACTGACAAAAACTAAAAAATAAAAAAATGGGTGCAAAATTTCCGGTTTCTCGTATAGATAGGTAGTTTTTGAAGATAGCGCGTGCTCGACGTCCTATTTCCAATGCCGTCTCGCTCGATTTGCTACGACTTTTCGTTACTGCAATATATGATATTTAATAATATGACATTGATATTGACATTGAACCTCTGTCAGCACCGGCTCTTTAAAATCGTACAGCAAAGGTATGCAATGTGGAATATATTTACTTTCCAAGTTTGTCCTATAAAAATATGTATTCAATTAATTTAAACGTAAGTAAAGAAACTATTCTTACATTGATAGCTGATAAATTGGTGAAAATGTTATTGTGCCGAGCCCTTCGGGCACGGCACTGTTCGAGTTAGTTCATTTCATTTCATATTTTTGACAAAACCATTTGTTAGCAACCTCTAATTTTAAAACATTTCAAATCGCGATAAAAAATAAATTTAGTTTCTTCGCAACCCAAGTTCGTTTTTTTCGTACCGAGGATTGTGGCTGTAAAAATCCGAAATTTAAAAAACTTTCAGTACCTAAATACATCCAGAAAGTTTGAATCGTTTAGCTCTAACCGTTTCCGAAGAAAAAATTCGCAAATATCGAAATGTCGAACAGCCTCTGTCCACGTGTCGACGGATTATCAATGTCGGAACGCCATCTTTAAAATCGAGATTACAACTATTTCTGAAACATTTTGGGCAAATATTTTGGTCAATAAAATTAGAAGAAGGTTCAAGGTAGGTATTCCATCCAATTCAAAATCTCGAAATGTTCTTATTACTCTAGAAAGTCAAGTTTAAAATCCCCTTTTTTAACCATTTCTGACAGCCGGATTTTTAGAAATAAATTACATGAAAACCAAAGCACACTAGTCAAAAGAGAAAGGTTTTAGAATTTGTAAATTTTGCTTGTTTCCGCACTCAAAAACGCGATTTTTCTAAAATTTACGAACATATTTTGATAAGTTTGGATATGCAGAGGTGTTCAGACGAAATCAGCGCGTGTTTTGTAAATACTATAAACGTTTAAAATTGTTTATTATATACCGGGTGAGTGACGAAAATTATTTAATATCTTTTGTTAAATCATGGTATTTTCGGCATTAAATTAAATGTTGACAAAGTAATACTCTAGATGACATTAGCTTGGAGCAAGCTATTAGAATTTTTTTTTTATATTTATACAGGGTGACTCAAAAAAGTTAATATTTTTTTTATTAGTTGTCAAAGAACTATTGATACTAAACTTGATAATTATATACAGGGTGTTATTTACGAGGGACGAACTATGGGAAGTACAACATTGTGGAGAACCTTTTGGTGAATTACAATATAAACTGTCAATATATTGACATTTTTTGCATCAGTTTGACTAAATTAAAACAAACGATTGACCAAAGATAATGCTTACTCTATTTGTTGTGATTATTAATTTATTTATCTGCTTAGCGATACATGTCATTTTAAATTTGTAACTTGCTCTTTTACATTTATGGTTTGTTCTGTTATATTTTTCATGTATCATTTGAAATATATTATTCTGTAGTGTACTTAAGGTGGGAGTATCAACATGCTTGCCAACCTATAACCTATTTCGCGTAGATTTATTTATGTTTTCTAGCTTTTATACAAAATTTAAAGAAAATCAGTATCGACTTGATATTCTATAGGTAATAATTGACATATTTAATAAATATCAAGGAATTTCATAACCTATTTTAGGAGAATTGTATAAAGTTAAATCAAAAGAATTTCCGTTGCACGTCATACCTTCGAGTATCAGCAGTGTTGCCAGTTTGTAATCAAAATACCCCAGTAAGGAAATGCTTCGTCATTTTTCAATAAAGGTAAACAACGTAATCAACAGAAATGTGTATGTATCCCTTTGTTGTTCGTAAAAGAACAGTTTTTAATCCTATTTAGAAAATGATTTGCAGTTTTAGTTAAAAACGACTTAAATAAACTCACGAAAACACGAAATGAAAACAATAAACGTCAATCAAAATTCGCCAAGAAATAAACTGACATCACCGATGCGTTGACACTTCTGTTGCCAACTGTCAGCCTAAAAAATTCAAATGATATTAATTTTTAAAAGGTTAAATTTAAAAAACATCCCCTTTAAGCGGCTTAGTATCAAAGAAGAATACATTAAGTTTCTTTTACATTCAATATCGCATGAAATTTATACATTTTTTGCCCAAATTTAATTTTCTTATGTTTCCTTACCGATTTTCAACTATCAGCTGATTGATGACGTGCAACGGAAATTCTTTTAATTTAAGTATAGCAAAAAATATCGGGTAAGTTTTTTTTTACATTATTATGTCATTGTCACTCATTGTTCTTTCACTATACAATTCTCCCAAAATTAGCAATGAAATAAATTGATATTTTTGTAATATATCAGATACTACCTAAATAATGTACCGACGATATTGATTTTCTTTAAATGTTAGTTACTAAAATAATAAACTCAAAAAATCAACGCGAAATAGGTTATAGGTTGGCAATAGATTGAATGACGTTGAGAATTCAATGCTAGCCCCATACAATTAAGGGCCAAACTAAGATGAAATTTGAATTTCTCATAGTAAAAAATCCACAAATAATAATTTTCTTCTAAATATCGACATTATTTCAAAAATTATTTAAGAATAAAAAAATTAAAATAAAATTTTTAACACCCTGTATCTTAAAAATGAAGGCCTTGCGAACCCATGCTTATATGAACTTTTCACCTTATAAATAACTGGGGAATCGTCCTGTACAATATCGGACACTTATTAATTAACACCCTGTATATTTGGAACCATACGATAAGCGACAAGTTGTACCCAAAGAAATATCTACAAAATTTCTTTAAAAACTAATAAAAATATATTAACTTTTTTGAGTTACCCTGTATAAATATAAAAAATATAAATTATGATAGTTTGCTCCAAGGTAACGTCATCTAGACTTCTAGAGTATTGCTTTGTTAACATTTAATTTAATGCCGAAAATAAAATGATTTAACAAAAAATATTAAATAATTTTCGTCACTCACCCGGTATACCTATAATAAGTTAATTATACTATTTTTATAGTATTCTATCCTATCTGCGACAGGGTCAACAAAAATCTAGAAAAACAAAACAAATTAATATTATAAACCACGAAAATATAATGTAGTGTAAATTAATATTTTACAATTTGACACCCTGTATCTCAAAAACTGGTCTGCAGATTTTGTTGTGGCCATGGATACTTTTGAACAGAATGGTATTCTCTACAACATACTAAAAATTTAGGGAATTTAACCGAGGGCCATTTTCCATAAGAGAAGTGCGGGGTTCTTTTTTCCGACAAATGCGACGTTGCCAAGATACGATTTTTTAAAATAATTTTTGGGGAAAAGAAGTTTATATTAAAATGTTTACTATTATTCTTTCTAGATCTAATTCTTTCTTGTCAACTTACAACACAATACACACAATACAGAATATTCGTCTTCATCTAGGTACCTTTTCTTATTACAAAGAAAAGATATTTTACCTTTGTAAAGTTTATGTTTCAGGTTTCTTTCTAACTTATACAAAATAATAATGTATTGTGTACTTTTTTTTATTAAAATAAAATGTTGGTAAAGCAGGCCGGGGTTCTTTAACCAAAAATACAAAGCGGTCAACAAAAAAATAATAATTTAAATTTTTCTAAAATTTTTATCTTCTAAATTTTATTAACCATTGTGCACAAAAATGTCAAGCGTGTATGCAATAAATTATTCAACAGTTGTATATAAATATTTAAATATTATATGATAGTTCTTTTGCTTCAAAAAGCAAATTAAGTGATGTTACATCCTATAACAGTGTTTGTACAGCTACATTTGCGATATATAAATTTTAGAAAATTTGCTTTCATGATAGCTTATCTTTCAATTTATTACTCCTAATGATGACAAGGTAATTTTTTTAGGAAAAAAAAATAGAAAAAGAATGATCTAGATTAACTGTAGCACATTTAAATTATTAAATAAATTACAGTTTTAATATCTTTTGTTTTATATCAAGTTGCTGTAAGCAAACACTAACAACGACATTAATATCAGCAACCCTCACCGGGTTTAAAAAGCATCAGATTGTATAAGAAAAATTTAAGTGAATACAAACCGGCAAGGCTTGTAAAAAATTAATTAGTATAATAAATGTTATTTTATTTAACTTACCTACTTAAAAATGCGATATTGTTGGCAATTGATTAATTGGATGCACCCTGGTACTTAATAACAAACAAAAATTTTTTCACGGCAAAATTATTTATTTTTCTTCTATTTTCGACTATAATGCATTTGAATATTTGGTTTATTGTTCAATTCGTCGGTTAAACAAACATGGCGTGAGAATTCCCTATCCCTATATTATTTACCCTTTTCACAACTTCAAAACAAAAGCTTGCTTTTCGTATTTCATCACCTTCCCTCAATTCCTGATGTTTTTCATATTTATACGGATGCTACTTATGTTATTTGCACTGAGAAAAAAACCATTTTATTCCTTATAAGACCGTTGTATAGTGATAATATCACGGTAATTTAGTCAATAGGAAATAGGAGTTAATGCTACCACAGAATGTGTTTATTGCCACTATTGCTTTGAATAGGTACTCACCGTAATTATCAAGTTCTATTGGAGATGTAATCTGGTTTTATATACTTTATTAGTTTCGACTGGCAGTTCTAATGAAACTTGACATTAATCCTGATAATATTTGCTTGCTACGGCGAATAAAGAATATACTTACCACTAAAAATCAGTACTGTAGTTCTCAAACATTTAAATAGCTTCTAGTGTGGCCAATACGAAATAAGTTTATATGAACTTGTAGTATTCTTTTCACGTGTTTTTTTCATATCCGGGAGATTTCTCACATTTTCCCGGACACCCTGTCTACACAATAACTATACATATAATCTGTGCTTATGCGTTTGGCAAGGTAAAGTGCCAGGTAATATCGCGGTGCCAAGAATTTTTTGCACCGTTAACCTTTAGGTAAGTATCAACGTCTTATAAATTTTAAATTTTTCACAAAAAGTATTAAGCCAAAATAATAATTATGAGTAAGAATAAATAGTTTGATGTAAAGGTAAGTATAGGTGGGGCCATGGTACTGTGCTCCTAACCCGGTTCTAGACCTCCTGGCGCCCCCGGGCAAGGGTCTTATTTAGCGCCCTCGAAATTTTTATTTCATATTTTTTTCCTGAATATACAGTGTGTCCGCGGATGGGGTCCCCAAGGGGGAAAAAATCTTTACGACCAAAAATCATTCTTTATAAAAAGTTCTGCTTGTTGAGAAAATGAATTCACGATAAAAAAAATGTTAGATCAGATGTACAGGGTGTTAATAAATTAGGAAAATATGAAAATACTTCAAGAGAGAAGTACTATTATTTATTATTTTAGACAAAATGTTTATGAAACAAAGTTGTTTATAATCCAAAATAAAGCCTAAATTTAAAATTTGAAATTCGAATTCTAATTTTTGTTTTTTATTTTTTACAATAGAATTTATGAACATTCAAAATGAGAACCTTAGAGTGCTGACCTATTTATTTAATTTATTTCTAATTTGGAGAAATGTGTGCAGGTTGGAGGAGAATAATATGTAGAATAATAGCTTTTTCCACAATTCTCCATTTTGAATGTTAAATTCTATTGTAAAAATAAAAAAACAAAAATTAGAATTAAGATTTCAAATTTTATATTTAGGCTTTATTTTGGATTATAAACAACTTTGTTTCATAAACATTTTGTCTAAAATAATAAATAATGGTACTTCTCTCTTGTAGCATTTTCATATTTTCATAATTTATTAACATGTACATCTGATCTAACATTTTTTTTATCGTGAATTCATTTTCTCAACAAGCAGAAGTTTTTATAAAGAATGACTTTTGGTCGTAAAATGAATACACACGGACACACTGTATACATATACACGGTATTCATTTTAAAACTTCCCACCTCGATTTTCCTGCTTTAAAATGAAAATGTTGAAAATCGCTCGGACCCGTCGATTTTTATTTCGAGGGGGACATCTTTTGCGTATATTGTCAATCTTGTTACTTCAAGCCCCTAGGAGTGAGGGGGGGTAAGATCTAAATCTTAAATGGATACCCCTATTTTATATAATTTTTTTGGATTCTGCATAAAATTCTGAACATTTTTTAATAAAAGCATTCTATACTTAACAGTTTCCGAGATATTGACTCATGAAAAATGACATTTTTGAACTTTGACAGCGTCTAGCTTTCTAACTGTACGTCTTAGAGCAAAACAGCTCACGTGTTCCTATCGTCGATTTTTATTATCTTTCCAATAGTGTCAACTTCCGGTCAAACCGGAAGTACTATATTTCTTTATTTCTTCTGCAGTATCGACTTGGCATGGCTCTTGTTGTCTTAAATTCGATTGTTTGCCATTATTAATAGCCAACGTTTCGACCCCGATTCTGGGTCATTATCAGGGACAGATTATACACGTTCATAATTTTTTATAAGGGTAAATAAACATTCGAAGCAACCTAAAACTAGTTTTATTTTACGTAATAGTTCAGTTGACGAAAGACTAACAATTCAAGTAAATACATTTATCATACTATATTTTCTTAGGATATTTTAAACCTCTCCCAATGTTTACACTTACTTACCCTAGGGGAAATCCTCGAAATGAAAATTCGGGTACGCATACCTTAAATTAAAACCCGATGCCGACGTGACAAGCATACATGCATTATACACGGTGTGAAAAAAAAGGAAAGGGTGTTGTGTGATTTTAGTTCTTGCTTGGCAGAATAAATATGCCTGATGACGGTCAAACTGGAAGTACTATATTTCTTACCGAAAGTTCATACTATTGGAAAGATAATAAAAATCGAAGATATAGGGACATGTAAGCCGTTTTGCTTTAAGACGTACAGTTAGAAAGCTAGACGCTTTCAAAGTTCAAAAATGTCATTTTTCAAGAGTAAATATCTCGGAAATTGTTAAGTATAGACTAATAATGCTTTTATTAAAAAATGTTCAGAATTTTATGCAGATTCCAAAAAAATTATATAAAATAGGGTTATCCATTTAAAATTTAGATCTTAACCCCCCTCCCTCCTAGGGGCTTGAAATAACAAGATTGACAATATACGCAAAAGATGTCCCTCTCGAAATAAAAATCGACGGGTCCGAGCGATTTTCCACATTTTCATTTTAAAGCAGGAAAATCGAGGTGGGAAGTTTTCAAATGAACATCCTGTATATACCGGGTGTCAACGAGATTATTGTACATAGCACCACAGTGTTATGTTAAGAGATATTTTAATCAAATTTGGGTTACTGTAATGTTTGAAAGGGATCTTTATTTTTACCTAGAAACCAACTGAATTTCACTTCCGGTTTAACCGGAACTACGCCATTTATGTTTTTTTTTAAATGACAACCTGTTTATTATATTGCACAGTCAAATTCTCCTCAAAATTCTCTTTTCAACGACATACAACAAGTTAACATTTACTTTAAAAATGGCGGCGTAGGACTCATTTTACCAAAAACAAAATGGTGTCTATAAAACAACGTATGCAATTGATACGGGAAAAAATAGTGATAAAATCTTTTAAATTGGTTCCTTTTGTAATTCTTTAAGCACTGACATTTAGATTTTCTTCTTTTGTTTTTAAAGGAAGGTATTTTTTTATTGTCTAAAAAAATCTTAACTTTAACCCTATTTTACAGAGTTTTTTTTAAATGTTATCATATACTTTTTATTATTTAGTATTAAAGTCTAAAGTATCCTTAAGCACCTAGGGATATATTCGAAATCAGAATGCGTTTTGCTTCAGTTTTAAACAAGAAAAAAAAAACATGCATTTTTCAATAAAAACTGAATAACTTAGTTCCACCTAAGTTGGCTTTGGATAACAAAATTGGTATTTGTCAACGCCATTATCAGACTATTAGTTTGTAATGAAAATGTTGTAGTGTATTGTGCTTTTGGTCGTGGGTCTGATTCATATTTCGTTAAATAAGAATAAAATGGTTAAGTTTACAAGAGAAGAACAAATTAATTAATTAACATGTTAATTATTTAACAATTAAATGTTTATTATTGAAGCAAAACGCATTCTGATTTCGAAAATATCCCTAGGTGCTTAAGGATACTTTAGACTTTCATACTAATTAATAAAAAGTATATGATAACATTTAAAAAAACTCTGTAAAATAGGGTTAAAGTTAAGATTTTTTTAAACAATAAAAAAATACCTTCCTTTAAAAACAAAAGAAGAAAATCTAAATGTCAGTGCTTAAAAAATTACAAAAGGGACCAATTTAAAAGATTTTATCACTATTTTTCCCGTATCAATTGCATACGTTGTTTTATAGACACCATTTTGTTTTTGGTAAAATGAGTCCTACGCCGCCATTTTGAAAGTAAATGTCAACTTGTTGTATGTCGTTGAAAAGAGAATTTTGAGGAGAATTTGACTGTGCAATATAATATACAGGTTGTCATTAAAAAAAAACATAAATGGCGTAGTTCCGGTTAAACCGGAAGTGAAATTTAGTTGGTTTCTAGGTAAAAATAAAGATCCCTTTCAAACATTACAGTAACCCAAATTTGATTAAAATATCTCTTAACATAACACTGTGGTGCTATGTACAATAATCTCGTTGACACCCGGTATATATTTGATTATTTAAAAATAATAAAGTAATTTTTGTTCATTTGACTTCTATACTAACGATCGCTAAGATAAATATTTTTAAAAAAGTTGCACATGCGTTGGGCCGTCACCAAATATCACTTGTAAAATTTCTTTAAATAGGTATAAATTTGGTATCGTTGGAAAGCTAAAGGTTCAAACTTAAAAACAGATTTTTAATTTAGGCCTTTCTTTGGAAGAAAATAATTTTTAAAATTGGCCTAGCTATACTTACACAAATTATAGTAGGTATATTTCGGAAACGAAAGGCTGATTGGAAAATCTGCTACATGAGAGACAGAGTTTAAGTTTGCGGCACTCAATATTTCTGAATTGAAGTATATTGTATGTGCGGTTTCGGAGAAATTCGATGACAGAGAAGGGCAAATTGGGTTTATTTTAATGCGGTGTCGAACTCCTAATGTATACCAACAGGCATATAAAGCCCTCTCTTCCGGTCAAAGGTCGTAAAAGAAGGTGCTATGTTACAAAACACTATAAAGTATAGTCAAATTTCTCTTAGAACACGCCACATGAAGTCTGGTCTATTCTACGTTAAGATGTAGTTGGCGACAAAGACAGTTAAGTAGGTACTGAGTTAAGTTCTTTTACAATCGCATTCACCATATCTTAAACGAGTACAGGGGTCTGAACGGTTTATGGCTTGCAAAAATACAATTGAAACATCGAACTCAACGTGCGATAGATTAAAAGTTATGGCATTATTCATTGGTAAAATATAGAAATACATTCGACATGCACTACACTTACCAATGGAAAACGCCTGAAACAATCCTAATTACATACCTATACATATACTCCAGTGGCGGCTCGTTAATAAAGGGCTCTGGGGCGCCGCCCTCCCTGCAATTATTTCAAACAGAATCCAAGAATACTTTACTTAAAAAACCAAGAACGCAATGTATGTAAGCAATCAATTAAAATAATTCAAACCAAACGTTTCCACGGGCAGGCTATACTCATAGACAAGCGAGTTGCGCACTCTCAAGGTTGTACTAAGCGCGGGCGACCGATTATTCGTCCCGATTCAACGCGAGTTGCCATGACTACAGAGGCGTGACGTCACCTACACATCGCACAACGAGCTGCCACGGATGAGCTCCAATTTTTCGCGCCCAATAACAGCTGTTTCGGGAATCGCGATGCCACGGTAGAATAATCGATAAATATTATTTACTCTGACGATGCGACTTGTCGATGCCGCTAATGATTTGTTTATTTGTTTTGATTTGATTTATTAGTTACCTACGTTATAAAGTTGGAAAATTTCGTCTAATATGAAGGTCAGTGATTTACAGAAGCTTGTGTTTAGTTCTCTGAGCTAACTGAACTTAAGTGAAAAACTTGATTTCAAAAATGCAGAGCGGCCACTACCAATATTGAACATAATACAAGTGCAATTAAAATGTAAAAGTAAGGCACAGTTTACGCGTAAGTTTGACAAAGAAATATATAATAAAACATTCTGATGGATATGCGGTTGTGAGGACAAAAGTTCTTTTTTTTTTGTTTCGTGTGATCGTGTGTCTTCTTTTTGACAGGGATGATAATTGGACTATAAATGGGGTGCAGGACTTCAAAACTCTTTCAGATAAAATAAAAAAAACCTGAAAATGGTGCAAAACATCGTCATAATGTGGTAAGTTTTCAGATGTTAGGACGAACTTTAACTTCTTTAAGTAGTGCTGCTTATGCTGATGAAATTAAAATTCACAACGAGAAAGTAAAAAAAAACAGACACTTACTTTCGAAAATAATAGACATTTTAAATATTTTTTTATTTAAAGCCAGCGCCCCCCCTGACTTGCTAGTCACGAGCCGCCACTGATATACTCGTATACAAGAATATGTTGCCATCTATATTATAATTTACGTACGCAGCGTACAAACAGCTGGATTAGTTGTCAGTGAAAATCATAGACAATTTACCTTTGGATAAGCAAACAATAATCACGAAAGTGGCATGTTAACAAAGCTAGACACTATTAGACATGCCCTGCCGAAAAAACCTCGTAAAGACTTATAAAAAAAAAACAATAGAAACTTATAAGAACTAAGTCGGTTATTGAAACAGTAATTCCTAATAATTTATGGGTCTTTAGAAGGTCATTTTCTATGAGAACTTATACGTACCAATCAGGAAAACCTCTTTAAAGAGCATAAATGATGAAAATTTCCTATTATATTTTTGATCTATTTTATGAGGACTTATAAGTGCTCATGAGGAATACCATTTATAATTAACGGATTTCCGAATATTCTATAAGCCTGTATGTAACAGTAATTCCTAATATTTTATGAGTCTTTAGAAGCTCTTTTTCTATGAGAACTTATATGTACCAATCTGGAAAACCTCTTTAAAGCGCATAAGTAATGGACATTTCCCATTATCTTTTTGATTCATTTTTATGAGAACATATGAGGAAGACCATTTATAATCTGATAAGACCTTACAAGTCTTTTTGAGGTTTTAACAATATTTCCTTATTCATACCAACAAGGTTGAAAGTGTACACCCCTGGTGGGGAGGGGAGAAAAAAAATCCTACGTAATGATAAAAATAATTGTACACTTCGATCAGTGTACTGATATAATTAACACAGTAAATATAATGTTGATGTGAACAGACTGTCATCAAAATATACAACTATTTTATTTACAGGTGTACATTTAGATCACAGTCTATCAACATCCACACACATTGTGTTGATGGTGCCAATAACTGTGACTGGAAAGCACAATTATTTTTTCCACAAATGTACATATCGATGGTTAGTAGCAATACCACATAATATCAACATTTTGTAATGTTTTAGGAAAAAGTAAAAAATACCTCGTATTGACTTTATTCAGTAAATACAATAGGTACCACGTTTCAAATATCACCGGTTTGTGAAATCATTTAAAAACAAAACAACCTATTTCGATTGGCTGGATTGTAAAATACGTTTGTGCACCGTTGCCACATGGTAACAGGATAAAAAAGCTGTAAAAATATCATTTTGGCAAAAAGTGATGATACATGGTATCGCCAATTGCCGTTAGGCCATCGATATATAAGGTTCATTCGATTTTATACTAAAAATTTGGAGTTAAAAGGGAGCGTAACATAGTAACTCGATAAAAATTAAACCAACAAATCTATTTAAAACACTTTATACCTAGATATTCCCTGTATAGTGTGACTCTAATACATAGTCCTGCACACAAGTTTCAGTAGACTTATTCATAAAAACCTAATTTAAGAAGTTTAATCTGAATCGATTTGGAACCATTTGAAAAAATTGCATTTTAAAAATGTCTGCCAAAATTGTAACTTTTAAGCAGGGAACACCCCATGCGTAAATTATTTTTAAATCTTGTTAAAACTTATAGGTACACTGATATGTATTAATAATTGTATATGTTTCCAAATTTAATACTATTTTCTGAAATATTGATGTTTGAAAAATGCACTTTTTATAATAATTTAGCTGGCTGTAGAACATTTTATATCCTAAAAAGCATTGATTCTAATTAAAATACAAAAATAGAGCAAAAAGTTCTACACATATTTTATTATTGAATTTTGACATTTTACCTTTGTGATTCAGTGATAACTATTAAAATATACTAATATAAATAAAACTTACTTTAGTGTAGAGCGAAAAACGCTACTTTACGATAATTTAAATTTTTTTCCATTTAGCTCCATAGGTAAAGATAATAAAAACGTCTTTACCATTTTTTCAGTTGTAAACATATAAAAACCTGATATAGGGTAATCCAATGAACAAATACCAATATTTTGTAATTCGTTTATTAACTGGTTTGGAACGGTTACACTTATTCTAGTTCATCGTTTCCTAAAAAAAAAAGAAATATTATAGTAAAACTCTCTTATAACGCAGACATTTAACCCACTGTTATAAGTACCGCAAATAAACAAGTCCTGGCAGCTATTATAGAGCCGCTTCTTTTTTGGTCAATGATTTTAAAGTAGTACAACTTGTTTACAAAAATTATTGTAGAATTTAAAGGATACATAATAGTGTAATCAATTAAAAATCAACTCTAACTGGTTAAACAAAAATTAGCCAATAAAGCCTACCATGAAGTAAAACTTATCTGATCACTTATTGTCCATAAAAAGATTAAATTATAAAAATACACAACTTACTCTATTCGCTGGTGAACTCTTCAGCTTTCTTTCCTCCTAAAAATACATAAATTTCAGTTAAAATATGATTTTCAACGTAATTAGGTAATACACAACTTACCCTGTTCGCCGGTGAACTCTTCAGTTTCCTTTTCTCCTAAAAATACATAAATTTCAATTAAAATATGATTCCATCGATTTTATTAATAAATTTCAAAGACTGCTGTGAGGTGAAATGTAATCAAATTAAATCAAATCAAATCAATTTGATTTGATTTGATTTGATTATTAATAAATTTCAAAGACTGCTGTGAGGTGAAATGTATGTATGTACACCTTAATTTCAGTTAAAAATTCAAGGTAGAATTTTAAAACTTAGGTTAGGTAATAAAAATGCATATTTTTTAGAAAAAAAAAATTGAACATCACTTTGTGTTCAGTATTTTAAATGTACCGTCATGTTTTCATGGTTAAATAGTCCTAAAAATCTCCTTTTTAGTACAACTGTTAAATTGTTTTCAAAATTGGCGGTCTGAAAGCTATTATTGTTAAATTGCGTGGGGTGTTATTTTGTCATTATAAATGTCGAGATAAATGTCTAGCGGTTTAATCGGGGGTTTAATCAAAAAACATTTTTTTATTGCCTTTAAACTGGAATTTGTAAAATTTTAATTAGGCTACTTGCAAAAATATTAAGTCAAAAATAAACAATTTTTGATTTATACGATTTGTACTCTTGTAATGAAGTCGCTAAAGAAGTTTATAAAAATAACCATACCAACCATAACGTCGAAATGACACTATCGAATTTAAGCTTCCTGTCAAATTTAATGGCTTTCAGGTTCAGGCCCTCATTTGAAACAAGATGACAAGTTGTGATACATTACTGAATGGGACATGTCTAAGATTACTTAACCAGGCAACTTCAATTTAAAATAATGAACTTCGAGTCACCTACAGGTAAACCAGATATTATAATTAACAATGCCTATGCGTTTTTAACTATATCTCTAACCCAAATTTCTAATTACTATCTTTAATGGTAACAGAATTAAGGTGTGTACAATAATTTTGTCGGTTAAAGATAAAAACAAATATATGCAGCTTACCCTGTTCGCTGATCAATTCGTTTTCCAAGTCTAAAATAAATAAATTTTTGTTAAAATCTTTTGTGGTATTTAAATATAAATAATAAACTTAAATTGTTAATGTTGAATGAAAAGCCTATTCTGATATTCTACACATAATAAAGGAGGTTCCTTTGATTATTCCTCAAACAGGAAGCAAGAGGAATTAAAATTTACTTTTACTAAAAAGAAATATTGTCAAATTTATTGTAAAAAATATTGATACATAGGTACTTAATTTGTTGAATTACAAGATATAAATATTATCTCCTAATTATTGAAGACAGTATTTTAAATATTGTGAGTAGCAAAACATAATTATCTAAAAAAAGTTCAATTCCTTGTAAAATTACTAATTAATTCGATAGCTTGCAAAGACATCTATAGAAAATGCATAAAGTCTGAACATCTTATCTAAAAATTAAATTATACCCATTTTAGACAGCTTCTGGTAAAATGCAACCATTATATCAAGAGCTAAAAATATAGCTTTCAAACTTACAGCTTGTTGAAAGTTTTCTTCTATAAGAAGATAAGTGTTGATTTCATCAGTCTTCTTTTTTATTTAGATATAGGGAAATTAAATAAATCTTAAAATTTGGGAATATTAATGTGGTCAATTATTTTGGTTGCTTTTTGATTGGTTATGACTTCTTGTATTTCTCCCCTTATTTGAAATAAATTTGCTTTCATTGACGTGAAGTTATTATGGACTTCACTGGTAAAGCCTGTCTGTAACAATAAAATTTAAAACAATATCAATGCAAGGTACATTTTATTAAAAGGACTTTTCAGGAAAAACAATTTAATAGGAAACATTAAGTAAAGAAAACGTATGCAATGAAGTTTTTATATCAATGCCTTACCTAAATTGTTTTTTAATTCATGACAACCCCAGTTGAACTGTGGTTATGTGGGAGTGGTTGTTTCAAGTTAAAGTTGTGGTCAGTGCTGCACTTTTTACGTTGAGAGTATCAGTATTCTGCTTGTCGGCCCTATTTTGTTCTAAAAAATTTATAGACTTCTAAACAATTCAAATTTATTAATTGGGAAGAACCACCGTATAAAATTAAACTGTTTAAGCAGCCAACAAGACCAAAGTGATAGTAATGACCAGGGACAATAGATTTTATTTTTAATTTTCTAGGCGTTTCTAACAGTGTACGAGCATCTAATGGAAGACTTGGCTCCAGTGGCTAACAAAGCATTTAAAGCTACTTGAGATATTTCATATCTCACTGCCCAATCGGCTAGTAATGCCCTAAGTCCTAAGTGATGAAGGTAATATTGCTTGTTGGACTGGCAAACAATAGTCGGATTCAGTTCCCATGGTCGACAACTTAAACGAGGAATTGGAAAGTTCATTATCAGTATCAAAGGATGCCTCTGCCAGTCCAACATTTTCAATAGTTTCTTCATCAATTAACAGTGGGGTATGAAAAGATGTAGAAGGCTCCGAATTTGAATAATCATTAGAGGTTAAAAAGGGATTGGATCGTCTAGCAAGTCTATAATTGCGTAGTTAAATTTTTGGCATTGTTAATTTCTACATATAAAATGTACTTACCTTATATTCCTTCAGAAAAGAGAACTGCAAGCTGCAAACACAACTCAAACAACTAAGAAACACGAAAAAACCGGGAATTCTTAAAAATAAATGCGGAAGGTTACACGAATCCTGCAAAAACATGGAAAAATTTAAGGTTAATTTTTAATTATTCTCTTATTTGACTTCGGTTTGGTCCTTTACTTTATAACTTTAAATTTAGATTAGTGTGTTTCCGTCCTATTTTATTTTATACAATTAAAAAAGGAGAGAAATGGATCCAAACCGCTAATATTACAGATCGAATAGGTCAATGACGGATGACATATTTATAGGAACATTGTAGTGGGTAGTGACTATAAAAAATAAAAGATTTTTGTTAGTTCAGTGGCGACAAAAAAAACTTTCAGTTTCGGTACTTTTGTCTACATTATAATTTTGTGGAATATTACAAAAAAAATAATTGCTAACCTGGAATAACATAATTAACATATAGGTATGTTCCAACTGAAATAAAATCTGTTGTTAGGTATAAAAATAAATAAATAAATAAGTTGTTTAGGAGATGTACAATTAAACATTTTTGCTCAATAAAAAGCATCTATTAAAGAAATTTTTTGCTCTTCCGTTAATGGACATCGTAAGGATTTCCGTTGAATGTCCCTTATTGTCTATCCATATGCAGAACAGAAAAGGATATCCAGTGGATATCCTTAGAGTGTCCATGGACACTATGGATACGTTGTGGACTAATTTTGGATGTCCGTAGGATGCCGTGTGTTATCTGGGTACAGTCCTATAAAATCTCATAAAATTATGTCCTTTTATACCCTTATAAAACATTAGGAATAGGAAGTTTGCTTCTGCATTCTAAATAAAACATAAAGTCTTATAAAATCTTATTAAAAAAGTATGTCCTTATAGAACCTCATAAAACATTAGGAAAAATCCAATTACTTGTCTATGCATGGGTTCCAAAAGAGCATACAGTCCTATAAAATCTCATAAAATTATGTCCTTATATACCCTTATAAAACATTAGGAATAGGAAGTTCCTACTGCATATATTCAAATAAAACATAAAGTCTTATAAAATCTTATAAAATAATTCTGCTTAAAATTATGTCTTTTATACTCTTATAAAACATCAGGAAGTGTCAAGTTACTTGTGCACTCATACGTCCAAATAAAGCATATAGTCTTATAAAATCTCATAAAATAATTCCGCATAAAAACTACGTCCTTATATACCCGCATAAAACAGTATGAGACATTTAACGACTGATCTGTTTATAAATCCAAATAAATCATATGTTCTCACTGGACCTTAAAAACAAATCCACATAAAATTGATTTTCTTATAGACTCCGATAACACGTTAAGAAAGCCGTATGCGGCAACCTCATCAAATCTCTGAAACCTGATAGATCCTTATAAAATCTCTTAGAGAATTTATGAGACTTTACGAGGTTTTTTCGGCAGGGTGCGCACTGCAAAATTATCGTTTGACGAATGGGAAAATAGACAGATCCGAGTTTTAAAATTTAAATTCTTGCCAAAAAATTGGACTTTCTTCTCAATTTTTGATCAAGTTGGGAAAAAAGGTAGTGATTTCTGGCATTTTTAGTAGTAGCAAACCTATCAGATTTTAAGGATAGAAAATTGTTTTTAAGGTTTTGTTTTTAAAATTTGTTTAAAAATGATTCGTCGTCGTGTTTTTACTTCGAAAAGGAAGAGAACAAGAACAAGTGAAACTAGTCTTATAAAATCGAATATAAAAACAAACAAAACCAGCAAAATAATCAATCTACGGTGTTATCGCGTGCCTAACCTCAAGTCAAATATTAGTTGGTATATTGGTAAAAACTTGGGTAGGTACGTGTAAAACATTTTCAAGCAAAATTTCTTATTCAAGAATTTGAAAAGTGTTTGCCCGAGAACTTGACCCGTGGAATACTGGCTTTATTAAAAGATTAATGTCGGGGTGTACAGATTTTAACCGAAAAAATTAACCAACCAATAACTTGACATTGTGACAAAATTAATTTTCTCACAATCAGACACAATTCACTAAACTACACAAAAACTAGAAATCTGTAAATATTAAATACCCACAATCCACGATAGCTAAGAAAACTACCAGGAATCTATAGAGAAACCAAAACACAACAACAAAAATGACGGCCGAGCCGGTTTTGGGAGGGTATTTTGTTGAGCATGTCGGTAAAGTAGGACAGGCCGATTACACGAGGTTTGTGCGCATGCAAGAAGGTGTCCAGAGAGGGAAGGCAGCTGACCGGCGAGTTATGCGCTCGGACGTATTTTTTCACCAATAAAACGTAACTTTTGTTTGCGCAGGAGATAAGCAGTACGTATCTAAAGGTAAAATGTCTATGGTAAAAATGGATAACCTAATAATATTATACTTATAATAGCAAATTATGATAAATGAAATGTTTGTTATTGGAAATAGGAGAGGCAAATTATCATTATCTATAAAAATTCTTTTTTATTTTATTTATACTTTAAATTTTTAGTCATAAGTATCAATGGTTAAAATGAAATTATTAACAAATGACATCTAAGCCAAGCGATACATTCTGGCATATTATGCATTCTAAGAAGCGTTACACTCTGAGCGTTTCTTATTTTTATTTCGGTTTGATAAAACAGGGACGCGAATGTAAAATTACGTGTTTCACATTTTTCCTTAACACTTTAAAACGTTTCCTTTTTATTCCAGATGGAATACGACGCCATCGGCAAGAGTAAACAGAAAATGGAATTCGGCTAACAAACGGTTTAAATCCTTTAAGTCCGGGATGGAGACAAAATAGAGAATTAGCGTCACGTGGACTAAACCCTATTCCAAATTTGACAACGGGAGAGCGATCGCAACTGAACTTTCCGAACGATTGCGATTGGTGCGACAATGAATGATACAGCGACACCAATTCAACAAGCAACAAATAATACCATCCACGACTACCAAACCAGGGAACTTAATTTGTTTTACGTTATTTGTGAAGTTATCGTAGCAATTCTGGCAGTGGCGGGAAACGCTCTAGTTATATATGTGTTCAAAAAAGAAAGACGTTTAAGACGAAGGACAAACTATTACATTATATCACTGGCTACAGCTGATTTTTTAGTGGGATTACTTGGAATCCCTTTTGCCATTTTGTCGTCGGTGGGGTTGCCAAACAACTTACATGCATGCCTGTTTACTGTGTCGTTATTAGTTGTGTTGTGCACAATTTCTATATTCTGCCTGGTCGCTGTGTCGGTGGACAGATACTGGGCTATACTTCATCCCATGGGATATTCTAGAAATGTACGAACAAAAACTGCTTTGGGTAAGTAATATTTTTCTGGTTTTATCTATACTTATTAGTAAAGTATTCGCACAAGGAACAAACCCGAATAAATCCTACTTATTTCTGGTTTTTCGACTGTAGTTAAGAATGACAAATTTTTAGACAAGCAATCAGGAAAGTGGCAAATTTATGGCCTCGCGCATGTAAACAGAGCTACACACGATTAAACATGCGCACTTCAACTTTATCATTCAACGAACAGGAAAATAGACAGGTCCGGGCTTTAAAATTTAAGGTCTTACTCTAGAAATTGTAAAAGTTGACCTTCAATTTATTTTTACGTGTAAACAGCTAAAATTTGCCCCTAATTCTTGCCAAAAAATTGAAATTTCTTCTCAATTTATGATCAAGTTGGAAAATAGGGTAGTTATTTCTGGCATTTTCAGTAGTTGCAAACCTATTAGATTTTGAGGATAGCAAATTGTTTTTAAGGGCTTATTTCTAAAATTTGTTTAAAAATGATTCGTCGAATCGTCGCGTTTTAGTTCAAAAAGAAAGAGAACAAGGCAATTAAACTATAAAACTTATAAAATCGAATATGAAAAACAAACAAAAGCAGCAAAATAACCAATCTATTTTGATTTTTCTAATCTGGAAAAAACTTGGGTACGTGTAAAACATTTTCAAGCACAATTTCTTGTTTAAGAATTTGAAAGAGTTTTTGCCCGAGAACGTGACCCGTGGGATACTTTCACCCTTGGATACCCTTAGATATTTACCTTTTTTAGAGAAAAGTGTCTTTTAAACTTTTTGAAACAATATATTGCCCATAAAATAGGCGTACCTACCTAATTAGCTTGCAGGCAAAAAATATACCAAAACATGCATAGGGATAATCTGTCTTGGTGTGTATTTCTCTTTATTTTTATACCTTATTTGTGTAGCCTAGGCCTAGTTAGTTGTGTTTAAATTGATCATAATAAAATAAAGTTATATATCAAGATACATCACTACTCCATACTTACTGAAAATACGAAATACCCGGCGTGAGTTTTTAAGGGTAGAAAATAATTTATCTCGATTTCCGGCAAAACTACAAGTCCTATGGAATAACGTTAAATGGCAAAGTTGTAGATAATAAAAAGATCTACAACTTTTGTATTTATACTTTTTTCATATAACCTCAAAATTTATGTGAAAAATTCAAATAACCAAGTTATTGGTTTTTTATTTTTATCTTTTACAAAAATTTTTTTTTTCACGAAATTTGGTAAAAAGTTACCTTTTTATGTCCCAAACACACTGTAATTTTTTTGATTTAAAATATTTATTTTTTCACTTTATTTTGACTTAATATCGAAAAAGCACCTTCATTTTCAATCGAAAATTCTCACGTCAAAATATCTGCTTTTTTAAAAAAGTCGGTGGGCTTTTTGTTCGTTGAAATCTCTACTTTCTGATGGTGTAAAAAAGATATACATTACTATGGTAAATGTGATGAAATTCCCTTTAAATCCTACCTTTAATTATATTTAGAACAACTATTTTCGCATATTTTTTGCGATCTTTATGTTTTATGGATTTGTAATTTTTTTGTTTATCAATGTAACATGAAATGTTACTTTTTCGAGTAATTAAAGTATACATTTTAATAAATAGCTCAAAATTGTACATAATAATTTTTAAAAAAATTTAGGATTCGAGTTTTTTTCGTTTCTTTGCATTTTTTGAGAACATTTACCATAGTAATGTATATATTTTTTTACACCATCAGAAAGTAGAGATTTCAACGAACAAAAAGCCCACCGACTTTTTTAAAAAAGCAGATATTTTGACGTGAGAATTTTCGATTGAAAATCATATTTTTCTTGTAAAAGATAAAAATAAAAAACCAAAAACTTGGTTATTTGAATTTTTCACATAAATTTTGAGGTTATGTGAAAAAAGTGTAAATACAAAAGTTGTAGATCTTTTTATTACCTACAACTTTGCCATTTCACGTTTTTCCATAGCACTTGTAGTTTTGCCGGAAATCGAGATAAATCGTTTTCTACCCTTAAAAACTCACCCCCTTCCACTTCCCGACCTCGGATCGCCCGTAAATTATTTTTCCTTTCATTTTTGTAATATTCTCTTCCTTTTCCAATGGGTTTCATCCTACTATTATTTTTTTTGGTTTCAAAAATTATCGACCCTGGTCTAAACGGCCTTTAAACAGGTATTAATTTAAAAATACAGAATTTGTATTCATACAAATTTTCCTACAGTATTAAAATTAACGACCAAATAAAAAAAAACTCTTTTTAAAATTTTGAAATCCTGTTCTTTTTTTTGAAAACCCCCCCTAATACAACATTCTGGCTGCGCCACTGACTCCCTGCCGGCTGCCCTACCCAGCTCTTCACCACCTCTCTTTCCTACAAACTATGTTGTCAGCACATTTTAATAGCGTTTATAAATGACTTGTGTAGTTTATATAGTTTTTAGTAAAAATTTGTCATCGATCAGCTGATATTGGGACATAATAATATCCCCAGATTAGTAGTGGACCGTAATGAGCCCAAACACCGAGTTATGAATTGCGTTATTGTGCTTTTTGTTACTTTTAATTACGTTTTCAAAATATTTTATGGTTATGGTGCCTTTTATTTTTACTTTCATTGAATTTTAATTACTTTTGTGTAGCCGGTAAGTACCTACAATTAAGTAGGTATTATTCATTTGACCGAAAATTTACAGGTTGAAATTTTTTAATTATTTTTCATTATAGTAAAGGAGCTAGCGTGCAAAAAACGCCATAGTTGGCTGCCCGTCAGTCGAGTTTGAAAAAACGTTGCCATTACTCCACCGAACACCCTGGTGCTTGAAGTTTTGCTTTTAGATTTATTGGCAATAATGACATAGGGCGATTGGCCATAGTGAGGAGCCCGTCAGTCAGGTTGAAAATTAGGTTCTGTAGGTTGCCAAGATCATGTATCTAAAATTTTGTTGTAATAGTTACAACATAATCAACAATTAAATATCTGTTTTTTTCTATATTGAAATTGAAATGTTACTAACACAACCCAGCTTGCTCAACCCAAATATGCCAACAATTTCATTCAATAAATAATAACCATTTAATTTTCGATTTTCTTCAGTAATTATTCATTTCTTACTGCTGAAATTGGTTATCGTATCTTTTTGTGGCAAAAATTCTATATTTTTTGATTACTGAATCCAATATAATATAACATAAATTCAACGAATGAATAGGGGTGGAGGGTAGCGGAGGGGTGGAGGAAGGGGTAAATAGGTGATAGTTATGTATTGAAACGTTTTTTAGGTCATCAAACATCATCGTCATACATTGTTTTACTTTTAAGTCCATTTGGAACAGCATTATTGAGCAATTATAAAAAAGTCCAAAATCAGAAAATTTTCAAAGTATGGCCAAATTGAAAATATTCGAGGAAAATGTCAGTCGTTCGTGATTTCTACTTAATTGGATGTCTAAAAATCAGGAAAAATGATGACTGATGATTTTGGTTGAATTTCTGAAAAAGCCGTGCTAAAGACTGAAAAATTGAATTTTTCGAGATTTTGTAGGTCACCCAGGGAAGAACGTCGTGATTCGATTTGTCAGTCAAGTGCATTTTTGCTGTCATTTTATCCAAACGAAGAGGTAGAAACAAGTTTTGGAGGGGCTCTTTATACTACGGCCAACAAAATGGCGGTCAAAAAACAAATTATAATCTTCCATTTGGCCTAATTCACGATCTAGTGGTTAGATCGCAACGAAATTTTAGATACATGATCTTGGCAACCTACAGAACCTAATTTTCAACCTAACTGACGGGCTCCTCACTATGGCCAATCGCCCAATTTCATTATTGCCAATAAATCTTAAAGTTGATGGGTAAAAGCAAAACTTCAAGCTTCAGTGGAGTAATGGCAACGTTTTTTCAAACTCGACTGACGGGCAGCCAACTATGGCGTTTTTTGCACGCTAGCTCCTTAACTATTAGGGATGATAACTATTATTGTGTGCCTTGCATGTTACTTGATTTCAATAAGTAAAGTTTCATTTAATTTAAACGTCGTTTTTGTCGAAAAGTTAGTTTGTGAAATTTTTGTTCTCAAAATGTTTGTTCGTTAAGGTAAGGTTTCTAATGTATAATTTTTGCATTTTGCATTATCTAGGTATCCTTTTATGTTTCAAGAAAAATAAGTAGAAATTATTTCTCTGACTTAGGTAGGTTGATAAAATCGGGTACCGCCTAGTTCTGCCAAATGTCTGTTGCCATCTATCGGGCTGATACCCGATTTTGTCCAACTCAGGCGAAATGCGCCGCAGGCGAAATATTTTTCTGGACCACGCCCAAATTTTAACAAATTTGGTCAATAATCAACAGTAATATCACAAGACCTCGTTTTTTATAGGTTAGATTTTTCAGCTGTCACGAAAACTTTTTTTGGAAATTTTTGGAGTTGAATTTGAACATGTTTATTCTGATTAGATCCCGACAGCGTCTTGGCAGGCAGCATTTGATTTCTAACTTTACAGATCTGGCTTGGAGTTCCGATTCCGAGTTTTAGTTGCGCGTATAGAGTATAGACTAGACTAAAAATATAATAAAATTGATAAATAAATATAATTAATTTATGTAGGTATTTAAAAAAAATTCAATTAATCAATTTGTCGTTTGACTTATCGTTCGCATTTGGGTGGTCTGGATAAATTTGTTTCTCGCGGATTCTGGGGGGGCCGGGCCCCCCTGGTCCCCTCTAGTTACGCCACTGAATATGACAGAACCTAACCTAAACGCGTTAAAACTTTACTTGATTTTTACTATATTCAAAATGTTTACTACAGGTACCAGATCATTGACTGGTTAAGTTTAATTTCAATAAGGAAGAATCGAAGAAACAAACACTTAACAACAACTAAATTAGAGAACATTCATGGGCATCGTATAGTAAACCACATAAACCATTTGTTCCAACAAATAGGTATCATTAGACATGTTTTACACAAAAATTGACATTTGTATAACTAAAGAAAATTGATGTGAATTTTTTCTGTATTTGACGTATTTGCCAAACGTGCCATTTCAACAGTCTTTCGACTTTAGTATTTTTTGATGTATACAATAAAAATGTTCATCAGTTAAAACTACCCACTAAGCAAAAAACAGCTTTGGTACGTTTCGTAACGTTTTTTAAAAGTAACTTATATAACGTTTTAGTTCAAACGTTCTTTTATCATCGTTTTTACATTTTCTAGGAACGTATTTAATATTTACGTCTCTTTAACATAATCTCGTTACTGTACTTGTTTCATTGAACAAATAAACATATTAAAACCGTATATTTTATGTACTCTTTTATTAACGTCAACATGTTTCCATTAAAAGAACGCTCTTTTAATTGCGTGCTCGTTATGCTTTTTTCTAAACGTTTCAGATCAGGAACTATTTTGTTTAAACAGATAACGTTACCCCTGCACCGTTACTATAATGATTTTTTATTTTCAAACCCGTTATGTTCGGGAGATAACTGATAGATTTCGTCGCAAAAATGTAAAACAAGTTTCATGTCAGTTTCATTTTCTGAACGCAACCCTGAACGGAACTCCACCGTTGACGCCAGCCATTCACCGAACTAACCGAACCTCACTTTTTCGTGTCCCACGCGTCTGCATTTATTTGTCATCGGCTGTGCTATAATTTATTTTTTGTGGTTTTGGAGGTTTCAGAAAAGAACAAAAAATGGTTAGAAAGGTAAGTACATTGCATTAGTTTCTATAAAACAAAAGTTATTGATATATTTGCATTGTAACCTACAACCTACGCCGCTACGCCTACAGATAGGTACCTACTACCAGCGAGGCTACAAGATACATGTCTATAATTTTCTTTTAGTTTAAACTTTATGCTAGTAAATTAAGGTCTCGTTCTAAAGTGCTGCATTTATATTTGAAATTGTCTGTTTCTATGTTTGGTACAGGTCTGCAAGTAAACGTACAGGTTGGTCAATTCTAAGTGCCAAGACCCGAGACTGAAAGCCATTAAAATTCGTTAAGAATAAACCACATGTATGAATTATTGAACTTAAATAGCCCTGCCCCTATAAATATTTTTAAAACTATCTTTAAATTAATTGCTAAACATGCATATATAGTACACATGTATGGCTGAGGGTTGCTACTGTTTCCTCTTGGTCTGACCTGGAGATTTTTAATTTGATTAATGTCTAGGCTTGCCAGGGCCAAGCAATAGGTAGGTTTGACCTGGAGAAGTTGTTGCCAAATTATTCATCAATAAGTTAACATAAATTATAATAAGTTTTAATTTCCAAATATTTAGATGCAGTACAACAAGTATTCACAACCAACGACCGGGACCTAGAGTCAGGGAGTCAGTCATCATGGAGTGGTTTCGTCGCGACAATTAACGACTCAAGAGAGAAGAGGTATGTGTAGTTAGTAAGAAAGTAATATAATTTACTAATCAAACTTAAAATTATTGCTCTGATAATCACCATTTAAAAGTACATATTTTTACTTGAACTATTAAAGAATTTTAATTTTTAGTTAAGACTTTAAAATAAAAAAAAAATACGTTTTTTTTACCAAAATCTTATTGGCTTCAGCTGTCATACACTGGAATATTTTGTAAAATAATAAAAATATAGAATCTTGGTTGCGAAGTATTTTTTCTAAATTTTTTTATTAGTGTCTTAATATATGTACCATTTAGATCTTAGGATTCTGTAGAGTACATTGTAAATAAATAAATAAATAAATAAATAAATAAAGAACCCCGCACTTCTCTTATGGAAAATGGCCCTCGGTTAAATTTTCTAAATTTTTAGTATGTTGAGAATGCCATTCTGATCAAAAGTGTTCATGGCCACAACAATATCTGCCAACCAGTTTTTGAGATCCAAGTTGCAAAATATGAATTCTCAATACATTATATTTTCCTAGTTTATAATATGAATTCGTTTTGTTTTTCTAAATTTTTTATGGCCCTGTCGTAGATAGGACAGAATACTATAAAAATAGTTAAAAAAATTTTATTATAATATACCGGGTGAGTGACGAAAATTATTTAATATTTTGTGTTAAATCATTGTATTTTTGACATTAAATTAAATGTTTACAAAGTAATACTGAAGATGACATTAGCTTGGAGCAAGCTATCAGAATTTATATTATTTATATTTTTTACAGGGTAACTCAAAAAAGTTTATATTTTTTTTATTAGTTTTAAAAGAAATTTTGTAGATATTTCTTTATGTACTACTTGTCGCCTATCGTATGCTTCCAAATATATATAATTATCAAGGTTTTACAGGCTGTTTCCGTGTTTCCGATGCTAAGCGATAAAAAAATAACATAAAAATGCATTTATTTATAAATCACCCGGTATATTAAAAATGGATCGGTTAAATTTCATTATTTTTTAATATTTTTTGCATAAAGTGTCTTACTTACATGTTTGCTATTGATTTCCCTTTTCCTATGACCAGTTCTGAAGATATACAGCGTCGAACATACTCAAAACTCAAAAAATAAGCAAATAAAATAGCAATTTTTATTAATTTCAATAAAATTTGTTATGTAAGTTCATTTTATGGTTAAATATAAATATATTTAATGCTATACAGGGTGTTTCAAATAATTATGAGATTCTAACACTGTATTGCAAATAAGAAATATATATATATTTGATGCCATTTCTTTTGTGTTGGGTATGTTATTTTTTATGATGTATTAACACAATATGAAAAATAAAGTTTATTATTATAAAAACTATGAACAATTTATTATATCCAAAAATAATAAGTAGGCCCCTAATTATTTGAAACACCCTGTATAGCATTAAATATATTTATTTTTAACCATAAAATAAACTTATATAACAAATTTTATTGAAATTTAAGAAAAAATTGTTATTTTATTTGCTTATTTTTTGAGTTTTGAGTCTGTTCGACGCTGTATATCTTAATTTTTTTGTAATGACATGAAATAAACAAATGCAAATTACTAAAGAACTGGTCATAGGAAAAGGGAAATCAATAGCAAACATGTTAGCAAAACACTTCAAGCAAAGAATATTAAAAAATAACGAAATTAACCGATCTATTTTTTATATACCGGGTGATTTATAAATACTTGCAGTTTTTTGTTATTTTTCTATCGCTTATCATCGGAAACACCCTGTATAACCTTGATAATTATATATATTTGGAAGCATACGATAAGCGACAAGTAGTACATAAAGAAATATTTACAAAATTTCTTTCAAAACTAATAAAAAATTTTTAAACTTTTTTAACTTACCCTGTATAAATATAAATAATATAAATTCTGATAGCTTGCTCCAAGCTAATATCATCTACAGTATTACTTTGTAAACATTTAATTTAATGCCGAAAATACAATGATTTAACAAAAAATATTAAATAATTTTCGTCACTCACCCGGTATATAATAAAAGAGTTTAAACTATTTTTATAGTATTCTATTCTATCTACGACAGGGCCATCAAAAATTTAGTAAAACAAAACGAATTCATATTATAAACTACGAAAATATAATGTAGTGAAAATTTATATTTTTCAACTTGGACACCCTGTATCTGAAAAATGGTCTGCAGATATTGTTTTGGCCATGAACACTTTTGATCAGAATGGCACTCTCTGCAACATACTAAAAATTTAGAAAATTTGACCGAGGGCCATTTTCCATAAGAGAAGTGCGGGGTTCTTTTAAGCTCTTCAAATTTATTTGTAGCTGATTATATTGTAAAGTATATTAATTTATAATTTTTTTTTCAGGTTCACAAGACGTTGATTTATTACTTTTTTAATTACATATTTATAACATTACATGTATATGTTTTTTTAATATAATCTTTTAATCCAATATCATTTATTTTAAATATTATTGGGAATAATGCCAAATTTAAAAGACAGTTTATTAAATACCTATCCCAAAAAAATATCTAGAGTTTGGGGGAGGGGGTGTTTGGTTAACGAATATTAAAATTTACCATTTTCTTTGACGCTTCAAATAAAAGCTAAAACATGGGCTTAGTTGGGAATGCCTCGAGAGATAATCTATCAACGTCGTCTTGAAAAAGTCCCAACTATTTTCATCATTTTTAATGGCTGTACCCAGGCTAACCCAACGATGTGTGAAGGACCTATTATAGCTCGAAAACGATATAAAATGCAAAAAGTTTCTTATACAAAATTTGTAGGGATAGCTTTGTTCTACAATTGAAAATTATTGTGCTAAATTGTAGAGCTAAGCTGCCCCTACCAGTTTCGTCTGGTCTATTTAAAAAAACATTTTTAAATAATATAATGTTTATTGTGTCTGCATTTATTGCCTTTTTAAAACAAAATTGGTTTGTTATAGTTTCGAAACAAAAACATCTTATAAGCAACGTAATTGTAACTTTTTGAAAAGTCCTTAATATAAACATCTCAAAAACGAAACCAGTTTGTTATAGTTTTCGAATCAAACACGTTGATTTCTAAATGCAACTGCGATTTTGTTATGTTGGCGGACATTACGACCAGTACGTTTCGAAATAGCGTCGTATCAAAACCTTTTTGTACAACGTAACAATGTAACGTAAAAACATAAATTTAACGAAATTGGGTTGTTTTTTTGCTTAGTGGGTAGTGCAGCCAAGACGGCTCTGTCCCCAGCTTTTCTTTTATAAGGTCGATAGATCGAACCAGTTATATTGTGCGTGTACGTTTTCTAACATGTAGTAAGTTTGAACTAACACAATCTTACATTTGGATATACATCGTGTACGTGGATTTGCTTGCCAAATGGAAAACTTCTTTATTATCATTTTTTCGAAAAAAGTTATTGTTTATAAAAAGTTTTGCTTTTAAAATTATTAAGATTGGCATAAGAATTTCTTTTTAATGTTGTACATGGTGTCTCAAAAAACGAAAAACTTTAATTCTAAATGTGAAAAAACGTTATATTTATTAACCGGCAAATTGGAAAGCGCATTAAATCGTCAACTAATTTGTAGTATACAGGGCAATGATAAAGTTTTTTTTGAATAGTTACTTAACATTTTTGATAAAAATTATTAGGTGTATGATAAACAACGGGGGGCTTATTGAAATTTAATCTTCTATGTATATTTGTTCGTGTTTACTGTGTAATTACTAGTAATTAAAAAACTTGTTATGTGTAATTATATTTATATGATTGTTTAATAAATTTTCAATTAGGTTGTAAGTAAATTATCTAAATATTTTAATCACTCTCTATACTAAATTAACCTGCAAATAGTACATTGATGGCTTAATAATAAATATTGCGATGGTATTTATCCATATTGTTTATCAAAAATGTTAAGTAACTATTCAAAAAAAATTTATCATTGCCCTGTATACCTACTACAAATTAGTTGACGACGCTTCTCGCGCTTTCCAATTTGCCGGTTAATAAAAAATATTGGTATAAAGTTTTTTCACATTTAGAATTAAAGTTTTTCGTTTTTTGAGACACCATGTACAACATTAAAAGAAATTCTTATGCCAATCTTAATAATTTTAAAAGCAAAACTTTTTAGGGTAAACATACCAGTTATTGGACAGTTAAGCTTTTTTTTTAAATTCATGTCGCTGCCACTGGAGTATTTTTCAACGGACATTATTCTGCTTATGCCAGATCCTAGTACATATATCCAATTTTAACTGAACGGGTTTTAAATATTCGTAATGTTACAGTTCTTTTAAAAAATTTGAAAAAGCTGAAAAGATTCCAAAAAGTTAGTTATTGGACAAAAAATTCAATTACTGGACACAACATTTTCAGTTAATGGACACTGGCAAAGTTATGACTAAATGCCAATAAAAAATTAAAATCAGTATTTAAAAACTTTTATTAACTTAAAACTACATTCACTTATATTTTTTCATTTCATTTTGGTATATGCTAAATACTTTTTCGACGTCCAGGTCGTCATTTGCATTATTTTCTGACATCTGGCCCACTTTTGTTCTATAGTCTTCAAAATCTTTGTCACTTCCCATTTTTGGTTCCTCATAAATTTTGCTATCAGTTTTCAATTGAACGTCTGTATCGATTCCTTCTTCACTTTCTATTTTTCCCGGCGAGTTTTCACAAATTGGGCTGTTGGTTTCATCTTGCTCATCTACTTTATAACATTCGCTACTTTCTACTTTTTTCGATTAATCGCACAATTTGCTGTAATTTTTTTTCTGTACGTTTATTTCATTACCTTTCTTATTGTCAATTTATTTTGTTTCTTGATTAGCGTTAGCTTCGTTTCTTTCTATTTCTTTCGGGTCTTCATATATTTTGAGGTTGGATTCTATTTGATAATCTGTTTCGATATCCTCTTCACTTTCTATTTCTTTAAATCTTTTACACATTCTGCGGTCGAGTTCGTTTTCATTATACATTTCGCCGTCTTCTTCACTTTCTATTTCTGAAATATCATCATCATCACTTTCCTCAGTATAACACATGTGACACATGAATAAACCTTACAAGATCAGACTCCTCCCTTGCTGAAAGAATTGGATTTGGGCCGCATGTATCCTTATGACCAGGATTTTTTATTTTAAATTCCAGTGTTGATTTGGGTACACCGTATTTCTGTGCCGCATTTCTATATGACCTTTTGTTATTCTTGACTTCATTTATCGCAGCTTCCATCGATTCCGAATTATATTCATTTTTCTTGGGCATGACTGAAAACTAACAACATAAAAAAACTCATGTTTCAGTTATAGGACAGATTGCAACCAGTTATGGGACGGGCGTCCAATAACTGGCTACACTCTGAATAGTGACCCAAAATCGGATGTGCCGGAAACAAAGAAGACGCACTAACATTTCACACAAAAACTGTACGAGCTTTGCAAAATACAGTTATTGGACAGGTGTCCAACAACTGAAAATAATCATATTTTAGGTCAGTTATTGGACACCTAATTTAAATATATTGATTTAAACCTTAAAAATACTTAGCTTTACTACACCAGTACCTTGTATATTTATACGGAGCACTTTGGAACAATTTCACCACTAATTATGACACTAAAATTTACCTAAGACTTCTTAATATAAACTTAAGAAAACCGTATTTCTTGTGCATGACCAAAGAATGTCACATTTGGCGCCAAAACAGAAACATCAATCAAATGTAATTTATGTCAATATTGATACTAATAGTACAATGGCGACATCCCAACAAAACTTAGCGAACTACTGAATACAGAATTCTTGTTTTATGCTGATATAATTGGGTGTCCAATAGCTCCCATGGGTCCAATAACTGGTATGTTTACCCTATAAAGAATAACTTTTTTTCGAAAAATTGATAATAAAGAAGTTTTCCATTTGGCAAGCAAATCCACGCACACGCTTTATAACATAAATATAGTCAAAAACAAAACAAAAAATCAAGTCGCCTTTTAAGAAACGTTCTATTTACTTCAGCTGACCCTTATCGTAGGTTCAAACCTTGTCAGGCTATTTTCCTACATTTTACAATGGGTCATTGAAAGATAACAAGTAATAGTATGTTTACGTAATTAATCAAATACTGTTACTTGTCTAGTTTGTGTATGGAACATGGAATATTATATTCTATTTAATGTTCGGTAATTATAATTAATATGTACGAAGATAATTTTTTTCAGTATAGGGTAAACATACCAGTTATTGGACCCATGCGAGCTATTGGACACCCAATTATATCAGCATAAAACAAGAATTCTGTATTTAGTAGTTCGCTAAGTTTTGTTGGGATGTTGCCATTGTACTATTAGTATCAATATTGACATAAATTACATTTGATTGATGTTTCTGTTTTGGCGCCAAATGTGACATTCTTTGGTCATGCACAAGAAATACAGTTTTCTTAAGTTTATATTAAGAAGTCTTAGGTAAATTTTAGTGTCATAATTACTAAATTGTTTTAAAGTGCTCTGTATAAATATACAAGGTACTGGTGTAGTAAAGCTAAGTATTTTTAAGGTTTAAATCAATATATTTAAATTAGGTTATGTCTTACAAGTGTGTCCAATAACTGACCTAAAATATGATTATTTTCAGTTGTAGGACACCTGTCCAATAACTGCATTTTGCAAAGCTCGTACAGTTTTTGTGTGAAATGTTAGTGCGTCTTCTCGTTTCCGGCACATCCGATTTTGGGTCACTATTCACAGTGTAGCCAGTTATTGGACGCCCGTCCAATAACTGGTTACAATCTGTCCTATAACTGAAACATGAGTTTTTTTATGTTGTTAGTTTTCAGTCATGCCCAAGAAAAATGAATATAATTCGGAATCGATGGAAGCTGCGATAAATGAAGTCAAGAATAACAAAACGTCATATAGAAATGCGGCACACAAATACGGTGTACCCAAATCAACACTGGAATTTAAAATAAAAAATCCTGGTCATAAGGATACATGCGGCCCAAATCCAATTCTTTCAGCAAGGGAAGAGTCTGATCTTGTAAGGTGAAGGTGATGAGGATTTATTCATGTGTCACATGTGTTATACTGAGGAAAGTGATGATGATGATATTTGAAAAATAGAAAGTGAAGAAGACGGCGAAATTTATAATGAAAACGAACTCGACCGCAGAATGTGTAAAGGATTTCAAGAAATAGAAAGTGAAGAGGATATTGAAACAGATTATCAAATAGAATCCAACCTTAAAATATATGAAGAGCCGAAAGAAATAGAAAGAAACGAAGATAACGCTGATCAAGAAACAAAAGAAATTGACAATAAGAAAGGTAATGAAATAAACGTACAGAAAAAAATTACAGCAAATTGTGCGATGAATCGAAAAAAGTAGAAAGTGGCGAATGTTATAAAGTAGATGAGCAAGATGAAACCAACAGACCAATTTGTGAAAACTCGCCGGAAAAAATAGAAAGTGAAGAAGGAATCGATACAGACGATCAATTGAAAACTGATAACAAAATTTATGAGGAACCAAAAATGGGAAGTGACAAAGATTTTGAAGACTATAGAACAAAAGTGGGCCAGATGTCAGAGAATAATGCAAAGGACGACCTGGACGTCGAAAAACTATTTAGCATGTACCAAAATGAAATGAAAAAATATAAGTGAATGTAGTTTTAAGTTAATAAAAGTATTTGAACACTGATTTTAATTTTTTATTGGCATTTAGTCATAATTTTGCCAGTGTCCATTAACTAAAAATGTTGTGTCCAGTAATTGAATTTTTTGTCCAATAACTAACTTTTTGGAACCTTTTCAGGTTTTTTCAAATTTTTTAAAAGAACTGTAACATTACGAATATTTAAAACCCGTTCAGTTAAAATAGGATATATGTACTAGGATCTGGCATAAGCAGAATAATGTCCGTTGAAAAATACTCCAGTGGCAGCGACATGAAATTAAAAAAAAGCTTAACTGTCCAATAACTGGTATGTTTACCCTACGTAATAAGTAAGCATATACAGGGTTGCCCAGAAGTCCGGAATAAAATTAAAATAGCCTTAACCTGTAACTTTTGGGGAAAACGCTCGGACACGTCAATTTAGTTTTATATATGCTCACATTTTGACGTTATGCGTTTGTTTTTTTATAGACATTTGTCAAAGATATGACGACATCGATCTTTTTTTTTTTAATGGAAACATACAGCTTGTGATACATCATTTGAAAGCTAATATCTCGAACAGTATGCTCATAAATTTTGGCGCGATTTTGTCAAGCAATAGCTTGACATATCAAATTAATCGATTTTGTTGCACATCCTAGTTTTAGACACTCTATCCACAAACATTTTTTGATTAGTTATTGTTTTATAATTATGATGGTCATGATTAAAAGAACAACATTTTTTAAACAATCAGGCAATAAATTATTTTTAATTTTATGTATAAAGATACATACTAAATAAAAAATTAAATTTCTTACATTCAACCAATTTAAATTTTTTAACATAAAATTTATTTTTGTATATTTGTCAAATATTTCCTCACTAGCACAATATAAAATACAGTGTGTGTATAAAGTCTGGAAACGGCTTAATAACATCACAATTTACTGGCCGATTTAAACCAAATTTGGTACAGTTGTGTAAGAGGATCTAACGCACCGAATGACGATATTGGCGTTGTTGCCAGCTTTTTAGTTTGTCTGGAATTCGAACGAATTTTATATTTTTAAATGTAACACCCAGTATATTTTTTCATTTGTAGTTTTTACATTAAATTTGTTACACTTTTGGTATAACATACTTTGTTCATAATATCAGTAGTTTTCGAAATAACGACGTGTTTTGAAAATATCAACAAATTGTGTTTTATTTATTAATAAATAAAACACCAGTTCAGTTTTGATGTTAAGTCATAAAAGCTGTCATTTTTACATGCAAAAATGTGTTTAACTGAAAGTGAAAGAATTAAAATTCTTATGATGAGAAGATATGGCGATATGGTCAGATCTTACGAAGAGGTTAAAAATCTATTTAATGACGCATTTCCAAACCGAAATCCAATTTCAAAAGCAACTGTTCTAAAAACTGTCCGACGGTTCGAAGAAACTGGAAATTGTAGAGATAGGCGACGATCAGGACGACCAGTAGTAGTAGATAAAGAGAAAAGTTTAGAAATTTTACAACATGTTGTTGAAACCCCTGTTTCTTCACGTCTGCTTCAAATCCGTCCATAATGTTTTAATAAAACATAAATATCACCCTTTCAAAATACATGTAGTTCAAGAGTTATCAGAAGATGATTATGAGCGAAGAATTGAATTTTGTGATATTATGATGTCAAGGTTTGACCAAAATAACCAGTTTTTCAAATTTATAGTATTTTCGGATGAAGCAACATTTATGTTAAATGGTAAAGTCAATAGACACAACTGTAGGTTTTGGGCAAATGAAAATCCCCACTGGATGATAGAAGGTCATACACAACGCCCTAGAAAATTGAATGTGTGGGCTGGGCTTCTGGGTAACCACAAGATCGGTCCATTTTTTATTGATGTAAATTTGACATCACAACTTTACCTTGAGCTCTTGGAAACGCAAATAGTGCCTACTATACGAAATGTAATGGGTCCAAATTATGCAAGTACATTCTTCCAACAGGAGGGAGCTCCTCCCCATTTTGGTCGAAACGTGCGCGAATTTTTGAACAACACTTTTCCGAATAGGTGGATCGGTAGAGGGGGTACAATCGAGTGGCCACCTAGGTCCCCTGATGTGTCGCCTAACGACTATTTTTTATGGGGACACTTGAAGAACAGAGTTTATACCACACAACCTCAAGATTTGGCCGATTTGCAGCGTCGAATTTTGGACGAATTTGAATTAATAACGCCAGAAATGATTTACAACACAATTGATAAATTTTATTTTCAATTAGCAAACTGTCAAGCTGTACAGGGAAAACAGTTTCAACATTTAATATAAAAAATATATTTTTTCTAAATTGTACTAGTTATTTCGAAAACTACTGATATTATGAACAAAGTATGTTATACCAAAGTGTAACAAATTTAATGTAAAAACTACAAATGAAAAAATATACTGGGTGTTATATTTAAAAATATAAAATTCGTTCGAATTCCAGACAAACTAAAGAGCTGGCAACAACGCCAATATCGTCATTTGGTGCGTTAGATTCTCTTACACAACTGTACCAAATTTGATTTAAATCGGCCAGTAGATTGTGATGTTATTAAGCCGTTTCCAGACTTTATACACACACTGTATAAGAACAATAAAGAAAATGTGGAATACCGTGCGAGCAAAAGTTATTTGCATCAAAGAGGGCTTGGATTAAGAAACGTAGGGCTTGGTTTAGATCACAATGATATGGGGACGATATATCTAACCAAATCAAGGTTAGAATTTTGTCAAATTCATATTATGACATGATATGCCAAACTAATGAGTAATAAAATAAGTAAACAAATACAAATTTATTTTTGTTGCTTACAAAATTAACAAAGTAAGAATATACAGAAGGAAAAAGAAAAATAATTACATAAATTGCTAAAATTGGCCACCCCATGCTCCAATCATAAATTCACACGTCTCTTCATATGTTCGAAAGTGTTGACCAGCATCTCTGGAGAAATGTTACCACATTCTTGGATAATCCTTTCTTGTAATTGTTCTAAATTTGCAACTGATGTTTTAAAAGTGGTGTTCTTTAAATGAGGAAAAACGAAGTAATCCATAACCGTTAAACAAGGTGATCTAGGTGGGAATTCAATGTTCAAATTACTTGTAACGACTGTCAAAGATGACGGAATAACTGATTGATTGTTAATTCAGGTAGTTACTGACACCCAACAGGTATTAAGCTCTACAACTAAGCATTACGTCCTTATATGCAAATAAGTTTTGCTCGCACGGTATAATAGTGTCATTGCGTTGAACGCAATGATAGTGTTTAATATAGTTTTTTGGAAAACAAACTTAAATTAGAACTGATTCTTTTAAAATCACCTACTTTTCCTGCAATCTTCGATATGATACTTTTTAAATTATTTAAAAAATTTAATGCAGAGTTATCTTTTAACTAAAGTTATTTTGAATATATCAGTGGAGGAAGACTTAGAGTTTTTCTTTTCCTTTTAAAAAAATTAATTTTGAATCAATAATGGTCCCTAAATATTTAAAATTGTTTACTAATTCCAATTTTTCACCATCAATTACAACATTTATATTTTGACAATTTAAATTATTACCCATAACCATAAATGTAGTTTTTTAAATATTTAATTTTAATTTATTTACTTGTAGCCAATTTAATAATATATTTATTTCAGAATTTAGAGTATTTAGACCATCAAAAACATTTAAAACATTAATGTGAATTGAGGTGTCATCAGCAAACATTTGTAACTTACGCATTTTTAAAACTGAAGGCATATCGTTATATGGTTATACCTAATTAATTTTCTATTTTTCGGGACAGCTATCAGTATCCTCATACCTATACTAGGTACATGCGTCTGTGGTTTAGACACAAACAACTGATTTAACTAAATTAAATTAATTTAGAATAAACGTGCTCTAATTCAACTGAAGCCGCTTATCACTAGACAACTTTTTTCCAAAATTGCAGCAATTTTTCGTGACAACATGCGCACGCGCGTATTGCGTGGTGCGTAGCAATATTTATTATTCCATTGTTAGTGATAGGATTGGTAAAAAAAAAGGTTTCGTCTCAACTGAAACATGTAATCATAATAAAAACAACCTCTTATTGTTATATCTATTATAAGTTTTATGAAATATAAATTTCTCTTAACAAAAGATTTCCATTATACGGACATAAACATGGGATATTGTTTACTTAGAAAACATTTTGTTTGATATGGTTTCCCCCTCTGGTAAGTTTAGTTTGCTGTTCCGATTTAGTATTTTCCTACATTTAACTTCCTACGTCATACTCCATTAGGGTTATAGAAACTTGCAAATTAAGTGGGCTGATGTTATTGTGATAAAACTGTTATTGAAACCTTTTGCATAGAAAATGCTTTTTGGAGACGGTAAACATGTTTGTAGTTTACGAATGTTTTCAAATAAATATTTATTTATTAAAAAAAAATGTTCCTGTATATAAAATTTAACACAGCCACACAAAAAAAAATGTTGGCATAAGTGTCTGACTAAAGACTATATGTTTTCGAAGCCGCTGATTCCGAGCTCAAATTAACCCCACCATGTCAGGGTTTCGCCATAACTTCAAAAAATCGCATTTTCAAAGCTATTATGCCCTGTAATGTTTTTACTCAAGCTTTAAACTAAAAATACTAATCAGTTAATCCTTATAAACCCATAACCCCGAGACCAAGGAAAATAAATCATCACTAAAGGGCCGATTATATGCACTTACATTCAGCCAAAATATGCGCATATATATGCTTTGTTTGCCTTTAAAACATGCACATATTTGCATGCCAAATATGCATACTGGTATGCAATATTTCTTAATTTATTATAATAAAATGAGAGAAAAAACATTGGGTTCTAGAAAATATGAATTGAATGGACATTTTTCTTTCTAAGCGTGGACTCGTCAGGAATGGTTTCATGGTTTGTTTACAAAATTTTTGCAAAAATCCTCTAAATTGCGGATTGATTGAATTAACAAGCCCAGTAATTGAACCATAGTTAAAAGCAAAAATATATGATGTGTTCATATTCATAAACTTGTATTTTTTACCTACATTTTACATTCCTAACATAGAACTAAAAAAACTTGTTGTAAGTAACAGCTATTATTGAATAGAATTGCAATACAAATTTACAGGTTTATAACATATGTTTATATTAAATTAAGTGATTTTGAAGTTTTAAAATATATCTTTACAGAAAACAGATGAAATAATTTAAAAACAATTAAACATATAAATAAATATCCAAATTTGGATATTATCGGATATCGGATATTTGGATATTTATTTTATATAAATATCATTAAATTATGCCAACTCTGCTGCGAACCTTTTCCTGCTAAAATTTTCCTGCAAAAATTTTCCTGAACAGAAATTTTCCTAAAAAGAATTTTCCTGAAAAAGAAATTTCTAAAAAAAACATTAAACACGAACAAACCCGAAAATTTTCCTCAAAAAACTGGTCCTAAAAAAAACTTTACTGAAATAAAAAAACTTTGCGAACCTTTTCCTGCTAAAGTTTTCCTCAACAGAAATTTTCCTGAAAAAAATATATTTCCTGAAAAAAAATTTGGCTGAAAAAAATTGTCCTAAGAAAAATTTTCCTCAAAAAAATGGTCCTAAGAAAAACTTAACTGAAAAAAAAAAAATTCTGCAAACCTTTTCCTGCTAGTTTTCCTCAACAGAAAGTTTCCTGAAAAAAATAATTTTCCTAAAAAATATTTTCCTGAAATAAACTTTTCCTGAACAAAAATTTTTCTGAAAAAAAATTGTTTTAAAATAATTTTCCTGAAAAATATTTTCCTGAAATAAACATTTCCTAAAAAAAATTGTCCTAAGAAAAATTTTCCTGCCAAAATTTTCCTAAACAGAAATTTTCCTAAAAATTTCCTGCGAACCAAGGTTGGCAGGATATATATCAGGGGCCGGCCCCCTCTCTATAACGAATGAAAAATGATAATTCTTATTTTCATTAGGTACTATTACGTTCAGGTTTATGAATTTTTGAATTCGTTAATCGTGTAATAATTTAATTAGTGGGAAACCCACATTATGTGTTAAGTACCTACTATTAAAACAGTAAACAATTCGATCGTGTTGCTCAAAAGATGTACCTAACACCAAATTTGAAATTAATATCTTATTAAATACTCGAAATATTATAAAATCAGTTTTTAATTTTAAACTTTGATTGAACAAAAATAAAAAATGGCATTATAGAAAACATGTTGTTGCTCCAGGAATCTACGGTTAACGGATTGGAATCCTTTTTCCGGACACCCTGTATGGTTTTAACGATTAACTTAAAATGTTCAGATAATTTTTTTTTTATTACTGTGTTTTAGCAACTGGTTAACGACACATAATTACTTAATACAGACAAACCAATATTTTCTATTCGAGCTGTAAAATTTAATATCAGCACTTAGCTTAAATTAAATTATTAAAATTTACCTTTTAATATTTAAACTTAAGTATACCTAATTTCCCGTTTATTTTAGTACGGCACAAAAGAACGATGAATCATGCCAGGTAAATACAATTCGCGTGCGATAATAAAATTAACAAAATTTAGTGGGTAGTTACTTTGTGAACGTAAGGGTTAATAAAGATAATTATTAAGAATTACGTTCATGTAGTCCACAACTGTATAGTCGAATTTCTCTAAGAACACGCCGCATCATGGCTAAGTCACCTGTCATTTATGGCACCCTGCTGAAGTCTGGTTTATTTTACGTTAAGGTGGGATTAACGACGCCATTTTCTATCGTCAATTCAATTAGCACTGCAGTGCTGTATGGATCAGTTATTTTTATGCCTTTGGCATACGAAGAAGAAACGTATTCTGGAGCTGGTAGAGCAAGGCAGATGTTAGTCAGTCAGTTATAGTTTTGTTTACTTTCGTGTTTTGTGCAATTACGATTACGACCCCTTTCCTGTTAAAACAAACACATCTTCTCTAGAATTCTTAGGAGAGATAACATCTAAATAGACTGGAAAATTTCGTATTACCAGTAAAAAATTTTGTTTTTACTTCAGTTTTGAAAATCGACGTGTTCAAGGATTTTAAGGTAAATTGTGACAATTTTAGTGGTTTCAAAAAACTACTTTTTAAAGGTTTCTGTGCATTTATTTAAAAAAAACCACCGGCATACTTTTTGTCAATGCCTCCCTGAACAGCCCTTCCAAAATTAGATACTAATTATTTTTTTTTAATAATTGCAAGGTTCCGGAAGTTACCCCTGCGTTCAAGCCTTGGTCTTTTATACATGATTGACCTTGAGAATTGAGTCCTTAAGATGTTTGCGACAGAGACAGGACTAGCTAAGTTCTTTTACCATCGCATTCACCATATTTTAAACTTGTACGAGGGTCGAAAGTCGAAATGCTTTATTAGCATAATGACTTGTAAAATATAACGTTAATTTTATTTACAATTTTGAAACATCGAACTCAACGTGCGATAGATTAAAAGTTATGGCGTTATTCATTGGTAAAACATAGAAATACGTTTGATATTTTATAATTATTATCTTTATTAATAATACTATTTTTCTGATGTGGGAGAAAAACTAGCAAACAAAATCAATAAAGGTAATAACACATTTTCAAATAAAAAAATAACAATATAAATTCATTTTATTTAGAAGAAACTAATCATAAAAGAGTTGAAAATGTAATTGATAGTTTAAAATTAAAGACATCTCCTGGTGCCGACGGAATAACAACAGAAATATTAAAAAACTATTAAAACTATTATTTCCATACCACTAACATTTCTTATAAATAATATTTTTGAAACCAATATATCCAAAAACTTTTAAAATTGGTATAATAAAAACCTATTTTTTAAAATGGAGAATCTAGTAAAACTAGTAATTATAGACCAATAACATTAATATCTTCGATAGCAAAAGTATTCGAAAAAATTTTAAAATTAAGAATTGAAAATTATTTGGAAAAAAAACATTTTATTTCTAATAAACTGTTTGGGTTTCAAAAAAATAAATCAACACAAAACGCTATTTGCTATCTAACAGAACAAATATATGATGCACTTGATAATAAGAAGACAAAGAAAAAAGCTATTCAAAAGTATTTAGGAAGGAACAATTTTAGGACTTTAATATTTATATTAGCGACTTATTTAGTATAAATTGCGATGGACAAATTCATAGTTTTCCGGATAATACTACAATTTTTTATACCGATACAAATTAGGACAACTTAGGGTATGGTCCGAAAGTAACTAGTGTCGTGGTTTAGCGTTCCGTAATTAACCAAATGATAGCGGTAACCAAAAAATAGGTTTATTTTGGAACACGGTTTTCGGATATCACGTCACCCAAATGTCAAAATGCTCACCGGCTTAAACGCCCGGTTACAAGCGGTTCCTCCTGTCACTTGTCATTATTATGAAATATTTTGTTTTGTTATGAATTTAAGGTGGGAGTATCAACATGCTTGCCAACCTATAACCTATTTTGCGTAGATTTATTTATGTTTTCTAGCTTTTATACAAAATTTAAAGAAAATCAGTATCGACTTGATATTCTATAGGTAATAATTGACATATTTAATAAATATCAAGGAATTTCATAACTGATTTTAGGAGAATTGTACAGCGAAAAATATCGGGTAAGATTTTTTTTAACATTATTATGTCATTGTCATTCATTGTTCTTTCACTATACAATTCTCCCAAAATAGGCAATGAAATAAATTGATATTTTTGTAATATATCAGATACTACATAAATAATGTACCGACGATATTGACTTTCTTTAAATGTTAGTTATTAAAATAATAAACTCAAAAAATCAACGCGAAATAGGTTATAGGTTGGCAATAGATTGAATGACGTTGAGAATTCAACCTTAATTTCAAAATGTTTGGCCGTTGGTTGGTAATTTATTAAGTTTTTCAGAGAATCTATCTCAATCAAATTATAAGAAATAAGTGTATTTAGCATTCCTGTAAATTATCACTCTGTCATGGACTTTTCAAAATTAAAGGTTATGCTTTTAACGAACATGGTGATTTTTCGTCCCGAATATAACCGGATTTTTATGGTTGATCTGTCATTTGTCGCGGTTAACAGTGGTTACTGGTGGTAATATTCGGACCATACCCTCAAATAATAAAATTAAAAAAGATTTTCAAATTATAAAAAATTGATTTGATAACAATTTGTAAACAATTAATTTTAATAAAACAAATTTTATTCCTTTTATTTCAAACCTAAATAACCTACCACGAAATATGAATGGTACCTATTCAAATAAATAAAGACATTCAAATTTTTAAAGTTAATAAAATAAAATATTAAGGAATTATTTTTGACAGAAATTAAATTTGAATTTTCACTTAGAATACTTAATTAAAAAATTAAGAAGTTTACTACCGATTTTTAAAAACATTAAAAAAATTTAAATGTAAGACATGGAAATATTATATTACGCGTTAGTTAAAAATCATTTAAATTACGAAATTTTAGGTTGGGGAGGAATAAATAAAACTTTAGTTAAAAAATTAGAAATATTACAAAAAAGGGTTTTAAAATTATATTCAATAAAGATTAGCTTTATCCTTCAAAAGAATTATATTCAAAAAAAAAAAGTTGAACATAAGACAACTTTACATTTATAACATCTTATTATACACCTATATTTAAAAATAAAAACCTTATACAATTTAATAATCATAATACACGTCAAAATGAAATAACCATAAAACCTAAAATAAATAAGTCCATAGAACAACAAAATTTCAAATATTTATGTTTTTATAATATATATTATTTAGCAACAAAAATTAAAAAATTATTTCACTAAAAAAATTTAAAGTCGAAATAAAAACAGTGATATTAAAAACAGACAATTTGAAAATATTTTTAGAAATGCTTTAATTATTTAATATTGTTCTGAATAATTTATACTTATGGGTAAAATTTTTAACTCAAAAATTATAAATTTTATTTGGTATAGGTAATATATTTCTTCCAAAAAAATTGCGTTTTTTATAAATATAATTATAAATTACCATTTTTACTTTAAAACTTGATTTTTAATGCATATTTATGATTTATGATTTTACATACTAAAACAAAAAATAAGATTTGCCCATAACAAGCTTAGCTTTAGGGAATTGAAGAATAAGTTTATAAAAGACAACATAAACATATTTATTATGTTATTAAATTTTAAATAAACTTATTATTATTATTATTTTAAATGCTTTACAAAAAATAATTTAACTTTTTATGTGGGAGCACACGCGTAGCTAGGGGGTAATAAAACAAAGAGTATTTGGCCGCTTCTTGAAGAAAACAAAAAATAAATGAAATACTGATAAAAAAAAATAAATGGCGAATGCATCACTAATGTCATCTCTTAAAGAAAGATGATTCATTTATGCCATAAATATATAACGATTTCTTTGTAAAATATATCTACTATATGTTGTGTTATATACTTTATTAAAAAGGGGAAAAAAAGACAGGATAAAATAAACAGGTATTGATAGTATTTATTAAGCTATATTATGATCAAAGACTCATATTAAAAAAATAAATAATAATTATTAATATTGTTTTTATTTTTGTGATAATTAATATTATTGTTAAACACACAGTTATTATAAACAATAGATGGCTGTGCGTTTGACAGAAAAACTTCCAGAAAATGTTGTGGTTGCTATAGTAACGTGCTGAAATGAAATCTTCTTATTGGCTAAAAATTATAGGTGTCAAATTTTCTAAATTAAATTTATAAAGTAGTGTGACTTTTCCAAATACGATTTAGATGGCTAATTTGTAAAAACAATATTACTTTAACATATACCTGGTTAACCTACACCATATTAAACGCGTTTTTTTCTTCTATATATTCCCAAGGACGAAAAATATAAAAGGAACCAATATAAAGACAAAATACCTAAAAAATACATGTACCTACTTCATGTCATTATTTGATATTCTTTTCATGTTTCTTCCATTTTTTTTATGTTCTCTTGTCTATTATAAAGGGGTGTGAAAGGAGATATAAACGAAAGAACGAATAATGGCTTAAAGGAGAGTTACATTATCATAATTTTTATAAGGCCGTGTCTGAAAGAATAGAAAAAGGGACAAATAACCGGACTTCTATAGTCTTTACAAACTGGTCAATATAATGATATTTGAGAATGGGATTTGATACCCCAATAACAATGACTTTATTGAGATTTTACAACAATACTTTTTGAGATAGAGCGATGTTCTAAGTTTAATTTCATTTAAAGCACATTGAAGACTCCATTTTACCTCAAAATTATCAAAATGAAATGATCTCGTTCCAGCTCTTGCCACTCTATTTGCAGATGATAATAGTCTTGATTTACCAGTTTAACCTTATGGTTTCAACAGGATGGTGCTCTCCCACATTATGCTGCACACGTAAAGGAGTACTTAAATACCATTTTCTCGGGGCGGTGGATTGATAGAGTGGCCACCCAGATCGCCCGATCTTAACCCATTGGACTTATTTTTGTGTGGCTACGTCAAAAATTTAGTTTATACATCCACACCCAATTCGAAGTCCATCAAGACGCGTACTAAGAGAAATTTCCCCTCAAGAGTACAAAATATACAACAGGAATCTACTGCAGAAGGTGTAGAACATTTTCAACATCGTATAAAATAGTTTTCTCTCATACTTTGTCGTCTGTCTAATTTATTTAACGTATTCAAGAACTTTCTGATTGAGGGTTGCAACGACGAAAAAAATATACACATTGGCCTTCTATGGCATCAAGATAATCTTGTAATAATTGGTTAACATTTATTTATTTATTTATTCATAAGTATCAAAAGCACTGGTGCCAATTACAGATACACCTTAAAGCTAGTAAGTATAACAAAAATATAAAACAAAAGAAAAGCCAATGAGGCGAACAAGTATCAAAACACCATAAAAGTCGGTACTCAAGTACACGTGAGCACTGAGCATCACAAAATTACGTCCTTAGCAACCTGAGCCAAATATATCGGTATTAGTCAATAGACATTACTTATAAAACTATACTATGATCCTTACAAGCTGCGGCAATTAAATCTTTTAAATCTTTAGTTAATTGGTTGTTCTCAGTTTTCTCTCGACCAAATCCTTGAACTGACCAAGACTAGTTGTATCTACATCATTAGCAGATGCCTAATAGATTAAAAAAGTTGCACATTTTGCAAGTTGGGGAAGTTTTGTACAGGCTTGTTCGAGGATAGGTCAGATAAAAAATATTTGAGGCTCGCGAGTTGACTCTATTGACATCAAATGGTAGTTAACCAAGTACACCGGGACAGTCAATTTCACCTCCCAAAATTCTAAACAAAGCGCATAGTAAAATTTTGATTTTTCTGTAATTCAATGAAAGCCTGCCAAAGACACCCAGAAGATATTCGTTATCACACTCTTTTTGACGATATATACCATATTTTCTATAATACATACACTTCACAAACTTTCTCTGCACTCTTTCAATAAGTATAACCCATACGTTATACTGAGGGGACAATATTATGCTTTCGTATTCTAAAACAGGCAACACTAGGCTATCAAAAAGATGCCAGTTAACATCAATGCTAATGTCTTTGGTGTTCCTAATAATAAAAACGCTATTTTTTGTGCAATCCAATTTAGATAGTATATGGCCAGAAATCGATATATATCGATATTTATCGATATTATTGATATTTATACATATTTTCGTTTTCCTTCAACTCTACTCTGTCGACTTTTTTTTTACTCCCTGCGTAATTAAACTGTTAAACTTGATTTCCTTCACTGAAAGTACTTTAATCGATGAACGAAATGAACAACGAGTGAACGAGAATCATTCCAGAATTAGTGAATCAAAAAAGAATCGAATCTTTTTGGAACGATGAATTAATTCTTTCAATTCAGTGAAGTGATTCGTTCATTTTGAACGAATCGTTCGCGAACGACACACCTCTTATCCACTTCAGTGATAATTTGGACTTTCGTTAGGGTTCTACGTTGTACCGCGCATTTTAGAATTATTTTACGTCGGTATTTTTCATTTTCTGTCGTTAACTAATTAAGTATCCCTTTGAAATATACGTACGAAGCTTCCGGCACAGAAAATATAGCTACGCGTAGCTATATTTTCTGTGCTTCCGGACACCCAGCATATATTTTCCCCAGCCAAAGTAGACCAGCACGGCGTGTTTTGATTTGTACCTAAAAAGCTAATCAAATTTTATTTTTGGTATTTTATAGAATATATCTGGCCCCGCCCAGTCTGTTGTCGCTGGTTGTACTGGGGATACACTTTGTCCTGCAGTAATGCCATTTAATAGTACAAGCTATTTTCTTCAATAACATTCCATAAACAAAACCACCTAACTCTGTCTTAACAGCCTAAATCTGTTTCCCTTTGAAATAATTTAATTTTAAATTATTAAAATAGTTTCGGATAACACCTGCGCAAGTGCTTCATAATAACGAAAAAAAATGACGATACTTAATTATGTTTTAATAACGTGCTGTAAAATTTTTTGTAGTAAGTTGTGATAATATGAGCCATACCCAAGTAGCATTAATAGTGACAAAAACTTATACGGCAACTTTGACCAAGTGGTTATTACGTAATGATCACTAAATCTAAGATTTTACAGTGATAATATGTTTATTTTATATTGGCGTAGTTGCAATTACGTAATTCTCACCTCTGTAAGCCATTTCATAGTTTCATAACTTTTTGGTGGTCTGATATGGTGGCTGAAACGTTATGAACACTAAGCGGAATGACCTTAAAAATTATCCAAACTATAAAGTGGAAATTAAAAGTAACGGCAACCACCAAATATTACTTGCAAGTGGTAATAACCATATAGTAGGTTTAAAAGTTTTAGCGACGTTTCGAAAACCTTTTACAAACCTTTAATGTGACGGCACTTGATTATATAATTGTGGATACTATCACCACGGTATTGCTACGCCCATAAGTGATTTCCACATTTTGCATGAAATCAAACTCACTGTAAAGTCTTTATTACCGTCAAATCCACTATGAAGTAACCGTTACCCAATAGTGATCTGATTCGTACATGGACCCTGTTTCATCTTAAAAAGAAAATCAAAATCCTCCGTCTCCATAGTTGGGGTTGGACTCCTGTCGTATTAGCGTAGGTACTTATTATTACTAACTTTATTTAGTGTTTGTGTAGAACGGGTAACAATAAAAAGCGTCGGAACACTATCCGACATTCGACAACATTTTATAGGAAAATAAAACAACAAAACGAAAGCGCGGAAAGTGCCACACTTAAATACTATTATCCTGTAAATAAGCAGCAATTACCGTCAGTACAGAAAAACCATACAAAATTTCGAGCTCTGCTTTCAACCTCAGTACAAGCGAATAGTAAATCCATTGCCTTTCACGATTTTGAAGATGTTGATCATACGCATTGTGACGAAATTGAAACTAAAATAAATTGTGTTCATGATACTATATTATTGACGGTTTGTTTGTTCCTGTTCCTGATGAAGATTTTTCTGACGTCTGTAATGACGAACAACATATTATTGCATCTCAGATTATTTATTTATTTATTAAATAATAGAAATAAAAATAAAAAGGCGCCACAAATTGACATGAAATAAGTATTTGTTATTTATTTCAATTTGGAGGTTATGTTGTTAGATCCCGACAGTGATGTCAGAGCAAGTTTAAAAAATCTAATAAAGGAACTGAAAAATTTGTAATAAATTGTAACAATTTAGTTATTGTAAAAGTATATGATATATATTAAAATAATTTGCCCTATATTTTTAGTAAACATTAATAGGTACATAAAAAGTTAAAGGTTTATTAGTGCAATTTGAGATTTATCGACTTCATTGTAATAAACTGGCAACACTGTATCCCGACAAGAACTCTTTCCGGTTATAACTTTGAACTGGCGGAACAAGGTGCTTGCAACGTGGCAACGGCGTTTTAGGAACTTTAACGTGGCGAATCAAGGTGGCCACAGTGTTGCTGCTACTTTGTAGTGACCGGACAGTTGACAGATTAGTTCCATTGGCCACTTGTTTGATGAATGTAACTATAGAGTGAAATATTTTTAGTTTCTGCCACTTTAAATACACATTTTAGGGTTATGTGAATTTAAAATTGTCGCCTTTAAAAGCAGACATGTTTACAAATAAATTTAGGCCGCCATTATGAGAAAAATAAACATGCCATAAAAAAAAATATTATTTCTCATCTCTGCTGCATTAAATTTCGTGGGTCAATACATATTTATTAGTTTGAGGTAACCAAGATTGATATAAAACTATAGACGAACCTATTTATACATAATATTCGGGTTTTTGAATTTTATTGATTTATAACGTTTTTTTAAATATATAATTTTCCAACGGCGCAAGCTTATATTTCAAATTATAACACCCATATTTGACAGTAAACTTTGAATCGTTGTAATTTTATGCTCTGGGAACTTACTTTCTACAGGTTCATGTTTGAAATGTTTTTAATAATATTATAATAATTATTCAGTAAGTAGTTGTAGGAAAAGTATGGATAATTAGATAAAGAATATGTAAGAAAGAGACCGACATACAGAAAAATAATTAACCAATAGACAAGCGCAGTAAAGTTTCTTTTTAGTGTCGGCCACCATACCCCCCCGTTTTCGTCACGTAATCGCAACGTGGCTTAAACGTCATTGTATAAAATCCGAAAACGTCGTTGGGACGTGGCTGCCACGAAAAAAGTGTTCCCCATTTTGGTGACATCCACGTAATAGAACCATTTTTACCACGTGGTAGTGACTTTGGCAATACACATTAAAGTTACTAGTTTCGTGGCCGCTACGTTTCTTCCACTAAAAATGCTACTTGGGTACATACTTGACTAGTCAAAAATATATGTTCTTCTGGTTATTCTGCTTGGAATCAATGACGATTAAGCAAAAATAGACGGATTATATTATTCATAATTCATACGTTTGCGCCGAGCCGATATCTTCCGGACATTCTTTCATGAACACTGAAACTTCTGGCACCAAATCATTTGCGTTACAGACTTACAGAGCTTGTACTGTCTTATAATATTCACTTAATACGTATAAACGTTTAAATTTCATCACTATTTTCACTGGCTACCGATAGGAAGCTGACGTCTCCCCCGTCGCGGACCCTACACCAGTGCATGTGGAATATTCCGAATAATAACCTCCTGTTCTGATTGCAAAGTTAAGTTTTTGATTGACTGCCAGTCAACAGCCGGCATTAGGCGCCGCCCTAGCACTGGTAAATTCCCAATAGTTACAAATTGAGTCAATTTATGCTCAAATAAAACCCAAAAGGGGCGAGTCTGGTAACAACGTATTAATCAAGAATAAAAATTGGTGTATCTTTTCACGTGGTTTAATTGTGGAACCTGGTGAAACTTTGCATTTGAGGTCTTGTCGGCTTGTTATGATAAAGATAATGAGATGTCTATCTTGCTCTATCGTCTTTGCTTAGAATAAAGGTTTTCTGTACTTTTTACTAGAATTTAATAAACGTATTACTTTTAACTTTATAACTGTGCCAATTTTCAAAGTTCAAATACTACACAGCTTTGTGTTACTAATGCCTAACGTTTCATTTTTTGAATAGTATTTTTTATCAGGCAGGTAGTTTAGGAATAACTATCGAAAAATAAAAGTTAGGTTTGTTTGTGTTATGGAAAATTCCATCCGAAACGCATTGTAATAGCAAAACTGTGTTGTAATAATTTCATCGTAATCCATCCGTTTTCAATTTAAACCTGGTAAAATGGTACATATATCCGTTAATATGTATATTTAAAGTATTTTAAAATCTATGCAACGTTAAAATATTTAGATCTTTATGAAAATCTTTTATCTAAAAAAAAATGAGAATTATTGTTGCACACTCAGAGCCCCAAAATGTTATGTATATAGTATAGATTATAGATAATAAGCGAGAAGTATACAACCGGTTTAGGTCTATCAGCTATTTTATTTTTTTATCACTTTCCCATTTAAAATAATATTGTTTATATTTTTGGAAGATGTCTAGAATGATATTTTAGAAGTAGAGTAAGGTTATATAAAGGGCGGATTATATGCACTTAAATTCAGCCAAAATATGCGCATATATATTACTGAGATTTATCGATATTATCGATATATCCGATCACATCGATAATATCGATTTTTCGATTTTTTGATGTTAGTGTAAGTATGTCGACTAAATATTTGGATGAATATCATTGATAATAAAAGGAGAGAAGAATGCGATAATCATTATTGTTTTTATCCTTTATGCCTTTACCTCATTTGTTTAGTGTTTAATGTAATTTTTGACTGTCACTAATGAATATTTATACATGTCTTGTGTCTTCTGTTTAATAAAGTCAATCTTTTGGTATAATATAAATGTCAGTGTATCAATACATATATTGATATTTAATATCGCCTAACACTAATTTGATATACGTATAAAGTAGGGCTAGGCAAAAATTCGATATATCGATATATTTATCGATACTTATATCAAATAACGATATTTAAAAAATAAAATATCGAAAAATCGATATTATCGATATTTATCGATAGATCGACTACTTATATCGATATTTTTTTAAATATCGATATTCGATTGGAATTTCAATATTGCATAGCCCTAGTCCAGACACCGCCGGCTATTTCATTTACAGCTGCCAAAAACAAAAGAGAACCCAAGTTGGATCCCTGAGGAAATTCTTGTGTAGTGACCCTTTCGTAAATTTATAATTTTTATTGTTCCTGCCAATATTATATTTTAATTCTTGCGTACGTTTTTTCTACCCTAAAATGCGTACTGAAATATTTTAAAACCTACTACTTTATATACCTAACCCTTGCTCTGCTATCTGATGATCTTCTCACATTCTAATGAGACATTTTTACGAACATAATATTTTTGCGGGTTTCATGTTCTCCACGTTTAATTTATAATCATTAAAGTTAAGTGACTTTATTTTCAGCTCTTTAAATTACCTGCAGGAGAAAATAATATATCGCTTCATTAATTTAACATAAGGGGTTTACTGTTTTATAGTCTCTATACACGGGGCAAAATCATAAAGTAGGCAATATTTTATTCTGACAGGTTGTTACCAATCAAAGAAGCATAACTAGAACCAGTGGCGTAGCCAGGATTTTAGGGCGGGGGGGGGGGGGGGGGGGGCGAAGTCCTTTTGGGGCGCCTATATTTTTAAATACACATTTTGTCATATTGTTTTTTTTTTTAAATCCAAATTCAGTTAAACATTGACAAAAAAAATAAGGCATGGTATTAAGCACCATTAAGGCCTTTTATTAAATTATTGGTGAGTGACAAGTGACAATAGAAGTATATTTTTCCAAACTAAGACGTGTTTTAAATTTCAGCTAAAAAAAAACATAAGAGTTCAACATCGGGTAAAAAAATGCATTGTATGCTTTTTGTGATATATCTATTATTATATTATATTACGCTTTTTTCCATTTAACAGTTAAACTATTTTAATTTGAATAAAACAAAAAATAAATCCTTTTATAATAAAAACAAGTACTAAACATTCAAAAATAAACACAAATCTAAAAATATTTTAATATTCTGACCTTACACAACTTCAATCAATAATTTAAAAAATGTTTTTATATAACTAATATCGGGTTTGTTCGGGTTTGTATTTATACCAGCGGGTTGCAACGCATGCCGGGTAGCATTTTTGTATCGAGCGTCCAGTACACCGCATTCGGGTAATTTCGCATTAACCGAGGTATGTCTATCGTCGATTGTCAAGCTACCATACGACAACTGTCAACTTTTGACTGATAAGCGTAAATTTTTTTTAGCTTTTTCTTATAAGTAGAGGATTATAAGAAGGCGATAACTAGAGGAACAAATTACGTCTAAAAGGTATATTGGCAACCGGTTTGTTCGTTGTTACCCAGAGCATTTTTTTTTAATTCAAAACCCAAAAAAAACAAGATTTCAGCCTAATCGAGCGTACGGTAGTCCGACTGTTGTCGTAGTACCGAACGCTCGATACGTGCCGAGGTCGAGCATCACGAATGGGGCTTACTGGACGCTCGATACAAAAATGCTGCCGGGTACATGCTAGTATAACTATAAAGCTATTCGACGAGTCTTAAGGCTTTTGAAATCATCTAAAACATTAGAAAGATCTAAATTTTTGATATAACCACTTTCTATGTTTAATATAGCTATGTCATTTAATCGTTGTTCCGTCATTGTTGAGCGATTATAAGTTTTAATATTTTTTAACCTTTCCGCATTGGCACTGTTCGTTGCAATAGTAAGGTATACCGTGTAAATAATGCATATATTTGGGAATGAACTTTCAAGCTTATTTGAAATAAGATACGGAAGTATATCTCATCTGTTTTTAGGGTAATCTTTTCTTCTTTTAGTTGTTTAAACAAAGCGCAAAATGATTTATATTCATCGATTATTAAATTGCCATTTATTTTAAAACGGACATTTACAGGCTTTGTGATTTTTCGATATTTTGTTCTGTGTTAAGTTTATTAAAATTCAAATAAGACCGATTTTTTAATTGTATTTAAGTAGCAAAGGGGCGCCAAGCCAGTGGGCGGGGGGGCGGGGTCAACCGCCCCCTGACCCCCCTATGGCTACGCCACTGATGAGAACGCCTAGAAAAAAATAGTTTAAAGTAAAATAAAGTATAAACCCAATTTTTGAACTGCAATTCAAAAATATTGAAAGACCTATCCTTAAACTCTGGTTCTCTTGTAGCAGATTTTCTGATTACCTTTTCGTTTTAAAAATATACCATAATTTGTGTTAGTATAAATAAACCAACTTCCCTTCCAAACAAAGAGCTAAATTAAAAATTTGTTACAAGACAAACAAGTTTGAACCTTTTATAAGCAGTGATACCAGATTTATACATGTTTAATTAAATTTTACTGGTGATCGCCTGCAACTATTTTTGTAGTAGTAGTAGTAGTTAAAAGATTTATTTAGCACGTGGCTACATGATACATTTTAACAATTTTATACCCTTTTTTTATTTATTTTTGAATTAAATGACCTTTTGAAACTTTATTTGTCCTGTTGAGTTAATAAGAAAGATTTTAAACTTTTTTTAAAAGATTTTAAACTTTTTTGATTTTTAATTGACTTGTTTAATTTATTAAATTCAATAAGACCCTTATGAAAAACTGATTTATATGCAATATTTTTTGAAAAATTATTAAGAAAAAAATTATTGGTATTTCGTGTTAAATAATTATGTTGATCACTATTTAGAACAGTCAATTGCTTTAAATGTGGCGGTAACAAATCATTTTGAATTTTAAAAATAAATATTAGAACCAAAAATAATACTAAATTTTTTACATTTAACCATTCTAATTTTTTTAACATCACATTAATTTTTGTATATCTATCCATATTAAGTAAAATTCGCATTGCTTTATTTTGTAAAATTTGTAATCTATTTATAACACCTTCATCCGCCATAAACAAAATTGTAGAACAATAAAGAAAATGTGGTAAAATTAAAGTATTGTATACAATTTTTTTTGAATAAAATTTTAAATTTGAACCTATTCTTTTAAAATAACTAATTTGTCTTGGCTATCGTATATACAGGGTTAGTTGAAATAACCGGAACGGCTAATTTTCTTCAAAATCACCAAGGCTAAAGCAATGCATTTTGGTACAGGTGGATAAGTAATAAAATTGAATTGAAAATTGACAATTGCGACCTTGCCAGGTTTTTAGTTTTTTCTGTGTCTTTTTAACGTCTTTTTTAAGTCATCCTGTTGACCGTCTGATGCTACCTGGGTTGGAAATTTCGCTAATTTAATAAACGCCCCTTGTACGTAAGCCCAAAGCCCCAAAATAAATTAAAAGTTTGGTCAAAAACTGTAAAAAAAATTAAAAGTTAAAAAATGAAAACTGTAAAGAAAATAATAATTCACGGGATATCTAACAAGCCCCCAAATATTGCTTTCCCAAAGTTTAATGGCAAGAAGTCACGGAAGGAAACTTTAAATATGATTTACTCAGTCTGTAGTTGAAGAATAATATAAGAAGTACATAGCATCCAGACCATGTCCACGAAACTTTATCAACTTGGGGGGAACGTACATACGTGTGAGGGCTTTGGCCTTTGATGGAGGAAGGTGAGGAAAAGCTGAAAGTTCCTTATTTTATTTTTAATTTATATTTTGTTATTTTTGCATATAAAAATATTAAAATATGAAATATTTAAAAATAAAATAAAACAAAGAACTTGACACTGTAAAATTGTAAGTAGGTATGCATAATATACAGGGTGATTCACGTTGAGTGAGAGTTATCAGTTATAAAATTGGACAGCAGGTATAATTGACGTTGAACTTTTACAATATTAAGGGAGAGTTGGGGAATGGTGCGCACTTAAGCGGAAACTGTGTTTGTGTTGAAACTATGATAGTGTATATACTTAATTTCAAGAACGTTTTAGGAAACGTTGCATATTCGACTTTACAAACATAAAATAACATTTGAAGAAAATGTTTCCATAAATGCATAACAATTTAAAAAGTGAAAAATTGCTTTTGCGCACAATTACCCACCCTTGCGGGCAATGATGCGCATGGGTTAGGTAATGGTGCGCAGTAAATCTGGAATAAAAAAATACTGATAAAAGTTTAAAAAAAAATATTTATTGGCTAATCAACTAAAGTTTACTGTAAGCAGAAGTCACATTTATAATCTACAGGTGTGTCTACTGCTGTACACTCCGCATGGTTCCATGAAGAACACAAAAACAGCGATACCACTGCTTCCCTAATTTTCCTACCATCGTTCCTTATCGCATCTAGAGCGTTTATTAGATTTTCGGCTGTGTATGACAGGATTGTAGTCTTTCGCCTGTAATCTCTAGGCACCTGTAAAAAAATAATGAAAATGTAGACTAGGAATATACTTAATTTAAATACATGAAGAGTAATCGTGCGCATTTGTGCGCACGATTCCCCCGTTGTGTGTGGTTTTTTATAATTCATTGCACGACAAAAAAACACTTACTTAATTATCATTAAAATATTCTAAAACGTTCACTAAATTCTACATTTTAAGAAAATTACTTATTTGTAACGATTGGATAAAAATTGTGGACCTACCGCCAACCGCCTTATTTTCTGGAGCTGAAAAGTTATAAAAATCTGTCAACAAACCGCCAAACGGACCAAACCAAGTTCGCGTGTAAACTAACGGTTGCGTTATGGCGCCAATAATTTAGGCACCGCGTTGCAGTGTGTAGCACTGGTTGCGTTCTCCGGAAAAACCGCGAAATATGAAATATTGTGGTGCGCACGATTACCCACTGCGCACCATTCCCCAACTCTCCCTTAGATATATTTCACGTTTAAATCGCTTCCAGTTATACCGAAAGTTATGACCAACTTTGATATTTCAAATAGAATAACCTGTATATTTTAGCTTTTTTGGATACCTTATTAAAACCCAAGTAGCTTTTTTTTATAATAATATATATCTATCTCTAACCGTTTTTAAGATTCTTTTATGTAAAAATATACCGAGATGAAAGGTCACTAACTTTGAAACTAATAAAGCTAAACATTTAAAATTTGGATAACTTTTAACTACAACATATATCTTTACATTCCATCACTTAGGTTTTACGATTTTTGTAGAGAAGGTTTTTAAAATTGTGCTATTATCTGGCGTGCCACAAGGCTCCATATTAGGGCCGTTACTTTTTCTCATCTACACGTCCGATATTCTTAAATCTTTAAAATACTGTAAAGTACAAGCCTGTGCTGATGACACTAAGATTTCTTTTTGTTTTGATTTTGATGAATATTTGGAGTCTGAACAGCTCATAAAGAATGACTTGCAAACTTTAACTAGTCTGGCGTCTAATCATAATTCAAAATTAAACCCCACTAAATCATATTTGATGTTATTTGACAATAAAATTAAGGTTGCTTATCTTAGGGATAATATTACTTTAAAAATAAATGAAATTTGGTGGTTGATTCTACAAAAAATTTAGGAATAGTTTTAGATAGTGAATTACAGTTTCGAAACTATTTAAAAAAACTAATTTAGAGATCTTATCTCGCTTCAAAAATTTTATACAGGGTGTTCGGAAAATGCATTAGGAAATTTTAAGAGGTGATTCTACATGCAAAAATAAGGTAATAGATCATTTGGCAAAGTGTCGAAATCTCCATGGTTACGAAGATACAGGGGTTTGAATTTGATAATTTAGTTTTAGTTTTTCGTTATACTACATTTATTTTCGAACAAAATCATTTGATATTCGGCACACATACTAATCTCGAGCGACTATACAATTTCAAGATTAGAGTACTTTTTTTAAACCGCTAGAGGGCACTTTACCTGAAACATAAATATTATTTCCGTCATAACTTTTTCTTTTGGTAGCTGAAGCAAAACCGAAGGTGCCATTTTAGTGGCAATTAAGAACACAAAAAATAAGTTACTCTTGATCAAGGTCGATAAACCCCACCGTTTAGCCATTAATCGATATCAAAGCTTTCATTGCTCTCAACCAAATGCCTACTTACCTACATAAATGGAATCGCGTCAAATCAAGTGGCCTGGTTTCAAATTTTGCGAAATTTGACAAAATAACAAAATAATTTGACGTAAAAGCATGTAATTTTAAATCGTATTTTGTTTTTCCAAGGCCTATTTGACTTTTGAAAAACCTTTACCGTTGAAACTTAAATATAATCATATTTTTCCGTGTTTATTTTTGTTCTTGTTAATATCTCTGGTTTGAAAAAAGATATCAAGTTGTGGTTTTCGCCAGTTCTTAAGGCTTTTATTCGTCTTTGTAATGAGGTAAAATTAAATATACTATTGTATTTAAAAATTTTGAAAAAATGCGCAGGGTTTGTTAAGTTGTAAGATAGCTCCCTCTAGCGCCTACTTTAAAAATCATAATATTGTCATAGTTTGTATAGTGGAACATAGAGTAAGGGAAACTCTTTTTAACAAAATTAAGTTTACTGAATTCTATTGAGCTAACGCGGAGTTATGAGCATTTGTTTAAAATAATGTTCAACCTTCCCCCACCACTTTATTTTAAAACTGCCAAATTTTGTTCAGAAAGCCGCAAAGTATACGAAAATGGTACTTTCAATATACCTTAAATGGGCAACTTTTGAAAATATTGAGTTTTACTGATTTACCGTAACGGTTACGCCCTTTAGCGCTCGACTTGACAATAATTTCCAGCAATTTCTCATGGCCATTTTTACTAAAAAAAAGTTTTTTCCGCAAACCATACGACTAGCCCTTTCTGAGATACGCCCGAGTCAGTAAACGATGTTTTTTTTTAACATATTTAGTGAAAAATTTTCTTATTAGCATTTATGTGACTTTGGCATTGTTCTACTTATAATTTACAGTTTTAAATTATAGTATTGATGATAATATTTTAGTATTGAAAATACTACTGGGTGCGTATATACGGGTCTATTTCATGAAAAATGAACGCGACATGCGACATGCACATAAATAACACGGCGGTGAAGTCTAAACAAACATCCGAGCAGCACAGGATCGATGACATCATTTGCTGAGTATTAATATTGTTTTGTTTTGGGTTTCGGCATTTATTATTATATTTGTTGATATTAAGATAATATGGCCGGGAGAGAGAACAGTTAGTAGATAGTTATTAATGACACTAGTTCGATGAACACTATAATGAAACGTATGCAACGTTAAACCAGCCGAGTGGTTTAATTGCACAAGTTTCATTAACAAAGTTTATATCGAACGTGTATCATTCAAAATTTAATCTACGACAGTGCAAATAGATTTTGTTTGTCTAAATTTCATTGATATCAGATAACGTTTTCGTAATTTTTAAAATGTTCAGGTGTCCATATTAGTCGATATCATGGTAACCGCATTTTTGATTGTTTCAATTTCGATAAAATTGGAAAAAAATAAACAGTGAATGTCGCTGAAACAAAGCGAAATAGCCCGGCGGTCTTGGCGTATTACACAGAAAGTCGGGGGAGAATGGATATACCAATCCAAAACATTTCATAGCCGACTTAAGATTTAGACATTTCATAAACAAAGAGTACAAGGACCAGCAGGTAAATGGCTGTGTATAGCTAAAGAAATAATTTTGTCGCTATTTTTGAAAAGGTGGTTTTGAGCTCTCTTCAATACGTACCTACTAATATACAGATTATCCTATATTTTTTATTTTAACAAAACAGTCAAATTTACACATTTCTAAGTATAATTTACTCATTTCTAAGTATAATAATTTAATTATTATTTCAAACTAAATCGGAGCATCCATGCCGTCATAATAACGCGTGATAGCGGCACGTTACATACTCACAGATAGGAGCAATGATCTGCTACCTAAGATCATTGGATAGGAGTAATCTGTGCTGTGACATAATGGTTTCCTTCTCGCCACTGTATGTGGTAGGTATTTTCAATACGCCTATGATACTTGCGTAAGATGCAAGATCTGTGAATTTTTTAAAAAGTTTTTGTCATGCGTGGTTCGGTAGAGTATATAGCTATTTACAGCTAGACTGCGCCATGCTGTAGCAAATACCATAAAAAATTATAAAAATTCTTATTTATCTGATTGTTTTGTATTTTTTTTTCTTCTTGGGAAAATAAAGGCATTATTTATTTATTTATTTATTCATTTACATTGAGAGCTCTATATGCAGATATTTGATAATACCCAGTTAAAAAAAAATAGAAAGCGTTATTATAGACATCAATTCCTGCTTCCCACAATGTAATCATTCTTTTGTTCAACGAAAGCGCGTCCTAAAATATTGCGTAATAAATTTTTATTTCTTATCATGTTTCCGCAGTGAAATTCATTAGTGTAATGCACACTTAAAAGCTCTCGATTGGAATTACAATGTCGGATGGATTAGTTATGATTACCACACTGGAAAATGAAAAGAAATTCTGATTAATAAAATAATTGCCAGTGGTAAAGCGCAATGACAAATGACAGCTATCAAAAGTTATTCAATAAGAATGCGTTTTCCAGAAAATAACAGAGTATGCCGAGTTGTCTTCAATTTTTTACTATACTGGCAAGCCTGAAGTTAGTTAAGGCTTTAATGTAAAGAAATTTATACAAAATGGACTTGACGCAAGATAAAAAGATCGATTAAGTCTCAACTTAGGGGCAAATACGTTCCGATAGCGAAGCACCCACAGCGATGTTTATTGTTTTCGTCTTCTATCTTGGCTGAATGTTTCCGGTAAGCGTAGATACGGTGAAATTCTGCTGGTATTTTAAAATGGTTCGCAAGAACAAAAACTTAAAATTATTTTTTCCTATTTGGTATAACAAGTCTATTACGATACGCATTTGCGTATCGTAATGAAGCTATTTCGATACGCGTTTTTTCTTTATTTGATGTTGGTAACATTTAAATGTTTTATTTCATTGACTTGTGCGGCCTTTGTGATTTACGAGAAAACCCATTTTTCGCAGAGGAAAAATAACTTGATAACCTACTTTTTTATTCTGTGTGGATAACAGTCATGTATGTTGGCTGCATAAATCTATAAATCAATCTTTTGTAGATGCTTCAAGCTATCATTTTTTGCCAAATCCTATCCAAAATTCAATCTACTAACCTTCCAATGTCGATTTTAACTTCAACTTTATTTGAATTTTCCATCCTCCCTATACTAAATTGCAATGCCGTGACGTAAAATCACGTCTTCGAAAAAAAAAAGTAGCAAAATCGCCCGGATTTCCGAACGCTCTGTATATGTACCGAATGTTCAAGGTTCACACAACGTATTCCGTCCAATTTTAAATCTCATATCGCTAAAATAACTTTAGAATCTCGTGGTGAAAATGGGTCAATAAATCAAAAAATGATGCTGGCAAATTGATCTGTAAAGATCAGAAGCCAATAACCCACGCAAGACAATCAAAAAATGACAGTTCGCAAAATAATTTTTGTTGAGTAATAGATGTATTTTGGACTTCCATTGCCTTTAGTTTTTCATATCACAACGTTTCAACTGGTAAGTATCTCCAGTCGTCTTCAGGTGAATACTAAACAAGTTACAAAGCTACGAGCCTATTTATACTACCTAGGGGGGCGGAGCTAGTGACGTATGATCGGGTGCAGTCGTGAGTCATCTGCTTACGTCACCATGATTATTCATCTGCTTACGTCATCCGCTTAGGTCATCACGTTTGCATCACTACTCAATCTGAGCCTACACCTATTTAACAAGGGCTTCCAAATGTTTCTTATATCTGCAGAAGGTTTACTGAAACAGTCAGAGTTCTGGATTATGACAGCTGCTTCTTTGAATTTTCTCTTCCGCCAATGCTCTTCTTTAAGTGTAATTTTTGCGTTTGCCCCTTGTAAATGATGGCCGTGGGTCCAAGCGTGGTCTGCTGCACCGGATCTGTTTGTTTCTCCTTTCAGTGCGTGGTTTCGATGTTCTATGATCCTTGTTTGGAGAGGTCGTAGAGTTTCACCAACAATCCTATGTTCCGACAAGATACATCATTGTCTACAACCTTCAAACATAATTTTTGTTGTCCAGAGGCTACTATGATAAAAAAATAGTATTACCAACATAAAATTTAGACATAAAAATTTACAAAATTTGAAGGATTTATTTTCTTTTTAAATATGTGTTTTTTTATTAAAAACTACAAATTAGAAAAATTGTATAAAGTGCGTGTTATATAAAGCAGTTTTAAGCACTTGTTCCGTTATAAATTTCGCCGCAAGCGGCTCGTTTTTTAACATGGACGCGTGCTATAAAATGATGCTTTATAAAACGTGTACGTTAATATACTATTATGTAACGCTAAGGCTGAGAATGCAGAGGAAGTAGTTGGGTGTTTTGCATTTTTATAGCCCGACCAACCTGTCCAAACAAGCAAAGCTATCTTAAATATGTTTAATAGCATTTTATTTTTCACCATAAGCTAATAAAAATAAACGTAGCTATGTAAAATAATTCAAAAATTCCCAGTACAACCCAAACGAAGTTTCAACTATTACTGAATTAGGGACATGAACATGAATACCTCATGCATTTCTGTGGCAGAAAATAAATTATCCTCTCTCTGGCTTCACCATGCGTTCCATCTCTGTAGCAAAGTAGAAGATTCCTTGCAAAATAAAACAAAATATCGCTCAGAACATTCTGCAAAGTTCTATAGTACCCCAGATAGAAACACTGGGCAGTGTTTAACATCAACGGCAGAATCTCTTAATGGCTTGCCCGAACCGCGTGCGGTAAAGGACCACTTTCCGCACTTGTTAGGTAAATAACTATTACATCAATATTTTTTATGGTAAATACAAAAAACATAATTATTTTTACAAATCGTTAAATATATTCCTTTTTTGTTATTGTTTCGTAAAGTTGGTGTTTTTTTTTAGTTCTTTGTAAAGGATTGTATTGATATACTTCAGAAAATGGTGCGTCAGTGTCAAGTTTGTGGATAATTATATAGATTCTTTTATGGTGGAATTATCAACGTCATTCCATCTATTGCCAACCTATAACCTATTTCGCCTTGCTTTTTTAGTTTATTTTTTTATTAACAATAATTTAAAATAAAATCAATATCGTCGGTACAATATTTAGGTAGTATCTGACATATAACAAAAATATCTATTAATTTTATTGCTAATTTTGGGATAATTGTATAGTGAAAGAACAATGACATAATAATGTTAAAAAAAATCTTACCCGATATTTTTCGCTATACAATTCTCCTAAAATATTTAATGAAATTATTACCTATATAATATGAAGACGATAATGATTTTATTTAAATTTTGGGTAAAAGCTAGAAAAATTAAATAAATCTACGCGAAATAGGTTATAGGTTGGCAAGCATGTTGATACTCCCACCTTAAGATCAATTTGCCAGAATCAACCCACTTGATGAGGTCATAAAATTTAAATAATAACAATCGCCTTCTATTGGCGATGCCGGATACTTTTTCTAACTTATTCGTACCATGGTAAATGATAACAGTATTTAAATAATAACCATTTAATGCCACAATACGTCAATGATGTAGGCACATAGGCTCTAAAATAGATTTGTTTTCGAACATATCTGCCGCCGCTTATCTACTAATTCCACAGGCTCTTGACCCTATTAATTATAATATATCTAAATAATGTATATGAGCCCTAGATGACATAAGTATTTGTATACAGTATGTCCGAAATTCGATGCTCACCATTGGGTTCTCCCTGTTATTATTAATTAGAGTTAGAAAGATTAAGGTTAAATTGGAAAATATAATAATATCGTTCTACTTAAAGGAAACTCTTTTTTGTAATAATCTTATTTGCACATTCACCAAATAGTTAAAATTATTAATGTTATAATTAGTTTTAGGTATTGCCATTTTGTTAATTATGAATTGAAAAATAAAATAATTTAAAGGATATTATATTTTGTATATTTATTTAATAACTTAGCATTTTGCCTTTGAGATAAAAATTTGAAAAACTAAAAAAATGTATAAAACTTTGACAGTCATGTCAGTCATATTATATCAAAAAATATCTATTACCTATAATTGTTTAAAAGTATGGCAAAAATAATTTTTTACGATGTACTTCTCATATTCTGCACTGTTGAAAACACGCTCAATAATATATTTACTTATAATAATACTTAGTTACAGGTAGGTACCTACATTATTAAAACTTTATAATATTTTTATTACTAAACTCTTTTAATGTCGAAGAACGTAGTTTTTCAAAACTGCATTCACTGGCATAAAGTGAAGTAAGTAACCTTCGCAGAGTAGCTTATAAAAGTAGCTTTAAAAAAGTAGCTTGTAGCTTAGCTACCAGTAGCTACCGCAACCGCTTGTTAATACCCTTTGTCGTCGTATCCTATTTAGATAACAATATTAATTGTTTTCCAAGTTTTAAATTGTTGTTTTGTCAATCATCTCTAATAATAATTTAAAAAATCTATATTTTTGTTATTATTTTTATAATAATAATAATAATAAGTTTATTTAAAATTGAATAATATAATAAATATGGTTATGTTGTCTTCTATAAACTTATTCTTCAATCCCCTGAAGCTGAGCTTGTTAGGGGCCAATCTTATTTTTTGGCCTAGTATGTAAAATCCGAGGTAAAATCATAAATCATAAATATGCATTAAAAATCCAGTTTTAAAGTAAAAATTTATAGTATAAACGCAGTTTTTTTTGAGGAAATATATTACCTATAATAAAATTATGAGTTTATAATTTTTAAGTAAAAAATATTACTTATATAAATTATTCAGAACAATATTAATTAATTAAAGCATATTTTCAAATTGTCTGTTTTTAATATCCATGTTTTTATTTCGACTTAACATTTTTTTAATGAAATCAATTTTTCAATTTTTGTTGGTAAATAATCGTTTAAATAAAACATAAATATTTGAAATATTTTTGTTCTATGAACTTATTTATTTTAGGTTTTATGGTTATTTCATTTTTATGACGTGTACCTACATTATGAGTATGGTTTTTAAATTGTATAAGGTTTTTATTTTTAAATACTTATATTAAGATGTTTTAAATATGTAAAGATGTCTTATGTTCAACTTTTTTGTTTCTGAATATAATTCTTTTGAAGGATAAAGTTAATCTTTATTGAATATAATTTTTAGAAACCTTTTTTGTTATATTACAATAATAATAATACACTCTATTATTATTAAAGAAAAACAATCGAATATAATATTTCCTTCGAGCAACATTATTCACATCACGAGACAAAATCATCATATTCAAACACCAATGGTAAAGAGTACTTTTGGCCAAAAATCAATAATATATAAAGGAATAACAATTTATAACAGTTTGCCGAAAAAAATTAAAGAAATATCAAAATTATGGACTTTTAAAAAAACACTAAAAAAATATTTTTTAAAACTGACCTAACTTTAACGTATTATATTATTATATTAATATTTTTTTTTTAAAATGGTTATTATATAAGTATATTTTTTTTTGAATAATTTCGATGGAGTTATTAATAGTTACTAAACATATTTGGTGTTATATTCTCTGTAATAAACTTTTTTAAGTTGGCTGAGAATAAAGATATACAGTGTCACCAGTAAAGTCCGCATCATATGGGATTTTTTTTTATTAACAGCTTTATTCAAAATTTGACTTTGGCATCAAGTTCTGCTTCGATCGAGATGAAAATTAGGCAAAAAAATAGTAGTCACGTGATTCGCATTATCTGTCAAATTTTAATTTTTTCCAAAAAATAATTCAAAAGTGGGGTTATTTCTGAAAATATCGAAAAAAGTTATTAGAAAAAGCTGTTTTAAATGCAGTTTCTAGCTTACATGGAAAGTTTCAGCTAGATAAGATAATTTTAATTTTTTACCCATATTTTGTAAATTGCACCACTTTTGCAAAATAACACTCAACGTAACCTATATAAAACTTCGTAGTTTTGACAATGCTTTATTTCAGATACATTTTTTTTAAAGTAGCGTTATATTAAATGTCTGTTTTTCTACGAAATCAAAATTGGGCTATTAAAATTTGGGCGCATGTGATGCAAAGTTCACTTGTTATTGACCCTGTATAAGGTAACTTCATAAAATAAGTATTTTTGAAAACATAGTTTGTGTCTAAAAGTAATACACCTTAATATTAAGACAAAAAAGAACACAGTGTCATCAATAAAGTGTTCATTAAGTGGAAAATAAATTTTTGCTTAACCCAACGGAAAGTTTATCTATTTTCAACGATTTAATTTAAAATATCTTTATTTTATTTTTTATTTTTTTACTTTCAGTCACAAACTACGTTTTCAAAAATACGTATTTTATGAAGTTACCTTATACAGGGTCAAAAACAAATGAACTTTGCATCACATGCGACCAAATTTTAATTGCCCAATTTTGATTTTGTAGAAAAACACACATTTAATATGACGCTAGTTTAAAGAAAATGTAGCTGAAATAAAGCATTGTCAAAAATAACAAATTTTATGTATAGGTTGCGTTGAGTCTTATTTTGCAAAAGTGGTGCAATTTACAAAATATAGGTAAAAAATCAAAATTATCTTATCCAGCTGAAATTTTGCATGTGGGCTAGAAACTGCATTAAAAAAAAATTATAACTTTTTTCGATATTTTCAGAAATAACCCCACTTTTGAATTATTTTTTGAAAAAAAATTAAAATATGACAGATAATGCGAATCACGTGACTACTATTTATTTGCCAAATTTTCATCTCGATCGATGCAGAACTTGATGCCAAAGTCAAATTTTGAATAAAGATATTAATTTAAAAATCCCATATGATGCGGACTTTACTGGTGACACTGTATAAGACTTATTTAACTTATGCCTAATGTATTAATTTATTGATATGTTTTTATTATGTAATTGTTCAGTTTAGTGATTTGTTGGTCTACTAACTAACCACTGTACTATTCAATATTTATACTGAATTATGAAATAAAATAGTAATGTGGGCGCCTGGGGGGGGGGGGCAAGTGCCCGTTTTGCCCCCCTATGGACGCCCTTGGTTAAAACAAGCTAATTGTCGTCAGTATTCTAATAGTCAAAGTCGCCTAGGCGCGCACTATAAAGATTTTAATTTTTTTATCAAAAAAAAAATCATTCCGTTTGATTTTTATAGCACTTTATTTGTTGATATTCTATAAATCGCCCTCTAGCGGGAAAAGTAAGGTTTAGGTACGTAAAAGCCAACAAAAGCAGAATGGATAAAGAAAGAAAAACTCCATGAAATAAGGCCAAGTTTGTTAAAATCCGTTCAGCTGATACGAATAACTTACCAATTTTAATATGAAGCAAACTTTGACATGGTATTTCAAAGATACAGTAAATTAATAATAAAATAAAAAAAGATTCGGTAAATATAATATAAATATACACGTTTTCAGCTCCTCTTAATTGGGCAACATAAGGAGAAAACCCTAATTTTCTATGTGATCATGTCTGTTCTAACCCCTGGAGGTCATCTCACGAACTTGACAATTAAGGTGGAAACACATTACTATCACCTCACGTGAGTTAGTTCACGTCCTATCACGCCAGAAATTAAATGCATGAGTTTCAAGCAGAATCACCTTATTATTTCACATGAAGGCATATCATTCATTTTATAAAAACAAGCTGTGGTGTGCTTTGCTAATCGTAACCAGAAAATGTGGAAACTAAATAATCTTCATCTTCAGAGTTTGATGAAGATTTAGAAAGGGCGTGTGCAGTCATAGCCACTGAAAACCCTAAAACTAGGCAATGGATACATAACATTAATTTAAAAAAGAAGGGAGAAAAGTGAATTTCACACTTTATTCCAAGGGTTATTGCAAGGTGATGAAGATCGTTTTAAGATAATAATAATAATATTAATAATAATAATAAGTTTATTTAAAATTTAATAATACAATAAATATGTTTTTCTATTTCACGTTCATAATGAGTTCAGTACGACCCTCATTTGCGGATTGTAATGAAGCTATTTCGATACGCGTTTTTTCTTTTGATGTTGGTAACATTTAAATGTTTTATTTCATTGACTTGCGCGGCCTTTGTGATTTACGAGAAAACCCATTTTTCGCAGAGGAAAACTAGCTTGATAACTTACTTTTTTATTCTGTGTGGATAACAGTCATGTATGTTGGTTGCATAAATCTATAAATCAATCTTTTGTAGATGCTTCAAGCTATCATTTTCTGCCAAATCCTATACAAAATTCAATCTACTAACCTTCTAATGTCAATTTTAACTTCAACTTTATTTGAATTTTCCATCTTCCCTATACTAAATTGCAATGCCGTGACGTAAAATCACTTCTTTTGAAATTCGAAAAAAAGTAGCAAAATCTCACAACGTATTCCGTCCAATTTCAAATCTCATATCGCTAAAATAACTTTAGAATCTCGTGGTGAAAATGGGTCAATAAATCAAAAAATGACAGTTTGCAAAATAATTTTTGTTGTCCAGAGGCTCCTATGATAAAAAATAGTATTACCAACATAAAATTTAGACATAAAAATTTACAAAATTTGAAGGATTTATTTTCTTTTTAAAATGTATTTTTCTTGATTATAAAAGGTGAAATAGAAAAAAATGTATAAAGCACATGTTTCATAAGGCGTTTTAGCGCCCGTGTCAATAAAAAAACTCGCCACTTTGTGGCTCGTTTTTTAAAATAGACGCGGGCGCTAAAACCGCTTCTTATGAAACTCGTACTTTAATATACTATTTTTTATTGATACCCTATTTCGCTTATTTAAAGTACGCCTCAGCGTGTTTAAATCCCACTTCCAAAAACGCGCGTGTTTTAAAGTTACCATGGCAACATCAACAACCCGTGAAACGTGAAGTCTAAATATGTCAACTTTTTAATTATTGATTTGACAGAATTATCTTTTAACGTCAAATAAAATATTTTTTTAAGCAATACACAACCAATGTCAACGGTGACAACAATGAATCTTATGTGACAGATTGGAAGTTATTTTTTGTTCTCCTCATTTTCATGACAACGACAGGTATATCACATCACGAATTCGACCATTTCACTTACTTACTAAGTTATTATTTTAATTTTTTGTAATATAAATACCAATAAGTGAACCAATAAAAAAAATTATGTAAAGTATTCGTGCATAACTGGTCTTTAAAACACATGCTCTATTTCAAGCACTCCGGCTGCGCCGTCGTGCTTGCAAAATCGCACGTGTTTTAAAGACCTTAATATCTACTTATACTTTAATATACTATTTATGTTGTCTTTTATAAACTTATTCTTCAATCCCCTGAAGCTGAGCTTGTTAGGGGCAAATCTTATTTTTTGTTTTAGTATGTAACTTTAAAAATTTGAATGTCTTCATTTATTTGAATACTATTCATATTTCGTGTTAGGTTATTTAGGTTTAAAGGAAAAGGAATATAATTTGTTTTATTAAAATTAATTGTTAACAAATTGTGTAACATGTATGTGTGATTAACAATTTTTTATAATTCTAAAATCTTTTTTAATTTTATTATTTAAGTTGTCCCAATTTGTATCGGTATAAAAAATGTAGTATCATCTGCAAAACTATGAATTTGTCCATCGCAATTTATACTAAATAAGTCGTTAATATAAATATTTAAAAATTAATGGTCCTAAAATTGTTCCTTGAAGAACACCATACTTAAATACTTTTGGATAGCTTTTTTCTTTATCTAATTAAAAATAGGTTGGTCTATTTTTCAGATAATTTTTAATTAATTCTAATTGCTTTTCTCTGAATATTTTCAAACTTTTTTAACAGAAAATTATGGCTGTATCAAAGGCTTTTGCTAAATCTAGAAAAATGCTAATACAAGGTTTTTATTATCCAGTGCATCATATATTTGTACTGTCGTAAAAACGTCCTCCATTTTTCTAAACTCACGCTTCACGAAATTGATGTTTAAACAAAAAATCTGAGCACGTAAAGACCTGCAATATCACGTGCTTTCACGTGAACACACCGTTTGACAATAGTGTGTCTCTTATTAATCTGTACATATATATGGAAAATCGGGTCTCATCAAAATTACTGCTTATGTATCTTCACGTGAACTCACGTGAGGTGATAGTAATGTGTTTCCACCTTTAATTCCCAGTAATTTCTCTTTGCAGTATTTCCTAACAATTTTTTTTTCTTAGCGTAAGGTCAACGGTCTCTAGCTGTTATATGGCCGAAGGCCGTTCTTATTTGGCCACCCGGTATCTAAGTAAAATTAAAGTACTTATACTAATACTAATGTATGTAGGTATATATGTTACCGCATATTATACACATAACTACACGGTAATTAATTAATCTGTAAACGAGCTCACTTGTTTTCAGCTATAGAAGATTGCTATCCAGTTTAATTTACTGATATTTAGAACTCGTAACCTTCAAATGCTTTTATTGTGTAGAGTATATAATTAATTATATTAGTATCATTTGTATTTTCATGTTTACCAATAATTTACGTCATTATTTGAGGAAAAAAGCAGGTATTCATAAAAGCCATCGTCGATCAATGACGTAGCATGCTTAGGTAGGTACAGAGGGGACGGCAAGACAGACGAAAATTTTATTAATTCGTCAATTTGTTGTTAATTTTATAGTTGGGCAAGGAAAGCCAGTTTTACCATGAAATGCAAATAAAAATATTGATGTACAGTTGACGACAGATAATTTCATACACTAAACCATTGAATATCAAACTATAAGAAGGCCATATGAGCCGATTTTCTAAATCTGCTACGTTGAATTTATAGATGGCACAGTAAGTTCACCAACAAGAAAGAGACTAGCCTATTCACTGCTAAATTAAAACATTGTTGCCGCCCGTATGTTTGACTTGCTGCATGAGTTTTTTTAATTTATTTTTATGGCTTATCGTAAAACTTGATTTCACATAAGTACCTACACCTATCCTAGATTTAAGTAGCTTACATTTATTTTCCTTCCTATAGTATAGTCTAGACTTAAAAATGTTCCCATTTTTAATTGCTTTGTAGCTTATAATATTTTCAACCTTTTGACGTCCCAACGTTTATTACATGAAAACAATGACATATTGACCGCCATGTATTCTATTTCTAACAGAATTAAATGACGACTCTCACTATTCAATACATACTTATATAGGCTACAACGTATATGTTGGGTAAAATTTGAATGATGTGCGGTTTGTTTGTATAACTTGGTTTTTTTATTTGCAATTATTAATACTTTTCAAAATGGTTAAAATAAGTAGGTTTTACTTTCTTACTTAAGAAACATCCAGTTTGTTTGTATTAGTGTATTACGTATTTTGCTATTTTTCGACGAAATAAAACCTATTTTAGTTATACTTGCTGTCGCTTTTTATCTACTTTTATTTGTTTAACATTTAACACCCAATGCAACGGTAAAATCATTGTGAAAATCGGCCCAATTACCCCGGAGTAATCAGCGTACATATTATTATCAAAAACATACATTCGGCTGGAATTGAGAACCTCCTATTTTATTGTCTGTTAAAAATGCTTATATCATTAAAAATTTCAATAAAATACGATATGCGGCAACACCACGACATCACATCAGTGAATTTGAGACATCTGTTGCCGAGGCGCTGCATTATAACGACAGATTTAAGGTTAGAGTTACGATTAACTCCACAATGGCGGCCAAACCACCTCCAAGACGTCTAAAACTGGGTTGTCAACTTTTCTCGGACATCCGTCATTCTTATATAGTTTGATATTTAATGACTAAACTGTGACACTGTAAATGCAACTTCTTTACCTTTATTACCTTTGTAACGTGTTAATTGTTATCATGATATCTGTCAAAGTATTGTCATTATCTTATTTAATTTAAAAATGCCTCATTTAAGTAAGTATTATTGAAAAAGCTATGTTTAGTAGAAATAGGGTGGTCTTATGGAAAAATAGCTGATCATTTTAGAGTAGGTACCTAGAACTACTGTTCAAGAAATTGTAAAAAATGGCGCTATCATCAAACACTTGAAAGGTCTGATGGGTCTGGTTTAAATAATAGAAAATCATCAAATGAAGAAGATCGAAATTTGGTGGAGTATTTAAGGCAAAATCCATTTGAAACGGCAGTATCCGTTATGCACATAACGGGATTCCCTGCTTCATCTACAACTGCGCAACGCCGATTAAGACAATTTCCGAATTAAGAAACCGAGCAGCTGTATCCTCAACCGTTTTAAAAAAATAGTGATAAGGAACAAAGAATTGGGTTTGCTATGCAATTTTTACCAGAAAATTATTTTTTTTGGCAAAATGTTATCTTTTTCGATGTGAAAACTTTTCAGTCTACGTATAATGGAAGAATTCGAGTATATAGACCACCAAATTCCGGATATGATGAGAAGTATACTCAAAAAAAGCAAATTAGTGGAAGTTTCTCCGCTAAGGTGTGGGCATGGATAAGTGTTTACGGCGCAGGTGTATGCTGGAATATTGGTGGAACACTAAACAATAATACCTATATATCTTCAGTTTTTGGAAAATGTTTTTCTTACTTCTGCCGCGATAGTTTTTGAAGGAAATACCTTTATATTTAAGTAGAATAACTGCCCTGTGCATACTGCAAGAAATATAGGAAACTGGTTTAGACAAAACAACGTAACATGTCTTGGTGCTCAAGAAGTCCTGATTTAAATCCAATTGAAAATGTTTGGGGATTGATAGTAAAAAAAAATGTACAAAATAAATTTAAAACCACAGAATGAAATAGAGTTATCTGATCTGATAAAATAGAAGAAATTTGGGAAAGGCTAACTGCGGATTACACCAGAAGTTTTATTTTGTCATTGCCAAGAAGATTACGATTACTGTTAGAATCCAATGGCGTAGCAATTAAATATTAATATTTTGTTTGTTGTTTGTTAATAATTTTACCCTTTGTGGCTTTATACTTTTGTAGTTTTCCTGGTATTATTTTATAATTTTCTTATTTCGCGGCTTTAATTTAAACACAAAAATATTTAGAAATAACCATTAGGTATTACTTATGGTAAAAAATCGTACATACAATAATTTACAGCTATGTATATAGCTGGTGTTCTATCCAGGTATAGGTAAAAAAAGAATAATTGAGGAGTGATTATGCAAAAGTCGATAAATCCATTTTTTTTTAACAGACACAGATAGATATTGATTTTTATACTTCATAGCTTTATCCACGTTTTGGCGTACCTACCGAAATTAAACAAACATCTTTAAATCAAATTTAAATTTACAAGCTAAAGCTCGTCGGCCGTTCAAAAGTCGGTATATCCAAGGGTCACTATATACACAAGGCCACTCTTAAATTGAACAGAAGTTGATAAATCCCCATTTTAATTTACCAAAAGTCGAAAATCCACTTTTAATTTACCAAAAGTCGATAAATCCATTCTAAAAAGTTAATTAAAAATTTATTGGGTAATGCAATGCAGTAAAATTAATGCTACTTTTAAGCACTCCTTTAAAACCCTTCAACGGCTAGCGTTACTTATATGTAACACTAAGGAAGCAACGCAAAACGTTACTTCAGCGCATTATTATTATTGCGAATGACAAAAGTATTCGTACGTTTGTCGTTGAAAGCTGACGGAACAACATAGTGAATTGAGTTTTTTCAGTTAGTGCAACCAAATTTTCTAAATTAGGTGCCAAAATCAAGCGTAAAGTTTAGGACGGTGAAAAATGGACCTTCGACTAGAGTATGTAATGTCTATCTTTTACTTTTAGGTTATGTTGTGTTATATTGTTATTTTACTAGTAATATAGTCTTTGCCTTGCATGCTATAGTATAGTTTTTATAAAATCTAATATAATTTTTTTTATATGAGACTGTAAAAGTGAGTGTTACCTTTAGGTAACGCTAGCCGGCCATGGTATACAAAATATTGCAAATTATTAAATCGGTGTGTTTTTGAATTTAGACGTGGATTTACATTGGAAGCACCGGCGTATACAAGGGGGGGGTAATGGGGGTAATTACCCCCCCCAAGATTACTTAAGCGTTGTTTAATTTTAGTCCTTACTCCTTCAAGCTGCTATTATCTGGTATCCTAGCCAGGCACGTAGCTAGGGGGGAGGGTACAGGGGACCTGAACCCCCTCCGAAACTCGAGCTCTAATTTCGGCAACATAGGCAATACATTAAACATTTCCTACACTATTACATTTTCTTCACCTCAATTATTACCATGTTTGTTTTTGAGATTTTCTTGAGGATTTTGTGTTGTGTTTTTTATTTTTCCCACTTGAAAACCAAGCACCATGATTCAAAAAAGGGCGTGGCACCCAAAAAATTTTCGCCTGCGGCGCTTTTTTTTGCGCCTTCGGCGCGATCCCAATAGCCCCCCCCCCAAAAGAAATCCTGGCTACGTGCCTGATCCTAGCCGATCGATTACCCCCCCCAGACGCATGAGCTGGATACGCCGGTGATTGGAAGAAGCAATTCAAATGGCACATGATGATGATCTTGATGTGGACGGAATATATATTGAGCCTCCTGATGCAAATATATTGGCGGATTACTGGATAATCTTAGCGGTCGACAATTATTGCCAAAAGCGGAGTTGGTGCTTCGAAGCGCAGTTACTGTTGATGAAGACGAACCAGAAGAAATGTTAGCGCGTGCCGCTAATGGCTCTGATGCCAATAATGTGCTTCTGCGTCCAGGGCTGGACGACAGAAGAATCAGATTGCTAAAACTAAGAAAAGGGGAGACATGGTTTCAAATATTGACAAAGAGGATGGAATTATTCTGGTAAAATGGATGGACAATAACGTAGTAACCATGGCGTCTACATGTCATGGTATCAACCCAACCATTGAGGTCGTTTAAGTTCGGCAACCCCGATTAATTGCTGAGTACAATCGCTGCATGGGTGGAACAGACATGATGAATCAACAAATATCGAGGTACAGGATTTCAATCTGGCGAAAAAAGTGGTGGTGGGCCTGGTACCTGGCTTCTGGATGTCTCCGCAATAAATGCAAGCATTTAGAACCGCTTACTCATTTAAAATTTTGAAGGGAAATAACAGAAGCATATTATGGAACTAAATATTTGGGAAACAAAAGACTGCCAAATCCAGTGTAACACTCAACAGAGTTTCGGACAATCTGAGATATGATTAACTTGAGCACTTGCGAACCTATATTCCTAACAATAAAAGACGTCGTTGTGCTGGAGAGGGATGCATTACGAGTACCCGCATCATAATGTGTATCAAATGTATGTGGGATTATGTTTACAATGTAATGTAATCTTTCATAGAAACTAATTACGTTGCCCTTGCTTTTGTGTGCCATAAGCGGCTAGCGTTACCTATATGTAACACTAGTTTTTAACAAAAATATTCGTTTTTTCATTAAAAATTGTATAAATACCGTAATAATAAACCATTTTTGATACATGTACTGACTTCTTATCATTTTTATATTAAAAACGTTAATCTCGCCGTTGAAGGGTTAAGACAAATACATTTATAGAATTTTTTTTAGATAGGTGACAAAAATCTTCATATATGCGTTTTTTGTCATTTACTCAAAACAGGATATTATGGATTTATCGACTTTTGCATAACCACTCCTCAATTGTCAAATATTATAAATAGGGGGGGGGGGTCCAGTACCCGCTGATACCCCTTTTTTTTAGTACGTGCGCCAGTGACTTCCAAATTATATTTTTTCATGTTATCGCTTGTTTTTGATTATTTTTTGTCTTTTATAATAATGCTTTTTAAAGATAATTTAAAAAGTACGGGTCCTTAACTGATGACAACGCTGCTTACTGTAATCTCATAATTTTTAAATGGCAAATTAAGTCAACCGTTGTGGCATTACCATGAATACAAGATATAATTAAGTAAAACTTTGCAATAGGTGACAATACCGAAAGCAGTGCGTACAGATAAAAACCTGTAATACTAAACCAGTTAAATGAAATTATTTTATTGCTCTACTAAGAGCGCAAATTTGTACTTTGCGCTCGGTTGTAGAAAATAGTTATTTATGCAACTAGTGCAAAAAGTGTAAGTTTATTGCACACGGCATAGAAGTTATTCACCAAGACGTAGTCGAGGTAAATAATATGCCATGTGCAATAAACTCACTTTTTGCACATGTTACATACACTATTTTTTCTACGATCAATTTTTTATTTAACAAAAAAGATTAAAATCGCTCTGTATTACCTCTCCTTTGTGTGCATAAGTTGTAATTCAAATTTGACAATAGATCATAGATACCTTTGACTTCAACATAATAAAATTATGGCGCCATGTCAACGTGAATTCTATTTCGATAGGGTATCGACGGTGTGCAACACACAATACACATACTATAAACAAATTGTTCGTTTCCTAGGTAATTTACTTTATTGCACTAGGGCAAACAGTACTTTTTCTAATTTTGTATCATACCATAGTTATTTACCTAACAAGTGCGGAAAGTGGTCCTTTACCGCACGCGACGGCAGTTGCACGAACGACGCGAAGCGGAGTTCGGGCAAGCCGTTAAGGGCGGTAAAGACACTTTACGCACGTGGTAGGTACACAATTTTTCCTTCGAGCAATAATATTTGGAACAAAAATCAAATTTAAAAGAAAAAATTTATAAAAAGTAACAAATATTAATTGTTAAAAGCTATAAATATTTTTATATTATGCATTGCGCGAATGCAAGTACATCAATTGCATTTTTTGAATAAAATTAATACAGTGCGGTAAAGAATCTTTACAGCACTGAGTGCGGTAAAGAATCTTTACCGCACCGGTAAAAAAAAGAATTATATTACAAAATTAATACAAAAAGAAACAATATTTTTTAAAAATATTTATTACATACAAACATTATAATATAAAAATATAGCTAACGATAAATATTAAAATTAAATGTACAATTTGTAGCGCAATGCAAATTAAGTGCTGAGCGAGCTTGATTTTGTTCATCAGATGTAGTTGAGCAGTTTTTGTAAATTACAGAAGCGTTATTTTCTTGCGCCATGCATGGTACAGTAGATTGTTGTGACCTGAAAATTGCTAAAGGTGTAGGCGTTGGGTTGTTTCGTGTTGATAGACCAGGAGCATCCTCTAAAGTCTCTGTCACTGCTACTGACGTTGATGTTAAAGTTGAACACTGCTCAGTGCTTCTATTTGGGGTACTAGAGCTTTGCAGAATGTTTTGAGCAATCCTTTTTTTATTTTGCAAGGAATCTTCTATGTACGACTCTGCTACAGTTAGTTGTGGTTAGCATCATAATGTAGTAAATTAAATAGAACATATTACGCATATAATAAAATTTACAAGAGTGCGGTAAAGAAATTTTACAGCATTGGGTGCGGTAAAGAAATTTTACCGCACTTACCGCACTGAGTGCGGTAAAGTACTACTTACGACATGAAAATGAGTGCTGTAAAGTGTACTTTACCGCACGCGAGTAGGAAAAATCTATTACGATACGCATTTGCGTATCGCAATGAAGCTATTTCGATACGCGTTTTTTCTTTATTTGATGTTGGTAACATTATGTTATGTTTTATTTCATTGACTTGCGCGGCCTTTCTGATTTACGAGAAAACCCATTTTTCGCAGAGGAAAAATAGTTTGATAACCTACTTTTTTATTCTGTGTGGATAACAGTCAAGTATGTTGGTTGCATAACTCTATAAATCAATATTTTGTAGATGCTTCAAGCTATTATTTTCTGCCAAATCCTATCCAAAATTCAATCTACTAACCTTCCAATGTCGATTTTAACTTCAACTTTATTTGAATTTTCCATCTTCCCTATACTAAATTAATTGCAATGCCGTGACGTAAAATCACGTCTTTTGAAATTCGAAAAAAAGTAGCTAAATCGCCCGAATTTCCGAACGCTCTGTATATGTACCGAATGTACAAGGATCACACAACGTATTCCGTCCATTTCAAATCTCATATCGCTAAAATAACTTTTTTCTGCTGACGTTTTATAATAACCTTTTTTCGATTGTCATTATGGTTTTTTAATAACCTCCTTTTAAGCACGTTACCAGGAGCAACGTGCTTAAAAGTAACGCAGGTAATTATTTACAATTAAAACGTAACCACAGACTAGGTATAATTTAATATTTTTTGGCAAGTGTCAATGAAACGTAGGTAATAAAATGTTAGTAAAATTAAGTTTTTTATTATAAAACCTCAGTAGAAAAAATATTGTATACAATTCGTTACGAAACAATGTCTTTTAGTCACTTTGACGTGTTGTCCAACTCGGCTTTGCCTCGTTGGACAATTTCACGTCGCATACCTAAAAGACACTCATTTCGCAACTTATTGTATAAATAGCTATAGAATCTCGTGGTGAAAATGTGTCAATAAATCAAGAAATGACAGTTCGCAAAATAATTTTTGTTGTCCAGAGGCTACTGATAAAAAATATTATTACCAACATAAAATTTAGACATAAAAATTTACAAAATTTGAAGGATTTATTTTCTTTTTAAATATGTGTTTTGTATTGAAAAAACTACAAATTAGAAAAAATTGTATAACGTACGTGTTATATAAAGCAGTTTTAAGCACTTGTCCCGTTATAAAACATTTAACATGGACGCGTGCTATAAAATGATGCTTTATAAAACGTGTACGTTAATATACTATATATTATTGCATAGTATGCAATAAAGACCTACTTTTGTCATTAGAAATTCATACACAAAATGACATTTTTTGAACGATCGTAGAAAAAGTATATTAAATTAGGTATGATATAGTATATTAGTTTTATTCATCTTGATGATAACGGTACAAATAATATAAATTGACTGGACAAAGATTACACACAGATTTATTTAACACGTTTAAATTACAAAAACAAGGCACACATATTTTCGCACCGACTAGGAACTAGGGTCTGACTTTCATTAGCAAAAACAACATTCAAGAACACTAGGGTCGAATATAAATGTACCATGACTGTCAGTTGAGGCATAATTTTAGTAATATATTAGTTTTCCTTTCCATACCTAGATGATCAAAAGTAATAAAATTTGAACCGACTAAATAATTAATCTGAGATTCAAAGGCCAGAAAAGTAATTTTGTGATTAAAGTTATTTTTTGTCTTTAGGTTTAATGATATAAACGATTTGTATCACATGACAGATTTCTGCATATCTCGCGTAGGTACCTACTTTATTGAAAGCAATGGGCCTTTTCACTTTAACCGAACTCATCCTTTTTAGCAGGATTATCTTGAATTAGAACCTATTGATAGTACCTACATCCCAATAATAAAAAGCTTCCTCGAGGGTAATAAACCTTTCCTAGAGACAATTATAGAAACGCCGCTAAAGCAAAAAGTTTGAAAACATGAGATCAAAACCTTATTATGTCATCCTATTATCCGCGCCATTCTTTGATTTGTCAGTCTCGACGGATTATATTGCTATCTTTGTTTTAATAAACTAAATAGACAAGAACAGCTTAAAAATAGAAAACAACCCGTCCGCTATTCAGGTAGACGCGGCGTTCGACCTTCAGTTGAATAATTGGGACCAAATGGTTGAGGCAAATGTGACGTCAGTGAGTTTATTCGCATATTTTTATTAAAGAGATAAAACTAAAAATTTAGTGAAAAAGCCCATTCTTTTCGGGATGGAACTATTATTGTAGATAGAGTAATATATGCAGGAATGATTATTTTAAGAAAGGGTTTTGCCTTTTGCTAAACTTATTTTGTTTTAAAGATAATTTAATAATCTTCATCATCGTCATCATCAAGACCTGTATTATGGAAATCACTGCGGTCATTATGTCCAACCTCAAACTGTTGATATTCAGATATTAGATCGTTCATATTCGATTCCGCTTCTGTAAACTCGTTTTCCTCCATGCCTTCGCCTGTATACCAATGAAGAAACGCTTTTCTTCTAAACATGACTGAAAATGATTCACCTACTCTTCTAAATAGCTCCTGGATCGCGGTACTATTTCCTACAAATAAAACAATTTTCAAGTAAGTAAATATCTCTTTTAAAAGTAATGATAATTTTTACTATGCCGGATCGCTTGAACGTACTAAAAAATGGGGGGGGGGTCATCGGGTATTTGCCCCTTCCTATTTTGAATATTTGACCACTGTTTTTGTTATGTTTCTCTGAAAAGATTTAACTCTTTATGCTTAAGCAATGTACCAAATTTGTTCGAATTATTCAAAAAAATTAATTTTTAATTTCAAACTTTGCAGTCCTGTATATATCGAACATAAGGGTCAAAAATAAAAAATGGCGTTTTAAAAGTTATATTATTTTTCAAAGAAATTAACTTGTCGGGCTTCCATTGTCTTTATTTTGTTACTTAACACAACGTTTCGGTTAGTTGGTATCTCTAAGCGTACGCAGGGCCGGTTTTACCACTAGGCGTACTAGGCGCTAGCCTAGGGCCTCATATTTAGGGGGCCTCACAAAATGCCAAAACATAAAAATATTAAATTGGGCCAGCAGAGCTTTCAATCTGGCAACAGAGCAAGAAACGCTGAATCAGCGCCACGCAGCGACGTTATGGTATTGTGGTGTGAATAGTGTAACTGAACCACTGTTGTTGAATCTGCAAATATAATATAATATAATAGAATAATAGGTAATCAGTTATCTTTAATTTAACTAATTGGAGTCTGACCAGGCGTAAAGGTAAGTTGGAGTAGAGTTTGTATTAGTATTCATTAGGTAAAGGGCGAAAATCGACTAAACTCTAAAACAGTTTGTTACAGATACTCGAGGGAATTTCCCAGAAATTAAAAATGAAGCTAAGACTATGACGAACGCCTATTAAGTGATGAAAAGATCGTGTAAAAACGCGAAAACTGCAAACTGATGAGTCATCATCAAATGAAGTAAATCTAAAAGGTCGCCAAAAATTCATTACACAAACGGTCTATGTTATTTGTGATAGGTTAATCAGTGAATTGGATAGAAGGGGTCAAATTTATAGCGAAATTTTAGAAAACTTTAAGATATTTTATAATAGCGAACTTTGCCGAAGAAGATCGCACTATTTGTATAAATAAACTAAAAGAGATTTATAAAAATGATATTAATGCAGATAATCTCAAAGATGAAATTAGACATTTTTTAAATTATGCAAAAGAAGAAAATATTTCTGACCGTTTTAGTATGTATAAACTTATTAATAACGGTTTAAGATCAACATTTCCTAACGTAGAAACACTTTTAAAAATATTTCTTAACACTCTGCCTGCCAGCAACGCATCCGTAAGTAGAGCGTTCGTTTTCAGTCCTAAAGAGAGTTAAAAATTATTTAAGGACCAGCATGGGGATAAGACTTCTGGCCTCTCGATAATTTTTATTGAATCAGAAGTAGTCAACACACTAGATTAGAACGAAATTATTGACTTATTTTCGAAACAAAAGGCTAGGAAAAAGTTATTTTAATTTTAGTTTTTGCAAGTTTCTAAGTATATTTAGATAGGTAAGTAAATAGTAAATAAGAATTTGTTATAATTTGCATAACGCAGATGTTTTGCGTTTTAATAATTATTAGAGTCAAATAAAATGTATTCAAAAATAAAAAAAAATCTTTTTGTTTTTCCCTTGGCTGTGACTGAAATTTGATTTAAAATATATCACGAAACACCCTGGCAACTCTATAGTCTATTTAGTAATATGTAAAATAGATGCCTAACAGAGGGCCTCAAAATTGCCTGGCGCCTAGGCTCATGTTAGGTAAAACCGGCCCTGAGCGTACGAGTTAAGGAACATCTGGAACATACTCAAAGAGGCGAAACTTTGAGATCAGGTATATCGGAACATGTATGGACCAACCAGCATAATATGCAGTGGTCAGAAGCCAAGGTTTTAGACAAGAAACAGCACTGGAAAAAACGAAAGTTCAAAGAAGCAGCTTTTATCAATCAAAATACATATAAATTTATTAAACCAAGTATAGATATCCCCAATATCTGAAAATCTCTTCTTGTCCAAAACCAACAGCTCAAACTTCACACTCTAATAAGCATGTAGGCGGAGTCATCAAGCTTCATTGCACATGGATATTATTTAACATAGTAGCCTTAGAATTAGTTAGAATGTTATACGGAGATACTAACTAACCGAGACGTTGTGTTAAGTAACACAATAAAGACAATGGAAGTCCGACAAGTTAATTTCTTTGATATTACTTCATTGTCTACCTTCAAACAAACACTGATATTATTTTTACTCCAGGAATACATGGTTAACCCATTGTCCTCATTTTTTGGGACACCCTATTATATAATATATAAAATAATTGTAATATTATTAATAAATCAGAAATAACATTGGTTACATATCGCGCAAAACCGCGATATGTTATACGGCGCTTCGGCATGGACAGCTAGAACCCCTGATCGACTCTCCCGAAAATTTCGCTCTATATAGGCGCTTCAAAATAATGTAAAGTCGCCACAGTGGATCTTTTCCCGTGCGTCATTAATCCACGATCAGGACTCAACGTGGTTAATAACTCTGCATCCTTATTTATTACAGTAACAAGTTTGAATAAAAGTATAAAAGAACGTCTTCAAGGTTCCGCAATAATATAACGTGCTAGACAAGAATAAAACTATAAACGTCAATTAATTACTTTTTTTATTTGTTTAGTTGACTACCGTTGTATTTTAGAACGTCATTGTGAACCTTATTTTGATCTGCCAATCTAATTCGTATTTTGTAAATTTGTTTGCCTTAAAACTGTTCCTTTTTCTAAAAATAGTTCTTTTTAGAGCTAATTATACCCACCATCTGTTTTGGCGGTAAGTATTTATGGATTTTTATAATACCCAATTTATTTGTTTTAAATATTCTAACCGTGAAAGTTCTTTGAAAAGTTTACGGCAGTGGCTAAATTCCCTTAAATGAAAGGATGTCAAAGATTTGACTTTTGCGATTTTAATAGTCAATAAAACACCAAACTTTTCTAGATTTTAAGCTTTAAAAATAGAATTAAATGTATTAACATTTGTTTGTCAATTTCTTTTAGATAATAGAGAATGCCGGACAAAACTTAAAATAAATAATAATTTTTCGGGATATTATGTAGGTACATCAAACGGTAGGCAGGCACATCCATTTTATGAACTTAGACTTGATTTTGACTTTTTTCGTCTCGTAATTTTGATTTGTTGATTCATACGATTTTGATGATGTGAAAGTGATGACGCACGGGAAAAGAACCACTGTGGCGACTTTATGTATGTTGTCGTCGTCGCCGCCGCCGTCAGTTTCGACATTTTCACATTTGCGATTTTTTTCTCGGAAACGGTTAGAGTGGGACGATTGAAACTTTTTCAGTTTAGAGACGAATCGTGGGGGTACGTTGTGTGAAAATTTCGAATATACAGGGTGTGCCGGAAAAAAGTTATCGCGAATTGAAATGTTTTAAAATTATAGGTTGCTAACAAATGGTTTTGTCAAAAGTATGAAATGAAACGAACGAACTCGAACAGTGCCGTGCCCGAAGGGCTCGGCACAATAACATTTTCCAATAACATTTTCACCAATTTATCAGCTTTCAATGTAAGAATAGTTTCTTTCCTTATGTTTAAATTGATTGAATACATATTTTTATAGGACAAACTTAGAAAGTAAGTATTGCACACCTTTGCTGTACGATTTTAAAGAGCCGGTGCTGACAGGTTCATCATTGTCAATATCAATGTCATAATATTAAATATGTTATATGTTGAGTAGCTGATATTTATCAGCTAGACTTTGCGCTTTAAGAGTTGTAATTTATAATTTATATTCTTAATAAAGACTATTATTATTATTCTTATTATTATGATTATTATAGTTTTTAAATATCATATATTGCAGTAACGGAAAGTCGTAGCAAATCGAGCGAGACGGCATTGGAAATAGGACGTCAAGTACTATCCGATGCCGTCTTCAACTACCTATCTATACGAGAAACAGGAAATTTTGTACCCGTTTTTTATTTTTCAGTTTTTGTCAGTTGTTATAATGACAATTTGGCGATATATTTCCCCTTCACGTTCCGCAGGAAGATGAGGCAAAAAAAGCAATAGTAAATAGAAAAAAAGAAAAGAAAAGTATTTTTTTATTGTAATTTTTTTTAGGTGGTAATATTAGATGCACTCTCGGCTGACGATTAGCGATATGTACCCAGTCTAGTTACAATATATAGAATCATGATACACCATGTTCGTCACAATACATTTCGTCATGATGCACCAAAATATTTTATTGGTTATAATATTAGAAGATGTGATACTACACCCCTTATTTATTATTACTTTACACATTATGAACTACCAGACATCATTTTTAATGATTTGTTTCACATAGTTGAACGTATTAGCCTGGATGGTCTTGACAGTTTTTTAAATCTTTTGGTGTCACCGCAGTTGTACCAAATAGATATTAGGCAGTTGAAGTGCGGTCACGAACGTTAACGTATACGTACAAATTGACAGCTACGCATGCGCAGTAATCAAATTTTGACGTACGTGTTTTAAGCAGTTCAACGGGCGTACGTTACCTTGCGTTGTTTTACGGGCGTGAAAAATGAACGTTCCGTTACCCGAAGGACCTCCGAATATAACCGATTATTTCCGAAATGTAATTTTTTGACAAACAGTTTTTTCTGTGGTTCTAAATAAATAACTTTTTCTAACGACAAAACATAACAAACAAATCCCAAATAATTTTGCAGCAATTAAAAAAATCAAAATTTATCAACAATCCGAGTTATTTGTTTTTTAGTTAAAAAATAAAAAGTATTTTTATTATCTTAAGTTTTGTGATTCAATTGTGATTTTAGTTCATCAGAGATACTTTTGAATTTTTTTTCTCTATAAGTAAGTAAGTATGTTCCATTTTATTTGTATTTTGTTTTGTATTTTTAGAAGATTTAAAAATAAAACAAAGTTTTATACTCTTCCATGCTCTCCTTTTTGCTTTTCTTCCTTCTTTATTCAATTTTCTTAACTTTTAAAAAATCAACAGAAAAATAAAGGTAAAAAATTAACATAATAATATGACAATTGTCAAATTTTCATTTTTTGTAGGTAACGTCATCGGACACAAAAGATAAGCACTTCAACTATAGTATTTTATGTTACAAGGCCGGTAGGTGACTTATTACAGTACGAGTTGGTTTACGGACGAGGCGACGTAGGAGCCGAGTCTGAAATATAATCGAGTGCTGTAATCTGTAATAACACCTAACGGACGTGTATTGTATGATATTTTATTTCATTTTGTCATTATAATCCTTTTTAAAAAGATTTAATAAAAATGTTTATTACAAATTTTAAAATATTATTGGCAATATTAATTGGTATCACTGGATATAGTTTAAATAAAATAAAAATTACTAACTTTAGTTAAGCAAAATATTTAAAAAATTGTAAAAGAGAGTCTATTCTGTAGTTGCGTAATATTTTTCATTTACTAAAGTTGGTAGAAAAAATAATTTTACAAGTTAAAGCATCTAAACCGAGTTACTTGGGATCGATAAATATATAGTCAAAACAAAATAAAAATTACTAACTTTAGTTAAGCAAAATATTTAAAAAATTGTTAAAGAGAGTCTATTCTGTAGTTGCGTAATAAGTTTCATTTACTTAAGTTGGTAGAAAAAATACTTTTACAAGTTATTTATTATGACAATTTGAAAATATTTTTAGAAATGCTTTAATTAATATTGTTCTGAATAATTTATATAAGTAATATTTTTTACTTAACAATTGTAAATTATTAATTTTATTATAGGTAATATATTTCTTCAAAAGAACTGCGTTTATACTATAAATTAACATTTTTACTTTAAAACTTAATTTTTAAAGCATATTTATGATTTATGATTTTACGTACCTACATACTAAAACAAAAAATAAGATTTGCCCCTAACAAGCTCAGCTTCAGGAAATTGAAGAATAAGTTTATAAAAGACAACATAAACATACTTATTATATTATTAAATTTTAAATAAACCTATTATTGTTATTATTATCTTATTATTATAGTTATTTTTTATTGTTTTAAACTTGTTATTATTTTTCGTCCAAATTAATACTTACCAATAAAAGTTGCAGACATTTTAAGCCCCCTGGGTGGAATATCACAAACAGCGGTCTTAACATTGTTTGGTATCCATTCTACAAAATGGCTACTGTTTTTATCTTGTATATTGACCATTTGCTCCTCTACTTGTCTCGTAGACATACGTCCTCTAAATATAGATGTCACCGTTAGATACCTGCCTCTTCTGGGATCGCAGGCACACAAGAGATTTTTTGCGTCAAACAATTGCATTACTAACTCGGGGACCGTGGAAGCTTTGTAAGGCCTATTTCCTAAATAACATAATTTTATTTTTAGGCAACTGTTACAAAACATGACGTTTCACGGATTTAGTAGTGTCCCTGAAATATAACTCTTTTGGCCATATTTACTTCACGGCCGCATATACTTCACGGCCGCATTTTCTTCACGGCCGGCCTCTTTTTTGACAAATTTGTTATGAAGGTATAGTATTTGTAGAATTATACCGCTGATCTTTTGACTGCAATAAACCCTCATTATCCATTTGACCATAAAATAAATAATGAAATCCCAAATTTTAAAACCTTTTCGAGCAGAGCCGGACCAGGTACAAATTCAATTTATATAGTATTTGCAGAATTATACCGTTGACTCTTATTGCCAAAAATAAACTATCTGATTAAACCCCATTGTATACGCCTCAACCTCTTTAAAGGGGATTAAATGGGCTCAGGTTCGGCTTGAAAATGTACCTACACCACATGATTTATTTTTATAATTTAAAATAAATAGATAGGTATTTTTAGTTTTAGGTAGGTACCTATAATAAATGTAATATAATGATAACAATTAATGATAATTGAAAATAATATAATTTAAACGTATAACTATTGGGATAACAAGTTCAATAAAAATTAATTGAATTCTAAAAAACTATTGATAATTTATTCAAAATTTAACTCTGTATGACTATCACTATCTTCATCTAAGCCTAAACTTATAATTAAGGGTTGATCATTTGTAATTATACAATTGTAAGAATTTTCCACGTTAAGTACATGCTGTACACAGTTTTTCCAGCTGTCTGCAGAAATTTTTCTTACTTCGCTTTTAATTAATTCTACTAAAGATGCATTCAATGTAGGAGAAATATTATTTCTCCTAATATTGGATTTTAATTGGTGCCATATTAGCTCAATAGGATTGAATATACAATAGTATGGAGGAAGACGCAACACTGTATGTCAATTTTCTGCTGCACGTTTGTCACACTCGTATTCCTATTTATTTTAAAAGCTTTTAATACTTCTAGCAGTTCTCGTTTTTTGTAAGTTTCTTCAAATTATAAAATTTTGAATTTCTGCTTTTTGCTTTTGTATTATTAGAATTGGTAATGATTTTTGCTTGCCGACAATGAAAACTAGCATTGTCCATTACAATGACGTTATTTTCTAACTAAACTAAACTTAAAATTACTCGCCGGAAAACCACTAAAGACTAAAATTATTAAAAATCAGTTTGTATTTATATATGAATCAGGCATAGGTATAAATTGAATTTGTACCTGGTCCGGCTCTGCTCGAAAAGGTTTTAAAATTTGGGATTTCATTATTTATTTTATGGTCAAAGGGATAATGAGGGTTTATTGCAGTCAAAAGATCAACCGTATAATTTTACAAATACTATACCTATGCCTGATTCATATATAAATACAAACTGATTTTTAAGAATAATTTTAGTATTTAGTGGTTTTCCGGCGAGTAATTTTTAGTTAGGCTTATTAGTGTAATAAAATTGCTTGCTTTTTTAAAAAATGTGGGTTACCAGTAGTCGGCCGTTTTTACAAGAAATGATGTAAATAAATTTCTAACAGAAGCTCCAGATGAGAACTATTTAATGTGGAAGGTAATAAATTGTAATATTTTTAAAGTTAAACTAATTATATCCTGTTACTTTTAGGTGGGTTTGATAATTGGATTGGCTGGTGCTTATAGGCGAAATGACATTCAAGCCAAAGGAAACTTGTTAGTAATCACAATTCCAGAGACGAAAACGGGTAACAAACGAGTATTTACAATAACTGATGAAATAACTGAAAATATGAATGCTCTACAGATCATTAAAAAATACTTAAATTTAAGATCATTTAATGTACATCATCAATAGTGACTTATACTTCAAGGGATGTAAGTAATAGTATATTATTTAAGAGGAAGTAACCCCTTTACCACAATGAAAATTGCCGAACGTTTTGCCGGTCAAACGAAAAGAAAAAATAAAAATTGGTATTTAGAAAATAAATTCTACTTTAAATACCCCATCCAGTAAAGTAAATGACGATCGAAAATATTCCCAAAATTTTTTTTAGAAATTTTTTTTATTTTTAGTCATTTTGTAAAGTGAATTTAAGCGTGTAAAGTGGGTTTACGCGCCCAAAGTTTTTGAGAAAAAAGTAAGGCCGATATTGAAAAATGGCTTTAAGAAAAATTGTTTGGTACAACATTCTACACCCGAGAAAGTAATTTTGCTTTTGACCAATAAAGAATTGTTTAAGATATTACAAAATTACTAAAAATAAAAAAAATTTCTAAAAAAAATTTTGGGAATATTTTCGATCGTCATTTACTTTTCTGGATGGTGTATTTAAAGTAGAATTTATTTTCTAAATATCAATTTTTATTTTTTCTTTTCGTTTGACCAGCAAAACGTTCGGCAATTTTCATTGTGGTAAAGGGGGGTTACTGCTCTTAACGAGCGGTAATGTAGGTTATAACTCACGCAGATGAAGTTTGCAGCATGAGCCGCAGGCGAGTGCTGTAATTCATCAAGTGAGTTATGACCATTACCGCAAGTTAAATACTATACTTTATCTACGACTATAACAATAAATACGAAGATAGAAGTACAGAGAAAGAACTTTATTCACATTATGTAATTGACTTATTGACTAGATGATAAAAACGATTGAATTATTGTGAGATCTACTACCTTTGTCATCACTGTCGCCAGATATTTCTCATCAGGAGCTTCGTTTATGAAATTTTTAAGTTGTTTTGGCTAAACGTTTTTGCCTTTTTAGCTACATTACTGATTGACGTTTAAGAAACGTATATAATTTAAAATAATTCTCTATACTTATTGATTCCATTATTTATGTTGAGTGCGTGCTTCTTAGCATGGAGTAGAAAGTCCATAGAGAGGATGCTTTATATTTAGTCTTAAGTTCGTTAAAATATGCCAAGAGTATAAATTTTTTGTAAACGATGACTTAAATGTTTGTTTGTTTGAAGGTTGTAGACAATGATGTATCTTGAGTAATAGATGTGTTTTGGATTTCCATTGCCTTTAGTTTTTCATTCAGTGATATGAAAAACTAAAGGCAATGGAAGTCCAAAACACATCTATTATTAAATGTTCTTACTGCTACATCAATCTTGAAAATTTTTGTATACTTATATTGGTTTTTGGTTTTTTCAGGCAATAAATTCTGTATGGTTACATTAGCTAATTGTCTTATTTCTGCAGGTGTACTTACTAGTTTCTTCACTATCTGAATTCATCTTTTTCAGCAAGTTTACAATAATTAGGTATTAACTTTATTTGAAAACGTCAAAATTATTCAAGTGACAGTACTCTCAATAACAATAATGAACTCTTCCCTTTCGGCCAATCGGTTTACAGAAGTAGGTACATAGCCACCTTGATGGTTCGTAAATCATTCCAATAATATTTTCTGATTTATTATTATAGTGAGTTATAGTAGTGAGTTATTATAACTCACGCTGTTTGTTTATAGATACTATTAATTGCTCAAAAGCAGTTGAATAATTAATATATAATTTAATAGGAGTAGATAAATATACTTACATCCCGTGAAGTATATAATATTTTTTCTCCTCCCCTCAGAATTTATTTTTATTAATTTAATTCGATACTTTTCGTATGCAATTATTGACAGCTTTGACCGGTTTCGATAGCATCATAAGCATTGTTATTTTAACAACAACGTCAAGCTGACAATTTATTATCAAAAATTTAGAGAAATTGAAATTATTGATTTGTATAACAGCCAAATGGATATAAAAAAATCAGCAACTATCGCTTGTCTGTCGCTGCTGCCAGAAAAATCGAGGAAGAAGTATGAAGCAACTTATCAATACTTCAAGAAATGGTGCCAAACAAAGACTGCTACTGCAGTTTCAGAAACCGTGCTTTTGGCGTACTTTCACGAAAAATCTGCTGTATTAAAGTCTCCATGAAGCTTATGGTGTGAATATTCCATGCTGAAGTCCACCCTTCTCATAAAGGAAAACATAGATATTTCCAAGTACCTATCCTAAACGTTGAAACATTTTTAAAAAGAAAAAATGAGGGCTATAAACCCAAAAAATCTAATGTGTTTGACAGGGAAGATGTAAATAAATTCCTGTTTGAAGCCCCCCGATGATATTTATTTAATGATGAAGGTTTTAATGATAGTGGGAATTGCTAAAGCGTGCCGTTCTAGTGAACTCTGTGCAATGAATATGGACAATGTTGAATTAAGGCAAGAAGTCATATTTGTTACTATTCCTGATTCCAAAAATGGAATGGCACGTAAAGTTATAGTGACTAAAAGTGACGATGAGAAGGTTTGTTATTTCAAAATAGTTTTGAAAAAAACTACATTGAAAGAAGCAAGCACTTACATTGATATAAGATCAAACACGACGAATTTTAATCCTCGCTTCTTCATGCGATATCAAAATGGAAAGTGCTTAAATCAGCCTGTCGGGAAAAACTCATTTCTTCAATTCCAAGTAACTGAAACTTTTAGAACTTTAAGGAGTATACTGGACACTCCCTTCGAAAAACGTCGGCCCCTTTATTAGCGAATACTGGAAGTTGATGTCTTAGCCCTCAAGCGACATGACGGATGGAAATCTGCAACTATTGCGGAAAGTTATGTAGCGGAGAGCGTCAACAATAAAAAGGAAGTTGCAAATAAAATTTTATACAATATAACGAAGCCAGAAGTCTCCTGCAGTACTTCAAGAGTAACAGAAAACTTGGTTAGAGATGGATAAATTATGGAGTCAGAACATTTCATACAAATTGAGAAAAAACGAGAAAACATTTATCCAAATTTTGTAAATAATGTTCATAATTGTAATAATTGGACTATTAATATTCATATCACTTAATACTACTCAATTTTTATAAATCATCGTTTTTATAATAATATGGCATAAATTATTACCACCCATGGGTGATAAGGTGACTTACAACCCGTCTTCAAGGGCAATCGATACCTTTTTGGTAATTGTTACTTATCTAAGTCCTTCAAAACAGTGTCAAAATGCGTTGTTTACAAGATAGGGAGGAGAAAAACCTTTTTTTTATTAATTATCGTTATGGAAAATGTTCCTTCTAAACTGTTGGTGTTCATAGTTTTGGAAAAATATCGTCACTAAATGCACAGTATCTACAATTACCAAATGCTAATAGGCACAGGTCATTCTTTTAGAAGAATATCAGAATCCAGAACAAACCCGATCAATGGAAACATAGTTATATTACCCCGATCTTTAAATCAGGTTCCTTGGAGGATGTTAGCAATTATAGAGGAGTTTGTATGCAGTCAGCAATGTCTAAACTATTTGCTAGTCTTGTATCGAAACAACTAACTTGGTGCTCTGTAAGGGCATGGTGTCGGAAGACCAATTCGGGTTCTGTATGGGTAGGTCCACTGTCGAGAATCTGGCCTGTTACGAGGTTGCTTTGCTGGAGGCCCTGGAGAGTGGCGATCAAGTAGACTCTATCTACACTGACTTCTCCAAGGCCTTCGACAGAGTAAACATAGATATTCTGTTGGGAAAGCTGTGTGCCTTAGGGTTTTCTAAGAGTTTACTTGATTGGCTAAGAAGTTTTCTAACCGGAAGAACACAGGCTGTTAAGCTTCATGGAGATATATCTGCTACTTTTCACGTGACTTCGGGCGTCCCTCAAGGCTCCCATTGTGCCCCTCTCTTATTTATTTTATTCATCAATGACATTACTGAGTGCTTACTCTACTCTATGGGTTTGACATTTGCAGATGATCTAAAGTTTTATAGGGTGATAAGATGTGAGAGGGATGCAGTGAAACTCCAGAATGACCTTGACGCCTTGTGGCAATGGACTCAGGTTAATCATTTATCGTTAAATATAAATAAATGCACATATATCAGCTTTTACCGTGGTAGGAGTAGAGTTCCCACTGTCTATAACATAAATGGTGTGGATCTGTCCTATTCGAGCACTGTCAAAGATCTCGGTGTCTACTTTGATGAAAGAATGACCTTTGCTGAACATGTTTCTAAAGTGAGTCTAAAGGGAATGAGAATGCTAGGATTTGTCTGGAGAAACTGTTCCCAATTTTCAATTGATGTTATTAAGTTATTATTCTGTTCACTCGTTAGATCCAACCTAGAATATGCTACTGTTATTTGGTCTCCATCTTACCAAGTACACAAGGATATGTTAGAAAGAGTTCAGTTCAAATTTTTAAGGTTCGCTGCCTATAAATTAAATATTAATATGGAGGATTATCATAGGGCAGACATGTTGAATATTTTGAATATGGTTTCATTGGACAGCAGACGTCTTATGTTTGATGTATCCTTTCTTTTTAAAATAATTAACGGTCTATCAAATTGCCCTCGACTATTGTCTCAGATCCATCTAAATGTACCTAACCGACAGTTACGTCACGCAGATCTGTTCCACATCCCTTTCCACCCAACTAAATATGGAATGAATTCCCCAGTCGATAGAGCTCTTCGACTGGCCAACCAGTTTAGTAGTCAGGGTCAGATCGATATTTTTAACACTAGTCTTTCCGGTATTAAAAAGAGAATTATTAATGCATTACAAAGGTGATATTCTGTAGTATTTTTTGTTTTTATGTATATATATGTGAATGTATGTATTAAGTATTGTGATAAATCGTTTTATTTGAAAGATATTTATTTTGTTATCCACTATCTTATTGTTATATTATTTAATAGTATATTTTTGTAAAATGGGGTTACCCGTCTATTTCGTAAATAAATAAATAAATAAATAAATAAATAAATAATTGAGAATCTCTTTTGGTTAAAACGGGATGATATTTTAATGTTATAAAGCCACGGAGGTTGGAAGTCTAATTCTGTAGTAGAAGGCTACATTAAAGATTTCATTTCAAGAAAAAAAAAATATCAAATACTATTCTTGCATGAGGAGAAGGTACTTCAGGTTTACGTTTTCCTGTCTAAAATAACTCAAAATAATTTCAGTTAGAAAGTACTTTAATAAATACTTCTGAAAATCAAGAAAATGTCGCTGTTAGTAATTTGATCTCTAAAAGTGGAATTACATTTTCATAACAGTTAACAACTAATAAAGCCAGAATATTAATTTGCATTTTCGCCTTCTTTCAGAAAAAAAATTTAAAAAATGCACTGTGTGCACTTTGACCGAATGATTTTTTTATTTGGCCTCACCAGAAGCTTAGCTTAGCCTCTGCTGTGTGTCGGTCGCAAAATTCTGATTTGTCCGAAAATGATCAACTTGATACGCTAATAGGTAACTATTTTTATAAAATAAAATAGAAATTAATCCAATTTATATTTAAATAATAAAAGTCATCAAAAATAATAAACATGACAGATTTCAGCTCTCTATGCCCAACGATATCATAGAACGTGCGTTTCTTTTAGTACAAAACACGAAAAATAAATCAATTAATTACCTCTAGCAAAAATCGGTGCATATCCCGGTATGAAGAAATGTAGCCTTGGAAAAGGCACCATGTTAACTTGAATTTTTCTCAAATCGGCATTGAGCTGTCCCGGAAATCTTATACAGGTAGTCACTCCAGCCATGACAGCTGAAATCAGGTGATTCAGATCCGCAAAACTTGGTGAAGCTAACTTTAACGTTCGAATACAAATATCGTGAAGGGCTTCGTTATCTGCAAAAAAAAAGCTTAGTAAAGTTACAAAGATATTAAAATCACAAGTTGATAATGTAATTAATTATACGGTGAGGACAAAAAGTATGGAATAAATTCATTATTTAAAAGACGATTTATTTTATGAACAATCGCGCGGACACGACAACTTTCTTTTTATTTTCTATATATTTTGAAAATGTATTTCTTTATACAGGGTTGTCCAAAAAAGTAGGACACAAGTCAACTTAATTTTTTTAAATAAAACACCCTTATATATTATTACATTTTCGAATTCTACGTAAAATTCTAAACAATTTTCGTGTAGCATGTGATATACCTATGTCGAATAGTTTCAGAATTACACAGGTTGAAAATTAATTTGTAATACCTATTAATAAAGTATAGGCTTTGGAAATCCGAAAAAAAACAACGCGTTAAATGTAATGTCAGCAAATTATTTCATTAAAGTTTACTGTCAAAAAAGAAACATCAAAATTTTTTCTAGTAAAAAATTGCGTGAATTAATTTCATCTACTAAAAATGAAATTAACCGAAACAGAAAGAATTGAAATATTAATGATGATTGGTTATGGGGATAGAGTGCGTACCCAACAAGAAGTTTGTAATTTATTTAATGAAAAATATTCAGATTGTGTGCCGATTGTGCAATCAACTGTGAGTAAAATCGAACAAAAATTTAGACAGTTAGGTCACGTTAGGGATACTCCTAAACTGGGTCGTTCCCGTATCAATCAAGACAAAGAATTTGACTTACTGCTAAGTGTCCAAGAAGACTGAAGACTGCCATGCAGAAACTAACAATTTGGCTGGAAATTTAGATATTGCAAAAGCATCCGTCTTAAATATATTACATAGAAACCAATATCACTCTTATAAAATGCAAGTTGTACCGTGCGTTTAATTTATCTTGATAACAATTTGATTCACTGTAACTTTTTTGTTTTTAAAGATATGAAAGTAAACAAAAAAACAAAATGTAGGGTTGGTTGCCAAGTTTTTTCCTAAGTTACATATAAAACAAAACACTATCAATTTTCTGACATATAAGTCTACCTTATGTTTTTTTAAATGGAACACCCTGTATATTTTTACATTTTTAAATTCCACATAAAATTATAATTATTTTTTATTAAATGCATTATTAGTCTATACTTCATAGTTTCCGAGATATTGACTCTCGAAAAGTGACATTTTTGAATTTTGACAGCTTCTAACTTTCTAACAGTACGTCTTCGAGCAAAACGGCTTACATGTCCCTATCTTCAATTTTTATTATCTTCCCAAAAAAATCAACTTCCATTTAAACCGGAACAACTATATTTCCTGCTTTCGAGTTACATCCGGTTTAACCGGAAGTTGATTTTTTTGAGAAGATAATAAAATTTGAAGATAGGGACATGTAAGCCGTTTTGTTCTAAGACGTACTGTTAGAAAGTTAGAAGCTATTAAAGTTCAAAAATGTCACTTTTCGAGAGTCAATATCTCGGAAACTATGAAGTATAGACTAATAATGCATTTAATAAAAAATAATTATAATTTTATGTGGAATTTAAAAATGTAAAAATATACAGTGTGTTCCATTTAAAAAAACATAAGGTAGACTTATATGTCAGAAAATTGATAGTGTTTTGTTTTATATGTAACTTAGGAAAAAACTTGGCAACCAACCCTACATTTTGTTTTTTTGTTTACCTTCATATCTTTAAAAACAAAAAAGTTATAGTGAATCAAAATGTTATCAAGATAAATTGAACGCACGGTACAAGAACTTTCAGATGGCGACTTTAACAGAAGGTTAGAGTTTTGTGAGCGCCTCCAAAATATGTGCAATAATGACCCATATTTAGTTAAAAATATTGTATTTTCGGACGATTCTACGTTTTGCCTCAACGGAAAAGTCAATACACAAAATTATCGGTACTGGTCGGACACAAATCCCCATTAGATACGTGAGGGACATACCCAATATCAACAGAAAATAAACGCGTGGGCAGGTATTGTTGATAACATAGTTATCGGGCCCTACTTTTTTGAACAGTCATTAACAGGTAATAGATATTTGCGATTCCTGGAAGAAGACCTTGTTCCAGCTTTAGCGACAATAAATCCCAACTCAGAAAATCCGGACCTACCAAATAACAGGCTATGGTTTCAACAAGATGGGGCTCCGCCCCATTATGCTGCTGAAGTGCGAGCCTATTTAGATGAAGTTTTTCCAGACAGGTGGATCGGTAGGAGGGAGTTTATTGTGTGGCCAGCTAGATCGCTTGATTTGACACCGTTGGACTTTTTCCTATGGGGTTATTTGAAGAGTAAAGTGTTCAAAACAAAACCTATAGATCTTGAGGACTTGAAAATTCGCATTCGAAATGAAATTCGACTAATACCTCCTAATGTAGTGCATAACAATCAAATTGAGTTTGTAAATAGACTTGGATATTGCCAAGTAGCAAATGGTGAACATTTTGAACATCTAATTAAATACCATTAAATTACCTTCAGAGTATCCAATATTATGCATTACTTACTATTAGTGTTAATACTGTTAATTTTTCTGAAATTTAGCATTGTTGTTATTAAAAAAAGTTTCTCAATATCAATTTTTTGAGCGACCCTGTTTTATTAAAAAAAAAACATATCTTGAAATCCATTTAGATAACTTTCAGACGTTCATAATTTCCGTCATTTTGGAAAAGATTTTGCAATAATTAATAACTTAGTTTTGTTTTTTGCTGCTACACCACACAAAATAAGAATACAAATTAATTTTCAACCTGTGTAATTCTGAAACTATTCGACATAGGTATATCACATGCTACACGAAAATTGTTTAGAATTTTACGTAGAATTCAAAAATGTAATAATATATGAGATTTTCTATTTTAAAAATTAAGTTGACTTGTGTCCTACTTTTTTGGGCAACCCTGTATGAGGAAAAATATTTTCAAAATATGTAGAAAATAAAAAAAAAGTTGGTGTCCGAGCGATTGTTCATAAAATAAATCGTCTTTTAGATAATGAATTTATTCCATACTTTTTGTCCTCACTGTATAAAGTCAATGACCACTGACCGTTACGTCATACTCTCCATATTTGCGGTACGTCTTAAATTAATTCAGTCAGTTTGACTTACCGGTGGTATATAAAGGTTATGATTTTTCTTAGGCTTGATCTACATAAAGACCCATGCATGTAAACAAGTAAAATACAAACGCGTTTTTTCAAATTTTTAATTATTCTTTTTATACTGTTAATGAAGTCAGAATTGAATAGTTTATTTAGAGTAAAAGGTATTATAGGATGAAACATTTTGTTTTTAAAAACCAGTATAGCTCGTTCTAAGAAGTTAAGCTACACATAATGTCTCCTGGTAGACTGAAATATGCGTTCCTTAAATTATTGCTAGCCTCCAAAACCTTTGATCAAATTTTTAGTCTGTGAACACTTTCAACGTGATATATTGCCCCCACTGCATAGATCTTGTTAAACAACTGAATTTTTAGAACATTTAGGCCTCATAGTATTAGGTAATCCTCAGTATACAGGGTGTTTCATTAAGGTCGAAGAGCGGCCATATCTCGGAAACTATTGGGCATAGAAATTCAGGAAAAAAAATTAATAATTAAAGTGGCTATGAGAAAATTCTGGAAATAATTTTTAAGTTCCGCATTTTGCCGCAAGGGGGCGCAATTGAAAAGTAAATTTTAAAATTTTAGATATCTCCGAAAATTGCACGTTAAGGTATATTTTTAATAACACCATTAAAAAGCTTGGACAATTTTGCATAATTTTGGTCCCATGCTTGTTGACGTACCGACTTTAGTAAGAGTGGGGGAAGCTGTTGAAAGTGTAAACATTTAACTCGCTGTAACTTCTAAACGACTTATCCGATTTTAGCGAACTAAAGACTATTTGGAAGAGAAATATATGCACTTTTACCAATCGTATTTAGTTGTCAATAATAGTTCTCAATAAAATTGCTAGAGGGCGCAATTTGTAATAATAATAGTTTTTTTGATTTTATCCCGAAAATTCAAATCATACGGTATAATTATGATACCATAATCGAAAAGTAGATAAAATTTGCTAGAAAAAATATAAAAACCGCAGCTCGATATCTTTGTTCGTTTCAGAGTTATTGCCAAAACATTAATTTTTAATACAAATTGCGCCCTCTAGCAATTTTATTTGAAACTATTGTGTACCATTGAATATAACAATTAAAGGTACTTACCTTTATCTTCCAAAAAAGCTTAAATTGAGTGAAATCGGATAAGTCGTTTAGAAGTTACAGCGATTTTAATATTTTCACTTTCACTTGATAAGAGTGGGAGAAGCTATTGAAAGTGTAAACATTAAAATCGCTGTAACTTCTAAACAACTTATCCAATTTCACTCAATTTAAGATTGTTTGGAAGAGAAAGGTAAGTACCTTTAATTGCCTTATCCAATGGGACACAATAGTTTCAAATAAAATTGCTAGAGGGCGCAATTTGTATTAAAAATTACTGTTTTGGCAATAACTCTGAAACGAGCAAAGATATCGAGCAGCGGTTTTAATATTTTTTCTAGCAAATTTAATCTACTTTTTGATTATGGTATCATAATTATACCGTATGATTTAAATTTTCGGGATAAAATCAAAAAAACTATTATTATTACAAATTGCGCCCTCTAGCAATTTTATTGAGAACTATTATTGACAACTAAATACGATTGGTGAAAGTGCATACATTTCTCTTCCAAACAGTCTTTAGTTTGCTAAAATCGGATAAGTGGTTTATAAGTTACAGCGAGTTAAATGTTTACACTTTCAACTGCTTCCCTCACTCTTACTAAAGTCGGTACGCCAACAAGCACGGGACCAAGATTATGCAAAATTGTCCAAGCTTTTTAATGGTGTTATTAAACATATACCTTAACGTGCATTTTCGTAGATATCTAAAATGTTAAAATTTACTTTTCAATTGCGCCCCCTTGCGGCAAAATGCGGAACTTAAAAATTATTTCCAGGATTTTCTCATAGCCACTTTAGTTATTAATTTTTTTTTCCTGAATTTCTATGCCCAATAGTTTCCGAGATATGGCCGCTCTTCGACCTTAATGAAACACCCTGTAGTATCGATCTTGTGCCATATGACCTTTCTTGATTTGTTTCCATGTATTAAAAATAATTTTAAAAAATGAAAGTTTTCGCACAACGACGAGCTGCGTTGAACGAAGCGTGCTCCGATCGTCAAGGAGGAAAATGGAAGAATATTTTTAGTGACTGTCCTGTTTGTATGAGAAAGTGTATAAACTGTAGCGAAATTAATTGTGACTAACTAAAACCAAATAATAGTGTCTCTTGTGAAACTTGTCTAATGCATGGTCTAATGTAGTACTGCCCTTAAGTATTTCATTAATAATTACTGATTTATCATTGTTCTTGCCTATTATATAGGTTTCATCAGAATCCTCCACTAGATGAGTTATCGATAATGTGGCGTTGTACGGCTCTACAACTGTATCTGACACTTTCGAGCTTGGAATAATTGTGAACGTGCTAATTATTCGATCTGGATATTCTTCTCTAACTTTATCCAATAATAGACATCCGAAACCACCTCCTGTTCCTCCTCCAATTGAATGAACTATTTGGAAACCCTACATAATGGTTAAGTTAATTTTTAAGTTAGCACGGTACCGTTTTCGGGTATTTTCCGTAGACCTATACTTTCAGATCAGCAAACAATACACATAGTCCCCAGTACAAGGACCCTTAATTTTAATGACACATACAAATGTCAAACTGCGTGAGTGCCTTCTTTGGGACGAGTCCGACAAACTTTCTTATGCGAAAACGTTCGGCGCTGCTGCGTTTTCGAATGCCCGATTCCCAGAAGTGTCGATATGACGTCATTATGACTCCCCGTACATATACGCTTGATTTTTTAAAAATTGTTTAATAAAATTAATTTAAAAATTGTGATCAACTTGTCCTACAAAAATCATGCTGCGTGTGGAGTGTTCACCACCCCCAAAATGTCGATATGACGTCACTATGACTCCACGTATATACAAGTTTGATTTTTTGACAATTGTTTTAATAAAATTGAGTTAAAAATTGTGGTCAACTTGTCCGACAAAAATCATGCTGCGTATGAAGTGTCCACCACGCCGAAATTGTCAATATGATGTCATTATGTCTCTCCGTACATACAAGTTTGCATTTCATATTTTTCGATTTAAGATAAAGTACTGATTGTAAAAAAATATGTGTCCTACGAATATAGTACTAATAATACATGTATGTATGGGAAGACATAATGATGTCATATTGACATTTTCGGCGTGGTGGACACTCCATACGCAGCATGATTTTTTTTGGACAAGTTGACCACAATTTTTAACTCAATTTTATTAAACAATTGTCAAAAAATCAAACTTGTATATACGTGGAGTCATAGTGACGTCATATCGACATTTTGGGGGTGGTGGACACTCCACACGCAGCATGATTTTTGTAGGACAAGTTGATCACAATTTTTAAATTAATTTTATTAAACAATTTTTTAAAAATCAAGCTTGTATGTACGGGGAATCATAATAAGGTCATATCGACACTTCTGGGAATCGGGCATTCGAAAACGCAGCAGCGCCGAAAGTTTTCACATAAGAAAGTTTGTCCGACTCGTCCCAAAGAAGGCACTCACGCAGTTTGACATTTGTATGTGTCATTAAAATTAACGGTCCTTGTACTGGGGACTATCACCAATGTGGGAAATTTATGGCCGTGCGTATGTAAATAAAGCCCAGTACACATGCATTTACATTTAACGAATGGAGAGATAGACAGATCCGGGCTTTAAAATTTAACTTACAATATACCAACAAGTCTATAAAATAAAGCCTGGTTTGATAAGACCTTCTTTTCAGAACTGTCAGCTCCAGTTCACGTTTAAAAAAAAATTTAAACTTTAATTCTAATTAAGAAATGTCGAGGGCCAAGAGTCTAAACTATTACTACTTTTATTCCTAAACAAAGGATGTCTACTAGGGCTGGGCGATTATGAAAATTCATAATCGATTGTCGATTATTAAAAATAATCGATTTTTTCGATTTAATCGATTAATCGATTAATCGAAGAATAATCGATTAATCGAAAAATAATCGATTAATCGAAAAATAATCGATTAATCGATTAATCGAAAAATAATCGATTAATCGATTAATCGAAAAATTATCTATTAATCGAAAAATTATCGATTAATCGAAAAATAATCGATTAATCGATTAATCGAAAAATAATCGAATAATCGAAAAATAATCGAATAATCGAAAAATAATCGATTAATCGAAAAATAATCGATTAATCGAAAAATAATCGATTAATCGATTAAAAATATATCCATAATCGAACAATCTATTAATCGATTATTTTGCGCACCCCACAATGGTGGAATTAGTAGGGAATTAGAAAGCAATTGGAAGTAGATCGCGCAACGTCGCATAAAACTGCAAATGCGATGTCGCCGGGCGGAGCGCCGTGAGCCGTCTTTGATTTTAGTTCGCCAAACGCATGGAGAAGTTATGTCGCTATTTTTGAATCAATAGATTGAGAACAAATAATCACTCTCAGTAGTATATCTGTCACAAGTGACTGTAGTGCCAGTGTAGTAATTTATCGTTTAAATTCAGTATACAGTAAGTAAATATTTTTATAATGTACGAATAATAAATAAAATTTATAACCTTAAAAATAAAGGAAATTTTAATGTATACTGGGAATGGTAATTTATGAAAGTAAAAAATAAAACGTACTTAAGGGGAATCATCATTGAACAGAAATGTATTTCCAAATTTTCTTCATTATGTGTAATATCCTCGGGAATATCAAAAAATGATTATATTATTATACAAAAGTAGCATAGAATTACTATATCTAGAGCACTATAGAGCCAGAAACTGTATTATATATAAAATAATCGATTAATCGAAAAATAATTGATTAATCGGAAAATAATCGAATAATCGAAAAATAATCGATTAATCGAAAAATAATCGATTAATCGAAAAATAATCGATTAATCGAAAAATAATCGATTAATCGAAAAATAATCGATTTATCGAAAAATAATCGATTAATCGAAAAATAATCGATTAATCGAAAAATAATCGATTAATCGAAAAATAATCGATTAATCGAAAAATAATCGATTAATCGAAAAATAATCGATTTTTCGATTAATCGAATAAAAATATATCCATAATCGAACAATCGATTATTTTGCGCACCCCTAATGTCTACATGACATAAATTTTTTATAATATCTTCAATTTTTAAACTTTATATCATTTTCTTTCCTCACACTTACGGTGTTGTTTTACTAATATGTGACCTCACACAAATATTTCTTTATTAGTCTCATAACATCAACAATTTTCAAATTTTTTTATTTATAATTTTCTCTCCTCACACTTACGGTGTTGTTTCACTAATATGTGACCCCACACAAAATTATTTCTTTATCAGTCCCATAACATCTACAATTTTCAAATTCTATATATAGTTTTCTCTCCTCAAACTTACGGTGTTGTTTCACTAATATGTGACCCCCCACAAAATTATTTCTTTGAAGTTTCTCGAAATACCTAACTCTACCTTTCCATCATCGTGTACATCGTGTAGCTCCGTTTGGACTGTTCGCACCTATTGTATTTCTTATATTCCTTATTCTATTCTCCTGATGATAAATGCATGTATACACATTCGAAACATGTAGAGAATTTACCCTTTATTAAAACTTTATTTTAATACATATACCAGTGGAGGAAGACTTAAAGTGTCTTATTTCTCTCCTTTTAAATATACACTCAACGTAAAGTATTGACGAAAGTATTTCATCAAATTAAATAAACTAATTAAAAGCTAATATTGTGACATATCCGACAAGTGTGTAACTGTTTTTTTTTATATTGGAATACACAGGGATCCAATCACAATGGATACCCTAGGGCTGGTAGACCACGACGGCCGTTTTGTCCTTGTTAGGACTCTACGGGCAGCCATAACCCAAGCAATCCCAACAACGGCGGTAAGATGCATTAAAAGCCTTTTGCAAAATCAAAGCGGTCGTCAATACGTCGTAGCGCCATCCCAGCGGAATTAACTCCAATATAAAAGGCAGTCACACTGGTAATAATCGAAAGGTAGACAACTAAATAAACCACGAAGTGCATCACAATTCGATATGTCACAATATTCGCGTTTAATTATTTTCGCGAACACTAAATTATCTTCTAAACATTTTTATGGCTTTTCTTATACGGATTGCGCGCATTCTAGTGGGTGCCAGCGTTGATATGACTTCTAATCTGCAAAACGGTAGAAGTTTCGGTGAAAACGTAAATAGCGTCCCCTATACTGGATTGTGATGCAGATTTTAAACAAACAAAAATTAATTTAATTAAATCACAAACCTTCTATCCCTCTTTTTTTTTGTTCTTTTACTCCTAACCAACTTTATAAGTTTATTACATTTATTATCATGTCTGTAAAGATCAGGAACGTTTGTAAACGTTATGTTAGAAATTTTTTGTTTTAAATGTAAAGAATGAATAAATATGCAAATTTTTAAATTGTATAAATTATTTATATCTGAGTATTCATTCGGTTTATATAAATTTTTTGTTGGTTCTAAGTGCAGAAGTCTATGAATACATTTAATAATTTTATTTTGTAGTTTCTTTAAAGGTTTTAGTACTATCGAATTGGCTAAACCCCAAATAGAAATAAGATACTGCATTTTTTAATGTACTAACGCAAGATAAATATTTTTTAAATAATTTAAAGATCTACCTACAACCCAAGTAGCATTTTTAGACACAAATTGGACACAAATTCTTTGCTGAGAAACGTTTCGAAACATTTTCGATACAAAGAATAAAATTGTGTCGCGACGCATGTGTTCCGAAACTTTTTCGACACATTTTCGAATTCTGTTACTTGAAACATTTTTAAACTATTTGTTTCGAAACATTTTACAAACCATAGTGTCGACACATTTAACACACGGGGGGAATGAATATTTTTCGAAACATTTTTAGAAAAAATTGTTAAGTTATGAATGACACATGCGTTTCCAAATTGTAGCGATATATTTTCGATTTAAGTGAATCGAAACAGATTGGTATTTTTCTGCTTCGAAATATTTACCAAACAATGGTATCCATTCATTTACGAAACATATGAAGACAATAATTTTCGAAACTTTCAGCAACTGGCACTTACTAACTGCTCGTCGATCGGAAATCTGAACAAATTATAAGAATGGCCGAGTTCCCTTAAGTTACTTTTAAATAGCATAGCAAAGGCTTTGAGCGTTCCTTTTAAGAATTTAATTCAGGCCAGCACAGATTTGTTACTCCCCCTTTTACGAAATTGGCATGTCAATTGGTTATAACAAAAGAAATGGAGTTTATAAAGTGCCGGTATCGTGTACTTAAGTCAATTTTAATTTAGCTATGTTTGTTTCGCATTATTTTCGATACATTATCGAAACAGTGTTTTTTTGTTTCCATAATGTATCTGTTAATTATAGGTACATAATATTCGAAACATTATGGAAACTCAATACTAGAAATTGTGTATCGACTCCATTTTGAACTAGAATAATAATTCGCGTTCTGGAGGCCATTTTGACAAATGAACTTTTATCTTGTTAAAATTGGTTTTAATTAAATTTCTGCATCTTTTGAAAAGCCGAAAGTTGTTACATTATTTCCATCTCACTAGCCAATTCGATTTAAAAAAGAAACAAGTGAAATTTTAAAAATATTTTCAATTTTATTTTTTTGCAAAATATTATTATTTCTTTAAATGCAAATAAATTGAGAGCGCGTTAAAAATATAAAGCTAAATTATTAAATTACATGATAAAATTTATTTCGTCAATGCTTTTTGTTTCTCTTTTTCAATAACTAATGGAAATAATTAATCATGACATTGAAATTTAACTTCTCACAAATACATTATGGCGAAATTATTTCATCTTCATATTGTTTTCCTTCTGTTCCATAACCTGCAGGTAGTTCGAATTATTATTTGTTTCCTTATTGTGTCCATTTTGACATAATCAAATAGCGCCCTCTGAGATTGAGCATAAACACATTTCATAATATAACATTTTCGAAACATTTTCGACACATTGTCGATGAAAGTTTCGATTATGTGTCGAAACAGCGAAAGTTACAGCTAGTACCAACCAGTCGGAAACACGTGCAATAGCGCCATTTAAAATGTGTTTGTTTCGAAAATGTTTCCAAATTTGTAGCCAACAGTTTCCTTTTTGTGTTGGAAACAGAAACATATAGGTTTCGACACATTTACCAAAATGCGCCTAAATATGCTACTTGGAAATGACGATTTTAAATTTAAAAAAAAATTAAAGAATATCTTTAATACTTTTTTGTCAATAAATGTTCAGAATATTGTCCATTCACTATCTAGCAATATCCTAAACGCTAAAACTCGTTTTGAACATTTCTAATTATTACTTCGAGAAGTTAACTTAGGCTCATGCTCGTGCTTTCAATATCTTATAAATGACAACGAATAAAAATTTTATATTTGAAGTACATTCTTATGTATAGCTTAATATGCACTTTCAAAATAGCCAATAAAAAACTAGGGTTATTGGCGTTCAAAAAAATTATCGATATCTCTGATTTTAGATCAATATGTAACACATACTGTAAATAAAATATTCCCAAGAAAATATGAGCCTCCGCAATAAATCTTATCATCTTCGGCCTATAAATGGGAAGCGACGCAAAAATTGATGTGTGCTGGCAGCTGCCAATCAAAATTACACAATGTTGATACCTAATTATCCGGGGGTCCAAAGCAAAGGAAAAAAATGTGCGTCGTATCCTAAAAAGTGATGTCAGATAAAATCCCATTAATATCGGTCAATCGTACTTCATACAATTTAAACATTTAGTTGGTTTGTTGCCCGCACGAGTGTTTTGCTGAATAATAAGAGTACATTTTTTAAAAAGCGTATAATATAGGCCATAATAAGCCAGGATAATTATAACGTGAACCGCTTGCAGCGACTGAATTATCGTTCATTATACGCAAGTCAAATACTAAACTTTATTTACAATTCTCCATCGTATTTAATTTTCTGTTTTTTCAAAATCCATAGGGGAGAGTAAGGCAAAATGACATACTTTCTAAATATCGCCTATAAATACTTACTTTAGATTCCATTAAAAAAACTGCTTTGGGTTTTTCTAATGCTTTATTTATTTGGTAAACAAAGTAAACATTTTAAATTACAAAAAAAGAGTGTATTTAAATAATACAAATTTTACAAAAAAAACTCCAAGTATGTCGTTTTGCCTAACACGGTGGGCAAAATGACACACTCATTTTATTTATTTTATTTGTTGAAACACTAGTCCTGGCACGCTTTACAAATGAACTGACGTTTTGTTACACCACGGGCATACATATTTTTCCCTTGGGCGCGTCTCCGCAATGTCGCCTAAGGAACATTAAATGTAACAGATCCCTTTTTCCATCCCATCCTCTTATCATTCACCGCTTCCATTGCCTTCTGCATGTCCACTCGACCAGGATTGTCGATTCGATTTTTCTTATAATTAATTAGACACCATCTGAAGCAAAAGGGTATGAAATTAACGTACCCTAGGCTAGACAAAACGCTCCGTATTGATGTAAGGCAAAATGACACACCTCATGTGTCATTTTGCCCAAACGCGTTGCAGACACGATACTGATGTCAATTTGTAGGTTAATGTTTAACCAGGTGGTTGTATGTAATGCCAATTGAAAGGTATACAATAACAGCTGTTGCACACAACAAAGAAATAACTTGCTAGAACAGTTAATATGAAACTTATGGTGGCAATTTTCAACTTACCTTGATCTTGAAACGTATTTTTTTAATACATTAATGTAACAACAACGGAAATCACTTCTAACGTCTTTAGCGTAACTCATGACACGGAGAATACTACAGTCGCAGTGTTGCCATGTACAGAAAATATATTCCTCGAGAAAGCGCCGATAAACAGTCGGTATTTCGTTTTGCCTTCTATGTCATTTTGCCTTACTTTCCCCTATATTGTTACTTATTAAACACATAAAGATAAACATTAACATTTAAATCAAGATGGCTAGATATTTCTCGTTTCCATAATAAAGGAAACGCGGCCCGACGAGAATGGCCTTAGATAGTACGGGAGTCTGCGAGTAATTTTGGTTAGATATTTCGCCGAAGCTTATTTTTCGTTATAAAGAGATTTTATGTTATAATGAAGCTGGAACCACAGGGGTTAGTGATTGTCATTTATGGCACCCTTGAAGTATGGTCTATTTTACGTTAAGATGTTGCCGATAAAGACAGGACTGGGCTGAGGTATTTAACCATGCAATCACCATATTTTAACGTTGTACGGAGGTCTGGGTTGTCGGGATGGTTTAATAGCATAACGGCTTGCAAAAATACAGCGTCAATTTTGTTAAAAGTTCACAAAATAATATAACTTGTGGTGTTCCGCAAGGATCAACCTTAGGACCTACTTTTTTTTTAATCTACATTAATTCTATAACAAAATTAAATTTAAAAGGTAAAATAAAATTGTTTGCCGATAATACTACTATTGTATATTTTCATAAAGACTATGCTCAAATTCATAATGACATTAACCACGACCTAAATATAATATGTAAATGGCTTGAAATTAATAAATTATCATTAAATTTTAATAAATCATCTTTTATGTTTATAAGTAAATCAAAATTAAAAAATAATAATATTTCTTCCCTGTCTTTTAATAATCATTTAATTAAATATACTAATACAATTAAATTTTTAGTTTATATATTGATAAAAATTTAAGTTGGAAATTACATATTATTGAATATTTAAGAAGTTATATCTCACTAATAATTGGCATTTTATGTGAAGCTAAAAATTATATATCGTTAAAATATTTAAAAAATATATATTCTTCTTTGGTTTATTCAAAATTACAGTATATGATTTCAATTTGGGGATTAGCGAATTTAACTACAATTCAGCCATTAAAAAAACTACAAAACAAAATAATTACATGCATACATAAACTCCATTTTTAGAACCAACTATAAATTTGTATGAACCAAATGGATATTTAAATTAAGACAAGCTTTATAAATTAAAACTATGCATTCTAATACACTCTATTATTATTAAAGAAAAACAATGGACTATAATATTTCCTTCGACCAACATTATTCACATCACGAGACAAAATCATCATATTCAAACACCAATGGTAAAGAGTACTTTTAGCCAAAAGTCAATATTATATAAAGGAATAACAATTTACAACAGTTTGCCGAAAAAAAATTAAAGAAATGAAAATTATGGATTAAAAAAAAACACTAAAAAAATATTTTTTAAAACTTTAACGTATTATAGTTATATCAATATTTTTTTTGGAAATGGTTATTATATATATTTTTTTTTGAATAATTTCGATGGAGTTATTAATAGTTACTTAACATGGTTTTTATGTGTGAATTTATATATTGTATATTTGGTTTTATATTCTCTGTAATATACTTTTTTAAGTTGGTTGAGAATAATAAATAATAAATTTTTTTTTACGTCGGCCTATTTTCGCAAGGAGGCCAATCACCGACGCCAGGGAATTTGTCACACACTATCTGGTAATTTTGCCGAATCCCTCTTTGTCGAGGGTAGGGTTCTTTAACGTGCCAACATCCATGACACGGGACCCACAGACGGTGCACCTCTTAAACCAAATTCCAAATTTAGCATCGACGTTGCCGGCACCGGGGATCGAACCCGGGACCTTCGATCTGTGAGGCCGCTGCACTGACCACTAGACCACAACGCCGATGTAAAATTTATTTATAATTGAAACATTGAATTCAATGTGCTATAGATTCCCCGAGCTGAACTCATTTGTATTTGGATTTTAAGTAGAATGAAATTAGATTGAGAGAAAGACCCTGAGGCCTGAATACCATACCTTGAAAGGTTTGCAACTAGAAGACCATGAGAGACGCAGTCAAAAGCCTTGCTAAGATCACACAGAGTCAAGCCCACGTGCTCGCCAGGGCTGACAAGAGGGGAAGGGGGGGGGGCAAATTTCCCGGGCCCACATCTCTTTTAAGGGCCCGTGCTCGGGCTGCGCAGAAAAAAAATATAATAAATTATAAAAAAAAAATATAAAATCTCTGTTGACAAAAAATTACTTTACCCGAACAAACCCGTCCGGCCTAATATTTGTATTAACATCGATTTATTATTCGAAGAATTTATAAAACTTTCATCTTTTTTGGAGAACCTATACCCAAAAATTTTGTACATTTTAGAATTGACCAACAATGGGTTTCTTATTTAAAAATTATATTTTTGTTATTATTTTGGGGTAGTGAAGACTTATTTTAATAAAAATGAACATTTTTAATGTCAAAACGACTATGAATGTGGAATATTTAAGAAACAATTTTAGCTCATTAAGTATTGAGCAAAAAATTGAAATTAAAATTGAGGGAATCGAAATTAACTTGACACAGACCACAAAGTGTAAATCTAGGGACTTTATTGTTAATGATAAGTTTGCTGCAAATAAAAACAGAGCAATGAAGTTTACTTTTAAACAATGTACCCACTAATGAAAAATAAATTGGCCTTTTTTATTTTTTTTATCTTATTTCATTAAAATAAGTAGGTAATCATAAATTTTTAGAATATTTATTAAAAATTATTGACCAAATTTGGGCGTGGTCTTAAAAAAATTTCGCCTGCGGTGCATTTCGCCTGCAGAGGGCTTTTAGTGCACCCCAAAGTTAATAAGTCACAAGCCGCCACTGGCTAGGAGCCTACCTCCCGCTTTTTAATATTTTAAATCTGACAGCCCTAGGAGTGGGCCCCGGGATGCCGCACAGCCCCCGGGCCTGACCTGGCTCTCGACGGCCCTGGTGCTCGCCCCTTTCAAGACTCACGACCACATCAAATATGTCCTTCGATACAGCTTGCACATTCAGACATTTTATTGAATTAAAATAGTCAGTCAGCTAATGTGCAATGAGAGATTGAAAAACTTTACCCAATATGGGCACTATTGATATTGATTTAATACAAACGTACACCGGTTTGAAAAAATAACGTGTTGTACTTCAATTTTGCTAACGACGCCTGGTGAAACTATAGTGATAAATCAATATGTTGTGTTTGAATGCCAACGTGTCGTTATTGGAAAAAGTTTGCGTATAAACGTTATTTGCAAAAACACATGTGTCTATTAACATGAGATTTTTTCTTCAAACTCTATTTAAAAGTTTTGTATCGAAAAGTTTTTTGATATTAAATAGCTTATATTATAACTCCAACATAGAGGGCCTATACGTATTTACATTCTACGCAACATGTGAAATATAAAAATGTTTTCTCGGGAAGTTTTACCCTAAGTAAGTTCTAAATTTGATGCCTTATATTAAGGGTAATAAAGTAAGTGAAAATAAAACAGCAATATATCTAGACCCATGTGATTTTTAAAGTACTTTTATAAAAAGTTTGTAAAAGTGTATGTATACAGGGTGTTAATTAATGTCATGCAGATATTTCAGGGGGTGATAGTACTCGTCAAAATAAGAAAAAAATGCAAATATATGCATGGTCTAAAACGCGTGATTTTCGTTATACAGGGTGGCAAAGTTTCAAATTTTTTTCTCGTATTTTGCGTTTTCTCTCTTATATTCTGCGATAATTGTTTCAAATTTGGAACATCAACCCTTTTTTAAAGTCTTTACAATAATGTATCAAAATTGTCGGTCGCAGTATACAGGGTGTTACATTTTCTTGAATCGGCTACATTTTTATCTTTCAGAACTATTTTTTTTGGCTCCCTGTATGAATTCCGGTATGAAATTTGAACTCTCTGTTCCTTTGTTTAGCGTTCTGGTATCTTGCACTATTTTCGTATCTGTGACCGTTTTCGATTAATTTGCAAAAATAGCCATCGATAGAATTAAGTGTCGACGAAATAACGCAGAGTAAAAACAAAACAATTTATTAGTTAATCAAATAAAAATAAAACAAAATTATAAAAACTATTGAAAATGTTCGCCTCTTGCTAAAATGCACGAATCAAGTCTTCGCCTCATGGACTGACGGACTCTGCCAAATATTCCAGGAGTATTGCGAATGATGTCGCATAAAGGTATTATTCTGTTTCTTAAATCCTCTTTTGTCTGGACTGGGGTCTGATACACTAATGCTTTCAGGTGTCCCCAGAAAAAGAAATCCAGGCTATTCAGGTCTGGGGATCTAGGGGGCCATGGCTGAGGTCCCCCTCGACCTATCCAACGGTTGTTAAAAATTTGATTGAGAAAGTTTCTCACCTCTATGCTATGCTGAAGTGCGGTTGTGCAGCATCGTGCCTGAACCACATTTGGTTTCTGACAAGAATTGGTACCTCTTCTAGCAGCCCTGGGAGTTCCTTTTCAAGAAATTGACGATAATATTGTCCGTTTAGCCGTTTATTATTGCGTTATTTCGAATACACTTAATTTCCATCGATGGCTATTTTTGCAAATAAATCAAAAACGGTCACAGATACGAGAATAGTGCAAGAGACCAGAACGCTAAACAAAGGAACGGAGAGTTCAAATTTCATACCGGAATTTATACAGGGAGTCAAAAAAAAAAGTTCTGAAAGATAAAATTGTAGCCGAATCAAGAAAATGTAACACCCTGTATACTGCGACCGATAATTTTGATACTTTATTGTAGAGATTTTAAAAAAGAGTTAATGTTCCAAATTTCAAACAATTATGGCAGAATATAAGAGAGAAAACGCAAGATACGAGAAAAAAAATTGAAACTTTGCCACCCTGTATAACGAAAATAACGCGTTTTAGACCATGCATATATTGGCATTTTTTTCTTATATTGACGAGTACTATCACTCCCTGAAATATCTGCGTGACATTAATTAACACCCTGTATATACAGGTTACAAAATAATGTTTCGGCTTAGGCAACATTGGAAATCCCATGCAAAATTTAAGGTGGTCAAATATTAGTCAAGCCAAAGTAGAAGTTTATTAATTTTTATGCAGTCTATCCAAAGTTTTTAAAAAATATTATCTTTTATGACAAAACACTATGCGATAATTATAGACCGATTTCTTAAATAAATACAAACTTTTAGAAAAATGTATTAAAGATCAATTATATAAATTTTTAGAAATTAACAAATTAATTTCACCTAATCAATTTGGATTTCTAGAAAAATTAGGAACAGAGAATGCAATCGTAAATGTTACTCATTTTATATCAAAATGTTTAGATGAAGGTAAAAAAGTTATTGGAATATTCTTAGATTTCCAAAAAGCATTTGATACAGTATCACACAATAAACTGTTATCTAAACTAGAATCTTATGGAGTTAGAGGTACCGTAAAACGGGGTGAATAGGATCAATTTTCAACTTTGAAAGCTTGTAACTTGAAAACTATCTGCCTGAAGACATTTCTCAATACCTTAAAATATGAGTTAAGGTTGGTACTTTTAAATGGTGGTATAAGTTTTATACAGGGTGTACCCTGTTGTATCTATATATTTTTTTGTGCACAAATTCTATTCAGCCCGCAGGCGGTGTCAATAGGATCATTGATTGATTTATTGACTGTATCGCATTTAAACAACCGCGGGGTGTATAGAATTTTGGACACAAAGTTATCTTAGGTAATATAAAAGAGTAATAAAAATAATATTACCTAAATTTTATAAGTTTTGCAGAGTTGTAGAGATATGAAGTTTGTAAGACAAAAGCAAAGATAAACAGTTTAGCCGCTAAATTTGACGTTTTAGGTTATGGTATTCAGCCTGCGATGTGGCCAAGTTTTTTTTAAAGTTTAATGCCATAAAAATTGCGTTTAACAACCTTTACTTAAAATCTGTACATTAAAATAAAAGACCTACACTATAAAATTACAATTAATACAGATTTTTGAAATTTGAAGGTAACTTCAATCCTAATCACCTCGCTGATTCTATCCACCCTGTTTTACGGTATCGCCGATACCGTAAAACAGGGTGGATAGAATCAGCGAGGTGATTAGGATTGAATCGCATATATTTTATTTAAAAGTTACTTATCAGATAGAGAACAGAAAGTAAAAATAGATAATTTTAGTAGTAAAAAAACTACTTTAATTTGTGGTGTTCCTCAGGGTACTGTTTTGGGGCCAATTTTATTCTTACTTTATATTACCTAATGATATATTAAAATCAGAGTTAAATGAAAAAATATTTTCATATGCAGATAATACTGTATTAATAATACCAGCGAATACTTGGAATGAATGCATTTTTAATTCAGAACTAGACATTTCAGTAATAAAAAATAATTTGAGTTATGACCTATTAAACTTAAATTTAACTAAAACAAAATTTATGACTTTCTTGTTATACTCAGCGGAATAGTTTAAAAGAAATTAAAATTCATGATTTAAATTGTTTAGAAATATCAGATATAGTTAGAATTAATTATGCTAACTACTGTTCTTGCAAAAATAAAATTAAAAAAGTTGAATTTATAAAATATTTAGGAATATTGATTGGCCAAAATTTAAAATGGGATCATCAAATTAACACTCTTACAAAAAAATTAAGAAACACTGTATGTAAATTTAGACTTTTAAAAAATATTGTGAATCAAAAACTTTGTTTAATGTTTTATTATGCACTTTTTCAATCAATTCTTTCCTATGGTATAATTGATTGGGGCAGTGCATACGACTCGAATTTGAAACCGCTTATTCAAAAATATGTTTTAAAAATAATATTTAATAAACATATTTTGTTTCCTTCAAAAATATTATTTGTTTATAATAATATTCTGAGTTTAAAACAACTTTATTGCAAAACTTCCATTATGTATAGATAAAAATAAAAATTTATTACATAACATTACTCATATATACCAACCAAGACAAAAAACAAATTTATGTTTATGTTATGATAATTTTAATTTAACACTTTTAAAAAATAATGCTTTATTTGTTGGCATCAAAATTTTTAATATATTACCTACTAATTCGAAAACTATGAGTATTTGACATTTAAAAGAAAATTAAAATCATGGATTATGCAAAATAATATAAAGGTAAGCCAATTAATATATAGGTACCTAATATAATAATAATACTAAATATTATGAATTTTCTATTATAATTTCTCCTTTATTTATAATTTTTCCTTTTTTTTGGTGAAATATTTTTGAATTACTTACCTATAACCTATTTCGCTTAGATTTATTTATTTTTTCTAGCTTGTACACAAAATTTAAATAAAATCAGTATCAACTGCATATTCTATAGGTTATAATGAGATATTAAATAAATATGAAGGAAATTTATAAATTATTTTAGGAGAATTGTGTAGCGAAAAATATCAATTAAGATTTTTTTATATTACTATGTCATTGTGCTTTCACTATACAATTCTCCCAAAATAAGGAATGAAATAAATTGATATTTTTGTAATATTATGTCAGATTACGTAAATAATGTGCCGACGATATTGATTTTATTAAAATATTTCTATTAAATAAGAAAATGAACTAAAAAAAAAACAAGGCGAGATAGGTTACAGGTTTGCTATAGGTTAAATGACGATGAAAATTTTAGTGAGTTTAGTGGTACGCTGTGATATCATTAAGTCCCTGCTAGTACTCTATAGGCAACTGGTTCCCTGTATCATACCACTTGTAAAGATTTTTAAAACTAATTTTTATTCTAAAGACATCTTTTGAAAAGTACCAAGAAAATATCGGGAGGTATAAAAATGATCAAGGTATATATTATAAAACCAATTTTATTAGTCTACTAAGATAAAGTAGCTTAATTTATTAAATTTTGCAGTTAAAAACAGCTAAAACATGAAAATTGGTTCAATTTCGAAGATTATATACTATGATACAGTAATATGCAATTTTAGGTAGACGTTTAGTTATAATTTTTCAATAAAAATACCACTTTAAATAAATGAGAAGTCCGCTTCTCTAGTTTAAATGGTTGGCACTTAAAAAAATTCTGGAAGTTACTGACCTGCAACAAATCGCATCCTTCCGCTTCTTTTCGAATAACGTCTAATACAGAGTCTGCCAATTCTGCACCCTCTGTATACATGCCCTTCGCCCAGTTATTTCCTGCACCTCCTTGTCCAAAAACAAAAGTGTCTGGACTAAAAAGTCTACAAAAATATGCTTATTCAGAGAAGTCGGTAACATAGGCTTTAGAATACAAAATTTTAGGGAAGGAAGGGGCGGCAAAAAATGTTTCGTCAAATAATATATTTTTCCAAAGCTCATTATCGACCAATCTTATTTTTAAGGTACCTTTACTACTGAACACACTATTGATAGAAGTACAATAAATTATTTTATGGTAAAAAGAAAATTTGATTCAGAAAATGTGTTACAGTTTATCCGTAAAGAAAATCCCCTGCTGTGTTTATAGGAGCTTTAGACATAACTATAAAATTTGGGATATGGGGAGTAAAATCTTTTTTTTAAAGAAATATCCCTTGTTTACGAGTTGATTTTTTTTATGGAAAGAGGGTATAGTAGAACGTGGTATGTGTTCTGTTTATTTCGTAATAAATTTTTTTAAGTAAATAGGGTAAAATTAATATTAAGTTAGCTATAAAATATTGAAGATGTTAAAATTTTCATTTTATAATATATACAAATTCGGTTACCATAAAATGTGCATTCGAAATGAAATTTTTGATTAAGAATAAGTAGTACAAATTAATGAAATGCATAATTAAAAAAACATAAAATGTATATTTAATTTTTGCAATTTGCAAAAGTACTCTAATATTTTCACCGAATGCAAAAAAGCAACTCTTAAAAGGAACTCGGTTATTGTGGATTGTGGGTATTTAATATTTCTGATTTTTAGTTTTTGTGTATTTTTATATTGTGTGGTTAAGTGAATTGTGTTTATGCTATAAACAATGACTGGTACCGAAAACTTTTAAACTTATAAACGCAGTTTTTTTTGAAAAAATTATGAGTAAGTAAAAAATATTACTTATATGAATTATTCAGAACAATATTAATTAACATTTTTAAAAATATTTTCAAATTGTCTGTTTTTAATATCAATGTTTTTATTTCGCCTTTAATTTTTTTTAATGAAATCGATTTTTTAATTTTTATTGGTAAATAATCGTTTGAATAAGATCATAAATATTTGAATTTTTTTTTGTCCTATGGACTTATTTATTTTAGGTTTTATGGTTATTTCATTTTTATGACGTTTATTATGATTATGGTTTTTAAATTGTATAAGGTTTTTATTTATAAATACAGGGTGTTCCGATGATCATGTTACAAAATTCTAGGGTAGATAAAACACACGAAAATAAGAAAAAAAGTTCATGTGAACATGGGTCCGGAAACGCTTCTTCAGGGAGCTAGGGCCCTTCGAAGATGACCTTCAAAAACTACTTTTCGTTTTATAGCTTCGGTACTACTGCAGCTATCGCAACCAATTTTGGGACATGAAATCTAGTTCGTAGGTTCATCAATTTGAGCCTTCCGGATTTTGTCACCTTTAACCAGGGGCGTACAAACCAAGGGGGTATTTGAGTAAATTTGACCCTACTCCTCTTAGGCTTTAATTTCTTACCATTTTTATATCTGATTATGATTCTCCAATGCCTTTTACATAAAAAAGGTACTCTTAGTAAAAATCGCTATCTGTTACAGTTTCCTCCGAAAATGGCTAAATCCAATCAATAATAAATTATTGGTCTTAAACCAATTATTACGTTGAAATATGAAAATGAGGTTCAGTACAGATAGTGAGCATTATAAGTTAGTCAAATCTTTTTCTTTAATGAAAATAAATTAGATTAGAGAGATTTATTGCCTTTTCGAAAAGTAGTTTTTGAAGGTCATCTTCGAAGGGCCCTAGCTCCCTGAAGAAGCGTTTCCGGACCCATGTTCACATGAACTTTTTTTCTTATTTTCGTGTGTTTTATCTACCCTAGAATTTTGTAACATGATCATCGGAACACCCTGTATATATATTAAGATGTTCTAAATGTAAAGTTGTCTTATGTTCAAGTTTTTTGTTTCTGAATATAATTCTTTTGAAGGATAAAGATAATCTTTATTGAATATAATTTTTAGAAACTTTTTTGCAATATCTCTAATTTTTTAACTAAAGTTCTATTTATTCCTCCCCAACCTAAAATTTCCTAATTTAAATGAGTTTTAACTAACCCGTAATATAATATTTCCATATGTCTTATATTTAAAAAATTTTTAATGTTTTTAAAAATCGGTAGTAAACTTCTTAATTTTTTAATTAAGAATTCTTAGTGAAAATTCCAATTTACTTTACTGTATATATGGAGCCGCTACAATTATACCAACATACTATATGTATATATAAAGTACCTATATAAATGGCTAACATTTTAAAATGGTATAAAATTCTCAAATCGTTTATGCAAAACTCATGGATGGTGAGATTAAAATTGTTTTCCAAAAATTGTTTTACCATTAATATCTATTCTATTAACCATTGTACTTCGCAGAGTTAGAAAATAATTATTTTAAACTTTATTAGAACTTTGTAAATATAATACAATATTTAGTAGGTTTACCTTCCAAACGGTCCAGATCTTACATTGTCCATAGTGGTGGCCTCCAAATCGACAAGAACAGCTCTTGGAACGAACCTACCTCCACTGGCCTCATTATAGTATACATTGATTCTTTCCAGTTGCAGATCAGTGTCCCCGTGCCAGTGGCCAGTGGGGTCTATGCCATGCTCATCAGAAACTACTTCCCAAAACTAAAGAAAATCAGTAATATTTTTATTTAGGGTAAAGGGAGGATAACTTACATAGGGTTGTGGTTTTCTGGCTAGCTGAAATATTCAAAAAGTATAGTCAATCAAAATTATATTATGGAACGTTTAAATAATTATTTATCGTTCCCTGGTACATGTAGAAGAGTATATTATATCGGCAAATATGTTATACCATTGAATATCAAACTATAAGAATGGCGGATGTCCGAAAAACGTTGACAACCCAGTTTTAGACGTATTGGAGGTGGTTTGGCCGCCATTGTGGAGTTGATCGTAACTCTAACCTTAAATCTGTCGTTATAATGCAGCGCCTCGGCAACAGATGTCTCAAATTCACTGATTTGATGGCGTGGTGTTGCCGCATAAGTATCGTATTTTATTGAAATTTTTAATGATATAAGCATTTTTAACAGAAAATAAAATAGGAGGTTCCGAATTCCAGCCGAATGTATGTTTTTGATAATATTAACACGACTCAAACCTAAGTTAGAAATATTAAAAAAACAGATAATAAAATAAAATAAACATCTTTGTTTGTAATTCGACCCTTGGCGAACAATTAAATAAGTAAAATAGAATAGATTCAGTTTAAATCACTTTTACTGCTATCACCCTCATACAGCTTTTATACTTGTCTTATAATAATAATCAAGATATTTATTTGTGCCAGTGTTGGCACAAAAAGGTAGGATTTTTATTCACAATTCAGTTCTGAAAATCGACGTGTTTACTTTCAAGGATTTTAAGGTAAAGAAAAAAGATAAAGAAATTTTAGTGGTTCCAAAAAACTGCTTTTTTTTAAAGTTTCTGTGCATTTATTTAAAAAAAAACACCGACATACTATTCGTCAATGCCTCCCTGAACAGCCCTTCCAAAATTAGATACTAATTATTTTTTTTCCTGAAGTTACCCCTGCATTTAAGCCATTTATAGGTATTTTATACGTGATTGACCTTGAAAACTGTTGTGTTAAGCCATGATCCCTTATTACTTTGGAAATATTAGAAAGATCCTTATTTATCAATGAAATTCAATGCAAAATATTATAATTTTTTATTTTGATATATTTGTTTATCATCAGCAAAAGTTAATAGATTACCATATTTCATGAATAAATAAAAATCATATGTATAAATTATAAATAATAATGGATCCAGTACAGATCATTTTCCTTCTCTCCCTCCTTTTAATACCGTTGATAAATTTGAAACGTCATAAAGAAATTCGTTTGTAATTCTTGTAATTTGAGATCTATTTGATAAATAATTTGTAAACCATTCACAACTGTGTTTACTAAATCCTATATTTATTTAAGTTTTGAAAGTAGTAGTTCATAATTTAGAGAATCAAAAGCCTTTGCTAAATCGAGAAAAACGATACTATAGTAACAAAATTTTGAATCCCAATTTTCTAAATTATCATTTTTCAGTTTAATACGAAATTTAAAAATACCTCAAAATGACCTGATTACTTTTAACATACTTTAGTTCCAATATGGTTTCCAGCTTGTCCGACTTGGATATGAACTATCTCCCTCATATTAAGTTATCTTTCACTAGAATTTTTATAATACTATAAATTTAGAATTTCTTTTATTTTAGTTACATTAGTTGGATTTTGACATGTTGACTATTGACATTGACTGCTGTCAACATGTTGATACGTCGGCAAAATTGACAAAAATACAAATTTCCCACAATAACCAAGCCATGTGAGTAGATAGGCTATGTATGTTCTAACTCAAAATCCCATGTTATTTATTATTGAGGTCAAATTAATGAAATTTGGAGCAAAGATACAAACCAAACTGTATACTCGAGAAGCAAAGAAAATTGCAAACTGTTGTATTTTGATATTTTTGTCAGAGAACAAAATAGGTAGTCGCGAATTTTTGAAAATAATAAATAATTATGATCTTTTTATTTTAAAGTAACGAAAAGATCATTTATACAGCTTTTCACAGGCAATTTTTTATCAATTTGATGCACTTTTTATTTAATATGCATAAAAGAAAATCCGTGCAAATGTGAAACCAACATCGAATAAATCCATCTTATTTCGTAAGGTCACGCGCCACAGAATTCATGGAGACGAGATGGGACGAACGGGTATCGGCAGTGCTATGATAAAATGATAATATGTCAGTCACTTGAAAATATACTGGGAAAACTTTCCTAATCACTATTTTCAACGTACCTTTATAAGATTTCAAAAAATACTACAACTCTTAATTACCGAGGGCAACGTTTACTTCCCGAGGGCCTTGACCAAGGTAATTGAGACTCTTATAATTTCCGTGGTACATAGATAATTTTATTTCTGGCCGATTAAAATTTTTGTTCATTTTTAAACCGGAATAAATGTTTCAATTTATTACCTTTCCGGTATATTTAAATCAGGTGCCGTCAATGTCATCATTAATATTAGTCTTTAATAAGAGTCTCAATTACCTCGGTCAATTGCTGTCCCTCGGGCCAAAAGCCCTCGGGAAGTAAACTTTGCCCTCGGTAATTAGGACCCTTATAATTCCCTTGATACATAAATAACTGAAACATTTATTGAAGTAAAAACAAACCGATGTCAACGTGTTTTCATGATTTGACAAGCAAAACTAACCTAAACTCAAATTATTTAGTTGAACCCCCCTATCCGTCAAAGTGCCTTTATAAACAGGCTAGTGCATGATGTCTCACTCACTTCTTTAAAATCGAGAAGGCTCAACATCGTTAAAGCTCAGTCATCGAAAGAATAGGCCAGAAAATGTATCGTTTAAAACGAAACAATGTAATTAAATGAAGTCCTTGTATTTTTATTCTTTCTATTTCATCGTGTGAGGGTCCGAGAGCACATCAAAACTAAAGGCTAATTTGATTGCTAATTTATTTTAGAAAATTCGGATGTAATGAAAATAAATACCTGTTACTGCGCAATTATTTCATCCTTTTCAACTGTTGCAAACCACCAACTGCTACAAGTTATATTTAATATTAGTGCACCATCATTATTTTACTAATATTAAATTTTTTCAGTAATAATCAGTATTTGCTGGTTCGCCGGATTAGTGGTGGGATTTCTTCCCCTAATGGGCTGGCACCAGAATCGACCAAACAGCGTAGACTGCTTCTTCCTTAGTGTTATGGACTACAACTACCTAGTGTTCTTGTATTTCGGAACTATAATAACACCAGCTCTACTTCTAGCGGCATTTTATGCTCACATCTACAGGGTTGTCTTAAAACAGGTTGGTCAAATATTTACAATTAAATTATCTTTTAATTTCCGGTTTAGTTTAAAAAGTTTTTTGCAACCATAAGGAAAATGTGTTTTTATGCTTTCAAAAGAAAAATCTTACTACACTTAGCCAACGAATAACGAATCGATTGATAATTGTTGATAACTGCTACAATTTAAATGTTCATTCCGTTGAGTACATTTTAATTGTAAAACACTTGGTACTTTCCAAACTCTCAGAAGGCTGGAACAGAGATTAAAAGTAAAAATTATACGTAATAGCAATTATTTCTCCATTTATATTTTGATTATGGTTTATTGTTTAGCTCCCACGATTCTTGATATTACATCCTGTGTCAGGCCTGGATTTAGGGGGGTTCTTAGGGTGCTATAGCACCCGGCCCCAAGATCAAAAGGGGCCCCGGCCAGGGCGAAGATAACTAGAAAGTTACCAAGGAACTTAACACTCTAAAAAAAAAACGAGTATTTTTTGTATAGATTTTACTATAACAATATTAACGATAAATAAGGTTACAAATTCTATTCTCTTTTGATAGCTTTTTAATTTAAAAATTATTGTCCAAAATTCTATTTAAAAAAAAAAATGTTTTTTTTGGGCCCCTGTGGTATTATTATGTAAACTCTTTTAAAAATACAGACGTAAAGACAAAGATTCTAAGTATAGATAGCCTTGATGATGCTAATTATGTATTTAGCGCTAAAGAAATGTTAGAGATTATAATAAAAAAATGATATAGTTTCCGTGTTTCCAAATATCTATGTAGCATTCAGAATCTATTTAACTATATTCCCATTGCAAACTGCAAATCTGAAAGATCATTTTTAAAATTAAGTTTTATAAAAAATAGGTTAAGATCGACAATGGGAGAAGGCAGATTAGTAGCCTTATCGTTATGCTCGATTGAAAGTGAAGTGTTGCGGGATATTAATTTTGACACTGTTATAAAAGCATTTGTTGAAAAAAAAAAAAACGTAAAAAAACTTTGTAAACTAATTAAGTGAGGGTTTGTTCTGTTATTTTTATTGGGTTTTTGTATGAGAATAAGAATGTTCCTTTTTTTCTAAATTAAACAAACTGTTTTAATGTGTTTTTACATGATGTTTTATTTTGTTTATGCTTGTTGGTATTATTGTTCAGTTTAAGTTGAATAAATACAATTTTAATTAAAAGTTTAAGTATCTGTTTTATTCAAATCACAGCGTACCGTAGGCAATGTAACAAGTCTTCTAAAAAAAAATGATGGCCCCACAAGTACAGTTAGCACCCGGCCCCACGAAGCTTAAATCCGGCCCTGTCCTGTGTGAGTGAAAGTAAAATTAAAAAATGCATTAATTAAATTAGCGAAAGAGACTTCCTTTTGTTACGGAACTCAACATTTCAGTTTATCTACCCGTTTTCAAGTGTAAACTAAAATCAAACCCTATGATTACTATCTTAAATTACCTACTATATTCATGTGTAATATTGTAGTACTTGAGAATAGTTACGAGATATTAACTAAAGCGCGACAGGTTTAAAACCGTCATTATTTCTTGGCCATTATTTTATACCATAACTAGCTATACCCTGCGCGCGTTGCCACGCTACTTACTAAAATAAATTTTAAGGAATAATAATAAGGCGGGACTTACTTAAATAAATTTAAAGAAATAATAAGGCGGGTTCACCATCGCGTCAACAAACATTTTATATTATTATTTATTAGTACCCGGCATCCGTTGCGCCACTTTTTTTTTATGCCGAAACCTTCCTCGGCCTGCACACAACAACTCAAAAAATTTTCATCGTAATCGGATAAATGGTATAGGAACGCATACGGGACATACAGACAGACAAACATTTATTTTTGTATATATAGATAAGGAATAAGGACTAATTTTGCATGCAGTCGGTCGACGCATACAGCGGTACCGTAATATATTATTTAATTAAAAGAGACGGAACATGTTTCCAGATTTATGATAAGTTTCTAGCCATAATAAAAAAAACTAAAAGTAAACGGTTCTGACACACATTATTAAAACGGTGCCAAAAAGCTTTATAACAAGTATCTTTGTTGTTTTTGTAGTAATGTTATATTTATGCCCATTATTAACTAATGCTAATTGCCTACACAAATAACATTCTTTTATATTTTTCAGCTGCGCCAAATTGTCGTCATGAATCCAGGCAATGGTGGTAAAACAAACAAGAACCTTTCCTCCGGTGGAATGATCAGGATGCTGGGCGTCCAACAAAGGAATGAAGTCAAATCGACCCAAAACCTAGCCATTATCGTCCTATTTTTTATGATTTGCTGGATTCCCTTGTATACTATCAATTTTATTATAGCATTTTACAAAGACTTTAAAGTCAATTCGACATTTATGTTATCATGCATAATACTGTCGCATCTGAATTCAGCAGGCAATCCTCTTCTTTACGCATATCATCTTAAGGACTTTCGCGCGGCTCTTAAAAACTTTTTTTGCAATTTATTCCATATACATCAGTCCGGCTGCGACCAACTTCCACCCAGGTATTATTCAAATTACAGTCAAAGTCGAGCTCAGTATCGGAATTCAAGCTCAAATATAGATTTCCAAAAGAAGATGATTGCCGAATCTAAAGTTAGTTCGATAATAAAAAATTCGGCAATTCTTGCAGCCGCTCCTACGGGTAAAATAGACAGGAGTATTTGGAACATTGCGGAAGATTCTGGACGAGACTCGGGGTCCTCCCAGGATTCTCTTAAAGATGTAGATTTTAATTATCCCAATAAACTTTTAATTAGTAGACCGGCAACTCCGTATAAATTAAAAATTACACAAGAGATGAATCAGGCTTACTTGGATTCATCCAGTTTGGATGATTCAGACGATGTGTTTATGGACAATTATCTTCCATGCTGTAAGGAGACGAGAGAAACTTGCTTAAGTAATAAAGCTAAATTGCGTGAAAATACTGCAAATCACTTACACACCATATCAAAGTCTTCCCCCCAATTATCAAAGAGCCTATTTCTAGTAGAAAATGATTCTACAAGACAGGTTAAAAATAATGAAGATCAAGGAAACTATCTAAGTGTTGAGCCAAATTCCCCGAAACAAAGTCGTAGGCTCAGTCCCTACAGAATTGTGAGTAATTTATTTAAAAATAGTATTAAATTAAACCGTAGTTTAAGCGACGGTGGTAATCAATCGAATGGTTTAAAAAACCTAAAGGGTTCAACTACAAATGACTTTTATTCTGTACCAATGTAATTTCCTACTTACAGTGTGGCCTCCACTCAATGGCCGGATTTCAAAGCATTAGGAGTACTGAAACATCAAATAGCATAGTCCGTATAATCGACCGAGTATCCTGAGAATATACAGTGACTGTCCATGAGAATATTTCGAGACGAGAGAAACTTGCTTAAGTAATAAAGTTAAATTGAGTGAAAATACTGCAAATCACTTACACACCATATCAAAATCTTCCCCCCAATTATCAAAGAGCCTATTCCTAGTAGAAAATGATTCTACAAGACAAGTTAAAAATAATGAAGATCAAGGAAACTATCTAAGTGTTGAGCCAAATTCCCCGAAACAAAATCGTAGGCTCAGTCCCTACAGAATTGTGAGTAATTTATTTAAAAATAGTATTAAATTAAACCGTAGTTTAAGCGACGGTGGTAATCAATCGAATGGTTTAAAAAACCTAAAGGGTTCAACTACAAATGACTTTTATTCTGTACCAATGACCAATGTAATTTCCTACTTACAGTGTGGCCTCCTCTCAATGGCCGGATTTCAAAGCATTAGGAGTACTGAAACATCAAATAGCATAGTCGGTATAATCGACCGGGTATCCTGAGAATATACAGGGTGTCTCACAGTGACTGTCCATGAGAATATTTCGAAAAAGAAATAAGATTTGAATCCTGCAAGTGGTGATGTTATTTTCGGAGACGCTCTCTTCAAGTGGAAATAACAAAGACCATATGCAATTTCCGGTTATACCGGAAGTTGTCTCAAACTTGCTTATTTTAAATGGAGCACCCTGTATAATATATTTTTTGTTTAGAAGATAATATAGTGTCCGCGAAAATAATTAAAAGAGAATATTATTTTCGCGGACACTATATTATCTTCTAAACATTTTTATGGCTCAAAACTCAAAAGGATTGCGCGCATTCTAGTGGGTGCCAGCGTTGATCTGTTTTCTGGTCTGCAAAATGGCAGATGTTTTCGGTGAAAATGCAAATAGCGTTCCCTATATAGGTACTGGATTGTGATGCACTTCGTGGTTTATTTAGTTGTCGTCTACCTTTCGATTAATACCAGTCTGACTGCCTTTTATGTTGGAGTTAATTTCGCTGGGATGCCGCTTTGATTTTGCATTTTACCGTCGTTCTTGGAATTGCTTGGGTTATGGCTGCCCGTAGAGTCCTAACTAGGACGAAACGGCCGTCGTGGTCTACCCGCCCCAGGGTATTCATTAAACTTGGATCGCTGGACCAGAACAATTTTTTACTATTAATACCTATGCTTAAAAGGTTGTGTATTTTGTTTCTATTATCTAAGAAGCAGCTACTTTATAAATAAACAATAACACTGTTTGTTATTCTTACCTTTAAATCCATTTTCGCGTTATACACTCAGTCACCAACTTAAACTCAGAAAACAAAGGCTCGAACTTCGAACTGGACGAAAAGTGAATTGTCCAAAATGGCCGCTGACCGGGGTGGGAGCGCACTAACAACGGCGTCGTGACTAACTATTCAACTAACGATTCAATGTATAAAAATACATTAAAAAAACATTTTAGCTCCGTTTAGTATGTCTTTAAATTATTTATTGCAAACACGTTTTAATAACGACAGAACATTAAACGTTATAAACCATATTTTAATTATTGTTATTTTAACGTTAGAGAAACTGAACGTTAACATTCAGACAACGTTTTAAGTATGTTTGATTGCTGATTTTAAAACGTTAACCTTTAAACATTGCAGAAACGTACTGTAATTGCACTTATAATTTCGTTTCCTTGATAACATTAAAACGTAAACAGTTTAAAAACGAATTTAAAACGTGTTTTTGTAAACGTTAGCCTTAGTGTCTTGTTATTAACGTTGCTAAACATCATAAAGATGTTCTTTGCTTAGTGGGTGTGTATTCTAATATAAAAAATAGTTACACACTTGTCCAATATGCCACATTCTCTTTTAATATTTTTTTGTGTTTCTTTCTTCATTTCCAATCAATTTTATTAAAAAGGTTTTTGCATCCTCCTCTACCTAACTACTACCTACTACTAAAAAAATTGTTTTTCTCAAATTTTAAATGAATTGAATATCTTTTAGAGATAAAAGAGGAAAACTCGAAATTTCAATTGTGGAATTAGATATTATTGTGCTCGGTAGGTAATGAATTGTCCGAAAATGGAATTTTGGACACAGGGAAGTGGGAAAGCAATAAGTTTCGATCATTATAAACAAATTTTAAAAATCCTAATTTTTTTAAATACAATGCTACGTTTCTGGTTTATTCAAAAGCCACGAGAAGAGTTTTTTTTCTTTAATGGAATGATTTTTCTTTTCATGGAAGTATTAGCAACTGACATGGCCTTCTTGCCAAAAATCAATAAGACCTGCTTGCTTGATACTGAAAAACCGTAAATAAATTCAAAACTATTCTAGTTAAAGGGATAGAAATAAGACACTTTAAGTCTTTCTCCACTAGTATATTAAAATAAGTTTCAGGATCTAATAAAGGGTAAATTCTCTACATGTTTCGAATGCATAAGCGTTCATCATCAGGAAAATAGAATAAGGAATTTTCAAATATAATAGGTGCAAACAGTCCTAACGGAGCTACGAGATGATGGAAAAGAAGCAAAGTGTTTAGAAAACCTTTCAACGTGATGGTATACCTATCGAGAAGCCATTCTTGAAAAAAGTTATAAAGGTAGCATAGAAGTAAGTTAAGTAAGTGTGAGGGGAGAAGAATATTTAAAATTGGGAATGGTAGATGTTGTAAAAATGAGGATCAAATGAGGAGTAGCTGAAAAGTCACATATTAGTGAACTAGTAACTTAAGTGTGAGAAGAATATTTAAAATGAGGAGTAGCTGAAAGGTCACATATTAGTGAACTAGTGACGTAAGTGTAAGGAAAAGAAAATTTTACAGTGGAGTAGTAAAAGGTTTTTTAATAAAATGAAGAGTAACTGAAGTCACTGAAGTAACTGAAGTCACGAATCAGCAACGTGAATGTGAGGAGTATTTAATAGACATAGAAGATGTTTTAAGTTAAAGTTTTTTATAGGTACCTATGTCATGTGACTTTTCAGCTACTCCTCATTTGATTATAAATAAACTTTTACAACATCTACCCTTCCAATTTTTAAATATTCTTCTCCCCTCACACTCATGGTGTTGTCTCATTAATATAACACTTAACTTACTACTATGCTATACCTTTATAACATATTTCAAGAATGGCCTCTCGATACGTATACGTTGAAAGGTTTTCTAAACACTTTGCTTGTTTTTCCATCATCTCGTAGCTCCGTTAGGACTGTTTCCACCTATTATATTTCTAAATTATTTATTCTATTCTTCTGATGATGAAAGCTTATGCATTCGAAACATGTAGATAATTTACCCTTTATTAAACCCTGAAACTTATTTTAATATACCAGTGGAGAAAGACCTAAAGTGTCTTATTTCTATTCCTTTAAACGTATACACTCCACTTAAAGTATGGACTATTTCTTCAAGTTAAGTATAGGGGCAGATAGGAAATGTTCTCGCCTATCTATTGAAGGACCCAGTAATCTTTTTAATTTTCTTGATATAGATCGAAAATTGTTATGTTCACTTCCCTGTATTTAAAATTTCATTTCCCGACTATTCATTATCGAGATCAATAATATCTAATTTCTAAACCGGAATTTCAAGTTTCACTCTGTTATCTTTAAAAATATATTCATATTTAGGCGATAACATGTTAAAAGTCAAATTATTTTCTCAGAAACGGACAGAGTAGGACAAAATCACTTATAAAAAAACCTATTGAAAATAAAGATCAGAACACAAAAAATATATAATATACAAGGGGGTGCTCCGTTTAAAATATGTAAATTTGAGATACCTTCCCGTGTAACCGGACCGAAAGTCGCATATGGTTGCTGTCAGTGATCTAGGTACCAGATCGTTGGTCGCTGTAATTTCTTTTGAAAAGAGCGCCTCCAAAAAGCCCAATATACAGATTTGCAGGATTGAAATCGCATTACCGTAAAATGGGGTGAATAGGATCAGCGGGGTGAATAGGATTGAAAGTTACCTTCAAATTTCAAAAATCTGTAATAATTGTAATTTTAAAGTGTAGGTCATTTTAATGTACAGATTTTAAGTAACGGTTGTTAAAAGTAATTTTTATGACATTAAACTTAAAATAACTTGGCAACATCGCAGGCTGAATACCATGACCTAAAACGTCAAATTTATAGCGGTTAAACTGTTGTCATATTGTCTTTGCTTTTGTCTTAAAAACTTCATATCTCTACAACTTTGCAGCACTTATAAAATTTAGGTACCGTCAAAGTGGGTGACTTGAAATTGAGGGGTGACTTCATAAAATTCTACTTGGTCGGAGATCTAGCCTCCTAACTATTTAGCGACACGGAGCTGTAGCTTCAGCTCCGGCCGATCGTTTGACCCTGGTCTATGCCTACTTTCCAGCAGCGTTGCGCTTGTGTAGCTTGCTCTTTCGTTTAAACACGTCCGTTGCAAATCTTTAGTAAATAACGACGTTTTTTAAAGCGCTCAAACCTTTGATTGGCTAGAACAGAAGGAATTTAATTTAAGGTAAGAATTTATGATAATTACCGGATTTTTTTATGTTTGATACATTTTTAGGGTGACTTGACAAAATTAAGAAAATATGCCGCAGAGGTATAAACGAAAAATTGGTGGACGTAGTTACGTTCGGGTTTGTTCGACACTAAGGAGTCATTTAATAGAGCATGGGCCGCACAATTAAGAATTTCTTTTTAAGTTTGTAAAATTAAGAATAAAATATGTATTTTCTTTGTTTTTGGTTTTTTGGCTGTTTTCTGTTTTAATTAAGGCATAAGTATTTTTTAAAACACATTTTTTTTATTTCAAGTCACACCTCGAGTGGGTTTCAAGCTCAAAAAATAGAAATTATATCAATTTTTCAAGACTTGGAATTTTGGATATAATTTTTTTTTTTGATATAACGAAATTACATGTAAGCAAAAATGAGGTGGAATTATGTTCCCTTAACTTGTATGCAAGTTTTATAATTTTTTTTGGTATTTTTTTTTGAATCAGCTGTCTCCTATAACTACATTTACATCAAAATCGTAGTCAAGTCACCCGCTTTGACGGTAATATTATTTTTAGTACTCTTTTATATTACTTAAGATAAATTTGTGTGCAAAATTCTATACACTCCGCGGTTGTTTAAATGCGATACAGTCAATAAATCAATCAATGATCCTATTGACACCGCCTGTGGGGTGAATAGGATTTGTGCACAAAAAAATATATATACAACAGGGTACATCCTGTATAAAAACTTATACCACCATTTAAAAGTACCAACCTTAACTCATGCTTTAAGCTATTGAGAAATTTATTCAGGCAGATAGTTTTCAAGTTACAAGCTTTCAAAGTGGAAAATTGATCCTGTTCACCTCATTTTACGGTACTTTCCGAAATATTCTCATGGATGGTCACCGTATACCTAATTGTGTAAAATCTGGGATGAATAAACCAATGTGTATCACGTTGGGTTACTTGTATAAGGATAAAGATAGAGTTTCCTGTATAAGTATTTGAAGGTTCTGGTCATACCAGTACTTAAAATCGCAACTAAGAGTTAAGTAATATTCACTTCTAGACGTTCTTACTTGATATTCAGCAAAATAATACCAGAGAAACAACTATTTATAACAAGCGGAGCTATCGAAAATGTAATGGTTAAACGTGAAATAATCGATGTTTGCCCTCCAGCAAGCATTGCCACCTGTCAAAAGTCACGTGTTCTGGAATGACCAGACACTGATAAAATTATGAAAATATTCGCTGGTACCTTCATTAAAATAATTCAGACCCGTATTATTTATTCTAGGAACATAAAAGATGGTATTTGTTTCGATTTACTGCATGAAAATATAAACGTTTGCAAGTGAGTTTGATCTATTACATTCTTTAAAACTTCTCTCTAAGATAAACAGAGGAGGGGGGGGGGGGGATATTTCCTATGTTGCGCCACTCTGTATAGAGAAGGATAATCATATTACAAAAATAATATTTGAATTTCAAAAGTCCTTTCTCGTTGACTCTAACGCGCAATGTTATTCTCCTCTATAGCTATAAAAAATTGTAAATTGAAAGTTAAAAGTATATTCAAACAATTAAATTTGTTTAGTACTCACTCTGTATATTATATTAAACCGATTGATCGTACATTTGGTTTCCATTCCTTCTTGTGAGAAAAGTAAAAATTGGATGATAATTAAAATGGAAACAAGCGCCAAATTGCAACAATTATACATACATATACGACAGCATGGCATTAATTTATTTTATGTAAAAAGTATCAAACGCCTACTGGAGTATCAACATCTGACGAGCTGAGCGACTTCAAGAGATAAAGCAGTTTCCTGTTCAAAGTCCCGATTCCCTTTAATAGAAACTGATCAATCTCACTTGATTCCTTTTCAATTATCATTATCCAATTTACTCCATTTCAATTTCCAATAACTTTGGTGAACTATCGACCATGTAATTAAAACACAAAACGGGCGGTGCTTCTAAAAGTATTAATGTGACTACCACAAGAGTTGGGTGCATACTTACTTGGCTGATGGCTCAGTAGAGGTGTTTTCTGGGAAGATACTTAACTTTTAGGATGTATTCGATATAAGAACTTTCTGTTCATTGTATGTAAGGGATGTTAAGTTATTTTTATGGGATAAATAGTTCCAAATTATACACAGAGCCGATTTTTATTTCGACAAAAGTAGCCAGAGGTCTAGTATATGATCTTCGGATAAATTTGATGAAGAGGAAATATTTTTATACAAAGATTTTTGTATAATTTTAAATACATATTTTCGCTAGTCAATAAGCCTCTGAAAATGCGGGTATTACCTTATTAAGCCAATTAGCAGCGATTATTTTGTTACTATAATATTACTAAGATAGTTTTAAAGGTGTACTCTCGGTACCTTTTCGTTTCTTTACACGTCCGTATTCTTTTTAAATTAAAATCATAATTGTGAAGTATTTTTTTATTTTTTAATGTTATTTATTTGTGTATTGACTGGGTGCGTCTCGCTGTGTGGTCCTGTATGTGAATTTTCATAATCTCTACGCCCTGAAGATGGCTTACATAAGCCGACACGCGTAGGCAATTTTAATATACAGTGTGTCCGAAATTCCAGTCTCTATATGGGTATCTCGCTTAATAGATGATATAGAAAGTTGGTTAAATGGGGAATATTTTAGAGAATTTAATGCCGATCTCGAATCCATTTTCAAAATTATTGAAAGTTTTGTAGTTTTTCACTTATTAAACAAAAACTAAAAATGGCGCATTCCTTTTTTTTTTAAATAGGGGCTTAACGGTTAATTTGACATATCCCAAAGTATTACATTCTTAAGACACTTTTTAGGGAAGAATATTTCTGTACAAAAAGAAAATGCAGATTGTCTTTTGTTTGTGAGTTACCCACAGTAACTTTGTTATTTCTTATGGCGGCTATCTTGGATTTGTACATAAAATTATTTCTCTTTGAATCACCTTTTAAACGATGTACCACATGCTACCAAAATTTTGGAGAAATACTCTAAAATTATTAAAAACCCAGTTTTATCGTTAACTTGGCAACAGCGCATGCATCTAACATAGCAGATAGTAATTAAACCATTTAAAGCACCTCTTAAACCTTTATTTTTTAAAATACAGTTTCTTACAAGATCCTTAAATTCTGAACCTGACCTAACCTAACCAAAACCAAGTAGGATAACTTAAAACAAAAAACATTATTTATCAATAGCCTGCAACTAATTAAGTTAATAAAAAATGGCAAAATAAGATACATTCATAAACGATATAAGAATTTAAAAATTCGTTTTTCGAATCTATTAATTTAAATGGTTAAAATGTCGGCCATTAACACTGTGACAATTCTGACAGTTTTTTAAAACTCTTCTGATGTTCTTATTATCTTAGTTCGTTTAAGAATGTATCTTATCTTGCCATTTTTTAATAACCAAATTAGTTGCAGGCTGTTGATAAATGTTTTTTATTTTAAGTTATCCTACTTGTTTTGGTTAGGTTAGGTCAGGTTCAGAATTTAAGGATCTTGTAAGAAACTGTATTCTAAAAAAATAAAGGTTTAAGAGGTGCTTTTAATGGTTTAATTACTATCTGCTATGTTAGATGCATGCGCTGTTGCCAAGTTAACGATAAAACTGTTTTTTTTAATAATTTAAGAGTATTTCTCCAAAATTTTGGTAGCATGTGGCACATCGTTTAAAAGGTAATTCAAAGAGAAATTATTTGATGTATAAATAAAAGATGGCCGCCATAAGAAATAACAAAGTTACTGTGGGTAACCCACAAACAAAAGACAATCTGCATTTTCTTTTTGTACAGAAATGTTCTTCCCTAAAAAGTGTCTTAAGAATGTAACACTTTGGGATGTCAAAGTAACCGGTAAGCCCCTATTTAAAAAAAAACGAAATGCGCCATTTTTAGTTTTTGTTTAATAAGTGAAAAACTACAAAACTTTTAATAATTTTGAAAATGGATTCGAGATCGGCATTAAATTCTCTAAAATATTCCCAATTTAACCAACTTTCTATCTCATCTATTAAGCGAGATACCCATATACAGACTTGAATTTCGGACACACTGTATAAGTATACCGGGTGTTTCTCAAAAGACGTTCACCCCTATAACTTTTCTGTATTTATAGGTATTAAAATGAAATTTTTAGATTATGCATAAGAGATGAGTCTGCATTTATTGGCATAACTTTCAATTTGTTAGCACTTCCGGTTTGACCAGAAGTGACTTTAACTTTGATGGGACATTTTGTATATTTTTACTTAATTGGGTTCAGCATAACATTCTGAGTGAAATGACACCTCACTTGTCATTTTTTGACGTGTTATAACATTTTTATGTTAATTTTTTTATTTTCAATCTAGAGAGCTACAAATTAATTAAATCTGTTAATTTATAGTCAAGTAGTATATTATGAAAATAAAAATTATGTCATAATAATTTACTTTCTAAGTTGCACAAGCGTTTAAAAAATTAAATTTTATTTTCTTGACGTTTACTCTATTTTTCCAAATGGAACAATGGTGGTTCACTAGGATATTTAAAACAAGCATTTTTTTTCCAACAATTTGATACCATATACACTTTTATGCTATTTTAAAATTGACACTGAAAAATTTGCCTTAAATCCCAATCGCAAATTTAAAAGCGTTATGCATTATTGCCGCCTTCTCTTTTCTAAAGAAATATAAAGGCGGCTTTGAAGAACAACGGAATGGTTTTGAAAACCAATATGATTTTAAATTAAAGTTGTAATGTCATTAGTTTATAAAACATACAATATATACAATCTTGCGGCTTCAGAAGAGTTTTTCTGGTCACTCCAAAAATTAGGAGCATATCAATTTGTTCATTTCTAGTAAAACTAACCATTTTATCTGATTTACAATGTAAGTAAAAATATACAAGGTGTCCCATTTAAAATATCAAAGTTAAGGTCACTTCCGGTCAAACCGGAAGTGCTAACAAATTGAAAATTATGTCAATAAATGCACTCATCTCTTATGCATAATCTCAAAATTTCATTTTAATATCTATAAATATAAAAAGTTATAGGGGTGAACGTCTTTTGAGAAACACCCGGTATAAAAGAAGGTAGAAAGGACTTTTCTTTGCCAACCAACCTTTAAAACTATCTTAACAATGACCCTTGTTGAGAGATTATAACTTCGTTATAATATTACTGTTGTAAAATAAATTATGTTATAAATCATGCTATGACTTTATTGATATGTCCTTATTCCTAGTTTGCTAGAAAATTTCCCATACCATGTATGTCTATTTACAAACTCAAGGATAAAGAAAAAATACAAAAAACAAATATGTCAAAACACACCTATATTGCCTCTACCATGATTTTTTTTAACAAGTTTAAATATTAAAACAAATAATAAATCAAGTAATTTTTAAGTGCATGGACCTATCCAATCAATATTACCGTAAAAACTAAGTACTTCTAAAATACTTATTGAACAATACTCAGTCATAAACATCTCACTAACCTTAAAACAAATTATTGTTGTTAAAGTCTATTCAAATTATTTTTTTGAAATTTTTGTGCTATTCTGCAAATAACAAATTAAATGGTCAGAATAGTAAAATACGTAAACAAATAAAATGAATAACCGTACTATAATATATTTACATCTTGTTTTTCCGCCATTTTATTTTTTGGTTTTTCATTTTATTAATCGGGCAAGTAGTCAAACTATATACTTGTTAAATCCAACTAATGGGGAACCTACAAGATGAATCAGTTTTACTGTTAAGCCTAACGAAACAATGATAATAGTTGCGTTCGTACAAGCATTTGTCAACCAATTTTCAATTTTTCTCGTCGCATGCGTGGTTTTTAACTTGTCACTAACTGTTTGGATTTTTCTTTTGCTTTGCGTTTACGTTACAATTTGGTGTCTTAGAACGCCGGATTTTCTGTCCTCGGTTTGGGATTTGTCGTGTGTGAACGCAGCTATTATTATTTTAGTTAGAATATTGAAATCAGTAACGCTTACTTGAGCGTTTTTTTTTTTGGTAGTGGTATCATTATTATCATTATACCTCATTATGCCTCAGGGGCACATCTTAAACAGCGCTTTGCTTCGTCAAGTTTCGCCCAAGTAACCGAACCTTAATACTGTCAGTAATACTGAACGTGTAGGGTCTCCAAAAGATAATATATATTGTGGAAAATAAATTTAAAAATTTCCTAAAATTATAGTAATAATAATAGGTTTTTATCACTCTAATCTCATAAGTTTATGTGCCCAAGCGTTGCTCCTTCCACGCTAACGTGTTTAGACATTAAATACATTTTACACGTAAACTAATGCAATTTTTGATTGGAAAACAATTTTATCATAAAATTGACAAATCTTTTTAGCGGGGCTATCAAGCTAGGAACCAGGGGTTGAATTCGATCACAGGGCCGGAGCCTTTATTTCTGAAGAAATATTATTTACGGCTATGTAGAATTTATTTTAGGCCCATAAATTCAAGCTGTCAATTTTAAGCGTCAAAGATGTTTAGCAGAAATGCTGTAATTGTACGAAAAAATAACCTAAGCACCTGGCAAAGAGGCTGGTGCGACCCTTTTTGCCGACTGTATTTTACAGCTTGACAATGCCAGCCAGATGTTTTCATGGTCAGCACTGTATTTTACGATCTTGTAATGTCCAATTTATCACTACACATATTGATGAATTACGTTTCTGAGCTGCGACATTGAAACATTTTATCGTAAAGCAACTCAATCCATTGGAATCAATAACGGATATGTCTCTCCATACGGGACACTGACTAAAACCCTAATTAGATAATATGCTTTTTACCGTATGCTATGTCGATGTCTGTTATATCTGAAGGTTAGTGAACCGGTGGTTAACTAAAGGTAGATATACTATAGCCTTAGAGATGTGTAGATGAAAAATTATCTAACAAATTTCTGGGTTTTTATATAGCAAGGTTCACGGGCATTCTGATTCTGGTATTCGATCGAGATTAAAGTTATTTAGTAAAATATAGAATTTTATTTTCCTCAAGTTGGGAACCCGGATTTTACATACCGAAATACAAATTAATTTCATACGGAATAATGTCATTGTTTTCCTTCACAGTACAGAATTAAACACTCAGAAAAGGCAATGAAAAAGCAGACGAACTGGCGAAAGCCGGATATGCTCAAAATTTCAGGGGCCCTCCCTTGGAATATTTTTTTGATATTAATTTGAATTGAAGAAACTATCGACTGGAATGCAATCCTACCGCGTATCCAGTTAAAACAAGTAACTGGCTTCTTAACAGGCCATTGTCACTTAAGAAAATTGTTGAGTACCGCATACCCCAATTAGAAAATTTTTAGAATTTTGGTACACGCTAGCATGGAAGAATCAACGGCCTAGTACTTTACAGGTGCGTTTCCTAACCGCGATCGTCTCACTAGCCGTAAGCTTATATTTATGTATATGGATCGCAGTTGCGTTGTTCCCTATTATTCCTTATTGTCAGAGAAGTTATATAAATATCGATTGTTGTTTACCTATATTCAGTTTTTGCTTTCATAAAAATCGCTAAAAACAACCCAGAGTTACTTATAGTCAACATATTTTAATCTCTAAACCTGATAGCAGCAATTCTAATTGTTGCCTTAAGGTGAAAGTATCAACATGCTTGCCAACCTATAACCTATTTCGCGTAGATTTATTTATGTTTTCTAGCTTTTATACAAAATTTAAAGAAAATCAGTATCGACTTGATATTCTATAGGTAATAATTGACATATTTAATAAATAGCAAGGAATTTCATAACTTATTTTAGGAGAATTGTATAGCGAAACATATCGGGTAAGATTGTTTTTACCATTATTATGTCATTGTCACTCATTGTTCTTTCACTATACAATTCTCCCAAAATTAGCAATGAAATAAATTGATATTTTTGTAATATATCAGATATTACCTAAGTAATGTGCCGACGATACTAATTTTATTTAAATGTTAGTTTAAAAAATAATAAACTTGAAAAAACAAAGCGAAATAGGTTATAGGTTGGCAATAAATTGAACGCCGTTGAGAATTCAACCTTAAAAGCTGTATTGATTTTGTATGTTTTTTTTAGATATCCCAAAAAATATCTTTGTAAAAAATCGTGGAGACAAGTATTCTAGGCGCCGATAACAGACGCAGTCGCATTATTAGAAAACGCCCATTAAAAGTAAATATTGAGCCAAATGAGCAGCAATTTTTTTATGTAAAGAAAAAACCACAATAAGTTATTAATTCCCTAATAATAAAAATATCAGTTAACAAAAAATGACCCTATCTTTTTACCGACACTTTTTGCTAGTAGCAATGAGACGTACTTTCTTTGAAAAAGAATAATCGTCAGCATGAGGTAGCTAAGTAATAGTAGGTAATATTGATTTTAACAATATTTCTTATTTCTCAATCACCAATCCTCAATAAATTTTCAAAAATTTCCAATTCTCGAACTTGGAGTCTGCCTTTTATTTGTGGCGTCCCACAAAAGTGGAATGTTAAAAAAATTGTACCCCCAAAAATATGCAAATTCGGTAATTCCAATGGCTCTAGCAACTGCTTTAACCTTCATAAACCCGAGCGGGTACAGCTGTACCCCAGACATGAATTTTTGGGTAATTTTCTAAAATAATTTTTTTACTTAATTTTCTTCGAGCTATGTTTCTTAAATATACAGTGTCACCAGTTAAGTCCGCATCATATGGAATTTTTTTTTATTAATAGCTTTATTCAAAATTTTACTTGGACATCAAGTTCTGCTTCGATCGAGATTAAAATTAAGCAAAAAAATAGTAGTCACCTGATTCGCATTATCCGAGGGGTGAACCACTAAAGTAAAAAATGTGACAGTATTTCGAAATAGGTAAATTTTCACTGATTACGCGGGATTTCGCACTATTTCGCGGGATTTCGCATTAATCTATAGGATTTCGCGTTATTGTATGAGATTTCGCATTATTTTATGGGATTTCGCACGGTTTCTCGCGAATTCAAATGATTGCACGGAACGCCGCAACTTGTTATGTTTAATATACAGGGTTAGTTGAAATAACCGGAACGGCTAATTTTCTTTAAAACTACCAAGGCTTAATAAATGAATTTTGATACAGGTGGATAACAAAAAATTGAATTAAAAATCGACAATTGTGACGTTGCCAGACTTTTAGTTTTTTCTGTAACTAAATGAATGTTTTTTTTTCGAATGTAACACTACTCATTTTTTTATTGAATTCGATTCCTCCCATCAACATTACTTTTCCTGATAGTATCAAATTTTTATCTCAAATAGTTCTATGGGAAAAAAGTTAATTAGTTACAACTCTAACTCTAAAAAAATCCAATCTATTCTCTTATAAAAACGTTTCAAATAATGTGAAAAGGAAGGTTGGTAGACATAATGTACCTAATAGAATCGATAACGATAATAACAACTAACAAACAACTACAACTACAACTACTACAACGCCGCAATTGTCAATTTTTAATACACGACAATAAGTAATCTAAGACCGTTCTGAATCAATATTCAGTGTTTTTTAAAATTATGGATAATTCAAGGGAGAATTCAAGACCAACTTTAAAAAATTCTATAAATACAGGGACAAAATATGGTATACCTACTTATATTGGGTTGCACAAAGGTTTTTAATAATAATTAACTAACCAGCAACTTTAACGGTGACAAAAGTGACATTCGCAGGCATTATTTACTCACAATCAAAGCGCCTGATTAGCAAGTCAAAAATTTGTACAAAAACCTAAAGTAGGTACCTACTATATTATTATCGGCAAAATATGATTTAAACTAATAATTCTAATTTGGCACTTAGCTTGTTTGTACCGAAATAAGGCATGTGATTTGTAGGTTCTCCCACTTTGCGAAATTGATTGCACTACTATACGCGGTAAGTGGCACTCGACATTTTTTGAGGACACGTCCGATGGCACTTAGAATATTTTAATGCAAAATGATGAAAAAATAAATAAAATTACACTTAGCCTGTTTGAACCGGACACCCTTCAAATATGCTTGAATCTGAACAAAGATATTTGAAATTGATTTGATTTTGATTTATTTATGAAGTTCTTTATGGTGAATATAAAAAAAAATTTAAAATATGTAATACCTACTTAATTATTGTTTTAAAAAAAAAATTATTTTTATTTTAGGTCACGTTTTCGAATCTATGCATAACTTTTAGTTCTAAACAACTTTTCTTAACATTTTGCTGAATTTTCTGAAATAGGGGTAGTTTATTCTTGTACAAGTTTTATATTTTTTGACCTACCCTGTACGCCGTTTGACTTGCAACCATTTCAAGTGCACCTAATATTTTTTTTCTGACAAATCGGTAATAAAAAAAATTTCCATATGTTGCAAACTTAAATGACCACACTGTATAAGCAAGTTTAAAATTTAACATAATACTTAAATCGAGACTTAAATGTAGCTAGCTATATCGTTAAAAAATATTTGGCATTTTCACATTATAGTACCTTATATGGCATAAATCTGCATGGTGACAAACAAACCCAAATTTTAATAGCCCAATTTTGATTTTGTAGAAAAACACACATTTAATATGGCGCTAATTTAAAGAAAGTTTTATGTAGGTTGCGTTAAGTCTTATTTTGCAACAGTGGTGCAATTTACAAAATATAGGTAAAAAATCAAAATTATCCTATGCAGCTGAAATTTTGCATGTGGGCTAGAAACTGCATTTAAAAAAACTTTTTCTAATAACTTTTTCGATATTTTCAGAAATAACCCCACTTTTGAATTATTTTTCGAAAAAAATTGAAATTTTACCTACAGATAATGGGAATCACGTGACTACTATTTTTTTGCTTAATTTTCATCTCGATCGAAGCAGAACTTATGCCAAAGTCAAATTTTGAATAAAGCTATTAATTATGATGCGGACTTTACTGGTGACACTGTACATATATCTAAATTGGTATACAAAATTTTGAATAAATTGCTTTTTATTGTAACTACTTATAGGGAGTTTTGTTGCTTGGGGTCCAGCTGTTTTTATTATTTCTAATAATTTCATATTATTTTTTCAAAATGTGTTTACTCATTTATCAATGCTGACAACTTTTTTATGTAAAAAATATATTTTTTTATAAGCAGATTGTGTTTTATTTTTAATATTCCCTAATTATAACATAAAAAAGTAATAATAAGCCAAAAAAATGTTGGGGTACATTTGGACCCCACTCGGTATTTAAAGTAAGTTTTTGACCACGGGCTTATGGAGGTTAATAAAAGAGTAAAGTGCAATTATTTCCCTTATAAGTATTTCTAATAAATGTATTTATTATTAATTATTCTACCACTTTTCAAAAACGTCGTAATAAGAGAGTTTATTAAATTATTTCTCTTGTAATCATATCCGGCACTCTGGCAACTTGCATTCTATTTAACGAGTATCGCTTAAAAGCAAACACTGGTGACGACATCGCCATTGAATGAAACAGTGGGTCTAGAGTTTATAGGTCTTTGCTACTTACGTATATTTAAAAAATGAATTCACAAAATTTTAAATTATCCAACATTTAAAAACAAAAATAAAAATACATCTAATAAAATATTGTGGTTTCCTTATGGAAATTTAGTAACAAAGTATTTTAGACTTCTTTTCTCTATTAAAATTCTCAATTGCTGTTTATCAAAATTATTTTACCTGTCTATCACAATTTGCACAAGAAAAACAAAATGGGTATGAATGCTCCAATTACTATAAACACCGGTAACATAATTGAAGATTCTTCGGGTTCATAGGTTTCTGGTATTTTTGGTATATTTCTAGGCCTCTTTTGAGGTTTCTCTTCTTCTTCTATTTCCTCTATATCTAAGTGAGGCGGCTGCTCTTGGGCACGAGCTTCCGTATTGATTAAGGGAGGTAACTTTGGCATATCATCAATTGATCCTTTCATCAAATAAAAGGCATTAATTTTAGGGTTGTCTTTGTAACCCTTAATAAATTCTACGCGGACTTTCCGACCATGAATTTCTGACTCCTCACCATTTACAATAATTCTTCCTAAAAAAATAAAATAATAATATAGGTAAGTAGGTAAGTATATCTTTACTTTATAATATTATGATATTATTAGTAATAGTAGTAGTAGTAGTAACAAGATTTATAAAATATTAAAACAAATTTAGAAATAAACAAGTATTGAAACTTGTTTATGGGTTTTTATTCTGTTTTTTAAATAAATAAGTCTTTAATAATTTTTAAAAACTTTTTACAGAGCTCTTAGAGTTAATTAAAATATTCAAATTTGTATGTGCACTAACTCCTTTAGGAGCAAACCAAGGAGCAAACACTAGTGACGCTTTCGCCATTCCATTGTCCTTGTCAATTTTCGTTATATTTAATTTATAAATTAATAAAAGCATAAAACGAAATTTTGTCAGATTTGCGCATATTTCTTTTCTGCTCTTAATCTTAACATAGTATAAAACAAAGTCGCTGTCGCTGTCTGTCTGTCCCTACCAAGGTATATACAGTGTCCGCATCAAATGGGATTTTTTTTTATTATTAGGTTTAGGTAAAAATTAAAAAAGCAGTTAGTTTTTGCTTACCTAAAAACCAAAAATTACGTATACAGAAGCAGCTGCACGACTTGCGTTACCTGTCAAATTTGACATTTTTAATAAAATAGGTTCAAAAATGCCATTATTTATCAAAATATCGAAAAACTTTATTTGAGAAAGTTGTTTATTTAGGCATTTTTAGCTTCTGTACGAAATTTTGACAGTCTAATAGAATTTTTATTTTTTGCCAGATTCTTGAAAATTTTGATCATCCCTCGTAGATTAACTTTTATACATCGATGTAAAACCATTTGCCTTTACTTCATTTGTAATCTTAATGCAATTTTGTGTAAAATTTTTGTTTCCAATTATTTATTTTGCTTCAAAAACTGAAATTGTTAATGATCAGTATGTAATGTTTGATGCAAAGTTTATCTAATTACATCAGTTTTGCCAAAACCGACGTTTCTCATTTTTCTTAAGTTAGTAAACAGATGTACAAAGAGAAAATATTAGGAAGCTTTCGTTGAAATGTTACTTAATTAATATTGGATCAAAAAGAATAAATATTAATCGCTCGAAACATATTATTCAACAAAAATATAGTTTAATATAATTAATTTAATTTAATATTAATTAAGTAAAATTTCAACGAAAGCTTCCTAATATTTTCTTTTTGTACATCTGTTTACTAACTTAAGAAAAATGAGAAACGTCGGTTTTGGCAAAACTGATGTAATTAGATAAACTTTGCATCAAACATTACATACTGATCAATAACAATTTCAGTTTTTGAAGCAAAAAAAATAATTGGAAACAAAAATTTTACACAAAATTGCATTAAGATTACAAATGAAGTAAAGACAAATGGTTTTACATCGATATATAAAAGTTAATCTACGAGGGTTGATCAAAATTTTCAAGAATATGGCAAAAAATAAAAATTGTATTAGACTGTCAAAATTTCGTACAGAAGCTAAAAGTGCCTAAATAAACAACTTTTTCGAATAAAGTTTTTCGATATTTTGATAAATAATGGCATTTTTGAACCTATTTTATTAAAAATGTCAAATTTGACAGGTAACGCAAGTCGTGCAGCTGCTTCAGTATACGTCATTTTTGGTATTTAGGTAAGCAAAAACTAACTGCTTTTTCAATTTTTACCTATACCTAATAATAAAAGATAATCTCATTTGATGCGAACTTTCTTGCGGACACTGTATACTTAAATCTTTAAAACTACGCAACGGATTTTAAAGCGGTTTTTTTAAATAGATAGAGTGATTCAAGAGGAAGGTTTTTATGTATAACTAGCGACCCGCCCCGGCTTCGCACGGGTGCAATTTCAGAAAGTGGCATGCCGGGTACTAATATATCGGGTTTGTATTTATACCAGCGGGTTGCAACGCATGCCGGGTACACGCTAGTAATTCATAAATCCAACCTTTTTCAACGTAAAACTGTAGGTAATTATACCTAATCAAGAGGGGTGGGTATTTGGCGGATTTTTTGAATGGGGAACGTTTTCGAGATATTGGCCTGTAAAAATTTAATTTAAAAAACATTTTCAACTCTTTAACAGATTACAATGCTGTTATTTATTACCTAGGTATAATATTACATTATAAAGGATTTGGAAATCATGATATTTGATAATCCAAATGTAAGTTGATAGTTCTACCCCCGGTTCTACCCGCGGTTCTACCGAATCTGCACAAAAATATAATTATTTTATCTAATTTTTATTTTGCAATCCAGAAAATATCTTCATAACTAGGTAGGTAACTAAATAACTGCCTGGGTAAATGCATGATAATTTTAAAAATGTATTTACAAGTTTACAACTTACCCCTTTGGACTTGGAATGGAATATATTCATCATGAGCCACTCCTCTGTCGACCTTTGCAAAAATATCGAGGTCAGCCACAATTGTGTGCTCCCCATTAAGTACGACATCAAAAACTTTTTGATCTGGAGCCTCAAAGTACACCTCACAGAATTTAAGTACTAACACATAATCTCCATCAGCAGGAATAGTAAGGTCATATCTAAAAACATATTATATTTAAATATAAGTACACTATAAATTCAATTCGATTCGATTCGATTCGATTCGATTCAATTCAATTCAATTCAAATTCAAATTCAAATTCAAATTCAAATTCAATTCAATTCAATTCAATTCAATTCAATTCAATTCAATTCAATTCAATTCAATTCATCTTTATTCGTAATAGGATACAATAGTAATTTTACATGTCAAAAAATAAAAAATAAATATAATAATTGGACGGATACTGTAGGTAAAAAGTACATATAAGCATTTACATTTAAAAAAAAAATAAAACATACATACACACAATTTACATATTAAAACCGTAGGAGCGACGATGCAGATCCCAGATAAAGGCACTGTGAATAAAATTATGAGTTTAAAGTGGGAAGGTCAAAATTAAAGCTGCTGGAGAGGTACTCCTCGTAGGAGTAAAAGGCATGCCTCAATAGGTATCTTTTAACAGCATTCTTAAATGCAGTCTCACCCATGTCCCTGACATTTTGGGGAAGCGCGTTAAAAAAAGTTATGCCAAAGTAGTTAGCCCCACCCCTGGATCTCGAAAGTCTGTGGTAGTCAGGTCGCACGTCCTGATTATTTCTCGTGTTATGGTCGTGGAAGAACGAGTTATTATGGTAAAGGTGAATATTTTGCTTCACGAACATGAGACAATGAAGGATATATAGGCAAGGCAGGGTAAGCACTTTCAGTTGAATAAACTGCTGTCTGCAGTCATTACGGTATCCAATATTAAATATTACTCTAATACATTTCCTTTGAAGTGCGAAAATCTTACTGGAATGAGTAGAGTGTCCCCAACCCAATAGAGCATAGGAGGCCCTGGAGCTAAAGCCCGCATGGTAGGCACACATTAAGGTCTCAGTAGAGACGCAGCGAGCTAAGCTTCTTATTAAATAAATAGATTTGGATAGATCCTTAGATAGTTTGATTATATGTGCCTCCCATGTGAGCCCCATATCCAGTGTCACACCCAGAAAGACGACCTTAACATTGGTGTCGACCAGTAAATGATCGCCACCTTGGCGCAGAGAGAAGTTTATGTTTTGCGTTTTAGCTATGTTAAGGCAGAGTTTATTAGCCAGAAACCATTCCTTTATATTACCTACTATGTTTGTAATGACTGTATTCTGAAATTGGGAGGGGTGATAGCTGTTTAACCATGTAGTGTCATCGGCAAATAGTATAAGTTCAACAAGATCCTGAAAATTGGGGAGGTCGTTTATAAAAATGAGAAATAGCACAGGGCCCAATACTGACCCCTGTGGGACTCCACATCCTATTTTCCTAAAGCTGGAGGCTCTTTGTTTGTAGTATACAATACAATAGTATACAATATAAGGTAAAACACCCAATGATTGACAGGTTTTAGAAACATTTCTTAACAAATTAACCACTCCGTGAGAGTTTTTCGTTTTATAAAGTATTTAGCAACTCTATGCAAATCGTACTTAGAAGGTATTCAAAACGTCGAGTTTTGAAAAAACGCCAATGTTCTAAAAACTTTTTAATTTAAAAAAAAATGCCGCTTTGAAAAATCCTTAAAGTGACAGACCGAAAAAAGGGTTTTCCCATATTTTGACACCCCAATAGTTGACACAAGTTCTTGCTTTTTTTACTAGCTGGTTGACAACTTACAGAATTATGTAGAACTAAAATGCTAAGGCTAAAGAAACAAAAAAAGGGTTAGAGTATATTATTTAGAACATCATCAATCGTTAATACATAAATAAACTAAGTTTCATAAACGCCACCTTTTTTTCAAAATAATATTTTATTGTCTTAGGGGTTGGTAACTTTCCCAAAATAGCTTCTTTTGAAATAACCGGAAAATAATTTTTGTCAAAATTACTGTAACTGTTACGTTACTGTTTCTCCTCGGTTGAAGTGATGGCAATTTACATCTTGACCTGCTGGGATTATTACTTATATGTCTTTAGTGCAAGACTAATTGCGATTTGAATGTTTTCTGTCAGATATATTAGTATCAATATTTAATTTCATACTTTGATTGACAGCTTCTTCCGTTTTATCTCCCTCAATACTTGTTTCATGTGTAACGTCGCTGTATTAAAGATTTGTTTATTTACTTCAAGTTACACATCTCCACAAACTATAAAGAGACCTGTCTGCCAAATCTTGAATATCATATTCTGCAGTTAAAATATTTACTCCAATGATTGACACCCCAAGTACCATATACTGTCAGGGTGTGTCAATAATTGGGTAGCGGATGTATTTCAATAAAAAACAAGTATTTAACCCATAATAAAATCGGTAAAAAATTCAAATTTCCAAAAATTGACAGGGGTGTCAATCATTAAAAAAACATGTGTATTTCTATAGCCAATAATTGACATCCCCGCTTTCCTTCTGGTAATCATTCTTGTATGATTGCTTTATTTTACAAAAGTTACCTTTAGAGTTATTTAGCTTAACTGATACCAGTTTAAAAAAGTAAATAGATAATTGATTACATACCTTTAAAAATATTAGGCACCTTTATATCTACAATTAGCAGTAACACTTACTTATTACCAGACTACCACACAATGAGAAACAAACCTTCTTTACCTTCATTACGCCCTATTGTTAAAAAATATGAACTAGCAGGAGGTTCCCAGATTGTAGTCCCAAAGGGTTGGTCATTTAAATTGTAGTTCAGATGAAAAGATTTCTTAAATTATGGTTAGTTACAAAATATGTCAATTATTGGTTGAATGTCAATAATTGGGTGTTTTACCTTAATTACCCACTGCAGCGATTTCTATGAAGAATTATTTTATGTTCTTGTTAAAATATTTATAGAAATCTCCAAATAAATGCAAGTAATTTACTAAGTTATTAACTATTAACAAATTACTCCTCTGGGTGGTTTCCGATGCTTCGTTAACTTAGCAACAAGATAAAAATTTTAAAATCAAATTGTTATATTGTGGAGCCGGTTATTTCAAACCACTCTTATAGAAAATAGACAAACTCATTTTAGATCATACCTTAGGTAGGTAAACTATAAGTATAGGTACCTATAAAGAAAATGAAAATTTTAGCAACAAAAGCCACCCTTTAGAAATTGATTTACAAATAAAGAGCTATGCCAGGGTATTTTTTGCTATAAATAAATTAAATTAAAAAACTACCATCAGTGAATATATTTAAAACTTGATTACTAACCCAAAGGTGCTTGTGTGATATCTCTCAGTTTGATATAAAACGTGGTCGTTGGGTGGGACTCGCCCTATAAGCAATCTCTTTCCATAATCTGAAGCGGTGCCTACCCGACCACTTAAGGGATCACGTTCATATCTTATACCATTAATGTCTGTATGTGCTTCTCCACCTGCGTTAACTGCATAAATAACTTGGCCCACACTTTGTACTTCTTGAAAATAGCATAAACTAAATACTAAAAATCCTAAACTTGTTAATGTGCTAAATTTTGCAACCATTTTTATTCAGAGAAAAGAAAAGTACACGTAGCAAAACTCTAGAAATAATTTTATATCTTATCACCGCAACATATTTTGGTTGATTTTCTTTGAGGTTAGGTAAAGTAAAAGGTAAAAGAAGCAAGTTGTCATAATGGCAAATGGCTTCCTCTGATTGGTCCGTGGACTTTTCCACAGAGAAATTCAAGGTCGACTGCTATCGATGACCCTCTAGGATGTTTAAGGGAAGAGAAACATAGATACGCGGCCAACCCAAAATGGTGTTTTGACCTATGGTTTTGACGAATCCCGAATTAGCAATAAAGCGCGGGGAACTTAAAAATAAATGTGTTAGAATGCGCACCTCAGCCATTGTATTATTTCCTAATAAATTGAGGCGAAAAAATTGATGAAATAAAATAATCAACAACGAATTACCTTGATTTTCGCATACGAAAAAGTCTGAATACCTATGGACATTTTTTCTAATTTGAAGTTTTTTTTGAAGAGGATAGTTATATATCTTATTGCAATATACAAAATAATTAATAAAACAAAAAAGTTACACATGACAGTTTTCGGTTTCTTTAAAGAGTAATTTAACAAAGTAGTGTATTAATCGCTATTTACTATACGCGTTAGTTACAATATTTTTCCATCGATTGTCTTGTTAAGAGATTATATATATTTTTTTTTATTGATACCCTATTTCCCTTATTTAAAGTACGCCTCAGCGTGTTTAAATCCCATTTTCAAAAACGCGCGTGTTTTAAAGTTACCATGGCAACATCAACAACCCGTGAAACGTGAAGTCTAAATATGTCAACATTTTAATTGTTGATTTGACAGAATTACCTTTTAACGTCAAATAAAATATTTTTTAAGCAATACACAACCAATGTCAACGGTGACAACAATGAATCTTATGTGACAGATTGGAAGTTATTTTTTATTCTCGTCATTTTCATGACAACGACAGGTATATCACATCACGAATTCGACCATTTCACTTACTTACTAAGTTATTATTTCCATTTTTTGTAATATAAATACCAATAAGTGTACCAATAAAAAAAAATAATGTAAAGTATTCGTGGATAACTGGTCTTTAAAACACTTGCTCTATTTCAAGCACTCCGGCTGCGCCGTCGTGCTTGCAAAATCGCGCGTGTTTTAAAGACCTTAATATCCACTTATACTTTAATATACTATTTTTTAATTTAGAACCAAACTACATATATAACAAATTTTTGAATTTCAAACTTATTAACATCGACAGAAACTATGGCAACGCCATTATGTACGCGGCAGTGCGTGCTTTGTAGTATGTTTGGTTGCCTAAAATCGTTTATTAATAAAAAAAATCATGCATTAATAGGGGCCATATGCATTAATATATGATTTTTTATACATTAATTAAGGTTGTAAATACACGGTCGACGGAAAAATAGTTTTATCAAACAATTACGTAACAACATTGAAACTGTTTATCTTGTGCAAGTTCAAATTATGACATTTAATTGTTAAACGGCCAAGGATTGTATTTATTCATATATTATATCACAATAAGACCTATAAATTTAATCGATTAAACTATGCAACATATTTTGATCATGATTTGACTTGGAAAATAGTTGAATGCTCAATAATTCACTAAAAACCCGAGACTGCGAAGCGATCGGGGGTTTTTATTTTCAAATTATTGTGCATGAAACTATTTACCAAAAATCATGATCAAAATATGTTGCCTAGTTCGATTAAATTTATAGGTCGAGTGGTATACGGCTAGATTATTTCCCGAATAATTTAAGTTACGCATCCCATAAATGCATTGAAAAAGCTTGCTTAGCAAAGTGTGTATGTAAATATTACAAATTCTGACATATTTTCATCGCCTTATGTCAAAATATTTGTATAAAAATTCTATCAAAAATGGCGTATTTACTGATAAAAACCAATATTAGGTTATTCAGACGACTAAGAAATTAATGTTTCTTTATAAACTTTTGCCGAGAATTAGTGATAAACAATAAAACAAAAACCAATATGGAGGACGAAAGTTTAACCGCGGTTAAACAAGTCTTGGGATTTAATCAGTTATCTAAACAAAATTTATTCGAAAAATGATGGTGTCTGATTGGTCTATTTGATAATGAGGGAAATAATCTGTAATATTGATATTTGTAGTGTGTACACTTGTAAATCTGATTACCTATATAACGTATGTATAATATTATGTTGCATCCTTATAATGGCTACTTTATACCTACCTCAATTAAATTAAACTAAACTTAATAAATTAAGAGAATTATGAAGTTAAAATACTACATTCAAACGTAACCATTTATACCTACAATTAAGGAATTAAACTATACTAAGAAGTTGGCCAACTTTTAACTTAAAAGACACCGTTTATTGTTGAATTGTTTGTTTATTTACAACACTTGTAGTTTTTTGTGTGATGACTTTTGAAAAGGATTTTTTTTGGCATAGGTGACATTTCAAAGAACCTATATACCTACCGATATTAATAAATAGCATTTTATTTTCCTAATTTACAACAACCGGCTTTACATCGCTTAACCTCAAAATTACTTTCTTTAAGACGGCGGCCTATGTTTGGGCGGTTGAAAAGTCCATGGTCAGACTCTAGGCGCTTGTTGTGCAGACTAAATAATCGCATGACTGCAAATTATATCCAAGAGCAAACCAGATCAAAACACGTCGTTCAGTTTCACCGAACAAAATTATGGCTATGGTCACTAACTAGTATGGCTAAATTGTGTAACACTTTAATTACAAATGTCGACTTCCACCTCAAAATCTAGACAGTACGCCTTTATTGTAATATGTTTGTTTTCTTTAATTAATTCAGGAAAGAATGTTTACTGTTGTTGTCCTGGGCTACTACTTTCTCGCATCAAAGATTATCTTGGTAAGTATCAACTTCTAACGAACGAAAACTTCCAAAGTCAGAGAGTAATAAATTACTCTCATTACATTTCGCGTCGTTGGACATGTCGAGTTCGTTACAATAAAAGAAAATAAATTACTGATAGGTAAATTTATTAATATAGTTACACATAAAAGAATTACAATGATCTGCGAACTACTATTTATATAACACATTGTAACAGTATAATATGTAACAACATTTATAGACAAAAAGTTTAGGCCATTAATTAACAAATATTGTATACCTCAATTGATAGTTACTAAATAATTTGTTTGAGAGGAACATCTTTCTGTTTTTAATTGTTACTATTTACGAAATTGACCTAGTATATTATTGATACAGTATAAAAAAATTATCAAATTCTATCAACTGAGGTATATTTGTTGATCAGATATCGTGAATATATTTTACATGATTTTACCAAAACGTAATCTTTGTATTGCATTAATAGATTTGCTTACAAAAATATTTGTTTATAGTTTGATCACAATGTCGCACTTTTTCGAAAGAATGATCTGCATTTATTGCACACATTGAATAAAAAAAACGGAAAATTGAAAAAGTACCTCCTACACAAGATATACAGGGTCCTGCACCTCACCTCCCGTCTTCTATAGCTCACTTATTAATTGAGTTATGATTTTGATATTTTGCAGACCTTACCTGTATCTTGGGGCGCATTTCAGAAAAATATTTTTTTTCATACAGGGTGTTCCAAAAACTGTGACCTCATAAAGATATAATTTTTTAGATTACATGCCACATACTTTCTTACTTATTTGGGTGCCCCCTATAGTTACCTACCTACCCCTAATATTTTATTAAAATCGATTCAGTATTAAAGGCGAAAAAAATAAAAACTAAAAATATCAGTTTTGCACCACTGGTTTTAAAAATTAATAAAAAATAAAAATAATGCCTCGTTATACAATTATACAAAGGAACTTATTACATAAATGTCTAACAATCTCGTTTACCAGGTTTGATTAATACGGATTGTACAGGGTGTCCAAAGTTTAGTGTCAAGCTTTGCAAACTTTAAAGCAATTTATTTTTCTTATTTCAAATAGGGACCCCTGTATATTTTTATGTCATTCGATGCAGAATTAAAAATCAAACATTTGTCCTAATTATAACCCTATCGCAATTTCTAAAGCATGAAGACTTATTTGCAGAAAACTCATTTTATCAACTATTCCAACAGTTATAATTATGAATAAATATCGAAGGTGACTTTGAAAAACAATTTATTGGTATTAAAGTCACAATAGCCATTTTGACTTTAGTAATCCAAAAGTTTCAAATATTGTTAAATTATTGTTGGTACTTAATTATTTAAGCTTTTATAAGTACTTTATAGTATTTTTTTGTGATGTACTAGAACCAAGAAGAGCTCGTAGATATGATTTTTATATTAGGAGCATGAAAAAATAACTCTTTTTTGGCAAGCCGAGTTTACGCACAGCGTTATCCGGAACGACGACATCCAGACATAAGGAGCCTGCAAAACATATTAGAGAGGTTTGTCCAAACGGGAAATGTAAACTACCCAAAACCAGTGAAAAATAAACCGGTCCGAACTGAAGAAAATCAATTAGCTGTGCTATTATCTGTCAGAAAATCCTTCAGTTAGCAGTCGCTGATGCCGTAGATGTAATCGAAAGAACAGTTCAACGAATTTTAAAGGATTACCATATACACGATTATCATTTCCAGTTAATAATTACCAACAATTTAACAATATTTGAAACTTTTTAAATTACTAAAGTCAAAATGGTCTGTTGTCACTTTAATACCAATAAATTGTTTTTCAAAGCCACCTTTGATATTTATTCATAATAATGAATGACTGTTGATAAAATAAATAATATATTATATAAAATAAAATAAAACGAGTTTTCTGCAAATAAGTCTGGACACCCTGTACCGGGTGGTCAAATAAGCGAGGACGTCGGCTTTATCTTGGAAACCATTAATCGTACAACTTTCGGAAGGATTTTTTTATGATTAAAGTAGTAAAAAGAAATTGCTAGAAATTACTTTTAAGTTCCTCATTTCGCCGCAAGGGAGCACAATTAAAAATTGTTTTTTTTAATTCTAAATTTCTCCAAAAATTCCCATATTAAGGTATAACTCTGATTACATCATTGGAAAGCTTAGACAATTCTGCATCATTTTGGCTTACGGCTCATTGACGTACCGACATTGATAAGAATGGGGGAAGCTATTGAAAGTGTAAACATTAAAATCGCTGTAACTTCTAAACGACTTATCCGATTTTACTAAATGTAAGCTTGTTTGGAAGGAGAAAATAAGCGTCTTCAATTGCCGTATTTAACAGTACACGATAGTGTTTATTAAAATTGCTAGAGGGCGCAATTTGTAAAAATAATAGTTTTTTCGATTTTATCCCGAAAATTCAAATCATACGGTATAACTTATGACATCATAATCGAAAAGTAGATGAAATTTGCAAGAAAAGCTGTCAAAACCGCAGTTCGATATCTTTGTTCGTTTCAGAGTTATTGCCAAAACGATAATTTCTAATAAAATTGCTAGAGGGCGCAATTTGTATTAAAAATTATTGTTTTGGCAATAACTCTGAAACGAACAAAGTTATCGAACTGCGGTCTTCACATCTTTTCTTGCAAATTTCATCTACTTTTCGATTATGATGTCATAGTTATACCGTATGGTTTAAATTTTCGGGATAAAATCGAAAAAACTGTTATTATTACAAATTGCGCCCTCTAGCAATTTTATTAAGCACTATCGTGTACTGTTGGATACGGCAATTGAAGACGCTTATTTTTCCCTTCCAAACAAGCTTAAATTTAGTAAAATCGGATAAGTCGTTTAGAAGTTACAGCGATTTTAAGTTTACACTTTCAATAGCTTCTCCCACTCTTATCAAGGACGGTACGCCAATGAGCCTTAAACCAAAATGATGCAGAATTGTCTAAGCGCTCCAATGATGTAATCAGAGTTATACCTTAATATGGAAATTTTCGGAGAAATTTAGAATTTAAAAAAACAATTTTTAATTGTGCCCCCTTGCGGCGAAATGAGGAACTTAAAAGTAATTTCCAGCAATTTCTCTTGACCACTTTACTCATAAAAAAATCTTTCCGAAAGTTGTACGATTGATGGTTTCCAAGATAAAGCCGACGTCCTCGCTTATTTGACCACCCGGTACAATTCGTATTAATCAAACTTGGGTTAACGAGACTGTCATACCTTATTAAATAAGTACCTTTGTATAATTTTATTAACGATGCATTAATTTTGTTTTTTATTAATTTTTAATACCTATGATGCAAAACTGATAGTTTTTAATTTTAATTTTTTTTCGTCTATAATACTGAATCGATTTCAATAAAATTTTAGGCGTATGTAACTATCGGAGGCATCGAAATAAGTAAAAAAATATATGGCATGTAATCTAAAAAAATACATCCTTATGACGTCACGCTTTTATGGTATGAAAAAAATATTTTCCTGAAATGCGCCCCACGATACAGGTAAGGTCTGCAAAATATCAAAATTTTAACTTAAGTAACAAGTGTGCTATAGAAGACGGGAGGTGAGGTGCAGGACCCTGTATGTATAATACTAGTTTTAAGTCATTTAAAAACCTGGAAAATGTAAACAAATAAATTTTATTACCGTCAGAGCCTGCTCTAATAAAGGGGAACAATTTGCATTTCTATCTGTGTGACATTATTATCTACAGCTTACTTCTAGGTGTATATGTTGCAACACAGGTTCTACGTTGTATTTGAATTGAAAAGATACTCAGTCCAGATCTGCACTAAGCAGATGATAGTCTGTGTATCTGGTAGACTAGAACGTAAGGAACCCTAGGACCCCTGGTAAGATATGTGAGACGATGTTTTGTTTCCAGAAATGTTTACACATTTATTATAATAGTTATAGTTTATGGAGAATAATATATTGCGTTTATTCGCAACTGTAAATTTAAGTAAATTAAGCAGGTCGTTCTCATAGGTACTTGTAAAAAAAATAGAAAAAGTCATTTAATATGCAAAAAACATCTAGAGCAGGCTCTGATTGAATTGAAATGATCTTTAAAGCCTTGCATGACGAAAAAATTGCGAACAGATTGCAATCAGCATCAAATGCTTATAAAAATTATAATCAAAGAAATATTTTAACTTGTGTAGCTAGCACCAGGATTAGAATGATGCTTATTGGAATGCGGTGAAATAGATGAATTAGATTTTCTCTTAAGATCATACTTACATAAATAACTTTTCCGATGTTATACGAATAACGCAGTGTCAACGTATAATATTATGTACCTTAAGTCCCCTTTTAAACAAACTCTTAGCACGGTTATATAGATGAGGAAGAGAAACTGGTATTTTTACTGATGCTACGATTAATATTATAACAAGTAATCTGAATAACAAGTTTATTTTAAGCAAATATTTTCCATTTGGTTTGTGGCGAGATAATGTCATTATGAACCTCATATACTTTTATCATGATTTTTTATAAAATAAAAATGTACCTTAAAACATTTTGATAATCCAATGAATGATAATCGACTGATTATAGCTATATTTCTCTATCTCTCTATTGACCTACTGTATTAAAGTTACAGTGTTACCTTACTTTCAAAATTCTATATTTTTATATTCTATTCGCAGTACATAACACAACATCTGCTGCGTTTAATTTTTGTAAATATATGTATCTAATCTTATCACTATTTGATATTAAAATGTACAAGGCAAAATTTTTATATTTTCCAACGAATATAGGTATATTCATATATTCATTACTAATAGTCAGCCCTATGTATCCACACATCCCCTTTATAATAACATACCCGTTCATTAAATTATTGGATGTTGACTAGTCTGGCCAGGTACCATTCTTTTGTGCGTTCCTTTTTGTCTCTTGTTGGGTTCATCAAGTTACGGGCAGGCATGAGGCATGCATAAAGATAGTAGATAGTATAACAGGCAGGGAATTGGGCATAGTGCTGCTTTGGATGGCATTTGTCCATCAAAAGCTCTTGAATGACTTCTTCGCCAAAGAAGTGACGAAATTCTACAAGAAGTAATTCTTAGGCAAAGAAGTGGTTCAGAATCACACAGTTTTGGTTCCCTGGTTGGAGTCCCCCGTGAGTGTACATACTCTCTGCCCTTTGTTCTTCTCATGTCATGTCAACACCAAACCTAGTTCCATTTTTCTTGGACAAGTGAAAATATAAAGAACTGTTGCTGTCAAATATTGTATAATACAAAAAGTGGGGCATACACGGGTAATTAAAAAAAGGGGGAATAGTGGATACATCATCGAGCTGGTTTGTTAAATTATCCTTTATTATCTTTTTATTTAGTTTAAGTTATTTACCTTTATTGCCTGAATGATTCATTTGCTTTTGAAAAATAATCAAATCGATTGTAATTTTCACAACACTTGTTGCAATGAAAGCGATCGCTCCCAAGTAACTAAAAATTAGCAAAATTCGGATTAATTATAAACACCTACGTAGATAGTAAACATTCAAGAGTAAATTTATTGTAGACATCAATAGATCAAAAGTAGATTTTATTAAAAGTTGATATAAGACTTATATTATTGTAAAGACTTTTTTGCCTTTTTTATGTTAAAGGAGGATTCAGAAAAATCCAGTCTTTTTACACCAAAATGGCAAATATAACGAAATAGATCTGCGAAACTTTAACATGCGCAACACTAAATAAAACACTTGATAAAAGTGTCAAGATATTGGTATTATAATATTTAGGGAAACACAACTAAAACGATAAAGACGTGCTTATTTTCTCTTTAATAAAGTATTTAAATTTTGATATTTGTCTAACAGGCTGCCATAAAAAAAAATGGATGCCCTATGTACTGTGGTATTTTAGATGGACCTGTATCGACATCATAATCTTTTTGTCAGTCAAGATTTGCTACAATTTCATTGGCGATTTACTGTAAGGAATACGAACTTTGGTGACAGCCTTTAAAGCTATCTTGGCAGTCCATGAGAAATGTTATCGGAATTTTTGACGTTATTAGTGATCTGGCACAACCACCTCGAAAAAAGCCATGAAGTGACATCGGGCAACACCGCATCAGCTGGGAGTTGCACAAGCTATTATTATGACGCGCGGCAACAGGCGAGTTTTTTATTCTTTCAAAGGGTAAAACCAATTTCAAATCATTGCAACCAATTCATTACCTTAAAAAAAACCTTTAACTTCATATCAATGTCTACTGAAACCTGATTAACAATATTTATACATATCATTGGTCAAAACTAAACTATAAAAATAAATTTTTGAGCCACTTACAATTTTTACTTTCCAAAATTCAGAAGTATTTTTTGTGAATAATTACTGAGATCGTCAAAACTTTTTATAAAATCTGATTGCTCGAAAGCTTCATTAAGTTGAGAGGTATGCTTTTGTTGTTCCTCGTTTCTCTCCACTGGACTTTTTCTAGGAATGAGAACAGTTTTTGACAAGTAAGCAGGCAAATTGGGATAACAGCACTGCAGCTGTTAAATTTAGTATCACTTTAGTTGAATTTTTTTGTGGTGCCATCAGACAAAAGATAAATATCCTCACGAATAATGTTTCCGAGGACCAAATGCTTAGCACAATCTACAGAATACTGTGTGGGCGACCAATTAGCTCTTGGAATGGCTTTTTAGCCATAAAATTTTCATCTTTTGGGAAGTGAAAAACTAATACACTTTCTTCGCCTGCTTTTAAAACACTTTTATAGTTAGAGTTACACCCAGGAATACAACAGGGGCTTGGCATGTTGATAAATAAACAAACTAAAAGAAAAAATAGTACTTACCTAAGTACCTAGGTATCTAGATGTATCCTACCTCCTACCTACTTACGAACTATCTCTACTAGTGATATTTTTAAACTAATTCACATATACCAATAAACACTTCAATATTTAGTAAATTAACTCTAGCCACAAAACAATAAAGTGTATCCCAAAGAGCTAACTAGAATACAAAAACACAACTTTTAAATTAAAACAAATAAAATTCTGCCGCCATTATAAGACCCGTAAACAAACCGCCAGGCCGGCCAAGCTGTTGGATTTTTCACTTTATTAATGCCATTACAGCAAATCCGCAAGAAAAATGTTCACTAATATTTTGTACAGGTTCTTAGCAATCATGTCACTTAAATTTTCAATTAGATATTAATCGAAAACCGGATAAAAATACAAATTAATACAAAAACCGCAAAATTAACACCGTCGCGCGTAAATTACATACTAAAGCATGGATAACCTTTAAGCAGTGTTGCCGATGTGTCTGTTTCACGGCTTCTTTCAAGGTAGTTGTGGTTCTGGGTTAGAACATCTTAGCGTTCGGGTTTGTTCGACGTAACATGACTTGTATGCAGTTTCGTTATCGGCAAAAACAGTTACGATGCTTAAGAGTAGAATAAGACACAGAACAGGCCATGGAGAGGATAGTTTTCTCAAAGCACATCAGCACAGTACTCCGATCTATATCCGCTGTCGGATTTCAGAGCAATCCGCTAACTTCTTCAAGCTAGCCTACTTGATTTCGACAACTAAACAAACAACTTTCGCGAAGAGCACTTTCAGAGTGCCGAGACACTGAAAACGTTATTATTTTTCGTATTTTAATAGAAAGAAATAAACAGAGCCGACTAAAAAACCTGTTGGGCCCTGGGCGCTGAATAATTGAAAGCATCCAGTCTCCAATTAATAGGTTGACCATTGATCAAATTCCGAGCGCCCAATTAGCACATAGGATAAACTGGCACTGCAAAAAAAATGTTAGTAAATCGCCGCCTAGCCGATGCCACAGACAAATAAGCAACGGAAGAAAGAGGTATTTACATTAATTTGGCAGTGAGGATATCCAACGTTCACATTATAACCAGTCACACGTTTATAAACGCGTCCCCAACCTGAATGGCTTGCAACGAGCACTCGCGTGGTATTCGCAAGCGGTATAAGTATCTTCCCTATCTCCCCGCTTCATCCTTTCATAATTTCCCTCAATGGAGAGAATTTTAAATATAGGTACTGCTTTTCGGTCAAGTAACAATATAGCTTATCTTTTGAGGTAAGACTTTTCTATGAACATGATACAAAGTAGTATCTAATGTCCATAAACAATCATAATTCAATTAAAATAAACCTTTCTTTAGAGTAACTTTATACAGTAGTTTTATAATCATCACCGATTAAAAATGAAAATATTATTACAACAATTCACAATGGGAATAAAAACTTCCCATTAACATCCTTACTACACTTTGTATAGTACAATGACTATTACAATAAACTTTGTGACATGTATATATTTATTAGCCAGATTTAAAATTATTTTTTATTTGCAGTGTCTCAAAATATTTTATGTATATACAGGATGTCCCAACAGTACGGGAAAATAGGTTTTTGGTAACGGATTTAAAGAAAATTAAAAAATTTGATTAATCTTGTAGAGCTCATAACGACATCAGTAATTACCATGATTTTTGCTCTCCGCAATCACCAAATTCCATCCAATTGGTACATACCTTTGGTAAGCACCAATAATATAAAAATAAAATAAATATTAAAAGATAACACTGGGCACTGTGTTAGTCAAGGATTTTTAAGTTTAAGTTTTGGTAAAAACCAATAATTCTGGTAACAAAATCTTTACACTTATCGTACTTTTCTCTAACAACTTCTATTTTTATTATCATCTATTTTTTATGTTGCTTTATCGCACTGTTAGAATACCCCGTATATCCATCTAATATTAAATTAATAATCCTGTAGTTATAAATGAATACTCAAGGCATCATGCAAAATTCTCATTTTTATTGAAATAGTATACCCTTATCTAGCTACTTGCTTACAAATGCTACTAAAATATATGTAGTTCAGCCATGTTAACAGCTTCATTAAATTGTTTTACTTACTAACTTCATTCCATCCCAAAAAATTTAATAACATTTTTTATGTATATTGGTATATGGTATATTGAAATAAAAAAATCAATACCAGCGCCAAACGGTAACAAAATTGTAGGTACGTTTTTTCTGATATTGCTGTATAATTCTAACTTTTAAGGGTATTTTATCACTTACATACTCTCGGGACATAAAATATTTCCACAATTTCTGAGACAACTACTAGATGTCGATCTTTGGAGATAAGAGAAATTATTTTTCCCGAAACCTCCTACAAACATGATGGAAATTTCTAATTTGTCTATGGACCCAACATCATTCTAGGATGGGTTGCAAAATTGTTTTCCTTATCTCCAAACATCTGGTTTAATACCTTAGATTTAGCTAGCAGATTTCATCAGATCGAAATGAATGAACCCGATATTCCAAATACTGCATTTAGCACGAGACTGGACAATAAAAATTTCTGAACATGCCTTTGGCTTAAAAACCGCCCTCGCAACTTTTCAAAGGGTCACGGATAATATGTTACGCGGAATAACCAATAAAATGTGTGAAGTCTATCTTGATGATATTATTGTGTTTCAAAATTTCACAAAAGAACACATTGTAGAATTAACCTAAGTACTGTGGAACATTAAACTTTATTTTAATTTGAGAAAGATGAAAGAGACTCATTTTACACGCTGTAAATTTTACATCTACATTTTAAAATTGGTCAAATCTATCAGATTTATTTGTGTTTTGCTGTATTTTCGGCATTTCTTTTGATAGTTCTTGTACCATTTGGTGTTAAACTTATTGAAGGTTTCCTAATTTTGTTATCAATGCCCTTTGGAACTGTTAGTACATCAAATTTAGGTTGAAAATACCTACATGTTGGCGGTGTTTCTGTTCCATCTATAATACTGGATGCAAAGATGTTTTTAATTTTTTAAAACGAGTTTTACTTATTTTCCTTATCGCTTGGTGTCAATATTGTTCTAGTAGTAGGCAATTGTGAATACATATCAGTACACCAATACATCAACTTGTTTGTGCTCAAAAACACATTGTTTATTATTTTTATTAATAAATATAGTCTGTTCATTGACCGCTGACCGATACGTCAAAACTAGTGCTAGATATAATAAAGCAGGAATTGTGAAAACATAAATAAGAAACATGAAAAATATATGTCAATGTTTTTATAAATACCTATTTTAGAGAGTTTCTGCTGCATTGGGAGTTTCGTGTTCAATAATTCAGAATTAAGGCAAAGGGGATAGAGAAGGACGTAATTTTAAAAATCGCAATAATGTAGCTTTTTTGTCATCCCGTGGTCGTTAAATTTACGAAATTTATAAACATACCATAGGAAAGAGTATCTATGGGAGGTATAGAGCAGGTGAACATGTTACAATTCGCTCAATACAACTAAACCTTAAAATCATTGATGGTGTTGAAATACCCACTGGTTAATTAGCGAACTGTTTAAAAAAGATTAAAATTTAGATGGCGTAAACGTACTGTATGAAACAGGGGTTTACGCAGGTATGTGGAATGAACCCATAGAAAATGTAAGAGTGGAAAAATGGAAAAATTATGTAACACACTAATAAAATTATAAATTCCCTTTATTATTAACTTGGACGAATCGGATAATAATGCTCCTTGCTGAGATGATTTATTTTAATTATTAAATAACTGTATTTTAATTCCCGTCGATAATCGATCCTGACAAGTGATTTGTCTTTGAGCCCTGTTTCCTTCTGCCAAACTGAGCCTCACTGATGAGCCGTAATAACGGCGAAACGCGTCTGGGGATGGGTGTGGCAGAAGGAAACAGACAAAACTCTTTTCAATTAATAACTGTATTTTGTTATGTTATCGTTTTTATTTATATTTTCTTCTTTATGATTTTATAAATAAGATGAAAATATATGAATCAATTTTAAATTTTATAAACGAGTTTTATTTATTTTTCAGTAAATTTATATTAATTAAAAATTTCATACTGATTTTCAAAAACAAAATGTTTCATCCCATGATACCTTTTACCCTAAATAAACTACTTATTTCTGTCTTCATTAACAGTATAAAAATAATAACGTCGGTGAAATGTGTTAACCTGCTAACTCACAAATACACAACTGTTCAGGAATAACGAAAAACTATAATTTTCCTTACTAGAGCGTATTAACATGTGCTGCCCGTTACACAACAAAACATTGGAGATAGCAGTTATACGGTTTTACTGTGGAGTTAGACGGTTTACGCATACTAGATTTACGGACGTTTTGTTTACAATTTAGAGTTAGCAGTATTTCCGGGTGATGCAGAACGCCATCTATATCTAAATAGTTGAATAAGTCAAAATTAGTTAAAAGTGGAGTTAGCAGGTTAACACGTTTCACCGACGATAATTAAAAATTTGAAAAAAACGCGCTTGTATTTTACTTGTTCACATGCATCCGTCTTTATGTAGATCCTAAAAAAATCATAACCTTTACCACCGGTAAGTCAAACTGACTGAATCAATTTACGACGTACCGCAAATATGGAGAATATGACGTAACGGTCAGCGGTCATTGAACAGACTTTAGTATGATGATCAAATTTAAAAAAAATATTTGGCATATAGTCCAATAAATTTGTATGCCCCGACGGCAAGTAGGTGATAAAGTTATTTGCGTATCAAACATTATGTATATAACAATTGAATATTATAAACAAAAACACTACTATTACTTTAAACACAGTAATCCTGTGCGTATTTGACACAACCACAGTTTCTGATTTACAAAACCTATATTTCAAAAATAGATTGTTTTTTCATTGCTCTTAATATACTAAATGTACCTAAACAAAACTAACTAAAAAAATTTGTACATTTAACAAAACAAACAAAATTTAAGTAATAAAAATAACTGATATACATACAAATATACAATAAATTTAAAATAGTTTGAATATCTTATTTATTTTTTGTATGAGTACAAAAATGATTAAAAAAGTAGTTTTAAAACAAATTTATCTTTTAATTGGGGTTTGGGGATACAAAGAATATCTGAGAATTAAGATAAAATATGTCAAAGTTATATTTTTTTAAACACCCTGTATTTAGACGTTTTTTTAATTCTAGGAACTAACTAAGGTTAGTTGTATGTTATGTATATATACTGTGACAAACAGGCTACATTCTACATAAACTTTTAAAAAAATAGCTGCTTGTTTCTTTCTTAGTTGTACAATTATGAAAAATCTCTTCTTCCCGTTTAACTACTGAACCCGTCAAACCGGTTTTATCAGTTACAGGAAGTTTAATTGTTAAAATAAAAAATTTTAAACTAAGGTAGAAATACAAAACTGTCATCTTAAATTGTACCATCATATAGTTTCTATAGCCTGTCCAATTGTAGAAAATATGATTTTATAATCATTCTCGATATCACAAAAATGAAAAAGTTTTGGTTATAGGAAACATATAAGCAACTTTACTTACTTTGGTTCCTAGAATTTAAAAATACACTAAACCCCACTTAAAAACATCATTTTGTCATATATCTTAATTATGTCTGGACACCCTATAGATTTAACATTTTGTAAATATGCGTCCCGTATATTTTTTGTATCGTCAACAACAAAGGAGTTACTTATTTTTGTAGTAGGTATGTTTTTTTTTTCAATAATTCTTAACATACTTTGATATATACAAAATCACTCTTTAACAATGCACTAAAGGGTATGATATTACAATTATTTTGGGGAGAGTGTACACGACCCATCTGTCGAAGCCTCTACATTTATTAACGTCGCGTCGGTAAAAACTAAATATTTATTGCTGTAAGTAGTAGAGTATATATGGAAAGTACAGTAGGTAATGTAAGTAGTGATACCAGGACTACGCGGATCCACACTGATCACAAATGTCATAATAGTAACAGACAAGTAATAGGAAGTCAAAAAGGTACATTGCCTGGAGAGCAATAATTGTTTCATGCGTCCTACCCTGCTGCAGGATTGTCTCCTAATACTTTACACATGACGTATCACACTAAGACTTGTGGAATAAACCCCTTTTTTTTTAAATAAAAAGAATTTCCTTCATTTCGTTTAGATAAGAACAATAACACAAAACTCAACAATTTGTTTCCACATTCTCACTCATTTCCTGGGTACGAAAACGTACTTATTACTAATCGACATATAACCGTTGAAAACACAAGGGAAATAACACTATTTCGTGAAAATGATATTTACATTATAGCCAATTTTTTCAATCATTTTTGTACCCATTGTAACATAACTTAGTTTTAAAAACATTATAAAAAAATCTGCAAACGTTAACGCTACAATACAAATTGACCACACAAAAACTATCATCGTCTCCGCCCAAACAGTGGAAACTTCATGCAAGTCGAGGTAAAAACTTATAAAACGCAAAAATCTCGGAAACCACAGCTACAATCTTGTACCTTTTCTGCATATATCTTATTTAGGTAAAGTCTATAGGAAGTCAGTCGAAACAGCCTAAAAACTAAAAACTCATATTTAGTCCCGCCCAAATATTTTCGTGACAGACCGATCAAGCCCACGTGGACTCCTGACCTGGAGCTGTCAATAGGAATTTAGATTTTTATTTTAATGTAAATATTGACCATTCAATTGACTTCGTATAGACTATAATAATATGGATAAACACTTTTCATACGAAACCGTTCTTTCGGGAGTCAGCAAGCCCTGAGATGTTTGCATTCTAAAAACTATTAGCACAATCTGTAAAAAGTCCCCAATAATTTGAAATTCGTAAATACAAAACGTAACAATAAATAACGTATGTTGTTTATCGCAAAAAGGCCAAAGTATTTTAGTGCATTTTATTCTACAATATAACTTTACTGCGGTGTAAATATCAATATTTAGAACCACCTTTTGTGCCTATAAAATAAGATCAATAGTTCTTTTCAAATATGAATATTCGAATCATGATTCTTCTTATCATTTACTATAGAACAAGAATAAGCAACTAAATTTTATTTCGTACAATTTTTTCAACACAACGGAGGGCATTTTTATAAATCCATACATTTCTTTGCCTTTTAAAATAAACTGGGAAAAGCGCACGTTATTCTGAACCATAGAAACCGGCAATTTATGAATTGTAACGTTATTAACGGTAATATAGTAGACATTCTTGGCTTTAGATACTTTCTTTTTGCTTCTTTTAAACAGCAAAGCAAAGTAAAAATATTTCCTTAGCTACGTTATTAAAGGAGTGTGCAAAAACGACGTTAGATTTGTACAGTAGAAAATGTGTTGCTTATTCCCTTCTGGCATTAAAAAACCGTTAGGTGATACATAAGGAAATAATAAAATAAGTAGAAAATACTTTAACGATAAATTGTAAACTATAATTCACACAATACTCACAATACTTTAGGCCTTCTTGAGGTTTCTTAACTTTCGTCTTACACATTTATCTCAAATGACTATGACGTATTCATTGCTTGTTGCTCCTGTGCCCTTTTCTGTTCCTCATTGATCTGCTTTTGTTTAAAGAGCAGCGTTTCTTCAAAAATAAGCTTTTTCAGATGATCCTTTGGTAGATCATCCAACTCTGTATCGAATCTAAACGGCTGCTCCGCCACGGGCTAAAAACGGATAAAAAAACGAGATATTAGGATTTTTTACAGCCGTACTCACTAAAGTTAAGGGGTCTAAATTTAAAAACGTCTTAAATTGACAGTTCTAATGTCTCAGAAAACTAATAGACCAGGGCTGAAGCCTTTGAAAATGGTAAAAAGTGAAAAAAAATAATAGTAGGATGAAACCCATTGAAAAAGGAAGAGAATATAACAAAAATGAAAGGAAAAATAAATTACGGGCGATCCCAGGTCGGGAAAACTTCCGGTCCGGCAAAACTACAAGTCCTATGGAAAAACATTAAATCGCAAAGTTGTAGGTAATAAAAAGATCTACAACTTTTGTATTTACACTTTTTTCACATAACCTCAAAATTTATGTGAAAAATTGAAGTAACCAAGTTTTTGGTTTTTTATTTTTATCTTTTACAAAAAAAATTTTTTATACACACAATTTGGTGAAAACTTACCTTTTTATGTCCCAAACACACTGTAATTTTTTTGATTTAAAATATTTATTTTTTAACCTTATTTTGACTTAATATCGAAAAAGCACCCTAATTTTCAATAAAAAATTCTCACGTCCAATTATCTGCTTTTTTAAAAAAGTCGGCGGGCTTTTTGTTCCTTGAAATCTCTACTTTCTGATGGTGTAAAAAAAAATATACATTACTATGGTAAATGTTCTCAAAAAATGTAAAGAAACGAAAAAAACTCGAATCCGAATTTTTTTTTTAAATCATTATGCACAATTTTGAGCTATTTATTAAAATTTATACTTTAATTACTCGAAAAACGTAAGATTCCATGTTACATTGATAAACAAAAAATTTCAAGTCGAAATATACTACTATAATTAACAACCAAGTTAAAATAAGTTAATAAAGTTAATATTTAATAAGACGTTCGTTCCTTTGCATTTTTTGAGAACATTTACCATAGTAATGTATATTTTTTTTACACCATCAGAAAGTAGAGATTTCAAGGAACAAAAAGCCCACCGACTTTTTTAAAAAAGCAGATATTTTGACGTAAGAATTTTCGCTTGAAAATTAGGTGCTTTTTCGATATTAAGTCAAAATAAGGGTAAAAAATAAATATTTTAAATCAAAAAAATTACAGTGTGTTTGGGACATAAAAAGGTAAGTTTTCACCACATTTCGTGTATAAAAAATTTTTTTTGTAAAAGATAAAAATAAAAAACCAAAACCTTGGTTATTTCAATTTTTCACATAAATTTTGAGGTTATGTGAAAAAAGTGTAAATACAAAAGTTGTAGATCTTTTTATTACCTACAACTTTGCGATTTAATGTTTTTCCATAGGACTTGTAGTTTTGCCGGACCGGAAGTTTTCCCGACCTCAGATAGCCGGTAATTTATTTTTCCTTTCATTTTTGTTATATTCTCTTTCTTTTCCAATGGGTTTCATCCTACTATTATTTTTTTCGGTTTCAAAAATTATCGACCCTGGTCTATAAGTCGTATCGTAAATATTTTTTTGTAAAGAAAAAAGTTAATTATTACGTGCTGTCATAATAGAATTAAAACTATTTATCGGTAAAACAATTTATTTGCACAAAAATCAAATAACGCGAAAATATATTTTTATAAATATGGCCTATTAAAACAAGCCACGGTGAAAACACAACTGGAAAATTCTTTAGTGAGTACAAGTGATAATGTTGGGTAGGTTTGAATAAGCTAAACAGACCTTTTTTTTTTGTTTAAATGGCATTTGGCTAATTAGCCATGCAGCCAGTCGCAGAGTAAAAAAAGAAGAACATTATTATTCGAAACATATAAACAGGGATACACGCTTCACGCCACTGGGGTCTGTCAGGGCGACTTTATTTAAACTAAACAGACCTAAAAAAGTAAAAGTTTTAAAGGACTTACCTCATCAGAGGGTTCATAATACTGTTCTAAATATGGGTGAGCCAATGCGTCTTCGACACCTATCCTCTTATGCGGGTTGAATGTAAGCATTCTATCAAGCAAATCTAGTGCTCTAGGATCTGCATTCGGGTAGAGTCTCGCCCAGGGAACTTTGGGTTTGTAGGGTAACGACTGTAAGTAACTTCTTGCCTAAAGAATAAAAAAAGTAAATTTTAATCATAACTACTATTTTTTTTGTTATCTTTAAAATCCATTTATCTTTGACACGGATGTTTACAGATAGTATACCTGAAAGCAAAAAAATTGTAAAAAATCTAAAAACTAATTTTTAAAACGCAGTTGTCTGATATGAGTAGGTTTTTGAAATATTAGCAAAATACGTTCGACATCGCCACATTCGCCACAGACTTTTCCGCATCGGCAGTTTCACACGTTGGGATAGAGTTGCGACTTAAAAACAAAGGACTATCGTAAAAATTTGTCGCACCCTGTATAGGAGATTGAGATCGTTAGGATGGCATTAAAAAAATATACACAAAGACATGATTATTAAAGCATTGAAAAATTTTGACTGTCACAGATTATAAAATAAAGGTAAGGATTTAAAAAGAATTGTTTTACAAGTTTACTCCTTTCCTATATACGTAATGATTTTTTGTCGGCTAGGTAAATACTTAGTAGAATGCTTACCTTTTCATTTATAATACAATTTAAATCGTCTTGAGACGGTGACCCAAGGACTCCTAAGATATGGTTCAACTGATCTAAGTAATGCTTTCCGGGAAAGATTGGCCGATTTGCTAACATTTCCGCCAATATACATCCCACTGACCATATATCAATAGACTTGGTATATCCCTAAGGAACAACAAAAAGGGTTAGATTATTTACGCCTAAAACCAAAATGATTGTGTGATTCTATGACTTTTCTTAAGGTGCTATAAAATAAAACATAATAAAGAGATGTAAAAAATTACTTTACAACGATAACTATTTTCGATTCTGAATCGCCGATATAATAATTGTAAACTATCTAAAAATGATGATTTATTTTAATTATTTATTTATGGACCAATAGGTAACATTAATATCTTCGATAGGAAAAATATTTTAAAAAATTTTTAAATTAAGAATTGAAAATTATTTGAAAAAAATACATTTTATTTCTAATAAACAGTTTGGGTTTCAAAAAAATAAATCACACAAAACGCTATTTGCTATCTAACAGAACAAATATATGACGCACAAGGTAATAAAAAACCTTGTATTAGTATTTTTCTAGATTTAGCAACAGCCTTTGATACAGTTAGCAATAATTTACTGTTAAAAAAGTTTTAAAATATTGGATTCAGAGGAAAGCAATTAGAATTAATTAAAAATTATCTGAAAAACAGACCAACTTATATTCAAATAGATAAAAAAAAAAGCTATGCAAAAGTATTTAAGTATGGTGTTCCTCAAGGAACAATTTTAGGACCATTATTTTTTAATATTTTTATGTTAACGACTTATTTAGTATAAATTGCGATGGACAAATTCATAGTTTTGCCGATGAAACTACAATTTTTTATACCGATACAAATTGGGAAAAGTTAAATAATAACATTAAAAAATATTTTAAAATTTAAAAAAATTGGTTTGATAACAATTTGTTAACAATTAATTTTAATAAAACAAATTACATTCCTTTTACTTTAAACCTAAATAACCTACCACGAAATATGAATAGTATTCAAATAAATATACATTCAAATTTTTAAAGTTAATAAAATAAAATATTTGGATTATTTTTGATAGTATATTAAATTGGAATTTTCACTTAGAATACTTAATAATTAAAAAATTAAGAAGTTTACTACCGATTTTTAAAAACATTAAAAAATTTTTAAATGTAAGACATCTGGAAATATTATATTACGCGTTAGTTAAAACTCATTTAAATTACGGAATTTTAGGTTGGAGAGGAATAAATAGAACTTTGGTTAAAAAATTTGAAATATTACAAAAAAGGTTTCTAAAAATTATATTCAATAAAGATTATCTTTTATAACATCTCATTTATAAGATCTTAATATACAGGGTGTCCTGAAAATACGTGTACAACGTTTGACGACAGACACGTCAAAATAGGTCGATCTAAGCCGACTTAGTTATATCCAAAATTGTCTCGTTTAGCCGGTAGAGGGCGTCAAAAATTTGTAAAAATATTGGTTTTTCCTAAATTACGTGAAAACCTGCTAACCGATTTTAATGATTTTTAGTATGTAGACTAATACTATAAAATGACGTTTTCTAGTAGTATAGTCACCGGCTGTAAATAAGTGGAAGTGTTATAAAAGTGATATAATACGTCAACATTTCTCCTCATTTTTTATATGAATGGCGTTATGACAACCCAGACATTTTTGTAGAGTGACTGGATGTATTTGGAAGCTATTTTACCTCTTTAATATTTTTCGTTGAATGAGCTGTTTTGCCAGATGAAAATTTACAATATTTAGTATTATTAGTAATAATATTAAAATCAAATTACCTGTAAAAATAATTTTTTAAGTGACCTTGTTGCTATGGCATTTAATAATTTGACAATTATTGACAAATTGTCACCAGTCTATGAAATTTACTCAAGTATACGATCAACATTCTTGAATTACAAGTTCATTTTACCATTAAAAATGGAAAATTATACGAACTCTGAGAAGGTTACATGCTCCTGGTATACGGGTTTTGTCAAGGAAATGGGCGTCAGAGTATTAGGCCCGGTTGTATAGGTTGCGGTTAATCGTCATTTCGTTTTTATAGGTTGTGATAATCAACAGTTCCGTTGATTAACCGGTAAAAATTATAAAATGCGAAATTATATAGGTTATGATTAGGTCCAAACCAGCACTTTAACCAAGAATTAACTTAATCGCCCAAAGAGCACCGGTTAACATCCACCGGTCATGATTAAAATGTTAAAAAATAGTTTTTTTTAAGAAATATAGCATTAATAATAGTACAATATAACCTTATAATAATTTTCCCTTTAAAATGATTAATGAAATTGAAGAATTATTATTGTATGATGACGACGAAGATATTAAATATTGTGGAAGCCGAGACCAAAATCATCTAGAAATCTGGAACGATCAGGAGTTTGTAAATCGGTTTAGGCTTTTAAAAAGCATATTTTTATTTTAATAGTATTATTGAAACTTATTTTGCATCATGTGTATCAAAAGTCAAAAGGTAATTTACACAGATTTATTTACGGTTTATTATGTGACTTATTTTTGCTGTTTTAGTTTGGAAATAAATACATTACTTTATAATTAAAACAATACGTCAATAATTATTTATTTACCATCAGCGCCTTTTGAATTAAAAATCAAAAAATAGGTTACAAAATCTCTTACTTGAAGATAGGCGCAAAATGAGGTCGAAGGAGTTTTCGATTGATTTAATTGCATAACCTGCATGTATAAAACTGAGAATCAAGAATAATCCTAACATTAAAATTGTGATTAATCTCATGTTTAATGTTCTGATTAATCGACACCTATACAATTGGGCCTTAGGGTTTATATGGAGAGGTTTCCTAACCGTCGAATAACAAACCACCAAACATTTGCCAATATCGAGCGTCATCTTCGGGAAACGGCAGCTTTGAGAAAAACTTTGAAGGCAGGGGTCGTGTGCGAACAACTCGAACTGTGGAAACAGAAGAGGTGATTCTGGAAAGAGTTGAAGAAGAACCAAGTACTAGCACCCGTCGCTTAGAACGTGAGTTACATGTTCCTAAAACGATTGTCAATGAGGTTTTAAAAGAACAGTTGTTACATCCTTATCACGTGCAAAAAGTTCAGGAACTTTTACCGACTGATCCCCCCATGCGGCTTACATTTTGTCAAATTATTAGAAACAAAAGAATCCGTGATCCAAATTTTTGTAGAACAATTATGTTTGCTGACGAGGCGTGCTTTACAAGATCTGGAGTAAACAATCTGCACAACGAACATATTTATTCCGATGAAAATCCACATGCCATTAAAGTTGCACATCATCAGCATCAATTTAAATTAAATATTTGGGCAGGTATTATTGATCGCTACCTTATTGGTCCCATTGTTATTCCAGACAGGTTAGATGGAAATGTTTATTTAAATTTTTTGCAAGACACATTACCAATTCTTCTGGACAATTTGCCCCTTTTACTTCGGAGGGAAATGTGGTATATGCATGATGGTGCCCCGCCCCATTTGCATGATGGTGCCCCGCCCCATTTTTCCGTTGCCGTTCGGCAATACTTACATCATCAATATCCCAACCGATGGATTGGAAGGGGCAATGATGCACCAGTAAAATGGCCACCACGTTCTCCTGAGTTAAATATGTGTGACTTCTTTTTGTGGGGCGCTATTAAAACATAAGTTTACAAGACTCCGGTAAACATACGCGATGATTTATTGCAGCGGATTTTAAATGCAGGCAACCATTTTAATATCCCCGAGACATTAGATAGGGTCCAATATCATTTTTTAAGGAGTGTTAATAAGTGTATTCAGCAAGATGGCGGTCATTTTACACATTTCCTTAAGTAATGTTTTTGTTTTACTTAGTTTCTTACAATACATACTTTCAACTTTGTTGTACTTTGTTTTATTTTTATTGTTAATAATTGATGTATGCAGGTAATTGTAAATATTTTCTTCTGGCAAAACAGCTCATTCAACGAAAAATATTCAAGAGGTAAAATAGCTTCCAAATACATCCAGTCACTCTACAAAAATATCTGGGTTGTCATAACGCCGTTCATATAAAAAATGAGGAGACATGTTGACGTATTATATTCCAGATTTCTAGATGATTTTGGTCTCGGCTTCCACAATATTTAATGTCTTCGTCGTCATCATACAATAATAATTCTTCAATTTCATTAATCATTTTAAAGGAAAAATTATTTAAAGGTTATATTGTACTATTATTAATGCTATATTTCTTAAAAAAACCTATTTTTTAACATTTTAATCATGACCGGTGGATGTTAACCGGTGCTCTTTGGGCGGTTAAGTTAATTCTTGGTTAAAGTGCTGGTTTGGACCTAATCATAATCTATAATTTCGCATTTCATAATTTTTACCGGTTAATCAACGGAACTGTTGATTATCATAACCTATAAAAACGAAATGACGATTAACCGCAACCTATACAACCGGGCCTAATACTCTGACGCCCATTTCCTTGACAAAACCCGTATACCAGGAGCATGTAACCTTCTCAGAGTTCGTATAATTTTCCATTTTTAATGGTAAAATGAACTTGTAATTCAAGAATGTTGATCGTATACTTGAGTAAACTTCATAGACTGGTGACAATTTGTCAATAATTGTCAAATTATTAAATGCCATAGCAACAAGGTCACTTAAAAAATTATTGTTACAGGTAATTTGATTTTAATATTATTACTAATAATACTAAATATTGTAAATTTTCTTCTGGCAAAACAGCTCATTCAACGAAAAATATTAAAGAGGTAAAATAGCTTCCAAATACATCCAGTCACTCTACAAAAATGTCTGGGTTGTCATAACGCCATTTATATAAAAAATGAGGAGAAATGTTGACGTATTATATCACTTTTATAACACTTCCACTTACTTACAGCCGGTGACTATACTAATAGAAAACGTAATTTTATAGTATTAGTCTACATACTAAAAATCATTAAAATCGATTAGCAGGTTTTCACGTAATTTAGGAAAAACCAATATTTTTACAAATTTTTGACGCCCTCTACCGGCTAAACGAGACAATTTTGGATATAACTATGTCGGCTTAGATCGACCTATTTTGACGTTAGGAGTCTGTCGTCAAACGTTGTACACGTATTTTCCGGACACCCTGTATATATTTACAAATAAAAACCTTATACAATTTAAAAGCTATAATTACAATACACGTCATACAAATGAAATAACCATAGAACCTAAAATAAATAAGTCCATAGAACAAAAAAATTTCAAATATTTATGTTTTTATTTAAACGATTATTTACCAACAAAAATTAAAAAATTGATTTCATTAAAAAAAATTTAGAAATGGTTTAATTAATTAATATTGTTCTGAATAATTTATATAGGTAATCTTTTTTACTTAGACATTATAAATTAATAATTTTATTATAGGTAATATATTTCTTCAAAAAAACTGCGTTTATACTATAAATTAACATTTAAAAAAATAAAAACCTTTAAAACTTAATTTTTAATGCATATTTATGATTTTACATACTAAAACAAAAAATAAGATTTGCCCCTAACAAGCTCAGCTTCAGGGGATTGAAGAGTAAGTTTATAGAATACAACATAAACATATTTATTATATTATTAAATTTTAAATAAACTTATTATTTTATGGTACTTTCCTTTTGCTTCATTTTAACAGCGTAGCAAAGTAAAAATGTTTGTTTAGCTAAGTTGTTAAAGGAACGCTTCGCGAACAAATCGTATAATCGTATGAGGAATATATGGGCATACTTAGCCGGCGGCAACGGAGGAGAAAAATAGCTTTGCTGATTTAAACGGAACGTTCAACTTAGCCGTTAGCTTTGCTATTTAAAAGCGACTAAAAGGAACTCGGTTATTGTTGATTCTGGGTGTTTAATATTTTGGATTTCTAGTTTTTGTGTACTTGTGTATTGTGTAGTTTGTGTTATAAACAATATGACTGGTACCGAAAACGTTTTCAAATTCTCGATCAAGAAATTGTGTTTGAAAATATTGTTTTATACGGGTTTTATTTATTAAGATTGCTATTTGGTTTGTTTTTTATTTTTGACTTGATAAGGTAAGTTTAATTGACTTGTTTCCTTGCTTCTCGAACTAAAAACACGACGGCGAATCATTTTTAAACAAATTTTAGAAAGAAAAGATTAAAAACGATTTTCTAACCTCAAAATCTGATAGGTTAGCAGTCACTAAAAACACCAGAAATCACTACCTTTTCCCTTAACTTGGTCAAAAAATTAACACAAGTTTCAATTTCTTGTCAACCAAAATTATTAATTAATAATTATTTTGGATTGTGTAGCTCATCTATCATATTAGTAAGAAATTCTGGGTTGATATTCTCAAAATTATAAAAAATTACACAAATATACCTGTTTAAGTTCTAAACACGTTATGATTTTTAATTGTTACCTTGGAATTGAGCATGATTTCCGGCGCTCTATACCATCTAGTTGCTACATATTCTGTAAGGAACCCTGTATGGTCGTGATCTGGATCTGCCACTCTCGCCAAACCAAAATCACAAATCTGAAAAAAAATGGTTTAATTAAAGCCGATTTATTTTAGTAAATGTATTGAATTTCTCATAAACGTTTTCCAGCCAATATTAATTTTGCTGCTTGGAATTTAACAGTAATAATTGGTAGCAATTATTAAAATAGTCGGCAGACTGGAATGATTCCTTTACCAATATCTCGATAATAAGAAAAACTTTATTTTATAGTGGCAAAAAAATATATAATCACTTACCACGCGACATAAGATCAGTTCGACCCACATACAGTGTCACCAGTAAAGTCCGAATCATATGGGATTTTTTTTTATTAATAGCTTTATTCAAAATTTGACTTTGGCATCAAGTTGTGCTTCGATCGAGATGAAAATTAAGCCAAAAAATAGTAGTCACGTAATTCGCATTACCCTCGGCATTACCTATCTGTCAAATTTTAGTTTTTTTCAAAAAATAACTCAAAAGTGGAGTTATTTCTGAAAATATCGAAAAGAGTTATTAGAAAAAGATTTTAAAATGCAGTTTCTAGCCCACAGGCAAAATTTCAGCTGCATAAGATAATTTTGATTGTTTACCTATATTTTGTAAATTACACCACTTTTGCAAAATAAGACTCAACGCAACCTACATAAAACTTCTTAGTTTTGACAATACTTTATTTCAGATACATTTTCTTTAAAGTAGCGCCATATTAAATGTGTGTTTTTCTACAAAATCAAAATTGGGCTATTCAAATTTGGTCGCATGTGATGCAAAGTTTATTTGTTTTTGACCCTGTATAAGGTAACTTCATAAAATAAGTATTTTTGAAAACGTAGTTTGTGCCTGAAAGTAAAAAATTAAAAAATAAAGTAAAGGGGTTTTAAATTAAATCGTTGAAAATAGATAAACTTTACGTTAAGTTAAACTAAAATTTATTATCCACCTAATGAACACTTTCCTGATGACACTGTGTTCTTTTTTGCCTTAATATTAAGGTGTACTCGTATTACTTTCAGAAACAAACTACGTTTTCAAAAACAAATAAACTTTGCATCACATGCACCAAATTTTAATAGCCCAATTTTGATTTTGTAGAAAAGCACACATTTAATATGGCGCTACCTTAAAGAAAATGTATCTGAAATAAAGCATTGTCAAAACTGAGAAGTTTTATGTAGGTTGCGTTGAGTCTTATTTTGCAGCACAAATAAAAATTTTATCTGAAACGAAAAATAAAAGTACTTTACTCTTGAGCATTTTTAAAAAAATTGATTCTCCCCCGTATGCTCTACGGTTTTTTCTATTTTAATGGGCGCTTTTTTTAGTTTAGGCTTTGATCAAGAATAAAATTTTCTGAGTAATCAATAATAAAAAAGTTTTCCGTATGGAGCCAGAATTTTGCCGGTAACTGTATCCTTTTCACGGCACCATTTTTGTTGATGACGTATAAAGATGCAAGTGATAATGGGAAATCTATAATTTCACTTCCCACAATTCATTTTAAAGATGGGTATTTTAAACGAAAATTCTTACGATCACAAGACATGCTATATTTGAAGATTTGAGGCCTGTTTTGATTTTATAGTTTTTAGTTCTTCCTATAATATTTTCTGAAATTCCCTTCAATAAGGTACTATTTTAAGAAATGCTTGCTCCTAAAATTTGGAAAATTACATGGTGGCTTTTAATGCAATCATACATAAAACTTATTTTTTTATATTAAACCTATGTAACTATCGTTAATGTATAGGTATGTAGATTGTAGATCGATATTTTTTTAATAAACTTATGTGGGCGGAAAATATTCCCATGGATAAATATTCCGGTCGAAAAATTGTGGGCTGACAACTGTGTAATTGATAAATTATGTTGTCGCTAAACTGTGGTTGAAAAATAATAATAATAATAATAATCGACTTTTATTTAAGATAATAAGGGGTACAATATACAATTTATTGTAGCATAGCAAGGCAAAGTTTAGCAGATTCCATGGGCAACTGCTATTCTTACACGTAACCTTTACCTAGTAATACATCAAAATGTCAATATAAAATCTATAGAAATATAAATATTTAGTGTGTTTAACCATAATATAGAAGCGCATATAATTATGTTATATACCTTACATACAAATTAATATAATTCCAATGTGAACATAAAAAACTATAGCTTAGGTTTAAATCAAGTGGCTAGCAGTCAAGACTGAGTCGGTAATAATTCACGTTTTAATTTCTTCTTGAAGGATACAATACTTAAATTGTTTGAAAAAAATTTAAGTTTATTGCAGAGACTTGCGGAACAATACGAAAAATATCTCTGAAACATAGCAGTGCGATGTCGATGAATGTGAAACAATGAGCGGGATCTAACGTTAACAGAGTGGCAATCCCGTCGTCTAGAAAGTCTACTAATAAGATAAGGTGGATTGTTTGATTTTATTATTTTATGCACAAACGTTAAAAACAGAATTTTTCTCCGATTCTCCATATTACGCCAATCAAGTTGTGCTATGTACGGCGAAACATGATCAAATTCATTCTGAACTTTTTGTATACGATATCTATTACAAACGTTTAAATAGTTGCCGTACACCACGGAACCATAATTGAACAAAGACAACACTAAAGTATCACACAACAACTTTCCAAGTTTTACATCAAAACAATGTCTATTTGCATATAGAAGCTTCAGGGATATATATGCACGCGGAAGTAGACCATTTATATGTTGAGTAAACTGCAGTTTCTAATCTAAAACGAATCCCAAACTTATTTGCGGTTGTAAGACCTTGATCAATAGTAATATTAAAATCAATGAGCAAATTATTGCTATTAAAAAGAATTAAGTTACACTTCGTAGGGTTAAGTTTCAAATTGTATCGTAACGATAGGATTCTAAGGGTTTCCAAGTCAGCATTTAATTGAGCAGAAGCAGTGATGGCACCACCTGGATCAAATCCAATAAATAAATTAATATCGCCTGCAAACGCTTGGATGTTTGAATAATTTACGCTGTCTACAATATCTGCAGTATATATTGAAAAAAGTAAGGGACCCAAGACAGATCCTTGCGGAACGAACACCTGATAAAACTGCGGACAAGGGCGAATACTGGGAATTAAATCACACCTTTTGAGTTCTCTGGTGAAGGTAAGATGTTACAATAGAGATTGCATCAAGAGAAAATCCGTAGTATTTTAAAACTTCATGACTTATGGTATCAAAAGCCTTAGAAAAGTCAAACGATACCAAGGCTGTAACTTTACTTGTGTCCGTATTGCCAGCAATATTGTCAGTTATTCTGGAGAGAGCTGTTACTGTACTATGTCCTGTTCTAAAAAAAAATGTGAGGGAAGAATTGTGGTCGAAGAGTTTGCTTAGATCCAAATCTATCAAGTACTACGTTAGGGTTCTATAACTTAGGGTTATTTTTTTTTTTTAGAAATTAATGGGTTATCAGCAGTAGCCCAAGCTGGGATATTAAGCCAGTGTTGCTGTAAAATTTATGTTGTTCGCAAGGCAAATATTCATTAAACGCAAAATAACGGTTGTGTGGGTGTGGGTTAGGCAGTTCTCACAAAATAACTATTAAGTAGAAAGATAAAAACTCAATGCAATTTTCTCAAGCACAGTTTAATACCTTAAAGTTTTAATATGAAACTATGCCTAAACTTACATATTTGAGCAAATACTTACTTTGAGGTCACAGGTCGTGTTCAGAAGTAGGTTGCTTGGCTTTAAGTCTCGGTGAAGTACATTGGCAGAGTGTATGTACTTTAATCCTCGGAGAATCTGATATAGAAAGTAACATATGTGGTCGTTACTCAGTCTCTGGAAATAATTAAATTATCTTGTTTAGTGAAAAGTAATAACAACAACTATTCAAGTCATTCGTGTTTTTATAGGTTATGTAAAGGACCCCCTCACACCGCTTATGGAAAATGGCTTTCGGACAATTTTTATAAATTTTTAGTATTTTGTAGATCATGACGTTCTGAGTAAAAGTGTTCATGACCGTAATACAATCCTATGACTAGTGTTCAACTTTTTTCCCTCTTTATTGGTGGAAAATTAGGCCTTAAGTCTTCTTTCACTTAGTAAGAAATAAAATATGTACAGGATGATGAGTAATTTATAGGCGGATCAAATAGTTAATATTAATTAAGAATTATGAAAATCCAAAAAAAAATTACCAATAATTTTTTGTATTTTGAAAACAACCGATTAGATTTTATTCATATTTTAATATTTTGTAGTATCAAGATATACAGGAAAAAGTGGGTAAAGTTTTATGTAGAGCAGTCTTTCTCAAAGTGGGCGCTGCAGGCTTTTAGGGGGGGCAGTAGAAGGCTCAGAGAAAATTAGGGGGCGTTAAGGCGGGCTAGGGTACCTATAATAAAAAGAGCGAAAAAAAATTGTATTCTCAAAGTGGGCGGTGGGTAAAATAAGTTTGAGAACCTGGGATGTAGAGTATACTGCCCTGATATTGAATGCAATGAGGACTTTAATGACCGAAGAGTTATGAACTTGCATTGCCTTTATTGCCTATATTATTAATTAGAACGTTTCAACTGGTATGTACAGTTGACGACAGATCATTTCGTACACTAAACTGTGACACTGTAAATACAACTTTTTTACCTTTATTACCTTTGTAACGTGTTAATTGTTATCATGATATCTGTCTAAGTATTGTCATTATCTTATTTGATTTAAAAATGCCTCATTTAAGTATTATTGAAAAAGCAAGAATATTATGTTTAGTAGAAATAGGGTGGTCTAATGGAAAAATAGCTGATCATTTTAGAGTACCTAGAAGTACTGTTCAAGGAATGGGCCTTTTCACTATTCTTAAATTTGATACATTTGGCATTTGAATTGTTTAGTCGGTGCTATAATAAGTGTTTTTCATCAATAAAATTATTGCTAGGTCATAACATTAATTTATTTCAGCACAGTAAAAACCGGATAAAATTCAACCAATTTGAAAATCTCAAAACAGGCGCGACTCATGACGTAGATATGTTTAAAGCTTGCTAGAGCGCATGCGTTTAACCTCGCACAAGCGTAAATGCTGATCTGTCGAACTGTCATCGGCAAATTAAGCCGCTGTTGCCATATGTAGAAAGTTTTATAATCTTAATAATACACTTTCTTCTTAGAACTTTATTTGGATACTTTAAATAAATTTAAACATAATACTGGTAAAATAATTCATTCCGCAGCTATTGAATGGAAAACTGGTATATTATAATTACTAATTGCTAGTCAATTACCATCACACTGGTACTATAATATATGATTTTTGAGAGTATCGGCAACACTGTCAAGCTGCTGATTTTGTGAATTCTTGATATTTTAAGCCAGCGACTCGGCTATTCCTATCATTCCTCTGTGCATCAAGCTTCCGGCGCGATGACGTAGGTATGTTTAAGTCCGTGTTTTTATTCAAGGAGTTTTTTTATTTATTTATTTTCTCAGTTATGGCTTAAAAGTATAGAAAAGTAAAAACACAGAAAATTTTATTTTTTGTTCCTTTATACACTACTACCAAAATCAAAATTTAGTGAAAAGGCCCATTGTAAAAAAATGGCGCTATCATCAAACACTTGAAAGGTATGTTGGGTCTGGTTTGAATAATAAAAAATCATCAAATGAAGAAGACCGAAATTTGGTGGAGTATTTAAGGCAAAATTCATTTGAAACTGCAGTATCCGCTATGCAAATAACAGGATTCCCTGCTTCATCTAGAACTGCGCAACGCCGAGTAAGACAATGTTCCGAATTAAGAAATCGAGCAGCTGCATCGAAATCGTTTTAAAAAAATAGAATTGGGTTTGCTATGCAATATTTACCAGAAAATGATTTTTTTTGGCAAAATGTTATAGTTTTCGATTAGAAATCTTTTCAGTCTACATATAATGGACGGATTCGAGAATAAAGACCACTAAAATCGCGATATGATGAGAAGTATTATACTCAAAAAAAGCAAACCAGTGGACGTTTCTCCGTTAATGTGTGGGCATGAACAAGTGTTTACGGTGCAGGTGTATGCTGGAATATTGGTGGAACACTAAACAGTAATACACATATTCAGATTTTGGAAAATGTTTTTCTTCCTTCTGCCGCGATAGTTTTTGAAGGAAATAACTTTATATTTCAGCAGGATAACTTCCTGTGCATACTGCAAGAAATATAGAAAACTGGTTTAGACAAAACAACGTAACATGTCTGCCTTGGTGCTCAAGAAGTCCTGATTTAAATCTAATTGAAAATTTGAGGAAATAGTCCATGCGTTAAGTGGAGTTGAAAGTATGGGAAAGAAAGAAAAAACTAAATGTATTCCTCCACAAAATTTAATAGAATAAAAAAATTTTAGGGGTCTCCACATGTTTCTCTTATGTTTTGACCTTTTCAATTTTCTTCTTATTATGTCACTTCTACACTCCAATTTTTTAATTCCATAAAAGCTCCATTAAGGTTTTATACCATTTTCTCTCTTGCTAAAACCATCAGCATTAAATAAATTTTCTGTCTCCTGATGATAAACGTTTCTACGCTCGAAACATGTAGAGACCCCTACAGAATTTTTATTCTATTAAATTTTGTGGCGGAAGACTTTTGGTTTTTTCTTTCTTTCCCAATTGAAAATGTTTAGGGATTGATAGTAAAAAAAATGTACAAAATAAATTTTAAACCACAGAATGAAATAGAGTTATTTGATAAAATAGAAGAAATTTGGGGAGGGCTAACTCCGGATTACACTAGAAGTATTATTTTGTCAATGCCAAAAAGATTACGATTAGTGTTAGAATCCCATGGCGCAGCAATTAAATATTAGTATTTTGTTTGTTGTTTGTTAATAAATTTACCCTTTTTGGCTTTATACTTTTGTAGTTTTCCTGGTATTATTTTATAATTTTCTTATTTCGCGGCTGTAATTTAAACACAAAAATATTTAGAAATAACCATTATTACTTATGGTAAAAAATCGTACATACAATAATTTACAGCTATGTATCGAGCTGTTGTGTGATGTGATGTTGTAATTGAGTTATGTATGGGTGGAGTGTACGAATTTATATGTCGTCAACTGTACATATTATCTCCAGGCATAGGCGTAGTTAGACGGTCAACACTGGGGGTGCTGAAGTCCAGTGGCGGCTCGTGACATGTTAACGTGGGGTGCACAAAAAGCCAGCCGCAGGCGAAAAAATTTTTAAGACCACGCCCAAATTTGGTCAATAATTTTTAGTAAATATTTTAATGTGATGTTAACAGCAGGTTTAAGTATTTTAATGTTCTTAACAATCACTTTCTCCTCCAACGGTAACTTGCTAAAAGATTTTTTCAAAACTTTGTGTATTTTATATCCGACGACGCACTCATTGTTTTTTCGTGGTTATTTAACTTTAAACTTTAACTGAATTTAATAAAACCATATTAAACCTTAATAAACAAAAAAATAGTCAAAATACCGGCTAAAAATTTCCGCGAATTTGAACGACTACGACTGGTTAAATTTAAATTATCAAATTAATGCAGAATTGCAGAACATGACATAACACAAGCTATTATGCCGCTATCGTATTTTACGAGATTTTTATGTTCATAGACCCGCTCTGACAAGTAAACTGGGCGTGAACTACACGGTACACGGAGAGAAAGTTTAAACAGAATCCGCAACTATCTAAATATACTTGAATTTGTACCAGAATTCGAATGCTTGAAATATTAATATGAAAAATTCATTACATTAATGTATGTATATTATAAAATAGGTTAGTTCTAAAATTAGCCTATATTGTAAATTTTTTTTGGGGGTGCTAATTTAGATTCCGGGGGTGCTTAGAACCCCCAAGTACCCCCCTAACTACGCCTATGTCTCCAGGTGAATACTGTATTCACCTGGAGATAATATGTAGGTTTTCAATTTAACCCAATAGACCAGGGTCGATAATTTTTGAAACAAAAAAAAATAATAGTAGGATGAAACCCATTGGAAAAGGAAGAGAATATAACAAAAATTAAAGGAAAAATAAATTACGGGCGATCCGAGGTCGGGAAGGGTGGGAGGGGGGGGGTTAAAGGTAGAAAACGATTTATCTCGATTTCCGGTAAAACTACAAGACCTGTGGAAAAACGTAACAATGGCAAAGTTGTAGGTAATAAAAAGATCTACAACTTTTGTATATACACTTTTTTCACATAACCTCAAAATGTATGTGAAAAAATTCAAATAACCAAGTTTTTGGTTTTTTATTTTTATCTTTTACAAAAAAATTTTTTTATCCACGAAATTTGGTGAAAACTTACCTTTTTTTGTCCTAAACACACTGTAATTTTTTTGATTTAAAATATTCATTTTTTAACCTTATTTTGACTTAATATCGAAAATTCTCACGTCAAAATATCTGCTTTTTTAAAAAAGTCGGTGGGCTTTTTGTTCGTTGAAATCTCTACTTTCTGATGGTGTTAAAAAAAAAAACATTACTATGGTAAATGTTCTCAAAAAAATGGAAAGAAACGAAAAAAACTCGAATCCGAATTTTTTTTAGATCAATATGTACAATTTTGAGCTATTTATTAAAATTTATACTTTTTTTATCAATGTAACATGGAATCTTACGTTTTTCGCGTAATTAAAGTATAAATTTTAATAAATAGCTCAAAATTGTACATATTGATCTAAAAAAAATTTCGGATTCGAGTTTTTTCGTTTCTTTGCATTTTTTTGAGAACATTTACCATAGTAATGTATATTTTTTTTAACACCATCAGAAAGTAGAGATTTCAACGAACAAAAAGCCTACCGAGTTTTTTAAAAAAGCAGATATTTTGACGTGAGAATTTTCGATTGAAAATTAGGGTGTTTTTTCGATATTAACTCAAAATAAGGTTAAAAAATAAATATTTTAAATCAAAAAAATTACAGTGTGTTTAGGACATAAAAAGGTAAGTTTTCACCAAATTTCGTGGATAAAAAAAAATTTTTGTAAACGATAAAAATATAAAACAAAAAACTTGGTTATTTGAATTTTTCACATACATTTTGAGGTAGGTTATATGAAAAAAGTGTAAAAACAAAAGTTGTAGATCTTTTTATTACCTACAACTTTGCGATTTAACGTTTTTCCATAGGACTTGCAATTTTACCGGAAATCGAGATAAATCGTTTTCTACCCTTAAAACCCCCCCTCCCCCCCCTTCCCGACCTCGGATCGCCCGTAATTTATTTTTCCTTTCATTTTTGTTCTATTCTCTTCCTTTTCCAATGGGTTTCATCCTACTATTATTTTGTTTCACTTTTTACCATTTTCAAAGGCTTCAGCACTGGTCTACAAGTAGCACATTATCATGCGAATTTTGACATGACCTATCAAAGTAATAATACCGATATAAAAATTGCGTTACTTCCTCTAAATTTCAATGCACGCCCCTGATTAGCCTCAAGCATCTAACATCAGGTTTCTTCTTTCAGTCGTTATCCGCCAATTTCCAATTTAAAAGTATCGGTAATAAATTAGCAGCTCGTAATATGTCGCTCCACTTCACTAGGGTGGGCATGACCGCTGAACTTTTTAAAAATTCCAAGGGCATAATCGATGATGGTTGAGAGCGTACCCTTTGTTTGCTTAGCATGCGTATTTAAATTTCAATTTAGATGCTCCTGTTGCCGTGGCTGTTATTCCGAGAGAGCATTTATTTAAATTGGCTCTCCCCATTACCATTATTGTTAAACAGAGTAGAACTCTTTTTTTCTGTCAACATTAAGTTGAAAATATCATGTTGCCGTCATTTTAAAATCTACAATAATAGAGTTTCAAAGTTGTTAAAATTTGCTTCGCTTACGGTTGGTTGAATTAAGGTTGGTTGGCCATTAAGGTTAAAATGTAGTAAGGCAGGCAGGATTTCTACCAGAGGTGCAGTGGTAGCAGTAGATGCTTGGTTCCAGAAAGATAGGAAGCCAATCAGACTCATTTTGCCAACTGCCAACTACATTATACATCTGCATAAATAGTATACCGTGCGAGCAAAAATTATTTGCATCAAAGAGGGCCTTGCATCTAAGGACGTAATGCGACGTAGAGCTTAATACCTGTTGGGTGTCAGTAACTACCTGAATTAACAATCAATCAGTTATTTCGTCATCTTTGACAGTCGTTACAAGTAATTTGATTCATCGCTAATTTTTCCAATTTCTTAAACAATTCACACAATGGGCTTTACGGAACAGCACAAAACATTCATGGTTGAAGCGTATTTTCGAAACGGGGTTAGAGTAAATGGTGAGTGGCAAGACAATCCGGGTTTGTGCATGGACGATTTTCACGAGCATTTTCCTAACGTTGCTTTTATTGCTGGGGATTTTTATCATTGCCTGAAAAGAATCGTGGCTGTGTTTAGGGAAACAGGTTCTATACAACACAAAAAAGGAGCAGGAAGACCATCTGTAAGAACAGAAGAACTTGTTGCAGACGTTCGTGAAATAATGCAAAATACGCCAACAAATTGTATAAGACGCCTGTCCCAAGAAGTGGGATCTTATGGAACATGCAGGACTATTCTTAAGAAGCAGTAAATTTATTTCCTTATAAATTGCAACTATTCCAAGAAATACAAGCCGCAGATTTTGAAAGACGCAGGAATTACTCTCAATGGTTTACCCAAAATTTATTGGAAATAAATAATTTATTAGACTTGGCATTTTTTCGGATGAAGCCTGGTTCCACCCCTCCGGTTATGTAAATTCTCAGAATACACGCATGTCGAGTAGTGAAAATCCCCATTTTTTTGTAGAGTTCACATTGAACCGTCAAAAAATTGGTCTCTGGTTAGCTGTTTTCCGAAGAAGAATTGTTGGTCCTATTTTTTTCCATGACACAGTTACAGCACAGCGGTATAGAGACAATATTTTGAATCCATTTGTGGGGCAATTACTTGATGACGAACTACGTTTTGGATATTTTCAACAGGACGGTGCAACCGCCCATATAGCCGCAGAAACTATTAACTACTTACGCAATTTTTTCGACGACAGATTGATCAGTTTTCGATCAGACATTGAATTCCCACCTAGATCACCTTGTTTAACGGTTATGGATTACTTCGTTTTTCCTCATTTAAAGAACACTATTTTTTAAACACCAGTTGTTTAGAACAATTACAAGAAAGGATTATTCAAGAATGTGGTAACATTTCTCCAGAGATGCTGGTCAACACTTTCGAAAATATGAAGAGACGTGTGATTTTATGCTTGGAGCATGGCGGTGGCCAATTTCAGCAATTTATGTAATTATTTTTCTTTTTCTTTCTGTATATTCTTACTTTGTTAATTTTGTAAACAACAAAAATAAATTTGTATTTGTCTACTTATTTTATTACTCATTAGTTTGGCATATCATGTCATAATATGAATTTGACAAAATTTTAACCTAGATTCGGTTAGATATATCGTCCCCATATCATTGTGATCTAAACCAAGCCCTACGTTTTTAATCCAAGCCCTCTTTGATGCAAATACTTTTTGCTCGCACGGTATGTTTAGATGTCCGCAATAAGGATAACAAATCAATGAGTATTGCCGGCGTGAACAACACATGGAGTAGCCATCCCTCGGTTAAAGAGAGGGGATCACTTGTGCTGGCGACGTTTGACGAAATCACCTCACGTATGACGAAATCACGTCATCGACAGAAATTAAAGTTGTACCGCGCATTTATTATACGTATTTTTCATTTTATGTAGTTAACTCATTTATTATTATTCCCATTCTTCTATGATAGTACTGGTAGGTCCCATTTTATTCTATAATTTATTATAATCGAAGCACAGACAAAGGATATTTACCAGATGATCTTAGTGTGGCATAGTGGCGGGTAGAAAAGGTCAAAAACTCATTGAATAACTTTTGCCGTCTGCCTCTCATGAAAATGTTAACAAATGATAACTTAACTTTTTAACCTCAAACTACTAATAACGTTAAAAATTCTGGCTGACAGCCAAGAGAGTTTTGGAGCATGATGGCGATGCGGAGTAGGACGTCCGAGGGTAATTTGACATTACTTCGAGAGCATTAAGTAACGAAAAACGAAATTAAAATGCTATGAGTAATTAATAGTATATTAAAGTACACGTTTCATAAGAAGCGGTTTTAGCGCACGCGTCTATTTTAAAAAACGAGCCACAAAGTGGCGAGTTTTTTTATTGACACGTGCGCTAAAACGCCTTATGAAACATCTGCTTTATAAATTTTTTTCTATTTCACCTTTTATAATCAAGAAAAATACATTTTAAAAAGAAAATAAATCCTTCAAATTTTGTAAATTGCTATGTCTAAATTTTATGTTGGTAATACTATTTTTTATCATAGTAGCCTCTGGACAACAAAAATTATTTTGCAAACTGTAATTTTTTGATTTATTGACCCATTTTCACCACGAGATTCTAAAGTTATTTTAGCGATATGAGATTTGAAATTGGACGGAATACGTTGTGTGATCCTTGTACATTCGGTACATATACAAAGCGTTCGGAAATTCGGGAGATTTTGCTACTTTTTTTCGAATTTCAAAAGACGTGATTTTACGTCATGGCATTGCAATTTAGTATAGGGAAGATGGAAAATTCAAATAAAGTTGAAGTTAAAATCGACATTGGATGGTTAGTAGATTGAATTTTGGATAGGATTTGACAGAAAATGATAGCTTGAAGCATCTACAAAAGATTGATTTATAGATTTATGCAACCAACATACATGACTGTTATCCACACAGAATAAAAAAGTAAGTTATCAAGCTATTTTTCCTCTGCGAAAAATGGGTTTTGTCGTAAATCACAAAGGCCGCGCAAGTCAATAAAATAAAACATTTAAATGTTACCAACATCAAATAAAGAAAAAACGCGTATCGAAATAGCTTCATTACGATACGCAAATGCGTATCGTACTGAGCTTATTATGAACGTGAAATAGAAAAACACAGTTATGTAATAGGGGTTGTCACTGCAAATTTTATCATTCAATATTTTTTTTTCATATGTGGCAAAGTTTTTTAGATAAACATCAAAAGATATACATCGATAAAGTTTGCACAAAGAGCTTTAAGTCAATAAATGAAAGGAGGGTAGAACAACGCTGTCATACAATCTTCTTCTAGAATACCAATAGTTCATTTTAGTTCTTGCCATTAAGCTTGTGACCGCCGCGAAGCCCTGTTTGCACTTTGTCACCGTTTTGTTAGACATTTCACGAAAAACAGCAGATGCCGAAAATTCAACCCCCAAATAAGCATAGCCATTAACTATTTCTAATTGTTGGTTATTAAAATAAAAATTGTGATTGGAAGAATTCTGAAAATGATCGCCCTTACTAAAAATCATTACTTTTGTTTTTTTGGTGTTAATTTTTAAATAGTTTTTGTCTGCATATTCTTGCAAAACCTGAAGTTTCCTATTTAAAACTTGCTGTGAGTCGCTTACCAATACTAGATCATCCGCGAATGCCAACAGAGTAATGCTAACCATATTGTCAATACTTAACCCTTGTAGCCCCTTAGAATAGAAGTGTTCCTCTATGTCATTTAAGAAAATTGAAAAGAGCAATGGACTAAGGGATTCGCCCTGTAAGACTCCCTCAACTATATCATATGACCTGGTGTGAGAGTTACCTGTTTTTATAGACATTGTGGCATTATCGTACATGTACTTTATTATTCTAATTATTTTGGCACTGATGCCCGTATTATAAAGTTTTTCCCACATCAAGCCATGGTTAATGCAATCGAAGGCCTGCTTAAAGTCAATAAACGCGACATACACTTTTCGGCCCTTTAATCTCAGATGGATCTGTATCAAGGAATTTAAAATAAAAATATTATCAAGACAACCACGTTTTTGACGAAATCCCGATTGGCACTCTAGAAGAATATTGTTGGCTTCTACGAATGAAGTGATACGTTCAAGTAAAATGAATGTAAAAAGTTTGGCACAGCAATTTATTAGGGCTATTCCTCTATAATTTTCTGGATTTTGTTTTGGGCCATTTTTATGCAACATTGTTAGTATTACTTCCGACCAGCTTGTAGGCGTTTTTTCAGTTTCAAGAATTCTATTAAACATGCTGCAAAGATATAAACGCCAGTTCTGGGGTAGGTATTTAAAAAATTCATAGGCAATTCCATCCTTGCCGGGAGACTTTCCCTTCTTGCACTTAGCAAGACAGGAATTTACTTCGTTTAGAGTAATAGGTGAATCAAAAATAAAGTTTCCTGCGTCAAAAAATTGTAAGTTACAGAGAGATTTTTGTGTTATTTTGGGATCATAAACCTCTTCCCATTGCCAAAGAAGCAAATATATTATATCGTTATATCCACCATTTTCTCAGACTGCGCTTGCTCCGTTTACCGTTTAGCGTATATAATATATTACGTATCAAGTGTTGTAAAAGGCATTTTACGCACGAATGGAAAACTTGCGCACGAGCCGCGTAGCGGCGAGTGTAGTAATTACATGAGTGCGTAATTGCTATACAACACGCAATACGTACTATACTTTTTCTATTACATACCGGGTGATGCGTTTGTTTAAGCCTTAAGTAATAAAAAAAAAACGTAGGTAACTAACGTACTTTATGGTTTCATTTTCAACAACAAATACAGTATCGGTTTCAACTTCAAATCTCAAACAATAACAATGTCACTGTCAAATATTCAAAACGCCAGAAAATAAATGTCACGATTTGAGTGGATCAAGGCTAACTTGATTGTTATATTAGATCTCATAACGCACAACTGTGTGGTAAATGCATCCTTACGCACAGTTGTACGTAAGAATGGATTTACTTATAGAGTGAACTGTACGTAAAACAATGTTTACTAATATAGGAGTAGAAAAACTTCCTTAACAATTTAGGTGGCTTAAAATATTTCTAATAAAATAACAATAATTAATAACCGTACTGAAACGGACTTTATTTTACAGTGCCGTTTCAATTTTTTGTAATAAGATAAATGGAATATTTTAGTCCCGATATACGTAAAAACTTCGTTTTTTGCATAAGCAAAGAAATTAAGAGCCGGAAAATGAAAAATTAAAGAAATTCCTTTTTATTATTTTACTTCCAGCTTTCTCCCGTTTATTTTTTGTAAATCCTGACAAAGGGCATTTTCCTAATACGTTATTTATTAAAAGTACACCCCCAAAGGGCAAGTCGTATTTTGTTTTTCTTTACTTTTGATGAAATGTCAGCTACACGCGCTTTATTTTATTATGTACTATCGCTGATAAATTGAAAGACATCAAGACGGAAAATTGAAATGGGTGGATTTAGAAAAAGCCAAACGATGGAAATAAATTTGTGTAGGTTACCAATTTCCATTAAAAACGTGTTTTCGTCTTTTAATCGCGGAAAATTATTCACAGGCGATATGGAAATGTAAAAATCTCTTTGCTTATCACTCCATTACACCTTAACGGGTTGACAGACCTAAATGAATTTTAAATTTAAATAATCTACTGGGTGGTGTAATGGGAAATCCCACGTAAATTTTGCTCCCCTATTAATTTTACATTAAAAGTATATTAGACTTTTTTAAAGGTTCTTGTATAATAGTGAACTCGCTCATCAAATTTTATTATTTTCTAAAAGGTCAATTAAAAGTTATTAAGAAAAAACGCTTTGTAAAAATCTAAAAATTTAAACAGGACTGTGATATACAGTGTGTCCAAGAAAGTATGCAACATATGGGAAAGTTTTTTATCACCGATTTCTCAGAAAATGTTATTCTTTATAAAAGTTGGTGCATGCCTTAAAACTATAAATGCATATTTCATATTTCACCTGCGGCTAATAGTAAGGGAGTAAATGACATTTTTTCGAAATTGCCTTAAGAGTAAAGTACCTTAATTATTAGAAATACAGCAAAATTTTATATGGAAATGTTTTTGCAAATTAGTAAGTTAGTCCAAATACGAAATTTGAGTTAGGTGTCACAATTTTTAATTTTTTTTTTGTTAATCTCTATTTTCCCCTAAACTGTACACCTCTGGTCGACTTTTTGTCTACGCAATTTTAAAATATTTATTAAATAACTTAAACGTGGGTTTTTATAATAAAAATGGATTAAGTAGTTGCAAACTTTTTAAAACCTTTCAATGTTACGAGTTGGTTCAGATATTAGCGTGTAAACACATTTTAGCCACCTTATGTTCTAAACAAAATCATGATAGAATCCAACTTAATTCATATTGCTGGAAATAATTAATAATTTATTTGTCATTTCCACCCAGTACGCTGACGTCCAAAAACCTATTTTAAAGAAATCTATACTTTATACCTTGTAAAAATTGACACACCTAACTCAAATTTCGTATATGGACTAAGTTTTTAATTTGCAAAAACATTTCCATATAAAATTTTGCTGTATTTATAATAATTAAGATACCTTACTCTTAAGGTGGGAGTATCAACATGCTTGCCAACCTATAACCTATTTCGCGTAGATTTATTTATGTTTTCTAGCTTTTATACAAAATTTAAAGAAAATCAGTATCGACTTGATATTCTATAGGTAATAATTGACATATTTAATAAATATCAAGGAATTTTATGACTTATTTTAGAAGAATTGTGTGGCGAAAAATATCGGGTAAGATTTTTTTTAACATTATTATGTCATTGTCACTCATTGTTCTTTCACTATACAATTCTCCCAAAATTAGCAATGAAATAAATTGATATTTTTGTAATATATCAGATATTACCTAAGTAATGTGCCGACGATACTGATTTGATTTAAATGTTAGTTTAAAAAATAATAAACTTGAAAAAACAAAGCGAAATAGGTTATAGGTTGGCAATAAATTGAACGACCTTAAGACAATTTCGAAAAAATGGCCTTTGCTCCCCTACTATTAGCCGCATGTGAAATATGAAATATGCATTTAGAGTTTTAAGAAATGCACCTACTTTATAAAGAATAAAATTTTCTGAGAAATCGGTAGATAAAAAACTTTCCCATGTGTTGCATACTTTTTTAGACACACTGTATATACCTCAATGAAACCATCAGTAATTAATTACGATAAATGTTCCGAGATTGAGTTCCTACCTACAAATTTTGTAAAAATTAAACATTTGTAAATAAGTTAAAAACTAAAAATACTGCAATAAAAATAAATATTGCTGAAACTGCCAGAATGTTGTGCCATTTGCAAACTACCTATTTTTTGATAATGATGATATTGTGGTTGAAAAATGGCGAAGGCAAAAGTAGACTTTGCAGAAGAAATAATTCTAAATTTTAAGAATCATCAATTCCAACACAATCGAGGACGTTTCACTCTCATAAAATTAAATAGTGATATAGGATTGGCGAATTTTACGAAAAGTGAGTTTATTTTTAGTTCATCAATTAAACGAATTTAGACTTTTAAATTTCCCGCTATTTGAAAATTGCTCTTAAAAATCGGTCGAAATTTATGTAGTCTGTTAAAAGATCACTGACCGTTACGTCACGACTAGTGCTTATCTTTCTAAGATTCGTGAACTAGGTGAGATAGTAAATTTGAGTAAATTATAAATGTCGTAGAATTTTACCAGTCAAAAAAGTTTTATTGTCATTTTTGACACTGACATTTTTAATCAATTTTTTATTTCAGAAGTGTCAAGGTATTGTGAAAAAGAACAAGCATTAATTTTAAAATTATTTGATTATTTTCAAAGATAAAGTGATGCCGGAAAGACCCTTTAACGCAGTTTACGAGGTAAGTAGATATCATAAAGCAGGAATTGTGAAAACATAAATAATAAACATGTCTATTAGAGTGGAACGAAAATTTAAAAAAAATTGAAAGGCGTTGCGTCATTAAAAAAATATGCTTGAACTTGTGTCTTTGTATCTTGAGGTTCCTCAAAGGGACACCATATTTAATAAAAAAAGAACTTTCAGTCTCTTAACCAATTTTTATTAATTTTTGATCTTTGTGACATAAATCATCACATACATTTTAGTATGCTGTTTAAGGTTGTAGGAAACTACTTTCTAAATTTTAAAGCGAAATTTTAACATTTTGAGGCTATTCAAGTGCAGCCAATTGGAACAAAAATACAGGTTTTATTTTAAATTATATTTTTATTAACTTCAAGTTCAGAATAATAAAAAGAAACCAATAACTCTTAAATTAACATTACTCATTCCTATTTTTAAAGAAGTTGGTTCTTTTTCAAAACATGGCAATATTAAAAATTTTAAGGGCTTTGAGGAACCCCACAATATTAAAATCTGTCAGCCCATTTTTGACATTTTTTTTTGTTTACTAATGCGCATATTTTAACAACTATGTCAGACTACTTGGAGTAAAAAAGTGTTTTTCGTTCCACCCTAATGTCTATGTCTATCTGTTTTAGAGAGTTTCTGATGCTTTGGGAGTTTCGTGTTCAACAATCCAACGAATTATGGCAAATGGGATAGAGAAGGATGACGATTTTAAGAATATCAATAATGTGCTATTTTGCCATCCCGTGGTCAACAACTTCACGAAATTCATGAACATACCATAAAAGAGCGTATTGGTAAAATGTATAGAGCAGTTACCATTCGCTCAATAAAACTAATCAAACTATATACAACAGGCGTTTTGTTTAATAGAGCAACCCCATATAGCCCAAAAACAAGTAGAATTTTTAAGAGAATTTAAGAATAATGGCAACTCTTAATTTCCCTTAAAACCTGTTTTTCTGGATGAAACCTGCTATACAGTAAAGGGGCGTTTAGGCGAAGTTGGCAAGATTCATACAGTTTAAAAAAATCGCCAGAGGGTGTACAGAAAATGGATTTGTGAATAATGCATGATATTCAAGTCTGGCCTGAAATCTTGTGATCATCACGATTCGATAAATAGTGAAAACATTGAGAAATTATTTGAAGAAAAATTGTTGCCAAACTTGGAAAAATCGTCGCTTATTATCATGGATAACGCCACCATATCATCATAATGATGTACGCGATGGAAAAACACAAGAAAAGAATGCAGATTTGGAACTTTTCCTCCATGTAAAAGAAAATAATGGAATTAGCACCAGTCTTCTTGGCAACACTGTAGGAAAGCATCACTCCACAGTACTGCATAAATTACCTAGATATAAATTTCATACGTATAAATATCAAAGACATCAGAAATTGAGGGAAGGTAATAAAATACGAAGCAAACTTTTATTTTGAAGTTATGGAACTGGTAAATAACGATAGGGAAATCCCACGCAATTTTAATTTTCCAACGAATGAACTAAATGTTCAAAATTGTAGATATTGGAGTGCAGAAAATGAACACATATTTCGGGCATGCGCACAAACCTCTTGTTATCGGCCCGTCCGTCTTTAGCGACATGCACTCCAGAACCGGCTCGGCACCATTTTTGTTGTTGTGGTTTAAGTTTTCTCTGTGGATTCCTTGTTGTTTATTGTGGGTGTTTAATAATTACGGATTTCTAGTTTTTGTGTAGTTTAATGAATTGTGTTTGTGCTTTTAGTAACTCCGATTGGAATATAAACAATGACTAGTAACAGCCGTTGTATTATTTTGTTATGCCCAAAAAGGGGTAAAATACCTGGTATTTAGTTTTTTCATTAAGTTTAGAGTGTGATGTATCTTGATATACAGTGAGCTCAAAAAGGTTGGAATAAACTTGTTTAAAATTCAGGTGATTATTTTCTGGAAAAACCCTTGGACACGTCGATTATTATTTTTAATTGCGAATTTCTTGACATAAGAATTGTGTATACAGGTTGTCTCAAGAAGAATATAATAATATACCGTCAACATTGATTTTTTTAAATAGAACACCCTGTATATTATATTATTTTTAAATTCTACGATACATTCTGAACACTTTTTGTATAACATACCCTATCTCCAAAATGAACGGTTTTCGATATATTGACATTTTTTCTGGTACGAAAACTACAATTAAAAATGAACTCTTTACATCTATTTAGTCTATAATATTTACATAGACTATATTAAATTTTTCAATAAATATTAAAATTGACCGCCCCCAACTTCCTGGCAATATGCAAGTCGATCTTTGAATTCTTCCAAAACGTTATGGATTACCTGGGGCCCTATTAATCTAACCTCATGCTTTATTCGAGCTTTAAATTCATCAATATTGTTAGCTCTGTTAAAGTATGCTTTAGATTTCAAATAACCCCACAGAAAAAAAATCTAGCGGGCTCAAATCTGGTGAACTTGCCGGCCATTCTACTGGACCCCGTCGACCAATCCACTTGCCAGGAAAGACTGTATCCAAGTACACACGCACCGGGCGTGTGTAATGGTCTTGAATTACTTGAAGTTAGATAGATCTACACAATTTAAAGAATTTTTGACAAGAAGTAAATGTCTGTGTCAAAATAAATTATTCCAGGTAACAGGTTAAAATAATAATAAAGAAATGAGCAATTAAAACTAAAAATCCACGGATCTCAGCATTTTTCAGAAAAATATTTAAATGCCAATATATCGAAAACCGTTGATTTAAAAATAATATAATATACAGGGTGTTCTATTTTAAAAAAATCAATGTTGACGTTCTTCTTGAGACAACCTGTATACACAAATACCAACTAATATTTAACTTGACGTTAGGTACGCGATAACATCAAAGATTGGTTATTTTGCTGGTTTTGTTTGTTTTTTATATTCGATTTTATAAGACCAGTTTAACTGACTTGTTCTCTTCCTTTTCGAACTAAAAATACGACGATGAATAATTTTTAAACAAATTTTAGAAACAAACCCTTAAAAACAACAAAATACCAGAAATCACTACCTTATTTCCCAACTTGATCAAAAAATGAGACGAAATTCCAATTTTTTGGTAAGAATTTGGGGCAATTTTTAGCTGTTTACACGTAAAAATAAATTGAAGGTCAACTTTTACAATTTCTTGAGCATAAACTTAAATTTTTAAGCTCGGACCTGTCTATTTTTCCATTCGTCACATGATAATGTTGCAGTGCGCATGTATAATCGTGTGTAGCTTTGTTTACATGCGCGAGGCCATAAGTTTTCGTGATTATTATTTACTTATCTAAAGGTAAATATTTATGCTCGATATCCTCCAAAAGTAACTGTTTGGGCGGGCATATTCGAACATAGGATTGTTGGACCTCTTTTTTTTGAATATTGCTTGGCAGTAAACGGAGGACTGTTTCGAGCATCTGATTAAAAACATTAAGTCTCCATTTAAATTAGCTGTTGGGTCATTTCATATCAAATCAACCAAAATAAAAGGAGGTTTGGCAGATCACCTCACCGATTTTGAATTTTTGGTACAATTATTCTACCCATCTAGTAGATGAAAAATCCAAAATTTCAAATTTTTCTGATAAGTAGTTTTTTTTAAATTGATTTTTAAAAATCAAAAATAATGACCATTTTCCCTAAACATATATTAAAATAAATCAATATATCTCAAGAACTACATACACTAGAGCAGTGAGTTAGGTCTCATTTAAAAGGCCTTGAAAAAATACCTTTTAAATGAGGTATCACTCAATGTAGGTGTTTAAAAAAAAAAGAAAATTTTGAGAAAAAAAAAATTTCAAATTTTTCAAAATTATTTTTTTCAAAAAATTATATTAATATTGTCCATATTTTAGCAAGATATTCACCAAATTTCAGAATGGAGAAATGATGGGTTCATCGGGAAAAAAATAGTAACAATTTGAAAACAGCAAAAATGACAAAAGTGTTTTTTTTTAAATTTTATTTATTTATTTATTTATTTATGAATTTAAATCTCACATGACACATGCATACACTACACACGCCACTGAGATTACGTCATTTATTACAAAGTTACAAATTATATATTAATAAGTTATACATTGTAAAGTTCAATTTCAAAACCATTCATAACTAAAACCTTACACACCATATTTTAGAGTTTACCAAGGTGTTTACAAAGTTTGGTAAATTGTTAACTTCCTTTCGTGTGTTTAAAGTAAAGCCTTAGCAGAAACCTAATTATCTGTTTCTTCAATCTGGTTTTGTGACTGTTCAGTACCATAACTTGTGGTGGTTAGCGTGTATTATTGGAAAAAATGAAGAATCTGATGAGCTTAAAATCAGTTTTTTGCATCCAAATGGACCATCTAGTTCATTTTATTATCCTACGCCTAAAGCAGATATTTTAATAATTAACAGAGATTTAATAATAAAGAAGGTTCAGCCGGTTACTGCTACAGGTCGAACTTACACATTAACTAAAGAGGAAATGTTAAATTCTTCAAAAATTTTAGAAAAAAAAAATAAAAGCTAAAATCTAATTTTAATGTACCTATTATGGATTTTTTGAAAAAATTTTATTTCTATTAAAAGTAATAGGCGTTGTTTGTGTTATTTGGTTACCATTTTTTGCTTGTATTTTTAGTGTTATTATTTTTTTTCACCTTATTCCCATTATTTCTCCATCCTGAAATTTGGCCAATATGTTGCTAAAGTATTGACAAAAAAATATATTTTTTCGAAAAAAATAAAAAAAATACTTTTTTGAAAAATTTGAAAAAAAATTTTTTTTTTCAAAATTTTCTACTTTTTTTTTAAACACCTACATTGAGTGGTACCTCATTTAAAAGGTATTTTCAAGACCTTTTAATCGAGACCTAACTCACTGCTCTAGTGTAAGTAGTAAGTAGTTCTTGAGATGTAAAACATTGATTTATTTTAATATTTAGGGAAAATGGTTATTATTTTTGATTTAAAAAAATCAATTAAAAAAAACTACTTATCAGAAAAATTTGAAATTTTGGCTTTTTCATCTACTAGATGGGTAGAATAATTGTACCAAAAATTATCAAAATCGGAGAGGTCACCTGCCAAACCTCTGGTTGATTTGATATGAAATGACCCTGTTGTTTTAATACGTATTTTTTTCAAATTTTGTTTACCCACTTGTCTCTCAATGTTGAAATAAATAAAGAAAGTTGTTAGGAAATTAATAGGGAGTTCAAAAATAAACTAAAATACAGGGTATTCCATTGAAAATATCGAAGTTGCTAAAAAATATTTTAGATAAACAAAGCATCTCCGTTTAAGTAAATGACCAAATTTTCAGAACGATTTGTTGCACCCTGCATGAATGTATAAAGTAGGGTATTATAAGTATAAATAAGTAAAGTAAATCAAAAACTCACCTGTGTTTTGAGCAGTTTATAAAGATCAGTTTCCATAAGACACTGCACGATATAGACATCTTTCATTTGATCTATGGTTATAGCTCGGAGTATGTCCCTAATATCTATTATCTGCAAAGGATAAAATTATTTTAAAAACTTATTTGATTAAAAAAACGCAGAAATAAGGATCAATAGTGAAAATTGAAAACCTAGCAATCGCAATAAATTACTATTTATTTTATAGTATTTCTAAATATTTTCCCATTTACTTCACACAAAAAAACTTTTAGATTGCCTTTTCAATTTTTTTTCCAGGGCTGCAAAACCTTCTTTTTTAGTTTCTAATTTATTACTGCTAACGACCAAAGTAAATTCAATAAAATTATTAAGGACACTAATACAAACCCAAAAATACAGGGGTCCCATTTAAAAAAAAAATTATGTTTATATTATATAACCTATAAAGCGGCCATTATTGACCGATTAACCGTAGAAATTCTTTTTCACTCCCTTTCCAATTTATAATTGACCATCGTTAATAACGAAAATAATCTACTTAAAAGGAGGTAACTTGATTTTGTGATTCTTTCAAAATAACACGATTATTTATTTTTTTACTATTAGCTCGGCCACCCGAGTTTCCAAGCGGTTACCCATCCAAATCCTAGTCGCGACCAACGTTGCTTGACTTTAGACATCGTTATACTAAAACTATATAGAAGGTTCTAACGCCTTATAGACCATTATATTATGTTTGGAAAGCCATGAGATATTTATGATTTATGAATGATATTTGCATATACTTTTTTTTTAATTGTTAAAACCTAATTAAAACCGAATAAAATTGTGACGTATCGGACAAGTGTGTAATTGTTTTTTATATGGAATACACAGCGATTCAAGCTCAATGGAAACCCTGGGGCGGGTAGATCACGACGGCCGTTTCGTCCTTGTTAGGACTCTACGGGCAGCCATAACCCAAGCAATCCCAACGACAGCGGTAAGATGCATTAAAAGCCTTTTTACAAAAGCAAAGCGACCATCAATACACCGTAGCGCCATCCCAGCGGAATTAACTCTAATATAAAAGGCAGTCACACTGGTAATCGAAAGGTAGACAATTAAATAAATCACGAAGTCCAGCATAGGGAACGCTATACGCTGCCCGTAGAGTCCTAACAAGGACTACTAGTCTACCCGCCCCAGGGTATCCTGTGCTTGGATCCCAGTGTATTTCAATATAAAAAAAACAATTATACACTTGTCCGATATGCCACAATATTAGCTTTCAATTATTTTTGCGGACATTATATTATCTTCTAAACACTTTTATGACTTTTCTTAAACGGATTGCGAGCATTCTAGTGGGTGCCGGCGTTGATCTGTTTCTAATCTGCAAAACGGCAGATGTTTCGGTGAAAACGATAGACAATTTACCTTTAGATAAGCAAACAATAATCACGAAAGTGGCAGTTTTATGGCCTCGCGCATGTAAACAAAGCTAGACACTATTAGTCATGCGCACTGCAACATTATCGTTTGACGAATGGGAAAATAGACTGGTCCGGACTTTAAAATTTAAATTCTTGCCAAAAAATTGGAATTTCTTCTCAATTTTACTCTTCTCAAACTTACCGAAAATACGAACTGCCCCTATTTGGGCATAATAAAATTATACAACGGCTGCTACTAGTACTAGTCATTGTTTATATTCCTATCCGAGTCACTAAAAGCACAAACACAATTCACCTAACTACACAAAAAATAGAAATCCGTAAATATTAAACACCCACAATCCACGATAGCTAAGAAAACTACAAGGAATTCACAGAGAAACCTTAAAACCCAACAACAAAAATGGCGGCCGAGCCGGTTCTGGAGAGTATCCTCACAGAGAAATAAAGTATCGTGAGCATGTCGATAAAGTAGGACAGGCCGATAACACGAGGTTTGTGCGCATGCACGCAGGTGTCCAGAAGGAAGGCAGCTGACCGGCGAGTCATGCGCTCAGACGTATTTTTTCACCCATAAAACGTAACTTTTGTTTGCGCAGGAGATAAGCTGTAGGTATCTAAAGATAAATTGTCTATGGTGAAAACGCAAATAGCGTTGCCTATACTGGATTGTGATGCACTTCGTGGTTTATTTAGTTGTCTACCTTTCGATTACCAGTGTGATTGCCTTTTATATTGGAGTTAATTCTTATGGGATGGCGCTACGGTGTATTAATGGCCGCTTTGCTTATGTAAAAAAGCTTTTAATAATGCATCTTACCGCTGTGTCGGGATAGCTTGGGTTATGGCTGCCCGTAGACCTAACAAGGACGAAACAGCAGTTGTGGTCTACCCGCTTCAGGGTATCCATTGTGCTTGGATTACTGTGTATTCTAATATAAAAAAACAATTACACACTTGTCCGATATGCCACAATATTCCCTTTTAATTATTTTCGCGGACCCTATATTATCTTCTAAACGTTCATACCCAATGTAAAAATAAGTGTATTGTAAATGTGTTAGTACTGAAAAAAAATTATATTAACCACGGTTTACACAGCTAATAGCCCTCGCGTCCCAAATCACGAGGAGCGTAGCGATTCGACGCTCGGGCAATAATAGCAGCTGTGTAAATTCTAAGTAAACAAATACAGTGTCACCAGTAAAGTCCGCATCATATGGGATTTTTTTTTATTAATAGCTTTATTCGAAATTTGACTTTGGCATCAAGTTCTACTTCGATCGAGATGAAAATTAAGCAAAAAAATAGTAGTCACGTGATTCGCATTATCTGTCAAATTTTAATTTTTTCCAAAAAATAATTCAATTTCTGAAAATATCGAAGAAAGTTATTGGAAAAAGTTTTTTTAAATGCAGTTTCTAGACCACATGCAAAATTTCGCCTGCATAAGATAATTTTGATTTTTTACCTATATTTTGTAAATTGCACCACTTTTGCAAAATAAGACTCAACGCAACCTAAAACTTCTTAGTTTTGACAAGGCTTTATTTCAGATACATTTTCTTTAAAGTAGCGCCATATTAAATAATGTGTTTTTCTACAAAATCAAAATTGGGCTATTAAAATTTGGTCGCATGTGATGCAAAGTTTATTTGTTTTTGACCCTGCATAAGGTAACTTCATAAAATAAGTATTTTTGAAAACATAGTTTGTGTCTGAAAGTAATACACCTTAATATTAAGACAAAAAAGAACACAGTCTCTTCAGTAAAGTGTTTTTTAAGTGGAAAATAAGTTTTAGTTTAACAAGGTAAAGTTTATCTATTTTCAACGATTTAATTTAAAACCCCTATATTATAATTTATTATTAAGCTATGTCATAATAACGTTAACGTGTATTACTTTCAGACACGAAGACACTTTTGAATAATTTTTTGGAAAAAATTAAAAATTGACAGATAATGCGAATCACGTGATTACTATTTTTTTGCTTAAGGTTCATCTCGATCGAAGCAGAACTTGATGCCAAAGTCAAATTTTAAATAAAGCTATTAATAAAAAAAATCCCATATGATGCGAACTTTACTGGTGACACTGTATATCTTGAAATAAATTCGATAAGTTTAGAGGGTTTTGAGCAAATTGTATAAATGCATGTCGCGAGTAAAAGCGACGGTCGATTCTTAAGTATTTAAAAATCACTATTTTGTCTACTAGCTGAAAAAAGGCGTAAATTTACAGAATTAAAATGTACATATTATCATCCTAGTGTAATGTAGGGAAAAGACGACACAAAAATGTACAGCATTTTAAAGCTTCCTGACTGCGATTTAATTTTTTATTTTTTATTTTACGTATTAAGTTACCCACACCATAAGACTGCAATTCAAGTTAACATCCTTTAATATTACATTTCATACCCCTATTCACCATGCATGAAATGTTTTATATTTTGTCCCATATATAATCTCATAAATAAAGATGCTTTTTAGGTGTGTTTTATATCGAAAAATGTAGTTTTTGATCTGAAATGTTGAGCAACACAGGATATATCTTATATGGGCTCAGGGTTCAAGTAGCATTTTTCGAAATTGAGTTTAAAGTTAAACTCAAAGTTTTATGTTAATTGACATAGGACACTATTTGATATCGATTAACTGTGATGAATCTTTTGACTGTTATTTAAGTGACAAAGAGATGACAGATCTAAAATATCTGATTAAGAAACTTATTTATCGTGTTAAACAGTACGGGAAGTCAGAAATTCAAGACTTGTGTCGGGTCGTACAGATATTTTAATTAACAATTAACTAAGCAGAAAATTTTGTACTAGAGTCAAAAATAACCCACATAATGGTATAACACAACCCTTAAGGTATGGTGACCATAAAATAAATAATGCAAAAAATGGTTCAAAGCCGGGTATAATTTTTTTCTGAAATAGATCGAATATACAGGGTGATCCACAAAGGGTGGAGAGCGGCTGTATCTCTAAAACTATATATACTATACACTTTGGGGTAAAAATTTATTATAAAATATGACCAAAGAAAATCAATGGAATTAATTTTTAAATCCCTAATTTTACCGCCAGGGTAAAGGATACAAAGTCAAAAAATCAAAATCAAAATCTTTATTTCGTACTAGCCGAAGCAGCCATCAAAGATGGATGTACACGTCATGTATAATTATTAGTTTGGTTATATGTGACTCTGTAGACTGAGTAGTACCTAACCTTTACCAATCAGAAATTGCTTTATTTTTCGTTTAAATATATATTTACATTTAGTAGTCTTATTTTGTTTGGTAATTTATTGTATAAAATTGTACCTGCATAATCAGGCGACCGTTCGAATTTTGTAAGGTTATGTTTGACTATTGACAATTTACTGGCATTTCTGGTTGGATAATCATGAAAATAAGAGTTTGATACAAATTTTTTTCGTTCATTTTTACATGCATCAACAGTCTAAAAATATAAATACAGGGGAATGTCATGATCCCATTATCAATGAAAACTGGTCTACAACTATTAGTGACCCTTAGACCATAGATTAGGCGAATTATTCGTTTTTGGGCTAAGAATATTCTGTTGGACTCAACTGAGTTGCCCCAAAGAGTGTCCTTAATTTCTACTTATAACTGCATAAAAATCAGAAATTAAATTTTTATAGGCCCAAAATGAAGTGAAACAAACAAGCTCCGAGGACAATAAAATACGAACAATGGCAATTCCATTTGGAAACAGATTAAATATATATGACCAAGAAAAGTCACCCGATAGAGTAAGTCGTCCACTACAAAATGGAGGAAAACACATTTATATACTGTGCTCCATGACACAAAAAGTCCCGATTTTCCGTTTTACCAGCTTTACTCAACCTAACCTACCAACCCACCAAGCAATTTTTATTATATTGTATTATTGAGCCGTTTTCGACCCATTGAAGAGGGTATATTGGGAAAGAAGGGGGAAAAACTCCAATCTCTCTCCCGCGTTGTTAACATTCATGCACAGAGAAGGTGTACTTGGTAATATATATTTCATCTATTTGAGAATAAAAATTATACACGGCTTTGAACTATTTTTTGCATCTATGGTTGCACACATGGTTACCATGGGTGGTTTTATACCATTATATGGGTTATTTTATGCTCTAGCGCAACATTTGAAGGGTATACGACTATTTCTATAATCGAATTCGGTTTCAGCGCCAAAAAATACTTCGATATATAGGTACTAGTCACACCCCCGGATCAACACTTTTTTGTGGAGCTGTGTTATCGGTCAAAATCAAATCAGTTAAAAGTGTCAAATGGAATTAGCCTATATTGTATTTAGGTTTTGGTGGTTTTTCCCATGTTATATCAGACTAGTGCTGTAATGGCATATTGAGAAACAATTCAGAAACATTCTCACATTGTCAGTTATTGCCCTTTAACCGGAAAATTATTTAAATTAGAACTTCTAAGTTAGGTCATCCTGCCTTTTTCGTAGAATCGTGAACTCGGATGTCTAAAATTAACACTAAAAACTTACGTTTTCATGCTTAAACCTCGTGAGGATCTTAATTTCTCGCAGCGTTCTTTGACAATAAGTTTGATGTTCAAAAGGGGATATTTTCTTTATGGCCACTTTGGTATTCGTGAGTGTATCTGTTGCCGACCTGTAACATAAATAGATTATTTTAAAGAAATAGTCCATACTTAAAGTGGAGTTGAAAGCATGAATAGGAAAGAAAAACACAAAGTCTTCCTTCACAAAATTTAATAGAATAAAAATTCTTAGGTTAAAGGTCCCTACATGTTTCGAACGCAGAAACGTTCATCATCAGGAGACAGAAAAGGTATATTGCTGATGGTTGTAGCAAGAGAGAAAATGATAAGTGGTAGCCTTAATGGAGCTTTTATGGCATCAAAAGTTGTATTGAAATTACATTATGTGAAGATATAAAATGAAAATAAGTTAACACATACGGAGTATGTGAAAAAGTCAGTTAAAAGGGGTCTGGAGCAATCAAAAAGAGGAACGTGGAGTCAGAAAAACTCTTCTAAAAAGATGTCAAGAAGGTTTTCTTAAAAATATGTCTTGTAGACATTGTAAAATGTGGAAAATAATTTTATGTATATTAATTGTGCAATGTAGGCATCATGTATCAAAATAAAAATCAGTGCCCCAAACAACCTTTTTGAAAAAATACTCCAATTTGATACATGATGCCTACATTGCAGAATTTATATACAGTGTGTGTATAAAGTCTGGAAACGGTTTAATAACATCACAATTTACTGGCCTATTTAAACCAAATTTGGTACAGTTGTGTAAGAGGATCTAACGCACCGAATGACGATATTGGCGTTGTTGCCAGCTTTTTAGTTTGTCTGGAATTCGAACGAATTTTATATTTTTAAATATAACAACCAGTATATTTTTACATTTTTAAATTCCACATAAAATTATAATCATTTTTTATTAAATGCATTATTAGTCTATACTTCATAGTTTCCGAGATTCTGACTCTCGAAAAGTGACATTTTTGAACTTTGACAGCTTATAACTTTCTAACAGTACGTCTTAGAGCAAAACGGCTTACATGTCCCTATCTTCAATTTTTATTATCTTCCCAAAAAATCAACTTCCAGTTAAACCGGAACAACTATATTTCCTGCTTTCGAGTTACATCCGGTTTAACCGGAAGTTGATTTTTTTGGGAAGATAATAAAAATTGAAGATAGGGACATGTAAGCCGTTTTGCTCTAAGACGTACTGTTAGAAAGTTATAAGCTGTCAAAGTTCAAAAATGTCACTTTTCGAAAGTCAATATCTCGGAAACTATGAAGTATAGACTAATAATGCATTTAATAAAAAATAATTATAATTTTATGTGGAATTTAAAAATGTAAAAATATAATGGGTGTTATATTTAAAAATATAAAACTCGTTCGAATTACAGACAAACTAAAAAGCTGGCAACAACGCCAATATCGTCATTCGGTGTGTTAGATCCTCTTACACAACTGTACCAAATTTGGTTTAAATCGGCCAGTAAATTGTGATGTTATTAAGCCGTTTCCAGACTTTATACACACACTGTACATAAAATTATTTTCCACATTCTACAATGTCTACAAGACATATTTTTAAGAAAACCTTTTTGACATTTTCTTTTTAGAAGAGTTATTTCTAACTCCACGTTCCTTTTTTTTTGTTGCTCGAGACCCCTTTTAGCTGACTTTTCCACATACTCCGTATTTTCATTTTATATCTTCACATAATGTAATTTCAACAATACAACTTTTGATGCCATAAAAGCTCCATTAAGGTTTTACGCCTACCACTTATCATTTTCTCTCTTGCTACAACCATCAGCAATATACCTTTTATGTCTCCTGATGATGAACGTTTCTGCGTTCGAAACATGTAGAGACCTTTAACCTAAGAATTTTTATTCCATTAAATTTTGTGGAGGAAGACTTTGTGTTTTTCTTTCCTATTCATAGATAGATTATATTGTACATTAAAAGTTGATCTTGGTTAAGTTGGTTTAAAATAAAACGACAGAACAGTTTTTTTCCCCAAAATGTACAATATCATTTGATATATTACTGTATATTATAAACAATGATTAGAGGTGGAAAAAAAGGTTTCACGTCTTTATATTATTATATCCGATTTAACTTTTACCTGAAGTTAATATTTTGACGTTTAAGATTTTTGTCTCGTTATATTTTGTAATTTTCATAAAATTGTTAAGTTCCATAATGAATCATTTTAGTTTTAAAAATCATAGTAACTACAATAATTAACGTAAATTAAAACAAATCTTTGATTCGCGAATTAAACTCTGTAAACAAGTAATCAATCAACAAAACATGAGGATCAAAAATAAACTTCTCGCCAGTCCTAACGGATCTAGGTCCTTTTGGTCAGTCGCTAAGGCCGTCAGTCAAAATTTTACCAAATCAAATATTCCACCGCTAACACGTTCTGACGGCACAATAGCAACCACGGCTGAAGATAAAGCGAACTTACTCGCAGAACTCTTTGCTTCACACTCCACGGTAGACTTTCAGGGAAAAACACCCCCGAACATTCCAGCAGTTCGATCGGAAATGACTGATATCGTATTCCGTCAGCGTCCTGTCAAACGAATTCTGAAGGGGCTCGATGCCAAAAAAGCTTCTGGTCCAGATGAAATTCCTATTATAGTGCTCAAGAAATGCGCCGATGAACTCACACCAGTATTTTGTAGACTTTTTAACTTATCCTACAAAAAAGGAATATTTCCATCTTGCTGGAAAAAGGCGCGAGTCCAGCCTATACCAAAGAAAGGCAAGAAAACCCTGCCAAACAACTATCGACCAGTCGCATTGCTTTCAGTTATATCAAAGGTGATGGAGAAAGCTATTAACCAACAACTTATAAAATACCTGGAAGGCCTTAAAATTATCAGCGACCATCAGTATGGTTTTCGTAAGTCCAGATCAACAGGAGACCTGCTAGCCTATGTCACTCATCTTTGGAGCAACGCAATCGAACATCATGGGGAGTCCCGGGCTATTGCACTGGACATCTCTAAAGCCTTTGACCGTGTCTGGCACGAGGGGCTCCTAAGCAAACTGCGTTCTTATGGTATGCCCGGTCGATTTTGTTCATGGTTGTCTAGCTTCCTCAAGGAACGCTCTCTGCAAGTGGCGATTGACGGGTTTCTCTCAGACACCTTCACCATCAATGCTGGTGTTCCTCAAGGGTCCATATTATCTCCCACTCTCTTCTTACTGTACATTAACGACCTTCTAGCGAAAACAGAAAATCCATTATATTGCTTTGCTGACGACAGCACACTTATCTCATCTTTTACTTTGAAACCTCAAACATCGGCTACTGACGCACATCTTCGCAGACAACATGAGGTATCACGCCTCAATAAAGACCTGGAAGAAATTTTGTCTTGGGGTGACAGTAACCAAGTCGAATTTAACGCTCAAAAAACCCAGGCTGCAGTTTTCTCTAAGAAGGTCAACATTGCAGAACCCGATATCGTTATGGCAGGACACGCAATTCCACTGACTTCGTCTATTAATTTGCTGGGTGTCAACCTGGGAGGAAATATGTCTTGGCATAATCACGTAGTGGCAATCGCCAGGGCAGCTTCTCAGAAGCTCGGTATACTTTTCCGTACCAAAAAGTTGTATACACCTCAACAACTTTTGACACTTTATAAAGCCCAGATTCGACCATCACTGGAATACTGCTCTCATATCTGGAGTTCTGCACCGAAGCATACCCTTCGGTTGTTGGATTCCATCCAAAGGAGAGCCGTTCGTCTAATCGGCGACCACGAGCTGACTAAGAACCTCGACAGCTTAGAACATCGAAGACAGGTTGGTGATTTGACTCTCTTCTACAGATATTTTCATGGCAAGTGTTCGACAGATATTGCCCGCTCGATTCCACCTAGAGTAATGCATAGCAGAAACACACGACGAACCACTGCCGCCCATCCCTATGTGGTTCAACTTAGTACACCCCGAACATCATTGTTTCAGAACTCTTTCATTTGGAGGACGTCATCTTTGTGGAACGGCCTTTCTGAGACCGTGTTTCCAACCGAATATAACCTCCAACGATTCAAGAAAAACGTGAATCGCTTTCTTCGCACACGCACCGCTCCCAGAGCGCCTTAAAGGATTTTCCTATAGTGCTTGTGCTCGATCATAGAAAAAAAAAAAAAAAAAAAAAAAAAAAATCCTTTTTCGCATTTTATGTAATTCGATTAAAAAACACTTTGGGTGCAAATTGAATTACCAATGTCCCACAAATTTGGAGCAATGAAAACTTTCATAACAAACACAAGAAACGTAATTAAAAAGTAATTAATCATGTTGTGGAAGTTTCATTAATATAATGAACTTCTGTTCTGACAATAATAATTGAATGACTGACAACCCACTGCTTAACCATCTGGATCGAACGATACCAAGGGAAGGTTGAGTAGTTCGAAAAATTCAAGAAGTTTTCTATGTTTATTTCGAGGGAGGTGGACATTTGTTTTGGTTTTTGTTGAGGTTGTATGCTGGTGGAAAAAAAATAGAAACTGTTACGTCAAAAAAATTAAATAGTCAAACAACATTTCTTGACCTTATCAAAAGTAATAAATTTTAGTAGATTTTATTTATGTATTTATTTAGTTAGTTATTTAATTAATTAAAATATCCAACAACAAGCAATTATACCGTGCGAGCAAAAATTATTAGCATCAAAGAGGGCCTTGCGTCTAAGAACGTAATGCTTAGCCGTAGGGCTTAATACCTGTTGGGTGTCAGTAACTACCTTAATTAACAATCAATCAGTTATTCCGTCATCTTTGACAGTCGTTACAAGTAATTTGATTCATCGCTAATTTTTCCAATTTCTTGAACAATTCACACAATGGGCTTTACGGAACAGCACAAAGCATTCATGGTTGAAGCGTATTTTCGAAACGGGGATAGAGTAAATGGTGAGTGGAAATACAATCTGGGTTTGTGCATGGACGATTTTCATGAACATTTTCCTAACGTTGCTTTTATTGCTGGGGATTTTTATCATTGCCTGAAAAAAACCGTGGCTGTGTTTAGGGAAACAGGTTCTATACAACACAAAAAAGGAGCAGGAAGACCATCTGTAAGAACACAAGAACTTGTTGCAAACGTTCGTGAAATAATGCAAAATACGCCAACAAATTGTATAAGACGCCTGTCCCAAGAAGTGGGAAGATATTATGGAACATGCAGGACTATTCTTAAGAAGCAGCTAAATTTATTTTCTTATAAAGTGCAAGCATTCCAAGAAATACAAGCCGCAGATTTTGAAAGACGCAGGAATTACGCTCAATGGTTTAACCAAAATTTATTGGAAACAAATGATTTATTAGACCTGACATTTTTTGAAGCCTGGTTCCACCTTTCCGGTTATGTGAATTCTCATCTCTCTCTCAGAATACATGTAATTATTTTTCTTTTTCTTTCTATATATTCTTACTTTGTTAATTTTTTAACAATAAAAATAAATTTGTATTTGTCTACTTATTTTATTACTCATTTGTTTGGCATATCATGTCATAATATGAATTTGTCAAAATTTTAACCTAGATTTGGTTAGATATATCGTCACCATATCATTGTGATCTAAACCAAGCCCTCTTTGATGCAAGTAATTTTTGCTCGCACGGTAGGATAAGGAGACAAAATGCATTATAGTTTATAGTTTTAATATTACAACAAAATATTATAACATAAAGTAAAAATTATAGTTTTAATATTACAACAAAATATTATAACATAATGTAAAAATAGAATAATATAACCATCAATCATAAACAATAACTAATAAGTAGGGTATATAGGAGCCAAATTAGACAAACATCCTTTTTAGTTGCGCAATATTACTGTGTAGTATATCAATGGTATGTGCAATACGGCTGTAATTCTTAAACATTTGATAAATTGGTGAAGATATCAGGATGTTTATCCGTAGCGTTGGCAGCAAAAATAGGTTGATTTGATGAATAGGTTTATGTTAGTGAGATCAATAACATTAATCTCACCATGCAACAGTTTAAACAAAAAAAATAACTGATTAACAAGAGCGTCTGGAAGCTAATACGGTAACATTAAATCTGCCAAGCAACACGTTATTAGGATATCCAACACCAGGCCACGCCCCATCCAGAACGAAAATCGCAGATTTTAAAAATTTCCGTTGCACTCTCTCCAAACTTAAAATATGGGTCAAGTAAATTGGACTTCACACAATAGAGGCATATTCAAGCTTAGCTCTACTGCTAGAATATTATATACAGGGTGGTCCAACGAAAACTTAACACCTCGATTTTCCTGCTTTAAAATGAAAATGTGGAAAATCGCTCGGACCCGTCGATTTTTAGGGGACATCTTTTGCGTATATTGTCAATCCTATTACTTCAAGCCGCTAGGAGGGTGGGGGGGGGGGGAGGGGGTAAGATCTGAATCTTAAATGGATACCCCTATTTTATATAATTTTTTTGGATTCTGCATAAAATTCTGAAAATTTTTTAATAAAAGCATTATTAGTCTATACTTTACAGTTTCCGAAATATTGACTCTTAAAAATGACATTTTTGAACTTTTACAGCGTCTAGCTTTCTAACTGTACGTCTTAGAACAAAACGGCTTAAATGTCCATATCTTCGATTTTTATTATCTTTCCAATAGTGTCAACTTCCGGTTAAACCGGAAGTACTATATTTCCTCGTATATTTCTTACATCCGGTTCAACCGAAAATTGACACTATTGGAAAGATAATAAAAATCGAAGATAGGAACATGTAAGCCGTTTTGCTCTAAGACGTACAGTTAGAAAGCTAGACGCTGTCAAAGTTCAAAAATGTTATTTTTCAAGAGTCAATATCTCGGAAACTGTTAAGTATAGACTAATAATGCTTTTATTAAAAAATGTTCAGAATTTTATGCAGAATCCAAAAAAATTATATAAAATAGGGGTATCCATTTAAGATTTAGATCTTACCCTCCCCCCTCAATCCTAGGGGCTTGAAGTAACAAGATTGACAATATACGCAAAAGATGTCCCCCTCGAAATAAAAATCGACGGGTCCGAGCGATTTTCCACATTTTCATTTTAAAGCAGGAAAATCGAGGTGTTAAGTTTTCGTTGGACCACCCTGTATAATATAAGACACGAAGCGTGGAAGCTTGCCGAAACTCCCTCGAGTTACGGGTTATCAAACCCAATGCTTCGATGCCTTGGCCTACACGCATTTGATATGATTTACAAGTGACAACTTGGGATCAAAAACAACACCTAAATCTTAATTAATAGTAGGCCTTGTAAGTACAACACCGTTACCTATGAATTATGGGTTTAAGGTTCCGGGTAAAAGACATTACATTGAATTTAAGAGTATTAAGAGAAAGTTTATTTCTGCAACATCACTCATAAATTATATTCAGACCTCTCTGACGCCCACTGCAGTCCTCAATAGGACGTATTTCAAAGAGTTTGAGATCCTGAGCAATAGCAAATAATCAGTGTGCAAGCCAGACAAAATATGATAAAAAGAATAAAGAAAGGCCCACGCACGGATCCTTGCGGTACACCAGAGGTTTGTGAGAAATATAACTAATTTGTGTTGGGCTACATGCTTGGTGAAACTGTTGGCCGAAACACGTGTCAGGAAACTGATTAAATTTGTGAAACATAACAAGTAGTTATTATTTTTTAAAACTCTTTTATTAGCTTCACCTGTATGTTTGTTTGTTTGTTTGTCCGTAACCGACTTTTTTGAACCCGATTCAGACCCACTTTAACCGATCAGATTTAATTTAAATTTTGTAGACTTATCAAGAACCGCTGACAATACAATAATCTACACGCAAAAAATTCTCCTGTCAAATTTTAACAGCTGTCAAGTATAAAACGAAGAAGCGATTTTGACAAAACAAATTATGGGGTCGTATAGTATTCGATGCGGAGATTTCGAGAAAAACAAGTAAAAAATTCTCCTGTCAAAATTTGACAGCTGTCAATATGTCAAATCGTTTAAAAAAATGATATTAATAAAAAAAAACTATAAGGTCTTATGTATATTGATGGTGGAAAGTTGAAAAAAAAGACGCAAAAAATTCTCCTGTCACATTTTGACATCTGTCAGGTATAAAACGAAGAAGCGATTTTGACGAAACAAATTATAGGGTCGTATAGTATTCGATGCGGAAACTTCGGGAAAAATAGGCAAAAAATTCTCTTGTCAAAATTTGACACCTGTCAATATGTCAGAATTATTACAATAACAGATAGTAATGAAACAAACGTGGGGTCGTATAGATATTGTCGCTAAGAATAGAGAAAAATTTTTAAAAAAATTCTATCCGGGGTCATTTCATATCAAACCAACTAAAATAAAAGGAGGTTTGGCAGATCACCTCACCGATTTTGATAATTTTTGGGACAATTATTCTACCCATCTAGTAGATGAAAAATCCAAAATTTTCAATTTTTCTGATAAGTAGTTTTTTTTAAATTGATTTTTAAAAATCAAAAATATTGACCATTTTCCCAAAACATATACTAAAATAAATCAATATATTTCAAGAACTACTTACACTAGAGCAGTGAGTAAAGTCTCATTTAAAAGGTATTGAAAATACCTTTTAAATGAGGTACCACTCAATGTAGGTGTTTAAAAAAAAAATTGAAAATTTTGAAAAAAAAATTTTTTTTCAAATTTCTCAAAAAAGTATTTTTTTATTTTTTACGAAAAATTATATTATTATTGTCCATATTTTAGCAAGATATTCACCAAATTTCAGAATGGAGAAATGATGGGTTCATCGGAAAAAAAATATTAACGATTTGAAAACATAGCAAAAATTACAAAAAAGTGTTGTTTTTTTTTATTTGAAACACCATTTTTCAGAGTTTACCGAGGTGTTTAGAAAGTTTGGTAAATTGTTAACTTCCTTTCGTGTTTTTAACGTAAGGCCTTAACAGAAACCTAATTATCCTACCACCCGTCCTCCTCCACATTCCCACCCACCTTCCTAGAAAAAACAAAAATCTACAAGATCATAAGTTTTAATATTTGCCATTTTTTTTCAAGCAGTAACTTGCTGACACGCGCATATATCTAATTTGGTAAGTATTCTTTTACCTCCCCCCCTACCATCCTTGGTTGTGTTTTCTGCAAGAAAATACCTGCAATGATCAGTCCAATTGAACAACTTTTCAAATTTGCCCAAGAAAATATACCCGGTAGTGCGTGGAACAAAAAACACAGGAACTTGTGAGGTGTTCTGAAATTACTAGATACCGACCGAAGGTTCGGTTTCGGCTAGTTTCGGCCAAATAATCTGGTTTCGGTGACAGTTTCGGTTTCGGCCGAACCTTCGGCCATGCCGAAACTCAGTCTTCTTGAATTGTCGCGCACCGTTCGGCTAACTTTGGGCGGGTTCGTAGGCAGTGTTGTCTATATAAATAGATTTTTTCTGTCGACTTTTTTTTTTTTTAGTGGGAAGAGTTCAATCCGTTCCCAAGATCGATCTCGTCCTATATAAAATAAATTAAATTTCAGTATACTATAAAATTTTTAACATGTATAAATAAGTTTCGGTTTCGCCCGAAATTGAGACCAAGACCGAAGATTCGGTTTCGGCCGAAACTGAAAATATTGATTCGGTCGGACACTAGAAATTACAAATACTGAAATACTTGAATAATTAAAATTCTTTTTATTTTTTTATTTATTTATTTACATTACCTACCCTACAGGTTAAATAACCCAACTACAAGGCAGGACCATGAAAAAGTTTACACAAAAAATAAATATACTAAAAGTGAAGCTAAAAATACTAACAAAAGTAAGCTAGTCTATACGTAAACCTAAACTAATTATTCGAATATAAGAAAAGTAACAGTAAAAAAAGAAAAAGAGAGACTGAACATAGAAAATCATGTCACTGGACAAAAAATAATACCAGCCGCACAATCTCAGTTTAAAGTATTAATGCAGCACTAACCTCTTTACTGTACTGACCGAAGAACTGAAAAAATCTAAATCAAACCGCTTATTATATCTCTCACACATTTGAAAGACAGGAGAAAACTTTAAAATATTTGTCTTTGGATTAGGCAGGTAGAAAGTCATATTTTGTCGTGAATTCAATCGTGGCACATTAAAATTAAGCTTACCCAATATACTAATACAGTCGAGTTGATTGTTTAGTAATTTATACAGAGCCATTAATAGGTGGTAATCACGGCGATCCCTGAGTGATTCATATTTAAATCTCTGAAGAAGTAGAGTCTGGGGAAAACCCTGCATGGGATATATTCCGTCGACCCTAAAGCTAAGGTACTTTAAGAATTTTCGCTGCACCCTTTCAAGATTATCAATGTGAACATTATACTCAGGTGTCCAGATCACTGCGGCATATTCTAGTTTCGATCTTATATATGCATTGTATAAGCTTGTTAAGACATCAACGCTGTTAAAATCCCTAGTGCAGCGCACAATAAATCCATAACTCTGAATATTTATTTCTTAATAATATAAAACTTAATCTGGTTTTGTGACTGTTCAGTACAATAACTTGTAGTGGTTAGCGTGTATTATTGGAAAAAATGGAAAATCTGATGAGCTCAAAATCAGTTTTTTGCATCCAAATAGACCATCTAGTTCATTTTATTATCCTACGCCTAAAGCAGATATTTTAATAATTAAAAGAGATTTAATAATAAAGACGGTTCAGCAGGTTACTGCTACGAACTTACACACTAACTAAAGAGGAAATGTTAAATTATTCAAAAATTTTAGAAAAAAAAATAAAAGCTAAAATCTAATTTTAATGTATTGTGGATTTTGGATTTTTTGAAAAATTTTTGTTTCTATTAAAAGTAATAGGCGTTGTTTGTGTTACATGGTTACCATTTTTTGCTGGTATTTTTAGTGTTATTATTTTTTTTCACCTTGTTCCCCTAATTTCTCCATCCTGAAATTTGGCAAATATGTTGCTAAAATATTGACAAAAAAAAATATATTTTTTGGAAAAAAATATAAAAATACTTTTTTGAAAAATTTGAAAAAAAAGTTTTTTTTTCAAAATTTTTTATGTTTTTTTTAAACACTTAGATTGAGTGGTACCTCATTTAAAAGGTATTTTCAAGACCTTTTAAATAATACCTTACTCACTGCTCTCGTGTAAGTAGTTCTTGAGATATATTGATTTATTTTAATATATGTTTTGGGAAAATGGTCATTATTTTTGATTTTTAAAAATCAAATTAAAAAAAACTACTTATCAGAAAAATTTTAAATTTTGGATTTTTCATCTACTAGATGGGTAGAATAATTGTACTAATTGTACCAAAAATTATCAAAATCGGAGAGGTCACCTGCCAAACCTCTGGTTGATTTAATATGAAATGACCCTCCGTCAAAATAAAATTTTGACAATTTTTTTTTTATTTTGAAAATTTTTGTCGTTTGTTCGGGTTTGTATGTAAGTATGTTTATTTGTAACCGACTTCTTTGAACCCGATTTTGACCCACTTTAAACGGTCAGATTTAATTTAAATTTTGTAGACTTATGAAGAACCGCTGACAATACAAAATACAATAATCTACTAATCTAGCTCAATCTACTAAAAAAAAACATTCCTTAACAATAACTGAAACTAAAAAATGAAAAATAAATATAGTTTAAAAAAACTAAAAACACGCTTTAATAATTAATCAAACTAAAAAGCGGAAAATAAATATAGTTTAAAATAATTTTTAAAATTCTTAATATACTCGTAGACAGAAAATAATAATGAACGATAAACATTAGTATTATTGTGAAAAAAGCGTGGGTCGCTTTGTGCTATATTTTTCGTATATCGAGCACCCCACGCTTTTTTCAATGTTTAAAGTTCATTATTATTTTCTGTCTATATTAAGAATTTCAAGAATTATTTTAAACTATATTTATTTTCAGCTTTTTAGTTTGATTAATTATTAAAGCAGGTTTTTTAGTTTTTTTAAACTATATTTATTCTTCTTGTGCAATGGTTTGCGATAGGGTCCAGAGTCTCCATGGTCGTATTTTCTTGCAACAGCACGTTTGCAATGCATGCGAGAAAGTAGTCATCTGAGCTAGACTGCCACCTCGCTAGAAAGTTTTTTTTGTAAGCAGGAGTTGGCGGAAGAGCCAGTATACTTAGGTCATTGTATCCCTTATCGCCTGGGAAATGTCACGGGACCCTGGAATCAGAACTACGTGTATGGACTAGTTTATACTTTTAACTTCACCAGAGTCCGCCCATCATCCACTCCCGCTCTCGATATTAGGAATACCCAGTAGCATACTGCATTCTTTTGTCCACTGCCCGCACTTATCGACTAGGTATTCGCCTAAAAGGTTATTTTATTGGTAGCTAAATTCACTTAGACTAAAGTAATTATGAAAATGGAAAACGCACGAAAAATAAATAACACTGTAGCAAATATGCCGACGTTTTTATTCGTTTATTTGTCACAAAGACCATACTCTGTCACATATTCAAACGGATAACGGATGGGTTGAGTGCCGGTACAGATGATGTATTACTTACTTGAAATGAAAATTCACTTATAAAATAAAATATATTGTTAGAAATATTATTTTATTAAAGTATACAGCCTAACATTAACTTCTCAATTTGTTCGGCTATAGAAATCCACAGCTTAGAAAATAAACTGAGTACTTATACACTTTCTTTGGGGAACATCAGCATAAATCGTTAAAACTGGTTAAAGATAATGATGTCCTTGATGCAGACTGATTTTGATTGACTTGCAGACTTGCCTGGCCTTTATTGCGTAAAGGCTCATTTGCACATGACAAGTTTACTGGCGGAAAGTACTTACCGCCATTAAATATCCCATGTGTAACCCAAAGGATTGTTGTACTTGATACCGTGCGAGCAAAAATTATTTGCATCAAAGAGGGCCTTGCATCCAAGGACGTAATGCTTAGCCGTAGAGCTTAATACCTGTTGGGTGTCAGTAACTAATTGAATTAACAATCAATCAGTTATTCCGTCATCTTTGACAGTCGTTTCAAGTAATTTGATTCATCGCTAATTTTTCCAATTCCTTGAACAATTCACAGAATGGGTTTTACGGAACAGCACAAAACGTTCATGGTTGAAGCGTATTTTCGAAACGGGGTTAGAGTGAGTGACAATACAATCCGGGTTTGTGCATGGACGAATTTCACGAACATTTTCCTAACGTTGCTATTATTGCTGGGGATTTTTATCATTGCCTGAAAAGAACCGTGGCTGTGTTTAGGAAAACAGGTTCTATACAACACTAAAAAGGAGCAGGAAGACCATCTGTAAGAACAGAAGAACTTGTTACAAACGTTAGTGAAATAATGCAAAATACGCCAACAAATAGTAAAAGACGCCTGTCCCAAGAAGTGGGAAGATCTTATGGAACATGCAGGACTATTCTTAAGAAGCAGCTAAATTTATTTCCTTATAAAGTGCAAGTATTCCAAGAAATACAAGCCCCAGATTTTGAAAGACGCAGGAATTACTCTCAATGGTTTACCCAAAATTTATTGGAAAGAAATGATTTATTAGACCTGACATTTTTTTCGGATGAAGTCTGGTTCCACCTGTATATTTTTAGTTTGTTAATTTTGTAAACAACAAAAATAAATTTGTATTTGTCTACTTATTTTATTACTCATTAGTTTGGCATATCATGTCATAATATGAATTTGACAAAATTTTAACATAGATTTGGTTAGATATATCGTCCCCATATCATTGTGATCCAACCCAAGCTCTACGTGTTTTAATCCAAGCCCTCTTTGATGCAAATAAATTTGCTCGCACGGCACTTGCTGGCCAGCAGCAAGTAAAGTTGATGCGTCGGCTAGTTTAGTGGCCAACTTGCGTGTCTTGACAAGAAGCTGTCCGCGTGTAAACATGCTTTTATTATATTCAGCCAGTTGCCGTGTAGATTTCAGTTTCCGATAAAATAATAATAATTGAAATATAATAAAATAGCGATATATAAAACGATTGAATATTTTATTACTAATAATTTCTCGAACATTGTTGGGGATAATCTCATTAAATTCCTATATGATTCTGGATCTTCAATTGCTATCTCTTTTAAAAGTCGAGCAGAAGCCCCTAAAGCGTTCCAACGGTTAATCCAGCTCCTGACCCATACTCGTTTCTTCTTTTTTTCTTTTGTTCCTCAAAAATACTCAAGTTTTCCACAATACCAGCTACAATAGCTCTCACAGCAGCACGCACTATCGTACTCACTTGAATTTTGATAACTGAGCAAGTAAACTAACCGGTGACCGAACTAACCAATGTGTATACATACAAACGAAACAAGTTTACTGGCGGCAAGTACTTTCCCCCAGTAAACTTGCCATGTGTAAATGGGCCTTTATTAAGTAAGTCTCAATATCACATCAAGGAGCGTGGCGGAGCGGAGCTCGAATGGAAAAAAGAAACTCCCTAGAGCAACAATGGCAAATACATGCTATATTGGAACTTAAACATTACCCAAAACGTTTCAGTTAGTTAATATCTCCAACGGTTTTTGAGTGGTTTCACATGTTGGTTGAGAAATTTCAGTCTACGTGGTCTTGTTAGTTGAGACCTATAGTAAGGCATGATACCCAAATTCGAATACTAACAGAAACAAGAAACTTCCTGCAAAAAAAGAGAGGATAATTGTCTGAACTTTTTAACACATTTTTACTAATGCTTATTTATAGTATTTACTCAGCTAAATCAAAATTTACTCCAAATAATATTTCACCAGTCACCAGTGTCCGTATATGTAACTAATGGAAATATCGAGGGCAAAAAATGTCTCGTTGCTATCGATTTTAGTCTGCATAGCTGCGGGGTTTTAATTTAACTAATGGGTGATTAATTTGTCACATGCCCCGTGTAATATCAGCATTATTAGATACAGCGATTCAGATATGCGAACAATTTATTGGTCTGTATATCTTCATTAAATTAATGGTTGACAAGGGATAGTTATAGGTTAGGTAATTTCAGGTTTAAGGAAAGAAACCAGTTTTTCAGGTTAGGATCTACAGAAAGCTACACAAAATATTTATTACCACCTTGGTACCCAATAGTGCGACCAAATACAAACAGTATGATAATAAAACCGAAATATACCGATACCGAAACTCAAAAATTAATTTAATATCATACTAGAATTGTACCTATATACAGGGTGTTTCAAATTCGACATACCAGCATTGGAATCTCGGAAACCATAGGAGTTAGAGAAACGGTTAAATGGGGGCAAAGTTATGCAATTCGGTGCTGATTATAATGCCGCTTTAAAAGTTTTCAAATTCCGAATACTTCCGATTTTATTCGAAAAAAACCGAAATTTTTGCAAAATCGTCTTTATTTTTTTCTGAGCTCATTTGACTAGCTATTTAAAAATAACTTTATTTGAATTTTCCATCTTCTCTATACTAAATTGCAATGCCGTGACGTCAAATCACGTCTTTTGAAATTCGAAAAAAAGTAGCAAAATCGCCCGAATTTCCGAATGCTCTATATATGTACCGAATGTACAAGGATCACACAACGTATTCCATCCAATTTCAAATCTCATATCGCTAAAATAACTTTAGAATCTCGTGGTGAAAATGGGTCAATAAATCAAAAAATGACAGTTCGCAAAATAATTTTTGTTGTCCAGAGGCTACTATGATAAAAAATAGTATTACCAACATAAAATTTAGACATACAAATTTACAAAATTTGAAGGATTTATTTTCTTTTTAAATATGTGTTTTTTATTGAAAAAACTACAAATTAGAAAAATAGTATAACGTACGTGTTATGTAAAGCAGCTTTAAGCACTTGTCCCGTTATAAAACTCGCCGCAAGCGGCTCGTTTTTTAACAAGGACGCGTGCTATAAAATGATGCTTTATAAAACGTGTACGTTAATATACTATTATTCGCAAGAACAGAAACTTAAAATTATTTTATGAAACTCGAAAGCTTGACGACTCCGCGTACGTGCTTATTGGAGTGTGAAGTTTAAGCTGCTGATTTTGGACAAGGCTTATAGATATTGGGGATATCTATACTTGGTTTACTAAATATATGCGTATTTTAATTCATGAAAGCTGCTTCTTTGAGTTTTCGTCTTCTCCAGTGTTGTTCCGGGTCCAAAACCTTGGCTTCTGACCACTGTATATTATGTTGGTTGGTCCATACTTGTTCCGCTATACCTGATCTCAAAGTTTCACTTTAACTCGTACGGGAAGAGGTCTTTTTGTTTCTCCAATGTACGATTCGCCACACTCGCAAGGGATTTGATAGATACAATTTTATGTGTTTTCATTACGGGGGGGGTTTTACTTTTGTAAGAAAGCTTCTAAGCGTATTTCCGGATTTGAAGGCTGTTTTGATATTATAGTTTTTGGTTATCCTTCTAATCTTTGCAGAAATCCCCTTGACGTAAGGTATTGTAAGAAATGCTTGCTCCTCTTTCCAGTGGCGGCTCCTCGAAGGAGGCAGAGAGGCTAAGCCTCCTCAGCATTCTTGCCCTCCTAAATATTTGATTTACTTATATATTAACAATAACTTTTAAATCTTTTAATTTACAACGGGCAATTGTGATTTTAATATTATCCCCTTATTTAATACGATTTAATATTTACTTCACAATCTGACAACAGGGCATGAGGCTTTTTTTGAATTTACCACCATGATTTCCTAAGTGACAAAGGTCACATAGGCGTTGTTGGTATTACGCGACGAAATTGTGCCGAACACATACCGATTTCTTACTTTTTCAGTAAAATTGGCAACATATAAAGGCAAACAGCTCAACCAATAACAATAACGTGTCTATTTCTTCCACGTGCGACCGAAAATAACCGGATCATCACGAAGACCTGTTCGTTTTTTAGTTTTTAAAGCGCGGCTGCGTAAAGCCCTTGCTCGCCTCGTGTGATGATGTCAGTTGTCAGTGTCTAGAAACCCCGGGTATTTTGGCATTTTCGTTTTTTGCTAAGTTAAATATTCGAGTTTTCGTCGGTTTTGTGGAAATTGCATCGGTTAGATATTTCATTTGTTTTTAGTTATACTTTGGATAATAGGAATAGGACAATCTATAATATAGTGAAAAATGAGTGTGGCTGTGTGGCCGGCTTTAATTTAGAGTGGAACATTTCCTAACAGACTCAAAAGCGTTTAATTTCCTGAATTACGATAACAAACGTCAAACTGATAGTAAAAAATAAACTCCCACAGCCAGAATTACGAGGTCTAGGCATTACAGGTAAAGAGAAACAAAATCGTCGATTTAAAACAGACCATTATAATAATTATTATTTAGAGTTTTTATTTTTTCTTAATATAAGTACTTTTAAATAAATATTTGAGCAAACAGATATTGTTTTTCAAATTTTGCAGCATAAGAGTACTGACATTGTTTATTCAAGAAACCGTTTAAAATCCTTGCGGCTTGTATAAACTAAAATAATTTGCCACTAAATACTTAATGTCAGTAACTTTGGAATATTTCCAATATAGTTTTACCATCAAACTCTCGTGACATTTGACCATTTGCGTGGTTATATTAATTAATAAATGGTCTAGACTTAAATAACTGTATGCCCATAGGATTTCCCACTTGCCTGGTTATAACAAAGCATTTCCATTAAATATTCTTTTTGTTGGTGGTTTACGCTCTTCTTTTTCTAAACGTTGTTAAACTTGTATTGTTCTGTGTACCAAAAGTCGAGTCAACGATTGCGCGGAGTAATTTTATATATTGACTAAAAGATTTGCCGATAATAAGCGTAATGTACCATAATATGGTATGGTATGGTATAGTGTTTCTTAGGTCAATTTAATGACATTAAACTGTGGGAATTTCCTAACCATAGGCGTTCTACACAAATAATTAATATGCGTACTTATATAATACACACAATAATACACACTTATAAGTTTGTTTTACATTAGGTGTTTGTACATACTACACTTTATAAACCTACTGTATATATAATAATATTATATTAAAATAATAAATATAAGGTAACTCAAAAATTCTATATACAAAACTAAAATCAGAAAAATAAACCTGACACGACACGACACTGCTCAGAAAATGCTTTAATTTTTTTACCAGAACTTCATTCTCGTCAACCAGACTCCGGCCCGTTCATCAAGGCCACGTACCACGTATATTTTATCTCCGTCTCTTCCACGCCATCGGCGGTCACTGGCCGATCTCTGTCTGGCAGAATCGATCGTTAGACGGGCCGGGTACCGGTTCAGCTTATATCCTGGCGCTTCCAACCGCAACAAATTACATGCTGTTGCCAATTCTTCAAAATTTTCGGATTTGTAAGCACAATGTAAGTACCTATATACGAGAAACAAGGGTTTGTTTTTAAACACTGAAAACACTTTTTGTCTTGATTTCAGTTATATTGTTTCTTAAGGACCAAAGAATGTATTATTATAACAATGAATGGCTTGTTATTTTTTTCTGTCACACTCAAAACTCCTCGGTTTAAAGTATATTTGCAAACTAGCTTTCAAAGAAAGTTACTGACTAACAATTGAATACTGATATAAATGAAATATCTTTAATACAAAAACTTAAAGAATTGAAGAAGAAAGATCTAACAACCCTGGTGGTGCGGTCGGTCTCTTTGAGACTGTTTACCGCCGTATGGAATGATTGGAATGTCCTCAAACTGAGATTGGATAAATAATAAGTCACGGCTTCTGTCCTACTCGCTCGTACATCTCATCCGAATGTTGCTTTATGAGGCAACCTAGTTAGTTTATAGATTTTGCAGCAATTCCAGTAAATTATTTTCGCATGATACCTAATTTCTAAGGAAGCCTAATGTCGCATTTAATGCCTAATCATCCATAAATGATTTATCTATTAGATCCGAGATATTTTCTTAATTTCTCTGCAACTTAAGATAAATCGGTTCCGGGATTATTTTTCTGTGACAAAGGCAAATGATATTCGTGGTTAGCCTGTGAGTTGTTTGTAGCGAAGATCTTCCGCTTCGTGATTTCCTAAAAATTGACATCATCCGATATGCCGTTAAAATGACTTTACACTGGAATGATCTTGCATCTTCGGATATGTTTCGCCATAGCTGGCGTTTTTCTTATTTAAAAAAATAGCCAAAGTTTGGTAAAAGTCAAAATGAAATTATTATACTCTACCACTATTTTTAAGAAAAATTTTAAGAGCAAATGACCTCCGGTTTTTCCAGTTATTTTTAATAACTAACTATAGCAGGTTCCTGTCCGCATTCCCGAGTCGACGTTTACCATTTTGTCAAGAAATTATTGCCTGTTTATTAATTTTATAACTTGTGTCGTGGTTAAAAATTTCATAAAAATGGACTCAATAATAATTGTGGCTGTAGTTTTTTTTATTTTTAGTTTAGATAGTTATATAGCGTACTGAAACGTCATAAATTGTTTACTGTGTGAGTAAGTAAGAAGTGATTTGTATCCACTTTGTTACGTATTTGGGTATTTGACATCACAAAAATCGAAAAGCATGTAGCAAAAAGCTGGTGCCTCAGTGTTTTAAAATTGAAGATAAGTATTTTAACAATAACAAAATAGTCTTATTACTCTTATTGCATTTACATAACAATAATACTATGATTATATCCAATAAAACATATTATTACAATTATACTGATTGTATAGAGGTAGCCGTTACTTGATGAAGATCCATTATAAGAGAATCTTCACTAAATTTATTGTTATACCATAACAATAAATTTAGTGAAGATTTATACACGAAGTATTTTTTATAGTTCTAGTAATTATACTGATTTTTCAAACGGAAAATGTTAATTATCCAGAGCAAAAACTCATAAACTGCTTTCAAATGCTGTTGTGTATCTTCACTGTATTACTGGATACGCTATTTTTTACTTCTTGATTGATTTCTTCGTTTGGAACATATCCAAAACGCTCCATGTTGCACAAAATTACTATTTTTGCGAAAAAATTATTTAAAATGAAAGCGTTGTTAGGTTGCTATGTGGAATTGTTTTGCTAAAGTCATTCGCTGATAACTAGATAGAAATTCAACAATTTTTTTTTACAGTACCGATCAAACATTTTTCCGGAAAAATTACTGACAGAAGCTGATGAAAATTAAATGACATACGAATTCTTGTCGGTGATTGGTCAAAATTGATAGGAAGGAAATAATCGGGGATAATATCATAAGTGCATCTTATTTCTCCGAAAAAATTTGGAAAAACGAGTTGACAAGTAATTTGTTTATTTGTTGTCAACGAGTTATTTGAATTTTTTCATAGGAAAAATAAGATGCACGAATGATGTTTGGCAATATTATTTCCTGACTGAACAAAAAAAGCCTATTTACTAGTAATATGATAATTTAATCAATCAAAGCAGCGTACAAAGCATTTTACTAATAACTAGATAGAAATTTAACAATTTTTTATTTTGACAGTACCTATCAAACATTTTTCCGGAAAAATGACTGACAGGAGCTGTCATGCAATTTTTCCAATTGAAAATTAAATATGACATACGAATTCTTGTCAGTAATTGGCCAAAATTGATAGGAAGGAAATAACCACATTAATAACTCATTCAATCCACAATAAAATTTGTCGCTTCATTTTAAAGTCATTTAAAGCACATTCTTCGAGAAACAATGTTCACTGGTCGTAATGGGCCTTTTCACTATTCTTAAATTTGATACATTTGGCATTTGAATTGTTTAGTCGGTGCTATAATAAGTGTTTTTCATCAATAAAGTTATCGCTAGGTCATAACATTAATTTATTTCAGCACAGTAAAAACCGGGTAAAATTCAACCAATTTCAAACTCTCAAAACAGGCGCGACTCATGACGTAGATATGTTTAAAGCTTGCTAGAGCGCATGCGTTTAACCTCGCACACGCGTAAATGCTGATCTGTTGAACTGCCATCGGCAAATTAAGCCGCTGTTGCCATATGTAGAAAGTTTTATAATCATAATAATATACTTTCTTCTTAGAACTTTATTTGGATACTTTAAATAAGTATAAACATAATACTGGTAAAATAATTCATTCCGCAGCTATTGAATGGAAAACTGGTATATTATAATTACTAATTGTTAAGTCAATTACCATTACACTGGTACTATAATATATGATTTTTGAGAGTATCGGCAACACTGTCAAGCTGTTGATTTTGTGAATTCTAGATATTTTAAGCCAGCGACTCGGCTATTCCTATCATTCCTCTGTGCATCAATCTTCCGGCGCGATGACGTAGGTATGTTTAAGTCCGTGTTTTTATTCAAGGAGTTTTCTTATTTATTTATTTTCTCAGTTATGGCTTAAAAGTATAGAAAAGTAAAAACACAGAAAATTTTATTTTTTGTTCCTTTATACACTACTACAAAAATCAAAATTTAGTGAAAAGGCCCATTATATTCTAACGCAATGCATTTACCATATTTATGGGTTGTTTGTTTGTTAAACTACTCCAATATTTAAATAATAGTCTTATTGTTTGAATCCCCCGCATTTAACTCCCTCACGTGACGTCACAATGTGAGAGAGAAAGAGATAATTTATGCGCGTCGGCATACCGTGTAAAGTATTTTTCACCCTAAATGGTATCGACTTATTGACTGCAATAAAACTACCGGTTTAATCCCATTGTTATACACAATCAACAAGCAAATACACTAAAGGGTAAGACTTTAGATATTTAATTCGTTATTAATAATATATTATTTAATGACATGAAATATCCTAAATACATCGCAATCACAAGCACAAGATAGTTGCTATAATTACAAATTATAATCCGACCCTGACCGACAGTTTATTTGCATTTTTATGGCCGAGCTCTTGCAAAACGTCCCAGGTAGTTAAACGGAGTCAACCATTTATTGTGAAAAATACTTTACCTATATTTTATGTGTATCGTCGTATGGACGGTTGTCCTACGCATAATGCACGAGAAGTAACGGAGTATGTCCAAAACGTTTTCGATGGACGCAGAATGGGATTAAATTACACCATAAATTGACAACCTGATCTTTCACCAAACTACTTTTTCTTGGGATGCCACTTTAAAAGAGTTATTTACTAAAATAATCTGTTTAATTTATACTGTTTAAGTTTATGAAGTTTTCCGTCGCGAAACATCAGGAAAATTCTTTTCATAATTTTCCGGCACGCCCGTTAGTACTGCTAAGCTATTTAGCTTATTTGATGTGCCAATATATGTACATGTAGATATTATGCCTTATTAAGTTAATATCATATGAGGTGATTGTATTAAAGCTACACCTACCTCTCGCAATTCTTTATGAATAACTTTAGCAAACTTTTCATGTATAATTTATCCAATGTCAGTGTGATGACATTCCAATCATACCCATACGGCGGTAAACGTCGGTCTCTTTGAGACTGATTACCGCCGTATGGAATGTCATCACACTGACTTTGGAATAACAATACCTAAGTCATTTACTGATTTTCTTTTGGCTCGGTTGCTGATAATCTACCGTTCGAGGTGTTCATCTTCTGTGTGATTGTGATTCAAACTTAAATTTAAAACAACACTATCATTACCAACTACAGAATAGTTTTGTTCGACACTTTGAACTTTTATTTGTACATCTCCATCGAATCTGGCCGTCTTTTAAAGTATTCGCCGCGCAAAATTTAAAATTGTTTACAATGAGCAAAACTTTGCCTGTTTCACTGATCATTTTTGTCACTTCCATTATACTAAACTGCAGTTGTTAGTCTATAACTAAATATTTCCAGACAAGTCAGTATTTTATATTACAAGAAATATCATAATATATTAATTAGTTATTCCCATAGATATTTACCTTTAGATAAGCAAACAATAATCACGAAAGTGGCAAATTTATGGCCTCGCGCATGTAAACAAAGCTATACACGACTAAACATGCGCACTGCAACATAATCGTTTGACGAATGGGAAATTAGACAGGTCCGGGCTTTAAAATTTAAATTCTTGCCAAAACATTGGAATTTCTTCTCAATTTTTCGATCAGGTTGGGAATTAAGTTAGTGATTTCTGGCATTTTTAGTAGTTGCAAACCTATCAGATTTTGAAAATAGAAAATTGTTTTGTAAGGTTTCGTTACTAAAATTTGTTTAAAAATTATTCGTCGTCGTGTTTTTAGTTCGAAAGAGAAGAGAACAAGTCAATTAAACTATAAAACTTATAAAATCGAATATAAAAAACAAACAAAACCAGCAAAATAATCAATCTTCGATGTTATCGCGTCCCTAACCTTAAGTCAAATATTAGTTGGTATATAAATTGTATGGATATTTACGATTATTCCAATCCGAGTCACTAAAAGCACAAACACAACTCACTAAACTACACAAAAACTAGAAATCCGTAAATATTGAACACCCCCAATCTACAATAGCAAAGAAAACTACAAGGAATCCACAGAGAAATCCTAAAACACAACAACAAAAATGTAGGCCGAGTCGGTTCTGGAATGTATTTTCAGCATGTCGCTAAAGTAGGTCAGGCCGATAACACGAGGTTTGTGCGCATGCCCGAAGGTGCCCAGAGGGAAGGCAGCTGACCGGCGCGCGGCGAGCCATGCGGTCGGACGTATTTTTTCACCCATAAAACGTAACTTTTGTTTGCGCAGGAGATAAGCTGTACGTATCTAAAGGTAAATGTCTATGGTTATTCCTCGAAACCGATAATTCCCCGGTCGAGGGATTGGCCCAACAATATTATCAATTTCGAATTACCTGCTCCTCTTGGCCCAATTAAACGACACCGTGCGTCACTAACATTTGAACTTCTTTAATTTTAGCTTTAATCCCTCTTACTGGGACACGTGGGTGTCAATGCTTAGATGAAACGTCCAATGAATGTTTATTTTCAAAATATTTATCGCACAGAAGGGCTTCAGTTTAGTAAAACGGACTAGGGCGTCAAATAAAGATGAGCTATTAGAAAAAACAAAGATTTAAATAAAGGTTTTGAAATTTCTACCCTAACTGATTGCTTTAACTTTAGAACAACAGAGTACCCATTTTGTTAGAGCCTAAGAAAATAAGTTTTCCGGATGAGGTGCTTTGTTTAAATATGCAATTATTTTACCATCTCGCAGCCGGTGTGTTACATTTTTCAACAAAAAACTGTACGTCCCCGGTTTCTTCAATATAAAGAAATATTCTCTTCTTCGACATATTGGCACACGATCGTATGGCCGCATTCTTGAAGTTTTTGTTTTTAATGGTTGCCATCCACTAATTTGAGTTGGCAGCATCACTCCAACTCACTGTAACTTCGTAGCGATCGACGCGCGGCAACTTTGAAAAAACAAGGTACGTTTGGATTTGTTAAAAGGTCAAAACTATACAGGGTTGGGCAAATGTTCCGGAACGGCTTAATTACAGGCGAACGAAAAGTGATGTCGGATACGGGTTTTGGGCAATCTATAGGACTAAAATTTTACTATTTGACTATTATACCATATGTCAGTAATGTCACCAACTGTCAAGTGTTGACTTTTTTTTTTAATGGAATGTATATTTTTACATTTTTAAATTCCACATAAAATTATAATTATTTTTTATTAAATGCACTATTAGTCTATACTTCATAGTTTCCGAGATATTGACTCTCGAAAAGTGACATTTTTGAACTTTGACAGCTTATAACTTTCTAACAGTATGTCTTAGAGCAAAACGGCTTACATGTCCCTATCTTCAATTTTTATTATCTTCCCAAAAAAATCAACTTCCAGTTAAACCGGAACAACTATATTTCCTGCTTTCGAGTTACATCCGGTTTAACCGGAAGTTGATTTTTTTGGGAAGATAATAAAAATTGAAGATAGGGACATGTAAGCCGTTTTGCTCTAAGACGTACTGTTAGAAAGTAATAAGCTGTCAAAGTTCAAAAATGTCACTTTTCGAGAGTCAATATCTCGGAAACTATGAAGTATAGACTAATAGTGCATTTAATAAAAAATAATTATAATTTTATGTGGAATTTAAAAATGTAAAAATATACAGGGTGTTCCATTTAAAAAAAAAATAACGTCAACACTTGACAGTTGGTGACATTACATCATATGGTATAATAGTCAAATAGTAAAATTTTAGTCCTATATATTGCCCAAAACCCGGATCCGATATCACTTTTCGTTCGCCTGTAATTAAGCCGTTCCGGATCATTTGCCCAACCCTGTATAACTAATGATATCTGGACATCATAAGGCAGCACAAAATGTCATTTGTCTCCTGGCTTTGTCCATGAAAATAATACCAAAAATATATATTCATCATCATTCTATTAAAAAATATCTATCCACTATAAAAATTAAAATTCGTTAACAAACGCTACTTTTTGAAGATTTTATCCTGTAACTTTTATCCTCCCGGTTTTTGGAAATTCGTATATAGCAGGTAATTTACCCCCATGGGGTAGTTTTCTAAGGACGATACATCCAAATGGTGGAGTTTCAATCTTCGCTACTAAAAAAATTAAAATTCGTTTACAAACGCTGCGGAATTGACACGTGCCCAAAAAATTTAGTCGCTGATAAAAGTTGCTAACTTCACAGAGATGATTTCTTGTCTTTTTGTTATTGTGGATTGTGTTTGTGCATTTAGTGACTCGGACACAATGACTAAAAAAAGACCATTGTATGATTTTATTATGCACAAATAGAAGTGAAATATCGGGTATTTCACTCCTCATCATTGATGGTGTTGAAATTAACGGGTTCATTAGCGAATTGTTTAAAAAAATTAAAATTTAAATGGCATAAATGTAGTATCAAACAAATAATTAATAAAGCAATTATGTAATTATTTTTATTTTATTTTAATACGTTGGACGAACTAGCATTGCAACTTGGACATCGAGTTTTAAGACCTCCATATTATTGCCACTTTAAACCCATTGAAATGGTCTCGTCGGAATGTAAGCGCTGTTATGATGCAAAAGTAAGTTCTATGCATCCTGTAACAAATGACGTAGTTTTGGGTCTGTGGAATGAAGCCATAGAAAATGTAACGGTGGAAAAATTATGTAACACACACTAATAAAAGTATAGATGATGTGTGGGAACGGGAAAGATTTATCGATGCTTCAGATACTTTTCGTTCCCCTTATTATTAACTTGGACGAATTCGAGGATGATGATCCTTGCGGAGATGATTTATTTTTATTATTAAAAAACTGTATTTTGTTGTGTTGTCATTTTATAATATATTTTCTTCTTTATGATTTTATAAATAAGTAAGATAAAAATATTTTAAACAAAATTTATAGACTGTTGCGCTAGAGATGCACTAGACAAGAAATATATGATTCAATTTTAAATTTTATAAAAAATGACTTTTATTTATTTTTTAGTAAATTTAAATTAATTAAAAATTTCATACTAATTTACAAAAACAAATTTTTCATCCCATGATACCTTTTACCCTAAATAAACTACCTCTTTCTAACTTCATTAAAATAATAAAAGTAAGTTATTTGTTCACATGCATCCGTCGTAGATCAAGCCTAAGAAAATTCATAATCTTTACCACCGGTAATTCAAACTGACTGAATTAATTTACGACGTACCGCAAATATGGAGAATATGACGTGTCGATCAGCGATCATTGAACAGACTTTAGTCAAGAAGTAAACCAAAATGGCAGTTGATTTTTTGATATTATGACTAGGGTTGTGGATTTGACCGGTCAATTGACCAGTCAATTGACTGAAATAAATTAAAATTTAAAAATGCAGTGGATGAAGTATTCTTATTTTGTATTTTGGAAAAAATTAATTTTTTATAACAAGTTTTGCTTGTTCTGAAAAGTCTATTGCCATACCTAAATTTTATACAGGGTGGCCAAATGGATGATATAGTTAGGTCCATCCAGGTACACATTTTATGCCTAAGTGTATATCTCAATAGTTTATTTTTATATAACCATGAAAACATAAAAACATGAAAACTTAAAATAAAATATCAGACTCGGGTAATTAGGTAGCTGAATTATTACGAGCAGTAAAGTAACGGCGCTATAACGATACACTAAACATTATCCTGGGTGGTAGGAGGTAATCTGGACAGATCACAAATGCATAAATAATAAAATAAAATTGATATATTTTGACCGAATTTGACCGGTCAAATACGTCATGGTCAATTGACCGCGGTCAATTGAACATGCCCAACTCTAATTATGACGTCTTGTCATAAATTGACAAACAAACTAACCTGAAAGTATACCCACGTCAACGCCATGTCATAAAACTAACCTCAAAATAATAAATTAATAAACAAACGGATGTCAACGTCTTGTCATAATTTGACAAGCAAACCGAACCCCAAATTATTTAGTTGAGCTTCGTACCGCTGACTTTAAAACGCCGCCTGTGGTGGACCTATGGAGGACTTATGGAGGACTTGGATTCGGTCCCAAATTAGCATCGGTAATTCAGCTTTACGAGTCGCTGTAAGATGGCGCGCGTGTTCGAAGTGGGCTATCAAATAATGGTTTATTATGGACGCAATAACTATTTTTATTTAAATTAGTTCTTTAAGGAACAAATAAGGACTTTTATATGAATTTACACTTACTTTGGTATACTTATTAGTAAACTCGGCCTGTATAAAGTTTCAACGATGCTTGGTTTTTAAAATACAGGGTATTAAACATTCTAGCTATACCTTTGGAGCTAGAAAGAGACTTATTTGGCTGCGTTTCATCTCTGAAGAAGATCCTGTCTTACCACCCCCACACAAAGCAAACTCTACTTTTATAAATTGTACCATTATTCATTATAAATATGGAAATTAATTACAATACAACGTTATTTGTCTTGTCTTGCCTTCAAACGTTATTTGTTATTTCGAAAAATAAAATGTCAATTGTCAAAAGTAAAAGAACAGAAAAATAAAGGGTTTAAGTAAAAGTTAAAAACTATGGAGGATCTAGTTTTCCAAATTAAAAACGAGGGAGAAGAAGACAACATCAGCCCACTTCGGACGCGAGAGCCATCTATCGGCCAATAGCGAACTAACCAAAAAACCGGGACAGACTTTGAAAATGCTGCCATTGTCGATCGGCCTCCTACCCTATAGTTCTCCATAGGTGGACCTCACCTCTCCGAGACGCCCACCACCTGGATCCGTCAAAGTGCCTTTATGAAGAGGCTAGCATAATAATATACAGTCTCACACACTTCATTAAAATCGAGAAGGCTATTATCTAAAAAACTAACGAAATCGAAAATATGTGAAGTTAAGAAAATTAAGGTAGGAGTATCAAATCAGTATCGACTTGATATTCTATAGGTAATAATTGACATATTTAATAAATATCAAGGAATTTCATAACTTATTTTAGGAGAATTGTATAGCGAAAAATATCGAATATGATTTTTTTTAAAATTATTATGTCATTGTCACTCATTGTTCTTTCACTATACAATTCTCCCAAAATTAGCAATGAAATAAATTGTTATTTTTGTAATATATCAGATACTATCTAAAATAATGTACCGACGATATTGATTTTCTTTAAATGTTAGTTATTAAAATAATAAACTCAAAAAATCAACGCGTAATAGGTTATAGGTTGGCAATAGATTGAATGACGTTGAGAATTCAACCTTAAGGCAAAAAGACGCACAAATTCTGTATAAACAAAAAAAAAAACTTTTAAAGAAGTGGAGAGCTGATTTAATAAAAATTTATTTCGAATGAAGGATTTTAATACCCTTACAATTACCTCTCGCCGTTTTCATTGCTCGCTGTCAGTGACGCACATGTTTTGATAACGAAAGTAAACTTATCCAAAAATTCTAAGAGCAAAAGAGCACACAATTCGATGTCTTTTTAACATTTAATATAAACCATGAATATTTTAGAATCACGTTCAGAAATTTTACGATTTTCGAGCAGACGACAGTCCCTTTTTATTCTTGTAAACAGTTGTCGCGTAAAATAAACTCAATAATAAATCAGGGCATAGCTTAAGAGGGGAATTGTTTTGAGGGCAAATCGGAAGCATATACTCGTTGTCTTTTGCCCTTTTAGCATGGGATTTTATCGAGCGGCAAAACCGCATTGCGACGAGTTATAACCATATAGAGCGTTACGTATTTTTAACAAAAGCTTAATGATGGAAATCATTTTTACGTAAAGGGATAGCTGATGCGTAAATGGGTGGTTATTTCACAAGGGTATATAAACAGTGGCTTTACAGGAATTATAAATTAGGTAGGTATTAAATTATTATTTGACAATATTTCACCGTCACCCGCAAATCTAGGAACTAGACAGTTTAAACATAAAACACGAAGGCGAAAAAAGGTGCTTTCCCAATAGTCGGATAGCAAAATGTTGGTTATCATTTGTAAGATAATGTCCCTTAGAATGGTAAAGAAATGATAGTTTTAAATAGATACTAATCATATTATTTGATGACAACACGTGACAAAATGAATTATTATCTAGCAGGGTTCGGAGGATATATTCAAGCGATATATATCGTGATATATATCATGATATTTATAGTTTGATATACAGTGTCACCAGTAAAGTCCGCATCATATGGGATTTTTTTTATTAATAGCTTTATTCGAAATTTGACTTTGGCATCAAGTTCTGCTTCGATCGAGATGAAAATTAAGCAAAAAAATAGTAGTCACGTGATTCGCATTATCAGTCAAATTTTAATTTTTTCCAAAAAATAATTTAAAAGTGGGATTATTTCTGAAAATATCGAAAAAAGTTATTGGAAAACGTTTTTTTAAATGCAGCTTCTAGCCCACATGCAAAATTTCAGCTGGATAAGATAATTTTGATTTTTTCCCTATATTTTGTAAATTGCACCACTTTTGCAAAATAAGACTCAACGCAACCTATACATAAAATTTCTTAGTTTTGACAATGCTTTATTTCAGATACATTTCTTTAAAGTGGCGCCATATTAAATGTGTGTTTTTCTACAAAATCAAAATTGGGCTATTAAAATTTGGTCGCATGTGATGCAAAGTCCATTTGTTTTTGACCCTGTATAAGGTATGTAACTTCATAAAATAAATATTTTTGAAAACGTAGTTTGTGTCTGAAAGTAAAAAAATAAAAAATAAAATAAAGGGGTTTTAACTTAAATCGTTGAAAATAGATAAAGTTTACGTTAAGTTTAACTAAAATTTATTTTCCACTTAATGAACACTTTACTGATGACACTGTTTTCTTTTTGTCTTAATATTAAGGCGAATTATATTCAGACACAAACTACGTTTTCAAAAATACTTATTTTATGAAGCTACCTTATACAGAGTCAAAAACAAATGAACATGCGACCAAATTTTAATAGCCCAATTTTGATTTTGTAGAAACACACACATTTAATATGGCGCTACTTTAAAGAAAATGTATCTGAAATAAAGCATTGTCAAAACTAAGAAGTTTTATGTAGGTTGCGTTGAGTCTTATTTTGCAAAAGTGGTGCAATTTACAAAATATAGGTAAAAAATCAAAATTATCTTTTGCAGTTGAAATTTTGCATCTGTGCTAGAAATTGCATTTAAAAAAACTTTTTCTAATAACTTTTTTCGATATTTTCAGAAATAACCCCACTTTTGAATTATTTTTTGGAAAAAATTAAAATTTGACAGATAATGCAAATAACGTGACTACTATTTTTTTGCCTAATTTTCATCTCGATCGAAGCAGAACTTGATGCCAAAGTAAAATTTCGAATAAAGCAATTAATAAAAAAAATCCCATATGATGCGGACTTTACTGGTGACACTGTACATAACGATATATTCAATAATTAATTTTTTTAAAATTTCGATTATTCAGAATATATCAATCGACAAATAAAAACAAAAAAAAAGTATTTATGTTTTTAAATAATATTAAGGGTGGGTCCGCTTTGAAAATATGTTCAGCTTTATTTTTTCTATTGGATATCTTATAATTATTAACCTTTATGATTTATCTGTTTAGTCTTTACTCATTAGTTTAGGTCATGTTTTTTAAAGTCTGTTTACTTAATAAGTATCCTACAAAAATATTTAGTTTTCAATATGTTTTTGATCGAAATAGTAGTCCTTTCATTAAAAAGAAATATCTTAAAATGATTTATATGTAGGATATACAGGGTGATTCACGGTGGATGGAACGTTAGACGTTCTGACAAATTTATTAAAGACTGTAAAAAGTTTATTTTTGATAATTACAATGTTCTTGAGGTATTGTGATTAGTCTCGAGTATTCGAAGATTCATAAAACCCAAAACATCATACTTAGATTAACTTACTAATTTTAATTCGTCGGATTAATACATAGACAATTTACCTTTAGATACGTACAGCTTATCTCCTGCGTAAACAAAAGTTACGTTTTATGGGTGAAAAAATACGTTCGAGCGCATGACTCGTCGGTCAGCTGCCTTCCCTCTGGACACCTTCGTGCATGCGCACAAACCTCGTTTACCTCGTGTTATCGGCCTGTCCTACTTTACCGACATGCTCAAAATACCCTTCCAGAACCGGCTCGGCCGCCATTTTTGTTGTTGTGTTTTGGTTACTCTGTGGATTCCTTGTAATTTTCTTAGCTATCGTGGATTGTGGGTGTTTACTATTTACGGATTTCTAATTTTTGTGTAGTTTAGTGAATTGTGTCTGATTGTGAGAAAATTAATTCTGTCAAAGATGCTGGTTGGTTAGTTTTTTAATTAAAATCTATACACCCCGATATTAAGCTTTTAATAAAGCCAGTAATCCTTGGGTCAAGTTCTCGGGCAAACACTTTTTAAATTCTTGAACAAGAAATTTAGCTTGAAAATGTTTTACACGTACCCAAGTTTTTACCAAATTATAAAAATCAATACAAGTTTATATACCAACTAATATTTGACTTAAGGTTAGGCACACGATAACACCGTAGATTGGTTATTTTGCTGGTTTTGTTTGTTTTTATATTCTATTTTATAAGACTAGTTTAATTCACTTGTTCTTGTTCTCTTCCTTTTCGAACTAAAAACACGACGAATTATTTTTAAACAAATTTTAAAAACAAAACCTTAAAAACAATGTTCTATCCTTAAAATCTGATAGGTTTGCTAGTCTACTACTTAAAATGTCAGAAATCACTACCTTTTTTCCCAACTTGATCAAAAATTGAGCAGAAAGTCCAATTTTTTGGCAAGAATTTAAATTTACAGAGCCCGGACCTGTCTAATTTCCCATTCGTCAAACGATAATTTTGCAGTGCGCATGTCAAATAGTGTCTAGCTTTGTTTACATGCGCGAGGCCATAAATCTGCCACTTTCGTGATTATTGTTTGCTGAGCTAAAGGTAAATTGTCTATGGATTAATATTGTTACTTATGTTGTTGTGGCATATACAAGTGTTTCAACATTTACATGCCCTTATAAACTCAACACTCTGTACATCCTATTGTAATAATCTTAATTTTTGATACTATGTTTTGTTTGCAAATAAATAAAATTAAAAAAATAAAATAAATACATATATTTTTAACGATTACGTTTAATATTTGAATTCCATTATGTACCAAAATGGTTACTCTACAATCCCCTAAAGTTTAATTTTCAGCCGAATAGATCATAAACCAGATGGCAAAAGTAAAAAATACTGTTATTTAATTTAATGATAGGCACATTAAAAGTTATGTTTTTCTGACAATCATTTACAATTAAATCTGCCCTTTATAAAAGGTTTATTGAGAGCAAAAATGCATAACGACTTTTGAAATGAGAGGAAAGGGAACCATTTACATTTTAGGGGTCCGTGATTCTCTAGGGCGCTAGTCCTTTCCATAACTTACACCCTGTATTGCGTGGTATAAAACTTTTTTTTCTACAGTTTCATCGTGATGTTAATGAAATGCCTCAAGGCGCCTACATACTGAGAAAATCAGATGAACAAAAAATGAAATGGATTTAAAAAAATGCTTTTACTGTAATTACAACGAATAACACAAAAACTGAAGAATGTTATGTTGGCTTTCATAATAAATAAAATTTTGTCAGTTGTCCAAAGTTCTTCAAAGTACAGGGTGTAAAAAAATTGGGGCATGAAGTGTCACAGCTATGAGTAATTCATAACACTTTCTTTGATAGTAATTTGAAGGGTCTTACCTAGTATACATTATACCGTGCGAGCAAAAATTATTTGCATCAAAGAGGGCCTTGCATCTACGGACGTAATGCTTAGCCGTAGAGGTTAATACCTGTTGGGTGCCAGTAACTACCTGAATTAACAATCAATCAGTTATTTCGTCATCTTTGACAGTCGTTACAAGTAATTTGATTCATCGCTAATTTTTCCAATTTTTTGAACAATTCACACAATGGGCTTTACGGAACAGCACAAAACATTCATGGTTGAAGCGTATTTTCGAAACGGGGTTAGAATAAATGGTGAGTGGCAATACAATCCGGGTTTGTGCATGGACGATTTTCACGAACATTTTCCTAACGTTGCTTTTATTGCTGGGGATTTTTTATCATTGCCTGAAAAGAACCGTGGCTGTGTTTAGGGAAACAGGTTCTCTACAACACAAAAAAGGAGCAGGAAGACCATTTGTAAGAACAGAAGAACTTGTTGCAAACGTTCGTGAAATAATGCAAAATACGCCAATAAATTGCATAACATGCAGGACTATTTTTAAGAAGCAGTAAATTTATTTCCTTATAAAGTGCAAGTATTCCAAGAAATACAAGCCGAAGATTTTAAAAGACGCAAGAATTACTCGAAAATATGAAGAGACGTGTGAATTTATGCTTGGAGCATGGCGGTGGCCAATTTCAGGAAAAATTTATGTAATTATTTTTCTTTCTGTATATTCTTACTTTGTTAATTTTGTAAACAACAAAAATCAATTTGTATTTGTCTACTTATTTTATTACTCATTAGTTTGGCTTACATAATATGAATTTGACAAAATTTTAACCTAGATTTGGTTAGATATATCGTCCCCATATCATTGTGATCTGAACCAAGCCCTACGTTTTTTAATCCAAGCCCTCTTTGATGAAAATAATTTTGGCTCGCACGGTATTAAAAAAAAATTTAAAAATACCTGGTGGTTAAATAATTATGTATAAAAACTTGATTCCAATGGAGCTCTTTGGGAGCCCATATGTCCGAAGATGAGGCATACACAGAAGGTATATTTTTAAAGTTTAAATAAAAGATCTAATGCTGTGGGCTTATAATAAAGTAGGGTTGCCATTTAAAAAATTCCAATATGGCAAATTTGTGAATCTATATTTTTTGACATCAAACCTGGCTTCTTCGCAAAAAAACATTGGGAAATACGTAATTATTTTTTTATTGTATTCAGTAGAAAAATCGCTAATCGGGCGAGACACTTGTAAGGAAAAGAGCTATTGTGTACAAATAATTATTAACGTACCTACATTCAGTTTTAGAAAATATTCACATCCTTTGTTTTGCATTTTTCTTCATAAATCTATGCCTTTAGGTAAGAATTTCCTCCAGAATTACCCTGTCAGGGTTTAATAAGTTAAAAACGAGGAGAGATGCTGGAATTTTGAATGGCTAAATTAAATTCAGTTTGAAGCATGGAATACGAAATTCCGGTTAACAAATGTGCTGTTAAATGGAATCAGCTTTTGCGTCATTTTAATGTTTACATTCTTTTCGCGTATTTTAATTAACTTTAAACAGGGTAGCTGTCCAATGGAAGTTAATGGAGTAATTACTTGTATCCATGGCAATGCCACAACGGCTAACTTGCTTTAGCATTTGAAAATTATAAGCTGCGTTAGCGTCAGTTAGGGACCCACACTACTACTATTTTATAAATGAGTACCTGAAGAAATACAGTTCGAAAGTCACTGGCGCAAGTACTAAAAAATAGGGGGGGGGGGGGTGTCAGTCTGTTCTAGACCCCCCCTATTTTGATAAGTTGACAATAATTGTTGTTTGTTTTGTTTTTTTAAAAGATGCAATTGTTTATGCTGAAGCAATGTACCAAATATAAAATTAATATCTTATGAAATACTCAAATTATTCAAAAAAAATCAAGTTTTAATTTCAAATTTTGACTATAATATGAGGGTTAAAAATGAAAAATGGCATTATAAAAAAGTCATATTTTTGCTCCAGGTTTACGGATTGACCTCCTTTTTTCGGATACCCTGTATACAGTTCCTAAATTAATGGTACATCCGAAAGTAGGCGATTTTTTGGCTTATTTCATAAATAAAATGTTATACAGTGACCGGCAAAGAGTTCGCAACATATGGGAAAAATTTTTATTAGCGGAATATTGAAAAATCTTTTTTGGGGGATTGAATGTGCATATCCCATAACCTTAAAATCGATTTTGACATACGTCACGTGACCAATGGTATGGCGGGAAAGTTGAAAAAACCAATATGAAATCATCATAAATCAGATAAGTTTATTTATTTATTTATTTATTTATTTAGGATACAAACAGGAAATCCCATAGACAGTATCCACTAATTTTATAATAAGTAAATTATATCTATCCTACAACAATATCAGCACTTATAAGCTAATAATATCAATGATTGGATAACAATACAAAAAGAAGCATTTGCCATTATGGCAAATGCCTATGATAGGTAATAATAACAACATGAAAAAAACGAAGCATCATGATACTTATTTAATTATTCTAAAAGCCTTCGCTTTAGAGCATTTTTAATTCTATTCAAAGATGTTGAAAAGAAATCTAGATCTAGGTCCGAAAAATAGCGATTCGAGTTTCTCATCATTCGACTGATTGGTGAGTTTTGAGAACTATTTGTATGATGAAATGGAGTATAAAAAATGTAATTATTTCTTAATTGTCGCGGTGCAACATTGAACGCCATCCTTGAGACCAGATATGGAGAGTCAACCCTATTCGAGGATATTTTAAACATATAAACCAAGTCCGATAAAATTCTTCGATTCCGCAGAGACAATATACAAAAATGCAATCTTACAGTATTTATGTCGTGAAGTATATAATTTTGCTTAAATAGTAGACATCTCAAAAATCTGTTTTGCACCCTTTCCAATCTATCTATATATACAGCATACATTGGATTCCATACAACAGATGCAAAATTTAACTTGCTATACACATACGCATAATACAAGCACATCAAAGATTTAGTGTTCTTAAAGTATTTAGCCTGCCTAGTAATAAAGCCCAAAATCTGACAACAACTGGACGCCAAGGAGTTTATATGTTTATCAAACAAAAGCTTCTCATCAAGAACTACGCCAAGGTCCCTTATTTGATTCACTTTTTTAAGAACGCTTCCATTAATTAGATAGTCTTGGTTAATTAAATTTTTATTTCTAGAAAATGAGATCACGCAGCATTTATCTATATTGATAAACAAATAATTTTTTTTGCAATATGTGATAAAACGCAGGAGATCTTCTTGTACGAGGTCACAATCGACCAGTGAACGAATCTGCTTATACATTTTCAAATCGTCCGCATAAATTACAAAGTCACAATTCAAGAAGCAGCTTTTAATGTCATTTATGTAAATAATAAATAATAACGGCCCTAAATGCGATCCTTGTGGCACCCCGGAGGAAACTGGAAGAGTATCAGAATTGACTCCATTTATACATACTCTGAACTGTCGATCTGACATATACGATCTAAACCATTCCAATAGGCTACCACTCACACCGATCAATTTTAGTTTATTTAGCATGAGAACCTGATCAACTTTATCGAATGCCTTACTAAAGTCGGTGTAAATGGCATCAACCTGAACACGTTTATCCATACTTTCTTGTATGAAGTCCGTATAGATTAAAAGATTGCTTTCAATGGACCTATTAGCCATAAATCCGTGTTGCTCCAAGATGATTTGTCCTTTCACAAGATTAAAAAGATATTTATAAAGTAATTTTTCGAGTAGTTTGGCAAATATGCACAATTTACTTATCGGACGATAATTATTGGCGAGATTCCTTTGACCACCCTTAAAAATTGGTACCACATTTGACAGTTTCCATTTCTGGGGAAACAAACCGGCTTTAAGAGATTGGTTGAACAGTAAAAATAAGGGCAAAGAGAGGCCAGAAGCACAGTTCTTGGCAAAAACAGATGGAATGCCATCCGGACCAGCTCCCTTTTTGGGGTCCAGTTGTCTCAGGCCATCAAACACTTCCTGTTCAGAGAACTGAAGATGAGATAGATGATCATGCGATGGAGCAACATATCGGCCATCATTGTTATTATTCGAACTGTTGTTTTGATTGACATATGTTGACTTAATAAACACACTTTCAAAATAATTAGCGAACATGTTGCTGATCTCAAGATGATCGTTAGCCTCTAGATTGTTATAATTCATTGATGATGGAATACCTGTATTTTTTTTGTTTAATGATACAAATTGCCAGAATTTTTTATGATTAGCCGGTATTTCATTCTCAATATAATCAACATAACTTTCGAAATCTTCACGAATTAATTGTTTAGTCCTACTCCTCAAAAGCTTAAAAGTGTTATAGTCTGTTTGATTTTTAAAAATTTTCCACTTTTTGTGAAACTTATTTTTTTCCTTTACTGCTTTTATTGTAGCCTGTGAGAAATAAGGCGGATATCTTCTATTTTTACGAATTACAGCAACCCTTTCGTGAATAATGTTATTCAGGATATTATAAAATTGAGTTATATTTTCATCCAGCGACTTGTTACTAAATAAGTTTGTCCACATTATTTTCATTAAATCACTATTGATTAGGGGATAATTTGCCCTTTTAAAGTTTAAAAAATGTTCATTAATATTATGTAAGGTTTTGGGAGAGGATAACATTAGATTAAATTCGAGTGCTGGATGGTAGAGATCTTCATTCACTGCGGGAGTGCTGCAACGCGTGATTTCCTTGACTATATTACTGTTACATAAAACAAGATCTAAAATTTTATTATAATTATTTTTTATATTATTGAATTGCATAAGACCCGCAAAAGAAAATGAATCTACAAGATCTGAGTGATCTTGACCAACATTAGTTGGTATAAGAAATATATTAGTGTCATTCATAACCCAGTTTATTGTAGGACAATTCATATCCCCACATACCAAAATTATACCATCATTCACATGTTGACTCACCCAAGTCATTCTGGAAACAAAACAGGAAAAAGCGTATTTGTCATTAGGAGGCAAATACACAGAGCACACATACAGTTTTAACTTGCCAAGTTTTAAAAGCACCCACACATCCTCAGCATCGCTAAGAAACTCTGTAACAGGGACGGCTGCTAACCGGGTACGAGTTGCTATTAAAACACCACCTCCATCTTGCTTAATTGATGCTGTCATTTCTCGATCGCGGCGAAAGACATCATAGGTACTTAAATCAAATAGTTCCGCATCCGAAATGCCCCTGTGCAGCCAGGTTTCATTCAAACATATTATGTCAAAGTTTGATGCTTGTGTGCTTAATTTAAAGTCTGTTAATTTAGTTCTTAAACCTCTTGTGTTTTGAAAATATATATTCAGCTCCATGAGGAGATTCTAATACATAAAAAAAAAATTATACCGAGCGATTATTGGCTGCTGGTTCTCACTTTATTTAAATCCAGAGAATTTTCTATTAGAATTATTTTTGACCGCTCGTCTTTTCTAAGGAAAACATTACCATTTCGGACCCAAACAAACTTGTAAAGCTTTTCCTTTGCAAGTTCTCTAACTTTTTTGTGAAGTAGCTTTTTTTCTGCAGTCAAATGCTCATTGATGAAAATAGGCTTGTCGGCAAGATCCAACAACAAGCCTGGCCCCTTTCTGTTTATAGCCGATCTCATTTTGGTTTTGACAGCTCCCAAGACTTGCTCTTTATATAGGCGCGTTGTAAATTTAACAACTATTGGCTTGGGATACTGAGGGTTACCAGATGGAATTCGATGAATAAAATCGATCTTATTTTCATCAATACGAAAGTCAATAAACTCACCGATATTCTGCAGTACCTTAATGACATTTTCATTCTTTACCTCTGGTACTCCCTGTATTTCCAAGTTGATGAGATATCGAAAAAATTCCAAGAATAAAAAGTGTTTAGAATTCCATTAGAACCTTGAATACAATGTTTGGGATATCTACTTAAAAAAATATAAAATCAAATATTTTTGTAAATATTTTTTTACCGAATTAAAAATTTCCATATTTTTCCTTTCTTAAAGCTTCATTAAAGTAAAACTGACATCTGGTGACTACAACTAGAAATATTCTTTTGTTTTTCTGACAATTGGGAGCAATAATTCAAAAAATTCGTTTACACTTGGATACCAGCTGTTGCAATAGTCTATTTCTAATAACCTTATCGATATTTTTTATATCGAAATATTCTATTATGTTAAGAAATCCTTAAATTCATTAATCCAAAGAAAATTTTATTCATAACCGTAAAAAATAATTTTGAATTTCGCAGAAATCTTTAAAAAAATCTAAAAATTAATAAAAATTTAAATTATTTTTTACGGTTATAAATAAAATTTGCTTTGGATTAATGAATTTAAGGATTTCTTAACATAATAGAATATTTCGATATAAAAAATATCGATAAGGTTATTAGAAATAGACTATTGCGAGGGGTGTCTCACTGTGGCAGTAGGTGTACAAATGTTAAGGCAGGACTTAGCAGGACCGTGGCAGGACTGACAGGACTGTGGCAGGACTGACAGGACTGTAGAAGGACCTGGCAGGACTGTGGCAGGACCTGGCAGGACTGTGGAAGGACCTGGCAGGACTGTGGAATCGGACTATTGCAACAGCTGGTATCCAAGTGTAAACGAATTTTTTGAATTATTGCTCCCAATTGTCAGAAAAACAAAAGAATATTTCTAGTTGTGGTCACCAGATGTCAGTTTTACTTTAATGAAGCTTTAAGAAAGGAAAAATATGGAAATTTTTAATTCGGTAAAAAAATATTTACAAAAATGTTCGATTTTATGTTTTTTCAAGTAGATATCCCAAACATTGTATTTAAGGTTCTAATGGAATTCTAAACACTTTTTATTCTTGGAATTTTTTCGATATCTCATCAACTTATCTGATTTATGATGATTTCATATTGGTTTTTTCAACTTTCCCGCCATACCATTGGTCACGTGACGTATGTCAAAATCGATTTTAAGGTTATGGGACATGCACATCCAATCCCCCAAAAAAGATTTTTCAATATTCCGCTAATAAAAATTTTTCCCATATGTTGCGAACTCTTTGCCGGTCACTGTATAAATATGGGACCGAAAAAGCTTCGTTTCCGAGATACAGGGTGTTAATGGTAATTAAATGGGTTATGTGTGTTTCCAGGAATGTGCATTAAAATGATTTTTATTTTTTACTCGAAAACGGTGCACCCTAAGAAAATAAGTCAAGAGACCGAATTTGCTCTAAATTAGAAGGGAATTTCAAAAATAATTTTGATTTAAAGAAAAAGCAGTGGCGCACCATTTTTTTCTTCAAAAATATTAAATGCAAGCCCCGCACCTCGCCCCGCACCTCGCTCCGCACGGACGCCACTGCTAAAATATAAAAAAAAATATTTTACACCAAAAAATGCCTTTCGATGCTCAAAAGACGTGTACCAAATTTCATAAAAATATCTAGAGTGGTTTGAAAATGGCAATGAAAAAATATTTTTTTAATTAAAATGTTAAGTATGTAAGTATCTCGGAAACGAAGCTTTTTCGGTCCCATATTTATACAGGGTTTTTCACTTAAAACTCCCCACGCCAATATCTCGAAAACGAATAGAAATATTTAATTTCTGTAAAAAGTAGTCAATGTATGGGGTCAAGTAGATATTTTTCAAAGTTTAAAAAATTCGACGCCTACTAAGAGCTAAGCGTCGCGACGCGTCGAAAATATAAATCGATTGCATTGACTTTAAAATTACGCGCATACGAAAGTACATGTTATTTATAAACTTTTTTGTTACTTACTCGAACTTATTTATTTTACTCATTTCTGAGTTATACTGGTTTATAGTAAACATTTCTTGATTTACAAAAAATGCAATTACGGATGATTTTTACAAGAGTGGTATGAATATTAGTTACTATGGCAACCATTAACATAGCAATTGTTTTAAGTGCAATTACAAGCGACAGATATGTTCGTCATTGCTGTGTTAAAGATATTGTCACATTTTGTCACAAGAAATATTTAATTTTGTTCGGTTTAAACAATACTAACAATAAATATATGAAAATGGTTCAATTTAGCAATGAGGAAAAAGTAGACATGCTACTAGTGTTTGGAGAAGGCAGGTCCAAATGTAGAGAAGCAAAAATAGTTTACGCACAGCGTTATCCGCATAGAAGAGTCCCCGATGCAAAAACATTTCCAGGTCTATGTAAAAACTTAATATGGCAGTTTCGTAAAACCTAAACGAAATAGAGAAAAGACTACTACAAATGATGAAAATACTGCTGCTGTAATTCAGCAGGTTGATAATAACCCCAAAATATCCCTATCAAAATTAAAAGAAAATACCGGTGTTTCCATAAGTTCATCGTCGAGAATTCTAAATAGAAACTCTTTTCGCCCTTATAAAATTAAACTAGTGCATAAATTAGAACCAGGTGATCTCGCTAGAAGAATGGATTTCTTAGCAAGATTTGCCGATTTGTATAGCCAAGATGTAAATTTTCTCTCGAAAATTCTATGGAGCTACGAAAGTCGATTCCATAATAATAGATTCTTGAACAGAAACAACTGTCGTTTTTGGTCCGAAAAACATCCTCGTTTGATTAGAGAAAGAGGTAGTCAGCGAATTTTTGGCATCAATGTTTGGTGCGGCATATTAAACGGATTCCTTATTGGACCTCACTTTTACGAAGGCACTTTAAATGCAGATCGCTATTTAAGATTTCTTCAAACTACACTTCCGGAACTGTTAGAAGAAGTGCCCTTTGAGACTAGAATGAATATGTGGCTACAGCAGAATGGAGCGCCTGCACATAATGCCGTAATTGTAACGAGGTATTTAGACAGAGAATACCCCAATAGATGGATTGGTACTAATGGACCGATAAGGTGGCCGGCGAGGTCCCCGGACATTACACCACCAGATTATTTTCTTTGGAGTCACCTAAAGGACGTTGTCTATGAAGAACCTATCGAAGATATGGCTGATCTTATTAACAAAATTAGTGCAGCGTGTGCTGCCATTACAAGAAGGACACTCCTAGAAGTGACCCAAGCTCATCTGTTGAAAGGTTTTGATATGTGTATTCGAGCAGATGGACATAATTTTGAACAAAATTTTTAATTTGTTTTATTATGTTAATTGCAATAATAATTTTAATTTTGTTTATTATAAACTCAGAATCATGAAAGTAGTTAATTGCAATAATAATTTTTGTTTAATACTTTAACTCAGAAATGAGTAAAATAAATAAGTTCGAGTAAGTAACAAAAAAGTTTATAAATAACATGTACTTTCGTATGCGCGTAATTTTAAAGTCAATGCAATCGATTTATATTTTCTACGCGTCGCGACGCTTAGCTCTTAGTAGGCGTCGAATTTTTTAAACTTTGAAAAATATCTACTTGACCCCATATTATATTGACTACTTTTTACAGAAATTAAATATTTCTATTCGTTTTCGAGATATTGGCGTGGGGAGTTTTAAGTGAAAAACCCTGTATAACATTTTATTTATTTATTTATTTATTTATTTATTTATTTATTTATTTATTTACGGGCAAGACCATTTTACACATTAAATCAACATTGTGAATTGAATGATTAGTACAATAAGTGTACATAAGTATGAAATAAGCCAAAGAATCGCCTACTTTCGGATGTACCATTAATTTAGGAACACCCTGTATATACTTACCTACATCAAAACTATCATTCAAATTTTAATTTCGCATTCTAAAAAAACGTAAAGAACCAAATTTCGTACAAATTATGTTATTATTAAGATAAATAAGTTTAAAAAGATAATAACTTGAATACCCTGTATATTGGAAACTATCAACTTTTGGATTAGGGTAAAATGGGTTAGATCCTCATATTTTAGTCTCAGGATATTGTGCTAGCATTTTACTGACACCCTGCATATCTGCCATGCTTTAAATTGAGTTTTTATAGGAATAGTTCCTTATTACTATACACCATGATTTTACGAATGTAAACACATTGAAAATTTTATTTGTAAGTTTTGCTAGGTCGATTCTTGAGTTTTCTAATATCATATGGTCGCCATTTTTTAATATTTACATAGATCGGCTTGAAAATGTTCAGCGTAAGTAAGTTTATAAAATTTGCGCGATATAAACTTGGTAGAAATGGCATTTTTCTCTCAGTAGAAAATACATATAAATAATTGCAATTAAGTTTTCTGAGGAACAGAAGGGAGTATTATGATGTGTGTTTTGCTTTTAATATTATTAATAACTTTGTATGTAGTTCTGAATGTCTCTCTGCCTTGAAGTTTTATGTTCCAGGTTACATAACTCGTAATGCTCCACTGTTACATGTCCCTCAGTGTCGTACTTATTATTTTATGTTTAATCCAGTCAACAGAATTAGTCGAAATGTTAACAAATATTGTAGTCAACTTGATTTCTTTAATGTAACTAAAGATAGGTTTAAAACTTCTGCCAAGAGGGCAATTTTAGGTTAAGAATTTTTTTTTGTAAATTGATTTGATATCTTGTAAATGTGAATGCGTAAATAAATAAATATCCACTTTGTTTAGAATTTTGGAAGGTGAAATTGACTGCCCCGGCATTCATTCATACTTGCTGTAAATAGAGTCAACTCACGAGCCTCAAATGTTTTCTTATCTGACCTATCCTCGAACAAGCCTCTACAAAAATTCTCCAATTTACAAAATGTGCCACTTTTTAAATCCGTATGCATCTGATATTGATGTAGATACAACTAGCCTTGGTCAGTTCAAGAATTTGGTCGAGAGAAAACTGAGAACAATTTATTAACAGACTAAAGATTTAATTGCAGCTGCTTGTAAGAAAGTGATCATAGTATAGTCTTATTAAGTAGGTAGGTTGGGTAGTATTAACTAGTATTTTTGGCTCAGGTTGCAGAGGACGTAATTTCGTGATGCTCAGTTGAGTACCCACTTTTATGGTGTTTTGATACTTGTTTGCCTCAGTGGCTTTTCTTTTGTTTTTTTGTTATACTTACCTAGCTTTCAAATGAAGCTGTAATTGGCACCAGTGCTGTTAATTATGAATAAATAATTTAATTTTGCTGCAAGATCTTTAATAGGCTGCCTGCATGACATCTTCAAATCCGACGGGGGTTGGCACACATTTAAGGGTAGACTTAGAACCCATTTGAGTGTCCAATTCTTTTACTCCATACAGAAATACTGAACAATTACTTATTTACCCTTAATTAAAATAATTAGGTATGTAACAAACTCATTGAATCTTTTAGTGGTAGCATGGAAAAAGAGTTTACTAATGACTTTTTATGTTCTATGTGGGGTTTATTGGTTTGTGAAATATTCAAATGCCATTGAGGTAATACTTATTTTGTAACTATTTTTTAATATTTCTTATTTCGATTAGGTTTAACTTTATAATAATGAATAATAATAACTTAGGTACTTAATTTGTGTAAAACTTACTGGCAAAGTGTAAAAAGAATAACATGACATACATTGGTATTGTGTATTATTAGGAAAGTAGGCATGAGGATAAATTAAATATTTGTTTTATGCAATGGAAAAACAAAATGATTGTAAATTACCTTGACAACTCACAAACATTATAAATTGCTAACCAACCTATTTATAAAGTCATTTAGGACTGTCCCAAAAAATACAGATAGGTACGAGGTAGGTAGGTACCTACTTTTTAATACATTGGATATTTTTTAAACCTTACTTATGTATTTTAGTGAGCAATTATTATTTAATCTTCATCCCAAATTGAAAATACCCAACAAACATCTAACACACGAAACCACACCTTAAACCGAGCCTTAAACATATAAGTAATAATAAAATCTTGCAATCTAGCTCGCTAAAGAAATACCTATGGTTAAAATTGTAGGCTACATACTTACGAATTCATTATAGTATAGTGATATTTGTTTGTCTGCCTAATCTATTCTATAAACTATATAGGGTCAACCGGGGTAAATGTAAAAAGGGGTATATGTAAATGGCCATTATTTTCTGGTTCAAAGAGAACTTAAAGTCAAAGTGGCATCACTGTTTGTTCAAGGCGCCTTTTAATTGGTCAGAGACAAATTTTGACGCCATTAACGGTATTCAGTTTTGAAATATGTTCAGGTGAATATCAGACTGTGATTGTGTGTGAAAAACCGTTGAGCAAGGTTCTTTTTACAAGTGGATTGTCGCCAAAATACGGTCTTTTTTGATAAGAATTTTTGACTAAAGTAAGTAAAATATTACAGTATTTTAGTTATACATTAAAAAATAAGTATTTTGCAATAATAATAACCTATAAAATCGTATTTACATTTACCCCGGAATAGATTAGTATCGGGGTAAATGTAAATGTAAAATGGGGAAAATGTAAATACTAAAATTACGAAAATTATTAATTAAATATTGGAAATTATTTTCAGAAATGCCACGGAATTACATTAAAAAGAGACCAGCGCCTTCATATACCTCTGAAGACTTGAGTAGGGCGGTAGAAGATATTATAAATAAAAACCGAACCTATCAACAAGTTGAAGATTACTACAATATCCCAAAAGCGGTAGTATTCAATAGAATAAAAGGCAGAAAAAATTCAATTAATAAATTAGGTTCTGGAAGGACTCAGTCGCTTAGTATTGACGTAGAAAATGACTTAGAAAATTGCATCAGGGCACGAGCACGAATGGGCATTCCATGCGATAAAGAAAACGTCAAGCAAGTTGTAGCTGAATATGTGCGTGTAAATAATTTAAAAACCCAATTTGTCAACGGATGCCCTGGAGATGAATGGTACTATTCGTTCTTGAAACGGCACCCAGGCTTATCGGTTAAGAAGCCAGAGTTTTTACAAAAGTGTAGGAAAGATTCGAGAGATCCCTTTGTTATTTATGATTTTTACACTGAGGTTGCCCAGCTTTTTGATACAAACGCACTTGAAAACAAAGCGGCATTTATATACAATTGTGATGAGAGTGGGTTTTGTCACGACCCCACCAAATTGAAAGCGATTGGGGAAAAAGGAAAGGCTCTGTCTAGAATATCAGGAGGTTCAGGCAGAGAGTATACCACTGTATTGGCATGCATTTCTGCAGATGGGTCATTCCTTCCACCTATGATTGTATTTAAAGGGGTAGGTGTTCAGGCTAGATGGACATCGGCGAAAGATTTTCCAGGAACTAGGTAATAAAATATTAATATAATACAATAATAAAAATATTAGACCTTTTATCTCGCCTTTTATAAACATTATTACACAATACCTCTAGGTCTTAAAAAATTATATTTTCAAACACATAAGTATTTTTTTGTCGTTTCAGGTACACTTGTTCCAGCAATGGTTGGATGGAGGAACCACAGTTCTTTGAGTGGTTTTCCTCAGTCTTTATAATTCATGTTCAATCTGTACGAGCTTCGTATAACCTACCCAATCAAGCTGCTGTATTATTTTTTGACGGACATGCTAGTCACATAAGTGTGAGAATAGTCAAAGCTGCTTTAGAAAACAATTTGCACCTGGTGAAATTCCCCAGTCACTTGACCGACCGAATTCAGCCTCTCGACAAATGCGTATTTGGCCCTATTAAAAAACTGTGGGAAAAAAAACTTGTTGACTTTACAACAGAGCAACTTCAAAATAGACAATCAAGCCGATTGACAAAGAGTTTATTTTCTGAATTGTTAGGTGAAGTGTGGTCACAAGGAATGAAACCTACTAATATTAAAAGAGGCTTCGAAACAACTGGCCTCTTTCCTATCAACCCCAAGCGATTTCCGGAGTCAGAATTTGACCCAATTGCCCTTAAAAGGTTTAAAGAAAGTCGTAACGAAAATAATTTAGCAATGAAAGAAATAGATAGTTCTCAAATGGAAGAACCTAATTTATCAACCCTGCCAGCAAACATAGCAATCGCTGGTCCATCTGGTATCTCTAAATTTTCCTGCGCCCCTGAACCTTTACATGAAAATTCTCAAAATGTATCTAATCTTAATTTGAATCCTGACAAATTACATGTTGTAATAGATGGTCAACCTGAGACAATTTCTACACATTCCACACCCATTAAAAGTTTAGGTATTAGTACATGCACCACCAAAACTACTCCCAATACAATAATCAACATTTTTGCTGAGCACAGTAATAGTCGTTTTATTGATCAAACAAAAGTAGCAAAGGTCCAAAGGCAGGTTATTCCAAGACTAAAACCACAGAAGTATGGCGAAATTTTAACTCAGCAAGATGTTTTAGAGAAACTCGAAGCTGCTCAAAACTTAAAAGATCAAAAGAAAAAGACCAACAGAAAGCATAAAGGTGAACCGGAGAATGACGCAAAAAAGGCACATATGGGTAAGAAACGAAAGAATGTTTACAACGTTGAAGAAGAGGAAGTAATAATTGATGAATCTACTTTGTGCCAAGATGACTCTTCTGATGATGAGGATCAGCTGGAATCAGTCATTGCTGAAATAACAGACGAAGTTGAATATCATGAACCAATTTGGAAAGAACTAAAACCAGGCTTATTTATCTTAGTAAATTTTACAGGCGGGCGAAGAAATAAAGTACATTACAAATATGTATGTTGCATACAAAACGTGGATCAACAAGATGAAGATATTGTGGTGCAAGCTTTTGAGAGGTATAACACTATTTCAACAGAGTTCATAGAGAGGCCAAATGACGTTAGTACAGTAGCATTTGGAATGATTGAAGCAATTTTGCCTCAACCTAACATGAAATATTGCGACAGGAAAATTATTTATGTTTTTCCCGGTACCGTAGCGGTTTTTGAAAAGTAAAACTATAATGTAAAAAAGTTTAGTAAAGTTTATTGTTTAGAAAGCTCTTTCTTATTTTTATTTTAAGTTTTTACTAAGCCTGCAATGTTTTCTTTGCCATAAAAAAAATATTTTTTTATTTTATTTTGGGGTTAATGTAAACGCCCTGCTTTAAAAAAATTAAAGTTTGTATATCATACAGATTTCAATTTATTTTCATTTGCCCCTTTACCACTCCAATGCAATCCTAATTCTTCAAGAAAACATTGTTTACATTTCCCCCTTTGAGCCGGGTAAATGTAAATATGTAGGGGTAATTGTAAATGATAAAAAAAATAAAAAGTTACCTTTCTAATAGTGAGTTGACTTTACAAATTGATAGGTAAAATGCCAACTAACACCGCGTCCAAATTTCATTAAAGTGTAAAAATTAAGAATGCATAGTTTTTATTTTTAAAGTTGAACTTGTGAAAATCGTTTACAATTACCTCAGTTGACCCTACCTAAGTTACATATAAGTGCAAAGTTATGCACTTATAAAATCGAGGGTACAACGTAGTGCAGTTGGGACCGAATTATTTATTGTCAAAGGAAACTTGAATGAATAGCCTAGTTACATTAACAATAATTCTAAAAGATAATTACACTTCCAAACATAAAACCGACTGGATTTTATTCAGCTTTCTTCTAGTAGTTATTTCATAAAAATAAGTAAAAAACATAACCTTAATTTCAGACGGCTAGACAAATTATTTGTTATTTGAATTGCACATAATTCTTCATCAAAATGTACCCTGCAATAAATTACAAGTCCATCGTGGTTACAATGCTACTTTTATTTTTGGTACACATTTCAGGACCTTTTACATTGATGAGATAGATAAGTTTATGAAAACTATACAACACACAAAATTTATTGAAATACTTACACGACCATTCCATAGGCACCTTCGCCAATGTAGGCTAAATTCGTATAACGGGGCCCCACCTCAAAAACTTGTCCTCTGACGATCTCGGCATTGGGGTTCACATTTGACACACCTGTAGCTTCCGCCATTTTCGAACGGGATCGGGACTTTCACAAAACAGCGCACCGACACGACTATCTCGCGGATACTACGAAGAAGAGTGCGAAGACAAGAAGCGCCCAAAAGGGCCGGCTTTGCGGAGAAGTGAAAAAATCGATTTTTGATTATTTCTTAACGTTTGCCTTTTGTCACCTGCGTGCGGCTGCGTTTGTAAACAGAAGTAAACCGCTATATTTATTTAAGTTTGATAAATGTAAGGATGTGGTAACTGAATCATACTTATTTTAATTTGTAAATTTGCGGGGTAGCTTTATCTTATCTTATCTCATCAGGCAAAAAATTGTTCTTTTTTAATTTTTCACAAGTGACAATAAATGTCATATCTTTTGACACGTACAACATAGATCTGTCAAAATAATTACATAGACGTCCTAATTTCTTTTACCCGAGAATTCCCGTATTCAATGCCGTATTTGATTTTTATAGTTTCGACCATTCACAGCTAGATGACGCCAAAATACAGAGGTACAGACCAATAACTCCTCTGTTAAGGTGACTTTATATAATATAGTAATGACACGATAATGTATTTTAGGTCGATTTTTAAAGAACATTACATGGCTGATAAACCTAGTTTAGTTTTTTGGTAAATTGACTTTACGATGAAAATTTTGTCCGATCCCGAAATCAGGAAGGTTGAGGGTTTCGAAGGGTCCTGTCAGTTTGACTTTGATAACCATTGACGTTTTGTCATGGCCAGAAAATTCTGTTCTTTGTCTTCACTCAGATCGAAGAAGGCCATTATGATGTCAGTTTGGGGGTGCTTTCCTATTTCATCTTTTAAACAGCTAAGCTAAGTACAAATCTTTGCTTAGCTTAGTTATTAAACGAACGCTTCGCGAACAACTCCTATAATCGCATGAGAAATAGTAGGGTATACTTAACCGTGGCAAGGGGGGGAGAAAAATGTGTTTGCTTTGCTATTTAAAAGTAATGGAAAAGGAACTCGGCTACTACCTTCAAAAAGCGAGGGTAGTGGTCTCGCTCGACCTGTCCAATCCGTGATTTTGCCATGGACGGATATTTGTATTTGCCACTCTTAAACATCCTAAAGGGCCATGGCACTTGGAGGGATTAGCCGATTTCCTTTTAGTTAATTTTAAATAGCAAATCCAACGACGATCCTAATTAATGGCTGTGAGCATTACATATTACATTTAAATTTAACTCAGCCCAATAAATATTTTTCCTCCTTTCTAGCCGCAGTTAAGTATGCCGCCATAGACATATCTTTATTCCCCTCTATATTTCTCATACAAATCATACAATTATACGAATTAGTTCGAGACCCATTACTTTAACATAAGCAAAGGTTTTTATTTTGTTTTGCTCTTTAAAAGAAGCAAAAGGAAAGTACATAATAGTCCATACCAGAGAACTACCTACCGTAGTTCTCTGGTCCATACCACAAATTTTTGTTTGACGTTTAGCCGTTTAGTTTTTTAGGTTAGGTAACTTTAACTTTAAATTTGTGCTGAGTTAAACATAAACTGTGTTTTTTTTTTGTTTCGTCTTGTTTGTAATTTGTAGATAAGACTCGCTAAGAAAAAATGAATGCCCCACCAACATTTGAATCGTTTCTTTTATACGAAGGTGAAAAAAAGTAAGTTTTTATTTAGGTTAATAACAGTTTTGACTCGGACTTATTTCATCCTAATTTTCAGATTTTTCCTAATATTTATTATTATTTTTAGAATAATCCGGGAACAAGATACAAAAGTACCAAATGCCGCAATATTTACAATTAATAAAGAAGATCACACCTTAGGCAACATGATCAGAAAGTAAGTTTTCTTCAGAATAAAAGTAAGGTAACAGACCTATCACGGACACCCTACCAATTATGGACACCCTTTCCTAAACACCTAAATTTTAAGAATATATATAGAATATAGTTGTAGTAATATGTTTCCTTTTGTATTTTTTTTAGTATTAGTCATGAAGTATTTATTTATGACCCACAATTGTCAGAAATTTAGGTGTCCATAATTGGGGTGTCAATAAATGGTCTTTGAAAGTAGAGTTGTCCATAATTGGTTTTATTTAAAATTTTTTAAAAAAATTTTTAATTTTTTTTTTGTGTTAAGTTTAAGACATACTAAAAGAAATCCAAGACCGTCACTTCTTATTAAATATTTAGTTGTAGTATTTAACAATATTTTTCTACTTTAAATTATCCAATATATTTGAGCATATCATTTTTTTTTCTAAAAGTGTCTATAATTACCTAGGTATAAGCATTTTTAATAATCAAAATCTAGATGATCAGTACCCAAATAATATCATTACTAATTTTTCAGATTAACAATATTCAAAAATATTTTTATCAGAAACACATACTTCTACTTTTTAAAATGCCATTTTACTTAGAGGTCAAAATGTGTCAAAAATGGCTGCCGAGGGCAAATACTGGGTACCAAGTACTGAATTGTTTTGGCAGTTTTTTGACAGAAAACTCAATGAAATTGTCCCCAAAATTTCGTTTATATTATCTTCTATGGTATTATGTGACAACTATGGAGAACTAGAGGGTAGGAGGCCGATCGACAATGGCAGCATTTTCAAATTCTGTCCCAGTTTTTTGGTTAGTTCGCTATTGGCCGATAGATGGCTCTCGCGTCCGAAGTGAGCTGATGTTGTCTTTTTCTTCTTGGTTTTTAATATGGAAAACTAGATCCTCCATAGTTTTTAAATTTTACTTTTGACAATTGACATTTTATTTTTCGAAATAACAAATAACGTTTGAAGGCAAGACAAGACAAATAACGTTGTATTGTAATTAATTTTCATATTTATAATGAATAATGGTACAATTTATAAAAGTAGAGTTTGCTTTGTGTCGGGGTGTAAGACAGGATCTTCTTCAGAGATGAAACGCAGCCAAATAAGTCTCTTTCTAGCTCCAAACGTAAAACCCTCTAGCTAGAATGTTCCTGTATTTTAAAAACGAAGCATCGTTGGAACTTTATATAGGCCGAGTTTACTAATAAGTATAACAAAGTAAGTGTAAATTCATATAAAAGTCCTTATTTGTTCCTTAAAGAACTAATTTAAATAAAAATAGTTATCGCGTCCATAAGAAACCATTTATTTGATAGCCCACTTCGAACACGAGCGCCATCTTATGGCAACTTGTAAAGCTGAATTACCGATGCTAATTTGGGACCGAATCCAATGCATTGCGATCGGCCTCCTACCTCAAGTCCTCCATAGTGACAACTAAAGAGAATACTAACTAATGTGGTGAAACAATAATTTCCTAAATGAAAATGTTATGTACTAATAAACTATTGTACATGACATTAGGTATACACCATTACAAAACAAGAGAGTTGTACACCAATTTTTACTTCCAATTTTCCTTCATTAAATGCATAATATAAGCCATAGAAAATTGCTATATCTAGTAAGATACAAAGCCAGAAATTTAAGTATCAAAATTTTTAAGTTTTATTTTTGAAATACCTAACTTAATTTTTAAAACTTGGACGTTGTATCACACTTGTGGTTATTGGTTTAGTCTTTATGATGAAAAATAGTCAAAATGAAATAGTTTGCCCATAATCCTGAAAGTAAGATTTTGTTAAAAAGCTGCCGGCGCAAAAAAACCAGTTGTAAAATGTATTTTTTATTAAGAAGCCAAAACAAAACCTTTTTTTTTAGTCAACTTTTGAAAGATCCAAATGTACTATTTGCCGGGTATAAAGTACCACACCCCTTGGAACATAAGTTTGTATTACGTATTCAAACCACTTCGGACTACTCACCTCAAGATGCTTTGATGCATGCCATCACCGATTTAATCTCAGAATTATCACTATTTGAGGAACGTTTTAAGGTAAAGTATCTTACATATGAGTACATTATATGCAAAACTTGGTTTTTGCAAGATATAAGTTGATTTAAGAGAAACGAGAAAAACCGCTAAGTTTATTTAAAAAAAAAAATTGCAAAAATTCTATAAAAGTACGTACGTTATTAGTTATTTTTATCCAAAAAAGTAAAAAAAATTCTTTACAATTAACTAATTCAGTAAATACTTCAAATCAAATTATTCAAAAACAAAGTTTTGCATCTTTCTCATTCAAGGAACAAGTTTTGCAACCAAGAAATGCAAAATACTAGCGGGATAATAAAAATAATTGCTTTATTACTTACAATGTTTAATAAAAACACGTTAACTAAGTTTGACTTCCTAAACTGTAAAAAATGACGTTTCGGGCGTTGTGTCCTGTAAATCCTCAGTATCACTTAAGTAGCTACTAGGCTCGCCTGGAGAATCGACAATGTTGTAGAACGCTAGTTCTGGAATTTCTCTCCAGTCAGGGCTAAAGTGCTTCTGCAAAATACTAGCAATGGACGATTTGTCTCCCCTCAAAGAGTTTCCCGTTATAACTTTTTTAGGGTTTAGTAAGTAGTTAGTAGTTTAAATATATAAGTCCTGAAAGTTGTTTCCCTCTTTTTACTATACCATCAGAACAAAAATCTGACCTATAAGGGTAGATATAATCAACAGGCGATTGTCACGTGATAAGTATAATCATTGAATATCAAACTATAAGAATAGCGGATCTGCGAGAAAACTTGACAACCCTGTTTTAGACTGTATTGGAGACGGTTCGGCCGCCATTGTGGAGTTGATCGTAAATATATAGTTATAAATGCAGCGCCTCAGCAACAGATGTCTCAACTTCACTGATGTGATGTCGTGGTGTTGCTGCATATCGTATTTTATTGGAACTTTTAAGGATATAAGCATTTTTAACAGACAATAAAATAGGAGGTTCTCAATTCCAGCCGAATGTATGTTTTTGATAATAATATGTACAGGGTCTTCCAACGAGGACTGAACAGGGGCTCATTTTTGAGCTTCCTTGTATTTAAAGAAAAATCCAAAATAGCCAATCGATGTACTTTTTCCTGCAGAATTCAAAAATGAAACCAAAAATTTATTTGAACCAGAAACAAAAGAGTTACGATGTGGATAAGGTGTTTTTTAAATGGAACATAGCTTTTTTTATACGATTTTTGGAACAAGTGATTTTTTTTTGTCCGTTCTGATTAAAATATTTAATATTGTGACAGCTATTTTTATTAAATTTTAATGTTTTATCCAGTATAATTTAACTTTAACCTGTTTGAAACATACACTAGGTAATAAAGGTATAATCACCTTTGAATCCTTCAAAGTCAAAAAATTTGACAAATTTACTATAACATTGCCGAAATAAAATATGCATTAGATGAGAGATTGCAGATTATTATCTTGTTCTACAAATGCCAAGAAAATGCAAGAGAAGCAAAGAGAAGATGTATTACAAATTTTCACAGAAATATATCCGTGAATACTATTCTAAGGATAAAGAACCTATTTGAGGAAAATAAAACATTACATGACAGTAAAAGAAATCCAGAAAGGAATAGAAATCGAGACCGTGCCATTGTGAATTATTTTCGACTGAATCCATAATGCATCTAATGCATATTTCATTTCGGCAATATTATAGTAAATTTGTCAACTTTTTTGACTTTGAAGGATTCAAAGGTGATTATACCTTTATTACCTAGTGTATGTTTCAAACAGGTTAAAGTTAAATTATACTGGATAAAACATTAAAATTTAATAAAACACAATATTAAATATTTTAATCAGAACGGACAAAAAAAAATCACTCGTTCCAAAAATCGTATAAAAAAAGCTATGTTCCATTTAAAAAACACCTTATCCATATCGTAACTCTTTTGTTTCTGGTTCAAATAAATTTTTGGTTTCATTTTTGAATTCTGCAAGAAAAAGTACATCGATTGGCTATTTTGGATTTTTCTTTAAATACAAGGAAGCTCAAAAATGGGCCCCTGTTCAGTCCTCGTTGGAAGACCCTGTACGCTGATTACTCCAGGGTAGTTACCCTGTCCAGTTGGACCGATTTTCATAATGATTTTACCGTTGCATTAGGTGTTAAATGTTATACAAATAAAAGTAGATAAAAAGCGTTAGCAAGTATAGCTATTTGTAGTTGGGTCGAAAACTCACTAAGTCACTAAATGAATTGTGCATATAATACATACTATTTTGTAAAAATATATTGAAAAAAGTTTCTACATGATAATATGCACATGACAGCTTCGTAGGCATAACATTATTGCAACTTTTTATAATAAATCACTTTACTCCACGATTTCTTAAAACTGGATTTTACTCAAAACTGTCAATTTTGACTTAATAAATTTTTGCACAAAGCCGACGATATATTATGCCAGTGCAAGGCAATCCAGGCACCGCGATGCGCGTGACGGTATGGTTATGGTAGTGGGGAGAGGATCATGCAGCAAGTCAAACAGACACGCGGCAACAATGTTTTAATTTAGCAGTGAAAAGGCTTGTCGTTAGTGGCTGCATCAACACGCTTTATTGTTGGTGACTCATTGTGCCATCTATGAATTTAACGTAGCAGATTTAGGAAATCTGCTTATATGGCCTTCTTATAGTTTGATATTCAATGGTATAATATATAATGATTGGTCAACGGCAAATACCGAGTTTTGCATCTGACAGGTGTAAACAAAAACTGAGTTTGGCATCTACGTTATGTTTTTGAATGTATTTTATTCTATAAAGGACGGACTTTTGCATTTAGTTTTCTTGAGTATGATATAGACAATGCGTTAAGGTAGGAGTATCAACATGCTTGCCAACCTATAACCTATTTCGCGTAGATTTATTTATGTTTTCTAGCTTTTATACAAAATTTAAAAAAAATCAGTATCGACTTGATATTCTATAGCTAATAATTGACATATTTAATAAATATCAAGGAATTTCATAACTTATTTTAGGAGAATTGTATAGCGAAAAATATCGGATAAGATTTTTTTTAACATTATTATGTCATTGTCACTCATTGTTCTTTCACTATACAATTCTCCCAAAATTAGCAATGAAATAAATTGTTATTTTTGTAATATATCAGATACTACCTAAATAATGTACCGACGATATTGATTTTCTTTAAATGTTAGTTATTAAAATAATAAACTCAAAAAATCAACGCGAAATAGATTATAGGTTGGCAATAGATTGAATGACGTTGAGAATTCAACCTTAATGTAAACGACATACTAAAAATGTAATTTTTTACAAATGTCAAAAACCGAGTTTTGCATAATATATAATATACTCGGTATCACTTCTAAATAAGCGTATTCTACTGCACACTGCTTTTATTAATTCACAAATATAAACTTTTACAATTTAAAACTGTAGGTAATTGAGTCCCACAAAACGACATTTGGTGGATATTTGGATACAACGAAAATATAACAAAATATTGATCCCAAAACGAAATGGCGAAAGCGTCATTAGTCCCTAACTCTTAACTTAATAGATTTAATAATTGCAAGTGTTGGGTACTTTTACAAAAACTTTAACTATGCCGTTATCTTAACTACTTTATTAACTCTAGTGTATTCATAAAAAAAATAGTCTACAAGTTGGTCCATAAGTCATAGTGGCAGAATAAGCTAATGCCTCTTACAAAACTCCTTATTTAAATTAATTATTTGAGAAGTTGTTACTTTTAAAATAATTTTGTACAGTTGTAACAATCTGTTTTTTTTTTAATTAATCACCTTTAAACAGACGAATCTGGTGATGAGGCCTATAAGTAAACAATACACAGTAGTATTATAATAACAATGATAATATGGTACTTCATTTTTTAACTTAGTGACTGTCTCTTTAATATGGTTCTCGATATGGCATTTTAGCGCTTACAAGTCTTACAACATTCTTCTTTGTGGCTAATTCAACAAAATTTTAGGAATATTGTTACATGCATAGGGAGAGTTTTTTTTTCTTTGTAGGAGCAAGTTTAGTTCTTGTAAAATGAAAATTATGGTACTAAATCTGTACTTTACAGACCTTATAAATTATTATTGTTTTGTTATAATGGTCACATAAAAACATTTCCATTTCACCACTATTTTCACAATAACCTAATATATCCATGGTAACGGCAGCCATGCTACCTATGGCCACTGGACTAGCGAAAAACGTTTCTTATATAATCTGGCTCACATAAGAAGGTAGATACTACGTGGTATTAGACAACTTTTCCTGCCATATAGATAAATCTTAAAAAATGGTTGAAACTTGAAACATATTTGGAGAAATGGTAATAAAATTGGCTTTAATTTTTTGCTGGCAAATCAATTGAAATAAAACCTAATACCGACGTCATCGAAAACCAACGAATCGACATCGATGGTGACGTGAGCACTACGCGTTACCACCTAGTCTTGCATAGGTTATATTTTTACATTGAACTTGATTTTCTTTTTATTGTTATTTGGACTATTTGTTTCTGACATTCTGACTACCTTAGGGTATGATCCGAAAGTAACTAGTGTCGTGGTTTAGCGTTCCGTAATTAACCAAATGATAGCGGTAACCAAAAAATAGGTTTATTTTGGAACACGGTTTTCGGATATCACGTCACCCAAATGTCAAAATGCTCACCGGCTTAAACGCCCGGTTACAAGCGGTTCCTCCTGTTACTTGTCATTATTATGAAATATTTTGTTTTGTTATGAATAAATGTTTGGCCGTTGGTCGGTAATTTATTAAGTTTTTCAGAGAATCAATCTCAATCAAATTATAAGAAGTAAGTGTATTTAGCATTCCTGTAAATTATCACTCTGTCATGGACTTTTCAAAATTAAAGGTTATGCTTTTAACGAACATGGTGATTTTTCGTCCCGAATATAACCGGATTTTATGGTTGATCTGTCATTTGTCGCGGTTAACAGTGGTTACTGGTGGTGATATTCGGACCATACCCTTAATTCAACCCTTACACACTTTATGGTTTTGGTACCGAAACTAAATCTTATATTATTTTCTTTTAGGAAGCCATAAAGGAGAAAAAGGAAGGTTTGGATTAAATTTTAAAACCGGATAACTTATATGATGTTATTGTACTGTGGGAAACAAAATATTGTATTAAATATTAGGCTATTTTACTATACCTACCTATAATTTATTTTTCATATATTGTAGTATGTAAGTTCTGAAGTAAGTTTATACGTATAAGGATTCAAACAATAAAATACAGATTTTTAGGAAAATAAATTTATTTTTGTACATAATATTAGACAAACATAACAAGATGGGCCTGGCTGGTTAACAAAGTTAATAAATTAAAATTAATTAGTAAAATTAGTTCTACCTAAAATTCCTGGTCGTCTGTGCAATTATCTGTGTCGTGGCCAAAAACTGAAAAAGTAATAAAAATATTTTATTCCTTTGGCGTATAATAGTTATGTAATTTATTTATTTATTTATAGTATATATATATCAACAATTTAACAAGTAAATTAAAGATACATAAACCTTATTTCTAAAAACTTAGTTTTACAATTACAATTAGTATTGCAATAATTACAGTAATTGACTGAGCAGTTCATTCCCTAATTTTAATTAAAATTTTGCACAGTTTAAATTATTTATGCCATTTAAAAAAAAAATGAGTTATACAACTTTAAAACGTAAATTTTACATAGCACATAGCATTGGACCAAAAATAGTAAAATTGTATTTTTCCCAAGATTAACACGTTCGCTGCCACCATAAATTCGGTATTCACATCGGTGAAGCCAAATTATATAATACAAGTGAAGGGGAACGCATCAGTGACGTTCACGGCACACACGATGATGATGCGATCAACGCCACCTATGCGTTGCTGGCAGCGAACGTGTTAAAAAACTGAAATAAGTGATTTTAAGGTATTCATAGCCCTCTAGATAAAAAAATATTTTCTTGGTGACAAAAAATGACAAGTGACACATCGTTGTATTTAGAATGTCATATGGAATCAAAAAAAGTAAAAATATACCAGGTGTCCCATTTAAAAATCGAAAGTTTGTCACTTTCGGTTAAACCGGAAGTTCCATAATGTTAAGTCACCTGTCAAAAAATGCAGTTTTATGTCTTATACAAATCCCCCGAATTTTATTTCATTATCTTGAAAAACAAAAAAGTTAGAGGGGCGAGCCACCTTCCGTGGGCACCCGGTATGTACCTGGTACACATTCCAGGGCCAACATCGTGGTCCTAAAAACGGTAAGAAATACGAATATCAAGACTTGAATTGAGGCATTTGCGTATGCGAATAAATTATGGTGAAAGAAAACCGGTACAACATCCATGTTTAGTTATCAAAAATTCATTCTAAATTTTCCAACTACGGTCTTTCAAATTGCCGTAAAATACTCACCTCCACAAATATCACAATACGGTCTAGGAGGAGGTTTTTCTTTTTTCTCCTTCCCTAACTGAGAATTACTAATGGGTTCATCTGAAGATTGTGTTGGACAGTCTTCAGTCTCGTGAAGATCAAATTCTTCACATATATCACAGTACATTCGTGGGGTTGGTTGTTTCTCCGAATCTAACTTGAAACCAAGTCTGAAACAGAACCAATTATTTAAATCAATAAAAATTTAGACAACAGACAACCCTGCTATTTTCAGAAGGCTGGTTTTGTTATGTTCTTAAAATTGGTCAAGCCATCCAAAAATATCATAATATACAGGGTATTAGTTTTAAAAACAAAAAGTATGATTATTTAGGCACACTGTATAATTCACAATAATTTTACATTGTAATCCTAATGCCTACTTATAACCCTATTTTTTTACAACAAACCCAAACAATCCATAACAAAGGGTATATTTGAAAGAAAACTAAAGTACTTTCTTATAAAAAATGCTTTTTTACATACTAAAAGACTTCGAATGCCTAAACGATGTCATATTTACATAAAAGGTTTTGACCTTGTAGATTTAGCTCGTGCATTTAATGTTAGTAGTCTAGACTACGACATATACATCTCTAAAATAAATTTTTAAAAAACTTACTGTTTTAATTCCTCCACAGCTGCAGGGCTGTATCCCATCTCCAAAATATCGATCCGGTGCTTCTGTTCTTCATTCTTTCTTTGCATGTCCACGATGATGGAATTCAGGAAAGCCACCTGGTTTTCAGCGAATATCTTTTCTTCGAGGAGCTGTTTGTAATCAGTGGAACCATTAAACTTTGCCTAATTAATAAGAAAACTCATGCAAAGCAAGCCTTAGAGATTAATTTAGACAAAAGATAAATCAATGCGCCACATTTCGCGAAATATTATGTCATAAAAAGGATTTTATTCATGCAATAGAAAAATGTAGGGACATTTTTAACGGTAGTTTAAAGGGTGAGAGTAAGGGCCGGCATCTTCATCCTCGGTTAAAACTCGGTTATTTTTATTGCTTAGTTAAACTTGTTTTGTGACACATAAAGCATGTTATAAACATCAAATGTCAAGTTTAATCGAGGAATTAAAATAACCGAGGATGAAAATACCGGCCCTTAGTGGCCTAAATAGTGCATAAACTAGTTTTCGCAATTGGAATGCCTCTTCTCCACACGTTAGTAAAATAAGAATCAGGCAACTTTGATTGTGAATTGTGACATCCATGACTTTGACAGAAACGGGTTATACTCACAATCAAAGTAGAATTATAAGTAGGAATTTTCGACCAGGCAACTTTGACTGTGACATAAATGGCATTTGCAGAAATGATTATCTCACAATAAAAGTGGTCCGGTAAGCTTAATTCTCAATTGACTAATTAGGCACCTTTTTTTCTAAAAAAAAAACGAACCATCAAAAGAATAATTGTACTTTTAAACTTACAGCACTATCACTCGTTGCTCCATTAACGGATGAACCACTCTGCGCCTATAAACATGCAAAACATAAAATATAACAGCTAAGGTGTGGGTGTCAATACTGTCAATGACATTTGATATCAACATTACTCCCAATGTCAAACTGCATATTTACAAAAACACTTTTATATATTCCGTTATAGACACGGGGCGGCCGATAAACTCGCCGATAATTAGAGAATAGCTGATAACATAGGTGGTAGAAAGAGATGCATGCATAACAATATCAAAAATATTAATACTAACCTGACTTAAAAGGTCTTTCAGCTTTCGTATTTCACTGTCTCGACTAACAATTTCAACATTTTTTTGACCAATTCCATCGTTCATCTTGGATAATTCTGCTTTAAGGTTAACGACCTCATTCAGTTCGTCTTGCATTTCAGCTACCATATTTTTCAACAAGCTTTCCGAGTATTCTATTGCTCGAGTTTTTTCTTTTTCTTCGGCTAGTACTTGTTCTTTATCTAATTTTACTTTTTCTAACTCAGACTTAAATGTTTCTATAAGGCGATCTTTTTCCGTTACTATCTGTTGAATTTTGGCTAGCTCAGTTACACTATTATTTGAATTACTATGAAGCTGCAGCGATAAATTTTCTTTTTCCATTGTAACTTGATTCAGGTGGCTTTCCAGTTGCTCCATTTTTACCTTATATTGTTCTTTTTCCATTTCTATCCCTTCAATCACTTCCTTTGTTTGTAAAATATTAAGGTTTGCTTCATCACTATTTATCTTAAGATTCAAAAGCTCCTGGGTCAGTTTCGCAATTTCATCATTTTTATTTTTTAATGAATTTTCTAGCTGCTGTGCATTATCGCTAAGTTTAAACGATTCCTCATTCTTACTCTTTATAACATTTTGCAAATCTTCTATCGTTTTAGAGTTTTGGGAAATTTTACTTTTATGATCATCCATTAATTCACCTATAAGTTTCTTCTGATCTTCGGTAACTTTAATAAGCTCATCCTCTTTTTTATGAATTTGCTCGGTCTTTTCAGCTATTGCAATATTAGCTTCGCTAAGTTTAGATTCTAGATCCTTAACAAATTGAGACAGATCTTCTTTTACCTTCTCTAATTCGTTATTTTTTAGGCTGAGTTGCAATTTCAAAGTCTCTAATTCTTTCATCAAGCTGCCTTCGTCATTGAATTTGCTTTCCAAGTTCTTATTAATTTTTAATAATTCATTTCTAGTGTTGTGCAATTCACTATTTTTTTCTTCAAGTTGTAAATTTAGTGTATCGTTTTCTTGACGTAAAATATTTGTTTCGTCAATGATTTTCTTATAATCTGCGGTAACTTGGGATAATTCATCTGTTATCTTCTTTAGGTCACTAGTTTTCGCATCAAGTTCTGTTTGAATTGAATCTCTTTCTTGTCTTAAACTATTTTCAACATCAGATAAATTGCTTTGGTATTGCACCATTTCACGCGATAAATTATCGCACTGAATCTTGGTTTTTGTTAACTCTTCCTTTAACTCAGTGATATTAGACTCCCTAACTAGTATATTTTCTATTGCTTCCTTCAGTTCGCTGTCTTTGGCACATAATTCTTTTTCGTAATTAGTTTTGTTAACGTCTAATACCTGCTTTAACTCCTTTATTGCGTTGTTACTTGCTTCTAAATCGATTTTTAGTTGCTCAAGTTTACTAATTTTCTCGTTTAGTTCATGTATTAAAGTAGAATCACAACTGGCCTGTTCTTTTAAAGATACCAGTTCAGATTTTAAACTATTCAATTGGACATTCAGTTCACTGGTTTCAGTTTCCAAGGCGAACGTTTTTTCGTTTAATTTTTTTATTTCTTCTTGCTTTTGTTTAACTTCCTTTGAAACTTGAGAAACTGTGTAATCTCTTTCTTTTATTTGCACACCTTGCTTCTCGGTCAGATCACTTATAATTTTTTCAAAACTTTCTTGTTGTTGACCTAAATCATTTTTAAGTTTTTCAATTTCTTCAATTTTTTTTTTAATATTATTGTCAACTTCTACAATGTCTTTGTCCTTTTGAGTAATAGTATCAGACAACTCTTTTCGCAAATTATCTACTTCTGTCATTTTTAATTTTAGAGAGTCATGTAATTCATCGCGTTCTTTTATAAGTTTGACCTCAACATCGTTAAGATTTGTTTGATATTGTGATAGATCTTTGGCTACTGTTTCTAAATCAAGTTTTGTAGTTTGCAATTCAGTTTGTAGCGAATGTAAACGATTGTTTTTTTCTTCTATTTCCTCAGAAGCTTTGTTAAGATCTGCTGTTTTCAACTGCAGCTCTTCTTCCAATTTAGTTTTTACTGTCTTATAATCGGTATTAAGTGTTTCATACTCTTTAATCTTTTGTTCTAGAGTGGACTTGGTCACATTTAAATTTTCCAGCAATTTATTATTTTCGTCCGCCACGTTCTTAATTTCTTGAGTTAATTGATCAACCATGGTATTTTTGGTTTCAATGTCCTGGCGAAGTTTTCTTTCTAGTTCTTTTCTTTCATTGTCCGAACTTATTTTGGCGTTTTCTAATTCTTTTTCTAATTGTTCAATTTTATTTCCAGCCTCTGACAGTTTTGTATGAAATTCGGTAACTATCTTTTCAGTGTTCTCAGTTTTGGTCACTAAATTAGAATGAAGAAGTGTATTTTCGGCCATTAATTTATCTAAATCTTCTTTAAGCAAATTAATTTCTTGTCGATGTTCTTCATGGGCCACAGTCAAGTTTTCCTTAAGATTGTTATTTAGATCTTCAACAACTTTATTTAAATCGGTTATATTCTTCGTATTAACCTCGTTTAATTTTATATATTTAGCAACCTCAGCTTCTTTTTCGGAAATTTTGGTACCAAGATCGTTTTCTATATTCGCATGTTGCTGTATTCGACTCTGTAGTTCAGATTTTACTACTTCTAATTCATTTTTAAGTTTCGATTCCAATTCACCTAAATTACTTTGGTACTGAAGAAGTTCTTGATTTTTTAACTCTAGATTTGAGGTTGTAATTTCAACTTTTTTCCTAAGATCCTCCAGTGTTATTTCTGTATTAGTTAGTTTATCATTTAAAAGTTCTATATCGCTAATTTTTGCACTAAGTTCCATTTTTAATTTATTCTGGCTTTTTTGCAATGTATTTTCGATGTTTAGATTATCGGCTTGTAATTTCTCTATTGCTTTATTTCTTTCAGTTACAACTTTGTTTACATTTTCCAAGTCTAATTTTAAAACTGCTATATCTTTGTCTTTTTGTTCACATTTGTTTTCTACTTCAGATACAGAAATTTCACCAGATTCAATTTTCTTTTTTAATGATTCTTGTTCTATTATTAGGTTCGAGATTTCTTGTTTTAAAACATTTATCACTTCGGTTTTTTCATCGCAGTCTTTTTTGGTTTGATCCAGATCATCTTGTAATGAGTTGATTAACACTAAAAAGGACAAGTTCCTAAATACTCTTTTTATGGTAATTAATTATCCGCTGGAAAAATGATCGCATCGCAAGCGCTGGCGTAAATTCCGAAATTTAAACCTGTACTTGACCGGAAAAAACATTTTCTAAATGTCTCTTAAATGTTTCTAAACTTTTTAAGTTCTAAATTAATATAAGACAAATTTACTACAATCGAAAGGGATTTCAAAATGAATAACATGTGCTTTTTTGAAGAGAACTTAAAATTCAAATTGCGTATTGTGAGGTATATGGGTAAAGCGAATTTCAGCAGAGGAAGCTAAGTGTGGAAATAGGCGGTTATTCTATTGAAGTGGTGGAAAAAAGTCAAATATCTTGGAATTTTTATTGACAGCTATCTTAAATTTAAAGAGCATATTTTACACATTATAGGGTCGCTGCATCTTTATCCCAGTGGACAAAAATTACTGTTTTTAATACTTTGGTTTTGCCGTATCTTGTTTTTAGTTCATCTGTATTGTATCTGGCTAACAAAAATGAGATTAATAGGTTACAAAACTGCAAAATAGGGCGATGCGGATAGTTTTGAGGGAAAGAAGAGACACACCTGTGAGAAATATGTTAAATAGACTAAATTGGCTTTCTATTGAAGATTTTCTTAAATTTTGGACACTGGTTGGTTCTTAGATTTAAAACAAAAAATGGGTTAACACTAGGATACTTAACAGAACGGTTACTGACTAACGAATCAGTTCATTTATACCCGACAAGAAACAAAACGAACTTTTACATTACAACAAAGAATAAAAGTAGCTAGGAAAATTCAGTTTATCATAAAGGCTTAATTAGTTTTAATTCCCTGCCACAGGTCATTAAGAACGCTAGAAACCTTAATATATTTAAGAATAAATTAAAGAAACACTTAAAGGGGGAATGATTTAATAATTATGATTGTTTTATTCGTGTTATGACAAAAAATATGTTAACACATTGACGGTTTTATTTTATTCTATTGTATTTTTTGACAGTGTCTGTTGTTAGTACCTATGTAGTTTATTTTATTTTTTATTTAAATCTTGATTGCTTTTGTAAATTTTTACTGAAATTGTTGGGTATTAGCCAGGTGCTAAATAAAGGAATAAATAAAAATATCCAGGCTAATGTAAAACACTGATTGTGCCACTAAAAAGTAGGTGGTTCATCCGCCATCTGGGAAAATGGGGGAATATTTCGAATTCTATCAACTTTTCGCAAAAAAGGATAACTTTTGGTCGCAAATAAAAACACACACTTTTTATATAACCCCCTTCTTCGTCGAGGACTGCTCTACAAAAAGAAACTGATGTATATTTTTCGTGAAATCAACCGTACGCGAAAAATCGACCGTCAAAGAAAAACTGCCCCTAATTTTGTAACGTAATTATTGTTAATAACGTCTTAAAGACGGAAGAAAATTTATATAAAAAGTGTGTTTGATGAATTTTGTTTTGTTTGATGAAAATTGTGATGAATTGAGTTACATATAGTGAAAAGGCCCATTATTAAAATATGTTATCAAAAACCCGTGTTTTTTTTAGCTACTTCATTCTTTTACCGAATGTTTTACCTTGCCAATTATCTTTGATACGCGAGTATGCTAGAAGACGCGAGGTACTTTCGTTACACCCGAATGAGGTTTAAAATACGGAATACAATAATTGAATCGGTATTTGCAGAAACAACACAGGCATGTCCACTTTTTCCCAAAACTGGGTTATTTAAGAAAATGAATCTACATACTTAACTGCATAGTACTATGCATAAAGTACACACGTCCACGTTTCACCTAAGTTGTAAACGACGAGCTTCATAAGCGACAATCAGTAGAAACTACACATGTCCTGAACATGTGTGTGGTTTCCGCAGATTGCGGTATTCGCTTGATTTGATTGCCCGTGCGCCATCAATAGCGCCAATCATCTGTTTAGTAGTAGTAGAATGGGTGGGGTGGGGAACAAGTTAAAGCTTGTATTTCTGGTAAATTTCTAATTTTTAATTTTTTTTTTTAATTTTGGAAAAATATCTAAAATTTTACAGTGCCATACTTCTATGGCCGACTACCACGGTAGACTACCACTGCATAGATTTTTTTCTGTATCATTTTTGAAATAAAAGTTTGCTTAAATAAAATCTGCTGTAGTAATTTCACCTGCGCTATGCATTTAGCTCACATGTCCATTTTTTTTAATCGTAGAAAACGTAGTTTCTATTTTTAAATTAGAATGATCATTTAAAACTGATCAGACTAACTGTTAGTTAGCATTTTAAACATTTAGATTGAAGCAAAACATATTGTGAATAACACGAAAATGTTTTTTGCGTTTTCTCAAAAACTTATACAGTGTGTGTATAAAGTCTGGAAACGGCTTAATAACATCACAATTTACTGGCCGATTTAAACCAAATTTGGTACAGTTGTGTAAGAGGATCTAACGCACCGAATGACGATATTGGCGTTGTTGCCAGCTTTTTAGTTTGTCTGGAATTCGAACGAATTTTATATTTTTAAATATAACACCCAGTATATTTTTACATTTTTAAATTCCACATAAAATTATAATTATTTTTTATTAAATGCATTATTAGTCTATACTTCATAGTTTCCGAGATATTGACTCTCGAAAAGTCACATTTTTGAAGTTTGACAGCTTATAACTTTCTAACAGTACGTCTTAGAGCAAAACGGCTTACATGTCCCTGTCTTCAATTTTTATTATCTTCCCAAAAAAATCAACTTCCGGTTAAACCGGATGTAACTCGAAAGCAGGAAATATAGTTGTTCCGGTTTAACTGGAAGTTGATTTTTTTGGGAAGATAATAAAAATTGAAGATAGGGACATGTAAGCCGTTTTGCTCTAAGACGTATTGTTAGAAAGTTATAAGCTGTCAAAGTTCAAAAATGTCACTTTTCGAAAGTCAATATCTCGGAAACTATAAAGTATAGACTAATAATGCATTTAATAAAAAATAATTATAATTTTATGTGGAATTTAAAAACGTAAAAATATACTGGGTGTTATATTTAAAAATATAAAATTCGTTCGAATTCCAGACAAACTAAAAAGCTGGCAACAACGCCAATATCGTCATTCGGTGCGTTAGATCCTCTTACACAACTGTACCAAATTTGGTTTAAATCGGCCAGTAAATTGTGATGTTATTAAGCCGTTTCCAGGCTTTATACACACACTGTATATTAGACATGTGTGGTTTCTGCAAATTTAATACCGATTCAATTACTAAACGCTGGCTACTGGCGTGCGTTGCGAACTTTTTTTAGCGTGATTCTTCTTTAACAATGGTAAGTATTTTTTCTAAACATTGTTGTATATTTTCATGGAATGAGTAACTTCTTATTCAATTTCTTAAGGGTATGGATCTCAAGTTTTTGATTAAAATACTACACTTCCGGAAAAAATATTGATATGTTATTACTATCACAAAATGATATCATCATTATATAGAATTTCAGACTATAGTGGTGATTCTGATTTTGATATTTGGCAGTGTCATCGATACCTTAACGCTCAAATGTTGAGAAGTTGAAAGCACATGAGTGTAGGATAATTTCTCCCGAAGTACTTAGACATGTTCAAAGCGAGTTTTGCTTGCGTTAAGGATATTGCCAAATAGTAAATGGACAACATTTTGAGCAGTTTTTGAGGAAAAAGTATTAAAGATGGTCAGGTTTTTTTATTCTTCAATTAAATTAAGTTCTGTTTAATATTTTATAAATGACGACGAATGAAAATTTGAAATTTGGTACTTATGTATAACTTAATATGCAATTTAAAAACTAGGGTTGCCATTTAAAAAAATGATCGATATCGTCATATCTCTAATTTGAGACACAATGTGAACATTTTTTTTTATAAAAAAATACCACAATTTAAAAAGTTAAGTCCGAGCATTTTTCCAAAAGAAAAAACTGTTTTGGATTTACTGAATTTATTCCGAGTAACAACCTCCCACTGTATACATTTAACGGTTACATATTATACCATATAGCCATAGACATTTACCTTTAGATACGTAAAGTGGCCACAGTGGATCTTTGCCCGTGCGTCATCAATCAACGATCAGGACTCAACGTGGTTAATAACTCTGCATCCTTATTTATTACAGTAACAAGTTTGAATAAAAGCATAAAAGAACGTCTCCAAGATTCCGCAATAATATAACGTGCTAGAAAAGAATAAAACTATAAACGTCAATTAATTACTTTTTTTATTTGTTTAGTTGACTACCGTTGTATTTTAGAACGTCATTGTCAACCTTGTTTTGATCTGCCAATCTAATTAGTATTTTGTAAATTTGTGTGCCTTAAAACTGTTCCTTTTTCTAAAAATTGTTCTTTTTAGAGCTAATTATACCCACCATCTGTTTTGGCGGTAAGTATTTATGGATTTTTATAATACCTACTTTATTTATTTTAAATATTCTAACCGTGAAAGTTCTTTGAAAAGTTTACGGCAGTGGCTAAATTCCCTTTAATAAAAAGATGTCAAAAATTTGACTTTTGCGATTTTAATAGTCAATAAAACACCGAACTTTTCTAGATTGTAAGCTTTAAAAATAGTATTAGCTGTATTAACATTTGTTTGTCAATTTCTTTTAGATAATCGAGAATGCCGGGCAAAACTTAAAATAAATAATAATTTTTCGGGATATTATGTAGGTACGTCAAACGGCAGGCAGGTACGTCCATTTTATGAACTTGGACTTAGTTTTGACTTTTTTCGTCTCGTAATTTTGATTTGATTCATACGATTTTGATGACGTGAAAGTGATGACGCACGGGAAAAGATCCACTGTGGCGACTTTACAACTTATCTCCTGCGCAAACAAAAGTTACGTTTTATGGGTGAAAAAATGCGTCCGAGTGCACGGCTTACCGGACTACCGGTCCGATGCCTTCTCTCCTAGCAGAATTAGGCATGAGCACAAACCTCTTTTTATCGGCCTGTCCTTCTTTATCGAGATGCTCAAAATACACTCCAGAACGGGTTCTGCACCATTTTTGTCGCTGTGTTTTAAGTTTTCTCTGTGGATTCCTTCTTGTTTATTGTGGGTATTTACGGATTTCTAGTTTTTAATTAAATTTAAATTTAAAATTAGTAAATTTATTAACTCCTTTTGGAATATACAATATAAACAATGACTAGTAACAGCAGTTGTATTATTTTGTTATGCCCAAATAGAGGTAAAATACCGGGTATTTCGTATTTTCAGTAAGTATTGAGTAGTGTTGTGTATTGTATATATAACTTTATTTTATTATAATCAATTTAAACACTGCTAACTAGGCCTAGGCTACACAAATAAGGGATGAATAAAGAGAAACACACACCAAGACAGATTATCCCGATGCATGTTTTGGTATATTTTATTTGCAGCCCTGCAATCCAATTAGGTACGCCCATTTTTCGGGCTTCAAAAAGTTTAAGGCACTTTTGTCTATACTTATATTATATAAAAGAAAAAAGTAAATATTTAGGTATGTTTATATTAATCAAAGGGTGAAAGTATTCCACGAGTCACGTTCTCGGGCAAAAACTCTTTCAAATTCTTGAACGAGAAGTTGTGCTTGAAAATATTTTACACGTACCCAAGTTTTTCCCAAATTGTAAAAATCAATACAAGTTATAAACCAACTAATATTTGGCTTGAGGTTACGTACGCGATAACATCAAAGATTGGTTATTTTGCTGGTTTTGTTTGCTTTTTATATTCGATTTTATAAGTTTTATAGTTTAATTGACTTTTTAAACTAAAAACATGACAACGAATCATTTTTAAACAATTTTCTATCCTCAAAATCTGATAGGTTTTCAACTACTAAAAATGCCAGAAATAACTACCTTATTTCCCAACTTGATCAAAAATTGAGAAGAAATTCCAATTTTTTGGCAAGAATTAGGGGCAAATTTTAGTTGTTTACACATGAAAATAAATTGAAGGTCAACTTTTACAATTTCTTGAGCAAGAACTTAAATTTTAAAGCCCGGACCTGTCTATTTTCTCATTTATCGAATGATAATGTTGCAGTGCGATTGTCTAATCGTGTGTAGCTTTGTTTACATGCGTGAACCCATACACTTTCGTGATTATTGTTTGCTTATCTAAAGGTAAATATCTATGGCATCATCAGACAGAGTATGATTTTAAATTTGTAAGAGGAAACCTAAAATTTTTTCTTTACCTAACATTAAAAAAAAAAAAATTAAAATATAAATATACCAAAATTTTTGTCCGGAAATGTTGTTAATTGGATTAATAATAATACATTAATTACATTAATTATTTAGTATATATTTATAACTTTAATATACAATTTTACAGAAAGTATGGTACCTACCCTATACTTCGTTCTGGGATATTTTGTCCCTTAGATTTTGGTTGACTAGAAAATTATATTAAGTTGAAATTGGAATTGTTTTTATTATTTTTTTAAATATTTTTTAAAATGTAAGCGATTTAAATAGAATACAAAAAATATTGATAAAGCAATAATTAATTATAACACTATTATTAAATGAAATTTATTTTTTTACAATAATTATAAATACAACCCGTGTTTACGGTTCCAAAAGAGGGAGCAAAATTGCTGTTTTCTGGGTTTTATTTAACCGAAAGACGGCCAAAATTGCGCATTTTTTTTTTTATAATTATGGAAAGTGACAACATAATATAGAAATTAATAACCATTAAAAAAATGGAAGTTAATCCAATTCAATTCATTAATAAAATCAATTTAAAAAAATAGTATACCTAAATAATTTAATTTAGTAAATATCTCTTTAATTATTTTTTAAAAGTTGCCAATTTTTTAATTTTTCTGATATTTTTTGGAAGATTGTTATATTTTATTATTCCGTCACATGAAAGCGATTTTTTTCCGAAATTAGTTTTTACTGGTATAGTTTGATAATTTATACGTCTGGTGTTATTATGTAATGTATTTTTCTCTTGAAGTGTTGTTTGATTTTTTTTTTCTTTTAAAATAATAGAGTGAGTTCGGATTTACCTTAAGCAAAAAAGATGTCAACTCTTAGGTTTAAAATTTTATCCAACCCCCACCAACCCAGTTCTACCACTTTCACTGGCGGTAGTCTACCCCGATAAAAGAGCTTGTAGCAACATTGTTGGCGAGGCCCCACGCAGATAACAATTAATAGCAGAAAGTGTGCAGCATGAGGGAAAAATTGTTATTTTTGAATTTAACTCCTAAGAAAACAGCAATTTTGGGCTTTTCGGTAAATTATTAGCGATGAAGGTAGGTTTTTTGAATTCATATAAGCGGACTATATCTTTCTATTCAAAATTTTAAATAATCACCTGTGGTAGTTACCGTATCACCTTCTAATGCGACATGCTTGATCTTGGTCTCCTGAAGATATTTTTTAAGATTCTCAATTTCCTCCCTAGCCCTCATCAAATTTTCGTCTGCTTCAAATAGCTTATTCGCGTCAGCTTCTAAATTTTCCACCTTTCCTTTTTCTGCTGCTAATAGGGCGCCAAGTTCTTTAATTTTCAGGGCATTTGTTTCGTTTAGCACCTACAAAAATATTATTAAAATATGAAAGGAAATAAATTCCAATAAAAACATGCGTGGTGTAATAACTCACAAATATTAGTCGTATTAAAAAATCGGTCTTGGTTAAATTTTAAATTCCACCGTGATTGAAGTGCATACTTTATATTAGACTTTAAGGTTAAAGTTCAATTTTTTTTAATAAGTAACAAGGGATGCAATTTTGAAACACGATGAATAAAAAGATGGCAATAAGAACCGCCATTTGATGATTTTATATAATTTAATCAATCACTGAAAGCCATGTCCTGTCAGTTGGGGGGGGGGGGGGGGTTGTTTAAGTGTAGATTAAAATATGACTGTCGAAAAACTCGGCTCATTTCTGAAAGGATTAAACATAGCACACAATAAAAATAAATACACAATTAAAAGTGAATATTGTGGCATATCGGACAAATGTGTAACTGCTTTTCTTATTGAAATACACAGGGATCTAAGCACAATGGATAGCCTGGGGCGGGTAGACCACGACGGCCGTTTCGTCCTTGTTAAGATTAGGACTCTACGGGAAGCCATAACCCAAGCAATAATTCCAAAACAGCAGTACGATATAATAAAAGCCTGTTTGCAAAAGCAAAGCGGCCATCAATACACCGTAGCGCCATACCAGCGGAACTAACTCCAATATAAAAGGCAGTCACACTGTTATAAATCGAAAGGTAGACAATAACTAAATAAACCACGAAGTGCATCACATCCAGTATAGGGAACGCTATTTGCGTTTTCACCGAAAACATCTGTCATTTTCCAGACCAGAAAACAGATCAACGCCGGCACCCACTAGAATGCGCGCAATCCGTTTGAGTTTGAGCCATAAGAATGTTTAGCAGATAATATAGTGTCCGCGAAAAAAATTAAAAGTGAATGTGGTATATCGGACAAGTGTGTAACTGCTTTTTATATTGAAATATACAGGGATCCAATTCAGGGAGTTAATTCCACTGGGATGGCGCTACGGTGTATTGATGGCCGCTTTGCTTTTGCAAAAAGGCTTTTAGTACATCGTACTGCTGTTTTTGGAATTGCTTAGGTTATGGCTGCCCGTAGAGTCCTAACAAGGACGAAACGGCCGTCGTGGTCTACCCGCCCCAGGGTATCCATTGTGCTTGGATACCTGTGTATTTCAATATGAAAAGCAGTTACAAACTTGTCCGATATGCCACAATATTCACTTTTAATTATTTTCGCGGACACTATTATCTTCTAAATAAATACACAATATTACTATGTAACTGCACAAGCACCAGGAGTGCCTTGTCTGCCTCGATGGCTAAGGAGAATCCAAGGGGCAAAAGTACTTCTTACACCTTAAGGCTGAAAGGATATATTCCAAATTATCCCATCAGATCCAATATTTGGCATGCGGTATTGTTCTCACACCCTTTTAGGTAAGAATATTTTTTGCTTTGTTAACATCGGTGTCGGTATTATAAGACCATAGAAACCTTGGCAGGGCGAACGATTAGTTTGGGTAGCAAACAAAATAACACCAAAAGTTTTTAAAAAAATTCTAGACACACTGCAAACATTAAAGAAAAACTAACCAAACTACAAGAATGTCTACAGCTGGAGTATAACCCGAAATTTGTGTATTTTAGGCATCGTATTCAATATAAGGAGAAAATAAAGTGGGAAAAATGCTTTCTAGGTGAATTACAGTTCCGTAGAAATACGCTTTTCAAATATTGGTTTATTTCGGGGTCCATTTGTATATCCATTATTGTAGCTTGATTTATGTCTAAAAACTTTAAATATGTTGCACTAGTTCTACTAGATAAATCTATGAGAGTTCCCTAACTGAAATTAAAAACAGTTTTTTGCTAAAAATATTTCACAATAAAACGGCCAAAACCAGTAACTTACGCGTTGTGAAGCAATGCTCTTCTGAAATAATATTCATCAGTTAGATTAAACCATTTTCATAAATTTTATAAAGTGGTTCTTAGGCTATGAATACCTTAAAATCACTTATTTCAGTTCTTTAATCTTGGGAAAAATATAATTTTACTATTTTTGGTAAAATACCATGTGCTGTGTGAAATTTAATCTTAATATATTTTTTTAAATGGCAACATGTTGGCTCGTCAGGTTAAGAAAAAGGAGTATTTTATTACGATTATTTTAATACCACACACTATAAGGTTTTAGAAAAGCTGCCATTAAAAAGTTAACTTGGAACTTACCTAAAATAAAGCATTTATTGAGAATAAATTTAGATTTAAATGCATCAAGTAGCCTGTGACCAGCAAAACTAATAAAACAAAATCATGCCTTTAAGAAAATTGAATTGAATTGGAAATTGGGCTGTCGGCATGTCAATTTTCTTCAAGGCATAATTTTTTTAATTAGTTTTGCTGGTCACAGGCTACTTGATGCGTTTAAATCTAAACTTATTCTCATAAGATGCTTCATTTTAGGAAAGGTACAAGTTAACTTTATAAAGTTTTTAATGTCAGCTTTTCTAAAACCTAATAGTGTGTGGTATCAAAATAATCGTAGTAAAATCCTCTTTTTTCTTAACCCGATGAGAGCCACCATGTTGTCCTTTAAAAAAATTAGTTTATACAACTTTAAAGATTACATTTTACACACCACATGGTATTTTACCAAAAATAGTAAAATTATATTTTTCCCAAGATTAAAGAACTAAAATAAGTGATTTTAAGAGGAAGTAACCCCTTTTCCACAATGAAAATTGCCGAACGTTTTGCTGGTCAAACGAAAAGAAAAAATAAAAATTGGTATTTAGAAAATAAATTCTACTTTAAATACCCCGTCCAGAAAAGTAAATGACGATCGAAAATATTCCCAAAATTTTTTTTAGAAATTTTTTAAATTTTTAGTTATTTTGTAATATCTTAAACAATTCTTTATTGGTCAAAAGCAAAATGACTTTCCCGGGTGTAGAATGTTGTACCAAACAATTTTTCTTAAAGCCATTTTTTAATATCGGCCTTACTTTTTTCTCAAAAACGTTGGGCGTGTATATCCACTTTACACGCTTAAATTCACTTTACGCGCCCAACGTTTTTGAGAAAAAAGTAAGGCCGATACTAAAAAATGGCTTTAAGAAAAATTGTTTGGTACAACATTCTACACCCGGAAAAGTCATTTTGCTTTTGACCAATAAAGAATTGTTTAAGATATTACAAAATTATTAAAAATAAAAAAAAATTTCGGAATATTTTCGATCGTCATTTACTTTTCTGGATGGGGTATTTAAAGTAGAATTTATTTTCTAAATACCAATTTTTATTTTTTCTCTTCGTTTGACCAGCAAAACGTTCGGCAATTTTCATTGTGGTAAAAGGGGTTACTGCTCTTAAGGTAGGTATTCATAGCCCTCAAGATAAATCAATAAATTTGGAAAAAAAAATTTTTCTTGGTGGCAACAAGTGACAAGTGACACATCGTTATATTTAGAATGTCATATGGAGTCAAAAAAAGGAAAAATATACCAGGTGTCCCATTTAAAAATCGATAGTTTATGTCACTTCCGGTTAAACCGGAAGTTCCATAATGTTGAGTCACCTGTCAAAAAATGCAGTTTTATGTCGTATACAAATCCCCCAAATTGTATACCATTATCTTGAAAAACAAAAAAGTTAGAGGGGGCGAACCACCTTCCGTGGAAACCCGGTATATAGTATCTTGGGTTACTCAGAGAGGAGGGGGGGGGGGGGTTGATTGCCTCCTCCCCTGGGACCACCACTGATATTATATAGTTTGACAATTTTTCCCATACCACCGTGTCGGCGACGTCTAATATTTAATTACTTATTCTTGAGTAAGGTGAAGTGGGGTAAATAGGATAACGGGGTAAATGTGTGTCCCATTCCTATAAATAACGAAGAAGCTATAGTACCAGTTTCTTCTAGCGGATAATGGTCTTATTAATCTGTAAAGTTTGTTCAGCTGTTTTTCAACTACGATGATTCAAATCGCATGTTCCTAATTATTAATTTATATCTTAGGCAACTTGAATCATAATATAAGCTTGATATTGTTTATAGTTTATACCATATACTATTATGCCATTCCTCAATACCAAGGTATTATCGCATTTGCCCCATTTTACGATATAAATGTGATATGGTAACAAAGTTTAAAAAAAAATCATAGTACCCATATACTGAAGAATATAATTGTATACAAGTTTGCAAACTATATAGAGGGAGCAACAGTTAAACTATTCGAAAGCCGCCACACATTTACTCCACTTAACCTTATCTAATCCATAAAAATAAACTATTTAGAAAATTATTATTTTCCCAGAAACTTTTCTTTTTAAGAACTATCATTTGTATTTATCACAATCAATAAATCTCGCTGAGAGTGCATCGTATTTTTTCGAAATATTGCATTTGGACACCTTTTTAACTATTTTGTTTCTATTAGGCAAAAATGTACCATAAGTAGTTAATATTATTAAAGAAAACAACTAATTTTCTTTATAAACTACCAGAGTAAATATATTTTGCTTTCAAGAAAAAAAACGCGTTATGGTGAATTGTCGATACAGTGCCACGAGGCGTTCAGCATCGCATATACAACCTAAGTTAGTTTATAGATCTTGATCTAGTTTATAGATCTATACCGTGTCATTTCTCCTATTATTTGCACAATAATAGTTATTCTACCATAAAAAAAAACTTGAACTATTAATGCATGTACAATTGTACAATGTACATACTTCAAGATCCGCCTTGGTAATCTCAGCTTCTTCAAATTTAAATTGCCAGTCTTCATTTTTCTTCTTTTCATCTTCTAGCTGTGCAAGGAGTTCATTTCTGCTTTCCTTAAGTTGATTAAGGAGTTCCATGTGCTCTCGAAGTTGGATCTCACATTCCGCACGATACTAAAAACAATTTTTTTTTATGTTAGATTCTCAATAATAAAACTTAAAATACTTATGTTAAGCTTGCCAATATCAGCGCATGCATTAACACATTATTTACAACTAATTTAAAAATATTGCTTTTTGTTGACATCAAAAACCATAAGAAACAATTAAAATAATTATATTTTTATAGTTCTCAGCATTTTTAAAGTCTATTCTATTTTTATTTTTTTAAATTTATACTTCTTGTGTCTGTATCGATTTTAAAATTGTGCCAACCCAGCCATTTAAATAAAGGTGTATAAGTCAATTTTCGTAAATGGAACACCCTTCTAACGTATAGAAAATCAAAATATCTAATATCAAATAATATGGGAAAACTTAAATAATAAAATTAAAAAAGATTTTAAAATTATAAAAAATTGGTTTGATAACAATTTGTTAACAATAATTAATTTTAATAAAACAAATTATATTCCTTTTACTTTAAACCTACATAACCTACCACGAAATATAAATAGTACTTAAATAAATGAAGACATTCTAATTTTTAAAGTTAATAAAATAAAATATTTAGGAATTATTTTTGACATTAAATTAAATTGGAATTTTCACTAAGAATTAAAAAATTAAGAAGTTTACTACCAATTTTTAAATGTAAGACATGGAAATATCATATTACGCGTTAGTTAAAACTCATTTAAATTACGGAATTTTAGGTTGGGGAGGAATAAATAGAACTTTAGTTAAAAAATTAGAAATATTACAAAAAAGGTTTTTAAAATTATATAACATAAGACAACTTTACATTTATAACATCTTAATATACAGGGTGATTCACGGTGGATAGAACGTTAGACGTTTCTGACGAACCAGTAAAGGAATCGTTCTGAAAATTTGGTCGCGTACACAAACGGACATGCTCTACCAACCTAAAATTTTTTAACAATAGTGTTGCCGCTCCCACACAAAAATAATAGTAACTTCGATTTTTTTAATGCAACACCATATATTTTATTTTATTTTCGAATCTCCCATTACTTTCCTTACTATTTTTATTAACTCTACTCTATACTTATCTCTTACCGTTTCTAAGATATAAATTAATTTCCATTTTTTTTTGTCCGAAAACGTCACTTTAAAAAATGCTGATAATTTTGAACTCTATATAAAACAGTGAAATCCTGAAATTTGGTAAATAGTTAACTAATACCATAGGGCTCTTTGCCATAGTCCCAAATCTTAGTTGCAATATACAGGGTGGTTGAAAATACACTTATTCTGGTAACTTGAAAAAGTGACCATAAGTCCTTTTTTTCAAATGTAACACCCTGTATATTATTACGGATTTGAAAAGCTGCTAAAATTTCACTTCATTCTTGTATATCATACCTGTACCTAACTAACTAGTTTAACCATTTTTTTGACGTATTAAGCATAATTTGTAAAATTTTCTATACAATTCAATTTTTATTCGGTTATTAGTAAGTTAGCCATGACAAAAACTAATGTTACTATGGTTATCGTTTTGACATTTCATTAAGTTTAGATACAAGATAGAAATACAGTTTAAAGTCATGGAAGAAAACTATACAAATGCAGTTTTTATGAATTTATTTATTTTATTTGGACAATGTGATAGAATTATCGCCAGGACATGTATAAAGTTTAACAAAATGTACTCTAATTTACCGCCAATGAATCTTAGAAAATTCATAAGAATCCAGAACAATTTTATTAAATGTTAACTAGGTAGTCAAATAATAAAAGACTACTAAAATTATAACTAATAAAATGCTATTTTAACAGATGTTCAAAACGCTGGCCGTTTACATCCAAACACTTTAATATGCGGGTGTTGACTGCATGGATTTCAAGAAAAATTCAGTTTTAATGTTTTTTGCGTGTTAATGCAAACACACATTGTCCAAATAAAATAAATAAATTCATAAGAACTGCATTTGTATTGGTATAGTTTTCTTCCATGACTTTAAAGTGCATCTTGTATCTAAACTTAATGAAATGTCAAAACGATAACCATAGTAACATACGTAAACATCAGTTTTTATCATGGCTAACTTACTAATAACCGAATAAAAATTGAATTGTATAGAAAATTTTACAAATTATGCTTAATACGTCAAAAAAATGGTTAAACCAGTTAGTTAGGTACAGGTATGATATACAAGAATGAAGTGAAATTTTAGCAGCTTTTCAAATCCGTAATAATATACAGGGTGTTATATTTGAAAAAAAGGACTTATGATCACTTTTTCAAGTTACCAGAATAAGTGTATTTTTCAACCACCTTGTATATTGCAACTAAGATTTCGGACTAGGGCAAAGAGCCCTATGGTATTAGTTAATTATTTACCAAATTTCAGGGTTTCAGTGTTTTAGAGTTCAAAATTATCAGCATTTTTAAAAGTGACGTTTTCGGACAAAAAAAACGGAAATTAATTTATATCTTAGAAACGGTAAGAGATAAGTATAGAGTAGAGTTAATAAAAATTGTAAGGAAAGTAATGGGGGATTCGAAAATAAAATAAAATATATGGTGTTGCATTTAAAAAATCGAAGTTACTATTATTTTTGTGTGGAAGCGACAACACTGTATTGTTAAAAATATTTTAGGTTGGTAGAGCATGTCCGTTTATGTACGGGACCAAATTTTCAGAACGATTCCTTTACTGGTTCGTCAGAAACGTCTAAAGTTCCATCCACCGTGAATCACCCTGTATATATTTAAAAATAAAAACCTTATACAATTTAAAAACCATAATCATAATACGAGTCATAAAAATGAAATAACCATAAAAACCTAAAATAAATAAGTACATAGGACAAAAAAATTTCATATATTTCAATAATAATTCAAATATTTATGTTTTTATTTAAACGATTATTTACCAACAAAAATAAAAAAATTGATTTCATTAAAAAAATTTAAAGTCGAAATAAAAACATGGATATTAAAAACAGACAATTTGAAAATATTTTTACAAATGCTTTAATTAATTAATTAATATTGTTCTGAATAATTTATATAAGTAATATTTTTTACTTAAAACATATAAATTCATAATTTTATTATAGGTAATATATTTCTTCAAAAAAACTGCGTTTAATTTTTAACATTTTTACTTTAAAACTTAATTTTTAATGCAAATTAATGATTTATGATTTTACATACTAAAACAAAAAATAAGATTTGCCCCTAACAAGCTCAGCTTCAGGGAATTGAAGAATAAGTTTATAGAAGACAACGTAAACATATTTATTATATTATTAAATTTTAAATAAACTTATTATTATTATTATTATTATAATATTATGTCATTAGCAATATTTGTAGTCGTTTTGGAATTTCAAAATTTTAAAATCCCGTTTTGTGTTAGATTCATAAGATTTTTGTAAAATAGGCTTTGACCTAAATTATTAAGTTGATACTTATTTAAAATTACTATTATTATTTGTAAGAAATCGCAATCAAAGCGTACTTTACAAAAATAATGTCTTATGACGGGAATGGAAACTCACTTTGTCATATTCTTCACGCAATAGCGCATACTTTTGTTCCGCGTCATCTGCCTGACTAGCTGCGCGAGTAATTTCTGCCCTTTCTAGATCTCGTTCTTTCATTAGTTGCTCGATGTGTTGTTGTTTTTCTTTTAGGACGTCCTGTATAAAACGAAAATAACTTAATAATCTCTATAAATTGTTAGATTATTACTATTACAACACCACAGGCTTTGTATGATAATAGGTATTATGTAATTATAACCTAATTATATTATTATAAATATAAAACTTATTTTGTCACTCAAATATACAGAACCTTAAAATATTATGTCTATTTTCTCCCTAAAATTTTGGTTTCTTTCACCCTGTAGGTATTAAATAGACTCAGATTTTTATAATGAAATAACTGAAATAATAAACTTAAAGAAACATTTTAAACCCTAAAACATATTTTTAAAGTCCAAAAAGTTTCCACATAATAGATACAATATGTTTTTTATACATACTTTTTATTTGTTTTAACTAGCTAACTGGAGCTATAATATAAATTAGAAAATTCACTGACAATAACGCTTTTCTAGAATACTTTTAAAGATACAGTGTCACCAGTAAAGTCCGCATCATATGGGATTTCTTTTTATTAATAGCTTTATTCAAAATTTGACTTTGGCATCAAGTTCTGCTTCGATCGAGATGAAAATTAAGTAAAAAAAAAGTAGTCACGTGATTCGCATTATCTGCCAAATTTTAATTTTTTCCAAAAAATAATTCAAAAGTGGGGTTATTTCTGAAAATATCGAAAAAAATTATTAGAAAAAGTTTTTTTTAAATGCAGTTTCTAGGCCATATGCAAAATTTCAGCTGCATAAGAAAATTTTGTTTTTCTACAAAATCAAAATTGGGCTATTAAAATTTGGTCGCATGTGATGCAAAGTTTATTTGTTTTGGACCCTGTATAAGGTAACTTCATAAAATAAGTATTTTTGAAAACGTAGTTTGTGTCTGAAAGTAATACACCTTAATATTAAGACAAAAAAAGAACACAGTGTCATCAGTAAAGTGTTCTTTAAGTGAAAAATAAATTTTAGTTTAACTTAACGTAAAGTTTATCTATTTTCAACGATTTAATTTAAACCCCCTTAACTTTATTTTTTACTTTCAGACACAAACTACGTTTTCAAAAATACTTATTTTATGAAGTAACCTTATACAGGGTACAAAACAAATAAACTTTGCATCATATGTGACCAAATTTTAATAGCCCAATTTTGATTTTGTAGAAAAATACTCCTTTAATATGGCGATACTTTAAAGAAAATGTATCTGAAATAAAGCATTGTCAAAACTGAGAAGTTTTATGTAGGTTGCGTTGGGTCTTATTTTGCAAACGTAGTGCAATTTACAAAATATGGGTAAAAAATCAAAATTATCTTATGCAGCTGAAATTTTCCATATGGGCTAGAAACTGCATTTAAAAAAACTTTTTCTTATAACTTTTTTCGATATTTTCAGAAATAACCCCACTTTTGCATTATTTTTTGGAAAAAAATAAAATTTGACAGATAATGCGAATCACGTGACTACTATTTTTTTTTGCTTAATTTTCATCTCGATCGAAGCAGAACTTGATGCTTAAGTCAAATTTTGAATAAAGCTATTAATCCCACATGATGTGGACTTTACTGGTGACACTGTATAGATCGCTGTATCGAAACTAATAATATTGCAAATGAACTCTATTACTCCACTCGTCTATCTACAGCCAACAATCCATAGAGAGAGGGTTGGAGAATTATAAATGAGTTAAAAGTTGTTAATGAAAAATCAAAAATCACGCTTGATTGTTCCTGATATGTCCCCGAATGTCTTAAATGAATATTATTGTTCTGTTGCAGGTTCTCTTACGTCCAAACTGAACCCAGTAACAGATCCAATGGACTATTTAAAGCATATTTATGTCGATCAATCATTTTTTTTTGGACCCACTGACCAAATAGAGCTTATGCAGGTCATGGAGATGATAAAAAATAATAATTTAAGCGGTGACGATGGTCTCGCTGCGATGATATTCCTCTCTTTTCCTGATTCTGCACTGAGGGCTCTTGCAGATGCAATTAATTATTCCTGGGTTGACGAAAGGTTTCCAGGTCGTCTAAAGCTTGCGAGGGTTATTCATGTTCACAAGGGCGGCTGCCTTGATGATTCCAGTAACTATAGTCTTCATATCTTAGGACTTGCTAGGACTTTGGGATGTTACGCAATACGCAGAACAATTAACATCATGGAGATTGAAGCCGCTTTAGCTAAGAGAGTCTACCATTCACTGGTGGAGTCTCAATTGCGATATGGAATTGTGTTCTGGGAAAATAAGTGTAACTACCTGCTGAACTAAGTATATTATAAGTATATATAAGCGAGGTGTAAGATACCTTTGTGGTGTGGATGGCAGAGTCATAAAGACCGTTATTTAGATCTAAGAAAATCTTAACGTTGCCATGTTTATTTATTCTTGAAACTGTCTGCATGATATACAAGCATATATGGTTACGATACCAGGGCCTGATGAACACTCTCACGATACTAGAAGATGAAAAGGTCTGTACCTACCAATACCGTATTCTACCCCTCGAAACTCTATAATTTACGAAAATCGTAAATTGTTTAACCATCTGCCTGAGTAAATAAGAGACATTCCTACCCTTAAAGATTTAAAAGAACTATGAAAGAACTGTTATTCAGCTTTAAAATTTTTTTTTGTTTTCTTTTTAATTTGTATATTTGTCATATTACCCTGTTTTTTTAGCTTTGTTAATAAGAATACTTATTTCGGAACAATAAAGCACATTTTGAATTTGAATATGATAAACAAAATTTATATTATTATTTTAGGCCTAACCAATAAGAATTTAATAAAAAATAATTGCCAAATATAATTTAATTCAATAAATTTTAAAATATCAACAAACATAATAGTAACATCACTAACATTTTTGTGTATTTTTGAAAATGAAATATTTGCCCCTACCCTATATACGGTTGGAGTTTTTCAAATTTTCGGTTTCATGGTATATGAATTCTAGAAACTATCTGAGCTGCTTTATTTTTTTTTAAATTTTAATAAAAGAATTTTTCATATGGTACATCTTGTGCTGCTAATCTATATAACTATAGGGCGCGTTAATATGTTGCCTAAATACCGAGCGAGAAAAAAATAATTTGCATCAAAGAGGGCCTTGCATCTAAGGACGTAATGTATTTTCGAAACGGGGTTAGAGTAAATGGTCAGTGGCAATACAATCCGGGTTTGTGCATTGACGATTTTGACGAACATTTTCCTAACGTTGCTTTTATTGCTGGGGATTTTTATCATTGCACAAAAAGAACCGTGGCTGTGTTTAGGGAAACAAGTTCTATACAACACAAAAAATGAACAGGAAGACCATCTGTAAAAACAGAACTTTCCAAGCCCTCTTTGATGCAACGCACGGTATTACTTACCGGATAACTGTGATTCGTGCTCTTTTTTCAGGTATCACGAAAATGTGGCTATATAGGTACATAGTGCGTATATATGAGATGAGCATAATCACGATACACATATAGACGGTATGCCGACTAGCCTGTCGAAATTTGAACATGCATGTTCCTTGCGTCAATGCGGGAGACGACTCTAACCTCACATATTGCCGGGCCACTGTAAAAAGCGAGCAAATTTACTTTTATTCCTTCTGTGGCTGGTGTTGTTTTTTTTATTTTCAGTTTGGATAGATATATATAGCGTATTGGAACATCATGAATTGTTAACTGAGTGATTTTTATCGACTCTATTACCTATTGGTAGGACAAAAGTCGGAAAGCTAGTGCCTCAGTGTTTTAAAATTGATGATAAGTATTTTTACAATAGCAAAATAGTATTATTGCATTTACATAATATATATAACAATAATATTTTAATATTATCCAATAAAATATTGTATAACAATTATATTGTTTTTTCAAACAGAGAATGTTATTTTAACTCATTCAGCCCCCAATAAAATTTGACGCTACATTTTTAGGTCAGTTGGATCACATTCTTCAAGAAATAATGTTCCCTGGTCGTAATTATATTCTAAAACAATGCATTTATCATATTTATGGGTTGTTTGTTTGTTAAACTGCTCCAATATTTAAATAAGTCTTTGAATCCCCCGCGCTGGACTCCCTCACGTGACGTCACAACGTGGGAAATAAAATACATAATTTATGCGCGCCTGCATACCCTATCGTGGGCATATTACATAAATATATATGTATAATGCGGCAAAGGTGTCCGCCGGCCTGTAGAATGCATTTACAAGAGTTCTTACTCTTATAAAATAAGTGTCCGATGCCTTTACATACAGGATATCGGAAAATGCGTGTACATTTGATGACAAGACTCCTGATTTAAAATAGTCAGCATACAAAGTGGATAACATCCATTCTACAAGAGGTTATGACTGCAGATACTACTTGGCAGATTTAAAATATATACTATTGCGTGCGCAAAGTGATACTTTTCAGCACGCCTATTAAACAATTGCTAGATATAGAAGGTTTATATTTAAGCAACCACGATCAAGTAAAGATGGACCACGCATCTCATTCACATTCACGTATTGCGCCGAGCCTATAACTCTTTGTATATAGAGGACATTGTATCATCATGTCTATGCATGAACAGTTGTAACATAAAAAAGCTGGCACTAAAACTCTTGTGATGTTGTTTTGTTATAATATTCACAAAACACGTAGAAACGTTTATATTTCATAGCTATTTTCACAATAACCTAACATTTTTTATTTTTTTATCATTCTAAATTCTAATGTCAAAATTGTCAATTTATATTTATATTTTTACTTGCTACCGCTGGGAGACAGACGTTGTCACGCTTTGCGGTCTCTACACCAGTGTGGAATATTTCGAACAATATACCTACTTATAAACGAAAAATAATCTCGGCTAGCGGACTTTAAAGTGTGAAAAGACCTGCATTTTGCATTAAAGTACACAGGGATGCCAAAAACAATGGACTCCCTGGGGCCGAGTAGACATTGACAGCTGTTTCGTCCTTGTTAGGAACTCATCAGAATGCCACAACCCGAAGCAACTCCACCGATACCACTGCAGCGCAGTTGGGCTTAAAGTTTTTCAACTTAGCTCCCTCCACCGATATTATTGGAATTATTTCTATTTTGTCAAGCTTCCAGATATTTTTAATCTCTATAGCGAAATTTGAGTACTTGGTTGTTTTTTTCTCGGTGGGTTTAGAAAGGTTATGTGTTCGTGGGCAACCTATACCGATTATAAAAACTCATTTGTTATTTTTTGCGATTAGAAGAATATCCCGACGGTTGTGATCTAGGTACTGCTTTATCCGTTATTGGCCGGCCCCAATATAAAATATATCGAGTATTGATTGTACGGTGGGAGGTTTTCATTTAGGTCTAATTTATGAACCAGTTCTTTGTGGGTGATCTTTGCCACCTGATTATGCCTTCCCAGATAAGTGGTGGGTGCTATAACACCACAACCCACCGTAATATGGTCTATCGTTTCCCTTCCACATTTCTTTTTTATAGTATCTTGTTCGAATGACACTGTCTTGGATAGAAATTATAAATCCTTCTGTCTCAGCGTGTAGCGGCCTTCTTTCTAGCCAATTCAGTGACATTTCTCTTTCTATGTGTGGATTTTGAAGTGCAAGGTTTTTTGCCTTGCCTGTTTATTATAATTACTACCTACGTAAATTGTTGTTGTAATTCTTTCAAGTTTCATTTCGGAACATTTAAAAAATAAACATTGTTTTTATTTTGGTTGGTAACTGACGGTAGTAGAAAAATATTGTTCCTAACACATAAGCAAAGTGCTTTATCTCTTCTCTCTATCTCATTATATCTAATATCACTTTGCGCACTTGTTAGGAGGACAAGGAATAATAACTATTTTCTGATGGAATAAAGCTTTCTGCGCAACCGACACAAGTCTCTTAAAGTTAAGGCCGAAAACTTTTCTAGTACTAGACATTCTCCATTTATTTCAATTTTTTACAATGCATTCAAAAATAAAGGGTTGGGACGATTTTCGTGTTTATACGTTACCCATTTTAAAAAAATAATTGTTGGTTTGCTTGGTCGTGTAACACACACACACACCCACACGCACAAGGGTGTGGATAGAGGGGGAGGGGTAGATGAGGTAACTACCCCCTCCTCCCCTTAGGACGGTAGGAAAAAAAGCCGGTTGGCCAATATCATGATATTTATATAAATATCCAAAAATCCGATATATATCGATATATATATATATATCTGCTTTAGGAATATATATATATATACGTATGGTTGTTAAGTTGTCACCTCAGGGTCGTCGGGAAGGCGGACTCACCTCACCATTAAATAAGCACTTTTTTGCATATATAAAATCATATATAGGTTAAGGGGAAGCCCCTTAGTAGGTTTCTCTAGAGAGGGGAAATGATTTTTATGATAATTTTTTTTTAAATCAAGTAGATAAATTACATGAGTTGTCACCTCAGTTGTATATGAAGCATGCTTATTTAAACCAGACGTTGCCACCTCAAACAATGTTGCCACTACTTTTGAGGTGACTACGTGTACCGTAGTTAACTGAAAATATATAAAGTATTTATTTTAAAGACTAAATCAAATTTCAACGTTCTCATCGGGTCAAGCGCTTAGCATATTTTTAAGTAACTATTCTATGTATTTTATTTTAATGTATAAAATATTGTAACTAACTAACTGATTCATCTTCGCCGAATGGAAATTTTATAAATATGAAATTTGGTCAGTGGCTTAATTTTATAATGTAGAGGCTAACTAAGAAAAACTTTTTCAAAACTCAACCCTTATAAGGTCACAAGGAAGTTTTAGCACAAATAAAACTACAAATAATAAATTACGTATTTCTTTTTTTCAGTCAACTCCTAAAGGGTTAAAAAAAGAGGGTATACAAGTTTATATTGGAAAACACATTTTTGTTCAAATTTTTCAAAACTTAATACTACGCAATACAATAATAATGAAACATCTATTTCCTATTTTTTTGAAAATCGGCCCCTAAAGGGGTGAAGAGAAGGTATACAAGTTTAAACAGGAAAAAAAAATTGTTAACGGATTTTTCTTTTTTGTTTAAGTGTTTATGAATGAAAAGTCTATGGAATGGTATTGTAAGCGTACCTACCTAATATGTATTAATGATCTCCTGAAATTAGACTTGCTATGCTCCCTAACCCGAAAGAGCACACTTTTTTGAATATTGCGATCAAAATATACAACTATATAGATTTTACCCGCGACTTTGTCTGCGTGGAATGCGTAGTACGTATGATCTGTAGATAAATAAACTGTTACACATACCTTATACAGGGTGAGTCGGGAGGAATGGACCAAACTCTTAGGGTGTAATCTATGCATCAAAATATTATAAAAAAAAACTACAATGTTGTTATGCAATATTCAGTTGTTTTCAAATTTTAGCGTTAAATAAATCATTGGTTTAGTAAATTTTCAACTATACCGCCATTGACTCCCAAACATTTCCTTCGTTTACGGAGGGAGCGCGTGGCTCTTCTAATTGATTCGTGCCTTTCTTTAATATTGAGTGCAGCATTTCTAATGCGTCTAATTAATGCACCCCTAGTATCTACTATTACTTTGTATACCTTATTTTTTAACCAACCCCATAAATTATGGTCCAACAGTGTGAGGTCTGGCGATCTAGGAGGCCAACTAATAGGACCATCGCGACCAATTCAAACCTCTGGAAACCAAAATAATAAAAAAAACTCAAATGTTGTTATCGAATATTTAGGTATTTGTTTTTAAATTATAATGTAAAAACAAAATATTGCATTAATTTAGCTTTCCTGTAATAAATGGTATTATTGTCTGCTATTGATTGTTGTGCTGTCACTATCCTGTTAGTGTCAGTATAAATAGTGTCAGCATAAAATTTTACATTGATTCACCGTTAACTTTCGGATTTGTATTATTTAAATTTTATAAAATGCCACACATTTATTCACATCTTGAATACGCCAATATGATTTTTATTTATGGTTTGTGTAATGGGAATGCTACAGCGGCTGCTGAAGAATATCGTCAACGATTTCCACATCAAAGAACACCAAACAGAAAGGTCTTTATCAGAGTTTTCAACAAACTGTGCTAGACCAGAACGCTTCCAAGTGCTAATGTAACATCCGAAAGGGCCATTCGACAGGATTTAGAAGAAATAGAAAATGTTCAAGCTTTCGTAGAAGATGAAGAATTAGTGTCCGACCGAAACAAGATTTTCAGCCGAAACCGAAGTTTCGGCCGAAATCGAAACTTGTTTATATATAGAAAAAAGAAAAGCACTAAGTCTTTCTCCACACTTTTTTATTAGAATAACTAGGCGAACCTAGAATAATTCATAATAATTCAATTCGACATGTTTCGAGTGTAGAAACACTGATCATCAGAGAAGCAAAGTGAAAGGTACAATGCTGATGTTGTTAGTAATAGAGGAAATAATAGTGGGATTGAGCCGTAATAAGGCTTTCAATGGTGTACAAGAGGTGCAAAAATTAAATAGTCAGAGGATCGACAATCAAGACCAGCATACTGGAAAGTCAAGGATTAGTGCAAAGGCCCTGTCTTCGGCAAAAAAATGGAGAGAGCAAAAGAAAAACTAGGGAGTTTTAACAGACTTTGTAAAAATCATTTACTAAGTAGTGAAAAATCTTAAGTTTTATTTAGTTTTGTCAGAGACATGTAAAAGTATTGAAATAAGTGGGAAAGAAAAAGAAAAAAAATTGTTTTTCATAAAAGTCAAAGCATCATTTAACTTGAAATAAAATACTGTTGGGGTACCAGGCTTTTTACGGCCTAGTTACCCCGCCAGGAGTCAAAACATACACATTTTGTGCAAAATTAATAGTTTTAAAAAGTTCGATTTTTGGCCGATACCGAAACTGTCACCGAAACTAGATTTTTTGGCCGAAACTAGCCGAAACCAAAACCGAACCTTCGGTCGGTCTCTAAAGAAGATGCAACGATCAGCTCACGAAGAATTGAAACTCAGTTGGGGATTCCCCAAAAAATAGTGATCAATACGCTCCAGGAGCAAGGCTTATACCCGTACCATGTACAGCGTGTACAGAATCTTCTACCTGGAGACTACGTGAAGCGTATGCAATTTTGTAAGTGGATAATTAATAATCGTCATCTTGTACCGCACATACTTTTTACTGACGAAGCTAGATTTACCCGTGACGGCATTAACAGTAATCGAAACTCCCATGTATGGTCGGACGAAAATTCACGCGCAATTATTGTCAAAAATAAGTTTCAACACAGGTTTTTAGTAAACGTGCGGTGCGGCATGATCGACAATAATTTAATTGGCCCTTTTCTTTTGAAAAATCGCCTTACAGGGAATGACTACTTAAGTCTTTTAGAAAATGAATTGCATGGACTACTGGAGAAGATTCCTTTAAACATCATAATTCGGATGTATTATCAACACGACGGAGCGCCCCCCCATTTCGATCGTCGGGTCAAGCAATATTTGGACCAAAAGTTTCCAAAGGTTTGGAGTGGCCTGCTAGATCGCCAGACCTCACACCGTTGGACTATAATTTATGAGGTTGGTTAAAAAATGAGGTATACAAATTAAAAGTAGATACTAGGGATGTATTAATTAGACGCATTGGAAGTGCTGCACTCAATATTAAAGAAAAACACGATTCAAGTAGAAGTGCCACGCGTGCCCTTCGTAAATGAAACAGGAAATATTTGGAAGTCAATACGGTATTTTTAAAAATTTACTGAACCAGTGATTTATTTAAAACAATGTTAATGTTGCGTATTTTGTCTTAACAATATTAATATTTTATTTACCGCTGTAATTTAAAAACAAACTTATAATAGGTAACAACATTTGGGTTTACAGTTTGGCCCACTCACCCTGTATATGAATTTCAATGTGATGATATTGTTATTTATTGCCACCGTTTATATTTGAAGTTAAGGGGTTTATTAACAAATATAAGGATAAATTTGACCTCATTTTTCTCCCCATTAGAGGCTTAATTTTTAAAATAGGTAAAGTAGGTACGTATTTTAGCATTTGTGTCAGTCAGAAACACTGTCTGTCAATGTATCCCAATTACTACGGGATATTGTAGTTACTTTTTCTAATAGAGGAAAAATCCAAAAATATCAAAAGATTACCCGCAAGTGCCGAGGGGGTGAACAAATTTTAGAAAACATTTTAGAAACCAGAAAATCAGTATACTTATAAAATTTAAGATGCTAATAAATAACTAAAAATTAAAATGTCACAAAGTTACCACCAAATCCCCGGCGTTCATCCCCTAGGGTTTGGGGGTAAACTTTCATCATGTAGTGAATTGTAATTATTTTTTTTATTAAATGCAGCAACAATAGATTTTTTTCCAAATCTAGAAGTAGGGAAAAACTCAAATAATTTGTAACGAAATAAAATGATCGGTAATGGTAAAAAATGAACTTTTTTGTGTAATTTTTTAAACAAAGCTAGAAGATAAAATACATCTTATTAGAAGAGTGTACCAATGTAATTTTCTTACCTTCTAGCTTTGGTTATGAAAATTATATGGGTTTAATATAGTTTATATTGAATAGTATGTATGGTGTGTAAGTATGTATGAGACTTTGCTCACATAACGAATGGATAACAACTAAACTGCGGCAGCGAAGCCGCAAGTACCCGCAAGCCGCCAGCTAGTTTTCTATATTAAGTTTTTATAAATACGAATTATTATTATAAAATTAGTAAAAAGAACTAGTTAATGCTGAGATTTTCTTCATGAGACATCACTATGCCGTAATAAAATAGAAAACAGTAAGTAAATAAATTAAAAGGTACTTTATTGTTAAAAAGTTGAACTTAACAGCAAGTGGTAATATGCAATTAATCTCGACAAGATGTATTTTGTATTATTTATTTTACAAATTTACCTTGGCCAATTTTAATAATAATTTTGTTCTTGCAGACATTTTTCATGTAATTACCACACAATCCGCTAATATTTGCTGAGCGCTAAATAATTGCAATGTTGCCAATATTCTGAGGTGACAAAGCATGGCTTCTATACCGCATATAAGTCTAAAGTGGTGTGAGGTGACATAGAATTTACTGTTTCCATAAAGTTAAACGAGAAAGCGACACTAGCGCCAATCATATATGCCCGAACTAAGAGGACAAGGTTACAGATACTGAAGCAACGTTGTCACCTCAACACGATTTTTTGTGAAATGAAAGATATGACGACAGAGAACACTATAAAATTAAAATCCACGCAAAACGTTGTCACCTCGAAAAGCTGAGGTGACAGCGTTATATATGAGGTGACACCGTATGTTGTGCATCTATTTTCGAGGTGACAACGTACCCTTTATACATATATATATATATATATTTATATATATCAGATATATATCCAAATTTGGATATTTATTTATATTTTAAATTATTTTATCTGTTTTCTGTAAGGATATATTTTAAAAATTCAAAATTACTTTATTTAATATAAACATGTTATAAACCTGTATATTTGTATTTCAATTCTATTCAATGATAGTTGCTATCACAATAACAAGTTTTTTTAGTACTCCTATGTTAGGAATGTAAAATGTAGATAAAAAATACAAGTTTATGAATATAAACAAATCATATATTTTTGCTTTTAACTATGGTTCAACTTGAAACCCAGAATTATTGGGCTTGTTAATTTAATCTAAATGAACCCAAACTGGATTTTTTTTATTTTTGGCATTGTAAAATTTTTATTTCAAAACACAAACAGCAAAATATTGCTCGGTGCAAACAGAAATAGGAACTAAATAAAAATGCATCGCGGCAAAGAACAACAGGTGGTCAACGTCTCGGAAAGATGGGGAATCCCCTCATCGTAAGCAGCATAATACGCGGTTGCCGGCTCAGCGGTAGCGGGGCCATATTTGATGAATAGAATTTTAGAAAAAAAAATATTGATATATATCAGGATAAATACCGTCGCATAAATATCATGATATTTATCAAGATATATATCAGGATATTTATCACGGATATATATCCTGCCAACCTTGAAAAAAAGTAAATATATGTTTCAAATCCGCATTCTTTCAGTAGCTGAAGAATCATAGTCGGATTTTATCTTTTACTTTTCCTTGGTTTTTTTAAGATTTTGGTAACTGAAAAATTGGAATTGTATGCATATGGCATATCGTAATTTTGTGGTTGATCTCAAATAAAACAATATGATCAAAGCCCTTGAACATAATTAAGGACTGTAAAAAACAAAAATTAGCGGTATAATTGAGTGCAAAACAGTAGTGTATTAAGGCCCAAATGTTCTTGTTTAAATTTACATGTCACACCTTATTGTTAAGGTCACAATGTACTTGAATTTTCAGACACATAAGCCTTAATCAAAAATGGTACTTATAACCTGTACACTTGGGCCTTAATGTAATAGGTATATATTAAATATAATAGCTAATTGTAGGGAGAAAATAAAAGAAAACTAAGATAAGTAATATTTATTAATAAATTTAACAAAAAAACAGTTAAATAAAATACAAACTAAATTAAAAAATAAAACGAAAAATAATGTTAAAGTAATTTAACATAGTTTGATTAGAACTCTATCAAACACTAATGTTAATCTAGCCTTACGTTTAGCAACTTTTGTGATATCACATTAATTGTTTTTAAATAATTTTCATCGCCGCAAGAAAAATAGGCAGACCGTTGTCAAGTAGTATTTTGATTCCTAGTAAATTCGGTAAACAGAAAAACTTAAGATTGCACAACTAGAAGGAAAACTTTTCGCACCTTGCGTAAAAAATTTCCAGTGTCAAAAGCGAAATACATAATTTCGATGCCTGCAAGTGTTTACCAATGTTTACGGAATTTACTCAAAAAAGCAGCAGTAATCGAATATAAAAAAAAATGTGCCGAAGGAAAAATTAATAGTTGCAGGATAATACGTGCGGGGAGGGGAGAACGATTGACCCAATAAAGAGGAGGTACAATTAAGATTAAAGTTAATTCCTAGAGAATTTGTTCCGTGGATTAAATATAATATACAAATTACACTGGATCAAAAAAAATTAATTTTATTGTATTTATTGAATAGGACCTACAGGGTGTGGCAAGGTAACCGTCCATTAGAATATTTCGGAAAGTAATGCGAATTAAATCCTGCAAATTTGGATAATGGAGTTATCGGAGACGCTCTCTCTAAATGGAATGACTGCAACTTCCAGTTATACCGGAATTTGTCTCAAACTTGCTTATTTTAAATGGAACACCCTGTATAATACATTTTTGTGTTCCTTTCTACATTTCCAATAAAATTTTGTGTATCCTACTCTAAACGTTTTTACGTTTTCTTAAATTTTTATCGTTAATGTCGCCTAAAATTGAATATCGCTTCCAAAATAAAAGGGTGAAACTTGAAATTCGGGTTGTAGTATTAGATAATATAGTGCTTGATAATACAGTGTAGGAAAATGGAATTTTATATACAGGGAAGAGGATAGTACCAATTTTTGACCTTTATCAAAAAATTTAAGAAACTTCATTTTTTAAATACGATGCTACGTTGCTGCGTCATTAAATGGATATGCTAAAACATTTCCTATCTGTCCATACAGGGTGTCCCTAACTAGAATACTATTAAAGAAAATCTCATTATTCAAATTTGCAGGATATAAATCGCATTAATTTCTGAAATATTCCCATAGACGGCCAACGTATAACTAAACATTTAACGCATGGCTACTTTTATGGTACTGTACCACTTAATACACGGAAAAAACGCCGTAGAAATCAATTTTTACCTTAATGGGACTTATTAAATCAATTGTTCTCCACAACCTTACTTCCTTACTATAATAGTAAAAATGTCGGCGTTTCAAACTAAAGCATATTTTAAAATTTTGTATTTAATAAGGGTGAATTAAAAAAATTTAATTATGTAGGAGCTTAAGACATTTGCCATCAAAGAACCCCGCACTTCTCTTATGGAAAATGGCCCTCGGTTAAATTTTCTAAATTTTTAGTATGTTGTAGATGTAGAGAATGCCATTCTGATCAAAAGTGTTCATGGCCACAACAATATCTGCCGACCAGTTTTTGAGATACAGGGTGTCCAAGTTGCAAAATATGAATTCTTAATACATTATATTTTCCTAGTTTTTAATATGAATTCGTTTTGTTTTTCTAAATTTTTGATGGCCTTGTCGTAGATAGGATAGAATACTATAAAAAGAGTTTAAATTTGGCATTCTCTACAACATACTAAAAATTTAGAAAATTTAACCGAGGGCCATTTTCGATAAGAGAAGTGCGGGGTTCTTTCAAAACTTTTGACCATGCAAGGACTCGCGCAGAATATGCGACTACAAAAACAAACTTTTTTCTATCCAACCTATTAAATAATCATTTTTTTTTTTAAATTAAAACAAAATCAAGGATATATACCATAATAAAGCATATTGCCTAAAGCTAGTAAAGCCTGTGGTGTTGCCAAATCTATATTGCGACTTATTGAGTTCAGTATGTTACCTGTAGAGCTGTTCTGGTTGGAACTGGCGTGGCACTGGTTTTTAACGGTACCTTCTAACAAAAAAGTCCAAAAACATTCCTGTATTAGTATTAAAAGAAAACAAAACAAATTAAGTTTCGCTACTTGTTAAAGCTAAGGTTATATCGAACAGATTATAAAGTTTAGAGCTTTTAGATTTACTACACAGATTTAAGACGTATAACAGTTAAAACTGCCATGTGGTATGTCAAGCCAGTTTTTTTATGGCCATCTACGATGTACTTTATAACGAAATATTACCAGTTTACTCTTAAATAGTTTTTTAAAATTTGTAATATGGCGCTTTTACGCCTTAAGATGTAAGTATACATTAAAAGTAAGGTTGATATTTGACATTTTGAAAAATGTTTGATATTCAACTAACATCTCTCCAAAGGTAAAGCATATAAAATATATGCTTGATCGCTGTCCTTAAGCGCTATATATGTTTAGCTAGAGCTTCAACAAAGCGTTGCAGTTCCTTGGATGCCATTGTCTTAATAAAAGTAAGTTCATTAAAACCTTAAATATTTTTCAATTATGAAATTATTACTGACAGATGACTTATTCTTAAACCTTTTTAGTAAATTTGTATGCAAATATTTAACTTTTTAGCTAAGTTAACACAAACCAACACTATTAAACAAAAATAAAAATGCATGCAAAAAATAAGAAAAATAAAATATAGTATAATTATTTAGAAGATAATATAGTGTCCGCGAAAATAATTAAAAGCGAAAAATTATGGCATATCGGACAAGTGTGTAACTGTTTTTTTTATATTGGAATACACAGGGATCCAAGCACAATGGATACCCTGGGGCGGGTGGTTCACGACGGTCGTTTCGTCCTTGTTAGAACTCTACGGGCAGCCATAACCCAAGCAATCCCAACAGCAGCGGTAAGCCGTATTAAAAGCCTTTTACAAAAGTAAAGCGGCTATCAATGATTAATACATCTTACCGCTGTTGTTGGGATTGCTTCGGTTATGGCTGCCGTCGTGGTCTACCCGTCATAGGGTATTCATTGTGTTGGGTTCCCTGTGTATTCCAATATAAAAAACACAATTATACACTTGTCCGATATGCCACAATTATTTGCTTTTAACAGTATAATAGTTAATTAAATTTCATTCCTATGCACTCTTACTATCTGTCTTCGTATTTGATTGATATTTGTTAGCGCCAAATTTTATAATAAAATTATCTTCTTCAATAGCTAAGTACCTACTTATATTAAAAGTATAAAAATAATTATAGCGATCTACAGGGTGTCCCAAAAGTAATGGGACACAGAGCAACAGCAGACTCCTTAAGGCGAAATAATGTGATTTACTTAAACTTGCCTTATCCCAAAATTGATAACAACAAATATACAGGGTGGCAAAGTTTTAATTTTGTTTCGTTTTTTTGCGATTACTTCTTAACGAAACGACATAGCAGAACAAAATTAAGGCTTTTGGGGTTTTTTGAGGTGAGGAATTCAAAATTATCCATAGTTTTTGTGTACCCAGTAGAGGGCGCTGCCTACGGCATGGCCCACTCCTTTTAGCTGACATAACTTTGTTTAGGTTTCTTATATCGATCCGACTATTAAAAAAATAAGTTACTTTACTTCTTTCACATCAAAAATGTATAACTTATTAAAGTCGCTGGGGGCAACCATTTTCGAGATAATTGCATTCGATATTTTTAATGCAAGGATTCTAAAAAATTTAAATTACTTAAATCATTGAAATCAATGGTGGCCATTTTGAACAATTGCTATCACGGCGTTACCATTTTTATTTCTAACCATTTAGTTACTTTTAAATGTTATTAAAGTAAGTATTAAAAAAATTTTTGTTTAAAATAAAATTATTAATTCCGTATACGAAAAAGCGTTTTTATTAGAAAAAAATAGTCAACCTTAAGTATCTACATTAACTGACACTTAGCTTATGTAGCTCATTTACAATAATTTTAAGTCAGAAATTTACCGTTGCTCGATTTTCCGTTGCTTTTGGACCACGTACTTAGTTGCATTGGACATATGAAATGCGATTATCTCGAAAATGGTTGCTCCTAGCGACTTCAATAAGTTATACATTTTTGATGTAAAAGAAGTAAAGTAACTTATTTTTTTAATAGTCGGGTCGATATAAAAAGCCTAAACAAAGTTATGCCAGCTAAAAGGAGTGGGCCAAGTCGTAGGCAGCGCCCTCTACTGGTTGCACAAAAACTATGGATAATTTTGAATTTCTCACCTGAAAAACCCCCAAAACCCTTAATTTTGTGCTGCTATGTCGTTTCGTTAAAAAGTAATCGCAAAAAAACGAAAACAAAATTAAAACTTTGACACCCTGTATCTCGGTTGTTATCAGTTTTGGGATAAGGCAAGTTTAGATAAATCGCATTATTTCGCCTAAAGGAGTCTTCTGTTGCTCTGTGTCCCATTACTTTTGGGACACCCTGTATATACTTTCTACTTGGGACTCGGATGCCGGTTAGCTAGTAGGTATTATATTCTACAAAAATTAATACATCATACAGTTACATTGTGACAAAAAAATATTTTAACAAGTAGTAATAACAACAACGACAACAACAACAATAACAATAACAGACTGTAAGTTTTAAACATAACATAACTATTCAAAAGTATGCGTCATAGATATAGTATTAATGGTATAAGTAGTGGTTATTTTTTTATTATAAAAAAACATGCACAATATTAATTTTGTTACTAAAAATCGTCCTGGTTGGTTGGTGTTTCCTTAATGATCTGAATGAATCTATAACCTATAAAGTGTTCTATGTATTGAACAAACCAAGGAGTATCAGAATGGCTTTAATAATCATTTTCTTTATAAACACTTATTATGCTATATTAATTATTCATAATTGGCCCCTTATGAACTATACAGGGTGGCCCTTTAGTGTGGCAAAGTACAATAGCTCCGTTACTATTTCAAATACATTAAAAATATTAATACAAAAGTTGAAGGGCAGTAAGTGACTTATAACGTAAAATTATTTTTAACTTTATAGGGTGGCTCGAAAAAGCGGAACAAAAAAAATGTACTTTTTTCAAATGGAACACCCTGTATATTTTTTCATTTTTAAATTCTACATAGAATTATAATTATTTTTTATGAAATACATTATTAGTCTATACTTTATAGTTTCCGAGATATTGACTGTTGAAAAGTGACATTTTTGAACTTTGACAGCTTCTAACTTTCTAACAGTACGTCTTAGAGCAAAACGGCTTACATGTCCCTATCTTCAATTTTTATTATCTTCCCAAAAAAATCAACTTCCAGTTAAACCGGAACAACTATATTTCCTGCTTTCGAGTAACATCCGGTTTAACCGGAAGTTGATTTTTTTGGGAAGATAATAAAAATTAAAGATAGGGACATGTAAGCCGTTTTGCTCTAAGACGTACTGTTAGAAAGCTAGAAGCTGTCAAAGTTCAAAAATGTCACTTTTCAAGAGCAAATATCTCGGAAACTATAAAGTATAGACTAATAATGTATTTAATAAAAAATAATTATAATTTAATATGGAATTTAAAAATGAAAAAATATACAGGGTGTTCCATTTGAAAAAAGTACATTTTTTATTGTTCCGCTTTTTTGAGCCACCCTATAAAGTTAAAAATAATTTTACGTTATAAGTCACTTACTGCCCTTCAACTTTTGTATTAATATTTTTAATGTATTTGAAATAGTAACGGAGCTATTGTACTTTGCCACACTAAAGGGCCACCCTGTATGCTATGGGAACACAAATATTAAATTTTCTTTTTAAAATAAAATTACTGCTGTGCTAGGTAAATTTAAAAAAACATTAACTTATTCATAATAACTTAAATAGCTTTCGAGCGCAAAATATTAAAGTTTAGGCATTTAAAAAAAGTTTATTTAATAAATATTATCCATTATGAATGTGTGTTTTTTTTTCAGAAATAAAAGAAGACAATGAGCCTAATAAATAAAAATTAAGCAATTACTCGAAGCAATTACTTTTTAGTAAAAGCGATTGCTTGACTAGCAAATGCTATAAGTAAAAGCAATTGCTAGCTCTGGATATGAATAAAATTTTGAAGCACAATTGCTGTTTTTCTTACACCTCTGTAGCAAATGCTTATTCAACACAAGTTCAGACGTGGCTTATCCACTTGTTTAGATTATAGATTTCATGTTCAGTTTGGTGCCTAATTTGCAAAAGAGTTGACGTAAATACAACAACATTGGTCTATTTATTTAGTACAATAGTAATATGTTACGTTTTTTTGGAAAATAGGAAACTTATATTTGTGATATGGCAGATTTCAGTGAAAATGAGAAAAGTGATAGTAGTGATGAATACATTAAAGACAAGCAATTGATATTCGTTAACAAATTAAAGGAACATAAATAAATCTCTCGGACGACAACCGTTTAGCTTCCACAACAGCTTCAGCACTTTTAGTAAATTTAATAAAAATATTGGCCTTCTCCAACACTGCATCCATTACAAGTGTATGTCTAACAGATAGTACTTTGGTGAACACCGAGTTCTTTACCTACAGAATTTTGAAAGCCCGGAGAAATACTTTAATCTTATTTAAAGGCGCAATGATCTGTAAAGGCGACAGTGCACCAGTCTTAGTCAAAAAATAATTTGCCATTCACTCAACATTTTCGCAGTCAAATCGATGAAATCATCATATCTGCAATTTTTACGTACACTGTAGATTTTTCTTTTACGGACGTTCATATATTCAGCCATAATTGAAGACACAAATTAAGAGCGACGCACGTGTATGCCGCGGAGAACTAAAGTTGACTGCTACCAAGCAAATGATGCAGGGGTCGACCTATCTTAAAAAGTTGAAAGCAATTGCTACACTAGAAAAAGCAATTTCTTAATTTATTCATCACATTTTAGGCAAACGATAGCAATTGCTTCTATTTTTTAAGAGAAAGCATTGACTAGAAGCAATTCCTGCACTTTTAAGCAATCGTTGGACGCAAAAGCAATTACTTTATTTTTAATTAATTGGCTTTCAAGAAATTACTTCGATTTTATAAGAAAAAGCGATTGCTACATTTTTATTGATTAGGCTCATTAGCATATTATTTACAAGCTGTGATGCTTCTACATTACTAGGTATATAATAGATATTTTTATGTGGTGGACGATGTTGTTGTGCTCCATCCTCTTAGCCCTTTAGAAAAAAGTACAGTATTTCCTTGTATTATCCCATACACCTTGGTTCGTCAATCATCCAACTCTTAACACCATCCAACCTACCTTTGGTGTCAGTGAATTAATGCCCAGTCTTACCCTTCGAGCGGCAGTCGAAGCTGAGCTCATCATCGACAGATTCGACGTCATAGATTCCTTTGAGTTTACTCTTCTTAACCCGCTCGGAGGTAAACCTCCAGCGGTGCCCGGGGAATGGACTTGACATTGGTTAGGTTTAATTTTTGAAGGCGATTTGCTCACTTTAGATACTGGTGAGAATAGGCCGAAGTTTGGTGGGCATTCGAAGTACCTAAAAAATTTGTGAAATTGGAACTTTACTTGAGAACTTGGATGTTCTTTACTGGGATTCAAGCAAGCCCTTTAAAAACTATGTAATTAAGGCTTATCAGGGTTACAATTTTCTTCTTTAGAGGGATGACAAGCGTTGCTTATTATTTGACCACTTGTCTTGGCTGAGCTGACCTAAACTGACTACCTTGCCGTTTTATTTGACCAAGTAAGTCAGATTATCTTAGTCAAATTTCCTCCCCCCTTACCTACGCTAAGGTTACCGGATTTGTGACTGAGATCGTTCCTTATAGCTGATTTATGTGTCAACACGGTCAACTTGTCAATGGTTGTTTTATTTGCAATTTAGTCAAGAAATTTCTTTTAGTTAGCTCAGCCAAGACAACTGGTCAAATAATAAGCAACTATTTTTGTTGAAAGGGTAAAGGTTTCACGGTAACTTTTATTAACAGTTTTGAATTATCTAATAATAATAATAAGTTTATTTAATAATATAATAAATATGTTTATGTTGTCTTCTATAAACTTGTTCTTCAATCCCCTGAAGCTGAGCTTGTTAGGGGCAAATTTAATTTTTTGTTTTAGTATGTAAAATCATAAATCATATGCATTAAAAACTAAGTTTTAAAGTAAAAATGTTAATTTATAGTATAAACGCAGTTCTTTTTGAAGAAATATACTACCTATAATAAAATTATTAATTTATAATTTTTAAGTAAAAAATATTACTTATATAAATTATTCAGAACAATATTAATTAATTAAAGCATTTCTAAAAGTATTTTAAAATTGTCTGTTTTTAATATCCATGTTTTTTCGAATTTTTTAATGAAATCAATTTTTTATTTTTTGTTGGTAAATAATCGTTTAAATAAAAACATAAATATTTGAAATATTTTTGTCCTATGGACTTATTTATTTTAGGCTTTATGGTTATTTCATTTTTATGACGTGTATTATGATTATGGTTTTAAATTGTATAAGGTTTATATTTTTAAATAATATATATTATATTAAGATGTTATAAATGTAAAGTTGTCTTATGTTCAACTTTTTTGTTTCCAAATATAATTCTTTTCAAGGATAAAGATAATCTTTATTGAATATAATTTTTAGAAACCTTTTTTGTAGTATTTTTAATTTTTTAACTTAAGTTCTATTTATTCTTCCCCAACCTAAAATTCCGTAATTTAAATGAGTTTTAACTAACGCGTAATATAATATTTCAATGTCTTACATTTAAAAATTTTTTAATGTTTTTAAAAATCGGTAGTAAACTTCTTAATTTTTTAATTAAGTATTCTAAGTGAAAATTCCAATTTAATTTACTATCAAAAATAATTCCCAAATATTTTATTTTATTAACTTTAAAAATTTGAATTTCTTCATTTATTTGAATACTATTCATATTTCGTGGTAGGGTTATTTAAGTTTAAAGTAAAAGGAATATAATTTGTTTTATTAAAATTAATTGTTAAGATATTGTTATCAAACCAATTTTTTATAATTTTAAAATCTTTTTTAATTTTATTATTTAAGTTTTCCCAATTTGTATAGGTATAAAAAATTGTAGTATCATATGCAAAACTATGAATTTGTCCATCGCATTTATACTAAATAAGTCGTTAATATAAATATTAAAAAATATTTAAAATCTAGTTCAAGTTTCTTTTAGTTTTTATAGAATTAAAATATAAATATATTTTTACCTTATTCCATTTACAGATCCATCATTCTTCCCTCGAGGTTCATCTAACTCAACGCCCACCCATTCGCCTGGCGCAAATTCTGTTATTCCCATAAATCTAACTGTACCTACTTTAGAACCTTGGCCACTCTTAATAATTACCCTGTCGCCAACTTTATAGTCCACGTGTGCAGAAGACAAACTTGTATTTGAGCCAGCTAAAAGACAAACACATAATAAGTGGCGTTTGTACTGCCTGCGTCTCTATGAGACTATATTATACTATTAAAAAGAGTTGTGTGCCAGCACTGGTAGTTTAAACTATTTAGGTCATAATTTTTCTTTTTAACCAGAGCCATAAAACCTAATCACACACACATTTCTTGACAAAAAAGGAACAATATCGTTTTTAAAACTAAGGCAAGTTAATGTTTTGTTAATGCATTGTTAGTTGTCTGCTTCTGAAGAAGAGTGACGCTAAAAAAACCGATTAAAACAATAAAAAAAAGTTTGATTTCCATTAGTAGGTAATTGCGATTGATACATCCAACGTGGTGAGTTTTTAAAAAAGGTCACATTTATGTCAAAATTCCTCGAAATTAATTAAAACTCTTCCATCTTTTACTTATTAATCCTCTGTGAAACGGCAGACAAACCCATTTCTTTTCTGTCGTAACATAACCTCAGAAAAGGTATTATCTGACAGATTTGTCTGTTTTTGAAATTTACTTGTAGGCTTACTTTATCAAATGTCATAAAATGACGCGTAAAAGGTGCCCGATGTAAAATGTGTTCCTATCATCTGTCTCAAGATAATGAACAGGGTATAGATGTTTTAATCATAAACATTAAACTGCCTTTCTCCAAGTGCGGTTTAATAGAAAATCAAACGAAATTATATTATTTTCTAGCTTCATGTATTGTAACTTACTACCAAGGTACACATTTTTTAATATCATCGAAAAGAAAACCAGAAAAGATATTAAATACATTGCATCTAGATGGTTCGTCTATCAAACTAGCAGAGAATAATGTGGCTAGACCACTGGGGTCAGTCAAAGAAGAGATAGATCGAATACCTAAACAACTTGCGCAAAGCAGATGGACAAGCACACAAGCAATAATTGTGACCTCTACTTGATGACAGGAAAACCGCAGAGTTATTATGGCACAGTCGAAAAGACCTAAGAAATATCACTGCCGTAGTCCCTGGAGATTGCCTTTTCGGTAGACACGCCGAACGTATGCAAATGCCAACCAACTAACGACTTCTGCAGAAGTTGCAGAGATGAAGAAGAGGAGGAAAGTATTCAACATTTCTTGTGTGACTGCCCTATCCTCGCGTTATCCATCAGGAAATTGATGCGGATATGTTCCGCGGAACACGTGTGTGGTATCACAACGGTCTTCATAGGACTACGTGAGACTGTGAGAGAAGTCTGCCACTCTAACCTAACATAACCTAACCTAACCTAAGATGATTAGTCTCTTGTCCAAAAAGGGCCATTAGATTTAAATAATGGATTTTATAAGAACGATTTCCAAGTGACCGATTAAACAAACACTTTTTAAAATCTAGTTCTGGCCTAATGTACTCAATTCTTGTCTTGTCTGAAACAGGATTTGTAAAGGTTTAAGAAAACGTGAATACTAATCAGCTGATACCTCTCAGTCGCTTTCTAATCAGCCCAATAGCGGCAAATTTTTTAGTTTATTTGTTAAAATATAGATAGCTTTAATTGCTAATTTGGAAAGCACATCTTAACTTCTATATCTTTCAATTTCCGTTATTGCTCATTATTTATCTCCTGTCAAGTTTTAAATACATAAACATTTTATAGTCTATTAAACCTATCAAATTAGAATATAATTAGATAAACACAAGGTTTGCAAGTGCTTTTAACGTTGAGCGCAACTGAAATTCCGTATAGAATCAAATTACAAAACGTACTTACAAATTGATACCGGCGATTTCACATTACTCCTGTGACTGTCTGTCGGTGATGGCGAAAACGGACTTTTTCTGAAGTTACCGTTTTGTGGCGACGGCGAAGTATATGTAAATGTGTCACCGGAACCCCCATGGTCTTGTACCAAAGGTACCCGGGTTAATCTAGTAAGGCGAGAGAAAACTCCTTTTTTCGGTTCGCATTGAAAATAGTGAATACCACCAACAGATCCATCGTTTTTGCCTAAAAAATATGTAATATTATATAGTGTAGTGGGGAAACTATACAGCTCTGGCACGAGATAGTTTGGGTGCGCATGTTGAAGTGAATAAGTAATGAATTATTACTTCCAAGTCAACGTGCTATAGACTACAATAGCTTTGCTCCAAGCAAGCAAAACAATCGTTACTGAACTGTAATTTACAGTCGCTCAAATTAATTTGCCTCTACAACAATTAAGTACTTGGAGGCTGGAAATTATCGTTTAGAAACGATTTTCGTTGAATTAGAACAAAGCTATAGTGTTAAATCTTGTTTTCTTTGTAAAATATATTTATGATAGAAAACTCAAGTTGGCGATTTAAAAATTGAAAATAACTTGCACTGATAGTACTGAAATTAAACAACGTAGACACCCTGGTGAAATGGATAGTAGCGATAGTATAGTATTTGTAGAATTATGCCGTTGATCTTTTGACTGCAATAAACCATCATTATCCCTTTGACCATAAAATAAATAATGAAATCCCAAATTTTAAAACTTTTTCGAGCCGAGACGGACCATGTACAAATTCAATTTATACCTATGCCTGATTCATATACCGGGTGTCCACGGAAGGTGGCTCGCCCCTCTAACTTTTTTGTTTTTCAAGATAATGAAATAAAATTTGGGGGATTTGTATACGACATAAAACTGCATTATTTGACAGGTGACTTAACATTATGGAACTTCCGGTTTAACCGGAAGTGACATAAACTTTCGATTTTTAAATGGGACACCTGGTATATTTTTACTTTTTTTGACTCCATATAACATTCTTAATACAACGGTGTGTCACTTGTCACTTTTTGTCACCAAGAAAATATTTTTTTTCCAGATTTATTGTTTTATCTAGAGGGCTATGAATACCTTAAAATCACTTATTTCAGTTCTTTAATCTTGGAAAAAATACAATTTTACTATTTTTGGTCCAATGCTATGTGCTATGTAAAATTTAATCTTTAAAGTTGTATAACTAATTTTTTTTTAAATGGCAACATGGTGGCTCGTCGGGTTAAGAAAAAATAGGATTTTATTACGATTATTTTGATACCATACACTATTAGGTTTTAGAAAAGCTGCCATTAAAAAACTTTAAAAAGTTAACTTAGAACTTTCCTAAAATGAAGCATCTTTTGAGAATAAATTTAGATTTAAATACATCAAGTAGCCTGTGACCAGCAAAACTGATAAAACAAAATCATGCCTTAAAGAAAATTGAAATGCCAACAACTTCTGCCAAAATAGGAAAATACTAGTTTTACAAGGAGTGAAAAAGTTGATATGTTAGATATTATTGTCAGGCTTTCGCATTTTCGGAACCAGTTTTGGGTACCTCATAGTGCTGGGTTGGATGACACCGATTAAATATCTTTGTGCGTAAAGTCGTGCATCATCGGTTGAATTATTTCTACATTCTCCAAACACTAATAATATATCAACTTTTTCACTCCTGGTAAGACTATTATTTACCATGTTTTTGAAACAACAAATTAATTTACTTTGGCAGAAGCTGTTGGCATTTCAATTTTCTTCAAGGCATGATTTTGTTTTATCAGCTTTACTGATCACAGGCTACTTGATGCATTTAAATCTAAATTTATTCTTAAAAGATGCTTTATTTTAGGAAATTTCTAAGTTAACTTTTTAAAGTTTTTTAATGGCAGCTTTTCTAAAACCTAATAGTGTATGGTATCAAATTAATAGTAATAAAATCCTCTTTTTTCTTAACCCGACGAGCCACCATGTTGCCATTTAAAAAAAATGAGTTATACAACTTTAAAGATTAAATTTTTCATAGCACATAGCATTGGACCAAAAATAGTAAAATTGTATTTTTCCCAAGATTAAAGAACTGAAATAAGTGATTTTAAGGTATTCATAGCCCTCTAGATAAAACAATAAATTTGGAAAAAAAAATATTTTCTTGGTGCCAAAAAGTGACAAGTGACACATCGTTGTATTAGGAATGTTATATGGAGTCAAAAAAAGTAAAAATATACCAGGTGTCCCATTTAAAAATCGAAAGTTTATGTCACTTCCGGTTAAACCGGAAGTTCCATAATGTTGAGTCACCTGTCAAATAATGCAGTTTTATGTCGTATACAAATCCTTCGAATTTTATTTCATTATCTTGAAAAACAAAAAAGTTAGAGGGGCGAGCCACCTTCCGAGGACACCCGGTATAAATACAAACTGATTTTTAATAATTTTAGTCTTTAGTGGTTTTCCGGCGAGTAATTTTTAGTTAGGCTTATTAGTAATGTGGCGTCCTTGGAATTGTGCTGATAGGGGGGCATCTTCAAGTGTCATTTTTAAAAGAAAGCATTTATCTACCGATGCCAAACTAATAATTAAAAATGTGTATCAATCTTTGTTGACTAGAAATTTAATTCGATGGATGCTTTAGCAGAGACGTCTAATTTGACTTATGATTGAAAATGATTTATATTTTAAAGAAACTTACGAAAAACGAGAACTGCTAGAAGTATTAAAAGCTTTTAAAATAAATAAGGAATACGAGTGTGACAAACTTGCAGCAGAAAATGGATATACAATATACAGTGTTGCGTCTTCCTCCATACTATTGTATATTCAATCCTATTGAGCTAATATGGCACCAATTAAAATCCAATATTAGGAGAAATAATATTTCTCCCGCATTAAATGCATCTGTAGTGTAAGAAAAATTTCTGCAGACAGCTGGAAAAACTGTGTACAGCATGTACTTAAGGTGAAAAATTCTTACAATTGTATGATTGAAACTGTTCAACCCTTAATTATAAGTTTAGGCTTAGATGAAGATAGTGATAGTGATACAGAGTTAAATTTTGAATAAATTATCAATAGTTTTTAGAATTTAATTAATTTTTATTGTAGGTACTATCCTAATAGTTATAGTTTTAAATTATATTATTTTCAATTATCATTAATTGTTATCATTATTTTACATTTATTATAGGTACCTACCTAAAACTAAAAATACCTATCCATTTATTTTAAATTATAAAAATAAATTATGTGGTGTAGGTACATTTTCAAGCCGACCCTGATCCCATTTAATCCCCTTTGAAGAGGTTGAGGCGTATATAATAGGGTTTAATCAGGTAGTTTATTTTAGGCAGTAAGAGTCAACGGTATAATTCTGCAAATACTATATACAATCAAAATTTAGTGTACGGTAATGAAAATGCAACCAGTGTTAACAGAGTTGTACAATTGTACAAATTTTTGCACCTTTTCACAAAGTGTTGTACGGTTGTATGCTCGATCTAAAATCTGTACAATTCTAACATGAGCCCAGGAATAAGAGAATGCGCCAATGTTCGCGGTTAGTCTATATAACAAAAATATGGTGAGATTGCAGAAGCTCTGCATCTGACGTCTGCAGCTGCAAATGGCAGTTTGTTCGTTGAAGAACGATTCACGCAGATCAGTCATTGAAAAAACTATCAGTAATCACTAATACTTCGGAGACACTGGCGCATTATCAAATAGTTATTCGTAAAAAAGGGCATATTAATAACCTTACCAATTGGTTCATCTAAAGCTATTCCAGCCCATTCTCCCGGAGCAAATTGTGTTTCGCCAATAAAGGCAATGTGTCCAGGTTTCGTTCCACCGACCCATACTCTCTGGCCTATTATAAAACTGTCTGTGTCTTCCGTTAAAATTGCACTGGAATCTAACAATAAACAATATTAGGCAATTGCATACGGCGGTAAGACTTAACCGTATATAAAATTAGACATTGTTATCTATACACATTAAAGAATATACCAACACCCGTAGGAGGTCATAAAGCTAGTTAAGATGATGTTTTATAATAATTGAACTTGTGCGTAGGTTAATACAGTGGCAGGCAAAAAGCTGGTAATGTTTGGAAAAAAATTGTATTAGCCGAATACCGAAAATATTTTCGGGGGGATTCCTTCTAAATGTCCGATAATCTAAAAATCGATATTGGGGCAAATTAAAAAAAATTGTGAATGAAAAGTGAGGCTAGCTGACGAAATATCAAAAAAAGTACTAGCAAAGTTTTAGGATTTTATTAAAAAAAATTAAAAAGGGATTCCTTCTGAATGTCCGATGATCTAAAAATCGATATTGGGGCAAATTAAAAAAAAAATTGTGAATTTACAAAAAGTGAGGCTAGGTGACGAAATACCAAAAAAAAGTACTAGCAAAGTTTTAGGATTTTATTAAAAAAAATTTAAAAATGTGATTTGAAAAATTAAGATTTCTTACCTTGAAAGGTAAAAAAACATCAATGATTTATCATTTTCGATTATTTAAAGAGAGATTTTTTAAACACTTTTAATAGTTGCCATTTTAAAATAGCTCGACAGAATCGCGCGAAAATTTATGAGCATACTGTACGAGATACTAGCTTTCAAATGATGTATCACAAGCTGTATGTTTCCATTTAAAAAAAGATCGATGTCGTCATATCTTTGATATAAAAAACAAACGAATAACGTCAAAATGTGAGCTTATATAAAACTAAATTGACGTGTCTCAGCGTTTTTCCCAAAAGTTACATGTTAAGGCTATATTAATTTTATTCCGGAATGGGCAACCCTGTATATTGTATTTATAGAAACTGTAAGTAAATAGGGGAAAGTACCAAGTAAAGTGTAAGTAAATGGGGTAAAATACCAAAATGGTGTTATGCTGTTGTTAATTTATGTTTTATTTATCGTTCGTACTTAACTATAAATTAGTCAATTATAAAATGTTTTATGAACAGTAATTTACCCAACTCCAATAGACTTCAAACCGACCTCAGCCTCGGTTATTATTTGTTACTTAATAGTTATGAAGTTATGGGCCGTTATAACAGTATAAACCATAAGCACAACCGAAGAAACATTAGGTTTATTGTAATATTTTATGCTACTTGAACGATCGTATAAAAAAACCCATAAATAATTGATATTTTTACTCACTTTCATCCAACGAATACAGTATGTAGGTACTGCAGAAAAGCGAATACACAGTTTGCAAACGCAATTCTATTAAGATTAATTCTATTATTAATTCATGATACTAGACAAACTATTTTTTTACAAACTATTAAAATAAACAGTAACTTTGGAAAACGGTCATTGTTATATAATGGATGAATATTATACAGTCTGTCCCCGGATGGAGTTGACAAGAGGAAAAAGATCTTTATTATTGATTTTACGACGAAAAGTTTTTATTTATAAAAAAAACTCTGCTGGTCGAGAAAATGAATTTACCATATAAAAATTTTAGATCAGATGTACAGGGGTTGATAAATTAAGAAAACATGAAAATGCTTTAAGAGAGAAGTACCATTATTTATTATTTTAGACAAAATGTTTATGAAACAAAGTTGTTTACAATCCAAAATAAAGCCTAACTACAAAATTTGAAATCTGAATTCTAATTTTTGTTTTTTATTTTTTACAATAGAATTTATGAACATTCAAAATGTACAATTGTGGAAACATTATAATTCTACATATCCTCCTCCAACCTGCACATATTTCTCCAAATTAAAAATAAATTAAATAAATAGGTCAGTACTCTCAGGTTTTCATTTTGAATGTTCATAAATTTGTTGAAAATGAAAAAGAAAAATTAGAATTCAGATTTCAAATTTTGTATTTAGGCTTTACTTTGGATTATAAACAACTTTGTTTCATAAACATTTTGTCTAAAATAATAAATAATGATACTTTTCCCTTAAAGCATTTTCATGTTTTCCTAATTTATCATCTGATCTAAAAAATTTTTATGGTAAATTCATTTTCTCGACAAGCAGATTTTTTTTATAAAGAATAACTTTTCGTCGTAAAATAATACAATAATAAAGATCTTTTTTCTCTTGTCAACTTCATCCGGGGACACACTGTATAATATTTTACCCGAAAATATTAAAACATTAAAAAACTACCATTATTTAAATTTCATTTAAAAAAGATTTCCTAGTATAATTTTCTTTCTTAACGAGTTAATCAAACGTTTATAATACAAAACGATTTTTTTTAACTGTCTCTTTTTGATATACCGGGTGGCCCACTCTCAACGCAGGATTCCATAGCATCTAAACTGTTAAACTTTTTAATATTTTTTAAAAACAGAGTTATAGGGAGGCATTGGGTCTACAATTTAAAATTATTCCAAATTATACAGGGTGTCTCAAATAGTTAGGGTATATCAAACATATTTTTTTTTAATGGAACACCATTATGATATTTTTGGATTGGATGATCAATTCTAAGAATATTCTGTATAACATATAATATGTTTAAATTTAACAGTTTTTGAGTTATTAACGATTTTTCAAAAATTTCGTGTTTGCAGCACGTAAAGAATATGCACCTGTCGGTAGTACAGACTGACAGAAATAAATGAAATTTGGGTTATGGAATATGATTGTTCAGTAGCGTCTAAAGCATATTTTAAAAAACAAAAATATTTACCGAAGTTTTTTAAAATGCCTTTCTAAATGTAACAATTTTAAAAATGTAAAAATTCTTAAAAGTCTGTTATTTTAAATACATACCTTATTATTTTTTATGCCTAATCTAAATACATTTTTAATACAATTCTAATTATGCTAGGGTTTCCTATACCTACCTTTTATAGTTTTCTCTGAAATATCTATTTCTTCCTTTACCATATAAACTCGGTGTTTATTTTCTCATAGAGTGCCTTGAATACCGCACCGTGTCCATACGACGCTTTTTTTTAGAGTGCCATGGACACCCAACTATTCATTTTATTAATCTTAAGTCATTTGAAGCGACATTTTTCAGTATTTGTAAATTAAAAAAATATTTCTGTTGTTTTTTAAGCAATACCATTAATTTTTTCCTTTAAAGAAAAACTTCAAATGACTTAAGATTAATAAAATGAATAGTTGGGTGTCTATGGCACTCTAGAAAAAGAGCGTCGTACGGACACGGTGCGGCATTCAAGGCACTCTATGAAAAAATAAACACCGAGTTTATATGGTAAAGGACGAAATAGCTATTTCAGAGAAAACTATAAAAGGTAGGTATAGGGAACCCTAGTATAATTAGAATTGTATTAAAAATGTCTTTCGATTAGGCATAAAAAATAATAGAGTATGTATTTAAAATAACAGACTTTTAAGAATTTTTAAGTTTTTAAAATTGTTACATTTAGAAAGGCATTTTAAAAGACTTCGGTAAATATTTTTGTTTTTTAAAATATGCTTTAGACGCTACTGAAAAATAATATTACATAACCCAAATTTCATTTATTTCTGTCAGTCTGTACTACCGACAGGTGCATATTCTTTACGTGCTGCAAACACGAAATTTTTGAAAAATCGTTAATAACTCAAAAACTGTTAAATTTAAACGAATTATATGTTATACAGAATATTCTTAGAATTAATCATCCAATCCAAAAATATCATAATATATAGGGTGTTCCATTTAAAAAAAAGTATGTTTGATATACCCTGACTATTTAAGACACCCTGTATAATTTGAAATAATTTTAAATTGTAGACCCAATGCCTCCCTATGACTCTGTTTTTAAAAAATATTAAAAAGTTGAACAGTTTAGATGCTATGGAATCCTGCGTTAAGAGTGGGCCACCCGGTATATATAAAATATACACCTATTAAGTTAGAGTAATAATTGTTAGTTATTTTTATATACTTATCCTTGTAAAGTTGGTTGGGAGTAAAGTAAAATAAAATTTAAAAAAAAAAGCTTATCGAACCTGAATCGAACATAAATTCATAACCCTCTACAGATGAGACGTATGGAATTTTGCGTAATAATTGGGAGGAAATTCGCGCCGCCAGGCTGAAAATGTTTCCCAAATGTACAAACTGCTAGCAAACCCTGCACTTCAACTACATTGTGGATGAAAAAACCAATATGTCAAAACGATACTCTTCATTCCTCTTAGTACCATGCTCTGCTAATATTGAGTTAGATAATAGGTACTTTCCTTTTGCTTCTTTTAAACAGAGCAAAGTAAACATATAAAAGAAGTTTGCTCTTTTTACTTAAAACACATATTAATTCATGTTAAAAAAGGTCACCCCTCTGTTATTATAAAGCGAATAATGTGTCGTTTTGTCATCTAGGTATGTAAACAACGAGATTGTTTGTTGTTAATTAATAATGACAATTGAATTAATAACTACTTTCATTTTCGCGCTTTGTTACATTGTTTACTCGAAAAAAACTAATTTTATAAAATGTTTCTTTCCAGTCGAATGCCAAGGTCAAATTATAATAATTGGGAGGTTACAACATTAGGAGATTTTAGTGATTTAATTAGTAATAAATTTATAATTTTTTATCATGGAAACCACAACCAATAATTAATTTTGATTTTAGTAAAATATTAATTAAACGTTATTTTTACATTTCTTTTATTTTCATTAAATACCTGAGTGGCGGCTAAGGCCAGCCTCGCTGAGTCGATGGGGGTGCAGATCCCACAGGGCGTCCAAAGAAGAAAATGGACTACCTAACGTGCAAGCAACACAAAAAGCAATAGATAAACAATAAATCAAGCTAACGTGGTGCAATGGATTAATTCAAATAGTGATAACAAATTAAGGCTAGTGAAGAAAAACAAGTGCAACTAATAAATAATTATGTCCTATATGTTTCACTATTACTACCAATATGCTAATCTTTTTACTTATGTCACTAGTGTTTAAATTATTTCCAGAAATTTACAGAGCTTACGATCATTTTCGTTAAATATTCATGATCAAGAAAAAGTTTAAATTCAAATTAAACTTCTTCTATATACAGGATGTTCATTTGAAAACTTCCCACCTCGATTTTCCTGCTTTAAAATGAAAATGTGGAAAATCGCTCGGACCTGTCGATTTTTATTTCGAGGGGGACATATTTTCCGTATATTGTCAATCTTGCTACTTCAAGCCCCTAGGAGGGAGGGGGGGGTAAGATCTAAATCTTAAATGGATACCCCTATTTTATATAATTTTTTTGGATTCTGCATAAAATTCTGAACATTTTTTAATAAAAGCATTATTAGTCTATACTTAACAGTTTCCGAGATATTTACTCTTAAAAAATGACATTTTTAAACTTTGACAGCGTCTAGCTTTCTAACTGCACGTTTTAGAGCAAAACGGCTTACATGTCCCTATCTTCGATTTTTATTATCTTTCCAATAGTGTCAACTTCCGGTCAAACCGGAAGTACTATATTTTTTACATCCGGTTTAACCGAAAGTTAACACTATTGAAAGATAATAAAAATCGAAGATAGGGACATGTAAGCCGTTTTGCTTTAAGACGTACAGTTAGAAAGCTAGACGCTGTCAAAGTTCAAAAATGTCATTTTTCAAGAGTAAATATCTCGAAAACTGTTAAGTATAGACTAATAATGCTTTTATTACAAAATGTTCAGAATTTTATGCAGAATTCAAAAAAATTATATAAAATAGGGGTATCCATTTAAGATTCAGGTCTTACCCCCCCTCCCTCCTAGGGGCTTGAAGTAACAAAATTGGCAATATACGCAAAATATGTCCCCCTCGAAATAAAAATCGAAGGGCCCGAGCGATTTTCCACATTTTCATTTTAAAGCAGGAAAATCGAGGTGGGAAGTTTTCAAATGAACACCCTGTATATAAAAATGACTGTCTGTCTGTATGTTACGCATGCGTTCCTATATCATTTATCCGATTACGATGAAAATTTGGTCAGTTGTTGTGTGCAGGCCGAGGAAGGTTTCGGATAAAAAAAAAAGTGGCGCAACGCATACCGGGATGCCGGGATTTGGTGAGTTGTTGTGTGCAGGCCGAGGAAGGTTTCGGCATAAAAAAAAGTGGCCGGGATTTCGGGATGCCGGATATTTGGGTAATGTATTTCCTTCAAATTTATTTTAGTAAGTAGCGTAGAAACGCGCGCGGGGTATAGCTAGTTTGAAATAAAAATCATCGAACTCAAAAAAGGCCATGCTTGCCATACTTTTATTTATTATTTCGGTCTGCCCGATTAGTAGCAGGCTGCGACCTACGTCACCTACGGGGTAAACATGAAATTTTCATTTGTTTTTATAAGAACAGGCTTATATTTTATTCTGTTTTACTCCCTGGTCTATAAGCTTAGCAGCGATCGCAGCCAACTTGGCGAAAAATAATGCTAAATATCACGCGAGTGGTTAAGGATACGGTAAAAATTGTATTAAATATTTTATTGCAATATTTGTTCTCTACAACTTTGCTTTCAGGGTAATTTTTGTAAAATAAACCGTTTACGAGTAAGAGCGCGTCAACGTTTGCATAGAATTAATTCCGCGAATTAATTTGCAAACTGTTGAAATACGTGTTTTATTCACTAGAGTATTTATGCTTAGTTTCAAAAACATTTGGACCAACAATATGTTTACAAATATAAACTTTTTATACTTTATATTTTCTTATATGCCTAAACACATGATTTTTTGTTTCAAGCGAAGAATGTTCTAAAATTTGTTACTTATAACTTTTTCTCTAGCGGTTGGGTTGTACCCCTTCCATTTCTACCCCCCTAGTGGCAAAATTTCCCAAAACACGTACTTCCTTATCAAAAAAATTACCTTGTCGGACTTCCATTGTCTTTATTTTGTTACTTAACACAACCTAAACTTTGGCTTAGATATGTTGATGATACCTTTATTATCTGGACAGACCGCAACGAAGAGCTGATACGGTTTTTGGAACATATTAATAGCATAAGACAATCCATTAAATTTACCATGGATACCGAAAAACATTCCACTCTACCTTTTCTCGATGTTCTCGTTAAACAAAGTACTGAAAACATAAAAACTTCAGTTTACAGGAAACCCACTCACACGGGACAATACCTTAGTCACAGATCGAATCATTCAAACTCCTCACAGAGCATCTAACGTTTGCAATAACCTGGAAGACCTTAATATTGAAATTTCAAACATTAAAATAGTTATTTGTTTCACTAGGCAGAAAAGCACAAGATTTAATGCCGCGGCTGGTGTTTCATAGACGAGGCGCAGCCGAGGAAACCAGCCAAATTTGTTCCAATTTCACGCAAAATCGTATTTTTTATATTTATGTATGTTATTTATGACATTTATTGAATTGTTGTGTTTACTTGTCATTTTAAATTTTAATTTTTAATGACACCTGACAGGCTCAAAAGGTGTCATTAAAAGACCGCTTTTATTGTCATTTGGAGAAAAAAGATTTAAAACAGAATGGTTACCCTGAAACCTTTGTAACTAATACCATCTCAAAACTTAAAAATCGCGAAGTAAAAACTAATACAGAACGAAAGAGGAGCAAGCATTTCTTACAATACCTTACGTCAAGGGGATTTCTGAAAAGATTATTAGGATAACCAAAAACTATAATATCAAAACAGCCTTCAAATCCGGAAATACCCTTAGAAGCTTTCTTACAAAAGTAAAACCCCCCGTAATGAAAACACAAAAAATTGTATTAATCAAATCTCTTGCGAGTGTGGCGAATCGTACATTGGAGAAACAAAAAGACCTATTCCCGTACGACTTAAAGAACATCTGAAACATACTCAAAGAGGTGAAACTTCGAGATCAGGTATAGCGGAACATGTATGGTATGGACCAACCAACATAATATACAGTGGTCAGAAGCCAAGGTTTTGGACACGGAACAGCACGGGAGAAAACGAAAATTCAAAGAAGCAGCTTTCATCAATCAAACTACCCATATACTAAGTAAATCAAGTATAGATATATCCAATATCTGGAACCCTCTTCTTGTCCAAAACTAACAGCTCAAACTTCACACTCCAATAAGCACGTATAGGCGGAGCCATCAAGCTTCCTTGCACATGGATAGTATTTAAGGCAATAGCCTTAGAATTATAATTTAGTTTACACTTGAAAACGGTTAGAGATACTATCTAAACGAAATCTAGAGTTAAGGTGGGAGTATTAACATGCTTGCCAACCTATAACCTATTTCGCGTAGATTTATTTATGTTTTCTAACTTTTATACAAAACTTAAAGAAAATCAGTATCGACTTGATATTCTATAGGTAATAATTGACATATTTAATAAATATCAAGGAATTTCATAACTTATTTTAGGAGAATTGTATAGCGAAAAATATGGGGTAAGATTTTTTTTAACATTATTATGTCATTGTCACTCATTGTTCTTTCACTATACAATTCTCCCAAAATTAGCAATGAAATAAATTGATATTTTTGTAATATACCAGATACTACATAAATAATGTACCGACGATATTGATTTTCTTTAAATGTTAGTTATTAAAATAATAAACTCAAAAAATCAACGCGAAATAGGTTATAGGTTGGCAATAGATTAAATGACGTTGAGAATTCAACCTTAAGTAACAAAATAAAGACAATGGAAGTCCGACAAGGTGATTTTTTTAATATTACTTCATTGTCTACCACCTTCAAACAAACGTAGGTACTTGCTTATTTTATCAGAGTAAGCATAGCAGCAATATAGCTTAAAACAATAGACTCCGTGTTTCATATTTACGATTGTAAAATTATGTGAGAATTCCCAACAATATTTTTAAATATAGATATTTTTGGAGGTTTAAAGTAATTTCAAAATTTTGGGCTCAAAGCACTAAAAAACGGACAATTTTCTTTATATTTTAAATGTACAATGTCATCGATAACCGGATTTAGGCGATCTCCAAACATACTCATGATGCCCTAGTATTTTATTTGCATAAACTCATTTATAAAAAATAATGATTACACCATTAACAAATAATAACAAATTATAAATACGGTGACGATGCGATGACTATATTATTAACATCGACGTGTAGGCGATGACAACACTTACTTGGCGAATATCTTTTGCGATTTATAAAACCGTTCCAAGGACGGCCAAACTGGTCTTCTTCGTAGTCCTCTTCCAAAACATCTAGTGCAATAAACACAAGAGCACAAATAAAATTACAAAAAATACATGCAGTAAGTAACAAACAATAAAAATATATTTAGTACGCATAAGATGAACATTTAATTAAAAACACAGAAAATTAGTATCAAGAGATATAGAGATAAACGGTAAAAGGTAAAATAAATTGCAAAGGGTATACAAAAATAATTACCTACTATGTATCTCAGGTCATAACAATTTGTGGTCTTTAGTTAGTTGTGTCCTTGCAGTTAAGAGCACACACTAGTGACGCATTTGCCATTTCGTTTTTGATTAAACTTCGTTACTTCTTCGTCTTTTTCAAAAATCGGTCAACTACCCCTCTTTGGAGTACAATTACCTACAGTTTTATTTAAAAAAAGGTTGGATTTATGAATTAATAAAAGCAGAAAAAGAAATATGCGCAAACTTGAGCAAATTTCATTTTATGCTCTTCTTCGTTACTTCTTCGTCTTTTTCAAAAATCGGTCAACTACCCCTCTTTGGAGTACAATTACCTACAGTTTTATTTAAAAAAAGGTTGGATTTATGAATTAATAAAAGCAGAAAAAGAAATATGCGCAAATTTGAGCAAATTTCATTTTATGGTCTTTTTCGTTACTTCTTCGTCTTTTTCAAAAATCGGTCAACTACCCCTCTTTGGAGTACAATTACCTACAGTTTTATTTAAAAAAAGGTTGGATTTATGAATTAATAAAAGCAGAAAAAGAAATATGCGCAAATTTGAGCAAATTTCATTTTATGCTCTTGTTAATTTATCAATTCAATTTTTTTTAACGTAACACTGTAGGTAATTGTACTCCAAAGAGGGGTAGCTGGACGATTTTCGGATAAAACGAAAATCAACGAAATATTGATAAGAAAATGAAATGGTGAATGCGTCACTATTGTAGGCTCTTACACAGAAAAAAATATTTTTAAAACCTTCAGAAAAATTATGGGTCCTTGCAATGTCATGAAGGGGGGGGGGGGGGGGGTTAGAGAGGTAAATACCCCCCCCCCGGGACCTTAATAATAAAAAATAAAACTCACAAAATATTACGAACACATAACTTAGTATCGTTTTACACAGTAGCAAATTTGACGATAAATTTAAGCACAAATTTGTTTACAACTAAATTTTAACGTGTAATACACACTTTACAAATTTTATTAGAAAAATATTATAATATTTTACGAAAATATAAAAACATTTCTATATTTTATAAAAAAAAATAATAAAAGTGCGCCAAAATATGCGCAGTAATTTAAAATCACACTTGTCAAAACTTTTAAGAAAAACCGACAAAGAAAGGTTACATTTGATTGAAATTGGCATTCGGAGGTTATTTTTGCTATTTCCTAAATTACTTTATTTTTATTTACCGAAAAGCTGGGTTAGATATAATTTGACATTGACATTTAACAATGCGTCACTAGTCTTTAGTGTGCATGCTTTCTTGCAAAAATTGCATCCAAATTTGTTACTGTGTCATACACATTAAAATTCCATGTAATTTTGTACATATTTTTGTTATAAATTTTTACTAATAAAATTTATCATAAATTTTAGCACAAAATTTGTGTTAAAATTACGTCTGTGTAAAATGACACTAAAAAATAAAATTTAGACAAGATTCTTGTGTAATATTAATAAAACTTTTTAAAAAAATATTGAATTTTTTTGCTTTTAGTATAATAATAAATGGAATTAATATTTAGGTAATAGAACTAGGACCTTATAAATTAATTTACTAACAATAAGAAACAAAATGTCTTTCGAGTATGAAATGTGTAGAAAAAAACCACTTACTACGCGACCATTATAGCACAGTTCACAAAACGCAGCTTCAGCTTCAGTGCTATCAGTTTTGGTCCCGGACTATAGTTTATTCTTAAAAACGAAACATATGTTATATAAATATTTTGGATTGTCTCAAATTGTCATAAAAAATATTTTCAAATATCATTTTTTAAAGACTATGATCCGTCCATTTTATCTTAAGAGCGATATCTCAAAAAAAAGTGATCAAAAATGCACCACATACCTATTATGTAGATTTTTTATTAATAGTTAATTTTTTTCCTGAAAGAGATTTTGTTGCATAGCTTAGTAAAAATACCTTAAACTACGACAATAGAACAAAAATACATAAATGTCCTATAAAATATTTTATTTAAATTTACTTACATACCTGTTAATCGGTGGCGTCCAAATTCGTCTATCATTTTTTTAAGCGGATCATCTAGCTCATCTATATAAATAAACAATTTCTAGAGTTATTGGGTAAACTATGAAAGGTCTTTAATAAATCAACAGTTAAGTAGGAATAAGTTATATTATTCTTACGTTTTTTTTTAATTTAAATTCGCTATATTACTATATACAATATTATAAAAATAAAATTGAGGATTAAAGCAAGGTTATTTTTACTACCTATTCAAAAACGTAGGTTTAAAATCAAAGTCTATTCCATTTAAAATATTTTAATATTATTTATTTGATGATACTGTCCTCTGGCGCATAGTTAATTACGAAATGATAGGTGGGTTATGTATATTATTGCTTTTACGTTTTTCAATGATCTTCCTTATCAATATGCCACAAGTTCAGACGAAAAGAGGTAATAAAAATACACAAAACTATCTATTTATAAAGCACACTAAAGCACAACTGCCGTCATTAGGTTAACTCTATTCGTATTATATTTGCGATGCAAATAAATCTAACATCCTTAAAGGGAATCATAAATGGTGGAATAATCCAGTTGAGACAAGAAACAGATGACATTTTTACAAATGTAAATTGCTTTTTTGCTTCTTCGCGTAAAGCCATACGGGTGCAGACGAGCTCGCTGATAGAATGTAGAGTGCGCAACAATTTTAAGGCACAGCACAGAATATATAGCTACGCACACAGGTAATGACTATTGAGTTAGAACTGCTCGCTCGCTTCTAGACTAACTCTAAAATGTACTGCCCCATCTTTCAAGCAGAAATTATGGCATTTGATAAAGCAGTCAATATCCTGCAAGATCATCCTGGCCTGAGAGGAGCTGCGTCAATAGCTATCTATATAGACAGTCAAGCAGCGATAAAGGCAATTTGTTCCAGCAGCATTAAATCAAAATTAGTGGTTAGGTGCTGTCGCAACAATCTCTGCATACTTGGTGCACAGCATCTAGTTACCTTGTGTTGGGTTTCTGGCCATTGCATTGCGATATAGATGGCAATGAGGCTGCTGATGCGCTCGCCAGGGAAGGCGCAGGCACGTCAGCCAAACTAGCAGAGAATACTATGGATATGTCGTAGGCAGCGTTGCCAGAGACTACACATTTTTCGTACCAAAAGTTATTCAAAAATGTACCAGATTTGATAAAAAAGTACCAACTTATATAATTATCAATATATTATTATTAAAATTTAACTAAATATTACATTTTTTCAACACATTCATATTTTTAAACAAAAAAATATTTTTTAATTTAATTAATACGTAATCATTGTGAATATTTAACTTTTTTGTAATAAACTGGGCCGTGGTTGCCAAGCCAAGAATAGCAATTTTCGGCATTTTCGATTGGAAAATAAAATGTTTTGACAATTGGCGCCATCTCTCCGGTGGTCGTCTAACTAACCCATAATATAGAATATTTGAACTACATGTAAAAGAGCATTTTAAAACCCGATTCCTAAATACTGAAAAGCTTTACATCGAATAATTAATTTAAAAAAAAAACACTGGCTAAAGATCTCAGTTTAGTACCAAAAACAGAAAAAAAGTTCCTACTTTCCTATGCACTTTATACATAAATCGCAGTTTAGTACCAGAAAGACAAAAGGAGTACCTACGTACTTTCATAAGGCCTTTGGTACCAAATCTGGTACAATTGTACCACCTCTGGCAACGCTGGTCGTAGGCTGATAGTGAAATCCGTCATTTCATGAAAAGCCTAGTCACTTCATGAAGCGTCGGCAGATTGTGTAAAAACATGAAATTACACGATCTGCCGCGTCACTTCATGAAGAGACCTTGACGTTTCGGCGTATTATGTATAACACAATCTGTCTAATTTTAAATATCGTCACTTCATGAAATGCCAGAAAAACAAGGCATATTGTGTAATTCCGTCTAAAAGGTATATTGGCAACTGGTTTGTTCGGGTTTGTCAGAGCATTTTTTTTATTTTTATAAAATAATATTAGTTGAAAAAATTTAATTAAAAAAAAAATGCTCTGGGGAACAACGAACAAACCAGTTGCCAATATACCTTTTAGACGGAATTACACAATCTGCCGACTGACATGACATCGTTAGGTACTACATGAAGTGACGATATTTAAAATTAGGCAGATTGTGTTATACATAATACGCCGAAACGTCAAGGTCTCTTCATGAAGTGACGCGGCAGATCGTGTAATTTCATGTTTTTACACAATCTGCCGACGCTTCATGAAGTGACTAGGCTTTTCATGAAATGACGGATTTCACTATCAGCCTACGACAGATATACCATTGGGATCGGTCAAAGAGATAGATCGGATAGCTAAACAACTTGCATCTCCAAGCAATTGTGGCCCCTACTTGATAACAGGAAAACCGCAGCGTTATTACAGCACAGTCGGAAAGACCTAAGAAATATCACTACGTTTACAAATACCAGCTAATGACTTCTGCAAAAGTTGCAGAGATGAAGAAGAGGAAAGTATTCAGCACTCTTTGTGTAAAGATGGTTCAATGGATCTGGAGGAAGTAAGCAACTTACAACTGGTTCGACTCACTAAGTTTATTAACAATAGTGACTGGTTTCAATGAGCTGCTAAGATTATGTTCTGCATCGCGCTAACCATCAGGAAGCTTATGCGATTATGTTCCGTGGAACACGTGTTGTGTTGAACAACGGTTCTCATAAGACTATGTTAGACGGGTTGAACAGTGCCACAAGGCTACCACTCTGACCTAGTCTAAAACCTAACCTAGAACCTTTAAAACCACAAGATACACAGTTATCACATGTCCGCATAATACTTCTGATGGTAACATACATATATATATACAATAAGTGCAATTATAATTACTCAAACGACAAGCTTAGTGTAATTATCAATTCGTAAAGGCCTTGATCAGAGATTTCGATTAAAATCATTTAAATTTGTGCTGCCAAAAAATGCCAAAATGGGGTATTTCGACTTTAGTTTCAAAAGTTATTATATTTTAAAAGTTACTTTTCCACGAAAAGTTTTCCGAAAAGGGTACATTTTAGTTTGCGCAAAATGAGGGAAAATATACGTAATTTATAAATTAATATTATCAGGTCTGCAATTTTCTGGTTTCAAAAAAGGAAATAACGAAGACGTCAATCAACCAGTTAAAATAATGTAGATATTTTTGTTTTAACTAAAAATATTTAAACAAATAAGTGTACATGAACCGCATAAAAATAATGGTGATGGATTATAAAGCAAAAAAGTGGTACCAGCTACAGGTGTTAGAAAAATTCACAATATTAATTAAATATGTAGGTAGCAAGTCGTAGGAGAGTTCTATTAGTTTCATTAGTTTGATTCACGTTTTCTAATAAATATAATCCACATCATTAAATTACATTTACACTAATTTACAGTCAAAAGTTAGTAGTTATGGTCAATTTATATGGGTGTATTCTTATGAGTTATATGACAGGGACTTTAAACTAATGTTATTAATAGGTAGAAAAGTTATCAATAATAATTTATGTACTGTAACCAAGGCCGTAGCCAGAAAATAATTTCGGGGGGGGGTTTGTTCTAGTGGCGGATTTAGAATTTGTTGTAGGGGGGGGGGGAGGCGCAAAAGGGAACCGCGCCAAAGGCGCTCTTTTGCGCCGCAGGCGAAATTTTTTTGGGTGCCACGCCCTTTTTTGGGTAAAATAACCGTAAAGCTAATCTGCGGCAATATGCCAGACTTTAAAACACTCTTTTAATTTAAAAGAAAATCGAAATTTGAAAGGTCGATCGACAAAATAAACAATATTGGCAGTTTACACTTGAAAATGGTTAGAGATACTAACTAACCGAAACGTTGTGTTAAGTAACAAAATAAAGACAATGGAAGTCCGACAAGGTAATTTTTTTTTTTAATAAACTATTTATTTTACTAAATAACATGTCTCTTATATTATTAAATCATAATTATATCTAGGTATAATCGCCTTAGGCTGGATCCACATACATCCGTAATACGCCTCCGTTGTGTACCACATGATTAATATGAACCAATGAAATTTTATTCCCTAAAATTTGATCCCCCCCTGGCTACGGCCTTGACTGTAACCATCTGACCAGGAAACCGAAACAGAACTTGTCACCTTTGATTTAAATGAAATTTGGAATATTTATAAACATTAAACATCAGAAATATTGACACCTATTTTTTAGCTGTCCACATTTATTACTCAGTAAGGGAGAGGGAATGGGGGACGTAGAGGTATCTAAGGAATTATCTATGAATGGAGAAATATTACACTTTAATTTAATAATTTTTTTAAAATCTTTGGCCGTTTCTAAGGAAATTGGTCCAACGTACCAAACGATTTATTTTTAATATTGCTTTCATAAAGTGATCTAAAAATAAGATATAAGAGCAGTAATGATATTTAATTTAAGATTGTTACGACCTACCCTGCATATTGAAAAATGTCACATGTGTATATTAGGTGCTTCAATGGATCTGGCTTATGATATAATGTGGAATTTTAACGTTGACAGGTGACGTTATTTTTTTTGATACTTTAATGTAAAATTGTATTATAATGTAATTTATGTGCTATTCAATAGGAAGTCTATGGCCCTCACCGAGTAACAGTATATCGGTGGTATAGAGTTTGATAGGAGACATTTTGGTTTGGAAGACGCACCAAGCTCGGGTATTCGTCGTTTAAAACTCTTCTTAATTTTATAGATAAAGATGCACTTTTACACCTGATATGGTATTTTGTCGTGGTCACAAACTTTGTACAGACCCGAAGCTAGCAAGAATGTAGCAACCTATTTATTAAAGAAAAAAATTAAAATAGCACTAATTTGATGTCGGATACAGTAAAATAATTACCGGTTGTTAGTTTCAGATTTCCAAGAATCTGGTAATAAAATTACCAATTAAATCCATGTGATCTTGTTTGAAGAACATACTTGGAGCGTAAATCTAATAATTTCACGTATTTGAATGACGTAATATAATAAATACAAATATTCAGAGTTAAAAAAACGTTTAAAAAAAAACAATAATAATAGTAATTAAAAAGCGTACAACAAAGTTTGCCAGAGACCGTTTCTTAACAAGTTGTTTATGATACTGCACACACGTAAATGTTTCTTCTAATATTTTTTTACAACTTATGTAGGTTAAATTGTTTCATCAGTCTTTGAGAATACATGGATAATAGTTGAAAACGTATATTATTATGCTTGTGTGAAAATTATTGTAGATTACAACAAGCGGTAAGACGAGTAACACGCATTAAACAAAAGTATAATTGGTTTTTCTACTATATTTAACATATTAAGCATTGACCTACAGAACAGGAGATTAGACGCGATATATTATTCCGGTAGATGCCGGCGGGTCGACCTTCAGTCCGAGTTCCTGCGACTGGTCAATTTGTTATGACGTAGATCGCTGGTTTCGCGAGTTTTTATTAAAGAACGTATTTTATTTAATTATTTTCAAGTCAATAATTCAAAATTTTAAAAACTAAAACTTTTGAATATTTAATTGTATTTAAAACAGATTATAATGATCAGCGGTCACGAGAAATATTTCGCTCCCCGGTATAAAATCACAGGGTATTTTGTATTTGTATACAGGGTGTTTTAACAAGGTGTTCGCCTTCGATAGCGCCTAAACTATAAGAGATTTATAAAAAAGTGTTATATAAAAGTTATAGGATTTACAATGGAGCATAACGTCAAAATATTTTACGTTATACAGGATGGCTCAAAACATTGGAACTACATAAAAAAAATTTTTTAATGAAACACCCTATATATTTTTTTTCTCTTTCTGATTCCGCTAGAAAGAAGCTCTACAGTCATATTTACTTTTTTTGAATTTGATTGCGACGTTGCCAAGTAATAAATTATTTTCACGTATTTTAGAAAAATTATGGGAGTTATTAAAACAATCATAGTTTTCTATGGAATCAATAGAATTAAATAAAATGTTTACCATAAGGACCCTAAAGTACATATTATGTAACCATATCACTAATTGTTCTATATATTATACAGGGTGTTCGTACAGTCTTGGCAAATCTCGCCAATTTAAATATGCAATATTTCAATTTTTTTAAATGGAACACCCTGTATTTTTTTTACAGAAAAGGTGTATTTTTTTAATGCCATTATTTTTTGTTAAATATGTCACGCACCTTAACCTTCTACTTTTTGAAATATTTTAAAATTTATGGTGAGCTACACGAAAATGAATAATTTTATTATTTTAATCAGGAATGCCATGGACGAAATATAAAAATAGACATAAACAAGTATATATTTTTAAGAGTTTTCATAGTCATAGTCATAAAACGAAAAAAATCTATTATAATTAAGATGAACGTCTACAAATTTATATTATAAATTAAATTAAATTAGAAAGAAATATTAGAGATAATTAATAATATGGCCACACGCCAGTGGAAATAGTGCTTGATTCGATTTAAAAAGTCGAATTTCAACGTCCGCATCCGAGCAGTTGACTCACCGCGACAACGCGCGTCGGCAGCGGTCTAACAGCCGTTAAAAAGTTGTTAAATTGACGATTTGAATTTGAGGGGGATTATTAGCCCACATGCAAAATTTCATCTGCATAAGATAATTTTAATTTTTTACCCATATTTTGTAAATTACCACTTTTGCAAAATAAGACACAACGCAACCTTCATAAAACTTCTTAGTTTTGACAATGCTTTATTTTAAATACATTTTCTTTAAAGTAGCGCCATGTTAAATGTGTGTTTTTCTACAAAATCAAAATTGGGCTATTAAAATTTGGTCGCATGTTTTTGACCCTGTAGGTATAAGGTAACTTCATAAAATAAGTATTTTTGAAAACGTAGTTTGGTTTGTGTCTGAAAGTAAAAAAATAAAAAATAAAATAAAGGGGTTTTAAATTAAATCGTTGAAAATAAATAAACTTTACGTTAAGTTAAACTAAAATTTATAATTTATTTTCCACTTAATGAACACTTTGCTGATGACACTGTGTTCTTTTTTGTCTTGATATTGTGTATTGCTTTCAGACACAAACTACGTTTTCAAAAATACTTATCTGATAAAGTTACCTTATACAGGGTCAAAAACAAATAAACTTTGCATCACATGCGACCAAATTTTAATAGCTCAATATTGATTTTGTAGAAAAACACACATTTAATATGGCGCTGCTTTAAAGAAAATGTATCTGAAATAAGGCATTGTCAAAACTAAGAAGTTTTATGTAGGTTGCGTTGAGTCTTATTTTGCAAAAGTGGTGCAATTTACAAAATATGGGTAAAAATCAAAATTATCTTATGCAGCTAAAATTTTGCATGTGGGCTAGAAACTGCATTTAAAAAAACTGTTTTTGATATTTTTAGAAATAACCCCACTTTTGAATTATTTTTTGGAAAAAATTAAAATTTTACAGATAATACGAATCACGTGACTACTATTTTTTGCTTAATTTTCATCTCGATCGAAGCAGAACTTGATGTCAAAGTCAAATTTCGAATAAAGCTATTAATAAAAAAAATCCCATATGATGAAGAGTTTTTTCCGTATATTTAAAACGACAAACCGATTATAACTGAAGAGACTCTTCTCAACTATAATACCAAATGTCATTAAAATCGAGAGGGGTCAGTTCTCCTTGTAAGATTTGCAGTTTGGAATCACAATCTGATACATTTTTAGCACCTATTTAACCATTTTTAAATCTTACCTATTAGAAATTTATGTATGTATAAGGCGCCTGCTAATGTAAAGGTAGCGTGTAAATAATCGTTAAATAAATCTTAAATCACAACTTAGCACTGCTATAATGTTAAAAGCCCACAATGGCCATTATGAGTAAGGTCATGACTTATTTAAATTAGACTTATATTTCGTGTTTTAAACGGAACGTTATATTTTTAGTAAAATGTCAAATCCCGCCGTCTAGCATAAAAAAAATTATACATACCGGGTGTTTCCCAAAAGACATTCACCCCTATAACTTTTTAATATTTATAAATATTAAAATGAAATTTTGAGATTATGCATAAGAGATGAGTCTGCATTTATTGGCATAATTTTAAATTTGTTAGCAATTCGGGTTTGACCGGAAGTTTGATATTTTAAATGGGACATCTTGTATATTTTTACTTATTTGGGTTCAGCATAACATTAAGAGTGAAATGACACCTCACTTATAATTTTTTGACGTGTTATAACATTTATATATATATTTTTTATTTTCAATCTAGGGTGCTACAAATTCATTAAATCTGTTAATTTATAGTCAAGTAGTATATGAAAATTAAAATTATATCATAATAATTGACTTTCTAAGTTTCACAAGCGTTTAAAAAATGAAATTTTGTTTTCTTGACGTTTACTCCATTTTTCCAAATGGAACGATGATGGTGCACCAGGATATTTAAAACGAGCATTTTTTTTTCAACAATTTGATACCATACACTCATAGGTATGCTATTTTAAAATTGACATTGAAAAATTTGCCTTAAATCCCAATTGCAAATTTAAAAGCGTTATGCATTATTGCCGCCCTCTCTTTTCCAATGAAATATAAAGGCGGCATTAAAAAACAATGGAATGGTTTTGAAAAGCAATATGGCTTTAACTTAAAATTGTAATGTCATTAGTTTATAAAATACATACAATACATACAATGTTGCGGCTTCAGAAGAATTTTTCTGGTCACTCTAAAATATAGGATCATATCAATTTGTTCATTTCTAGTAAAACTAACCATTTTATCTGATTTATGATGTACTAGCGTGTACCCGGCATGCGTTGCAACCCGCTGGTATAAATACAAACCAAACCCGAACAAACCCGATATATTAGTACCCGGCATGCCACTTTCTGAAATTGCACCCGTGCGAAGCCGGGGCGGGTCGCTAATTATACATAAAAACCTTCCTCTTGAATCACTATCTATTAAAAAAAAAACGCTTTAAAATCCGTTGCGTAGTTTTAAAGATTTAAGCACATAAGGGGACAGACGGGCGACAGCGACTTTGTTTTATACTATGTTAAGATTAAGAAGTTTAATAAAAACGAATGACATTACAATTTTAATTTAAAACCATCCATTCCATTGACTATAATTTAACAGATTTCATTAATTTGTAGCACTCTAGTTTGAAAATAATAAATAAACATAAAAATGTTATAAGTCGTCAAAAAATGACAAGTGAGGTGTCATTTTACTCATAATGTTATGCTGAATCCCAAATCTTATGTATAATCTCAAAATTTCATTTTAATATCTATAAATACAGAAAAGTTATCGGGGTGAACGTCTTTTGAGAAACACCCGGTATAAGAAAGTATAAAATAAGTAGAATAATCTGCAACAGATTAAGGTTAATCTAGTTAACCGCCTACGTAAATGGGAACTGTTAAAATATGCAAGCTTATAATCTAAAAACAAAACGAAATGACCAATCAATTAACAGTAAACTGTTATATCTAACACGGAATGTGACACACAATATAAGCAGTTTCCTTTTTCAGCAGGTCTACTTATGCTTAGATAGCTTTAAAAAGATCCATGTCCCGTTAGAAACTGGGATTAATATTGTGTCCACTGTCCCTTTGTTTTGTTTAATTAATTTCTCCTACCACAGCTGCACAAGTTCAGTTTTCTTTGCCTTTTAGTCTTCCCCCACATGCGTCTTTAATCAGCGAATTGTAGGCCTATTTTTTTAGCAGTGGTAGTTTTAATTGTAGTAGTAGTGGAGAGGAAGGCTAAACGTCCTCTCTATCATCGGACGTGCGGCAACATCCACATGTCAATCTCGTAGAACAAAACGTATTGCGAATAAGGACTTTGGATCCTCTTCGACAACCCTACTTGAATTAGGTGAAAACTCTCAATAGCTTTCGATTCGTCCCTCACCATCCTACATCCAACTTTTACCGCCATTTGGCAACTGATTTTGAAAGTTAACCATGTTGTACAAACATCAAAACAAAGTTTCAAAAGTACGTATAAATCATTAATCCGTTAAATTTAAAGACAAATCTTTTGATGGTTATATCTACCCAACCAGAAACTGATTAGAGCGATATGCGTCAAGAGGAACTGTTATGTCCGAACCAGCCTTAATAATGTACATCAAAGAGGGCTTGGATTAAAAAACGTAGAGCTTGGTCTGGATCACAATGATATGGCGACGATATATCTAACCAAATCTAGATTTTGTCAAATTCATATTATGACATGATATGCCAAACTAATGAGTAATAAAATAAGTAGACAAATAAAAATTTATTTTTGTTGTTTACAAAATTAACAAAGTAAGAATATACAGAAAGAAAAAGAAAAATAATTACATAAATTGCTGAAATTGGCCACCGCCATGCTCCAAGCATGAATTCACACGTCTCTTCATATTTTCGAAAGTGTTGACCAGCAAAATATAAAATATAAAAATATTTCACGAACGTTTGCAACAACTTCTTCTGTTCTTACAGATGGTCTTCCTGCTCCTTTTTTGTGTTGTATAGAACCTGTTTCCCTAAACACAGCCACGGTTCTTTTTAGGCAATGATAAAAATCCCCAGCAATAAAAGCAACGTTAGGAAAATGTTCGTGAAAATCGTCCATGCACAAACCCGGATTGTATTGCCACTCACCATTTACTCTAACCCCGTTTCGAAAATACGCTTCAACCATGAATGTTTTGTGCTGTTCCGTAAAGCCCATTGTATGAATTGTTTAAGAAATTGGAAAAATTAGCGATGAATCAAATTACTTGTAACGACTGTCAAAGATGACTGAATAACTGATTGATTGTTAATTCAGATAGTTACTGACACCCAACAGGTATTAAGCTCTACGGCTAAGCATTACGTCCTTAGATGCAAGGACCTCTTTGATGCAAATAATTTTTGCTCGCACGGTATAATAGAAGTAATGGAACACAAACATGAACCAATGAAACCGACTTTCTACTTGACCAAAAATGGCAACCAAAAAAGATTTAAATTAATATGAAATGCATGCATGTACAAACGATTGTAATGAGTATTATTATCAAAACAGACCGATCAAAAAAGTATTGTTTGTTTTCATAATTAGGTTTCTGCTAATAAGGCAAACGATAATTTTTGAACTTGTAAGAAAAAAAATTCGTGACGATTGGTAATGGTATATTATGTGCTAATCACAATATTTACTATTGTTATTTGTTAATTTTTCATTACAGCAAGAATTTTTGTAAATGTATAATACCTGGCATTTTGAACGAATCTTCAGAAGCAGAAAACTTTTAGGAAAAATATTTGGGGTTTATTCGGTTTTGTTAAATATTAAATCCTATGGAAATAAGTCCATTTTCTCAAAGTGAAGCGGTTGAGATAGAGGTTAAAGAAACTCATTGTCTTCTCCATATAATACTATATATTTTCCTAAAGAGGGAAGGGAGGAACCAATTATATACGTCACAAACAAATCGATAAGACGCTGGATTCGGACCGAAGGTCGACCGTCCGGCATCTACCTGAATTATATCTCAAGTATGTATGTTCTTTTCTATTTAAGTAATTGAAACAAAGATAATCGATTTTAATTGTTTCTAGGAAAGGTTTGTGACGCTCTAGGAAGATTTTTATTATTGAGATATATTTTCAATAGGTTCTAGTTCAGAATGTCAGGGCTGAATATGATAAATTGGGCTTTATAGTGAAAAAGCCCATTCTAAATTGTCTTTGGAAAAATAAACGATTTGATGAAAAGGAAAGAAAAGACTAAAAGTCTTCCTCCACAAAATTTAATAGAACAAAAATTTGTTCGTCATCAGGAAACAGAAAAATGTATTGCTGATGGTTTTAGCAGAAGAGAAAATGATAAATGGTTAAAACCTTAGTGGAGCTTTTATGGAATCAAAAATTGGTGTGTCGAAATGCCATAATGTGAAATGTGTAGAAAAATAGAAATAAGTCAAAACATAATAAGTATGTGAAAAAGTCAGTTAAAAGGGTCTAAAACAACCAAATAAACCGGGGGAGCAGAAAAAATCACTTCTAAAAAGAAGATGTCAAAAGGGTTTTTTTATTTACAGTGTGTGTATAAAGTCTGGAAACGGCTTAATAACATCACAATTTACTGGCCGATTTAAACCAAATTTGGTACAGTTGTGTAAGAGGATGTAACGCACCGAATGACGATATTGGCGTTGTTGCCAGCTTTTTAGTTTGTCTGGAATTCGAACGAATTTTATATTTTTAAATATAACACCCAGTATATTTTTACATTTTTAAATTCCACATAAAATTATAATTATTTTTTATTAAATGCATTATTAGTCTATACTTCATAGTTTCCGAGATATTGACTCTCGAAAAGTGACATTTTTGAACTTTGACAGCTTATAACTTTCTAACAGTACGTCTTAGAGCAAAACGGCTTACATGTCCATATCTTCAATTTTTATTATCTTCCCAAAAAAATCAACTTCCGGTTAAACCGGATGTAACTCGAAAGCAGGAAATATAGTTGTTCCGGTTTAACTGGAAGTTGATTTTTTTGAGAAGATAATAAAAATTGAAGATAGGGACATGCAAGCCGTTTTGCTCTAAGACGTACTGTTAGAAAGTTATAAGCTGTCAAAGTTCAAAAATGTCACTTTTCGAGAGTCAATATCTCGGAAACTATGAAGTATAGACTAATAATGCATTTAATAAAAAATAATTATAATTTTATGTGGAATTTAAAAATGTAAAAATATACTGGGTGTTATATTTAAAAATATAAAATTCGTTCGAATTCCAGACAAACTAAAAAGCTGGCAACAACGCCAATATCGTCATTCGGTGCGTTAGATCCTCTTACACAACTGTACCAAATTTGGTTTAAATCGGCCAGTACATTGTGACGTTATTAAGCCGTTTCCAGACTTTATACACACACTGTATAAGTATGTCTGTAAGAAATTGTAAAACATAAAACTTGTTATGTATAGAAATTAGGTAGGTATTAAGAAAGTATCATGTATTCAAAATGAAAAGATCCTTTCAAAAAAGGGGGTTTTTGGGGCACTGAGCGTTAAAACTCAGTAACCCCACAAACGTTAATTTTAATTTATTAAAATTAACTACAATTTTTACAAAAATTTTTTTTTTCCTTTACTTACATTGATTTGAGTTAGAGTCGAGTTACATATAGATTTATAACTTGGTACCTTTTACAATCATTTCAAAATGTTGAAGAAAGGAAATTACTTTGTCTAATTTTGGCACCTTTAATATTATAGTTTTAAACACGTTTATAATGTTCTTAGAAAAACTATCATATTTTACCTTCACTCAGGAATAGTATGTTATATCAGTGGTTCCCAAATGGTGGTCCGCGGACTCCTTGGGGTCCGCGGCGTATTTTTTGGGGGTCTGCGAACCCATGGAGCACAAAGGGAAAATAAAACAAAAATAACTAAATAACTCACCTAATAATAAAAGTTTATTGTTTTTAAGGAAAACGTTGTATTGATAAATAAAATGTTGTTTAAATAAGTTACAAAACGGTTGTTTTAGTACTTTTAAAGATTAACTGGCCATGGGGGTCCGCATGTTACTATAATCCCATTACAGGGGTCCGGGATTTTGCGAAATTTGGGAACCACTGTGTTATATTATAATATCAAAAATGCAACCTTCCTGTCTCGGATGATTTTTGTTCTAAACGATCTTTCCGAATAAATATAAACCTCCTGTATTTTTTTGCCCCCCCCCCCCCCCCAATTGACTGAAAATAACGAATGGAAAAACCTAATCTAATAAAAAATCGTAAATTCGGCGCCTGAAATTCTAAACATCTATCAAGTACATTTCCGCATTGTTTTATGAATTAAAGGATTATTACCCGCATAAGTGGCTTAAATGATCAAAATTATTATTGTTACAGCGACTTCCCAACGCCCACCTTGATATAATAAGATAATCCGTAAACAAACCATGAATTATAAAAATATTTTTTTTGTGGCTTTTGCCTGTATTTCTGCTTGTCGCGCACGTGATTTTAATCCTAATTGCTATTAAACAACCTGGAAGCCATGAGTCACAACACGAAATAAAGTGCAGAATATTGATAAAAATCGTAAAAACGGGTTTTGCTGTTTTACGCCGACAAATTGCGTCTACATTACCGAAATGCAATTATAGTGGGCCGTATTCCCTCTTTTATGCCCTTTCCAACAAGCTAGTTCACAAGGGCGTAGCGAGGGTGGAAATTCTTCTCACCGTAGCAAGAAATTTTTAAGAAACGTAAAACGTATAAAAAATTCGAAATTAATTAATATTGGTTAAAAATTCAGTTTTGGTGCAGATTTAGTAGACTAAGGCGTCTAAAAACCTGGCTAAGAGCCACAAAGGGCAGTAATATTAAGACTTAGTGGTTTGGCAATGCTAAGCATAACACAAGGAGAGAGTTTTATTAAACAAAACTGATTTTGCTAAGAAAGTTATTGATAAGTTTTGCGAGAACAAACGACGAGTTCAATTTTTATTCATTTAATTTATTTAATATTCTAGAATATTGAAGATGTTCTGCTTCTTTTAAGCTCTTCCATATTTGTTTTTTTTTTGTCTGTTATTTATCCATAGGCCATAGGTAGCATTTAGTACGTCTTCTTTCATGACTTTAAAAGAATAAGAGTTTTGATTTTACTTCTATTTTTCATTCAGAGTAGAGTTGTTATTATTATAATTTACAGGCAGATATATACTTACATGTACTATTTACGTGAGCATGTTTAAGTTACTTAAGCTAGAAACAATAGTAGAACTATTAAAAATTAAGTTTTTTTTTTTTAATTTTGTTTTTAATTTTTCCTACTTGAAAACCACGCACCATCATTGAAAAAAGAGCGTGGCACCCAAAAACGTTTCGCCTGCGGCGCTATTTTTTCTTTCTTCTCCAGTTATTTTCTGGTTGCGCCCCACCCCCCCCCCTGCAAAAATTTCTGGCTACGCCCTTGCTACTACACAATACATACAGTTGCATTCATAAAGAAAGCGTACAAGAATTAGAATGAGAGGTAAGTTTTGTCATATTTGCGTAAAACCGGCTTGCCTAAATTATTGTTTATTGGAGGTTATCACACGTCATAGATCATCAAAAATGCAAAGCACTGGCGTCGGTGTAATTAATTTTGAAACTGCATGGTGGTAACGTTTGATAAACTTTGACGGAAGAACATAAAAATGCCTCGTCAGTTGTCTGAAGTTAAAAAGGCTCAAATTGTATCAAGAATCGAAGAAGGATGGTCAATCCGTGCTGTAGCGCAGTTCTATAGTAGAAATAAAAAAAATATATTAAAAATTAAGCAACGCTGGGAACAAGAAGAATCCCTAAACAAGAAAATTGGTTCAGGTCGTCCCAAACGTTCCAAGCCTGAACAGGATGCTGCTTTTTTCGGATATTTAAGAAATAATCCATTTGCAACTGCAAGGGATGCTGTTATTGATACAGCATTTCCTGCCTACCAATCTACCGCCAGCAGGAGAGTCGAGGAATCTGAACTAAAATGTCGCCCAGCTGCGAAAAAAATGTTTCTTACCGAAGAACAGCGATAATCAAGGATTATTTTTACTTTAAATTATAGACACCGCAATCCTCAATTTCGGGGTCATTTTTACTGATGAAAAGACGTTCCAGTCGACTTATAACGGACAAATTCGTGTGTACCGTCCAAATAATACCCGGTTTAAAGAGCGATATACTAACCCCCTCACTTCTAGACGTATGCGTTTCTCTGTAAATGTACGGGGCTGGATAAGTGTTCATGGACCTGGTGTTTGCTGGCGAATAGAGGAAAGATTTAATGCCGGAAATTACATTATTATTTTAGAAAATATATTGTTACCATCTGCTGAGCAAATATATCCCAATAGTACTTTCATATTTCAATAAGATAGCTGTCCAGTCCACACTACCAATGCAATGCTGTAACCCACTGGTTTCAAACCCATAATGTGGAAGTGCTGCCTTGGGACGCTTTTAGTCCCAATATCAATCCAATTAAAAATATTTGGGGTGTAATCGTAAAAAAAAAAAATAATAGAAATTTTAGGACACAAAATTCAGAAGATTTATGGGAAATAATACATGCGTGCTGGGAAGAGCTTGATCCAAATATTGTATCAAATATAATTCAGTCAATTCCGAATAGACTGGCTCAAGTAATAGAAAAACAGGGATATAAAATATGACCAAATACTAGATTTTATTTATTCTTGTTAAACGTTTTTTGTTTCTATTGTAATTTTTATCAAACTGTTAAGATATATGTCAAACTAGAAATAAACGCAGCCGTAAGAACTTCTGTATTTATTTAGCAAATAGTCTTTCTAATACTGAATTAACTTCGGTTAAAAATTCCAGCCTGTATAGATATAGATAACAAATCTTATTAAACGACGTTTTTATGCCTATAACAATATTCTTTCTTGTTCTGTTCTATTCTGCCCACTGGTATGACATATAAGTAAGTTACAAGAAACAGTACCTCAATCATTAAATGATTAGGGATTTTGTGTTTTTTATTACATTTAAAATAAACGATAAGATGCGACGTTCCAAGATCACCGACATGACAATACAATACCTAAAAAATGTGGTAATTGTCAAATTAATTACAAAGCAAGTAAACATTGTTACACAACACACAACAATAGCCAAGCCTTCAAGAATAGAATAAGCCTGAACACAAGTCGTGAAAATAATAACAGCAAATCCTTTGCCGCAACACCGATTGCCTGGGAAAAACAATTTATTAGCACACATAGAAAATAATGATCCTTTTCAGAATAAAGTCACCTTGAGAAGTATTTTAAACATTATGTTTGGAGTATAGAAAAAAATCATGATATACTACTATTTTCGCGGAATTTCACTTCATCCAAATAGATTGTTACTAGAAATTATAAGTTTATAATTAAAAATAAAGGGGCTTAATAGACTGAGTTTGTAATAAAATTACACAGGAAGAAAATACTGTACTTACTAATAATTATCTATATTTTAATTATTTTCCTATTTTGTTTTATTATTAAGGAGAGAACTGTTATTATTGGACGTCCAAAGTTTTTACACCAACGTCCCCGTAAAAAATGCACTTAAGGTTATCAAAATAAAGCAGACTTAAGTAAGACCAAGAAGAAGACCCTACAGTCTACAGGAAAGAATGCCGCTGCCTATTAATGTCATCATCGAACTATTAGATGGTTGCTTCAACAATTCCTACTTTCAAGAAAAAGATAGATTCTTCATCCAAGTAGACGAACCACGGATGGGCTTATCTCTCTCGCCAATAATCGTCAACATTTACACGGAATGGTTTGAATCCGAAGCGATAAAACAAGCAAAAAAGAAACCAAAAATGTGGCGGAGTTATGTGGATGACACCTTTATTACATTGATGTTAGAGTCTCACAGGTACACTCACTTAAATTAAATGAAAACATACCAGAAGTATTGTTATTTGGGAAAAACAGTAATCTGCTACAACAATATGATGATTTTGTACTTAATTTAAATGGTTCTCTTTTAACTTTTACTAATAGTTGTCGTAATCTAGGAGTGCAGTTTGATTCAAACCTAAGATTCTCAGGCCATGTAAATAATTTACTTCAAAAGTCCTATTTTAAACTTAAACTGTTATACATGCATAAGGATATTCTATTCTTACTACTGATATCAAGCTAAAACTGTGTGACTCTTTAATTCGTTCATTTGTCTCTTATTGTGATGTTGTTTTCTGGCTTGCGTTATGTCAGCAAGATCGGTATTCCTTACAAAAAATACAAAATCACCGTTCTCTTACAATTTAGGTAAATTTGATCACATCTCGGACCATTATAGGAATTCCCACTGGGCTAAACCTAGATGAATGGTTTAAAGTACATATGGCCTGTTTGGTTTATAAAATTAATAAGACTAAAACCCCTCCTTACCTATATCAAAAACTCATCATCCCTTTACAGTATTCCCAGGCATTACACCTTCTTGTTTCGGCGATCATTTTCTTTTAATGCGGCAAAAATGTATAACAATATCCCGGAAGTCATTAAGAGTTCCCCAAGTTTTCAAGTTTTTAAAGGTAAGGTGGGTAAGTTTGTGCTGGGAGAGCGTGTGTGATTTTGTAACTATGTCATTGTGTAACTTGCTATAGTAATTCATTTGTTTCTTATTTTCTAATTGTTTACTTCATTACTTAGTATATTTTAGGTTAGCAATTATTGAATTAATATTTTATTTTATACCTGACGGTTGCGTGAAAGCGCATTAATTTGAACGTCGCCATCACTTTTCATTAAGCTGTATTTTTATAAAGTTCTTTGGTATTAAATAAAGACATTTTGTATTGTATTGTATTGTGTTGTATTTGGAACGGAAATAACAATGACGAACTCAGAGAGTTCCTAAATTACATCCTGACACGAGACCTGACTGAAATCCTGCATAAAGAACCACACTGGAGGAAGAGAAAGTTCAAAAAGAAGGTGTTGATATACACTAGAACCCGGGTTGCCATCATTAGATAAAATAAATATCTGAAAACATTTTGTTGTGTAGATGTAATCACGAATTAAACGCATTGTCACCCATCTCAATTATGCTTCAGTGCTCCTGAAGACGACTGGAGATACATACATACCAGTTGAAACGTTGTAATTTAAAACGAATCAAGACAATGCCAAAACTCTTCTATCAATCAAGAAACATCATTGTCTTCAACCTTTAAACAGAAACTATTAATAGGTATACTTTAAGAGCCAACGAAATTTAATAATAATGTTAATATTATTATGCCTTTAAAAATAAAGTAGCGGCAAAAGTTTGAAAAACCGGAACTCTCAAAATAACAGCAACAACAAAAAAATCTTTTGTGTCCGAATGGTTGAACAAAGTGCTAATAAAATAATTACATATTTACAGAAAATTAGCATAACAAACGTAATTTAGCTTAGCAACGAGACACCTAACCTTCAACTTGAGAAAATGGGAAATAATAGAAATTAAATATAATTTATATTATTTGCATGATTTATGAATATAGTATGGAAAGTTCCTGTTCAAAGTGATCATTTTCTAATTTCTATGCAAGAAAACGTTCATTTTTAAGATTTTATCAGATCTTGACATCTTGGATTATGGATTATGGGATACATAGCCGTCTTGATTTTAGAAAAGTGACTGAGACAGCATATTTATACTAGCCTGTTCATAAAGGCAGTTTGACGGATCCAGGTGGGACGGCGTCTTAGAGGGGTGAGGTCCACCATAGGCGTCGTCTTAAAGTCAACGACACGAGGTTCAACTAAATAATATCAGATTAGTTTTGCTTGACATCCGTTTGTTTATTAATTTATTATTTTAAGGTTAGTTTTATGACAGAACGTTGACATTGGTATATTTTTAGAAAATTCACACGTCTCTTCATATTTTCGAAAGTGTTGACCAGCATCTCTGGAGAAATGTTACCACATTCTTGGATAATCCTTTGTTGTAATTGTTCTAAATTTGCAACTGGTGTTTTAAAAATTGTGTTTTTTAAATGACGAAAAACGAAGTAATCCATAACCGTTAAACAAGGTGATCTAGGTGGGAATTCAATGTCTGATCGAAAACTGATCAATCTGTCGTCGAAAAAATTGCGTAAGTAGTTAATAGTTTCGGCGGCTGTATAGGCGGTTGCACCATCCTGTTGAAAATGTCCAAAACGTAGTTCCGTCGTCAAGTAATTGCTCCACAAATGGATTCAAGATATTGTGTCTATACCGCTGCGCTGTAACTGTGTCATGGAAAAAAATAGGACCAACAATTCTTCTTCGGGAAACAGCTAACCAGACACCAATTTTTTGAGGGTGCAATGTGGAGTCTACAAAAAAATTAGGATTTTTACTACTCCACATGCGTGTATTCTGATAATTCACATAACCGGGAGGTGGAACCAAGCTTCATCCGAAAAAAATGTCAGGTCTAATAAATCATTTCTTTCCAATAAATTTTGGGTAAACCATTGAGAGTAATTCCTGCGTCTTTCAAAATCTGCGGCTTGTATTTCTTGGAATACTTGCACTTTATAAGGAAATAAATTTAGCTGCTTCCTAAAAATAGTCCTACATGTTCCATAAGATCTTCCCACTTCTTGGGACAGGCGTCTTATATAATTTGTTGGCGTATTTTGCATTATTTCACGAACGTTTGCAACAAGTTCTTCTGTTCTTACAGATGGTCTTCCTGCTCATTTTTTGTGTTGCATAGAAACTGTTTCCCTAAACACAGCCAGTACAGCCACGGTTCTTTTCAGGCAATGATAAAAATCCCCAGCAATAAAAGCAACGTTAGGAAAATGTTCGTGAAAATCGCTCATGCACAAACCCGGATTGTATTGCCACTCACCATTTACTCTAACCCCGTTTCGAAAATACGCTTCAACCATGACTATTTTGTGATGTTCCGTAAAGCCCATTGTGTGAATTGTTCAAAAAATTGGAAAAATTAGCGATGAATCAAATTACTTGTAACGACTGTCAAAGATGACGGAATAACTGATTGATTGTTAATTCAGGTAGTTACTGACACCCAACAGGTATTAAGCTCTACGGCTAAGCATTACGTCCTTAGATGCAAGGCCCTCTTTGATGCAAATAATTTTTGCTCGCACGGTATAAATGCATATTATATTGCAAACGTATGGTAGGTAAAATTCCGTATTTTTCTTTTGTAAATCGTGACACCCAATTTATGTATATTATTATGCTTTTTCTAAGTTTATGTTTTATGGTATGTAAATAAATGTACATCACATCAGTACCTTGTCATATTTACAAGATATTACCTCATTGAATACCCACGAAAATCTGCCATCCTACACGGTTTTTCCGCTTTTGATATTCGTCGTTAAAGATAACAAAATTGTCAATGTATAGGTAAAATGTAAATTTTTAAAGTTACAGATTATTACTGTACACCGATGACATCACTCCGGTTATTTAAAACATAATTTCCATTTAGTTTACATATAAAATAACAAAATGTGCGCCTTTTTTAAATTTTACTAACAAAATATGGTTGTACTGTGTGGTAGGCAATGTAAAGATAATTATTTTTTTAAATAAATTTTACAGAAAATGGATTTTTGTAGATTTCTTATTAAAATCTCATCACCGCAAGTCAGACAATTTCATTCTTGGCGCTCCACATAGGCATAGACGCAAAAATTACCACGTGGCGGAACAGAATGCACGCAAGTGCAAAAATAGATCAGTTACCGGCGCGGCGTCAGACTTCTAAAAACACGTGACAGTCAAATTACCATAGCACCTTAAAACAAGGTAAAAAACTTTATCTACCTTTACATTTTCGACCAGTTATCATTTAGAGAAAAAAAATGGTTAAAAGCGATTCCCCGAGACAACTGGACCCCATCAAAATAGGATGTAGTTTACTCCCTACATTTTGCTGAAACCGACATATATTTAAGTCGCGACGACGATTATCGTTTATCAAATGGTTCTCTGTATCAAAAATTTCGACACTAACTATAGACGCGAGAACGAGATGAGACGAGAAAAAGCGAGACGAGAGTGAAACACTAATTAGGAATGGAGGACTGGGTGCTAGCCGCTGCATAATCTTTCGGTGAAAAGACAATTTTTTATCTGCCTCGGAAACCATTTGTTATTGTTAGATACTGTATACAGGGTGGTCCTTAAGTAATGGGACACAGAACAGCAGTAAATTATTCACTTCAAAACATAACGATTTAGCGCAATTTTTATAATCCGAAAATTAATATTAAGACAGATACAGGGTGTCAAAGTTAAAAAAATTATTTCGAGTTTTTTATATATTTTCAAAAGTTTTCGGAGCATTGGGTTAAAATTTGGTGTAGAGGGGTTTTTTGGGGCGGGAAATAACAATCTGGGATCATTTTTATTCTATCGGATAGAGGGCGCTACGAGCAGAACTTTTCTTACTTTTGGACTGCAATAACTTGTTCTTACTAGGTATAATAAGACTTATCACTCCTAATTAATAATCTTACGACTTTTTTACGTAAAAAAGGTACTCTTGTCAAATAACGCTAAAGTTGATAGTTTTCGAAATATTTGCTATTTTAATACTCAATGACCTTTCCGTTGTTTGAGATCCAGCAGAAAGAATTCTTCAATACAAGTTGTTTTTGAATAACTGACGGGTAAATAAAACACAAAATTTCAAACATTTGTTTATAATATTTTACAAGAGGAAAACGATTTTTTTGGTTAAACTTTTACAGAATACGTTCTACGTTCGGATAAAATAATAAGTATTACCTTACATGTTACATTAAAATAGCAAATATTTCGAAAACTATCAACTAGCGTTATTTGACAAGAGTACCTTTTTTACGTAAAAAAGTCGTAAGATTATTAATTAGGAGTGATGAGTCTTATTATACCTAGTGACAACAAGTTATTGCAGTTCAAAAGTAAGAAATGTGCTGCTCGTAGCGCCCTCTATCCGATAGAAGAAAAATGAGCCCAGATTGTTATTTCCCGCCCCGAAAACCCTGGAAGTTGCTCGCTTATTTCATGAAAAATTTCCAAACCGACAACTTCCAGCGAATATGATATGGTTTCAGCAAGATGGAGCACCGCCCCATTACTAAATCAATGTCCGGCAGTACCTCAACCGAGTATTTCCAAATCGGTGGATAGGGAGGCGTGGATCGATGGAATGGCCAGCACGATCCCCTGATCTGACGGCATTAGACTTTTTCTTATGGTGTTATGGCAAAAATATTGAATACAAAACTAAACCCCTCAACTTAGCTGACTTATGAAGACGAATAATGCTTGCGATTAGATCGGTCACGCCCGAGATGTTCAGTAACATTAGAAGACATTTTTTTTTAAGATTAGGATTGTAAGACGTTCGCGGCGAGCATTTTCAACATCTCCTACATTAACGTCGTTTTTTACATTTAAAAAAAATAAACGGTATTAGGTACTTATTAATTTTTGAGTGTGTTGTTATTTTTTGCAATAAATCTAAAAACACTTAATATTTCCGAAACAGTTGAGGGTTGAGTATAGGATATTGTACATGAAATATGTCTAAAATTTTCTGAAGAATCCAAAAATTGAATAATATACATTGCATTTAAAATAAGAAAGTTGGTATAAAAAGTTTTTATTGAAAAAAATGCGCAACTAGAAATACCAATCGACGTGTCCGAACGTTTTTTCGGACACGCCCCCATGTATTTATTATCGAATTTATTCCATTTGGCTGATACACACTGTATTTATAATCGGATTGTTAATGTCATCCACCAACACTATTTAAAAGGGAATTTCTTGTGAACAATAATTATATTGTTACTTTGTCAGAATGACAATTCTAAAAAGGAAAAAGGCTCTTTAAATTTAATTTTTTTGTGGCGCCTATACCCTAGTAAGTAAACTCCAACTATTGTCCAATATCAAGGATCCTAGTCAGGTGATTTGCAAGTAAAGATAAAATAATTCTGTGATAGACAGCTAGGTGATTTCACAAAGGTTCCGACACTCCAGCATTAAGAAAAAATACGCAGGAACAATATGTTACTTAGAAATAGTTGATGATAAGAATAGAAAAATAATGTTATTCAAACAATTATTGTTTGTCAGTAATAATCTGTGGGTATGTTATCATGGTCAATCATGTTTTACACCTGTTCGTGTGTCCTGTTATTGCGCTTTTAAAATTTATCGGATTTTTTCTTTTTCTTTTTACCATTATGGACATAGCAGGTTGTCTCAGTTGTAATAAAATACATACATACAACAACCAAGCTCTTTCGCGTACTCAAAATGTAACTAACTTAAGCAAACTTATTAAAAACCTCGACTTTTTATTATCACGACTCTCTTACCGACGGCTTCGCATGCGAAATTTAATAGTTATAAATTCGCTAACCAAACGAAGCAGTGGGTTACCATCCATCCCATTTTCACCAGTTTAGGGACCGATTTTTACTTATAATCTCCCTAGCAGCAGAATTACCGATAATTTTTTTCAAGGTCACAAATGTTTTTGTTGATAGAAAATTTCCCTCGTCTTCAACTCGGGATAATAAAATAAATAATAACAAAAACATAAGTGAAACCAAGAAAAAAATTATCGGGAATTAATTCTGCTCCGTGGGAGATTCGGTAAGAAAATTTCATAAATTGGAGTTTTTTCTTATTGTAATTTTTTTGCTAAAATGCTACAAAAATATATTTCCGGCGGCTTTTATGTAACTAATTAGTGTTTTAGAAATGAAGTTCATTTTAGCCGTTAGTAACTCATTTTTATTACTAACATGTGAGAAACATTAAATAACAAGTTTGTTATCTGAAATCCAATGTATTTACAGTTTTAAATTCAAATAAAACTTTAAAAAACATATTTCCGATGAGTTTAGTTTAATATGACACACTGTATTTTTACAATAGAAGTTGATTTTACTTGTTAGTAACTAAGGTTTATTACTAAAATTTCAGGAACATTAAATTCGTTTTCAACCATAACATCTGAAATTACATGCCTACATAGTTTCAAATGAAACTTAAAAAAACATATTTCCGATGAGTTTAGTTAATTTTTGATGTGTCTCTTTTAGCCCCGGTGTTCGATATGTAAAGCAAATTGGTTAGTATTAATAAAAATTGTTAGCAACAAAACGTATTTTGATTTTATTCTGAGTGACTTTTGCCGATAGATATAAAGCACTTAATTTTTGACAGAACAATTATCATTTATTAATTTCGTTAAGTTAATAGGAACTAACAAAATTATCGCGATAATCTCCCGTTGCTATAAGCAACGTAAACAAAAAGAAGCCTTCTAATTGGTTGAAAATAAGTTTATGCAATTTTTAAAATAATAAGTGTTTTATTAATTCTATATTAAAGTATTCATGCCTGAATTTCAAAAAATTCGTGCCAAAAATATTTGTAACCATTTAATATCCTTTTTTCCGTTCCCTAAGGATAAAATTTTTCGTAAATGCCTAAACACATGTTTATTTTGTGTTCCAAGCAAAGAATTTTTCCTAAATTTTCTACTTATATCTTTATCTCTACCGATTGCGTTAGAAAATTAACCCCTCCATTTCTACCCCCTAGGGTCAAAATTTCAACACGTGCTTCCTTATTTTATCAGAGTAAGCGTGGTACCAATTTTTTCACCTCAAAATAGCCTATTCCCCTTTTTTCAACCTCTAAGTGAAATATGAAAAAATGATGAATTACGTAATAATATTATTATTTTATTTAAGGACCTTATATACCCAATTTTATTAAACAACCAGTTTTAGTTTCGGAGATGCAGAATTTCCTATAAAAATGTCAAACCCTGTTTTTACCTCCTTGATGTTTGATTTTCAAAAAATCCCTTCTTAGTTGATGCATACGTTATAAGGAGAAGACATCCGTAAATTTCATGATCTTAGGATTGGGAGTTTAGCTTGGGCGTTGATGAATCAGTCAGTCTTCACTCAGATGTAATAATTACTAATAAAAAGTAGATAAATGCGATAGAAACTAGCGCGATAAATGTACCGGGTGTTCCACCTAAGGAGGTAATCGGCTATATCTCAGAAAGTAATAACACTAGGACTTTGGGAAAAAATATATATCGATAAAAGCGGCCAAGAGAAATTGCTGGAAATTATTTTCAAGTGCGAAAAATGACCACTTTATTATTGAAAATAGAAAAAAACGATTCCTATCAAAAATTTGCATAATATTATGAAGAATACAATGCTTATATTTTTAACATACTATTATTAAGAAAAATCAAGAGAAAATCGGCATTTCTATTTTGAAAGTTCTCTAACGCCCCCTAGCGGTCATTTTTCGAACTTGAAAATAATTTCCAGCAATTTCTCTTGGCCGCTTTTATCGATATTTATATTTATTCCTAAGTCCTAGTGTTATTACTTTCTGAGATATAGCCGATTACCTCCTTAGGTGGAACACCCGGTATATATCATGCGACGCTGACATTTTTTTTTCAATGTGGAGCGCCATTCTATAATTTTAGATTTTTTAATGCTTTTGGTCTGTAACTAAAACAAAATAGCTATGCCAAATTTTAGCTTTCTATGTAAAACGATCTCTGTAGCAAGATTCTCGTTAGTCGTGAATGTGAGCAACTCATTCTTGTTGAACACGTTCGACTAAAAATGGGTTTATCTCACTCTAATTAAAGGGTTGTATATTTACATCGGTACACTCATAAGTACCGTGCAAATTGACTTAAAATATAACATATGGCAAGCATGCAATGTTATCATTAGAATGAGATAATCCTATTGTTTTTCGGACAGACATATGCATCAATATACATACTTAGGAGTATTCGTGTTAAAAAAATGTGAAAATTATCTATAAGTTTATTTTACACGAGGAAAAAATAAGATGCTGCTATTGGACAATGAATTAGTCCTATTTTACAACAATTTCTCAAATAATGCAACTTTGCAGTGAATTCTCGAGACCAGATAGCCACTGTTCATTGTTTTTACAAAGAAGTCTTTGTTATAATTATTAAAGGGTAGTGAAGTGACCACTATGTATACCTTTAAGGGACGAATGATGAAAATTTGTAATAGATGTTGACAAACGGCAAAAACCAAGCCATCAAAGATGTTTCCAACATTTGCCAAAAAAGATGTGAGAGTAAAAAAGAAAAATGTTACAAGTTTTAATTTGTTGATTTGTATTTACAATTGTTTCACACTGTTTAGTTATGTATTTGTTATTAAAGACTGGCTTGATATTGTTGAAAGGCTCGCTCAGGGTAGTACTCATGACAAAGATGATGGCCTGCATTTAATTTTTTTTAAATTTTACATCTAATATAAATTTTGTGTAGCTGTCCATGCCATTTTCTCTTAGCTTTTAAAATAACTTCAAAAAATGACTTTTTTATTGTAGTTTTCAGGGCATTTTAACATATTTTATTAGCATTCAAAAAGCATCAGTTTTTTAACAGATTTCTTACCCCGGAATTGTTCAATAATATTAAGTAAATCTTTTACGTGTTTGGAAGTTCCTAAAGCAAAACATAAAGAGATAGAATAGCGATAGACTGTTTTTTCTTTAAACATACATGTGCTATGCACTAGGGGGGGGGGGGGGAGCAACAAGAGGGGCCTGGCTCCTGGCCGTCCAGATTACCTGATCTAATCGCTATGAACTTAATTTTATGGGGTTACAAATCACTAGTTTACAAAACCCAGCCGCCTTTTCTAGAAGAATTTCGTCAGAAGATTATTGATGCATATTGTGGAAGTATTCCTAGACATTTTTTTCCGAAAAGCTAGGGCGGAATTTGAAAATCGCCTTTTTTTCTGTTTACAACAAAATGGAAATAATTTTGAGAATAAAAAGAGAAAAGAAAAGCTTGGGATCATTTATTTTTCAATTTTTCCTGCCAAATTTTGCAAAACCCAGTTTTAAAACATTTTCTCAAAATTTTACATTTTCGTCATTAAATCTCATTAATTTTGGTGTTGTTGTCACAAGTGGGATAGTGTCATTTAAAATTTTAAAGTGGATTAGGGTAGTGCCTCAGGGGTGGTGAGGGTGGTTCGTAAAATACCTTATATTTATTCATTCATTATTATATTTTGTAGATATTGTATTTTTAGTTTTTTGATATCTTTTTTAGTATAGAAAATATAGCCATTGAAAGTTTTCAAAAAGTGATATCCTGAAATAACTTTTAAATTTCTGAAATGTATTTTGGAACCAAAAAAGATCATCACAAGTTTTAAACTTTAACTAAACAATATTCGAATATTCGTACCTGCCCTATAATTCCACCAATAACATTTAAAAATTTTCCTAACCTAATCATGTCATTGTATTTAATTACAATGTTTTTACCAAAATTTCTTGAGAAAAATACAAATCCTCCACACTTTGTGGTAAATGTTAACTACCACTTAACTGTTGATTTTTAAAAAAACTACATACTATTGTTCCTCACACCAAAAAATATTCCAAACTTACCGTAAAAATAACTCATTTTATCCGTTTTTAAATTTCACAACACGGCTTTAAGCAGGATTCGCAACTGCGGGAAAAATCAAAAGCTCCAGCTCGAAGACGGACCAGCAAAGATAAACAACAACACACCGAGCACCTGACGGAGAATGGTGTATTCGTCGACGGCCAAACAAAGCTCGCAGCAGGAACAAATAAAACTAATACAAATATGTAATACAGTGTGCACAAAATATACGCCGCTGACATTTACATAACAAAAGGACTCGCGACTTATTTATTAAATTTATTATTATACATAGAAATATCCAAGAATTTATTATACAATATTTTATTTTTTCCACACCCATTTCGTAATAAATTTATTATTTATGTAATTTTTGGATAAATTTATTACGTTTATTACCGTAAGAACCTAACAATTTCGCACCAAAACAACTGGCGAGGCCACTGACAATGTCAATGTCGCCGACAATACCGGTAGCAGCATGAGGACGCACCCTTATACTATAAAACACGACACAACCCACACCGAGCAATATACCGGGTGTTTCTCCAAAGACGTTCACCCCTATAACGTTTTTATATTTATAGATATTAAAATGAAATTTTGAGATTATGCATAAGAGATGAGTCTGCATTTATTGGAATAATTTTCAATTTGTTAGCACTTCCGGTTTGACCGGAAGTGACCTTGACTTTGGTATTTTAAATGGGACGTCTTGTATATTTTTACTTATTTGGGTTCAGCATAACATTATGAGTGAAATTACACCTCACTTGTCATTTTTTGACGTGTTATAACATTTTTATGTTTATTTTTACTAGAGTGCTACAAGTTTATTAAATCTATTAATTTATAGTCAAATAGTATATGAAAATTAAAATGATGTCATAATAATTGACTTTCTAAGTTTCACAAGCGTTTAAAAAAATACATTTTGTCTTCTTGACGTTTACTCCATTTTTCCAAATTGAACGATGGTGGTTCACTATAGGATATTTAAAACGAGCATTTTTTTTTCAACAATTTGATACCATACATTCCTATGCTATTTTAAAATTGACACTGAAAAATTTGCCTTAAATCCCAATCGCAAATTTAACATCGTTATGCATTATTGCCTATATGTTGTTGTATGGTATCAAATTGTTCCATTTGGAAAAATGGAGTAAACGTCAAGAAAACAAAATTTCTTTTTTTAAACGCTTGTGAAACTTAGAAAGTCAATTATTATGACATAATTTTAATTTTCATATATTACTTGACTATAAATTAACAGATTTAATTAATTTGTAGCACTCTAGATTGAAAATAAAAAATAAACAGAAAAATGTTATAACACGTCAAAAAATGACAACTGAGGTGTCATTTTACTCAGAATGTTATGCTGAATTCCAATAAGTAAAAATATACAAGATGTCCCATTTAAAATATCAAAGTCAAGGTCACTTCCGGTCAAACCGGAAGTGCTAACAAATTGAAAATTGTGCCAATAAATGCAGACTCATCTCTTATGCATAATCTCAAAATTTCATTTTAATATCTATAAATACAGAAAAGTTATCGGGGTGAACGTATTTTGGGAAACACCCGGTAGAAACAACTAGATGGAATGCATGCATGCGTATCATGTTACTCTGTAGGTACAGAAAACGCCCTAAGCAAAGTGGCTATAAAACGGCAAACGGCATTGATTGTGACTATGGAGGACTTGAGCACAGAAAATATAGCTATTGCGTAGCTATATTTTCTGTGACTTGAGGTAGGAGGCCGATCGCAATGCATTGAATTCGGTCCCAAATTAGCATCGGTAATTCAGCTTGACGAGTCGCCGTAAGATGGCGCTCGTGTTCGAAGTGGGCTATCAAATAAATTGTTTCTTATGGAAGCGATAACTATTTTTATTTAAATTAGTTCTTTAAGGAACAAATAAGGACTTTTATATGAATTTACACTTACTTTGTTATACTTATTAGTAAACTCGGCCTGTATAAAGTTCCAATGATGCTTGGTTTTTAAAATACAGGGTATTAAACATTCTAGCTAAACCTTTGGAACTAGAAAGAGACTTATTTGGCTGCGTTTCCTATCTGAAAAAGATCCTGTCTTACACCCCGACACAAAGCAAACTCTACTTTTATAAATTGTACCATTATTCATTATAAATATGGAAATCAATTACAATACAACGTTATTTGTCTCGTCTTGTCTTCAAACGTCATTTATTATTTCGAAAATAAAAATGTCAATTTGTCAAAAGTAAAAGACGAAGAAGAAGAAGACAACACCAGCCCACTTGCGACGCGAGAGCATCTATCGGCCAATAGCGAACTAACCAAAAAACCGGGACAGAATTTGAAAATGCTGCCATTGTCGATCAGCCTCCTACACTCTAGTTCTCCATAATTGTGACATTTAGTGAATAGCGTAATAATTGTAACATTACTAAGTACTATAAAAAATACATAATAAAACATTATTGGCAGTATTGTTTAAGTAATATTAGTTGTTGCAAAAAGCGTCATATTCTGTACAACAGGTAAAGTAATTAAACAGCCTGACGTACCTTCCAACGTCTTGGAAACTCCTATCGTATTAGGTAATCCCATGGCCGTCTCGATTTTAAAGAAGTGACTTACAGAGCATATACTAGCCTTGTTTCGCAAAGGCACTTTCATTGCATCCAGGTGTCAATGCGTCTCCTAAGGGTGAGATCCACCCCAGGCGGCGTCTTAAAGTTAGCGGCAACGAGTTCAACTAAATTATATGAGGTTTGTTTTGCTTGTCAAATTATGACAAGACGTCAAGACGTTGACATCCGTTTGTTTGTTAATTTAATATTTTAAGGTTAGTGTTGTGGCAGGACGTTGACATCGGTACATTTTCAGGTTAGTGTTGTTTGTTGAATCATAACAGGACGTCATAATATCAAAAAATCAACTGCCGTTTTGCTTTGCTTCTATTATATGGGCCAGTGGTTCCCAAATGGTGGTCTGCGGACCCCTTGGTGTCCGCGGCGTATTTTTTGGGGATCCGCGAACCCACGGAGCACAAAGGGAAAATAAAACAAAAATAACTAAATAACTCACCACTAGAATAGAGATAATCTTTGTGTTTTAAGTTTATTATTGTTTTTAAGGAAAATACGTTGTATTGATAAATAAAATGTTGTTTAAATAAGTTACAAAACGATTGAATCGCTGTGGGGCAAGAGCTACATAAGTCGACGACTTATGATGTTTTTGCCACGAACATAGGATACGACCTTGCGTTGTTTCTATAAGGTTAAATGGGACTTGTGTCATTTTTATTCAGAACGTGCGCCTTCTAATGTAGAGGCGTTTCGTGGTAAAAAGAAAATTTCGTAAAAAAGTTACTTATGTCGTTTTTGAAACGACCGATTCGATTGTTTTAGTACTTTTAAAGATTAACTGGCCATGGGGGTCCGCATGTTACTATAATTCGATTTCGGGGGTCTGGGATTTTGCGAAATTTGGGAACCACTGATATAGGCTATACAATGGTTTGAATCTTAACTACAGCATAGTAGTAGAAGGCTGGGACCTACGTAGTTTATGAGTTAAATGTCAAAATTTCACTTCCTTTTTTTAGTGAACAAGTCTATATTCTGTTTCACTTACTCCTCCTTAAATCCAAGGTTTTAATGACAGATCGATAGGTATTGTCGCCTTTTCAGGCTTTTTAGTGTTTGTTGTAGTGTTTTTGCATTTCTTGCAAATATTGTTTCCTACACTTCTAGCGAATTTGTTCCGGTTTAAGTTCCGACTCTGTAGACGACAGACCCCGTAGATATTAAGACAATTTTCATTTTCTAACTAATCTAAAAAGAGTAACCTTTAAGAAGCATAGTCTTAGAAAATGATATCTACAGTGTGTCCTCGTTTAGAGTTTGAAAGAGGAAAAACTTTTTTATTAGTAGCTAGATATAGAAGAAAGTCATTCTTTATAAAAACGCCAGCTTGTGCTAAAACTGCAATTTCGAATATCAGATATGCGATTACTATACAGGGTTCGTCAAAAACAACATTTTTACTTTTTAGGATTTTTTTTTCAATTTTAAATTTCAATTCCTTGATTTATTAAATGAATTTTGCTTGTGCTAAAACTACAATTTCAAATATCACATTTGCGATTACTATCCAAGATTCGTCAGAAACAACATTTTTAGTTTTTTGGATTTCGTTTAAAATAAATGTACGTAAAAACAAACTATTGTTGATTTATGACTTCGAATAGGATTTTATATCTGGCCGAGTAATGATTTTGTTGTAAGAAATCCATTTTTTATTTGCCTACTTTTAAAATATTTTTATTATTAGATGTCATCAATTCATTCAATCATAAATTATAAAACTTTTATCCAAACGTGGTACCACCGATTTCGATCGATCGAGAGTGCATCGTTCAACTCGTCAGCTGAATTCCCGATAACAGTTCCCAATTTGCTGTATTGGGATGTTTGCAATAACTACTCTTATTCTTTCTTTCAAGAGATCTAAGTTATTATTGAAATTGGTTTTATACCCATGTGGCTTCAGATATCCCCATAAATGAAAGTCGATAATTGTGAGATCGGTACTCCTACGTGCCAACTGATTTGGACCATACGTACCTCCAATCCATTTGTTCCCAAAGTGATGATTTAGCCAATCATTAAAAGGAATTGAAAAAAAAATAAAAAAAAAAACAAAAACTGTTGTTTCTGACGAACCCTGTATAGTAATCGCAAATCTAATTGTTGAAATTGTAGTTTCAACACTAGCACAATTCATTTAATAAATCAAGGAATTGAAAAACTAAACGATCCAAAAACCTAAAAACGTTGTTTGTGACGAACCCTGTATAGTAATGGCAAATATGATATTTGAAGTTGTATTTTCAGCACAAGCAGACGTTTTTATAAAGAATGACTTTTTTTTCTATACCTACCTACTAATAAAAAAGGTTTTCCTCTTCCAAACTCTATCTATCCACGGACACACTGTATATTGCCATGATGTTACTATTTGATGATGAATATGAATGATGCATGATCTAATTTACAAGTCACTATTATTTATGTACTAGTTGTTTATTGTTTAACATATACGGTACAGAGTTCCAAAGAAAATATAATGCATCTGGTCAAGCCTGTTCCGATAAAAATTCCAACGATTTATTTATATAGTATAATACTTTTCTTATCTACACTACTAATTATTATTTAATTAAGAAATGCTAGTTTTTTTTATGTCTGTATTACATATAACTAAAAAATGTTGATTGTCGTGCAGACAAAGTTTCTAAAATTGAAAAAGATTTTATGTCTCCGCCGGAAACAGAACCAGGAACCTCTCGATTATTACTCGAGCGCTCTGCCAACGGCCCTACGGAGACCATGAAATTCTCTCACCAACTTCGGCAACACATCTTTATTCAATTTTAAAGTTAGTATATACGGTTTTAAGTATCCTGTGATTTCAATCCGGCTAGATATCATTGTTCATAGGTCTAATATCGGATTCCTGCAGAAGTCGTTATATGGCGACGACGAATATGGATGAATGATAAAACAGTGGTCAGTGGTCACTAGTGAGTTCCTTTCCCTTAATAACCCCCTCTCCGAATGGAAATCACATGCGGGGTACTTAAAACCGTATATACAGTACAATCGCGATAATATGAATATGCACTCTTATGAACGACTCAGTAATATGAACATAATATTTTGTGCATTGACCACTCTGTAGTATGAACAGTGTTTAATAACGGTAATATGAACAACTTGTTAAATCTTGTTTGTTTTTGTTCCACCGCCATAGAATTTCTTTCTTGATTCATTGTAGTATAATATGTAGCTTGTGAAAGTGAACATTAGATTAGTGCAGTGTTTATCTTCAGTGCTAAAAAGTGTTATATCTTGAATCGTAATTAATTTTATGCATTAATCAGTTCAAAATGATTAAAGTAAAAGGAAAATCAAAATGCATTTCTCTTTCCGAAGAAGCAAAAATCATAGTGGATGTTAATAAAAGCTTGAAGAGGTGGAAGATTGGAACAAGGACGTAATTGAAGACTCAAGCTTGGAAGAAGGCGTAAATGAGAATGAATCAGTGGCGTAGCTAGGATATTGTCTTGGGGGGGGCATATAGTTGCATAGAGGCGTAAAGCCCGCCGCAGGCGAAAATTTTTCTGGACCACGCCCAAATTTTGCTAAATTTTTCTATTATCTATAATTGTTACGTAATCGCCTAAGTACAATCCGCAACTGAAATAATCTAGAAGTCCTACAAACAAACCACAACCAAACGTAATTACCTAGGTTTTCCTACGATGTTTATATCTTACTTTGTCTTATTTACGTAAATAAAAGAGAGAAAAGGAAATTTACACCACCAGACACCGCGAATGTCACATAAAACAAGACGACGGGGATGTGATGACCAAAACAGACGCGTTGTTTCTCAAAGTAAGCCTACCTACGTTAAATTTAAAAGGGCAAAAAAATTAAATTTAAATATTGTTTTTGAAATATTGTTGATAATTACTTTTTTTCATGGCTCTTGGGGGGGGCAAATGCCCCGATGCCCCCCCCCTAGCTACGCCGGTGGAATGAATAGGATGAAAGTGATCTTGAAATCCAAGACCAGCCAAGTGTTAAAATTAAGCATGGTGAAGCAGTTGAAGCCCTCGGGATAGCAATAGAATAGGTTAAGCAGAATGGCTTAAACATAACGGAAAGCGCGAGTTTAAAAAACATTCATGAGTAAGCTGTTTTAGCAAACATTTCTGCTAAAAAAACACAATCTAAATTAATATCTTAACATAGTATAAAACAAAGTCGCTATCGCGTCTGTCCCCAGCTCTATGTGCTTAAATCTTTAAAACTACGCAACGGATTTTGAAGCGTTTTTTTTTTAATAGATAGAGTGATTCAAGGGAAAGGTTTTTATGTATAATACATGCATAATATTGTAGAGAAACACTGATAAATTTAGAGGTTTGTTCGGGTTTGCATTTCTAAATCTTGACGTGATGGTGAACTCGCCTTATTATTCTGAGGCGTATAATGCCAGGCATTGCAACGCAGGCCGGGTACACGCTAGTTTTACTATAAAAGATTACTCTTAAGTTAGGTTATTGTATCAATACCATAGACAATTACCCTTGGATAAGCAAAAAATAATCACGAAAGTGGCAGATTTATGGCCTCGCGCATGTAAACAAAGCTAGACACTATTAGACATGCGCACTGCAAAATTATCGTTTGACGAATGGGAAAATAGACAGGTCCAGGCTTTAAAATTTAAATTCTTGCTAAAAAATTGGACTTTCTTCTCAATTTTTGATCAAGCTGGGAAAAAGGTAGTGATTTCTGGCATTTTTAATAATAGTAAACCTATCAGATTTTAAGGATAGAAAAATGTTTTTAAGGTTTTGTTTTTAAAATTTGTTTAAAAATGATTCGTCGTCGTGTTTTTACTTCGAAAAGGGCAAGTGAATTAAACTAGTCTTAGAAAATCGAACATAAAAACAAACAAAACCAGCAAAATAACCAATCTACGGTACTATCGCGTGCCTAACCTCAAGTCAAATATTAGTTGGTATATTGGTAAAAACTTAGGTACGTGTAAAACATTTTCAAGCTAAATTTCTTGTTCAAGAATTTGAAATTTGTTTGCCCGAGAACTTGACCCGTGGAATACTGGCTTTATTAAAAGCTTAATGTCGGGGTGTACAGATTTTAACCAAAAAATTAACCAACCAGCAACTTTGACAAAATTAATTTTCTCACAATCAGATACAATTCACTAAACTACACAAAAACTAGAAATCCGTAAATATTAAACACCCACAATCCACGATAGCTAAGAAAACTACACGGAATCCATAGAGAAACCAAAACACAACAAAAATGGCGGCCGAGCCGGTTCTGGGAGGGTATTTTGAGCATGTCGGTAAAGTAGGACAGGCCGATAACACGAGGTTTGTGCGCATGCACGCAGGTATCCAGAGGGAAGGCAGCTGACCGGCGAGTCATTCGCTCGGACGTATTTTTTCGAGATTGTACTGTACTAACATTAAAATTTAATACAGTTATATTGCCGAAGTTGGTGAGAGAATTTCGGGGTATCTATAGAGCGCTCGATTGGTAATCGAAAGGTTCCTGCTGGTTCGATTTTCGGCGGAAACATAAATACCTTTTCAATTTTAAAAAATTTCAGCGCCAATTAATATTTTTCACTTAAAATAATTTACGTAACAAGTACTGAAATGAAAAGTTCATACCTTGTTAAAGAGTAGCGCTAATTTCTTCAATTGAATTTAATTTTATATCCTTTCTAACTATACATTCCTGTAATTAGCGGGATTGCAGCACATCTTTATTGGTGCAACCATAATTGATTGAACAAATAAGGCAAACAATTAATATAACTTGTAAGGCAATAATAAAGTTAAGGCAAATCCGCATTGTTTCATATTTACATTAGTTAAAAGAAAATGTAGTCACCTAATAAAACGAGTTGTCTAAAACTACCTATGCCTTCTAATACCGTGCGAGCAAAAATTATTTGCATCAAAGAGGGCCTTGCATCTAAGGATTTAATGCTTAGCCGTAGAGCTTAGTACCTGTTGGGTGTCAGTAACTACCTGAATTAACAATCAATCAGTATTCCGTTATCTTTGACAGTCGTTACAAGTAATTTGATTCATCGCTAATTTTTCCAATTTCTTGAACAATTCACACAATGGGCTTTACGGAACAGCACAAAACATTCATGGTTGAAGCGTATTTTCGAAACGGGGTTAGAGTAAATGGTGAGTGACATACAATCCGGCTTTGTGCATGGACGATTTTCACGAACATTTTCCTAACGTTTCTTTTATTGCTGGGGATTTTTATCATTACCTGAAAAGAACCGTGGCTGTGTTTAGGGAAACAGGTTTTATACAACACAAAAAGGAGCAGGGAGACCATCTGTAAGAACAGAAGAACTTGTTACAAACGTTCGTAAAATAATGCAAAATACGCAAACAAATTGTATGTCTGTCCCAAGAGGTGGGAAGATCTTATGAACTATTTTTAAAACACCAGTTGCAAATTTAGAACAATCACAAGAAACGATTATCCAAGAATGTGGTAACATTTCTCCAGAGATGCTGGTCAACACTTTCGAAAATATGAAGAGACGTGTGAATTTATGCTTGGAGCATGGCGGTGGCCAATTTCAGCTATTTATGTAACTAAAAATTGTATAGATGTAGCAGTTACTTGATGAAGATCCATTATAAAAACTATAAAAAATACTTCGTGTATAAATCTTCACTAAATTTTATTGTTACACCATAACAATTGTTTCGACACACAGTGTCTTCGTCAGATGGTTACAAATGAATGAATTTAATTTAATTAATTTTAATTTAAATCATTCATTCATTTGTAACCATCTGACGAAGACACTGTGAAGACGTGTGAATTTATGCTTGGAGCATGGCGGTGGCCAATTTCAGCAATTTATGTAACTAAAAATTGTATAGAAGTAGCCGTTACTTGATGAAGATCCATTATAACAACTATAAAAAATACTTCGTGTATAAATCTTCACCAAATTTTATTGTTACACCATAACAATTGTTTCGACACATAGTGTCTTCGTCAGATGGTTACAAATGAATGAATTTAATTTAATTAAATTTAATTTAAATCATTCATTCATTTGTAACCATCTGACGAAGACACTGTGTGTCGAAACAATTGTTTTGGTATAACAATAACATTTAGTGAAGATTTATACACGAAGGATTTTTTATAGTTGTTATTTATGTAACTATTTTTTTTCTTTCTGTATATTCTTCTTTGTTAATTTTTTAAACTTGTCTACTTATTTTATTACTCATTAGTTTGGCATACCATGTCATAATATGAATTTGACAAAATTGTAACCTAGATTTGGTTAGATATATCATCCCCATATCATTGTGATCTAAACCAAGCCCTACGTTTTTTAATCCAAGCCCTCTGTGATGCAAATAATTTTTGCTCGCACGGTACAATCTAATTTTTAGGTATCCATTTTCTCATTAATTGCTTCTACGAGGGCGTCTGCTACATTCTCCTGACTAAACGGCCTCAACTCTCGGTACCCCCCCCCCCCCCCCCCCCTTCTCACCTGTCAAAGTGCCTTTATAAAGAAGCTAGTATGCTGTCTCACACACACTTTCAAATCGAGACGGATATGATTTTGCCTAATCAGTGCAATTTCGTCAAGGCCGTCAGGCAGATGTTTTTGAGAAGTTTATCCATTTATAAGTCATGGGAATGTAAACAATATTCTTTCCTTTTTTAAATAGTTTCCACAATAATTAAATACAACGCAAACGCACATAGTTTATCCTACTATAAAATATGTGGCAGTCGAACGGTTGATTATAATGTTATCTTTGTTTCGATAACCATAAACTAGAAAAGAACAGCTTAGAACAGGCAACAAGACCCGACGAGGTAACGCATCAGCGGCCGTCGATTCGTTGGTTCTCAATGACGTGGGTATCAGATTCTCGCGTGTTTTTATTAGAGAGCATAATTTATTTAATTATTTTGTCAGTAAGTAGTGACCCATAGATTCGTGTAATCTGTATGCCCACTGTAGTAGTGTAAACACACTTTTAGTAGTGTAAAGATACCTTTAGGAGTTCATGGATGGATGTGACGTGAAGTTAGTTAGACAACAAAAATAAAATGGTAGAACACGTTTTTGGATGCTTTATTAGTTGATAACAATAAAAGAGAATTAACAAGCAACAAACAAACAATCTAATCACTACACCCACAATGATGAGAAAAAAGTTATTATTTATGGCCGTATGCACCGTTAGCATAATTTCTTACTTAGTGGAACTTTTCGACTTAGGTCACAAAATTCTTATGCATGAACAACAAAACAAGCAAAAGTCGTTCTTAATTTTAAGTTATTAAAATCCTGGACTTTAGAAATTAAGTTGTTCTTATTGTATGACTTATGTTATTACTGTCATTATCTGACAAGAAATAACATTAACATTATTATTAATTATCAGATTATCTAAACTCTTTATAAAGCTGAACTTAACGTTAAAACGGAGCATACCATTAGTATTTTTTGTGCGTTCAGCAATAGGGAACTTGACAAAAATTTTAAATGGGGAAAAAATTCTATAAATCATAAGTACATATTGTCATAAAACATATGGCAGCAAAAAAAAACAATATATGTCGTCCCAAAAGACCACTAGAAAGATTTAAAAATGCCCCAAAATTCAAATTATTCCAAGCGGGAAAAAACGCGCTGCTAGTAGTCGTGATGTCAAGGGGTATCATTTGTCAGATTTGTGTGTGACATTCACGAAATAGGTTATAGGTTTTCAATAAATTTGATCATTTGTCAGATTTGACATACACGCGTCAAGCGATACGACCTTAAAACAACAATACAATAACAATAACGGCAATCCAAATGCAAATTGGGTCGCTCGGCACCTGTCAGGAGTGTCAGGATGACGGATGACCAAAAGTCATACCCCCTGACGTCATCGGGCTTCGCGCGCTTTAGAGATCGTTTGAAATGCGGAAAAAAAAATTGGAAAGTTCCCTATTGTAAGTGTAAAAGGATTATCAGTAGTGCCAACATCGATTGGTCACTTTTAATTAACTTTAATGTGGGAGTATCAACATGCTTGCCAACCTATAACCTATTTCGCGTAGATTTATTTATGTTTTCTAGCTTTTATACAAAATTTAAAGAAAATCAGTATCGACTTGATATTCTATAGGTAATAATTGACATATTTAATAAATATCAAGGAATTTTATAACTTATTTTAGGGGAATTGTATAGCGAAAAATATCGGGTAAGATTTTTTTAAACATTATTATGTCATTGTTCTTTCACTATACAATTCTCCCAAAATTAGCAATGAAATAAATTGATATTTTTGTAATATATCAGATATTACCTAAGTAATGTGCCGACGATACTGATTTTATTTAAATTTAGTTTAAAAAATAATAAACTTAAAAAAACAAAGCGAAATAGGTTATAGGTTGGCAATAAATTGAACGATGTTGAGAATTCCACCTTAAAGCTTTTTGACATTTTGGATTAATTTTTCGCTATACGTTTTGAAAGTAAATTCTACTTTACCTTTACTCGGTGTGACCTAAAACTTTAAATAGAAAATCCTTAGCAGACTGTGAATATTAACTTGACCTTTTCCTCGAGAATTGGTATTTAAGGAACAGCGTAAAATTCGAGCTGCCGTTCATAAATTTCCGAATACATATTTTGAAACGTGCACTTTTGAAAAGGTTGGAAAAGGTGGCATATTTAGGTTGTATTCATAAAAAAAAGCGTACACGAATTAGAATGAGAGGAAACCTTAACCATATTTGCGTAAAACCGGCTTATCGCATGTTAAAGGTTATTTAAAATGCAAAGCATTGGCGTTGGGCGTTCAATAGAATAACAAAAAATTTTTTTTATTTTATAATACCTATAATATCTTAACAGTTTTATAAAAATTACAATAGAAACAAAAAACGTTTAACAAGAATAAATAAAATCTAATATTTGGTAATATATCTCTGTTTTTCTATTACTTAAGCCAGTCTATTCGGAATTGACTATATTATATTTGATACAATATTTGAATTAAACTATTCCCCGCACGTATGTATTATTTCCCATAAATCTTCTGAATTTTGTGGTCTACAATTTCGATTATATATTTTTTTTACGATTATACCCCAAATATTTTCAATTGGATTGATATCGGGACTATAAGCGACACAAGGCAGCACTTCCACATTATGGGTTTGAAACCAGTGGGTTACAGCATTGGGAACTGGACAATAATTATCTTGTTGAAATATGAAATTTGCTCAGCAGATGGTAACAATATGATTTCTAAAATGTTAATGTAATTTCCAACATTAATTCTTCCCTCTATTCGCCAGCAAACACCAGGTCCATGAACACTTATCCAGCCCCATACATTTACAGAGAAACGCCCATGTCTAGAAGTGAGATGGTTAGTATATCCCTCTTCAAACCTGGTATTGTTTGGACGGTACACACGAATTTGTCCATTATAAGTCGACTGGAATGTCTTTTCATCAGTAAAAATGACCCTGTTCCAAAATTGAGGATTGCGGTATATATAATTTAAATCAAAAATAATCCTTGATTGTCGCTGTTCTTCGGTAACAAACATTTTTTTCGCAGCTGGGCGTCATTTTAGTTCAGATTCCTCGACTCCTGCTGGCGGTAGGTTGGGAGGCAGGAAATGCTATATCAATAACAGCATCCTTTGCAGTTGCAAATGGATTATTTCCTAAATATCCCAAAACAGCAGCATCCTGTTCAGTGTTGGAACGTTTGGGACGACCTGAACCAATTTTCCTCTTTAGGGATTTTTCTTGTTCCCAGCGTTGCTTAATTTTTAATAGTTTTTTATTTCTATTATACAAGTGCGCTACAGCACGGATTGACCATCCTTCTTCGATTCTTGATACAATTTGAGCCTTTTCAACTTCAGACTACTGACGAGGCGTTTTTATGTTCTTCTGTCAACGTTTATCAAACGTTACCACCATGCAGTTTCAAAATTAATTACACCGACGCCAGTGCTTTGTATATTTGATAATCTATGACGTGTGATAACCTCCAATAAACAATCATTTAGACAAGCCGGTTTTACGCAAATATGACAAAACTTACCTCTCATTCTAATTCTTGTACGCTTTTTTTATGAATACAACTGGACATGTATACATGTATACAACTATACCATCATGAATAAAATAATACTTAATAAAAACTTGACCTTTTCTTTGTCCTTTAGATTAAGTCGTGTGAAGAAATTTCAAATTACATAATCGTTGGTAATTTAGCAAAAGTACTTTATTTTATTGCGGAAAAGATAACTTTATTTTATTGTTATGGTAGGTCAGTTTGCATCCAACGTTATATATGTTGGGAAGTTAAGCGTAGAGAGACGAGATGAACTAGTGGAGAAGAAGGTGAGAAAGGGAGGGAAGAGCGGGGATGGTGTGGGAATGTAAATCGATGTGCGACTGCACAATCGGACATCGAGCTAATGCCAACGACTAGCACTCTTTCTCTCTCTCTCTCTCCTTCACTAAAGGTTATGCCTGCGACCGACCAATTATAAACCTTTATATGATGACGTAAATGGATTTAGGCCTATCTAGTATTCTTAAAAAATTGCCACAGATTTCCAATAGGCTGCTGGAGCAGGTTGCATTGAAATTATTTCCATTCTATTTTTCTCGGCAGAAATCGCTTTAAAAAGGCCATGTGTAAACTCTAGTGATTAAGTTAAAATCCGCTGACGGTTTTAAAGAATTGAAGCATATTTATTATATTTAAAATTGATTTAAAACGTTTAATATCAGTAATTTCAATGCAGAACCTGTTAAACAATTAAAACGTAATATTTACATAAGATGGCCAACCTTTAATAGATACTTCAATTTATTTTTTTTTTAAATCGTTATAGGTTAGGGTCGTCTACCTATTACTATTGGCATATTGCCATTAAATTATAAACAAAGTATGCACAATAAATTTTTAATAAACGACCTTTTTGCAAGAATAACCTCTGGTTTAACAGAGCGAAATAAATAATCCCAAAATGATTTACATACTGCGCGAGTGTCCCAATACTACGACGAAGTAAAATAACTGTGGAAAGGAAAATGTTATAAAGAGGAATTATTGTACTCTTGACTTTCTTTCTAAGCTGTCCTTTTCTATTTAAGGTATCGAAACAAAGATAGCATTATAATTGATAGCTCGCCTGGCAAATAAAAGGGGTAATGGGACGAGATAGTAGTAGTAGTAGTAGTAGGTAAGGTTATGGAGAACTAGAGGGTAGGAGGCCGATCGACAATGGCAGCATTTTCAATTTCTGTCCCGATTTTTTGGTTAGTTCCCTATTGGCCGATAGATGCTCTCGCGTCGCAAGTGGGCTGGTGTCGTCTTCTTCTTCTTCGTTTTTTACTTTTACTTTTGACAAATTGACATTTTATTTTCGAAATAACAAATAACGTTTGAAGACAAGACAAATAACGTTGTATTGTAATTGATTTCCATATTTATAATGAATAATGGTACAATTTATAAAAGTAGAGTTTGCTTTGTGTCGGGGTGTAAGACAGGATATTTTTCAGAGGAAACGCGGCCAAATAAGTCTCTTTCTAGCTCCAAAGGTATAGCTAGAATGTTTAATACCCTGTATTTTAAAAACCAAGAATCGTTGGAACTTTATACAGGCCGAGTTTACTAATAAGTATAACAAAGTAAGTGTAAATTCATATAAAAGTCCTTATTTGTTCCTTAAAGCACTAATTTAAATAAAAATAGTTATCGCGTCAATAAGAAACCATTTATTTGATAGCCCACTTCGAACACAAGCGCCATCTTACGGCGACTCGTAAAGCTGAATTACCGATGCTAATTTGGGACCGAATCCAATGCATTGCGATCGGCCTCCTACCTCAAGTCCTACATAGGCCTCTTAAAGTCAGCGGCACCGAGTTCAACTAAATAATTTGGGGTTCGTTTTGCTTGTCAAATTATGACGCCAAGACGTTGACATCCGTTTGTTTATTAATTTAATATTTTGAGGTTAGTTTTATGACAGGATGTTGAGGTTAGGTTGTTCGTTAAATAATGATAAGACGTCATAATATCAAAAAAATCAACTGACATTTTGCTTTCCTTCCCGGCTATACAATGGTTTGAATCTTAACTATAGTATAGTAGTAAAAGGCTGGGACCTACGTTGTCCACGAGTTAAATTTCAAAATTTCACTTGCTTTTTTTAATGGACAAGGCCTATATTCTGTTTCACTTACTTCTTAAATCCAAGGTTTTAATGGCAGATCGATAGGTTATTTGTCGCCTTTTCAGGCTTTTTAGTGTTTGTTGTAATAGTTTTGCATTTCTCACAAATATTGTTTCCTACAATTCTAGAGATTTTGTTGGCAGGTGAAAAAATTGTATTATTTTGAGTGCAATATTAAAAAACTATAATATACACTGAGTACTGGGTCCAAGATGTCCGCCCCCACCTCTAAAAGTGCCAAGCCGGGAATGGCTTGAGCTCAATGATCAGCTACCTACAGATCATGCTTGAGCTGGAGATATAATATTCAAATTCGGTATGTATTTCTAAATGATTAGTAAAGTATGCTGAATGAAAAATGGTGTTGTTATTCAAGTGATACCTCAGTTTAAAGATATTTTTACGGTTTATTTCACACAGCCATTTGAACACTCCAAAATTTTCCGTTGCAAAATGGCGACCCCCCTTTCCCTCCGTTAAATCGTAACGGGTTTTAATCTAGCGTTTTTTAATGAATAAACTAAACAAATGAGTATGTTTGTAATATTGTCATTCATTACCTAATTATTTTTGTTGTTTAAACTGGTTGGTATACCTCAATAATGTGTTATTTTACAAGAAAAAATATAAATTACATCTACTTACCTCACGAAATCACTTTACACTAATTATTTTATGTATTTTTGTAATCTTGCAAATCACTGATGTTTAATGTAAGTTTAACCGCTCTTAGGTATACTATGTATTATTGGTCGCCGAACACAATTTACTTTTATTAAGAACAAAAACTAGTGGCGCCTTATATATTTCGTTACTTCTTTGTTTTATTCAAAAATCTGACAATAAATACCCGTCTCTGGAGTACAACCTTACCTACTATTTTACGTTAAAAAAGCTTGGATGTAAAAATTAAAAAAAAAAAAAACAGAAAAAAAAAATGTGACCAAATTTTCTTTTTTGCTTGTATTAATTTACCAATTGAATTTTTTTCAACTTAATATTGTAGGTAATTGCTGCCAAAGAAGGGTAGAAAACGAAAAATAAACGAAATATTGATCAAAAAACAAAATGGCGAATGCGCCGCTAGTGTTTGCTCTTTACGGGAAATAAATACGATATAAGCAGACGCCGCGGGAAATATCATGGTAAAGTTAAATTGTGGTAAGCGGCCCAATATATTTTCCGTTTTGCGCAAAATAATTTAGCATCAGCAAGTAGAAAAACTGTTGATCCTAGTTTTTTCAAAGATTCCCATTTTTATGTAGTAAATCTAATGTCAAAAAGTTCGTTATACCAAAAATATCGGTTACCCTATCAGAACAGGGGGGGAGGTTAGTATAGATGACAAGGGCGCTTTAGTGTTTACTGGGATGTCCGTAGTTTTTTAGCCAATTTACACTGCCTGCTAAAAGTTTGAATAGACTAGGTAATAAAAAAAGCAAGAATTTTGAAAAGAAAAGCATTTTTTAATGCAGATTTCACAAACAACGACGTTTGTTGTTCAAATTAAAAATAAAAACTACTTAAGATGATAGAAAACAGATCTAACTCTAACATTGATACCAGTAACGACCTGCTCCATATCGCGGGCTCTTTAAAACAGGATTCTCTAACCGTATGATGTTGACTTTTGATAATATTATTAAATGCTTGCGATACTGATTTTTGTAATCAGCATCCTCAAAAACGGGTGTGGGGGGGAATCAGTTTTTCCATCCCTAGGGAGAGTAGAATTTACCCCCAAGGGTAGCCAAGGTCACGTCTTTGCTATAATTCTTCTTTCTTTGCTAAGACAATACACGAACTTCTATTTAATGTGATCATTTTTTCGGTAATTGGCTGAATAGGTTATCCAAAATTTAGCCTGCAGTGTATATCTAACCTACATCAGCTTCATATGCTTTCAGTAAAACCAGTTTTTCTTATTAAGGAAGCTTCATTTAAATATATATTTTTTGGAAACCAATTTTAATTAAATTCTTGCAAAAATTTTCTAAAACAACTTTATACTTAATTCGAAGAAAATATTTAAGACCTAATGAGCCTAATGAAGTAGCGATCGCTTTTTCTTATTAAATCGAGGTAAATTATTGAAAGCCAATGAATAAAAACTAAAGTAATTGCTTTTGCGTCCAGCAATTGCTTAAAAGTGCAGGAATTGCTTCTAGTCAATGCTTTTTCTTAAAAAATAGAAGCAATCGCTATCGTTCACTTAAAATGTGATGAATAAATTAAGGAATTGCTTTTTCTAGTGTAGCATTGCTTTCAACTTTTTAAGGTAGGTCGACCAGCAAGCAGTCAACTTTAGTTCTCCGCGGCATACACGTGCTCTTAATTTGTGTCTTCAATTATGGCTGAATATGGACGTCCGTAAAAGAAAAATCTACAGCGTACGTAAAAATTGTAGATTATTTTTTGACTAATACTGGTAAAAGGCGAGGGGGTGCACTGTCGCCTTTAAATACGATTAAAGCCTTTCTGCGGAAATTGTCGGATCCGGGCTTTCAAAATTCTGTAGGTGAAGAACTCGGTGTTCACCAAACTACTGTCTGTAAGACATACACTTCTGTAATGGATGCAGTTTTGGAGAAGGTCAATATTTTTATTAAATTTCCTACAAGTGCTGAAGCTGTTGTGGAAGCTAAACGGTTGTGGTCAGAGAGATTTATTTATGTTCCTTCAATTTGTGAACGAATATCAATTGCTTGTCTTTAATTTCTTCATCACTACTATCACTTTCCTCATTTTCACTGAAATCTGCCATATCACAAATATAAGTTTCCTACTAAATAAATAGACCAACGTTGTTGTATTTACGTCAACTCTTTTCTTTTGCAAATTAGGCACCAAACTGAATATGAAATCTATAATCTGAACAAGTGGATAAGCCACGTCTGAAGTTGTGTTGAATAAGCATTTGCTTCAGAGGTGTAAGAAAAACAGCAATTGCTTCAAAATTTTATTCATATCCAGATCTAGCAATTGCTTGACTTTGCTTTTACTAAAAAGTGATTGCTTCAAGTAAGTAATTGCTTAATTTTTATTCATTAGGCTCAATAATTATCTCTATGAAAACGTTTGTTTCGTTAAAAAGATTTCTTGACCGGATGGTGAATAAAAAACATCTCATGTTTGATTTTCTGGTTGATCCGATAAAAACTACTCCGCCAACTTTTGGTACGATGATATTATGTTGAATAACCGAAAAACCGTAACACCTTAGAGGGAAAACGTTAAACACCAATTAAAAATTGGTAAAGACAACGCAAATGACTATAAATTTTATAAATATTAATTGGGTTTTTTGGAACAAACTAGGATCAACGTTTATTTAAATATTTTATGCGATTACCTGAAAGAACTATAAAATTGCGTCTGAAATACCCAGTGGCGTCCCCTCGAAGTAATTATAGGAATATAATTATTAAAGGAGGGAAACAGATTAGACGGAAATTTAAGTAGAAATATTTTATAGATTGAGCAGAATAACATAATCACTCCCCCCCCCCCCCCTAAATATTTCATCTTTTGACAGTAATGACACTTTCCACCTCGGTACTCAATATACTATAATGGGCTTTTCACTATAACCGAATTTATCATATTCAGGATTGATACCCTAAATTAGAACCTTTTGATCATGATAATACATCCCAATAATAAAGATCTTCCTAGAATGTCACACAGTAGGTACTGTTTTTGTTATATGTTAACGATTTACCGAAACTGGATATATCTGGTAGACTGACAATATTTGCGGATGATACAACAATTCTCTGGCAGGATTCTGAGGTGACTCAGTTGGAGGAAACTATTAATTTCGACATCATAAAGATTAAAGAATGGTGTGACTCGAATTTTTCTAAAACGAACTTACTTTCTTTTAAGTGTCAAAATCATACTGTGGGACCGGAGTCTTATCATAGACAATTTACCTTTTGTCTATGAGTCTTATAGAGTGGATAATTTATCAATAAGCAAATTTCTGGGGCTTTGTATCGACGATAAATTAAAGTTTAAACGTCACATATTAAACCTAAACGCCAGAATATCTAGTGGATGCTACGCTTTAAGGGTTGTATCTCGAGGGTTGGGAGGGTTTATTGCGAGGAATGTGTATTCTGCACTTATAGAGAGCCACCTTCGATACGGGTTGTGTTTCTGGGATCTTGCTCTCAGCACCTTTTCAGATCGGTATTTATTTTGCAAAAAATAGCAATAAGGTGCATATTTGTCATTTGGTCACAGAACGTCCTGTAGACCTCATTTTATAAATTTGAAGATTTTAACCTTGGCTTCTCTTTGTATTCTCAAAACAGCATGTCTTATGCACATAAAGTTTACATCTGAAATTTAAAATCCATCGGCAACTGTCACAAGAAGCAAGCATATCATAGCTCTACCCATTCCTTCTTCTACTTTAATCAAAAACTCTCTCTTATATAACAGCAAGAAAGTATTTAATCATCTGCCTTTTTGTGTGTATTTGTTTTATGGCTCTGGTGAAACCAACTGGCCAGCATCTCTCTTTAGGTAAGGAATGTTGAAACTTTTATCCAATATAAAATTTACTGATTTCTATTATATAGACTACTTTTGATACCACAATTTAACCGTACTTACTAATTAATTACTAAAATAATGCTGATTTTGTTTACCTAAATTTTTTTTTCTTTATTTTTTTTTATATATTTTTTATACTTAGATATATATTTTTTTTTTGTTCTTTTTTTTTAATTTTTTTTTCTCTTTCCTTTTTCAAATTTTTTTTTAAACTTTTTGTTGCTGAGTTGTGTGTGTTTTTGAGCTAAAAAAGAGCATTCTATTCGATAACTCAATATTTCGAGGTATCACTAACTTAAAGTAGGTATCTATAATATGTTCTGTTGTATTTGTACTGTGTTTTTAACTCGATTACGTCGACTGTTGTGTGTGTGTTCTGGGGCGCTGGGTGAAACTAAATGGCCAGCTTCCATCTGCTATAATTGAAGAATTGTAATTGTAGTTGTGTTCTCATTTTTAAAATGTTTGTACCGAATTAATTAAAGACCTTTTAATTATAATTTTACCTTAAATTTTAAACCATGCTTTGTCAATGAGAGTATGTTCTTGTGATAATAAAACTGTATTGGACTTTGACTAGAAACAATTAAAAGACGCGGCGGCGAAAGCATAAAGTTTGAAAAAATATATTTTTTATTAAAAACTAAATTTGTAATTGAAAGCGCAAAAGGGGGGTGGTGATTGTTATTCTGCCCAATTTTCCTTTCCATTTGACACAAAAAACCTCGCAAAAAACGCTTCTATAGCAATTACTTCTAGGTAAATGCTAAAACTAGAGTTACTCTGCCAGCCTAAATAGTATTTACTATTTTCAAACGCTAACCTAAACCGGGTGTATTTAAGACAAGTTAAAACACAAAATATTCTTTCAGATTTTGCAATAAAAAACTTGAAAATCTTCCACCAATTAAAACCCAAAAAGGTACTTACTACTTCTCGGCGGCGAAGCTGGTACAGGCGGCTTATGGGAATCCCCACATGGACGCCCTATTTTACTGGGCGGCCTGATGCCGCTCTTTGTTGTGGAAACACTGGCTTTGGATGAGGCAACACTGGCTAAAGATGAGGCACTGGCACTGAGCTGTGAAGAAAGTTGCAGATTGGAGGGTGGTTGAGGTTTCTTTTCTGTGTTCGATTGACCCGCTGGAACTGATGTTGCAGAAGTCTGTTCTGAAGGCGTGTCTAATTGGGGATCACTCATGGTGTTGATTCAATACACTACACTAAAAAAAATTATAATCAAATATGTTACCTGGTATAAAATATACAGCTGAGCGGAGACAAGAAGACAGTTTTTCACTAATCAAATGCCAATAAAACTGCTGATAATGATAACTAAAAAATAAATAAAAATTCCAAAAATGGTTAATTTACAAAAAGTAATGTTAGGTGACGAGATATGCAAAAAATTTAAAATACCTGCCATTCTACCTTTACCTATACCGGGTGTTTCTTAAAAGACGTTCACCCCTATAAGTTTTGTTTATTTATAGACATTAAAATGAAATTTTGAGATTATGCATAAGAGACGAGTCTGCATTTATTGGCATAATTTTCAATTTGTTAGCACTTTCGGATTAATCGGATTAACGGGAAGTGACCTTGACTTTAATATTTTAAATCGGACGTCTTGTATTTTACTTATTTGGGTTCAGCCACAAGAATAAATAACAATTGTTATTTATTCGTTAAACGTTTGTTATTTATTCTTGTGGTTCAGCATAGTGAAATGACACCTCACTTGTCATTTTTTGACGTGTTATAACATTTTTATGTTTATTTTTTATTTTCAATCTAGAGTGCTACAAATTAATTAAATCTGTTAATTTATAGTCAAGTAGCTTATCTGAAAATTAAAATTATGTCATAATAATTGACATTCTAAGTTTCACAAGCGTTTAAAAAATGAAATTTTGTTTTCTTGACGTTTACTTCATTTTTCCAAATGGAACGATGGTAGTTTATTAGGATATATTTAAAATGAGCATTTTTTTTTTACAATTTGATACCATACACTCCTATGCTATTTTAAAATTGACACTGAAAAATTTGCCTTAAATCCCAATCGCAAATTTAAAAGCGTTACGCATTATTGCCGCCCTCTCTTTTCTAAAGAAATATAAAGGCGGCTTTGAAAAACAATGGAATGGTTTTGAAAAGCAATATGGCTTTAATTTAAAGTTGTAATGTCATTAGTTTATAAAATATATACAATCTTGCGGCTTCAGAAGAATTTTTCTGGTCACTCCAAAAATGAGGAGCATATCAATTTGTTCATTTCTAGTAAAACTAACCATTTTATCTGCTTTACAATGTAAGTTTAATGAACGAATGACATTAGAATTTTAATTTAAAACCATATTGGTTTTCAAAACCATTCCATTGTTTTTCAAAGCCGCCTTTATAGGTATTTCTTTAGAAAAGGCAGGGCAGGGCGGCACATAACGCTTTTAAATTTGCGATTGGGACTTAAGGCAAATTTTTTAGTGTAAATTTTAAAATAGCATAGGAGTGTATGGTATCAAATTGTTGGAAGAATTGAAGGTGAAGTTGTCCCATTTAAAATACCGAAGTCAAGGTCACTTCCGGTCAAACCGAAAGTGCTAACAAATTGAAAAGTATGCCAATAAATGCAGACTCATCTCTTATGCATAATCTCAAAATTTCATTTTAATATCTATCTGCAGATATAGATAGATTCTATACTTACTTACAGAAAAGTTATAGAGGTGAACGTCTTTTGAGAAACACCCGGTATAGCCATACCTACTTTATATAAGTGTTCTTTAAAACTGTAAACCAACTCAACTTTAAGCAAATTCAAAGTAGGTATTTAACATAACTTTGAGAACAGTGTAGGTACCAAAAATCAACTTATATCTATTATTTGCTCATCACACTAAAATTGATGATTTTTTCTGGAATAATGTATTTTTGGGCGTAGACCACAATTCTAATGAGTTTTGAGAATGAATGGCTTAAAAACTAAGCCTTTAAAACAAAAATAATTTCCAGAATTATAATCTATGCCCCAAAAAACAACGTTCTCGCAAGAATTATTAATTTTGGTGTGGTGAACCTAAATATTATATCTAAATGAATAATATTTCTAAAACAGTATGAATAATTTACTTTGTTATAATATCACTTTATTTAAAATATTTGTGACTACAGTTTTGTAGTACTACTAAACTGGTTTTATAATGTACTAATGTACTACGAAACTGCAGTCACTAAAATTTTAAATAAAGTGATATTATAAAAAATTAAATTATTCATATTGTTTTTGTTAATATGCAATATCACAAAGTAAGGGACTACTCAATCTAACATTTGAATATTATCTCCATCCCTACACTTTAATAATACAATAACTACATAATGTACATTATTATACAGGGTGTCTCAAAAGAATGGAATATCGCAAATATCTCCTTTATCAATGCATTCTCATAAAAACGCTCGGACACGTCGATTTTATTTTTATTTTTTACACATTTCAAAAATATGTTTCTATACAGGTTGTCCCACAAAAGCTTGGGACACGACAACTTCGTTTTTTCAAATGAAACACCATAATTTTTTAACATTTTTGTGTTTTACGGGAAATTCTACACATAATCCATGTAACATAGTATGATGGCAAATATAATACAAGGTGTAAAAAATTACTTTAAACAAAATTCAAAAAATAAGTTTGAAAATTATATTTATTCTAGTAAAACAAAGCATTCGGCTTTAGCAGTGTTCGAAATGGCCCCCGTGGACTATTTGGCAATATCCAAATTTCTCATAGAAATGTTGTACTGTATGTTGTACGATTTCTGGCGATATGTTCCTCGTTACTTGGCGAATTCGTTCGATCGTCGATATTCTGCGGTTGGTGTTATACCCAAGTATCCCCAAGCAAAATAGTCTAGTGGGGTAAGGTCGGGTGACCTAGGCGGCCACTCCACCGCCCTTCCAATCCACCTGTTTGGAAAGATTGTGTTCAGATATTCCCAAACTGCATGCCCATAATGAGGCGGGGCACCGTCTTGCTGTAGCCATATCTTGTTGTCCAGGAATATCTGGATCATCATCATTTGGGAAAATAACTGCCAGAGAAGGATTTAATTCAAATGTTAGAAAATCCAAATATCTCTCGGCCGTTAGTGTTTGTTGAAAAAAATAAGGTCCCAACATCCTGTTGTTAATGATCCCCATCCAAACATTTACTTTCTGCCGATATTGTGTGTTGTTTTCTAAGATCCAATGTGGATTAGTCTGAGCCCAATAACGATCATTTTGCTTATTAACGTTTCTATTAAGACAAAAAGTTGCTTCATCGGTAAATAGGATGCCTTCTAAGAGATTTGGATTTTGATCACACAATTTCATCATGTGCTCACAAAAATTCAGGCGCTGCACTGGATCATTATCGAAAAGCTTTTGCACGTAATTCACTTTATACGGGTGAAACTTTTCTCTTTTAAAAAATCTGTGGATTGAACTTCTCTGCGATTCATTGTTTCTTGATAATAAATTAAGTGAGGAGTGAGGATTTTCATAGATCGATAAAGACAAATCTAGTTTTTATCATTAGTTAAGGAATTTCTTCGCCCGGATTTTGGTAGATTCTTAACATTTCCATATGTTGAAAATTTTTGTACAATTTTGCTTACCGTTAACAAACTTCTTGTTGACTTCGTTTTCGGTCGCCGCTGCCCCTCAATATTAATATTTCGGTTCGCTCATTATCGGTTAAATAACCCATAATGTGCAGTAATATCACTACTTTTTGTAAATATTACAATTCAAACTTATGTTAATTGATTGACAAGCGTGAGACACGAAAATAGAAATAATTAAAACTCATCTTGATTTATTGGTACTTGAACAGGTGTAACTTTTAGCGAGGAATTAGACTAAAAACATGTATCTTCAATTTGTTTAAAGTAATTTTTTACACCTTTTGTATTATATTTGCCATCATACTATGTTACATGGAATCTGTGTAGAATTTCCCGTAAAACACAAAAATGTTAAAAAATTGTGGTGTTTCATTTGAAAAAACGAAGTTGTCGTGTCCCAAGCTGTTGTGGGACAACCTGTATAGAAACAAATATTTTTGAAATGTGTAAAAAATAAAAATAAAATCGACGTGTCCGAGCGTTTTTATGACAATGCATTGATTAAGGAGATATTTGCGATATTCCATTCTTTTGAGTCACCCTGTATAGCTTCATGCATTAGTAGGTAATTAACAAGTAACTATAACCACTAAAGAATTAATTTAATTATAGTGGGTGGCAGTGAGGCTTTACCATTATTGTAGTACCTAAAGTTTTTCTGAGTACCTACCTATTGAATAGAAGCTTTATATATTGGTATGTACCTAATTGAAACAATTTATTAAATATTTGAATTAATAATTAAGTATCTCTCTGTTTACTATTTCCTTATAGGGGCAACTACCATTGACTTTAAGTCAATGGCAACTACCTGCTGAAACATAACCTTAAAAAACCACAAAGAGTAATAATTTATCGTTAAATCGATACAGTTTAATTATTAATTAACTTAAAATGATTGTTTCATCTTTACCTTATTAAAAAGTTATTTATAGAATTAAGTTTAACAGTAATAAGATGAAAATTTTAAAAAACTGCGAATGTTATTTAATCGTCAAAATAAGAAATCATCTTTGTGATTATTTTATTACGTAATCTTAAAAATTTAATTCAATCTTACCATAGAGCACAAAAAACAAAACTTAGCACTTAATTAAGGCAAAACACAAATATTTTTAGATCACAACAGCAATAGTATTCCACAAATTTCGTACGTGATGAGGAAATTTAGAGGAAACTTCAGGAAACGTGTCAAAAACAGCTGTTCTCTAACGAATTCATTCGTTTATTTGACAAGGGAACAGTTAGATCAGGTTAACTATTATTGCGCGTCGCTTATTTGTTATTTTATAAACAGGTGACCTAATCCATAGCAATTTCTATCCTTCTTTATTCAGAACGTTTCATCCATTTCTTGGCGGGAAATTTTGAGCACAGAGGTAAAGTAGGTTATGCCATTGGGAATTTTTACATTGGGGTTTCGCCATAGTCACACAGAAAAAATAAGTGATCTTATCATTTTCCAAAGCAAGACTAGTGATACCCAAACATTCAAATTAATGCCGAGATACAATTAAAGTGATATCTTAAGATATATATCGTTGTTTCTTGTTACATAAAACTTAAATGTGTCGCGATTGATTTATTTGTTCGTATCAAATCTTACTTCTGTTGCTTACCGCCTGATGCTTATTTCTTATTTTTTAGTTGTGTCTCGACCTTTAGAGATATTGCAGTTGCAAATTCGCAGATACCGAAAAAAAAGTTCATGTTTCTTGGACTGCCAACAGATTGCATTGCACATCATTGCTTTTATACCCTAAGGTGAAATTCTCAACGTCATTCAATCTATTGCAAATGCAAACCTATAACCATAACCTATTTCGCGTTGATTTTTTTAGTTTATTATTTTATTAACTAACATTTAAATGAAATTAATATCGTCGGCGCATTATTTAGGTCATATATCGAGATATAACAACAATATCAATTTATTTCATTGCTAATTTTGGGAGACTTGTATACTGGAAGAAAAATTACAGAATGAATGTTAAAAAAATCTTACCCGATATTTTTCGGTATACAAATTCTCCTAAAATATTTCATGAAATTCTTTGATATTTATTTAATAAGTCAATTATTAGGTACCTACCTAGAGAATATGCAGTCGACATTGATTTTATTTAAATTTTGTGTAAAATCTAGAAAAAATAAACAAATCTAGGCGAAATAGGTTGGCAACAGACAATTTACCTGTTGGCAAGCATATGTTGATACTCCCACCTTAAACCGCGTCAATAGTTAATTTGTTTTTAAACAAAGAAAATCTAAAAAGTGAAAGCAATTTCTTATATGACATCCCATATATATTTTATTTTTTGCATTCTACGATTCGAACAAATAAGTAAAAGATTTTATAAAGGAATTATCAGCTTTAGTATGCGTTATTGAAAATGACACAATAATATATATAAGAATAAAGCAAATCACCGAAGTTCAATACTTGTATTGTAGCTCTGAACGAACCAGCAGCATGTTTTCGAGATACACAGAAAGCCTATAAATTTGGCTCAAAAGTACAATAAATAGCACAACGGTTTGTGCCGATTCGGTACATATTAAGTACTTTCTTTTAAACAGCAAAGCAAACTAAAAATCTTTGCTTAGCTAAAGTTGTTAAAGGAACGCTTCGCGAAAAAAATCGTACAATCGTACGAGAAATAGATGGGCATACTTAACCGCTGTAAGGCAGGAGGAAAATATCTTTGCTGGGCAAAGTTAAATTTTTAAAAGTAACGCTCAATTTAGCCGTTGGCTTTGCTTAATTTACTGTTTGAAAGTAACATCACAATCGTTGAGGTAACTTTCAGCGAGCGCTATATAGTCTATCCCTTAATTATTACTACAATGGAACAGAGAGGGACAAACTAACTTAAAACAATGATCTGTCGTTGCTCCGCGTGGTTTAAATTGAACGAAGTAATTCAAAACGTCTGTGACTACAAGGGGAGTAGTGGGTCGCGACGAACGGTTTTGAAACAGTCTTGGCGCAGTGTCGCTCAACGAATACTTACACCAGGTGTCGCTACTCGCTATACATCCATCACAGCTGTTTTTAGCTGTTCTAGAAGCGTTTTTTAGAGCGCTTTTACGACCCGAAGCAAATATTTTATTGGATTAACGAACTGCATTGAAAATGGTTCTAGACTTGTTATACCATGCCGCGCCGTATGTCGGTCATCACCCTTTAGGTACTACAAACACGTTAACTGCCACATGGCACAGCATCTGTGCCTTAAGAATTTTTCTCCTTATGTTTCATGGCACGAATTTAGGCCATGAATGTAGTAATCGGTTTAAATTCGGTGGCACAGACCTGGAGCCATGAAGCTTGTATATTTAAATGGGATTCGTTAGAGTACGGCGCTGAAGACCCAAAAATGGAAAAACCCCCGGTATTTTTGTATATTAGTAGTAAATATTGTAAATAAAATCTTAAAAAATATATATTAAGAAAACGTACAAAGCAAATGGCGCCAGCGACCCATTTTTTTTTATGCACTGTGGCAGTTAACGTGTTAAATTGAGAAACAGACAATTTCTTTTTATGCTTTTATTAAAAACAAATTTAAATTTGCATTGAAACAATAATCAACACGTATAAAAAACATAAAATATAAAGAGCAAGAGGTAATTTTTTATACATTAAAAAATAGCACTATTTAAACAAAATATAATAGTAGCATTCTATAATGAAACGTATAGCATAACATAACCTTACAGATCGACAATAAAATAAGTGAATACATTTCTATGTTTAAATTGCGTTTAATTAAAAGGTTTATCGTCTGTGAGGCGCAGTACAGAATACTACAATTAAAAGTTGTTCCGTATTCCAACTGGAATGCAAACTTGGCTGCGGAGTAAAAATAAATTCTTAATGTTCCAATTTTTATAAAATTTTACGTAGTCGCCATTGAATAATTAATCAAAAATTATGCAAAGAACAATTCAATTTAAGCACAAAACAAACTCTTATGAAGTAAGGCAACCTGGTTGAAATAGAAAAAGCAACCCTTTTTTCAATAATCAAAAATAATATAGGTTTAATGAGAACTAATGTAAACTTAAGGTTGAATTCTCGACGTCATTCAATCTATTGCCAACCTATAACCTATTTCGCGTTGATTTTTTGAGTTTATTATTTTAATAACTAACATTTAATGAAAATCAATATCGTCGGTACATTATTTAGGTAGTATCTGATATATTACAAAAATATCAATTTATTTCATTGCTAATTTTGGGAGAATTGTATATTGAAAGAACAATGAGTGACAATGACATAATAATGTTAAAAAAAATCTTACCCGATATTTTTCGCTATACAATTCTCCTAAAATACGTTATGAAATTCCTTGATATTTATTAAATATGTCAATTATTACCTATAGAATATCAAGTCGATACTGATTTTCTTTAAATTTTGTATAAAAGCTAGAAAACATAAATAAATCGACGCGAAATAGGTTATAGGTTGGCAAGCATGTTGATACTCCCACCTTAATGGTAGATTTATATTTAAAAACAATAATTAATTGTGATTTGAGGGAGGCAAGTTTTTAAATGAGTGTTTACAAAAGTTTGCGTCAGGAGCGGAATACGAGGATGGACAAAAAATTTGATAAAAAGATTTTCCGCTGAATTAAGCACCAATCTTAAAAAATTATTAGGTACCTATTACTTTATTTTCAAACTATAATTTCGATGCATTAATTTTTAATTGAGATTTATTAAAATTAATATACAAATTAGACAGAAAAAACTTATTCGGTCAGCCCTAGGGCCCCCAAATTATATAGCCAAAATATGATAACAACAAAACCTGCTTGAAAACTTAAGGTACTTGTTTCTAGTTTCTAGATTTGTTTAGGCAAATCTGGGGTTGAAATGATAAAGCAAACGGAAAATGTATCTACTTGTATTTTGATTGCTCCCGCAACAGTAAAACTTCTGTAAAATAACATATTATTATATATACAGTGTGTCCCCGGATGGAGTTGACAAGAGGAAAAAGATCTTTATTATTGATTTTACGAGGAAGTTATTCTTCATAAAAATTCTGCTTGTCGAGAAAATTAATTTGCCATATAAAAATGTTTGATCGGATGTGTGTGATAAATTAAGAAAACATGAATTCTAATTTTTGTTTTTTATTTTTTTACAATAAAATTTATGATCATTTAAAATGAAAAGAGAGTGCTGACCTATTTATTTCTAATTTGGGGAAATGTGTGCAGGTTGGAGGAGGATATGTAGAATAATAAGTTTTTCCACAATTGTGTATTTTGAATGTTCATAAATTCTAATGTAAAAAATAAAAAACAAAAATTAGAATTCAGATTTCAAATTTTGTATATAGGCTTTATTTTGGATTATAAACAACTTTGTTGCATAAACATTTTGTCTAAAATAATAAATAATGGTACTTCTCTCTTACAGCATTTTCATGTTTTCTTAATTTATCAACACCTGATCTAAAATTTTTATATGGCAAATTCATTTTCTCGACAAGCAGAATTTTTTATAAAGAATAATTTTTCGTCTTAAAATCAATAATAAAGATATTTTTCCTCTTGTCAACTCCATCCGGGGACACACTGTATATGTAAGAGAATTTGGGGCAGTTGTAGAATTATAGAACAAAAATATTAATCCTCTTTTAATCGCTAAGTATGTAGGTATGTAATAATATTGTCTATAGAACTCTTATATGAAGTCAAGTGAACTGAGGTATAAACGTTTACTAAAATATGCTCCAACTACCACTAATTGTAGGTATTTAGAAGAATCAAAACGCGTAAAGGCCGGGACACACCTATCATGCACCCTTCCGATCATACAGTCGGACAAGTGCCTGGACCTCTATTCTCCAATTTAAGAGAAGTGAAGGGTCTCGCGCGAGAGAGCATTCACTTCCCTTAAATTGGAGAATAGCAGTCCAGGCACTCGTCCGACTGTATGATCAGAGTCGGATCGGAAGGGTGCATGATAGGTGTGTCCCGGCCTTAATTCGTTCCCTATCTACGTATCGATGTATCTCTAATATATTGGATGAATAGGGTATCTCATTTTATTAATCGCTATAAAAAGTTTCTCATGTAGCGATATTTCCTACTTCCTGGAGAATTTGTTAAAGAACATGCTCTCAAAATAAGCTTTGAAAATGGCTCAACATAATATCCTGAATTACCCCTTATTCAGTGACAGTTCTTATTATTAGTGGTATTTAACGACATGCCTAAGATGTTGCAGAGCCAGCTTTTAGGAACAGTTTTTTTGTTCCAACTCAGCAAAACAACTGACTCAACAATCGGTTGCCAAACTCAAAATTTGATTGACATGCTGGAAAATACCCTTCTGGAAAGAATATTGTCGTGCTGGGTTGAAACAAAGCTAATCAATTTTCGTCGAAATCTTTTACATTACTGCGCTGCGTGTTTAAAATAGTATATGACAACCTCAGTTTTTTTGTCAAGACAGGCCTTTTTTTTAACATTGGTTTTACTTAAATTAACGTTTTCTCACCCAACAAACATTTAAAGCCTTAGCGACCCCTAATTTGGATAAAATAACCTATTTAAGTAAAAAAATAGTCTATTTTTACTTCCAAATCGGTTTTTGGACGAAACGGCCAAAGAGACTAAATGTTTGGTCAAAAGAAAGTGATTCGAACTTATTATTAGGTCTTCAAAGTAGGAAAATATAAGAAGCCCAAGAGATGGTTCAAAATAGTAGATATTTACGAGCTAACTTAATCGCCCAAGCACAAGATATTGGCTGTACTTGAAAAAAAATTTTGTATTTCCAATTTTAATTTATCTTGTATTTTTTTTAATTAAATGTCTTTTTTTCAGCGGCGCGGTTAGTTTTCAAGCTAAAATTGAAACTGATACGAAAATCTTTTACGCGCACCTAATTTTTCACCTCACATCGATGAAATAGTGATTTTAGAAGTATCTATATACTACCACACCGTTGTAAAAATCTATAGCGTCTAACATGACATGTTCTGATTTAAGAAAACTCCTGCCTCCTGCGCTTTGATAAAAAATAAAAACAATATAATATTTTCACCTTTTTCTAAAATTATGGTTATGGTTTTTTATAAACTTCATAGCCCATAACAGGCTCACAAAAGTTAAATACAGGTAAAAACCACGAAGAAGACTGCTTGGCTATGAAGCTCAATTTTCCTAATGATAGGTGTTTTTTACCAGTTGAATTGAAATGAAAACCTTGGTTTTATTCCCCACTAGGTGATTAAGTGTATGTAAAGCGGCGTCGGGTTTTATAGTAAAAACCTTAGGTAAAAGGTCACCTTTTCTAGACTATAGTATAATTGTTTGTTGGGCACTAATTTATCAGTTCAATATCTATCTTATTTTCGATATTACGATTTTTTTTTCACCCGAGTCTGGTTCATTTTTATGAAGTTAGGTTAATGTATGAATGTAATTTAGGATGTTTCTGAATCAATACGTCAGAACACTTGTCCTTATTCTATTATTTTTTTTAATATCGCCTGGATTGGTTAATTATACTTAAAATCACCAATAAAACATGTCTGTTGACCAAATAGATTTTTTTTAACTAGAGTAGCGAATATATGAAGTATATATATATGCGAAGTACCCGTCAATTAACAAATATCATTAAATTTTCATTGTTAAGAACAGCGGAATAGTGTAAAAATCTGACAACCTATTTTTGGAGACGAACGACGGATTTTACCCTCATTTTGATCTATCTATCTAGACATCGTAAATTTCGAAATAAAACGCGATGTGAATTGTTCCTATGTATCCGTCTTCTCTGAGATCCAAATGGACTTCTTCACTAAATTTTCATTTTTATTTTATGGCGTAGAGAAAGAAAATGTAATTTTTTTACGGTTTCAGTTTTTAAAATTTTCAATTATTTAATGAGAAAATAAATAAATAAGATACGCACGGGAATAAACTCATTGACCTCATAATATCTGCCTCGACCCGTGGGACCGAGTTATTCAGCTGAAGGTCGAACGCCGCATCAACCTGAATATCGAGCGGGCTGTTTTCTATTTTTCAGCTGTTATTATCTATTTAGTTTATCAAAACAAAGATAGCAACATAATCCGTCGAGGCTGACGAATAAAATAATTGCGCGGATAATGGGATGACGTAATAAGGTTTTGATATCATGTTTTCAAACTTTCGGCGCGTCTTTTTAATTGTCTCTAGAAAAGGTTTGTGACCCTCTAGGAAGATTTTTAATATTGAATAATATTATGAATTCGATTATATGTAATGAAAATGCCCATTCATAGCAAAACCCAACTGAGTTAAAATATTTGTTAGTATAGTAGTAAAATGATTATCAATTTTATAACGGTAAAAGATCATTTTGAAACACAAAAATTATTATTATTATGAAAATAGTTAAATTTACATAAAATGTGTTATGTTAAACTAATGAGTCCAGCGCTTGAGGACTCATTTATTAACAGGTGCAAAAAAAGATAATATAAAATTAACTTCACTAGTAGCGCATTCATCATTTTTTAAATGCAGTAGACTTCCGATTATCAGAAATAATGTTGACCGGACCGATTTCGGATAATGCGAAGATTGAGGAAAATCATTACCTATAGGAAAAGTAACTATATCTATGTACTTTTATAGATGTACACAGGACCCGCTCTAGCGGGGGGGGGGGCAACCTGGGCCCCTGCCCAGGGCGGCAAGTTGGGAGAGCGGCATGAAAAATCTAAAAACCACAGGGGCCATAAATCCCCGTTTTACCTAAGTACGTTCCTATGTATATTTCAAGTTTGAACTTCCAATTCCTAGTTAACAAAATTAATTTCCTTTGTTTTGCCGTCTTATTTTCTAATCAGTGACAATTTCAACAGATCCCTTTTCTTTTTAATATTTTGTCAACGATTGTAGCGTGTAGGAATTCAAGTCGCACGTGCGTTAAAGTAGGCGGGGTTTCTGCTGTCTCTCTATGCATCTTGTATTAGCAGGTGTGGTGGGGGAAAGCGCGATTCTAATAGGAAAACTCGCACAATTTAAATGTACGCCGTTGAGTTCATTGCGTGTTAATTGCTGTATGAATTTATTACTTGGAGTTTTCCTTGATATTTTTGTTATTAGACAGTTTTCGTTGTATTGGCAAATTCAAACGGTTAACCATAACGAATAAGAATACGAAGCCGCTATTTGACAGATCGTAAAAATAGTTTTCGTTCAATTCGCTTAACGTCAACGTTAAGTCGAATTCGACAGTAAGCATAACCTATCTTTAATGGTTTGTGTTCATATTTTCATATACGTTTTGTGCTATCTTTTTTGCTTGGGTTTCATTTCCTAGTACCCAAAATTCTAAAACATCTTGATAGACGAAAGGTTGCTTTTATTGGACTCATCCTGTGATTCGGATTTGGATGATGCCCTTCTCTTGGAGGTGCTTGATCACCAGGACATTCAGTATCGAGATAATCGAGCACAGTTGCATGGAAATTTCAATTTAGAATCAAAAAAATGGTCATTACGCATGCGTTCCGTTTTCGCTATGGCTTTGTCTTCCGTCCGTTAGCTTCCGCCACTTATTCGTAACGATAACAATAAATGACAGCTCAAATGTCAAAGTTGTCAAATAGCGGCTATCGGAATCGCTTTTAAAAGACAACGAAAACTGTCTATTATTTTGGGACAGTAAAGACTTATTTTGATAAAAATGAACAGTTTTAATGCCAAAACGACTATGAATGTAGAATATTTGAAAAACAATTTTAGCTCATTAAGTAGGTATTAAGCAAAAAATTTAAATTAAAATTGAGGGAAGACCTAAACCCGAAATTAACTTGACACAGATCACAAAGTGTAGATCTAGGGACTTTATTGTTATTGATAAATTTGCTGCAAATAAAAACAGAAGATTATTGGACTTTACTTTTAAACAATATACCCACTACCTAATGAGAAATAAATTGGCCTTTTTTATTTTTTTTATCTTATGTCATTTTTAATAAAATAAGTAGGTAGGTACCTAATCATAAATTTTTAAAATATTTACTAAAAATTATTGACCTTTGGGCGTGGTCCTCAAAATTTTGCAGCGGGCTTTTAGTGCACCCCCAAGTTAACAATTCACGAACCACCACTGGAAAAAGGCGGCAATTTTTTGTTTTGCCCAGGGCGGCGTTATTGCTAGAGCGGGCCCTGGATGTACAGGGTTATTTTTTATATTTGCGTACCCACCTACAGGGCTTAATGTAAGTGACAGAAAAAAACTTTTAATACAAAAGTTGCATAATCTTTCCCGTCATATCTTTTAGACTTATTAAAAAAAACATCTGCACATCGGAAAGTTAAAAAACAAATGAAAGTATTATTTTTTTTAATGGAACACCCTATATATTTTTTACCAGGGCGAAAGATCTCTTTCTCCTGATTTCAAAAATATATAACATGTCATCATTTAATCCAGTCGTTTGTAAAATATTTGAGTTTTTGATTAATTGAATTGACTATAATCTAGTCGGCGTTCCGCATACTTCAACGTGACATATTTGTCACTTTAATTTAAATTGAAACATGCAGCAAAGAAAATAACTTATGATTTATAATTTATGATATAAAGTAAAGTAAATTGCTGTTGAACTACAGCTATTCGGTTGTTATTAGAGTAAAAAAGACGCACTATTTGAAGTTTGTCTTCTTCCGAATATCCTTTTTTCCTTACTGAATCTTTCAATTTAAAGTAAAGTGACAAATATGTCACGTTGAAGTATGCGGAACGCCGACTAGATTATAGTCAATTCAATTAATCAAAAACTCAAATATTTCACAAACGACTGGATTAAATGATGACATGTTATATATTTTTGAAATCAGGAGAAAGAGATCTTTCGCCCTGGTAAAAAATATATAGGGTGTTCCATTTAAAAAAAGAAGACTTTCATTTGTTTTTTAACTTTCCGATGTGTAGATGTTTTTTTTTAATAAGTCTAAAAAAAATGACGGGAAACATTATGCAACTTTTGTATTAAAAGTTTTTTTCTGTTACTTATATTAAGCCTTGTAGGTGGGAACGCAAATATAAAAAATAACCCTGTACATACATACATAATAAATTCTAATACTTATGTATGTACATTAGTATGTAATCATATTCATAAATTATTCAAGAAAGAGGTAATTGGTACTTGTTTTAATTTTAAAGTATGTCGATTTTTGGCCGCAACAACAAAACCAACAAAACATTGAATAATGCGGAGGCATAGCAGGAATAATTTCGGATAATCCGGTTCATGGGTCGTTTCGTATAATCGGGAGTCTACTGTAGTTCGTTTATTTTTCGTTTTCCCCTCGGTACCAAATACCTACAGTTTGAAGTTTAAAAAAAGTAAGTAAGTGAAAATTGGGTATAGTTATTTTTCTGATTTTATTAATCTATAAATCCAATCTCTTTTTTAGTACTAATATTAGATGCACCCTCGGCTGACGATTAGCGATATGTACCCAGTCGAGTTTATAAATCCAACCTTTATTAACGTAAAAACTGTAGATAATTGAACTCCAAAGATGGGTATTCGGCCGACTTTTGGATAAAAAAGTAACGAAATATTGATCAAAAAACAAAATGGCGAATGCGGAACTAGTGTTTGCTCTTCAGTTTAAAACTCCAATTAAAATTCGTTTAAATTTACTGTGTTTAAAACTTAAAACAATGCTCAAAAATACAGGGTGTCTCACGGAGTGATCGTCCATTAGAATATTTCGGAAAGTAATGCAATTTGAATCCTGCAAAAATAAATAATGGGGTTTTCGGAGACCCTCTTTTCAAACAAGAGCGACCATATGCGACCTCGGTTATACCGGAAGTTGTCTTGAACTTCCTTTCTTTAAATGGAGCAACCTAAATTTATATTTTTTGTGTTCCGTTCTTTATTTCCAATAACTTTTGTTAAAAGTTTTTTTATCCTGCTCTATCGGTTTGAGGAAAACATTGTTTTCCTTAAATTTTGGCCTGAAAAAGGTCCATAATTGAATATATTTTCAAAGATAAAAGAGTGAAAGTCGAAATTCCGGTTGTGGAATTAAATGTTATTGTGTTCGATAATAAATTGTCGACATTTTAGATATAAGAAAGTGGAAAAGTACCAATTTTTAATTTTTTTCAAAATTTTTTTTAAAAATCTAATTTTTAAAATACGATGACTTACAATGACACACATCTGCAGATGCATGCTACTTTCTTTATCATGACCTACTTGTCAAAATCAATAGGACTGTTTGATATTTGGAGAATTTTGCGAAAAAAGGTAAGTTTAAAACTTACCCACTAAGGCCCATTGTTTTACTCTTTGCCAACTAAATAACTAAATCTTTTTTGTAATTTACATTTGAGTAAACAATAAATGTATTATTATTATTATTATTATTATTTTAGTTACGTAAAGGAAAGGGACACCTTAGGTGGTTATATAGGAAATGTTCTCGTCTATCCATTGATTAAACCAGCAACGTAGCGTCGTAGCATCGTATTAAAAAAATTAAGTTTTTTTAAAAAAATGTTGATAATCATAAAAAATTATTCCGTTCATACTTCCCTGTATCTAAAATTCCATTTTCCGACATTGTCTAGCTCTAGCACAATATCCAATTCCACAAGCGGAATTTCGAGTTTCACCTTTTTATCTTTAAAAATATATTCAATTTTATGCGACACCCTGTAAAAGGTCAAAATTCGAGAAAAACATTTTTTTTTCACAGAAACAGTTAAATTAGGATACAAAAACTTTGAATAAAAGTTATTGGAAATGAAAAAAGAATACAAAAAAATATATTATACAGGGTGCTCCATTTACAATAGGCAAGTTTGAGACAACTTCCGATATAACTGAAAATCGCGTATGGTCGCTGTCATTTTATTTGAAGAGAACCTCTCCGAAAACACCATTACCCAAATTTGCAGGATTCAAAGCAGGAAACAATTTAATTTCCTAAATTAAGAAAAAACTTCAGAATTAAAAAAAAATAATTATTTTAATTTGTTGAATAAAAATATCTCCAAAGTGAGACGCTCCGAGGAACTTTGTAACTAGTTAAAATTCTACTACATACTAAAGCAAGCTGTGACAAAAGTTCTAAGATAGACACGTACATTTGAGAAAGAAATGGTTCTTAAAGGGGTAATTTTATTATCTATCAAAATCTTAGCTTTTTACTATTTATAATCAGGTTTCGGCAAAAAAATTCGACCCTTGTCAAGAGAATTGGTTGATGCGCTATTGAAATCAATGGCGTATTAAAAATTTCTGTTTTCAAGCGTCGATATATTTTTAAAACAATGTAAACAGAGGGATGGTATTTTAAAAATGTCTTAGTTGTGTGTATACAAAATATAGACTTTTTTCCTAATGGTGCAAATTGGCGGCGTAATATCGGGAATTTGTCGTAATTTGCGACATAGGACTTACTTTTACTATTTTTACTCGATAAAGTTTAATAAAAGGCTGTTTGGTTTGTTTTTAGTAATTCCGGTGACACTATGTAAAAAAAAAACTGTTAAACTACTCAAAGTATGTTACAAATAAGTTTTAAACAATTCTTTTATGTTCAACCTTAACTACAGGCGTATAAAAAAGTAGAATGCTTATTTCCCATAAGACTAGTGTTATTAAAATAGCACCTCCAGAAAAGGCTGTGTTAACGGGAAATTAAGTTTTTCATTAGAAAAAGTTGGCGACCATTATTATTAACGCCAACTAAAAACACAAGTTTTGCCAAACCACGCCAATCAAGCCTATTGTTATTAACTTATTCGCGTGTTTATTATTTTGTTCAACAATTTGTTATTTTTGTGATATAAACTTTCAAAACAATATAGGTAATAACAATGCCACTGCATTTAGTGCCTGTTGGCAAATATCAATTCAAAATCACTTAATTTATTATAAACATGTTATAAACCTGTAAATTTGTATTTCAATTCTATTCAATGATAGTTGCTATCACAATAACAAGTTTTTTTTAGTACTCCTATGTTAGGAATGTAAAATGTAGGTAAAAAATACAAGTTTATGAATATGAACACATCATATACCGGGTGTTTCTCAAAAGACGTTCACCCCTATAACTTTTCTGTATTTATAGATATTAATATGAAATTTTGGGATTATGCATAAGAGATGAGTCTGCATTCATTGGCATAATTTTCGATTTGTTAGCACTTCCGGTTTGACCGGAAGTGACCTTGACTTTGTTATTTTAAATGAGACATCTTATATATTTTTACTTATTTGGATTTAGCATGACATTCTGAGTAAAATGACACCTCACTTGTCATTTTTTGACGTGTTATAAGATTTTAATGTTTATTTTTTATTTTCAATCTAGAGTGCTACAAATTAATTAAATCTGTTAATTTATAGTCAAGTAGTATATGAAAATTAAAATTATGTCATAATAATTGACTTTATAAGTTTCACAAGCATTTAAAATATGAAATTTTGTTTTCTTGACGTTTACTCCATTTTTCCAAATTGCCGCCCTCTCTTTTCTAAAGAAATATAAAGGCGTCTTTGAAAAATAATTGAATGGTTTTCAATAGCATTATGGCTTTAATTTAAAGTTGTAATGTCATTAGTTTATAAAACATACAATACATACAATCTTGCGGCTTCAGAAGAATATTTCTGGTCACTCCAAAAATTAGGAGCATATCAATTTGTTCATTTCTAGTAAAACTAACCATTTTATCTGATTTACAATGTTTAGTAACGAATGACATTGCAATTTTAATTTAAAATCATATTGCTTTTCAAAACCACTCCATTGTTTTTCAAAGCTGCCTTTATATTTATTTAGAAAAGAGCAATAATATACGCATAACGGCATGACGCTTTTAAATTTGCGATTGGGATTTAAGGCAAATTTTTTCGTGTCATTTTTAAAATAGCATAGGAGTGTATAGTATCAAATTGTTGGGAAAAAAATGCTCGTTTTAAATATCCTAGTGAACCACCATCGTTCCATTTGGAAAAATGGAGTAAACGTCAAGGAAACAAAATTTCATATTTTAAACGCTTGTGAAACTTAGAAAGTCACTTATTATGACATAATTTTAATTTTCATATACTACTTGACTATAAATTAACAGATTTAATTAATTTGTAGCACTCTAGATTGAAAATAAAATTTTTATAACACGTCAAAAAATGACAAGTGAGGTGTCATTTTACTCAGAATGTCATGCTGAATCCAAATAAGTAAAAATATATAACATGTCCCATTTAAAATACCAAAATCAAGGTCACTTCCGGTCAAACCGGAAGTGCTAACAAATCGAAAATTATGCCAATGAATGCAGACTCATCTCTTATGCATAATCCCAAAATTTAATTTTAATATCTATAAATATAAAAAAGTTATAGGGGTGAACGTCTTTTGAGAAACACCCGGTATGTTTGCTTTTAACTATGGTTTAACTTAAACCCAGAATTACTGAGCTTGTTAATTTAATCAAAATAAACCCAAAGTGGATTTTTTATGTTTGGCATTGTAAAATTTTTATTTCATAAAACAAACAGCAAAATATTGCTCCGTTCATTCAGAAATCGGAACTAAATAAAAATGCCACGCGGCAAAGAACAAAAGGCGGTCAACGTCTCGGAAAGATGGGGAATCACCGCATCGTAAGCAGCATAATACGCTGTTGCCGGCTCCGCGGCAGCGGGGCCATATTTTTATACTAATGAATAGAATTTTAGAAAAAAAAAATATTGATATATATCAGGATAAATATCGTCGCATTAATATCATGATATTTATCAAGATAGATATCAGGATATTTATCACGGATATATATCATGCCAACCTTGTTTATTAGTGATAAAAGTGCGGCAGAGGATATCTCTTTCAATAGGTAATGAATTGAGATGTATTCATTCAGTGCATTGTTTTATTAAGATATATTATAAATAATATCATAAAGAAATTTTTAAAATTGTTTATAATAATCTGTTGTGCTGCCTGGTGCTGACCTTTCAACAAACCCAAATAACATAACACTGTATTTTCAAAGGCGATCGCTACGAAGTTACAGTCAGTTGGAATGATGCTGCCAACTCAAATTAGTGGATGGCAACTTATAAAAACCAAAAAACCCCGTTAGCACAGAGATCTTATACTGAGCCATTTATACACCCTATTAAGTATTCTACTTTTTTTTATAGGCCTTAGTAAGAAAACCGCGTAACTCCAATTTTTCGGTAAAATAAGATTTTGGCGCCACCTTGTAACAAACTATTATACCCATAAATAAAAAAAATTGCAGATATCTGTAAGTATACGTTCCCGCTCAAATGCTTATATTGAGAACCATTTAACTCCAACTATCATCATCCTAAAATTGCAAAGCGCGTAACTCCAGTTTGGTTTATACATTTCTGTTGTGTGTAGCTCGCGTTGTGATATTTCTACAGGTAAGCTCTTTAAAATAATATTTTTAAAACAAATAAATATTTTAATAGAAGCCACACTTATTTCTTAATACTGTTTTAACTTTACATATGAATAAAATAGAATCTAATGATAATTAATTTGATGTAAATTGAAACTTGTGGACATACGCGGTTTTCAAAATTATATTTATTTCTTTAGCAGGGGAGATACATGTCCATTTTAATTACCCATATTTGATCATAAAATTACTTCCCTAAACAAATTTTATCGTCAAATTTCTTAAACTTAACGTCATAAAAGTTTGTAGGTTTAAAAGAAAACACAACCCAAGTTATGAGTTTTTGTTGTTTCCTGTAAAACTTTCTGAAGTGGTGTTACGCGGTTTTCTTACCAAGCCGACGATATGCCAACTCTGTTTATGACACACCAAACTTTTAATAATTTGGTTTTTACGGAAGCATAATAAAGTAAAAATTATTTTTAAAATCGCAGAATCATTTAGTGACAACGATGATAGAGCAATATAGACATCTTATTATATTTATCATAACAAGCCGACAAGAGGTCAAATGCAAAGGTCCACTAGGTTCCTCGCGAGTTCACATTGAAAGCATGTGAAAATATACACCAATTTTTACTTTATGGGTTTTAATTGAGCTTTAATTGAAAGGATTCCTTTTTCATTTTGATTGTGTAATCATAATATCCTCTGTTGAGAAGTTGAGGAACTATGGAATATGCGGAGTTGCGTTGGAGTGGATACAATCTTTTGTAAGTGAAAGGAGACAGTTATTAGCATCAGTAACTTTAACGAAAAGTCAAAAACGGATATACACTCGTCAATCCTAGACATTAATATTAGGGCTCGGAATTGTATTCGAATAATTCGAATATTCGACTATTCTAAATTCGAATTTTTGTTAGTTAAAAAATTCGACTATTTAAATATTCGACTATACGACTATTTAAATATTCGAATATTTGACTATTCGAATATTAGACTATTCAATATTCGACTATTCGAACTTCGAATATTTGACTATTCGACTATTCAAGTATCTATTCGACTATTTGAATATTCGACCATTCGAATATTTAACTGATTATATACCTTAATCCGATTCTGACCAATTAAACGCTGTTTTGCGACCAATCAGATGCATATTATACTGAATATACCCCGCATAAGTGGATATACCCCGGGCCACCTGCCACAACAATGCCAATGCATAACATCATAACAAGTTTAAAATATTTGATGGTTGCTATAGACCGTTTCTATAATAACAAAAATCCCTTTCAACAAATCAAGTTTTTGATGTTGTCAGATTCATGTCACATTTTTTTAAAAATGGAATCTTGCCGATTCGGTAATGTTTCAGTCGAAAATATAAGAAAAAACGCTGAAAAGGCTATCCCAGAAAATACAACAAAAACAAAAAAGTATATATGGACCCAATTCGAGAAATTCTGCGAAACACGGCAGTATATATTGACCAAAAATACAACTATAATACAGCTTGCCGCTATATTGGAAGATTGGAGTTTTAATATGAAGAAAAAAGATGGTTCTGACTACAAGGAAGGGGTTATCAAGACAATGTGGAACCAAACAGCCCAACTGCTTCAAGAAAGGTACTTCAATAAATACATTGCAGATGGACAAAACTCATCACGAAAACACTATTCAAGGTTTAAGAGGTCACCCTCCAACTAATGGGTTGGACCAACACGAAGCTCCAGTCTCTTGCAGCTCGAAGAGTTTCCAGCAACACCAGCAAGCCACTACTGTTTATTATAATAACTGTGTGTTTAACAATAATACTTATAACTAATTTTCTGTTAGTTTTATTTATATATATTGTCAATTGTTTAGGTTTTGTTTCGTTTTGTCCGTTTTTCTAGTAGCTACATAAATCATTTTAAAAATCTTGCATTTCGTTGTATTTTTTCTTTTTTTTTGGTATATAATCTCAACATATACCACTCGAGGTAAACATTTTATTTAGAATATTCACCTCTTGTGATATAACTTATGAATATGTAACTGACTTTGTTCGGATATTTATATGTTCGACTATTCGTGTTTTCTGTGAAACTGTAAATTTTAACGTAAAAAGGAAAAACAAAAATAAAATTATTAAGTCAGCAAGCAGTTAAACCACTTCTACCGTGATTAAACGACTGTATTTCGATATTTAAATAGACGACTATTCGAATATTCGAAATTCGAATATTTGACTATTCGACTATTCAAGTATCTATTCGACTATTCGAATTATCCGACTATTCGAATAACATACCAAACGACTATTCGAATACTTATATTTTAAAAATTCCTAGCCCTAATTAATATAGGTGTTCCTCAGGGTTCCATTCTGGGCCCTGTTTTGTTTTTATTGTATTTGAACGATATTGACCGGATAGGACAAACCGCCCATCGAACAGCGTTTGCCGACGACGCGACGTGTCATTTTTGATCTCAAACTTGCTTTCAGGCAATTTAGAGCAGATGTCAAATGGCAAACTTTTCGAGCTGTTTGCGATAATTATATGTACTTAAACGTGGACAAGACACCAGACATCAGATTTCATGCCAGACAAAAAACGGTTGACAATGTTAATCTGCATATTAATGATAAACCCCTAAGCCAGGTTCAAAGTGCTAAGTTTCTTGGTATTTACCTAGATTAATGGTTAAATTGGAAAGTTCGTTGTCAACACGTATTGGATAAATTTATTTCGTCATATTATTTGTTGATAAATTTAAGATCTCTGTCTTAGACACGAAACAATTACTATGTTGAGTCATGTTTGAGATATGGTCTGGTCTTTTGGGGTACCTGATGTACCAATATATTTATTAAACAAAAGAAAATTTAAGGTGTATTGCTGGTGTGCCTAGATATTGTAGTTGTGGGGGTCTATTTAAAAGGTATAATATCCTACCTCTTCCTTGTTTATATAGAATGGAATTGGCTTTATTTGTTTTTTGTAATAAAAGTGATTTTGTTAAAAACGGAGACCTACACTGCTTTAATACTAGGAATATGGACCAATTCAGTATTCAGCATTCTCGCGGTAACATAGCGCATAATCCTCCTAGAATGCTTGGTGCTAAAATTTTTAACGCACTGCCGGATGAAATAAAATGTGAAAAATAACAAATTAAAAAAAAAAGTTAAAAAAATGTTTAATCTTAGTGTTGCTACAGCTTGGATGAGTTTTTTGACTGTGTAAAATGACCAAGTAATTATGTCTGTATCATATGTTTTTTGTCGTTTATTTACTTATTTTCGCGTACTTAATTGTTAGCTTTAAGACTACTTTGACTATTACCCTGCAATCATTTTATATTGTCTTATGGGAAAAGAAACGTTTGAATTTAAAGTGTTAATAGACCTGCCGCTATAAACAGTGATATGCCGACTCGGTGCAAACGTACGTCTATCTTTGCTTGACCATCGTTGTTCAGTGTGATAGGCTAATGAAACCTAATACTCATAAAAAGTTAGAACATTTTTGTATAAAGGTAACTTAAACTCATTTAATGTATAAAATATACCTTAAGGCTTATTTATCATTTGCTCGCCTTTGGGGCCCAAGAATTTATGTTTCTCGTGATACTTTTGAACCGAAAAATCATATGAAATTATTTAAAAAATCAGTAGCCATTGTTAAAAAATGTGTTTTATCCTTGTTTTTAACAGTAAGGTCACAGTTAGTGACTGGAAAAGTTCAAATTGTTATTTTATTACAAAAATATCCTCGAAACAATAAATGTTATGCCCCGACAGCATGTAGGTGATAAAACTCCCTTAATATGAAAATTACAATAATTTCCACGATAAAAAGAAATCTTATAATACACAATGTACATTTCCTAATATTACACATTATGGAAGGAAATAGTTTACAAATGAAAAACGAATTAAATAGGTAAGAACAGGTATTAATTTAAATTGCTTTTGAGCTTACCTATTTATAAACCCAATAAAAAGTTTAAAAATCAAAAAAATTCCCAATCAAAAAAAACTAATTTGAAGAACAAAAAAACATATTCTAAGTGGATGAATAATAAATGATTTTGGGTAAATTTGATCGACATGCTTAGTATTTGCTACATAAACACATCGCGGTTGTCATACTGCACTAATAAATAGAGAAGAACTTCTACGTACCCCAGTGTTGTAAGGGGCAAAATACCAAACCAAAAATTAACCAAGACACCCAGAGACATTATGCAGCGCATTATAAGTTATGATTAATTTAATGGTATTATATGTAAATAAGCTCCATACATCATACCTATATTCACTTTGTTGTTTCCAAGTTGGTTCAACTCAAGAATAACTTTATAAAGGAAATATTAACAAACTTACGTTATTATAAGTAGAATCTCCCATCTCCATTAGGAAGAGCTAACAACTTATGTACTAGTTGCTCTTAAACCTATTAAGAGGGAGACATTATAGCTAAAGCCCTGGCGACATTTTAGCAAGCAGATTTTGTTCACATCTTCTAATTTACAAAAAGAAAAAGTCATGTCTGGCTACCAGATGTCTACGTAGTCCCAAACTCTATATAGGGATAGCAAAATAATAATTTATAGAGGGTGTATACCTTGAACCTTTAGTTTTTGACAAATGAGACTTTTAAAATTATGATTGTATCTTAGAATAAAACGGTTTCCATTTCTGTCTAGTTTTTAATCTTGGACACAGAGCTGGGCAAGCTACTGAAAAATAGTAGCTAGCTACAAGCTACTTAAAATTTAAGTAGTTGTAATTAAGCTACCATTATTTAAAAATAGCTTAGCTACGTCATAGACGCTACTTTATGTCAAACTAGCTTCGCTTCATGCTACAAGCCACTTTTTTTTTACAGCTACTTCAATAACGATGAGAGCAAGGATTGCACATTTTTTTTTAAAGATGGTTGTACGTACGTTGACGTTGAAATTTTGGAAAAGATTGTTGATACCTGTCAATGTCAAACTTTTAATTTAGAAAAAATTCTAAAGTCCGAATCCGTAACGTTCTTTATTTTTGTCTAAAATTATAATTTGGAAAAATTTCGACATTGGTGAAATGAAAGATTTTGAAAAATTATATGCAAAAAATTCTGCTGTCATTTGTTGACACCTGTCAATGTCAAATTTAAAAGTAATACGCGATATTGATAAAACAAAGTATGGAGTCGAGTCGTATAGATATTGACGCCTTGCGTTCTGGAAAAATAGGCAAAAAGTTTACTATGAACATCTGACACCTGTCAATGTTATCTTGTCGGTAAAGTAGTTATTTGCAAGAGGTAGCTTAAATTATTTATGGGTAACTTAAGCTACGATAGTAGTTTAAGGTACCAAAAGTAGTTTAAGCTATCGAAAGTAGCTTAAGTAGCATTAACTAGCAATTTTTAAAATCATGAATACACTATAAAATAATGTAAAAGCTACTTGGTTTAGAAGTAACTCGAATACCAGTATTAGCTACCCACCAAAAAACTAGCTAGTAGCTTAACTACTTAGTATCTAGCTAGTGCCCAGCTCTGTTAGCAAATGCTCGTTTGTAAAAATGTCGCTAGTTCTCCGTCTAATAAGTAAAAGTTAAAATGTAATACTATAATTTTCGTACTATTTTAGTGCTAGTAAAATATTACGGAAAAATTACACAAGTAAAATAACTTACATCTAACCTCAAAGTATTTTACAATAAAAAAATGTAAATAAGTGGAGTTTGTTATTAACTTAAATAAAGTATAATTGCGGATTGTATGGGCGATGTAAGACAAGAACTTCCGCTATCTGACACTTCTATGAATAATTTACCCAAATAACGTTTTAGATGTAAAGCACAGAAATAATCTTATGTAGTTTAAATAAGAGATGTTAATAGATGTTATTCTGAGCTAACCTAAAATGTATTTACATAATACTATACAGAGCATTGCTGTACATCTAAAACACCAAATAGAGATGTTATAAATAAAATGAACTAACTATAATAAATATTTTTAAGCATAGCACACAGCATTATGTTTTAACCAGAAAATCATGGTCCCACAATAATGTTTTTTTACATTTTTTTCTCAAATTAACAAGGAGACCGACAAAGGTGGTCATCACAAGCTAATATACACATAATAGTTATTTATGTATCAAGGGTACTAAGTAGATGATTATGCCCTGAGGGCGACAGTCTTACAAAGCCGAGGGCCTCTGGCCCGAGGGTTCGTAAGTCGCCCGAGGGTAAATATCTATTAGTACCCGTGGTGCATACAAACTTTTATGTCATACCAGTTCGTTTTGAATAATAAATTTTTTTTTTAATTTAATTTGATTTACCAACTTTTTATATTTACCTACGCTATTACCTTAACAGTATTAAAATGTTTAATATGTCAAAGTCAAAAATCAAAAATGGAACAAGATGCACACTTAATGCCCGCGCGGGCCATAAGGTGTACTTTATGCCCGCACGGGCATAAAGTAATCCATTATGTAGATGGTATCTAAGGTATAAAAACACAATAATGTACTGGTATGACATAAAAGAATTTTAAACTGACCTTGATTGTCAATTGTCATTGACAACTTGTCAAGGTGATACTAATCAGACGCTTTAAAAGTTAAGCTTAAAAAGATTTTGGTGTATTAAATGAACTTTAATAAAATCGAAATTTTACAGGTTTACCAGATTAGAGGCGTTAAAATTATGAATAATATAAATCTATGTACGTATAAGTTTACAATACAATCTACATTTTATGCTTACAGAAGCATACCCTTAACTTAAACTATGTATGTATGGTAGATTTTAATTTAAAACTTTAATGTTGCGTGCCACACTCTAACTTGAGTCTTTTTTTTAAGTAAACAATTCGTTGCAAAGAAAAATATACCAATATGATCTCACACATGAAATATGCTATTTATTACCACTAAAAAAAATATTAGCATTTCTTCGCAAGAATGAAGCTTCCATAAAATATCACTCTAAACAAAATAAAAAAATAAGCTTTTGGCAGTAAAAATTTTAAACAAACCCGAACAAACCGTTGAGTTTCATGCATTTAAAACCCCAAACAGTAATAGACTAAGCAGCGAAAGTCGAAAAAGGATGAAACTTATACAATACAGTACAATTGTCGCAACAAACCACGCGCATCAGCACTGCCTTCTTTAAACCTGCACCAAAAACCCAGATATCCCACCTAAAAAATCACAATTTTGTGAAAAAAATCTATTGTTCGACAACCTAAAGTCTATATAATAAAATTACTGTTAAGTATACATTATACATTGGTTTCTAAAGAAGGGAAACATGGGAAATCAGAGATGTTATCTAATAATATAGGAATTGCGCAGGAAAGTATTTTGGGACCAATTATTTTTGTATTGTTTATCAATGATTTGTATCTCTTAATTACCTCACCAAATCAACACATTGTGAAATATGCTGATGATACAAATTTACTTATAAGGTGTCAGACTTTAGGGGAGTTAATAATAAAAGCAAGGGAATTTTTGAGTTTGGTCACAGAATGGTTCACTGCCAATAGGCTAGTTTTAAATAAGGATAAGACCAGCATGCTTTTATTCAGAACAAAGCAATCAAAGATAGTAAAACCTTTACGTACGAAGTTTGATGATCAGGATCTGAAATTAATGGAAACTGCCATTGGGCATTCATTTAAATGAACATTTAAGCTGGTTTAATCATGTAAATAATTTAGTGAAAAAGTTGAACTCCATATGCTATGGTATCAGGGTAGCTAGTAAGTACATAAACGAGAGTTCTATGAAAATATTTTATTTTGCAAATTTTGAATCTGTCCTTAAGTATGGCATCATATTTTGGGGAAGAAACAGTATGGTTCAGAATATATTTGTGATACAAAAAAGATTAATTAGGATAATCAAAAAAATGAACCATTTGCAAAGTTGTAGATCTATTTTTAAAATTATGGGCGTCATGACTGTACATGCTGTGTACATATGAGTGTTTTTATTCCTCAAAACATCACCTATATAATACAAGAACACTGAATGTTAATTACGCTCCTCATAGACTTAGTCTGACTGAAACGGCCCCTCAGTATATGTGCATAAAATTATTCAATACTCTCCCAAATAATATAAAGGTGACCACAAGTCAGGTAAAATATAAACTAAAAGTTAAAAAGCTGCTAATAAATTTGGAACCGTATTGTCTTAAATATTTTTGCCAGGATGTGTAGAGTTGTTGTGTGTCATTTTCATTTTATGTCTTTTTATGTATGTCATAATCAGTAATAATCTGAAATAAAGCTTTTATTTATTTATTTACAGGGTGTCCCATGTTAAAATTGTATTTGTTTAAATACCATAACGTAGCAACTTTGAATGCTAGGAATCAAATTTAGTTAGGTTGCTTAAATGTACTGAAAATCTTTAGTTTTTGAGATATGGAAATTTAAAAGCTTGGCAGGCAGTAAATAATGCATTTTAAAAAAGAGTTTTGACATTTCTAGTTAGTTTTAATAATTCAATATCAAAAATGTCAACTCGTCTGAACGATTAACCTTAAGAAGTTGACTTTTTAGATAGGGAACTAAAAATTATTACTTTTTTTAATCAATGCAACCCTGGTGTATGCACAAGATAAGTATACTGTGTTGTATAAGTTTCATAACTGTCAGAAACGAGCATAGTTTTTCGACAATAGCCTCTTCGCCTACAACGAATCTAAAATAAATTGTCATGACCAACAAATGCATGCAAAACGATTCGGCTACGATTGCCCAAAAATGTACATTTTTGTTAGAAAGAACTTTTTTTTCAAATTTCTGTTATTCGATCTAACCAATTATCACAAAAATATAAAGTAATAAAACTAAAAAAAGTATTGAAGAAACTAAAAAAGTAAATAATGAACTAGATTCTTAATGTATAAAGCAATTTGTCAAACTTTGCGCTTTTTTAGTTTTTCTAATGCTTCTTTAAGAAGTTTGTCGTAGGAATCTCCTGAAGATTGAGACTGGTAATAAGCATCGTCTCGCATATTATCTGTAAAATAGAAGTTAAAATTTCATTTTCAATTACCATGTTACTGCAGTTAATGATTTGCTCCATCGCATTTTTCAAATAATAGAATTAGGAACTAGCTACTACGTCACAAATCACATAACCTCACTTTCGATAGAGGGACAAACTATTTTTACTTTTATTTACGAATTATTTTAATTGATTTAATCAGCAAAATCCATAATAAATTATAGTAGTTTCTTGTTTTAGACGTGTTAAAACATCTCTAAACATAGTAAAAAGGAAAAAAAGAAAAAACCATTCCTCCACAAAATTTAATAGAATATAGAAATTCTTTAGGGGTATCTACATGTTTCGATAGTAAAAACGTTCATCAGGTGCTGAAGTACAAGTACTTTTGATTTTAATTTCAAGTTTTATTTTTACAGATTATGACTTTTACAAATGACAATTCTTATCTTTATACTGTCTTACAGACATATCAATAATTTTACAAAAAAATTTAAAAAATCCTCAACACCTTCTTTTTAGCAGGCCTTTTTCTTCTTCCTCATTTTATTTGGTTGTTTAGACTTCCTTTACTAACTTTCTTCCATAGACAATTTACCTTTAGATACCTACTGCTTATCTCCTGCGCAAACAAAAGTTACGTTTTATGGGTGAAAAAATACGCCCGAGCGCATGACTCGCCGGTCAGCTGCCTTCCTTCTGGACACCTTCGTGCATGCGCACAAACCTCGTGTTATCGGCCTGTCCTACTTTATCGACAATAATCGACAATGCTCAAGATACTCTCCAGAACCGGCTCGGCCGCCATTTTTGTTGTTGTGCTTTAAGGTTTCTCTGTGGATTCCTTGTAGTTTTCTTAGCTATCGTGGATTGTGGGTGTTTAATATTTACGGATTTCTAGTTTTTGTGTAGTTTAATGAATTGTGTTTGTGCTTTTATAGTGACTCGGATTGGAATATAAACAATGACTAGTACTAGTAGCAGCCGTTGTATAATTTTATTATGCCCAAATAGGGGTAAAATACCTGGTATTTCGTATTTTCGGTAAGTATGGAGTAGTGATGTATTGAGGTTAGGTACGCGATAACACCGTAGATTGGATATTTTGCTGGTTTTGTTTGTTTTTTATATTCAATTTTATAAGACTAGTTTAATTTACCGGGCCTGTTCTTGTTCTCTTCCTTTTCGAACTAAAAACACGATGACGAATCATTTTTAAACAAATTTGAAAAACAAAACCGTAAAAACCATTTTCTATCCTTAAAATCTGATAGGTTTACTACTACTAAAAATGCCAGAAATCACTACCTTTTTCCCAACTTGATCAAAAATTGAGAAGAAATTCCAATTTTTTGGCAAGAATTTAAATTTTAAAGCCCGGACCTGTCTATTTTTCCATTCGTCAAACGATAATGTTGCAGTGCGCATGGCTAATAGTGTCTAGCTTTGTTTACATGCGCGAGGCCATAAAACTGTCACTTTCGTGATTATTGTTTGCTTATCTAAAGGTAAATTGTCTATGCATTCTTCACATTCTCAGGATGTTTTAACTTTCCTCAACCTTTTTTATATACGTCAATTTTTCAATGCCATAAAAGCTCCATTAAGGTTTTATACCATTTCCTCTTCTGCTAATACCATCAGCACTATATCAATTTTCTGTCTCCTGATGATGAACGTTTCTACGTTCGAAAAATGTAGAGACCCCTAAAGAATTTCTATATTCTATTAAATTTTGTGACTTTTAGTTTTGTCTTTTTTTCCTATACTTTCAACTCCTTCTTTCCTATACTTTCAACTCCACTTTAAGCATGGACTACTTCTTCAAAATAATAAAAAAGGTTCAGTGACTTGAAAGTGTTAAAATAATCGTTTAATATTAAGGACACTGTTCTCAAGGTCAATCATGTATAATAGAAACCTATAAAGGTCTTGAATGCAGGGGTAACTTCCGGAACCTTGCAATTATTTAAAAAAAAATTAGTATCTAATTTTGAAAGGGCTGTTTAGGAAGGCATTTACGAATAGTATGCCGGTGTTTTTTTTTTAAATAAATGCATAAAAACTTTTAAAAAAGCAGCTTTTTGAAACCACTAAATGTGCCACAATTTACCTTAAAATCCTTGAAAGCAAACACGTCGAATTTAAGAACTGAAGTGAAAACAACAATTTTTACTGGTAACACGATATTTTCTAGTCTATCTAGATGTCATCTCTCCTAAGAATTCTAGAGAAAAAAAAACTATGACCGGCTGACGAACATCTGCCTTGCTTAACCAGCTCCAGAATATGTCTGTCTTTCTTCTTCATATGCCAAAAGCATAAAAATAACTACTCTGATCAACACAGCACGGCAGTGCGCATGCGAATCGTCAATAGTTAGGCAAATCGAATTTAACAGTTAAAAGCTAGAAAATGGCGTCGTTAATCCCACCTTAGTGTGGACTCCTAGAATTTGCAAGTTGGTGTTTTTTTACTATTTTTTGTAAGTTTTTTGATATTATTAGTGTTAAAAAGTACCTACTTTCTCTAGTTTTTTCAAAAATTGTAAAGTGTGGACTAAAAGTAAGGTTACTGTTGTTTTTTTTCTACTAGAATGGTGAAATCTTGTTGGGTTGCTAAGTGTGAGAACCGCTCAAATAGAGACAAAAATGTTGTTTATTTGCTCATCTAGCACTAAGAAACCGATTAGGGTTTTTTCTTTAATTTTTCCTCTAACCTAGAGTTAACCCAGCATTAGTCGCTGGATATAAAATCCCTTCTTGTTAAATTATTCTGTTGACCATGTACTTAAAATTTTGTAAAATACTCATTTTGTATCTAATTTAAGTATTTTAAACCCCCTGTTGGATTTTTTCGCTATTGTAACCCTTTCACTGTTTTTATTTACATCTTCAATAATCTAATTTTATTGCACCCTATTTATTTTCAATCTTTATTAAACAGTGTGTCCCCGGATGGAGTTGACAAGAGGAAAAATATCTTTATTATTGATTTTACGACGAAAAGTTATTCTTTATATAAAAATTTTAGATCAGATGTACAGGGTGTTAATAAATTAAGAAAATATGAAAATGCTTTAAAAGAGAAGTAAGTACCATTATTTATTATTTTAGACAAAATGTTTATAAAACAAAGTTGTTTATAATCCAAAATAAAGCCTAAATACAAAATTTGAAATCTGAATTATAATTTTTGGTTTTTATTTTTTACAAGAGAATTTATGAACATTCAAAACGAAAACCTGACCTATTTATTTAATTTATTTCTAATTTGGAGAAATATGTGCAGGTTGGAGGAGGATATGTAGAATAATAACTTTTTCCGCAATAATTGTACATTTTGAATGTTCATAAATTGTAAAAAATAAAAAACAAAAATTAGAATTTAGATTTCTAATTTTGTTTTTAGGCTTTATTTTGTATTAGAAACAACTTTGTTTCATAAACATTTTGTCTAAAATAATAAATAATGATACTTCTCTCTTAGAGCATTTTCATGTTTTCTTAATTTATCAACACCCTTGTACATCTGATCTAAAATTTTTATATGGTAAATTAATTTTCTTGACAAGCAGAATTTTTTATAAATAATAACTTTTCGTCGTAAAAAACAAAAATTAGAATTTAGATTTCTAATTTTGTTTTTAGGCTTTATTTTGTATTATAAACAACTTTGTTTCATAAACATTTTGTCTAAAATAATAAATAATGATACTTCTGTCTTAGAGCATTTTCATGTTTTCTTAATTTATCAACACCCTTGTACATCTGATCTAAAATTTTTATATGGTAAATTAATTTTCTCGACAAGCAGAATTTTTTATAAATAATAACTTTTCGTCGTAAAATCAATAATAAAGATATTTTTCCTCTTGTCAACTCCATACGGGGAAACACTGTATAATTGTCATCTGACGAAGCTATAGTGCTAGCGAATCATGTCAATTCCTTTTAAATATAGTAGAAATTTACAAGCTCAACTTTGTTTTACTGTATCCCATAATACTATCAAATCAAAATCAATTAATTTGTTTAAAAAATTGTTTTAAATAAGTAGCAAATTAAGCATACCGAGGTCCGAATAGGCAGCCTTACAAAATTCTCTGCGTCCTCCAAAACTAATTTTGTAATAGGGATGAGACTTATCATCGTTACCATGTTCGTAAGCTTCATGAGCATCCTCCTTATATTTGAACGTCACAAATCCATAGTTTTCCCTATAAAAAAAGTTACATTAGATTTTTGTCATGTCTTCCAAAAGTATAGGATGCTTGAGAAATGCGTTAGACAATGCAGAGTAATTGTATAAAAAAAACTGTTGAATCCAACAGTGAGGTGCAGTATTATTTAAAGCAAACGATTATTATTAAGCTCTGATCATTATACTATCACAATGAAGTGCCTTAACCAACCAACCAATATCTATAAAAATGGCATACCAGTCAACATTTTTGACAAAAATATTCTTTCATCTATAAGTGTCAAAATTGTAATTGAGTTTTTATATGCCTGCTTTATACCTCCCAATTAACAATTAAACTAAATTAAGAAAATGAAATTGTTAATTTTCACCTACAAAATTAAATAATGTTTTTTTCTCAGAAAAAGGCGGTTGACGTGATAGGTGACAAGATGGAATTAGAATTTATAAACGTACGTTAAATGTAACTGCTCATCGAGGTAGTAACTGCGTAACTAATCGTCGTTTTCCATTCTAAGAATTTGGATCAGCCAAAATATGCAATAAAAACAAATCGCAAAAATAATAATGTTAGGTTATTGTTACCGGTCAAAATATATTGGCCACGTTGTTCACGAATGAAGATCGAATTAACGCGAACTAGCACGAACTTTTGTTTAAAAGTTGATCAACTCTTAGTTTGGTTTAATTTAATTGTCAAATTGGGAGGTATAAAATAGGCATTACATCTTTGGTATAAAAGAAGTTTTGTACAAAATGTTATTCTCCTCTAGTTTTAATAATTAATGTTAGGTTAAATCAAACAAGAGAATAGGCAGAGCAGACAGACCGAAGAAGACTGAAACATGATTTTTATTATCTACGAACCCATAAAACGTCAAGTTCTCAACGTCAATCATGTCATGGAATATTGAGACAATCATCATTTTTTTTGCTGACGATACCAAGTTATTCTGTAATCCATTGTTGCAAAAGCAATGCTTAGCAGAGATCTGAGGCGTATTGAGTCATGGACAAGCCAGTGGTGCATGAAGCTTAATGTATCAAAATGTACAGTATTGCATATTGGCCCAAATAACCCTTGTAAAACATATTTGCTAAATTATCTTCAACTTATTAGTGTTACAGAACAAACAGATCTGGGGTTACTAATTTCTTCTAATTTAAAATGGGAAGCACATATTATTAAAATGGTAAAGAAAGCCAATAGTTTTATTTTCATGGTGCAAAAGACTTTCAAATATCACTCTCTACAGACTGTAAAGAAATTGTACACTTCCTATATTAGACCAAAAATTGAATATGGATACAATATTTGGAACCCCTACTACATCAAAGATATTGAAGTTTTGGAAAGGGTCCAAAGGCGGGTCACCAGAATTCCATTTGAATTGAGAGGATTACCTTATCCCGAAAGACTTAAAAGATTTGGGATAACTACTCTGAAGCAAAGAAGAACTAGGGGTGATATAATAGAAACTTTAAAAATACTAACAGACTACTATTCTTGTAACTTGAGAAATTTGTTTCATTAAAATCAGAATCAACAGTTTCGGGGACACTCAAAAAAATTAAGCAAAGAAAAATCCGCGACATTTTCAAGAAAGAACTTCCTCATCAATCGGGTAGTGTACATATGGAACTCGCTTGAAGAAAGTACAGTCTGCGCAAATAATGTAAACTCCTTTAAAAACCAAGTTGACAGTAATTTTGAACAGTTAACTCAAAACTTTGTGCATTTCGGTGCTTGATGACATTCGTTTTTAAATATGTAATGATATTTGTGCATCCAAAATACCCATGTTTAAATAAGTTTCGCGTAAGAATTTAAAAAGTAATTTAAACTATCCGACGGACTTTTAGACATTTTAAATCACGATGAAAAATTAAAAAAAAAAAATCAAAGAGACTAAAACAATAGCTTCATCGGACTTTCCCCTTGCTGTTGATAAAATAATAATAATAAAAGACCTATAAATGGCTTGAATGCAGGGGTAGGTTCCGGAACCTTGCAATTATTAAAAAACAATAATTAGTATCTAATTTTGAAACGGCTGTTCAGGGAGGCATTGACGAATAGTATGTCGGTGTTTTTTTGATAAATGCACAAAAACTTTAAAAAAGCAGTTTTTTGAAACCACTAAAATTGCCACAATTTACTTTAAAATCCTTGAAAGTAAACACGTCGATTTTCAGAACTGAAGTAAAAATAACAATTTTTACTGGTAACACGATATTTTCTAATATATGTACAGTGTCACCAGTAAAGTCCGCATCATATGGGATTTTTTTTTATTAATAACTTAATTCAAAATTTGACTTTGGCATTAAGTTCTGCTTCAATCGAGATGAAAATTAAGCAAAAAAATAGTAGTCACGTGAATCGCATTATCTGTCAAATTTTAATTTTTTCCAAAAAATAATTCAAAAGTGGGGTTATTTCTGAAAATATCGAAAAAATTATTAGAAAAGGTTTTTTTAAATGCAGTTTCTAGCCCACATGCAAAATTTCAGCTGCATAAGATAATTTTGATTATTACCTATATTTTGCAAATTGCACCACTTTTGCAAAATAAGACTCAACGCAACCTACATAAAACTTCTTAGTTTTGACAATGCTTTATTTCAGATAAACTTTCTTTAAAGTAGCGCCATATTAAATGTGTGTTTCTACAAAATCAAAATTGGGCTATTAAAATTTGGTCGCATGTGATGCAAAGTTTATTTCTTTTGGACCCTGTATAAGGTAACTTCATAAAATTAGTATTTTTGAAAACGTAGTTTGTGTCTGAAAGTAAAACACCTTAATATTAAGACAAAAAAGTACACAGTGTCATCAGTAAAATATTCATTAAGTGGAAAATAAATTTTAGTTTAACTTAACGTAAAGTTAATCTATTTTCAACGATTTAATTTAAAATCCTTTTACTTTATTTTTTATTTTTTTACTTTCAGACACAAACTACGTTTTCAAAAATACTTATTTTATGAAGTTACCTTATACAGGGTCAAAAACAAATAAACTTTACATCACATGCGACCAAATTTTAATAGCCCAATATTGATTTAGTAGAAAAACACACATTTAATAGGGCGCTACTTTAAAGAAAATGTATCTGAAATAAAGCCTTGTCAAAACTGAGAAGTTTTATGTAGGTTGCGTTGAGTCTTATTTTGCAAAAGTGGCGCAATTTACAAAATATAGGTAAAAAATCAAAATTATTTTATGCAGCTGAAATTTTGCATGTGGGCTAGAAACTGCATTTAAAAAAACTTTTTCTAATAACTTTTTCGATATTTTTAGAAATAACCCCACTTTTGAATTATTTTTTGGAAAAAATTAATATTTGACAGATAATGCGAATCACGTGACTACTATTTTTTTGCTTAATTTTCATCTCGATCGAAGCAAAACTTAATGCCAAAGTCAAATTTTGAATAAAGCTATTAATAAAAAAAAATCCCATATGATGCGGACTTTACTGGTGACACTGTAGTCACTGTATATAGATGTCATCTCTCCTAAGGATTCTAGAGAATACGAGTTTGTTTTTACAAGAAAGGTTCCGTAATTGCACAAAACACGAAAGTAAACAAACTATGACCGGCTGACTAACATCTGCCTTGCTCTACCAGCTGAATATGTCTGTCTTTCCTCTTCGCATGCCAGAAGCATAAAAATAACCACTCTGATCAACACAGCACTGCAGTGCTAAACTAAACTAAATAAAGCCAAACCAAACCAAAGCGTACAAGTGTGTGTACCCAATATCGCGAAAATGCAAGCTGATCTTGTTTATTGGTCCAAATTTGTGGAATTTCTTCCTCAAATCTTCTTTTGAAGTTGTAGCCGATATTCTACCGGCGTAGATGATACGACGCTCTTCTACCGCATTTAGATGTTCACGTTCTGCACTGCTATCATGGTGTCTTTTTGTGTAACGTGGTGATCTCGATCTTGATCTGGAGTAAGATAACCTAAAAATATAACCAATAATTAATATAAGAGACATTAAAAATAACAGCGATTAAAAGTTTTTGTGAAATGGAAAACGTAAGTCTTATAGATAATAATTTGTGATAACATACAGTGTCACCAGTAAAGTCCGCATCATATGGGATTTTTTTTATTAATAACTTTATTCGAAGATTTAAAAGGGTTGGTTGGTAAAAACTTTATTCGAAATTTGACTTTGGCATCAAGTTCTACAAAAAAATAGTAGTAACGTGACTCGCCTTAGCTGTCAAATTTTAATTTTTTCCAAAAAATAATTTAAAAGTGTGGTTATTTCTGAAAATATCGAAAAAAGTTATGAGAAAAAGTTTTTTTTAATGCAGTTTCTAGCCCACATGCAAAAATTTCAGCTGCATAAGATAATTTTTATTTTTTATCTATATTTTGGAAATTGCACCACTTTTGCAAAATAAGACTCAACTCAACCTACATAAATCTTCTTAGTTTTGACAATGCTTTATTTCAGATACATTTTCTTTAAAGTAGCGCCATATTAAATGTGTGTTTTTTTACAAAATCAAAATTGGGCTATTATAATTTGGTCGCATGTGATGCAAAGTTTATTTGTTTTTGACAGTGTATAAGGTAACTTCATAAAATAAGTATTTTTGAAAACGTAATTTGTGTCTGAAAGTAATACACGTTAACGATCTAATAAATTATAATATAGGGGTTTTAAATTAAATCGTTAAAAATAGATGAACTTTACGTTGTTAAACTAAAATTTATTTTCCACTTAAAAAACACTTTACTGAAGACACTGTGTTCTTTTTTGTCTTAATATTAAGGTGTATTACTTTCAGACACAAACTACGTTTTCAAAAATACTTATTTTATGAAGTTACCTTATACAGGGTCAAAAACAAATAAACTGTGCATCACATGCCACCAAATTTTAATAGCCCAGTTTTGATTTTGTAGAAAAACACACATTTAATTTGGCGCTACTTTAAAGAAAATGTATCTGAAATAAAGCATTGTCAAAACTATGGAGGGCTTTAGGTTAGGAGACCGATCGCAATACATTGGTTTCGGGCAAAGTTTTGGATCGGTAAAGCAGCTTTAAAAATGGCCGTCAGGGGCGCATGTGTTCCTTTAAATCTGTAAAATGCATGGGTTCTTATGGGATAATCAACTGTTTTATTGAATTTAGTTAACTAAAACCCTCTACAGGCTGAGATATGAATATATTATATCTAATAAAGCTTATTTTTTAATTATTGGATAAAAATGCCGCTGACGTCTATCAAAACCTGTAAAAAGTCAAACACTTGACGATCACTGCGCCGCGACCGGGAAACAGCGAACTAACTACTAAACAGGGACGTAAATTTAAAGAATAGCCATTTTCGATCGGACTCCTTCCTAAAGCCCTCCATAGTCAAAACTAAGAAGTTTTATGTAGGTTGCGTTGAGTCTTGTTTTGCAAAAGTGGTGCAATTTACAAAATATGGGTAAAAAATCAAAATTATCTTATGCACCTGAAATTTTGCATTTTGCATGTGGGCTAGAAACTGCATTAAAAAAAAACTTTTTCTAATAACTTTTTTCGATATTTTCAGAAATAACCCCTTTTGAATTATTTTTTGGAAAAAATTAAAATTTGACAGATAAGGCGACTCACGTGACTACTATTTTTTTGCTCAATTTTCATCTCGATCAAAGCAGAACTTGATGCCAAAGTCAAATTTTGAATAAAGCTATTAATAAAAAAAAATCCCATATATTCCATTCCATAACCCATAAAATTATATTATCCAATGCATACTATTCATTTCAGAACCGCCTTTGATTAAAATAACGTTGATGTCTCTTCTAGGTAACCTTTTTGCTGTACAGTTCAAAAATGAAGGTTGATTCCTTTTAGGACTACAAAAATATTAGCAGAGCTTCTAAAAGAGACGTCTCTTAAATTACCGACAAACCCAAGGTTCGGTTTCGGCTAGTTTCGGCCAAAAAATCTAGTTTCGGTGACAGTTTCGGTTTCGGCCAAAAACCGGTCGAAACTCAGTGTTCGTGAATTGTCGCGCACCGTTCGGCTAACTTTGGGTGGGTTCGTAGGCAGTGATGTCTATATAAATAATAGATTTTTCTCTGTCGACCTTTTTTTTGTGGGAATCCATTCCCAAGATCGATCTCGTCCTATATAAAATAAATTAAATTTCAGTAATACAATAAAATTTTTAAGTTTCGGTTTAGGCCGAAACTGAGACCAAGGCCGAAGATTCGATTTCGGCTGAAAATCTTGTTTCGGTCGGACACTACCTATAATGCATCTAGAGATTAATACTCAACCGCGGAAAGTTAGGTGTTTTACATTGTAAAATGGTGTAAAAAAAACGTTTTGGCTTAGCTTAACTTAATAAAAAAATAAAGCTATCATTTCCATTGAAGAATATCGACATTAGGATATGGCAGGTACATTAAATTCATTCAGAAAAATGTTGACCTAATGCTTACCTAGAAGAGTAATCTGAGGACCCAGATGACGTTGATCTGCGAGAGCTGTTGGAGCTTCCAGAGCTTGAACTTGAAGAAGAACCAGAGCATTTTCTACTTCTACAAAAACACAAAAATTAAGTCACCAATACACAAAGACCTATTGAATAAACTAACCTTCTTGAACCTTTGCTTTTGTAGGATGAACACGAACTACTTGAAGAAACTCTTCTTCTTATTCTGCCCCTTTTAGATTGCTCTATTAATGATATATTAGTCTGCGTTTCTGCGTCTTTCGTTTCACATTTAACCCGATCTTTTTCTAAATATAATACTTGTTTATTTTCACCATGTTCGTAATGATCTAGTTCAGTGGTGGCTTTAGAATTATTATGCTTGTCAGTTTTACCAATAACTTTGGGGATATTTTCTATGACAGAAGCAATGAGTGAATTCTCGTTAATTTTGTCACTGGCTTGTTCCAGCAATGGTTTAATTTCTTGAAGTTTTTCAACTGGTGCTAATAAATCCTCATCTATAGCAATTTGAAAATCGGTATTAATGCCAAAACTTACTAGAACTTTTCTTTCCAAGTTTGACGGTATCTTTGAAGTATCTACGTTATTTGACACGTCGACTTTAGTTGCTACCTCAATTAGGGCTGGAGGCGCAGCACTTACTATACCTTCAGGTACCTCAAAGTTGCTTAAAACTTCTGTCTTCCCAGTTGGCGAAGCTGACGTAGTAGACGCAATAGGACTAAGAGGAATTAAGATTGGTACGTGCACAAGAGAAGCACTAGTTTCAACTTTTTTCTCGGACTTTGGAGCCGCATTTAATACCTCTTCGGCCATTTTTCGTAGTTTCTCTTGATGCTTAAGCATTTTTTGATGCTCATCTTCTGGCAGAGGTGAACTGCAAGTACTCGTGTTGGGAGAACAACTTTGTGAGTTGCTGTTGGGGGTCAAAAAGCCATTTCTTCGTTTTTTGTACTCTTCCAGATTGAGTTTTTTCTTTTGGGTCATAGTGGGTTCCACGTGACGAATAGTATTAGCCTATAAAAAAATTATAAATGTAACTAAACTATAGAAATATAGTAGACATCAATATATAGGTATCGCTCACCTTCAACAATGAAACCATTAGCGTTCCGTCGGCATTTTTCACCGTTGGCTGTCTACTAATAATAGTTCGATCATCTTCTTCTGAAGACACAAACCCAGAATCCTTTTTGCTAACCTGGTTAACGCTAACACTTGGACTACAATAATTATGATCTAAATGTACAGTATTTGAACCGTTTGGCGTATGAGGTTTGTTAAGTTCTTGAATTTTACTACGTTTTCTATTAGTGGGTATCGCTTGTATCACAGTTATGGGCTTACGTTTGCCGGATTCTTTTATCCGATTTATAAGCTCTTGTGGTAAGGAATCTATTATGTGCCTATTATTGGAGAGGTTAGGTATCTTGGAAGAGGTAGTTGCTTCTGGCGATTTTACTCGTTCAGAATGCACTTTCTGATGGTTTATTATAAGTTGTTCTTGGCAAGATTGTGGAAGATCAATAATTGTTGCTGTAGGTTGATTTATTATTACTAAAATAAAGAATTTATTATTAAATAATTTCCAACGAACTTTCCAGTACATTACAAAAAATATAAACAATAAATAACAAAATTAACTAAATAGTACTAAGGTGTAAAATTTAACTATATATTATTATATATATTTACAATTAGTAAAATGTCGAGTAAAATGTGTAGTTACTTTTACTTATACGATTTAAAAAACAATACTATTCATTTTTTGAAGATATAACTTTATACTTTATCCTTTTAAAAAAAAAAAATTTAATAGATTTAATTTGGTTGGTAGGTCATTGTAAATCATTATTGTACAAAACACATTTTTACTAAAACTGCTATTTACGTTAATAGTTTGCATCTTGTTCTTATTTGGTAAATTTTTTTTTAAACTCTTGCTCTTATCTCAAACACGTTAACTGGTATTGGTGTGCCCTAAGAAAACTCAGTTTTCTAAATATTATTTCTGCGAAATAGCTTTTTTCTATTTTCTCCATCCAAGGACCCAAATTTTTTTTACAGGTTTGAAAAAAGGTTTTTCCTATCCTTAATTGTTATCTAAGTTTTGAGTGGTAGCTCATAAATTTTTTCAATTTTGGTGCATGATTAAACAATTTGTATTGTATAACATCATCATATACCTACTACAATTTAACAGTTTTGGAGTTATTAACGATTTTTTTTTAATTTAATATTTTGCAACCCCTAAAAACATGCACCTGTAAAAAGTTGTATTTTATTTGTTGCGTTTGCTATGCTATTTAAAAGTAACTTAAAGGAACTCAGCTATTACATGATCATAACACTAGACAATGTATAAATTTTCAATCTATAAGAGTAAAAAGTAATTCTGAAAAAAAATCGCTTTTATATGACGGAATAATGAAATAATAATAATAATATAACAATCTTAAGTTAAAAAATAAAATGTAGAATAAGACTGTAAGTAGGTATTGTGTTTCTAATATCCCTTGTATAGTCAATATAAAAGTTCAACATTTTTGCATCAATTTTCTCTTACCTGGAATACTTTTTTCTTTTGCCGCTTTTAAAGGCTTTTCCAGTTTGATTTTCACTTTATGTGCAGTTTCGTCTTGTTGTTTTGTACCCGGCTCATTTTTAACAACAGTTTTGATGACCTGAGGAACTAACATTTCCTGTTCACTTTGGAATTCAACTTTAACTTTTAAACTTAAGTTTTGAGGTTGATTAGTCCCCAAATTTATAGTTTGTTCATTATTTTTCACTTCATTAGCTTCAAATTGCTCCAAAAGATCGGTAAGATCCCCAGCCTCCAACACTGGTGCACTTTCTTCTTCAGATACTGTTTCAATATCCACATCGCCTTCATCCTCAGAAAATGATTTTTTTATATTTTTCTGATCAATAATGTATTTTTGTGCTTTAAGGTCAATTTTCTTTACAGCAGCCTTTATAGTTCTTTTCGTTATTTCTGTCTTAATAAATGGGTTTTCATCTGGTTGGGGGATTCCTTCAGTAGCAGGATGTTTATTCATAATCACAGGTTCCAATGTGTGCATGCTTTGCTTCGACTGCTTATTCTCTTCAAAAACATATTCAGCTATGTCAAAATTTGTTATATCACTACTATTAAAGCTGGTATTCAATATATCTGAAGAATCAGATACTCGCATTCTATTGCTTTCTGTTAAACTACTATCGAAATATTCAGATATTCTATTGTCATAGTTAGCCTCAATTTTAATATTAGCCGTACTACCTTTAGGAGTATGTAAACAATTTACTATTTCAGGAAGATCCAAAATTTCTTGTAAGCAAGTATTACTTGTATGATGAACCACAGCCATTTCTTCGTCATTAGGAGTTAATTCGTCGTCAATTGGTAGGTGGTCCACTCTTGACTAAAATAAAACAAACTCTTTCAGTTTTCCAAAATAATATGTTTCCAAAAAATGGCAAGTAACACCAAACAAAAAAGTAAAGTAAAATGTAATCGAAAAAGAAACATGGTAGCTGGCGGACGGTAAATTTTATGCAGTTTCAGTATAGTATCAGAAATAATTAACAGTGAGGTAATGAACCTCCTGTTATGCCTGTATTCAACAGGCCAAGTTCTTGCCCAAAAACCTTTTTAAATTATTAAACAAGAAATTCAAATCAATACAATGTTCAGGGTGTCTAGCAAAAATCGAAAACACAATTCCCGATTAATTCCCGGTCGGTTTTTGAAAATTTCCTGGCTGTGTTTTCCTAAATGAACTACACTTTCGTGTAGTTCACTAAACAACGCAAGGTGCCGATGCCGCTACGGTTACAGGGGAGATTCAAAATGTTGTTTCGAATGCAGTTTATAGGAATAAGTAGGTATCTACTTCAAATTTTTAAGTTCGAAATTATCTGCTCAATCAAAATTCCCGGCTTAAACTTGATTTTCCCGTCGAATCCCCGGTTTTTCCCGGCTTTGTAAAATTCCCGGATTTCCCGGTTCCTAGACACCCTGAATGTTACCAACTAATATTTGGCTTGAGGTTAGGTACGCGATAACATTGAAGACTGCTGCTTTGTTTGTTTTTTATTTTCGAGCTGATGAGGTAAGTTTAACTGACTTGCTCTTGGTTTTCACACTAAAAACACAACGACGAATAATTTTTAAAATCATTTTGGAAACAAAACTTTAAAAACGATTTTCTAACCTCAAAATCTAATAGGTTGGCAGTCACTAAAAACACCAGAAATCACTACCTTGTTCCCAAACTTGGTCAAAAAATTAGAACAAGTTCAAATTGTTTGACAATAAATTGTGGCAAATTTTAGATGTTATGCCGGTTTTCCACTAAACGGACAGTTGAGTTTATGTTTTCTGGAACTTGAAAAACAAAAACAAAACTGAAACAAACCCAAAACTCTTATTTCCATCAAGCGAGCTACATTGTTTTCGAGTTTTGTTTTTGTTTTCGGTCCTTTTCCCACTGGTTGTCGCGAGGAAGTCAGAAAACATTTTCATCATTTTCTTCAATAACCAACAATACCAACATGTCTACAGAAGATTTGTTTATTGTTAGTTGTGGCTGGTTTATACTGAAGTCCTTGGAAAGAAAGTAAGTGACTAAGTGTATAATATGTAAGGTGTCTATATTAATAAACTAGCTGTGTCCGTAACTATATGTTTATAAACTAGCCCAGTATTATATATGTTTAAGTACCTACCATAGACAATTTACCTTTAGATACCTACAGCTTATCTCCTGCGCAAACAAAAGTTACGTTTTATGAGTGAAAAAATACGTCCGAGCGCATGACTCGTCGGTCAGCTGTCTTCATTCGGGGAACCTTCGTGCATGCGCACAAACCTCGTGTTATCGGCCGTCCTACTTTATCGACGCGCTCAAGAATACTCTCCAGAACCGGCTCGGCCGCCATTTTTGTTGTTGTGGTTTAAGGTTTCTCTTCTCTGCGGATTCCTTGTAGTTTTCTAAAGTTTTCAGCTATCGGATCGGCTATCGTGGATTGTGCGACTGGTGTTTAATATTTATGGATTTCTGGTTTTTGTGTAGTTTAGTTAGTGAATTGTGTTTGTGCTTTTAGTGACTCGGATTGTAATATAAACAATGCCTAGTACTAGTTGCAGCCGTTGTATAATTGTATTATGCCCAAATAGGGGTAAAATAAACCCTCTATGGTGGCATATGAGCAAGAATTTAAATTTTAAAGCCCGGACCTGTCTATTTGCCCATTCGTCAAACGATAATGTTGCAGTGCGCATGTCTAATAGTTCCCAGTTTTGTTTACATGCGCGAGGCCATAAAACTGCCACATTCGTGATTATTGTTTGTTTATCTAAAGGTAAATTGTCTATGGTACCTACCTATAATTTATTAATGATTAAAATATTATTTTGTAGAAGAAGCAAGCAGCAAGGCGAAAATAGAAACCACAACACGACCGTTTCGACTAAACAGGCTCGAGTTTCAAAACACGCCGAAACCCTTTGATGTATTTAGAGGGGATGTGAGGGGGATTTTCGGACAACTTAGGATCATGACTATTCCCTGCCGATACATTTATGAATGTCTTTTAAACTGCCATAAAAAAATTGATTCCTATAATTTAAATAAAGATTGTCACAACTATCAAACTAGACAGGGCAATCTTATTAGACTGGATTATCATAGACTGGAGAGATCCAGGATCTCTGTTAACTATTACGGCCCCAAATGTTATAATAGCCTGCCAGTTTACATACGTGAGCTGCCTGCGACATCTTTTAGGGTCAAGGTGAAAGAAATCTTACTGCAGAATGCATTTTATAGCATTCAGGAATTTCTGGACCACACGTATTAGTCTCTTACCTGGTTGGCAATGCGCAGTGGGCTCCCGTAGAGCTATTTTAACGTGTTGTAATGTTTATGTGTCTTGGTACCACCAAGTTTTAGAGTGTTGTGCATGTGAAAATGTTATTTAAATATCTAAGAGCTTGCAATGTATTTTTTTTAAACCGACCAGAAAATATACACTTTCTGGACAATTTTTCGTCTAGAAAATAACCTTTTTCCAATCGCAAGACCGGAAAAGTGACGTTAGAGACCGGAAAAGATTTTTTTTAAAACCGACCAGAAAATTTACACTTTCTGGACAATTTTTCGTCTAGAAAATAACGTTTTTCCGATCGCAAGACCGGAAAAGTGACATTAGAGACCGGAAAAATATTTTCCGGACTCTAATGTCACTTTTCCGGTCTCTAATGTCACTGTCACCCTGTTTTTTGTTTTTCCAATCGCTCTTTGATAATACAAGATACCTTGATTTCGTTATTATGACAACAACATTTCGATGTATTGTCGAGTGACAGTTCGTTGATTTTTAATTTTCTTCTTTATGTCAAACTTGTTTCGCGTAGATTATAAAATATATCGAAGTGTCGGTTTTAAAAAAAATATTGTACGTCACGCAACCGAAAATTAGTGTTTTCCAGGTCTCTCCAAGCTTCCAGGACTCGCCTATGGCTCGCCCTGGAAATGCTTGTCTCGACCTGAAAAACACTACTTTCCGGTCTTGTAACGTAAATTACTATTCCAGTCCCTGTTTTTTGTTTTTCCAATCGCTCTTTGATAATACAAGCTACCTTGATTTCGTTACTATGACAACAACATTTCGATGTATTGTCGAGTGACAGTGTTCGTTGATTTTTAATTTGTTATTTATGTCAAACTTGTTTCGCGAGTTCGCAAATTTAACAATATGAATTCAGATTTTGAATTATCCGACACGGAAAATAAGATTTCAGAAGAAATTTTGAAAGCAGCAAAGAAAGCGACAATATATTGCCAGTAAAATCAAAAGCCCGTTACGAGAAGTCATACGACGCATTTAAAAATAATATAAAATAATTTAATGTAAGTATATCGAAGTGTCTGTCTTAAAAAAAATATTGTACGTCACGCAACCGAACATTAGTGTTTTACAGGTCTCTTCAAGCTTCCAGGACTCGCCTATGCTTGTCTCGACCTGAAAAACACTACTTTCCGGTCTCGTAACGTAAATTACTATTACCTATACTATTTTAACAATTTTAACTGTAGAAAGCTTCCTATTATATGTAAGGATTTAATTTAAAAATTTAAAGATGTAAATTTAAATGCACAGGGTCATTCCCTATATATTGACCCATATGCTAGCCGCTTTATTAATAGAGATATTAAAAAACTAAAATGAAGAAAGTTGTAGATCTTGATCTTAACTGTTTAAAAAAATTATTAGAATAAACAAAAGACTGTTGGAACTTTAAAATTTTAGCACAAATTTTTTTTTAAATGGGACACCCTGTATATTATTACATATTTGGATAGAGCTTTTTTTCCCGATTTCAAAAATATATAGTTTGACACATTTCTGACAAGCTGTTTAGGAAATATTTAAATTAGGTTTTGCTTTAAAAATTTATATTAAAATCGGGGTAGCCATGAATGAATGTATTAATTAAATAATTGTTTAAATTTGACACTTCATAATAATTGTTATTTATCACCCGAAAATTAGGTATACCGAGGAAGAAAAGTGTGAAATTTTACGTTTATTTTATAAAAATATAATTCAAATGCATACAGGGCTCGTCAAGAATATCGGCAACTATATCCGGATTTGCCGCTTCCAGCAAAAAATACATTTAGAAATATCGAAAGAGGTTTTCGAATGCGAAAATCCATAAAAACAAAATCAAGGGAAGTAACAAGAAATTTGGATAAAGTTAGATATTCTGTTGTTTTTAAAGGTAGATATGACTATATAGTAAGGATTTTATTGTTTTCTTAACATAAACCAATTTTTTTTAAGAAAATCCGACCCGTTCAATTGAAGATGCTTATAATAATTTAGGCATAGCACGAAAAAAAATACAGAAAACGCTTCGATCACATGGTTATTATCCTTACAAGATCTTACCTGTGCAAAAATTAGACGAGGAGCATATGCGTAAACGCTACACCTCATTTTCGGGTAATAAATAACAATTATTGTGAATATGGAGTGTCAAATACAAACAATTATTTAATTAATACATTCATTCATGGCTACCCCGATTTTAATATAAATTTTTAAAGCAAAACCTAATTTAAATATTTCCTAAACGGCTTGTCAGAAATGTGTCAAACTATATATTTTTGAAATCGGGAAAAAAAGCTCTATCCAAATATGTAATAATATGATGGTGTCCCATTTAAAAAAAAAATTTTGTGCTAAAATTTTAAAGTTCCAACAGTATTTTGTTTTTTCTAATAATTTTTTTAAAAAGTTAAGATCAAGATCTACAACTTTCTTCATTTTAGTTTTTTGATATATCCATTAATAAAGCGGCTAGCATATGGGTCAATATATAGGGAATGACCCTGTACCTATACTTCATGCGAAGTCAGTTGAGACAAAGTAAATATTGGGGGTACGATCAATTTACTGCATCACACACTGAAACTACAATACAAATATAACTAAATTTGTATTGATCGCTCCCTATACAGATGTTCGAAGATGGTCCACGTGGACTTGACAAGTCTGTCATCAATTTTTTTTTAGTTTTTTTATCTGTCTCAACTAAGATCGTATACACTTTACTTAAATGTGACAATTTATTTTTATTGACGTCGGTAAAATTTATATGTAATTGTTAACCGTAATATATATTCAAAATGTTTGCGAAAACTTGCAGTTTTGTTTTTATTCGACATAGGATTGTGTTTTGTTTTTGTGTTTGTCCCTTTAGTGGAAAACCGGCAGCAGAATAACACCATAGACAATAAGGAAGGTAAATTGTCTATGCATAACACATGAAAATAAATTGAAGGTAAACTTTTACAATTTCTTAATCAAGAACTTGGACCGTGGAATACGGGCTTAAGACCCTAAAATTAAATAATCTGTTTACGACTCTTCCTTACAAAAACAGTACGTTTCATTGGCAACGACGTATTGCGAAAATGAACAATGGCCGGATGACGTTGTTTTATTCATTTTAAGTATGTTTATAACAAATAAAGATGGGAAATTGTAAATAGCGTTGTCGCTGCATGTTGTTATTGGGGTTGTTATGTTATATATGTTTTTATAATTAAGTTAGGTATGATAGAAATAGTTTTTAAATTTTGCTTTTTTTGTACTTACGTTTAAAATAGGCTTCCAAATGGGTTGAAAATTTTGTAATCCAAGAATTTTGTGCAATTCTTCTTTCGATTGTGAAGGAACGCATAGAGTTTCTTCAATAAGATATTCATGTGTTAAGGAGGAACCCACATCCATATCACAGTTTGACCTAGAAAATTAGTCTAGACCTTAATAGCATTTTGACAAGGAGTCCATTTTTGATAACATTCTGGATAACATTATAAGTTTTTTTAATTTTAAACTGCTTTCCAGATAGAATTAGAAATTTAGCTAAGATTTATATCTTTATATTTATATCTAGTCAATAAGGCGTTTTATAATGTTTATGAATTATTCAATGATCCTGATTAACAGTCAACACAATGCTTATACATAAACTTTAAATGTTTTTGTAGCTGTATAAATTACTAAAATGTTTGTGATTACACGTTAATATGATTTGTTGTTCTTTTAAGCAGATCAACGCTACGCATTGAATGCTAGGCTTTAAACCTGTCGCTACCATTTTTGAGTTTTTAAATTATGTGGCTATGTGCCTTTCTTTTCTGTTTGTATAGCTTTTATCATTTGGCTCTTATATTTTGCTAATCAATTTTTAGTCTGATACCTACTTAAGTATTATTAAGTATTTGAAAATTATTTGATATGACCTTTTTTATTTAACTTTTAGGTTATTCTAACTCTATAAACCTAGCAGAACAAGGTGCTCAAAATTAAAAAAAATTTTATGGAAAATTAGGTGCTAATTAGGTGCCAACTTTAAAATTTAGGTGCTCCTATGGTTTCTGAAAAAATTATATTTTTGTGTTGTTCTGCTAGATTAACGTTAAGCTAGCAGAACATTACTGTCAAATAAGCTAATCAATAACAAAATGTAGTACCAAAATTAGGTGCTTATTGAATATCTAAAAAAAAATTTAATTAGTTAAGGTTTTTAAAAAATACCGCCATATCTGCTAATTTTAAGAGGAACAAATTCCGTCTAAACGGTATATCGGCACCCGGTTTGTTCGTTGTTACCAGAGCATTTTTTTTTTAATTCAATTTTGTCAACTAATATTATTTTATAACAATATAATATTTGCTCTATACAGGGTGTTTCAGAATAAGATGCTGATCCTTAACGGTGTGAATCCTTAGGTGATTTTAAGAAGAAAAGTTCAAATTAATATATATCCTTAACTTATCAACTTTCGAACTACAGGGCGTTAAAGTTTTAAGAAAAAAATCGTTTTTCTATCATAACTTTAAACTTTCTAGCTATTTTTATGAATTTTTCACACATGCCCTCTAAGCATCAATAGCCATTTTTTGATGTAGAAATTTTTTTATATTTTTTAACCAGTGGCGTCCTGAAAGGGTTTGGACTAGACATTTTGGAAAAATATTATGTACGCCACTGCCTTTTCTCAAGATAAAAATTATTTTTAAAATACTCATTCATTTTAGGCCAAATTTAATATTTTGCCTTTTTATCGTCCGACAAACAGTTTCCGACAAAAAAAATAAAAAGCATTAAATGCGCATTGGCTATGTGCCTATATGGTTTATTTTTTAACAATAAATTAAAACAACTAACAATAAATAACGTGTGAATAAAAACGAAAATAATTTAGATTAGCTGTTGAAAGTGGCCACCACCTGCAAGAATGCATGCTTCAGCTCTTCTCCTCATTGAGTCTCGTACCCTTTGAAAAATTCCTGGAGTATTTCTGATAGTGTCAAAACAAACTATTATGCGGTTTCTCAACTCCTCTTTAGTATTTATTGGGATGATGTAACCAACGTTTTCAGATGTCCCCACAGGAAAAAATCTAGACTGTTTAGATCAGGGGATCTAGGTGGCCACGATTGTGTTCCTCTGCGCCCTATCCATCGATTACTATAATGTTGATTTAAAAACTCTCGTGCTAAGAGACTGAAATGGGCAGGTGCACCATCGTGCATAAACCACATAAGATGTCGTGTAAAAATAGGGACGTCTTCTAGCAAAATTGGTAAAATGTGTTCTAGAAATTGGCGATACTTGATTCCTTTTAATCTTGCTGGTAAAAAATAAGGCCCAATTAAATAATCACCAATAATTCCAGCCCAAACATTTACAGAAAATTGCTCTTGGTGGTGGGATTCGGTAATGGGATGTGGGTTTTCTTCTGCCCAAAAGTGATTGTTATGAAAATTTTGTATGGCGTTCCTGGAAAAATTGAAGAATTCTCCAGACTAGGACATGACTAATAGGGTGGAGCGAAAAATTGATTTTCAAAATTTTGATATTGGCTAGGAGCCAAAATGTTCTATCTATAAACACGATTTCCTGCGCAAAATTTTAACTTCCTACTCATTTGTTTTGAGGGGTCACACAATCCTCAAAGTTATAGCAATTTAAGTAGTTATATTTTTTTTTTTGATATCGGTTAAATTATGTCGGACTTTCGCTAGTTCATGGTATATTTTAAAAGAAAAAAATGCAATGAACTACCCAGAACTAACCACGTGGAGGTATTCGACCTCCGAGAGAATTTAACTGATTTGCGAATAAAAGGGTGGGAGGGGGGAGGGACTCTAGGTCGGATACCTTCACATGGTGAGTTCTGGGTAGTTTATTGCATATTTCTTTTAAAATATACCATGAACTAGCGAAAGTCAGACATAATTTAACCGATATCAAAAAGAAAATAATATACCTAAATTGCTATAACTTTGAGGATTGTGTGACCCCTCAAAACAAATGAGTAGGAAGTCAAAATTTTGCGCAGGAAATAGTGTTTATAGATAGAACATTTTGGCTCCTAGCCAATATCAAAATTTTGAAAAAAAAAATCAATTTTTCGTTCCACCCTAATGACTAATATTTAAAATATTCCCAATTTTTCTGGTACGTATATTAGGGTTTTGTTCCACTAAATTTAAAACAGCTTCTTCGGTTTCCGGTGTTCGTGTAGTTTGGTGTGCCCCTTTTAAGTAGTTTTTTGTTTCAAAAGATCCTGTTTCACATAACTTTCTGTGAGTTCCTGAAATCGTTCGTGCATCCGGAACTATTCTATTTGGATAACGCTCTTGGTATAATCGTCTGGCTTCGAATACATTGCCGTCAGCAAGCCCGTACAGGTAATGCATATCCGCAAACTCGACATTTGTAAAATTTACCATGATACTTATACGTTTAAAAAGTATTACGTTTTTAAAATTTAAGTTAAGTGCAAAACCGTGTACATAAATAAATAGCTGTCAAAACTATTTGGCATTAAACATTTCGTTGTCATTGTTTCCTTAACAAAGTTCATAGCCTACTTGTCAGAAACCAGGCACATAGCGAATGCGCATTTAATGATTTTTATTTTTGTTGTCGGAAACTGTTTGTCGGACGATAAAAAGGCAAGATATTAAATTTGGCCTAAAATGAATGAGTATTTTAATAATAATAGTTTTTATCTTAAGAAAAAGCAGTGGCGTACATAATATTTTTCCAAAATATCTAGTCCAAACCCTTTCAGGACGCCACTGGTTAAAAAAAAATGTCTATACCAAAAAATTGCTATTGATGCTTAGAGGACATGTGTGAAAAATTCATAAAAATAGCTAGAAAGTTTTTAAAGCTATGATAGAAAAACGATTTTTTTCTTAAAACTTTAACGCCCTGTAGTTCGAAAGTTGATAGGTTAAGGATATCTATTAATTTGAACTTTACTTCTTAAAATCACCTAAGGATTCACACCGTTAAGGATCAGCATCTTATTCTGAAACACCCTGTATATTTGATTTTTCTGGCTTTGGGAAGTTTTTTTGATAAAGAATTATAATAATTTTAAAGCACCTAAATAGCATCTAATTTTGGATAAATAAGTTATTATTTGTTAATCCTTATAATAAAACTGTTTTGGTAGCTCAGCGTCAACCTAGCAGAACATGGCGGTATTTTTTAAAAACCTTAACTAATTACATTTTTTTTTATATTCAATAAGCACCTAAAAAGCACCTAATTTTGGTACTACATTTTGTTCTTGATTAGCTTATTTGACAGTAATGTACTGCTAGCTTAACGTTAATCTAGCAGAACAACACAAAAATATAATTTTCTCAAAAACCATAGGAGCACCTAAATTTTAAAGTTGGCACCTAATTAGCACCTAACTAGCACCTAATTTTCCATACAATTTTTTTTCATTTTGAGCACCTTGTTCTGCTAGGTTTATAGAGGTGGTTATTCTTATTATAAATGTTATTTTAAACTAAAAACGGCTGATAATTATGCGATCTCAGACACTATTCAACACCCTCTGGGTTTTGTTTTGTAAAAAACATAAGCAAATAAATATTCATTGATTCAATCATAGACACCAAGTAAGACTAACAAAGTTTTTATTTATTAAATCCAAACATGTAAGTATTTTTGTGGCTTATTGGGACATAAAAAGCTGCTAGTAGAAATATTTTGGTAGGTACCCACCTACCTAAAATTTTGATAAAGTTGCTTCAGATATTTTTGAAAAAAAAATTAAAATTTTATAAAGTACTTAATTGTTGAAGTAGTACCTATATTTCATTTCGACTTTATTGAAAATAAAAGCTACTTAGCTGTAAGGTCGTAAGGGGTAAATTTTAATTCCCTGTCCAAAAAATCAACTTTCTGTGACACCCGCGTAGACAGGAAGGGTATGGGGAAAACAAACAAATGATCACGGTATGTCACATTTCTCCAAAATTCTAAACAATCGAAAAACAATCTTAAGAAGAGGATAAATTATAGAGGGAAATATAAACAGGTATATCCCAAGTTATTGCAGCTTGAATCACTGGATGGGGAAAAACATTAAAAAAATTTTTTGCTAGGATTAATTTAAATTTATTTACAAATTACATTAGTAGGGTATTTTATCACCATAACTTAAAATTTGATTTACTAGATTCCCTGTCTAGTGGACATACTTTGTTTTTTCCCCAGACCCGTCAAGTTTTTTTTTTCATGCATGGTTTTTATTTTAAGTTTCATCAATTCATTTATTTGTTTTTTGAAAAAGACACCATTATTACAATAGAAGTACATAAGTATACAGTAACAGCACAAGATGTTGCACCATATGGGAAAATTTTTTTATTAGATTTAAAAAAATATTAAAATACCTAGTTCAGATAATCTCTGCATATTATCCTAAAACCAAAATATGAATGAAAAGCAATTTGAAAAATCCAACCGTAAATATTTGATTTCCATTCAAGTTCAATATCTTTATTTTCACACAAAAATGTTAATGAGAAACGTTATTTAGAATTAATTTCTAAATATGCCTAAATATAGAATCTGTTACCTGTGAAAAAAATTGACAGGTTCAGCTACTTCACCACTGTGTACTTATTTGGAATAGTGATTTTAAGTTGCCATTAACAACATTTTTGTATGATGTTCGTACGTAAAACCATTTTTGTTTTAAATAATGTAAATAAGTATAATCGTAATAGCTAAGTATTTCAATTCTCAACTATACGCCTAACCAAATAAGAAGCTATAATAATTTTTCTATACTTGACCAAACGCTGTGGAAAAAAAATTAATAAAATGTCATGTATTGATTTTGCATAATACGACGGCTTTTGGTCACCCGATACAAAATTGCGCAAGCCATTTTGATTTTTTATTGCGTCTAATATTTAAAAAGCAAGACCCCGACTAAGCGCCATTTTTGTTTGTATTAGCTAAAATAATACTGTAAATGGCCCAAAAGATTATATAAAAATATTTTTGTGAAGACTTTTAAGAAATCATTCCAAGCCAAAACTGAAACTTTAAATAGATTTTTGAGAAAGAAGTAATGTTATATTAATTTTCCAAAGAACATAAATTTCACACTTGGTCGAGTACCTACTGATCTGGCCGGAAATAAATTTAAGATATATCTTCCTATCCATTTATCAAGAAAAGATTGGTTTAACGGTAGTTTAACCACCTTCCAACCGTTTAAGTTTATCATCTGAAGAAGTTAGTTACAGAGTAGCCAAACATATAAGTACATCTAGTATTTTATTTAATAAACTATAATTTTAGTTAGTAAAAAAGTATTAGTCAGACCTACAACAGTCAGTCTAAATATAACTTAAACTGTATTTACACCTGTGAAGTTCTTTATGGATTTTTTCTTTAGTCACTACAAGGATAGCTTTAATAATATTAAGAGCTAACTTGGATGTCAAATCGTGAAGTTATTTACAAATCAGAAAAAGTTCATTCTACCATTTTGAGTAATTGGTGAAAATTTAAGTTATGTTTATAAATCATAGCAAACAGCTAACAGCTAGGTATGAGTAGACATACCTATTGCTGTAGCTTGTTGCTATGTAAGGACATTTCCCTATTATTTTATTGCACTAACTACAACCAAAAATTCCAAAACAAATAAACCCATAACCTAACCACAAAATATGTTTATGTTGGTAGAATGGTTCGAAACATCAAAATTTGACAAAAAAAATTAATTAACTGATGCACAATGTAAAGGCTACCAGCTTCCGAAACAAATTCAAAAATAAATTGAGAAAGACCTTCACAGGTGGCTAGTGGTAAAAAAACTGGTGTACAGTTTACTTTATTGCCACTCAGCTACTCAGCAGAAATGTATACCTAATGATAGCTTCACTACAATATCTTACTCTTTATCTGTGCCATCATGCCATTCAAATATGTCGCTGGGTGGTTGAGGCGTTGGACGGATTTCTTCAAAAAGGTCATTCTCATTTTGCTCTATGGTCTCAAAGCTTGCAGAATCACTCGAATAGGATTCCTATAATTTTTGGGGTTATGGTATAAAAAAATTCAGGTAATTGGGCAATTTAAAATATTACCATATTATAAGAAGATGAGAACGAAAATTGTTCATCCTCTCTGTAAAGACCGATGTCCATCTTGAACAGCGGAAAATCACTTCCCGAACTTGGAATAATTTTTACAGTTCCACTTGTAGGAGTCTACTCAGGCATCGCTAGTGAACAAATTAAACCTATAGTGACGAAGAAACGATGAAATTAAACAAAATTATACTGTTTTCTGCGTAATTAAACACTTTGTTTAGACCGACACGTTTTAGAGGTTATGGCGCTGAATGGTACAGCTTTCTTTCAAGCACACGTTCAACACACGAAACTAAATGATGATATTTATTTCCACTGTTGTATTTACATGGAGTTAGATGGTTACAACCACCATGTAGCAATTTGATAATTATTTGTTATTAAACCGAAAATTGTCACACGTGAGTCAACTACCTCTCCAAACACCACTTTTTACTTTTTTATTTTTCTACAAATTTCCTTCTTCTTTTTGCTACCTTACTCTACCTTCATCTGTCAGGCAAGTAGAAAACTGTAATTGTGCCATTGTTGTCAACAATGATTTATAAAAAAAATTTGTGCTTCTCCGGGTAGATGGCGCTAATTATACCAATGAACGAACTTTATTCACAGAGGCTGTACAGCGGCAGACGACATTACTCAAAAACCGAAAAAAAAACTGTTTTCAGACGTGTTGCGTACACTATTTTTTCGGCCAACGTGTAGAATAACAAATCAAAATGAGACACATTTCTTTATTATATTTCTTTGTAGAACAAAAGTTCGAACATTTTAATTCTTATTTGTATTAAATATTGAAATTCGAACAGAAGATAGGTAGGTACTAACAGAAACATTCTAATTCTTATTTATATTAATATTTATATTAAAATTCGAGCAATTGCTAATATTGATGTGATTCTTCCCGGCCTAGTCCGGGAAGTACGTACTTCCCGGACTAGGCCGGAGAAATGCTACTTTCTCAAAGCAAAAGCGCCCGGGAAGTGGGTACCCAGACGGTTGCCGAAAAATAGTATATTAAAGTACGAGTTTCATAAGAAGCGGTTTTAGCGCCCGCGTCTATTTTAAAAAACGAGTGGCGAGTTTTTTTTATTGACACGGGCGCTAAAACGCCTTATGAAACATGTGCTTTATACATTTTTTTCTATTTCACCTTTTATAATAAAAAAATACATTTTAAAAAGAAAATAAATCCTTCAAATTTTGTAAATTTTATCATAGGAGCCTCTGGACAACAAAAATTATTTTGCAAACTGTCATTTTTTGATTTATTGACCCATTTTCACCACGAGATTCTAAAGTTATTTTAGCGATATGACATTTGAAATTGGACGGAATACGTTGTGTGATCCTTGTACATTCGATACATATACAGAGCGTTCGAAAATTCGGGAGATTTTGCTACTTTTTTTCGAATTTCAAAAGACGTGATTTTACGTCACGGCATTGCAATTTAGTATAGGGAAGATGGAAAATTCAAATAAAGTTGAAGTTAAAATCGACATTAGAAGGTTAGTAGATTGAATTTTGGATAGGATTTGGCAGAAAATGATATATAGGTTTATTCAAACATAATAGTCACCCTCAGGGAGGTCGTAACATCACTAGTCTAAACCGTCTATATAGCTTGAAGCATCTACAAAAGATTGATTTATAGATTTATGCAACCAACATACATGACTGTTATCCACACAGAAAAAATAAGTTATCAAGCTAGTTTTCCTCACAGAAAAAAAAAAGGGTTTGTTTTCCTCTGCGAAAAATGGGTTTTCTTATTGTAAATCACAAAGGCCGCGCAAGTCAATGAAATAAAACATTTAAATGTTACCAACATCAAATAAAGAAAAAACGCGTATCGAAATAGCTTCATTACGATCCGCAAATGAGGGTCGTACTGAACTCATTATGAACGTGAAATAGAAAAATATATTTATACAACAGGGTACACCATTGTACCGTGCGAGAAAAAATTATTTGCATCAAAGAGCGCCTTGCATCTAAGGACGTATTGCTTATAGCCGTAGAGCTTAATACCTGTTGGGTGTCAATAACTACCTGAATTAACAATCAATCAGTTATTCCGTCACCTTTGACAGTCGTTACATGTAATTTGATTCATCGCTAATAATTCCAATTTCTTGAACAATTCACACAATGGGCTTTTACGGAACAGCACAAAACATTTATGGTTAAAGCGTATTTTCCAAACGGGGTTAGAGTAAATGGTAAGTGGCAATACAATCCGGGTTTGCATCCGGTTGTGCATGGGCGATTTTCACGAACATTTTCCTAACGTTGCTTTTATTCCTGGGTATTTTTATCATTGCCTGAAAAGAACCGTGGCTGTGTTTAGGGAAACATCAGGTTCTATATACAACACAAAAAAGGAGCAGGAAGACCATCTGTAAGAACAAAAGAACTTGTTGCAAACGTTCGTGAAATAATGCAAAATACGCCAACAAATTGTATAAGACGCCTGTCCCAAGAAGTGGGAAGATCTTATGGAACATGCAGGACTATTCTTATAAGAAGCAGCTAAATTTATTTCCTTATAAAGTGCAAGTATTCCAAGAAATGCAAGCCGCAGATTTTGAAAGACGCAGGAATTACTCTCAATGGTTTACCCAAAATTTATTGGAAATAAATTATTTATTAGACCTGACATTTTTTTCGGATGAAGCCTGGTTCCACCTCTCCGGTTTATGTGAATTCTCAGAATACACGCATGTGGAGTAGTGAAAATCTCCATTTTTTTGTAGAGTCCACATTACACCCTCAAAAAATTGGTGTCTGGTTAGCTGTTTCCCGAAGAAGAATAATTGTTGGCAGGGCCGGAGCTAGAGCTGAATAGGCCCCGGGGCAAAACAAATTTTGGGGCCCCTTATTGACTTTTGATAATACCACAGTATTAATGTCGGGTAAGAATAACAGTATTTTATTAATGTAGATATTTATTGTATCTTATACCAACTTGTTGGAACAGCTATTACTAGAATCTGGCAATCTTCTACACATAGAATCTACGTAAACACCGCGCTCTTATGATATTTTGTCACAAACGCAAGAACTTACAACTAAAAACACTTCTTTCTAGATTTTATAGTGGCAAATTCGTTTATCACTTTATTAAAGTCAATTTTGCGCGCTCTTCGATTTTCAATGGACAGTAGCGCTAAATTACTGAGTCTATTTTGTCCCATGTTTTTTAACTTTTTTTTTTTAGTTTGTTGGAGTATTGACAAAAAAATTGTTTGCAATGATTGTGTTAATGTATTCGAATTAAGCTAAATATTTTTCTCTTCCCAACCCCTGCCGGGGGGCCCCTCTGGGTCGGGGGCCCCGGGGCGCAATTTTTTCGACGACAGATTGATCAGTTTTCGATCAGACATTGTATTCCCACCTAGATCACCTTGTTTAACGGTTATGATGGATTACTTCGTTTTTCCTCATTTAAAGAACACTATTTTTAAAACACTAGTTGCAAATTTAGAACAATTACAACTTACAAGAAAGGATTATCCAAGAATGTGGTAACATTTCTCCAGTTATGCTACAACACTTTCGAAAATATGAAGAGAGGTGTGAATTTATGCTTAGAGCATGGCGGTGGCCAATTTCAGCAATTTATGTAATTATTTTTCTTTTTCTTTCTGTATAATTCTTACTTTGTTAATTTTGTAAACAACAAAAATAAACTTGTATTTATCTACTTATTTTATTACTCACTAGCGTGTATCCGGCATGCGTTGCAACCCGCTGGTATAAATACAAACCCGATATATTAGTACCCGGCATGCCACTTTCTGAAATTGCACCCGTGCTATAAGCCGGGCGGGTCGCTATTATACATAAAAACCTTTCCCTTGAATCACTCTATCTATTAAAAAAAAACGCTTCAAAATCCGTTGCGTAGTTTTAAAGATTTAAGCATATATCGCTGGAAGGGGACGGACAGAGAGCGACTTTGTTTTATACTATGTTAAGATTAAGATTAGTTTGGCATATCATGTCATAATATGAATTTGTCAAAATTTTAACCTAGATTTGGTTAGATATATCGTCCCCATATCATTGTGATCTAAACCAAGCCCTACGTTTTTTAATCCAAGCCCTCTTTGATGCAAATAATTTTTGTTCGCACGGTATAAAAACTTATACCATCATTTAAAGTAGCAACCTTAACTCATGTTTTAATAAGCTATTGAGAAATTTATTCAGGCAGATAGTTTTCAAGTTACAAAAGCTTTCAAAGTGGAAAATTGATCCTATTTTCACCCCATTTTACGGTAATTACAAAACGTTTTTCTCTCTGAAAATTTTTGGTATGGTGGGCCGATAACTAGAGGGGGACGGGGGGATTTGATCAAATATAGTATATTATATTAGAGATAATCTGGATTCACTGATGCTGCAGACCACTGTAAATAATGATATCGATCATTTTTTTAAATATGTGTATGTATGTACTTTCGCATTCACCATTTCATTTTCTTATCAATATTTCGTTTATTTTTTGTTTTCTTCATAAAGCGGCCATTTACTCTTTTTATAGGAATTACCTAAAAGAATAACCGTTTAAAGTAAAAAAAAATACAACATACAACTTAAAATGTTAAAACCCATGTCCAACAGTGGCGGCTTCTCCTATGAGGCAGGTGAGGCAGTGCCTCACCAATAATTTTGCAAATTAAATAAATAACAAATTTATATTATTTTACTATTTGCATAAATATATATTTTATATCCATTAGAATTAATGCCGTCAATCTTAACGCGCTTCGCTAGAAAATATCATCTATCATCCATCTCATTTCTGCATGCGGTCGTATATGGTATAGAAGCCGGTCTCGCGCTTCTTTGTCTTTTACGATCCCTTGCGTGTTTTGTTCTTATATCATCCATCTCATTTCTGCATGCGGTCGTATATGGTTAGAGGCCCGGCCTCCCGGCCGCTTCCTTGTCTAGCGTATTAGTGAAAATATCTAATGTGTAATATGATACCCGTAATAGTCCAGTCGAATCTTGCTTTAAATAGCGCATAAAAACATTCTTTTGAGGCCAGCCTCACGTAAATTTAATGCGAACGTGAGGGCGGGACTAATCTAATCTATAAAGATGAACGCCGCGACACGGTATTTGGAGAAATGCTATTATTAGATTAACAGGTTGTCCGTTCGTTGAAAGTTTAGAGTTTAGGAGAGTGCATAGTGCATTGTATTTTATTATAGTTTTCGGTAAATACTTTTGTGGTTTTCCGTACTGATTTTCGTTTTGTTTTTTTTCCAACAGTGGGCAGTGATTTTTCTAAAATATTAATATTACATTACTTTTATTACTTAAGTATTAGTTTATTTGTTTTGTGCTTATTAGCGAAAAATGGATTCAGCGAGACCTAGCACAGCGTCAGAACTTCCCCAGGTAAATGTAAACATTCGCAATCCTATATACTTGTGATCTTGTTAATTTTTTAGTAAATGAGCAGAATTTTTCAAGTAATTCCTATGAAAATAAATTGTACATAGTAAAAGAAGTAAAGCGACCTGTTCCAGATTTAAGTAAGCGTCTTGTTACTATCGGTGGGGTGGGGAAATCAAATCGGAGTTTTCAAAACACTTGGTACGAAAAGTACGACTGGCTTACTGGTGTGTAACGTTAAACAAATTATCTTGCTGGCCGTGTATTCTGTTTGCAACAAATAATAGCGACAAAGTTTGGTCAAAATGTGGTTATAGCGATTTAAAAAACCTGTCTAAACTTTAAAATCTACCCTTGCTAAAAAAAATTTTCAACTGTGCCTCACCACTTTCAAATACCACGAGCCGCCCCTAGTGTCAAAGCATTTTTCCAAAAAAAAAAAACTGTACTGAATTTTTTCATTAGTTACTAAAATACTAAAATTATTTAATTAATTGAAATTTTATTAAAATAAGTCTAAAAATACCCGAAAAAAAATATTAGTCATTACTAAGGACATTTGAAAAATTAATCCACAGTTAATCGTTTCTATATATATTCCAACTTCTTGTCATTTCTTATTCATTGTGTCGTCATCAAGGTGAGTTTGTTAAAGTTTGGTCAGCGGTCATGTGATCAAGGTAAATTAAAAACGAGCAAAATTTCCCCACAGAGTCAAAGTTGACCTGCAACTCAAAACTGCGACGATAGCAGGACGACACCGTTCGCGTCGGACGAAAAACGTACAGTTGCGGTATCGCCAAAAGTGAATGAACGCTTCGAAGTAGTGCCGAGTCTTAAACCTCCAAGTGCGTGCATTTTCTACGTACAGTTTGTTGTTGGGGTAGCCGCTAAAGTGGTAACCTGATAATTCTTGCTGAATTGCGATATATCATCAATAAAGGTAAAGAAATCTAAAAATTGTTAATTTTAATATTAGAGAAATTACAAATTTAAAATTAAAGCAAACACTACGAATATCGAATAATAAATCCACCTTTTTTAACATAAATCTGTAGAAAATTACAAAAATTTATTTTCAACCAATTAGAAGGCTCCTTTTTGTTTACGTTGCTTATAGAAACGGGAGATTATCGCGATAATTTTGTTAGTTCCTATTAACTTAATGAAATTAATAAGTGATAATTTTTCTGTCAAAAATGAAGTGCTTTATATCTATTGGCAAAAGTCACTTAGAATAAAATCAAAATACATTCTGTTCATACTTATAATTTTTATTGATACTATATATAACCAATTTGCTTTACATATCAAACACCGGGGCTAAAAGAGACACATCAAAAATTTAACTTAACTCATTGGAAATATGTTTTTAAAAGTTTTATTCGAATTAAAAACTATAAAGACATTGGATTTCAGATAACAAATATAAGTACAAGAATAATAAGTAATCCAATAAATAGATAAATAAATAAATAGATAATCACACCTTATGAGACAATAAAATAGTCATGGTCAAAAATTTACACACAAATCAATCTAAGACGAAGACAAGCTCAATCTCACAAAAAATCTGGCAAGAATACTAATCAAAGTTTAAAAAAAAAACAAAGGAACTGATATTACCATTGTAAAATTCCTGGATAGTATAATAGTATGGTCTAGTAATTAGTCGCCTTTTTAGTCTTTGCTTAAAAATCCTGTCATCAATCACCTGCCGATAAGCCAGTGGTATGTGGTTATAAATTTTGATTTTTTGATGCTCTTAAATATCAAGGAATTTCATTCACAGTACGCATGTTATAGGAGCTGTTAGTTGCATAATTTTTATATTTTTTATGGATAAGGCAGGCCGCTTCCAAGATTAAAATTTCAATCAAAGTTAAAATCTTTTCCATGACAAATAATGGTTTACAGTGAATATGACAATTAACACCACACAAGTATCTTAATGCCCTCTTTTACAAAATCAATGTAGAACCCAATAGGGCCTTACTACTAAATACCCAAAAAGCAATACCATACCTCAAGTGACTCTCAACAAGTGAAAAATAAACCATTCTACCAGCAAATTTTTTTTTTATTAATAATAATTAATTAAAATTAAAAATATTTTTTTTTTAATTCAATTAATTTTTAGGTAAGTACTATAAATAAAGGCACCACCCAGGTGCCGATAAGCGATAATTATGCCATCTAGTTTAAATCTGCAGTTTGTGAGCTACTCTACGCTACTGCTAATTATACTGAAACAATCTATTAAACAAAGCAGTAGTCTGCGGGTTACCTTAGGTACCTATAAATTCAAATAAACTTTTTTAAGTTTGCACAAACAATACAATTTTTATTGTATATCTATGTTTATAATTTTGTTATTTGTCTAATGCGCTTGTAAATAATTTAAAAAATATAGGTTTCATTGAACTATTGATTTTACGACTGACAATGTTATTATAGTATTTATTATTAATAAGATACGACCGATATCTGCTATTATATGACTTCTATTATTAGCCAAAAATCAATTCTATTATTTAAGAGAATTGGTGCAATTTTTCTATATTATTATGTATCAGATTTATTTGTTATTATGAATATTTTTGAAAACTGATTATAGAATATACAAAGTAATACAAATAAAGTAGGTTCACCCAGCGTCGCGTCGTGTTAACCCATTAGGCGATTTAGGCAATGGCTAAGGGCGGCCAAACTGGGAGGGGGGGGGGGCAATTTTGACAACTGGGACTAAAGTAGAAGATTTTGAGTCACCTATCAATAATTTCAATTGAACATTTGGTTCTAGACCTTTTATGAAAAAAGGGATATTAATTGTTAATATAGATAGGTACTTCTTATTCTTTTATTAACGTAACTGTTTTCGTTTAAGTTAACTCAGTTGATGCAAAAATAAAAATATATTGATGATTGTTATTATATTTTGTGTGCAGAAAATAGGGGGAATAGGGACGGTTAAAACGTTTTTTGTCTAAGAGCTAAAGCCCTTGACACGGCCCTGGGTTTACCAAACTGCAAATAATTCGGAAAATTTAATAAAGAAAAGCCGGAATGAGTGAAGTAATTCCCATTTTCAGAAAGAACTACGCAATTCAGATAAAAATCAAGCAAAGCCTAAAAAATCAGGTAAGTCAAGGGGCGAATGTAGCATTTTGACATAAGGAGTAAGAAAAAAGTGTGAAGAGGGGAGGGGGATAGAGGTATATAGTTAATGGCAACTACTTTCGATCGAAAACATGGTGATAGAAAATAGCTCCAAAAAAATTAAAATTTAAGAAATTAATAAAATATATTGAAAAATTGTAGAATTTCTGTATCTGGTTGTAAAATCGATATTATCCAACTCTGGAATATGTATAGTCGTTTAGCATGAGCTATAAATTTTTAATTGAATGGAGGTTTTGATGACGTAAAAGGGCGCTTTAGTGGATAGTTCAATAAAAAGTGTGTCATTGGGTAAACATTGCGGAAAATATTAGAAATGAGCCCTCTTAAATCTGCCACAGTTGTACAATATACTATAATATATGTATAAGTACTTACTTATATATAAATGGCAAATATTTTAAAATGGTATAAAATATATATATTTTTTTTTCGCTTTGGCAGGTCTAATTTCTATACAATTGTTTCAAATCGTTTATGCAAACATCTCGGGGGAGGCCACCCCTAAATCCGCCACTGGTCGAATTTAACCTATATACAGGGTGATTCAAAAGTACTTTGACAAACTTCGGGAGGTAATTGCTGGCAATATTTTAAGATGAAAAGTTCTTATAAACAGTGGTCCTTGGCGACTTCGTTACGGAGATACAGGGTGTTGAAATATTAAAAGGAATAATAATAATTTTTAAATAACTCCTTAACGAGTTATTTTATTTTTATGAAATTTAGTGAATTAAATAAGCATCTAAGGACACTTATTTTCAAAGTACAACACGTTCGTAACTTTAACCAGTGGCGTCGGTACAAAATGTTACCATCATATTTTTTGTGGAAATTATGTTACACCACTGACTTATTTTATTTTAACTTTATTTTTATGAATCCCCCCTTCATTTACAACAAAAAGATCACGTGTGTTTTTTTGATACGAGGGACGGTTAAGCGTAAATGATTATTTTATTTGAATATACACAAATATTAAAAAATGTGTATTAAACTGATCAACCACTCAAATATTTATTAAAGTATTTTAACGAATACCTACATACATACAACTTACTAATAAACAAATATGTATGCCTAAGGAAGGCACCTGAGGATGCCTATTTTCTAAGTATAGCGCGTTCTCAGTGGCATACATATTTATTTATTTATTAGTATGTTATTTTTTAATATTTTGTATTTTGACAAGGCGGCTTTGGAAATGCATTTGTCGATAATTCAAAACATAACATAATACAGAATTCTCCAAACTGTGGCTTGGGTGGAATTGAGAGCACCAGGAATCATTCGGGTGCTTGTATCTGGATTTTCCACTACAGCGTTTAAAACAGCTTCTTCTAATTCTGGTGTTCGGGTTGTTCGCGGTCTTCGAGGAATGTCACGTGGCGTAAAACTCCCTGTTTCAGCTAAACGGCGGTGAAGATTCGTAAATGTTGCAGCAGCAGGCAGTACTCGGTTAGGATCTCGCTCCTGATAAATTCTTCTAGCTTCTCGTGCATTTCCATCGGCAAGGCCGTATTATACAAAATGCATGTCAGCTAAATGCGCATTATTTCTTAAATAATCCATACCTTATAAACAATACTAATAATATTTAATGAAAATAACAAAACTGAAGAAATAAAACTCAATGGTAACTAACTGTCAAATATATGTTTTAATTTATTGACAAATGCATTTCCAAAGCCGCCTTGTCAAAACACAAAATAATAAAAAATAATATACTAATAAATAAATATGTATGCCACTGAGAAAGTGTTATACTTAAAAAATAGGCATCCTCAGATGCCTTCCTTAGGCATATATATATTTGTTTATTAGTAAGTATGTATATAGGTATTCGTTAAAATAATTTAATAAATTGAGTGGTTGATCAGTTTAAAATACATTTTTTAATATTTGTGTATAGTCAAATAAAATAATCATTTACCCTTAAACCGACCCTTGTATCAAAAAGACACACGTAATCTTTTTTTTTGTAAATGAAGGGGGGATTCATAAGAATAAAGTTAAAATAAAATAAGTCAGTGGTGTAGCATAGTTTTCACAAAAAATATGATAGTAACATTTTGTACCGACGCCACTGGTTAAATTTACGAACGTGTTGTACTTTGACAATAAGTGTCCTTAGATGCTTATTTAATTCACTAAATTTCATTAAAAAAAATAACTCCTTAACGAGTGAAATAAATAAGCATCTAAGGACACTTATTTTCAAAGTTCAACACGTTCGTAAATTTAACCAGTGGCGTCGGTCAACAAAAGGTTACTATCATCTTTTTTGTGAAAACTATGCTACACCACTGACTTATTTTATTTTAACTTTCTTCTTATAAATCCCCCCTTTATTTACAACAAAAAAGTTCACGTGTATTTTTTTTTAAACGAGGGACGGTTTAAGGGTAAATGATTATTTTATTTGAATATACACAAATATTAAGAAATGTGTTTTAAACTGATCAACCACTCAAATATTTTAACGAATAGTACCTACATACTTACTTACTAACAAACAAATATGTTTATGCCTAAGGAAGGCATCTGAGGATGCCTATTTTCTAAGTATAACACGTTTTCAGTGGCATACATATTTATTTATTAGTATGTTATTTTTTAATATTTTGTGTTTTGACAAGGCGGCTTTGGAAATGCTTTTTTAATATAGTGTATTTTGACAAGGCGGCTTTGGAAATGCATTTGTCGATAAATTAAAACATATTTGACAGTTAGTTACCATTGAAAATAACAAAACTAAAGAAATAAAACTCAATGGTAACTAACTGTCAAATATGTTTTAATTTATCGACAAATGCATTTCCAAAGCCGCCTTGTCAAAATACAAAATATTAGAAAATAACATACTTACAAATAAATAAATATGTATGCCACTGAAAACGTGTTGTACTTAGAAAATAGGCATCCTCAGATGCCTTCCTTAGGCATATACATATTTGTTTATTAGTAAGTATGTATGTAGGTATTCGTTAAAATACTTTAATAAATATTTATTGAGTGGTTGATCAGTTTAAAACACATTTTTTAATATTTGTGTATAGTCAAATAAAATAATCATTTACCCTTAAACCGTCCCTCGTATCAAAAAAATACACGTGATCTTTTTTATTCTAAATGAAGGGGGGATTCATAAGAAGAAGGTTAAAATAAAATAATAGATGCTTATTTAATTCACTAAATTTTATAAAAAAAATAACTCGTTAAGGAGTTATTTAAAAATTATTACTATTCCTTTTAACATTTCAACATCCTGTATCTCCGTAACGAAGTCGCCAAGGACCACTGTTTATAAGAACTTTTCATCTTAAAATATTGCCGACAAATACCTCCCGAAGTTTGTCAAAGTACTTTTGAATCACCCTGTATAATAGATATTATGCAATTTTGCATGAATTCGTGCATTTTAAAATGGTTTCAATTTTCCAAATATTTACCTCATTTTCCAAAACATTCAACCCATTACAATTACTTACTTTAAGTTCTTACAAATTATGCAGTGCCTTTATTTATTGCACGAATCAGTTTTTATTTGTTATTATATTTTTACCCAATAATGTAATAAGACATGCATCGTTTGCAGAAATAGTAGATATTATACAAACAAATTGTGTCATCGTTATAGACCTACTTTTTAAATAATAATTATTACTTTACTTACTATTGTAGGTAATTACCTATTTGGTTGTGCTATTAACTTCTTATTTTTAATTTTTATTCAAAAAGTGTCATGCAATCTTTATTAAACGGAAATAAAAATGTTTCTATGGACAAAATAGCGATGTAGGACAAAATAGCTAATGAAGAAGAACAAATAATTACACAATGGCGTATTTGGGTTTTGTGGTACAAGACTTCTGAAGGTAGTTGGCTAGTTTCGGCCAAAAAATCTAGTTTCGGTGACAGTTTCGGTTTCGGCCAAAAACCGGCCGAACCTTCGACCATGCCGAAACTCAGTGTTCGTGAATTGTCGTGCACCGTTCGGCTAACTTTGGTTGGGTTCGTAGGCAGTGTTGTCTATATAAATAATAGATTTTTTCTCTGTCGACCTTTTTTTTTTGTTTAGTGGGAAGAGTTCAATCCATTCCCAAGATCGATCTCGTCCTATATAAAATAAATTAAATTTCAGTAATACAATAAAATTTTTAAGTTTCGGTTTCGGCTGAAAATCTTGTTTCGGTCGGACACTACTTCTGGGTTATACTTTTGAGTAACTCTTATTAGGTTTGTTTTCAAATTTTCAATATTGTTAGTTATTAATAATTATATACTTAGTTTATTATAATTTTTTTAAAATTAATCTCTTCTCTCTCGCTCTCGTTCTTCTCCTTATAACGTATCAACTCCTAAGAGAGTAAAAACACGGGGGTTAAAAATTTGTATGGGAATTTCTTTTTCTCAGAAACTGGTGAAGGTCTGAAAATTGGTATATAAGTTTCTTTAATAAAATAATAATATATATAATGTTTCGTCATTTTTTCAAAATTCACTTAGGGATTTGGTTGAAGACAGGGATGTACCCTATATATTATTTTGAGGAGGATACTTATCCTATAACATAATCTATAATGTTAAGCTATATTGCTGGAAATTGGTACAACCTATGCTTACTTTCTTAAAAGAAGTAAGGACGTGTTTTGATGTTTTGAGAAATTTTTTCCTAGGGGGTGGTAAAGGGGTATAAAAGTGGAATATTGGAAAAAATATTTTTAGGCCGAATTTCTTAAAACTCATCAGCATACTAATAAACAAAAAATAAAAACACGTATTTCTTATTTTTTTGAAAATCTGTCCCTAAAGGGGTGAAAAGGGAGGTATAAAAGTTTTCTATTAAGAAGATATTTTTGTCTTATTTTCTTACAACAGAAATATTCTACAACACAAGTCGTCAAAAACATATTTCTTATTTTTTTAGAAACCGACCCCTAAAAGGGTGGAAAGGTGGTATAAAAGTTCATATCGGAAAAAATATGTTTCTTGATACTCAGCTCTAATAAAAGTAATGAAAAACTTAACGTCCTGTCCCTAAAGGATTGAAAAATATTTTTTCTTTTTTGGCGTATTTTGATATTTCAATAAATTCTACCCGTAAAGTGTTCATAAAAGTAAAGTCCATGGAAAGGTTTTATGACCTGCGTTATTAAGGGGCGGACCTGTAATGAAATAGATATATTTTTTAATAATGATGATGAATCAATATTTTTGGTATTAGATTCATGAACAAAGCTAGGGGATAAATTACTTTTTTGTTAAAAGAGAAAAATACTGTAAAAAAAGCACCACAGAAATTTCCTTTTCAAAATAAAATAGGTAAAAGATGCCTATTAAGAGTTCTATTGACATCCGAATCTACGACATCCGCTGCTTTGTTTCGCGAATTTATATCATTTGACTTCGGCGTGCGAAGCTGCTGGTTGACGTCAATAAATAGCACGCATATGAGAATTTGCGGAACGAGCGAAGCGAGTTTCGCAATTCATATGAGTGCCTTAAACGAGATATTTTCTTACGTACCTATATCATACAAGATTTTTTCTGCGAGCGTGTGAAAAGTTAGACTTTTCACCCGGCGCGGCGTGTGAAAAGTAATTTACTTTTCACACTAGTGCGTTAAAGTAAAACTTTTCACACTGAAATGGGTGTGAAAAGTCTAACTTTTCACACGCTCGTAGAAAAACAAACTTAGATGATCATGACCTGTATAATGCCAACTATTCTTCCTCTCTATAAGGTCAATACATTATCAATACACAAAGATACAAGGTACACTTATAAAAAAGAAAGGGTTATTAGGTACTCCCACAGACATACCGGGAGTTTCTCAAAATACGTTCACCCCTATAACTTTTCTGTATTTATAGTGATGTTAAAATGAAATGTTGAGATTATGCATCAGAGATGAGTCATGAGTGCATTTTTTGGCATACTTTTCAATTTGTGAGCACTTCCGGTTTGACCGGAAGTGACCCTGATTTTGATATTTTAAATGGGACCTCATGTATATTTTTACTTATTTGGGTTCGGCATAACATTATGAGTGAAATGACACCTCCCTTGTCATTTTTTAACGTGTTATAACATTTTTATGTTTATTTTTTATTTTCAATCTAGAGTGCTACGAATTAATTAAATCTGTTAATTTATAGTAAAGTAGTATATGAAAATTAAAATTATGTCATAATAACTGACTGACTTTCAGGGCAAATTTTTTCGTGTCAATTTTAAAATAGCATAGGAGTGTATGGTATCAAATTGTTGGAAAAAAAATGCTCGTTTTAAATATCCTAGTGAACCAGCATCGTTCCATTTGGAAAAATGGAGTAAACGTCAAGAAAACAAAATTTAATTTTTTAAACGCTTGCGAAACTTAGAAAGTCAATTATTATGACAAAATTTTAATTTTCATAATAATATACTACTTGACTATAAATTAACAGATTTAATTAATTTGTAGCACTCTAGATTGAATATAATAAATAAATATAAAAATGTTATAACACGTCAAAAAATGACAAGTGAGGTGTTATTTCACTCATAATGTTATGCTGAACACAAATAAGTAAAAATATACAAGATGTCCCATTTAAAATATCAAAGTCAAGGTCACTTCCGATCAAACCGGAAGTGCTAACAAATTGAAAATTATACCAATTAATACAGATTTATCTCTTATGCATAATCTCAAAATTTTATTTTAATATCTATAAATAAAAAAAAGTTTTAGGGGTGAACGTCTTTTGAGAAACATCCGGTATAGATACAAGGAGACAAAACATTTCATTTATCAAAAAACATTCATGCTTCCAATATTTCAGATCAGTTAGAAAAAGTTAGAAAATGGCAACACTGTAAGCTGTAAAAGCTCGCTGTTATCCTTACAGTTTAGCATGTGTTTTTTTTTAAATTAAAAACAATTAATATATTTTCAACATTTACTTAAAATATAAGTAGAATCTTTAAACCATTGCATTGCTTTTAAGCTAAAAACACTGTCTCTTATACACAATTGATTACAAACACAGCTAATTAACACTATGACGCTAAATATATTAAATGAATATCAAAAATGTTGCGTCACTCGTAGTAAAAACGTCCGTACAGCGTTGTCGTTGTGATTAGCCTAAAACATTATAATTTGATGTCATTTTGGGAACTATAAATAATCTAACTAGTAGAATTGTTTTCACTAAATAGGTACACATCACAAATACATCTAATATAATTAATATAACCTTAAATACAGGCGGTAAATCTAGGGCAATGAGCAGAAATTTAGATTTCTGATAGGGACAAAATGTAAATAATTTGGTCTCCTTGTATATTACATGTCTGTGGTTACTCCGGTCCTAGGTAGGCCTATAATAGTGAACACCATTGTATTATTTCTTAATTTCTTCGATACTATTTGCAATTTTACTTAATGGTAATGGTAAATACCAACTTGTTTTGAAAGTTAGGTAATTATTTTAAAAATTTTAATTGTCTATAATGAAAAATAAATTAATGTGATGTATAGTTTTTTTTTAAAGTATTTTGTCACTATTCACAATAATTAATAATTTTAAACCTTGAACATGATGTACCTTATGGGTATAAGGTCGAAATATTTCCACTAAAAAAAACCCATAAAATAAATTACAAAAGTATGCGTTACAAGGTTTTTTAGGATATGACAATCTTTGACTATTTGTCTTTTGCTAACCAGTTTAGTTGTACCGATAGGTGTAAAGTGTAAATTCTTAAAAATATTTAGATTATAAATTGCTCAAACAGTAAAATACCATTACCGTTTCATTGTTTTAGCATACAATAAAGTACGAGGGGTACCGAGAGAGTTTTCTTTTTAACAGTGGAATAAGAAACCATTCATATTTTTGATATGTATTATATTTATACCCTTTATGTTGTTATTATTAATATTTTCAAAAGCGGCAATAGGCAATAGGGTATTTATAGTTATTTATGTATCAAGGGAATTATAAGGGTCTTAATTACCTAGGGCAAAGTTTACTTCCCGAGGTCCTTTGGCCCGAGGGACAGCAATTGACCGGGGTAATTGAGACTCTTATAATTCCCGTGGCACCTAGATAATTTTATTTCTGACCGATTAAAATTTTTGTTCATTTTTAAACCGGAATAAATGTTTCGATTTATTACCTTTTCGGTACTTATATTTGAATCAGGTGCCGTCAATAATGACATTGACGTTGTAATGACATGAATAAAAAATAGTTATTTTAACATTTCTTGTTTTATTTTACCTGTAAAAGGTAGAGGGAATTAGAGAATCTTTAATATCCCAAGGGAGTTATAACTCTCTTTATTGATAGCGTAACCATGATGATATAAACTTATAATATCCCGGTCAGAAATAAACTAATTTATTTCTGATTCAAATATACCGGAAAGGTAATAAATTGAAACATTTATTCCGGTTTAAAAATGAACAAAAATTTAAATCGGTCAGAAATAAAATTATGTATGTACCACGGAAATTATAAATAACTATTATTTCTGACCGGGATATTATAAGTTTATATCATCATGGTTACGCTATCAATAAAGACTAAAGAGGGTTATAACTCCCCTGGGATATTAAAGATTCTCTAATTCCCTCTACCTTTTACAGGTAAAATAAAACAAGAAATGCTAAAATAACTATTTTTTATTCATGTCATTACAACGTCAATGTCATTATTGACGGCACCTGATTCAAATATACCGGAAAGGTAATAAATTGAAACATTGATTCCGGTTTAAAAATGAACAAAAATTTAAATCGGTCAGAAATAATATGTACCATGAGAATTATAAATAACTATTATTTCTGACCGGGATATTATAAGTTTATATCATCATGGTTACGCTATCAATAAAGAGGCTTGTAACTCCCTTGGGATATTAAAGATTCTCTAATTCCCTCTACCTTTTACAGGTAAAATAAAACAAGAAATGCTAAAATAACTATTTTTTATTCATGTCATTACAACGTCAATGTCATTATTGACGGCACCTGATTCAAATATACCGGAAAGGAAATAAATTGAAACATTGATTCCGGTTTAAAAATGAACAAAAATTTAAATCGGTCAAAAATAAAATTATCTATGTAGGTACCACGGGAATTATAAGAATCTCAATTACCTCGGTCAATTGCTGTCAGGTCAAAGTAAATTTTGTCCTCGGTAATTAAGACCCTTATAATTCCCTTGATACATACATAACTATCTTGTACCAACAAAAAAAATTATAAATGAAAAATGCTTGGCGACGTGCAGACATTTTTTTTTAAATTAAAAAAAAATTTACGCCCCCAATGGGATTTGAACTCAGAACGTCTCGATCACCAGCCGAGCTCTTTATCAATTGCGCGATTCCAAACTATATATTATAACTAAAGGGCGCGGAATATATGCAAAATGCATATAGGATATGCATTTTTAGCATATTTTGTCAATTTTATAATAAAATGCAAATATTTCATAAATTATTATTTTAAGAGCATATTTTTATGTTTTCGGCTTTATCAAAAAATTTAAAATTTTAAAGGTTTAATGTCCAGTTCGGTACTTATTTCATTGATTTTCCAATGTAATATGTAACAACATTCCCGGTAAAGTAGGAGGTCAAGTAAGGAACAAGTTGGATGTAACTGTAAAAAAGAATGAAGGATTTAAATACTTAACTGCAGTAAAAAACATTTATGAGGGTAAACCATCCAACAAAGTTGTATCTTGGCCTTATATTTTGCTACCCAAGTTGCAGTATTGTCCGATTACATCAGTAGATGTTGAAAAAAGATTTTCTTTAAACATATTTTTACTAATAGAAGACAATACTTTTTAGTTGAAAATTTTGAAAAATATTTAATCATAAATGCCTTTTATACAATTTTAGGTTATTAAAAAATTGTTTACTTTTGGTTTTTTTTTGTATTTTTTTTTTTAAATAAACCTATTTTTCAGAACCCAAGGTGTTTCTTTCCCTCATTTTACTATAATAAATTAAGAAATATTGCATACAGTAGACATATTTGGTAAAAAAATGCAAATAAACTGTATATACATTAGGAGAAATGTAACATTGTAATCAGTGTAGAACAAACTTAAACAAATTCTATTAATTAGGCGCGTTATTCGCAATGGTCGGTCACAGTTGTCTGATAGTCTTTAAATGTTAGGTAAGTAATTTCAACTTTAAAACTAAACGAAATGTAGGTTTTAAAAAGGCTATTATTTTTTCTAAAGTATATGTACATATTATCCAAACCTACATTTTTTCAAATGAGCATTAATTTGCTATTGTAGAAGTATGTTTTAATTAGTTAATTATTACGAATTATATCTAGACATAAACGCACTGGTTTCTTCAAGGTATGTAAAAATGGCTATGGTAAATAATATTTTGAAATTTTGAACCGTATAGCAAAGTCGTGATCAAATAATAACGTGACAATAATGGCATATTATGACCACAGACATGCAATTTATAAGAAGACCATTCCATTCATTAAAAACCTTTTGTTTACAATCAGACACACTTCCAACGTTTCAAATAAGTTGTGCAGTTGTGTGTGTTGGCAGGTGGTTTTTTTCAAGATCAATCACATTAATATACAAACCCCGGAAGTCCCCAATAAATACCTTGTGTATAACCAAAATGTAAATATAATTATTATAATCTTCAGATTGGAGAATCCCTGAAATAAGTACCGAACTGGACATTAAACCTTTGACGTTTTAAATTTTTTGAAAAAGCCGAAAACATAAAAAATATGTTCTTAAAATAATAATTTATGAAAAATATGTAAAAAAATGCATATACAGTGTGACCAGTCAAGTCCGCATCATATGGGATTTTTTTATTAATAGCTTTATTCGAAATTTGACTTTGGCATCAAGTTCTGCTTCGATCGAGATGAAAATTAAGTAAAAAAATAGTAGTCACGTGATTCGCATTATGTGTCAAATTTTAATTTTTTTCAAAAAATAATTCAAAAATGGGGTTACTTATGAAAATATCGAAAAAAGTTTTTTAAAATGCAGTTTCTACTGTTTCTAGCTCAAATGCAAAATTTCAGCTGCATAAGATAATTTTGATTTTTTTACCCACCACTAAAATTTATTTTCCACTTAATGAACACTTTACTGATGACACTGTTTCCTTTTTTGTCTTAATATTACGGTGTATTACTTTCAGACACAAACTATATAGGTACGTTCTCAAAAATACTTGTTTTATGAAGTTACCTTATACAGGGTCAAAAACAAATAAACTTTGCATCAGATGCGAGTCATGCGACCAAATTTTAATAGCCCAATTTTGATTTTGTAGAAAAACACACATTTAATATGGCGCTACTTTAAAGAAAATGTATTTGAAATAAAGCATTGTCAAAACTAAGAAGTTTTATGTAGGTTGCGTTGAGTCTTATTTTGCAAAAGTGGTGCAATTTACAAAATATCGGTAAAAAATCAAAATTATCTTATGTAGACCCCACTTTTGAATTATAGCGTTTTCGATTTACTGCTCTCGCGCACTCTGAGAGTGCTCTCCCCGAGATTTGCGTGTTCAGTTATCAAAATCCACTGCTCTCACTCGGAGTAGCACGTTCGATTTACAAATTTGGTTACTCTGAATCCGTTTGAGAGTGCTCTTTTTCGATCTGAGAATTTTTACATAGTAGGGAGGCAGCGCTTGCGCAGAACCGCAAACTACCACCATTTTCTATTCTTTTGTTGATGTGTAATCTCGTTTGTTATGTTTTCTGTGTTTGTTTTTCGTCTAGTTCGATGAATATTGTATATAATATGTCATAAACGCGCTCAAGTAGATTTAAATTTGAAAATTATCTGTTTATTTTTGTATGTTGACATCTGTCAAATTTTCAAGTGCAATCACGTTCAATTTACACTCCGTCCGAGGGCAACCGCCTTCGGAGTGACAGCTAATCTCGGGCCGATCGATGACGTCACAGAGCGCTCTCGGAGCACTCTCGGAGTTGTAAACCGACAACGCTATTAGTTTTTGGAAAAAATTAAAATTTGACAGATAATGCGAATCACGTGACGCCAAAGTCAAATATCGAATAAAGCTATTAATAAAAATAAATCCCATTTATGATGCGGACTTTACTGGTCACACTGATATGCATTTTGCATATATTTGTATATATTTAATAATAAATCTTTATTTGTGGCATGGTGTGGTAACAATGACATTTTTCTTGAAAGAAAAAAAAATTAGTAAGAAAACACCAAAGACATTTGTTATGAAAAATAATTAGGGTATCTATTAATAGTAATTTAACAAACTAGTGTATTAATAACCCAAGAAACACATAAATTTTAATTATAGTTTAATATACTTGTATTCAACAATATTTTGGTATTTTTTTGGTTATGGTGTACTAATAAAACGTTTCTTGTCAACGTCTATGTTTTAAACCGTGTAATACAAGTGGACGGTATACCATTTTCTGAGGTTACATTATAAATATTGTGATTTTTTCTGGATATCTTACAACATTATTGTTTACTTTTGTTATTATAACTTGTTTACCAAATTATTATTATTCAAAGTCTTATGTGAAAAAAATTAAGTGTTTTTGTCGTATACGTTTTTCGTCTTTTATCCCAAAGTCAACAACTGTTATTAAACGGTAATGAAAATACGGGTAAAGTCCATATTATTCGGAAGTAAAATATTCAAAGGTTGCTGTTTTTATAAAATTTGCCAAACTTTTTAGTGACGACAACAAAAGAAAAGGAAAAATCAATTATTGGTTTCGGAAATTAAAATATTTTCATTGTTTTGTAGAACTATAATTTTAGTATTAATTAACGATAATATTCAATAAGTTGTTAAACCTCCAATAAACGTTCACAGTGTTCATATAAAATTACCAGCACCTGCGACGCTTGCAAGCGGCACGCAGCGCTATGTGCGTGATTTTTGAGAACTTGCCAGCCTACGTCACGTCTTGCGTCCGACGTTGCCAGGTCTGGGGAAAATCACCCTTGCAGACATTGTCGTCGACTGGAGGCCATCATTATTCACGCATATTCTCGAAAATTTCCTATAATGCCATATAAAAAAAGAACTTTATCAATACTTAATGTAGGTAGGACCTGCCATTTTTATTTAGGTAAGTATAATTTTTGTTTTCTTTTAATGCTTACTTTTTAAATTTTAATAAGTGCCTTAAGGTCGTTAAGTTTAATAACAATATATATTTAGTTCCTCATGGCACGGTATAACTCTCACGGCACGGCTAAGATTGATGAAAATAAATTTGGACTTTTGTATCCATCCGAAGAATTTAAGTGTTTGGATGTGACAACACTGCTTGAATTCGTTACGAAATAGCAGCGAGTAATGGCGGACGTGACTGTGTTTTTATTGTTTTGAGTTTTGTTGAATTGCATTCTCAATATAAGGTAAGAATATCTGTTTTTTAGTTTTGATCCCAATTTTTTTAAACATAATGCCCTGGTTAAATTTATGAACGAAGGAATTGTGGGCCATTTTGCTGGACAAACCGTTGAACAAATGATTAGTTTATTATTGAGGTTATTATATGGTTTTTATAGGGTCTAGGTATTTTTTATTATAAAAGCCTTTAAAATTCTACGTTTGGTGGGTATATTTATCTCGATATCGATATCCGGTATTATAGGTACGACGATACTAACTAATTATTATGTTTTTAGTTTAATACACAGAGTTTAATAAACGTTTAATACACCTAAAATACCTACTGGTTATACCAACCACGCCATGTTGATAAAGGGAAAATAATAGTTGAATAAACGTTTAATATTTATTTTGTCTAATAAATAGCCATTGTGCGTATAATATCTAAAAATGCTTACTTCCGAAACTGGCTGAAATTTAATTTAATTTTTAGTTCTGATTAAACTGGAAGTTGTTGTCGAATAGAAAATAAAAAATGAGTACAGGGACTTGCAAGTCATTTTTCATATCAATTATATCTCTAACACAGTACAACAGTGATAAATCCATATAAAGATATATAAACAATTCAGATTCATTATCCCACCATACTATCTTTTCCTTTCCCAAACCATACTGTAGTTGGTTATTAATTAAAGCTGTTTTCAACGATTGAACCTTTTTTAGAGAACCCGTCTAGCCTCCATTGGAGGAACCACTGTAAGAGCTTGTTAATGAATATGATGAAATATCTCATAACTAATAAATTGGGTATGGCATTTAATTGGGCCGGTAGTGCCCCGAAATCTGCTAATCAACATAAGAAATACACATTCAAAGAAACAAATGCATACAAAGCAATTAATGGTAAGTCATAAATTATACTTTACTTCTATAATTAACATGAATCTAAATCAATTTGTCCCTTGTGAATTTGACCAAAAAGGACAGTGTATGATAACTTTTTTTAGCAGGCTGTGTTGTAGTCATTTTTTTTTTACAGAAGCTGTCAAGATAGCCTTTCAGGGCAAAGACCACGGAAAAGCACTTTTTGGGGAAACGACTGATACAGCAATAAATCAAGCGTGCCAAGATTGGCTTAAACAAGCGAAACATAGGTACCAAAACAGTCAAGTAAAAAGTTAGCTGGGGCTACTATTACAGCACTTTACTGTACTTACCTAAAAATAAATGTTTTTTATACTTTTATATTTTACATTCATACGTTTTTTTACCTATATTAACCTCTATCCATTTTCATTAGCAATTTATTTGCATTTAAATTTTCATTGTATTTATTTACTGTGTATACAGTACTTACAGGTCTACGGTAATATAGTAAATAGTGACCGGCAGAATTTTGGTTCTATATGGAACACTTTTTTCTTATTGATTTGTCAGAAAATTTTATTCTTGATTAAAGTTTTTGCGTTCCCTTAAACTTAAAAAGCCCTCTTCAAATTGGAAAATTTGTGGTGCATACGAGGGGAATTTAATTTTTTAAAGGTTGTCCAAGAAAACGAACGGAAAATAAGAGTACTTTACTCTTAAGCAACTTTTAAAAAATTTAATCTCTCGTATACACTACAATTTTTTTCAATTTTAATGACGTCTTTTTTAGTTTAAGGGGACGCAGAAACTTTTAGCAAGAAAAATTTTTTCTGGAAAATCGATAAAAAAAAAGTTTTTCATTTGGACCAGAATTCTGCAGGTCACTGTCACTGTATATACTGTATATATTCTAAAATTAAGTAAGAACGATCAATAACCATTTTCAATTAATATTGAAAAAACGTATCACAAAGACGTTTCTAATTCTTACTTTTTATACTAATAATAGCCATTTTTCGTCAAATGTTAATTAAAGTATTTCGTAAACGTTAATAACTGATGTTTGGTATACTATATTTAAGCGTCGAATGGATACCTGGCATTTTCATTCAGCATCAAAGAGTATTAAACGTAAATTGTAAACGTTGATATCTTCCCTTTATACACTATATATAAACACTGACGAGGCGGACATTTTGTCCTATATTAAAGGTTTATTAACAACCATAATTATACTTGCGGTATAAACGAAAATTAAACTTTTATTTAACCATTTTGTGTTTCTTGGGAAGGGCGATTAATAATCGAGACAATTTTAACGTGTGAGCGCAAATTTTTGAATTTCAAACTTATTGACATCGACAGAAACTATGGCAACGCCATTATCTATGCGACAGTGCGTGCTTTGTAGTATGTTTGGTTGCCTAAAATCGTTTATTAATAAAAAAAAATCATGCATTAATAGAGGCCATTAATGTATGATTTTTTATACATTAATTAAGGTTGTAAATACACGGTCGACGGAAATAGTAATTTAACAGACTAGTGTATTAATCGCTATTTAATATACGCGTTAGTTACAATATTTTTCCGTTGATTGTCTTGTTAATAGATTATATTTTTTTTTATTTAGAACCAAACTACATATTATAACAAATTTTTAAATTTTAAACTTATTGACATCGACAGAAACTATGGCAACGCCATTATGTACGCGGCAGTGCGTGCTTTGTAGTATGTTTGGTTGCCTAAAATCGTTTATTAATAAAACAAAAATCATGCATTAATAGGGGCCATTAATGTATGATTTTTTATACATTAATTAAGGTTGTAAATACACGGTCGACGGAAAAGGTTCTATTCGGTTTAGTATGTATGATACCCTCTGCTTTGTGTCGATAGCTAATTTATAACAATTGAATTGAGCAAGCGAAGCCGCGGATATACCCGCTAGTAAGTTTACATACCGTGTCAGGTATTGCTGTGCATCCGAAAATGATTTCTAAAATAACCCATGCATTTCGTCTCTGTATACTTGCACATTAGTATAACTACATATTATCTAAAGAAGGTGGTAATATGAGGTTGATGGCTATTACAAAATATTCCAGCGAACGTCTTGCAAAATTATTAAGCTTTAGTGGATCAAGGTCATCTCGTATTAAATATTAAGTAAAGTTCTCCGATTACTTGATTAGTGGGTAAAGATGGTGTTTAAACTTTTACTTTTTAAAAACATTGGTGCGATTCATGTTCCTTATTGGAGTGGCAAGGTGGTGCAGATCACACGTGCGCTCTAGTTTACAAGCGACATGCCAGCCAGTACCGTGCAAATTTTTCGGTCCCTCCACCTCCATATCTGTTTATAGGGGGACCCTTAGAGGTGTTTTATCACTTAGGGCATAAATATCCAGGAAGGGTATTTCTTATCTCCAAAGATGGACAATGACTGTCTAAACCTAAGCAACATTTTTAAGCATAAAAAAATTACCTTGTCGAAATTCCATTGTCTTTATTTTGTTACTTAACACAGTTAGTTAGTACCTTTAACCGTTTTCAAGTGTAAACTAAATTGTAATTCTATAAGGCTACTGTCTTATATACTATCCTAGATTAGAAGGATAACCAAAAATTATAATATCGAAACGCAGCCTTCAAATCCGGAAATACGCTTAGAAGCTTTCTTACAAAAGTAACCCCCCCCTCGTAATGAAAACACAAAAAATTGTATCTATCAAATCCCTTGCGAGTGTGGCGAATCGTACATTGGAGAAACAAAAAGACCTCTTCCCGTACGAGTGAAAGAACATCTGAAACAGACTCAAAGAGGTAAAACTTCGAGATCAGGTATATAGCGGAACATGTATGGACAAACCACCATAATATACAGTGGTCAGAATACAAGATTTTGGACACGGAACAGCACTGGAGAAAACGAAAATTCATAGAAGCAGCTTTCATAAATCAAAATACCCATATATTTAGTAAATCAAGTATATATATCCCCAATATCTGGAAGCCTCTTCTTGTCCAAAACCAACAGCTCAAACTTCACACTCCAATAAGCACGTTGACGGACTCATCAAGCTTCATTGCACATGGATAGTATTTAAGACAGTAACCTTAGAATTATAATTTAGTTTACACTTGAAAACGGTTAGATATACTAACTAACCGAAATGTTGTGTTCAGTAACAAAATAAAGACAATGGAAGTCCGACAATGTAATTTTTTTTATATTACTTCTTTGTCTACCACCTTCTAATAATTTTTTGATATTTAAGTGATGTAATGCATAACATCAAGCTCTGACAAAATTTTGAAAATTTGATACCTTTTTACAAAATATATATTATAAAGACTTGTCCATTGACTTTTCTCATCAAATTTTAAACCTCAGAAAGGGACTTTGGAGATATAGTATTTCAAAATTAAAAACAGTGTATGAACTTGAGGATCATTTATTAATAAAGAATCAGTGTGTTCTTCAAATTTTCCATTGTGGCATTAGCGGAACTATCTTTTTCCAAACTTAAAATAGTAAAAACCTATTTACGTAACACCATGGGACAACAACGCCTTTCGGATTTATCCTAAATCAGTAGATATCGAACACGAGTTTGTTAAAACATTAAATATCGACGAAATTATAAACGATTTTGCAAAAAAAAACCTCGACGATCTGGTCGTTTTGTATAATACCTTGTATAGTACTTAGTAACATGATATTGTTTGTGTAGACTTGTTGAGTGTTTATGTGTTTTCTGTCTTTTGGATTCTATAAGGCTCGATCACTGCTACCCCCACATTATTACCATACATGGTAAGCAACATTATAAGACGATTTTTTTTTAATATGGCCAAAACGGAAATACAACTGTCCTTCCTTGTTCAAAAAGTCGATAATTCATATAAAACCCCAAGCTATTATTTATATAAATAAACTAATTTAGTTTTCAATAAAAAGTACACTTAGAGTACAAAATAAAAGAAATAACCCGATAATTTTCTCAAAAAAAGAGCCTTCTTGTCCACTTCCGCACCTGTCCTACGTAGCAACTGCTAAATTGGATACAATTTAACTGTTTGATCAAAATACAATTTATAATAAAAACAATATATCATAGATTTGGTTATTCTTTTTACTAAAATATTTAATGACATAACCGAGATAACCCGCAATAGTCTTTGCACTATTAGCTTTCTAGGACTGTCACCCCGGAAAAATGTTAATTCCGCACCTACGAAACCCACACATTAAGACAGCGTCAGTTTGGCATCAGTGCGTTTTTTATCATTTCTTGTTTTGTTATAGTGTTGTGCGCCGCTTAGAGTAATTAGTAAGTACCCGTTTTTTGATATATATATTGGCAAAACAGTTAATTAAAAAAAGAAAGTAAAAAATGCTCACTTTCTTGCGTGTCCTCTCTGCACCGCAGTTTTCGTTTACGTTACGTATTTCTTTTAGAAAAATAGATTATGGTATGGTGCATTTTTAGGTCGGCAAAACATAACCTAAGAATAATTCGAATCAGCGTTGCCAGATTTTGTGAATAAATTAAAAAGTCAAAAAATGTCCATTCGGCACCGTCCGTTCCGTGCCTGTTTTACGTTGGTGCGGATTGGACAGTTAGGTGCGGATTTGACATAAATAAGTATTTATCGTTGCGGAATGGACAAATAGGTGCAGAATGGACATAAAAACGTACTTCTTAAGAACTAATAATGAAACTAACTATAATATGTTTGGTGATGTTATTTTAATATCCCCTGTTTAAATCCGAGATACTTCCCACATATTTTCGGACACCCTGTATTATTTTTAGAAATGTGTTTTCCTTTTTTCCATCTTTAATTTTTTGTTAAATTGTGTTAGATCATGAATGAAGAGGAAAGAAAAAGTACTTATTTGGAATTTACGTTTTGGTTTTTAATAAATAGTTCTTTACCTTTTTATATTGATTTAATCGAATTTAATCATATTTCGTATATTATATGATGTCCAATCCGCACCTTAAGTGTCAAGTTCGCACCTTTTGTAAAAACGGTTAAAAAAAAAGTTGAGGCACCCAATTAATATTTGTAGTCTATTTTTTATAAAGACTCGAAACGTTCTTTAATTTTAATTTCCTTAAAATATTCTAGGGGCATTTGCCGATGAAAAATATCCAAAATATAATTTTTATATTTGGGTCAATACATTTTCCTCTTAGTTTTTTTCAAGATAGTATTTTATTCACACAAGATATATTTTTTGAAGATCTGTTGTAATTTAAGTTTTGTTAATATATAATGCATAATTTATTCTTACTTTTTAGCATAAAAAATTGCCTTGGTTTTAAGGTGCGGAATGGACAAAATTATCGACCTTTTTGAGCAAACTAGCGTTTTGAGACCTTATTTTACAAAAAGTTGTTGATTTTATTCCCGAATATCTATCCTCACACCTTTATTGTTAAGTAAGGCAAATAACAAAAATATTAATTGGAAGGGAAAGAAAAACTCTAAGTCTTCCTCCACTAATATATTCAAAAAACTCTATTTAAAGATATCTCTACATGTTTCGAACATAGAAATGTTCATCTTCAGGAGAAATAAGATGTTATAAAAAGAAAAATAACTAGTGCTAACGTTCTAAGCTAGGCTTTAAGATAGTGAGAAGGGCACATTAACATTCTACGTCATAAAAGCACCAAAGAACAAAGTACCGAAGTGTTACATTTGGCAGGTATAGGGTACCTAATAAAAGTAAAATTAAAGGAAGCAAGGCCCATATGTGAAGCGAAATGATTAGTACAGCCGTAGAAAAAAGTAAAATTTGGGTTTAAACATGCTGAAGAAAAGGAAAGAAAAAGTGATCAAGTGTGAGGAAGAAGTAAAGAATGAACAGTAAAATTAAGAGAAAAGATAGCGTTAAGATTCAAAATTGGGTCGTCATAAGTGAGTCTTAGGTTATTCCTAAGAATTTTGGATAGATTAACCTAAGACTCACTTATGACGACCCAATTTTGAATCTTAACGCTATCTTTTCTCTTAATTTTACTGTTCATTCATTACTTCTTCCTCACACTTGATCACTTTTTTTTCCTTTTCTTCAGCATGTTTAAACCCAAATTTTACTTTTTTCTACGGCTGTACTAATCATTTCGCTTCACATATGGGCCTTGCTTCCTTTAATTTTACTTTTATTAGGTACCCTATACCTGGCAAATGTAACACTTCGGTACTTTGTTCTTTGGTGCTTTTATGACGTAGAATGTTAATGTGCCCTTCTCACGATCTTAAAGCCTAGCTTAGAACGTTAGCACTAGTTATTTTTCTTTTTATAACATCTTATTTCTCCTGAAGATGAACATTTCTATGTTCGAAACATGTAGAGATATCTTTAAATAGAGTTTTTTGAATATATTAGTGGAGGAAGACTTAGAGTTTTTCTTTCCCTTTCAATTTTTCACTCCACTTTAAGTATGGACTATTTCTTCAATTTAAAAATATTAATATCCAAACTTTAAAAAATTAGAGTATAAAAAATGGTTTTGGCCATATTAAAAAAAAATCGTCATAAGTGGTGTTTTAAAATTTCGATTTTGCATGATGTTTGCTGGAATATTACTTATAATGATTTTATAACTATCTATGTTATGTCTACCAGTCTTAAGATTATAAAATAAATTCGAATTGTTTGCTATTTTAATAGTAGGTACTTAACACATAATGTGCGTTTAACTCTAATTAAATTATTACACAATTAACGAATAATTCAAAAATTCATAAACCTGAACCTAATAGTAATGAAAATAAGAATTATCATTTTCCATTCTCTATAGAGAAGAGTCCCTTGAAAACGTTTGCGGGGGGCCCACTTACTTTCTGTTCATCCTTTACTACCTTTTTGTTTAATAAAGTTTCATTTCTATACAGTTGTAATCCTTAAACTTAACAATATAATTTTATAAAAATGATAATCTTATAATACGTTTTCTGTTACAAAATAAAAATAATATTGTTTTGGCAATTCTTCCTTCCTTTATTAAGTCATGAAATTACTTTGGTGCGGCATGTTATGTAAATGATGTTTGTTTTTTGTTACGTTACGTCAATTGTTTGTAAAATTTGAAATTAATAAATAAATAAAACAAGGTTATATTTTAGAGTCTTCTTGTATCAAATATAATAATTACAGTTTAGACGTAGCCTCATCAAAGAAAAAAAAAACATTTTCAAAACAGGTCTGTAACCTGTCTTTATAAACCGAATGACGCCATTAGTTTGTAAAAGATTTGTTAATGGTATATTAAGTAGGTATACTCTATCCTTCTCGATTTAAATGACTCACTCACTGTGTGTGTTAAAATGATCGAAATCCCTTTACTCACTTTAGTAATTCTATGCTTATTCGGGTTATTTTGGCAAACTGCGTGTTTAAATAAATATCATTTATTTGACACCAGGTTCACCAGGACGTCTATTTTCGAAATAGGCGAATGATCATTTCAAGAGAAGTGATTACCTACTTTTTCTCTTAAAAATGTTTAAACTGTATTCTTGAAACTTAAAATGACTATTCATTTCCATCGAAAGTTGGGAGAACTCATTCTCTCAAAAATTTCTAAGAGAACAAAATCTGGTCATGAGAAGTGCGTTATGACTGCGTTGATAAGCATGCGCAAAAACTTATAGTGTTGAGCTTTTAAAAATTGTAGAATGTAGGTTATAGTTTTGTATTTGTTATTGCAATTCTAATACCTACATTTTTATTTCTCGAATTTTCTGACGGGTAATATCAAATCCAATCAAATATTTCATTCATCAATTGCATTTTACGCTATGCTGCTTATAAATTTTAACCTTTTTGACATATAAAAGTAGCGACTATATACACTAATATACAGGGTCCTGCACCTCAGCTCCCGTCTTCTATAGCTTACTTATTAATTAAGTTAGAATTTTCATATTTTGCAGACCTTACCTGTATCTTGGGGCGCGTTTCAGGAAAATCTTTTTTTTTCATACAGGGTGTTCCAAAAAAGTGTGACGTCATAAGGATGCATTTTTTTAGATTACACGCCATATATTTTTTTACTTATTTGGGTGCCTCCTATAATTACCTACATACCCCTAAAATTTTGTTAAAATTGATTCAGTATTATAAGCGAAAAAAAAATAATAACAAAAAAATATCAGTTTTGCACCACTGGTTTTAAAAATTAATAAAATATAAAAATAATGCCTCGTTAATAAAATTATACAAAGATACTTATTAAATAAAGTCTAACAGTTTCGTTAACCACGTTTGACTAATACGAATTGTAGAGGGTGTCCAAAGTTTAGTGTCAAACTTTGCAAACTTTAAAGCAATTTATTTTTCTTATTTCAAATAGGAACCCCTTTATATTTTTATGTCATTCGATGCAGAATTAAAAATCAAACATTTGTCCTAATTACAACCCTATCGCAATTTCCAACGCATCAAGACTTATTTGCAGAAAACTCATTTTATCAACTATTCCAACAGTCATTATTATGAATAAATATCGAAGGTGGCTTTGAAAAACATTTATTGGTATAAGTTTATTAAAGTGACAAAATACCAATTTGACTTTAGTAATCTAAAAGTTTCGAATATTGTTAAATTGTAAGTAATGTTAAGCTGTTATAAGTAATTTATATTGTTTTTTGTGATGAAATAAAACCAAGAAGAGCTCGTACTGGCTCGTACACTCGATTTTTATATTATGAGCATGCGAAAAGAACTCTTTTTGGCAAGCCGAGTTCGCTGATGCCGTAGAAGTAAACGAAAGAACAGTTTAACGAATTTTAAAGGATAACCATATCCACGATTATTATTTCCAGTTAATGATTACTAACAATTTAAAAATATTTGAAACTTTTAGATTACTAAAGTCAAAATAGTCTCTTATTACTTTAATAAACTTTAATACAAGTCTTGATGCGTAAGAAATTGCGATAGGTTTGTAATTAGGACAAATGTTTGATTTTTAATTCTGCATCGAATGACATAAAAAATATACAGGAGTTCCTATTTGTAATAAGGAAAATCAATTGCTTTAAAGTTTGCAAAGTTTGACACTAAACTTTGGACACCCCGTACAATTCGTGTTAATCAAACTTGGTTAACGAGACTGTTAGACTTTATTTAATAAGTATATTTGTATAATTTTATTAACGAGGCATAATTTTTATTTTTTATTAATTTTTAAAACCAGTGGTGCAACTGATATTTTTTAGTATTTTTTTTTTCGCCTATAATAGTGAATCGATTTTAATAAAGTTTGAGGGGTATGTAGGTAATTATAGGAGGCACCCAAATAAGTAAGAAAATATATGGCGTGTAATCTAAAAAAATACCTCCTTATGACGTTACACTTTTTTGGAACACCCTGTAGGAAAAAAATATTTTCCTGAAATGCGCCCCAAGATGCAGGTAAGGTCTGCAAAATATCAAAATCCTAACTTAATTAATAAGCGAGCTATAGAAGACGGGAGGTGAGGTGCAGGACCCTGTATAAAACCGTTTTTAATTCAAATGGTCAATAATCATTATCATAAGCTCAACAAGCTTAGACGCCAAAAGCATTATTTTAGCAAATTTTTCAATTATTTTCAGACTCAACATGACAGAAGGTCCAAGTGACCTCGAACTGCGGCGAAGGCAATTCAAGGCTCAGCAATCTACGGTACAAACAAGGAGGCAACAGGCCGTATGCGTTAGAAGGGCATACAAAAGATATGGTACTAAGGACCATCCAAACGTCATTCTGGATGGGCTTAACATGACGGTTCCCAAAGGATGTATGTAAGTGCATGTTTCCAAAGTTTTTATCAAAAAAATTTCGAAATTTTTACCATAGCCAGGGGGAGGTCATGGGACATCCTCCCCTCCTCTAAGGGCCATAAATATAACATTAAATATTAGTCGACAAAATCCTAGCTACGCTAGTGGGTGGTACTGGTGGGTAAAAAATAATAGACTCAATGGGTGGCAATAAAAGAGCCATTTAGCTTACTAGACGAAGCGCCGGTACCATTTTCCAGAAAGGCCTAAAACTAAGAACTAACGGGACTTTACAAAGGCAGTATGAAGTGACTTTCGAAAAGAATACGGCAAGCTTTAAATCATCACATAGGGACTGGACACGTTGTTCTAGTTGTCGGGGAGAATGCAAGATATACTACCTACTGCACTCACTGAGTACTTCTAAAATTCGGAGGTATCAAATATTTCAATTGGCGATTCTCCATAAAAGAAGAGACAATCACCATTGCCTGGAGCGATATCAGTTTTATAATGATGTTGGGACGGTTTGAAAAGGATTCATTTACTGTGGTTTAAGTTGTTAAGGAAATTCATGGATAGGCAAAGAGTATTTCTTTGATCTATAATACCTATAGTATCACTATACTAAACTAATTACAAGTTTCTAAGCCTTCTCACAACTACTGGGCTGCGGGGAAATTACGAATCAATCAAAAGAGTAATTTGATTATAAAAATAAATTAGTTGATTTGCAAAATTCTTCATTTTATTTCGTTATTAAATCGATATATTTTTGTTTGGTAGATATGGTTTATTAGGTGCTAGTGGCTGTGGAAAAACGACATTGCTCAATTGTATAGTAGGAAGAAAAAGACTGAACTCAGGGGAAATATGGGTATTGGGAGGCACACCAGGATCCAAAGGAAGTGGCGTCCCGGGACCTAGAATAGGATATATGCCGCAGGTATGTAACTTTACATATTAAACATTTTTTTACCGCAAGAAAAAATATCATACTGTGCGATGTAAGGTTACAAAGTACCAACAAGTTCCTAATTCCTAAATTGAGACTCTGTTAAAACAGAGTTGGAATAACTATTGGGTTGTTTTTTAAGCCACTAGAAAACAGTTAGAACTACTAATATGTGAGTGGCTATTACCCAAAAACCATGATAGCCTTAACATAATATACCTTTAATTCCATAGTTTAAATTTTTATTATCGCGTTTTAAAATGAAGGATATTTATTAACTTTTACAGAAGTTTTGTTTCGCATTCGTGTTTTGCTGCATTTTTCAGTTTATCTCTTCTTGTTTCTTTCTGATGTCAAAGGAAGAAACAGGTCTAACCACCGGCACCGATGCCAATTTGTTATACATTAAAATGTTGTTTATCCTTAAACTTGTTTTTCCTTTTATGTAGGTATCTTTATTTTCTTTAAAAATGAGTATAAAGGTTAACTTTAATTGTATCCTAAATAAAAAAATCTATTAATAATTATATAAAATTAATATTTGTTTTTTCGGGAAACGTTTTTGATTACTGGACGTTGGCCTCCAAATTTATTAAAATTAAGCTGGGACTGTATTAAGGCATCTATTTTTACAATTATCTCAACATGAACGAGGGTTTACCTATTAAGTCAAAATAATATACCCACTAAATATATGTGTTTTTTAAATTTTCTACTAGTCAAATAGTCAAATAATTATTATTTATAGTTTCCTAATAATATCAAATTATAATGCTTTAGGGAAATCACAACGGAAACGCTGTACGGGTATTTTTACTACGAGTGACGCAGAGTTACAATTAAAAAATAAAATTTAGAAAAAAATATTTTAAATCAATAATTTTTAGATTTTAATTTTACAGTAAAGGACAGGGATATTTATTTTAGTCACTTTCGATCGGCCATTTTTCCATATTATATTATATTTAAATCAGACAATTTAAAAATATTTTTAGAAATGCTTTAATTAATTAATATTGTTCTGAATAATTTATATAAGTAGGTACCTAATATTTTTTACTTAAAAATTATAAACTTATAATTTTATTATAGGTAATATATTTCTTCAAAAAAAATGCGTTTATACTATAAATTATGCCCTTACATACAACAAAATTACATTTTCCTCTACTAATAACGCTAAATAGGAGTTAGTCAAAGACTTCTAATTAGAAGTCTTTGGAGTTAGTGGCATATTAGTGGCGACCAAGAATCATTAAAGTCAGTAAAAGTGACAACTTCTCAAAATAATTTAATCGTGGTTAAGTTACTTTTATTTTTAACATTTTTACTGTGTACCTATTCAAATAATGATTTATTATTTATTTTGTGTTTATGTGAAGTAAACACGTAAATGTTGACTTTAACACCTTTAACTTCTTATTTACAAAGGGACATTGTTATTTTCCGCAGACAAAATCAATAAGATCAATATAATAACAAAATACCTATTACTTCTACTATAGCTGTTTAGTTTTATTAAAAGTTATGCCATTTAAATTTTTCAGTAATTAAAAACAAACTATTTTCTTTGTAGTTTAACTTGAATAAAACTAATTAAATAGTCTTTGAACTTGTTTTTTGACCTATTGGACGATTGCTGGACGTTGTTAATGGTAATTAATTACCAGTAATAGTTAGTCACTTAATAGAATTAGATAATAATTAGTGGAATAGTAGAATTTAAAGGTTTTATATGTCAAGCTATAAAACAAAAAGTCCAAAAACTACAACAAACAACAATAATTGCATTGTAGACATTAGCAAATGTTATAAACTGGTCGCTTTTGAGATCCAGGTTTTATTCAGAAAAACAGGTTTTAAGGGAAATTGAGAGTTGCCGTTATTCTTAAATTCACTTAAAAATTCGACTCGTTTTTGGACTATATGGGGTTGCTGTATTAAAAAACGCCTGTTTGATACAGTACATTTACGCCATTTTAATTTTAATTTTTTAAAACAATCCGCTATTGAGCGAATGGTAACGTGTTCACCTGCTATATACATCCCATAAATACGCTCTCTTATGCGGTATGTGTTATGAATTTCGTGAAGTTGTCGACCACGGGATGACAAAATAGCTAACTTATTGCGATTTTTAAAATCTACATCCTTCTCTATCCCCTTTGCCATAATTCGTTGAATTGTTGAACACGAAACTCCCAAAGCATCAGAAACTCTCTAAACCAGATAGGTATTTATAAAAACATTGCCATATATTTTTAACGGTCATTTTATGTTTTCACAATTCCTGTTTTATTATATCGACTTACCTCGTAAACTGCGTCAAAGGGTAAAAGAGTCTTTCCGGCATTACATTTTCTTTGAAAATAATCAAATAATTTTTAAATTAACGCTTGTCCTTTTTCACAATACCGTGACATTTTCGAAATAACGTCGATTAAAAATGTCACTGTCAAAAAATGGCAATACGACATTTATTATTGACTTACTATATCTCACCTATAGTTCACGAATGTTAGAAAGATAAGCACTCGTCGTGACGTAACGGTCAGCGGTCACTGAACAGACTTTAATAAAAGCTCTTTGTATTTATTTTTAACACTATACAGTGTTATCCAAATTAAGTGCCCACCATTGGTAACTTTCTTGTTATTAAAGATTCAAACGTGTTTAAATTAGCAAACTAGTAGTATTTTTACAGCCCATTAAGATACAAGAATAAAAAAAAACAGTAGAGCATCGTGTTTTTGAGGTTAGAAGTAAAATGCCATTTTTTTAAATGGAAACCGCTGTATATTATTATTTTATCTGTTAAAGCTTTAAATTTTAAACAAAAAAGCTTATAATGAATTTCTCCTAAGGATAAAAACTAAAGAAGTTATAAAGCCCAAATTGAAATAATGAAGATAGATTTACCAACTTTATTATACACATGAAGACATGAACTTATAACAAAACAAAATAAAATCACTAATTTTTTCTTAGAATATGCTCAAAAATACCACCCCGTTCTTATTCGATACATTTTTCTGCACGTTTTTGAACTGCTCGAACTGTCTTAAGTATGGTCCTACTTACCATCTATCTCGTTTATCGTTTCCCTAACTGCATGTAGTCTTTAAATCGTCAACGTTATTGTATCTTTGCTTGTAAACTTGATTCTTTAAAACACCCTACAAAAAAATCCAGAGGGGTTAGGTCTGGTGATCGGGGAGGCCACTGAATAGGGCCATTTGTTCCTATCCATTGATTATTAAAAATAGTACTTAGAAGTTGATAAGGACCTCTGTAGTTATGGGCAGGTGCGCCATCTTGTTCAAAATGAAGATTCTGTCTACTTATAAGATCCAGTTCGTCTAAGAAATTATTCAAAATTTCAGTAATAAATTCCACGTATCTTTTACCAGTTAGGGTGCTCTCATAAAAAAACGGACCAATTAAACCGCACCAAACCTAAACGGACCAAACTAAAACGGACTTGTGGAGCTCGTGGATGTAAGTAGGTACTAAGAAAAGATTTTTCCGTGACCAGTAATGATGATTTTTTCTATTGTACATTCCAGAATTTGAGAAATTGGATTCATCTGTCCATAAAATATAACGAAAATTATTTACATTTTGGCGACAGAAGTTAAGATACCAATGGCAAAAAATTAGTCTTCTTTCTGGATCCCCTGAGAGCTTGAACTGGGCGGTACTTGTAAGGAATAAATTTGTGCTTTTTTAAAATCCTATGAACAGTAGGTACCATAAGACAAATTAGAGTCCTTGAGAATATCTGCAATGGAATTCTCACGGTATAGGCTTCGAAATATGCCATAACTTCAATTTCCGTGGCGTCGCTTATTATAAAATTATTTTTTGTCCTTGTTTTGACAAAAATACTACTTTCATATTGTCTCTAAATTTTCGGTAGTCTTAGAAAATATCGCTCATTCGGTTGAATACGAAGTGGATATCAACGTCCTGTCATAAAACTAAACTCAAAATCTTAAATTAATAAACAAACGGATGTCAACGTCTTGCCATGCATAATTTGACAAGCAAAACTAACCTCAAATTTCAAGTGTTGACCCTCCGGCTTAATTAAATTGTTTTCAGGAAATTGCCTTATATGGAGAATTCAGCATCCGAGAGACACTAAAATATTTCGGGTGGATTTCAGATATGACAACAGACCAGGTCGACGCCAAATTGGATTTCTTAGTGAATTTACTTATGTTGCCCGATGCGGACAGGTAAGAGCAATGCCCTTTCTTCTTGGTTTATTTATACTGGGATTCCCAAGTATTTCAACGTTTCAGCTACTAATCGTAAAAAAACTGGTATTTAATTTAGTTTATATAAAAAACCAGTACAAAACAGATGGTATAATCTAGGCGATTTTAATAATGCTCGGTTTTTGTGAAATTAACGCTCGTCTATTGCTTAAAAAAGTGGTCATCTATACGATGCCGATGGTGGTAACTATTTAATTGACCACTATTTATATCTTCTAAACGGTAATTTCTAAAAAGTTATTTAAAATTGATAAAAATATGTTATATTTGAAGCTTTTTTAAGATTTAGTAACTACGTTACCGAATTGATTTTGATTCTACATGGTGGTTTGTTAAAAAAAACGGCTATAAATAATTTGTTTATTAACTAGAAAGGTTTTAATTTTATAAAAAAGTCCTTTAATCAAAAACTTAGTATTTTATTCTCAAAAAGCCTAGCTAGGTAGGTACCTATTATACATATACTTTACCGACGATTTGACATTAATGGGTGTTATCTAAAACTATGGATAATAAAAAATCAAAGATATTTTTTCAATAATATTATGAATAAATATTTTAAAATATAAAATATATTATATATGATTGCGTATATTATTGTGATATATTATATATTATATTATATTATTGTGATACATAATATGTATAAAATTCATTATATTCATGGATATGAAATTATAATACCATAATTATTACTCACTACAAGTAAGACTTCGTGAGTTTCATTATATTTCATTTTAGTTTGTTCAAAGTTCTAATTTAATATTTGCAAATATTTTATTATATGTACAAGGTCTTCCACGAGGACTGAACAGGGGCTCATTTTTGAGCTTCCTTTTATTTAAAGAAAAATCCAAAATAGCCAATCGATGTACTTTTTCCTGCAGAATTAAAAAATGAAACAAAAAATTTATTTGAACCAGAAACAAAAGAGTTACGATATGGATAAGGTGTTTTTTAAATGGAACATAGCTTTTTTTATACGATTTTTGGAACGAGTGATTTTTTTTTGTCCGTTCTGATTAAAATATTTAATATTGTGACAGCTATTTTTATTAAATTTTAATGTTTTATCCAGTATAATTTAACTTTAACCTGTTTGAAACATACACTAGGTAATAAAGGTATAATCACCTTTGAATCCTTCAAAGTCATTTCGGCAATATTATAGTAAATTTGTCAAATTTTTTGACTTTGAAGGATTCAAAGGTGATTATACCTTTATTACCTAGTGTACGTTTCAAACAGGTTAAAGTTAAATTATACTGGATAAAACATTAAAATTTAATAAAAATAGCTGTCGCAATATTAAATATTTTAATCAGAACGGACAAAAAAAATCACTCGTTCCAAAAATCGTATAAAAAAAGCTATGTTCCATTTAAAAAACACCTTATCCATAGCGTAACTCTTTTGTTTCTGGTTCAAGTAAATTTTTGGTTTCATTTTTGAATTCTGCAGGAAAAAGTACATCGATTGGCTATTTTGGATTTTTCTTTAAATACAAGGAAGCTCAAAAATGAGCCCCTGTTCAGTCCTCGTTGGAAGACCCTGTACCTATATATTGAATACACTTTTTATTATTAATATTATTATTATTATTATTATTATTATTATTATTATTATTATTATTATTATTATTATCTAAATTTTGCGTGATTTTCTCGAAATCTAGGCGTCAATATTTATACGAGCCCATACTTTATTGTTTCATCAATATCGCTTATTATTTTCAAATTTGACATGGACAGGTGTCAAGTTGACAGTAGCTTTTTTGCGTAATTTTCCCAAATCTCCAAGTCAATGTCTATATATACGATTCCGTACTTTGTTTTATCGATATCGCATCATTTTATATTTGACATTGAATGTCAACGATTGAGAGTAGATTTTTTTGGGGTTATTTTTCTCAAAATCTTTTGGTGTACACGACCTGATATATTTAGTGCGTTCGGTTAATGCAAATCTGTCTCCTCGGTCTGCTCATTGGTGTAGTGTTGCGTTCGTTTATTAGATCTATGACCTCGGGTGTAACTGCTCGGCGTTCGATATTTGAAAAATCGAGCACTCGGAGTTACCTCGTATCGCCTCACCTAAAAATATGGAGCTAACGGAGCAAACTAATTGAATTTGTGTTTTGACATTAGGAAATTTCTTTTACCTAACCTAACATACAAAATCAAACATAATTCCCGTACCGAAATCATTCCAAATTGGACAAACACCAGATCATAACTAAAAATTATTTTTCCAACGGTATTGATGGATGTCCTTTGTGAGTTGCTTCGGGAGGCAAAATACTGTGCACTTTTTGCAATAGAACTTCAAAAGTTTCCGGTGTTATACGAAAATTATATTGAAATTGTTTGTCAGAGAATGCTGGGACAATATTTTCGGCATAGCCATCAACTTTTGTAATCGAACAGCTTTCTTCCTCGTCGCTATCATAATCAAACATCATCATTTATGCTGGAATATTTTCAATTTTCGTCTCTTCAAACCACCAACATAAAGTGAGGTTAATTTTATATTTTATGTCAGATGGAACTCGACAAACTCTATAAGGGTTCGGTAAAAGCTACGCGCTCGTTTAGCCCGAATATCACGTGACATTAAATCTGCATCTGCTCGCTCTGCTCGACCTTTTCAAAACCGAACGCACTAATTATTTGACCATGAAATTTCTTCAAATTGTCATTTTGACAGGTATTCTATGTACCGCTGTTTAGGGCATACTTACCATGATCATAGTCATCATACCAAATTTCATTAAAATTGGACACACCATAAAGAACCTAAAAAAAAGTTTTTGACAGTTTCTATTGACACCTATTCCAACCCTATATTATATACAGTGTGACCAGTAAAGTCCGCATCATATGTTTTTTTTTATTAATAGCTTTATTCGAAATTTGACTTTGGCATCAAGTTCTGCTTCGATCGAGATGAAAATTAAACAAAAAAATAGTAGTCACGTAATTCGCATTATCTGTTAAATTTTAATTTTTCCCAAAAAATAATTCAAAAGTGGGTTTATTTCTGAAAATATCGCCCCCTTCGGAAGCCCTTGTCCAGCAGCTTACCCAACGCTGACTGTAACCAACACCTAAGCAAACTAAAATATACAATTCGATTATTTAGGCATTGTCCAACGTATTTTTGTTGTCGATTAAAGACTAGTGTTTTAAAAAATACGTATTGTATTTTACTATTTTCTTGCAGACCCGTCAAAAATCTTAGTGGAGGTCAACAAAGGAGAGTATCATTGGCTGCGGCGTTAGTGCATGATCCAGAACTTTTAATTCTGGATGAGCCAACTGTCGGCGTCGACCCACTTTTACGGCAAAATATTTGGGATCATCTAGTCGAAATAACTAAACATGGAAAAAATACCGTCATTATTACGACCCATTATATTGACGAAACGAGGCAAGCACATCTAGTAAGTATCCTAAAATACTATTATTTGTTTACCATTGCTAATAAAAAGAAATTTACATCACCATCTGTTTTCAATTACAGGTACTACAATATTGAGGCTAAAAATACTTTGTCAAAATGACAGGTACTTATTTCTTTAATTCTCCAATTTGCTTTGTTCGTGATTTGGTTAATTGGCGTACAAGGGCGTACATAGTGGGGGGGGGGGGGGGGGGGGGGGGGGGGGGTTATTTCTAAAAATATCGAAAAAAGTTATAATTTTTTTTAAATGCAGTTTCTAGCCCACATGCAAAATTTGGCATCAAGTTCTGCATCGATCCAGATGAAAATTAGGCAAATAAATAGTAGTCACGTGATTCGCATTATCTGTCAAATTTTAATTTTTTTTCAAAAAATAATTCAAAAGTGGGGTTATTTCTGAAAATATCGAAAAAAGTTATAATTTTTTAAATGCAGTTTCTAGCCCACATGCAAAATTTCAGCTGGATAAGATAATTTTGATTTTTTACCTATATTTTGTAAATTGCACCACTTTTGCAAAATAAGACTCAACGCAACCTATACATAAAATTTCTTAGTTTTGACAATGCTTTATTTCAGATACATTTTCTTTAAACTAGCGTCATATTAAATGTGTGTTTTTCTACAAAATCAAACTTGGGCTATTAAAATTTGGTCGCATGTGATGCAAAGTTCATTTGTTTTTGACCCTGTATAAGGTAACTTCATAAAATATGTATTTTTGAAAACGTAGTTTGTGTCTGAAAGTAATACACCTTAATATTAAGAGAAAAAAAATACCACAGTGTAATCAGTAAAATGTTCATTACGTGGAAAATAAATTTTAGTGGTGGGTAAAAAATCAAAATTATCTTATGCAGCTGAACTTTTGCATGTGGGCTAGAAAGTGCATTTAAAAAAACTTTTTCCTATAACTTTTTTTGAATTATTTTTTGAAAAAAATTAAAATTTGACAGATAATGCGATAATGCGAATCACGTGACTATTATTTTTTTTGCTTAATTTTTATCTTGATCGAAGCAGAACTTGATGCCAAAGTCAAATTTCGAATAAAGCTATTAATAAAAAAAAATCCCATATGATGCGGACTTTACTGGTGGCACTGTATATAAAAAAGTATTGTTTAAGTTTTTGCCCCCCCTGAAAAACGCTCTATGGACGCCCATGTAATGGCGTAACCACCAAGTTTTTTTACTAATCACGGTTACTGAATTGAAATTAAGAAAAAATAAGCTGGCGATCCCGCATTTCTCAGGGATATTTTTGTTCTTCGGTAGTCACTCACTTGCCTGCTAAACCAAAACGTGAAAAAAATTAGTTACTTACTTTATTACATTATGTTTGCTGTTTTAATAGTAACGCATAACGTGGGTTTAACCCTAATTAAATTATTACACGATTAACGAATTCAAAAATTTATAAACCTGAATCTAATAGTAATGAAAATAAGAATTATTATTTTCCATTCATTATAATAGAGAGGGAACCCCTGAAAACGTTTGCGGGGAGGGCTACTCAGTTTTTGTTACACCACTGCTAAACTACTGGGATTTTCAAAGATAATAATAATAATAACAATATCGTTTATTTCTCCAATTGAAAGGTAATACAGGGCACTACAATAATTGGAAAAAACGTCAGACAAATGAAGCAACTACAAGAAAAATTCACTAAGACTTAAGTATAACAGTTTTTTTGAAACAGCAGCTTTTTAAGTCTACTCTTAAAAACATTGATATTAGGTGCCACTTTATGCTATTCTCTAGGACATTATAACATCTGAAACAGTTAAAATAAAAACTCCTCTGGTACGTAGCTGTGGGATGAGGTGGTGGCATCAATCTTAAGTGACCTCTAGCCTCTAGTATTATAATTATGATTAAGTCGGGAACCCTCAAACGTGTACCTATCTCTAAACATATGAGCAAACTACAAGTATATACAGGGTGTCCCGAAATTAGCGTGCAATATTTCTAGGGCGTAAACTATATCCAAAAATTAGACAAAAATGTCCTATAAACATACCCCGAGAAATGCTCCTTAAGGGGGCTAGAGCCCCTCAAAGAGGGTCGGGAAGGATGTATTTTTTTATAATAGTATGGATACCCTTAAAGATAATGACATGAAAATTGGTACGTGCCTTACAACCGATAAGTTGTACATAACAGTTAGTTTACAGTGAAAATATTTTTTCCAGTGGCGTCGCACGGAGTGGGGCTCAGGGTAAATATTATCCTATATTTTTTATTTCTAGGACTTTTTTAATTTTAAGTACAATATTTTAAGAACCTCGAGTTTTTTCTTTAAAAAAGTACCCCTTGTTTTATTTCGATAGGAGGCACCGTTTTCAAGTAAAATTAATTTTAAAATAAAACGTATTTTTCAAAAGAAAGGTTAGTCCATATGAGTTCAGGTAAATCCGAAAGTTAGCGTGCAATATTCCTAGGGCGTAAAGTACATCCAAAAATATTACAAAAATGTTTCATAAACATACCCTCAGCAATGCTCCTTTAGGGGACTAGAGCCTCTCAAAGGGGGGCAAATTTTTTTTTCGTAATAGCATGCAAACCGTTTTGGATAATAGCATGAAAATTGGTACATACCTTACAACCGGTAAGTTGTAAATTACAGTGAATTTAAAGTAAAAATAATACTTGGCGTCTCACGAAGTGGGGCTTTAAGTAGATATTATCCTATATTTTTAATTTCCAAGACTTTTAGTTGTAAATTCACTTTTTTAAATTATTATCTATTAAAAATAAATAAATAGTAGCGTGTTTTATAAACTTGTTGAACATACACAGTATAAAATAATTAAAAAACAATATTATTTAAAATCAGTAAAAAAAATTTTAAATAAATTTTATAATTTTTATTTTTAAAAATGCATTGGGTGAACTTATATCAGGTTTTCAAAATAATTTCCGTTTTGCTGGATGCACAATCTAGCTCTCTTCGTCTAATACCTATGTTGGGAAGCACGCCGAATCTGAAAATAATTAATAAAATAATTAATCTGGAATTTCGATAGGTCGAATTAATTCGTTATCAATAATACCAGCCCACAAATTTATTGAAAATCTGTGTTGGTAGTTCGTCCCTCTTACCACCCTTGGATTTTCATTTGCCCAAAAATGGGTATTATGAATAATAAAGGCCTTGCCCCTCGTAAAATGGGATTCATCGGACCACAAAATGTTATTTAAAATATTCTGGTTATTTAAAACCCATTGGGAGAATTCAAATCTAGCTGGAAAATCTTCAGGCCTTAAGTCTTGAACCCTTTGATAATGAAATGGGTGAAGCCCTTGTATCTGTGTCATTCTTCCTATCTAAAATAAAATTAATTAACAGTAATTTCTGTACAATAGTTGCTCACCAATGTTATTAATAATTACAATTGATTTGGGTATGTTTGTGTCCCGAGATAATGATCTGGTAGCGTTTTGTGGATTATGTAAAATATCAAAAAATATCAAAAAAAAAACACAGAAAACAGCACAGTCGTGGAACTTAAAACCTAACATTTTTGGTATATGCATAAAAAAACAAAGTTTATCTTAAGTAATATTTGGAATAAGAAACACAGATATGAAATAATTATTGTCACCATCCCAAAATTTTCAAACGCTACATATAAACAACAGACCTTATAAATTAATTTACAAAATTATAAATTATTATTTTATATTTATATTTTATATAGACAATAATAGTGTTTTATTACATCATTTGTAAATAAATCTTACCTCACGCATTTGTACCTGGTACTTTATAAATTTTAACAAGCCTTAAAACCAAGCATAACCAAGTCAACGTATAAAGAACCTAAATAAATGCAAATTATGGTAAAAAACTTACCTTTTTGGCTTAATCCACGAAGAAGAAAGAAAGTTGTAGTGACTGCAACTAGTTATACACTCCGAATCACGAAACACACTGTTGTCAGATTCCCTGCCGAAAAAACCTCGTAAAGACTTATAAAAAAAAAACAATAGAAACTTATAAGAACTAAGTCGGTTATTGAAACAGTAATTCCTAATAATTTATGGGTCTTTAGAAGCTCTTTTTCTATGAGAACTTATACGTATCAATCAGGAAAACCTCTTTAAAGAGCATAAATGATGAAAATTTCCTATTATATTTTTGATCTATTTTATGAGGACTTATAAGTGCTCATAAGGAATACCATTTATAATTAACGGATTTCCGAATATTCTATAAGCCTGTATGTAACAGTAATTCCTAATATTTTATGAGTCTTTAGAAGCTCTTTTTCTATGAGAACTTATATGTACCAATCTGGAAAAGCTCTTTAAAGCGCATAAGTAATGGACATTTCCCATTATCTTTTTGATTCATTTCTATGAGAACATATAAGGAAGACCATTTATAATCTGATAAGACCTTACAAATCTTTTTGAGGTTTTAACAATATTTCCTTATTCATACCAACAAGGTTGAAAGTGTACACCCTTGGTGGGGAGGGGAGAAAAAAAATCCTACGTAATGATAAAAATAATTGTACACTTCGATCGGTGTACTGATATAATTAACACAGTAAATATAATGTTGATATGAACAGACTGTCATCAAAATGTACAACTATTTTATTTACAGGTGTACATTTAGATCACAGTCTATCAACATCCACACACATTGTGTTAATGGTGCCAATAACTGTGACTGGAAAGCACAATTATTTTTTCCACAAATGTACATATCGATGGTTAGTAGCAATACCACATAATGTCAACATTTTGTAATGTTTTAGGAAAAAGTAAAAAATACCTCGTATTGACTTTATTCAGTAAATACAATAGGTACCACGTTTCAAATATCACCGGTTTGTGAAATCATTTAAAAACAAAACAACCTATTTCGATTGGCTGGATTGTAAAATACGTTTGTGCACCGTTGCCACATGGTAACAGGATAAAAAAGCTGTAAAAATATCATTTTGGCAAAAAGTGATGATACATGGTATCGCCAATTGCCGTTAGGCCATCGATATACAAGGTTCATTCGATTTTATACTAAAAATTTGGAGTTAAAAGGGAGCGTAACATAGTAACTCGATAAAAATTAAAGCAACAAATCTATTTAAAACACTTTATACCTAGATATTCCCTTTATAGTGTGACTCTAATACACAGTCCTGCACACAAGTTTCAGTATACTTATTCATAAAAACCTAATTTAAGAAGTTTAATCTGAATCGATTTGGAACCATTTGAAAAAATTGCATTCTAAAAATTTCTGCCAAAATTGTAACTTTTAAGCAGGGAACACCCCATGCGTAAATTATTTTTAAATTTTGTTAAAACTTATAGGTACACTGATATGTATTAATAATTGTATATGTTTCCAAATTTAATACTATTTTCTGAAATATTGATGTTTGAAAAATGCACTTTTTATAATAATTTAGCTGGCTGTAGAACATTTTATATCCTAAAAAGCATTGATTCTAATTAAAATACAAAAATAGAGCAAAAAGTTCTACACATATTTTATTATTGAATTTTGACATTTTACCTTTGTGATTCAGTGATAACTATTAAAATATACTAATATAAATAAAACTTACTTTAGTGTAGAGCGAAAAACGCTACTTTCCGATAATTTAAATTTTTTTCCATTTAGCTCCATAGGTAAAGATAATAAAAACGTCTTTACCATTTTTTCAGTTGTAAACATATAAAAACCTGATATAGGATAATCCAATGAACAAATACCAATATTTTGTAATTCGTTTATTAACTGGTTTGGAACGGTTACACTTATTCTAGTTCATCGTTTCCTAAAAAAAAAAAGAAATATTATAGTAAAACTCTCTTATAACGCAGACATTTAACCCACTGTTATAAGTACCGCAAATAAACAAGTCTTGGCAGCTATTATAGAGCCGCTTCTTTTTTGGTCAATGATTTTAAAGTAGTACAACTTGTTTACAAAAATTATTGTAGAATTTAAAGGATACATAATAGTGTAATCAATTAAAAATCAACTCTAACTGGTTAAACAAAAACTAGCCAATAAAGCCTACCATGAAGTAAAACTTTTCTGATCACTTATTGTCCATAAAAAGATTAAATTATAAAAATACACAACTTACTCTATTCGCTGGTGAACTCTTCAGTTTTCTTTCCTCCTAAAAATACATAAATTTCAGTTAAAATATGATTTTCAACGTAATTAGGTAATACACAACTTACCCTGTTCGCCGGTGAACTCTTCAGTTTCCTTTTCTCCTAAAAATACATAAATTTCAATTAAAATATGATTCCATCGATTTTATTAATAAATTTTAAAGACTGCTGTGAGGTGAAATGTATGTATGTACACCTTAATTTCAGTTAAAAATTCAAGGTAGAATTTTAAAACTTAGGTTAGGTAATAAAAATGCATATTTTTTAGAAAAAAAAAATTGAACATCACTTTGTGTTCAGTATTTTAAATGTACCGTCATTTTTTCATGGTTAAATAGTCCTAAAAATCTCATTTTTAGTACAACTGTTAAATTGTTTTAAAAATTGGCGGTCTGAAAGCTATTATTGTTAAATTGCGTGAGGTGTTATTTTGTCATTATAAATGTCGAGATAAATGTCTAGCGGTTTAATCGGGGGTTTAATCAAAAAACATTTTTTTATTGCCTTTAAACTGGATTTTGTAAAATTTTAATTAGGCTACTTGGAAAAATATTAAGTCAAAAATAAACAATTTTTGATTTATACGATTTGTACTCTTGTAATGAAGTCGCTAAAGAAGTTTATAAAAATAACATGTCCATAACGTCGAAATGACACTATCGAATTTAAGCTTCCTGTCAAATTTAATGGCTTTCAGGTTCAGGCCGTCATTTGAAACAAGATGACAAGTTGTGATACATTACTGAATGGGACATGTCTAAGATTACTTAACCAGGCAACTTCAATTTAAAATAATGAACTCCGAGTCACCTACAGGTAAACCAGATATTATAATTAACAATGCCTATGCGTTTTTAACTATATCTCTAACCCAAATTTCTAATTACTATCTTTAATGGTAACAGAATTAAGGTGTGTACAATAATTTTGTCGGCTAAAGATAAAAACAAACATATGCAGCTTACCCTGTTCGCTGATCAATTCGTTTTCCAAGTCTAAAATAAATAAATTTTAGTTAAAATCTTTTGTGGTATTTAAATATAAATAATAAACTTAAATTGTTAATGTTGAATGAAAAGCCCATTCTGATATTCTACACATAATAAAGGAGGTTCCTTTGATTATTCCTCAAACAGGAAGCAAGAGGAATTAAAATTTACTTTTACTAAAAAGAAATATTGTCAAATTTATTGTAAAAAATATTGATACATACTTAATTTGTTGAATTACAAGATATAAATATTATCTCCTAATTATTGAAGACAGCATTTTAAATATTGTGAGTAGCAAAACATAATTATCTAAAAAAAGTTCAATTCCTTGTAAAATTACTAATTAATTCGATAGCTTGCAAAGACATCTTAAGAAAATGCATAAAGCCTGAACATCTTATCTAAAAATTAAATTATACCCATTTTAGACAGCTTCTGGTAAAATGCAACCATTATATCAAGAGCTAAAAATATAGCTTTCAAACTTACAGCTTGTTGAAAGTTTTCTTCTATAAGAAGATAAGTGTTGATTTCATCAGTCTTCTTTTTTATTAAGATATAGGGAAATTAAATAAATCCAAAAATTTGGGAATATTAATGTGGTCAATTATTTTGGTTGCTTTCTGATTGGTTATGACTTCTTGTCGAGCTTCTTGTATTTCTCCCCTTATTTGAAATAAATTTGCTTTCATTGACGTGAAGTTATTACGGACTTCACTGGTAAAGCCTGTCTGTAACAATAAAATTTAAAACAATATCAATGCAAGGTACATTTTATTAAAAGGACTTTTCAGGAAAAAAAAATTAATAGGAAACATTAAGTAAATAAAACGTATGCAGTGAAGTTTTTATATCAATGCCTTACCTAAATTGTTTTTTAATTCATGACAACCCCAGTTAAACTGTGGTTATGTGGGAGTGGTTGTTTCAAGTTGAAGTTGTGGTCAGTGCTGCACTTTTTACGTTGAGAGTATCAGTATTCTGCTTGTCGGCCCTATTTTGTTCTAAAAAAATTATAGACTTCTAAACAATCCAAATTTATTAATTGGAAAGAACCACAGTATGAAATTAAACTGTTTAAGCAGCCAACAAGACCAAAATGATAGTAATGACCAGGGACAATAGATTTTATTTTTAATTTTCTAGGCGTTTCTAACAGTGAACGAGCATCTAATGGAAGACTTGGCTCCAGTGGCTGTAAGAGTTTTAACAAAGCATTTAAAGCTACTTGAGATATTTTATATCTCACTGCCCAATCGGCTAGTAATGCCCTAAGTCCTAAGTGATGAAGGTAATATTGCTTATTGGACTGGCAAACAATAGTCGGATTCAGTTCCCATGGTCGACAACTTAAACGAGGAATTGGAAAGTTCATTATCAGTATCAGAGGATGCCTCTGCCAGTCCAACATTTTCAATAGTTTCTTCATCAATTAACAGCGGGGTATGAAAAGATGTAGAAGGCTCCGAATTTGAATAATCATTAGAGGTTAAAAAGGGATTGGATCGTCTAGCAAGTCTATAATTGCGTAGTTAAATTTTTGGCATTGTTAATTTCTACATATAAAATGTACTTACCTTATATTCCTTCAGAAAAGAGAACTGCAAGCTGCAAACACGACTCAAACAACTAAGAAACACGAAAAAACCGGGAATTCTTAAAAATAAATGCGGAAGGTTACACGAATCCTGCAAAAACATGGAAAAATTTAAGGTTAATTGTTAATTATTCTCTTATTTCACTTCGGTTTGGTCCTTTACTTTATAACTTTAAATTTAGATTAGTGTTTTTCCGTCTTATTTTATTTTATACAATTAAAAAAGGAGAGAAATGGATCCAAACCGCTAATATTACAGATCGAATAGGTCAATGACGGATGACATATTTATAGGAACATTGTAGTGGGTAGTGACTATAAAAAATAAAAGATTTTTGTTAGTTCAGTGGCGACAAAAAAAACTTTCAGTTTCGCTACTTTTGTCTACATTATAATTTTGTGGAATATTACAAAAAAAATAATTGCTAACCTGGAATAACATAATTAACATATAGGTATGTTCCAAATGAAATAAAATCTGTTGTTAGGTATAAAAATAAATAAGTTGTTTAGGAGATGTACAATTAAAAATTTTTGCTCAATAAAAAGCATCTATTAAAGAAATTTTTTTCCCTTATTGTCTATCCATATGCAGAACAGAAAAGGATATCCAGTGGATATCCTTAGAGTGTCCATGGACACTATATGGATACGTTGTGGACTAATTTTGGATGTCCCTAGGATGCCGTGTGTTATCTGGGTACAGTCCTATAAAATCTCATAAAATTATGTCCTTTTATACCCTTATAAAACATTAGGAATAGGAAGTTTGCTTCTGCATTCTAAATAAAACATAAAGTCTTATAAAATCTTATTAAAAAAGTATGTCCTTATAGAACCTTATAAAGCATTAGGAAAAATCCAATTACTTGTCTATGCATGGGTTCCAAAAGAGCATACAGTCCTATAAAATCTCATAAAATTATGTCCTTATATACCCTTATAAAACATTAGGAATAGGAAGTTCCTACTGCATGTATTCTGCTTAAAATTATGTCTTTTATACTCTTATAAAACATCAGGAAGTGTCAAGTTACTTGTGCACTCATACGTCCAAATAAAGCATATAGTCTTATAAAATCTCATAAAATAATTCCGCATAAAACTACGTCCTTATATACCCGCATAAAACAGTATGAGACATCTAATGACTGATCTGTTTATAAATCCAAATAAATCATATGTTCTCACTGGACCTTAAAAACAAATCCACATAAAATTGATTTTCTTATAGACTCCGATAACACGTTAAGAAAGCCGTATGCGGCAACCTCATCAAATCTCTGAAACCTGATAGATCCTTATAAAATCTCTTAGAGAATTTATGAGACTTTACGAGGTTTTTTCGGCAGGGTTGTTTTATTGTGTACTAGCGTATACCCGGCCTGCGTTGCAGCCCGGCATTATACGACGTTGCTTTATCTGAGATAATAAGGCGAGTTCACCATCACGTCAAGATTTATAAATACAAACCCGAACAAACCTCTAAATTTATCAGTGTTTCTCTACAATATTATGCATGTATTATACATAAAACCCTTCCTCTTGAATCACTCTATCTATTAAAAAAAAACGCTTTAAAATCCGTTGCGTAGTTTTAAAGATTTAAGCACATATAGAGACAGACGGGCGACAGCGACTTTGTTTTATACTATGTTAAGAAGTTTATACGTATTTCAGACAAGCGTATTTATTTGTTGCCTTTCGTGTTTTTTCCTTTCATTAACTGATTGATTGACTGATTAGTTTTGGGTAGTTAAAGATTATAAAATTCATTATAGTCAAAATACTGTAAATGGCAATAATAATTGGCATTTCAATAAAACCGCAACGCGCGCCTGGGCCTGGGGGGGGGGCAATTGCCCCCCCCCCCTGCTTACGCGCCTGAGGCAAACCACACTGCCCAGACAAATAGTGCATAGCAGGTGCTACGCAATCTTGAGCATAAGTTGTCAACAGTGGCGGCTCGTGGGGTAGAGCCACAGTGCCATGGCACTACCTGCCCTCCTGTCTAGCGTCCTGCCCTTTACAAATTACCAAAACCTATTAAAATTAATATTCTCGTTTTTAAAGCAATTAGCAAAATAATTTAAAAATGGAACACAGTCGGGTGCAAATTTCCATCTAAAAGGAAGCGATTATGCGTAAAACGGTAACGTAGCTTTCGCGCCAAGCGCGACGAGGCACACGGGAGGTGACGAAACGCCATCACCTCAATAAACAAATATTGGAAAATTACCTTGAATGCAAGCAGGCAAAAATCTCGGACGGGGTAGCCAGGCTCTCTTCGTTTGACCGTTAGATGTTAGACGTTTCAAACAGCTGATGTTCGTGTCGCGTCAGTCAGTTGAACTAAAGCCGAATTTTTAATTTTTTTTTTCAAAATTAAATCAGGATCTATATTAAAGTATAAAGTGGATATTAAGGTCTTTAAAACACGCGCGATTTTGCAAGCACGACGGCGCAGCCAGAGTGTTTGAAATAGAGCAAGTGTTTTAAAGACCAGTTATCCACGAATACTTTACATTATTTTTTTTATTGGTACACTTATTGGTATTTATATTACAAAAAATGGAAATAATAACTTAGTAAGTAAGTGAAATGGTCGAATTCGTGATGTGATATACCTGTCGTTGTCATGAAAATGAGGAGAACAAAAAATAACTTCCAATCTGTCACATAAGATTCATTGTTTTCACCGTTGACATTGGTTATGTATTGCTTAAAAAATATTTTATTTGACGTTAAAAGGTAATTCTGTCAAATCAATAATTAAAAAGTTGACATATTTAGACTTCACGTTTCACGGGTTGTTAATGTTGCCATGGTAACTTTAAAACACGCGCGTTTTTGAAAGTGGGATTTAAACACGCTGAGGCGTACTTTAAATAAGCGAAATAGGGTATCAATAAAAAAAAAGATACTATTGAAAACCACCCATTTATCACAGACCACATGGCCTTGGATTTATTCGGGGCATTGCAAACTTTCCAACTATAGCAGATGATATATCATAACTAATGCCAATGCCATACATTAATTTCTTTTCAATGAAACCACAAATGTTGCCAATGTACTACATCATAAGTACCTAGTAGCTATTTGGCTAATGGGTAATAAATAGGTATTTTTGGATTGGTCTAAAGTACGTTAAAACACTATTATTATTTGTCGCCGACCCAAATCATGTATTTAAGTAACTTCTGATGTAAAGGCAGTAAACGAACAAATAGTCAAAGATAAACGCTTCAATCAAGGTATTATTACTACCAATCCAATTACTAGGTAATTGGATAGTTTATTTATTGTTTACCAATTTCGCTGGTGTCATCCTTGAATTTAACATAAAATTTATTATATATTACACTAAAAGAAGCCATCAGCTTAATATGCAAATAATTTCCGAGAGAATTATGCTAAAAGTACTAAATTAAGTGGCTGTCAATGAGCCTAATGAATAAAAAGTAAGCAATTACTTTTTAGTAAAAGCAATTACTTTTTAGTAAAAGCGATTGCTTGACTAGCAAATGCTATATGTAAAAGCGATTGCTAGATCTGGATATGAATAAAATTTTGAAGCAATTGCTGTTTTTCTTACACCTCTATAGCAAATGCTTATTCAACACAAGTTTAGATGTGTCTTATCCACTTGTTCAGATTATAGATTTCATGTTCAGTTTGGTGCCTAATTTGCAAAAGATTTGACGTAAATCCAACAACGTTGGTCTACTTATTGAGTACAATAGTAATCTGTTACGTTTTTGTAGAAAATAGGAAACTTATATTTGTGATATGGCAGATTTCAGTGAAAATGAGGAAAGTGATAGTAGTGATGAAGAAATTAAAGACAAGCAATTGATATTCGTTCACAAATTGAAGGAAAATAAATAAATCTCTCTGACCACAACCGTTTAGCTTCCACAACAGCTTCAGCACTTGTAGGAAATTTAATAAAAATATTGGCCTTCTTCAAAACAGCATCCATTACAGAAGTGCATGTTTTACAGACAGTAGTTTGGTGATTGGTGAACACCGAGTTCTACACCTACATAATTATGAAAGCCCGGATCCGACAATTCCCGCAGGAAGAATTTAATCTTATTTAAAGACGATAGTGCACCCCTCGCCTTTTACCAGTATCAGTCAAAAAATAATTTGCCAACCACTCAACATTTTCGCAGTCAAATCGATATAACTTTCTGAAACCATCATAATAGCTGCAATTTTTACGTACACTGTAGATTTTTTTTACAAACGTTCATATATTTAGCCATAATTGAAGACACAAATTAAGAGCAACGCACGTGTATGCCGCGGAGAACTAAAGTTGACTGCTACCAAGCAAATGATGCAGGGGTCGACCTACCTTAAAAAGTTGAAAGCAATCGCTACAATAGAAAAAGCAATTCCTTAACTTATTCATCACATTCTAAGCAAACGATAGCAATTGCTTCTATTTTTTAAGAAAAAGCATTGACTAGAAGCAGTTCCCCTGCACTTTTAAGCAATCGCTGGACGAAGAAATTACTTTGATTCTATATGAAAAAGCAATTGCTACATTTTTATTCATTAGGCTCATTATTTGCAGTTCATTATTTTTTTAACGTAACAATTTTGAAATAATTTTTGGTCCGCTAGATTTGGCTCGGCTCCGTTCCACTTATACTTGTTTTACAAACTTTTTAGTTTATAGCTAAAAATAATAGAGAATTAACTCCACGTTACAATAAGCTTAAAATCATTTATTCATGTTCGAGAAAACCAACTGAAAATACGTTAAACTTTGAGACGATCACGTAGAAAAATCAAATTAGGCTGGATTTATTTTGTTTCCATTTTTATTCAGGAAAAATCTATAGATTGATTTCACATTTTCGACTCGACAATATCGCCAATGGCGTAGCGTATAGAAAGAAGCATTCACTGCCCCTATCGGTGTTTCCTAATATGATGTTTTATACAAAATGAAAAATGTTAGAACTAGAGACGCCTTTAATTTTTAATTGGCAAGTAAAATGTAGGTAATAATTAAAAACTTTTTTTTCCAAAACGAGAAATAAGTGGGATCTACGTAATATCCATTTTAAGAATAAAAGACGTAAAAAGGGTGTCCAAATTCCGACCAAGTGGACGTCTTATGTACGTCATATCGAAAAAAGTACGTACAATGGACGTAAATCGTATACGTAGGTACGTATAAAAAAACCATAGAAAATCTTAAGTATTTTGTCAGTAGTGATGGGATCACTCGAGTGAAAAATGAGCGATCACTCGATTTTTTCAATCACTTGAATTATTCGATTATCTTCGGAAATAACTCGAGTGACGAAATAAGTGACGAACATATGGTTTTTATTTTTCAACGCGTCTCCAAAGTTGCTGCCCGCCTGTCAATCACTCACTGCGGCCAGAGCCATCTCGTAGCGAGCGGCTACACCGAGTGGTTTTCGGTTATTATTGGCGATATTATTCATATTAAATACTGCATTACGGGTTGCCTGCGTAAGATAATAAATATGATTTATTTAGATTTAAATACTGCATTACGGGTTGCCTGCGTAGGATAATAGGATTTATTATAGTGGTGAATATTCAGTATTCATAAATATCATGAGTTATGCAATATCGTGACATCTCAAGGTCAAGTAGTCAAGTGGTTAGTTAAATTAAATTGTAAGTTGTAAGATCTGGGAACCATGCCAAAAAATCCACAAATATCTCGGCCACATTTAATAATCCGCAAAAAATCAATCGATTAACAACACCGAGTCAGTTATTCCCAATACAAATGCTGTATATCAACATGAACGATGAACCGCCAATATTAATAATTAATATTAGCATTTGAGTGAAAAAAAATCGATTATGATTCGATTTTTTAAATCACTCGAATACTCTGTAGTCGATTATTAAAATAAGTCGATTTTTCCCAACTAGAGTTGTGTAGTTCGCGAACGAACTAGTTCAAAAGATCGAATTTGGCAACTGAACTAAAAGATTCAATCAGTAATTACTAAAAGATTGAAACAAGGCGAACTACGAGTCTAAACGGAATGTACTACGCAAGCGAGAGCGAGACGACCGAGATTATAGGTTTTGTCACCTGACCGACCTACCTACCGAACTAAACGAACTAGTCTTTTGAACTATTCACTTTATTGAACGAGATCGAAAGATTGAAATCGGCAAAGTGAACTAAACTTCCCAGCACTATTCCCAACACTATTTGTCACAAAAAAGTAGGGATGCGCATGGAACATCGATGTTTTCGAAACATCGATTTAAAAAAAAACATCGATGGTATTGATGCGATGTTTTTGTAACATCGATGTAAATATTTCGAGGGTAATCAACAAATCAACCTATATGTTGTGTGTACCATTGAAAAGCAGTAAACAACGTAAATAGCTGAACGGATCTACCGCATAGCGACATCTAGCGTCGATTTTAGACACCTTTAAAGCATATCGGTATCTCTAAACATAAACTTTGTTAAGTCAAATGTTAAGAGTTCATTTATATACAGTTATATTGGATCATTGGATCATGTCGATCACAAATTAAAAAAAAAAAATAAGATAGTCCAGGAAGGCCGTCTTGGGTTCAACTTCCAAAATAGGTTCCATTTAATACGAAAATAACATAAAATGGATGTAAAATATACAGGGTGTCCCAAATTCGATGCCCACCAATGGGATCTCGGAAACTATAAAAGATACAGCAAATGTTAAATTGGAGCAAGGTTCCCGTTAAGACATCAAGAAAATTCCGAGTATTTTCGGGGAAAACCGAAAAGTTCATTTTCGGTTTTTGTTTTTTGTGACCTCATTTAAACAACATAATGAAAAACAGAAAGCTTCAGAAGTTTCTCATTTAAGAAACGACGTTTCGGTGTTCAGATTTCACCATCAGACCAATTTCTCACTGGCATTAACTTAAGCTACAAATTATCCAACTTTGCCCCAATTTAACCTTTGCTGTTTTTTTTTTTATAATTTCCGATATCCCAATGAGCATCACATTTGGGACACCCTGTACAAACAAAAATGGAACGTATATAGTAGGTACGTTCAATAAACGTCCCTGGCCATAAAAACGTAAAATTTACGTCCTTTGGACGAGGTATGCTATATGGGTATTATTGGTTGGTAAGATGAAAACTAATACCCACTGTTAAAAATAAACCTTATAGTTTGTTGAAATTTTAAAATGAATATATGAAGGTATTTAAGAAATACACGTAGTCCTTGATCTCTATATTTTTAATTTTTTTAACCGTAAAATTGTTAATATGAAAATTAAAAATACTCAATCAAATTAACATATTATTATTTCTTAATATTACAAATTTAGCCTCGAGGAGATAATCATCTGTTGACCCTAAAAATAGGCGGTTTTCGCATATATTGGAGAACACTGCTAAAACGTAGAAACCAAACCGGGTGTCTTACGGTGACCGTCCATTAGCGACTTCATGCGACTTCCGGTTATTCCGGAAGTTGCTTATTTTAAATGGATCACTCGGTATAATAATTTTTTTTGTATTCCTTACGTCAGAACCTCAGAATATCATATCTGGTAATCTTTGCATCCATGAATAATGTACAGTTGAGTTCAGAAAGAAGTAGGACATCGATTGTGTGTTGTAAACCTACCCATAATCCCCGAAAGTTCATAAAAAAGTAGGACAAGAGTAGTAGGGAAACCCCGGTTCTGGGACCTCCTCCTCCCTGTGACCTTGACCGCGCAGGTGTGCAGGTGTTAATTTGACCTTGAATTGTCCTTGACCGCACAGGTATACAGGTGTTCATTCGACCTTGAAAGATGCAACTACTCTTTGTTAATTTGACCTTGACCATACACCTGGACGAGGGTATTTTTATGGTATACAATTTTCTTTTATGTGACTCATTTGACCTTGAAGGATGGAGCTGCTCTTTGATGGTACTACCTTGGCGTGGACGAGGGTATTTTTATGGTATGCAGGTGTTCATTCGACCTTGAAAGATGCAACTACTCTTTGTTAATTTGACCTTGACCATACACCTGGACGAGGGTATTTTTATGGTATACAATTTTCTTTTATGTGACTCATTTGACCTTGAAGGATGGAGCTGCTCTTTGGTAATTTGACCTTGACCATACACGTGGGCGAGCGTATTTTTATGGTATGCAGGTGTCTTTTATGTGACTCATTTAACCTTGAAGGATGGAGCTGCTCTTTGATGGTGCTACCTTGGCGTGGACGAGGGTATTTTTATGGTATACAGGCGCCCTTTTATTTATGACACTGTTGCATTACAAATTTTTACACCATGGAGTATTTTTATTTCTTTATTGTCGTCATTTATTTGTTCGAAAATATCTAAAGGGATGCAAGTCTGTTTTATTGATGTTACCTTGACCATTATTTTTCCTAAAAGTTAGATTTGTAATATATTTTTTGTTTTGTTATACCTTCATGTTCTTGAAGGGTGTTTATGATATTTTCACACTTTGATGGGATTTTCACACCTTGAAAGAGCTATTATAGTCGTAACAATAGGGTCTGGGTCTCTTTGCTATCGGATTTTCACACCTTGATGGGATTTTCACACCTTGAAAAAGTGCAACTACCCTTTTGTTATGTATGATTTCGAAGGCGGCATGGACCTTTTGTTATGAGTAATATTGAGCGCTGGCTATTTTTTCTTACTTTGTTCTTTATTTAGGTACTCTTGGATTTATTTTTATAGTGGATGCAGATGTCCTTTATGTAACCTTGACTAAACTTTTGAGCAGATATTTATTTATGACATTGGGTTGGGTTTATTTTCACACCTTGAAAGAGTGCAGCTGTCCTTTTGTTATGCATGATTTCGAGGGCCTCTGTTCTTTTGTTATGGGTAATATTGAGCGCTGGCTATTTTTCTTACTTTGTTCTTTATTTAGGTATTCTTGGATTTATTTTTATAGTGGATGCAGATGTCCTTTATGTAACCTTGACTACACTTTTGAGCAGATGTTTATTTATGACATTGGGTTGGGTTTATTTTCGACCTTGGACGTACTCGGACGCAAGTGTTTGGTTTTTACGCCTTGAAGAATTTTTATTTTTTATTGACGTAATTTTGTTCTAAAATATTGAATGAGGTGCAGGCACGTTTCATTTACGATGACCTTGTGTTGGTTCGGGGTGCAGGTGGTTTTTATGTTGTTGAGTTTTGTATACTCTTAAAGCGGCTACTCCTTTTACACTTTGAAGAATTTTTTTCTTTATTGACATCACTCTGTTCTAAAATATCGAATGGGATACAGGTATATATCGTTCTCTACTATGGTTGTTAAAATAGGGTATGTGCTCTTTGTTACGGGATTATTTAACATTGAAAAAGTGCAAGTGTCCTTTTGTATGGGTAACTTTGACTGCTTGCAAACATGCTTAATTTTTCTTTCTTTGCTCGTTATTTTTCTTTCTTTGATAATCTATGCTACCTCTTGTGAATGAAATCCCTTTTTTGACTAGTAGGTAAATATTACTTAAATTTATAAGGAGCTTTTTAGTTAATGGTGATGAATTTGGGTTAATTTATCTAGACTTGGCTGTTTCGCATCCGAAATAAAATATAAAAAATAAAATATTCCAATTCACAAAGTTGGATGAAAATTAGATTTAAAGCATGTGTTGCCGAATATTGATGCAGATAAGAAAAATTAAAGTGTACACAAGAATTATTACTTCATCATTGTAATTCATTTTTAAAAATCACATCCAGTAGATAATACGGGTTTTTATGGAAAATTCATATTTTATAACATATTTATTTATTTTTATAGTATTATTCTTGCTATTTCTTGTTGTCGTATACGTATCAAAATGCATGCTTAATTTATGTCTAAGGATTAATAAAAATGCATATTAGCGGTAAATATATTCTCTTATTTAATCAGACTACTATCCAAATAATGTTGTAGCATACATAAAAAGTTAACTTCTGATAAACCTTTCTTAAAATCCATTCTCCTCTCTCCATGTACTATTCTGTGATGAGTGAGAGCTTTTTAGAAGAAAAAATTATAACTTAGTGCTTTTACGCATTCAAAATTAAAATTGTATTATTTACATTTTTAGAAGAAAAAATTATAACTTAGTGCTTTTACACATTCAAAATTAAAATTATATTATTTACAAAAAGACATCACAGCTTATTACTCCTTATATCGACGAAGATACGAAAAGTTAATGTGCAGTAAACAAGATTTTTCTCTCATCATTGTAAGTAATAAAAAAAGCGGATATAGCATGTGTTTTAAAATTATAGAAAAAGCATCTGTATGTACATGAAGAGATATTCTTTATTTACATAATCAGCCCGATTCCATCAATTTAACAAAACAATAGGAATGAGGATCAGCCATCGCCTTTTAATAGTTTCATGCACGTTTACACAAAAACTACTAAAGCCATCGAACTTATTTCAAGATAATATATTTTTTGTTTATTAAGCAAAGCAGCTGAAGCAATTTTTTGTGCATCTACCTTTTATGTTATTGATGCACGCCAAGACTATTTCAAAAATAGTTGCAAGCGATCCGCTGTGCTGTCATAAAACTAGCAAAATTTTATAAAACGTGTAAATTTGGATAATTCAAGGATCAAATGTTGTTTATCATGTGATTTTTAGAGCTTTTATTAAGTGAAAATATTAAAATTACTAAATACGGCATATTGGCATAAATTACTGTATATTTTGAAAATAAAAGTTAAAATCTGAAAATTCAGCTGTTTGCCTTTATTGCCCTTATAGTGAAATAAATCGATTATCTAAATTTTAAAACATTCATTCAATGTGTTTAATACTTATATTTTACATGTGGAATATGGGTACTCTTAAATATTTTCGGACAACCTTGAAATATTTTGAAAACCTTTATGTGTTTAGTACCCGAAGCAGATAAAATCAACTGCAACACACATTATTTAGTTTAGTTTTTTGAAAACCGTTCCCGAGTTACAATGGCTGGCCCTAGTCTGGTTGTGGACTTCCAAGCATTCAAGATAGAAAATAATAAACTAATCCCTAATGAACTTGCTGCCTACGATGGTCATAGAATTAGTAACTATGTTTTTAAACCCCGTTTGATCTAGCCTTTCTAAGACCAGCGGCATACAAACAAACGAAATGGTTAATACAACACTATCATTGCATTGATTGGGATTCCGGATTTACTCCATTTCACAAATTTGCCGATATTGTACGGAGATTGACAGAAAAGGCTGATACCATTTACGTTAAGGGCAAAGAAAAAGCTGATTTTTTAAGAAAATATTCAAGCAAACCTATTATAGAGTTGGATGAGCAACCGGCCCTTAGAAAAGATGTCCCTAAATGTTTCTATCATTCAAATAATGAAAATTGTGCATGTTCTTTGTTTAATGTATTTTTGTTATATGATCAACATGTAATGAAAACCTATTTTTTTTTTAATAAACATTTAATAATACAACCAAAAGTGTCTGTTTTGTATTGATATCCTGATGTGAAGTAACTTTGTCTACCTATACATTCTAATTCATGTACTCATTCATACACCTAAAAACTACAATACATAATATCCTAATATCCGAATATCCAATTAGCCACTTAGCCAAATCACCAAATATTCCAATACCCGAATATTTCTACTGACTTTTACTTTTTGTAAGTGTTTTCTCTTTTGTAATGTGTGTGAGTCACTTTTTAAATCAATATCGAACCGGAGAGTTTAAAAATATGACAAAATGTATAGAAGAAGAAATAAAATGTATGTAAAAGCCAAAGAGTTACTATAATCTCTACCAGACCTAGAATTTCAAAGATTAAAAAGTTCACCCAAGATACTCCCACGTATCTTTTTATCACCACCCTCTTCGTCACAGAACATACTTTTTTTTTAATCCCAAGCACTCAGCATGTGCCCTTGTATATTAACAAAAACCCGAAAAACCACTCGAAGAAGAAACGACACAATCAAAGTTTTAATACAACTAGCGATAAAAACTCATTTTAGCTAAACAAACAAAAATGTTTGCTTAACACACCATCGGTCGACAATTTTCGTAAGAAATATAGAAAACATGCAGATCGTAGTCTAAACAGTATAATACAAAAATATAATGTTTTACGAGCATTAGTTGTTTAAATATACTGTAAGATATCCATGTTTTTAATAAAAAAAAAGAAAAAGATTCCGCAAATTCGAGTTTTATTCTTTTATTAAGTTTAAAAATGACTTCAATAATGCGGGTAGATTAACTTATCAAAAATTCGGCTATTTTGTGTTTTTTCAAGAATTAAAACGGAGGGGGTCAGTTCCAATCATCGTATCCATTAAAGTATTTATTTGTGCATTCGTATAAAAAAAGATAGGTAGTCATAATATGGAATCATCGCCGTTTAAACTTTTTCAGCTAGTGCTCTCATACACAGACATAAGAAACACAACAACAATATAGACAAACTTTATCATAAATGGATGTAAAATATATAGAAATTTATTTTTTAAGTTAAATTTTGATCTATACATTGTTCAAGAAATTAAGATTATAGAACCAATGTCCAGTATTCAACAAGCGTAAATTCAAATCGAAATTATTATATTAGAGACATTTTATAGTAGACATACCGTTGTACATTTGATATGTGAACAACTTTGTATAATATTTTTGTCCTGTTTTAACGTACCTATTATTTTAAAGGTATAAGGAAATCCTTTTTTAAAAAAATCACCCTCTTTTAACTTAAATTAGTACCTTTGAAGTTATCGTAATGGGGACAGAAGAGAGGAATGATGGACATAAAACAAAACAATTGCTTCTAACAAGAGTTTTATACTTACTGAACACTCCCAGGTTATTATCTAAATTGTATCAACAGTCTTTCGAAAATAGTTTATTCGCATAATTTTTATTGGTAAATTTTTGAGCGTAAACCCATGAAGCCAGAAGTTTTGCAACATTCTCCAAGAATAAAAGTCTTATAAATCCATTCTTCTCTTAGATAAATTATTATTTCAAATATTACTATTATTATTATAATAAAAAGAAAACAGAATGGGCCCCTAGTAACGAAATGATGATTTGCAACTAAACACTTTGAGAAATAAGTGAAAAACAAGTATTATATTATTATGCGACTTGTCAAAATACTAGATAGACTTTCAATTATTCATTATTTTTTAAAAACGCTGGTATAATAAATTGTGTTACTGATTACAGGCCCATATCCAAAATTTCACTTATTCCTAAACCAATGGAATTCTTAGTTAAAGATTTTCTTGAGGACTGTTTTAAAAATGTTATTTTCACTAACCAGCATGGCTTCATAAAGGGAAGGTCAATAACAACAAATTTACTAGTTTATTCTGATTACATTTTTAATTCCCTAGAAAATGGTGTTGACTGTCAAATTTACGCCCATGATCGGTCACCAAGGATTTTTTTTTAAATATTGCAAAGGTTTATAAGACACCTAAGTGTTGAAGATACTTGTGTTTTGGTTCTCTCTTTATTGCTATTGCACAACACTTCGATTTTCTTTTAAAACTGGAAGAGTTACATTAGTTTTTGATTTGATATTCATAAATTACACTTTATAGACTTCTTCAGTATTACATTTTCGGCTTTTTTTCATGCAAAAAGTTCTACACAGTCCTTAAACTGATTCCAGTGCTTTTGCTATTATTTCTTGCATATTAGTTGAGAAATTTCAACTTACTCTTTCATTTTCCAAATAGTCAATCAAATTTTGTATGATTGTTTTTGCTTGGGGGCTCAAAGCACCAGAAAATTGCCTTTTATTATTCGAATTGACAAATTTGTCACTTCAACTTGTTAAAAACACAAAATAGACATAATATGTTCATTACAACTTTTTAGAACCACTAAAAATTATAAGTTTATTCCTTTTTCTCATGCTGAAATTATATACGTCATCTATCCTACGGATTTTACCACGAACCACAAACCGAATTTTTGTTTTTGGTCAGACAAACTATGCAATGATTTCTATATATTATTTATCGTTAACGTGTACAATACCTTCTTTTTTTATTCCTAATTATTATATTTTTATGTTTTCCTCCCGTTTCTCAAATCGCTAAATATTTGAATATTTCGTTATAGACAATAAAATACGAAATTATGTTAGAACAAACCTAATATGAATTTTTTTACCAGGTGTGTGTCTAAGAAACCAATATACCTATTTTTCCATTGATATTTTTAGCAATATTAAACAAAGGTAGACACATCAGATTGGTCGAATGACAATAAATACAAATCCATGGTTATATATTCAAATGATGGTATACTTTTTAGGCAGGTTTGAAGAGTTCTTCGCAAATACCCTGTTTGTTATTTGAACGCAACATTTAAATAGTATTTTACTCTTAGTAATGAATAGCATTAAACTGAATACTGTTTATAATACCGTAAAATTGTATATTGTAAACGTTGAAAACTTATATTGTTAACACGATTTCTTTTACCAAGATTAGCACTGTCGTTGGTATTTAGTTGAGTTTTTATATATTTGTTCTAAATCAGAGTTTTAATCGGTTATTTATTTTATTTACTAAGTTATATGGGTAAAAACGCAATTTTAAAGCAAAAAAACCATTAAAACCATATATTCAGTAACTTTATTTTATTGTAACAAATTAATGTATATTACATTTTACTGTTAGTAGGAAATACATATTTTATTCAATTCTTGATTTTTTTGTATCCGTATAACACAGAGCTTCCATTTGGTAAACATCTCCTTTTTGTAGAATTTTGTCTATACAGTTTAACTTCAGTTCTTGTGGTTACCTCATGTTCCTTTGTTCTACGAATATTCTTTGATATAATTGGTATTGGCTTGGACTCTTTAAGAATCATATCCTTAATGGTATTAAAATTAACAAGTTGTGATGCTGCATAGTTTATGGAAATACCCTTAACTTTACAAATTACTTCCTCTCTTTGCGTTTTAGTGAAATACACCTTAAAAGAGTAATTTTTTGGACCGCCAGAGACAAAGGATGGAATTAAAACCGTAACTATCAAGTTCGCCACTTCTATAGAGATATATTACAGAATCTGTACAGGACTAATACAGTACTCTATTATCAACACGTTCGAGATATGAATATAACTTAAAACGTGCCCGGGCTGTGACGTAAGCCGCATTCACTACATTTACTGTAGGTAGAGAATTAACAGGTTTCTTCGGTGTATTCACAATTTACCACCAATGTCTGGAGGAAGTGTTGAAGTATGTAGAAAAGGGTTACAAAATTTTGGAAGTGAATGAAATATGGAAATATCAAGTTTAAAGATTTAACAAACATTCTGGACAAGAGGGTTTATTTACTGCTATGATGAACAAGTTTATTAAAATTAAACAAGAAGCAAGTGATTGGGGTACATATTTTCAAACAGAAGAACGAAATTTAAAATATATTGAAGACTTTTTTTGAAAAGGAATATGTTAAATAAGAACTTCACAATATCGTCGCAATTTCGGTTTAAGGTCCTAGGCTAAATTAATATTAAACAGTTTCCGGGGAGAATTTGGACGAGAAAATCAGCAAAAAACTAAAATAATAAACCAACCTTCGGAATTTTTTACTATGGTGGTAAATTGTGAATACACCGAAGAAACCTGTTAATTCTCTACCTACAGTAAATGTAGTGAATGCGGCTTACGTCACAGCCCGGGCACGTTTTAAGTTATATTCATATCTCGAACGTGTTGATAATAGAGTACTGTATTAGTCCTGTACAGATTCTGTAATATATCTCTCTAGAAGTGGCGAACTTGATAGTTACGGTTTTAATTCCATCCTTTGTCTCTGGCGGTCCAAAAAATTACTCTTTTAAGGTGTATTTCACTAAAACGCAAAGAGAGGAAGTAATTTGTAAAGTTAAGGGTATTTCCATAAACTATGCAGCATCACAACTTGTTAATTTTAATACCATTAAGGATATGATTCTTAAAGAGTCCAAGCCAATACCAATTATATCAAAGAATATTCGTAGAACAAAGGAACATGAGGTAACCACAAGAACTGAAGTTAAACTGTATAGACAAAATTCTACAAAAAGGAGATGTTTACCAAATGGAAGCTCTGTGTTATACGGATACAAAAAAATCAAGAATTGAATAAAATATGTATTTCCTACTAACAGTAAAATGTAATATACATTAATTTGTTACAATAAAATAAAGTTACTGAATATATGGTTTTAATGGTTTTTTTGCTTTAAAATTGCGTTTTTACCCATATAACTTAGTAAATAAAATAAATAACCGATTAAAACTCTGATTTAGAACAAATATATAAAAACTCAACTAAATACCAACGACAGTGCTAATCTTGGTAAAAGAAATCGTGTTAACAATATAAGTTTTCAACGTTTACAATATACAATTTTACGGTATTATAAACAGTATTCAGTTTAATGCTATTCATTACTAAGAGTAAAATACTATTTAAATGTTGCGTTCAAATAACAAACAGGGTATTTGCGAAGAACTCTTCAAACCTGCCTAAAAAGTATACCATCATTTGAATATATAACCATGGATTTGTATTTATTGTCATTCGACCAATCTGATGTGTCTACCTTTGTTTAATATTGCTAAAAATATCAATGGAAAAATAGGTATATTGGTTTATTAGACACACACCTGGTAAAAAAATTCATATTAGGTTTGTTCTAACATAATTTCGTATTTTATTGTCTATAACGAAATATTCAAATATTTAGCGATTTGAGAAACGGGAGGAAAACATAAAAATATAATAATTAGGAATAAAAAAAGAAGGTATTGTACACGTTAACGATAAATAATATATAGAAATCATTGCATAGTTTGTCTGACCAAAAACAAAAATTCGGTTTGTGGTTCGTGGTAAAATCCGTAGGATAGATGACGTATATAATTTCAGCATGAGAAAAAGGAATAAACTTATAATTTTTAGTGGTTCTAAAAAGTTGTAATGAACATATTATGTCTATTTTGTGTTTTTAACAAGTTGAAGTGACAAATTTGTCAATTCGAATAATAAAAGGCAATTTTCTGGTGCTTTGAGCCCCCAAGCAAAAACAATCATACAAAATTTGATTGACTATTTGGAAAATGAAAGAGTAAGTTGAAATTTCTCAACTAATATGCAAGAAATAATAGCAAAAGCACTGGAATCAGTTTAAGGACTGTGTAGAACTTTTTGCATGAAAAAAAGCCGAAAATGTAATACTGAAGAAGTCTATAAAGTGTAATTTATGAATATCAAATCAAAAACTAATGTAACTCTTCCAGTTTTAAAAGAAAATCGAAGTGTTGTGCAATAGCAATAAAGAGAGAACCAAAACACAAGTATCTTCAACACTTAGGTGTCTTATAAACCTTTGCAATATTTAAAAAAAAATCCTTGGTGACCGATCATGGGCGTAAATTTGACAGTCAACACCATTTTCTAGGGAATTAAAAATGTAATCAGAATAAACTAGTAAATTTGTTGTTATTGACCTTCCCTTTATGAAGCCATGCTGGTTAGTGAAAATAACATTTTTAAAACAGTCCTCAAGAAAATCTTTAACTAAGAATTCCATTGGTTTAGGAATAAGTGAAATTTTGGATATGGGCCTGTAATCAGTAACACAATTTATTATACCAGCGTTTTTAAAAAATAATGAATAATTGAAAGTCTATCTAGTATTTTGACAAGTCGCATAATAATATAATACTTGTTTTTCACTTATTTCTCAAAGTGTTTAGTTGCAAATCATCATTTCGTTACTAGGGGCCCATTCTGTTTTCTTTTTATTATAATAATAATAGTAATATTTGAAATAATAATTTATCTAAGAGAAGAATGGATTTATAAGACTTTTATTCTTGGAGAATGTTGCAAAACTTCTGGCTTCATGGGTTTACGCTCAAAAATTTACCAATAAAAATTATGCGAATAAACTATTTTCGAAAGACTGTTGATACAATTTAGATAATAACCTGGGAGTGTTCAGTAAGTATAAAACTCTTGTTAGAAGCAATTGTTTTGTTTTATGTCCATCATTCCTCTCTTCTGTCCCCATTACGATAACTTCAAAGGTACTAATTTAAGTTAAAAGAGGGTGATTTTTTTAAAAAAGGATTTCCTTATACCTTTAAAATAATAGGTACGTTAAAACAGGACAAAAATATTATACAAAGTTGTTCACATATCAAATGTACAACGGTATGTCTACTATAAAATGTCTCTAATATAATAATTTCGATTTGAATTTACGCTTGTTGAATACTGGACATTGGTTCTATAATCTTAATTTCTTGAACAATGTATAGATCAAAATTTAACTTAAAAAATAAATTTCTATATATTTTACATCCATTTATGATAAAGTTTGTCTATATTGTTGTTGTGTTTCTTATGTCTGTGTATGAGAGCACTAGCTGAAAAAGTTTAAACGGCGATGATTCCATATTATGACTACCTATCTTTTTTTATACGAATGCACAAATAAATACTTTAATGGATACGATGATTGGAACTGACCCCCTCCGTTTTAATTCTTGAAAAAACACAAAATAGCCGAATTTTTGATAAGTTAATCTACCCGCATTATTGAAGTCATTTTTAAACTTAATAAAAGAATAAAACTCGAATTTGCGGAATCTTTTTCTTTTTTTTTATTAAAAACATGGATATCTTACAGTATATTTAAACAACTAATGCTCGTAAAACATTATATTTTTGTATTATACTGTTTAGACTACGATCTGCATGTTTTCTATATTTCTTACGAAAATTGTCGACCGATGGTGTGTTAAGCAAACATTTTTGTTTGTTTAGCTAAAATGAGTTTTTATCGCTAGTTGTATTAAAACTTTGATTGTGTCGTTTAGTTAAGTTTAAAAAACAGAGAAAACTATTTTTAAAAACAATTTTATTTTACTTCGGAAAATACAGCGTCTGACTTTAACGAGCTCAAGTCAAAGAATACTTTATTTTAAAAATTACATTAACATTATTGTAAAAACTAGCATCATCAAGAGATAAGGCTTCTCGGAACGGTTGGCCTGGGAATCGTCTAGTTCATCGTTTTCTCGGTATGTAACTCCTCCCTCCTTAAGCTGAGAAGATACCGGAGGTATTCTGCGAGGTCTGGATATTTTCGGTTTTGGCATCGATTTCTTGTAATTTGGTATTGGTTTTGTTCCTTGTACAAAATTTGGAAAATAGTCGAAGTTGGTTTCTATGCTTCCATAGTAGGTACATTGCCAACAGGATGACTGGACTTCCTACTAAGTAGGACATAATGTTTGATAATTGTTCTTTTTCTTCGATTGGGGTGATTGGCGATAATTGGTTGGCCATATCCTTCAATCGATAGATATCTTCGAAGTTCAGTTTTGTTAAATTGGGTGTCTTAAATGTGGTTGATAGGGTGGAATTTCCTATTTCGACATCGGGTAAGATAAGCGGTTTTCCTTGTTTAATTTTTACGTCGTTGACAAATTTCTTCGCTCCGATTTGAATTTGGCAATTTTTCGGAATTTTTACTAGCGTCGGCATATTAATTTGGAGATATTGGTCGGTAGTGCATTTAGAAAAAAGTATTTCTGTTTTACTGGGAAGGATGAGTATTTCTTCCTGTGTAACTTATTCGGTTATTATTTCTTGTATTTTGACTTCAAGAACAGAGCAGTTTTCTAGCGGAGAGCCTTTCAGTAGTTGAAGGGTGCAATGGTCTTGGGAGTGGAGATTTTCAGTGCAGTAGTATTCTTCTTCCAGTTGGGGGCAACTAGTTTCTTCAAATTGGACCTTTTCTTCTGCTTGTGCCAAGTAAGGGTATTTTGGAACGAATATTTTATGGTGTTGGGTAATAGGATAAGGGTGGTAGAAGGTAAACCTTTCTGGTCTAACCACAGGGACATGAATCGCAAATATCACTTTAGCTTTTGAAAAAGTAACCTGAGTTCCTAAAAATTGGTAATACGACAATATATTCTTAAAATTTGGTATTGCTTCTTTATTATAGATTGTTCTTAGATAATCTAGCATTTGTAATAATTCTGAACTTGGCACTATGGCGTTATGCAGTGCGTTTAATTTGGCAAACATAATAGCATCCTCTAGGTTGTCAATAAAGGTGATTAAATTTTGACAGTCTAAATTTATTCGATAAATTAATCCTTGAAAGCTTATAATAATCATTTAGATCATTAATTGTTCGTTCTATGACATCTTTAAATACTCTTAAACCATATTGTAATTGTTTTTGATTTGCACTAAGAATCGATATTGTTCTATCATAGTTATTATTGATGATATGAATAAACCTCTCTTGTTCTTTACGTGTGGGTAGAGATTCTCGGGTATATTTTGTGTAGGTGTAGGTATTCCGTTCTAAGAATTGCGCTTTCTGATAACCCGTGATAAGAAATTGGATTTGTCCCGTTTTCGTGTTTCTGTGTTTTAAGTGGTTTCTAATTGTAAAGAAATATTTTTCTATATTTACAAGTTGTACTAAAATAGATTCTAAGTCTACGTAATGCAAAAATGTATGTTTGTTATATATAAGTTTTGAGTTTCCTAAGTCGGGAGAATAAAATTTTTAAGGGTTGTCAGGTGTATGTCATTGGGGTTGCAGTATATTTGAAGTACTTGGAGTGTCGTGGTTAAAATCAGGATTGTCATTTTCATTGTTTATTTGAAAATTCGATCATTGTTTAATTCTGGGTTTTCTAGCGCTGTTTTTATGGTACGCGCCTTTTTGTGTAAGTAGTACTATTTTATCGGTTCGACTTTTAATCGCAAATTTTTTTTAAATTTCGGCAGGTCTTTTAGTATTTCAAATGGGGTATATTTGGTTATATTATGGATTGAGTTATTGTATGTAATTATTACGCGTTTCATAAGTTGCGTGGGTGTAAAATTTTTTATTTTCCTCTTTTAGACATCGGTAGTGTTCGATTAATGTTGAATGAAATCGTTTAACTGGGGAGTTCGAATTACTATTTTTTGGGGTTGTGAAGTGGAGCTCGATTTTGTAGAGTTTGCAAAAATCTTCTACTTCTTTATTTTTGAATTCTGTACCACAATCGGTTGTAATTTTAAGAGGTAAACCGTGGTGCGTAATAAAATTTAGTAGGTTTTCTAGTATTTCTGGTCCTGTTAAACTATTTATGTGATAGGCTTGTCCGTATCGAGAAAATGTATCTATTACCGTTAAAAAAGGTTTCGTTTAGTATTTTGAATGTGTCCATGTGGACTAACTCGAGGGGTTTTGAGCTTGTCGGGGTTAGGTTAAATTTAATTGCTGGGGGATTTCTATCGTACTTGTTGGTTAGACATGTTTCGCAGTTGTTTATGTAATTTTCGATGTCTTCTGACATCTTTGCCCAATAATATTTTTGCGAAAAGGCTAGTTTGGTTTCGTTAATGCCTCTATGACACGTTTTAGTTGTGTGATACATCTCGAGTTTTTCTTTTTGGTCGTTAAGTGTTTCGACGTCTTCCAAAAATTTTGAACATTGAATTAGTTTGTAAGAAGAATTTCGAAAAAAGTTTTGAACTGTAGTAATGAATATTTTGGCTATTCCTGGGTCCCAACAATATATAACAAACGTTTGTTTGGGATCAACAAATTCCTTTAAAATTTTTATTATATGTTCGCGTGGGTCTCGTTTTGATATTGTGACGTATAGGCGTGTGTTTTCAAATATTTTATTTAATTTACATTGTATTTTGTCTATATCACCAGCAGTGATAACGATTTGATTTTTATAAACATTTAAACATTGTTCGGATATAGGTATATTTATTATCGGGTGTTCTAGTGACGTATGCACCGTTTCATTATCGTCTTCTTTGTTTTTTTCAGGGGATCGAATTTGCAAGTTGGATATTATATTGATTTTTGGTGTGTTCGTATCTGTTTGTCTTTCGTCGTATGTCTCAAAAATTTCATGTATACTCGATTCGTCTAATTGCGGGATATCACCTTGGTATTGTAGGTATTCGCTTATCATGTTGTCTATGTTACCGGGGTCACTGTCTGTCGACATTATCTCTAAGGCGTTAAGGTCATTGTCTGTGGGATATCTAGACAAGGCGTATGCGTTTTTTGCATGGTTTGATATTTGTGGTAGAAAGAGTGTGTCGATTTTACTGGGTTTTGTCAAACTGTCTTTTTCTAGTACGTTGACAGGAACATTTTTTACTATTTTTTCATTTGGATTTACCGAAAATGAAAAACATGAGTCGTGTGTTTGGCGATAAAGAAATGGTATATTAAGTTTGGGTCCAATCAGTCTCTTATTACATAGGTCAATATTGAGTTGCATATTAATTAGGTCAGTTAGGCCTAATATTCCGTCGAAGTAGTGGTCGAAGTCGAAAAGAATGAAATTTATTTTATAATTTGTACCGAATTCTGCGAGAGCCGGTATTGATGCCTCGAATTGTGTTGATTGACTTCCTAAGGCCGTTTTTATCTTATTGTTAGAGTGATAGATACAATTGGCATAACATTTTTCCGCAACCGATGGCTTTAAAATAGACCGTAGGCTACCGGTGTCGATTAAAAGCTTTAAGTTTGGTTTTTTGATTTTAACATATGGGAGTGAGCCGTTACAGAATATACTATTGATTTCGGTCATATATGTTCTTTTGTTGGCCCCGTTTCGTGAAAATTTTGGTAATGCAATTCGTTATTTTTCTCTGAAATTTCATTTTGGACAGATGGTCGTTTGTGTATAATAGTTTGTTCATTTTCGTAAATGGGGTATTGGTTGTACCCTGTATATGGGGTGTTGTCGTAACTTTGGTCAGGTAATGTTTGTTCAGGGGTGGTTTGATAGTCTTGGTAGTTAGCAGCATAACTACCATACATGTCGAGATTGTTATCGTATGTATTTTCACCCTGTATATAGTCATTTCCTTCTTCACTAAAATAAAGTTCTTGAAAGGTAAAGTTTGGTTTTTGATCTGGGTATTGATTTCTAGAATAATTCTGTTGCTTATTATATGAATTTTGGCGATTTGTATTTACCGTCGGATTTCTAGAGGTCGTTGACATTGGTTCTGGGCGAGGCAAATTTTTGGGTATAATTTGGTTAGGTCGAAAAACATTTTGTGGTTTCCCAAAAACTTGGCTATTAGTGGGGTAATTTCGCGGGGGTAAATACCGGGGTTGTATATTTATAGGTTGACTCGGGAAATAGGGTCTCTGAAAATGGTTTTGCATATTCATATTCGGTGTGTTATTCGGTAATGCGGGGAAATTATTATACATTTGATTTTGATTCTGAAAATTTTGAAACAGTCTTGGTTTTTGCATCGGCCAATTGTTAGTTTTTTGCATTTTTTGCATTTCGCCGAAACTATCATATAGTTTTTCAAAATTTTCAAATTCACTTACATAAGCCATAGCATCTTCAAGGGTTGCTGGTTTTTTTATGTGCATGTTATTTTTTAATATGCCGGTGCACCCTGCAATAAATGTATTTAAAGCTGTGCTTTCATGATATTTAATATGACACAATTTTTCGGGTTCACCTAACTGGTTATTATTGCTTATTCTTTGAATAACGTTACTACGTAGTAGTTGTAGTCTATTGCCAAAATTTAGAATATGTTCTCCCTTAAGGGGTTTAGTACGGGTTAGTTCCTGAACTAAGCAATCTAAATCTCTCCTATCAGAAAAAGCCTGGGTTAACGCTGCGCGTAACTTTTCCCAGTCATCTAATTCCATTCGATTTGCAATCATGTTTTCCGCTCTACCTGTCAGTTTTTCATTTATGCACTCAAGTACATGAGCATTTAAATCGTCATCGTTAAACGGTTTATATTTGGCGACTAGGTCGTCGCATCTTTTTAAAAACTTATTTAAATGATTACTATTGCCATCAAAGGGTTTTATATTTTCGATTTTTGATTTAAACAGGTCCCAATTTACAGCTAGTGTGCCTTGTGCCGTTTGTACCGCGGGTGTCACTTGTGACTTACTCATTTTGTTTAGAATAATGTATTTCAAAAGCTAAATTGAATAAACAATCTATAATTCTATTTTGCCAGTAATAGGCCTACAAAAATAATGTGTTTGCTGCTTAAAATTATTTTTTGTCTCCAATAGACTGCCTAAAATTATTTTGTCTCCAATAGACTGCCTAAAATTATTTTGTCTCCAATAGACTGCCTAAAATTACTTTTTGTCTCCAATAGACTGCCTAAAAGCTAAGTGATATGCGCGATGCACAGAAACTATGATTATCCCTAAAATACCTTAAACAGAGGATAAAAGGGGCGAAAAGGAAAATGGCACTTACGTAGTGTCTTCCTCTCCCGATTCTTGATTGGCTGTGGTTGCTTGGTTGTCTGCTTGGTGGCTGACTGTCTGACGTGGCTTCTCCGGGGTGGTTCTTTTGGATAGCACTTAAGGGTTGAAACCGCAATCGACGCGTACGATCGATATCCGTTCGATTAAACGCGTTGACGCACTATCCTACCGACTGCGCCAGTTAAGTTTAAAAAACAGAGAAAACTATTTTTAAAAACAATTTTATTTTACTTCGGAAAATACAGCGTCTGACTTTAACGAGCTCAAGTCAAAGAATACTTTATTTTAAAAATTACATTAACATTATTGTAAAAACTAGCATCATCAAGAGATAAGGCTTCTCGGAACGGTTGGCCTGGGAATCGTCTAGTTCATCGTTTTCTCGGTATGTAACTGTTTCTTCTTCGAGTGGTTTTTCGGGTTTTTGTTAATATACAAGGGCACATGCTGAGTGCTTGGGATTAAAAAAAAAGTATGTTCTGTGACGAAGAGGGTGGTGATAAAAAGATACGTGGGAGTATCTTGGGTGAACTTTTTAATCTTTGAAATTCTAGGTCTGGTAGAGATTATAGTAACTCTTTGGCTTTTACATACATTTTATTTCTTCTTCTATACATTTTGTCATATTTTTAAACTCTCCGGTTCGATATTGATTTAAAAAGTGACTCACACACATTACAAAAGAGAAAACACTTACAAAAAGTAAAAGTCAGTAGAAATATTCGGGTATTGGAATATTTGGTGATTTGGCTAAGTGGCTAATTGGATATTCGGATATTAGGATATTATGTATTGAAGTTTTTAGGTGTATGAATGAGTACATGAATTAGAATGTATAGGTAGACAAAGTTACTTCACATCAGGATATCAATACAAAACAGACACTTTTGGTTGTATTATTAAATGTTTATTAAAAAAAAAATAGGTTTTCATTACATGTTGATCATATAACAAAAATACATTAAACAAAGAACATGCACAATTTTCATTATTTGAATGATAGAAACATTTAGGGACATCTTTTCTAAGGGCCGGTTGCTCATCCAACTCTATAATAGGTTTGCTTGAATATTTTCTTAAAAAATCAGCTTTTTCTTTGCCCTTAACGTAAATGGTATCAGCCTTTTCTGTCAATCTCCGTACAATATCGGCAAATTTGTGAAATGGAGTAAATCCGGAATCCCAATCAATGCAATGATAGTGTTGTATTAACCATTTCGTTTGTTTGTATGCCGCTGGTCTTAGAAAGGCTAGATCAAACGGGGTTTAAAAACATAGTTACTAATTCTATGACCATCGTAGGCAGCAAGTTCATTAGGGATTAGTTTATTATTTTCTATCTTGAATGCTTGGAAGTCCACAACCAGACTAGGGCCAGCCATTGTAACTCGGGAACGGTTTTCAAAAAACTAAACTAAATAATGTGTGTTGCAGTTGATTTTATCTGCTTCGGGTACTAAACACATAAAGGTTTTCAAAATATTTCAAGGTTGTCCGAAAATATTTAAGAGTACCCATATTCCACATGTAAAATATAAGTATTAAACACATTGAATGAATGTTTTAAAATTTAGATAATCGATTTATTTCACTATAAGGGCAATAAAGGCAAACAGCTGAATTTTCAGATTTTAACTTTTATTTTCAAAATATACAGTAATTTATGCCAATATGCCGTATTTAGTAATTTTAATATTTTCACTTAATAAAAGCTCTAAAAATCACATGATAAACAACATTTGATCCTTGAATTATCCAAATTTACACGTTTTATAAAATTTTGCTAGTTTTATGACAGCACAGCGGATCGCTTGCAACTATTTTTGAAATAGTCTTGGCGTGCATCAATAACATAAAAGGTAGATGCACAAAAAATTGCTTCAGCTGCTTTGCTTAATAAACAAAAAATATATTATCTTGAAATAAGTTCGATGGCTTTAGTAGTTTTTGTGTAAACGTGCATGAAACTATTAAAAGGCGATGGCTGATCCTCATTCCTATTGTTTTGTTAAATTGATGGAATCGGGCTGATTATGTAAATAAAGAATATCTCTTCATGTACATACAGATGCTTTTTCTATAATTTTAAACACATGCTATATCCGCTTTTTTTATTACTTACAATGATGAGAGAAAAATCTTGTTTACTGCACATTAACTTTTCGTATCTTCGTCGATATAAGGAGTAATAAGCTGTGATGTCTTTTTGTAAATAATATAATTTTAATTTTGAATGTGTAAAAGCACTAAGTTATAATTTTTTCTTCTAAAAATGTAAATAATACAATTTTAATTTTGAATGCGTAAAAGCACTAAGTTATAATTTTTTCTTCTAAAAAGCTCTCACTCATCACAGAATAGTACATGGAGAGAGGAGAATGGATTTTAAGAAAGGTTTATCAGAAGTTAACTTTTTATGTATGCTACAACATTATTTGGATAGTAGTCTGATTAAATAAGAGAATATATTTACCGCTAATATGCATTTTTATTAATCCTTAGACATAAATTAAGCATGCATTTTGATACGTATACGACAACAAGAAATAGCAAGAATAATACTATAAAAATAAATAAATATGTTATAAAATATGAATTTTCCATAAAAACCCGTATTATCTACTGGATGTGATTTTTAAAAATGAATTACAATGATGAAGTAATAATTCTTGTGTACACTTTAATTTTTCTTATCTGCATCAATATTCGGCAACACATGCTTTAAATCTAATTTTCATCCAACTTTGTGAATTGGAATATTTTATTTTTTATATTTTATTTCGGATGCGAAACAGCCAAGTCTAGATAAATTAACCCAAATTCATCACCATTAACTAAAAAGCTCCTTATAAATTTAAGTAATATTTACCTACTAGTCAAAAAAGGGATTTCATTCACAAGAGGTAGCATAGATTATCAAAGAAAGAAAAATAACGAGCAAAGAAAGAAAAATTAAGCATGTTTGCAAGCAGTCAAAGTTACCCATACAAAAGGACACTTGCACTTTTTCAATGTTAAATAATCCCGTAACAAAGAGCACATACCCTATTTTAACAACCATAGTAGAGAACGATATATACCTGTATCCCATTCGATATTTTAGAACAGAGTGATGTCAATAAAGAAAAAAATTCTTCAAAGTGTAAAAGGAGTAGCCGCTTTAAGAGTATACAAAACTCAACAACATAAAAACCACCTGCACCCCGAACCAACACAAGGTCATCGTAAATGAAACGTGCCTGCACCTCATTCAATATTTTAGAACAAAATTACGTCAATAAAAAATAAAAATTCTTCAAGGCGTAAAAACCAAACACTTGCGTCCGAGTACGTCCAAGGTCGAAAATAAACCCAACCCAATGTCATAAATAAACATCTGCTCAAAAGTGTAGTCAAGGTTACATAAAGGACATCTGCATCCACTATAAAAATAAATCCAAGAATACCTAAATAAAGAACAAAGTAAGAAAAATAGCCAGCGCTCAATATTACCCATAACAAAAGAACAGAGGCCCTCGAAATCATGCATAACAAAAGGACAGCTGCACTCTTTCAAGGTGTGAAAATAAACCCAACCCAATGTCATAAATAAATATCTGCTCAAAAGTTTAGTCAAGGTTACATAAAGGACATCTGCATCCACTATAAAAATAAATCCAAGAGTACCTAAATAAAGAACAAAGTAAGAAAAAATAGCCAGCGCTCAATATTACTCATAACAAAAGGTCCATGCCGCCTTCGAAATCATACATAACAAAAGGGTAGTTGCACTTTTTCAAGGTGTGAAAATCCCATCAAGGTGTGAAAATCCGATAGCAAAGAGACCCAGACCCTATTGTTACGACTATAATAGCTCTTTCAAGGTGTGAAAATCCCATCAAAGTGTGAAAATATCATAAACACCCTTCAAGAACATGAAGGTATAACAAAACAAAAAATATATTACAAATCTAACTTTTAGGAAAAATAATGGTCAAGGTAACATCAATAAAACAGACTTGCATCCCTTTAGATATTTTCGAACAAATAAATGACGACAATAAAGAAATAAAAATACTCCATGGTGTAAAAATTTGTAATGCAACAGTGTCATAAATAAAAGGGCGCCTGCATACCATAAAAATACCCTCGTCCACGCCAAGGTAGCACCATCAAAGAGCAGCTCCATCCTTCAAGGTTAAATGAGTCACATAAAAGACACCTGCATACCATAAAAATACGCTCGCCCACGTGTATGGTCAAGGTCAAATTACCAAAGAGCAGCTCCATCCTTCAAGGTCAAATGAGTCACATAAAAGAAAATTGTATACCATAAAAATACCCTCGTCCAGGTGTATGGTCAAGGTCAAATTAACAAAGAGTAGTTGCATCTTTCAAGGTCGAATGAACACCTGCATACCATAAAAATACCCTCGTCCACGCCAAGGTAGTACCATCAAAGAGCAGCTCCATCCTTCAAGGTCAAATGAGTCACATAAAAGAAAATTGTATACCATAAAAATACCCTCGTCCAGGTGTATGGTCAAGGTCAAATTAACAAAGAGTAGTTGCATCTTTCAAGGTCGAATGAACACCTGTATACCTGTGCGGTCAAGGACAATTCAAGGTCAAATTAACACCTGCACACCTGCGCGGTCAAGGTCACAGGGAGGAGGAGGTCCCAGAACCGGGGTTTCCCTACTACTGACAAGCTATTGACTGTTCAAATTATAACAGACAAACTTTTTATTCATTGGGCTAGACTTATATGTGTCATAATTTTTATTACCATTTTTTCTTCATTTCATTAAAAAAATAACAAGTCTAACTTAATTCAAACATTTTATTGTACACAATAATTAACTAAAAAAATAAAATAACACCTATTTAATATTTAGTAATCGCTCCCTTTTTTTGTAAAAGCTCACTCAGTCTATTGGGTATCGATAAGTATAGACCTCTAACAAAATTAAGATCATCACTTAACTCGTTCCACGTTTCTTCAATAAATGAAACAAGTTCATTTCTGTTAGCTGGTCTGAAATTGGCTTTATATATTTTTCGTGTCATTAGACCCCACACGTTTTCTATCATATTAATATCGGGACTTTTTGAAGGCCACGGCAAAGTTTCCACGTTATTTCTCTGGAACCAATCTTTGACAATACCCGCGCTGTGAACAGGGAGTTGTCGTGTTGGAAAATAAAGCTCCGATCAAGGAAATGTTGCGATAAACTAGGCATCATAATATTTTCCAAAATGTTTTTGTAAGTGACTGCATTAAACCTTTCATTTATAATCCAACACATTCCAAGTCCATGATAACTCACCCATGCCCATGTATTTACCGAAAATCTCCCTGATCTTTCGGAATTACTGATAAAATTTTCAGTATATCTTGTATTGCGAGGTCTGTATACCCTGATATGTCCGTTGAACGTAGACTGAAAAACTTTTTCATCAGTAAAGACTACTCTATTCCAGTCTGGCTGCAAAATATTATTGAAGGCAAAAATAATTCGTGCCTGCTTGTGTTCTTCCCCTAATTTCATTTTTTTGGCAGCAACATAATTTTTGAAATGTGATTCTTTTACCCTGCGACAACCTGTCGGTCTCGAACCAGGAAAATTTGTTTGCTGAATAGCAGCTCGCATTATTTGAAAGGGATTTTCCTCCAAGTATTGCACAAGACCATTGTCATGTTCTTGCGTTGTTTTTCTTGGTCTTCCAGGAGGCTTTTTCTTATCCAAAGTTCCATCCGCTTCCCATCTGTACTTAATATTTTGTAACGTTTTTTTTTGCTAAGTGCATTATAGCGGCAACGTCTCGTATAGGTATTCCGTCATTTAAAAACACAATTATTTGAGCCCTTTGAACATTGTCAAGCCTAGGCATTATGCTTCGATTCAATAACTACTTGTAAAAAATATATTTTTTTTTTAATTTAAAAAAAGGATGTCAGTGTCATGTCAAACTTTTGATGTTTTTTAAAAGCCTGATTTACATAGGATAAGAATCCGTGTCCTACTTCTTTCTGAACTCAACTGTACAGTTGACGATAGATAATTTCGTACGATAAACTGTGACACTGTAAAAGCAACTTTTTTACCTTTATTATTTTTGTAACGTGTTAATTGTTCTCATGATATCTGTCAAAATATTGTCATTATCTTATTTGATTTAAAAATGCCTCATTTAAGTATTATTGAAAAAGCAAGAATAATAATATGTTTAGTAGAAATAGGGTGGTCTTATGGAAAAATAGCTGATCATTTTAGAGTACCTAGAAGGAATTGTAAAAAATGGCGCTATCATCAAACACTTGAAAGGTCTGTTGGGTCTGGTTTAAATACTAGAAAATCATCAAATGAAGAAGACCGAAATTTGGTGGAGTATTTAATTAAGGCAAAATCCATTTGAAACTGCAGTATTCCGCTATGCACGTAACAGGATTCCTTCCTTCATCCAGAACTGCGCAACGCCGAGTAAGACAATGTTCCGAATTAGGAAATCGAGCAGCTGATGCATCCAAACCGTTTTGAAAAAATAGTGATAAGAAACAAAGAATTGGGTTTGCTATGCAATATTTACCAGAAAGTGATTTTTTTGGCAAAATGTTATCTTTTCCGATAGGAAAACTTTTCAGTCTACATATAATGGAAGGATGGTATAATAGACCACCAAATTCCCGATATGATGAAGTATACTCAAAAAAAGCAAACCAGTGGACGTTTCTCCGTTAATGTGTGCAGGTGTATGAGTATGCTGGAATATTGGTGAAACACTAAACAGTAATATATATCTTCAGATTTTGGAAAATGTTTTTCTTCCTTTTGCCGCGATAGTTTTTGAAGGAAATAACTTTATATTTCAGCAGGATAACTGCCTGTGCATACTGCAAGAAATATAGGAAACTGGTTTAGACAAAAGAACGTAACATGTCTGCCTTGGTGCTCAAGAAGTCCTGATTTAAATCCAATTGAAAATGTTTGGGGATTGATAGTAAAAAAAATGTACAAAATAAATTTTAAATCACAGAGTGAAAATTGTTTGGTGTTTGTTAATAATACCCTTTTTGGCTTTATACTTTTGTAGTTTTCCTGGTATTATTTTGTAATTTTCTTATTTTGCGGCTGTAATTTAAACAACATTTTTTTAGAAATAGCCATTATTATTTATGGTAAAAAATCGTACATAATAACTTACACCTATGTATACAGGGTGATTCACGGTGGATGGAACGTTAGACGTTTCTGACGAACCAGTAAAGTAATCGTTCTAAAAATTTGGTCGCGTACATAAACGGAGATGTTCTACCAACCTAAAATATTTTTAATAATACAGTGTTGCCGCTTCCTCACAAAAATAATAGTAACTTCGATTTTTTAAATGCAACACCATATATTTTATTTTATTTTCAAATCCCCCATTACTTTCCTTACAATTTTTATTAACTCTACTTTATACTTATCTCTTACCGTTTCTAAGATATAAATTAATTTCCGTTTTTTTTGTCCGAAACCGTCACTTTTAAAAATGCTGATAATTTTGAACTCTAAAACAGTGAAAACCTGAAATTTGGTAAATAGTTAACTAATGCCATAGGGCTCTTTGCCATAGTCCCAAATCTTATTTGCAATATACAGGGTGGTTAAAAAATACACTTATTCTGGTAACTTGAAAAAGTGGCCATAAATCCTTTTTTTCAAATGTAACACCCTGTATATTATTACGGATTTGAAAAGCTGCTAAAATTTCACTTCATTTTTGTATATCATACCTGTACCTAACTAACTAGTTTAACCATTTTTTTGACGTATTAAGCATGATTTGTAAAATTTTCTATACAATTCAATTTTTATTCGGTTATTAGTAAGTTAGCCATGACAAAAACTAATGTTACTATGGTTATCGTTTTGACATTTCATTAAGTTTAGATACAAGATAGAAATACAGTTTAAAGTCATGGAAGAAAACTATACAAATGCAGGTTTTATGAATTTATTTATTTTATTTGGACAAATGTGATAGAATTATCGCCAGGACATGTATAAAGTTTAACGAAATGTACTCTAATTTACCGCCAATGAACCTTAGAAAATTCATAAGGATCCAGAACAATTTTATTAAATGTTAACTAGGTAGTCAAATAATAAAAGACTACTCAAATTATAACTAATAAAATGCTATTTTAACAGATGTTCAAAACGCTGGCCGTTTACATCCAAACACTTTAATATGCGGGTGTTGACTGCATGGGTTTCAAAAAAAATTTAGTTTTAATGTTTTTTGCATGTTAATGCAAACACACATTGTCCAAATAAAATAAATAAATTCATAAGAACTGCATTTGTATTTGTATAGTTTTCTTCCATGACTTTAAAGTGTATTTCTATCTTGTATCTAAACTTAATGAAATGTCAAAACGATAACCATAGTAACATACGTAAACATCAGTTTTTGTCATGGCTAACTAATAACCGAATAAAAATTGAATTGTACAGAAAATTTAACAAATTATGTTTAATACGTCAAAAAAATGGTTAAATCAGTTAGTTAGGTACAGGTATGACATACAAGAATGAAGTGAAATTTTAGCAGCTTTTCAAATCCGTAATAATATACAGGGTGTTATATTTGAAAAAAAGGACTTATGGTCACTTTTTCAAGTTACCAGAATAAGTGTATTTTTCAACCACCCTGTATATTGCAACTAAGATTTGGGGCTAGGGCAAAGAGCCCTATGGTATTAGTTAACTATTTACCAAATTTCAGGGTTTCAGTGTTTTAGAGTTCAAAATTATGAGCATTTTTAAAAGTTACGTTTTCGGACAAAAAAAAAGAAAATTAATTTATATCTTAGAAACGGTAAGAGATAAGTATAGAGTAGAGTTAATAAAAATTGTAAGGAAAATAATGGGGGATTCGAAAATAAAATAAAAAATATGGTGTTGCATTTAACAAATCGAAGTTACTATTATTTTTGGGTGAAAGCGGCAATACTGTATTGTTAAGAATATTTTAGGTTGGTAGAGCATGTCCGTTTATGTACAGGACCAAATTTTCAGAACGATTCCTTTACTGGTTCGTCAGAAACGTCTAACGTTCCATCCACCGTGAATCACTCTGTATAGCGTGTTATATCCAGGTATAAGCAGCAATCTAAGAAACCCGTTTTACCCAATTTTGTTGTATTTGAGTTATGTATGGGTGCAGGAGTGTACGAATTTATATGTCGTCAAGTGGACACCCGGTATAGAGTGAAGGATGCGTGTCAATTATCATTGTCAGCAATTAATTATTTATCGACGTTTTAATACCGAGGTCATTCGAAGGAAAAATATTGTGGAAAAATGGAAAATAATACGAATACAAATGCTGACATATTAAAAATGTATTTTTTATTCTGGGCGAGACCGCGTAACCGAAAGTCGAAATCAGAAGAGAAAAAGAAATCCACTTTAATATTTATAAAATAATAATATTTTCATATACCTTTTATATGCTGTATTTAAAGCAGGTTTTACATTTTTGTATAAAAGGTTTTGCCAATCTTTAGTCTAAGTTTGCTAAAATTGGCTGTTGAACCCCCAAATGTTAAGTTATTTAAGCTTACCTAATTAAAAAACCAAACATCGTCAATAGACAAATTATATTAAATTTGTTTTCCTAATAAAATTCTACTGTACAGGAATTTAAAATTCTAAAAGCTTATATTAACATCAATTAGCATGTCGTATTTCATATTTTCTTGGCATTTTTAAACAAATCTACCAACGGTTTTACTACCTACGTAAAATGATAGGCACTTTGTTTTATTTCTCAAGTCTTTTGATTCTTATAATTTAAAACTTGTTTACTTTATATATTAGATTTGTTATTTGCCTTCTTAAAACCACTACACGGAAGTATTTATTTTAAAAATATATGGTATTTAATTTGTCAAGTTAGGTTTCTGGTTTGTTGAAAACAATTAGTCAGTCAAACTACAAAATAAGCAAAAACTCAGTACCTAACACCTCAACGCTTTCCAGCTGATGACACAGGTAGATTTTTAAATATAGCATATTGATAACCGTAACAACCAGTGGCGGACATATCGTCGGGCCAACCGGGGCAATGCCCCGGGGCCCAGGCTCAAAGGGGGCCCATTAATCCATCTATCCAACTAAAAAAAAAATTCCTAAGAGCGCCCATTCTATGTCTACGCGGCAATACCGAACACCACTTCGTACACGCTTTCGTAGTGCTGAATTTACTTCCAATGATGCCGGTGCATATAAACGATATTTATTTTCTTGGCGAAATCGATTAAGAATCGGGGAATTCCCAAAGCGTATTTGTCGTTTCTCAGTTGCATTGCAATTACGGTTACGGGGATTTACAGAGCCGCTATAATAAATGAAACAGCAGTGTTGCCAATCGGCGGACTTTAGTCCGATTTTCGGACTTTTTTTAAGGCTATGGACTTTTGTCGGACTTTGAAACTATTTCGGACTTTTCGGACTTTTTGATACCTGGCGAAAATATGCTAAATGCACAAATTTGGAAATAAAATCGGCAGGTAACTTATTGTTTATTTACCAAGTGTTGGGTTGTCTTATTACTTGTTACATTAACTTTTTTATTATTGTTTTTTTTTGTTATTAAAAAGTAAATGTTTATAGAGTTATCAGTTTTTTTCATTATACAGGGTTAGGAAAAATTACCAGCGGTCAATTATTTCAAAATATACAGGGGTTATCAAAAATCGTCTTATATAAAAAATGTAGGGCTGTTAAAAATCTACATATCGGTGATAAATTGAAATATACAGGGTCGCCCACAAAGTTTTGTGGAGAATGATAGTTATATTTTTTTAAATGGAACACCCTGTATATTTTTACATTTTTCAGTTCCACATAAAATTATAATTATTTTTTATTAAATGCATTATTAGTCTATACTTCATAGTTTCCGAGATATTGACTCTCGAAAAGTGACATTTTTGAACTTTGACAGCTTCTAACTTTCTAACAGTACGTCTTAGAGCAAAACGGCTTACATGTCCCTATCTTCAATTTTTATTATCTTCCTAAAAAAATCAACTTCAAGTTAAACCGAAACAACTATATTTCCTGCTTTCGTGTTACATCCGGTTTAACCGGAAGTTGATTTTTTTGGAAAGATAATAAAAATCGAAGATAGGACAATGTAAGCCGTTTTGCTCTAAGACGTACTGTTAGAAAGTTATAAGCTGTCAAAGTTCAAAAATGTCACTTTTCGAGAGTCAATATCTCGGAAACTATGAAGTATAGACTAATAATGCATTTAATAAAAAATAATTATAATTTTATGTGAAACTGAAAAATGTAAAAACATACAAGGTGTTCCATTTAAAAAAATATAAATATCATTCTCCACAACTTTGTGGGCGACCCTGTATATTTCAGATCACCGATATGTAGATTTTTAACAGCCCTACATTTTTTATATAAGACGTTTTTTGATAACCCCTGTATATTTTGAAATAATCGACCGTTCTGGTAATTTTTCCTAACCCTGTATAATATACCTCCAACAGTAAAAAATAAATATCACTTATGGCGAATGCGCCAGACGAAGCATTTTCATTTCGACGCGGACTAAATCGGACTTTTTCGTGCCACTGGGCGGACCTTTTCACCTAATGTTATTGGCAACACTGTGAAACAGGGAAGTAACCGAATCTAGTGATGTTAAAGAACAGGTAAATTGCTGAACAGGTTCGAACAGTTCGGTTCTCACTCGGGAACCTGTTCCGTAAACCTGTTCCGTAAACCTGTTCACCTGTTCTTTTGATTATAAATTATTGTCGCCCACTGACTTGGTAAAAAAAAAGTAAAAGTGAAAGGTCGGGAGTAGTAAAAACCACGTTTTTGTTAATCACTTTTTAATAAAAAAAAAAAAAAAAAAAAAAAAAAAGGTCGCTAGTTCCGTAAACTAACAACACGGAAAGAGCACCGCTGCATTCCTGTTTCCTTGTTGTAAGGAAGAACAGCCTGTTCTTTTTATGTGTGATTGGTGATTTATGAAAGATGGCTTGCGGGTCGTCGTTTGAGAATAAAAAGAACAGGCAACCGTTCACAGTTCACTGAACAGGCTATCTCTAACCTGTTCCGTTCTTTTCTTAACAACTCTAACCGAATCACATTATAATACTAAAAGTGCATCGGAGCATTGGTAATATTTCTATCATTATTTTATTCGCATTAAGTTTGTGAGGTTATTGTTTATTATTAAAGAATATGTTTTCTATAAGTACATTTCATTTCTCCTACGTGTTTTTTTATCATCAAGGTCAAGGGGCCCATGAACATAGTTTGCCCCGGGGCCCAAGTCTCACTAAATCCGCCACTGGTTACAACGTATGAATTGCAAATTATTATGAATTAATGCCACAGAGAAAAATTTCTCATACACCATACAAAAATAGCGCATTAGAGAAACATTCTTAAACGTGCTAAAAAGTATATTTTTATTTGAATAGTATACAGGGTGTCCGGGAAAATGTGGGAAATCTCCCGGATATGAAAAAAACCCGTGAAAAGAATACTACAAGTTCATATAAACTTCTTTCGTATCGGCCTCCTCTTCGGAGATATGGACTCCCACAGAGCTCCCATGGAATTGAGTTTTTGACACATAATTATCAAACCAACAGGTATATTTCAATTTTTTTTCATATGATCTATATCAGGTAAGACCCTTCAAATTACTATCCCAGAAAGTGTTGCGAATTATTCACAGCTGCAGGGACGGACTAGCTGTGACACTAATGTGCCCATTTTTTTTACGCCCTGTATGATAAAAACTTTGGACAGCGTTTCTACATACCTTTAACTATTGACTAAAAATTAAGTACTCTTCATTCATGTCGCTAATCCTATAACCGTTTTCGGAAAAAGGTAATTTTTAACATATTTAGGTACATAAACCTTATATATTTAGCGTATTTCAATAAAAAATACATCTTTGTTCCTAGAAATTATAAATGTTCACTTTTAACTGCTTAATATTAATACATGATCGCAATAAAATGACGTTTTTCCGAAAACGGTTAGGATTAGCGACATGAATAAAGAGTACTTAATTTTTAGTCAATAGTTAAGGGTATGTAAAAAACGTTTTAATAATAATTATGTGTCAAAAACTTAATTCCATGGGAGCTCTTTGGGAGCCCATATCTCCGAAGAGGAGGCCGATACGAAAGAAGTTTATATGAACTTGTAGTATTCTTTTCACGTTTTTTTTTTTATATCCGGGAGATTTCCCACATTTTCCCGGACACCCGCCTGTATAGTATAACATTACCTACACAGTACTCCATCCTTTACAGATTGGGTTAATGAGGGGAGGGTACTTCCTTGCTGAAGAATCTCCAGAACAACTTATAACCCAATACGGAGCACATAGTCTGGAGGAGGTATTTCTTAAACTTAGTGTCATCCAAAATGTGGGCAAACGAAGACGATCAAGTATACTACAAGGAGTTACGGATTCCATACCCATTCCAGAAGGGGCAGTGAACGATGCCGCAGTATTGGATGACGAAATGGGAGAGATTTCTGGTGAATTTGGCGATAATATTTCGATGACAAGCAGGACCGCAAGTATGTAAATTAAATTATTCATAGTTTGGGCAATTTGTTATAATACCGTTTAATAAAAGTTCGTGGAAAATGTTCGGCGTAGTCATAGAAAACGAAAAAGTCGATAAAAATAGCTCATTAGATGTGGAAGTAGTATTGGAATGAAATAATTCCTGTTACTCTGATGGCAATACTAAAATATGTGAACGAAAAATGTTTCCATTACAAAATTCTTATCGTGTCACTGTTCAAAGGCACATTTGCAAAAGTTGTCATCCATTAAATTAAGAAATAATAATAAGTTGATTTAAAATTTATTTTATTATATTAATATAATAAATATGTTTATGTTGTCTTCTATAAACTTATTCTTCAATCCCCTGAAGCTTAGCTTGTTAAGGACAAATCGTATTTTTTGTTTTAGTATGTAAAATCGTAAAATCATAAATCATAAATATGCATTAAAAATCAAGTTTTAAAGCAAAAATGTTAATTTATAGTATAAACGCAGTTTTTTTTGAAGAAATAAATTACCTATAACGAAATTTATAATTTTTAAGTAAAAAATATTACTTATAAGTATAAATTATTCGGAACAATATTAATTAATTAAAGCATTTCTAAAAATATTTTCAAATTGTCTGTTTTTAATATCGATGTTTTTATTTCGACTTAAAATTTTTTTAATGAAATCAATTTTTTAAATTTTTGTTGGTAAATAATCGTTTAAATAAAAACTTAAATATTTGAAATTTTTTTTGACCTATTTATTTTAGGTTTTATGGTTATTTAATTTTTATGACGTGTATTATGATTATGGTTTTTAAATTGTATAAGGTTTTTATTTTTAAATATATATATTAAAATGTTATAAATGTAAAGTTGTCTTATGTTCAACTTTTTTGTTTCTGAATAATCTTTATTGAATATAATTTTTAGAAACCTTTTTTGTAATATTTCTAATTTTCTAACTAAAGTTCTATTTATTCCTCCCCAACCTAACGCGTAATATAATATTTCCATGTCTTACATTTAAAAAATGTTTAATGTTTTTAAAAATCGGTAGGTAGTAAACTTCTTAATTTTTTTAATTAAGTATTGTAAGTGAAAATTTCAATTTAATTTACTGTCAAAAATAATTCCTAAATATTTTATTAATTTTAAAAATTTGAATGCCTTCATTTATTTGAATACTATTCATATTTCGTGGTAGGTTATTTAGGTTTAAAGTAAAAGGAATATAATTTGTTTTATTAAAATTAATTGTTAACAAATTGTTATTAAACCAATTCTTTATAATTTTAAAATCTTTTTAATTTTATTATTTAAGTTGTCCCAATTTGTATCGGTATAAAAAATTGTAGTATCATCTGCAAAACTATGAATTTGCAATTTATACTAAATAAGTCGTTAATATAAATATTAAAAAATAATGGTCCTAAAATTGTTCCTTGAGGAACACCATACTTAAAGACTTTTGGATAGCTTTTTTCTTTATCTATTTGAACATTTAAGTTGGTCTATTTTTCAGATAATTTTTAATTAATTCTAATTGCTTTCCTCTGAATCCACTATTTTCAAACTTTTTTAACAGTAAATTATGGCTAACTGTATCAAAGGCTTTTGCTAAATCTAGAAAAATACTAATACAAGGTTTTTTATTATCTAGTGCATCATATATTTTGCCTTTTGAACTATCTGGGGAACTACCATTTAATACAATATGCTACAAAACGATTTATTGTTTAATATTTGCAGGAAGAGTATCAATAGCACCAGATGCCACCGTAGAAACCATTCCACCAGAACTACCTGAAGATGAAATACCTCAGACTCGGTTCCGCGATTACTTTAGAGTGGTTAAATGGACACACATGCATGCCCTAATATGGAAGAACTTTTTATGGATGTGGAGAAATATATCCATAATGGCTTTTATTATAGGTGAGACCAAATTTTTTTAATTATTTATTTACACCACACGCATGACGCAAGCTCCCAACAATGCCACTTTTGAAAGAATATAGATTGAGTGCAGTGGATGGCATACCAGGAATTTTTTGAAAATGCAACTATGAAGCAGATTATAGCATGAAAACTTTGGGGTATGCATGCATTCATATTGGGGGTATTTCGTATAAGTGTACGCACTTAACATTATTTTATTCACAAAAAGCGTCAAACAAATCGTATAATTTAAAAAAAGTTACAGGTATGAAGGAAGACTATATATTACATAATGTATTAATACAAAGGGGAAATAAAAAATAATTCTTGGAAAAACATAACATTTTGAAAAAACTGCCACTCGCGCACTCTTACCGGATCAGTCGGATAAGAGTGCTCACATAGTATTACAAGTGTACGTAGTAGGTTTTATTAGAAATTAGGAACATGCGTCGCATAAAAATGCTCCTATATTTTTATAACTTGAGCAATGCTCATGCCACCACGTGCCGCATGTTGAGCACCTAACCCAGTCGTCGCCAGTTTCACCCTAACGGCAATTTGGGCAAAGAACTTGGTCACCATGTTTTTCTTTTTTAGCAGCTTTGTTATCTTGACAGTTCTGCTTGCCAAAAACTTGCCTTTTGGTTTCCTTTCTATATTTTAACTGGTTCTCATACACCTACTTGAATAGATAACAACTTTTCAAAACGTACCGCTTTTAACCTTGTTCTACGACTTGATTCATTAATAAAAAGATCTCTCGCTACTTGACACTTGCTTTCGCATTTTGAATTCGTTCTTTTGCCTGCGCGAGAATTTCATCAGTTATTAGGTTTCTTTGACTTGTCCTGGTATATTTTCCTATTATTAGTCCTTAAACAATTTCAAATTATAAATTTAAATCAATACCCTAAACCATTGCTCGGGTAAGTGTACGCATGTCTGGCTAAGAATGCGCGCGTACAGTTACCCGACACCGAAATGCGTACACTTAACCGACCAACAACAATTATATTCAACCGCTGTTTATAGTCTCGTTCAACATAACCTCCAAAAGTACGACTCGGCAACAGGACCTCTAAAACCACTTCTTTCAAATGGCGTATTAAAATGCGGATCAATTTACAACAAGATTTGTTCATATACTTACTTAATGTTAAGCAAGGGCGGTCCTACGGGGGGGGTACTGGGGGTAATTACCCCCCCCAGAGACCAGGTTGAGGACGCAAAAACTAAAAATAATATGTCCAAAAAACTATAAATATTTATTATTTTTAAATAAAAAACAAAACCAATAAATTTGAAAAAACATTTTTTATATAAAAATATCAACATCTTAATATTATAAGATATATTCTATTATAGTCCGTCGATAAGCCGATATAATATCGCGAAAATGCTGGTAAACCGAACCGAAGAATGTCCGGTTTTCTAATGACTTAATAAAAATGTTAAAAGCAGCGGCATCCAATGCAAAATATATTAAAAAACAATTGTAATTTTTTTTAGCTTTATTTTCATGTTCTGATTTCTTTATTATACATATACATTTAAGTTTTGTTTTAGTTTAGTGTTTTGACTTATGTTACAATATTACTACTGCATCTATTACATCAGTGGCGTGTTTACGAGGGGGCTCAGGGGGCCCGCCCCCCCCCCCCCCCCCAGATATGTATAGTACAATTGTATAAACAAAGTTCATCTGTCACGGATAATGCCCTCGAAGCTTTTAAAACTTGTTTATTTTGTCGCCCTTTCAAATTTCTTTTAAATTAAAAGAGTGTTTTAAAGTCTGGCATATCGCCGCAGATTAAGCTTTACGGTTATTTTACCCAAAAAATGGCGTGGCACCCAAAAAATTTTCGCCTGCGGTGCAAAAGAGCGCCTTCGGCGCAAATCCTTAAAAGTACCCCCCCCCAGAAAGACGTTCCAGGACCGCCGTTGATGTTAAGTAAATATTACAACAAAATGATCATAAATTATATTTGACCTGTAATTAATTGAAGGAACACCGGAACTTTACACAAGTCACACGCGTCGCTTAGCTGAACCAAACCTACATTGGACAAATTTTATAAAATTCTGTCTCTCTTAACAACGGAAATAATGCATGTGCGCACTCTTATACGCCCTTACCCTATTATGCTAATGATATGATTTTTTAAATTTTGCAGGTCTACCCGTTGGACAAACTGTACTATTCTGCCTCTCAATCGGACATGATCCTAAGGATATTGTTGTATCAGTTGTCAATCATGAAATCAACTATCCTATGGAACATTGCGAATATAAAAGTGGATGTAACGCGACGTATCTCAGTTGTAACTATCTGGATTATATTGAGCACAATTATTCTTTAATTATGGTACGTTATTTTTTTTTTAATTGGACTGTTTTATGATATTATTCAGATATTATTCTCGTGTACCTAATTTATGGGGTTTACAATGGCTACATATTACCATTTTAAGTATAATAGAACTAAGCGATAAAGGAAAAACAGCTAGTTCAAGTTTAACAATATGAAAATGGCCATGCATTTCGTATTTGGTATCATTTGCTTTTTTACATACAGGGTGGCCCTTTAGTGTGGCAAAGTACAATAGCTCCGTTACTATTTCAAATACATTAAAAATATTAATACAAAAGTTGAAGGGCAGTAAGTGACTTATAACGTAAAATTATTTTTAACTCTATTGGGTGGCTCAAAAAAGCGGAACAAGAAAAAATGTACTTTTTTCAAATGGAACACCCTGTATATTTTTACATTTTTAAATTCCACATAAAATTACAATTATTTTTTATTAAATACATTATTAGTCTATACTTTATAGTTTCCTAGATATTGACTCTCGAAAAGTGACATTTTTGAACTTTGACAGCTTCTAACTTTCTAACAGTACGTCTTAGAGCAAAACGGCTTACATGTCCCTAACTTCAATTTTTATTATCTTCCAAAAAAAATCAACTTCCAGTTAAACCGGAACAACTATATTTCCTTCTTTCGAGTAACATCCGGTTTAACCGGAAGTTGATTTTTATGGGAAGATAATAAAAATTGAAGATAGGGACATGTAAACCGTTTTGCTCTAAGACGTACTGTTAGAAAGTTAGAAGCTGTCAAAGTTCAAAAATGTCACTTTTCGAGAGTCAATATCTCGGAAACTATAAAGTATAGACTAACAGTGCATTTAATAAAAAATAATTATAATTTTATGTGGAATTTAAAAATGAAAAAATATACAGGGTTTTGAAAAAAGTACATTTTTTATTGTTCCGCTTTTTTGAGCCACCCTATAGAGTTAAAAATAATTTTACGTTATAAGTCACTTACTGCCCTTCAACTTTTGTATTAACATTTTTTATGTATTTGAAATAGTAAAGGAGCTATTGTACTTTGCCACACTAAAGGGCCACCCTGTATTTACGTTCATTCTTCTATTCAGTTTCTACCCAATATATTATTTCATTTCTTCTTGGAAACTCGTTACATAATATGATATAGGTAGTGTTACAGATCATTATTCCTTTTAAATTTTCTTTGACATACTTAGAGCATGGTCTGTTCCATGACCGCTAACCGCTACGTCATATTCTCCATATTTGCGATACGTCGTAAATTAATTCAGTCAGTTTGACTTACCGGTGGTAAAGGTTGTGATTTTTCTTAGGATTGATCTACATAAAGACGGATGTATGTGAATAAGTAAAATAGAGGCGGGCATAATGACATACTTAGTTTTTTATCCATAAAACCTAATGAACAAATGAGCTTAAATTAATTATTTTAATACATGTCGATGACCAGTAAAATACTCTACAACTTTAGAAATAAATTAATTCTTTTTTTTTATGAACTTTATTTGGAACAGGTTAAACGTACTTTGCAACACAAGCATACTTGCTTTTAACCCGCCTATTTCGCCATTACGGACAGCTTGTATGGCTCTTTCCATATCGACATCATTCCAAACTCCTCTATTTGTCGTTCTTTTATATGAATAAACCATCAAAAAAAAAAATAATCCGTTAAAACTCTGAACAAAGCAGGCGGGCAAAATGACATACTATTTATTTTACCTGCGATTATGCTATGTCGTTTTGCCCGTCCTGATATTTTTTTAAAAATTTGGGTTCAAAAACACTTTAATTGCAGTTAACTTTCAAAAATGTGTTATTAATTTATAGTGTACAATTGTGTGGTCAAGACAATGTCTTAAAACTATGGTAAAAATGAATTTTAGGTAGTTAAATAATATTCCAAAATGTTACTTACACTGAAGGTCAAAACCAGGCAACCACAAATAACACAATAAATCCGTCGGATAAAAGTATAGAGAGTCCGTACTAGAGCCAGTGCTGTGATTCCGGCTCTTGAACGTTATCACCCGAATTGGGACTTATACTGCTACAAGATTTGGCATACTAGAAACAAGTCATTATGCCCGTCTATGTCATTATGCCCGCCTCTCCCCTACAAGCGCGTTTTTTCAAATTTTATTGATTATTTTTATACTGAAAAATAAACAAAACTCATTTATAAAATTTTAAATTGAATCATACTATATTTAAATTTAATTGGTTTCATTCCACAGACCTAAAACTACGTCATATTTTACGGGATGCATGGAATTTATTTTTGCATCATAATAGCGCTTACATTCCGACCAAACTATTTCAATAAGATTAAAGTGGCAATGATATGGAGAAAGTCTTAAAACTCGATGTCCATGTTGCAATGCTAATTCGTCCAGCCTATTAAAATAAAATTAAAATAACTAAAAAATAAAATAAATAGCGCTTTTAACGTTTGGGTGTGATATGCTGCTTCACCATTATCCAGATATCCAGATCTGATCCTTTATTGCAAATGGTGAAACCGGAATTTGTCTTTGTTCTAACTAGTGTTGGGATCACTCGAGTGAAAAATAACCTATAACTCGATTTTTTCAATTACTTGAATTATCCGGTTATCATCGGTAATCATTCGAGTGACGAAAATTCGGTTTTTATTTTCCAACGACCCGCATGCGCATGCCATTCATACCAACTACCAATCACTCATTGCGGCTAGACAGTTTACGGAACTGGCGACCTTTTTTTTTTAGAAGTCAGCAGTGTTGTTCGACGAACATATTCCCATAATATAGCATTCGGTTCTAACCATGCAATAAGTAATCTTTTTGACCAACTTGTATTTGGAACTTTTTCAGTTAGCTTAGAATGTTAGGTGGCTTTATCCATGATAATAAGCGACGGTTCTTCCAAGTTTGGTAACAATTTTTCTTCAAACCGTTTCTCAAAGTTTTCACTATTTATCGAATTATGATAATCACCAGATTTTAGGCCAGGCTTGAATATCAAACTTACATTGTTCACTAATCCATTTTCTGAACCAGCATGTAGAATAATATACCGTACACCCTCTGACGATTTTTTTAACTGTATGAAGAGTATCATCTTGTTAACTTCTCCTAAAAGCCCCTTTATTGTATATCCAGGTTTCATCCAGAAAAATGGGTTTTAAGGAAAATTGCCGTTATTCTTAAATTCTCTTAAAAATTCTACTCGTTTTTTGGCTATATGGGGTTGCTCTATTAAAAAACACCTGTTTGATACAGTACATTTACGCCATTTAAATTTTTATTTTTTTAAACAGTCCGCTAATGAACTAGTGGATATTTTAACACCATCAATGATTTTAAGGTTTAGTTGTATTGAGCGTGTTCACCTGCTCTATATATCCCAATCGTAAAGTTGTCGACCACGGGATGACAAAATAGTTACCTACATTATTGCGATTCTTAAATCTACATCCTTCTCTATCCCCTTTGCCTTAATTCGTTGAATTGTTGAACACGAAACTCCCAAAGCATCAGAAACTCTCGAAACAGATAGGTATTTACAAAAACATTTATTATTAACGCAAATTTACTATCTAGTTCACGAATGTTAGAAAGATAAGCACTAGTCGTGACGTAACGGGCAGCGGTCATTGAACAGGCTTTACCTGATGCTCATTTCTACATATACGTTCATTCTTCTATTCAGTTTCTACCCAATATATTCTTTTATTTCTTTTTGGACACTCGTTACATAATATGGTAAGTATAGAATTACAGATAATTTTTTCGTTTACATTTTCTTTGATATACTTGGAGCATGTATCATGTTTTTTGTCATCATCTTATTAAAACTACGGTAGGTCGATAAATAAGCACCTTTAAACTTCTTATATATTTAGACATATCTTTTATTTTCCTAAAGATGATTGTCTTTACAGCCGAAACATGTAGAGAGTTAGCCATATCTAAACTTGCTTTTTCAATATACAAGTGTCTCTTTTTTCCCTTCAAATATGAAAATATTTTATAATTGATTTTAAGAACTACTATGCAACAGAAGAAGAAGCTCGAAAGTCGGTAGAAAAGGGCAACTCATGGGCAATGATGGTGGTACCTCATAACTTTTCGGAATCGTTAAGATCGCGAATCGATAATGGAAAAGATACTCCTGAATCGGACATTAAAAGTAGTGTCATTGATGTGTTTGCAGACAAATCTAGTAAGTATTCTCAATTGTGACTTTAATTATAATAATACATTAACGTACACGTTTTATAAAGCATCATTTAATAGCACGCGTCCATGTTAAAAAACGAGCCGCTTGCGGACAAGTGCTTAAAACTGCTTTATATAACACGTACGTTATACTATTTTTTTTAATTTATAGTTTTTTCAATAAAAAACACATATTTAAAAAGAAAATAAATCCTTCAAATTTTGTAAATTTTTATGTCTAAATTTTATGTTGGCAATACTATTTTTTATCATAGTAGCCTCTGGACAACAAAAATTATTTTGCGAACTGTCATTTTTTGATTTATTGACCCATTTTCACCACGAGATTCTAAAGTTATTTTAGCGATATGAGATTTGAAATTGGACGGAATACGTTGTGTGATCCTTGTACATTCGGTACATATACAGAGCGTTCGGAAATTCGGGCGATTTTGCTACTTTTTTTCGAATTTCAAAAGACGTGATTTTACGTCACGGCATTGCAATTTAGTATAGGGAAGATGGAAAATTCAAATAAAGTTGAAGTTAAAATCGACATTGGAAGGTTAGTCGATTGAATTTTGGATAGGATTTGGCAGAAAATGATAGCTTGAAGCATCTACAAAAGATTGATTTATAGATTTATGCAACCAACATACATGACTGTTATCCACACAGAATAAAAAAGTAGGTTATCAAGCTATTTTTCCTCTGCGAAAAATGGGTTTTCTCGTAAATCACAAAGCCGCGCAAGTCAATGAAATAAAACATTTTAATGTTACCAACATCAAATAAAGAAAAAACGCTTATCGAAATAGCTTCATTACGATACGCATATTAGATTTGTTATGATACAAAATTAGAAAAAATGGTTTTAAAATTCGAAAAAAAGTAGCAAAATCGCCAGAATTTCCGAACGCTCTGTATATGTACCGAATGTACAAGGATCACACAACGTGTTCCGTCCAATTTCAAATCTCATATCGCTAAAATAACTTTAGAATCTCGTGGTGAAAATGGGTCAATAAATCAAAAAATGACAGTTCACAAACTAATTTTTGTTGTCCAGAGGCTACTATGATAAAAAAATAGTATTACCAACATAAAATTTAGACATAAAAATTTACAAAATTTGAAGGATTTATTTTCTTTTTAAATATGTGTTTTTTATTGAAAAAACTACAAATTAGAAAAAATAGTATAACGTACGTGTTATATAAAGCAGTTTTAAGCACTTGTTCCGTTATAAAACTCGCCGCAAGCGGCTCGTTTTTTAACAGGGACGCGTGCTATAAAATGATGCTTTATAAAACGTGTACGTTAATATACTATTACAGACTGAAAATCGATGATCATTTTTTGATTGATATTTTTGTTACATCCCATCCCACCGATCATAGAAAATCCCATATAAATTTTAAAGTAATCGAATATTGCTTCTTCTATTTACTTTGGACTAAAGTTGTATTTAATTCTTATGATGTAAACTGTGCAATTTTCGACCAGTTTCAAATAGTAATATAAAAGTTTTTTCAAAGAATATATAAAATGGCTTCTTGGTTAATTGTTACTACGTTAAACGATAATGAGAATTGGGTAATTTACCATAAAAAAATGTAATATTAATAATGGAATATATATAATTTTTCACATTAGGAATCTTTAAAATACGCAACCTTCCTTAATTTAATAATCGTCTTATTTGCATCTCTTATAATCGCATACTAGGTACCTATAATAATATAAATATTTGCTTATTTTTAGATGAAAATATTGCCACTTATCTCACGAGGGACTTCCTCTTTGGAATAGAAAAGTATGCCAAGGAGTTTTTAGAACAATGCGATATTAATCCTAAAGTCTTTGGCAGGCCTATTAGGGTAAGAAGGGAGTTTTCATATTTAAACTTAATTAATTTGTAGTGTTTAAATATCAGTTGAAGGAATAATTGATCAAATTGTAGCAATAACTAACCAAGATAGTGGATGGTAAAATGCTACAGCTTGGCAAAGTATAATATATATACAGGGTGTTTGGGGAGGAAACGGCAATATTTTGGGAATGTGTTCAGAGGGTGAAAATAAGAGAAATAATCCCATATGTTTAGTTCGATTCTCAACCATTTCTGAAATAATAGGTTCTAAAGTTTTTGTAAGTTAATTTTTATTTTAAAAGCGGATAATTGCAGGTACTGCAATACAAACTAACTTAAAGAATATTTTCAAAAACCCCTCCACCAACATTGATACATTTTTCGGCACGTTTGTTAATCGCTCGGGTAGCACGTTGTTTTTCATAAAAGCTGCAGCAGTGACAATTCGATCGCGGAGTGCTTCTCTCGTTTCCCCTCGTGTTTCATAATATACCATAGCGATTTCATCCATCCCCAAAGGCAATAATCAAGCGGGTTTAGGTCTGGTGACCTCGGTGGCCAAAATGAGGTAGGGCTCCATCATGTTGGAAGTACATTCGTTGTCAAACATTTAACGAAATATTATCCAAAATGTGTATCAAATGGTCTTAGAAAAACCGTAAATATCCTTCTCCAGTAAGACGCCCATCCATTTCAAATGGACCGAACAACTGGTCGTTGAGCATTCCACACCAGACATTAGGTACCTAATACTGAATCGATGTTAAAAGTTTCGTTCAAATGTAGCATGAGGGTTTTCATGTGACCACCGATGTTCATTGTGGCAATTATTAATTCCATCACGAGTGAACTAAGCTTCATCGCTAAATAAAATGTATTTGTTCAGACTTCGATTTCGATGGATCCATTCACAAAATTGTACCCTTGAAGCAGGATCACCATCTAGAAGATGTTGAACCGGTTGAACTGGAAAAGGTTTTTTTAAACCGTTTTTTCTAAGTGACTCCCATACGGCTAGATGTGATGGTATATGAAGTTCATTTGCAACCCGTCTCGTACTTATACCTTAGTTCTCTGCGACAATATCCAGAACATTTTCTTCATTTTCCACATCTAGACCCTGCATTCTTTCAGAAACAATTCTCACGCTTGGAAACATTTCAGTTTCCTGAGCACTTACAAATACTTTTTGAAAAACACTTCTATTAGGAACTCTTCGATTTGGAAAACGACGTCGATATTCATTAACTGCGCGCATCGCACTACCGTAACAGTAACCATACACGAATATCATGTCGGCATACCTACTCCCTGTGACTGAATGTGTGGGGCATTCATTGTAAGTATGAAAATCTTGATTTAAGTCGATACGCTTAATATGAAGCTAACTGACAACTACTATGCATGTCAAAACTATATCAATCAAAATGTATCGGACGTTTAAAACTAAAGCCTCCTTCATTATTTCAATATAAAAAAAAATCAGAACCGATTATTTCAGAAATGGTTGAGAATCGAACTAAAACATATGGGTTTATTTCTCTTATTTTCACCCTCTGAACATATTCCCAAAATATTGCCCTTTCCTCCCCAAAAATCCTGTATAATACATGTCGACTGATTTGCTCGACAAACAGTGTTCGAACAAACACGACGCCCAGTGTTTTATAGTATAGGTACCAGTAGCGCACTAGCCCACCAAACTGCAGGTTTAAACTAGATGGCATGCTAGTACCTAGATATCCGACGGTGTGCCACTTAACTACCTAATGATTAAGTGATTTTTTTTTAATTTTGGATTTTTTATAGTAGGGGAAGGGTGTACAAAATGACATACATTTAAAAAAAATAGAAATATTTTATTAAAAAAAAAACATTTTCTTAATAAAATCTTGAACAAAACATAAACTAACGTATTTGCAACACTTCAGAAAAGGTTTTAACAAAGTAAGACAAAATATGGACTTTTAGCCAAACATATAAAAGTAAACAAGAAAAGTTCATTTTACCACCCACGTGGGGGGCAAAATGACACATCAATACTATTTAATAACTTTCAGTCGGTACAAAGCTCACAAACAAAATTTTTTGTTTTCTTGTTTAGCCCGGCACACACAGCATGTGCCCACTTTTGACACGAACAACTGCATAGCCACAGGTCACCTTTTTTTGGAAAATGTGTACAGCTCTGTACAATAAATGCAAGCAGCATCATCTTCTTCATCAGCAGAAAAGGGTTCTTTTTCTGTTTCCGCCTTATTCTATTGCCTTTACCATGGAATCAGGATCCCATGATTGCCTATTGGACTTTCTTGCGTAATTTCGCGGCATAATCTGCAAAAAAAACGTATTTCTATCCATTTGTAAGGCACATTATTTTTATCTATGTATGGTCGGGTAAAATGACATAGTATGTCATTTTGCCCTCTTCACACCTATGTCATTTTACCCCACATGAAACCAATTTAAATAAATACAATTCTTGACAAAACAATAACTTATTTACCAAATTTGAAATATGCAATCATAAAAGCAATAATCCTCATAACTTATCATAAATATCCTAACTTACCGGTTAATCACACTAAAAATGTATAGCAGATTTTAATATATCACGCCAAAAATATTTTGATGTTAAAAATAGAATAATCGAATGTGCTTCCTCTATGGCCGACGAAGCGGAACTAAATGTAAACTAGCATGACTGGAACCCACGCCACAATAACATATTCGTTTATGAGCACTCCCGAACGACGAGTCCTGTGTATACAAGCACTGTGTCATTATACCCCACCATGTCATTTTGTACACTCTTCCCCTATTTCTTTCTCCTGCGGACTGCAATTAACATATCGTTCAAATTGTCAAAATAACAGTTGCTTTGCTGTTGTTTAATGATAATTGACTTGTTTACGCCTTTATCCGTCTTCTCAGGCGTCGTAGCCACAGACTCGTAAGGTGGACTATAATTCTGAAGATAACATATTTGCATGCAGTGGCGGCGGCATAAGCCATAAACATAACAAAGAACAGGACAAAGTGGGCGAAGAAATAGGTTTTAAAAAGAAACTAATTTTCTCATGTTGGCCTATTAAAAGAGCTCAAACTGAAACCGGGAGATTGATTGATTTATTTACGAATGGATTACGAAATATATTGTACTCTTATCATGCTCGAATTCATAATAATATTAACCACGACCTAAATATAATATGTAAATGGCTTCAAATTAATAAATTATCATTAAATTTTAATAAATCATCTTTTATGTTTATAGGTAAATCAAAATTAAAAAATAATAATATTTCTTCACCTTTCATCTTTCAATAAGCATATAATTAAATATACTTACTAAAGCAATTAAATTTTTAGGTTTATATATTGACGAAAATTTAGGTTATAAAAACATATTGAATATTTAAGAAGTTGCATCTCACCAATGATTGGCATTTTGTTTAAAGCTAAAAATAATATATCATTAAAATATTTAAAAAATATATACCTATATCAGCAAATTTAACTACAATTCAGCCATTAGAAAAAACTACAAAACAAAATAATTAAATGCATACATAAACTTCCTTTTTTAGAACCAACTATAAATTTGTATAAACCAAATGGATATTTAAATTTAGAAAAGCTTTATAAATTAAAACTAGGCATTCTAATACACACTATTATTATTAAATATATAGTATTTCATCCGACCAGCATTATTCACAACACGAGACAAAACCATCATATTCAAACACCTATGGTAAAGAGTACTTGTGTCCAAAGATCAATATTATGTAAAGGCAATTTACAACAGTTTGCAGAAAAAAATTAAAGAAATACCTATCAAAATTATGGATTTTTAGAAAAAACTAAAAAAATATTTTTAAAACTAAACTAACTTTAACGTATTATATATTATTATTATTTTGTAAATGGTTATTATATATATATTTTTTAATAATTTCGATGGAGTTATTAACAGTTACTGAACATAATTTTTATTATTTGTGATTTTATATTGTATATTTGGTGTTATATTCTCGGTAATGAACTTTTTAAGTTGGTTGAGAATAAAGATATAATAATAATAATAATAATAATAATAATAATAATAATAATAACATATTTTAAAAGTAACCTCTCTGGTTATCAAACAAGACACGCCACATTAACGACTTGCAGCAACTTTAAGGTTCCTTTTACTAGATTAAAATTTTTTTGTTATATTTTGGTAGCTGTTAATTTGACGATTTGAGCGATATGTTTCCTAATAACAGTCCGGTTTTATTTTTTTAATTCACTTAGTTTTTAGGTAGGTAAGTAGGTACACTAATGCCATAAACTCAGCTCCGGATTTGTGGTAACCGCTGATACAAGCCCAAAAAATGTTGACGCTTTCTCTAGGTTGTCGTTTAAAAATTATACGATTTAACCTCATACATTTCAAATTAGGGTTTGAAGTCAATTAGAAGAACGTTCACGGAGGGCAAAAAGAACATAACTAAGTTGAGACAACAAGACGGACATATCACATCAAACAAGGAGGAGATTCTGAATGTGGTTAGGTCTTTTTACCAAGAACTCTACAGCAACACGAATGTGAATGCGAGCAACATCAATATACCAAGGGTAATGAACCAAGGATCTGAAGATATCCCAGATGTGACACTTAACGAACTAAGAGCAGCCCTGCGTGAAATGAAAAACAATAAAGCAGCTGGAGACGATCAGATCGAAATAGAAGCTATAAAGCTGGGCGGAACTTTATTGCACCAAATGCTCTGCAAGCTCTATAATGCGTGCCTGACAAGTGGAATAACACCTTCCCAGTGGGAGCGAGCAGTATTAATAATCATGCACAAGAAAGGTGACATAACAAACTTAAAAAATTATCGTCCCATAAGTCTGCTCTCCCATCTGTACAAGCTGTTCATGCGAATAATTACCAAGCGAATCACAAACAAATTAGACTTCTACCAGCCACGCGAACAAGCAGGGTTCCGATCGGGATTTGGCACTAACGACCATCTCCAAGTTATTAAGGCTCTTATCGAGAAATGCATTGAATACAACAAACCCCTGGTTCTCGTCTTTGTTGATTATGAAAAGGCATTTGATATGGTAAATCAACAACAAATGCTATACGCCCTAACAGAATGCCGTATAGACTACAGATACGTTAATATTATTAAAAACGTCTATGAAAATGCCAAGGCTTGCATAAAACTGCACGACTATACGGAATATTTTCCCATTGAAAGAGGTGTGAGACAGGGTGATGTTATATCTCCTAAACTTTTTACGACCCTATTAGAATACATGTTAAAAAGATCGATTTTGAGGCTATGGGACTAAACATCAATGGCGAGAGACTAAACCACCTGAGATTTGCCGACGATATCGTCTTGGTTACGGACAGAACTGATGAGGCAAGGGAGATGCTTAGGCGATTGAATGATGCTTCGGAAACGGCAGGTTTAAAAATCAACTTTAGCAAGACCCAGTTCATGACCAACTTGGTGGTGAGCGAACAAATTTCCCTAGGTCCAAACAAAATAGAACAAGTAGTGTCATATAAATATCTGGGACATGAAATTCTCATAGGCAGAGACAACCAAACACGGGAGATAGCGCGAAGAATCGGCCTAAGTTGGGCAGCCTTTGGGAAGCTAAGTAACATTCTAAAGTCGGACATTCCAACCTGTCTAAAGAGAAAGGTCTTCAACCAGTGTGTGCTTCCTGTGCTAACGTATGGAGCAGAAACTTTAACACTAACAAAGAAAACCATAAATAAAATTCGCGTAGCACAGAGAGCCATGGAGAGAGCAATGCTGGGCATATCATTGAGGGACAGAGTCTCTAATATCAGACTTCGCCAAATGACTGGAGTTGCCGATGCAATTGTACGCATAACAACGTTAAAGTGGAACTGGGCCGGACACGTGGCGAGAATGACGGACGGACGGTGGACAAGGCAAATTCTGGAGTGGAGACCGCGACAAGAGGCCTTTCGGAATAGAGGTTGCCCACCAACAAGATGGACCGACGATATCAAAAGAATAGAGCCAAATTGGATGAATGCAGCACAGGATCGAGGACGTTGGATTAGACTACGGGAGGCCTATGTTCAGCAGTGGACGCAGTTGGGCTGAGTGATGATGATGGTGATGCTTTCAAATTATAAGTCCAATACCAAACTTCTGCTTTTTTGAAAATTTGCCGAGGCAAAGCCTGGCCATGGTCGAAATAGGCTTAAATCCGGCAGTCTATGGGCTACTGCCGACATCTCCTATAAAAAGGGGGTTGTCGCTAAAATGCGCTAATGCTACCTATATTATAAAATATGCACTATGTGTTGTTTTTGTTCGAGTAGACGGATTCTCCAGCGGTTCGTCGAGCAAAACAGTCAGCAAAGCCGCAGTCTGTCGGCTCCTTTAACCGTTTAAGTATGCATCTGAGCAATAAAATTGAGACTCATTACATTTGAATTTTATTTTAGTTTGAGAAGCCCATTTATGGTTATGAAGATCCCGATTTTACGGACTTTGCTGCTCCAGGAGTTATATTGACGTAAGATTATTTTTATTAAGTCTCATATCAATACTTACTGAACGTCGAAAATAAGCCAGGCTAACACTTTTGCCTAGGTCGTCTTAGAAGGAAAAATAAAATTGGGACAACTTAAATAATAAAATTAAAAAAGATTTTAAAATTATAAAAAAATGGTTTGATAACAATTTGTTAACAATTAATTTTAATAAAACAAATTATATTTCTTTTGCTTTAAACCAAAATAACCTACCACCAAATATGAATAGTATTCAAATAAATGAAGACATTCAAATTTTTAAAGTTAATAAAATAAAATATTTAGGAATTATTTTTGACAGTAAATTAAATTGGAATTTTTACTTAGAATACTTAATTAAAAAATTAAGAAGTTTACTCCGATTTTTAAAAACATTAAAAAATTTTTAAATGTAAGATGGAAATATTATATTACGCGTTAGTTAAAACTCATTTCAATTGCGGAATTTTAGGTTGGGGAGGAATAAATAGAACTTTAGTTAAAAAATTAGAAATATTACAAAAAAGGTTTCTAAAAATTATATTTAATAAAAATTATCTTTATCCTTCAAAAGAATTATATTCAGAAACAAAAAAGTTGGACATAAGACAACTTTAACATTTATAACATCTTAATTGTTGTCAATATTTAAAAATAAAAACCTTATACAATTTAAAAACCATAATAATAATACACGTCATAAAATTGAAATAATCATAAAACCTAAAATAAATAAGTCCATAGGACAAAAAAAGTTCAAATATTTATGTTTTTATTAAACGATTATTTACCAACAAAAATTCAAAAATTGATTTCATTAAAAAAATTTTAAGTCGAAATAAAAACACGGATATTAAAAACAGACAATTTGAAAATATTTTTAGAAATATTAATTAATATTGTTTGAATAATTTACATAAGTAATATTTTTTACTTAAAAATTATAAATTAATAATTTTATTATAGGTAATCTATTTCTTAAAAAAAAATGCGTTTATACTATAAATTAACATTTTTACTTTAAAACTTGATTTTTAATGCATATTTATGATTTATGATTTTACATACTAAAACAAAAAATAAGATTTGCCCCTAACAAGCTCTGCTTCAGGGGATTGAAGAATAAGTTTAAAGAATACTACATAAACATATTTATTATATTATTAAATTTTAAATAAACTTATTATTACTATTATTTATAAAATAAGAAATTATCAAAATTATTTAATTCACCTTAATGTAAAATTTTAGGATAATATTCTTTATGGCTGTTGCTCTTACCTCCGGTGCTATGTTGCTGGAACGAAATGAAGGTATTTTAGAAAGATCCCTGGTAAATGGCATTACTGGAACCGAAATTCTGTTTTCCCAAGTCATAACCCAATTTGTGGTCATGTTCGGCCAAACGATGATGGTCTTGCTGTTCGCTTTCTGGGTATTTCAACTCACGCAGAATGGAAGCTGGGTGTTACTTTTTATCATGACAATATTAGCTGGAGTGTGCGGAATGTGTTTTGGTAAGTATTAATGATTGCTTAATATTTTGAGATAGGTACCGGAAATAAGATAAATTAAAAAAATGTTTACCTATTCTAACGTAGGAGCTTTTATGTAGTATCGTTTTTAGCGATATACGTAAAAACAGTATCAAAGCTTTTGGAAGTTTTCGATTGGCTAGCAGCATCGTTCCTCAAAACCGCCATGTCTTCGGCGTCGCACAAATTGAGTTAAATGCACAAATAAAAACTTTACAGTGTGACCAGTAAAGTCCACATCATATGGGATTTTTTTTATTACTTAATAACTTTATTCAAAATTTGACTTTGGCATCAAGTTCTGCTTCGATCGAGATGAAAATTAAGCAAAAAAATAGTAGTCACGTGATTCGCATTATCTGTCAAATTTTAATTTATTCCAAAAAATAATTCAAAAGTGGGGTTATTTCCGAAAATATCGAAAAAAGTTTTAAGAAAAAGTTTTTTAAAATGCAGTTTCCAGCCAACATGCAAAATTTCAGCTGGATAAGATAATTTTGATATTTTACCTATATTATGTCTTTTGCAAAATATGACTCAACGCAACCTACCTAAAACTTCTTAGTTTTGACAATGCTTTATTTCAGATACATTTTTTTAAAAGTTGCGCCATATTAAATGTGTGTTTTTCTACAAAATCAAAATTGGGCTATTAAAATTTGGTCGCATGTGATGCAAAGTTCATTTGTTTTTGACCCTGTATAAGGTAACTTCATAAAATAAGTATTTTTGAAAACTTACTTTGTGTCTAAAAGTAATACACCAAAAAGAACACAGTTCATTAAGAGGAAAATAAATTTGAGTTTAACTTAACCTAAAGTTTATCTATTTTAATTTAAAACCCCTTTATTTTATTTTTTATTTTTTTACTTTCAGACACAAACTACGTTTTTAAAAATACTTATATTATGAAGTTACCTTATACAGGGCAAAAACAAATGAACTTTGCATCACATGCGACCAAATTTTAATAGCCCAATTTTGATTTTGTAGAAAAACACACATTTAATATGACGCTACTTTAAAGAAAATGTATCTGAAATAAAGCATTGTCAAAACTAAGAACTTTTATGTAGGTTGCGTCGAGTCTTATTTTGCAAAATATAGGTAAAAAATCAAAATTATCTTATCCAGCTGAAATTTTGCATGTGTGCTAGAAACTGCATTTAAAAAAACTTTTTCTAATAACTTTTTTCGATATTTTCAGAAATAACCCCACTTTTGAATTATTTTTTGGAAAAAATTAAAATTTGACAGATAATGCGAATCACGTGACTACTATTTTTTTGCTTAATTTTCATCTCGATCGAAGCAGAACTTGATGCCAAAGTCAAATTTCGAATAAAGTTATTAATAAAAAAAATCCCATATGATGCGGACTTTACTGGTGACACTAAATATATTATTCGAAGCTAGCTACTAGCCGGCAAAAACGTCAAGCTAAATTTACTTATTGTCATCGATTCGATTAAAACTTTTTACATTTCGACGTTCTACAGAATCAGATAGTTTCTTTGGATGTTCTATGTTCTCCTTTATATTTCGGCAGGAATATCGGGAAAGGAAATCTTATTTGTTTCGACTCGCATGTGAACGATGGCATTTTCAATAATTTAATAAAATATTGATGGATTATACTGCATTACACATTTTAAAAATAATCTGCTTGTTTACATTTAAAAGTCTATGTAATCAAGTGCGACTATTGACGACTGTGTGCCCTCCAGAAACCCCGTCCGACGTGTCAATGACGTCATTACGGAATGGTCAATAAAGATTTTTTGTTATTAATATTAAAACTTTTTATGATTCTCTTGGTTTACTTAGACCTATATCTTTGTTTCTGTTATATATATTACTAGCGTGTATCCGGCATGCGTTGCAACCCGCTGGTATAAATACAAACCCGAACAAACCCGATATATTAGTACCCGGCATGCCACTTTCTGAAATTGCACCCGTGCGAAGCCGGGGCGGGTCGCTATTATACATAAAAACCTTCCCCTTGAATCACTCTATCTATTAAAAAAAACCGCTTCAAAATCCGTTGCGTAGTTTTAAAAAGTAAAAAAAAAGCTGGTAGGGGACGGACAGACAGCGACTTTGTTTTATACTATGTTAAGATTAAGATATATTATATTATATATTATATTATATACTATATTATCTATATCTTTGTTTCTGTTATATCTATTTTATTATTTATTATTATATATTTGTTAACAATTAATTTTAATAAAACAAATTATATTCCTTTTACTTTAAACCTAAATAACCTACCACGAAATATGAATAGTATTGAAATAAGTGAAGACATTTAAATTTTTAAAGTTAATAAAATACAATATTTGGGTATTTTTTTTGACAGTAAATTAAATTGGAATATTCACTTAGAATAGGTACTTAATTAAAAAATTAAGAAGTTTACTACCGATTTTTAAAAACATTAACAAAATTTTAAATGTAAGACATAATATGCAAATATTATATTAACTACGCGTTAGTTAAAACTCATTTAAATTACGGAATTTTAGGTTGGGGAGGAGTACCTAAATAGAACTTTAGTTAAAAAATTAGAAATATTACAAAAAAGGTTTCTAAAAATTATATTTAATAAAAATTATCTATATCCTTCAAAATAATTATATTCATAAACAAAAAAGTTAAACATAAGACAACTTTACATTTATAACATCTTAATATATATATTTAAAAATAAAAACCTTATACAATTTAAATCTCATAATCACAATACACGTCATAGTCATAAAAATGAAATAACCATAAAACCTAAAATAAATAAGTCCATAGACAAAAAAATTTCCAACAAAGATTAAAAAATTGATTTCATTAAAAGAATTTAAAGTCGAAATAAAAACATTGATATTAAAAACAGACAATTTGGAAATATTTTTAGAAATGCTTTAATTAGTTAATATTGTTCTGAATAATTTACATGAGTAATATTTTTTACTTAAAAATTATAAAGTCATAATTTTATTATAGGTAATATATTTCTTTAAAAAAAATGCGTTTATACTATAAATTAACATTTTTACTTTAAAACTTGATTTTTAATGCATATTTAGCTTCAGGGGATTGAAGAATAAGTTTATAGAAGACAACGTAAACATATTTATTATATTATTAAATTTTAAATAAACTTATTCATTATTATTATAACATATTTAAACTTTTTAGGTTTTGTGATCGCTTGCACATGTGAAAACGAAAGATCGGCTACGTACTTGGCCCTTGGAAGTTTTTTGCCTATCGTCATGTTGTGTGGGATCATCTGGCCAATTGAAGCTATGAGTCCATATTTAAAATGGGCTTCCGATATCTTGCCATTGACACAAGCTACTGAAAGTTTAAGGTAAGTAGTAATATAAGTAAGCCCCCCCACACGAGCGACAGCAGTGTTTTCATGGAGATTGTAGATAATTTGGCAAATGAAGAATTATGGATCTCGACCTTTTGACCAGGACTACCCTTGGGGGGTTGATTTTACCCTCTTGCAGTGGGTGAAAAAATTATTTCGAGGGGGTAGGAAAGGGTTCAAGTCACCTGATTTTTTGTGATCAACATCCTCGAAAACGGGGGGTTTGAAGTTGAAGTTGCAATTTAGAATAAACCATTTTTCCGCTCCCTGAGAGGGTAGAAAAACACTGCTGTCACGTAGTTTACCCCCATGATTTGGAGTTAAATCCGCCCTTGAGCTACCTAATAAGATGAAAAACAAACCTTTTAAGAAAATTAAAACTGAATTGCATAACTGAGAGTGGAGAAATATCCTGGTTTAGCAGCTAGGCACGTTTATCTCTCTACTTTAGTCTATATGGTTTAGTTTATTTAAGTAGGTGCACATACAGACTTTAGTCCATCATTTTCATAAATCTGAAGCGATATCACTGCAAATTGTAATTCAGAAATACTACTCTATTCTATAAATTACCGTAAACATTTAAAGAATATTTGGTTAAACCTACATACCTAATTAATATGTTCAAAAATTTATTTTAAACAGTTTTTGAGAAATGACACTGAATAAATATGATAATTCATTTTCTTTTCAGGTGTATTATTGCGAGAGGTTGGGGACTTCACATACCTGTTGTTTACTATGGATTTTTATCAATATCATTATGGATATTAATATTCCTCGTCAGTAGTATATTGGTACTTAAGTTTAAAAAGGGTTAAATAAGTGTTTATTTTAATGTCTATTTGTTATCAACAACGGTTGTGGCCATTAGTGTAATTATTGGAACCCTCAGAAGATACAAAAGAAAAATACAAATTACACTATAGAATGTGGATAACAAACAGACCTTATTTATTAGTATTAGTGTATAGTGTGTGATATGTTCTTGCCCTAGTATGTATTTTTAAGTGTACTTACTTAATTTATGGATTGTGTAAATTTTATTTACGGTAGGTTTTTCGATTTTTTCTGTACCTTTGGATAAATTTAATAAAATACATTTAAAAATTAATGAAGTTGAGTATCTTGTCTCGCCCATCTTGGGTGTGCATTTCTATTCCAGCGGGTAAAGTAATGCATTATTTCTAAGTCGCAATGGAATCGCCTTAAATAAGTAGACTAAAATTTGCAGATGTTAAATTTCATTGCTAAACGTAAATTGTCGATCTCCATACCAGTCTTGCTGATATATGTAATTGACATTATACTTTCTTTATTGAATACATATAATATACAGTGACCGGCAAAGAGTTCGCAACATATGGGAAAAATTTTTATTAGCGGAATATTGAAAAATCTTTTTTGGGGGATTGGATGTGCATGTCCCATAACCTTAAAATCGATTTTGACATACGTCACGTGACCAATGGTATGGCGGGAAAGTTGAAAAAACCAATATGAAATCATCATAAATTAGATAAGTTGATGAGATATCGAAAAAATTCCAAGAATAAAAAGTGTTTAGAATTCCATTAGAACCTTTAATACAATGTTTGGGATATCTACTTAAAAAAACATAAAATCGAATATTTTTGTAAATATTTTTTTACCGAATTAAAAATTTCCATATTTTTCCTTTCTTAAAGCTTCATTAAAGTAAAACTGACATCTGGTGACCGCAACTAGAAATATTTTTTTGTTTTTCTGACAATTTGGAGCAATAATTCAAAAAATTCGTTTACACTTGGATACCAGCTGTTGCAATAGTCTATTTCTAATAACCTTATCGATATTTTTTATATCGAAATATTCTATTATGTTAAGAAATCCTTAAATTCATTAATCCAAAGAAAATTTTATTTATAACTGTAAAAAATAATTTTGGATTTCACAGAAATCTTAAAGCAAGCATTATACCTCCCATTTAACATTTAATTTAATTTAAGATTTAAACTAAACTAAGAATTTAAAAGTTGAAAGTTAATTTTCTTATGCATGCGTTTATACCTCTCATTTAAACTAATTTGTCATTTAATTTAATTTAAGAGTTGACCAACTTTCAACTTAAGGTAAAAGATCGTGCCAGATCGTGCTAAATCGCGTTAAATCGTTCTCCACAACTGTCCGTGATTGGCCAGGAAGAAAGATGAATATTTTGATCGGTGACAATAACCTAAAATTATTGTTGGAATTTTTATTTTTATCAACAAATAAAGTGCTTTTTCTCTATTTATTTTGACTGATCTAAATTCTTGTGATTTTTAATGGAAGACTACGATTTGTTTTTTACTACTTGCTTTAATTGTTGTAACAACAGCTGGAAAAATCTTCTTTTTTTTGCACTTCATTTAATTTAATTTAGTGGCACGTTTTCGAGGTATAAATTAACAAAATTATTTCTTAGCTTAGTTTAAATGATAAATTAAATCTTAAATTAACTTAAATCTTAAATGAGAGGTATAAAGCAAGCATTAAAAAAATCTAAAAATTTAAATTATTTTTTACGGTTATAAATAAAATTTGCTTTGGATTAATGAATTTAAGGATTTCTTAACATAATAGAATATTTCGATATAAAAAATATCGATAAGGTTATTAGAAATAGACTATTGCAACAGCTGGTATCCAAGTGTAAACGAATTTTTTGAATTATTGCTCCAAATTGTCAGAAAATAAAAAGAATATTTCTAGTTGTGGTCACCAGATGTCAGTTTTACTTTAATGAAGCTTTAAGAAAGAAAAAATATGGAAATTTTTAATTCGGTAAAAAAATATTTACAAAAATATTCGATTTTATATTTTTTTAAGTAGATATCCCAAACATTGTATTTAAGGTTCTAATGGAATTCTAAACACTTTTTATTCTTGGAATTTTTTCGATATCTCATCAACTTATCTGATTTATGATGATTTCATATTGGTTTTTTCAACTTTCTCGCCATACCATTGGTCACGTGACGTATGTCAAAATCGATTTTAAGGTTATGGGACATGCACATCCAATCCCCGAAAAAAGATTTTTCAATACATATTCCGCTAATAAAAATTTTTCCCATATGTTGCGAACTCTTTGCCGGTCACTGTATATGATAAATAATACGCTTATTTACTGCTCCTCTTCCTCTTCCATTCTCTTTACAATTTTAAAAGGTAACAGTGAAATCTTTAAAAATGAGAAATATAGAGGGGCATACGTCGCCGCGCCAGGGGGGGGTGGAAAAAATCAGTGTTAAATTTTTAAAAGAAATACTTACCTTAGCCGTTGGCTTTGCTTTGCTATTTAAAAGTAAAAATATATACAGGGTTGGGCCAATGAAAACCAAACAAGGCCGATTTCTTCTATTTATCGCTCCATAGAAAAAATTGCTTGGACCCGTGGAGGGGAACATCTTTTGCCTATATGTTTAATCTTATCACATCAAGCCCCACAGGAAGGTAAGCTCCAACCCTTATAAGACTTAAATAGGATTTGGGGTCAAGTGATACCTCACTTTAAAAGTATTCACATTCTTTATCTGTGTGCGTACTCGGATTTGAAAAATTTTGAAATTTATAGGTTACACTAATTTCTTTAGAAACCCCTGTATAAGTATGTAGAAAAAAATTGTTCGATTTCTTATTCTTCCGCATGTCACCCAACCCAAGTTGCAAATCGGTCGGATCAAAATTCGATTTTACCTATAGTACAGATGTACAGAAGTACATCTTGTGTAAAAATGTGATAGAAACATTATAACAAAACAATGATCTAGGTAGCAGATCATTGTAACAAAACAATATTACAAGACAGTAAACCAGAGGTATGTAATAAATTATAAATAAAAATAACTAAAATTTATAATTTTTTCCAAATGACATTTGAATTAAACCATAAGGTAAATTATATAAAAACCAACATACATACAACATAAAGGTACCTACTTATATGTAAATTACTCAAAAGTAATCATTAGGTATCAGAAATTTGTGTATCAGTTGGTTAAATAAAATGGTTATTAGTACCTACCAACGCCGTTATATCTGCATAAATAAGAACTGTAGGTCAAAGAAAATTTATAAGGTTCTGTAGGTAGTACACGAACAATACACAGCGGATTATTCTTATGAGCATTCCATTCCATAGAATAACGATATACCGAACCAAAACCAAACGTTTTAACCTTTCAAAAGCTGAATAAAATTAAAGCAGAGAATCGGATCATTTTATGAACAGGCAAATGAATTAGGATGTTCTGTTCTGTAACAAATACTTACACCAGGCTGTTCTGTTCGAGGAGGATCGCAATGGCCTCTAGCTTTTAGGTTCCAGCCAAATACACAGAGGAATGATAGGTGAGATTATTTTATAGTATTTTAAAAAACGTTCTCACATGGCCTTCTGCGATTTGAGGAGTAGCGACCGACCGACCACCGAATCCGAAATAATCTAAGACATCCATTTTTCTCTCATTCGCTTTTTTTTTAAACCGAGAAGGCTATGTGTGTGAGCTTTTTTTAGTTTTAAAAGTTTAACGCATATTAATAAGGCACTACAGTACAGTCTTAGTTGGTGTTTTGTGGTACAGTCGCGATGTGCAGGGACGAAGCGATGGGGGGGGGGGGGGGTGTTAGGGGGTTGGGGTGTCCCCCCCCCAATACTATGAAAAATAGAAACAGTTGGGATATTTGTATGTCAGTTGGGAATTTTAAAAAATACATCATACATCTTCCTTGTAGTTTGCCGACATAATATGTTGCTTGTTTCATTTTCCATATGGCAAAGTCTTCAAATGTATATTAAAATAAAGAATCAAAACAAATTTAATATCGAAATATCCATATATTATTAGAGCTCTGAGTGCCCTAGTCATGGTTTCTATTAACTGGGACATTACTGTTAATCCTAACAGAGTAATTGATATCATGGCAGCAAAAAAGAACAGAAGATTGTTATTATAATTATTGTCACGTATTATACCTAGTATAGTACCTACCTATATAATAATATAAATACTTATTTGTTTAAAATTTTAATAGGTACAATATAAACCCAATACGAAAAAAATGTGATTTTTTTTAATGCATGCGACGGTATAGGCCCGGGGAGGGGGGCAATGGGGGCATTTGTCCCCCCCTGAGGCACGAGACCCAGGCACGTCAATTACTACCGGGTTTGTTTTTGTGCTTTTCTTGAGGATTTTGTGTTGTGTTTTTTATTTTTCCCACTTGAAACCCAAGCACCATGATTCAAAAAAGGGCGTGGCACCCAAAAAAATTGTAGCCTGCGGCGCTTTTTTTTTTCGCGCCTTTGGTGCGATCTTGGTAAACCTCCCCCGAAAAGAAACCCTGCGTGCCTGGTTGGGAAATATTTGAAAAATGAGTTGGGAAATTTTGGATAGCACCCCCCAACAGAATGCACTTTGCTAGGCCCCTGGCGATGTGTTAAGTTTCAGCTAATAATAGGTATAACAATCACAAAGTTAAAGAAATAACATAAAATGCCAATCGCTGAATTCCAATATATCATGATAGGTTGTAATTGCAAATAAAAAGAACTGCTAACTGTAAAGTGGTTTTTAAGCTTTTTGTTATATTTTCTTTATTCCTTTTTTCGTTTGGCATTGCAAGAAATTGTGGTTATAGTGTGCGGACTGAGCGGTGGACGCAAAACAATAACACAATGATATCCAAACATGACACGAGGATTATGACAGCTTACTTAATGGTTCCCAAAAAACAAAATATAACAATTATTATGGTTTCAACAAGTAAAACTACTTTTTTCTAATTTGGTATCATAACAAGTCTATTACGATACGCATTTGCGTATCGTAATGAAGCTATTTCGATACGCGTTTTTTCTTTATTTGATGTTGGTAACATTTAAATGCTTTATTTCATTGTCTTGCGCGGCCATTGTGATTTACAAGAAAACCCATTTTTCGCAGAGGAAAAATAGCTTGATAACCTACTTTTTTATTCTGTGTGGATAACAGTCTTGTATGTTGGTTGCATAAATCTATAAATCAATCTTTTGTAGATGCTTCAAGCTATCATTTTCTGCCAAATCCTATCCAAAATTCAATCTATTAACCTTTCAATGTCGATTTTACCTTCAACTTTATTTGAATTTTCCATCTTCCCTATACTAAATTGCAATGCCGTGACGTAAAATCACGTCTTTTGAAATTCGAAAAAATCGCCCGAATTTCCGAACGCTCTGTATATGTACCGAATGTACAAGGATCACACAACGTATTCCGTCCAATTTCAAATCTCATATCGCTAAAATAACTTTAGAATCGTGGTGAAAATGGGTCAATAAATCAAAAAATGACAGTTCGCAAAATAATTTTTGTTGTCCAGAGGCTACTATGATAAAAAATAGTATTACCAACATAAAATTTAGACATAAAAATTTACAAAATCTGAAGGATTTATTTTCTTTTTAAATATGTGTTTTTTATTGAAAAAACTACAAATTAGAAAAAATAGTATAACGTACGTGTTATATAAAGCTGTTTTAAGCACTTGTCCCGTTATAACATGGACGCATGCTATAAAATGATACTTTATAAAACGTGTACTTTAGTATACTATTTTATGCTGAGCATTTCGCAATTGTTTACCGTATGTTGTAGTTTGTAGTGCCTGTGGTTATAGTTAATAGTTTTCGTGTGGACTCCGCAAATGGAAAGCGACATATTTAACCTATTCTTCATCTGTGAACATTTACGTGGTCAGCTGACTAAATTACCAAACTTCGATCCGTACATAAATAATCAAACAGCTGTTTTTGACTGTTATGACGTTTATCTGATTAAAGTCAGTTCTTATTGAATGTGTTTTTCTCTTTTACTAATCCTATAGGAGTAAATAGGAGGTCAACAGTTTTAGGTATACCTGATTTGCCAATTGAAATGGATGTTTTTCCTTTCGAAATTGTCATTTAAAAAGCATCCCATCCAAAGACGGACTTCGCGGTATTGATTTTCTAAGATTTTTAGGACGTCCGCACTGCAGTAAAGCAGTGGTTTGTTGTTTGGATTAAAATATTTGCCATGGTACTTACTATTTTTATACTTTAAGATAGAGAAAAATCACATTTAACTAATTTATTTTTTAGGCTGTCTTTAAAGTTACCAAGTGCCCAACAGATGATCTATCCCTTACAAATTGTGCTATTACAAACGATAATGACTTTCCAGGAGTAAAGTAAGATAATAATTCTCCAAATTTTTTATTTCTCTTTTATTTGTCATCTAACTAATAAAATATATTATTTTAGGCACATTCGTATCAACACTGGAGGTGGTCAAACCTTTGTGTTCTCTATAAAATCACATCCTGGAGTTCCAAGGTATCACGTTGGTTTCAGTTTACCTCAGAGAAAGTGGGCAGTTCTGTCTTTAAATCAAGAAATTGGTGTTGAGCCCTATACTCCAGATGATTACTTGGCTTCTATTAGTATTGAAGTCGATTTCATGCAAAAAAAGACGTAAGTGAAAAGTTTTCTATTTAAGTTGTAGGTGCCAGTAACAAGGCCTGTTTTCTTCTTTAATTTTTTAAGAATTAGAAGCTGATTAAAATGGATAATTGAGTATCATTACCAAATTAAAATTTTATTTTTTACTGTAGGGTTAATTTTTTTCTTAAAAAAATCTAATGTAGGTAGGTACCTACTTAGTATAAAAATAAGGCCTTATCTAGATAAGCAAGAATTAAGTATAGATAGGTATAAGTGTTGTTTTCTTGGTTGTTTGCCAGCCAGTGTGTAATCTTAATTACACACACTGGCATTTTCTACCATTCATGAATACTAAATTTGATCACCAATGTTAGTGCATGAAATATACTATTTTACAAGGGAGGTATAAAAGAAGTAGATATCCCCCCCCCCTTCCATGAATGACAAAATATCAAAATACAGTCTAGAAAAGCTTTTGTCATAATTTTAGTAAAAATTTTCACCAGCAGCGCAGTTTTTATAGTGATGTAAACTAAGTATAGGTAGGAAACCTGTGTCACCTCTATAGATTTTGTAATAATCAGATACAAAAAAATGGCTGTGTAGAAAAATTACAGTAAAGGTTACTTTTCACCTAATGATAACTTCAAAAAGCTCAAATAAACCAAAGACGCCCATGGAAAAGCAAAGCAAATCTACAGTTCTCAGCACAAAATGCATTTAAAAAAAAATCAAAGCAAAAGGTGCTTTCCTTTTTTTAAACAGTAAAGCAAAGTAAATATATTTGTTTAGCTAAGTTGTTATGTTATGACAAATTACACTGGCCGACAAGATTTTTCTAACACAGGTCAGCTCTTTATTTTTAAAATGGAAATACCCTTCTAATAATAGAAAAAATATTCGGAAAGCCCCAATACATACCATTTTTCAATAGCTTAATAAGACCGTTTTACATGATCAGGTAGTCAATTTAATTAGGGGACGGTTAAAATGGATGCATTTTATAACAGAAAAATTACCTGAACTGTAGGAATTTTAGTAGGACTTCAGGGAGGATTTACAAAATATTGCTGTTTTCTTTGTTTGTGGGACAGTCGTGCAGTAGATCAGCATTATGTAATAAAAGATTGGCCACAAAGAAGTGAATGTCAGCCGGGATCTCAAAAATGTTAAGTTTGCACCTCTTGTAGACCCCAAAAAAGTCCTTCTGCCTCCTCTTCACATTAAACTTGAGCTGATGAAAAACTTTGTGAAAGCTATGAATAAAGATGGTGATGGATTCAAATACCTAAGCCAAGTCTTTCCCTAGTTAAGTGATGCTAAATTAAAGGAATGCATTTTTATTTGGCCACAAATCAGAAAATTGCTGGACGATGTCAACTTTACAGAGAAGCTTACCAGGCAGGAACTTAGAGCATGGAACTCATTTGTTAGTATAGTAAGGGGATTTTTGGGCAACAATATGGATGCAAACTATCAACAGTTAGTTGATGAACGTTTAGATTCCTACAAATCGCTTGGTGCCCGAATGTCATTAAAAATTCACTTCCTCCATTCCCATCTGTCATTTTTTCCTGAAAATTTGGGAGCTGTCAGTGACGAGCAGGGTGAAAGGTTCCGCCAGGATATCAGGACAATGGAAATTCGCTATCAAGGACGATGGGATCCAGCCATGATGGGTGATTACTGTTGGTTTTTGAAAAGAGTAGATATGACCCCTCATAAAAGGAAAAAATAAAATTTAATTAGTGTGTTCCGTTAACATTTGTAATGATTTTGTTTTTCTTAGATGTAAGGTATGTTTAGTAGGTGTAAAAATTTAAATATAGTCGATATACACAGTTAGAAAATTCTAAAACTATTTTTTCAATAGATATTAAATATTGGACCAAAATCTTAAATGGGACAAACATGTGCACAAACTTACCAACAATATAAGATCATTATTACATAAATTTTATATATTAAGAGATATATTAAGTAATAAACTTTTAATAAGTATTTACAAAGCATTAATTGAATCTTTGCTCCGATATGGACTTGTTATATGGGGTGGTCTATACACAAACTCTCTAGGTCAACTGAATGTGGTTCAAAATTACATTTTAAAGATTATTTTCAAGAAAACTAAGAGGTTCCCCACGCAACAGTTATATTCTGAAGACATTATGAATGTTCGTTCGCTGTACGTTTTGAGTACCTGTTGTTTTGTGCACAATACTAACAAACTAAAAAACTATGTAGATCATACATACAATACTCGTAACAAAATAAATAAACACATAAAAATACCGAATAGTAATAAAAACATTAACTTACGTTTCACTAATTATCTTGCTCCTAAAATATATAATATCTTAACACCACCATTAAAAAATATATTAAATATAAAAAAATTTAACATAAAATGTAGGGCCTTTATAGCAGCAAATTGGTCTAAATTTGAGGTCCTATTTTGATGTTTGTTCATGATAATTCCCTCTCCCTTTCTCAGTTGTATCTCTTTCTAGGTTAGTTCTAGTGTATATTTTACTATTATTTTTGATTATTTTGTCTCGAGTGGGTATTTGATATAAAAAAAAATTATTAAATTATTAGGTTTTGGATACCACCATGTCTATGGATCTTTGCACATACAGATGTTTAGTCATCTAGGTGCATGTTGTAACAAGTTTTTTAGAACACTAGTAAACATCTTACATCGATTTGTATCTGTATATTATTTAAAGTTGCTAATAAATGATTGAAAATGATTGATTGTAACATTAAATGTGGTACTATAAATGTAACAAGAAAACGTTACGTGTTACAACTTTTTTTCTCTCATTTTCGTATTTGGATAGGTCCATTCTACCACAAGATGCTATTTAGCTTTGTGTTATAACAAAAAAAAAATTTTTGTCGGCCAGTGTTATTATATTCAAGATGCTCTTAAGAAAGTGACTCACACTCTTATATATCATCTGCCTTGAAATAGGTAATGACAGGTTACCACAAAATGATGCTAATAATATAACATGATTTTTATTTGCCATTTATTTCTTATGATGTGTTATCTTTTAAGAATAGCGATTTGCAGATTACATAATATGAATATTTTTCATATTATATTGTGTCTGCAAAAAAGTGCGCTTTATTTTTAATACAATATATCTATAGGGAGATCTATTCCTACCTACTTAAAGATATTTGCAGGAATTTGGAAATGTTATTAAAAAAAGTTGTTTGTTATTTATGAAATCTTTTACCATCATATTATGCCTGCTTTATACCTCCCATTTAACATTTAATTTAATTTAAGATTTAAACTAAACTAAGAATTTAAAAGTTGAAAGTTTTATTTTAATTTAATTTAAGAGTTGACCAACTTTCAACTTAAGGTAAAAGATCGTGCCAGATCGTGCTAAATCGCGTTAAATCGTTCTCCACAACTGTCCGTGATTGGCCAGGAAGAAAGATGAATATTTTGATCGGTGACAATAACCTAAAATTATTGTTGGAATTTTGATTTTTATCAACAAATAAAGTGCTTTTTCTCTATTTATTTTGACTGATCTAAATTCTTGTGATTTGTAATGGAAGACTATGATTTGTTTTTTACTACTTGCTTTAATTGTTGTAACAACAGCTGGACAAATCTTCTTTTTTTTGCACTTCATTTAATTTAATTTAGTGGCACGTTTTCGAGGTATAAATTAACAAAATTATATCTTAGCTTAGTTTAAATGATAAATTAAATCTTAAATTAAATTAAATCTTAAATGAGAGGTATATAAAGCAAGCATTATACAAAAAACATTAAGCCATTAAACAAAAATTTAATTTTTCATCAATTTTAAAAAATATATAAATTAAGAGGGAGAGAAGGGAGACTGATACTTGCCGCGAGACGAAACACGACCGGTCTCAACGTGTGTGTGCTAGTCGCTAGGTCTCGTGAGATTCGTAGGCGGTTTTCGGTGTTATAAAGTATTTTTCCTTAGTATCTAAACAATTGTTCAAGAATATGAATACGGAAAAAATATTTTGGGAAGAATTTATAAAACAATATAGAAATAACCCTTGTTTGTGGAATGTTAAAGCAATAACATACATGAATAGAAACCTTAAAAATGCCACAATGGACAGCCTTGTTGAAAAATGTAAAGAAATAAATCCTGTGGCCAATAGGGATTTTGTCTCTAAAAAAATACACAATGTGCTCTGCGCTTTTAAAAGGGAGCTGAAAAAAGTTAGGCATTCTTAGTCTAAATGTTCACATGATGTTGGGTTCAATTTGCTGCAATTCTTTTAAGAGTGGCATGTGAGAGAACTTTTTTCTTTCAAGAAACCAATTCTTCGACCATTTTCTTTTTTTCTGTTTATCTTTGAAAACTACTAAACCTACGGCGACACCAATTGCAATTTTTTTTCCTTTGAAAGATTGTGGAATGACATTATTTTATTACAACCTCCACAAACGCGCGTATGCCTGATACTGATTGTTTCAAGCTCTTGAGACATGATACTGTTTCGTGCGAGTCTTCGCCTCGCAACGTGCCTCGAGGCAGCTCTCATGGTGTGTAGGCCACTTGAGACGTGATACTGTTTCGTGCGAGTCTTCGCCTCGCAACGTGCCTCGAGGCAGCTCTCATGGTGTGTAGGCCACTTGAGACGTGATACTGTTTCGTGCGAGTCTTCGCCTCGCAACGTGCCTCGAGGCAGCTCTCATGGTGTGTAGGCCACTTGAGACGTAATACTGTTTCGTGCGAGTCTTCGCCTCGCAACGTGCCTCGAGGCAGCTCTCATGGTGTGTAGGCCACTTGAGACGTGATACTGTTTCGTGCGAGTCTTCGTCTCGCAACGTGCCTCGAGGCAGATCTCATGGTGTGTGGGGCACTTTAAGTTTTTTTAAAAATATTATGCCCAATTAAATTTAGTTTTCTGTATAATTCAAAATATTTTTAAATGGTGCAGAATATCCAACCATACTATAACACAAAAGCTTATTATCGAGAAATTATTAATTACGCATTTGTTGGCTTACCAGGTATACGTCTCGTTTTCCCTAGATCTAGAAAAGCTATTATTCTACCAATGACAATAGTTTCTGCCTCTAATGAGCTAAAGGACCTTAGAGCTATAAGCATACCACCAACTCTGTCGCGATTCTTAGAAAGATTGCTGGAGAGTCAGATTCGTGAGTGTATTCAAACATACAGGTTATTCAAAAAAATTACCTTGTCGGACTTCCATTGTCTTTATTTTGTTACTTAACACAACGTTTCGGTTAGTTAGTATCTCTAACCGTCAGTGGCGGCTGGTTAATGAAGGGCTCTGGGGCGCCGCCCTCCCTGCAATTATTTCAAACAGAATCCAAAAACACTTTACTTAAAAAACCAATAACGCAATGTATGTAAGCAATCAATTAAAATAATTCGAACCAAACGTAGCCCTATTCTAACGGGCAGGCTATACTCATAGACAAGCGAGTTGCGCGTTCTCAAGGTTGTACTAAGCGCGGGCGGCGGCGGGCGACCGATTATATCCGTCCCGATTCAACGCGCCTACTCGATGGGTTGTCATGACGACGGAGGCCTGACGTCACCTACACATCGCACAACGAGCGGCCACGGAGAGCTCCAATTTTCCGCGCCCACTGTTCGCGAATCGCGATGCGACCTGTCGTCTGTCGATGCCGCTGACTCGCTGACGTTTTGTTTATTTGTTTTGAGTTATTTATTAGTTGTTATAAAGTTGTAAAATTTCGTCTAATATGAAGGTCAGTGATTTACAGAAGGTTGTGTTTAGTTCTCTGAGCTTAAGTGAAAAACTTGATTTAAAAAATGCAGGGCGGCCACTACCAATATTGAACATTGTACAAGTGCAATCAAAATGTAAAAGTAAGGCACAGTTTACGCATAAGTTTGACAAAGAAATATATAATAAAATATTCTGGATATGCGGTTGTGAGGACAAAAATTCTTTTTTTTTTGTTTCGTGTGTCTTCTTTTTGGCGGGGATGGACTTAAAACATCTTTCAGAGAAAATAAAAAACATGAAAATAGTGCAAAACATCGTTATAATGTGGTAAGTTTTGAGATGTTAGGACAAACTAATATTTTAACTTGTTTAAGTAAGTAGTGCTTATGCTGATGAAATTAAAATTCACAACGAGAAAGTTAGAAAAAACCTCGGAACACAGACACGTACCTACTTTCGAAAATAATAGAAATTTTAATTTTTTTTTTATTTAAAGCCAGCGCCCCCCTGACTCACTAGTCACGAGCCGCCACTGCTAACCGTGTTAGTATACAGGTTATTATTTAAAAATATTATAAGTTTTCAGTATACAGGTTATTATCAACTATTCAATCTGGCTTTCGTAAAGATTAAAGTTGCGCCACAACTTATTTAAAAGTAGCTGATGATATTCTTGAGGTGACTGATCGTGGTTAACGTACTACTTTAATTCTGCTTGACTACTCGACAGCCATCGACGATAACATATTTAAATGATTCAAAACACTTGCGTTCATAAAGTAGGCGGAATAAGAAAGTATGATAGAAGGGTGTGAGTGCTACCATGAGAGAATTTATCGCCCACTTTGAGAAAGATTCATTCAGCTCCAGCTCAATGCCCTCCACCTTGCAGCATTTTGTAACTACAACTACACTAGGTTATATTTATAGCATTTTTATATAAAAAATTACACATTTTTTATTATACAGGGTTTGTTCGGGTTTGTTGAAATAACCGGAACGGCTAATTTTGCTTAAAACTACCAAGGATAAATCAATGAATTTTGGAACAGGTGGATAACTTAAAAAATTGAATTGAAAATTGACAATTGCGACGTGGCCAGATTTTTTGTTTTTTTCTGTAACTCAAGGAATGTTTGTTTTTAAATGTAACACTACTCTTTTTTTATTGAATTCGATTCCTTCCATCAACATTATCATTTCCTGATAGTATCAAATTTTTATCTCAAATAGTTCTATGGGAAAAAGTTATTTAGTTTCAACTCTAACTCTAAAGAAATCCAATCTATTTCCATTTAAAAACGTTTCAAATAATGTGAAATGGAAGGTTGGTAGACATATTATAGTACACTACATTAATTTGATTATGAAACCGATAATATGTAAGTAATTTTTACTAGCTATGTTATTGTTAGTAGTTGTTAGTTGTTAGTATCGTTATGGATACTATTAGGTACATTATGTCTACCAACCTTCCTTTTCACATTATTTGAAACGTTTTTAAATGGAAATCGATTGGATTTTTTTAGAGTTAGAGTTCTAACTAATTCACTTTTTTCCCATAGAACTATTTAAGATAAAAATTTGATACTATCAGGAAATGGAAATGTTGATGGGAGGAATCGAATTCAATAAAAAGAAGACTAGTGTTACATTTAAAAAAAAAAATTCCTTGAGTTACAGAAAAAAATAAAAATCTGGCAACTTTGCAATTGTCAATTTTCAATTCAATTTTTTAAGTTGTATGTAACGATTGCTAGGGATGCTAAGGTAGCCTAGCTTCAACTTCGCCTCTTTTCATTTTTGAACAAACTAAAGGGTTTCGCAAAAGAGGAATTCCTATTTGATGCCGACTTTGTGTTATCAAGTTAAAATTTACAAACCTAATGATTCTCTTTTTTCATCAGGCAATCCCAAGAACAATATGACACTGACGAAATGGCCAAGGAGTTCATCTTATCATTTCCAAATCAGATATTCACAGTTGGACAACAGCTTGCATTTGCGTTTAAGGACAAGAAATTATTACTTCTTGTTGTTAAGGAGTTGGAAGGTAAATGTCATAAGAGGATTCTGTAGGTACCTACCCCCGATTTGTTGTTGCTCTGAATACCCGTCGACTGCGATTGCTGACTTTTAAAAATGTTTGATTTTGTGTATAATAATACGGTATATTAATTAAATACAGTGTGACCACTAAAGTCCGCATCATATGGGATTTTTTTTTATTAATAGCTTTATTTGAAATTTGACTTTGGCATCAAGTTCTGCTTCGATCGGGATGAAAATTAAGCAAAAAAATAGTAGTCACGTAATTCGCATGATCTGATAAATTTTAATTTTTTTCATAAAATAATTCAAAAGTGGGGTTATTTCTCAAAATATCAAAAAAAATTATTAGAAAAAGTTTTTTTAAATGCAGTTTTTAGCCCACCTGCAAAATTTTAGCTGCATAAGATAATTTTGTTTTTTTACCCACCACTAAAATTAATTTTCCACTTAATGAACACTTTACTGATGATGACACTGTTCGTTTTTGTTTTAATATTAAGATGTATTACTTTTAGACACAAACTACGTTTTCAAAAATACTTATTTTATGAAGTTACCTTATACTGGGTCAAAAACAAATAAACTTTGCATCACCTGCGACCAAATTTTAATAGCCCAACTTTGATTTTGTAGAAAAACACACATTTAATATGGCTACTTTAAAGAAAATGTATCTGATGAAAAGCATTGTCAAAACTAAGAAGTTTTATGTAGGTTGCGTTGAGTCTTATTTTGCAAAAGTGGTGCAATTTACAAAATATGGGTAAAAAATCAAAATTATTTTATGCAGCTGAAATTTTGCATGTGGGCTAGAAACTGCATTAAAAAAAACTTTTTCTTATAACTTTTTTCGATACTTTCAGAAATAACCCCACTTTTGAATTATTTTCTTGCAAAAATTTTAATTTGATAGATAATGCGAATCACGTGACTACTATTTTTTAGCTTAATTTTCATCTCGATCGAAGCAGAACTTGATGCCAAAGTCAAATCTGTGTTATTACTGCATTAGCCAGCAAAAGAATGCCGTTAGTTTGCTATTTTGAAAGGTTTTGATTTTCGTTATACCCCAAAAAGAATATTTTATCGATTAGGAGGTTCTGCCTCCACTTTGCCTTTGGTAACTTATGTTTACAATAAAGTATTTTATTATTATTATTATTATTATTATTATTATTATTATTATTATTATTATTATTATTATTATTATTATTATTATTATTATAAATTAAATTAATAAAGTGGCCCCTATTATTGGTGTCTTAAAAATATGTTCACACCAACTAAATGACAATACCCGATTCCTGCTATACAACAGTTTTATAGAACCTCATTTCAGATATCTGCTGCCGTGTTGGGGAAATGCAAGTGATTATCTTATAAAAAGACTAAAAAGACTGCAAAATAAATCAATTAAAACTTTATTCGGTTTAAACTATTTTACACCAAGTGAAAATGTATACAAACAATACCCTTTTCTAACACTTAACCAATTAAAAACCCTCGAACAAAGTAAATTAATCTATTGCGTACAGAACAAACTGCTTAAAACAAACATTGATCTAAAACAAAGTAAAGACTTTCACAACTATAACGTGAGATTTAAGTTTGCGCTCAGAAGTACTTTTGCAAGAACAAAGAAAAAACAAAATTCGCCTTATCAAAAAAGCATTCAAGTCTACAATACCATACCCCCTCGACTACTGGAGGGACAATACAAAAAAGTTATTCATAACCTGAAAACGTATATTAGAGACAATGTAGTTTAAATTAAGTACATATTTTTTTTTTATTTATTTATTTATAGTTTATTAATCCTTGTAACAATCATAAATAATTGTCAAAAATTGTAAGCTTAGGCCTCGGTACCAGGTCCTTCTGATTCGAGGTCAGTAATAAACCATTAATAAAAAAAAAATTATTATTGAAAATTATTTTTTTTACTTCTCAGCTGCCAATATTGCAGCTATCAAAGAAGGTAGAGATGCTAAACCAAAAAAGGCAAGGATTGGACAAGTTATGCCAAATACAACAGTGCAGTTCGAAAAAGCCGACTGTTCTGCCTTAAATCTTACAGGAAAAGCTAAAGGGTTTGTATTTATTTATTCATTCATTCATTCAAGTAATATCAACAGCCATTAACAGATACATTATTTAACGAAATAACTTGCGACATTTTGACGTGATTTATTTAGTAATTCAGAGGGTATTCAGAAAAATGTACATCTAAAATTACCGAATTTTAAAAATACGGTTCTGAAACTTTACCTAATAAAAGCACCTAGTGATGGGTAAATTCTCGGGAACGTAATATTCAGGAAATTCCCGGGAATTTCCGGTATATTTTTTTTCAATCCCATTTATTGATGTTAGGCCTTAAGCTAGACAAAATTAAAACAATTTGTGTATTTTTATTTAAAAAAGAAAATACCAAAAATGTACTCTCGCTCGCAACGATTTATTTTGATTGGTTATTTCTAAGTTACTCAAAGAAATAAGCCTTGATTTCAGAACAAAATTTTTAGTCCGGATGGCAAATATGACAAACATAACAAAAAAAAATGGCTACAGAGCGTATTGTATAATAAGATAACCATGTATTGACAACTAGAAAAATACACTTTTTTCCTGAATAAAACCACTGTGCGCCGCTCATGCCAAGAGTAAAAGTGAAAGAGTACCATGGTTGTCAGGTTTAAACAGTGTTGTCAGACTTTATGCATTCTATTGTTTCTAACGCAATTTCTGTTTTTACTGGGATTTTTTCTTCTCCAGGATTAGGGTAAATTCTCGGGAATTTTCCCGTAACCCATCACTAAGTACCAGTGAATGTCAATTACCGACCTAACAGTTAAAAAATTGTTCCGACTTCTTTTTTAAGTTGACGCTGACAAAGTTATCAAAATATTTGCTGGTATCTTATGTTGATTCATTTCCATATTTTTTTTTAAACAACATAACATAAAGTCGCCACAGTGGTTCTTTTCCCGTGCGTCATCACTTTCACGTCATCAAAATCGTATGAATCAAATCAAAATTACGAGACGAAAATAGTCAAAACTAAGTCTAAGTTCATAAAATGGACGTGCCTGCCTACCGTTTGACGTAACTACATAATATCCCGAAAAATTATTATTTATTTTAAGTTTTGCCCGGAATTCTCTATTATCTAAAAGAAATTGACAAACAAATGTTATTACATTTAATACTATTTTTAAAGCTTAAAATCTAGAAAAGTTTGGTGTTTTATTGACTATTAAAATCGCAAATGTAAAATTTTTGACATCCTTTCGTTAAAGGGAATTTAGCCACTGCCGTAAACTTTTCAAAGGACTTTCACGGTTAGAATATTTAAAATAAATAAATTGGGTATTATAAAAATCCATAAATACTTACCGCCAAAACAGATGGTGGGTATAATTAGCTCTAAAAAGAACTATTTTTAGAAAAAGGAACAGTTTTAAGGCACACAGATTTACAAAATACGAATTAGATTGGCAGATCAAAATAAGGTTCACAATGACGTTCTAAAATACAACGGTAGTCAATTAAACAAATAAAAAAAGTAATTAAGTGACGTTTTTAGTTTTATTCTTGTCTAGCACGTTATATTATTGCGGAATCTTGGAGACGTTCTTTTATGCTTTTATTCAAACTTGTTACTGTAATAAATAAGGATGCAGAGTTATTAACCACGTTGAGTCCTGATCGTTGATTGATGACGCACGGGAAAAGATCCACTGTGGCGACTTTACCTAACAATTTACAACAGTTTGCTCAAAATTATGGATTTTTAAAAAAGTACTAAAAAATTTAAAAAAAAATGTTAGTTTATTATTATTTTTAATAACATATTATATATTATTGTTTTTTGTAAACGGTTATTATTAAAGGGCGGAATATATGCATATTTTGTCAATTGTATAATAAAATGGATATTTTTCATAAATTATTATTTTTAGACCATATTTTTATGTTATCAAAAAATTGAAAACGTTAAAAGTTTAATGTTGGTTTATTTCAGGGATTTTCCAATCCCAAGATTATAATAATTATATTTACATTTTGGTTATACACAAGGTATTTATTGGGGGTTTTCGGGGTTTGCAGGTATATTGTTAGGGGTTGTTTATTGTTACTTAATAATGCGTTATTATTACCTGCTTAACAAACTATATTTATATCGATTTGAAATTTAAGTTTAAGAGACTCAATTAGTGAATTAGTATTCTTGAAACTTTTTCCGCTAAATGTAACAACATTCCCGGTAAAGTAGACGAAACAAATTGAATGTAACTGTAAAAAAGAATAAAGGATTTAAATACTTAACTGCAGTAAAAAGCATTTATGAGGGTAAACCATCCAACGAACTTATATCTTGGCCTTATATTTTGCTACCTAAGTTGCAGTATTGCCCGATTACATCAGTAGATGTTGTATAAACACATTTTTACTAATAGAAGACGATCCTTTTTAGTTAAAAATTTTGGAAAATATTTAGTAATAAATGCCTTTTATTCAAATTCATGGTAAAAAATTGTTTACTTTTATTTTTCTTTGTTTTTTTAACATTTTTTTTTAAATAAACATATTTTTTAGAACCCAGTGTGTTTCTTTACCTCATTTTACTATAATAAATTAAGAAATATTGCATACCAGTATGCATATTTGGTAAAAAAATGCAAATAACTGCATATTATTTTAAAGACAAATAAGGCATATATTATATGTCCATATTTCGGCTGAATTTAAGTGCATATAATCCGCCCTTTAGTTATTATATATATTTTTAAATAATTTTGAATTAATAATACTTACACAACGTAATTTTTCTTATTTGTGATTTTATTTCTTGTATATTTAAGGTTATATTCTCTATAATGAACTTTTTAAGTTGGTCGAGAATAAAGATATATTAATAATTAATATCCATTATAATTCAATTCTTTATTTTCACTATGTACATTTTTTATATAAAATCTATAACTTTTCTTATGCTAATACTTAATATCTCATTCACGACAGGTTACAATTAAGACAGTCAATTATTAATCCAGACTGGGACTTCCAGACTATGGGTATTGGTGGATTGAGCGACGAATTCAACGCCATCTTTCGAAGAGCCTTTGCATCTCGTGTTTTCCCGCCGGAAATTGTAGAGCAATTAGGTTGTAAGCATGTTAAAGGTAATGTACCATGGAGATATTTTATTGATAACTTACATAAGATAAACAATATACTTTGCAAAACGTAATGATTTTTTCTGGAATAATGTAATTTGAGGCGTATATTACAAACTTAAATGCGCTGAATACAAATAAGATTAATAGAACAAGGTACATTATTTTTAAACGCGCCGAAGGTGCTTCATTACGACTATTGTCATCGTGTTCGGGAGATTTAAAAAGTAATTGACGACTTAAAAATCATCTTAAAGGATACGTATCTGTGATGTATGTTTCTAGTCTGCAAAATGGCAGATGTTCCGGTGAAAACGCAAATAGCGTTCCCTATACTGGATTGTGATGCACTTCGTGGTTTATTTAGTTGTCTACCTTTCGATTATTACCAGTGTGACTGCTTTTTATACAGGGTGTCCGGAAATGACGATGAAAAATTTTAAGGTATGATTCTACATAAAAAGATATGAAAAAAAGTTCATATTAACATAGGTCCGGAAATGCTTCCAGAGGGAGCTACAAGCCCTTGAAGATGGTGTCATAAAAGTGGTTTTTATTTAATTTATTAGGATCTACTTACAATACAGGAATTAACGTCTACGTATAAGTTAGAGTGATTGGAGGTCACTCTTTGAAAATATCAGGTGACCCATAATTGCAACCAGTGGCGTGGGAACAAAGGGGTGGTTAGTTATTTAGGGTTATATTTTTTCACCGAGTGTATTTTCGCTATATTTTAAATAAATTTTGATTCTTTGAACGTTTTTACGTAAAAAAGGTTCCCTTAGTATAAAGTCGTATAGTCGACCGTTTTCGAGATAAACGGACTTTAATGCTCAGATTTTTTTTTGGGTTACTTAAAATCCTTAGGGCTGGTACTTTCAGTCCTGATTAACTCAATTGATACCTGGTTACTTTAATATGACGTTTGGAATACGTCAACACTTATTTATTTCCCTATCACCCTGACCTATTCCAAACGTCATATTAAAGTAACCACGTATCAATTGAGTTAATCAGGACTGAAAGTACCAGCCCTTAGTATACGAAGCACCAATTCGCAGCGTTGAAGAATTAGAGCAGCGTGTGCTTGCTTGCTGTGAAGTTATAAGAAATAAACCTGGTATTTTTAGAAAAGTTAGAAGATCTATGAGAAAATGAGTTCGAGGATGCATTGAAATGAACGGAAATCATTTTCAACACTTATTATAAAATTTATAATAAGATTGAAAAGGATTTAAAAATTTAGGGACAGCATTGTTTATTATTTTGTTATTGATTTGTTGGTATTTTTATTAATAAAATTATTATTCAAAAAAAAAGCTGAGCATTAAAGTCCGTTTATCTCGAAAACGGTCGACTATACGACTTTATACCAAGGGAACGTTTGTTACGTAAAAATGTTTAAAGAATCATAATTTATTTAAAAGATAGCGAAAATACACTCGTCGAAAAAATATAACCCCAAATAACTAACCACCCCTTTGTTCCCACGCCACTGGTTGCAATTATGGGTCACCTGATATTTTCAAAGAGTGACCTCCAATCACTCTAACTTATACGTAGAAGTTAATTCCTGTATTGTAAGTAGATCCTAATAAATTAAATAAAACCCACTTTTATGACACCATCTTCAAGGGCCTGTAGCTCCCTCTGGAAGCATTTCCGGACCTATGTTAATATGAACCTTTTTTCATATCTTTTTATGTAGAATCATACCTTAAAATTTTTCATCATCGTCATTTCCAGACACCCTGTATTGGAGTTAATTCCGCTGGGATGGCGCTACGGTGAATTGATGGCCGCTTTGCTGTTGTAAAAAGGCTTTTAATACATCTTACTGCTGTGTCGGGATTGCTTGGGTCTTGGGTTATGGCTGTAGAGTCCTAACAAGGACGAAACGTCCGTCGTGGTCTATCCGCCCCAGGGTAATATAATGAAATTGAAATGTTGGTTACATTTTGAACTTTCTTTTGTTTAGTAGTATTAGGTCGTTAAAAAAATACGATTTAAAGACATGGGTATACAGGGTGTCCCGAAATTAGCTGACAATATTTTAAGGAGATAAAGTACATCCAAAAATAAGACTAATACCCTCTATTAATATACCTTCAAAAACGCTTCGTTATGGGGCTAGAGCCCCCCGAATAGGAACCATGATAAGCAGTTTTTTCACAATATCTCAAAAACCGATTAGGGTATCAAAACAAAATTTGATACATGTTTTACCCATGGCAAGACGCAATAAACGATTCTATTAGCTTAACTTTATTTCTTCCAGTGGCGTCCCACTGGGTAGGTAGTTGGGAGAATATTGCTCTAGGTTTTTTATTTTTAGGATTTTTTAACTTCAGGTGCAATTTTTAGAAGCCTTGAAGTCTATTGTTGAAAAAAGGTACTCTTGTTTCATTGCGGTAGGATTCACCATTTTCCAGTAAAATCGATTTTAAAATTTTCGGTTTTTTGAAATCCGGTGAAAAGGCTAAGGTTTTTTTTTTGCATATCTCAGCAAACACTTAATATTAAAACATAAAATTTATTAGAACTTCTACTAGCGACAAGGCATATGTATTAAAGGATGTTACTTTAAAATATTTTTCCAGTGACGTCGCACGGGGTGGAGCCTTAAGTAAATATTACTATTATTTTTTTTTTAATTTGATAGTTTTAATGTATTTTTTTAAAAATTTTAAATTTCTTGTTAATAAAACCTTCCATTATTGTAATTTGACACAATGTGACGTTTTTAAATTAAACATATTTTTAGATTCCTTTGTTTTTTAAATATTTTTATATTATTTTCATGAAGATTTTAAGAGAGTTTTAAAAGAAAGCAAAAAATAATAACAAATTGCAAATCAAATTTGATTGTGAACCACAAGGGAAACTAATTCTTAAGCAAGTACCAGTCATGTGTCCCCAAAAATAATAATCAAGGGGATTTAAATCAAGTGATCTTGGTGGCGAGGCTATGGCTACCAATCCACCTGGTAATTTTCTTCAAGCCAATTCCTCACTTGACGTTGAAAGAAGTGCCCTAAACGTAAATCCAGTGGCACATTATCTAATAAATCCCCAAGTTGATCATGTAATATTATTATTTGTCGCTAGTAGAACTTCTAATAAATTTCATGTTTTAATATTAAATGTTTGCTGAGATATGCGAAAAAAACCTTAGCCTTTTCACCGAATTTCAAAATACCGAAAATTTTAAAATCGATTTTACTGGAAAATGGTGAACCCTAGCGCAATAAAATAAGAATACCTTTTTTCAACAAAAGACTTCAAGGCTTCTAAAAATTTCACCTAAAGTTAAAAAATCATACAAATAAAAAACTTAGGGCAATATTCTGCCAACTACCTACCCAGTGGGACGCCACTGGAAGAAATTCAGTTAAGCTAATTAAACCATTTATTGCGCCTAGCTATGGGTAAAACATGTATCAAAATTTGTTTTGATACCCTAATCGGTTTCTGAGATATTGTAAAAAAACTGCTTGTCATAGCTCCAATTCGGGGAGCTCTAGCCCCATAACGAAGCGTTTTTGAAGGTATATTAATAGAGAATTTTAGTCTTATTTTTGAATGTACTTTATCCCCTTAAAATATTGTCAGCTAATTTCGGGACACCCTGTATGCATTTATTATAACTAAACAGCTGGACTCGTGTTTTAGGTATTTTATTATTTGGTCCACCTGGCACTGGTAAAACTTTAATGGCAAGACAAATTGGCAAAATGTTAAATGCCAGAGAACCGAAAATCGTTAACGGTCCCCAAATCTTAGACAAGTATGTTGGCGAATCAGAAGCAAACGTGCGAAGACTTTTTGCCGATGCCGAAGAAGAAGAGAAAAGGGTAACATTATAAATTTAAATTTTTTCTTTATACAGAGATCACGTCACATCTCATTCATAAACGTACTTTTGGCCGAGCCAAAATCTCACTGTTTATACAGGGTGTCATAACAGCGGCCAATACCAACTTTCTTATTTTAAATTAATTATTCAATTTTTGGATTCTTCAGAAAATTTTAGACATATTTCATGTACAATATTCCATACCTATCTTTAACTGTTTCGGAAATATTAAGTATTTTCAGATTTATTGCAAAAATTAACAACACACTCAAAAGCTAATAAGTAATAGGTACTGTTTATTTCTTGATAATGTAAAAACAGAGAACGGCTTGGCAACATCCTAATCTTATATAGGAATTTATTCTAATATTACCGAGCATTTCAGGCGTGACCGATCTAATCGCAAGCGTTATTCGTCTTAAGTCAGCTAAGTCGAGGGGTTTAGTTTTGTATACAATATTTGTAACATAACCCCATAAGAAGAAGTCTAATGGCGTCAGATCAGGGGATCGTGCTGGCCATTCCATCGATCCACGCCTCCCTATTCACCGATTTGGAAATACTCGGTTGAGGTACTGCCGGACATTGATTTGGTAATGGGGCGGTACTCCATCTTGCTAAAACCATATCATATTCGCTGGAAGTTGTGGGTTTGCTGGATCAGAATATAAGTTTGTCAAAGTTGGCAAGACATTATTTTGGAGCAGTCCTAAATAATTATCGCCATTAATGAAAAAGGGACCTATAATATGATCTCCAATTATTCCTGCCCAAACATTAACCTTTTCAGGATATTGCGTATGTTCTTCTCTAATCCAGTGAGGGGTTTCCCTAGATCAATAGCGGCAATTCTGACGATTAGCATGACCGTGAAGCGTAAAGCTGCCCTCATCAGAAAACAAAACATGTTCTAAATACGGTCTACTATCAAAATCGTCTTCCATAAGCTCATAAGTAGGTATCATTTTATAGGGATACATTTTATTTTTTTCTTGTAATGTTCGAATAATCGATGAATTGCTAACATCGAACATTGGGGCTGTTTTTCGACTAGAAGTATCTGGGTTTTCCTCAAACTCAAGCATAATATCTAATTTGGTATCATCACTTATAGCATTGGCAGCTACTTTTTTTTTATCTGCTTTACATGTCCAAGCTGGCGAAACTCCTTTACTATTTTACTAATTTCCCTTGAGTTATAGGCGGCAACATTGGAAATTTTTCATGAAATAAGCGAGCAACTTCCATTTGTGTCCGTGTTTTATCTCCATAATAAATAAGTATTAAAAATTATAAACTTATGTCAGTTTTTTGGGATTTATAAATATTAAATAAATAAAAGTTAATAATACTCTTTCAGGCTGGCCCAAACAGTGGTCTTCACATAATTATCTTTGACGAAATCGATGCCATATGTAAACAGAGAGGATCTGTAGCTGGAAACACGGGAGTTCACGATACCGTAGTCAACCAACTTTTGTCAAAAATTGATGGTGTAGAACAACTGAATAATATTTTGGTTATCGGTTAGTATTTAAAAAAATTTTTAGTTATTACATAAAATCACAAACGGTGTGTTAATACACTAAGCTAAACCTAGCTTTAATGCCCTAAAGTTGATTCCAAAGTATTTTGAGAGAAAGTTAAATTTCGCGGAAAAAAATAAATAAGTCTAATATTTTTGATATTATTTAGGTATGACCAATAGAAGGGATATGATTGACGATGCTCTTATGCGACCTGGCAGATTAGAAGTGCAGGTAGAAATTAGCTTACCCAATGAGGAAGGGAGAATACAAATTTTGAATATCCATACTGCAAGAATGAGAGAGTACAAGAAAATCAGTCCTGATGTAGACATCAAGGTAAGATTGATTTCTCGTTCGTATAAAATCACACTGGAAGAGTAGAGTAAACTTTTTCTAAAAACAAAGCGTTTCGACAGTTGACACCCACATGTGACATTAACAGCTGATACTGGTTTCTTCCTAAACGTTCCCAGTTCTGTAGTGGGCCGTAGCAAATTCACGCGTCAGGTTTCAGACACTAAATTTTCTTGATGTTTATTATTTAAGTTTAACGGTGAGTATAATAAACCAGTTTGTTTTTTCCAATAGCAAACATTTCGTTTATTATAATTTGCTATTATAAATTTAATATTATTAGTTTATCTATTTTAATTACGATACAATAGGTCGCCAAATCTTGCGTTCACTGAAAAATGTTTGTATTTAAAAACAAATGGCATTTTGACGGCTTTGTACTACGCCGTAAACATAAATGATAATATGGCAACGCAGCATTGAACGCGAAACATGCGCAGGCGCACATCTTGCCGCTTGATCGGTTCGTAGCTGCAATATTTGGGCGGCGAAACGCTTGTATATGTATTGTCAGAGTTGTTTATAGCATTTTCCATTGGTAAGGTTAGTGTATATCGAATGTATTTCTATGTTTTATCACTGAATAACGCCATAGCTTTATTAGCTGACTTATAGTTTTCATCTGACCTCGGAACAGACCAATAAGAATGTTTTTTTTTGGATTGGAGCACCTCATGTGGCCAAATGACAAATTACACGACACCAAAGATCTTATAGAAAGGTCTTTGCTCGAAACGTTATAACCAGATTTTAAAACCTCGTGAGTGAGTCGTTAAAACAATGATCGGCTCGTTAAAATTTCTTCGATTTTTATATTAATACAATTAATATTTTTTTCAGGAATTGGCGACCATGACTAAAAATTTCTCAGGTGCAGAATTAGAAGGTTTAGTGCGTGCTGCCCAATCCACTGCTATGAATCGGCTAATTAAAGCAGCCAATAAGGTGGAAGTCGACCCTGAAGCTATGGAGAAGCTTCTGGTAACCCATAGTGACTTTATGCACGCTTTAGAACACGATATAAAACCGGTAAGTACAAAATAAAGTTTTAATAATAAAAATAATAGAATATATTATTTATTTATAATTTACAGCTAGATTTTATATTACCACAGAATTATGTGCACTATGGATTAAAGTGTATGTGTGCACCTGTGTATAATAATTAGGAAAATAACTTTTATACCTAGTTAAATAAACTAAACCATATAGACTATACCATTGAATATCAAACTATAAGAATAGCGGATCTTCGAGAAAACTTGACAACCTTGTTTTAGACTGTATTGGAGACGGCTTGGCCGCCATTGTGGAGTTGATCGTAAATCTATAGTTATAAATGCAGCGCCTCGGCAACAGATGTCTCAAATTCACTGATGTGATGTGGTGTTGCCGCATATCGTATTTTATTGGAATTTTTAAGGATTTAAGCATTTTTAACAGACAATAAAATAGGAGGTTCTCAATTTCAGTCGAATGTATGTTTTTGATAATAATATGTACGCTGATTACTCCGGGATAATTGGACCGATTTTCATAATGATTTTACCGTTGCATGAGGTGTTAAATGTTATACAAATAAAATTAGATAAAAAGCGACAGCAAGTATAGCTATTTGTAGTTGGGTCGAAAACTCACTAAGTCACTTAATGAATTGTGCATATAATAAATACTATTTTGTAAAAATATATTGAAAAAAGTTTGTACATATGCACATGACAACTTCGTAGGCATAACATTATTGCACATTTTTTTAATAAATCACTTTAAACTCCGCCATTTATTAAAACTTGGTTTTACTCAAAACTGTCAGGTCAATTTTGACTTAATGAATTTTTGCACTAAGCCGACGATATATTATGCCAGTGCAAGGCAATCCAGGCACCGCGATGCGCGTGACGGTATGGTTATGGTAGTGGGGAGAGGATCATGCAGCAAGTCAAACAGACAGGCGGCAACAATGTTTTAATTTAGCAGTGAAAAAGCTTGTCGTTAGTGGCTGCATTAACACGCTTTATTATTGGTGACTCATTGTGCCATCTATGAATTTAACGTAGCAGATTTAGGAAATCTGCTTATATGGCCTTCTTATAGTTTGGTATTCAATGACTATAGTAAAGTGATATAATCAGCTCTTTCAGGCTAAATCGTAAAAGATAGGTGTAAGGTGTAAGGAACCCTAGTATAATTAAAATTTATTATTCGATTAGGCATAAAAAATAATAGGGGTTGTTTTTAATATAACAGACTTTTAGACTTTTAATTTTAAAATTTGTTACAGTTAAAAAATTATTTTAAAAGGCTCTAGTAAATATTTTTATTTTTTCAAATATGCTTTCGTTGCTACTTGACAATCATATTCCACAGCCCAAATTTTATCTAATTCTGTTACTCTGTTCTACCGACAGGTAGATATTTTTAAAAGTTGCTAAACAAATTTTTGAAAAATCGTTAATAACTAAAAAACTTTTTAATTTAAGCATATGATATATTATACAAAATGTTCTTAAAATTAATGGGGCAATCCATAAATATCATAATATAAGTATGTCCCATTAAAAAAAAAATTTTAATATTCCCTGACCATTTTGGGACGCCCTGTATAATTCAAAATAATTTTAAATTGTAGACCTAAGGCCTCCCTCTAACTCTGTTTTTGAAAAATATTTAAAAGTTTAGTAGTTGCTATGGAATTCTGCGTAGAAAGTTGATTTGTTTTCAACCTCTTTTTTCGTAGGTTTATTAGAATGATACATGATTTTTTTTATTAATATTATAGGCCTTTGGTACTGCAGAAGAAATGTTGAATCAATATCTTTTACGTGGAATAATAAATTGGGGACCTCCTGTGACCCATATTTTGGAAGATGGAAATCTTTTCGCTCAACAAGCTAGAGCTGTGGATACGTCAGGTTAGTTTTGCAAAAAAAAATGCAGGCACTCGCATAGTGTGCTTATCTGAGACTGATATTTTGACGTATTTCATTTTTAACATATTTTTATTATGCATTACTATTGTAACAATTTGTTAAAAAAAGATAATACTACTTATATTGTGAAAATATAATATTAATAGTATATTATTTAACAAGCATTCTAATGTAGGTAGGTCATAATAAACGAGTGTTATAATCGTCAGAGTGCACATTATACGCGAGGTAAATACTGTACTTTATCTACAACCATCCTACACAAACAGTGCCACTAATTTTAAATTTTGACTGAGAAAACACCAATTTTAGCCTTATTTTCAAATTTTTTTTTTAAAAACGGCATTTTTTTTTTCCGAAACTCAAAAATTTCAGACCATCTTTAAAATTAAAAATACGAATATAAATTAGATATATTTTCCCTTATTTGTGGTTAAACTAAAATGTACAGATCCCAAATAGCCCATTTCTTCCAACATTTTGGTTCGAAATATAACTTTAGATACTCAAGTCGAAATATCCCATTTTGGCCTTTTTTGATAGCCCAAATTTTAACAATAATTGTTAAAATTTCGATTTCGATTAAAATTATTTTAATCGAGATATCTTTGGCGTTTGATAAGATTGATCACAATATTTTAGTAGCAAAACTGGATGAGATTGGTATATATGAAGACCTTCTGAGGTGGATAACGTCATATATATTTAATCAATCACAATTTGTGACAGTGAATGGTCACCAATCTCCTGTTTACAATGTAACTTCTGGTGTGCCCTAAGGTTCCCACTTGGGGCCTTTACTTTTCATTTTATATTTTAAATATATAATATTTACGATGTGAAATTTTTTTTTACCTTTTGTGAAATTTTGCTTTACCGCGGTTGATATGAAAATATTTTTTACAATAGGAAGTATTGGGGGTTGTTTACTACTAAAGAGTGAATTGGATTTGTTTTTTTCAATAGTGTATTCAAAAAAAATTCTCTTTGAACTTAGATAAATATATATTTATTTCGTTCTCAAGAAATGTAAATATTTTTTCTTATGGTTACAAGTTTAATGGAATTTTTTTCTTAAAAAAGTAGATAAGATAAAAGTTCTTGGTCTCATTTATGATAAGAAAATTATTTTTAACGAGCACATTAGTTATGTTGCTAACAAATGTAATCGCATGTTAGGTTTCATATTTAGCTAGTTTCTGTCTTCCGTACACTCTTTAAAAGTTCTGTACTTTGCCTATGTTTATAGTAGACTAAGTTTTGCCTCTGTCATCTGGACACCTCAATATGCGGTATATAAAAACAGATTGGAAAGTATTCAGAACAAGTTTCTCAGATTTTTAAACTTTAAAAGCACCAGCAATTTATCAGAATTTCAACGGACTTTTCAGTTATTGCCCCTTGAGTGTCAGCGTAATCAAGCTGATATTCGCTTATTATTTAAAATTATCAACAATTATATTGATGATCCAAATTTACTTTTTGGTATCGGTTTTAATATTCCTTCACGAAACATTCGTCATAATAACCTTTTGGCTTTTATAGAACAAATTCAGGTAAACATTCTCCCATAAATCGCTTAATCACACTTTATAATACTTTATACCACAATATTGATTTGTTTAATTTACCTCTATCAACATTTAAAAAAAGGCTTAGAAATCATGCCTATTGTTCTTAATTTTAATTGATGAATTAACGATAATATTACAATCTTAGTAATATGTATAAATCTGTACACGACGTTGCCAAGTCAAGCCTGGACCATTCGCCTGTTGGCATCTTATTTGTGCAAATAAATAAATACATCTTATCAATGCCTTCTGGGATTTAAGTAGTAGAGAGGGAATTACGAATGCATAATTACTCTTGTTGCTGTATGAGAAGTTATAATAATTGCACTTATATTAAGCTCTTAATATAAGAAGTATTATGCATTTAAAGATTGTAGATAATAGTTATTTATGTATCAAGGGTACTAAGTATATGATTATGCCCTGAGGGCGACAGTCTTACCAAGCCGAGGGCCTCTGGCCCGAGGGTATATATCTATTAGTACCCGTGGTGCATAAAAATTTTTATGTCATACCAGTTCGTTTTGAATAATAAATTTTTTTTTAATTTAATTTGATTTACCAATTTTTTATTTTTACCTGCGACATTACCTTGACATTATTAAAATGTTTAATGTGCCAAAGTCAAAAATCAAAAATGGAACAAGATGCACACTTAATGCAACACTTAATGCCCGCGCGAGCCATAATGTGTACTTTATGCCCGCACGGGCATAAAGTAATCCATTATGTAGATGGTATAAAAACATAATAATGTACTGGTATGACATAAATAAAGTTTATATTCAATAGGTGTAGAATATGAGTAATTATTGTAATATATTTACATAATGGCTTTAGAAACATTATGAACCATATTTTATTTATTAGTTGCAGATAAATAAATTTTAATAAAAAATAAAAATACTGTCTTATAATAGCGTTGTTGGAAATTTGCTGTTTTTACCCCTGCTATAGTTTCTGTTAGACCATTGCTAAATGTGGTTCCTAGAGACACTGCAAATGAAAACACATGGCATTGGTTTTACCAATAGGTACTTTAACAGTAAATGCTAAAATCCTATTATATATTTCAGGTATTGTGTCAGTATTAATTGAAGGGCCACCCAACTCCGGTAAAACAGCGTTGGCTGCCCAAATCGCGAAAAATTCCGACTTTCCATTTGTTAAAGTTTGTTCTCCCGAGGAAATGGTTGGTTTTACAGAGACTGCTAAGTGTTTAAGCATTCGAAAGGTATGTATACAGCTAAAATAAACTCTAATTTTTTTATTAAATCACTGGAAAATATATATACAGTGCAAAAGGGGCTGTTGCAATGGTTCGTAGCTTCTAATGGCTGTATCATTTTTTTTTTAAACTAAATAGACTAATGTTGGGTTTGTTTAAAAAACAAATAAGGTTATTTAAACCAAAAATAAATCGAATATCCACAATAATTCTGAGGTAAACAATAACACTGAGAAGACAAGACGAATGACAAGGTGCACCTGTTCTCTCATTAATAAAGATGCCCTTTCAGCATAGCGCATGTGCACTATCACATTTATCATATAAAATAGATAGGTAATAAAAACCTTGTATTAGTATTTTTCTATATTTAGCAAAAACCTTTGATACAGTTAGCCATGATTTACTGTTAAAAAAGTTTGAAAATATTGGATTCAGAAGAAAGCAATTAGAATTAATTAAAAATTATCTGAAAAATAGTTATGTTTAAATAGATAAAGAAAAAAGCTATCCAAAAATAAAGTATGGTGTTCCTCAAGGAACAATTTTAGGACCATTAATTTTTATTATTATTTATATTAACGACTTATTTAGTATAAATTGCGATGGACAAATTCATAGTTTTGCAGATGATACTACAATATTTTAAAATTATAAAAAATGGGTTTGATAACAATTTGTTAACAATTAATTTTAATAAAACAAATTATATTCCTTTTGCTTAAACCTAAATAACCTACCACGAAATATGAATAGTATTCAACTAAATAAGGACATTCAAATTTTCAAAGTTAATACAATAAAATATTTAGGAATTATTTTTCACAGTAAATTAAATTGGAATTTTTACTTAGAATACTTAATTAAAATAATTAAGAAGTTTACTACCGATTTTTAAAAACATTAAAACAATTTTAAATGTAAGACATATGGAAATATTATATTACGCGTTAGTTAAAACTCATTTAAATTACGGAATTTTAGGTTGGGGAGGAATAAATAGAACTTTAGTTAAAAAATTAGAAATATTACAAAAAAGGTTTCTAAAAATTATATTTAATAAATATTATCTTTATCCTTTAAAAGAATTATATTCAGAAACAAATAAGCTGAACATAAGACAACTTTACATTATTTATAACATCTTAATATATATTTAAAAATAAAAACCTTATACAATTTAAAAACCATAATCATAATACACATCATAAAAATGAATTAACCATAAAACCTAAAATAAATAAGTCCATAGGACAAAAAAATTTCCAATATTTATGTTTTTATTTACCAACAAAAATTAAAAAATTGATTTCATTAAAAGAATTTAAAGTCGAAATAAAAACATGGATATTAAAAACAGACAATTTGAAAATATTTTTAGAAATGCTTTAATTAGTTAATATTTTTCTGAATAATTTACATAAGTAATATTTTTTACTTAAAAATTATAAATTAATAATTTTATTCTATGTAATATTTCCTTAAAAAAATGCGTTTATTCTATAAATTAACATTTTTACTTTAAAACTTGATTTTTAATGCATATTTATGATTTATGATTTTAGATACTAAAACAAAAAATTTAAATTTGCCCCTAACAAGCTCAGCTTCAGGGGATTGAAGAATAAGTTTATAGAAGAAAACATAAACATATTTATGATATTATTAAATTTTAAATAAACTTATTAATATTATTATTATTATATCCCTTGGGATTTTAAAATTTGTTAAGTTTAGGCAGGTTTTACTAAATAATAAAAAAAAGATTGATATGATTCAGCAACAATTGATATAAAACAATAACTTGTGTTAACACCCACCTAAAAATTTGAGTATAGTGAAATATTGCCCATGTGTTTATTTATTTTTCTATTTTAGATCTTTGACGATGCCTATCGTTCAACGTTAAGTTGTATATTGGTAGATAACATCGAAAGATTGTTGGATTACGGTCCCATTGGTCCCCGCTACTCTAACCTAACTCTACAAGCACTATTGGTACTGTTAAAGAAGGAACCACCACCGGGAAAGAAATTGTTGGTAATATGTACCAGCAGCAGAAGGTGTGTATTCGGTGTATACATGGTGATGATAAGCATACATTAGAGCTTTTGCGTAGACTGCTTACATCCGTATTCACTAAAGAGGTTTAAATTTATTGCGTGAAAATATTTAGATCTTATAGTCTCCCAGTTGTGTTTTTACCGTGTCATTGTTTTAATATGCCATTTGACGTTTTCGTGTTAATTTAATTTTTTTTTGACAATAAGATCGTTTTACCGATAAATAATTTTGCCAGGTGATTGTTGCCAAAACAGTTTTAGTTCACCACGTATAAAAAAAATTTTTTTAAAAATTAAAAAAAAAACCCAAAAAATATTTACGGTATAGTCTTTTCAATGACCGCTGACCGTTACGTCATATTCTCCATATTTGCGGTACGTCGTAAATTAATTCAGTCAGTTTGACTTACCGTTTAGGGTAAAATGTATCATGGGATGAAACATTTTGTTTTTGAAAGTCAGTATGAAATTTTTAATTAATTTAAATTTACTGAAAAATAAATAAAACTCGTTTATAAAATTTAAAATTGAATCATATTTTTTTGTCTAATGCTTCGGTCTTAAATTTTGTTTCAAATATTTTCATCTTTTTTATAAAATCATAAAGAAGAAAATATAATGAAATATGACAACACAACAAAATACAGTTTTTAATAATAAAAATTAATTATCTCCGCAAGGATCATTATTATGAGATTCGTCAAATTTAATAAGGGAAAGAGTATCTAAAGCATCGATAAATCTTTCCGTTCCCACACATCATTTATAATTTTATTACTGTGTGTTACATACTTTTTCCATTTTTCCACTGTTACATTTTCTAGGCTTCATTTCGCAGTCCCAAAACTACGTCATTTGTTACAGGATGCATAGAATTTTTTTTTGCATCATAATAGCGCTTACATTCCGACCAAACTATTTCAATAGGATAAAAGTGGCAATGATATGTCCATGTTGCAATGCTAGTTCGTCCAACCTATTAAAATAAAATAAACACCGCTTTCAAGATTACTTCTAACGTTTGGGTGGGATATGCTGCTTCACTATTATCTAGATCTGATCCTTCATTGCAAATGGTGAAACCGGAATTTGTCTTTGTTCTAATCATAATCTTTTCGACCAACTTGTATTTCGAATTTTTTTCAATTAGCCCAGAATGATAGGTGGCGTTATCCATGATAATAAACGACTGTTCTTCCAAGTTTTGTGACAATTTTTCTTCGAACCATTTCTCAAAGTTTTCACTATTCATGATATATCATGATATTTTCGAAAGTATCATATCAAAGGATATATATCCGACATATAAATCATTTAAAGATATTTCTTTTTAATGAAAGGACAACTATTTCGATCAAAAACATACTACTTATATTGAAAACTAAATATTTTTGTAGGATACTTATTAAAGTAAACTGACTTTAAAAAACAAAACGGACCCACCCTTAATATTATTTAAAAACATAAAAACTTTTTTTTTGTTTGATTTGTCGATTGATATATTCTGAATAATGGAAATTAAAAAAAAAAAATAATTGAATATATCGTGATATATATCAAACTATAAATATCATGATATATATCATGATGTATATCACGATATATATCGCTTGATATATATATCTTCCGAACCCTGCTATTCATTGAATCATCAGATTTCAGGCCAGGACTATTATATATTTTTGAAAAGCTCTTAAAAAGAGGAACAAGAAAAATAAATAATATATAGGGTGTCCATTAAAAAAAATATAAGTTTGGGTCATAACTCCTAAACAAAACTTTTTAGAAAAAAAAACTAACTACGCCACTGAATTCACCATAAAAAACTATATAACAATCCATTTTTACCTTATTGATAAGTTATCAAATAATCGAGATACAGGGGAGCGTTAAAAATGACAAAATTTGAAAATGGCCCTGTATGTTAGAAACTGAGAGGGCTATGAAAATTTCGTTTACGGTAATGAAAGTTTCATAAAAAAATAGAACAGTAAGCCGCAAACCCCATCTTTCTATCTTTTATAATCTATCTTTTATAATAAGCCCAAGTAGCATTTTTAGACACATTACGGTAAATGTGTCTAAACTATTGTTTCTGTTTCCGACACAAATTGGAAATTGTTGGCAACATGTATGGAAATATTTTCGAAACGTATACATTTTAAATGGCGCATTAGCACGTGTTTCCAAGTGGTTGGTACGGGTTGTGACTTTCGCTGTTTCGACGCAAAATCGAAACTTTTATCGAAAATGTTTCGAAAATTTTTCAGAAATGTTTGGAACGTTTCCATAAATGTGTCGAGTGAGAGTTCATTTAACAAAGAGGGCGCTGTTTGTTGGAATTGTAAATTGTCAAAATGGAAACATTATTGAAACAAATAATTAGATATATAATATCTATCTTTCTGCAGGTTGTAAAATGAAAGAAAGTAAACAATATGATGACAGCATAATTTCGCCATAATGAATTTGTCACCAGAGTATTTTCTATAAGTGATACATTTTTTTCGTATGGTTTATTGCAGAGGAGATCCAAAAATCGTTGACGAAATACATTTTATCGTGCAATTTAGTAATTTAGCTTTATATTCTTAAGACGCTCCCGGTATATTGACATTTACACACAAAATAAATACTTTGTCAAAAAATAAAATCTTAAATATTTTTAAAATTTTACTTAATTCTTCTTTCAATTGATTAAGCTAGCAAAATGGAACTAATGTAACCACTTTTTTACATTTCAAATGACGCAGGAAGTTAATTAAAGTCCATTTTAATAATATAAAAATGAATTTGTCAAAATGGCCGCCAGAAAGCGAGAATTATTCTGGTCTAAAATGGAGTCGACACACAATTTCTAGTATTTGGTTCCCATAATGTTTCGATAATCATGTAGCTATAATTCATAGAAAATGTGTCTAAACATGAAGAATGTTTCGATATTGTACCGAAACCATGCGAAACAAACGCCGCTAAAGTAAAAAATGCACAGTCCCGTCAAGAGGAAGGTTAAGCTTAGAAGCATAAAACTTCTGTATACCGTCACGGTATACACTACCACTTTACACTTTCTGTAACATATAACCTACAAAATTGGTTTGTACTTTGTTGAACGTTTAATAAAACCTACTTATAACTTATTCCTAAGTAATAATCTAAAACATTTGTCGAGACAAAGGAAAAAAGTAGGTTGGTCCTAACGGCTGTGCCGACCAGCTGGATAGTCGAAGACCACCTACTTTGGCCGATTGTCGATGGGACATCGCTAGTTAAAAAATCAGGTTGTGGTTTAATTTTTTCCTTTTGAATTTCAATTTCTTTCTTTTTCCTTTTTAGTGCCTTGTAAAACCTCGAAGAATGTTTAAACTGTTGTTTTCTTCCCATATTAACAAAACAAAAATGTACACTTTATAGGTTATAATCGTTATAATCGAGGTTATAATAATTGTCCGGGTGCGGTAGTGTAAAGGTTTCTGGCAGTTTCGAAAATTATTTTCTGCGCAAGTTTCGTAATTAATGGATATCACTGTTTGGTAAATATTTCAAAGCAGAAGAATACCAATCTGTTTTGAATCACTTAATTCGAAAATGTGTCGCTACAATTTGGGAGCACATGTGTCTAAACACAATTTTATAATATTATATAAAAATGTTTCGAAAAATTTTCTTTTGTGCGTTTCCTAAATGTATCGACACTGTAGTTTGGAAAGTATTTCGAAACTAACAGTTCTTAATCGTTTCTAGTAACTAAATTCGAAAATGTGTCGCAAAAGTTTCAAAACACATGTGTCTCCACACAATCTAAATAATTTTAATCGAAAATGTTTCGAAACGTTTCTTAGCAAAGAATTTGTGTCCAATTTGTGTCTATAATTGCTACTTGGGAAGGGAGCTGGTATATGAATACACACGAAAACTGGACACCCTGTATAGTGAGAGAGCAATGACATAATAATGTTTTAAAAAATCTTAACCGATATTTTTCATTATACAATTTTCCTTAAATAACTTATGAAATTCCTTGATATTTATTTAACATGTTAATTATTACCTATAGAATATGAAGACGATAATGATTTTATTTAAATTTTGTGTAAAAGTTAGAAAAAATAAATAAATCTACGCGAAATAGGTTGGCAAGCATGTTGATACTCCCACCTTAAATGGTAAAATAGTCTTTCCGGCATCACTTTGTCTTTGAAAATAATCAAATAATTTTAAAATTAATGCTTGTTCTTTTTCACAATGCCGTGACATTTTTGAAATAATATTGATTAAAAATGTCACTGTCAATTTACTATCTCACCTAGTTCACGAATGTTAGAAAGATAGGCACTAGTCGTGACGTAACGGTCAGCGGTCATTGAACAGACTTTAGTACGTTGACTTGTCATTTTAAACGTAGAACTGTCAGTTTAGGACGATTTTAAATTTAGACCCCTTTAGTGAATACTGTTTTTTTTTATTTAATAGTCGACTGTATTCAAAACTTTATGCTTTATCGGCGTCTTTTCTATTAATTCTAGAAAAGTTAAGTGACACTTTAGAAATAATTTTATTACTAAATATGATAAATTCGGTTATAGTGAAAAACCCCAGTAGAATAACAACAATTCCTCATCCTCATAGAAAATTTACTAAAAACGTCTACTTTTATGCAGGCAAGTTATGGAGGATATGGAAATGTTATCAGCATTCACAGCCGTTCTACATGTACCTAATTTATCTAAAGCAGATCAATTGTTGAATGTGTTGGAGGCCTCAGAGGTATTTTCAAATGGAGAACTAAAACAAATTACTCATCAAGTTCACGGCAAACGGTAAGGGTTCATTTTTATACCTAAGTAAGTAAGTTTCTACCTTAAAGATTTTTAAAAAACGTAGTAAATTTTACGGTAATGTAGTGCGCGTTTCCCCCCTTTTGTTTATTGAGTTTTGTCTTAACTATAAATATACCATCGAAATGTTACACGAAAAAGACCGTTTTGGGATGGAATAAATAAAACGTTCGGTCGTAAAACACCTTACCAAGCAAGTTTCAGTACAAAAGACCTATTTGATTACAGTTTTATACTCGGCTAATGTGAGTGTATTAAAGAGATAGTAGGGAAGTATGCACGATATTGTGTGTTTAAAGAAAACAAATGAAATGATACCGGCTATTGTAACGTTTCAATTTTAATAAAAAAGAATAAAATAATAGTAGAATCATATTTGTAAGAGCGGTCGCGGTCATCTTAGCGGTAGCGGTAAACAAGTGCGCGCTGGCGGATCTGCAAAGACGGTCTCGACTGTATTAAACGTACGGTAAAAATAAAGGCCAGCTCGGTAACAGACTTGTAGAAACAGCAAACGGGTTGTTTTGCTTTTGGTATCAAAATAAGGTGTGTACGGTAAACTATTTTCGAAAACGGACGCGGGCAATCAACGGTATCGGTAGAAAGTACCAGACAAAATGTAGCATGACCGTTTCCCCATGTATGCGCATCTTGATATAATTCTCGCGAACGTACACTTTCTGGCGATTGTTATTAAAAGTTAGTTTACACCCCCTCCCCAGAAAAATCTGAGATTATAATACGCCACGCTGCTGAATGCCAGCAACATTGTAGAAAAAGAAATATAGTTTTGCTTAAGTTTGTCCAGCCTTTTCTAATGATGTTTACTGGTTCCGTTGGTTCCAAAGAAATGTTATTTTTGTTCTTTTTCTTTCCAGACTATTTATTGGAATCAAGAAACTGTTAGGGCTAATCGATATGGTCCGACAGACGGACGAACGACATAGAGTTATGAAGTTAATCTCAAAGTTAGAAGAGGATGGCGCCCTAGAAGATCCGGGCATGGCCTAAGATTCCAAAGAGTAGATAATATTTAAGCGTTAAGTACTTAAAGTTAGCAATATTATTTATAGTCAATTATGCTTAGGCAAAACGTGTAAAAACGAAAAAGCGCATATAACAATTACGCTCTGTTGCTGTGAAACTTCTTTGGTGGTACTTGCTTATTAAAAAAAAACGTATTGCTAGTAGCAACTAGGAATTATTAGGAAAAAAGAAACCCAGTGTACAATTAGTTTAAATTATTTGACCGCGAATTTTAATTTTGATAAAATAGCTGCAGTTTCCTCTCTGTAACTGTACCACAGACATATAATATACAAGGAGACAAAACATTCCATTCATGAAAAACCATTTGTTTACGATCAGACACCTCCAAAGTTTCTGATAAGTTACAAGGAGATGGCTTAAAAAATGGCAACACTGTAAGCTCGCTATTATCTTTACAGTGCATTGGCATATATGGTTTTTTAGGATCAAAAACAATCATATATTTACTTAAAATACAGAACTATCTGCACTATCTTGCTTTTAAGCTAAAGAAACGTACCCTAAATATATTAATCCGGGGTTAGAATAGTCGGGTCTCTTACACACCACGCACTGGCGAACACAGGTCTATTTAAAAAAAAGTAATTGATCTGAAACACAGCTCACCAACACTGTATCGTTAGATATAGAAGGAATATCAATAATTCTGCGTCACTCGTAGTTAAAACGTCCGTACAGCGGTGCCGTTGTGATTTTCCCTAAAGCATCTTAATTTGATATTATTAGGAAACTATAAATAATAATTATTTGACTAGTAGAAAATTTAAAAAACACATATATTTAGTATATTATTTTTACTTAATAGGTACACATGACAAATTCATCTAATATAAGTAATATAACCTTTGTTTTCAAACACAGGCGGTAGATCTAGGGCAATCAGCAGAAATTTGTAATCACAGATTTCTGTTTAAACGATTTCTGATCGAGACAAAATGTAAACAATGGGGTCTCCTTATACAGGGTGTTTGGGAAGGAAAGGGCAATATTTTGGGAATGTGTTCAGAGGGTGAAAATAAGAGAAATAAACCCATTCGATTCTCAACTATTTCTAAAATAATAGGTTCTAAAGTTTTTGTAAGTTAATTTTTATTTTAAAAGCGAATAATTGCAGGTACTGCAATACAAACTAACTTAAAGAATATTTTCAAAAACCCCTCCACCAACTTCAATACATTTTTCGGCTCGTTTGTAAATCGCTCGGATAGCACGTTAGATTGAGTGGGGATTGTTTTTTATAAAAGCTGCAGCATTGAAAATTCGATCGTGGAGTGCTTCTCTCGTTTCCACTCGTGTTTCATATACTAGCGATTTCATCCAAAGGCAATAATCAAGCGGGTTTAAGTCTGGTGACCTCGGTGACCGAACTTGCGGACCACCTCTGACAATCCAGCGATTAGGAAAATGATAATTCAAGAAATTTCGCACACGGAGACTAAAATGAGGTTGGGCTCCATCATGTTGGAAGTACATTCGTTGTCGAACATTTAACGGAACATCATCCAAAATGTGTATCAAATGGTCTTCCAAAAACCGTAAATATCATTCTCCAGTAAGACGCCCATCCATTTCAAGTGGACCATGGTGGTCGTTGAGCATTCCACACCAGACATTAATACTGAATCGATGTTGAAAGTTTCGTTTAAATGTAGCATAAGGGGTTTTCATCTAACCACCGATGTTCATTGTGGCAATTATTAATTCCATCACGAGTGAACTGAGCTTCATCGCTAAATAAAATGTATTTGTGCAGACTTCGATTTTTATGGATACATTCAAAAAATAGCACCCTTGAAGCAGGATCACCATCTAGAAGATGTGAAAAGGTTTTAAACCGTTTTTTTAAGTGACTCCCATACGGCTAGATGTGATGGTATATGAAGTTCATTTGCAACCCGTCTCGTATTTATACCTGAGTTCTCTGCGACAATATCCAGAACATGTTCTTTATTTTCCACATCTAGACCCTGTACTCTTTCCGAAACAATTCTCACGCTTGGAAACATTCCAGTTTCCTGAGCACTTGCAAATACTTTTTGAAAAACTCTTCTATTAGAAACTCTTCGATTGGGAAAACGACGTCGATATTCTTTAACTGCGCGCATCGCACTACCGTAACCGTACACGAATATCATGCCGGCATACTCCCTGTGCCTGAATGTGTGGGGCATTGTAAGTATGAAAATCTTGGTTTAAGTCGATACGCTCAATATGAAGCTAACTGACAACTACTATGCATGTCAAAACTATTAATCAAAATGTATTGGACGTTTAAAACTAAAGCCTCCTTATGGGTTTATTTCTCTTATTTTCACCCTCTGAACACATTCCCAAAATATTGCCCTTTCCTCCCCAAACACCCTGTATCCTGTATATTATATCTTTGTGGACTGTACATAAAATAAATACCTAAACGCTGCCTAAGAAGTTTCACTTCAAAAGTCGGTAAATATGTTAATATGTGATTGGCGATACTTGTTAAAAATAGGCATATTTTTACACTCAATAATAGCTTATAAAGTTCCGTTTGATATTAATTTAAAAATTGATGACAAGTCGAGTTATACCCATCCTAATAGTAGTCAATTACATTTAAAATCCCACGAAGAGTTGTAAACAAGCCAGCCCATGTAGGTAAAGGACCGACGTGGTGGTGTCGACTAGGCGCATTATACACCACTGGCAATCTCCAAATTACAGTGGCATTTTATGTGAGTATGAGAGAGTAAATAATATGCTTAGATGTCCGCAATAAGGACATCAGACAATCGGTGTTGCCCGAGTGCGACGTGAACAAGGCATGGCGAGCAGGGAGGGGATAGTTTATATTCTGCTAAAATGCAGGAGGGGTTAACTTCACTAACAAAGTAATATTTGGAATTTCGTTTGGGTTGTACGTTGTACCGCGCATTTTCCAATTATTTTACGTAGGTATTTGTCATTTTATGTCGTTAACTAATTATTGTATTTAAAATACAACTATTATTTTAAATGGGTTGTTTTTATTAACTTATGGTGAAAAATTAAATGCTGGTGGTGCTGGAACGACTTCTTAAATCTATCAAAAATGTTTAAGATAGTTTTGCGTGTTTAAGCAGCGACGAAAACTTTATAGTGGGTGCTTTGCCATCGGAACCTATGGAGGGCTATGGAATGGGCAATGCCGCGAAAGTGGAATGGGATTGAATTGCGCTCTAACAGAAGTTAGCAACGTGGTCTTGATGGATCTCTTTTTAACTCGTGTCAAATCCATTTGTATTTATTTCTTTGCTGATCTATCTCAACACGGCGGCCGGTCCGCATCGTCGTTCCCTCATCTAAGCGCGTTAAAGGTCGCCAGGTGACGTCACGTCTTCCACCCATAGACATTTACCTTAAGATAAGCAAACAATAATCATGAAAGTGGCAAATTTATGGCCTCGCGCATGTAAACAGAGCTACACCGGATTAGGCATGCGCACTGCAACATTATCATTTGACAAATGGGAAAATAGGCAGATCCGGGCTTTAAAATTTAAGTTCTTGCTCAAGAAATTGTAAAAGTTGACCTTCAATTTATTTTTACGTGTAAACAGCTAAAATTTGCCCCAAATTCTTGGCAAAAATTGGAATTTCTTCTCCATATTTGATCAAGTTGAGAGAACATTTTTAGTAGTTGCAAACCTATCAAATTTTGAGGATAGAAAGGGGTTTTTAAGGTTTTGTTTCTAAAATTTGTTTAACACGTTGACTGCCGAAGCCATATTCGCTTTTTTGATCATTACGCCATGCCAAAAAAAAGTCCAAGAGGCCATTTGTGACATTGCTTTGCGGACTCAGAGTTTCTGACTGAGTGGTGCAAACTAGTCCCATGCGCCAGCTCGGTCTATCACAAAGAATAGTCCCCGATGAGAACAGACCGTTGGCCCTGGGGAACTAAGAATGATCTCGGTCCAATGGACCTAGTTGTGTGTGCGAAATTGCATCACGGTCTAAAAGGCCGCGTTTTTAAAGTTGGAACCATTTATTCTCGGTCCTATAGACCGGAATGGCAGTCAACGTGTTAAAAATGATTTGTCGTCGTGTGTTTAATTCGAAAAGGAAGAGAACAAATCAATTAAACTATAAAACCTATAAAATCGAATATAAAGAACAAACACAACCAGCAAAATAACCAATCTTCGATGTTATCGCGTACCTAACCTTAAGTCAAATATTAGTTGGTATATAATTTGTATTGATTTTTACAATTTGGCAAAAACTTGGGCACGTGTAAAACATTTAAAGCACGATTTCTTGTTCGAGAATTTAAAAAAGTTTTTTCTCCGGAAATTGACCCGTGGAATACTTTCACCCTTGGATTAATATAAACATAATATGTTCTAGGTATTTACTTTTTTCTTTTATATAATATAAGTATAGAAAAAAGTGTCTTAAACTTTTTGGAGCAATATTTTGCCCGAAAAATAGGCGTACCTAATTAGATTGTAGGGCTGCAAATAAATAATACCAAAGCATGCATTGGGATAATCTGTCTTGGTGTTTCTCTTTATGTTCATACCTTGTTTGTGTAGCCTAGGCCTAGTTAAATGTGTTTAAATTGATCATAATAAAATAAAGTTATAATATCAAGATACATCACTACTCGATACTTACTGAAAATACGAAATATCCGGTATTTGACCCCCCCCCCCATTTGGGCATAATACAACGGTTTTTACTAGTCATTGTTTATATTCCAATCCGAGTCACTAAAACCACAAACACAATTCACTAAACTACACAAAAACTAGAAATCCGTAAATATTAAACGCCCAAAATCCAAAATAGCAAAGAGCCGGTTCTGGAGTGTATTTTGAGCATTTCCCTAAATAAGGACAGGCCGATAACAAGAGGTTTGGGCGCATGCCCAATCCTGCTGGGAGGGAAGGCATCTGACCGGCGAAACGTGCGCTCAGACTTATATTTTCACTAATAAAACTGAACTTTTTTTTGCGCACGAGATAAGCTGTACGTATCTAAAGGTAAATGTCTATGCTCTCGCCCGTACCCCCTTCACCCGAATGTTGCTCTATGGGGCAACCTAGTTAGTTTATAGATCTTGGATTATCTTTGCTATGTGATCGTCCACCAACATTTTTCCTTATGGAATTGCACTACGTGTATTATTAGTATTAAATGTAGATTTTATTTAAAAAGTTTAGTTTATGGTCTCTGTATTAGGTTTATTTTAGAGCATATATCATCGATTTTAATTAAATGTTATTGGATGTAAAAGTATGTTCCTATAAGTCTAGTTATGTACATTAATGTGTAAAGTATGTAGATTGTTTAAACATTCCAAATAGTAAGGATTTACTAAAATCCATTCGAGTTAGGATTAGGGCCATTAGACTAGTTTGCCCACCTTGACTGTATAATTATGTATAGATATCAGGGTCGAAGAAAAACAACATGGGTTTTAATTTAATTAATCAGTGAATAATTCAAGATTTTAAAAACTGAAACCATAGAAAATTTTATTTTTTCTTCCTTATGGGGTAGGTCAAAATCAAAATTTAGTGAAGAAGAAAAATTTTGAACAAGTAAGTTTTTTTAATCTCAACTTATTAAGTTTAAAATAAACAACCCATGTAGGGAATTTTTCGGCATTACGCGCGTCGACTTGATTCGCCACGCTCTCGATACTCGAGGACATGGTACTTTACCTTGTTTGTATTATACATATTTAGAAACTCATAAACAAAATCACTGAAAAAAAGGGTTATTGTTCTGAGTCGAAGTCAAAACTGTAAGTGAAAAAACTCTTCCGTACCACCAAGTGGTAGAGCTCGAGGCGCAATCATTATCGATACTCTTTTTTTGTGGGGTTTCTTTGAGTGCAGTGGAAAAAGTATATCGTTATTTTTGTGTTTAGTCTATTGAAACATCAGCCTTCTTGATAATACATAAAAGTAAAGTATGACCGCCATCTATTGACGATTTAGGAACTTTTCCACTTCACTCTTATACTCCAATATATTTTTCAGTTAGTCTAGTGGCGGAGTACAAAATATTGATCGAAAAATAATTCCCCACGGAAAGTCATCGATATACGTACTTAACAAAAAGGATGTAGAACAACTGAAAAACTATTTGTTTTTAATTTCCGCCCTACTATGCTTTTTTTTACCTTCTTTCCACAATATGACTTTTTGTTTTATAGTACCATCAAGGTAAGGGTCACAACGTAAGAAACATAATATAGTAGTTAGTTATCTTCATTGCTGGGGACATAAACATTATGGAAAACGGGTCCGTTTGTAAATGTTTTTGTTAGTATAGCTTTATTTTTAATATTCCATAGGAAATAAATAACCTCAGAGAGTAAATAACTAATTTAATAAGTAGATAAATTTGTAGCTAAATGTGTGTAGGCAAAAATTCTGATAACAACATTATGTTTATACTTAATTTATTTTATTAATAAGCTTTAGTAATGATGTATTTGTATGTTGTAAATGTATAAAAAAATCTCTTTTTAAATATTGTGAATGCTTTATATTTTTTATTATTTATTTGTTGTTGTTAATAAAATTTTAATAAATTTGTTAATTTGGTAGTTCAAAATTACATTCTAATTCTTTAAGATGTTATAAATAGATCAAATAGTTTTCTTTTTTGAATTTTGGTTCAATACACCTTAGCTAGAATCAAGTCCTCGCATATACTGTAACTTCAAGCCATACACAGCCTGGGCGTTGCTAAATCAGTTAGTCACTTACAATTTTATCATAAATGTTTCGTTATTTTCATAATACAAAATATTGATCAAAAATTAGTGTCCGACCGAAACAAGATTTTCAGCCGAAACCGAATCTTCGGCCTTGGTCTCAGTTTCGGCTGACACCGAAACCAACATTTTTTTATTGTATTAAGTACTGAAATTTAATTTATTTTATATAGGACGAGATCGATCTTGGGAACGGATTGAACTCTTCCCACTAAAAAAAAAAAGTCAACAGACAAAATCTATTATTTATATAGACAACACTGCCTACGAACGCACCCAAAGTTAGCCGAACGGTGCGCGACAATTCACGAACATTGAGGTTCGGCCGCTTTTTGGCCGAAACTAACCGAAACCGAACCTTCGATCGGTCTCTATCAAAAATAAAATGTGTGGGACGCTTACCATTGGGATCTCGTAAAAACGGTAAGAGATATAGCAAAGGTTAAATTAGGGCAACGTTGCGCAATTTGCAGCAGTCGAAAAATTTGGAAAATTCCGATTACTTCCGAAGATATTCGGGGAAAAAAATGAGAAATTTTCTTTTATTTTTTCCTAGCTTTATTATCTGGCTGATGCAATAGTCTTCATGGGACCCCTATCCTTAGATAATGTGATATGGTGTTTAAGGAAGTCAGAAGGATTTAAATGATTACCTACGTCATTAGTGTCGCAAAAACATGGTCCTAGGAACTATGGAAATACTTCTTGGCCAAAATGGTATCTATATTTCTGCCTGTCAAAAATGTTACCAAAAAACCTTTTTCACACATATACAGGGTGTCGGCAAATGATGAGCAAAAAATTTAAGGGATATAATTCTAGACCGGAAATAAATGCCATCTCTTCCTATAAAATTTCGGCTAATATGTAGGTCAGTATTTACAGAAGGTTGTGTTTAGTTCTGTGAGCTTAAGTGAAAAACTTGATTTAAAAAATGCAGGGCGGCCACTACCAATATTGAACATTGTACAAGTGCAATCAAAATGTAAAAGTAAGGCACCGTTTGCGCGTAAGTTTGACAAAGAAATATATAATAAAATATCCTGGATATGCGGTTGTGAGGACAAAAATTATTTTTTTTGTTTCGTGTGTCTTTTTGGCGGGGATGATAATTGGACTAAAAATGGGGTGCAGGACTTTAAACATCTTTCAGAAAAAATAAAAAACATGAAAATAGTGCTAAACATCGTTATAACGTGGTAAGTTTTGAGATGTTAGGACAAACTAATATTTTAACTTGTTTAAGTAGTGCTTATGCTGATGAAATTAAAATTCACAACGAGAAAGTTAGAAAAAACACGTAGACACGTACTTTCGAAAATAATAGACATTTTAATTTTTTTTTTAAGCCAGCGCCCCCCCTGACTCACTAGTCACGAGCCGCCACTGAATCAAAGGTTCAAAGTGACATCCTTCCTCTTCAATGCATAAACTAATTCTTAAAAAATTCCGACGAACTTGATGGAATGCTATGCTATGTTTATGGTTGAAAATAATTTCGTATTCATCACATGCAAGCAATGTTATTTTAGCGTTTCTCGAAAACGGTTAGATTTGGGTCCGTTACATTAGCCCCCCCCGGTACCCATAACTGCGTAAAATTTTAGCACCATATAGATCATACCTAGCACTACCTAGCACCCAATTTATAGAGCTAGCACCATAGACGTTACTGAGTTATTAAGCACTTTTACCGGGGGGGGCTAATGTAACGCTAGCCCCCCCCCCCCCCCCCCCCCGGTGCCCATAACTGCTTAAAATTTTAGCACCATATAGACCATACCTAGCACTACCTAGCACCCAAATTATAGAGCTAGCACCATAGTCGTTACGGAGTTATTAAGCACTTTTACCGGGGGGGGGGGGCTAATGTAACGCTAGCCCCCCCCGGTGCCCATAACTGCGTAAAATTTTAGCACCATATAGATCATACCTAGCACTACCTAGCACCCAAATTATAGAGCTAGCACCATAGTCGTTACGGAGTTATCAACCTAATTTAAAAATGACATCAACAACGTTGCCGCCTCAGACCAATTACCAGAGACAAAGCTATTTACAGTTGGCCATAAAAACACTTTTATATTTACAGTACAAGAATTTGCGCACTGTAGTAGTAGTATGGCTGTGATCTTACCGCGATGTTGCCGACCTGCACTAAATTATATGAAAATTATTATTTTTATCTATAAAACAGTAAACATATACAACACCTTTTTTTAACCAGTTGGTTAATATAGTAAATATTTTAAATAGTCTCGCAAGATGGAGGCAAAGTCACGTGACAACAATTTTGGTCTATTTAATTTTGATAGGTTGGTATGAATTCCAGAACCAGACTTGAAAATTTTGTATATATTTTAAAAATTTTATTTTGTAAATAGTATAATATTTTAAGTAATAATAAACATAAGTTTTTATGGTTAGACGATAAAGCCTCAAAACAGAGCTGTCATCCTTATGGCAAAAAAACTATTATTTTCTACCCTACTCAACGTGACAACGTCGCATTTGGTACGTTGGCGATATTCCGGTTGCGCACGCATCTTATGCTATCTGAAGGTCTTCCAATTCATTCTCTAATTACTTAGCGGCAACCTCAGACCATGAGGCGGCAACGTTATCGATGCCATTCTTAAATTAGGTTAATAACTCCGTAACGACTATGGTGCTAGCTCTATAATTTCAGTGCTAGGTATAGTCTATATGGTGCTAAAATTTTACGCAGTTATGGGCACCGGGGGGCTAGCGTTACATTAGCCCCCCCCAGTAAAAATGGTTAATAACTCCGTAACGGCTATGGTGCCAGCTCTATAATTTGGGTGCTAGGTAGTGCTAGGTATGGTCTATATGGTGCTAAAATTTTACGCAGTTATGGGCACCGGGGGGGGCTAGCGTTACATTAGCCCCCCCCCCCCCCCGGTAAAAGTGCCTAATAACTCCGTAACGACTATGGTGCTAGCTCTATAATTTGGGTGCTAGGTAGTGCTAGGTATGGTCTATAGGGTGCTAAAATTTTACGCAGTTATGGGCACCGGGGGGGGCTAATGTAACGGACCCGTTAGATTTATCGAAACAAAAGTAGTATACCTTTTTTATGTCAAAAAGTTAGGACTGTTAGGAGAATAAAAATATTCAGTCAAAATGCGCATACCAGTGTAGGTCAAAGAAGTTGGGACCATTCAAATTAAAGTATAGGCTCCTATGTGGCGCCCTCTACAAAATGCGAAAAACGGTGGGCAAATTTGTATTCCTCATCCAAAAAAAGCCTAATATACGAGATTTCGTCAAAATATTATGAGCGTGGCAAAAGGTATTGCAAATAAAATTTAACTTTAACACCCTCCTCTCCCACTCCGTTAATCAATTTTCGAAAAAATGTTATAGGAAGAGATAACATTTATTTTCGGTCTAAAATTATTCCCTAAATTTTTTGCTCATAATTTCCGGACACCCTGTATATAAGATAAGAGCACGCATAGAGCAATACTCGCCATAAATATTTAATCATAAAATAACCGGATTTCTGAACTGGCAAAGAGAAACAAAATACAAACTAAAACGTTTTTAAAAATACATATTTTAGTGTATCTACATACAGGGTGCTACAAATTCGTGTATATGTACCGGGTGAACAACTAAGAATGGTCGTCGGCTATATCTCAGAAACTGGAAGTCCTAGAGCTTTTAAGTAAAATATTTTTTAGTAAAAGTGCCCAAAAGAAAATGTTGGAAATTATTTTCGAGTTTCTAAACTCACCGCTAGAGGGCGTAAATCCAAAATTTTCCATTTTTTGAAGCGTACACCCTGTATGTTTTTAAATTTTTAAATTCCACATAAAATTATAATTATTTTTTATTAAATGCATCATTAGTCTATACTTCATAGTTTCCGAGATATTGACTCGAAAAGTGACATTTTTAAACTTTGACAGCTTCTAACTTTCTAACAGTACGTCTTAGAGCAAAACGGCTTACATGTCCCTATATTCAATTTTTATTATCTTCCCAAAAAAATCAACTTCCAGTTAAACCGGAACAACTATATTTCCTGCTTTCGAGTTACATCCGGTTTAACCGGAAGTTGATTTTTTTGGGAAGATAATAAAAATTGAAGATAGGGACATGTAAGCCGTTTTGCTCTAAGACGTACTGTTAGAAAGTTAGAAGCTGTCAAATTTTAAAAATGTCACTTTTCGAGAGTCAATATCTCGGAAACTATGAAGTATAGACTAATGATGCATTTAATAAAAAATAATTATAATTTTATGTGGAATTTGAAAATTTAAAAACATACAGGGTGTACCCTTCAAAAAAGGGAAAATTTTGGATTTACGCCCTCTAGCGGTGAGTTTAGAAACTCGAAAATAATTTCCAACATTTTCTTTTGGGCACTTTTACCAAAAAATATTTTACTTAAAAGCTCTAGGACTTCCAGTTTCTGAGATATAGCCGACGACCATTCTTAGTTGTTCACCCGGTACATGGGAATCTCGGAAAACTGTAAGAGAAACGAATATGGTTAAATCGAGGCAAAGTTTTGTGGATTTTGGGGCCTAATAATTTGATGAAAAGCAATTGTTAATATTTCAAATATCTCAATCAATCTCATAAAAGTATGGAAGGTCCTAAAACGTATTTAAAATTCCAGGTCCGTATTTAAAAAAAAATGATGGTTGTATCCATAGGCGTGTAATGTATAAGGAAGGAGACCAAACCACCCCATTGTTTACATTTTGTCCCGATCAGAAACCGTTTTAACAGAAATTAATATGATGACAAATTTCTGCTGATTGCCCTAGATCTACAGCCTGTAAACACAAAAGCCAATGTGCAAACTAAAGTTAAATTAATTATATTATATGCACTGTTATTACCTATTAAGTAAAAATATTATACGTATATGTGTTTTTTAAATTTTCTACTAGTCAAATTATTAATATTTTCCTAATAATATCAAATTATAATGTTTTAGGAAAATCACTATGACAACGCTGTACCGAGGTTTTTACCGCCTGACCCTGAATTTTTCATTAGCAGAGTTCCTTTAAGATTCTTTTAAATAAGCAAAGCCTACGGCTATATTAAAAATTAATTCCTTTTAAAAATTTAACTTAACATAGCAAAGATTTTTCCCTCCCCACTTGCCGTGGTTAAATATGCCCCTCTCTATTTCCCATACGGACTATACCTCAGACCAAGTGCTTGGTCTGAGGACTATATACGAAGTTATTCGTGAAGCGTTCCTTTAACAACTTAGCTAAGGGAAGATTTTTACTTTGCTTTGCTGTTTAAAAGTAGGTAGGTACCTATTATCTAACGTTACAGTGTTGATCAGCTGTGTTTGTTATCAATTGGGTTTTTTTTTATTAATTTTTAGTATTTTTTTGACATAGAAGTATATTTTATTAGTGCTATTTATTATTATTATTTTTATGGTGTACATAGTTCTCTATTTTAAGTAAATGTTCCAAAATCTATGGATTGTTTTTGATCCTAAAAAAAACATGCCAATGCACTGTAAGGATGGCAGCCAGTACCGCTTGCCGTGTTACAATTTTTAAAGCCTCCTTCTAACTTATGTGAAACTTTGGATGATTGTAAACAAATGATTTTTGATTAATGGGATGTTTTGTCTCCCTATATTACATGTCTGTGGTTGTATCTAAAGAACTAAACGCCGAATTTAAAAACTAATAATGCCAGGTTGTAGCATAAAAAATGGCTAAAAAACTGTTTTTTGTTTTTCCAAGTAAAAAATTGAAAACGAAAATTGAAAATTTCGTGTTTTTTTTAGAAATCTCCGAAGGTAGGTAGGTCGGAATCTTTATATGTTTGGAATATTCATATTTTTTTGACAAATTATCAGGCCCCAAAATGTGCAACTTTGCCTGGATTTAACTATCTTCGTATCTTACCGTTGTATATCGAGATCCCCATATAGGTACCCATACGAATTTGTGTGTCTCGAATTTGTAGCACACTAATGTAGGTACTGCCACAAGGGCTTTAAAATTTACTTATTACACGAGTCTATTAGAATAACCATGAAAACATTGCTTGAGCTAATTAAAAAAAAATTAAATGTAAAACTAAGGTCATCAGTCGATCACCGCCTGATACAGCGGTAGGTATACAACACTCGTCCTTAATCCAGATTATCCTCATTGAAATGATTTTTGGTATGTTGTTCCACCGTAAAAACGAATGTAAACTGGATTAAAGTTGATCCTACAACCTCGCATATCGCTTACCCAGTGGCGTAACTAACGCCCCCGCAGACCCCGCATTGCGGCGGGGGGGGGGGGGGGGGCGCAGCAAAGCCAGGGGCGCCCTCAAGTTCCTTGATGAAAAAATAAAACAAATGAAAAGCGACGTTATATATAAAAAAATCAAGAAATAATAAAATAATTGTTTCATTATCACAATATTAAAGTTAAAAATTAACAATAATGAATGAGAAACAATGAAATATGACTAATATGAGTCCCCTATATAAAATAGGGGACAATTTTACCCCAATACAGTATCAAGGTTCGTACAAATATCCGCGCCGGAAACCCCGCGTGGGCGCCGCTACAATCACACACAGCATTTGTTGAAAACCCGCCAGGAGACGGATCGGGCCACCTTAAGCACCTTACTAATCTAATCTAGAGAATTAGAGCACCTCTAGAGAACTCGCTGCGCACCAAAATTCATATTTTGGCGCGCAGCAATAAGCTGAAATTCGTAGTAGTACATTATTTTTACAACAAAAATTGTTCTCTACAATGTTCTATATCTTTCTCGAGATCTTTCTACAGTGACCGGCAGAAAGTGCGCAGCATATGGGAAAGTTTTTTACCTTTAAGTTTAGAAAATTAATTTTATTTTAGATAGGTTCTGCATGTTCTCAAACCAAAATAACACCCATTAAATCCCGTAAAAGTCTTATGGTATACGAGGTAGGATCAAAAATTTGAAATTCCACTAAGAGTAAAGTACCACCATCTTTCATTTTAGAATATTTTTTTACTAAGAATTATTGTTTTAATTTCAAAGTTATACCCAAATTCCAAATTTCGCTTATTTTGGACAAAAAAATTGATTTAATCGTGTTTTCTCAATAACCCTGTATAAAAAATAAATGGCAACCGAACAGTACGAAAATAAGATTTTTTGCAGACTTTGTTAGAGATTACCGTTGATCATAAGTCCGATTAGTTTGTTTTCATATTATTATGGCTTTTTAAAATAAAAACAAAAAAATATTAAATATTTTTGTTGCACACCGTATTTTATTTTCTGAGGGAAAAAGTTAATTTCATCAAACTGATATTTTTTGATTTACATTGACTTAAAGCATCTCCTAAATAGTTTTTTATACATTGAAGTATGCATAGAAAGTTTCCTTATTTTGCGTGACAAATAAAATCCGTTCAAAATATATTTTTAATTTAAATTTTTTTCTTTATAAATCAAAAGAAAACTTTTTATGCATACTTCAATGTATAAAAAACTATTTAGGAGATGCTTTAAGTCAATGTAAATTAAAAAATATCAGTTGAATGAAAAATAAAATACGGTGTGCAGCAAAAATATTTAATATTTTTATGTTTTTATTTAAAAAAGGCATAATATTATGAAAACAAACTACTCGGACTTATGATTGACGGTAATCTCTAACAAAGTCTGCAGAAAATCTTATTTTCGTACTGTTCGGTTGCCATTTATTTTTTATACTGAGTTATTGAGAAAACACGATTAAATCCATTTTTATTGTCCAAAATAAGCCAAATTTGGAATTTGGGTATAACTTTGAAATTAAAACAATAATTCTTTGTAAAAAAATATTCTAAAATGAACGATGGTGGTACTTTACTCTTAGCGGAATTTCAAATTTTTGATCCTACCTCGTATACCATAAGACTTTTACCGGATTTAATGGGTGTTATTTTGGTTTGAGAACATGCAGAACCTATCTATATTAAAATTAATTTTCTAAACTTAAAGGTAAAAAACTTTCCCATATGCTGCGCACTTTCTGCCGGTCACTGTATATTAAACAACGCTTACAAATGACAATATTTTTTACTATGGTATGACAGGTGCAAAATAGTAGGGCGCTTTCAAAATTTTGCGGGGGGGCGCACATGTCCTTAGTTACGCCACTGCGCTTACCAACGAAACGGATTATTTATATTTAATAAATAAACCGATGACACCTTAATAACTTGACTCTGATTGATCCCTCAACGCAGACACCCTCTAATACTCTTATTCGTTATTTCCATAGATAAAGGTTTACAGGTGGTTATTTCCTGAGAATTACTTTTGTCTACCGTAGACGGTCATTGTAGGGGTAATAAAATGGCTATACATACTTCCATGTCAACAAACGGGACCCTATAGCAGCGCCACCTATCCCATATGGGTACACTCTTAATTTGCTAGTTCAGATGGTTAAGAATAGATAACTGCAGTTCGATGTTCGATATTAAATACATGGAGGCGTGTTCGAAAAAACGCTCGGACACGTCAATTGGTAATTCTAGTTGCGCATTTTTTTCAATGAAAACTTTTTATACAGAGTGTGTCATGTAACAGTGGCCAATACCAACTTTCTTATTTTAAATGCAACGACACTTTGTATATTATTCAACCTTTGGATTCTTCAGAAAATTTTAGACATATTTCATGTACACTGTACAGTAGCTACAGATTTATTGCATTTCAGCGTTTCTTTTTAATGATATGAAATAAAAAAAGGTGTAAATATTTTGTTTACTTTTGTTTAAAACTCCTGACCTTAGCAAATTGTTGTATCTGTCTGCATTACAGTAGTTGTCAGTTCAGTATTCCTTCGCATCTCCGACGTCCCTCATTACACCCATCTAAATATAGGAGCATTATCAAAGACAGAGTGTAATGAGGGACGGCGGAGATGCTCGGATAATTACGATCGATCTTCCTTACAGGTAAGTCAATTGATCTATTAATTATCCTTCGCATCTCCGTCCCTCATTACCAAATCAATGCATGCATGTCCGGCAGTACCTCAACCGACTATTTCCAAATCGGTGGATAGAAAGGCGTGGATCGATGAAATGGCCAGCACACGATCCCCTAGTCTGACGCCATTATAGACTTCTTTTTATGGGGTTATGTGAAAAACATTATATACAAAACTAAATAACCCCTCGACTTAGCTGACTTAAGAAAACGAATAACGCTTGCGATTAGATCGGTCGATCACGCCTGAGACGTTCAGTAACATTAGAAGAAATTTCTATTTAAGAGGATGTTGCCAAGACGTTCGCGGCGAGCATTTTCAACATCTCCTACATTAATGTTTTTTTTTTTGTTTTTTGCATTATCAAGAAATAATCAGTAAGGTAAGTCGGGGCAAGTGCATATTTTTATTGTTAACTCTGACTTCTGCAAATATTTAAAAAAAAGTAAATTAAAATTACATTCCAATACGTTCCTAATATAAAAACGCAATTTGGCAACACTGACTTAAAATTTGTGTCAAATGTAAAACGTCAAATTGTATGTTTCGTAGGCTGATAGTGAAATCCGTCATTTCATGAAAAGCCTAGTCATATCATATGAAGCGTGGCTAAAAGGTAGTGGTGGGCAAGACGGATCTATTTTGGGATTCGGGTCACCAAATCCGAATCAGCACAAAGATCCGACTCAATGAGCCGGATCCCGGGTCTTGTCCCAAAAATCATAAAGAAAATCTTATCGGTTCTCGGCTCGGTTATTCTGAGTCACGATCCGTGTCATTGATCATTATTTTAAACGATCTTACGCGGTAGCGCCATTTAACATTATTCAAAAAATAAGAACCCCCAGTGATTACAGAAATGGACAAACATTTAAATGAACCGCTTATTAAAAGATACGAAGATTCTTTAATATGGTGGTTTCATAGAAAAAACTTATATTCCAGACTCTATGAAATCATCAAGAAATAAGTGACGCAACCCACAATACAATAAACACAACAGTAATAAATCGCCACGCTTCGTTTTCTTTTCCAACGCTGCGACCCGCATGTCAGGCATCGGAACGACTTTAAAAAATCTTTTAACGGATCCGAGAGCCACGAGCCGCTCTCCATCGCATCGCAGCTCGTGGCGCCGTGCGCCGTAGCAGTGAATTCTACCCCTACGCCGAACGTGAACCTAGCGGTCGACAATCAAATCAAATAGATCCGTCAGATCCGTGATCCGTCTATTTTATTTTGAGAGTCGGATCAGTATGAATCTTTCTTAAGATCCGACTCACCGATCCGGCTCAGATCCGATCCGCCCATCGCTACTAAAAGGTATATATTGCAACTGGTTTGTTCGTTGTTCCCCGGAGCATTTTTTTCAACTAATATTATTTTATAAAAATAAAATTTAAAAAAAATGCTCTGGGGAACAACGAACAAACCAGTTGCCAATATACCTTTTAGCGTGCAGCATGATATGACTAGGCTTCATGAAATGACGGATTTCACTATCAGCCTCTACGACATATGCATCTTCTGTAACTGGAAAGACGAGTTGGTGGTGAAAATCTGAAAACCTTGTAATAAGTACCACATTTTTGAAAAGTAATTCCTTTTGCGAATAAAATGTTTATGTGTTTAGCATGTAATTTACTGTTGCAATGTATATTTTTGTAAAATTTAGTTAATGTTTACAATTATAGGGGGCGCACTTGCCCCGGTGAAATTATAGGAGGGGGCAAATGCGCCTCACACAAAACGCACTTGCCCCATATCAGAAGATGAGAACCAGAAAGTGAAACAGAAGAAGAAATAGAATATGAAGAAGATGACGAAGAATCTTTGGAACAGATCATAGAAAATATGGAGATGGAAGCAGCTGAGATAGAAGACTAAGCTCAAGATTTAGACAAGAAGCAAGTTAAAGATTGGATACTAGTAAAATTTTCAGGAAAAAGAAACATAAAACACGCTGTTGGGCAATTATGGGCAAATCATGGAAATAAACTCCCGAGAATCTACAGAACAAAGTTCCTGAGAAAATCGGATTTAAAAAAAAAAAATCAGTTTTTCCACTATCCTCCAGTTAAAGATGTGTCATTGATTCATGAAGGTGATATTGTTGTTATATTGCCAAACGCCTCTATTGGCAGGAGAGGTGAACTTGAATTTCCAGTTAGTTTTAATAATTATTTTATTCAGTAATTAAGACAATTTTTTTAGTTAGGTAGGTACCTGTCGGCACTAATTGGATTCATTTAACTTGTAAAATTGTTTTAACTTCTAATAAAGAGATTGACAAAGAAATAAAACAGTATTGTTTGCCACACTCCACACATTCCGGTTGATATCTCTATGGAGGAAAATAATATAAATCTGTAAACGGCATTAGAAAGTGTCGACTATAAACTAAACGCACTTGCCCCTTATTTAAATGAATAAAATTGAATTGTACCAATATCAGGAAGTAACGCACTTGCCCCGTTTGGTGGGGCAAGTGCGCCCACTGTCATCGCAAAAAATTAATTAGTGTCATCTTGTCAATATGACATTTTAAATACAAATTTTCATATTTATTTGAAGTCACTACATCAGTACATACATGAATGTAAGTATAGTAAAAATTATTAAAGCGTTTAATGCAAACTTTACTATTTTTTAAACAGATAGGTATTTGAACTTGTGATTTTTAGGGGTACTTGCCCCGACTTACCTTATACTTAACTTATTAGTTTTTAAGTGTGTTGATTAATTTTGGCAATAAATCTGAAAACACTTAATATTTCCGAAACAGTTGAATATATAGATACCTACCTATAGGATATTGTACACAAAATATGTCTAAAATTTTCTGAAGAATCCAAAAATTGAATAATATATTGACTTTAAAATAAGAAAGTTTTTATTGGCCACAATTACATGACACACCCTACCCTGTATAAAAAGTTTTTATTGAAAAAAATTCGCAACTAATATAACGGATTGACCTCATTTTTCCGGACACCCTGTATAGTTCAATATACATGGATACACATGGCATGATAGATATTATCCTGCATTCATTAATATATTGGCCGCCCTGCTTTATAAAAGCATTAATTGATGGAGTAAAGTTTGTATGCGTGATGTAAAATATTGCGACGCACTTCTTATTAAAAAAGAATGTTTTAAATGTAATCAAATTTATTGATAATAGGCCACCCTAAATTACTTGATCCTGGGACTGTACCAAAACTACAAAACTTGCTTTCCTTGGGCGGAGCAAAGATGCGCTCTCTGCTCAAGCGCCTAACGGAAACCGGTATCCATTCAAAATTTTTATAGTTTATATCGTTCATGTTATTTGCTGGTTGTTTAAAATAAAACATTTAATGAGATAAATGGATTACGTAACGTTAAAGATTTTAGTTAAGGGTTATTTTGCGTAAATAACGAAACGAAAAAATGCCCAAAGAAAGATCCAAATGGCAGGGCCCCAACGAGAGGAGAAGAGCGCGCGCGCATCCTTTGTACGCTTGTTCAAATACGTCTACCCTGTCGCAACACGGAAAACCAAACCCGTGTGTGGCCGCTCGCCGAGAGTGTTGCGTTGCCGACGAGAAGTGCGTGAAAAAAGCCGCTCTTATTGCAGTGTTTTCTGGTAAAATTATGTGACGGACAAACCTAAAAAGTGGTTCGAATAATTCACAACGTTTTTGCGATTCGATTGTGCTAAGAATCGAACCTTTTCAACTCAGATAAACACTTTCGAACAGGTAAAAATCAAGCCGCAAGGTAGTTTCGCATGCCTTCTTGTGTTCTGCGCGCCTATACCGTCTTTCGTCTTTATTTGTTGCAGTTGTCTGCGACATTCTTGTGCGTGCAAACTTTTCTTATGTGGGAGCTAAATGCTTTGTTAAATATTTAAATGCGTTAAAAGCTTTTATTGTGTAAGAGAAAAAAGAATTACTTTGATTAATAAACTGTAGAAGTTTGATAAGATTAAATTATTTCGTTACATGAAAGCGCTCGCGCAACTCGTCAGCTGGAAACCCATTATCGTTTTTTTATTATTTATTAGTTTAAATTTTTAACTTTTAATCTTTGATAAAGTAGGCACGTGCTTAAATATTGAGGCTTTATTTATATTTGCATGCACGTTTATAGTTAGATACATGATTGTATGGTTATGTTAATGATGATAGAACTGTAATTTAATTTTATTTCCCATAGAAAGTAAAAAATGAATTCCCCGACGGCCCGGAATCGGGAGAGAATCCTTGAAGCAATTGACCAGCTGCGAAATCGCAAAGCGCGGCCCGACATTCAGAGAATATGCAGTTATTTATTTCGACGATTTCATGTAAATTCCGCAGAGGCTAAGGCCGATTTAGACTGGTGTGTAGCCAATAGTATTGTTTTAAAAGTCGAATACAAAGGCAGCATAAGTTATCGAAATGCTGCAAAAAAATGGGCTCAAATGCGACACAGAGAATCTCAAGGTTATCATTCAAACAATCCAAATGTTATGAACAAATTAGCAGCGAGTAAAAATTTCATGGAATTACTAACTAACGTTTTTGGCGAATTAGTAGTCGACGAACCCGACTATTTAGAAATGGGAGTTCCGCCGCGAGAGATAATTGAAAATATTTTGTCAAAAGATAGCGTGAGATACACTAGAAATTACATAGCCATTCTGTTGATAAAAGAGGTCGAAAGAGGAAATTTAATAAAATTAGAAAACGGAAATTTTTTGCTGGGCCCGTGTGCCGACGATAGGCGACAAGAATGGATCACAAAAGAAAATGAGGACAAAATTATGCCAAATGTGCACCATCAAGAAGTGCAAACAAGGCACAGCCATAATCATAGAGCTGAAAGTAGCAATGCACATGTTCAGACAGACGCAGAAGTTGGAGAAAAACATCATGCTGGCATTGTCAAACCCAAAAAAAGGATGATCGCCAAAGTACAGGCGGCAGCCCAAAGACAAGAAAAATTAGAAAGACAAGAAAATATGGACTCGGGAGACGAAAAACGGTCGGAAACGAGATCCGAAACCGGAAATGTTCGGTCGGGAGGCCGACGCAAGGTTAGTCGTTTTTTGACCTATTTGTTTCAGCTGTCAAATTTTATAAACAGTAAAAGATTTTGTTTTGATTTTTACAGGAAAGTTATGGCCAAATATAGAATGGTTAGTAATTATTTACTCATAAAAATGTGCTTAAAACAATTTAAATGTGAAGAACATTGTTAAATTAGTTTCCTTCATTTTATTATTTTCATTAGTAACCTAAAAAACCAAGTTTTGATTATTAAATCCAGAAAATATTTTACATTCTATGTTACTTAAACCTGTTACTTACTTAAAATTAATATAATATATTATATGAACTATTAGGCTGGTTATTACTATAATTTTTCATAGGTGTGATGCAGCATTGCAGTTAATCAAAATTTCTTTACACATACCTATATTCTGTATATTATAAGGTGAATCCCGAGGTCATGTAGACACTTATATATGGGCACAAGTGAATGCTTTTGAAGTAGAAGACGCATATTTATGGGATACCTTCATCTTTCAAACAGAAAGGACACTTTAAACCTACAGCCTACAGGTTCAGAATGAATATAATAAATGTAAAATTTTCTTACAAAGGTTGTTAAGGTCAATGCCCTTGTATAATATTTTGTTGTATTTTTGTTGATTTTTACTTTTATAGAAACAAAACCTTTATTTGCCAGTTTGTACGGCTAACGTATAAGTATTACTTATTTTTATTACAGACTTTTTTGTAAACTAATGTTTAATCTTCCGGTTTTTCTCAACTCCTATTATAAGTTTTTTGGAAAAAATTAGCTTATACTTTAAAAGTGTCATGTCCTTTAAACAAAACCCTTAAATTTCAGAAAGCAAGAAAAGTATTTGACCCATCTGACACTCATATTCCAAAGAAAAGAGGTCGCCCAGCAGGATCCCTAAACAAATCTACTTCAGAGAAACACACTCCAAAGAGTCAGAGAGATGAAGATTCAAGACCAAATTCACGCACGTCCAGTGGAAGCCGGGAGCAAGGTGGAGTTTGTTCTGTCTGTCACACTCAGAGTAAGAGAGGACCCAGTGATAGGATGGTTGGGTGTCGAGAATGTAGTAACAAAGGTAAGAGAAACTAGACTTATTCAAGCGAAATAGCCTGTTTACATTAGGTGCAAGTAGGTACTGCATGCAAGTTTATGCGATGCAAATAAATGGTCTTTTTTAAATGAGTACAATTGCATTAGCTGATTAATAAGTCATCAAAGTGCATGCTTACAGGCAATTTTATTTAATGTAAACAGGCCCTAAGAAATAGAGTAAAGTAGAAATTCCAGATTGTTTTCTATTTTCAGCTACTTTTAGTTTTCATTCTTATATTTTCTTTAAAATTATGTAAACTTGCCAATAAAAAGAACTTTTTATACTAATAACAGTACCTAGTGGTTTTTGTCAGTGTCAAAAATTAAATTTTTAGATGACAATTTGTACTCGCTTTTAACATCAGTGCTTGGTACGTACAAATTATTGACACTTTCAGTATATGACAATAAGACAAATTGGTTGCCGAGTAACTATCTCCAAAGAAATATGATAAACTACTTGATGGTTTTTTGTTGATTCTCGTGAATATTAGGATCAGTAAAGATAACTTCACTGACCTCACCACTTCTGTAACCATTGTTTTAACTAATAAAATTAACAGAAATACACTTTTACAATAAAGCTAATATTGGATAGATTTTAAGGTTGTCAAGATATGCTTGCATAAAAATAATTGCTTTATATGTAAACGGTCATACCATACAATTAATCGCCTCACTATAATTTGCATGCAGTGATTGCACCTAATATAAACAGGCTAAATCGAGGGGCAAACCACCCCCCCCCCCCCCCCATTATATGTACACCAAAATTCCCCTTTTGTCATAAATACCCCATAAATTCCCATAAATACCAATAAATACCCATAAATACCTTAATTTCCCTTTAAATTCCCTACATTGTACACCAAAATTGTAATGATTTTATTCTTTGACAGGTGTCAACTTTTGACAGGAGAATTTTATGCGTATTTTTCTTGAACTCTCCGCGTCGAATACCATACGACAATATTTTGTTTCGTCAATATCCCACTTTTTTTTATACTTGACACCTGTCAAAATTTGACAGGATAATTTTTTGCTTATTTTTCCCAAGGTCTCCGCATCAAATACTATATGACCCCATATTTTGTTTCGTCAATATCGCTTTTTTGTTTTATACTTGACAGCTGTCAAATTTTGACAGGAGAATTTTTTGCCTATTTTTCATGTATTCCTTGGGTCACTATCTATACGACCTGCTATTTTTTTTGACAGATATCGAAAATTTCCAAATTTGACATTTTGACAGGTTTTCTATATACCGCTTGTCAATAACATTTTGACAGATCTGAGATATACGTTTTGTGGTATACCACTACCATAGCCACCATACCAAATTCCGTCAAAATCGGATAAACTATAGCGAAGCTAGAGCGAAAATAAAATCTAGAAAGATCGTATTGTAAGAAGTGCAGCTCGCACGGTACATACGATTTTCACCAAACATTTTTTTTCATGTTTCTCTTTCCGCAAGGACGACGATCTACTGTATGGCGTTTCTCGGAAAAATAATTTTAAAAAAAATTTGACATTGACAGGTGAAGGAATCCGCCTATAATTTTTTTTAAGACCACTTTTATGCTCGTTTCAGCTCGCTCGCGTCGCGTCGTTTATGGTGAAAAGTTGTAATGAGCCCACAAAACATCCCCATTAGAACATAAAGTGAAATGACGACAGCCGAGGATAGAGGCATACGCTAGATGGCGATAAGATGCACTACCAGGTTTCTGCCTAATCAAAATAGATGGCGCCACACGTGAATGGATTAATCTGAATTCTATCGGCTATCCCTCGGGCTATCCTATTGTATGTTCTATACGTTCTTGAAAATTCGCAGTCGCGACACCATTTGGCGCATGCGTGTAGAACTCGTTATATAATAATAAATTCCTCTTAAATGGCCATAAATACCCCTTAAATACCCATAAAGACCCCTTAAATGACCATAAATACCTTAATTTCCCATTAAATTGTACACCAAAATTTCTAGGTGAAATCCCCCTCGGGCTAAATTATTAAAGTTTGCACTTTTAAAAAAAGGCCAAAATTGGGTATATTATTGACTTTAGTTGCTAAAGTTGGTAACACAACACCATTCACAACAAAATAGGAGGTATTGCTTACACTAGCTGCGTTCGGGATTGCAAGCGGATTTGGAGTGGAGTGAGAGTGGATTTTTGTCACGTGACTTCAGAGTTTCCGGAGTAATATTTGAAAGACGAACGCTCTACTCCAGGATTAAAAACAAACATAACCTAAACCTTGACATAACCCTGTGACATAAACAAAACTTAAAATTATTATTATTAAATATTGTTCAGTTAGAAGTGACAATAAGGTTTTTGAGGTTTTCATATAATTTGTTAGAATGTGTGAGAGAAAGTTGTAGGGCCTTGATTATCCTATGTGTTTAACTCTTTACCATCCGTGGTCCAGTACTGTATGTGATTTTTTTAAGTCGCCCAGAAGGACCCCTGTGGCGTGAAGCGTGTGTCCCTGTTTATTTATGTATCGCATAGGGTTAATATTTGTCTCTTAGAAATGTCGATTTAATTATTAGTGAGAATGAGGTAGTATGAATGTTTTAAAAATAAAAATATAAATTAAGTTACGGTAGTGGCTGTATATGCATTATGTGCAAAGCCAAAAAATCAAAAAAAAAAAAAAAATATTGTTCAGTTCCCTCATCCCCATTTTAAACTTTGCAGGCAATTCTATGAAAGCTCCGAAGACGAAGAAAAAGTTGAGAATTTTGCAAATGACACATCACATTACGCATGCCTACATTGCCCACTCTTAAAGCACCTTCAAATGAGACGGGACTTTAGGAGTGAACACTTTTCACTCTTTTTTCGATACTCGAACGCCAGCGGATTCACTCTTTCTGCACCGAATGTAATACTCGAACGGACGGAGTGCATTTAAGGTACGTTCGGAGTGAAAAGAGTCAAAAGAGTGGTAGTCTCAAACGCACCTACTGTATGAGACTTGTGTAGTTTGGTGATATTTCCATTTGAAAACTGGCGCGAAAATATCAATCTTAGTAACTAGGAGGTATTTCTATTCTAAAGATTTAACAAAGATCTACCTATAGGTGTAACTAACTCATTTTTGACCAAAAGTGTAGATAGGAGGTATTGGTAGTAAACAGTCGATATCTCATTTATATATTTATATTTTCAATTTGAACGATGGTATGCGATTGGTCTTTTCTTAGTCAGAACAGAAATAGATTGGGGTTTAGTGCTTTTTAAGTGGTTGTAGATGAAGCATATCATTTTGGTTCGCGTTTAATAATATACCGTAATCGCAACGCGTGTTTTATTACTCGTTTATTATGGCCTACATTATACGCTCCTTACTTAAATATAATTTATACAAAGGCATTTTATTTGACTTTATTGTTTATGTCTGCCACAAAAACGCAATCGCGAAAATTGAGAATTCGTGATTTACGTGGGTCCAGCGTCGACCAAAAATTAGGAAAGAGTGGAAAATGTATCATCCCCCAATCCCACCCCATTTACGACGGTAACCAGGCCGGATGAGATCGGAAATCTCGTGGGGTAGGTACATGAGAAGATACGCACTCCCTAATCGGTAGGTCATAGAAGCGCGAAATCAAGGGTTGATGGTGGGAGGTAGGGCTGGGCAAAAATTCGATATATCGATATTTTTATCGATAAACGATATTTTATTTTTTAAATATGGATTTATGGATATTATTGATATTTATCGATATTATCAATATATCGACTATATCGATATTCGATTGGAATTTCAATATCGTCCTTATAACACATTTAAGGACCAATATTTAATTCAACCTCTCTTCTTCATGTTTTCATAATTAGAGTCTCCCCTGAAATGAAGGTACGGAGTTTTACAGGGCACATAAGAAAATATTGATATACAGTGTCACCAGTAAAGTCCGCATCATATGGGATTTTTTTTTATTAATAGCTTTATTCAAAATTTAACTTTGGCATCAAGTTCTGCTTCGATCGAGATGAAAATTAAGCAAAAAAATAGTAGTCTGTGATTCGTATTATCTGTAAAATTTTAATTTTTTCCAAAAAATAATTCAAAAGTGGGGTTATTTTTGAAAATATCGAAAAAAGTTATTAAAAGAAGTTTTTTTAAATGCAGTTTCTAGCCCACATGCAAATTTCAGCTGCATAAGATAATTTTGATTTTTTACCTATATTTTGTAAATTGCACCACTTTGGCAAAATAAAACTCAACGCAACCTACATAAAACTTCTTAGTTTTGACAATACTTTATTTCAGATACATTTTCTTTAAAGTAGCGCCATATTAAATGTGTGTTTTTCTACAAAATCAAAATTGAGCTATTCAGATTTGGTCGCATGTGATGCAAAGTTTATTTGGTTTTGACCCTGTATAAGGTAACTTCATAAAATAAGTATTTTTGAAAACGTAGTTTGTGTTTGAAAATAATACACCTTAATATTAAGACAAAAAAGAACACAGTATCTTCAGTAAAGTGATTTTTAAGTGGAAAATAAATTTTAGTTTAACAACGTAAAGTTTATCTATTTTCAACGATTTAATTTAAACCCCTATTATAATTTATTATTAAGCTATGCCATAATAACGTTTTGGTAGAAAAACACACATTTAATATGGCGCTACTTTAAAGAAGCCTTGTCAAAACTGAGAAGTTTTATGTAGGTTGCGTCGAGTCTTATTTTGCAAAAGTGGTGCAATTTACAAAATATAGGTAAAAAATCAAAATTATCTTATGCAGCTGAAATTTTGCATGTGGGCTAGAAACTGCATTTAGAAAAACTTTTACTAATAACTTTTTTCGATTTTTTCAGAAATATTGAATTATTTTTTGGAAGAAATTAAAATTTGACACATAATGCGAATCTCGTGACTACTATTTTTTTGCTTAATTTTCATCTCGATCGAAGCAGAACTTGATGCCAAAGTCAAATTTTGAATAAAGCTATTTTAAAAAAAAATCTCATATGATGCGGACTTTACTGGTGACACTGTATTTATAATATAATATTTTTATGTTTTATCGATAATATACATTATCGATATATCGAATAACAATATTTAAAAAATAAAATATCGATATATCGACTATATCAATATTTTTCAATATCGCCCAGCCCTAGTTGGAGGTGTTCTAATGACTGAGGATCGTGGTTCCGAGTCCACGTTAAACCGCAGGTCCCCTTGGGAATAGCAGTGAACGACGAGAAAAAAATCCGAATGAATAAAGTTTTAGGATACTAGGATACATTTATCAGAATTTATTGGCTATTAGCCACTAAAGCTCAGTCCCTATCCCTCCACAGTTATTGTTAGTAAAATAACCACACTGAGTTAAAATAAGTAAGTAATAAACTTGCATTTTTCTTTTAGCTCATCAAAGTTGCCTCAATGGAGATGATATGATGTTGAGAATGTATCCTGATAACACGTGGCAGTGTCCCCATTGCAAGACATGTGTTATTTGCTACGAAACATCCGATGCTGTAGGTATTTATTCATAAAAATACATCTTCGTTTTTTTTTGTACTTATAAATACTTCGAAGGAATAGTAATAGTTATTTTTGTGTAAGGTGTCGTTATCGCTTCGCGGATGCAAAGTTCACGGTAGCGGAAGCGTGTGTTAATGCTTGTATCAAATGATAGTTCACTGCACAGTTCACATGCAAACGAAAATAATTAGAATCAAACGAACAACACGTTTGTTTTAAACCTTATTTTACTTTTATGTCTTATCTATGACATAAAAGCAAAATAATATATTTGATAATTGTAATTTTATTATTAGATACTGTTGAGTAATGTTATTTTTTTAAATAACAAAAACTATTTCGGAATTCCATTTAGAATAAACACTGGTTCGCATTCGCTATTTCATTTTCTTATCAGTATTTCGTTTTCTCCAAATACCCCTTTTAGGGCAGCTATTACCTACAGTTTTAAGTTAAAAAAAATTAAAAGTGAATAATTGTGGCATATCGGACAAGTCTGAACTGTATTTTATAATAATTTTTTTTCTTTTAATTTATTTATGACCTCAAATCAGTACAGAGATACTGGCACCGAGGCCTACACCCTACACTTATAATCAAAATAAAAAATCTTTCATAGGTAACAGTCGCTAAAATATAGATAGTACACATAATGAAACATAATTATGTTAATTCTTTGGAGGGTTTTTGTTCTAATATAATTTTTAAAATTTACGTAAGTCTTGGCACCTGGATGCTTCGGAAAATTGGAGAGTCTTGACACTTTGGGATTCTAGAGAACTTATTTCTAAGGTTTATGTTTGTTCTTAAGTTGTAATTATGAAAGTCCAAATTTTTGCTCAATACTACACTTAATTTTAGTAATTTATTTTCTAAATAATGCTTGTTCTAGTTCTTTTAATTATATGTATTACCAGTGTGACTGCCTTTTGTAAAAGGTTTTTAATACATCTTACCGCTGTTGTTGGGATTGCTTGGGTTATGGCTGCCCGTAGAGCCCTAACAAGGACGAAACGGCCGTCGTGGTCTACCCGCCCAAGGGTATCCATTGTGCTTCGATCCCTGTATATTCCAATATAAAAAACAGTTACACTCTTGCCCGATATGCCACAATTATTCGTTTTTAATTATTTTCGCGGACACTATTTTATCTTCGTTAAAAAAAAGTAGGTAATTGATAGAAACAAAAAACGAAATTTGATCAAATTTGCCATATTTTTTTTCTGGTTTTATTTAGTTATAAATCTAATTTTTAAAACTGTTGGTACTTAATTGTACAAAATATTGGTCAAAAAACGAAATGGCGAAGGCGCAACTAGTGTTTACTCTTGAGACTATACTATGACACTATTATGTGTAGATTTTTGGAAGAGTTGATACCGAAAAAAAAAATTGATATATATCAGTATAAATATCGTCGCATAAATATGATATTTATCAAGATATACAGGGTTAGTTGAAATAACCGGAACGGCTAATTTTCTTCAAAACTACCAAGGATAAATCAATGAATTTTGGTGCAGGTGGATAACTTTAAAAATTGAATTGAAAATTGACAATTGCGACGTTGCCAGATTTTTAGTTTTTCTGTAACTCAAGGAATGTTTTTTTTTCAAATGTAACACTATTCTTTTTTTTTATTGAATTCGATGCCTCCCATCAACATTACCATTTCCTGATAGTATCAAATTTTTATCTCGTATAGTTCTATGGGAAAAATGTTAATTATGGTTATTTCAACTAACCCTGTATATCAGGATATTTATCACGGATATATATCCGGCCAACCTTGTACAAAATTTATATTTTAATGTAAGTACTTTAGGCAGTAGCGGCTCGTGAGGTTTGCTTTCCCAGGGGGGCATATAAAAAATATATTTCTTAACAGTGCATTTTTATTATGTACCATGTACCTACCTAACTTACATGTTTTTCAAAGTGAAAATTCATTCTTGGATTTTTGTCTGCTATAAACTTCTGCATTACTTTTTCACTAAAATCTAGAATTTTTTTAATACTTCAAATTTACGAGAAACGACTGACCTGCTCTTTTTGCACCTAAACTATATTGTTCAACATATATATCAGTTATGTTTTACCATATTTTAGGGTAACCTAATAGTCTGTTCAGTTTGTGCCGATGGTTATCACGCCACTTGTCATCAACCTAGAATTATGGAAAAAATTAAGAATGGCCAAAGATGGCTGTGCGTAAATTGTCAAGTGACCGATGAGATGAAGATAAATGATATTCAGTCAAATATTGGGGAGTCGATTAGTCACAAGATCACCTCATATCGTGATAAAGAAAATGGTAAGATAATGACAACTTAAATAAAATTTTAGCAACAAAAAAAAGTTTTTCACTTGTGGGTGATACTCTTGCCCTCAGACCAAGCACTATAGACAAAGCATGCCACTCATTGCCATTCATGAAAGAGGGGTTGTTGTGTTGACAAATTTCAAGTCACATTGCGATGCAACAGCGATACAAATAAGTCCCCCACCACAATAAGGGGTGATCAATCGGGGCGCGCGAAGAACCGGACGAAATGGAGGGGATACGTCTTGTAAAGCGCTTCGACAAGGAGTGTCGAACGGCGATCACAGCCGTATTGCTACTACAGCGCGTAAATTCTTATACTGTGAACATAAAACTGTTTTTATGGCCAAATGTAAATAGCTTTGTCTATAGTGCTTGGTCTGAGCTCTTGCCCATCTTGTACCCATTAGTAAAAATGAAATGTTTGAAACAATGATTGTAGCGCGTTTGTAATTTGGCGATAACTTTTTTTTTCAAAAACTATTTATTTCAGACCTCAAATCAGTTACAATAACTGGCACCGAGGCCTTAAAGAATAAAAATTATAATATAATTTAAAAGGTGAAGGTACATTTTTTGGCATTCTTTTCATAACCCAGAGTCAAATGGCACTAATTTGTTAAAAATACTATATTAGGAACGAACTTTTTAAAAAATTTTAAAAAATGTTCGAATTAATATTTTTTTATATTATAATTTTCATCGGCGCCGAAAATTACCTGGTATTTTGGATTTTATGTTTTTAAACGCTAGAGCTCGTTTTCCTTATTTCAAATACATTATATTGTTTATCATGGTTATTATTGATAATTTTCGAAAAAAATTGATTTTTTATATAAATCTGAGGCATGGTCGTACCTATACCATAGACAATTTACCTTTAGATACGTACAGCTTATCTCCTGCGCAAACAAAAGTTACGTTTTATGGGTGAAAAAATACGTCCGAGCGCATGACTCGTCGGTCAGCTGTCTTCATTCGGGGAACCTTCGTGCATGCGCACAAACCTCGTGTTATCGGCCGTCCTACTTTATCGACAATAATCGACGCGCTCAAGAATAATCTCCAGAACCGGCTCGGCCGCCATTTTTGTTGTTGTGTTTTAAGGTTTCTTTTCTCTGCGGATTCCTTGTATTTTCTAAAGTTTTCAGCTATCGGATCGGCTATCGTGGATTGTGGGACTCAGTGGCGGATTTAGAGGGGGGGCACAGGGGCACGTGCCCCCCCCTGTCATAATAATTTCGCACGAACCAACCTAAGCGCAACACCCAAAATTTTAAACACAGTGACAAAGCATTGTACTGTAACAACCAAATATTTTTTTGATGCCAAAACTTTACAGCATTTAGAAATGGATATTAAAAATCAGGTTTTCAACGTGGTTTGATAATTAGCGAAAAGATGGCGTAAAAGCACGTTAGATAAAAAGCATACATTTTAGGATTTTAGAATTTGTGTTTTGTTACAGAAAACTGTAATCTGTGGTTTTGTTTACAAAGAAAGTGTATTATTTTGGGGTAGTAAGGACTTATTTTAATAAAAATAAACATGCCAAAACGGCTATGAATGTGGAATATTTGAGAAACAACTTTAGCTCATTAAGTTTTGAGCAAAAAATTGAAATTAAAATTGAGGGAAGACCTAAACCCGAAATTAACTTGACACAGATCACAAAGTGTAGATCTAGGGACTTTATTGTTATTGATAAGTTTGCTGGAAATAAAACCAGAAGATTGAACTTTACTTTTAAACCATGTACACGCTAATAAAAAATAAATTGGCCTTTTTTTATTTTTTTTATCTTATTTCATTTTCAATAAAATAAGTAGGTAATCATACATTTTTAAAATATTTACTAAAAATTATTGACCAAATTTGGGCGTGGTCTTAAAAAATTTTCGCCTGCGGCGCGTTTTGTCCGCAGCTGGCTTTTCGTACACCCCAAGATAACAAGTAAGTGCCCCCCCTGTCAATTTTTTCTGAATCCGCCACTGGTGGGACTGGTGTTTAATATTTATGGATTTCTGGTTTTTGTGTAGTTAAGTTAGTGAATTGTGTTTGTGCTTTTAGTGACGCGGATTGTAATATAAACAATGACTAGTACTAGTTGCAGCCGTTGTATAATTGTATTATGCCCAAATAGGGGTAAAATAAACCCTCTATGGTGGCATATGAGCAAGAATTTAAATTTTAAAGCCCGGACCTGTCTATTTTCTCATTCGTCAAACGATAATGTTGCAGTGCGCGTGTCTAATAGTTCCCAGTTTTGTTTACATGCGCGAGGCCATAAAACTGCCACATTCGTGATTATTGTTTGTTTATCTAAAGGTAAATTGTCTATGACCTATACGCTTCTACAGCTTAAAAATTCAAGTTTTTAAAGCGTTCCTGTTTTTTCTAATAACTAATTCTAAATGCGAGATAAAAAAATTTTGTGAGACCAATATTAACCGAGATATCCATTAAGTAAAATATAAACAATCACACTGTACATTAGTATGGGCAATACTAAGCACTCAAAAAGAAAAAGTATCCCTCAGTTCCAATCATTTACCTTTAGATAAGCAAACAATACCTAATCACGAAAGTGTCAAATTTATTGCCTCGCGCATGTAAACAAAGCTACACCGGATTTATTAGGCATGTGCACTGCAACATTATCATTTGACAAATGGGAAAATAGACCGGTCCGGGCTTTAAAATTTTAGTTCATGCTCAAGAAATTGTAAAATTTGACGGTCAATTTATTTTTACGTGTAAACAGCTAAAATTTGTCCCAAATTATTGTCAAAAAATTGGAATTTCTTCTGAATTTTTGATCAAGTTGGGAAAAAAGCAAGTGATTTCTGGCATTATTAGTAGTTGCAAACCTTTGATTTTGAAGATAATAAATTGTTCCTTATAGTCCAAGATCCCAGAGCGATCAGACATAACTTATTTTCACACGAATGAAACCTTAAGTTTTCATTAGCGTCTCGTGTGCCTTGAATACCTACGCGCTTGTGGAACTTGCCGAGTGACACCTGGGCAGGTACCAGGTGAGAAAGGTAACTAAAAATAAGAATTATTTAACTTAAATTCACAGGGCTGATTTTTATATATATCATGTAGAATCTTATTTTAAAGTAATATCATAAGTGTCAGACACTTTTGATGGACCAGAGCTTTTGTCAGACGCTTTTAAGCTACCCAAAAAATAAATTAACTTTACTTATTTTTACATGTCTGATTTTTGAAAATGTTATTGAAGTATTTATTTAAAAGTTATATTCAATCAGTCAGACAAATTTGAGTGACCAAACATCCCGTAAGACAAAAATTATTCAGCCAGAAGTAAGAGGGCGAGAGCACTATGCATGCATTTCAGAGTGAGTGAGACGTCCATAATAACTCGGTTCCCCTTCTTAAAATCACCACCTGTTTCAATCTACTGTGTATGTGCTGTTTGCGTGTAATATAACTTATAGTATACAGTATAGTTCGAGCCTGCGAGCACATGTTTTTGTTGTTTACATCGGGTTATTTGTGATTGTTTTATTAAGTTGTTTCTAATAGTGATAATCATGGAAGAAGAGAAATTGAAATGTACATTTTGTAAACAATCTCATGATAAACTTATATTATTCTCCGAAGAAATATTGAAAAAGTACAAAAACATTTTAAAACAGCGAATAATCTATAACCTCAAATTCAAAGATGTAGTTTTACCGGATGATTTGTATAACAATGGTTACCATCGAGAATGTTATAAAAATTTTACTGCTCTGCCAAAAAAATATTTTTCTGCCATACCAGAAAAACCAAAAAATGCTGAAAAAAAATCATCGAGTATTATACACTTGGTTCAGGCATTGAATTAGCTGGACTTGACTTTGACACTACATCTAAATCCGGAACTGTTGAATTATTTTGTTGACTTGAGGTAGACGCTGTACATAGATCATCGTTAGTACTAAGATTACAAGGTTGGCTTGATGTTGATGCAACTAATGAATTTTCAACAATACTCGATGTTTTTTTTTCAGCATGTTTTGGTTTTTCTGGTATGGCAGAAAAATATTTTTTTGGCAGAGCAGTTAAATTTTTATAACATTCTCGATGGTAACCATTGTCATACAAATCATCCGGTAAAACTACATCTTTGAATTTGAGGTTATGGATTATTCGCTGTTTTAAAATGTTTTTGCACTTTTTCAATATTTCTTCGGAGAATAATATAAGTTTATCATGAGACTGTTTACAAAATGTACATTTCAATTTCTCTTTTTCCATGATTATCACTATTACAAACAACTTAATAAAACAATCACAAATAACCCGATGTAAACAACAAAAACATGTGCTCGCAGGCTCGAACTATACTGTATACTATAAGTTATATTATACGCAAACAGCACATACACAGTAGATTGAAACAGATGGTGAGTTTAAGAAGGTTAGCCGAGTTATTATGGACGTCTCACTCACTCTGAAACGCATGCATAGTGCTCTCGCCCTCTTACTTCTGGCTGAATAATTTTTGTCTTACGGGATGTTTGGTCACTCAAATTTGTCTGACTGATTGAATAAAACTTTTAAATAAATACTTCAATAACATATTCAAAAATCAGACATGTAAAAATAAGTAACGTTCATTTATTTTTTGGGTAGCTTAAAAGCGTCTGACAAAAGCTCTGGTCCATCAAAAGTGTCTGACACTTATGATATTACTTTAAAATAATATTCTACATGATATATATAAAAATCAGCCATGTGAATTTAAGTTAAATAATTCTTATTTTTAGTTACCTTTCTCACCTGGTACCTGCCCAGGTGTCACTCGGCAAGTTCCACAAGCGCGTAGGTATTCAAGGCACACGAGCCGCTACTGAAAACTTAAGGTTTCATTCGTGTGAAAATAAGTTATGTCTGATCGCTCTGGGATCTTACTCTATTAAGTTTGTTTAAAAATGATTCGTCGTCGTGTTTTTAGTTTGAAAAGAAAGAGAATAAGACAATTAAACTTGTCTAATAAAATCTAATATAAAAATAAACAAAACCAGCAAAATAACCAATCTTCGATGTTATCGCGTACCTAACCTCAAGTCAAATATTAGTTGGTATATAAGTAACTTCTATTGATTTTTACAATTTAACAAAAATTTGGGTAGGTGTAAAACATTTTCAAGCACAATTTCTTGTTTAAGATTTGAAAAAGTTCTGGCCCGAGAACTTGACCCATGGAATACTTTTACCCTTTGATTAATATAAACATACATATGTATTTATTTTATATACCTAATATAAGTATAGAGAAAAGTATCTTTTAAACTTTTTAAAGCAATATATTGCCCGAAAAATAGGCGTACCTAATTAGATTGCAGGGCTGCAAGTAAATAATACCAAAACATGCATCGGGATAATCTGTCTTGGTGTGTGTTTCTGTTTATTTTCATACCTTGTTTGTGTAGCCTAGGCATGTGTTTAAATTGATCATAATAATATAAAGTTATATATCAAGATAACCACACTACTCCATACTTACTGTAAATACGAAATACCCGGTATTTTACCCCTGTTTGGGCATAATAAAATCATACAACGGTTTTTGCTAGTCATTGTTTATTCCAATCCGAGTCACTAAAAGCACAAACACAATTCACTAAACTACACAAAAACTAGAAATCCGTAAATATTAAACACCCACAATCCACAATAGGAAAGAAAACAACAAGGAATCCACAGAGAAAACTTAAAACACAACAACAAAAATGGCGCCGAGCCGGTTCTGGAGTGTATTTTGAGCATGTCGCTAAAATACATAAAGGGCGCTACACACGCACATGCAAGTCGTCCGACTTGGTTTGTCAAGCCAAGTTGAAGCGAAAGTCTGTCAAGCAGCATCGTCTCCACACATACATACCAATTTATCTGCCGACTTTGTTTAGTTTTCACATACCACCCACGCAGTGTATGCATAAATAAACTTTTAATTTAAGTTGTGCAAAAGGTTCAATCATAAAATGGCAAAGTAAATCCCCCAATAGTTCACTCATTTTAAGAACTTAAAAAAAGTAAAGATGCCAAAATAATTTTATCACAAATAGACTATCATGTAGGGTTGGGATTTTGACAGTCAAAATCTTTTGTGGTCAATTGACCAAGCCCCGGTCAAATTCCTCAGTTTTGTCAAAAGAGATAAAGCCATGAGTAATTACATAGAAACGTGTCTTTATTAAAAAAACAGTTAACAAAAAATAAAGAAACCATTCTGAGGTACAAAAATCACAAAAATGACACAGAAATATTATGGATAATATTAATCTAACAATACTAAATTACTAATGAAGTAATAAGTGAGTGACTAATTTAATTGATGATGAAATGAGAGACTGCTGGCAGTACTGGCCTAGGTTGATAGCTTAGATAAAGGTACATCATCTTTTTCACTGCTCACCCCCGGCATTGCCTTTATGTTCTTCAGAATCTGAACCACTCGTTTCATCCTCACTACTGAAATTTAGCGCTGGTTCCTCCGAATTTCCATTTTTTTTTTATTTCCGCTGCCACTTAACAGCTTTAAGTTGTACTTTATATTATTATAAACAAGCTTTCCTGAGCGAGTGGTTTTCAATCGGTCGCGAAGCTGGCTATGGACAATGCCCCATGAGGACCAATTTCTCTCACAACAGGCTGCAAAAGGTTTTGACCGAATTTGACCCGGTCAAAATCTCTCCGGTCAAAATCGGTCAATTGACCAAGCACAACCCTACTATCATGTATACGCGTTTGCAAATAAACTTCTGAAATCGGCTTATTATTAACTAGCTACACACGCTCAAACTTGCAGTAAAAAGTCTGAAGAAAATCCGTTTTGTCCGATTTAGCGCAAGCCCAACTTCTGACTTCATTCAAGCCACGACTTTTACTACACACGCTCATGCAAGTCGGCCGACTTAGCTTGTACAGGGTGGCCCATTAATAAGGGAGGCCGGCTTTATCTCGGAAACCATTAATCGTACAGCTTTCGGAAAAAAATTATTATGAGTAAAGCGGTCATGAGAAAATTCTGGAAATTACTTTTAAGTTCCTCATTTCGCCGCAAGGGGGCACAATTGAAAATTAGTTTTTTAAATTTTAAATTTCTCCGAAAATTCCCATATTAAGGTATAACTCTGATTATATCATTGGAAAGCTTAGACAATTCTGCATCATTTTGCTTTAAGGCTCATTGGCGTACCGACCTTGATAAGAGTGGGGGAAGCTATTGAATGTGTAAACATTAAAATCGCTGTAACTTCTAAACAACTTATCCGATTTTACTAAATTTAAGATTGTTTGGAAGGGAAAGGTAAGTACCTTCAATCGGCGTATCCAGCAGTACACGATAGTGTTTAATAAAATTGCTAGAGGGCGCAATTTGTGATAAAAACAGTTTTTTTGATTTTATCCAGAAAATTCAAATCATACGGGTATAACTATGACATATTCGGAAAGTAGATTAAATTTGCAAGAAAAAATGTAAAGACCGCAGTTCGATATTGTTCGTTTCAGAATTATTGCCAAAACAGTAACTTTTAATTCAAATTGCGCCCTCTAGCAATTTTATTAGAAACTATTGTGTACTATTGGATATGGCAATTAAAGGTACTTACCTTTTCCTTCCAAAAAAGCTTAAATTTAGTAAAATCGGATCAGTTGTTTAGAAGTTACAGCGATTTTAATGTTTACACTTTCACTTGATAAGAGTGGGAGAAGCTATTGAAAGTGTAAACATTAAAATTGCTGTAACTTCTAAACGACTTATCCGATTTTACTAAATTTAAGCATGTTTGGAAGTACCTTCAATTGTCGTATCCAATGGCACACAATAGTTTCTAATAAAATTGCTAGAGGCGCAATTTGTATTAAAAATTATTGTTCTGGCTATAACTCTGAAACGAACAAAGATATCGAACTGCGGTTTTCACATCTTTTCTTGTAAATTCCATCTACTTTTCGATTATGATGTCATAGGTATACCGTATGATTTGAATTTTCGGGATAAAATCAAAAAAACTGTTATTATTACAAATTGCGCCCTCTAGCAATTTTATTAGAAACTATCGTGTACCATTGGATACGACGATTGAAGGTACTTACCTTTCCCTTCCAAACAAGCTTAAATTTAGTAAAATCGGATGAGTCGTTTAGAAGTTACGGCGATTTTAATGTTTACACATTCAATAGCTTCCCGGTACGCCAACGAGCCTTAAACCAAAATGATGCAGAATTGTCTAAGCTTTCCAATGATATAATCAGAGTTATACCTTAATATGGGAATTTTCGGAGAAATTTAAAATTTTAAAAACTAATTTTCAATTGTTCCCCCTTGCGACGAAATGAGGAACTTGAAAGTCATTTCCAGAATTTTCTCATAACCGCTTTACTCATAAATTTTTTTTTCCGAAAGCTGTACGATTAATGGTTTCCGAGATATAGCCGACGTCCCTTATTAATGGGCCACCCTGTACATGCCAAGTCAAATGACTTGCAAGTGCGTGTGTAGCGCCCATAACAAGGGGTTTGTGCGCATGCCCAATCCTGCTGGGAGGGAAAGCATAGGACCGGCGTGCCGTGCGTTCAGACGTATTTTTTCACCCATAAAACTTAACTTTTGTTTATGCACGAGATAAACTGTACGTATCTAAAGGTAAATTCCTATGGTTGCAATAGCACCAAAGATTTATTTTGCCATTTAATTTAATTTAGAAATTGTATTGTTTGTTGGCTTTTCCTACATCTTAGTTCCAGTGGCGCATACACGGGAGGGGGGGGGGGGTAAATGGGGGTAATTACCCCCCCAGGATTTTTCAAAATACCCAAAATAAGGACTTAATACTTTTTAAATTAAAATCAGAATTTAGTATTTGGAAAAACAAAAAAAAAAGATACAGATGCTTTATAATTTTTTTATGTTATTAATTTCATGTTTTCTGACCTTGCGAAAACCTTTGTTTTGTTCAAGAAAATATTTTTAATTTTTTGCTTTAAGGTTTAATTCTCGACGTCATTCAATCTATTGCCAACCTATAACCTATTTCGCGTTGATTTTTTGAGTTTATTATTTTAATAACTAACATTTAAAGAAAATCAATATCGTCGGTACATTATTTAGGTAGTATCTGATATATTACAAAAATATCAATTTATTCCATTGCTAATTTTGGGATAATTTTATAGTGAAAGAACAATGAGTGACAATGACATAATAATGTTAAAAAAAATCTTACCCGATATTTTTCGCAATACAATCCTCCTAAAATAAGTTGTGAAATTCCTTGATATTTATTAAATATGTCAATTATTATTACCTATAGCATATCAAGTCGATACTGATTTTCTTTAAATTTTGTATAAAAGCTAGAAAACATAAATAAATCTACGCGAAATAGGTTATAGGTTGGCAAGCATGTTGATACTCCCACCTTAACATGTTTTTATTAAATTTATATCTTTTTATAAAAGTTGCATTTTTTATTATTTTAAAACTGTGTTATTTATTTATTATTTCTTGAATGGTTTTAAAATATGTATTTGTTAATATATCATATATGTAAAAAATATGTTTTTTTAAATTTCACTTGTTTTATATGTTTTTTACAAAGAATAAGAAAATTCAATTATATTTTGGCAGAAAGTCTGACATTTTTTCAAAGAAAATTAGGTAAAGTCGCCACAGTGGATCTTTTCCCGTGCGTCATCACTTTCACGTCATCAAAATCGTATGAATCAAATCAAAATTACGAGACGAAAAAAGTCAAAACTAAGTCTAAGTTCATAAAATGGACGTGCCTGCCTACCGTTTGACGTATCTACATAATATCCCGAAAAAGTATTATTTATTTTAAGTTTTGCCCGGCATTCTCTATTATCTAAAAGAAATTGACAAACAAATGTTAATACACTTAATACTATTTTTAAAGCTTAAAATCTAGAAAAGTTTGGTGTTTTATTGACTATTAAAATCGCAAAAGTCAAATTTTTTACATCCTTTCATTTAAGGGAATTTAGCCACTGCCGTAAACTTTTCAAAGAACTTTCACGGTTAGAATATTTAAAATAAATAAATTAGGTATTATAAAAATCCATAAATACTTACCGCCAAAACAGATGGTGGGTATAATTAGCTTTAAAAAGCACTATTTTTAGAAAAAGGAACAGTTTTAAGGCACACAAATTTACAAAATACGAGTTAGATTTGCAGATCAAAATAAGGTTGACAATGACGTTCTAAAATACAACGGTAGTCAACTAAACAAATAAAAAAAGTAATTAATTGACGTTTATAGTTTTATTCTTGTCTAGCACGTTATATTATTGCGGAATCTTGGAGACGTTCTTTTATACTATTATTCAAACTTGTTACTGTAATAAATAAGAATGCAGAGTTATTAACCACGTTGAGTCCTGATCGTTGATTGATGACGCACGGGCAAATATCCACTGTGGCGATTTTACGTATTTATAATTCCAAGTTTTTTTGTCACAAAAATGAAATTTGGGCGTGGCTCCTAAAAATTTTCTTTATCCCGTCCAAAAAAATTTTCTGTATCCGCGCCTGCCTAAATACCGGCACTACCCCCCCAGGCTTAAACTCTGGATGCGCCACTGCTTAGTTCTTAATTATCTTTTTTATCAAAAAAGCTAACTCCTTGTTTAACCGTTTCTAACGCGTTATTCAAAGAAAAATTTTTATTAAAAAAATTATTACAGATAAAGAAGCACCTTCACATCCAAACTCCGTGTCAGGTCGATCGTCGCCGGCGTATGACTCGCCGCCGATAAGTCCCTCCCCGCCTGACTTGAGTCCACAAACAAAAATTCGATGTGATACACCAGATCGGGATGCTCAGTCCGATTCCAACAGTACAAAGGATTCGGAACCGGAGGATCCAAATATCGATCAGTCAATTCCGGATGCGACTCACTGGACCCCGGATGAGGTTTATCAATATTTCGCGCAATTTTTCCCTGAGGAGGCAAAAGTCTTTAAGGAACAGGTAAGATGCGAGTTTTTTCTTTGTGGAGGTTTTTTTGCGTGTTAAAAAATAACTGAAAATGTGTTATGGTACTTCTGATACTTAAACTTGGAATCTTCTGCCACGTTAGAATACAGTTTGGAATATTCGGGGACTACTAACCACGATAAAAACTTACCTGACAATCTTGACATTTTATCCGATTTGTAACTTATTTACACATTAACATACCTAGTCTTATTACGAAATTAATGTTTAATATTTGTTACAGGAGATAGATGGGCGTTCCTTACTTCTCTTAAAAAGAATGGACGTACTGACCAATTTAAATTTAAAACTTGGTCCAGCCTTAAAAATTTATCGTCATGTTACTATGCTTCAAGTGAGAAGAGATGATAGAAGTTTGTATTGGCTTTAAAGTGAACGTTGTGTTATGATGCATTTACAGAGAAAAATAACAACCTTTTCTGTAAGGTTTTAATTGTATTTAATTTATTGAATCAAAAGAGCAGACATTAAAATGAACATTCCCTTTCTGTCCTGGTACCATTCTATAACGTATGGGAAAACTTTGCTAAATCGGATTTGTTGGGGTTTTTAGTATTTTTAACGTAAAGAGGGCATAATATAAAAAAGTGTAGTAGGCAGACATTTGTTTAAAAAATTGAATTTTTCACTTTTTTTTTAACATCATCCTTTAACTGACGTACCTACAGAAACTCACATTTTGACATTCTACAAGAAAATAACTTACGAAAGCCTTAAACAGACGACGTCAAGACATCGTCAACATTGTAGAAAATAGAAAAGGTCTTTCTCCACAAGTTTATTAGAATAGCTAGGCGAACCTAGAATAATTCGACATGTTTCGAGTGTAGAAACACTCATCATCGGGAAAACAAAGTAAATAATACAATGCTGATGTTGTTAGCAATAGAGAAAATAATAAGTGGGATTGAGCCATAATGGACCTTTCCTTTCTCTAAGCTGTATTTTTCGATTTAAATATATAGCTAGACTGGGAAATAAATATAAATTCTGTCTAGTTTTATCTTAAATTAAATTATTATTAATTTAATAGTGTTACCTTGGAGATTTTTATGTCTGCTCAAAAATGGATTCATACATTATTTTCATTGATTTATTATTATTTATTACAAAGGATTTTACCTCAGAACTACGACTTCTCTGTGTCTGTGATTGTTATAATTTAATATTGTTGTTACACTGTATTATAATGTGATTAATTAAAATGTATAAACGCATATGTCATTTTTATTCGTAATCACCTGTCTACAATACTCTTCATTCGCGAAAAGCTGGTCCCACACTTGTGGAATTCATATAGCAACGCGATTGATATACAGTGTGCAGAGTGCGTACAGGGTGGTCCAACGAAAACTTAACACCTCGATTTTCCTGCTTTAAAATGAAAATGTGGAAAATCGCTCGGACCCGTCGATTTTTATTTCGAGGGGGACATCTTTTGCGTATATTGCCAATCTTGTTACTTCAAGCCCCTAGGAGGGAGGGGGGTAAGATCTAAATCTTAAATGGATACCCCTATTTTATATAATTTTTTTGGATTCTGCATAAAATTCTGAACATTTTTTAATAAAAGCATTATTAGACTATACTCAACAGTTTCCGAGATATTGACTCTTGAAAAATGACATGTTTGAACTTTGACAGCGTCTAGCTTTCTAACTGTACGTCTTAGAGCAAAACTGCTTACATGTCCCTATCTTCGATTTTTATTATCTTTCCAATTGTGTCAACTTACCGGAAGTACTATATTTCTTACATCCGGTTCTAATGTTTTATTTTTCACTCAATAAGTATGAAACCGACAACCTTTTTTTTAGAAGTCAAAAAATTTCTGGGACCGCCAGTATTAATATTAGTATTTGACGAGTGAAAAACCGGTTATTAAAATAAGTCGGTTATTCCCAACATTAAATATCGATGTTTAGAAAACATCGATGTTTTACAACGGATGTTTTTAAGCCATCGATGTTAACATCGTTTTCAAACATTTAAACACACAGAACTAACTAAAAACAAAACTTTTATTTTATATGTTAATAAAACACACGCTGAAATAGTAAAAAAAATAAATTAGAGCCTGGTAGGGCTCCAACGATAATATAAGCCCCTATTGGGAATGTAATTGTTTTGTTTGTCAAATCATATACATATTCTACTTCATAAACTTTTCCTTATTCTCAGACAAAATTTTTGCCGATTGTTTGGCGTCTAAGAATAGACTAGCAACTTCTTCTACATCAGACTGCGTAATATTAGACCTTCCATTAATTTTAGCTGCTAAGTGAGCCGGAGTCAAAAGTTGTACTGCATACCTAAAAAGGGTTGATTAACGCTTAATTTAAGCAGGAGTTTTCAAATGTAAGACAGTTTACCATACAAAATCAAACTTGACATGGATACAATTCTACCATCTAAACAATTTAAGGTTTGTCATTATAAAACTGGTCTACGGTACTATAATACCTTTAACGAGAAACATACAGACTTGTCTTTTAAATTTATGATAATATTATAGTCATATTGTGGAAGATAGTTTTTTTTTTAAATCAAGGTTAAATAAGGAACTGGAAAACCATTTTTGGCTACGGTGTGCAATGAGTATGTTAAAGTGCTCATTTTAGCTATCTTCTTTACTAGGCAAACACACAAGCAGAAGTTAATATTTTCCGGCACCGCCCAATGATCTGTAGGTGGCACCGCCAGAATGGCAATGGAAATCCCATGTAACTTTTGCTCCCCTATTTATTTTACATCAAAATTGTATTAGACTTTCTTCAAGATCCTTGAAAAAAAACTCTTGTGTGATACCGACCTCAATGGTGACCCCATAGAAAAAAGTTGTTTGGTGAAAAATCAGGAGACCCAGTTGGCCAATTTATGGTGTAATTTAATCATGTTTTGCGTCTATCCAACTTCTTTTAATGCGGATACAATTCATTTTTGTAAAAGTTCCAAAAAATGTATTCCCATATTTTGTTAAAAAAATCATAGAGAACATTTCGGATACTCTCCGAGAACTATTTCCCATGTAGTATCACTTGATCATTGTCCAAGTTCATCATACAAAGACTTTCAAAAAAGTCCAATACAATTATTAATAGGGGGATCCAATATTTGAGGGTAGAAAATTTTATATGGGATTTCTCATGGCCAGTGTGGCGGTGCTCCGCCCGGTATGCATGAATACTGATGGTTATTACGCTTTTTTTGACACCCTGTAGACTACTAGGAACCAATCATTTAAAATTTAAAAAATGGACTTTTTCACTATAACCAAATTTATCATATCTAGTTTCGGTTTCGTCCAAAAATCGGCGGAAACTTCGGGTGCGCCGAAACTCAGTGTTCGTGAAGTGTCGCGCACCGTTCACTCGAATTTTTAACATGTAATAATAATAATAAGTTTATTTAAAATTTAATAATATAATAAATATGTTTATGTTGTCTTCTATAAACTTATTCTTCAATCCCCTGAAGCTAAGCTTGTTAGAGGCAAATCTTATTTTTTGTATTAAAGCATTTCTAAAAATATTTGCAAATTGTCTGTTTTTAATATCCGTTTTTATTTCGACTTAAAATTTTTTAATGAAAATAATTTTTTAATTTTTGTTGGTAAATAATCGTTTAAAAAAACATAAATATTTGAAATTTTTTTGTCCTATGGACTTATTTATTTTAGGTTTTATGGTTATTTCATTTTTATGACGTGTATTATGAATACGGTTTTTAAATTGTATAAGGTTTTTATTTTTAAATTTATATATTAAGATGTTCTAAATGTAAAGTTGTCTTATGTTCAACTTTTTTGTTTCTGAATATAATTCTTTTGAAGGATAAAGATAATCTTTATTATAAATATAATTTTTAGAACCCTTTTTTGAAATATTTCTAATTTTTTAAGTAAAGTTCTATTTATTCCTCCCCAACCTAAAATACCGTAATTTAAATGAGTTTTAACTAACGCGTAATATAATATTTCCATAAGTCTTACATTTAAAGTTTTTTTAATGTTTTTAAAAAGTGGTAGTCAACTTCTTAATTTTTTAATTAAGTATTCTAAGGGCAGGTATTTTCATCCTCGGTTAAAGCTCGGTTATTTTAATTTCTCGGTTAAACTTGACATTTGATGTTTATAACATGCTTTGTGTCACAAAACAAGCTTAACTAAGCAATAAAAATAACCGAGGATGAAGATACCGGCCCTAAGTGAAAATTCCAATTTAATTTACTGTCAAAAATAATTCCTAAATATATTATTTTATTAACTTTAAAATTTTGAATGTCTTCATTTATTTGAATACTATTCATATTTCATGGTAGGTTATTTAGGTTTAACGCAAAAGGAATATAATTTGTTTTATTAAAATGAATTGTTAACAAATTGTTATCAAACCAATTTTTTATAATTTATAAATTATATTTATGTATAAATAAGGTTCGGTTTCGGCTGAAAATCTTGTTTCGGTCAGACACTAGTTAAAACCTATTAAAAATATATCCCAATAATAAAAATCTTTCTAAGTGTCACAACTAGAAACAAGTAAAAAGACGTCAAGAGAGCATAAAACACAAATAGACGTCACAGTCATTCTATTACCCACAATTATTTTATTTGGCAGTTGAGCGACTGATTATTATGTTATCTGTGTTGCAATAACTGAAATAGAAAATAACAGAAAACAAGACTCCAGGAGGTAACGCATCGCGCTGAACTCCATCGACGGCCGTCGATTCGTTGGTTTACAAAGACGTCGGTATTAGGTTTTCGCGAGTTTTGTTTAACTATTTTCTCAGTAGGTAGTTCATAAATTCTAGCAACTGAAACCGTAGAAAATATATTTTTTTTGCTCTATGCGGTAGGATCAAAATTAAAATTTAGCAAGGTTGGCAGGATATATATATATCCGTGATAAATATCCTGATATATATCTTGATAAATATCATGATATTTATGCGACGATATTTATCCTGATATACAGTGTGGTTATTTAAGTGTGCAACATATGGGCATTTTTTTATTACCGATTTCTCAGAAAATTTTATTTTTGATAAAAGTTGGTGCATGTTCTATAATCATATTTGGTGCACTTGGAATGGTTGCAAGTCAAACGGCGTACAGGGTAGGCCAAAAAATATAAAACTTGTACAAGAATAAAGTTTTTGAATAAATATTTAAAATAAAAATTTTTCACTTTAAATGAGTTTTTTAATTTGCATATTATCATTACTAATGAATGATGAAAGCGTTTTGGACTTCCATTGTCTTTATTTGTTTTAAATCACAACGTTTCAACTGGTAAGTATCTCCAGTCGTCTTCAGGTGAATACTGTATTCACAGTATCCAAAAATAAAATATATAACAAACCTTAATGTCGCTGTTACACCAACTTCTCCCAATCCTGTTAAAGCATCTTCATCGATTTCCAATCCTTCTGTTTTTGCCCTCAATTTTAAAATTTGTTCCATGTCTGGGCGGCCATAGGGAATTGTTTTAATAATCAAAAGTCTATCTAACAGATCGAGTGGAATTCCATGAGAAGAGTAAATATCATCGGTGCCTAAAAATATTATGATTCCTTAGTTTCAGTGTTCTATACAATGTGTTTTCTTATTTTTTGCAGGGTGGCGGCACACACAGCAGAGAGGAAAGACAATAAAATTATCATAATTTCAACACATAAAATATTTTAGTAGTAACTATCGCCCAATTTCTGTTTTACTAACATTTTCAAAGATTTTTGAAAAAATTTTAAATAATAGAATAGTAGGTAAATTTTTTAGAAGAAAAAAAATTACTCTCCATGTCAATATGGGTTTCGTAAATTTAGAGATACAGAAGTTGCAGCTGCACATATTATCAAAGATATTCAACAAAACGTTGATAGCAACCAAAAATGCTGCCTACTGATCCTAGATTTATGTAAAGCATTTGATACAGTCAATCACAACATTTTACTTAAATGCCTATACAATATTGGAATTCGGAGAAATATTTATTTATTGTTAAAAAATTACTTAAGGTGGGTGTATCAACATGCTTGCCAACCTATAACCTATTTCGCGTAGATTTATTTATGTTTTCTTGCTTTTATACAAAATTTAAAGAAAATCAATATCGACTTGATATTCTTTAGGTAATAATTGACATATTTAATAAATATCAAGGAATTTCATAACTTATTTTAGGAGAATTGTATAGCGAAAAATATCGGCTAAGATTTTTTTTAACATTATTATGTCATTGTCACTCATTGTCCTTTTACTATACAATTCTCCCAAAATTAGCAATGAAATAAATTGATATTTTTGTAATATATCAGATACTACCTAAATAATGTACCGACTATATTGATTTTCTTTAAATGTTAGTTATGAAAATAATAAACTCAAAAAATCAACGCGAAATAGGTTATAGGTTGGCAATAGATTGAATGACGTTGAGAATTCAACCTTAAGTAATAGAAAGCAGTTTGTTCAAATGGAAAATGTTATTCACAAAAAAACATAACTTGCGGTGTTCCGCAAAGATCAACCTTAGGACCTACTTTTTTTTAAATCTACATTAATTCTATAGCAAAATTAAATTAATTAAATTTAAAAGGTAAAATAAAATTGTTTGCCTCATGATACTATTGTATATTTTCATGAAGACTATGCTCAAATTCGTAATAACATTAACCACAACCTAAATATAACATGTAAATGGCATGAAATTAATAAATTATCATCAAATTATAATAAATCCTCTTTTATGTTTATAAGTAAATCAAAATCAAAAATAATAATATTTCTTCACTATCTATCAATAATCATATAATTTTTATTTATTTATTTGCAGTTTTTTTAATAATAATATTAAAAATCAATAACTTTTTTTTTTCTTTTTTTTTTAATAAAAATAAATTCAATTAAATATACTAATACAATTAAATTTTTAGTTTTATATATTGATGAAAATTTAAGTTGGAAAAAACATATTGAATATTTAAGAAGTTACATCTCGCCGATAATTGGCATTTTGTTTAAAGCTAAAAATTATATATCATTAAAATATTTAAAAAATATATATTATTCTTTGGTTTATTCAAAATTTTAGTACTTATGTGATTTCAATTTGGGGATCAGCGAATTTAACTACAATTGAGCCATTAAAAAAACTACAAAACAAAATAATTAAATGCATACATTAACTTCCTTTTTTAGAACCAACAATAAATTTGTATGAATACTAGGCAATGTAAAAACTAAATTTCTATTTATAAATTTAGATGAACTTATTTCAAAAAAATTGACGTTTAAATGAAGATAAGCATTTGGTGATCTTACTTCCCTTTAAGACTTGGCCGAAAAGATAGCGAATGATCAGTCACTCAAAAAAACGTCCGGAGTGTACTGAAATTTTCCAAAATTTTTCTCTGCACAACGAAAATTCTCGACAGCAAGATATTAATTTTCACTTTTCATTTCAAACACGATTCTTAATAAAGGATTACCTCGAATAAGACATTTTCCTCTATTAGTAGCAAATATCACTATAGGTGCGATAGCACTCTCCAAAGCCCTATGCAAATAAGTAAACGTTTCAATATCCAGCATATGGACTTCATCAATAAAGAGAACTCCCGGAACCAATTCAGCAATGCCCTGATCAATGTATTTGTCCACAACTTTGTTGATTTCTTTTCTTAATTTATCGGTGATTTCCGTCTTTTTCGGCTTTAACAACTGACCCATCATTGATAGAACATCTTGACCACCTTGCGGTTTGGCGTTTGCTGCATCCAAATCGTGTAGAGTAACATCCTAGATTAAAAAAAAATCGTGTAAAGTAAAATACATGTATCGCACACGATGGGCAGGTACCGTCATTATAGGACGCCCAAATTTGTAACAATGTAAAATAACTTCTTGGTGGTTGGAGATAAAAAAAAATGTTAACGAGTAGAATTATTATGCAAATAAAATTGATGAAAATTTAATAAAAAATGTTTAAAATTAAAAACAAAAGTTATTCAACGGTAACTGGTACACAGGAAAATGTCCTGTTTTCTCCTATACTCAAAACCCAATATTATATGCAGTGACGTAGCAGTCGAAACCATGGAAATCAAGATAAACCGCCAATGATAACACAGTATTTTGGCAGTTTCCATGGTTTCGACTGCTACGTCACTGCATATAATATTGGGTTTTAAGTATAGACTATTAGAAAAAATTTTATATAAAGCCTGATACCAGTAAAACTTCATATGAAATTTGAATGTCAGTTAAGATTGTCACTTTATGATTAACTAATTTTCTTTGTATAAATATGCCACAATTAACCCCCGAGCAAAAAGCAATTATTTATAGTCGGCTACTAGATTATGGTGTTGCTATTAGGGATATTGCAGACGAATTAGGTATAAGTAAGAGTACCGTGCTATTGGCAAAACAAAAAATAGCAAGACATGGGAGTTTTATTAGAAAAGCAGGTTCGGGACACCCTAAAATTTCTACTAAAGATGATGATAGAAGACTGGTTAATTATCTAAGGGATCATCCGTTTGAAACAGCAATAAAGGCGAAAGTAGAAACGGCCTTTCGGTTCTGCAAATACTGCCAGAGAAAGGCTTCGAAATTCCGATATACGAAGTCGTTGTGCTGCCAATAAAATTTTATTAACGGTAAGAAATAAACAGGACAGGTTAGAATTTGCACATGAATATATAAATCAAAATAATTTATGGGAAACAGTTATATTTTCTGACGAGAAAACTTTTCAGTCATGCAATAATGGGAGAATTCGGGTGTATAGGCCTTCTGGCATGCGGTATGATGAGAGATACACCCACAAAACCAACCAAAGTGGGCGTTTTTCTATAAATGTTTGGGGTTGGATTAGCGCTAGAGGACCAGGAGTTTGCCAAATAGTAGAAGGAAGACTAACTGCAGCCGTATACGTTAATATACTTAATGAAGTGATGATACCATCGATAAATGCTGTATATGGTCAAAATTTTACATTTCAATACACACAGCACGTATTGTAAACAATTTCATTCATGAGAATAATATTGCAGTTCTTCCCTGGTCTTCGAAGAGTCCTGATCTTAACCCGATCGAAAACATTTGGGGTGCAATGGTCAAATCTATGTATAAACATGATTTTCGACCAAGAAACAGGGATGAATTACGCTACAGAATAAATCGAGCTTGGGATGAAGTACCGGGCGAATTATGCAGAAACCTGGTTTTAAGTATGCTACAAAGGCTCCAAGAAGTAATAAACATAAACGGTTCTATGACCAAATATTAAAAATTGTGTGTTGTTTTGACAAATTTTATATTTGTAATTTTTTCTTTTTATTAAATTTATTTTATTACACATAAGGTTACTTTTTAAAAATTAGATATTTTTATCTTTTCAGCTCTAGACACCTTTTATAGTCTGGGAGATATGTTATGTCGTTCCTCAGTTTTTCAAATTTGCTGTACCAGTTTTTTCTCGGCACGATGGTACATTACTAGAGTTGGGCATGGTCAGTTGACCATGACGTATTTGACGGGTCAAAATATATCAATTTTATTTTATTATTTATGCATTTGTGATCTATCCAGATTACCTCCTACCACCCAGGATAATGTTTAACAATAACACCTGATTCTGGGAATCCCAATAGTCGGCCTCCTTTATTAGTGGTTCCCGGAACGGATTCAATCACAATGAAGGAAAGGAATAGAGAAGTTATTGTTATTCTCTTTTTATACCATTTTCATAGACATTTCCTTCTCAGTGTATTTATTTTCATTTCGTATTTGCCAGAGTTAGGGTTTGCACTTGCATTGCATTTTTGTGAACTAACGACGCGACGTCGCATTTACGATGAGTTTGGGAAGTCCAAAACCAAAATTTGGAATTGTTTTACCGAAATAAGAGAAGAAAACAAAGTAAAAGGGAAATGTATCTACTGTGGAGCAACTATTGAGATATACACTTATAGAATGTGTACCTGGATGGACCTAACTATATCATCCATTTGACCACCCTGTATAAAATTTAGGTATGGCAATATACTTTTCAGAACAAGCAAAACTTGTTATAAAAAATTAATTTTTTCCAAAATACAAAATAAGAAATTTGGCAAGTATAGTTAGGTTCATCCACTGCATTTTTAAATTTTAATTTATTTCAGTCAATTGACCGGTCAATTGACCAAAAACAAATTGACCGGTCAAATCCAAAACCCTAACATTACTATACTAAACAGAATTATTTTCTTTAAGGTTGAATTCTCAACTTCATATAATCTATTGCCAACATATAACCTAGTTCGCGTTGATTTTTTGAGCTTATTATTTTATTAACTAACATTTAAAGAAAACCAACATCGTCGGTACATTATTTAGGTAGTATCTGATATATTACAAAAATATCAATTTATTTCATTGCTAATTTTGGGAGAATTGTATAGTGAAAGAACAATGAGTGACAATGACATAATAATGTTAAAAAAAATCTTACCCGATATTTTTGGCTATACAATTCTCCTAAAATAAGTTATGAAATTCCTTGATATTTATTAAATATGTCAATTATTACCTATAGAATATCAAGTCGATACTGATTTTCTTTAAATTTTGTATAAAAGCTAGAAAACATAAATAAATCTACCCGAAATAGGTTATAGGTTGGCAAGCATGTTGATACTGCCACCTTAAGATTTTGCTCACCTGAACAACTTCTTTCTTTTTGTGAACATCGCCCTTAGGTAGAGGAACGTATTCTTCCGCTTCTAAGTCAAATTCAGTCGCATATGCGTCAGATCTTCCTTGCCGTTTGACTGCCCCACTAGTGGCTTCTATATAAATGACATCGCCGACTTCGACCTTTTCTTTTTGTAGGGCTTCGTAGATGCTAGGATCAAGTTTCAACTGTTTGCTACCCTTAGCTGTTCGGAGTCCAATTATCACGTGACTTACAGTTTTACCATAACCTGCAAAAAAACAATTCTTCAATGAACATATCAAGACTTTTCAATATCATAGGAGATTAGAAAGAGAGAAAGAGACTCAAGCAGTCAAGCTATAGTGCTGTTCAGTGTTTACATGATCCACAAAATGATGTGAACTGCCCAAACTCTCGATTTCGCTTTAATCCTAGGGGTCACAATCTTGTAACATGTTATTAGCAATATACTGGCTATACACCAGGTGTTTCTCAAAAGACGTTCACCCCTATAACTTTTCTGTATTTATAGATATTAAAATGAAATTATGAGATTATGCATAAGAGATGAGTCTGCATCCTGTGGTCTGCATTTATTGGCATAATTTTCAATTTGTTAGCACTTCCGGTTTGACCGGAAGTGACCTTGACTTTGGTATCTTAAATAGGACATCTTGTATATTTTTACTTATTGGGATTCAGCATAACATTCTGAGGAAAATAACACCTCACTTGTCATTTTTTGACGTGTTATAACAACATTTGTATGTTTATTTTTTATTTTCAATCTAAAGTGCTACAATTACCTACAAATTAATTAAATCTATTAATTTATAGTCAAGTAGTATATGAAAATTAAAATTATGTCCTAATAATTGACTTTCTAAGTTTCACAAGCATTTAAAACATGAAATTTTGTTTTCTTGACGTTTACTCCAATTTTTCCAAATGGAACGATGGTAGTTCACTAGGATATTTAAAACGAGCCTTTTTTTTTCAACAATTTGATACCATGCACTCCAATGCTATTTTAAAATTGACATGAAAAAAATTTGACTTAAGTCCCAATCGCAAATTTAAAAGCGTTATGCATTATTGCCGCCCTGTCTTTTCTAAAGAAATATAAAGGCCGATAAAGGCGGCTTTGAAAAACAATGAAATGGTTTTGAAAACCAAATATGGTTTTATATTAAAATTGTAACATCATTCGTTTATTAAACTTACATTGTAAATCAGATAAAATTGTTAGTTTTACTAGAAATGAACAAATTGATATGCTCCTAATTTTTGGAGTGACCAGAAAAATTCTTCTAAAGTCGCAAGATTGTATGTATTGTATGTTTATTAACTAATGACATTACAACATTAAATTAAAGCCATATTGCTTTTCAAAACCACTCCATTGTTTTTCAAAGCCGCCTTTATATTTATTTAGAAAAGAGCAATAATATACGCATAACGGCATGACGCTTTTAAATTTGCGATTGGGATTTAAGGCAAATTTTTCAGTGTCAATTTTAAAATAGCATAGGAGTGTATGGTATTAAATTGTTGGAAAAAAAATGCTCGTTTTAAATATCCTAGTAAACCACCATCGTTCGATTTGGAAAAATGGAGTACCTAAAAGTCAAGAAAACAAAATTTCATTTTTTAAACGCTTGTGAAACTTAGAAAGTCAATTATTATGACATAATTTTAATTTTCATATACTAGGTACTTGACAATAAATTAGCAGATTTACTTAATTTGTAGCACTCTAGATTGAAAATAAAAAATAAACATAAAAAAGTTATAAACACGTCAAAAAATGACAAGTGTGGTGTCATTTCACTCATAAGGTTATGCTGAACCCAAATAAGTAAAAATATACAAGATGTCCCATTTAAAACATCAAAGTCAAGGTCACTTCCGGCCAAACCGCAAGTGCTAACAAACTGAAAATTATGCCAATAAAACTCATCTCTTATGCATAATCTCAAAATTTAATTTTAATATCTATAAATATAAAAAAGTTATCGTCTTTTAAGAAACACCCGGTATATATTGAATAACAAGGTAGATCTTACCTCCAGCAGGATTTTCTGTTTCAACTGGTGTGAGTTCGCTCACTTCTCCTTCATACACTTCCTTTGTCTCCCTTATTCGCAAACCTATAGCTCTTCTAAAATTTTCCATTAATACTTCAGTTTTTTTGATTTCTGTGCTGTATACTTCTGATCCAACCATTGGACAAAATGGAACCTAAAAATTAAATCTTCCTAAGTCTACTTCTATTTATCTAAACAGAAAATATCATTCATATTCTTATTCCTATTTCCTAGGATTCCCTCCCATCCCTCTTCCTGAACTTCCTGTCTATATTAAGTGAGTTTAGGTCTTGATTATATATAGCCATTAAAGTTTTTAGGCTATAAGTTACAAAATCATTGACATTACAATCACAATTGACAAAAAAGGGATCCAGCAATTCCAGTTGCCACTAAAAATACAAGCCTTTGAAAAATAGTTCGGCATACTGATTCTGGTTACAGAAAATCAAGATTTAGTGAAAAATCTCATTTACTGGCGTTCACATTGCATCATTAGACAAATGAGGTTTTCTAACTGGTTATGTAAATTACTATTCTATTTTTATATACCTTATTGCCCAACTCCTGCGCAATTGCTAATGCTATTGCTGTTTTTCCAGTTCCTGGAGGTCCTGCCAATAATACTGCTCTCCCTGCCATTTTCTTACTTCTTATCATGTCAACAACAACTCCAGCAGCCTAAAAAATATTCAAATTCAAAATCTGCTTTATTGTTCTGAAAAATACACAATAATAAAAATCTACGTCCGCAGATAATAGGTTTGTTGTTGAAAAGCTGAATGTAACAAAAAAAAACTGTGCTTGTCCAGAAAAGTAAAGCCACTGGAACTGTCTTGAGTAGATGGAATGTGACAGTGCGTCCCGGCAAAGTGGGCGAGACCTGCTCCTGCTAGTAGGTTATAAGGGCAAAATACAATTCTTTATAACTAAATATACCTATGTAAAATATTAAACACTACTTACCAAGATAAGGAAACAAATTAGTAAGTAACAATAGTACTTATAAGAACTAATGTTGATAATTAAATTCAATAAAGCAAAACATTTTTGGAAACTTAAAGAATGTGTAATTAAAAAACTAGGAATGTCAATATTTTAATTTTGCCATTTCCATGTGATACACTAAAATTGTAGGTATTTCGTTACCAATAGAAAAAAGTTGCCTATTGTAGGTATCACAGAAAAATAAAGGGTTTGTTCGGTAGGTATCCTTTTTCATTATTTGATAAAACGAGAAGGCATTACAAATTACATGTTTATATATTACTATAAAGTGATAAAGCACTTTCCTTATTTCTGATTCAACTGTACCTATTTAGTTTACCCCATCTTTCACAAGCTGTAAGTAATGCTTTTAAAAATGCAATAAAATAGAACAATATTTTGGTAATTTTAATGTATTTACACTTCTTAATCGTCCCTGGAGGTCGATACTTGAAACATCCTAATTGAAAAAGTGCATTTTTTGCAGCCACATTTGCATATTTTTCACTAACTCGGTATGCCTTGAATTCTATGTAACTTACACCAGACCTTACATATTGTGGTAGTTGTACAATAGAATAACAAAATTGCAAATAAGTAAGTTTTTGTTGTAAAAAATTCAGATGAAAAGATTGTCAATTCTAACCTCACGTGCTTGTTCTTGGCCCACCAAGCCGGCAGCTTGTTGTATTGCAAACCCATTTTCATCCAACCCAAGTCCTTTAATGTGACTGTGAGCACTTATTCGTTGTGTTTTAACAGTACTTTTCACTTCTTCGACTTTCATTGTTATTTAATAGGATGAGACGACTTTTTATACAAATTATACACGCACTATTATTGAACAAACACCTCAAACCTCAAACTCAAATCTTTTTGGTTGGCATGGAAACAAACTTTTTTTGACCACAGAAAAAAAACGAGTTTACAGCTGTTGACACTCCACACAGAAAAGTTCTGTTCTGTTCGAGGCATGCGATGGCCTCTTCAGCTTCCAGCCAATTTTTCCACACAGAAAAATATGGATTCCTCTCTCTCTTCTAAATTATTTTATGGCATTAAAAAACGTTTTGTTCTACAGCTCTCCACAGACTCGCCCAGGTTCCCATTGGCGTAAATTTGCTATTTTCTAAGACTTGATTGGATGATTACCGCAATTTTAAAAAATGGCGACCGAATCCAACGATTATATACAAGAAGGATAAAAAAACGAACAAACCGATTGCCGATATACCTTTTTGAGACGCCACTAAAAACAACAGTTGGCCTCGGCCGCTTTCGTTCTTCGTCGGGATATTGTAAGCCCCGGACATGCGCATTAGGTAAACGCCAGTGTTCAGAGCACAGAAAAATAAAGGGTTTATGTTCAGAGAGCCTACCTCTTCTCTGTGTTGAGTGGCCGCGTAGGCTACCGGCCTAACACACAGGTGTGTTAAGGGTAGACGATATTTACAAGATGTTGATAGTTTAAAAGAAATTAAAATTTTTGATTTAAATTGTTTAGAAATAAGTATCAGATATACTTACTTAGAATGAATTATGCTAACTACTTATAGGTGTTTTACTTTTTATTCAAAGCGATATTTATTTCCCAAAGTGAGATATTTTGTTCTGTACAGTTTTGTGGACTATACTTAGATAATTGACTTGAAAAAAAACACTTAGGATTTTGAAAAAATAATTTAATATGAAAAATCCGCTGTTTCGATTACTCCTTGCAAGAAGAAACTGCAAGAAACTTGCAAGTTTTTTTTCAACAATATAAAATAAACTAAAATTAACAAGAACATTGTAATATTATACCTACTATTTCTGACTACCTATACCTACACATTTAAAATATATTTCAGAATACAAGATATAAAAAGTTTAAAAGTAAAATACAATTTAATTCATAAATCATTATTTTCGTCCAGGCATTGTAGTATTTAAGATCATCCTCCATCATGAAATACTTTGGTTGTATTACCTACCCCACCAATCTTCTCTTGAAGAGCACCTAAAAATATTTCTTGTACCAGCTGGTCTAATCTATTAGTTAAAAAAAATGTCACAGGAAAAAACCCATATTTTTGTCATCCTTCACGAGCACGATTGTCAAATCCATTCCTTTTTGGTTTGTACAGTGTGTCCCATCCATGCATATTATTGTGCTGACGTCCTTTAGTTTACGTTCCAGGTTTTCATTCACAAATTTCGTACACTTAGGAGTGGATGATTTTCACCTAATAAAAATATACTTATTATTTCAGCCAAAAGTCTTTTATCCTTCCATATTATCATGAAATGAATGGCAAATCTACTATAAGCAAATTTTTTTTTTCACTTTGGAATAACTTTAAATAAAAAAACTGCAAGAACATTTCTATGCATTTTTTATGTCTGTCTGTGTAGGTTTAAGATTATTTTAAATAAAGACATTTTAATTTATTTAACATACCTACTCACTTTAAATTTGATACACGTCATATGTATATAAAGGTTTTCCCAGCCTCAAAAACAGTTTTAATTGTTAAGAAAAGTAAAATATGGCTATATTATTATAATAGTGTTTAACAGTCATGCATTTACCCACCTTGTGGTTTAAAAAACAACAGTATTTTTTTCCATTAGCATTCCATTCACTAACTTTTAAGTTAAGAGTTATAATAGTATATTCATGCTTCCTCTTTTAATATTGTGTTTTTTCACTAAATAGGCTGTCTTTTCTCTGAACTGTGTTAATTATTTGAAGACTATCTGTAGTAATAATGTTCCTGGCATCTAAAATAACTCTCTCTCCAGTTACACCACTAAAAAGTTTTTGAACTATAGCTTTTTCAGTTCTCTTAGTATAGTTGCTTTTATAACCTAAAAATAGTGTTCATAAAAATTTAACAGATTTTTCTGCATAATATTATGTTATATATAGTCATACCAGTCACATTACTTCGGTTACATGCAAGATATTTTTCCACACTATCAGATGTTCTATTTGTTCTATGTATTGCATAGTTTGATTCAATTTTATGCTCTTTTATCCACTGTTCCCACGTTTGTTGCCTAGAAAAATTAACAGCTCGCAGTTAAATCAATACTTTTATTGTAATATTATGACCTACCCGAGGACCTACCTCTAAATGTGTTTGAAGATTATTGTAGGTTCCACACATAAATTGATTTTCTTTACAAAGGGGACAAATGATGAGACATGTTTTATTGTTCTGAAGCGGTGTCGACTTTTTATGGATATTTCGGATGTGTTTATTTTTTGTATAAACTGTAGAAAATTCCAATTCGCAGAATGGGCAAAATCTGTTTGCAGTATTTCCATGTTTCAATCTAAACGAAAAACCATGCACTCTTTAAACCACAAATATTGTCTTGATACACTAGTATAATCAGTAATAATCACAAAATGTGGCATAATATCACAAAAAATTTCGCTACTATCGTTCCACAATTCGACAGCACAATAATAATAAAATTGTGAACTGGCGAAATCGGGCGCGCAATTTAAAAATTAGACGACATGTTCCGAGCCCGAACGGAAGCGGCCGAGGCCAACTGTTGTTTTTAGTGGCGTCTCTTTTGTCTACCTTTTTGCCCATAAGGAAGGCAGCCAAATGCAAAGAGGACATCAACGGCGAGACGCTCGTGTCTTGGCGCGTAGCCTACAACCTACAACGGAAATTTTTGGTTTTGACAGTTCCGTATGATGCATCTTCCATCTCCATCCATTTTTATTACGACGTCCGTGGTTCAAAGCGTAGAACGTCAGTGTCAGTGGTCAAAGTTCAAACTTCAAAAAAAATCAGAATGTCAAAACTTGAAACTCAAATGATTTTTAAATTGGAGTTCTGTGATTTTTAAGGTTAAATAAAAGATAATAGAAAAATAAAAATAAAAATAGATACATTTTAAGTAGACAGCAAATAAAATCAAAAACCAAAATAAAGTTTTATAGAGGGTATTTTCATTTTTTTATCTAAAAGCATGACAATTTATTTTTTGTCCACAAGTAAAATATAATTAGTAAATGACCATCAACAGTTTTTATGGAAAGGAGAAATCCCAGTCGCCAATTTAAACTTTCATCTAGCGACGTAATATATTTCCTCTCTGTTTATCGCATATAATCTAACCATTTGGATCAAAGGACAGTCTGTATTTGGTCGGTATCATTATTAATAAAACTTTGAACAAAGTTTAAGTAGGAACATAAATTTCATAAATTATTGAATTCGTCTGCTTAATATGTGTTATGCTAAGTCATAGTGTAAAAAATAATCAAGTTTAACTGGAAGAAATCGTATTATGCGTTAGTGATGGCCCCAAATTTCAGTAAATATTTAACTAGAAACAATGCCCTTGCGGGTGCTGGAGCTGTTGTAGCTGCATGGTTGTTGTTATCTCGAAGGCAACAAAGGAGTTTGAAAGTTGAAAGGTAAGTTATTTACCCAATTTTTTAAAATCCACAGTGTGGCTTGTAGATATAATATGTACTTAAGTATGAAAAAAATTCATTGGAAATATGGGCTGATGTCTTTTACTTTCTGGGCTCTCTCATACACAATTAAAACATGTCTATTGCTGGACACCCGGGGGGTATTTTATATTATTTATTATTATTTTTGTAGCCCTTGTGATAAAGTTGTACTAAGTTTCTCCTATGAAATGGTTGAGCCTACCACTGATCTGCTGTTTCTCATAGAAACTTAAAATCCTATTTGTGAGAACAATTTTTACAGTCATCCAGGGAATTAACAATCTTGAACAATAGCCTTAGATCTTGCAGCCTACTTCTATTAATCATGGGTTTAATGTTAAATAGAAAATACAAGTTAATATAGTTATAAACATAATAATCATCAGGTTGGGGAATATTGACTTTATAAAATATGCTAGAAATCTTGGAAATTTACATTGCACCTGCTCAATACTCTGGATATGTCTAGCATAGAACGGACTAGAAGATAGAGTTTACGTCCGTGAACAAATGAAAACTAAAAATGGGAGAAGTGTGTAACTGTTTTGTATTAGAATATACAGGGATCCAAGCCCCCTTCGGGGCCAGTCCTTGTCTACCTAGCCCTAGGGTATCTGTTATGCTTGGATCCCTATGTATTCTAATACAAAATACAATTTTAAACAAACTTGTCCGGTTTGCCACTACACTTTTAGTTTACATTATTTTCACGAACGTAAACACTTTAAACATTTAAGATAGTAAAAATAACGTAACACATATTAAAACGCGACTCCTTTAATACCAATGTTGCAAAACATTAATTTAGCAATATAATAATTTAGCTTAAATAGGTATGACGAAAAGAAGAAAAAAATAATGCAGTCCAAAGTGCAATGTGAAACATCTAAAACCGTCTCATTTTCCATATTTGAGATAATGCATTTTAGAGATAACTACTTATACAGTGTCACCAGTAAAGTCCGCATCATATGGGATTTTTTATTATTAATAGTTTTATTCAAAACTTGACTTTGGCATCAAGTTCTGCTTCGATCGAGATGAAAATTAAGCAAGAAAATAGTAGGTAGTCACGTGATTCGCATTATCTGTCAAATTTTAATTTTTTCCAAAAATAATTCAAAAGTGGGGTTATTTCTGAAAATATCGAAAAAAGTTATTAGAAAAAGTTTTTTTAAATGCAGTTACTAGCCCACATGCAAAATTTTGGCTGCATAGGATAATTTTGATTTTTTACCCATATTTTGTAAATTGTACCTACCACTTTTGCAAAATAAGACTCAACGCAACCTTAGATACATTTTCTTTAAAAAAGCGCCATATTAAACGTGTGTTTTTCTACAAAATCAAAATTGGGCTATTAAAATTTGGTCGCATGTGATGCAAAGTTTATTTGTTCTTGACCCTGTATAAAGTAATCAGTAAAGTGTTCATTAAGTGGAAAATAAATTTTAGTGCTGGGTAAAAAATCAAAATGATCTTATGCAGCTAAAATGCATGTGGACTAGAAACTGCATTTAAAAACACTTTTTCTAATAACTTTTTTCGATATTTTCAGAAATAACCCCACTTTTGAATTATTTTTTGGAAAAAATTAAAATTTGACAAATAATGCGAATCACGTGACTACTATTTTCTTGCTTAATTTTCATATCGATTGAAGCAGAAATTGATGCCAAAGTCAAATTTTAAATAAAGCTATTAATAAAAACGAAAGAAACCCAATTTATACAGAAGTAATTTAAAATTAAAAGTCGGGCATTTAAAATAATCAAATTAAATTAAATTTTTGGGATTGATAATAGATAAAGCTATTACTTAACTGGAGTGAACACATTGAATATATTAAACAGAAAATAGTTGCACCAGTGAGAATTTAAAAAAAAAATAATATTTTTGACTCCAAATTATATGTTACGTCCCTCGTTACGTCCTATTTATTTTGCTATTATTCACTCTCATTTACAATATTTAACTTTAATATGGGGATTAACTTTTCAAAATTTGCTTTACAAGTTTTACGAAATAAAGCAATTAAAAATATATATTGCTTGGATACACAATATTCAACTAAACTTTTATAAGTATACAAATTTTAATATTATGTCAATTAAGGATATTCACTTAATGCAAAATATTGTTTTTGTTTACCAAATTATATCAAACAATAAACATTCAAATATAAAGTCCAATTACAGACGTGACGTACAGATCATTTAACTAGGACTGTTTTCAATATTGACTTACCTTTAATACACACTATACTATATAGGGCAGGTCAGAACTCCATTTATTTATTATCAAGGTATGAAATTTTACAACGAAATACCCCAAGAATTAAAAATTTTAAATATAAAACGTTTTAAAATGATAACTAAGAAAATACTTGAAAAAGGGGAAGCTAAATTTTAAACTAAAAAATATTTAAACGTGCACTTATTTTATGATTAATAATTTTTTTCAAAATTATTTATAAATGATATCTAAACGATATTATTAGTTATATTAATTTATTAAAAGAAATAATAACTGAATAATTTTATACATATTTACTTAAATATATTATTTTTTTTATTGAATATTAACATTTTAAGTATTATTTTGACTTACCTTGTATTTTAATTAGTTATATTTAACCATTACATTTTTAGATGTTGTTATTAGTAGAGAATCTCTCACGAACAGATGTTTTTGGGATTTTATTTGGAATAAATAAAAAAATAAATAAAAAAAATCTTAAGGCATGCAGGACGGTAATGTGAAGTTTAGCCAGTTATAGTTGAGAAACCCACTAACAAATTGCAAGTTAATAAAATATTAACACCAATGTTTAATTGCAAAGCCATTATTTTGTACAATAGATATGCATATATCACTTTCTCAGGAAAGTAATAAGATGGTTGATATAGATACTCTTTTGGTATAAGATGGGTGGAGTAAAGAAATCGCATTTTGACCGTTTTTTTAAATTTTATTTTAGGAAAAAAATTAAAAAGGATGTAGAAGAACTAAAGTATCTTATAACCGAGAAGAAAGAGGCAAAAACAAAAGTTCACGTCGACAGAAAATTATTTATTCAGCTGTGTCAGCTGTTTAAAATTGTAGTACCAGGATGGGCTACTACAGAGTGTGGAATGTTCTTCCTTATAGCCACGAGCCTCGTCGCTCGATCTGTGTGTGATCTGTGGATGATTAATCATGGAACAATGATTGAGAGGTATAGTATTTTCAAACCCAATCGAAATTCCTGGCCAATTGAAATACTTTTAATATACCTCAAGGTTGGCAGGATATATGTATATCCGTGATATATATATCTTAATAAATATCATGATATTTATGCGACGATATTTATCCTGATATAATATATCAATTTTTTTTTTCTAAAATTCTATTCATCAGTATAAAAATACGGCCCAGCTCCCGCTGAGCCGGCAACAGCGTATTATGCTGCTTACAATGCGGTGATTCCCCATCTTTCTGAGACGTTGACCACCTGTTGTTCTTTGCCGCGTGGCATTTTTATTTAGTTCCGATTTCTGATTGAACGGAGCAATATTTTGCTGTTTGTTTTATAAAATAAAAATTTTACAATGCCAAAAATAAAAAAATCCAGTTTGGGTTCATTTAGATTTAATTACCAAGCCCAGTAATTCTGGGTTTTAAGTTGAACCATAGTTAAAAGCAAAAATATATGATGTGTTCATATTCATAAACTTGTATTTTTTACCTACATTTTACATTCATAACATAGGAGTACTAAAAAAAACTTGTTACTGTGATAGCAACTATCATTGAATAGAATTGAAATACAAATTTACAGGTTTATAACATTTTATATTAAATTAAGTGAATTTTTAAAATATATCTTTACAGAAAACACATTAAATAATTTAAAAATAATTAAAAATATAAATAAATATCCAAATTTAGATATATATCGATATATATCGGATATTTGGATATTTATATAAATATCATGATATTTGCCAACCCTTATATACCTCCTAAAGGGCGCTAGTTACACAATATGAGTTTGGTAAATTTTCGCAAATATTTTTTGTCCCTCATATTTCTGACCTCTTCAAATTATGAATGAGGGGTATTTTATACGTAAAAACGTTGTACTTCATGAATCTCAACATTTCATTTAGCTTTTAAGATATTTGCGGTTAAATTCTAGATGACAAGAAACATTTAAATAAACACCTTTCTTAACGAAACATATTTATTGAATTTTAACAGTGGCTATTTCATCATTTTCAAGTCTACTATCCCCTGTTGCTGTATTGCTCTCTTAGTTATGGGACGCCCTGTACATTATATTTCCTCCCACCTAGGCTCTTAATATAATAAATGTATTATATACCGGGTGAGTCGACGATTGCAGGGAGTGATTTTATGCCTTGCGGATAATATAAAAATAAATATGATTTTTTGTTATGATGTGGTTGCATCACAGACATGTAATATACAGTGTGACCAGCAAAGTCCACATCATATGGTTTTTTTTATTAATAGCTTTATTCGAAATTTGACTTTGGCATCAAGTTCTGCTTCGATCGAAATGAAAATTAAGCAAAAAAATAGTAGTCACGTGATTCGCATTATCTGTCAAATTTAAATTTTTTTCAAAAAATAATTCAAAAGTGGGGTTATTTCTGAAAATATCGAAAAAAAATATTAATGAAAGTTTTTTTAAATGCAATTTCTAATAAGATAATTTTGATTTTTTACCCATATTTTATAAATTGCACCACTTTTGCAAGATAAGACGCAACGCAACCTACATAAAACTTCTTAGTTTTGACAATGCTTTATTTCGGATACATTTTCTTTGAAGTAGCGCCTATTAAATGTGTGTTTTTCTACAAAATCAAAATTTGGCTATTAAAATTTGGTCGAATGTGATGTAAAGGTTATTTGTTTTTGACCCTGTATAAGGTAACTTCATAAAATAAGTATTTTTGAAAATTTAGTTTGTCTCTGAAAATAATACACCTTAATATTAGGACAAAAAAGGGGCCGTTCAAATATTACGTAAGCAGATTGATTACAATTATTTACCCCCCCATCCCCCTTGTCAGCAAAAGTAAGCAAAGCTCTTACCCCCTCCCCCCATGCTTACGTAAACATTTTTCAATTATAAATGTTTTTTTTTTATTTTATAATGTTATAATTATAATTTTAAAAATAAGAAAATAGATTTAGGAAGAGATTAGATTTTACTGATACAGTATTCAACATAGAGTAAGGGACAAAAATATTATAATCTTACGAACATAACAAACTTATTTTAAATTTTTGGTACACATATTAAATTTTCGTGTAAAAAAGTAAATAACTACCGATGACGTAATCATCATCTAGACTCCCCTACCCCCCATGTCATCCAAAATAAGCAAAACAAAGACCCCCACCCCCCCCCATAGTGCTTATGTAATACTTGAACGGCCCCAAAGAACACAGTGTCTTCAGTAAAGTGTTCATTAAGTGTAAAATAAATTTTAGTTAGTTTATCTATTTTCAACTATTTAATTTAAAACCCCTTTATTTATTTTTTATTTTTTTACTTTCAGACACAAACTATGTTTTCAAAAATACTTATTTTATGAAGTTACCTTATACAGGGTCAAAAACAAATAAACTTTGCATCACATGCGACCAAATTTTAATAGCCCAATTTTCATTTTGTAGAAAAACACACTTTAAAGAAAATGTATCGAAAATAATTGCGTTGAGTCTTATTTTGCAAAACTGGTGCAATTTACAAAATATAGGTAAAAAATCAAAATTATCTTATGCAGCTGAAATTTTGCATGTGGGCTAGAAACTGCATTTAAAATACCTTTTTCTAATAACTTTTTTCGATATTTTCACTTTTGAATTATTTTTTGGAAAAAATTAAAATTTGACAGATAATGCGAATCACGTGACTACTATTTTTTTTGCTTAATTTTCATCTCGTTTGAAGCAGAACTTGATGCCAAAGTCAAATTTCTAATAAAGCTATGAATTAAAAAAAAACCTCATATGATGCGGACTTTACTGGTGACACTGTATATAGGGAGACCCCATTGTTTACATTTTGTCCTGATCAGAAATCATTTTAACAGAAATCAATGATGACAAATTTCTGCTGATTGCTCTAGTTTTATGGGCTGTGTTTGCAAACGAAGGTTATGTTAATAATATTAGATGTAGGTATTTGTCATGTGTACCTATTAAGTAATATTACACCAACGTATTACACTAAATATGTGTTTTTTTTTAAATTTTATATTGGTCAAATTATTTATAGTTTTCTAATGATATCAAATTATAATGTAGGGAAATTACGTTACATCACCGACTCCGGTTTGTTTATTAATAAATTGTCAGTTTGACAAGCGAGCCCCAGGCATCGCTCAGCCCCCCAACCTCCGCGACCCCGGGATTCGTCAACACGCAGATATTGTGTCATTGTCTACTTTTAAACATCCTAGGGCCATGTGATGATCCCTTAATAATTATTGTAGCACCATGTAAAAATGTCTACAAGATATAATTTACCCTAAAACCTTGTTTCAAAACGAAAATTACAATAATAAAATTTAAAATCGTAAGATCTGCAATCTAATTAATTAACGTAGAATTTTATCGCTTATAGAAATAATAGGCAAACCAAGGTCATTATGTCATCATATCTAATTTAGCGAAAATACTTTAAGATATACCGGGTGGCCGGACATATCGTATGCTTACATTAAATAGTTTTCGACTTTCGAAAATATGAAGAGACGTGTGAATTTATGCTTGGAGCATGGCGGTGGCCAATTTCAGCAATTTATGTAATTATTTTTCTTTTTTTTTCTGTATATTCTTACTTTGTTAATTTTTTAAAAAACAAAAATAAATTTGAGTAATAGATGTGTTTTGGACTTCCATTGTCTTTAGTTTTTCATATCACAACGTTTCAACTGGTAAGTATCTACAGTCGTCATCAGGTGAATACTTACTAAATTTGTATTTGTCTACTTATTTCATTACTCATTAGTTTGGCATATCACGTTATAATATGAATTTGACAAAATTTTAACCTAGATTTGTTTAGATATATCGTCCCCATATCATTGTGATCTAAACCAAGCCCCACGTTTTTTAATCCAAGCCCTCTTTGATGCAAATAATTTTTGCTCACACATGCGGTCGGTAATAAATGCGTCATGGAGTAAGTAAAATATGACTTATTAAAATGTCGCTTGGTAATATACGATTTAGGGTGAAGTTTAATTTCAAAAAAAATTTTTTAATCAAAATTCAAAATTTTGGGCGAAACTTGATAATTGAACGATTTTAATACCTAACAATTAGAATATAATCATAGCTTTTAGATAACTCTTTATCTTTACTCTCAACAGTGACACGAGGCGCTAAAATTTCTCCATTTGAATGATTGTATCGGGTGTACAACTAAAAAGGGACGCCGGCGCCGGCTGTATCTTGGAAACAGTTTACGGTACGGCCTGCGGAAAAAATATTTATTACAAAAGTGACTAAGAGAAATTGCAGGAAATTATCTTAAGTTTCTAGGTTGACCGCTACGGGGAGTAACTATAGTAGCGGGATTTTCATAAAAATCCCCATTGTAAACTTGTATCAAAGATAGCATTTTTTTAATCTAATGAAAATTGTGGATAACTTTTATCTTTGAGGTTTTGCTCTACTCTTTTGTAGGAGGGGACAAATATTGCTATGCAAAATATTCACAACTTTGGTTTGGCTTATCGGAATTTGCATTGCGTAGTAGCATCCCGAAGCCACTTTGCGAGCAAGTCCCAAGATAAGAGAGTCAAATCTCAGACAGTCATCAATTAAAAGTCCCACAAACTTGGTGTTAGCTTGTTTTAATAGTGGAGCTCCTCCAAGAAACAAACCATCCATATCACATCGAAAAAAATAAAGCCGGTGTCCCGTTTTAATTGTACACCCGATACCTTAAAATAAATCGACGACCAATTTCAGTTTTGCAGGCTTTATCTCTTTAATTATGTACATTACGAAATTAAGTTGTGTTTTTAAAGTAAAATAAGATGTTTTTTTTTAACTTTTAGTGCAATCGTTTCAATGGATAAACAACTCTTCTACCGGAGGCTGATTAAGTTCTGCATGACGCTGCCACTCGTAGCTATAGTAAACAACGTGCTAAAATTTGCCATCGGCGATTTAAAAATTAGACTGCGAACGAACCTGACGAGAAGATTATATGATGAGTATCTTAAAAACTTCACCTATTATAGAATCTCTAATTTGGATAACAGAATAGCTAATCCCGACCAACTCTTGACCACTGACATAGATAAATTTTGCGAAGCAATTACTGACTTGTACTGTAACACAGCCAAGCCGCTGCTTGACATTGGAATATACGTTTACAAACTGTCCACAACTATGGGTGGTAGTACGCCAGGACTAATGTTAGGTTATTTACTTGTGTCGGGCATAGCATTGACAAACTTACGAAAACCGACAGCTCGATTGACGGCAGGGGAACAGAGACTAGAAGGGGAGTTTAGGCACATAAATTCACGTTTAATAACTCATTCCGAAGAAGTAGCGTTTTACAACGGTAACCAAAGAGAAAAAGCCACATTACTTGCCAGTTATAAAAAGCTACAAAATCATCTAAGACAATTCCTTAAATTTAGAGTAATTATGGGTATTATCGACAATCTCGTAGCAAAATATTTTGCTAGTATCGTTGGTTTTTGGGCTGTATCACTACCATTTATTTCTGGTAGAATTGCTAAGGATAGTCATGGGGAAAGGTCTAGATTATATTATACTTACGGAAGAATGTTGGTTAAATTAGCGGAAGCTATAGGGAGATTAGTTCTTGCGGGTCGCGACCTTACACGACTCGCAGGTTTTACTGCTAGAGTTACTCAACTACGATCGGTTCTGGACGAGTTAAATGCAGGAAAATATGAAAGGACAATGGTTGCTGGATCCGAAAATCTAAAACCCAACGGTGGCAAACTTATTTTCCAAAACAATATAATAAGGTTCAATAAAGTGCCCTTGGTAACTCCTAACGGCGACATATTAATCCCAGAATTAACCTTCGAGATTAAGTCCGGGATGAATGTCCTTGTGTGCGGTCCAAATGGATCTGGTAAATCGTCGTTATTTAGAATTCTAGGAGAGTTATGGCCGTTGTTCGGTGGAGAGCTAACCAAGCCTCCACGTGGAAAGCTATTTTACATCCCCCAACGCCCTTATATGACCCTTGGCAGTCTAAAGGACCAATTAACGTATCCCCATAGTGGTGCGGAAGCAGCCAGACGGGGTACAACGGACGAAAAACTTATAGAACATTTAAATAGAGTCCAGCTGGGTTATATTTTGGAAAGAGAAGGTGGACTAGATGCGATGGCGGATTGGCTGGATGTTCTTTCAGGAGGCGAGAAACAGAGGATAGCGATGGCAAGATTATTTTATCACAAACCGCAGTTCGCAATCCTGGATGAATGCACTAGTGCAGTTTCCGTCGACGTGGAAGGCAGTATGTATAAGTTTTGTAGAGATGTTGGTATTACACTATTAACAGTGTCACATAGGAAATCTTTGTGGCAGCATCACGAATTCGTATTACATTTAGACGGAAGAGGAAGTTATTCATTCAAGCCTATAGAAAGTGAGACCGAACAGTTTGGTTCGTAATTCCACATAGATATGTAAGTGTTATACAATTTTAAAGTAAGCTGTAATGACCGAGTTTTAAAATGTTTTTATAAATTAAAATTTAATAAATCAAATTTAAATAATATGATGTTGGGTAGCACAAAGGTTTGTAAAAATCATTTATTAACCGGCAACTTTGACTGTGACATAAATCACACTCGCAAGCAATATTTACTTACAAAGTTGCCTGATTGGTAAATCGAGACTTCAGCCAACCCAGCCACTCTGATTGTGAGAATATAATTTCCGACAATGTCACAGTCTAAGTTTCTGGTTAGTTAATTATTGTTTAAAACTTTGTGCGAGCCGACAGAAGTCTTGTTAAAAATTGAAAGTTTTGAATATCAAAACTATTGTTTGTGAGTACCTTTTCGATAAGTCCTTTATTATTTGGTCAGTATTTTAAAGTGAAGAGTTAGATTTACTTATGTTAAATACAAATATGTTCAAAGCATCGTCACATAATGATAAAACATCATTTCAATAGGCTTTTTCACTAAATTTGGATTTTTATCCTTTCGCGTAGAGTGAAAAAATAATTAAACAACATACGCTCTCTAATAAACACTCGCGAAACTAGCGATCCACGTCACAACACAAATCGAACAATGGCAGGGATTCCGGCATCTACCTGTATGATATATCAAGTATGTCTCCTCTTCTTTTCTATTTAACGTATCGAAACAAGGATACCATTATAACTGGTGGCCTCTGGCTAATAAAAGAACTGTTTGTGACACTCTAGGAAGATTTTTATTATTGGAATATATTTTTAATAGGTTCTAATTCAGGATGTCGATGCTGAATATAATATTATATTTGATTATATTGAAAAAGCTCTGAACATTTTTATATATTGTTAAATGTTTGTTACATATTATAAGAGTACTTGTCACTACTTATTTCTTAATGGTAAAGGTATAAACTACTTATTAAGTAATAAGATCACAGTTAAATATAGAAAAGTAAATTCGCTTTGGATAGATGTATCTAGAAGCGTATTGCATATTTTTGTTAATAAATGTGTAAACGGTGAAATTGCTTTTTTTTAAAGCGCCGCTTTGGTTGATGTCAATACGTGCATTTGTTCTCACCCAAATGCAAAATGATCTTGATGATGTCAATAATTTAAAATTTTCCATAATTTTCTCATTGCCATTGCATTTAAAACAAAATAGACTATTAAGATGCAAGAAAATAAATGTTATTGCAATAATCAAGATTTAATAAACAAATAAATTTGCGGAAAAAGGTGCATATTATACCTAAGATTTAAAAAATAACATTTTCGCAAAACAAACTTAACAGATACCTACCAACAATAACTTTTTCACTCAAACATATTTCTCTAGCTCGCGAATATCATCCTGGATAATATTCATCCATTCTTCCTGAAGTGACACAAAGCTCATTTAATGTCGCTGGTGCCACTTCTCCGCCTCTAATGCGTCTTCCTAGTATATCCCACACATGCTCTATAGGATTTAAATCCGGAGAACATGCTGGCCAATTCATTTTTTTAATGCCAACTTCTGTCAAAAACTCACATTGCTGCATGTGGTCGGGCATTATCTTGCATCAAGATAAAACTGTCTCCGATAAATGAAGCAAATGAAACTACATGATTTTAATATACCACAGTGCTGTCAACGATCTTCCATCGATAAACAATAATTCAGTACAAGCCTCCATTGATATCCCTGCGCAAACCATCATGGAACCTCCTCCATACACGCTATCTTCCATCTGGTGAGTGTAGACAGAATCTAGACTCATCGATCATTACTCATCAATAAAGAGTACAGTGCTCCATTGTGCCAAATTTCAATCTAAATGTTTACCACCAAATTGTAATTTTGCTACTCTTATGACGTGGTAGTAATTTAGGTCCAGTTGCTGGTCTGCATTGAAACAACGTCATCATGGCTTCATACCAATGTCGTGATTTAAAGGCGGATATCTTACTGCTACGTTGCCATACCGACTGTAAGGTTTTAGGCAAATATTTAAATTTCCCACATCATGTAAATATATTTAATAGCGTAAGTTTAGTAAACAAAGTGGAGAGGCGAAATTTTGTATGTTGATTTACTTCAGAATGGAATACGATTTTGTCAATATAGGTTCATTCGTTACCTATCGTTTCATCTATACGAGATCATTGAAACAGGAGAGCGATTATATGTTTTTAGGGTCGCTGAGTCCAAATTTGGTGTTAGCTTGACTCTAGCAGGCTGCATTACATTCCTAACATCACAAAAGTGATTAGAAAACCCAAATAGTAATTTTTAGAATGTTCCTTTCTTATAGTACGTAGCATGTTAAAAACTTTGTTATGATTTTCCTTCGGTATGAAATGGCTCGTTCAAATGCAGCGCTACCTCCCGTACTGTTACAAAATAGGAAAGTATTGAAATTGGAAAAAAATGGTTTTGGGAAATATTATCAGATCATGATGTTTTAGTTAGGGTATTAAGGTGACGAAAACACATTTTTGTTATGTCGATCGGTTTAGCCTAGCGAGAAAAGTATCAGTCACTCCTTTTTTGGTGTCTATAAAGTTACTATCTGTTATCTATCTGATAAATTAAATTCCTAAAATGTTTATCAAAGTTGTAAACGAGAACACCTGAAACTATTATATATATATTTGATAGTACTATAGCAATAAATAAATGAAATCCTAATAATACTTAAATTAAGTTTTTATTAATACAGTGTGTCCGCGGATGGAGTTCACAAGAGGGAAAACGTTATGATTGCTTCATTTTACGACTAAAAGTCATTATTTACAAAAGGTTCTGCTTGTTGAGAAAACGAATTTACAATATAAAATTTTTAATTTAGATGTACACTGGACGTAATAAATTACGAAACATAAAAATGCTTTAAGAGAGAAGTACCTACCATTATTTATTACATTAACATTATTTTTATAGACGTCTATAAACTAATAAGTCGAAATACATGTCACGATTTATATTATTTATATAAGTATATGAAAGTTTTTATTGTCTTATAAGATTTTTTAGTTTTGCACCTAGAGAACGAAATCCCTGTATGTGCAGAATTTAATTCTTACTATTAATACAGTAATCTTAATGTTATTAAGTAAGTAATATAAATTAAAAGCTAGTATATATACTATTCTATCGTATGTGTTTTGTAGAGTATATATTATAATATACTAGCGTGTACCCGGCATGCGTTGCAACCCGCTGGTATAAATACAAACCCGATATATTAGTACCCAGCATGCCACTTTCTGAAATTCCACCCGTGCGAAGCCGGGGCGGGTCGCTAATTATACATAAAAACCTTCCTCTTGAATCACTTTATCTATTTAAAAAAACCGCTTCAAAATCCGTTGCGTAGTTTCAAAGATTTAAGCACATAAGACAGGATAGCGACTTTGTTTTATACTATGTTAAGATTAAGAAGAATAAAATGTAAATTAGTATATTATATGCACCTGGGTGCCTTATTATGAAAATACGCGAGAAGGATTGATTTTTAAAATGATACACTAAATGTATTTAATTTGGTATTTACTTATAAAAATCCTATATTTTTTTCTAAACTTTTTGCTAATGGAAGAGCATTAAGAATTTTTGGAGCTAAGTAATGAATAAATTTTAAATTAACATTTTTACTACTGTTAGGAATTATCAACTGTCCGTTTATATGATTGCGGGTCTGATATGAGTGATTAATATAATTTCTTAATGTGGAGGTTTTATATTTAATACAGCAGTTGATAGTATATACTATACAGTGATCGAACATTTAGGATTTCTGAATTGTAGAGTAAATGTGGGGAATAGCTTTTTATTATTTTTAGGATATATAACTGAATGTGCTCCCCATTTAAGATGTTTTTCAATAATAATTCCTAAATATTGTTTTGAATTTTTATGTTGTTAAAATTGGGACGATTAAGAGAAGTATTAAGAGATAATGCTATGTAATTAATATTGGAACTATTCAAGGTTAATTTAAGGATATCCAGCCAGATCTTACATTTTTCATACCATCCATAGCTGACACTTGATTCCAAGTTTCACCCTTGAATGCCACAACTGTGTCGTCAGCATATGATGTGACTATTCCGTTATTAATACTATAAGCTAAGGAATTTATATAGGTAATAAATAAAATTGGTCCTAAGACGGTACCCTGAGGTATTCCAATTTTTACGGTTAGCGGATCACTGTGTATATTATCGATTTTCACTACTTGACGATCCTTAAGGTAGACAAAGATATATAACACGGTGCCCCTTACGCCTTAAATGCCAATAAACATTTTATTATTATATTTTTTTTTACAAAAATACAAAATAATATTATTTGTAAAGGTAATATATTTTTTTCTTGTTGTGAGCACATAATGCATAAAATTTAACGACAAAAAACATAATAAGGTAAAATAATGCAGTTAAAAATAATTTTCTTACTATAAATATTTAATTATCCGCCTAATCTATTTAGTACCCACTCCTATTTATCATAACAAATTAAGCATAAATAATGACCTATTTTCAAGCCTACTATTTCCTGTTGCTGCATGGCCCCTTAGTGATGGGACACTCTGTATAATAATATTGTTCATATATATATTTACTTATAATAACAATATAATTGTACTAGCCTTTAATAGAGTAGCCCACATTTGTCGAAATGTTAATTATGGATGATTAATTATTATGTCGTGAAGACTTTGAGTTTACCAAAAAACAGAAATAAGAAGATTAAATGGATCAGTAAAAAATACGAAGAAATCGATCACGATTGGGGGAAGAGGATTCTAACCTCCACATAGACAAGCGAGTTGCGCACTCTCAAGGATAGATAGGCAACTTAACATACTAAATTGGTTTCCTGATAGCGCCACCCGCGACCGGAGGCGAAACTAAATATAGTCGTGGTGGGGGTAGGCGCCAAGCATAAAAATTTTAATTTTATTATTACTTTGAATTCAAATTTTCGCCCTTCTAACTTAACGGAAAAGTGTGAAGCGCGAAATATCTGATTCAAGTTAAAATAATTTGGGAGAACGAAAGGAAATTATAACAACGTTTCTGATATGGCGACAAGATTTATTAATATTAATATTAGATATTTACATAAATAGGTTTTAAATAAAAAAACAGCCTATATTATTATATTATTATTTTCTGTACTTAGATTTTTCTAACAATTCCGTGTTATTTTCAAAGTTTTTTTTTTTTTTTTATTAAATAGTTCCCAACGAACTTTAGAAGTCCATTACAGGGAAAATATTACACTAACTTAAAAATAAACAAATATAAACAAAAAAATTTACAAAAATATAGAATTACAATTCAGAATACAATACAAATAAAATTAATAAAATAGTCAAATTTAAATCAATTTTAAAACTAATTTCCAAATAAAATTAGAGTGCTTTTATTTTTTTTTTAAATACAATTTAGTTTTCTTTTTAAAGAGTGTCAATTTTTTTATATTTTTATACATATTTGGTAGGGTATTATAAATTATAACCCCATTGTATAATAATGATCTTTTACCAATATTGCTTTTAATATTTACTGCTAAAATACTTTCATTTTGCCTTGTGTCATGATTATGTACGGTATTTAATTTTTGGAATGTGATTTTTGATTTTTTTTATGAGTGGATATTGAATGAATAATTACACATATTTTTAATTTATACAAATTTTCTAAGTTTAAATATTCTAGTGGTTCGTATAAATTTATTGTTGGTTCTAAAAAAAGAAGCTTGTAAATACATTTAATAAGTTTATTTTGTAATTTTTTTAAAGGGTTTATTATTGTAGAGGTAGCAGATCCCCAGACGTATTGAAATTTAGAATAAATTAGAGAATAATAAATATTTTTTAAAAGCTTAATTGGTAAATAATATCTTATTTTATAAAAAATTCCAATCAATGGGGTAATATTTTTCCTGAGATAATCGATATGTGTTTTCCAACTTAAATTTTCATCTATATGCAGTCCTAGAAATTTTATAGAATCAGCATATTTTATGATTTTATTCTTTTTTTGATAGCAAGCTGTTTGTTTTAGTAATATATATAAAAGAAGATTTTTTAAAATTTATTGATAATTTATATGACTGAAGCCAAGAAAAAATGATTTGTAAATCATTTTTTATTTGATTTTGAATGTCAAAGTAATTATCGCCAAAATAAATAATAGTTGTATCATCCGCAAATAATCGTATCTTACCATTTAGGTTTAATTTAGATATACTATTAACATATATAAGAAATCATATTGGTCCTAAAATTGATCCTTGCGGAACACCACATTTAATAGTTTTTTGAGTACTTTTACTGTTATTAATTTCAACATATTGTGATCTATTGCTTAAATAACTTTCAAACCAATTGTAAATATTTCCCCTTATTCCAATGTTATGAATTATTTGTAATAAAAAAATATGGTTAACTGTGTCAAACGCTTTACAAAGGTCTTAAGATAATATATATAATATTTAATAAACTAGTTATTGTACCTTGTAGTTCATTAAGTTGTGAAGTAAAGTTTCTTTCTATATCTTTAATAGCTTTCTCTGTACTTTCCAATCGTTGGGCGTCATTAATGAAGTCTTCAGGAGGTTCCACGCTTTTGTTAATTGCCTTGGGTTTTCTTCCCGATTTCTTTGGTCGCGACATATTAAATATATACCTATTTACGATTCTCAAACTACCGACTGCGCCATGTTAAGTTTATAAATTATAACTTTTTTTTAAATTAATATTTTATATATTTTACAAATCAATCATAAAATGACAATGACAATCTTTCACCAGTCCAGGTAAGACTTCAGGATCTGTCACAACAAGCCATATTTTTATCTTTCTCGCACATATGCTGGTACAGTTTAATACAGAGAGAGAGATACAGAATGTTGGCCATGCTCATTCTAAATGAATATTCTGTTCCTACCAACGTTAGGAGATGAACAACCTTATAAAACAAAATTCCTACAATAGCGCCACCAGCGACCGGAGGCTAAATTAAACGAACAGGGGACGACCTTCACCATTTAGGTTATCCTAGCCTGAACCTCCATCCTCCATATGCCTATATGTACGCTATTGAAGATCGCCCAGCGTAAAAAAATAATTACGCGTATGTTTTTACAAATGCCATTTCATTTTCTTGTCAATATTTCGTTTATTTTTCGTTTTCTCGAAAAAGCCTCCAAATAGTGGCGGCTCGTGGTCATAGACAATTTACCTTTAGATAAGCAAACAATAATCACAAAAGTGGCAGATTTATGGCCTCGCGCATGTAAACAAAGCTAAACACTATTAGACATGCGCACTGTAACGACATTATAGTTTGACGAATGGGAAATAGAGGTGCGGGCTTTAAAATTTAAATTCTTGCCAAAAAATTGGACTTTCTTCTCAATTTTTCGTTCGTTGTTCGAAAAGGAAGAGAACAAGAACAAATGAATTAAACTAGTCTTATAAAATCGAATATAAAAACAAACAAAACCAGCAAAATAACCAATCTACGGTGTTATATCGCGTGCCTAACCTCAAGTCAAATATTAGTTGATATAAGTAACTAAACTTGTATTGATTTTTACAATTTGGCAAAAACTTGGGTACGTGTAAAACATTTTCAAGCAAAATTTCTTGTTCAAGAATTTGAAAAGTGTTTGCCCGAGAACTTGACCCGTGGAATACTGGCTTTATTAAAAGTTTAATGTCGGGGGTACAGATTTAAACCAAAAAATTAATCAACCAGCAACTTTGCCAGAATTAATTTTCTCACAATCAGACACAATTCACTAAACTACACAAAAGCTAGAAATCCGTAAATATTAAACACCCACAATCCACTATAGCTAAGAAAACTGCAAGGAATCCACAGAGAAACCTTAAAACACAACAACAAAAATGGCGGCCGAGCCGATTCTGGAGTGTATGTTGAGCATGTCGATAAAGTAGGACAGGCCGATAACACAAGGTTTGTGCGCATGCCCGAAGGTGCCCAGAGGGAAGGCAGTTGACCGGCGAGTCATGCGCTCGGACGTATTTTTTCACCCATAAAACGTGACTTTTGTTTGCGCAGGAGATAAGCTGTACCTACGTATCTAAAGGTAAATTGTCTATGCTCGTGCATGGTCAATTGTATTGGGAGATCAGTAGTAAATTTAAAAATATGCATACCTACTAAAAAAACCAAATAAATATTTTACGACCCACAGACAAACAATATAGTATGTAATAATGTATATATTTTTTTACACCATCAGAAAGTAGATATTTCAACGAACAAAAGCCCACCGACTTTTTTAAAAAAGCAGATATTTTGACGTGAGAATTTTCGATTGAAAATTAGGGTGCTTTTTCGATATTAAGTCAAAATAAGGTGAAAAAATAAATATTTTAAATCAAAAAAATTACAGTGTGTTTAGGACATAAAAAGGTAAGATTTCACTAATTTCGTGAAAAAAATTTTTTTTTTGTAAAGATAAAAATAAAAAACCAAAAACTTGGTTATTTGAATTTTTCACATAAATTTTAAGGTTATGTGAAAAAAGTGTAAATACAAAAGTTGTAGATCTTTTTATTACCTACAACTTTGCCATTTAACGTTTTTCCATAGGACTTATAGTTTGGCCGGAAATCGAGATAAATCGTTTTCTACCCTTAAAAACTCACCCCCTTTCCACTTCCCGACCTCGGATCGCCCGTAAATTATTTTTCCTTTCATTTTTGTTATATTCTCTTCCTTTTCCAATGGGTTTCATCCTACTATTATTTTTTTTGGTTTTAAAAATTATTGACCCTGGTCTAATAGGCCAACTTTAAAACTTATTTTCTCTCCGAAAGGAAGTCCTAAATTAAAAATCTATTAAACAGACAACGATTGAACCTTTAGCTGTCCTGTGATACCAAATTTATTCCTGTTTAAATTTAACTGGACATATTTGGTGACAGCCGAACACCTGCAACTATTTTTGAAATATTTATCGTGGCTTTCGTTAATAGTATAGAAATCAAATGTACAAATTACTTTATTATTTAAAAATAAACAAATATATCTTGAAATAAATTCGTAAAGTTTAGAGTGTTTCAATGAGTGTTTCGAGTAACTGGTGTAAATGCGTGTGCGAGTAAAAGCGATGATGCCCTCTTAAGATAAATTTTTAAATTGATAGGCAAGCAATACTCCAAATCACAACGATAAAATTCTCAACTTTTTATCATTTACCAAACAATTTGTTAATCTTTCTTTATTTTATTATGTCATTATTACACAATCTTAATTCGTTCCACTTTAATTAATCTTTGTACAATGTTGTAAAATTAGCTTATTGGTTTTATTCGTTTTTCTTATAACTAAGGGTGTAGATAAAATCTTAGTAGATATAGGTACCTAATACAGTGACCGGCAAAAAGTTTACAATTGTAAAAAAAATTTCCGACAAGCGCGAGTTATTTGTCGTTTATGCGTACGCATTTTAGTTTCAAAAAATCCACTTTCCCGCACGTATATAAATAATGTAATATTGTTTGGGGGCGAATAAACAGCTTGGGGGAGTTAGCCTCCTCCCTATAGTTGCGCACTTACTTGTCCGCTAGTGGCTATCCCGCTATACTATTTATGTATGTATAATGTTCCTTTTGTTAAGACCAAAATAAGAAATATATTACCTATACAGGGTGTTCATTTGAAAACTTCCCACCTCGATTTTCCTGCTTTAAAATGAAAATGTGGAAAATCGCTCGGACCAGTCGATTTTTATTTCGAGGGGGACATCTTTTGCGTATATTGTCAATCTTGTTACTTCAAGCCCCTAGGAGGGAGGGGGGGGTAAGATCTAAATCTTAAATGGATATCCCTATTTTATACAGTTATTTTGGATTCTGCATAAAATTCTGAACATTTTTTAATTAAAGCATTATTAGTCTATACTTAACAGTTTCCGAGATATTTACTCTTGAAAAATTACATTTTTGAACTTTGACAGCGTCTAGTTTTCTAACTGTACGTCTTAGAGCAAAACGGCTTACAAGTCCCTATCTTCGATTTCGATTCGGAAGTACTATATTTCTTACATCCGGTTTAACCGAAAGTTTACACTATTGGAAAGATAATAAAAATCGAAGATAGGGACATAAGCCGTTTTGCTCTAAGACGTACAGTTAGAAAGCTAGATGCTGTCAAAGTTCAAAAATGTAATTTTTCAAGAGTAAATATCTCGGAAACTGTTAAGTATAGACTAATAATGCTTTTATTAAAAAATGTTCAGAATTTTATGCAGAATCCAAAAAAATTATATAAAATAGGGATATCCATTTAAGATTTAGATCTTACCCCCTCTCCCTCCTAGGGGCATGAAGTAACAAGATTGACAATATACGCAAAAAATGTCCCCCTCGAAATAAAAATCGACGGGTCCGAGCGATTTTTCACATTTTCATTTTAAAGCAGGAAAATCGAGGTGGGAAGTTTTCAAATGAACACCCTGTATAATAATATATGTTATATTACTATAAGACAATAAATACTACAATAAATACTTCGTAAAGCATTTCTTAAGTTAATTTAGATGGCGCTAACACATATTTATTACCTATATACCGACTTTTACCAATTACTGGTAAATAACTGTTTGTGAAAGTTGGCCGTTGTATTCATAGACATTTACTTTTAGATACGTACTGCTTATCTCCTGCGCAAACAAAAGTTACGTTTTATGGGTGAAAAAAATGCGACCGAGCTCCGAGCGCACCGGTTACCGGTCAGATGCGTCTCTCTCAGCAGAATTGGGCATGCGCACAAACCTCTTGTTATCGGCCTATCCTTTATCGACATGCTCAATATACACTCCAGAACCGGCTCGGCGCCATATTTGTTGTTGTGTTTTAAATTTTCTCTGTGGATTCCTTGTTGTTTATTGTGGGTGTTTAATATTTACGGATTCCTAGTTTTTGGGTAATTTAATGAATTGTGTTTGTGCTTTTAGTGACTCCGATTCGAATATAAACAATGTCTAGTAACAGCCGTTGTATTATTTTGGTATGCCCAAATAGGGGTAAAATACCGGGTATTTCGTATTTTCAGTAGATAAGTATGGAGTACTGTTGTGTCTTGGTATATAACTTTATTTTATTACGATCAATTTAAACACATCTAACTAGGCCTAGCCTACACAAATAAGGTATGAAAATAAAGAGACCAAGACAGATTATCCCGATGCATGTTTTGCTATATTTTATTTGCAGCCCTGCGATCTATTTTAGGTAGGTAGATACTACGCCTATTTTTCGGGCAATATATTGCTTCAAAAAGTTTAAAAGACACTTTTCTCTATAGAAAAACGTATATAAAAGAAAAATGTAAATACCCAGGTATGTTTATATATCAATCCAAGGGTGAAAGTATTCCACGGGTCAAGTTCTCGGGCAAAAACTTTTTTAAATTCTTGAACAAGAAATTGTGCTTGAAAACGTTTTACAGTATTTTACACGTACCCAAGATTTTGCCAAACTGTAAAAATCAATACAAGTTATATAGGTACCAACTAATATTTGAAGAATTTCCAATTTTTTGGTAAGAATTTGAGGAAATTGCGTATGTCTAATTGTGTGTAGCTCTGTTTACATGCGCGAGGCCATAAAATTGCCACTCGTGATTATTGTTTGCTTATCTAAAGGTAAAATCTATGGTTGTATCAGGTCGTGGCTACCGTGGTAATAATTTATTTAACTCATACCTAAATTATCCTGCAGTGTTTCCCAGATGGTGTTCCGCGGCACACTAGTGTACCGCGATGACGTGCTTGGTGTTCCGCCAAATACCGAAGTTAGATGGCTTTCGCGAGGAAAAATTCTTGTGCGCCTTTTTGAATTGCGCTACGAACTGTTTGCATTTTTCCAAGATCATCAATTCCGATTATCGCATAAATTAAATGCATTTACCTGGTTGTCAAGAGTTGCGTACCTTGCTGATATATTCTCAAAATTAAACGAGACAAATTTATCGCTACAGGGAAAGGACGTAAATATATTTCGCGCCAAAGATAATAAGGTTATATCTCTGTCACGGAAATTGGAATATTGGCGATCTGCTGCGGAACAAAACGAGTTTAATAGTTTTCCGTTTCTCATGGACTTCCTTCATGAAAATCAGCTCCAATGATCTGCTAAATCAGCTCACATTGGAAGAAACTATTCGTCAGGATATTTTGGTGCATCTTCAGGAACTAGCCAAATCACTAAAGGAGTATTTCTCGTTCCTAAATGATACTGAAAACCTCAACTCATGGGTTCAAAATCCTTTTCAAGTAGAAAAAAAACCTAATGACTTTTCTGGATTAAATTTTGAGGAACTTATTGAAATAGGTTCAAATAGCCAATTAAAAAAAAAGTTTAAAGAAGTTCCTCTTATTACTTTCTGGGGAGATTTAGGAAACGAATATCCAGAACTTTCAAAACGTGCCATATGCTTGTGATGTTGCCTTTTGTCACCACCTACCTGTGCGAATCGGGATTTTCCCATTATGTTTTTACAAAGACAAAATATAGAAATAGACTGAATGCTGTTCCTGATTTGCTTTTACAGTTGTCAACCATTAAGCCGGATATAAAAAAAATCTGTAAGAATAAAAACAAATCACACTATTCTCATTAGGTAGTTCTTTCTGCATTGATTAGTGATGTTTTCAGTTTTTTTAAAACTTTTTCATTATTTTAAATTTGTAAACAAAATGTATTATATATGACTTGTTTTTTATTGCTTTTATTATTTTCATTTCATTTTTATATGAATGGAATATCGTAATAAATATTAAATATTTTAAGTAAATAAATCCAGTCAGTTTAAGTAGGTATGTAGAAAAATATTATGTAGTGTTCCGGCATTCTTGTGTCAACTTGTAAGTGTTCCGCCGTCTATTTTAATTGGGAAACACTGAATTATAGCATAGTAATTTTATCAAAACGAAAAAATTACTTTTATTTTGATCAAATTTAAATAATTTAATTTTTTGTTTTTATTCATACGCTGTGGTTTTAGTTTATTAATACACATACGTAAAACCTATTTTAATCAGTTTTTGTGTAAGTTCAAACATGCATAAAGTATACGGGTTGTTATGGAAGTGACTTATTATATTTAAATAAACTCCTTGGGTGTCCTATAGAGCAACACTACATACTTTTTTTTTTTAAATCGGCCGTCTAAAACGTGGGGAAGGACCACAGACATTTACCTTTAGATAAGCAAACAATAATCACGAAAGTGTCAAATTTATGGCCTCGCGCATGTAAACAAAGCTACACACGATTATACATGCGCACTGCAACATTATCATTTGACGAATGGAAAAATAGACAGGTCCGGGCTTTAAAATTTAAGTTCTTGCTCAAGAAATTGTAAAAGTTGACCTTCAATTTATTTTTACGTGTAAACAGCTAAAATTTGTCCCAAATTCTTGCCGAAAAATTGGAATTTCTTTCTTCTCAATTTTTGATCAAGTTGGGAAAAAATGTAGTGATTTCTGGCATTTTTATTAGTTGCAATCCTCAGATCAGATTTTGAGGATAGAAAATTGTTTTTAAGGTTTTGTTTCTAAAATTTGTTTAAAAATGATTCATCGTCGTGTTTTTAGTTCGAAAAGGAAGATAACAAGTCAATTAAACTAGTCTTCTAAAATCGAATATAAAAAACAAACAAAACCAGCAAAATAACCAATCTTCGATGTTATCGCGTACCAAACCTCAAGTCAAATGTTAGTTGGTATATAAATTGTACCTATTGATATTTATATTTTGGCAAAATTACGTGTAAAACATTTTCAAGCACAATTTCTTGCTCAAGAACTTGAAAAGTTTTTGCCCGAGAACTTGACCCATGGAATACTTTCACCCTTGCATTCAAGGCCGTAGCCAGGGGGGGGGGGGGATCAAGGGGGATTGATCCCCCCCGAAATAAAAAAAAATATATTTATTTTAGACTTTTAATAAGTATTAATGAGACTGCAGTTATATACAGTGCGCCCGTCTCACTTTGTTGTTACACAACATAATACTTAATCTTATTTACGGGCTACAATGGCTGCAGATCGCCTTAATGGTCTGGCTTTCCTATATGTCCACCTTGACATAAACGTAGATGTTAACAAAATCATAAATATTTTCTCTTCTAAGAACAGGAAACTTGATTTTTTAATTTAGTACAAAGTAAGTAGGTACTTCAGATATTTTTTTTGTTCTTATTTATTTTTCGTTTTCATTCTTATTTTGTTTTGATCTTATTATTACATAAATAATTTATTATAATAATTATTATACTTAGATATAATTATGACTTAATATAAGAGACATGTTAATTAGTAAAATAAATAGTTTATTGTTTATTTTGTCGACCGACCTTTCAAATTTCGAATTTCTTTTAAATTAAAAGAGTGTTTTAAAGTCTGGCATATTGCCGCAGAATAAGCTTAACGGTTATTTCACCCAAAAAAGGGCGAGGCACCCAAAATTTTTTCGCCTGCGTCGCAAAAGAGCGCCTTCGGTGCAGTTCCCTTCCCCCCCCCCCCCACCCTAGTACAAATCCTAAATCCGCCTCTGGAACTAACCCCCCCCCCCAAAATTATTTTCTGGCTACGGCCTTGCTTGCATTAATATAACCATAATATATAGGTATTTACTTTTTTCTTTTATATGATATAAGTATAGAGAAAAAGTGTCTTTTAAACTTTTTGAAGCAATATAATGCCGGAAAAATAGGCGTACCCAATTAGATTGCAGGTTGCAGGGCTGCAAATAAAATATAGCAAAACATGCATCGGGATAATCGGTCTTGGTGTGTGTTTCTCTTTATTTTCATACCTTGTTTGTGTAGCCTAAGTAAGCCTTTAGATAAAAATACGAAAAACCCGGTAAAATCATACAAAGGTTTTTACTAGTCATTTTAAACGAGATCGTATTAAGGCCTTCTGTGATTTTACGTTGAAGCGAGCGAATTACGAATTCATAATTACACTTTTTTATGAGTACCTTATTATAATTATTGTACTTGTTGTATTATGCATAACATAATGCCCTTATCATCAGAGACGTATTATACGCCTATAAATTAAATCGTTGTATATGTCGTAGGCTGATAGTGAAATCCGTCATTTCATGAAAAGCCTAGTCATATCATGAAGCGTGGCTAAAAGGTATATTGCAACTGGTTTGTTCGTTGTTCCCCAGAGCATTTTTTTCAATTTTTTCAACTATTATTTTATAAAAATAAAATTTAAATTAAATTTAAAAAAAATGCTCTGGGGAACAACGAACAAACCAGTTGCCAATATACCTTTTAGCGTGCAGCATAATATGACTAGGCTTTTCATGAAATGACGGATTTCACTATCAGCCTGAGACATATATAAAAAGTAGTCTATAGGACTTCTACAATACAGACCACAAGTTAACAACAATAAACATGTTATTTGCCTACAACAAATATATAACCTTGTTTCTAATAATATGATATGATGTGAAGCAATATAAGTATAATTATCATTAATTTCAACTTTTTTATTCTAACTTCCCTTTTCCATAACAGATCACGCGACTTTATATGGTAACATTTTATTTATTAAAGGTTTAAACAACAGCATTGATTTCAGTGTTCCGTAACAAAACTTATATAAAAATTTCTGGAAGATCAAAATATGCATATTAGGTGTTTTATTTGTCGTTGCTGGAGGCTTTGACACTCAGCTCAGCTTGTTTGAACAACATAAAGATATTTTCTTCGTTTAATTACTTTGAAAATTACATAAATTTATTTTCAACCAGTTAGAAGCACAGAATATTACAGCAAACCAGAAGCGACAATACCTGTCGGTACCTTTGATATCGACTGGTCGTTTTTCAGTCACCTTCACACAACGATAACGGTCGATCCACAGCTTAATACTCCTAGAAAACTTGCTTATTTTTTACACTGAGCGACCTTACTTTTTAGTACAGGTGCAAATGCAACAGAACGAAAACAAAATAATATCACAATTAGCTAGGCGCAACGTCAGCTCGCGGACTAAACACAACTTAGACGAGCACATGGTTTTTACACAACTTATTTGCCATATGCGCGCACCAAAACAGGACACGCAAAACGCCGAGCTGTCGCTTCTCGTTGGCTTTGAGTTCTCTGGTTAGAAGGCTCCTTTTTGTTTACGTTGCTTTTAGCAACGGGAGATTATCGCGATAATTTTGTTAGTTCCTATTAACTTAATGAAATTAATAAGTGATCATTTTTCTGTCAAAAATGAAGTGCTTATATCTATTGGCAAACGTCACTCACAATAAAATCAAAATACATTTTGTTGCTAACTTATAATTTTTATTGATACTAACCAATTTGCTTTACATATCGAACACCGGGGCTAAAAAAAACCCATCTCAAATTTAACTAAACTCATCGGAAATATTTTTTTTTAAGTTTCATTTGAAACTATGTATATAGACATGTATTATCAGATGTTATGGTTGAAAACGAATTAATGTTTTTAATGTTCCTGAAATTTTAGTAATAAATCTTAGTTACTAACAAGTAAAATCAACTTCTATTGTAGTGCGTCATATTAAAATAAACTCATCGGAAATATGTTTTTTAAAGTTTTATTTGAATTTAAAACTATATAAAGACACTGGATTTCAGATAACAAATTTGTTATTTAATGTTTTTCACATTTTAGTAATAAAAATGAGTAACTAACGGCTAAAATAAACTTCATTTCTAAAACTCTAATTAGGTAGTAGAGCCGCCGGAAATATGTTATTGTAGCATTTTAGCAAATAAATTACAATAAGAAAAAACTCCAATTTATGAAATTTTCTTACCGAATCTCCCACGCAGCAGAATTAATTCCCGATCATTTTTTTCTCGGTTTCAATCATGTTTTTGTTGATAGAAAATTTCCCTCGTCCTCGACTCGGGATAATTTTCTATCAACAAGATTATTCGTGACCTTGAAAAAATTATCGGTAGATTATAAGTGCAAATTATTTGAGATCCTAAAATTATTTCTTTTTAAAAACACCTTTTTGAAGGAGAGGTTAACCATTTTGCCTTTTTAAAATCTCCTAGATTGGTGAGGTTACCCAATATTAACTATAAATTGTCGATATATTTGACGAACGAGGGGGAAATTAAAAAAAAAAATTAAAACCTCTTTTTTGTATCATTTTGAATGTAAGAATTAATTAAAAAATATGCCATTTCACTATATTACAAATATTTGACCGATGCTCTGCCTGTTCAAGTATCTAGGGATAAAAACATTTAAGTATTCCACTCCTCCACTTGATAGATTGTAGCGTTCAAACGAGTGAAACAGGTTTTTCTGATTTAACAGCCGAAATCGGACTATGTGGGTATCAGATTGTCCCACCGGGAACCAGGAAAATTTTGAAAATTTGACAGTATGCTAATGTTGATGGGGGCAACTCGGCTAAAATATTTTCAATATGGTGGTACTTCCGGTCAAACCGGAAGTAGACTTAGGTATGATATGCGAAATATGCCTGCATATAGAATCCAAAAATGTGTTATATAGGATATTCTATTTAAAATAAACAAATTGACACCTACTTCCGGTAGAACCAGAAGTGCCACCATATTGAAAATTAATAATTAGCTGGGTTACCCCCATCAAACATACTGTCATATTTTTAAAATTTTCGCGGTTTCCAGTGAGAACCCTATATACAGTATGTCTCCGTAAGTTTGCACCATATGGAAAACTTTTTTATTATTTATTTTACGAAAACAAGTTATTCTTCATAAAAAGCTCTGCATGGTCTAAAACCTAAAATGCAATCATCAAATATCGAAATTTTCCAGTCATATACGAGGTTTGTCAAAAAATGTGAATTTTTTCCAAGAATGTGAATTTTTCCCAAGAGTAAAGTACCTTTATTTTTGACATTATCAAAAATTGTTATTAAAAAAAGTTGATCAGAACTAAAAACAACGTCTAAATGTGCAATTATACGCATTTATGTTGAAAAATGATTTTATTAATTTATTATTAATTATTTAATTAATTTAATGCGTGTTATTGCATATTTTGACGTGGTTTTTAGTTTGGATCAACTTTTTTTAATAACAATTTTTAATAATGTCAAAAATAAAGGTACTTTACTCTTGGGAAAAATTCACATTCTTGGGAAAAATTAACATTTTTTGACAAACCTCGTATATGACTGGAAAATTTCGATATTTGATGATTTGCATTTTAGGTTTTAGACCATGCAGAGCTTTTTATGAAGAATAACTTTTTTTCGTAAAATGAATAATAAAACATTTTCCATATGGTGCAAACTTACGACGGAGACATCTTATCTTAACATAGTACATATGAAACAAAGTCGCTGTCGCTGTCTGTCCGTCCTTACCTATATATGCTTAAATCTTTAAAACTACGCAACGGATTTTAAAGCGTTTTTTTTTAATAGATAGATTGATTCAAGGTTTTTATGTATAACTAGCGAACCGCCCCGGCTCCGCACGGGTACAATTTCAGAAAGTGGCATGCCGGGTACTAATATATCGGGTTTGTTCGGGTTTGTATTTATACCAGCGGGTTGCAACGCATGCCGGTTACACGCTAGTACTGTATTAAACGAAAAACTAATATAAATATAGAACCACGCTAAGTTACTACGTTACGTCACGCAGCGCTACAGTTAGTCAAAGTGCAATAAATGTGACCTTTGAAACGTCATGTAGTATCCCAGAACATACATAATGCATAAATATGTATTTTGACAATTTATTATTGTGGCATATAAAATATGGTTTTAAAAAATCCGGAAACTCAACCCAAAGCTTTAACAAATTTATACATCCTCAATTTGGAACTTTTGTTTAATTTCAGCTTGGTTCTATATGTCGATATTTAAATAGGTTCTGGTTAAAAATGAATAAGTAATTCTATCAATTAATATTTATTTCAAGAACACATTTTAATTTAATACATATATACTATTAAAGGACTATACGTATCTAAAAAGCTAAAAAAAAGTTTAAGTATAGATACACTTCGATATTAGGAACAGGCATAAACTTAAAGCTATAAACGCAAAAACAAAAGCTAAAAATATCACGACAAAATACAATCATAAATTATATTGTTTTTTGTTTTTAACAACGTTAACATAAAAATAGTTAAATATGTAAAGTCAAAACAGAAATACATTTTTCAGTATGGATATGTTATGTTAGCGCGTGCAATTCTAAACATGCGCCTTTTTTATTGTTTACTCTAGACTTCTTATAAAATAGACTATATACATTGTTTAGGTTTTAAAAGAATCAAAGATTCCAACGTTCACAATTTGTCTGGTTAGGTATATAGCTGTATGGTTCACGTATGGTACTTAACACGTACATCAAAAAAAGCGCTGTTATCATACTTACTGTAAAGTCACATATTAGATTCATAAAATTAATAAAATACTAAAATACACGTTTAAGTATAATTCAGTCAAATAAAATAAATGATTATTTCAGGTCTTTGTATTTAGAACCTACTTATTTTAGGTTCATAGTGACAAAATCTAGAATGATAGCGGCAACCTCGCTTTTCCTTTTCACGCGTCGGCCATTCACGGGTAGCAACAAAAACCGCTGTAGTAATCGAAGAAACCCTTCTTTTTTTCTGTGAGTAATCGTAGTATTTACTTTTGCGATGTCGTGGTGAGTCGTCGGAATACTCTATATATATTAGGCTTTTTTATTTTATTGTTATAAGTACTTAACAAAATGGTACGTCAGTGCCAGATTTGTGGAAAATTAGATTTGTAGATTGTTTTAATTTGAAATTATCTTTTCACAGGTAAGGTACCGTTATAATCTGTATTATTTGCCCATTCAGTGGTAGGTCAGTAATCGGAAAATAGCAAATAAAAATAATTCTTGTGAACATTTTTATCTGTGAGATAACTTCTAAGGATACCATTATTGGAGCAATGCTTGTCATGGTCTACTTAGGTATAGTTATGTGGGTTCAAGCAGGACATTAGGCAGGTCCAAAGACCTTATGCATATTATATTTCACTTATTTTCTATAGAATTTGAAACATTCAAGTGTAAAATAACATACTATACTCTATATCTAAGGGCTCCCTCATAAAAGCAGCATTCATTAATAATAACACCATACATTCACAGCCTACGCTTTCTTTAAAGACTTCTTTAAATTTTCACTTAAGTAAAAATTTATTAATGCTTTAATAAAAACTTTTTTAATTATTACTTATTTATTTAATTTAAAATCCTTGCCACACCCTACGCCGCTGGTGTTAACTAATCGCTCCGAATCTTTGAGCCATTACAATTCCGCACAGAGTCGGAAATTTAACGTTATCTCTCTCTTCTGTCTTTGTTTTACTCCTACGAATGTTTGATGCAAACAAACAGGTTAATCATGAATGAATGACTTAGTCTATTTTATAGGAAGAGTTACACCAAATTTAGTAAAAAATGTCTCCTACGACGCTATTTTTATAGTGACGTTATTTATTGCCATTATACAGCGCCACCTTTTAGTTAAGTAGGTAAACACTTATCATTAAAGAAAAGAAAAGTTTTATTGTATTTTTGTCAAAAATCAATTATCGATTGATGATATTCGGTGGATTTGGCGAAAAACCGTAAATAAGTTTAAATCTATTTTATTTATGTATAAGAAACGAGAACAGAAAAAAAATATTCTTGCCTATCCATTAAATACCTACGTAATAGCGTCGCATTTAAAAAAAGAAAGTTTTGTAAATTTTTTATTGTTACTTTTCCACTTCCCTGTAATTTAATTTTTTGGCAATTCATTATCGATTTTATTCCATAACCAGAAAGAAAGATAATCAATTTTTTTTTCTCAGAAACTAGGATACAAAAGCTTTAAACAACAGTTATTGGATATGAAGTAAAAACACATAAAATATATATTATACAGGGTGCTCCATTTAAAATAAGCAACTTTGAGACGTCTTTCGGTATAACTGGAAATCGCATTTGGTCGCTGTTATTTCATTTGACGAGAGCTTTTTCGAAAACCCCATTATTCAAATTTACAGGATTAAAATCCCATTATTTTCCGAAATATTCTAATTGACAATCACCGTGAGACGCCTTGTACCATAAATATGTCCCTAAACGTATATAGGCATATATTATGGTCAATAATATTAGGTAGCTTGGGCCGAAACAAGGTTGAAACTTAATATATTATTTTGTTCCTTGTCCCCTAATTTCCGAGCTCAGCTTCTTGAAGAGGGTCTCTGAAGATGGGTTTTCTAAATATTTTCCGTCAAAGATGAAAATATGAATTTTGGAAATTTTAGTAAACTTTGTGCGCTTAATCGATCTTTCTTCTTAAAAATGTCGGCATAAAAAAGTAGCATCAAAAAGAGGGGGGGAGTGGAGTAAAAATGAAACTACTGGTATTTTTTAATTTATGTTTTTCTTCTTCTGATCGATTTATTTTGAAAATGCAACATTAAATCGTGTATCTAAACTGAGAATATCTTTTTTTCGTAAAATTCCTAAAATTTCTACAGCTATAACAAAATGTACAAACTCGAATCAATGTTACAAATAAGTTTTAGGTACAGTGTGACCAGTATAAAGTCCGCGTCATAATGGGATTTTTTTATTAAAAACTTTATTCGAAATATGCTTTTGGCATCAAGCTCTGCTTCCATCGAAATGAAAATTAAGCAAAAAAATAGTAGTCACGTAATTCGCATTATCTGTCAAATTTTAATTATTTCCAAAAAATAATTCAACAGTGGGGTTATTTCTGAAAGTATCGAAAAAAGTTTTTTGAAATGCAGTTTCTAGCCCACATGCAAAATTTTAGCTGCATAAGATAATTTTGATTTTTCACCCATACTTTTGCAAAATAAGACTCAACGCAACCTACATAAAACTTCTTAGTTTTGACAATGCTTTATTTCAGATACATTTTCTTTAAAGTAGCGCTATATTAAATGTGTGTTATTTATTTTTGACCCTGTATAAGGTAACTTCATAAAATAAGTATTTTTAAAAACGTAGTTTGTGTCTGAAAGTAATACACCTTAATATTAAGACAAAAAAGAACACAGCATAATTAGTAAAGTGTTCATTAAGTGGAAAATAAATTTTAGTGGTGGGTAAAAAATCAAAATTATCTTATGCAGCTAAAATCTTGCATGTTGGCTAGAAACTGCATTTAAAAAAACTTTTTCTAATAACTTTTTTCGATGTTTTCAGAAATAACCCCACTTTTGAATTCTTTTTTGGAAAAAATTAAAATTTGACAGATACCTATAATGCGAATCACGTGACTACTTTTTTTAGTAAATTTTCATCTCGATCGAAGCAGAACCTTATGCCAAAGTCAAATTTCGAATAAATCTATTAATTAAAAAAATCCCATATGATGCGGGTTTTACTGGTCACACTGGAGATATATTTTTACCCCACTCCCCTCTCCTTTTTTAAATGCCGACATTTTTAAGAAAATAGAACAAAAAGAACCATCTTTAGAGCCCCTTCTTCAGGGGGGCTGCAGCCCGGTAATAATAAGGGAACAGAGGACAACATTTTGTTTCGGCTTAATGTACAGGGTTATCCAACCAAGACTAGACAAGGCGATTTTTTTACTTTTCCTGTACTTTTATAAAAAAAAACTGAAATAGCCATCTTAAGTAATTTTCTCCCGCGAATTCGAATATCTTCAGCAAAAAACAATTGAACATCAAACAAAAGTACTAGGGGTCACTTTGATATTTTTTTAAATGGGATGCCGTATTTTTAATGAGCTTATCCGATTTCTCATATAAGTTTTGATCCAAAATGTTGGATTTTTAATTCAAAAACGCCTTTTTTCTTCAGTTTTAAATTCGGAAAATGTTCGTCTACCGTACGATTAATACCTGATAGATGGATACCCGTTTCACCTGTTCACCCTTTAACCTGCTTTAAAGCGTCCGTCAGTTAGACAAAATAATCAAGTGTCAAATTTCTATATATTTTTTACGAATTAATTACAAATAATGAAATATTCTTTAGAAGAACGGCTAAGTGTAATAAAATTATATTACAAAAGTGGAGAGAATGCTCGACAAACACAAAGAACGTGAAAAATATATAGAAATTTGACACTTGATTATTTTGTCTAACTGACGGACGCTTTAAAGCAGGTTAAAGGGTGAACAGGTGAAACGGGTTTGTCTATCAGGTATTAATCGTACGGTAGACGAACATTTTCCGAATTTAAAACTGAAGAAAAAAGGCGTTTTTGAATTAAAAATCCAACATTTTAGACCAAAATTTATATGAGAAATCGGATAAGCTCATTAAAAATATGGCATCCCATTTAAAAAAATATCAAAGTGACCCCTAGTACTTTTGTTTGATGTTCAATTGTTTTTTGCTGAAGATATTCGAATTCGCGGGAGAAAATGACTTAAGATGGCTATTTCAGTTTTTTTATAAAAGTACAGGAAAAGTCAAAAAATCGCCTTGTCTAGTATTGGTTGGATAACCCTGTACCTATAATGCTCAATTATTGACCATGCCTTTTAGGACACTCTGTATTACATTATACATGAATATTATTTGCATTCTGTTTCAACCTTACCATTAACTCACCGTATAAAAACCTCCAACTAGTGATTCCAACCTTTGGTTAATCGCTTCCACAAACTAGGTTTCTCTATATTTTCAGGAGGCGGTTGATCGTTCTTAATTTGTTCCAAAAAGGCCGCATGTTGACTCTGATTTTCCTGCGAACCTGCGTCCCCTATTTCTCTCAAATCCCGCATCATCTTTTTCCTAATTGTTTTTTTCATACTAAGATGCCTTTCCAGGGTCTTGTATTTGTGCTTCGTTCTGTTTTCCACATTATTGTCCAATACAACTCTGGGGTTTTCTTTGTCCGCTTCTCTACTGCTTACGTTCCAAATATCTCGCACATCCCCGATGCGTCTTTCGTTCATTGAAGCCATCTTTCATGCTTATAAGGGCTGAAAAAAAAATAGATAACGGTCATTTCGGTGATTAATTCCTCTCCTAATCATACCTAATAACATATGAATGTTTTGTTGCTCGATCGAGGAGAATATAGATCTATCCAAGTAGCGTTTTTAGACACATTTTGGTAAATATATTGAAACCTATGTTTCTGTTTCCGACACAAAAAGAAAACTTTTGGCTACAAATTTGGAAACATTTCTGAAACGTACACATAAATGCCGCTATTGCACATGTTTCCCAGTGGTTGGTACTAGCACTAGCTATAACTTTCGCATGCTCGAAATCGAAACTTTTATGGAAAATGTGTCGAAATGGGTTTATTCTCAATCTTAGAGGGCGCTGTTTGAAGATGTCAAAATGGACACAATAAGAAAACAAATAATTTGAATTACCTGCAGGTTTTGAAATAGAAGAAAAACAATATGAAGGCGAAATAATGATGCATAATGCATTTGTCACAAGTGTATTTTCTATACCGGGTGTCCACCGAAGGTGGTTCGCCCCTCTAACTTTTTTGTTTTTTAAGATAATGGAATAAAATTCGGGGGATTTGTATACGACATAAAACTGCATTTTTTGACAGATGACTCAACGTTATGGAACTTTCGGTTTAACCGGAAGTTACATAAACTTTCGATTTTTAAATGGGACACCTGGTATATTTTTCCTTTTTTTGACTCCATATGATACATTCTAAATATAACGATGTGTCACTTTTTGTCACCCAGAAAATATTTTTTTTCCAAATTTATTGTTTTATCTAGAGGGCTGTGCGATACCGAAAAAAATAATCGATTTTTAATTATTTAAAAAAATCGATTATTTCCTATTAATCGATTAATCGAAAATAATCAATTAATCGAAAATAATCGATGAATCAAAAATCAAAAATAATCCATTAATCGAAAATAATCGATTAAGTATTTCCGATTGATCAAAAATAACCGATTAATTGAAAATAATAGATTATTTCTGATTAATCGAAAATAATAATCGATTAATAGAGAATAATCGAAAATAATTGATTGATTTCATCAAAATAAATCAAAAAGTCGATTCAAATATTAGATCGTTAAGAATATTAATTTTATGAAAGGCGCACAGATTGAAACTTTGTTCAAATTATTTCGTTGATTGTTTTGCAATAATATGCTATAATATTTTTTAAACCGATTTTCAGGGTAATAATAGGTGTGCTAATATATATATAGAGACTTACAGCAATAATAAGTAACTAGCAACTTCAATCATCCCAAAACATACCTATATATATTTTCGAATAATCGAAAAATAGTTTTTTTGGTCAATTGATTTTTTTTTTTCGATTATTTATCGATTAATCAAAACATCGTAATATTTTTTTTTGTTAATCGATTAATCGAAAAATCTTTTTCTTTTTTGATTTTAATTTGATTTCTGAATAATCTGAAAATGGTTTTTTTTTCGATTACCTACTTAATAATCGATTAATCAAAAAATCGTAAAATTACTTTTTTTTCGATTACCTAATCAAAAAATATTTTTTTTTCGAAATTTATTTGATTTTGATTAATTGATGAAGGTCTTTATGATAAATATAAAAAATTTTTTTTTGGGAAATTATTAATGTTTTTAAAAAAACATATTTTTTTTTTAATTTTAGGAGGTCACGTTTTCAAATCTATGCATAGCTTTTAATTCTAAACAACTTTTCTTTATAACATTTTGCTGAATTTTCTGATATAGGGGTACCTACTTTAGTCTTGTACAAGTTTTATATTTTTTGGCCTACCCTGTACGCCGTTTGACTTGCAACCATTCCAAGTGCACCTAATATGATTATCGAATGTGCACCAACTTTTATCAAGAATAAAATTTTCTGAGAAATCGGTAATAAAAAAAATGCCCATATGTTGCACACTTAAACAACCACACTGTATATTAACAAAAAAACCAAAAAACTTAATTGCAAACAAGAAAGTCTGCGTAGCGTGCCGAATCTTTTACTTAATTTCAGTTGCTTAATTGTGTACTTAATTTATTGCCTCTGCAAATTATATAAACGTAAAATAACGTAATAATAATATGGTTAGGTTGTCGATAAGTACTCTTATAGCTAAACAACATCGCTATATTGTACCAACATAATAAATATTTAAAAATAATAAAGAAGTTTTTGTATGTACAGGGTGGCCCATTAATAAGGGAGGTCGGCTTTATCTCGGAAACCATTAATCGTACAGCTTTCGGAAAAAAAATGTTTATAAGTAAAGCGGTCATGAGAAAATTCTGGAAATTACTTTCAAGTTTCTCATTTCGCCGCAAGGGGGCACAATTGAAAATTAGTTTTTTTAATTTAAATTTCTCCGAAAATTCCCATATTAAGGTATAACTCTGATTATATCATTGGAAAGCTTAGCCAATTCTGCATCATTTTGGTTTAAGGCTTGTTGGCGTACCGACCTTGATAAGAGTGGGGGGAGCTATTGAATGTGTAAACATTAAAATCGCTGTAACTTCTAAACGACTTATCCGATTTTACTAAATTTAAGCTTGTTTGGAAGGGAAAGGTAAGTACCTTCAATCGTTTTTATTCAGCAGTACACGATAGTGTTTAATAAAATTGCTAGAAGGGGTAATTTGTAATAATAACAGTTTTTTTGATTTTATCCAGAAAATTCAAATCATACGGTATAACTATGACATCATATTCGGAAAGTAGATTAAATTTGCAAGAAAAAATGTAAAGACCGCAGTTCGATATTGTTGTTCGTTTCAGAATTATTGCCAAAACAATAACTTTCAATTCAAATTGCGCCCTCTATCAATTTTATTAGAAACTATTGTGTACCATTGGATATGACAATTAAAGGTACTTACCTTTTCCTTCCAAAAAAGCTTAAATTTAGTAAAATCGGATAAGTTGTTTAGAAGTTACAGCGATTTTAATGTTTACACTTTCACTTGATAAGAGTGAGAGAAGCTATTGAAAGTGTAAACATTAAAATCGCTGTAACTTCTAAACGACTTATCCCATTTTACTAAATTTAAGCTTGTTTGGAAGTACCTTCAATTGTCGTATCCAATGGTACACAATAGTTTCTAATAAAATTGCTAGAGGGCGCAATTTGTATTAAAAATTATTGTTCTGGCAAAAACTCTGAAACGAACAAAGATATCGAACTGCGGTTTTCACATCTTTTCTTGTAAATTCCATCTACTTTCCGATTATGATGTCATAGATATACCGTATGATTTGAATTTTCGGGATAAAATCAAAAAAACTGTTATTATTACAAATTGCGCCCTCTAGCAATTTTATTAGAAACTATCGTGTACCATTGGATACGACGATTAAAGGTACTTACCTTTCCCTTCCAAACAAGCTTAAATTTAGTAAAATCGGATAAGTCGTTTAGAAGTTACGGCGATTTTAATGTTTACACATTCAATAGCTTCCCCCACTCTTATCAAGGTCGGTACGCCAACGAGCCTTTAACAAAAATGATGCAGAATTGTCTAAGCTTTCCAATGATATAATCAGAGTTATACCTTAATATGGGAATTTTCGGAGAAATTTAAAATTTAAAAAACTAATTTTTAATTGTGCCCCCTTGCGGCAAAATAAGGAACTTGAAAGTAATTTCCAGAATTTTCTCATGGCCGCTTTACTCGTCAATTTTTTTTCCGAAAGCTGTACGATTAATGGTTTCCCAGATATAGCCGGCGTCCCTTATTAATGGGCCACCCTGTACATTTGACTTCTATTAACGACTATTATTAATTATTAACAAAATTAACGATCGCCAAGATAAATATTTTAAAAATAGCTGCAGGCGTTCGGCTGTCACTAAGTAAATTTATAAATTTCATTAAATAGGTATACATTTGGTGTCACTAGGTAGATAAAGGTTTAAGTTTAAACTATACTTTGCCTTGTAACATATTTTTAATTTAGGCCTTTCTTTGGAAGAAAATAAATAATAAAATTTGCCTATTTCTACTAACACAAATTATAATATATTTTAAAAACAAGAGGGTAATCGGAGAATCTGCTTTATGAGAAACATAGTTTAAGGATAGGTATTTCAATATTTTTAAATTAAAGTAAAATCGTATGTGCGGTTTCGGAGAAATTCGGTGACAGCGGTGAGCAAAAAATGGGTTTATTTCAATGATCTGGTTCGATGAAACAATAACAAATGCCAAAATCGTATTCCATTCTGAAGTAAATCACGATCCGAATTGCGCCCCTCCACATTGTTTGCCAAACTTACCCTGTTAAAAGTATTATCATCACGTGGGAAATGTAAATTTTTGTCTCAAACCTTTTAAAAAGTATGCAGTGTGGCAACGCAGCAGTAAGAGATCCGCCCGCAAAGCGGAGGCCATGATGACGTTGTTTCATTCATTTCCGATTAGGAATTTCCACCGAAAAATGTATCGCGGAGATTGCGATGCATCGAAAAAAACATTTTAATAGAATTAGAATTACAAAATAAATCACGAATCGTAAGTATTTTAAGCTCACACCTAAACTGAAACCAAATTAGTTTGCACAAAAAATTGTAGAAATATTGCAATAAATGCTACCGGGTGAGTCAACGATTGCGCGGAGTAATTTTAGGCCTTTGAAGAAAAGATTTGTCGATCATGAGCTTTTGTATGAAGGTATTAAAAATATTTTGAATTATACAGGGTCCGCCCAAAAAGTATATATTATGGTGTCATAAATTACATTTTTTTAAATGGGACACCCTATATTTGAATACATTTAATAATTCTACGTGTTATTTCATACATTTTTATTAATGGTGTAATTTACGAAAAAGTTATACTTAGTTTTTAAGATAATTCGACTTATAATGAAAATTTTGCATTTGCAATAAAGCATCTCTTGTTGTGAAAATGCTACTTAAATGTTGAGTCTAAGCGATTCATAATTTCTATACTTACTAAGTAAAGTTAAAAATACATATTCACTATGAAATATTTGACGTCTCATTTACAGGGTGTTTAAGTACTTTCTAGGACCAAAGTCAGAAAACTTCTAATTGAAAAATATCACTTTTATTAAATGGAACACCCTATATATTACCCTATATATTTTTCTGTCATCTCGTCATAAACTCTTCAACTTTCGTAAAAAACGTCCTATCCCTATCTCTAATAGTTTTTGAAATATTTTGATATTTCGAGATTTAATGTCCTCGTTATACCGGGTGTCCACGGAAGGTGGCTCGCCCCTCTAACTTTTTTATTTTTCAAGATAATGAAATAAAATTCGCGGGATTTATATACGACATAAAACTGCATTATTTGACAGGTGACTCAAACATTATGGAACTTTCGGTTTAACCGGTAGTGACATAAACTTTCGTTTTTTAAATGGGACACCTGGTATAATTTTCCCTTTTTTGCCTCCATATGACATTCTAAATACAACGATGTGTTACTTTTTGTCACTAAGAAAATATTTTTTTTCCAAATTTATTGTTTTATCTAGAGGGCTATGAATACCTTTAAATCACTTACGTCAGTTCTCTAATCTTGGGAAAAATACAATTTTACTATTTTTGATCCAATGCTATGTGCTATGTAAAATTTAATCTTTAAAGTTGTATAACTAATTTTTTTTAAATGGCAACATGATGGCTCGTCGGGTTAAGAAAAAAGAGGATTTTATTACGATTATTTTGATACCATACACTATTAGGTTTTAGAAAAGCTGCCATTAAAAAACTTTAAAAAGTTAACTTAGAACTTTCCTAAAATGAAGCATCTTTTGAGAATAAATTTAGATTTAAATGCATTAAGTAGCCTGTGACCAGCAAAACTGATAAAATAAAATCATGCCTTGAAGAAAATTGAAATGCCGACAGCTTCTGCCAAAGTAAATTAGTTTGTTATTTAAAAACATGGAAAATAATAGTTTTACAAGGAGTAAAAAAGTTGAAAAAAAATATTTTCTTGGTGACAAGTGACACATCGTTGTATTTAAAATGTCATATGGAGTCAAAAAAAGTAAAAATATACCAGGTGTCCCATTTAAAAATTGAAAGTTTATGTCACTTCCGGTTAAACCGGAAGTTTTATAATGTTGAGTCACGTGTCAAAAAATGCAGTTTTATGTCGTATACAAATCCCCCGAATTTTATTTCATTATCATGAAAAACAAAAGAGTTAGAGGGGCGAGCCACCTTCCGTGGACACCCGGTATATATAGCATTTTTTGTCAATGGATTACAGTAGCCATGGAAAATAAATGAAAATAATGGCAGTGGATGACACATTAAGAATCAAATCATCAATGTAAAAATTATGCCTTTTTACTGCAAAGTTTATTGTCCAGTCATTTTATAAGTTGGTACCTACTCAAAATGAATTTTTCAAAAAATGAATTAATCGATGTGATTTATGTTTCGGGCGAGGCGGATAAAAAGTGTCTTTTTGCTGAACAACTATACAGGATGAAATATCCCGAGCGGCGAACACCCAGTCCTCGAAGTTTTCAAAATTTAATGGAAATGGATTCAACAGGCGTGATCCATTGACAAAAAATGCTATAACGAGGACATTAAATCTCGAAATATCAAAATATTTCAAAAACTATTAGAGATAAAGGATAGGCGACACGTTCTTTACGAAAGTTGAAGAGTTTATGACGAGCTATATAAGATGACAGAAAAATATATCGGGTGTTCCATTTAATAAAAGTAATATTTTTCATTTAGAAGTTTTCTGACTTTGGTCCTAGTAAATTAGACGTCAAATATTTCATAGTGAATATGATTGTATATTAATATAAGTATAAAAATTATGAATCGCTTAGTGTCAAAATTTAAGTAGTATTTTCACAACAACGAGATGCTTGCAAATGCAAAATTTTCATTATAAGTCGAATTATCTTAAAAACTATAACTTTTTCGTGAATTATACCATTAATAAAAATGTATGAAATAACACGTAGAATTCATAAATGTATTCAAATATAGGGTGTCCCATTTTAAAAAATGTAACTTTATGACACCCTACTTTTTGGGCGCACCCTGTATAATTCAAAATATTTTTAAAATGTGCCAGATATCTAACCATACCTTCATACAAAAGCTCATTATCAACAAATCTTATTTTCAAGGCCTAAAATTACTCCGCGCAATCGTATGACTCACCCGGTACAAAAATTATGTAGACCATTAAATTATAAAAAAAATAAAATACGGAAAAATACAATTAATTTAAAATTAAACTTGCCTCAACTTGATTATAAAATGGCGAACGAAATCACTTACAATAATTATGTCAATATTTCTCAGCAAAATTAAAACGTTACAGGGTTTACAAGCTGCAAATAATACCTAAACTATCAGTTTTGAATGTAAGGTAAAGGTGGCCAACCAAATACCTCGTGAAAGTCTAACAGAACAAAATCTTAACAATCAAAAGAAAAAGAATGCAATGTTTCCTTGATTTAAAATGCATGTTCTTTTGTTTAAGACCTGAAAGGAAATTTAAATTAAGCAAAATCCGTCTTTTGCTTAACAATTTTTTAGAAAGGATTTTTAGGTTTAAAACTATTTATTTTATTTACAAGTAACCCTTAAAAGCAAAGACCTACCTGTTAAAATATATAAACAAACGAAACTGGAGGCTGCGTCATCTTTTACTTTGTCTTTATTATGTTTATTATTAGTTTTCAACAGTTATGTTTCACACTGGCGCCGTTGAACTTTACAACAGGATCTTGAATTAAATCTTGTAACACACTCACCTCCAGTGCAAAAAAAACAGCAACTTTGAATTAAACACGCCGTTTTATGAACCAAACACTTACATTATCGATATTATTACTATTAATTTTTATTATAATTAAATTTTAATAAAATGTTGTCAGTGCACTATAAAGACATAACATTTTATAGGTATTGTACCTATGAAGTCAGCAGCTTTGCAGGAGTCAAGGTGAACAAGTTCTTGACCGTTTAAATATGTATAGATATTATCATATAAAAAAAATTAAAACTGACACTCTGTTGTCTTTTCTGCGCTTAATGCGACTGATATTAATTAAGGAAATCAAATGTTAATAAAAAATTTACCTCACCCCTGCCTTTCTGCAAGATCTTATTCTTGTTTGTTGCTTAGAAGCACACTATTTTCGTTTATTCTTAAGCGTGACTGGAGAACTTTTACTTTCAATTCTATAGGTACGTAGGTAGGCGATCAAGTTTGTTCTTTTGTATTCAAAGCTGTGCTTTTTTACTTTCCTTGGTTTAAAGTGGTTATACTTTAAAACAAATTCTCTGCTGTGCATAAGAACAGTCGAAATTCAGTCCCAGATCAATTATTTTAAGGAGCGTGTAAATGTATTGACCAATAAGGGTCATAAAGATCTCAAAAGGTAGATGGAAATTTCGGCATATTATCTACCTATATTCATAAACTCTCAAATAAACAAAGGCCTAAGTTGTTTTTTTCGTAAGAATTAAATTCGACATGTCATCTGACCCTTTAAAATGGTTATCAACAAATATCTTTGTATTTTCATTATAAAATAAAAACATGCAGTTTACCGGCAGGTTATCATAATGCAAATAAATTTGAATACGCGCCTCGAAAAGCAACCGCTCAAATTGACCAATCAGCGTTCTCCAGCTGTAAAAGTCCTCGAAAAGAACACTCTTCACGTCGTAAATCCCGATTACAACGGGCTGTTGGTAGAAGTGAGTCGGCTAGCCACGTATGACAAATAATACGCAATTCTAGGTTTCTGACCAATGAAATCATTCCATCTGTCGCGTCCGCTACATTTCGAAGACGTACGTTGTATTTCTTATATGTTATTTTTCATATAAAAGAAAAAGATTTCCCTAGCGGGGCTAGTCTGTGATATACCCTGTTTTAGAACTAGTATTCCTTCTGTGAAGTATTTTTTGGCACTTCGCTGGCGGTTGTGTCTCTAGTTTGACGTAAATCGGGGTACAATTTTAGAATTTAGCAAAAATGAAGTTATATTTACTATTTTCCGTAGTTTCTTTGTGTGCCTATGCAGCTTTAGCAGACGTGTACCTCGAGGAAAAATTCAAAGATGGTAAGTTTGATTTAATAACTCGTAATTTCAACGCCGGTATTTGATGTGGGCGATTCAGAATTTTCAATTTAGGGACCATGGGGTGGTTATATTCCTACCCCTCTCGCTGAATTTTATGTTCAAGTAAAGTATGTAGTACTAAATTGTTTTATTTACAACATAATTAGTTTTTTATTTGAAATTATTGACTAAATATAAAGTAATATAAATGCTATGCCATACGTACACTGCCTGAAGCTCTTTGAACTTAATATTACCATGTGTTACAGATTCCTGGGAGAAAAATTGGGCTTACAGCAAACACCCAGGAAAAGAATTTGGAAAGTTTGTAAGGACTGCTGGAAAGTTCTTTAATGATGAAGAAGAAGACAAAGGTGAGCTTACTTTTTAAAAATATTCATGTCTAAACACTTAATGATTTTGTGGTAGGTATATTATTGTACAAACTCATGGTGTCATTCTACAGCCTAGTGCTGTGCGAGTTTACAGCATATATGCTATAGTATCATCAATTAATGTAAATAAGACAATGCCAATTAGTTTTCATTCCTTTATTAGGTATATCTGTACCTAAGTTTGTATAGTGCCATAACAGTATAAATTTCTTTACTGAATTGGTACATACATATAAGTAGTGAACATCTATAAAGGAAAAGTTATCTGCTATGTGGCAATCTCAAGGGGGGTTAATTTGTTTTTTTTAACCTTACGCACATTACTTTTGCCACAAATAATCATATTATTTTCTTTAAATTGGGTTTTGTTATGTAGGTACTATTATTATAATTATAAATGACCTAGTTATTTAACTCCCTGTGGTGTGGTTCAGTAAATGTAAATTTTCACAACAAAACTGTTATCCAAGTTAAAGAGAAATTTACTATGCATATAATAGATCAAAAACTTTGTCTAGACAATAATTATTACTAATAAATGTAAATAATTTATCCATTGAAGTTTTTATTTTATTTGTTTGCCTAATTAATTTTATGGTATAACAATGATATTTATTAGCTACTTAACTATTAGATATTGCTTTAGGTAATATAAATACTAATTTGAAATTAATTACCACAATGTCTTAAGTGGAGGCAATAACTTCTTAGTCCTAAATTAGTTAAATAATTATTAGTAAAAAATACTTAGGTACTTACTTACTTAAATAATTTTAAAAATCTATAACTTGTGGCAGTAGCTTACCCATCATGCTTACCTACTAGGTGTTAGTATTGTAAGTTAATATAGAACTTTTCAATAATTTATTTAACATCGGAGTTGTATCCCATCTTTAATGTAGAATAATAAAAAATTCTATGGAACAAACCAGGCTTAAAAAGCACTAAACAAAGATGATTTTCGGGCGGTGATTTCAATCTATCATCTAGAATCTAGATTAAAGACTTCTAATATAAGATCTAGATAACCCTACTATAGGTATTAAGATTTTTAAATCTCATGTAGATAAGCAAAGTAAACCAAATATTACTTTCAGGCACAAACTACGTTTTCAAAAATACTTATTTTATAAAGTTACCTTATACAGGGTCAAAAACAAATAAACTTTGCATCACATGCGACCGAATTTTAATAGCCCAATTTTGATTTTGTAGAAAAACACACATTTAATATGGCGCTACTTTAAAGAAAATGTATCTGAAATAAAGCCTTGTCAAAACTAAGAAGTTTTATGTAGGTTGCGTTGAGTCTTATTTTGCAAAAGTGGTGCAATTTACAAAATATTGGTAAAAAATCAAAAATTATCTTATGCAGACCCCACTTTTAATTAGTTTTTGGAAAAAATTAAAATTTGACAGATAATGCGAATCACGTGACTACTATTTTTTTGCTTAATTTTCATCTTGATCGAAGCAGAACTTGATGCCAAAGTCAAATTTTAAATAAAGCTATTAATAAAAAAAAATCCCATATGATGGGGACTTTACTGGTGACACTGTAGAAAAAACAACTGTTTTAAATAATTTTGTAGAAAATACGAATCGTTTTCAAGTAACATATTTTTTTCAGGTCTTCAGACTTCCGAAGACGCTCGCTTCTACGCCCTGAGCACCAAATTCAAACCTTTCGGAACGGAAGGCAAAGACTTGGTCGTCCAATTTACCGTCAAACATGAACAGAGCATCGACTGCGGCGGTGGATACGTTAAAGTATTTGACTGCTCGCTTGTGCCAGAAGAGATGCACGGAGAATCTCCTTACAGGCTTATGTTTGGTCCTGACATTTGCGGACCGGGCACCAAGAAAGTCCACGTCATTTTGAACCACAACGACAAAAACCATTTGATCAACAAAGAGATCAGATGCAAAGTAAGTTTTTTAAACTACCTAAAGTTAAAATATCTTGGGAAAGCATCAAAGCACAACTATTGTGAGAGTAACTCACTCATTTTTGAAATCATACTATTAGTATTATCAACTACAGCAAGGGGAGGTTTAACAAAAAATAAACAAGACCATATGTCCTTACATTATTTAAAAAAACCACGGTTTTCCTAAAATAAAAGTCCAATGAATTTAATAACATAAAGGAAGAAAAGGCAAGGTCATAAAAAAAATGATTGTACGAAAAAAAAATTAAACAATTTATTTATTATTAATTACATATTAATAAAATATTTTTATATTATTTTACTTACTCCTTTTCCCTTCATATTATAAATCGTACAACATACAGAGTGTTTACTGTTTATATTTTTCAATGTACCCTCCGTTTTTTTATTTCATCCGGTAAATATAATCGAGGTTAAAATAATTACATTTATGGCATTTAAGCAAACTGTAGAATTTGGATTTAGCTTCCGGTTGCAAGATTAAACACATATTATTTTTTGGCAAAAGTGCAGAAAAAAAGCTCAACTATGTAGGAATCTGTACTATGTTTTATTGTAAACCATAGCGATTCTATTACTTTGACATACAAATTATTTTTCAAAAAATAAAACTATCTAAGAAATGTATAAATTAATGTGCGTTCCGCCTTGTCTTAACCTGGGCAGAAGTGCCTGAAAATAGGGGATGTATTTCTAGACATTTTTTTGTTGTCTTATCTTATTTTAAAGTATACGCTCATAATATTTTGACGAAATCTCGTATATCGGGCTTTTTCGGGATGAGGAATACAAATTTGCCCACCGTGTTTTCGCATTTTGTAGAGGGCGCCACATAGGAACCTATACTTTAATTTGAATGGTCCCAACTTTTTTGTCCTATACTGTATGCGCATTTTGATTGAATATTTTAATTCTCCTAACCTTTTAACATAAAAAAAGGTATACTGCTTTTATTTCGATAAATCTAACCGTTTTAGAGAAAAACGCTAAAATAACATTGCTTGCATGTGATGAATACGAAATCATTTTAATTTATTATTTTTTAATTTAATTTTTTAAGAAAAATTAATTTATGCATTGAAGAGAAAGGACGTCACTTTGAACCTTTGATTTGAATGTTTAATTTATTGTTCTAGTAACTTATGTATTTTAAAACTGCAAATAAAATTTAACTTTAACACCCTGTAACTCCTTTAATAATCAATTTTCAAAAAAATGTTATTGGAAGAGATAGCATTTATTTTCGGTCTAGAATTATCCCCCAAATTTTTTGCTCATTATTTCCAGACACCTTGTATACTTAGTCAAAAATTGAACGCTTTGTTTAAACTTTCTGCCAAGTCACCATTTTTTAAATTTGTTAAAGACGTATTTTAAAATTTTTCTTGTCTATAAATAACTGAACTCTTTCTAAAAATACTTTTCACGTTTGTTTAGTTTACCTACAGGTTGAGATTAAACGCATGTTTTTTAAAATTATTTTGTTTCCTTGATACATGTGGCCAATATGTTCATAATATAGTGTTTGTCATTGGAACAATGAAGTAAATATTTTCGTACAATCTTGATCTATCAGAGATAAAAGTATATCAGATCAAATACAAAAAATAGTACAATGTTTTTCCTGTAAATTTTCTTGTTTTCTTGGATTTGTACAATTTTTTTCTGTTCTTTTTAAGGATGATGAATATACCCATGCCTACACCCTCATTATTCACCCTGACAACACTTACCAAGTCCTTATTGACAATGAGGAAGTTCAGAAAGGTGATTTGGAATCTGACTGGGATATTCTTCCACCCAAGAAAATCAAGGTAAGAGGTTTTTTAATTTAATTAGTTGTAATCAGTCACTTTTAAATGATTTTTATGATTTTAACATTAATTTGGCATATTTCTTATTTGCTACATTCTTATCTTGGCATACATACACTCAAAGACAGAAATATTGAATAGTTTATTTTGAATCTTTGTTTTTATGTTTATTTCTTTTCCTTTAAAATAGACCAAAATTAGGCATTAATTTCCATACAAATGAAATTGAAATGCTGCTGATGTAAATTATTTGACCTTTAGCATACATAAAACATTTAGCAAAAAAAAATGCATAACGTTTTAAAGGAAACATAAAATAAATTATATCTTAGTTTTATTTGTGAGTGTATTTTAAATCTACCAATTTATTACTAAAAACTTCAGTTTACTACGGCAATGCGTGCGCTAATAAGCATTACGAGATTTTAATCTCTTTCAAATAATTTTTTTATATATTTCACTTGTTCCTAATAGGATCCCGAAGCATCAAAACCGGACGACTGGGACGACCGCGCAACTATTCCCGACCCAGACGATAAAAAACCAGAAGACTGGGACAAGCCAGAACACATCCCTGATCCGGCTGCCACCAAACCCGATGACTGGGACGATGAGATGGATGGCGAATGGGAACCACCAATGATTGATAACCCTGAATACAAAGGTAAGGCTCACGTTCTCCAGTCAATATGTTTTAATTTCTTTTTGGACATTCATGGTGTTGCAGAGAATTTATTCTTTTAAATACTTGGAACATGTATCATGGTTCTTATCATCATCTCAAAGCTGCGTTAAGACCATCAGCACCTTTAAACTTATAATATATACATATATCTTTGATTTTCCTGAAGATTACTGTCTAGACAGTCGAGACATGTAGAGAACCATAACCATTTTTTAACTTTTGTTTATTTAAATATACCTGCCAGTGGTGAAGGACTTAAATTGTCTCTTTTCTTTCCCTTCAAATATTTTTTTTATTTTAGTTTAAAACTTTACAGGTTATAGAACAAAAAATGATCATTAATAAAAATAATATGGTTCATATAAATTTGTGTTAAACAAACTAATAATTTCATTTTTATTTTAGGAGAATGGAAACCAAAACAAATTGATAACCCAGCGTTCAAAGGCGCATGGGTTCATCCTGAAATTGATAACCCAGAATACTCCCCTGTTTCAGATCTCTACAAACATGACGAAATTTGTGGTATTGGTTTAGATTTATGGCAGGTAATAAAAAAAAATTAAAACATAGACCATTTCTTTTTTATGAGCATGTAGGGACATTTAAATAAGTCTATTGTTTCATATTACAATACACTCCCAATAAAAAAAAAAGTTACCTGTGTTTATTTTATTATTTTCTTTTGAATCATTTATTTCAAATTTTACATTTATTCTAGGTGAAATCTGGCACCATCTTCGACAACATCCTGATCACCGATGACGTTGAGTACGCTAAAGAATCCCTCAAGGGTCTCAAAGAAACCCAGGAAGGTGAAAAGAAGGCGAAAGAAGCTAAAGACAAGGAAGAAGCGGATGCCGCGAAGACCGAAGAGAGCAATAATGAACCAGACGAAGATGGAGACGACGAAGATGCTGATGAAGATCATGAGCCACAAGTAGAGGTAGGTTAGGTTGTAGTAAATTAACGGAAATTTGAATTTATCCAATTTTTTAGAAATATGTGAGTCAAAAATTGTGTTGTGGTGTAGGTTATAAGGGAAATCTTGTAACTTTGTTATTTAACTTTCAAAATGTCTTTATTCCAAACTAACTTTTACAGTTCATTACATGGAAAGTGACAACATAATGTAGAAAATAATAACCATTAAAAAAAAAATAACAATAAAAATAATTGAAGTTAATCCAATTTGATTCATTAATAAAATCACTTAAAAAAAAAATAGTATAAATTATTTAATTTAGTAAATATCTCTTTAATTGTTTTTTAAAAGTTGCCAATTTTTTAATTTTTCTGATATTTTTTGGAAGATTGTTATATTTTATTATTCCGTCATATAAAAGCGATTTTTTTCCGAAATTACTTTTTACTGGTATAGTTTGATAATTTATACACTGCCGTCTCTAGGGGGAGGAGGGCAGCAAAAGGTCAGATTGTGGACTTTAAAAACTCAATAGATGGTTGCCAGGCGAGTAGTTTCGTTCCACGTTCCTTAATATTGCTACCCGAACGCGGGTTTCGGGGGGGGCGGAGGGGGGTATAGTCACATTCCTTAATGCATCTACCCCAGAGACGCCACTTATATAAAAATGACAATTTTTGTATTTGGAGGTTGTACCTACAGGGTGATTGTTTATATTTTTCTCAGTGAATATATCGGTTAAAATTGTTTTTACAAAAATGTTTCAATTAGCAATTTTGAAGTATGTTTTATAGGCATTCAGAATCCATTATATCGAAAGAAAAAAAAAGCATAAAAAAAAAATTAAAAATTTTGAATAACCCCCTATATATTTTTTTATTGATACCCTATTTCGCTTATTTAAAATACGCCTCAGCGTGTTTAAATCCCACTTTCAAAAACGCGCGTGTTTTAAAGTTACTACGGCAACATCAACAACCCGTGAAACGTGAAGTCTAAATATGTCAACTTTTTAATTATTGATTTGACAGAATTACCTTTTAACGTCAAATAAAATATTTTTTAAGCAATACGCAACCAATGTCAACGGTGACAACAATGAATCTTATGTGACAGATTGGAAGTTATATTTTGTTCTCCTCATTTTCATGACAACGACAGGTATATCACATCACGAATTCGACCATTTCACTTACTTACTAAGTTATTATTCCCATTTTTTGTAATATAAATACCAATCAATAAAAAAAATAATGTAAAGTATTCGTGGATAACTGGTCTTTAAAACACTTGCTCTATTTCAAGCACTCCGGCTGCGCCGTCATGCTTGCAAAATCGCGCGTGTTTTAAAGACCTTAATATCCACTTATACTTTAATATACTATTTATGTCTCATTTCAAATATATGGTGTGGTTGTTTGAGTGTGCAACAGTGCAACATATGGGCATTTTTTTATTACCGATTTCTCAGAAAATTTTATTCTTGATAAAAGTTGGTGCATGTTCGATAATTATATTAGGTGCACTTGGAATGGTCAACGGGTCAAACGGCGTACCAGGGTAGGCCAAAAAATATAACACTTGTACAGAAATAAAGTACCCCTATTTCAGAAAATTCAGCAAAATGTTATTAAGAAAAGTTTTTTAGAATTAAAAGTTATGCATAGATTCGAAAACGTGACCTCCTAAAATAAAAAAATAATTTTTTTTTAAAAACAATAATTTCCCAAAAATTTTTTTTTATATTCACCATAAATACCTTCATAAATTAATCAAAATCAAATCAATTTCACATATCTTTGTTTAAATTCAAGCATATTTGTAAAATTTACTTGAACTTTTAATTTATGAAGGAATCACAAACTTCATGTTTGTTGCAACGATATTGAACACAACCTACAAATGTCCTAAAAATTCTTTTTAACAAGATAAAACATTAGTAATGATAATATGCTAATTAAAAAACTATCATTTAAAGTGCAAAATTTGTATTTTAAATGTTTATTAAAAAACTTTATTCTTGTACAAGTTTTATATTTTTTGGCCTACCCTGTACGCCGTTTGACTTACAACCATTCTAAGTGCACCTAATATGATTATCGAACATGCACCAACTTTTATCAAGAATAACATTTTCTGAAAAATCGGTAATAAAAAAATGCCCATATGTTGCACACTTAAACAACCACACTGTATAGGGTGGTAATAATTGAAGTGTGTTAATATGGTCATGATTTTCCACCAAAAAATGTTCATATATGAACAGGTCCGTTTTGGCTTTATGCAGGGTGATAAAGTTTTTTTATTAACTGTTTTTCTACGACTTTTTAGCTCATCCTGTATATTTAATTTGTTTTTTTACTTCAGGGAAAATTAACACAAACAAAATCTGCTACTAATTAAGCCTAAACAAATAATATGAAAGGCTTCTTAAACCGTTTTCACAACAAAAAATATTAAAAATAAAATACCTACCAACATGTTAAATTTGCAATTTTTGCTTGCAGATGAAATTCTAATAATTTATTTTTGTTTCAGGAGAATCACGATGAGTTGTAAATGGTTGTGTAATCAATAAGTATGAAAAAGACTTTTTATATTGTTGCGGTGTGCAGTGTTTCTTTAATGGTGTGTACTGTTTTTTGACTGATTTTTGTTGTTAGTTAATTATCTACGCTAGATCCTATTTTGTCAGTTTTGTCAAAAAAAAAATAAAAGAAAAATCGGAAACTATAAAGTTAATTTATAGAAGTTTTTTAGTTGTACAAATTTAAAATAAATTATTGTATTATACTTTTTTTAAATATAGTTTTATTTATAATTAAATAAAGTTTATATTAAACTTAACCATACTGTTTTAATATTTTAGGAATTACCCTAAGCCTTAATATTAAGAATGTAAAACAGTCTAGCCACGGTAGATAAGGTCTGTTCAATGACAGCTGACAGTTACGTCAGATTCTCCATATTTGCGGTACGTCGTAAATTAATTCAGTCAGTTTGACTTACCGGTGGTAAAGGTTATGATTTTTCTTAGGCTTGATCTACATAAAGACGGATGCATATTATGAACAAGTAAAATACAAGCGCGTTTTTTCAAATTTTTAATTATTATTTTTATGCTGTTAATTAAGTCCGAAATAAGTAGTTTATTTAGGGTAAAAGGTATCATGGGAAATTAAAAAAAACGAGGAAAACATTTTGTTTTTGAAAATCGGTATAAAGTTTTTAATTAATTTAAATTTTCTTAGAATAAATAAAACTCATAACAACAGAAATATTAAAATCTATTAAAACTACTATTATCTAGACCACTAACATTTTTTATAAATAATATTTCAAAATTGGTATAAAACGTATTTTTTAAAATGGAGATTTTAGTAATTATAGACCAATAACATTAATATCTTCGATAGCAAAAGTATTCGAAAAAATTTTAAAATTAAGAATTGAAAATTATTTGGAAAAAATACATTTTATTTCTAATAAACAGTTTGGGTTTCAAAAAAATTAATCAACGCAAAACGCTATTTGCTATCTAACAGAACAAATATACGATGCACTAGATAATAAAAAACCTTGTATTAGTATTTTTCTAGATTTAGCTAAAGCCTTTGATATAGTTAGCCATAATTTACTGTTAAAAAAGTTTGAAAATATTGGATTCAGAGGAAAGCAATTAGAATTAATTAAAAATTATCTGAAAAATAGACCAACTTAAGTTTAAATAGATAAAGAAAAAGTTATCCAAAAGTATTTAAGTATGGTGTTTCGCAAGGAACAATTTTAGGACCATTATTTTTTAATATTTATATTAACGACTTATTTAGTATAAATTGCGGTGAACAAATTCATAGTTTTGCAGATGATACTTCAATTTTTTATAATTAAATAATAAAATTAAAAAAGATTTTAAAATTTAAAAAAATTGGTTTGATAACAGTTTGTTAACAATTAATTTAAAAAAAAACAAATTATATTCCTTTTACTTTAAACCTAAATAACCTACCACGAAATATGAATAGTAGATATTCAAATAAAAGAAGACATGCAAATTTTTAAAGTTAATAGAATAAAATATTTAGGAATCATTTTTGATAGTAAATTAAATTAGAATTTTCACTTAAATCCCACAATTAAACTCGCCTCGGCTTAAAATTTTGACCATTACCAGGACCCATAAACTTGCCTACACATAAAATTTTGATCATTACCTGGACCCAAATACTAATTATAATACTTAATTGGTTTCTTGGAATATTTAGGGATGTTACTTCTAAAGGGCCGATTATTTTGGTATAACTTTATCTAACTTTTTTGAAATATATTTTTTGTTAAAACTTTGACGAGTGCTTAGTGAGAAATAGTATATTACGTACCGAGGTGGAAAGTGTTTCATTACTGTCGAGAGATTAGATAGTTTACCGAGACGCGAAGCGTCGAGGTAAACTATATCTCAGAGACAGTAATGAAACTTTTCACCGAGGTTTGTATACTATTTTATTTACAACCACATCCAACATCCACTTCTTATTATTTTGAGTTCAAATAATTATTAAAAGGTAAATGTCATTTTGACTTTTCCATTGCAAAAGTAGACAGACATTTAGAATTTCAAATAACCGCAGGTGATAAAATAACGTAGGTAATAATACACATCAAGATGGCAAATATCATTTTTGGAATATGGTTTCCATGTCACTAAACAATATATTATTTTTTTAAAACGTTAGTGTCAAAGTTTTTACAAAACACCAAAAAAATGCTCTCAGATGAGGAATTTGATTTGGCTGCTACTCCCCCAGAAATTCGAGAAGCAGCAAAAATAGTAGAAGAAGATCTTCTGCCAACTAAAAGCCGCCCGAGATATGACAAGGCATATAACTGTTTTAAAGAATGGTGTATTGGAAACAAAGTTCAAAATCCTGGTTCTGAATCGGCGCTACTAGCTTATTTTAGTGAAAATGCCAAGACAAAGAAAATATCAACGCTTTGGTCAATATATTCAATGTTGAGGACCACTCTATCAATTAGGGAAAAAGTAGACATATCTAAACACGCAAAGCTATTAGCATTTTTAAAAAAGCAAAACAAAGGATACAAGCCGAAAAAATCGACCACACTGTCTATGGATAATATTGAAACATTTTTGGAACAAGCACCTATGGAATTTCTTGTTCAAAAGGTATTTTAGGCTAAAAGGTTGACTATTTCTATATTAACTTATTATTTTATACATTTGTAGGTCGCATTGGTTATTGGTGTCTCAGGCGCCTGCCGATCAGATGAATTATACAAAATGAAAACAACAGACGTTCACTTTTTAGAAGAAAAGGTCGCGATTGAAATACAAAATAGCAAAACGTACCAGCCACGATCATTTATGATAACTGATAATAAATGGATTGCACCACTTAAGGAGTACATAACTTTACGGAAAAATATACAGGATGGAAAGCTTTTTATGCAAATAAGATATGGAAAAATTAGTAAACAATGTATTGGGCACAACACTTTAAGTCAGTTTCCAAAAAAAATTGCAGCTTTTCTGAAGCTGAATACTGAAGGTTTTACTGGTCACTGTTTCAGAAGAACAGCGGCTACTTTGCTCGCAAATAACGGTGGCGATCTTATGCAAATAAAGCGGTTAGGAGGCTGGAAATCTAGCACAGTAGCTGAGGGATACATAGACAGTTCGGTTTCTACTCAGGTTAATACGGCAAAATTGATTTCAAAGCCAAGTTCAAGTTTTACTAACACTACTTTAACTTCAAATAATCATGAAATAAACCTTTCAAAAGAAGAATTTCAGCAAGGTTTAAACATATCTGTGACTGCCTACAATAATGCCAATGTAATATTTAATGTAAATAAGTAAAACATAAACCATGTTAATTTTTTGTTTTTTATAAATGTCATTTAGGTATAATTCATTTAAAGAAATAAAAAATAAAATTATTGTTGTTGAATTTGTGTAATGAGTTGTGTGTTGGTGTGTTTGTATATTATTTTGAGATATCGATTTTTATTAAAATTTAAAAAAAAAAAAATTTACTATTTTGAGATATCGATTTTTAATAAAATTACAAAAAATAACAATTTTACTTTCCACCCGGGTGGAAAGTGCTCACTTTCCACCCGGGTGGAAAGTAAAAGTCAAGAAACGTCAACTTTCCACCTTTCAAAGATAGGTGAAATGTCATTATTACATACATGGTTGTAAATAAAAATTATTTTAATCATGGAACCAGTCATTTCATACAGTCAGCGTGGACAACCTCTTTTCATTGTGGAGTCTGCTAATTTTGTTATAAATCGTGAGTTAAAAAGTGGAGAAACTTCTTGGCGATGTGAACATCGAACCTGCAAGGCCAAAGTATATACATCATCAGTGGGAAGAGACTACGTGATTACTCGCAAAGTGTTAGACCATTCGCACGAAGTCGATGTTAAAAAAACACATCGACAACTGATCACAGCAGGTGTCAAGAGAAATGCTACAGATGATATTCACGTTAAGCCTTCAAAAATTATTCACCTCCAATTAAATGAAAACAAGTAACAGCTGTTTGGAGACTTTTTTCGTTAAATTGGTTCCCGCAGTATAACTTAATTAACTGGAAGTACTTAATTATCTAGGTCATCCCTTATACATATTTTGTGTTTCTAATACTCTGCTGTTGTCACTTGCGTTTGAAGTTGTTATTGAGTTGTGAATTATTCTAATATTATTTTCTACCATGAATCCTGAGATAATTTTGATTGAACGAGGAAAACAGTTGTTAGCTATTAATAACTACAAGTATGGGTTTCAAAAGCATTTGAAAAGCAGTGGACTTGCACTAATAGAAAATGCAAATCATTCGTCCTTACGTTGGGCGAAAGTGATAACAATATAACAATTACAAAGCACATACAAGAACATTCCCATGACGCAGATATGAAGGGGTTAAACCGGCAAATTATCAATTCCGCCTGCAAAAGAAAAGCGGTGGATGACCTATCCGAAAGGCCGGCCAAGATTATTCGCAGGGTACCTACTGCAAGAAAATCAACCCTCAACTGTTACATCTGATGTTGCTTGCGTCAGAAGAAATGTTTATAGCGCTCGAAAAAAAATACAACCAAGTTGGCCGAAAAACATAGAGGAAACTTTCTATCATCTGGACGAGGCAAACATATATCCAAACCCATATATAGAGGTGAGCAGTTTTTACTCGTTAATGATAGAACAGAACAAATAGTCGTATTTTCGTGTAAATATATACAAATGTTAGAAAAGACCACGCAAATTTATTTAGATGGCACGTTTAATAATTATTGTGCGCAGTTTTTTCGTCAATTCTTTACTCTACACAGTTATTATAACGGGTATATTATGTTCCATTAATTTTTTTCATTGTTAGGTACCCAATAAAAGCACAGAAACATATAATAAATTATTTAATATAATAAAAAATATTTGTAAAGATAATTGTGTGACTTTAAGAATTTCAAAAATTGTAATTGATTTTGAGAAAGCTATACACAGTGCTGTCGAACAAATTTTTCCTTTGGCAAAAATAATTTGCTGCCGGTTTCACCTTGCGCAGTCCTGATGGTATAGGAAAATTGAAGAAATCGGCCTAATAACCGAATATAAAAACGAAAGTTCTGAAGTTGGTAGATGGTTACGATTGACTTTTGGGCTGACCTTTTTATGCCCTGATGATGTTAGCGACTGTTTTGTTTGTGATTTGCTCGCAATAGTACCAAAAGATGAAAATTTAAGAAAATATTCAGATTACTTGACAGATAATTACTTATATGTATGTACCTATCAGAACAAGACTCTCTTTTTCTCCGCCTAACCAAAGATTTTTATGCTTTGCTAAATATATATTAGGTATAAAATATGGAGTTTAAAAAAAGGAGAGTAACGTATATTAGGTAGGTAAAGGTAAAACTACCCATTTAATTTTTTTCATTCAATTCATGCATGGGAATGTGAAAATAAGATTGGATGTTCTAGTGGCCTATTTAGGTAAAGTATATCCCGAAAATGAATAAAAATTTTATATTGAAGAGTAAGTTTATCGCGAAGACAACATAAACATATTTATTATATTATTAAATTGTAAATAAACTTATAAAAATTTATCCCTAACCGTAGGAACCTATATTTAAAATTCGAATTTCCATATTTTATACAATTTTAATTGATGAAACGAAAAGTTAAATTTGGAAACTAAACCCCCTAGTAGGTACCTATATATACATAAAAAACGAATATCAAAAGAGGTGTTTTTGTTTTTCCCAAGTAAAAAATTAAGGCGCAAAAATAAAGAACCGAAATTGAAAATTTCATACCTGATATTCTTTGAATAAGGTATTCCCAGGGCCGGATTTACTAAGGACGAAGGGGCAGCCGGGGCTTTACATCAGTCCCGGGCCTCCACAAGTAAGGGGCCCCCACAAAAGATTTTCCAAAAAAAAAACCCCATCAAAGTCCTGATAAATAAACAACTTATCTTTTTTATTATAATTTTTTCCTTTATTTGATGCATATATTTAAAAGAATTAGATTGATCTCTCAATAAATTTTTAAAACACTTTACTGAAAAAAATCGTTTAATCTATTTGGAAAATTATTAGGGGCCTCCAGTCCTTTGTTGCCCAAGGGCCTCTAGACCTCTAAATCCGATCCTGCATGGGTATTCCGAATATTATTTGGAATTTTTTCCCTTTAAATACGTAACTTATTTGCTTGTATCTTCACTAACTTTACCGTATTTGAGATCCCCATATAACACAGACATGTAAAATATGTCTGTATACTAAAACATGGTATTCCTTTGTACGCGACGAATCATACGAAAACGTATTCGTAGCACCCTGTATATTTTTGTATAGTCGAGTGTAGCTGCGGCCTTATGTCAATATAATCATAAGCAATAAAATTATAAAGTGGGACTTTACATTTTAACTAAATTTAAAAAGGTGCGCCGCCAATTTTTTTTTTAAGAGATTCAAAAATCTTCTTTTCAAGAAGAGGTATAATAATTTTATTAAATTCTAAAAATATAAATGAATGTTTAAATTTCTTGGCGCCAAACAAGTATACCAATGATAAACAGCCATTTGTACCGGGTGCAACTTCCTAAAAACTCATTGGACGCACATAATTTTTTCACTACGTCAACAAGCGTGTCGAAATGTGATTGGCCATTTCTCCTACTAATTTATGTCAAAAGTTGACGTTTCATTCATAATCCATCGTACTCTCGTTTTGTAGTTGTGGTCGGTCGCTTGAATCTCATTTTTTTGGGTTGTTCAAAGCCGCAAGTTTAATTAATGTTTTAAGAAAATCCTGGAAAATACTTCAAAAATGAAGCAGCTTATATTTATTTGTGTAGTGGCCTTTGCTTTTGTTGGTAAGTCCATTTTGTACCCTATATTTTCAAAAAATTAACCGGTATTTTTTTCACTCTTTAATTCAAAAAGGCTTGAATATGTGGCACTCCTGGGATATAAGCCCTTATGTCTAAATATTAATAATTAGGTTCCTATAGTAATTTTAAGGTTAATTTTTTTGCATCAATTAGACATTAATTTAGAATTTAGGATAAAACAGGAACACAAAGGTTTATCGAATGGAAAAGGCAATAATAATAAAGAAGTTATTACAACGTAACATTTCAAGCTAGCCTTTTATGGTTTTTCTTTAGAAGGCCAACCATGTTCCCTGTTTGTTTGTTTTTTGTGTACCTATATCTTGACACTTTAGGCAGGTATACCTATACCTACTTATTACCGAACCTAAAGAGTGGCTAATGGTATTCAGGACCATTTTTATTAAATTAGTACAAAATAAGTGAGCAGTTTTTACCCCTTACCTAAAAATATATTTAGTAGGTGCGTAATCCTAACATTTACAAATTGTAGGATTAACAAAGGCTGAATTAGAACCCCTCGACACTCCAAAAGTTGAAGAAAATTTGGGAGCCAGTAAAGAGGGCTCACGAACTGGTATGTATATAATATAATGGTGTATCTTAAAAATTCTTTAATGGCATATAAACAAGCAAGAAATACTGACAAGGTACTTACCTAATTGCATTGCATTTTAAAATTAACCATCATATTCATATTTGAAAACTTATTCAAAACAATATCTGGTTAAATATTTAAACACATTATCCTAAAATTGGTATTTAGGCAGATACATAAAAAAAATTTACTGTTCCATTACAAAAAGAAATATTACAAAATAAAAAGAAATGTTATTTATATACAGTGCGCGGGCCATAGGGATTTACATAGTAAATCTTTAAGTCTATGTTAGGCACATTTCTATTGAGAACTACAAGTTGAAATTTGACTCAAATATTTCTTGTGGTCTCATATCCAATTTAGTACCATGTTTGTATTACTTTACTAACGCAAAATATTGAAAAATACCATTTTAAGTTATAATATCACGCTGTATTGCCCAGCCCTGTTTATTAAGTTTACCCAGGTATATTTGACATAAACTGGTATGTGACATTTTTATAATATTTGGCAAGTTGTACCGAAATTATACAATGTTGATGATTATTTAGTTTGTATTAAATATGTTTTATTTTTAGTGGTTTAAAATGTATTAATTTTCTTAATTCTAAAGCAGACATATGACATTCCTCTTATGCAGTTTGAAACCATTTCAATACGTTCTTTTACAGTGTAGCAAGACATGATAAATTACAAAACTATAATTTCATGAAAGTCAGGAAAATACTGACAGCCCTGCAGCTTTATCTAAGGTAGTTAATTACATAAATTACAAGGGGGTAAAAAAGTGTAATTTTAAAAAAATTAAAAGAGCTTTTTTGGGTATCTCTTGGAAATTTTTTGCACAGATTGTATGTTAACTTCTTCCTCCCATCTCATATTTTATCTATTCTCAAGTTTTAATATTATTTGTTTCATATAAATGTGCCTAACATAGGCTTAAAGATTTACCATGTAAATCCCTATGGCCCGCGTTAAAAAAAACGCAGTGTATAGGCTCAGTTAATTTTTTTATTTATTTATTTCAATTACAGTAGACAAACAAACAAATTACAATTTCTATGTTTTATAATTAATATTAGGTATGTTGGTAGGTCTGCTGGATGAGGTTTTTGGTAAGTGTAAAACATTGTATGTGTGTGGTGACTTTAATGTAAGGTTTGATGTTCCTGACGGTGGTGCCATGGACATATATGACCTGTTTGTAACTTATAATTTAAAGCCAAACATTGCTGGTATGACCAGAGTAACAAATACAAGCAGTAGTCAATTAGATAATATTTTCTCTACTTTAAATGATAATGAGTTTACTGGTAATATAATAAAGACAAATGTGTCGGATCACTACGCACTGGTGTTGAAACTTATAGATTTGAAAATTAAGGCAAAGAGAACTACATGCTGGCGTAGAAATTTTAGCAAGCAGAATATCGAGGGCTTTAAGAATGCTATTGGAAATGAAGGCTGGAATGACTTGGCATTAGCACACAATTGCGATGCCAAATATGAAATATTCTATAGAATATTTAGGCATTATTTCGACATTTTTTTGCCACTAAATAAAACTACTGTAAAGTCCAGCACTGGTAAAAAGTGGGTGACGGGTGAAGTGAGAGAGTGGTCCTCGAATCTTCGTGACATGTATGCACTGTATAAAAGAACGAATGATGAACGCATTTTAAATCATTATAGGACTGAACGTAAGGCTTTTAAAAAGTATATCAGACATTATAAACAAAGTTTCAATAACAGTGTAATAACTGCTTCGGGTAATGTGACTAAATCAACATGGCAACTACTTAATAGCATTCAGAATAATAATAAAAAATCCAGTCAAATTGAGCTGTTACATAATCAAACGCTTATTACAGACACTAGTACACTGGCAGGTCTTTTCTTAAAACAATTTGATCTCAGTAATCTTTCTGATGAATTGAAAAATCATAACTTTGACAACGCCATGCAATCGGTACCATATTCTTTTTTTCTCTTACCAACAACTGCAGAGGAAGTTAGCCAGGTTATTAAGTTGTTGCCGATGAAGTACTCCACTGGTGTGGATGAGGTACCTGTCAGTGTTATTAAGGCGGTGTCTGAGATCATCAGCGCTCCCATTGCGGGTATTATAAATGAATGTTTTGAGTCTGGTGTGTTTCCTAACAAACTAAAGTTGGCTAAAGTAGTGCCCATTTATAAGAATGGAAGCCGCAGTGATATTTCAAATTATCGACCAGTGTCCATCTTATCAGTTTTCTCGAAAATTTTTGAGAGAGTGTTTTATGTTAGATTGTTGGACTATTTTATTAAAAATAATTTATTCTATGCTGGTCAACATGGCTTTCTGCCAAAGCGTTCAACGATAACAGCTATTTTTCAGTCGCTTAATAATATAATAGAACAAATAGATAGAGGAATGATGGTATCAGGTCTATACTTTGATTTGAGTAAGGCGTTTGACTTGATTGATCATGACATATTGTTGCGCAAGTTAGAGTGGTATGGTGTTCGCGGTGTGACTAATAATTTTATTAAATCTTATTTGTCAAATAGGAAGATGACGGTTTGTGTCAGCTCGGATCAACAAACAGTATTCTCAGAGGTCATTACAGTTAAAAAGGGCGTACCACAGGGTTCTATATTGGGGCCCATTTTATTTTTGATATTTGCTAATGATCTCAACAAGAAAATTGACATTTCATCTCTGTATCAGTTCGCTGATGATACGTCATGCATAGTGTCCTGTGCGAGCAAGATTTTACTATCAACAAAATCTACTGAGATTGCGGCAAGTGTATTAGAATGGTCTTCAGCCAATAATCTCATTTTAAATACCAAAAAAACCTGTTTAATTGTTTTTCGAGGAAATAATTCTAATGAATCTTTATACGTCCCTATTGAAGGAAAAAGTATAGGGCAGGCACAATCTGTCAAGTTTCTAGGAGTCACTTTGGATGAGAGACTTCAGTGGACACAACAGGTCAACGTCGTTGTAAGTAAAATCAGCAAGGCAGCATACGCTGTTCGTTTTTTGCATCACCAGGTTAGTTTGAATGTTGTAAGAATTTTTTATATGTCCGGTGTGCAATCTGTGATTGCATATAGTATCATGTTTTGGTACCGTGCTTCGGTTGCAAATGCACATAGAGTTTTTGTGATGCAAAAGAGAATAGTAAGAATTATGTTGGGGATGCATTATCGGGATTCTTGTAGAGGTAAATTTAAACAGCTAAACATCATGACTGTGCCATCTCTCTTTATATATAGCTGTGCTGTATTTGTCAAGTCAAATCCTGGTGTTTTTGTTCGAAATAGAGATGTTTATGATAACATTCAAACTAGGGGTAGAAATTACTTGCTAACACCGGCTCACCGAACATCTCTATTTCATAAGGGTCCTCTCATGAGTTGCATTAAGGTATATAACTCCTTACCTGATAATCTTAGGGCCATCAGGGGCAGTGAATTGTTTAAGCGTCACTTAAAGACCTTTTTAATTGACAAAGAATTTTACACGCTTAATGATTTTCTTCTTCTGAACACATAATTAGTGAAGTGTCAGTTTGCTGCTCCGGTTTTTGTTTTTGAACTGTTACTTTTATTGTTTATTTTGTCTTAAAGTTTTTATTTTTTGTCTTGATTGTCTTATTGACTTTTTGTGTATGTGTAGGTATATATTATATATAATAGGGTATTCTTCAGTTTGAATATAATTGTTGTTTGACTATGTACTGTGAGATTGTTAGTTATCTTAGTAATTTTTTCCACTGACGTTGTCAATGTTCACTCGTGAATGATTTATTATGACAATAAAGATATTATTATTATTATTATTATTATAATAATAATAAGAATATCTTAATTAAACTACTATACATGTATAGGATTGCTCATTGCTTCTATTAGCTACATGCCTAATTTTGTATTATTTAATACTATTCTCTTATTTTCGCATAGTTCATTAGATGCTCATAGACAAGTACGTTGGTTCTCTTGTGAAAATATAGTCTCCTGTCATTTCGATCGGTATCAGTTAATTGTACCTGGTACCAGCCATATCTACAAATAAGTTCAAATTTGTCTCAAAATGTATGCAATTGGGAAACATTGCTACTTGTTGCCTTAAGGCGACGACACAATTAAAAAATAAGCAATATGCAATGAGAAATAGGCAATAGAAAATAAAAAATATAAATTATGATGGCACAATACCCTATTTCCTCCAATCACTTTAACGAAAGATCGACCAATGAAATAGTTAAATTGCTAACTGTCAATAAATCGACATTCTAACCGTCTTTTAAGTTATTTTGGTGTTTTGTTGTTTTATACTATTATTTTTTTTTTTTTTTTTTTTTGCCTTGAGCATAGCTCATTTAGCCACCGAATAAACAATATGATTATTTTTGTAAACTCATCGATTTTATCGCAAACCCAAAGTGTTAAACACAAATTAAAATTCTAACCTGAAAATTAAACCCACAAACGTCAAAATAGGTATTTGGGACAGGGCATACTCAATACAGCTTTTCATTGGCCACTAATAAGAAACGTGCAACAGAAAATCGAACATTTCGATATAATAATAATAATAATAATAATAATAATAAAAATAAAATACTTTATTCTAAACATAAGTTACAAAAGGCGAAGTTGAGGCAGAACCTCCTATATTAAATTTTGTTTCTTGTTGCTTGTTATTTAAAACTTTTGTCGCGATTGATTTGTTTCTAGTATCAAATATTATTTCTGTTGTTTATTGATTATCGCCTAATGATTATTTTTTTATTTGCGTATCCGGCTTTACAAGCATTGTAATGTCTGCTTATTGTTATGTACATGTTTGTCAGTTTGCACAAATATTTTGATAATTCGTTGATTGTAAGAAAATCATTTCTGTGTCACAGTTGTCTGGTCATCTTTGTGCAAACCAAATTCTTATGTTCTTAACTCATTTTTTATTTACTTATATTATTATCAGTGTCTGAAGCTGATTTTTAATCAAGAACTAACTATATTCTGTCCATTTTTCCACATATTTGGGGCATTTGACATGTCTTTTACTTACATTTATCTCCATTCTTGTCACATTTGGCATTTTGCATTTGACCGATAAAGGGCAATTTATTGATAAAAAGGAACTTTTTTTTTAAAACCTAGGCAAGTTGACGTTTTGTTAATGCAATAATTATTGTATTGTTGAAATAAAAATAAAGAACAGTAACTCTAAAAATATTGGTTAAAATCATTAAAAACCCTTTAGGATCATATTTGTGCCAAAATTCCTTAAAAATAATTTTAAACGCTGCTATCTTTTACATATAAAATGGATAGGGTATACTTGACCAGACAACTTTGACAGTGCTATAAATGCCATTGTCAGAAATGATTTTCTCTTAAACAAAGTGGCCCAAGTGTTTTTTTAGTTGACACTATGTTATGATGAAATTGTCCCATATAATTAATAACATATCAAAACCTTACAGATACTACTAAGTAATAAGATTAATCCATTCGATATTAATACGACTTGTATTATGCAGAAGCAGATAATCCATTTAGATCGGCTTTTCCTGTCTGTTTTACAATTGTGTGTTTACATTTAATTTATATTGGGTATTATTAGTTTAAAATTTAATAGATAAAATGGTTTTTGTTTTAATATATTTTCAGCCAAATATTACACATTTATTTCACTTACTACTTCTTTGTCTAAAAAATATGTAAGCCTTTTTATTTACTAAATATTTTTAAATTTAGTCCATCAAAATATTTACATCTTATAACTAGTCGTCCAGCTCTCTTTTTACCGTGTCATTGTTTTTAGACTTTTTACAAGGTTTTAAACAAAGATTTAAATTTCCCACATCATGTTAATACATTTAACAGCATAAGTTTGGCAAACAAAGTGGAGGGGCGAAGTTTGTATGTTGTTTAGTTTGTTATACTTCATTATAGAATACGATTTTATCAATAGGTTCATTTGTTATTTGTATGTCGCGAGTAAAAGCTATGGTAGACTACACATAAAAAATAGCACATAATACCTTGAACTAGGTATGCTATTTTTTTTACAAAAACAAAACTTTTATGAAAAATCTTACTTGCCTTAATTTTTTTTTGGATCCTGTGACGCAATTTTTATGTAGACTGTCGTTTCCGACAACCCCCCCCCCCCCCCCCCCCCCGCCACCTGCTTTCCCTATATGTAACACGTGTTTAAATATATTTTAAAGGTCGCCCCCTTCGAACAAAATTACTGCGTGCGCCACCGAGATGATGGTTAGAAAACAAAACCAGAATATTGTATTTTCGATTGTGAATACTTTTACATTTACCTTTGGTTCTCTGTTCTTGGCAAATACCTTTTGTCCAAAACTTGCTCTTTCGTTAATAAATTGTAGTATTTGTCGATAAGCTCTTGGCAAATTTTGTCGTTCCTTGGATCATAAAATTTTAGCGGCACAATGGGAGCTAAAATCGTAATTACTTATTGGTTGGGGCACCTAAATAAATTGTTTTTACAGGTGCAAATTATAATGTGATTTAACAGCATTTTAAATTATTATTGCAGTTTAAAAATATCCTTATATTATGTATAATTTACATTTTTTACCTATTGTCAAAGGTTTTCCTATTTTTATGTGTGATTGTCCCAGAACATTTCTATCCATAAAACACAGTTTAAAGGGTTTACTCTTGTCCTGTTTTTCCTTATCGTCATTTTCTGTTTTGGTTTGTGGATTCTCCATATTGTTTTAATCAATACAGGCTTAGCAACCGGAAATAATCACAAATTCCATTTTGACTTTTATTTTATGGCTTATTTAATAATTCTAACGTAGTTTCGATTTACGCAGAAGTATTTAAAAAAAAAATGTAATTTTAAGCAGATCCACTCCATCATTCTCTGAGCGACTTGTTCTCAAAGGGACACTAATAGCGTTCTTGGTTTGCCACTCTAAAGAGTGCTCCTCATAAGCGAAACTGCTCACTAGCCCCATAAAAACATTTTTTTAAGAAACGTAGTTTCTTAGTTGTATTTTGATGCCCAAACAGACTTTATATGAAGTGCACAATCGAAAATTATCGTCGAGGAAAATTAAGTGGAGGTGTATTAAAATGGGGTGTAACGCCTACTCCTAATCCACTGAGACAGCTGCATCCCAACTTATTCAATTTATACATTAAGAACTAGAACAAACAAGGTGGTTGTCGGAATGTTCTTTGATTTATCACGGCCCTGTGATACTTTGAATCTAAAGTTTGCAAACAGAAACTCTATGCTGTTGGAATAAGGGGAAATGCACTGTTCTTAATAATGTAATTTCTAACCGAAAGAAGGCTGTTAGTCAAAATCGGAAACCATACCTACTCAGAATATGAACTAAACATCGGAGCTGCCCATATTTGAATTGTAAACGATCTATCACTACCTGGATTTACCATCAAATTTGCCGATGATACCACGGTTGCCATATCAGCACTAGATGAGATGTCCCTGAAGCACACAGGAAAATACAAGAAGTAACAGAAAAAATTAACACATGGTGTTTTTCGAATCAACTTTACTAAACGATGACAAAACGGTTTACATTCATTTCTACAAAACTTCTCCCAAAATGCAATTAAAGGCGGCATGCTCTTTCAACTTTCTGGGAACCTATCTTGATTCCAAACTATCGTGACCTCAACTGGATCATATATGCTCAAAACTGGCACAAGCTTACTACGCATTAGCCTATCCTCATCTCAGCTATAATATTTTACATGCTCTTTCAACTTTCTGGGAACCTATCTTGATTCCAAACTATCGTGACCTCAACTGGATCATATATGCTCAAAACTGGCACAAGCTTACTACGCATTAGCCTATCCTCATCTCAGCTATAATATTTTACTGTGTGGACAAGCAGTAAACATAAACAGAGTATTTCAAGCACAGAAACATCTAATAAGGCTCATCGTTGGATTAAACCCAACTACCCAGCACAAACATGCAGAGAAATATACAAAGAACACAAAATCCTCAGTCACTCCAATATACAACCTTAAGTGCCCCACATATGTATATGTCGTAGGCTGATAGTGAAATCCGTCATTTCATGAAACGCCTAGTCATATCATGAAGCGTGGCTAAAAGGTATATTGCAACTGGTTTGTTCGTTGTTCCCCAGATCATTTTTTTCAATTTTTTTTTAATTTAATTTAAATTTTAGTTTTATAAAATAATATTAGTTGAAAAAATTGAAAAAAATGCTCTGGGGAACAACGAACAAACCAGTTGCAAATATACCTTTTAGCATGCAGCATGATATGACCAGGCTTTTCATGAAATGACGGATTTCACTATCAGCCTACGACATATACAAGAATAAGAGCGAATTCCAAGAAAACAGAAACAATCACAAGTATCCTACAAGAAACGCAAACGGCCTTATAGTCCCTAGACACTTTAACACGATATGAAAAATTTCCCCACTATATCAAAATTTTTAAAAAACGACTAGAAGAAATCAAACATATATTTGGAAGAAAATTAAAAGACTTTCTTATAAAAAATGCTTTTTACACACCAAAAGACTTTGAATGCCTAAACGATGTCATATTTGCGCAAAAGTTTTTGACCTAGATTTTTCTTGTACATTTAATGTTAGTGGTCTGAAATTTAAGGTAAACTGTCTCCTAAGTTAGTTAATTTTATAGTTTTATATGACGAACCTTATATCATAATATATGATCCTTAGTAGAATAAAATTAATTTGAATGGCGATTAATCTGATCGAGCGTTAAGTTTTTTGTTTTCCAATCCAGAAAATGTTCTGCAAAAGAAAATATTAAGTTGCCAAACGAAAAGCAGAAAGCGATATGACAGAAAAACCAACCAAAATAATGATTAAATCATTACATTGGCGAGAGAGAAATCGTACCAATGCTCTCACCATAAGGGACACGGAAAGAGAGGAAAGTTATCGGGGGTGCATAAGTGCAATAAAATCACCGATAATCTTGCATACAAGCGTGTTTTCTAAAAACTGCATAAGGGTACTTTCTTCATGACATTTAGATACGAGAAATAAATTGGAAACAAAGTTATAATTTATAAATTTTCAATATTTAATTTTTTTTTGTAGATGATGAAGTTGTCAAACGGGAGGAAGAAGCAATCAAACTCGATGGCCTCAATGTTGCGCAGCTTAAGGAACTTAGAGAAAAGTCAGAAAAGTTTGCTTTTCAAACTGAAGTTAATAGAATGATGAAACTTATCATTAATTCTTTATATAGAAACAAGGAGGTAAGCAACTGATTGAACTAAATAGAGTCTAATATTACTGAATACTGGATTTCGGCCGACAGACGAATCGAAGTGGTTTCGTTAAACGTGGCCAGCACAAATGATCCCCTCTCTTTAATTTAGGGATAGCCTTTCCATATTTCAACAAGCGTTCGCGAAACAAAATATTCTCTTTGGCAAAATTATTTACTTTTGCAAAGTAACCTCTTGCCAGTTTACTTAAGAGTGTCTTAATCTCGATGCCATATGCCTAATTAATATATTTTTTTAGATATTCTTAAGAGAACTTATCTCCAACGCTTCCGATGCCCTGGACAAAATCAGGTTGCTCGCTCTAACCGATAAATCGGTGTTAGACGCAACGCCAGATCTCAATATTCGTATAAAGGCAGATAAAGATACTGGTATGCTGCATATTACCGACACGGGTATCGGAATGACTAGGCAAGATCTTGTTAATAACCTAGGGACCATTGCGAAATCTGGAACGGCAGAATTTTTGGGTAAGTGCGTTTTGTTTTCTATAAATGATGATGAAGTACTAGTATAGTAGGTTTAAGTGTTTGTAAAAGTTCAGGAAACTATTTTGGAAAAGGCGAAAATAACGATAAAGTTCAAAAAGTATAACGAATCGTTTTTAGGATTTTGAAAAAACCGCTTTGTACTTCAATCTAAAATTTTTAATATTTTTTCAGAGATTTCCTTTAAATTGCTTAGTTTCCAGTTTTTTTCATTGCATTTTTCGAATTATTTTTAATGCAAAATGAAGTAATATGTAGTTAACTATATTTTCTAAAATGTTAAAATAAATATGTTATTTATTTCCAGGAAAAATGCAAAATGCCGAATCTAATCAAGACTTAAACGATATGATCGGTCAGTTTGGTGTCGGATTTTACTCCGCCTTTTTGGTCGCGGATAAAGTTATCGTCGCCTCCAAACATCAAGGTGACAAGCAATACATTTGGGAATCTGATTCTGCCAGTTATAGCATCGCCGACGATCCCAGGGGGGATTCATTGAAAAGAGGTAAGCTACGGCATTAATTTTATAGTGTTTTTGCAAGTTATTCCGATTTGACCAATAGGTTATTTTCCTGGTTTGGGGTAAGAAGATATTCATATAACTAAATTAACAAAAATGTTCTCTTTACAGGAACCACTGTAAGTCTTCAATTGAAACCCGAAGCAAAAGACTTCTTGGAACACGAAACCGTTAAAAAGTTAGTCAAAAAATACTCCCAGTTTATTAACTTCCCGATTTACTTATGGACCAGTCACACAGAAGAAGTCGAAGAACCTGTTGATGATGAACCAGCCGAAGAAACCACTCCCAAACCCGTCGAAGATGAAGAGGATGCTGAAATTGAAGAGGAAAAAGAAGAAAAGCCTAAAACAAAAAAAGTATCAAAGACAGTTTGGGATTGGGAGTTGCTTAACGACAGCAAACCAATCTGGACCAGAAAACCTTCTGAAGTAGAAGATAAGGAATATAGCGAATTCTACAAGGCTTTAACGAAAGACGACAAAGATCCTTTGACCAAAATTCACTTTGTTGCTGAAGGCGAGGTAACATTTAAAGCATTACTTTATGTTCCCAAACTACAACCCTCAGAAAGCTTCAACAGATACGGTACTAAGACAGATAACATTAAATTGTATGTAAGACGTGTCTTTATCACTGACGAATTTAACGACATGATGCCATCCTTCTTGAGTTTCATCCGAGGCGTAGTCGACTCCGATGATTTACCTCTCAATGTTTCTCGTGAAACTTTGCAACAGCACAAGCTGATTAAAGTAATTAAGAAAAAATTAGTCAGAAAAGTATTAGACATGCTTAAAAAAGTTCCCACTGAGGAATATGAGAAATTCTGGAAGGAATTCTCAACGAACATTAAGCTTGGAGTAATTGAAGATCCAGCCAACAGAACTAGACTGGCTAAATTGTTATTATTCTTGTCATCTAACAGCGATAAAATGACTAACTTAGCGGATTATGTAAGTCGCATGAAGCCCAAACAAGATCGAATCTTCTACATTGCTGGAACATCTAGGGACGAAGTAAAGAAGTCACCATTTGTTGAAAGACTATTGCGAAAAGGATATGAGGTTTTGTACCTCACTGAAGCTGTAGATGAGTACGCTATTTCCGCGATACCTGAATTTGAAGGCAAGAAGTTCCAAAACGTCGCTAAAGAAGGATTTAGCTTAACTGAAAGTGAAGGCGGAAAAGACCGTCTTGAACAGCTTCAAAAGTCATTTGAGCCTCTCACCAAATGGCTCGCTGATGATGTCTTAAAAGAGTATGTCGCCAAAGCTACCGTGTCAGAAAGATTAAGCGATTCGCCATGTGCATTGGTCGCCAGTATGTTTGGCTGGACTGGCAACATGGAAAGACTAGCAGTCTCAAACGCGCATCAAAAATCTGATGACCCACAGAGGTCGTATTACCTCAATCAAAAGAAGACTCTCGAAATTAATCCAAGACATCCCTTGATGAAGGAGTTGTTGAAGAGGGTAAGTGATGATCCCAGTGACCCCAATGCAAAAGAAATGGCTGTAATGCTTTTTAGAACAGCCACCTTAAGGTCAGGTTTTATGTTAAAAGAAACTGACGATTTTGCGCAATCTATCGAGGTTATGATGAGAAAAACATTGGGCGTTTCCCTCGATGAGCAAGTTGAGGATGAAGAAGACATTCCTGAAGGAGCACAAGAAGAGGAGGCTGAAAATGGTGACATAAAGGATGAGGATATGGAGCATGAAGAATTGTAAATTAGGTTATAATGTATGATTTTGTGTGATAAATTGTTTTTATTTTGTTGTTTTGAACAACCCCCAAAGACTGTACTTTTTGTATCTGTTGCTTTACAATAAAGTGTTCTATTTATTTTGTATAGTGGAATAAAAATTAATTATTGTCCTACGTCCAGTTTTGGCAGATTTTGACCCAACCTTTCGCAGCTGCAAGTGATGAGGTTTTAAATAGAACGCCGTATACAGGGTGATTCACAATGGATGGTACGGGGGAAACAGTCGACGAATCTTTCTGAAGATTAGTTAGTTTACATTAACGTGCTTCTCATAAATCTTTTTGACAATTCTATTTCTTAACAACTCCTTAAAATTGTTCTACACTTTAAAAATACCTCTTCCAATTGTGACTATAATTTTTCGGCAAGAAGCTATCTGTATATCAAAATGTAAAATGTTTCTTTATGTTTTATGACTTTGACTTCAGTTAAAATAGGAGCTAAATGTAAATAATCAAAAATCTAGTTAGCCTTGCACTCTGGCAAACAGTTCTATTTAGAAATATTATGTTCTTTAATTTTTGTTTTTGTAAGATGCACAATCTTTGAGAAAATTGGGAAAAATCGAAAAGGTCCGCCATACCTTCAATCTTCAATATATAAAAAAAAAAGAAATTTTCAGTTTTGGTTTTTAATTTTTTGATTTGGGAAAAATACTTCTTTTTGTTGCCTTCGTCAAAAACTCCAGACGCAAAAAATTAAAACCAAAACTAAATTTTTCGGTTTTTTATCTTCGAAGCTATTCGGAATATACCGGGTGTTTCAATAAAAACTCTCATGCCAATTATTTCGAAAACTAAAAGTGACATGTAAATTCTGCAAACTAGTTTTTAGCCTCTATGATTGGCTTCACAACTGTGTAAAAAATGTGTTTGAATAATACAAGATGTAGGTGGCGCCACGGTGCAAAGAATTTTTTCGATGACAGGAACTTTTAAATGCCGTGGTTCTTAAAGATAATAATAATAATTTTTCCTCAAATTATGTCCCATAAAAATGTTTGATAAATCTAACATGAACGGAGATATTTGGGGTTAAGTTTAAAAAAAAAAAATTTTAACGAGTATTTTAATTATAAATATTTTTAATATCCTTTAGCAGATTTTAATTTAATTTTGGTAATGATGATTTAAGTGATAAAACGCTCGTGTGGCGCTAAATTATTACGCCCAGTGACGTCTCAGGGGGCGCTTTCACAAATAATATTGGCAAAAAATAAGACGCCACTGAGTTTTTGGTAATTTTTATATTTTTTTTTTCGGATTAAGCAACTAAAAATATCCTTTTCTTGTCTGTTAAATTGTTTTCATATCTTGCTTCGATATTAAAAATATTTGTAATTAAATACTCGTTAAAATTATTTTTTTAAAAACTTAACCCCAAATATCTAGATTTATCAAAAATGTTTATGGGGCATAATTTGATAAAAAATTAATTATCTTTAAGAACCACAACATTTAAAAGTTCCTGTCATCGAAAAAATTCTTTGCACCGTGGCGCCACCTACATCTTGTATTATTCAAACACAGTTGTGAAGCCAATCATAGAGGCTAAAAACTGGCGTTTACAGAATTTACATGCCCCTTTTAGTTTTCAAAATAATTGGCCTGGGAGTTTTTATCAGGGTTAGGCAAAATTTGATTTTTATTAAAAAAATCAAAAATCATTGATTTTTTGATTTTTTTTTATTGATTTTATTAAAAATTTAACATTTTTCTCTCTTTCTAAATTAATACAAATTATTTTAATGTCTGTCTAACAATATAGTAGATCTAAATTCTATATACCCAAAATATTGTCAGAACGCGCTTCTAAAGTTTATACCTATTATGTATTATATAGGTACACCTACTAATTTTTTATTTCTTAAAAGCGCGAGTTCTATAAATACTTACTGTTAATTATTGAAAATATTTTTTTAATATGTTATATTGTTCATTGTTCTGAATTAAAAATAAATAGGATCATTAAATCATGATTAAAAAAAAAAAGTGATAAGTATAAGTAGCTAAGTGATTTAAATCATGATTAAAAAAAAAATAAAGTGATTTAAATCACTTGATTTAAATCAGCCCAACCCTGGTTTTTATTGAAAAACCATGTAAGTAGACAATTTTCTTCTGCCAAATTATTAAGCCCCAAAATACGTGACTGCCTTAATTCCACCATTTTCGTAGCTCTTTACAATCGTACAGTTTTCGAGGTCACCATGAACGCACACTAATAATTTGTAGCAATTGTCATAGAGGTAATAATCTACTCTATTTATTTGGTCTATGCGATTGTATATGGTGTGCTATAAGACATTTTTAAAGGATATCAAGAAGAACTCAAGTAGATTTATTATTATTCGATTAAAAAAAATATTTTTCAATAAAAAATTTATTTATTCTTAACGCTTTATTTAAAAACAACTCAAACAAAGTTATATTATATCGGCTTCAAAATCCGGTTGCCCCTTTGTCCCCAGGTTGGTAACCGCATATAAACTTCCTGCCCCTGGCTGTTGCTCAATTTCTTTGGGTGATAGCCATCTTCTCGACGTAGTTACAAATAGTATATCCATATTAGGTCCACCCCAAGCCGCCGAGGTTGTGTACTGGGCTGGTATGGGTATTCTTCTAAGCAAAGTCCTCGTGTTTGGGTTGACTTGAATTATTGATCCACCTCCGTAGAGCGCTATCCAAAGGTTGTTATCTTCGTCAATGGTCATTCCTGCAATAACATTGTTACTATTAATGAGAAAGAATAATAATAATAAACGACTTTTATTCATAAAATTAAATGAATACAATTAGGCGATATTTAGCCAGCAGCTAGGGCTATTCTTGCATATAACCTAGTAAATAAATAACATGTCCAAACAATATTTGAAAAATTACCTTTATAAACTAAAACTGACTTATAATAATTATTCTATTAGGTATTTTAGAATATAACCTACCCACAGATAATACACTTGGCAGCCATAATACAAAAAAGAAAATAAATTAAACCAATAATACAATAAATAAAAAAAACCTAGTTCGCTAAAAATGCCAACATATAAAGTATTTTTACTTTAAAGTTAAATGATAGAATGGAATCGCGCTTAAATTCAGTGTCAATGCTATTATACAATTTAACAGAAACGTACGAGAATATAGCAGTTCTAAATTTAGGGATTGACAACATAGGTACCTTGAGTTCCAACTGAGACATCATGCAAATTGGACCTATAACAAAGTTTTATTCGCAGGTACCTATAAGCCGGTTTATTTGTAAACAAAAGACGGTGTGTAAATAAGAGCAAATGAATCTCCCATATTTTGGCCAAGGGAAGCCATTTTAAGATTTTTAAATTTGCTGATATTGAGTCATATTTTCGAAGGCCATAAACGAATCTACCACAATTTCTTTGTACTTGTTGTATTCGATACCTGGCAACAGCATCCAAGCAAGGCCCATAAATCACATTACCATAGTAAAATATTAGGAAAACAGTATAGGTATTCACATACCATTTTTCTAAGTGTGAAATTGAGAAAATGCCCGTTGGCGTATAATGTTCTAAGTTTACAATAAGAACGCCGTAAAAGCACTGAAGCATGTTCTGTAAAACGTAAGTTAGAGTCAATAAATATTAAACCCAAATTTCGAGCAGATTCCGTATGTGGAATTTTTTCATTATTTACCACTGGATTAAAACCCGTGTCTAGCTACGCTTTTTAGCATTTCCAAATAAGAGAAAAAGGGATTTTTTAGCATTTAAAGTCAGATTATGAGACTTGGAATATTAATAAATAATGTCCAGGATACGATTTATACTATTATTGGCCTCAATAGCTGTTTTAGCAAAAAAAAGTTAATAATAGTTGTATATAAATAATAAATAAATACACCTCTTATCACAACATACACCGACTAGGAAATTTTATTTCCATGGTTCCAAGACAATAGAAATTATTCTTACCATCTGGGTATCCTAATTCTTTGCCTTTAGTGCTAAAAGCCACCTTCCTATTGGAAATATTTCCAGTTTCAGCATTATAGTCATATTCAGCAATCTCTTCAGTAACAGTGTCTATATAATAAAATTTCGTACCCTCGCGGTTCCAAGTCAAACCATTACTTATATCAACTTGCGGGATCATTACGGAAGGGTTGGTGATGTTTTCTTTGGTAAATCTGAAAAGAGCACCTGCCTTTGAACTTAGCAACTGACCTGTTTCTTCATGGCCCATAGTGCCTAAAAGTTTGTACCAATTAATATAGATAGAGGCTTAAAAAGTAATAATAGATTTTTTCACTAATTTTTTATTGTAACACCGCATAATTAAACAAATTTCTGCTGATTACCCTAGATCTATCGCTTGTCTTTGAAAACGAAGATTATATTAGTTATATTAGATGCATTTGTGATGTGTATTAAAATTATATGTATAGTTTCCAAATTATTATGCTTTAGGAAAATCACAACGGAAAACGCTGTACGGGCGTTTTTACTACGAGTGACGCAGAAGTTTTGATATTCATTCATTATCTAACGTTACAGTGTTGGGTGAGGTGTACGTGTTTGTGATCAATTGCGTTTTTTGATTAATTTTTAGTAATTTTCCGAAATAGAACTATTCAGTGCTATTTATTATTATTTACAATGGTTCGCCAGTGGGTGGTCTGTAAGAAACCCGACTATTCTAACCCTTGATTAATATTGCTTAAAAGCAATGGTGTGGATAGTTCTGTTGAAAAATATATGGATTGTTTTTGATCCCAAAAAAGCCACATGCCAATAATAGGCATTGCAAGTATAACGGCGCGTTTTTACAGCTTACAGTGTGTTACAATATTTTCAAGCAATCTCCTTACTTATCTTATATTATCGCCTATATGCGTTTAAAAAAACTTTACCATCTAAAAAAATGTTTACCCGCTAAAACTAAAGACTACTTATGTAACAGTCTCGTCTTGTCCTTGTTTGATTATGGAGATGTAGTATATATATATATATATAGTGATTCTTTAAAAGCTACGCTTTCTTACTCTATTTAAACGATCCAAAATTGCTGTTTGCGTTACTCATTTAACATTCCCTTTAGGAACCACGTAACCCCGTATATGAATAATAATAATATTTTAAATATGAAGAATCGCAGAAAATATCATATGTAGGCAGAGCTGTCGCAATTACTCTTAAAAAGTAATTCAATTACAATTACCCATTACCCTCCGAAAAAGGCATCAATTACAATTACCAATTACTAACAGTATGATAAAAATATTTAAATTACCAATTACCCACTAAAAGTAATTGATTCCTTGATCAATTACCGCATTCGAATTACTGAGTTTAATTCAATTACTTTTATACTAATTCAATTACTTTATAGTAATGGAACTACTCTAAAAGTAATTGAATTACTCTGAATCTATAAATTATAGGCACTTTTTTGGCAAATTAATTACTCTGAGTAATTTATTTACATTTTGGTAAGTAATTGAATTACATTTTGGTTATTCAATTACATTTGAATTAGTAGGTATATGAGCAATGGAATTTTTTTACATTTTACAAAAAAGAGTTAAATAAATAGGTACGTAAGGTATTATTTTTTTTAATTGTAGTAGGTCCTACTATCACACTTTATTATAGAAAGAAATTTAAAAAATTTCAAAATTTATAGTGTCCGCAAGAAAGTTCGCATCAAATGGGATTTTTTTTATTATTAGGTAAGTATAGGAAAAAATTGAAAAAGCAGTTAGTTTTTGCTTACCTAAGAACCAAAAATGACGTATACTGAAGCAGCTGCACGACTTGCGTTACCTGTCAAATTTGACATTTTTAATAAAATAGGTTCAAAAATGCCCTTATTTATCAAAATATCGAAAAACTTTATTCGAGAAAGTTGTTTATTTAGGCATTTTTAGCCTGTGTACGAAATTTTGATAGTCTAATACAATTTTTATTTTTTGCCAGGTTCTTGAAAATTTTGATCAACCCTCGTAGATTAACTTTTATACATCGATGTAAAACCATTTGCCTTTACTTCATTATTTGTAATCTTAATGCAAATTTGTGTAAAATTTTTGTTTCCAATTATTTATTTTGCTTCAAAAACTGAAATTGTTATTGATCAGTATGTAATGTTTGATGCAAAGTTTATCTAATTACGTCAGTTTTGGCAAAACCGACGTTTCTCCAATTTCTTTAGTTATATAGTAAACAGATGTATAAAAAGAAAATATTAGGAAGCTTTTGATAAAATTTTACTTAAATAATATTGGATCAAAAAGAATAAATATTAATCGCTCGAAACATTTTATTCAACAAAAATACAGTTTACAAATAGGCGATGCATTAATAATTAATATTAATTAAATAATTGGAAACAAAAATTTTACACAAATTTGCATTAAGATTACAAATAATGAAGTAAAGGCAAATGGTTTTACATCGATGTATAAAAGTTAATCTACGAGGGTTGATCAAAATTTCGTACACAGGCTAAAAATGCCTAAATAAACAACTTTCTCGAATAAAGTTTTTCGATATTTTGATAAATAAGGGCATTTTTGAACCTATTTTATTAAAAATGTCAAATTTGACAGGTAACGCAAGTCGTGCAGCTGCTTCAGTATACGTCATTTTTGGTTTTTAGGTAAGCAAAAACTAACTGCTTTACCAATTACTTTTAATCAAATTCAATAATTCGGAAGTCTTACCTAATTAAATTACTTTTTACGTAATTGAATTATTTGGGAGTAATTCAATTACCTTTATTCTAAGTAATTAAATTATTTGGTAGTAATTAAATTACTTTTTATGCAATTGAATTATTTGGGAGTAATTCAATTACTTTTAAAAATAATTGAATTACTTTTCTTAAAACCATTACCAATTACAATTACTTTATCACAGTAATTGGAAAATTAATTACAATCACTATTTTCAAAAAGTAATTCAATTACAGTAATTCAAATACTAAAAAGAAATTGAACACGATTTTTCAATTATTTTAATTCAATTACCGACAGCTCTGTATGTAGGTACTCTTTTGTGTATAAAGTACTGAATATCAGGGAACCTCAGTATTTAAGAGTAAATTTTCATTCTTATGCGCATCCTCATCTTACAAGAAATCTAAATTATTTTTACCTCAACATCGTACATCTAATTTTCAAAAGTCATTCAGTTTCATAGCCATTCAAATGTGAAATTTACCTAATAATGTTAAGGAATTTTCAATTAATAAATTTAATAATTATATCAAGCGATTTCTTGTAAATTTGCAAAGGGGGGGAAGTTTAGCATATCTGTATTTGGTCTTATTATTTTATTTTTCTTCTTTTTTTAGCCATAAATGCGCTATCTGCATTGGTTGGTTTTGACCTGGAAACTGCTCGAACTTTCTTTATTTTTTTCTGTCGTTTTTAAGTTTTGTCTACCTGTCCTCTCTACCCTTCTCTCTCTTACGCCTGGGTCGGTCGTTACCTTGCTGAATCTTTGATTGAATTAAATATAGGTTTCAGTAATTCACATATTATAGTTTTTTTAATTATTAATAGCATTTTGGACTATATCACATTATCACATAGACACAATTTATTTGTGCTCTGTGATATCGGTTCTATATAATTGCGGTATAGTCCAATTTATCTATATTTAAAAATCACTTGTAGGTAAGGTAAGGTGGGGTAAATGCAACTGGTTTTTTGAATAGTTGACTTTTGGAATTCCATAAAAAATATGATTTAAATAAAATTTTGCAAAAAATACCATGGGGTGTTCAGTAATTGCGCCATTAATTTATGAAGGAATTTTGGTAAAAGCTCAAACTACATTTTTACAACATATTTTTTTTAAAAATAATATCAACATATTACATTTACCCCAGCAAATGGGGCAAATGTAATAGCTGCCTGTATTTGCAAGAGGTACTCTATATGAGATTCGAAAACGGGGCAAATGTAAAAGGAACGGTTTTTACTACATATGGTTTTTATTTCAACTAAATTCCATTATAACTGAAGGAGTTACAAACTTTCTAATGAATTATGATTAATGGTATCATTTTCAATAAAATAAGAACTAAAGTAAAACACAAATGTAAATTGTTATCCACTCATTTTAAGTAAGTAACAAGTTAAAAAATACGTAATAACGCAAAAAAATGTTTGACATATGTTCTGACCATGACGCCTAAAACAAAAAATTATTAACCATAAGTCTTAAACGAAAACAAATAATGGGGTAAATGTAACAGAGCATTTACCCACTACAAACATGTTACATTAACCCCAAAACCGATTTCTCTCGGGGCAAATGTACTACATGAAATAAATCGGTCGTAAATAATGTATTTATTATAATTTCTGATTAATTTGAATCGATATATTGGCCCGATCTGACCGTGTAAACTCATATTTACCTGCTAGTACTTTTCGTAATGTAAAATAGCCGGCACCGAAATTTGTAACACTAATTTGAAAGCTCACTGCAAAATCAGGTGGTTATCTCGCAGCCATAAGTGTCTTACTTAAGTGACAAACATAGATATGCGCATTGCAGAATGGACGAGAACACTTGAACTACGAAATTAATACATGCTCAAGGGCGTAAATTATAGCACCAAATAACACATTTACCACAATCTTGCATTTACCCCACCTTACATTTAATTTAATTTAACTTAATTTGATTTATTTTATTTTATTTACTGTAACTTTCTTGTTAAGTACAACATTTTCTTTTTTTACTTACTTTTATCATATTTTGTTTTTGTGATTTTAGTATTATGATGTAAACACACCTTATTGTGATTGACTTGTATTTCTTTACTTTATCTTGTTGGATATTTTATGTTCTGATGCTTATGTTATTTATCTTAGTATTGTAACATCATCTTATGTTATATTTATATTGCAACTGCTTTGTAAATGAGATCTTGTATCTTTATACAATAAAGCATACTTTGACTTTGACCTACCTTACCTACTATTTTTATTGTATTTTCTCATTTAAAATATAAATTGTGTTTGAATTTGAATTATCTAAACTTTGGAAGTAGGTCTATGTCTGAATTGTAACAAATGGTTTTTGGTGAATGGAAGGAATGTTTTGGAATGAATGTTTGCCCCCCCCCTTGTTTTATCAAGCTATACAATGAATTATTTCAAGATGAAACTATTGACATAAACAATTGACAAAGCCATAGCAATAAATAAGGAATCGTTGTTTGCCCAAACGACATTTTACTAACCAATCCATACTCTTCCTCTATTATCGGCTTTTCCATCATTAAATCGATTTTTGGGAGTCTCATTTTGAACTGTGTGTAAAATTACTGGTTCTGAACTTCTACTATTTAGAGAAATTTTTGCAACGTCTCTGTTTATCCCAGCAATTAAAACGTTGGGATCATGTTTGCTTAAAATAATGGGAGCTATATCTTTACCTAAAAATATGACCGTTATAATATACAGTGTGCGTTATATAAACTCATCGGAAATATGTTTTTTTAAGTTTAATTTGAAGCTATATGTAGACATGTTATTTTAGATGTTATGGTTGAAAACGAATTAATGTTTTTAATGTTCCTGAAATTTTAGTAATAAACCTTAGTTACTAAAAATTAAAATCAACTTCTATTGTAAAAATATAGTGCGTCATATTTAACTAAACTCATCTGAAATAAGTTTTTTAAAGTTTTATTTAAATTTAAAACTATAAAGACATTGGATTTCAGATAACAAATTTGTTATTTAATGTTTCTCACATTTTACTAATAAAAATGAGTTACTAACGGCTAAAATGAACTTCATTTCTAAAACTCTAATTAGTTACAATTAACTAAAGCCGCCGGAAATATGTTTTTGTAGCATTTTAGCAAAAAAATTACAATAAGAAAAAAACTCCAATTTATTAAATTTTCTTACCGAATCTCCCACACAGCAGAATTAATTCCCGATAATTCTGCTGCTAGGGAGATTATAATATAAGTGACAATAATTAATTAAACTCTGCTTACCAGGAAATTCAGCAACAACTTCTGCGGTTTCATTCTGGTAATCATACGCAAGTACTTTTCCATTGTGAATGTCAACATAATACAATTTTCCTACTCTTTGATCCCATACTGGAGACTCCCCAATCTGAACAGGCTCAGCAACTTGTGTGACCGATGGACTCTTAAAGCTGTTGGCCATTGTCTTATTTAAGATACAAGGTGTTTTATAATTTTTTTTAAATAAAAAAAAAAGATTCGTGCAAATGGTTTGGATTTGAAAAATTTAATAAAAAATAAAATTAGGTCCAATATGGGTAACAGAATAAATTTAACAAAGGTGAATTATTTAAATGTAATTGATCATTAAGTAACACGTCCGTATTTTTAAGTTTATTTATTTTCATAGATTCTAACAAATGTAGTTTTAGGCCTTTGTTTTCTGTATGTAAGATTTTAAAGGAAGGGTCGAAATTATGTTGATGATCAAGTAAATGGTTAGCAAAGTTTGAGGCGGTTTTGTTTTTTAGAAAACTGTTATAATGTTCCTGTATTCTTTTGTTAAAATGTCTACCCGTTTGGCCAATGTATGTTTTAGGACAATATTTACATTTTAATTTATAGACGCCTGATTTTTTGTTTTTATCGCTTTTAGTTTTATCGTTTTTAATAAATTTACCTAAAGAGTTATTAGTTTTGTAAGACAAATTTATATCAAGTTTGTTAAGAAAATTGCCAATTACTTTGCTAGGTTGTCCAAAGAAAGTGACTAGTTTAAATTTGTCAGAGATTTTGCTTCTAGATTTTTGTCTTTCCCATAATACTATAATTATGGATTTCCACCTAGTATCGGCTGAATCAATTAATTTGTCAAATATTCACTTGTTTTTTTTTAACAGGTCTATATTCTGTTTCACTCACTCCTCTTTATATCTCAGAAAGTCTTGGTTTAAATGGAGCGACTATATACTCAGAAAGAATAGTCATTTTGTAGAAATAAAAAAACTTTCGACAACTCAAATTGATTTGATTCGGTTAATTTTAGAGATACACATTTTCAATTTAAGTCAAAGAACAATGAAACAACCGTAAATTTGACTTTACACTACTTCCGATTTAACCGAAAACAATGCCCAGTTAGGTACTGGTGCAATTTGCAATTAACTTAAATTCTGTGGTATTAACGAACGTAAACCGTCCCACAGGGATCGGTTTAGGGGCCTGGTAAAACCCTGTATGCATGTTCTAAGTTTAAATTGTGGCTTAGATCTAATTTTTATACTTTTGCAGATGACGCTGCCTTATAGTGTTTACAGGTGCAAACGAACAGAAATTATGCAGAGAGGTCAACATTGACGTTGGCTATATTTCAATAAACTTCAAATCAATGATATAAAACGAAATGTGGGATTTAAGCAAACATTTAAAAACTGGTAGCATTATTAAATAAATAATGTAGCACTAGAAAAGGTTATAAAAATTAAGTTTTTGGGGTTAATTATAGGTCATAAACTCTGGAGTGATTATATATTTCTGATAAAATTGTACTCATGATATCAGCTGTTTTGAAATATAGAAGTTCCTTAACAGATAAAACGAAGACGATATGGGTTATAATATAATGCTTACTTTTATTTACTTTATATGGGGAATGTAAAATGTAAAACAAATTTTAATAAAATTTAAACTACAAAATAAAATACTTAAAGTGTTGTATAATTAAATAGGCTTATTATATACTGATAGGTTGTATAAAGGGTTAAATATTAATTTACTTTTACTGCTTAAGAATTTTATATTATATATCAGTATGTGTGCAGTGTGATCAGTAAAGTCCACATCATAATTTTTTTTTAATAATAGCTTTATTCGAAATTTGACTTTGACATCAAGTTCTGCCTCGATCGAGATTAAAATTAAGCAAAAAAATAGTAGTCACGTGATTCGCATTATCTGCCAAATTTTAATTATTTTTTTAAAATAATTCATGAGTGGGGTAATTTCTGAAAATATCGAAAAAAGTTATTAGAAAAAGTTTTTTTAAATGCAGTTTCTAGCCCACATGCAAAATTTCAGCTGCATAAGATAATTTTGATTTTTTACCCACCACTAAAATTTATTTTCCACTTAATGAACACTTTACCGATGACACTGTGATCGTTTTTGTGGTGTATTACTTTCAGACACAAACTACGTTTTCAAAAATATTTATTTTATGAAGTTACCTTATACAGGGTCAAAAACAAATAAACTTTGCATCACATCCGACCAAATTTTAATAGCCCAATTTTGATTTTGTAGAAAAACATAGGTACATTTAATATGGCGCTACTTTAAGGAAAATGTATCTGAAATAAAGCATTGTCAAAACTAAGAAGTTTTATGTAGGTTGCGTTGAGTCTTACTTTGCAAAAGTGGTGCAATTTACAAAATATGGGTAAAAAATCGAAATTATTTTATGCAGCCGAAATTTTGCATGTGGGCTAGAAACTGCATTTAAAAAAACTTTTTCTAATAACTTTTTTCGATACTTTCATTTCCTGGAAACAATTAAAATTTGACAGATAATGCGAATCACGTGACTAGGTACTATTTTTTTGGTTAATTGTCATCTCGATCGAAGCAGAACTTGATGCCAAAGTCAAATTTTAAATAAAGCTATTAATAAAAAAAAAAACCATATGATGCGGACTTTACTGGTCACACTGTATAGACGTATCACACTATTAATATACAAAAACAGTCTTAAACTCTTCACACCAATGGAAAGACCTGTAATAAAGGTGTTAAGAAATCAATTATTTTATAAAAATAATTATCATTATTCCTTATTTTAAAACTGTAAAACCACCAAACTATTTAATAACCGATAACAAAACTACTGAAAAAATACCAATTATCTTATAAAAAAATACATCTTACAAGACTAGAGTAGTTACCCTTGAACCAAAGTTAAGGTTGTGTAAATCAAAATAAGACAATGATTCATGTTCACGTACTATTAACAACTACGAACGCCGATTAAGTTTTTTTTACTGTGAAATAGTTTAAACGCTCAATACCCACTAGCAGTTAATATCAGTACCTACTCTCACTTATGTAACAAATTCAATTAAGCATTAACTTTCAAGATTTGTTAATTAACTTTACAGGGTGGAAACATTAATTTTAGGGAATAGATACTTATATGTAAAATAAAATACATGGTTTCGTTGCATTTTAAAAGCGAATAATCAAACATTTAAAAGATATAGAAAAAGAAAAGCACAAAGTCTTTCTCCACAATTTTTATTAGAATAACTAGGCGAACCTAGAATAATTCATAATAATACAAATCGACATGTTTCGAGTGTAGAAACACTCATCATCAGGAAAACAAAGTAAACGGTACAATGCTGATGTTGTTAGCAATAGAGAAAATAATAATGGGATTGAGCCGTAATGGAGCTTTTAATGTTGTACAAGAGGTGTAAAATTGAATAGTCAAAAGACCGACAATCAAGACTTTAGCATACTGAAAAGTCAAGGGCATTGTCCTGGGCAGAAAAATGAGGAGAGCAAAAGAAAATTAGGGAGTTTACCGTGGTATTACCTAAGTAGTAAAAAATCCTGAATTTTATTCAGCTTTGTCAGAGACATGTGAAAGTATTGAAGTTAGATGGAAAGAAAAAGAAAAAAAGTTGTTTTTCATAAAAGTCGAAGCATCATTTCGCTTAAAGTAAAATACTATTGGGGTACCAGGCTTTTTACGGCCCAGTTACCCCGGCAGAGTTTTTTTTTTCCATCTTACTTCAATACTTTCACATGTCTCTGACAAAGCTGAATAAAATTCAAGATTTTTCACTACTTAATGATTTTCACAGATAAGTATTTTTAAAACTCCATAATTTTTCTTTTGCTCTTCTCATTTTTCTGCCCAGGACAGTGCCTTTGCACTAACCCTTGACTTTTCAGTATGCTGAAGTCTTAATTGTCGGTCTTTTGACTATTTAATTTTATACCTCTTGTACGACATTAATAGGTCCATTACGGCTCAATCCCACTATTATTTTCTCTATTGCTAACAACATCAGCATTGTACCTTTCACTTTGTTTTCCTGATGATGAGTGTTTCTACACTCGAAACATGTCGATTTGTATTATTATGAATTATTCTAGGTTCGCCTAGTTATTCTAATAAAAATTGTGGAGAAAGACTTTGTGCTTTTCTTTTTTCGATATCATTTAGCTCCACTTTGAGTATGGACTACTTCTTCAAAATTTAAAAAATACTTACTGACTTTTAAAACATCATCTTTAAGATTTCTGTGAATTGACATTGCACTTACCTAGCTAAGAGTTTAAACTACATACACTGGAATGTACAGGATAAGCACGTGTTTTCTTTTATTAAATTAGACGCAGAGTAGCGGTGTCGCGAAAACCGTATCTTCCTGCTATCTTTATTACCTCGGAAGTGAACACCTTGAAAACTCGACACCCTGTACAACATAGGTGGTAGCTCGTTTAGATGCCCGCTATAAGGACAACCGATCAATCAGTATAACCAACGCAAACTCCTCGGTTAAAGAGAGGGGATCATTTGTGCTGGCTACGTTTGATAAAATCAACTGGCTTCGTCGATAGAAATTCGGTAATATTTGACTCTTCGTTTGGATTGTATTTAATTACTCTCGAATTATTTTACGTATTTTTTATTTCATGTAGTTGACTAATTAATTATTGCATTTATTAAAAATGCAACAATTATTTTAAATCTATCAAAAATATTTAAGATAGTTTCGGGTGTTGCGACAGGTTGATAGGGATCCAAAAAGGCGAAACGCATTCTTCCTCTGCACTCTTAGCCTTTGCATAGGCACCATAAAATTATGTAATTTTTTTGTTTTTGCAAATATACCATTTTTAAACAGCAGCAGATATTATTTCAACGTACGCTTACCTGAAAAATTCAGTCCGAATGTATTTGCTGCTATGGAGGGGGAATGCAGCGAGAGCGGGATGTGAATCGTGCTCGATCTCTTTTTAACTCGCGCCAAGTCCCTTTTCTATTCATTTCTTTACATTAAAAGCCTTTAAGCCATTAAGTTCAGGCTTGCCAATACGGTATATATAATTATACAGGGTGTCCGAAAAATGAGGTCAATCCATTAACCATATATTCCTTTAGCAAAAATAAATGTAATTTTTCATTTTTGACCCTAATGTTCGATATACAAGTCAAAGTTTAAAATTAAAAACGGATTTTTTTGAATAATTCTCTTATTTAATAAGATATAAACTTCAAATTTGGTACATTGCTTTAACATAAAGAGTAACATCTTTTGAAAAAAAAAACAATTCAAAAAACAATTGTTAAATATTCAAAATAGGGAGGTTCAGTCATAGACAATTTACCTTTAGATACCTACAGCTTATCTCCTGCGCAAACAAAAGTTACGTTTTATGGGTGAAAAAATACGTCCGAGCGCATGACTCGTCGGTCAGCTGTCTTCATTCGGGGAACCTTCGTGCATGCGCACAAACCTCGTGTTATCGGCCGTCCTACTTTATCGACGCGCTCAAGAATACTCTCCAGAACCGGCTCGGCCGCCATTTTTGTTGTTGTTTTAAAGTTTCTCTTCTCTGCAGATTCCTTGTAGTTTTCTAAAGTTTTCAGCTATCGGATCGGCTATCGTGGATTGTGGGACGGGTGTTTAATATTTATGGATTTCTGGTTTTTGTGTAGTTTAGTTAGTGAATTGTGTTTGTGCTTTTAGTGACTCGGATTGTAATATAAACAATGACTAGTACTAGTTGCAGCCGTTGTATAATTGTATTATGCCCAAATAGGGGTAAAATAAACCCTCTATGGTGGCATATGAGCAAGAATTTAAATTTTAAAGCCCGGACCTGTCTATTTTCCCATTCGTCAAACGATAATGTTGCAGTGCGCATGTCTAATAGTTCCCAGTTTTGTTTACATGCGCGAGGCCATAAAACTGCCACATTCGTGATTATTGTTTGTTTATCTAAAGGTAAATTGTCTATGGGTTCAGTACCCGCTGACACCCCCCACCCTTTTTTTTTGTACGTGCGTCAGTAATAATTTGTTTTTGATTATTTTTTGACTCGCATAGAATTTCGATAAAATTATGCGTTTTGGAGATAATTTGAAAAGTATGGGTTCTTAACTGATGCCAACGCGGCTAACTGTAATCTCATAATTTTCAAATCAATTCAGACGCATCATTATATTGAAATTCTATAGGAGACAAAAAATAATCAGTCACTGGCGCACGTACTAAAATATTGGGGGGGTCAGCGGGTACTGGACTCCCCCTATGAATATTTGACAATTGTTTTTGTCAAAAGATGTAACTCTATATTGTTGGGGAGGGATAAATAGAACTTTAGTTAAATAATTAGAAATATTACAAAAAAGGGTTCTAAAAATTATATTTAATCTTTATCCTTCAAAAGAATTATATTCAGAAACAAAAAAGTTGAACATAAGACAACTTTACATTTATAACATCTTAATATACAGTGACCGGCAAAGAGTTCGCAACATATAGGAAAAATTTTTATTAGCGGAATATTAAAAAATCTTTTTTGGAGGATTGGATGTGCATATCCCATAACCTTAAAATCGATTTTGACATACGTCACGTGACCAATGGTATGGCGGGAAAGTTGAAAAGACCAATATGAAATCATCATAAATCAGATACGTTGATGAGATATCGAAAAAATTCCAAGAATAAAAAGTGTTTATAATTCCATTAGAACCTTAAATACAATGTTTGGGATATCTACTTAAAAAAATATAAAATCGAATATTTTTGTAAATGTTTTTTTACCGAATTAAAAATTTCCATATTTTTCCTTTCTTAAAGCTTCATTAAAGTAAAACTGACATCTGGTGACCACAACTAGAAATATTCTTTTGTTTTTCTGACAATTTGGAGCAATAATTCAAAAAATTCGTTTACACTTGGATACCAGCTGTTGCAATAGTCTATTTCTAATAACCTTATCGATATTTTTTATATCGAAATATTCTATTATGTTAAGAAATCCTTAAATTCATTAATCCAAAGTAAATTTTATTTATAACCGTAAAAAATAATTTAAATTTTTATTAATTTTTAGATTTTTTTAAAGATTTCTGCGAAATTCAAAATTATTTTTTACGGTTATAAATAAAATTTTCTTTGTATTAATGAATTTAAGGATTTCTTAACAGAATAGAATATTTCGATATAAAAAATATCGATAAGGTTATTAGAAATAGACTATTGCAACAGCTGGTATCCAAGTGTAAACGAATTTTTTGAATTATTGCTCCAAATTGTCAGAAAAACAAAAGAATATTTCTAGTTGTGGTCACCAGATGTCAGTTTTACTTTAATGAAGCTTTAAGAAAGGAACAATATGGAAATTTTTAATTCGGTAAAAAAATATTTACAAAAATATTCGATTTTACGTTTTTTTAAGTAGATATCCCAAACATTGTATTTAAGGTTCTAATGGAATTCTAAACACTTTTTATTCTTGGAATTTTTTCGATATCTCATCAACTTATCTGATTTATGATGATTTCATATTGGTTTTTTCAACTTTCCCGCCATACCATTGGTCACGTGACGTATGTCAAAATCGATTTTAAGGTTATGGGACATGCACATCCAATCCCCAAAAAAGATTTTTCAATATTCCGCTAATAAAAATTTTTCCCATATGTTGCGATCTCTTTGCCGGTCACTGTATATATACTAGCGTGTACCCGGCATGCGTTGCAACCATAGGCCTATGGTTGCAACCCGCTGGTATAAATATAAACCCGAACAAACCCGATATATTAGTACCCGGCATGCCACTTTCTGAAATTGCACCAGTGCGAAGCCGGGGCGGGTCGCTAGTTATACATAAAAACCTTCCTCTTGAATCACTCTATCTATTAAAAAAAACCGCTTCAAAATCCGTTGCGTAGTTTTAAAGATGTAAGCACATATAGGGATATAGGGATAGCGACTTTGTTTTATACTATGTTAAGATTTAAAAATAAAAACCTTATACAATTTAAAAACCATAATCATAATACACGTCATAAAAATGAAAATAACCATAAAACCTAAAATAAATAAGTCCATAGGACAAAAAAATGTCAAATATTTATGTTTTTATTTAAACGATTATTTACCAACAAAAATTTGAAAAATTTCTTTCATTAAAAAAATTTAAAGTCGAAATAAAAACATGGATATTAAAAACAGACAATTTGAAAATATTTTAAGAAATGCTTTAATTAACTAATATTGTTTTGAATAATTTATATAAGTAATATTTTTTACTTAAAAATTAATAATTTTATTATAGGTAATATATTTCTTCAAAAAAAAACTGCGTTTATACTATAAATTAACATTATTACTTTAAAACTTGATTTTTAATGCATATTTATGATTTTACATACTAAAACAAAAAATAAGATTTGCCCCTAACAAGCTCAGCATCAGGGAATTGAAGAATAAGTTTATAGAAGACAATATAAACATAATTATTATATTATTAAATTTTAAATAAACTTATTATTATTATTATTATATGGTGAAGCAATGTACCAAATTTGAAATTTAGATCTTATTAAATACTCGAATTATTTTTAAAAAATCAGTTTTTAATTTTAAACTTTGGCGCCCTGTATATCGAACATGAAAGTCAAAAATGAAAAGTGGCATTATAAAAGACATATTATTTTTGCTCAAGGAATATATGGTTAACGGATTGACCTCTTTTTTCCGTTTTAACATAAACAAAAAAAAATCAAAATTTAAACAATAGATTACCAAAAAACCTGAATATTCATTTAAAATACATTTATAATAGGTACAGTAGTAACGAATTAGATACTGGGAATAAAGCATTCGTTAGTTCATTGGTTTATGTTCCAAAAGAGCAGAACAACATTTTATTTTATTAAAAACATTTTATTATTAATTTGTTCAAGAATTAAAATATATTTCTTATCGTATTTATCATGGCCATCCAGAATGCTGAAAATAGAGAAAAGAAAAATTAAAATGACATTTTTTAAAACCTTTAGAGTATAATATTTTTGAGGTTTCAGCACTTTACAAATGCAAACTACATAAATATGTTAGAGATTATATTATAAAGTATATTTCCAGCAGGCATATTAGTACAGGGTATAGATTATAGCGCCCTCCCCCCTGGGGATTACCTTGCAAATTTTTTTAATTTGCATTTTAGAAGAAAACGGCTTACGTCATTATAAAAAGTGTTATCTATAGTTTATAGCCATAATTAACACTTCGAAATAATTAAGGGGATGGACAAAAACAGAAAAACATAATATTGAATAAAGAAGAGTTTCCTTTTATTTGGTCAGATCCAGCCTTACTTATACTAGTTTCATAGCTCGATGCGATGGCGAATTCGTAGCACTCTGTACGTGTAAAACATGTTCAGCCGAACAAACCCGAACAAACCCTATAAATTTTCTTTGATGTTCAGTGTGGTTTTTTAAGTGTACAACAATATGGGAATTTTTTTTATTAACGATTTCTCAGAAAATTTTATTCTTGATAAAAGTTGGTGCATGTTCGATAATCATATTAGGTGTACTTGGAATGGTTGCAAGTCAAACGGTGTACAGGGTAGGCCAAAAAATATAAAACTTGTACAAGAATAAAGTACCCCTATTTCAAAAAATTCAGCAAAATGTTATTAAAAAAAGTTGTTTAGAATTAAAAGTTATGCATAGATTCAAAAACGTGACCTCCTAAAATAAAAAATATATTTTTTTAAAAAACATTAATAATTTCCCAAAATTTTTTTTTTAATATTCACCATAAAGACCTTCATAAATTAATCAAAATCAAATCAATTTAGCATGTTTTTGTTCAAGTTCAAGCATATTTGTAAAAGTTACTTGAATTTTTAATTTATTAAGGAATCACAAACTTTATGTTTGTTGCAACGATATTAAACACAACTTTAAAATATCCTAAAAATTAATTTTAACAAGATAAAGCATTAGTAATGATAATAAGCTAATTAAAAAACCATCATTTAAAGTGCAAAATTTTTATTTTAAATGTTTATTAAAATTTTTTATTCTTGTAAAAGTTTTATATTTTTTGGCCTACCCTGTACGCCATTTGACGTGCAACCATTCCAAGTGCACCTAATATGATTATAGAACATGCACCAACTTTTATCAAGAATAAAATTTTCTGAGAAATCGTTAATAAAAAAAATTCCCATATGTTGCACACTTAAACAACCACACTGTATATAAATAAAAAATAAGCAATTATGCAAATGCAGAAACTTAGAATTGTTTATTACTTTATATTCTTATCTGGTGGAAAAGTTCTAAATGCAGATCTGATTTTAAAACAAGTATCACAACAAATTATTATAATATAATTTAACGGAATTTGTATAAAAAAAAAGTAATTAGGTATTTATAGCCAAGTTGTTAAAGGAACGCTTCGCGAACAACTTGTTATATGAAACCAAAAGGAACTCTGCTATTATGTCGCTTTACAGGGTGACTTTTTGAAAACTTACAATGTCTATAAGACGTTTTTTCATAAAAACTCGCGAAACCAGCGATCCTGAAGGTCGACCGGCCGGCGTCTACCTAAATAATATCTCGCGTCTAGTCTCCTGTTCTTGTTTATTTAAATTTAATATTAATTTACAAAAACTAGAAACGCGAGCCCTAAAAAAAGTATATTTTTACAAGTTAGTTTAATAATTATGCAGAGTCAAAGATGTAACTAGTGTCCGACCGAAACAAGATTTTCAGCCGAAACCGAATCTTCGGCCTTGGTCTCAGGTTCGGTCGGTCTCTAGATGTATCTAACCGTTTCCGAGATAGCACTAGAATCACTTAAAACGAACACCCTGTAGCAAATACTAAAATATCAAAAATAGAACGAGATTTAAAGGAGTTATATGACAAAATGTTTACTTACGGACTTCTCCATTTCCTGTTGTTCGCTTTTTTTGTTGGTTGTTTGATTGGGGATAAGTCAATTCTTCTGATGGCGGCGAGGAAAATAATTCATTTGTGTTTAAAAGAATTTCCGCCAAGAGATTCTAAAAAATAAACATAAATTGAACCTTAGACAATTAAGCAACATACTGCGGCCGGAATATAAGAAATTATGTAGTAGCAAAAAGTTGTGTTCGCATGAATAGTTGCCTATATTATATATCTTCTTGGCCGCATGATCTTCGCAATCAATTTCCCTCACTCCTGCGCTAGAGGCAATAGGGAACTTGACAAAAATTTTAAATGGGGAAAAAATTCTATAAATCATAAGTATATATTGTTATAAAACATATGGCAGCAAAAAAAAAACAACATATTTCGTCCCAAAAGACCGCTAGCAAGATTTAAAAATGCCTCAAAATTCAAATTATCCCAAGCGGGTAAAAACGGGTCGTGACGTCAAGAAGTATAATTCGTGTGTGACATCCACGAAATAGGTTATAGGTTGGCAATAAATTGAACGACGTTAAGAATTCCACCTTAAAACAACAATACAATAACAATAACACACGGCAATCCAAATGCAAACTCGGTACCTCAGCCACCGGTCAGGATGACGGAAAAGTCATACTTCCTGACGTCATCGGGCTTGGCGCGCTTAAAAGGTCGTTTGAAATGCCTTTGACACGCGCGAAACTTTAAAGAATTTTTACCAAGTTATTTACAGATTTTTAAGGAGTAATAATTGGGGAATATTTTTTTAGGCCTAACTAAATCATATTATTGAAAAAAAAAATTGGAAAGTTCCCTATTCTTAGTCCCTTTATATTTCCTCCGAGAGTGGGAGAAAACGAAGAAGGAGCGAAATATTTATCAAAAAAAGAAATGGCACATGGCTCACTAGTGTTTGCATTTAAATATATTAAGTAATTTCCATAACACAATGAGTTCCTTTTAGTTACCTACGTTTAAACAGCAACGGCAACAGCTAAGTTCAGCATTCCTTTTAACGATTTAACTTAGCTAAGCAAAGATTTTTACCTTGCTTTGCTGTTTAAAAGAAACAATTGGAAAGTACCTACTATATATATACTTCTTACTACTTACCGCTCTTCTTACAGTATCCACCAAATCCGCGTAATATGCAGGCATTCCACTTGTCCTCAAATTTGTGACTGCAAATATGCTTCCAGCCGCATGGTACATTTTTCGAAGATCTTCTGATAAGGATCGTCTGGAGGTGGTTACGAAAAGAATGTCGTGCTGTGGTCCACCCCATGCTACTGATGTTACATCTCTAGCAGGAATGGGTATTACCTTCAAAACATTTTTTTTTTTTATACAAGATATAACATATTATATTATAATCCTAAAATCAAATCAAATCCAAATATGCTTTATAATAAATGCTTATTAACAAAGCTAAACAGAAATAGAAGTAATATACGTACTACGAATATACGAATTAAAAGGAATAAAAATATTAAGGTATACATCGTCAAAAATATATAGGTAAATCGGGAAACTACAAACATAGTAAACAGGACAAAGACAAACTCAACAAAACAAGATGATGTGCCGAAAATACTTAGTTAAAAGGCGTCGTTGTAATATTCGACCTCGTAATAGGCTCTCCCCACCAGTAGTTCCTTTATAGTTAGTTAATTTAAATCTTTTTAGGGTATAGGTATGTTTCTTATTTGCTCAGGAAGATGGTTAAACAATTTACGACTTTCGTAAATTATAGAGTTTCTAATAAGAGCAGAAGACGGTACGGGCAGGTACAGGTTCTTTGATCTTCTAGTATCATGAGAGTGGCCAGGCACTGGCAATGTATCCCTTTGCTTGTAGATTATGCAAACAGTTTCAAGAAAAAACAAGCATGTCAAAGTTAAAAAAATTTTAGATAAAAATAACGGTCTACATGACTCTCTGCCATACACACCACAAAGATATCTTACAGCACGCTTCTGCGGAATAAACACTAAGTTCAGCAGGTAGTTACACGTATAAAGGGAAAGAAATAAGACACTAAGTCTTCCTCCACTGGTATATTAAAAAATAAGTTTCAAGGTTTAATACAGGGTAATTCTCTACATGTTTCGAACGCATAAGCATTCATCATCAGGAGAATAGAATAAGGAATTTAGAAATATAATAGGTGCAAACAGTCCTAACGGAACTACGAGATGATGGAATAACAAGCAAAGTGCTGGGAAAATCTTTCAACGTAAATTACACGTATTTTCCCAGGACACAATTCCACATGACGAGTGAGATTCCACAAGTGAGTGGTAGACCCTCTTAGCTAAAGTGGCTCCAACCTTCATCTATGTTAATCACAGTGAGTAGCATCACGAAGCTAGTTTGCTAGCAAGTCCCAAGATATAAGAGTCAAACCTCAGACAGTCATAAATTAAAAGTCCCAAAAACTTGGTGATAGCTTTTTTTGTTAGTGGAGCCCCTCCAATATACATCACATCGAAAACCCCACAATCTTGGTCTTGAAAAAGTTTAGGGTCAATAGGTTAGCATCACACCATTGTCTAATTTTAGAAAGTTCAGACGAAACCTTGATCTTTAATATTACAACGAATAAACGACATTATCCAACATTTTTAATAAAAAAAATTATTTTATCCCCTTTTCCTTAAATTTATTGATAGTTTTTTTTTAATGAAAATTACACAATCTATTAGACATTCTTCAACAATTGATCGCCCATTGGTCATTTTAGCAAACTGAAATATTAATACATACAATTATTTTTTTAGAGTAAAAATTATTTTGCCAAATCCAAAATTACAGTGCAACAAAATACAGCATTAAAAATGCAATTGATTTGAGTTGAGGGTTTTGAAGAAGATTGTATGTTTTTAAGTTGCGAACATTTTTTAAATTATCCCAAACTTACACATACCTAAGGCCTAAGGCCTAAATTTTTGTAAAAAAATGTACCTGTAAAAGTTGTCCATTCCGAGGATTGACCCTTATAATAGCACCGCCGCCATAAAGTGCTACCCAAAGATTATCTTCCTTGTCAATAGTCATTCCATCTGGAACGCCCGTTATTTGCGGATATTTGGTTACATCAATTGCTACTGTTGGATTGGAAATTTCACCTTTTTCTTCATCATAGTCGTACCCGACGACCTGAAAAAAAAAAACTTGCCGTTTTCAAAATATCAATTTTAATTTGACGAAGTTTTGTGAAATATATTTTCCGATCTGCTTACCTTACGCGTAGGCGAATCAATATAATACATCTTGTTGTTTGCCTTATTCCAACATAATCCATTGCTGATGTTTACTGGAGATATTTCTACTTTGGGACTAATCAGTGTTTCTTTTGTCAATTTATACAAGATTCCTTGGTTGGGTTCCAAAGCTCCTGTTTCGAGATTTTCAAATCCCATTGTGCCTTAATAAAAAAAAAATTATTCTTAGAGGTTAATAAATAATGAAATTTTATACCCAGGCCAAAAAGTAACTAACTAACTAACTAAAGAAAAGTCTACTTTCATTTCATTTTCTCATGCAGTCTCAATAATAAAATTACCTATTGGTTCTGGTACAACCATAGAGAAAATAACCTGTACAACCGGTTAGTTTAGCACTTACTAGCTAGCAGTTAAACCAGAAGTTGATATTTTTAATAAAGAATAAAATACTAATTTCGGATTCCGTGAAGATTTTAATCGAACAACTTTGACTGTGACTTAATTGACATTAGCAGAAATAATTTTTTTTTCAACCAAAGGGGCCCAGTTACCTTTGATTAGGAGTATACAGGGTGTTCCTTAATGACGTGCTAATATTTTAAGGTGTGATTCCTCAAGTCATTTTATGAAGAAAAGTTCATATAAACATATGTCCTAAACGGCTTAAATTTTTTGCTACAGGGTGTTACATTTTTTCTTTTTTAATGAGTTTTTTGTAATATCTCCGAAAGTACTTCAGATAATATTTTCAATTTTGGCATGTGCTAATAGGACATAAAACCACATGTTTTAGCTATAAAAGTTATTTTTTGTCCCACCAGTGACGTCCCTGCAAACATGTCTTCTGATATTTTTTAGAAAAAAAGTGGTACACCACTGACATTTTTCCATGTGGATATTATTTCTAATTAGCCTGGTCAATTCTACATAAAAATGGTCTCTTGAGTTTTCTCCTCAGGAACACCGTTCTTAATTAAAATAATTAAATTAAATTAGCTCTACTATTTATTATTATTAACATTGATAATGCAAAATTTTGTTTTATAAAAATTGTTGGAAATGACCACCTTCACTTAATAGGCATGTTTTCGCCCGTCTTTACATTGAATAGCGCACTCGTTTAAATATTCCAGGCGAATTCCGTATTATTTCACAGAAGGCAATTATATTCGCTCCCTTAAATTTTCTAAAGTGTTAATGGGAGTTTTATACACTAGAGTTTTAAGATGACCCATAGGAAAAAATCCAAAGTATTGAGATCAGGGGATCTTGCTGGCCATTGTTGAGCTCCTCCGCGACCTATCCAACGATTCGGATAAACTGCATCTAAATGGTCGCGTTCGATTACACTGAAATGAGCAGGAGCTCCATCATGCATGTACCACATTTGATTCCTTAGCGCATATGGTACATCTTCAAGTAACACAGGTAGTTCTTCTTGGAGGAAATGCAGATAAGACTGCCGTTAAGGCGTTAATTATGCTTTTAAGAACGTCAGCGTTCCAGGATAACTAGATTTATGTGATCAAAAATTATTCGTCAATACTGCAACATGAAGCTAATTTAATTAAATTATTTTAATTAATAACAGTGTGCCCGAGGAGAAAAACGCAAGAGACCATTATTATGTAGAATTGATCAGGCTAATCAGAAATAATATCCACATGGAAAAATGTCAGTGGCGTTCCACTTTATTTCTAAAAAATATCAGAGAACATATTTGCAGGGGGGACAAAAAATTACTTTTATAACTAAAACATGTGGTTTTATGTCCTATTAGCACATGCCAAAATTGAAAATATTATCTGAAGTACTTTCGGAGATATTACAAAAAACTCATTAAAAAAGAAAAAAATGCAACACTCTGTAGCAAAAAATTTAAGCCGTTTACGACATATGTTTATAGGAACTTTTCTTCATAAAATGACTTGAGGAATCACACCCTAAAATATTAGCACGTCATTAAGGAAGGTATATATTATTTCTGCCACTGATGTCATTGCTGTAGTAAAGGATGCATAGGTATAGGTAAGTATAATGTTTAACCATTCTTCCATTAATAAAATAACCCCTTTTAGGCTATTATAAGAGGAGCAGCTAAATGTTTACTCCCGAGCCGCGACGTTGCCAAATGTACGTTTTGGTGAGACGGCGGGAATTTTAAATTAATATAAATTTTTTAGATCTGTACAAGCTTAACTCATTACATTTTGCCCATTAATTCACTATGTATAGAATACATACGTTAAAGAAAAACATAGTTTTAGTAAATAATAATTTTTTAGATCTGTACAAAACTTAACTCATTACATTTTGGCCATTAATTCACTATGTATAGAATATATTATACGTTAAAAAAAAACATGTCTTAGATTAAAATAAACTTTATTAAAGCAATTCCAAGTATTTTTTTTTATTGTTTAAAGAATATTTTCTTATAAAGAAAGGTACAGCAAACAACTTAACTAAATAAATTTTAGTTACTAAAATAAATAACAAAGTAAATATCTTCGCCATTTAGTCAAGTAAAACCAATAAATAGTAGGGCCATTTTTGTCCAAAAGTAAATAAATTAAAACAGCAGAAGCAATATTGTACAATCACAGTATATGAATATTAATACTAAAATATCACAAGGTTATAAACGATAATAAAAAAAATAAATATTTAAAGAACATAATACATAATATGCATATAAAATGCCTGAAGAAATATACTTTTTTGGTGGAGTGGTAAACGATTATAATTTTCTTGGGATAACAAAACAACAATTTAGTGTCTATGACTTAGCAGTAATTATGGTCACTCTGTATATTAAATAAACCGTTGATAGCGTCTGCTTCACGTCTTGATGGTTTTGAAATATCTTCCTTTGCCCTTTTTCGTTTCTTTTTTGTAGAAAAAAACGACACTTGTTTTGTTACTTTTTTATTGGATGGTTCACCTAAAAAGATTTTTGAATTTATATTTGACAGTAAAGCCCCACAAATATAACATTATTGTTAACGTTTCTATCTTATGTAAAAAAAACTCTGCTGGAGTTTTTATGCAGGCGACAGAAATGTAAACAATAATGTTATATTTGTGGCGCGTACTTTAACAAATACGTATCTTTGTATTTATTTAATTTGGTTATTTTATTTTTAGTTAACAATATAGGTACTAACAGTCAACAAAGTGCATACCAGTGTCTGGCCATATTGGATTAACATAATATGGAAAACTCTCGGGAAAACTTTTATATTTTTTTTTTCGAAAAATTATAATAATTTTTTTTATATTAATTTGTATATTATTTAAAAATGACATGATAAATAATTTTTGAACCACCTTAAAGTTCCTATTACTATAAGGTCATATTTTGTCTAACAATGTTGGATATCAAAATACAAATCAGATTATTGCATATTATTATCAAGAAGACTTGCCAAAAATGCTGTGTTTTTCTATAACTTATTTAATATCATTTTTTTTTAGAACCCTCTAATATTATTTTTATACCAAGCCAAACTTTTTATGCAGCATGCATTTTTTGGGTAAACTAAAAGTAAGAACATTTTCCATAATATGTTAACCAAATCTGAGGTGACACTATAGTTTAATAAATTATGATACCTGAAATTGTATAATCCGTTTTAAATGAATTCATCACTGATTCCGTGTTTGATAGTAAACTGTTGGCGTTTTTCAGTGTTTTGAGAGTATGTAACAACACGGGACGACTAGAATCAGTTTTACTGCACACATTTATGTTAACACTAATTTTATTTATCTCTTCTTGAATTTTATATTTTATTGTATCAGTTTCTTTACTGCTACTCTGCCCAGCTAAGGTTGATAAACATTCAAATGTTTCACTTTCCAAATTTTCCATTACTATAGGTATATTTTTCTGATCCTTTGCAATATCAGTATTTAAGTTAAGGTAATGTATATGTTTACATATAGTAGCTTTTATTAAATAATCTACACAGGTGCATTGATAATCATGTACACATATATTGCAGAAGGAGCACTTTAATTGACAATTTGGTACCATACATGAATCTTTCTTTGAAACTATATATTCAACATTCTTTGATTTTATTGTCCAAATATCTCCTTTATTAAAAATTACAAAAATACTTGTTATAGCAGTTCGATGACGTTTGTGTATTTCCTGTACATGGAAGTTGTTTACTCCTTTGGTAATTTTAATAATCCTTGATACCAATTTGTCCCTGATATATTTTAATACCGCAGTTATGCCCTTATCTAAGCGTTTTACTACTTTTCCTTCCAGGTAAAAGTATTTTACAGTTTTGTGCATACTCTCTAATACCTAAAATTAAAGTAATTTATTATAAATTACGTTTTTGGTTCATTCATGCAACTTTAAAGTTTTCTTATACGTAAGAGCAAAATTGTATGAAGTCTACATAGAAGACTAACTGCTTACAAAATTCTAATAGTGAAAAAAAAAACATGCAAAAAAATATATAACTTAAAGGTAAGTACCTATATATTAAAATACAAACTATCATGCAAATGTGAAAATAAAAAACATGCTAAACCATCACCATGTTTGTATTAATGCCACAATTTTTCCTAAAACAGTAAGCCCACATTTGGTAGTTATTTATATAATTTTGAGCAAAATAATTTCCAAATTGCTGTGTTTCAGGATCTTCCAACAATCTGTTTACAGTTGTGGCCAAATTTCTTTCAAATTCTGCCACATTCAAGGTATTCTGTAAGACTTTCAGCATTTGGTAAACTTCTTTTCTTTTATCCACTTTAGCTATTTTACTTAAGTTACTTCTCCAAGCTCGATCTATGTGCCAAGAACAATATAGACGATTCATAATTGCATAATCCATGACACTAAGCCAAGCATTATAGTAAACTGATGTAATATCAGACATAAATACTTTAGGATTTATAAGTCCACATCTTCTTTTAATACAGGTAAAAAAAATCTCATGTATAACTGTATCTTTACGATTTGTAAACATACATGAAACTGGAAACCCTTCCCCAAACTCATCAATAACCATCACCGTAGTTAACTCAAAGTCATACATGTTTAAACCATGAGTGCTATCAATGGCTATAACATTATTACCAAATTTGTTTAGAATATTTTCTTGTGCCTTGTTCATAATTATTATACAAAAATCATCTGCCTTTAATCCTGGATATTCCTGTCCTTGTTTTTTATATAACACAATTTCTTCACCAACTTCTTCACACTGTTTTACTAAGAGGTCAACACTAATTGTATCATTTTCATGACGTACACCATCCTGTATGTTAATGTGATATAAATTTTTGATATTATTAATATCTTTTCTGGTAATTAAGTCTGATCGTGACAATTTATCTTCTTCAAATTTATTTCTATATGTGTCTAACACTCTAAAAATTAATTTTTTAAGACAAATTCATAATAATTTAGTGTACCTATACCTAGTAACTGAAACACCACTTGTTAGTTTGGCTGCAACATCAACACGGTCCTGTTTAGGAATACGAATATGTTGAAGTTGTATTGTATGCCCATAGTGAGTCTTATAGTATGTAGCACAATACTGACTATTACCAGTTTCTGTTAAAATTATCTGACTTGTACATTTACAACCAATTTTACAGGAACCTTGACTCTTTATGGCTCTTTTTCGATTTACAAAGTCAGATCCAGAATTTCCTAAAATATTAAATTACTTAGGTATATTCAAAAAATATACTTTGTCACCTTTAAATTATCTACCTGATCGATTACAATTAAAATATGTAGTTTGTTCTCCTTTCTGTTTATGACGAACATATTCCAAATTATTGTTTTTACATAGCTCATCAAACCAACACTCAAATTCTAAAACAAAAATTAGAAACCTTATAACCTCTTAAATAAATTTATTAAAATTAAAGTTTACTGTTACCTTCTTCACTTTGAAAATATAATATGGCCTTATCCATAGTTTTCTTATGAGCTGTTTCCAGGTGGTACCTTAATTCTGCAATAAATCTATAAGAAGTATGACAATCTTTTTCTAAACACTTGCTATTGAAATGGTCATAATCATAGGAAACAATAATTTTGTCTTTTTCTTTGTGAACAGTTCTCAAGTGACGATTAACACCACTTTGATTAGAGAAAATCTTAGAGCAAATTTTGCAAGCAACGGGCATTTTAGATAAATTCACAAATAATGTTAAATACCACAGATTCAAAAATATCTACATTTACAAATAACGGTCAAATTCAAATAATAAAATATAAGGTTAGGTTTGAGGAGCAACGTAAACTTGGCAACGACGCGGCTCGAGAGTAAACATTTAGCCGCTCCTATTATAAGCAGATAATCTCTAATCTACATTTTACTTACCAATCCAGAGTCGACCACTTTTATCTGCTTTTCCATCATTAAATCTACTTTGTGGAAATTGTGAAGAAACCGTTGTCAGTACCTAAAAACAATTTAATAGTATTTATACTATACTATACATCTACATACAGTACATTGCATTTGCTATATTATAAACCTGAACAATAATACATGATACAATAAGCTTAGGAATTATTGTACAAATAAGAGTAAACTATAGGAATTTGTCATGATACAAAGAATCATGGGAATTTGTAATGAAAGAGAGCAAAACTATTATTGTAATCTTGCTTTAGCTAAATGTTTGGCGCTACCTACAAGTATTTTTAAATTTACAGAATCTAAATGATGAAGACTGAAATAGGACAAACCATATCAGTTAGAAAAATATTAGCATTGAAAACAGTTTATATAATATGTAATAAAATATAGGGTAACATACCCTTTGATTGCCCACTTCTTTTTCTCCATCCCATTCGATTGCCACTAAAGATCGATCCACACCAACAATCAGAATATTTTCATTATTTTTTGCTGGAATAACAGGAGTGACATCACCCTTAAGAGTGATAAAATTCACCTTCTTGGTATTGTAGTTGTAACTTAAGACTCTTCCTGAATGAATGTCCACGTAATATAAAATGTTTTTTCTGCCTAAAATTAAGCTGTTTATGATATTATTCTATATATGTACTTAATCTAGCCTTAAACATGAATTCGTAGAGAATTATGAAGAAGCTATTATATATATGTACCTAATCAGCTAGCGAAATGTAAAATTAAAAATAAAAAGTGAGAAATTGATAAGGAAAGAAAATTTAAAGGAATTATCAATAAAATTTCATAAAATCATGCAAACTATACGTTCTTAAATTCAAAATTAAAAGTTCTTTGAACACCTGTGCAGTGCCACAGAGTAATAATTGCTCGGTCCGTCGCTGAACCGGTGCGCACAAGTGCATATAAATTTCATTTTCCATTGGAAAAGTGCAATACAATCACCAATGTGTTCCTGATTTCAATAAAGCAATGTCACAAAGATCCAGACCCGTTGGTCAATTAAACAATTCGAATTTCGAATGTCTTTTTTATAGCTTTATATATTTGTTTTCTTTTACAACCAAAACTAGTTTCATTAGACGCAAATTGCGAATTTTGTTCTCATTGGGCGATTTCAAATTAAATTTTGTGAATCGGCCAATGAGAATATAATATTTGCGATTCGCATTTCACGTCTATATATAAGAACACGACCGCAGTACTAAAATATAGCCGGAGTCCCCTTGGGCGTAAATTTGACAGCGTCAGCGTGTACTTATTTTTACGATTTGAATCATTTGATTTGATTGCCGCCATTTCTTAAGATGCTCTTAGGGACTCGGTCTTAAAGATAGAACCGAGCTTCCTGGGGCGTAAATATTATCGCGTAATTGTGACCTGATTGGTCGATTCGGCCGACATTATTTAAAAAAATGGCGGAAACCAATCAACCAAGTCTAACAAAATAGGTACGCTGTCAAATTTACGCCCATGGGGCCTCGGCAAACTACTTTCCATTTGCTTCTTCTAAACAGTTAAGCAAAGTAAATATCTTTTGCTGTACTAAGTTAAAAATTTTAAAAGGAACGCTTAACTTTTAGCTGTTGGCTTTGCTATTTAAAATAAGAGGCTTAAAGCTAGGAACTCTGAGAAATACAGAGAGTCATACTTAACCGTGGCAAAGGGGAGGAAAAAATCTTTGATGTTGTGCTTTGATTTGCTATTTAAAAGTAACGTAAAAGGAACTCTTATGCCTACTCTATGCATATATATAGCTCTTATTGTTCCTTTTATTTCTGTTACTTACCATCCCATATTGGCCCTTCTGAATGATCAACTGGTTGTGTAACTTGGTAGACTGAAGGTGAATCAAAGTTTGGCAAAGTTACTAGATTGGCCGATTGTTTATCACTAGTGCTATTTTGTGCTGTAACGCTGCAAGTAATAAAAATATAAACGTTAAATACTATACTCATCAAAAATTATATATAAGATTTTTACCAAATATATACCCTGCCACGTACGATTGATATTATATGTACCAACAGTATGTAGGTATATGATGATATTTATTATATTGATGGTTACCGTCAACCGGGGCTAAGAGGACCACAGCTGGTAAAGTGGTCCGAACGGACATTAAAAATAATAAAAATGTGTATCTGCTAAAATACAACCGGTAACAACAGTTTCGCACGCACGTGTGTCTAGGAATACCTAGCGCAGGGTTGAGTATCAAGGTCGAGGGCGTTACACTTCTTTAGTCCCAGTTAGTAAGCGGAAATAAACACATGCAAATTCTTATTGTTTTTTATTTTCCGGAAAACCTCCATTGCAGTACGTTCACAGGTAAGTTTTTTGAGTTTCAACTTATGTTAGGCACTCAACTTAAGTTTTGAAAAATAATTTAGTTTAAAAAACATTTTTAATTATTTGTGTTAGCAGTGGGGTAGTTAATTATACAAAATTTGCAAAACTCTGGGAAAAGTGGACCGTGGAATATAAAAAAAACTAGATATATTTAAGATAAAAAATGTTCACAGGCAGCTTACTAAAGTATGGTAGATTTTATATTAAAATCCTTAAACCAAAATATTTATTAGTTTTCCAAAAATCTGCAAAAAACCGAAATTATTGGACCACTTAGCCCCGGTTGACGGTACCTTCTCGTATGTTTCTTTCCAAATGCTTTTCCGAATGCAAATACTTTTTTAAAGTTTTAATGTGGACTATACTTTCCCATCACAACGATTAAATAGGACCCTAAAGCGTAAATTAGTGGAAAACGGGCAAGTAGTCCCCTTTATCACAAAGTGTGGGGTAAGTGGACCACCTACAGAAAAAAAAAATATAAAAAGCTAGATATATTTAAGATAAAAAATTTTCACAGGCAGCTTACTAAAGTATGGTAGATTTTATATTAAAATCCTTAAACCAAAATATTTATTAGTTTTCTAAAAATCTGCAAAAAACCGAAAATATTGGACCACTTAGCCTCGGTTGACGGTACCGCTTACCCGGTCCGGACTAGCGTGAAATTTCCAATCTAAATATAATATACCTAGACGGAATAGGATACCAGGTATAATAAATATAAATCCTGGCCATTTCGAGTCACCTCGGGCGTTCCTCAGGGTTCTAATTTGGGACCACTATTGTTTTTGATTTCTATTAATGACATATATCATCGACGACGACTTTGTGTTGTATTGTTTTTGTTTGTCTAATATGTCATCGGTTATTGATGTCGAATATAACACACAATAAATGCATTTAAACGGTGGTGTGTAAAGAATAAACTGCTACTCAACTATAATATTAATTAAGTGTTCATTGAGCAAAAAACATTCTCCAACCCTATATGACTACTTTATTGATCAAAACAAATTATCACGAGTTGGCAGTGTGCGTGATCTGGGTGTCTTATTGGACTCTAAGCTAACTGATAGCAGTCATATAGAAAAAACGGTGTCAGCTATAGGCTAAGGATTTATATTAAGAAATTGTAAGTAATTTATTACCAATATCGATTATTTAAAGTATTGTTTTTAAGCTAGTGAGAAGCATATTGGAGTATGGATCATTGATCCCCTATTTACTCAAAATATATTATGATGGTGGAACGAGTCCAAAGCGAAGTTTTAAAAATTTTTATCGTTTAAAAAAAAGTGTACCTATCCTCAGAGGGGGATGGATAGATAACATGATAACAACCACTTGTTACAAACATTTGAACTCGAAAGCCTGCAGAAACGCAGGGACATGATATAGCATGCAGTGATATTGTTATTAAAGTTTTTTTTCCTTCCTCGCTAAGCGATAGCTAGCCCATTACTGATGAAAATAATTCTAAAATTCATCAAATTATAGTACACAAAATAAGGACAGTATGGGTTATCCAAGTGGATAGAGTCGATTCACTCAGTAAACCTGCAAGATGGCCGACATGTCATATCACAAAAGTCATATTCCAGCTAAATAAAATAAATGTTTGCATTTTCAATGACTTTTGTCATATGACATGTCGGCCATCCAGGGCTGACAAGAGGGGGGGGGGGGCAAATTTCCCGGGCCCACGTTTCTTTTAAGGGCCCGTGCTCGGGCTGCGCAGTTAAAAAAATATGATAAATTATAAAAAAATATATAAAATCTCTGTTGACAAAAAATTACTTTGTAAACATTACATAGATGTAAATTGTTAGGCGAGTTGGCGAATAATTAATGTTCTAAGTATCAAATATCGATACATTTTGTCCTCGGCCGTCCGGCCCAATATTTGTATTAACATCGATTTATTATTCGAAGAATTTATGAAACTTTCATCTTTTTTGGAGAACCTACTCGAAAATTTTGTACATTTTAGAATTGACCAACAATGGGTTTCTTATTTAAAAATTATATTTTTGTTATTATTTTGGGGTAGTAAACACTTATTTTAATAAAAATGAACAGTTTTAATGCCAAAACGACTATGAATGTGGAATATTTGAAAAACAATTTTAACTCATTAAGTATTGAGCAAAAAATTTAATTTAAAATTGAGGGAAGACCTAAACTCGAAATTAACTTGACACAGAGCACAAAGTGTAAATCTAGGGACTTTATTATTATTGATAATTTTGCTGCAAATAAAAACAGAAGAATGAACTTTACTTTTAAATAACGTACCCACTAATGAAAAATAAATTGACCTTTTTTATTTTTTTTATCTTATTTAATTTTCAATAAAATAAGTAGGTAATCAAAAATTTTAAAAATATTTATTAAAAATTATTGACCAAATTTGGGCGTGGTCTTAAAAAATTTCTCCTGCGGCGCATTTTGCCTGCAACGGGCTTTTAGTGCACCCCCAAGTTAATAAGTCACAAGCCCCCATGCACTGGCTAGGACCCTACCTCCCGCTTTATATTTTAAATCTGGCAGCCCTAGGAGTGGGCCCGGGATGCCGCACAGCCCCCGGGCCTGACCTGGCTCTCGACGGCCCTGCGGCCATCTTACAGGTTTACTGAGTGAATCGACTTTACCTATTTACCAAAAGATAAAATGGCTAATGAATATTAAGCTCCTGTACTAAAAGAACTTTTTTATATTATAAATTTATTACCAAATTCAAAACGATTGAGAAGTTCAAATATTATTGCGAAAATGCAGTAAAATTATGTTTATTGTGGTCATATTAAAATGCACAAGAAAAAGTGCAAGTAACTAAATATAAATGTGACCTTCATACTACTTTTCATTACGTGTATTGCTAACTCTAATCAATCGTGAAACACGGCGAATTTTTTTATGGTTCCTTGATCTTTAATGTAAATATATGGAGCAAATAATTTATTATTATAATTGATTAAATCTATTAGGACACTATAGGCAGAGAACTTTAATCAGAGTTCTCTACATATAATTAATTTGTGTTGGGCTACATGCTTGGTGAAACTGTTGTTCCATTGCATTATGGTAATTACCATAATATGATATGAATACCTTTGTAATATCACGTAGAATTTATCTTCTTGTACTCCTTTGACAAGGGCCGAAACACGTGTCAGGAAACTGCATGATTAAATTTGGGAAACATATTTAGTTATTATTTTTTCTTCCTAAGCAACGAGTGAACGAGTTCTCTACTTTAGACGTGTTCGAAAGAAAGAGGGGAAAATGAGGAAAGTTGGGTTTGTAAACGCCAGATGTCACCTCCAGAACACCCTGCTTAACGTATAAATAAAAAGAACCATTTTCGAACTTCACAATTAGGGAAATATGTAAAAAAAAGGGTAAAAAACGTACCTTAAATTTAATCTTTTTGTGTTATAATATACGAAGAAAACACTATATTGTGTTAAAATTCCACTATATTCAAAAAACACAAACAAACAAAAACATTTGTCGACTCAACATGTTTCGCTACACTGTATCTTTATCAAGAGTGAATAATCAAACTTAGGTGTAAGTAGTAAGTATATATACCTAAGATTGGGTTTTCCAACAATTCAAAACAAATTTAATAGGGGTGAGTTATTAAGATCTAATTGACAATTTAGGAGGTTATTTGTATTTTTAAGTTTATTTTATTTCTAGGGATTCCAGCAAATTAAGTTTATTACCCTTATTTTCTGTATGAAGAATTTGGAAATTGTAATTAAAATTATGGGAATATTCTAGTAAATGATTTGCATGAGTCTGTTTTTTCCAACGTAAAGCTAGAACTGTGTTCTCGAATTCTTTTTGAAAAGTTTCTACCAGATTAACCTATGTATATGTTTTGGGGCAATCTTGACCAGTTAGTTTATTAACTTTCTTGACCTTACTATAAACTAACTTGTCAAGATTGCCCCAAAACATACATAGGTCAATCTGGTAGAAGCTTTTCAAAAAGAATTCGAGAACACAGTTCTAGCTTTACGTTGGAAAAAACGGACTCCCGAACAAACCAAATTTGACTAAAAAAGTCAATGGACAAGTCTTTATGGTATATCGTTTGTAAATTCTGCGCTTTCCCGTATAATTCTTCTTCACTTAACGAAGTTAAATTCTCAGGATATAAAAAAATAAAATTAATTATTAAATGAAATACCTATGAAAAGCAAAGCTGGCAGCAAGTTTTTAAGGTGCCGTCAATGTGAGCCCCCCGCGGTGCGGGGTCTGCGGGGATGTTTGTTACGCACTGGTTAATTTTACATCCTTTTAGGCTTCAACTAAGATCGTATAAACTATATTCTTTTTACCGCTAAGAAAATACACGTTGCTTAATATAATTAGGTATATATAGTATTTAAAGTCACTTATACCTTACCTTACCGGTGAACAATATTTACATTACAATACGTAAATACTAAAAAAATACTCTTGCGATAGCGCAACTGTAAATAATTAAAATTGAAATTACATAAATGAAAATAAAAGACAAAAAGACAATGCTAATTCTACTTACCAAAAACTCACTAAAAAACTCAAAACAATGAACCGCAACATTTCACTTTCAAAATAACAAGACGCACTCTTTTTTCTTGCAGCCCCCTTTATAAAACTTTCGGAATGAACAACGCGCGGTGTAGTTCGTTAAGACAAAATAACAGTCAATGCAACAAAATTATCGAAATTTGAGTCAGTACTATTTTGCAAACCGACTTAAACATTATGTTATAAGTTTCTAAAGTGACTATTTTTTACGGTTGGTTAATCAGCCTATTTTTTTATTATATAATATAAAAAATGGTAGTAAAGTTTAAACAAAGAATTGCCTTTAATAAAGCGGGAAGTTCTTTTTACGGCGCGGTACTGCAAATTATAAATTTATTAGGTATTATTATCGAAGGCGAAGACAGAAGACAGTCGAAATCGAAAGTTACGGTTCCTTTGCCATTTCCTTTTAACTTTTCCGTGATTATTAAATAAAGGTATGAAAACGGAACACTTTTAAAATCACTACGATCGTGTCTACATACAGTGTCCTTTCGTATTCAATGCCCTTGGTCACAGCGTATTTCTTGGCATGGCCGCCGTTAATTCGACCCAAATACAGACTATAAAATATAGTTCTATTAGAAATAATAATAACGATAATGGAATGGAAACTCTAGCAGAAAAGTTGTTAAAAAGATTGAGAATATACCGGGTGTCCACAGAAGGTGGTTCGCCCCCCTAACTTTTTGTTTTTTAAGATAATGGAATAAAATTTGGGGGATTTGTATACGACATAAACATAAAACTGCATTTTTTGACAGGTGACTCAACATTATGGAACTTGCGGTTTAACCGGAAGTGACATAAACTTTCGATTTTTAAATGGGACACCTGGTATATTTTTCCTTTTTTGACTTCATATGACATTCTAAATATAACGATGTGTCACTTGCCTTTTTGTCACCAAGGAAATATTTTTTCCAAATTTATTGTTTTGTCTAGAAGGCTATGCTATGAATACCTTAAAATCACTTATTTTAGTTCTTTAATCTTGGGAAAAATACAATTTTACTATTTTTGGTCTAATGTTATATATGCTGTGTAAAATTTAATCTTTAAAGTTGTATAACTAATTTTTTTTAAACGGCAACATGGTGGCTCGTCGGGTTAAGAAAAAAGAGGATTTTATTACGAATATTTTGATTCCACAAACCCGAACAAACCTATAGAGGTTTTAAGAAAGCTGCCATTAAAAAACTTTAAAAAGTTAACTGAACCAGTTTTGGGTAATAGTGCCGGGTTGGATGACGCAGATTAGGATATCTTTGTGCGTAAAGTCGTGCAGCATCGGTTGAATTATATTTCTATATTCTCCAATCATTAATAACATAATAAACTTTTTCACCCCTTGTAAAACTATTATTTTCCCTGTTTTTTTTATACAACAAACTAATTTACTTTGGCAGAAGCTGGCGGCGGCATGTCAATTTTCTTCAAGGCATGATTTGGTTTTATCAGTTTTGCTGGTCACAGGCTATACTTGATGCATTTAAATCTAAATTTATTCTCGAAAGATGCTTCATTTTCGGAAACTTCCAAGTTAACTTTTTAAAGTTTTGTAATGGCAGCTTTTCTAGAACCTAATAGTGTGTGTGGGTGGTATCGAAATAATCGTAATAAAATCCTCTTTTTTCTTAACCCGATGAGCCACCATGTTGCCGTTTAAAAAAAATAGTTATACAACTTTAAAGATTTAATTGTACAAAGCACATCATTGGACCAAAAATAGTAAAATTGTATTTTTCCCAAGATTAAAGAACTGAAATAAGTTGATTTTAAGGTATTTATAGCCCTCTTAGATAAAACAATAAATTTGAAAAAAAAAATTTTCTTGGTGACAAAAAGTGGCACATGGTTATATTTAGAATGTCATATAAAGTCAAAAAAGGAAAAATATACCAGGTGTCCCATTTATAAATCGAAAGTTTATGTCACTTCCGGTTGAACCGGAAGTTCCATAATGTTGAGTCTCCTGTCAAAAAATGCAGTTTTATGAGGTTTACAAATTCCCCAAATTTTATTTCATTATCTGGAAAAATAAAAAAAGTTAGAGGGGCGAACCACCTTCCGTGGACACGCCGGTATTAAAAGTAGTGTTTCACTCTCGTCTCGTTTTCGCGAGGGGAGATCAGAATGAGACGAGAGCGGCCCGGTGTCCTGTGAGACGAGACGAGAGATGTTTCTGCGAGAATCTCGTGATACAAGAGAAAAATATGCGAAAACGAGAAATCTCGCAAAATGTTAAGAGTTTGATTAGGATTTGTAATAAACTTTAAAAATAACTCCATTAGCATATCACTCAAAAAAGAAGCTATCTTTATTACCGATATTGCAGGGTGGCCAGGGAAAATTCAGATTAATTTTATTTTACTCAGGATCATACATTTTGACGTTCGTCATATAAAACTATAAAATTACCTAACTTAGAAGGCAGTTTAGCTCACCGGCGTATACAAGGGGGGGGGGGGGGGGTAGATTACCCCCCCCCCAAGATTACTTAAGCGTTGTTTAATTTTTGTCCTTACTCCTTAAAGTTGCTATTATCTAGCATCCTAGCCAGGCACGTAGCTAGGGGGGGGGGTACAGGGCCCCACCCCCCCCCGAAACTCGAGCTCTGATTTCGGCAACATAGGCAACACATTAAACATTTCCTACACTATTACATTTTCTTCACCTCAATTATTACCGGGTTTGTTTTTGTGCTTTTCTTGAGGATTTTGTGTTGTATTTTTTATTTTTCCCGCTTGAAAACCAAGCACCATGATTTAAAAAAGGGCGTGGCACCCAAAAATTTTTCGCGCATTTTTTTTTGCGCCGTCGGCGCGATCCCGATGGGCCCCCCAGAGAAGAAATCCTGGCTACGTGCCTGATCCTAGCCAATCGATTACCCCCCTCAGAGGCATGAGCTGGATACGCCGTTGGTTTAGCTTAAATTTCAGACTGCGACTTCGAACTACGAGAAAAATCTAGGTCAAAACCTTTTACGCAAATATGACATCGTCTGGGCATTCAAAAAGTCTGTTAGTGTGTAAAAAGCATTTTTTATAAGAAAGTCCATTAGTTTTCTTCCAAATATACCCCTTATTGTTATGGATGGTTTAATTTATTTTGGGTAGTTTTTTAAAAAAATTTATGCAGGCAGGGAGATTTTTCATATCGTGTTGAAGTGTTTCTAGCGACTATAAGGCCATTTGTGTGTTTTGTAGGATAGTTGTGATTGTTTCTGTTTTATCGGAATTCGTTCTTGTTCTTGTGGAGCACTTAAGGATGTATATTGAAGTGACTGAGTGAAGTGAAGGTTTTGTGTTTTTTGTATTTTACTCTGCATGTTTGTGTTGGTTTTAATCCAAAGATGGGCCTTATTAGACGATTCCAGTGGCGTATTTAGAGGGGGGGTCCGAGGGGTCTGGACCCCCCCCCCGTGGGCTCAACATTAAAAAAAAAAACTCAGAACAGATCAGATGCCTTGTTGCATTTAATGTAGACAGGGTGAACTGAACCTCGCCCGATAACAAAATGTAATAATTTTCTATTTTACAATTTTTGAATAAAGACCTTAGATCCGAATCGATCTAAACCAGCAGCGTATCGAACACGCCTCTGAAATGCGATTTAGATTTGTTGCTTTAGTGTGTATATCACAATAAAAATGTTTCATTATTATTAAGTAGGTAATTAATTTTCACTTATTTCGATAAAATTTTTATCTCCTGCTCTTGTTTTTAATTAATACTGCTACTGCTAGACCATGCATGGCGTTTATTGATGCCTGATAAGAATCAACCTACTGGGCCAAAGGATTGAAAGAATTTACCACCCAGTACGGTAATTTTATATGAAACTTTAAAACCTTTAAATTTAACCTCCATTTTTTTTTAACCATACCTATTCGCATTGAAAAATAAACGAGGCTTGTATTTACGTTAATATATTTTGGGACAAGACTATAATGTAATAAATTATTGGATATATACTTAAGTATGACAACAAAATTCACAATCCCTTTATTTTCAATGGATTTACCACTATCTTTATTCCTACTTAAATCAATAACTAAAATAGTGTACAGAATTTACGCTGTTCATATATTAATAATATAAAAATTTAAATTAATAGGTACATAATTTTTCGTTTCTTTAAAAGCGCCTTTACGAAAAAGAATTAAATCATAGCTTCCCCACTCGTAAAAAAATTGTCTATTCAAAAATCAACTTATATGATAATAATCATTATTTTTTAAAACTTTATTTAAAACATTCACTATTCATAAGACTTACTTTCTTTTTAATAATAATTGACTTGCACTAGTTGGTCCAAATTCACAGTCACAGCAGTTAAAATGTATTAGTTTTAAGTAGAGGAAGCACATTTTTTTTTAAATATAGTAATTTTTAAACATTTCATGCATGTAATAAAAGGAAATAGGAGAATCATCATTATCATTTTTTTGTTTATAAAGAAACCCATATTAGGGATCGACGGGGTATGGATGGGTCAGAAAAAGTACCTATATGCATGCATCATTAAAGGAAAAATTTAAAACAAGAATTAGTATAAAAGTTGTTTCTTTATAAGCCTGTGTGGCGTGCACGTATATACCCGTGTATATAAATATTTTTTTCTAATAAATATTTTTCTATGAATTAAGCAAAACGCGGTGGATGTTGAAGTTCGAGTGATGAGAAAACATTTTAAGAAAATGACCTTTTAGGTATAAATACGTCAAGTCAAAGATATACCTGATCTCGAGCGGTTTGGTTTCTAATTTAAAACTACTATAAAATATTAATTTAAAAAAAACCCCTTGGATATTTAACAATAACTATGTATTTTTATATACTCCACTACTACAGCCTCCACGATCCCAGAGTCCGTCAAAATGGTATTTTGCCGTGGCTGGATAACATTTTAGAGGGCCATGTTTTAGCACCGTATCGAATCCTACAAAGGGATGATAGATCGGCGCAGCCGGCACCGTTATGCACTGCATATTATCACACCGCACGTCGTACATATAACAACACCCCTTCAGACGACAGAATCCTTTGCCACCCTATCATTCCTCTGTGTCATAACCTTAAATTTTTATAGAACTGAAATGATTTAAAAATAAATTACAATTTAAAATGAATTTTAGCAGTCAAATAAGAACTTTAAGTTCTTTATCAGCTTCTATTACCAGACCTCGCCGACTTACCTATACAAGAACGTATCCTTCAGTATTTGTACAACCCGATGGATCTACATTTACTATTCGATATCCTGAACCTAGAAAAATTATAAAGGTGTGCTTTTAAATGGTAAAGGGACATAAGTTCGTAAGGAATAGGAATTCGGAAAATATTTTGAGTGATCAAAAGTGTACCTATCAGGGCTGGTTTGTTCCACAAGAAAGTGTTTATAAACGTTTTTTCAACTTGAATCCATATATTATCCCTTACGAACTTATGATCCTAGGACTTTTTTAAACTACTATTTAGTTAAGAAAAGCTGCAAAGATTTTTTCGTGTTACCCAATTACCTAGTTTTATATTGGGCATTTAATTATTAATAGTATCTCATTCCAAAAGTGTTATGTCATCATTCCCGTTGCCAATAAGCCTAACTGATACAAATTGCAAATTTAAGTAGCATTTGCAGGAATGAAGTAAGGTTTATGACTTGATTAAATTGGTTTATTCCTAAAGACTATAATTTTAACCGCAGACCAACTACTTTTAAAAAACAAATTAATTACCTAGCTAATTTAACCCCTGCTGACATCCAATTTTTGTTGTGTGGGAATTAAGTTATTAGGTATATATGTTTATGTACTTTAGTTTTTACTACCCTATTTGTATTCCTTTATTGTATATTGTAATTTGTAACAGATCGAAGATCATTGTACTCTCTCATACTATTTGAATAATACCTGCTATGTATGTACTTATTAATAAATAAATAAACTCTGTATTTGACATAAAATAGCTAGCTACTATGCATGACTATGACTTTTTGTTCATCCTTCTTGAGGTAACCTCTTGGCAGGCCCCCTATTTATTCTCCTCTGCATTTTAAAAGATTTATGCTTATGCTGTTACTGCTATTATGAATACCTACTTTATATGTTTTAAAAACTGGCTGGTAATTATTTGTGCACAAGATATTTTTCATACCACACTACACAATGTAAAAGCCACAAACCGACAACGTAGTTTAAAAAGTTATTCCAATTTTCAGAAAAAACTATGCAATTTAGAAAAAATCTTTTAAAATAATTACATAATATTTTTTTATATTAAATCAATATCTGTAATCAATTTTCTTTTCAGTTGCCAATTAATATCTGGACCCTAAGTGAAGCTGAGAGAAAGGAAAGACTAGAACAAAGAAAACCTAAAAAGAAAGTGGTTATTGAAGAAGACATTGAAGATTCCTTTGACTCCACCAAATACCTAAATTATTTGAAAAAGAAATGAAGGTTTGCATAGGCTGGACTCCTGCTTTTCTTCTTGTTAAACATTTAGGTAGACTTTTACATTTTGAAACATAAAGTCAACCTATCATAAATAGTACTTATTGACATTACATAGAAATATAGTAGGTAATAATATAAAAATATAACTTTTTAAATTTAAACTTTAACTGAAAGTATCGTTTTTTTTTATTGTTTGCAAGGTGCTAGTTTGTTCCTGAACAAACGCATGTACATAATAAATAAAAAAACTCTAACGTCATTCATTTCCCAAATACTTCTCCTTTTTGATAGTTAATAGACGATATATACTAAAAACAAATTTCGCCATTTTACCATTCTACAGTGATAAGATGCACTGCTCTCTTTCTCGATGTTCGACTTACGGCTCATATTTCTGCTGCAGCATAGTTGATTTGCGCCCGCAGAGGGCGTTTCAGCGCTCGGACCCACAGAACTAAAGTCCCAGATGCCTATGATTAGTCCCCTAGACATTGTGTTTTAAAATAGTTAGTAGGCAAGGCCCACAAATCTCTTAAACAAATTAGGAGTCCTGTGGCAAGGCCCAATTTTTAGTGAAATCATTTTTTTCACTAGAAAAAAGTTAGCAACCATTTGAAATTAACGCCAAAAATGTCAATTACAAAATGATAGCCGATTTTATAAACATTTTGTTAATCTGTTGTTATTTGTGTGCTATTTTGTGATGTATAAACTTTTAAAACAATAGGTATTATAATGCCACCCTGTCTAGTGCATAATTTTTTTAAATAGTGAGAAAAGTGTGGGAGTAAATAGTAAGCAATATCAATAGGTCCCTTGTTTCATTAAGGTGTATAAATAGCATAAACCAATTTAAAAAGTTGTTTATGATCAATTGTGGTGATGGTTAAATATATCATGACTTACTGGTATATCTCCAGTCATCTTCAGGTCAATACTGATGTATAGTGTATACTCATGCCACAGCCGGACTTGAGTTCGGGGCTGTGCTCATGCACTAATACTCGTATTCACCTGAAAACATGTTGTGTTCATTTTATTGTTTAGACAAAAAAAATCCGTCTGAGGCTTTTATACCCATATTCACCCCTTTAGGGGCAGATTTCCAAAAAAATAAGAAACACCTGTTTTATTTTTTGCATTGTAGTACTTATAAGTATTTCTGTTAAATTTTAAGAAGATATGACTAAAAATATTTTTTTCAATATAAACTTTATACCCCTTTTTCCACCTACTAGGGACAAAATTTTCGTTGATACCTAAACAAATGTTGACTATATCTTTTACTCTAGCGGTTGCGTTTGATACTTACCCCCTCCATTTCTACCCCTAGGGGCAAAACTTACCAAAACATCAAAACGCGCGCATATTGCTTGCTTATTTTAACAGAGTAAGCATGGTACCAATTTTCAGCAATATACTATTAGCAAACTATAGACAGTTATAGGAGGTACGAACCCCCCTTAAAACAGGATATCTTTTTTCCACCCCTAATTAAAGTGAATTTTGAAAAAATACTGAAACGTATATTACCTATTATTTTATTAAAGGATCTTTTACACCAATTTGTAGACCTCCACCAGTATTAGTTTCTGAGATTCCTATAAAAATTTCAACCCCCGTTGTTACCCCCCTTAGGGGTTGATTTTCCAAAAATCCCTTCTTTATTAGTGGATGCCTTATAAACAGAAGGCACGGGCCAAGGCATCCTCGAAATTTTATGATTCTATAGGATCAATGGTTATGGCTGGGCCAGGGATGGGCGTTGAATCAGCCAGTCCGTCAGTTAGTCACTTTGCAATTTTATATAATCTATACAGGATGTTCGAAAAATAGACGGGATATTTTAGAGGGTGATTCCTTGTTAAAAAATATGAAAAAAAGTTTCTATAAACATGGGTCCGGAAATGCAGGGTTTTCAAGATACAGGGTGTTAAAAAATTAGAAATAAAAAATGAAATTATTAATTAAATTAAAAATACTTACTCGATGCTGTTGAAATTTGGCAATGATATTTGTTGTATTAAGAGGCTAATTTAGCCCTAAATAGATTAAAATTATTGAGTCCAGTGGCGTCCCGGGGGGCACCTTAGCGAATATTATTATCAAAAAAATGTACGCCACTGTCTTTTTTGTAGCTTTAATATTTTTTGTTTAATTAAGCATCTAAAGATACAACTTCTTTGCCTCCTGTATTTTTTTCCTATCTCACTTCATTTTCGAGAAAAAAAATAAAAACCGTTTTATTGTATGTCATTGGACAAAATTGGTTTATTAATTTCTACTAAAATAAATCACAAGTGCATTGGAAAACAAATAATCATTTTTGCATGAAGGATTGACATTTGCGCGTTAGTTCTTTTAGAAAAGAATTATACACTTTTTTTGGCGAAATTGTTCTAAGAAGTTTTTGTCTCGGTTTTTATGATGGAAAATTACACTTTTGAGGAATGGCAGACATGCATGTAATGTATGCACGTGCCTATAGTAACTGTTATGCAGCGAGGCGCCTGTATGCAGAAGCGTTTCCCAATCGGCAACTTCCAGATAGTAAAACCTTTGAAAGCGTAGACCGTAGATTACGGGAAAGAGGTAAATTTTCTTATTTCTTTTTTGTGATGTTTTTGACAATAATGTTATTTAGGAAGTTTTGCCGTTCCCACCAATGATAGAGGCCGGCCGAGGTCCATAAGAACGCCTGAGTTTGACGAGGCAGTTTTACGTGCCGTGGAACAAAATCCTGGTATCAGTACTAGGACTATAGCAACTAGATTAGGGCGTAATCATTCCAACAGCACTGTGTGGCAGGTTCTCTCCGAGCAACTCTTGTATCCCTATCATGTCCAACGTGTGCAAGCATTACTACCAAGAGATTTTCTTCCTCGTTTACAGTTTTGCCAATGGTACTACCAAGAGGTTAATAATAATAGGAATTTTAATAAAACCATACTTTTTACAGACGAAGCAAGATTTCAGCGGGATTGTATTGTTAATTACCATAACACTCACGTATGGAGTGACGAAAATCCCCATGCTTTCGTGCAGTGTCGCCACCAGGAACAATTTTCTTTAAATGTGTGGATGGTATTGTTGGTAACAATTTAATTGGTCCTTTCTTTTTACCCTTAAGATTAAACGGCGAATCTTACTTAGAGTTTCTTCTACGAGAATTGCCCGTACTGCTAGAAGAAGTTCCTTTAAATATACGTAACCAAATAACTTTTATGCACGATGGAGCTCCTCCTCATTTTAGTAGACCTGTCGGAACTCATCTGAGTAACACCTTTGGTGAAAATTGGATTGGAAGAGGTGGACCAATTAACTGGCCACCTCGCTCCCCTGACTTAAATCCATTAGATTTTTATTTATGGGGACACCTTAAGACGATGGTTTACACTACTCCCATAGAAACAATAGAAGAACTAAGAAATAAAATCGTAAATGCTTGCGAAGAAATAAAAAATAGACCTCGAATTTTAGCTCGAGTTCGTCGTTCAATGATGCGTCGAGTGAGAAGGTGTACGGAAATGGATGGTGGACATTTCCAACATTTGTTGTAGTTTATGTTATGGTATTGGAAAAGTTGCAATAACATTCTTTCCTAGAAATGTTTTTTATTATTTGTGGTCCAATGCAATTGTGATTTATTTTAGTAGAAATTAATAAACCAATTTTGTCCAATGACATACAATAAAACGGTTTTTATTTTTTTTCTCGAAAATGAAGTGAGATAGGAAAAAAATACAAGAGGCAAAGAAGTTGTATCTTTAGATGCTTAATTAAACAAAAAATATTAAAGCTACAAAAAAGACAGTGGCGTACATTTTTTTGATAATAATATTCGCTAAGGTGCCCCCCGGGACGCCACTGGACTCAATAATTTTAATCTATTTAGGGCTAAATTAGCCTCTTAATACAACAAATATCATTGCCAAATTTCAACAGCATCGAGTAAGTATTTTTAATTTAATTAATAATTTCATTTTTTATTTCTATTTTTTTAACATCCTGTATCTTGAAAACCCTGCATTTCCGGACCCATGTTTATAGAAACTTTTTTTCATATTTTTTAACAAGGAATCACCCTCCAAAATATCTCCGTCTATTTTTCGAACACTCTGTATATAGTGTGGTTGTGTTTAAGTGTGCAACATATGGGCATTTTTTTTATTACCGATTTCTCAGAAAATTTTATTCTTGATAAAAGTTGGTGCATGTTCCAAAATTATATAAGGTGCACTTGGAATGGTTGCAAGTCAAACTGCGTACAGGGTAGGCCTAAAAATATAAAACTTGTACAAGAATAAAGTACCCCTATTTCAGAAAATTCAGCAAAATGTTATAAAGAAAAGTTGGTTAGAATTAAAAGTTATGCATAGATTCAAAAACATGACCTCCTAAAATGAAAAAAATATATTTTTTTTAAAAACATTAATAATTTCCCATGAAATTTTTTTTTATATTCACCATAAAGACCTTCATAAATTAATCAAAATCAAATCAATATCAAAAATATTGTTGTTCAAATTCAAGCATATTTGTAAAATTTACTTGAATTTTTAATTTATTAAGGAATCACAAACTTCATGTTTGTTGCAACGATATTAAACACAACTTTATAATATCCTAAAAATTATTTTTAACAAGATAAAACATTAGTTATGATAATATGCTAATTAAAAAACTATCATTTAAAGTGCAAACTTTTTATTTTAAATGTTTATTAAAAAACTTTATTCTTGTACAAGTTTTATATTTTTTGGTCTACCCTGTACGCCATTTGACTTGCAACCATTCCAAGTACACCTAATATAATTATCGAACATGCACCAACTTTTATCAAGAATAAAATTTTCTGAGAAATCGGTAATAAAAAAATGCCCAAATGTTGCACACTTAAACAACCACACTGTATATAAAAATGAATGTTTGATTGCATGTAACGCATGCGTTCCTATACCATTTATCCGATTACGATGAAAATTTGGTGAGTTGCTGTGTGCAGGCCGAGGAAGGTTTCGGCATAAAAAAAAGTGGCGCAACGCATGCCGGGTACTAATAAATAATAATATAAAATGTTTGTTGACGCGATGGTGAACCCGCCTTATTATGGCCATAGCAACGCGCGCAGGGTATAGCTAGTAAAGTCTATTCAGCCAGTAAACCTGCAAGATGGCCGACATGTCATATGACAAAAGTCATTGAAAATGCAAAAATTCATTTTATTTAGCTGGAATATGACTTTTGTCATATGACATGTCGGCCATCTTGCAGGTTTACTGGGTGAATCGATTTTATAGTATAAATATAGATTAGTGTATTGTTAGGTGGTTTCGAGTATTGAAGCACAAAACACCAACTAAGAGAAACGTTATTTGCATGTTAATTGAACGAAACGGGAATGACGTTTAACCGATCGCCATGTTAGGTGGCAGGGGGTGAGGAAGGCGGGGAACGCTTAATTTTAATTGCAGGTTAGTAAATTAATTTTTTAATGTTTATTTACTTTGCTTTCTAATTTTCTGAGACAAATTATGTTTATTCAACGATTAAAAACAGCAAAGCAAACAACATTAAAAAAATTAATTTACTATAAAAAAACAATAAGACTTTTCTAGAAAAAAAAACGACCATATTTTGTTTATAATTTATTTCAAGTTTAGATCAAAAAGATCTTAATGCAGAAGGCATAACTTCCAATGAGTCTAACACAAGACGAATTTCTAATAACTATGAACTTCTGGTACGAACTAGTTACGGAACATTGTACTATCAAAAATAAAAGTTTCCTAAGGGATTAAAGGTGGTATTCAGAGTCGACTAACTTCCTGGGCCTGTACAAAAATATAAGCCAAGGAAGCATCTAAGGTATCCACCAGTTTAAAGTCACCGTGGTGACGTTCAACCGCTTCCTTGCCTATGCTTTTCAATTTTGCACTATAGGGCTGGTCATTATTAAAATTAGGTCTTCATGTAGGGCAAGTCTTAATCCGGTGGAGGTCAACATTGGGCTAGTCTTGTAGGTGTGCATTAACATGAAACAAAAAAAAATTGGGCAGAATAATCTCATACATTAGTAAAATGTTTTAAAACAAGAATTATTTTTAAATGGAAACTGAGAAAACTGTTTAATTGGTTTTAAATCTTTTATAACTGGGGTCATTAACTTTACTTTTATTAAAAATGTTATGCTTTTTATAGTGTCCAACACTTAAAGTTTGATTTTGAGTATTTTTATCTCTCAAATATTTGTAAACTGTTAATCGAACATATAATTTAACAATTTCATTACATATGTCGTGTTGCTCACAGAAGTTAAATTTTTAAAATTCATTTCCATAAATATCTAAAAATGTATCTTCTAAGTGAGCAATGCACTATTATTAAGGAAACGATACAATTTCTCGTGGAATTACATCGAGTAACGAACTAGTTTATCACTGGCATAAGTAAGTCTAGTATTTTCATCATATTCTTTAAATAAAACACATAAATACTGATTAGTAACGTCGCTAGAATAAAAATTAGCAAGTTTCACAGTCAGGTACAGACTTTCAATTTCAAAGGTTATAAAAAATCATCCCTCCAAGAAACATTATTTGGAAGTAAAAGAAATATTCTCGGATGCAATATTTTTAGCTTAATAATAATATTACAATATTTAGTACTTACTCAGAGAAATACTAAGAACTTCAGTGACATTTTTAACATAAATAATAATGCCGGAGCGATAAAAATCACAAAAAAATAAAACATTTCCACAAGGCGGTCTAAAAAAAGAAAGGTTACGAAAACGAAACGTCAACGATGTCAAATTTTAATCGCACGTACGTCTCAATTGCTTTTGCACATACGTTCAAATATGGCCAGGTGGCTGACATATCCGGTGGCAAGATGTTGCGGGTTGCCCAATGCCACCTTCATCCCCGTGTATTGAAGTATCGACTCCACTACAACTACCCTCGGAGGGTAGTGTAACATAAACCCTTTATTTTTCTGTGAGTGTAACTACCATCAGTTACAAAATCAGAAATTTTATTGATCAATTAAAATGTGTTATTTCTTGGGATGTATTTATCAAATGTGCTTCTACGTTTTTTATGTGTTCCTGTTTTTAGGCCCGTAACCGTAAACACTCTAGCTATAATGAAAATCTAAAAAAATAATATTGTAGATATTTTGTCCATTTAAATTCCCCGGTTCCCGGTATCATTTTTCGCTCATGCGCTCGAACGATCGGTTTACAGTATTTAAGAAATCGCATGATTCTTCCAAATTCATGCCATCTGTTCAGGAGAAAGGATAAAAATAAACATAAGACGTATGTCGTGGATTATTGCATTTAAAAATATGGCAGCTGATGATCGGAGAAAGCTTGTCGTATTGTATTTATTTATCAATTTTTACGAAGTTCTAGTGAAAAAAGTTGGTTTAAATTAAAATTGTTAAGTTCGTGATTAGTGAGTTTATTTTCCGAAAGGCTTAGTTACGAATATAAGCCCACGATTTAAGAAATAAGTGTGTATTTCTGCTCCTGATTATCTGGGCTGATGACAGTCAAAAATTTCTAAATTTAATTATAAACCCACTAAAATATTGTTTACTTGGTTTCGAGAAATTATTTTTACACTTGCAAGCGCAAAAATTGGCTTTTCTGCAAAAACAGGTAACAACAGTATTTGGCGACAAGAAAAAGGGACTTGTATTTGATTGTTATTTTTTGAAAGTTGTCCATTTTGAAAGTGATGTTAAAAACAAGAAGGTAAATTTTAAAGTATGTGCAACAAGAGGACCTATAGAACATCCATAAATCGTACAGAAGTATGTACGAAATTGGTTAATGATACATAGTTTTTTTTTAATCTGATATGATGTACCCCGTTAACAAAAATGATTCTGGCTCTAAAATTTCGTGTATTTATGACACTCCATGTGACCCCAAAGATAGTGATTATGAAAAGTTGTATTGTCCAAACAATGAACTTTCTGAAGCTCCCAAAACAAGATCTGATCGACTGAAGACTGGTTCATCTTGTCAGGCACTCAAACATGCAGTATCCGCACTTCATAGACTGGATGATTTTCACAGGGAAAAAATCGGGTCCGGATTTTTTTCTGAAGTATTCAAGGTTAGTTTATTGCTGTGAAGTTACAGAGTTTTGTCCTAGAGCTCTTTACTTAAAAGTCCTTATTAAAAAGTGCACTTTTTTGAAGTCACTTTTTTGCAAATAACTGATAAGTACATGATTTTATTTAATTATGTAATTTAGGCCAACAAAATCGATTATAAAAATTATTAGTACTTAAAACACATTGCACAAAAGAAGTAGAATGTTTATAAGTGTGTAGAGTCAGAAGGCATACCATCAGAGTAATGTGCACGCCTCTCATTTAAATACATGAGAAAAAAGTGTGTGATTAGTGTGATAGCATCACAACATAACACATCAGAACGTAGTGTCTCCGGCTCAATAAATCTTGTATTTTTTAAAACATTTTTTACAGTTCTTAAAAGAAGCCAATAGCTGACATGAATACTAAATACATCAAATAGGTAGCACAGATTTAGCTTAATGCTCGATACCTAATTAATCAATTGACTGTTTTCATAATTAAGTATTGTTGGGGTTAAGTTGAGTACTTCTATTTGATTTCAATACTGTTTTATATTATTTCGTTTCTGACAATTACTGCATTTTCAAAAGTCACTCCAAACAGTTAGTTGATTGAGTGATTATGCAAATTAAATCAAAAAAATTGAGGAAAAATTGCCCATTGACAGGATTCATACCAAAAGATGAAGTATCCCCAAGCAGTATGGGTTTCTGTTAAGATAAAGGATAACTCTTTAAGTTTGACTGAAAGTTTATGGGAAATGTTATGTTACATAAATAATTCATATAATAAGTTTTGGGAGTACAGTACCACATAAGACAATTTGATAGTTCGTGTAAAATAAAACATTTTTCTCATTTGCTTCTTTTAATAATAGATTTATATTCTTATGAGAAAATATATTTGAAACTATTTAAAGGTGACATAATATGATTAGTAAAAATAGCATTCAACAACAAATTGTTTTAAACTAATTTCTCTAATTTATATTTTGATTTTGTTCACACTATTATATAATTTTTTTAATTTAAAGGGAGCTAAGTACTTTTGAATTTGTAAAATATTTGTACAAAAGCGTGCTGAAGACGCCGCTGATTCAAGAACAATTAATTTTTTTAAATATTTTCCTGTTGTAAATAGATTACTGATTTTTTGCTAACACTGTTCACCTATAATCTATAAGTTTTTACTTAAGGTGGGAGTATCAACATGCTTGCCAATCTATAACCTATTTCGCGTAGATTTATTTATGTTTTCTAGCTTTTATACAAAATTTAAAGAAAATCAGTATCGACTTGATATTCTATAGGTAATAATTGACATATTTAATAAATATCAAGGAATTTCATAACTTATTTTAGGAGAATTGTATCTCGAAAAATATCGGGTAAGATTTTTTTTTACATTATTATGTCATTGTCACTCATTGTTCTTTCACTATACAATTCTCCCAAAATTAGCAATAAAATAAATTGATATTTTTGTAATATATCAGATACTACCTAAATAATGTACCGACGATATTGATTTTCTTTAAATGTTAGTTATTAAAATAATAAACTTAAAAAATCAACGCGAAATAGGTTATAGGTTGGCAATAGATTGAATGACGTTGAGAATTCAACCTTAATATTCAACCAGATATATTAAATTAACCAATCCAAACAACTTGACTGTAATGGTGGCTAGATGGCATAAAACAATGCGCCACCTGTGAAATACCGCCATTGTAATTTTTATGGTCACATGTAGGGCTGGACGATATTGAAATTCCAATATCGATATTAAAAAATATCGATATATCGATATTTTATTTTTTAAATATCGTTATTCGATATATCGATAAAAATATCGATAAACCGAATTTTTGCCCAGCCCCACTTATACTTATATAAAATTAGTGTTAGGCGATATTATTCATTTATTTATTTATTCAAGTATTTGTGTCACAAAATTAAAATTTTTACACACGTCAATCTTAATATAAAATATAAAAAATATTAAAAATTAATATGTGTATTGATACACTGACATTTATATTATACCAAAAGATTGACTTTATTAAACAGAAGACACTTGTATAAAAATTCATTAGTGACAGTCCAAAATGACATTAAACTCTTTAACAAATCAGGTAAAGGCGTAAATAAAGGATAAAAACAATGATGATTATCGCATTCTTCCCTCCTTTTATTATCAATGATATTTATCCAAATATTTAGGCGACATTCTTAAACCAACATCAAAAAATCGATGTGATCGGATATATCAATAATATCGATGTATCGATAAATATCGATAATGTCGATAAATATCGATAAATCGATATTTTATTTTTAAATATCGTTATTCGATATATCGATAAAAATATCGATATATCGAATTTTTGTCCAGCCCCAGTAACATGTACCAATTATTACAAAGCAGTGTTTGCCAACCACCCAACCAGTGATTTATCGTAGTATTTGTTTTTGCGATGTCGTGGTTAGTCGTCGGAATACTCGTATTTGGACGTATGTTGTGAAGTTTTAGTTTCTTTTTTAATTATTGGATAGTTTTTTCATTTTATTACTATAAGTACTTAACAAATAGGTGAGTCAGATTTTTCTTTTAATTAAGGTTATAATCTGTATTATTTGCCCATTTAGTGGTGTAGTAATCAGTAAAAAAGTAAATAAAAATAATTCTTGTTAACATTTTTAACTGTGGGATAACTACTGCAGATACCATTATTGGAACATTTTATTGTTGTCATGGTAGCTGGTATTGTTATGTGGGTTCAAGCAGGACCTTAATAATTTGGACCTTATGCATATATTTCACTCATTTCCTATGGAATTTGAAACATTCCAGTGTAAGATAACATATACCTACCTAGGGCTTCTTCATAAAAACTTCTATTTATCATGGTATGTCAACAAAAAATATTTCTTTTTCAACAATTATTATAGATTATAGTACTTTTACCTATTACTGTAATGCAGCGTACCATGTATCTACAAATATCCTCTACGTGGTTTTACATGATTACATATAAAAAAATAAAATATTTCTTATTGTCTCTTGCCTAAAATTTCATTCATAAATAATAACACCATACTTCACAGCCTCGGCTTTTTCAAAGGTTTCTTTTAATCTTCACCTAAGTAAAAATTTCAAGTCAAATCAAAATATGCTTTATTGTCCAAGAAAATTCTATTGATAAATTTTCACTTACTCAACTATACATACCGGGTGTCCACTAACTTTTTTGTTTTTCAAGATAATTGAATAAAATTTTGGGGATTTGTATAGAACATAAAACTGCATTTTTTGACAGGTGACTCAACATTCTGGAACTTCCGTTTTAACCGGAAGTGGCATAAACTTTCGATTTTTAAATGGGACACCTAGTATATTTTTACTTTTTTTGACTCCATATGATATTCTAAATACAACGATGTGTCACTTGTCACTTTTTGTCACCAAGAAAATATTTTTTTTCCAAATTTATTGTTTTATCTAGAGGGCTATGAATACCTTAAAATCACTTATTTCAGTTCTTTAATCTTGGGAAAAATACAATTTTACTATTTTTGGTTCAATGCTATGTGCTATGTAAAATTTAATTTTTAAAGTTGTATAACTGATTTTTTTTAAATGGCAACATGGTGGCTCGTCAGGTTAAGAAAAAAGAGGATTTTATTACGATTATTTTAATACCATACACTATTAGGTTTTAAAAAAGCTGCCATTAAAAAACGTTAAAAAGTTATATAACTTAGAACTTTCCTAAAATGAAGCATCTTTTGAGAATAAATTTAGATTTAAATGCATCAAGTAGCCTGTGACCAGCAAAACTGATAAAACAAAATCATGCCTTGAAGAAAATTGAAATGCCAACAGCTTCTGCCAAAGTAAATTAGTTTGTTGTTTAAAAAACATGGAAAATAATAGTTTTACAAGGAGTGAAAAAGGTGATAATATGTTATTATTGTCAGGCTCATTTCGCATTTTCGGAACCAGTTTTGGGTACCTATAGTGTATCTATAGTGCCGGGTTGGATGACGCCGATTAAAATATCTTTTTGCGTAAAGTCGTGCAGCATCGGTTGAATTATTTCTACATTCTCCAAACACCAATAACATATCAACTTTTTCACTCCTTGTGAAACTATTATTTTCCATGTTTTTTGAACAACAAACTAATTTACTTTGGCAGAAGCTGTTGGCATTTCAATTTTCTTCAAGGCATGATTTTGTTTCATCAGTTTTGCTGGTTACAGGCTACTTGATGCATTTAAATCTAAATTTATTCTCAAAATATGCTTCATTTTAGGAAAGTTCTAAGTTAACTTTTTAAAGTTTTATGGTATCAAAATAGTCGTAATAAAATCCTCTTTTTTCTTAACCCGACGAGCCACCATGTTGCCATTTAACAAAAATGAGTTATACAACTTTAAAAATTAAATTTTACATAGCACATAGCATTGGACCAAAAATAGTAAAATTGTATTTTTCCCAAGATTAAAGAACTGAAATAAGTGATTTTAAGGTATTCATAGCCCTCTAGATAAAACAATAAATTTGGAGAAATTTTTTTTTCTTGGTGACAAAAAGTGACAAGTGACACATCGTTGTATTTAGAATATCATATGGAGTCCAAAAAAGTAAAAATATACCGGGTGTCCCATTTAAATATAGAAAGTTTATGTCACTTCCGGTTAAACCGGAAGTTCCATAATGGTGAGTCACCTGTCAAAAAATGCAGTTTTATGTCGTATACAAATCCCCCGAATTTTATTTCATTATCTTGAAAAACAAAAAAGTTAGAGGGGCGAGCCACCTTCCGTGGACACCCGGTATAGGAAAAATTACAATCACATAGGAAAGATATCAAATATATATTTTTTAAAACAAACAAACAATCTATATCAGTAATTAGACCTAGTCAGTATTTAAAAAAAGGCTCAGATATAATCTAATTTATTAATACTTTAATGAAAACGGGATTAAAAACCATTGCCACACCCTACGCCGCTGGTGTTGACTAATCGCTCCGAATGTCCGAATCCTTGAGCCATTACAATTCCACACGGAGTCGGAACTTTAACGCTATCTCTCTCTTCCGTCTTTGTTTCACACTTACGAATATTTGATGCAAACAAACAGGTTAATCATGAATGAATGGCTTAGTCTATTCTATAAGAAGTTTATGGTTACTTCGGATCTCTAAATTTTAGTTTGACTAAAAATAATGATTAAGATGCAATTTTCGGATTTTGGGAAAATTACCTGTTTTTACAATGCCTTTAAGCTTCAGCCGATTTAAAATATAAAATGTCAAAATAACGCAAAAATTGGTGGCACTGTATGAGTGGATGGTTGCCGATAGATAAAGCATATTGCGTCAAGCGGCTCATATTATAAATTATAGTCATCATAGTTTGTTATGGCCTAAATAATATGCTCTTTATATAGTATTATTTATCCCTATTTGCTTTATAACTTCCATAGCATTTACAATATTTTAATGTCACTTCACAAATTATAGGGGATCGTAGAAATAGTTAAAAATAATTGTCAATTTATTTTGCCTTTTTAATAAATATTCTGTCTTTTTAAATGTTTAAAAAATCTTAGTTATAATCTAATACGGGATATAACAAGCATAAACGTTAACATTTTTGGTAATAATGCAAATTTCCTCTGATTCATTGATATGTGGGTCAGACAGAGGGTCAAACTTGTAGTAACCTCGAGTAATTCCTTATTTGTAAAGGTTAAGGCAGTTATCTTTTTTTGCGAATCTGTGGTCGGTGGACACTCTGAATATAAAGTATAAATAAAGACTGATATATAATTTAGTTCATTAGTAAACACCCGCGGCTTCGCCCGCCTGCATTTACAGAAATTCCCAGTTCTGTCAATTATTGTATTAAAATATAACAGTAAGCAGAATCGCTTGAATGAGTTGAGATAAACCATTTAAAATAAGAAGTTTTATTGACTCTTTACTTGGGAGTAGTTTAAACTACAAGTGGCTAGCGACACCCCTGCATACAACAGCTATTACAGAGGGTTGATAATAGTTACATCAAATTTCAATATAGAACACAAATAAATACAGAATACAATATTTAAAATAATCTAAAGTCTACAAAAACAATTCACATTTTACAAATACTGAGAAAGAACTTTTATCATTTTGATTTAATTGAGAGTTTGAAGAGGCTATAGATGGCATGTCCCTTTGAAAAATTGATAGTGTAATTGAAATCCACAATTGCACCAAAGCGATTGTAAATTTTAAACATTATAATTCCTTTTGGACCTAAAACTCCATCTGAATTTAGGCCAATTACCTTACTGCCCGTGGTAGATAAGATAATTGAAACAATTGCCTGTCAACAACTAAGGAACTATTTTGAAAGTAATCAGTTATTGTATGTGGGACAGTCTGGATTTAGGAGTGTACTGCAATGACTAGAGCATATTTGACTTTGACTTTAGGCTATCAACTTAAAGGGAAAATAAATGGGGCGTTCCACAGGGAAGTGTGCTAGGTCCCTTATTGTTTGTTATTTATGTTAATAATATCCATATAGCCCTAAAAAAATCGTTTGTTAATTTATTTGCTGATTCCTTTATTTGTGTATCAGGGAATAATTTTAGGGAAATAACTGATATTTTGAACAGGGAACTAAAAATATTGTATGACTGGCTTTGTCAAAATAAATTAAAACTAAACACATCAAAGACAAAATGTATGGTAATAGGTTCAAAAGTAAATTAAAAGAAATATGCTGAATCAGGATTAGCCCTTAACATAATTAAATGAATCTGAAATTATCTTTGTGTCGGAAACGAGGTCGGAAATAAAATATTTGGGAGTTTTTTTTTTATATACTCAGCTTACTTTTGCTAATCAGGTGGATTATTTTTGTGAGAAATTAGGAAAAAACATTGGTTTCTTCTGTCGCATTTCAAATTATTTATCCCAGTGGACCAGAACACTTGTTTATAACACAATTATTTTGCCCCACTTTATTACTGTTGTTCCTTATTAATATCTTTTAATCAGGAAAATATATGTAGACTGCAGATTCAGCAAAATAAGATTATGCTAATTATTATGCGAATTATTCTCAAATGCAATCGGTATACCCCAGTAAGAACAAACCCGAATTTAGTTCTAAGATATAAAATACAACAGGAACAGTTACCAAGATATTTTCATGCTTTTCTTAAGAAAACATCAAATTTTCACGATTATAACATTCGCGCTAGGCATCACTACAACATTGAGACGGTTAAGACTACATCTTTACAAAACTCGTTGTTTTTTGAGGGAGTTCGCCTTTTTAATGACCTCCCGGAGAGTATTAAAAATGCAAATAGTTGGGTGATTTTACCAGAAAAGTATTATTTTGTAATTTTTTTTAGCAATATTAGCCAAGTGCTAAATAAAGATTATTATTAAACTCAAACTCAAACTCAAACTCAAATATGCTTTATTGTCCGAAGATTAGTACAATCCCATTGACAAAGCTAACAACTTATTATCTAAATAAAAATTATAAATAATAAATAAAAATCATTCAAAATACAATGAGCAGTTAACGCAGGAAGGACACTAAATATATAAAGATAAAAACCTACTTACAATTAAAAAACAAGTTAAGACAATAACTGTGAATATACAAAGATAAAATTTAAAATAGAAATATTCAGGCAATGGTATTGATCACACTGGATTATCCATGAGATATTCCTCAACCGTATAATATGCCTTCTTAACCAATAGGCTTTTTACCCTACTCCTAAACATCCTGTAATTAGAAAGTCTTCTAAGTTCTATAGGCAGATTATTAAAAAGTTTTTTACTATTATAAAAAATAGAGTTTTTAGTTAATGCAGATGTAGGAATAGGAAGCCTAATGGTATAGGAGCTCCTTGTAGGAACCACTGACAAGGAACGAATATCCAACGAGTATTTTTTGAACATAAGACATACAGTCTCCAATATAAAAATACATGGCAAAGTTAAAACTCTCCGAGACACGAACAGAGGTCGGCAAGTTTCTCGTGGCTTAGCACCACAAAGATTTCTAATTGCTCGTTTCTGCAGCACAAATACAGAATTAAATAGGGTATTCGAGCAACCACCCCAAAAACAGATGCCATAACGTAAGTGTGTCTCAACCAAAGAAAAGTAAGCGTTTCTTGCTATTGATGCATTTAACTCATTCTTTATAGTCCTGATGGCAAAACAACCCGATGAGATTTTCTTACATAATTTCTTAATGTGTATGTCGAATTTAAGTTTATTGTCAATGAGTAAGCCAAGAAACCCACTCTCTGACAGATTATCAACCACCTCGCCATTCAATAAAATATCATTCAATTTACATTTAAAATTTAAAATATTGGTTTTAGAAATATTAAAGGAAAGTAGGTTGGAGTCACACCACTTCTTAATACTTAACAAATCTTCCTGCATTAAACTATTAAGAGCAATCGAATCCTTGTGGTGCCAAAGAATTGTTGCGTCATCGGCAAATGATGCATTATGACCATATTTAATAACATTGGGAAGATCGTTAACATACAATAAAAACAACAGTGGTCCCAATACAGATCCTTGTGGAACCCCTGCCGAAACATTTAGTTTACCTGACGCAGTCCCCCGAAAGCAGACACTCTGACTCCGCTCAGAGAGATAAGACCTGAGCCACTCATAGATTGGACCCCGAAAGCCATACACTTGAAGCTTCCGCAGCAGTATTTCATGACAGACGCAATCAAAAGCTTTGGTCAAGTCACAGAACACCACCGCGGCTCCCTCTCCATCATTTAGCCTCAAGTATAGCTCCTCCAAAACATGAAATATTGCGTCATCGGTATTTTTATTTAGCTGGAATCCAAACTGGGACAATGTCAGTAGTTCGTGCTTTTCCAAAAAACTAATCATTCTCTTTTTAATCAATTTTTCTACAATCTTGGTTAGAGTAGGAAGCAAGGATATTGGTCTATAACTCGAGGGAAGCTCCCTATCACCCCCCTTAAATAATGGTAACACCACAGCCTGTTTTAAAAGCAATGGAAAACTACCCCTATGAACGGATAAATTTATTTTTTTATTTATTATTATTATTATCTTAAGAAATGCCTTTGATTATATACCTCAATCCGATTCTGACCAATTAAACGCTGTTTTGCGACCAATCAGATGCATATTATACTGAATATACCCCGCAAAAGTGGATATACCCCGGGCCACCTGCCACAACAATGCCAATGCATAACAACATCATAACAAGTTTAAAATATTTGATGGCTGCTATAGACCGTTTCTATAATAACAAAAATCCCTTTCAACAAATCAAGTTTTTGATGTTGTCAGATTCATGTCACATTTTTTTAAAAATGGAATCTTGCCGATTCGGTAATGTTTCAGTCGAAAATATAAGAAAAAACGCTGAAAAGACTATCCCAGAAAATACAACAAAATCAAAAAAGTATATATGGACCCAATTCGAGAAATTCTGCGAAACACGGCAGTATATATTGACCAAAAATACAACTATAATACAGCTTGCCGCTATATTGGAAGACTGGAGTTTTAATATGAAGAAAAAAGATGGTTCTGACTACAAGGAAGGGGTTATCAAGACAATGTGGAACCAAACAGCCCAACTGCTTCAAGAAAGGTACTTCAATAAATACAACATTAAATTTGATCCTTTTAAAGATCCTGAATTCCAAAAAGCACGTATGGCTAGAAATTCTAAAAGAAAACTGCTTCAGGCTGATGAGAAGCCGAGACATGCCTAAATACGTATTTCAGAGAAGAATATTATAGCGATGGTACAAAAAGTAATAGAATGTGTATATAACCCAATCTTTTCAAAAACATCCCAAGGCGGAGACGAGACTCTTTCAAATTCAAAATGGTTAGTGGCAAACACAAAAGATGCCGATTTATGTCCAGTTCGCCTTTACAGAAAACTAATTTCAAAAAGAGGGCAAAATATAACTACCCAAAGACTATTCCTGACAGTAAATCCAAATTGGAAAATGCGAAATTGGTACAAAAACTGTCCCATTGGAAAAAATACTCTTTCTAATTGGACAAAACAAGCAGCACAAAAAATTGGACTAGATACTGAGAAAGAAAAAATCACAAACCATTCCAATCGAGCCACAGCTGTCTCTACATTAAGCAAAGCAGGTGTGAGCGAACAAACTCTTATAAAAATAACTGGACATAGTAGTGCTGCATCCATAAAGCCATACTTGCAGATGGACAAAACTCATCACGAAAACACTGATCAAGGTTTAAGAGGTCACCCTCCAACTAATGGGTTGGACCAACACAAAGCTCCAGTCTCTTGCAGCTCGAAGAGTTTCCAGCAACACCAGCAAGCCACTACTGTTTATTATAATAACTGTGTGTTTAACAATAATACTTATAACTAATTTTCTGTTAGTTTTATTACTTTGTCAATTGTTTAGGTTTTGTTTCGTTTTGTCCGTTTTTCTAGTAGCTACATAAATCATTTTAAAATCTTGCATTTCGTTGTATTTTTTCTTTTTTTTTGGTATATAATCTCAACATATACCACTCAAGGTAAATATTTTATTTAGAATATTTTTTGACATTTTTCCGTAAAATTTCTATAAAAATTGCCCTCGACAAAAATTCTTTTAAAAAAATATCCCTCCAGCTTCGCTGTCGGGACATTTTTAAAGAATTTTTGTCTCGCGAATTTTTGACAGAAATTTTGCACAAAAATGTCAAAAAATATTCTAAATAAAATATTTACCTTGAGTGGTATAACTTATGAATATCAAGCTGATATTCAGTGGAAATACAAATACATATTCATTTAGCGTCTGCCAGCCTAGCAGCCCCATGGCTTCTCCGTCGGACTAAAATCAAGCAGAATCAAGCTTAAAATTTAAAAACATCCAACACTCCTTACCCTGGACCATCTCCAATCGGTTACTCAAGGTTTGTTGTTGCGGGTGCCAAACAAACAGCAACACGATACTCTAGGCAGGTCGCACCTTTTCCTAGCCTCGGGCTTGGCGTTTTTGATATTTCTCATAACAAAGTTGAGAATTTGGTCAACCTGTAAGTCTTTGTGTGAACAGAAAAAAATTGATTTAAGACAGCTTTTACTATACAGGGTATCTCACGGTGACGGTCCAATAGAATATTTCGGAAAATAATGCGATTTAAATCCTGCAAATTTGGATAATGGTGTTTTCGGAGACGCTCTCTTCAAATGAAATTACAGCGACCATAGGCGACTTCCTGTTATACCGGACGTGGTCTTAAACTTACTTATTTTAAATGGAGCACCCTGTATAATATATGTTTCCCCTGTACTTATTTATTTCTTCATTTCCAATAACTTTTATTAAAAATTTTTGTATCCTACTTTATCCGTTTCTCAGAAAAAAATTGTTTTTCTCAAATTTTGACCTTTAACGGGGTTTCGAATAAAATTGAAATATCTAAAACTAGCGTGTACCCGGCCTGCGTTGCAGCCAGGCATTATACGACGTGAGATAATAAGGCGAACAAACCTCAAACTCAACCGTTTGCCGGTCCGTTCACAATTCACATCCATGCATAAAACATAGTCTGTGTTCGACTATTCCGGCTTCGGTGCTTCGGATCGATCGTTGAACGGGCCGGGGACCGGTTAGGTTGGGTCGTTCGTTCTCCCTACTCTAATTTATCAGTGTTTCTCTATAATATTATGCATGTATTATACATAAAAACCTTCCTCTTGAATCACTCTATCTATAAAAAAAAACCGCATCTAAATCCGTTGCGTAGTTTTAAAGATTTAAGCACATATAGGGACAGGACGGGCGATAGCGACTTTGTTTTATACTATGTTAAGATATCTTTTCAAATATTGAAGCGTGAAATTCCGGTTGTAGAAGTAGATGTTATTGTGCTCAATAATGAATTGTCGGAAAATTAAATTTTAAATACAGGGAAGTAGAAAACTAACAATTTTTGATCGTTATTAAAAAGTTTAAGGGTCCAGTTCTCAATGCCAATCATGTACCGTGCGAGCAAAAATTATTTGCATCAAAGAGGGCTTTGATTAAAAAACGTAGAGCTTGTTTAGATCACAATGATATGGGGACGATATATCTAACCAACTCTAGGTTAAAATTTTGTCAAATTTATATTATGACATGATATGCCAAACTAATGAGTAATAAAATAAGTAGACAAATACAAATTTATTTTTGTTGTTTACAACATTAACAAAGTAAGAATATACAGAAAGAAAAAGAAAAATAATTACATAAATTTCAAAAATTGCTCCAAGCATAAATTCACACGTCCTTCATATATCTTCGAAAGTGTTGACCAGCATCTCTGGAGAAATGTTACCACATTCGTGGATAATCCTTTCTTGTAATTGTTCTAAATTTGAAACTGATGTTTTCAAATTAGTGTTCTTTAAATGAGAAAAAACGAAATAATCCATAACCGTTAAACAAGGTGATCTAGGTGGGAATTCAATCTCTGATCGAAAACTGATCAATCTGTCGTAAAAAAAATTGCGTAAGTAGTTAATAGTTTCGGCGGCTGTATGGGCGGTTGCACCGCCCTGTTGAAAATATCCAAAACGTAGTTCGTCGTCAAGTAATTGCTCCACAAATGGATTCAAAATATTGTCTCTATACCGCTGTGCTGTAATTGTGTCATGGAAAAAAATAGGACCAACAATTCTTCTTCGGGAAGCAGCTAACCAGACACCAATTTTTTGAGAGTGCAATGTGGACTCTATAAAAAAATGGGGATTTTCACTACTCCACATGCGTGTATTCTAAGAATTCACATAACCGGAGAGGTGGAACCAGGCTTTATCCGAAAAAAATGTCAGGTCTAATAAATCATTTCTTTCCAATAAATTTTGGGTAAACCATTGAGAGTAATTCCTGCGTCTTTCAAAATCTGCGGCTTGTATTTCTTGGAATACTTGCACTTTATAAGGAAATAAATTTAGCTGCTTCTTAAGAATAGTCCTGCATGTTCCATAAGATCTTCCCACTTCTTAGGACAGGCGTCTTATACAATTTGTTGGCGAATTTTGCGTTATTTCACGAACGTTTGCAACAAGTTCTTCTGTTTTTACAGATGGTCTTCCTGCTCCTTTTTTGTGTTGTATAGAACCCATTTCCCTAAACACAGCCACGGTTATTTTCAGGCAATGATAAAAATCCCCAGCAATAAAAGCAACGTTAGGAAAATGTTCGTGAAAATCGTCTATGCACAAACCCGGATTGTATTGCCACTCACCATTTACTCTAACCCCATTTCGAAAATACGCTTCAACCATGAATGTTTTGCGCTGTTCCGTAAAGCCCATTGTGTGAATTGTTCAAGAAATTGGAAAAATTAATGATGAATCAAATTACTTGTAACGACTGTCAAAGATAATGGAATAACTGATTGATTGTTAATTCAGGTAGTTACTGTTACTGACACCCAACAGGTATTAAGCTCTACGGCTAAGAATTACGTCCTTAGATGCAAGGCCCTCTTTGATGCAAATAATTTTTGCTCGCACGGTATAAAAAATACCTATAAATGGCTTAAATGCAGGGGTAACTTCCGGAACCTGGCAATTATTAAAAAAAATAATTAGTATCTACTCTTCGAAGGGCTGTTCAGGGAGGCATTGACGAATAGTATGCCGGTGGTTTTTTTTTGTTAAATAAATACACAGAAACTTTAAAAAGAGCAGTTTTTTGAAACCACTAAACTTGCCACAATTTACCTTAAAATCCTTGAAAGGAAACACGTCGATTTTCAGAACCGAAGTAAAAACAACAATTTTTACTGGTAACACGATATTTTTTAGTATATCTAGGTATCATCTCTCCTAAGAATTCTAAAGAATATGTGTTTGTTTTAACAGGAAAGGGGTCGTAATTGCACAAAACACGAAAAGTAAACAAAACTATGACCGGCTGACTAACGCCTTGCTCTACCAGCTCCAGAATATGTCTGTCTTCCTTCTTCATATGCCAAAAGCATAAAAATAACTACTCTGATCAACACAGCAGTGCATTGCGCATGCGAATCGTCAATAGTTAGGCAAATCGAATTGACAGTTAAAAGCTAGAAAATGGCGTCGTTAATCCCATCTTAAATGACGGGGATCTTGCTAGTTAGGTTATTATTGATTAAAATTTTTCTGCAACCAAAAGGGGATTTTTTTGTATAATGAATCTTTATTTTTTATTTCATACTTCTACTTTTATAGATAATATCATGTAGTAGGATGAAAAATTGTTTTTATTTTTATCAGTTTATTGTTTGCAAATTAACTCATTTTGACATTTTGAACTCATTTTAACAATAATTTAATGATAAATTATGGTTTCCTGAATTAGCAGAATTCATCAAAACTACCAAACGCTTGACACCTAAATTTCCCTATCTGTCTTAGCTTATTATATATAAAAAAAATATCAGTAAATTTTACAATAGAATGATCTCATCAGTGATAATATTTTTGGATAAGTGTGCTTGGAATAATAAACGAAATTTTATTTTTTTATAAATAAAATGATCAAGAAGATCGTATAAAAGTAATTTATTGCTTTTTATTTCAATATTATTTTGTTGCGACGCCATATGTACCGGGTGTCCCGCTAAGGCCAGCCAGTACCTGTATCTCGGAAAGTATTGATCATACATTTTCGGGATTTTTTTTTATCGGTTAACCGGCAAAAAAACGCTGGAAATTATTTTTAAAGTTGTACGATTGCCGCTAGAGGGCGTAACTGACGGGGTAAAATACAAAATTCAAGTTATTTTTAAAATAGCCCCATTAAGGCGCTATTTTCACATCGGAAATGGAAAGCTTATCCATTCTTGCTGTAGTTTAGTCCTAAGAATTTTTTCGTATCTCCAACAATAAGGACGGGGGAAGCTGATAAATAAGTTTACTTTTAGTAATAAGTACTGTATCTTCCACATATTTTATGCAATTTTAATCAATTTTGGCTTGTTTTATAGAGAATTTCATTCGTAATAAAAAAAATAATTTTCTTGATAATCGCTAATACGTATTTTGTCTTACAGAGGGCGCTATGCATAAAAGTTTCAGTTTTCTTAATTTAAAAAAATAAATACATGAAACGGTATACTTTTTATATAATATTTTTGAAAAGCATAAAATTCCTAAATTTTGGCGGAAACCGGGTTTTGATATACCTACAGTGTCACCAGTAAAGTCCGCATCATATGGTTTTTTTTTTATTAATAGCTTTATTCAAAATTTGACACTGGCACCAAGTTCTGCTTCGATCGCGATGAAAATTAAGCAAAAAAAATAGTAGTCACGTGATTCGCATTATCTCTCAAATTTTAATTTTTTTCAAAAAATAATTCAAAAGTGGGGTTATTTCTGTAAATATCGAAAATAGTTATTAGAAAAAGTTTTTTTAAATGCAGTTTCTAGCCCACATGCAAAATTTTAGCTGCATAAGATAATTTTGAATTTTTACCCAGGTTTTGTAAATTGCACCACTTTTGCAAAATAAGACTCAATGCAACCTATATAAAACTTCTTAGTTTTTGACAATGCTTTATTACAGATACATTTTCTTTAAAGTAGCGCGATATTAAATGTGTGTTTTTCTACAAAATCAAAATTGGGCTATTAAAATTTGGGCGCATGTGATGCAAAGTTTATTTGTTTTTGACCCTGCATAAGGTAACTTCATAAAATAAGTATTTTTGAAAACGTAGTTTGTGTCTGAAAGTAATACACCTTAATATTAAGACAAAAAAGAACACAGTGTCATCAGTAAAGTGTTCATTAAGTGGAAAATAAATTTTAGTTTATTTTAACGTAAAGTTTATCTATTTTCAACGATTTAATTTAAAACCCCTTTACTTTATTTTTTATTTTTTTACTTTCAGACAAAAACTACGTTTTCAAAAATACATATTTTATGAAGTTACCTTATACAGGGTCAAAAACTAATAAACTTTGCATCACATGCGACCAAATTTTAATAGCCCAATTTTGATTTTGTAGAAAAACACACATTTAATATGGCGCTACTTAAAGAAAATGTATCTGAAATAAAGCATTGTCAAAACTAAGAAGTTTTATGTAGGTTGCGTTGAGTCTTATTTTGCAAAAGTGGTGCAATTTACAAAATATAAGTAACAAATCAAAATTATCTTATGCAGCTGAAATTTTGCACGTGGGCTAGAAACTGCATTTAAAAAAAACTTTTTCTAATAACTTTTTTCGATATTTTCAGAAATAACACATTTGAATTATTTTTTGGAAAAAATTAAAATTTGACAGATAATGCGAGTCACGTGACTTATTTTTTTGCTTAATTTTCATCTCGATCGAAGCAGAACTTGATACCAAAGTCAAATTTTGAATAAAGCTGTTACTAAAAAAAATCCTATATGATGCGGACTTTACTGGTGACAATGTATTTATTCGTTTTTGAGTTATAACCTTATTTTTTCATCAAGAAATTAGCCGTTTAAAATGATTTTTATGAATAGAATCTTGATTAAGAAGCAGGGTTCGAAAATATCATGATATTTTCGAAAGTATCATATCAAAGGATATATATCGGATATATATCCGACATATAAATCATTTTAAGATATTTCTTTTTAATAAAAGGACAACTGTTTCGATAAAAAATTTTTAGGATACTTATTAAAGTAAACTGACTTTAGAAAACATGACCTAAACTAATGAGTAATGACTTAACAGATAAATCATAAAGGTAAATAATTATAAGATTTCCAATAGAAAAAATAAAGCCAAACATATTGTCAAAACGGACCAGTAATATTACTTAAAAACATAAAAACTTAAAAATTTAAATTTAATCCATGGATGGACAGTATTGGGTTATTTGTTCATTGATATATTCGGAAAAATAGAAATTCTTTAGCACTTAGAACCATATTGAAACCAAAAAATTATTTTAACACTGTCACTGTCAATATTACTTAATAATAAATCAGGGTTCGGAGGATATATATCAAACGATATATATCGTGATATATATCATGATATATATCGCGATATTTATGGTTTGATATATATCACGATATATTCAATATTTAATTTTTTTTAAATTTCGATTATTCAGAATATATCAATCGCCAAATCAAACAAAAAAAAAGTTTTTATGTTTTTAACTAATAAGGGTGGGTCCGTTTTGAAAATATGTTCACCTTTTTTTTATTGGATATCTTATAATATTAACCTTTGTGATTAATCTGTTTAGTCATTACTCATTAGTTTAGGTCATGTTTTTTAAAGTCACTTTACTTTAATAAGTATCCTACAAAAATATTTAGTTTTCAAGATAAGTAGTATGTTTTTGATCGAAATAGTCCTTTCATTAAAAAGAAATATCTTAAAATTATTTATATGTCGGATATACAGTATGTCTCCGTAAGTTCGCATCATACGGAAAACTTTTTTATTATTGATTTCTCAGAAAATTTTATTCTTTATAAAAAGCTCTGCATGGTCTAAAACCTAAAATGCAACTATCAGATATCGAAATTTTCTAGTAATATACGAGGTTTGTCAAAAAAATGTGAATTTTTCCCAAGAGTAAAGTACCTTTATTTTTGACATTATTAAAAATTGTTATTAAAAAAAGTTGATCAGAACTAAAAACCACGTCTAAATATGCAATAACACGCATTAAATTAATTAAATAATTAAAAAATTAAATAAATAATAATAAATCAATAAAATAATTTTTTAACATAAATGCGTATAATTGCACATTTAGCCGTAGTTTTTAGTTCTGATCAACTTTTTTTAATAACAATTTTTGATAATGTCAAAAATAAAGGTACTTTACTCTTGGGAAAAATTTACATTCTTGGGAAAAATTCAGATTTTTTGACAAACCTCGTATATGACTGGAAAATTTCGATATCTGATAGTTGCATTTTAGGTTTTAGACCATGCAGAGCTTTTTAAAAATAATACAATTTTCTGAGAAATCAATAATAAAAAAGTTTTCCATATGATGCGAACTTACGGAGCTATACTGTATATCCCATATATATCCTTTGATATGATACTTTCGAAAATATCATGATATTTTCGAACACTGAATAATAATCAATAAGGACGTAAGCTTGCGTAGTTTTAAAATGAATGGTAGGCGAATCATTATTTCTAAATTTTGCCCATAAAAAAATCATAGAAATTCGCATTTTATTTAAAAAATTTAATATTTTCTTTAAAAATTGAGATATCGAGATCATCTAAAAACCTGTACCTATATTAGGAATAGATGAAACTTTGTCAAAAAATAAATGAAAATGGAACCAAATGTTTCGGATCTGGGTGTTTTAAAGTTGGTACAAAAAAACATAAATATTTTTACCCCTGTATTATACCACTCTAGCAAATAGAACTAATTTTTGGAGCAGCATGGTATATCCTTAACAAAATTATATACAAATCTGTAAAAAAATCACAAAAATCAGATTAAAAATAAAAAAGTTACAAAGCTACAAATTTTGCCAAAATTTTAGGGTGGCGTTTTTTTTTTGCGGGGGAGTTTACATCGTTTTTTGTTCACTATTTTAGTAGGCAGTAAATTTCGCAACCATGTCACAATTTTGCCCACGCTGTTTCTTCCAGGATCATAAAACACAAAAAAATACTTTATTAATTTATTTTCTAATATATTTAACGTTACAGGTTACTCATAAGGTAACTGGCCAAGTCATGGTCCTGAAGATGAACCAACTCCGTTCCAACCGTCGAAACATGCTAAAAGAAGTGCAATTAATGAATAGACTGTCCCATCCAAATATTCTTAGGTTAGTAAATATCGTGATAAAGTCGATTCACTCAGTAAACCTGCAAGATGGCCGACATGTCATATGACAAAAGTAATTGAAAATGCAAAAAATTATTTTATTTAGCTGGAATATGACTTTTGTCATATGACATGTCGGCCATCTTGCAGGTTTACTGAGTGAATCGACTCTACAAAGAAAACAAGATAATATGCTAGATCGCAGTCACAATTTCGTCTACCTGGCGCATGACGTCACTTGGTGCGGAGAATTTGAATTTATTCTTCATCAACGCCCAGCCTAAACCATCAATCCTAGAATCATGAAATTTCGAGGATGTCTTGTCCTTATAACGTAGGCATCCACTATAGGAAGGTATTTTTGGAAAATCAACTTCTAAGGGGGGTTAAAATTTTTATTGGAACCTCTGTATCTCAGCAACTACAACTGGTGGAGATTTAAAAATTGGTATATAAGTTCCTTTATTATATATATTAATATACGTGTTTCATTATATTTCCAAAATCCACCTAGGGGTTAAAAAAGGGGTGTGGTTTATTTTGAGGGTGGTACATAAAACTTTCTATAATTTTAAGCTATATTCGTGAAAATTGGTACTATGATTACTCTGTTAAAATAAGCAAGTACGTGTTTTGATGTTTTTGGAAATTTTGCCCCTAGAAATGAAGGGGGTAATTTTCCAATATGAACCCATTTCCACCCCCTAGAGACAAAATTTCCAAAAACATCAAAACACATAGGTACTTGCTTATTTTAATAGGGTTTGCGTAGTACTAATTAATATTCAGCAATATAGCTTAAAATTTTGTCAACCCCAAGGTGAATTTTGGAAACATGACGAAACACGTAAATTATTATTGTTCTGTTCCTGAGATACAGAAATTCCTATAAAAATTTCAACCCCCGTTTTAACCCCCTTAGGGGTTGATTTTCGACAAATCCCTTCTTAGTGGATGCCTATGTTATAGGGAGAAGACATCCTCGAAATTTCATGTTTTCAGGTTTAGCGGTTTAAGCTGGGTCTTAATGAATCCAGTTCACATTCAAATTCTCCGCGCCACATGACGCGGCAGGCGCGTATTTGAGAGGGGGGGGGGGGGGGGTAATGGGGGGGTAGTTATTTAGTGAAAAATCCCATTGTAATCATAATTTTGTTTCAAAATTCCAAAGCTAACAAAAAAAATTCTAGGTTAATGGGTGTATGTGTTCACGAAGGCCAACTACATGCGCTTACAGAGTTTTTTAATGGAGGATCCTTAGATCAGCTGATACAAAACAAGTCTATTAACTTGCCCCAACAATTACGGCTAACGCTCGCCAAAGATATAGCTTCTGGAATGGAATACTTGCACTCCAAAGGAATTTTTCATCGAGATTTGACCAGCAAGGTAAGCTCTTATTCTTACGGAAAAATCGTTATAGTAATTTTTTTTTTAAATTAGAAGGTAAACTACAGCAGACATTAGAGTCGCATTCGCCATTTCATTAAAAAAAAATCATTAATAAATTAATAAAAGCAAAAATTGAAATTTGGTCAAATTTGTACATAATTTTTTTAACTTTTATTAATTTATACATCCAACCTTTTTTAACGTAAAACTGTAGGTAATTGTAGTCCATAGATGGGCAATTGTAATTATACAGGGTGTTTCCTAAGTTGATACGTTTTTGTAACTGTGAATACATGAATTAAAACAATACAAATTATTAAATTCCAGATATCTGGGCCTTGTATCAAAACTGAGGCTGATGATAAGTATGTTTAATAGTGTTTATGTTGATATTTTCTCTATTGAATCACGTAGCACGTAGTGTACTGTATTTAGTATTTAATCGTCCCCTGGTATTTATCTGAAGTTTGTTGGAACGTGAAAAATGCACATTATGAGAAAAATAAACTAGTCTGTAAATATGTTACTTATTTAAGAAGAGTGTCGTCGATGAGCGACCATTGCGTTGCAGTTATTTCAACACATTATGCTGAATAATTTGTCTATTTTAATTATTTAAGAACTTAAGAAACATCCTATATAGGGTGAGTCGGGAGGAATCTATGCATCAACATAATAAGAGAAAACCCAAATGTTGTTACCTAATATTCATTTGTTTTCAAATTACAGCGTTAAATAAAATAATAATATTGTTAAACCAAAATATGCAACATTAACATTATTTTAAATAAATCATTGGTTTAGTAAATTTTCAAAAATACCGCCATTGACTTCCAAACAGTTCCTGCTTCGTTTACGGAGGGCGCGCGTGAGCTCTTCTAATTGATTCGTGCCTTTCTTTAAAATTGAGTGCAGCATTTCTAATGCGTCTAATTAATGCATCCCTAGTATCTACTTTTACTTTGTATACCTCATTTTTTAACCAACCCCATAAATTATAGTCCAACGGTGTGAGGTCTGGCGATCTAGGAGGCCAACTAATAGGACCACCGCGACCAATTCAAACCTCTGGAAACTTTTGGTCCAAATATTGCTTGACCCGACGATCGAAATGGGCAGGCGCTCCGTCGTGTTGATAATACATTTGAATTCAGATGTTTAAAGAAATCTCCTCCAGTAGTCCTTTCAATTCATTTTGTAAAAAACTTAAGTAGTGATCCCCTGTAAGGCGAGTTTCCAAAAGAAAAGGGCCAATTAAATTATTGTCAATCATGCCGCACCACACATTTACTGAAAACCTGTGTTAAAAATTATTTTTGACTATTACGTGACGATTTTCGTCCGACCATACATGGGAATTTCGACTATTGTTGATGCAGTCACGGGTGAATGTAGCTTCGTTATTATTAATTATCCACTCACAAAATTGCATACGCTTGGCGTAGTCAGAGTCTCCAGGTTAAAGATTCTGTACATGGTACGGGTATAAGCCTTGCTCGTGAAGCGTATTGATCACTCTTTTTTGGGGAATCCCTAACTGAGTTCCAATTCTTCGTGAGCTGGTCGTTGCATCTTCTTCTACTAAAGCTAGAACATTTTCTATTTCTTCTAAATCCTGTCGAATGTTCGGATGTTACATTAGCACTTAAAAGCGTTCCGGTCTCGCACAGTTTGTTGAAAACTATGATAAAGGCCTTTCTGTTCGGTGTTCTTTGATGTGGGAATCGTTGACGATATTCTTCAGCGGCTGCTGTAGCATTCCCATTACACAAACCATAAATAAAAACATTATTGGCGTATTCGAGATGTGAATAAATGTATGTCGTTTTATAAAATTTAAATGATACAAATCTGAACATTAACGGTGAATCAATGTAAAATTATATACTGACACTAACAGGATAGTGACAGCACAACAATTAAAAGCGGAAAATAATACCATTTATTACAGGAAAGCTAAATTAATGCAATATTTTGTTTTTGCGTTATAATTTAAAAACAAATGAATATTGGATAAAAACATTTAAGTTTTTCTTATTATTTTGATGCATAGATTACACCCTTAGAGTTTGGCCCATTCCTCCCGACTCACCCTGTATAATAGTCGAAACATTAATCACGTGTTAAAAGTATCGGCACTAAAATAATTTGTCATGGTAGAACGTCCTAATTAAACGACAAGAGAATGGCCACCGGCAGGCAGTAGTTGGCGACTTTGGCCTATCGACGTCCATACCAGATCCTGTAAGCAAAACGAAACTCTGTACAGTTGGATCACCCTACTGGATGTCTCCAGAGTGCCTTAAGGTAAATACTAAAAATGCCGGAATATTAATAATTAATTTATTTATTTATTAACGAGCTTAGCCCATTTTCAAATTACAATAATTAGCTAGTAATGCATATTATACAGGGTGATTCACGGTGAATGGAACGTTAGACGTTTTTGACGAACCAGTAAAGGAATCGTTCTGGAAATTTGGTCGCGTACATAAACGGACATGCTCTACCAACCTAAAATATTTTTAGCAATACAGGGTTGCCGCTTCCACACAACAAAAATAGTAACTTCGATTTTTTAAATGCAACACCATATATTTTATTTTATTTTCGAATCCCCCATTACTTTCCTTACAATTTTTATTAACTCTACTCTATACTTATCTCTTACCGTTTCTAAGATTTAAATTAATTTCAGTTTTTTTTTGTCCGAAAACGTCACTTTTAAAAATGCTGATAATTTTGAACTCTACAACAGTGAAGTCCTGAAATTTGGTAAATAGTTAACTAATACCATAGGGCTCTTTGCCATAGTCCCAAATCTTAGTTGCAATATACAGGGTGGTTGAAAAATACACTTATTCTGGTAACTTGAAAAAGTGACCATAAGTCCTTTTTTTCAAATATAACACCCTGTATATTATTACGGATTTGAAAAGCTTCCAAAATTTCACTTCATTCTTGTATATCATACCTGTACCTAACTAACTAGTTTAACCATTTTTTTGACGTGTTAAGCATGATTTGTAAAATTTTCTATACAATTCAATTATTATTCGGTTATTAGTAAGTTAGCCATGACAAAAACTGATGTTTACGTATGTTACTATGGTTATCGTTTTGACATTTCATTAGGTTTAGATACAAGATAAAAATACAGTTTAAAGTCATGGAAGAAAACTATACAAATGCAGTTTTTATGAATTTATTTATTTTATTTGGACAATGTTATAGAATTATCACCAGGACATGTATAAAGTTTAACGAAATGTACTCTAATTTACCGCCAATGAAGCTTAGAAAATTCATAAGGATCCATAACAATTTTATTAAATGTTAACTAGGTAGTCAAATAATAAAAGACTACTAAAATTATAACTAATAAAATGCTATTTTAACAGATGTTCAAAACGCTGGCCGTTTACATCCAAACACTTTAATATGCGGGTGTTGACTGCATGGATTTCAAGAAAAATTTAGTTTTAATGTTTTTTGCATGTTAATGCAAACACACATTGTCCAAATAAAATAAATAAATTCATAAGAACTGCTTCTATTTCTATAGTTTTCTTCCATGGCTTTAAAATGTATTTCTATCTTGTATCTAAACTTAATGAAATGTCAAACGATAACCATAGTAACATACGTAAACATCAGTTTTTGTCATGGCTAACTTACTAATAACCGAATAAAAATTGAATTGTATAGAAAATTTAACAAATTATGCTTAATACGTCAAAAAAATGCTTAAACCAGTTAGTTAGGTACAGGTATGATATACAAGAATGAAGTGAAATTTTAGCAGCTTTTCAAATCCGTAATAATATACAGGGTGTTATATTTGAAAAAAGGACTTATGGTCACTTTTTCAAGTTACCAGAATAAGTGTATTTTTCAACCACCCTGTATATTGCAACTAAGATTTGGGACTAGGGCAAAGAGCCCTATGGTATTAGTTAACTATTTACCAAATTTCAGGGTTTCAGTGTTTTAGAGTTCAAAATTATCAGCATTTTTAAAAGTGACGTTTTCGGACAAAAAAAACGGAAATTAATTTATATCTTAGAAACGGTAAGTATAGAGTAGAGTTAATAAAAATTGTAAGGAAAGTAATGGGGAATTCGAAAATAAAATAAAATATATGGTGTTGCATTTAAAAAATCGAAGTTACTATTATTTTTGTGTGGAAGCAGCAACACTGTATTGTTAAAAATATTTTAGGTTGGTAGAGCATGTCCGTTTATGTACGGGACCAAATTTTCAGAACGATTCCTTTACTGGTTCGTCAGAAACGTCTAACGTTCCATCCACCGTGAATCACCCTGTATATAGATAGATTAAAATTAACAAACTCAAAATTAACAATAATATTAACACCAATAACAAAATATTACAATGTAAAAAAAGATAAACATAAAATAAAAATAAAAAAATCAGCAAAGTACTTTGCTATCAGGTAACCAGACGCAGGTTCCTATAAAAACTTAAAGATGAGAAAACGTCCAAGTCGTTAGAATGATAGTTAGCCAACCTGATAGACCTCTGCAGAAAATAATTTGAAGCATAATTTGTGCGATTAAATGGCCGATAAAAAGTAAAATTAGAATGTGTGGTTCTGGGTGGGACGAAAAGCGGAATTTTTACTAACAGATCCGGACAATAGCAAACATGGTTCAAGATATTGTATAATAGTTTCAAATCATGACATTGCATAACCGTCTGGAACTCTAAATGCTAAATATCTAAGAAACTTGTGCTGGACAGTCTCCAAACTATTTACATGTATTGCATAAAACTGACTTCATACCGAGGATGCATATTCCAGATTGGGCCTCACCAAAGAACAGTCAGTACAGATACCTGCCCAATAACATATTGGTGTGTAGGTGGAGTGCGAGACCTAGAGAACAGCATTAAGGAACGCTTTGAAGCATTAAGTTCCATTCCATTCAGTTTTCACCAATTTATGAGGTTGAAAACAATTTGGGGTCGTCGGCAAATAAAAGATAGTTGGAAAATTTAAAACATTTATAAATATCATTAAAAAGTAAGGGATCCACATGAGAGCCCTGGGGCACCCCTGAAGTAACCTCGAATCACCCTCAAAGTGAAGTTATGAACCGTAACAATCTGAGTTTGATTGTGGAGAGGAGATTAGAGCAAATCTCTTTGTCATATTATTTTTGGCCGCAATGGTATACCATAAATGTCGCATATTCCACAGATATGGGATGGTGCATAGAACATTTTGCTAACAACCAGAACGTAGACTAAATATTCGCGCCAAAAAAATAAACAAACATTTGAATTGGTACCGGTAATTTTTGAAATTGCGTCATCGATGAGGGGCATTGAAATTTACGCTGGATACCCTGTACCACAGGGGTCTTTAACCTTTTTTTTATAGAAGGGCCATATTTAAGCTACCCATCGATTGCCGGGCCAGAACAAATAGAAAGACTGTACCATATAGGGTGGTGAATGGGCGAGCGCAACATGAAAAATCGCACGCACAGTTTAAGGTCTTATAATAATAATAAGTTTATTTTAAATTTAATAATATAATAAATATGTTTATGTTGTCTTCTATAAACTTATTCTTCAATCCCCTGAAGCTGAGCTTGTTAGCGGCAAATCTTATTTATTGTTTTAGTATGTAAAATCATAAATCATAAATATGCATTAAAAATTAAGTTTTAAAGTAAAAATGTTAATTTATAGTATAAACGCAGTTCTTTTGAAAAAACTTATCATAAAGTTATTAATTTATAATTTTTAAGTAAAAAATATTACTTACTTATATAAATTATTTAGAACAATATTAATTAATTAATTAATTAAAGCATTTCTAAAAATATTTTCAAATTGTCTGTTTTTAATATCCATGTTTTTATTTCGACCATTTTTTTAAATGTAATCAATTTTTTAATTTTTGTTGGTAAATAATCGTTTAACTAAAAACATAAATATTTTAAAAAATTTTGTCCTATGGACTTATTTATTTTAGGTTTTATGGTTATTTCATTTTTATGACGTGTATTATGATTATGGTTTTTAAATTGTATAAATATATACAGGGTTCCCCATTTAAAACGAAACAGGCTAAATATCTGGTTCCACGTTAATTTAAAAAAAAACGCTCGGACCCGTCGATTTTTATTTCGAGGGGGACATCTTTTGCGTATATTGTCAATCTTGTTACTTCAAGCCCCTAGGAGGGAGGGGGGGTAAGATCTAAATCTTAAATGGATACCCCTATTTTATATAATTTTTTTGGATTCTGCATAAAATTCTGAACATTTTTTAATAAAAGCATTATTAGTCTATACTAAACAGTTTCCGAGATATTGACTCTTAAAAAATGAGATTTTTGAACTTTGACAGCGTCTAGTTTTCTAACTGTACGTCTTAAAGTAAAACGGCTTACATGTCCCTATCTTCGATTTTTATTATCTTTCCAATAGTGTCAACTTCCGGTTAAACCGGAAGTACTATATTTCTTACAACCGGTTTAACCGGAAGTTGACACTATTGGAAAGATAATGAAAATCGAAGATAGGGACATGTAAGCCGTTTTACTCTAAAGACGTACAGTTAGAAAGCTAGACGCTGTCAAAGTTCAAAAATCTCATTTTTCAAGAGTCAATATCTCGGAAACTGTTTAGTATAGACTAATAATGCTTTTATTAAAAAATGTTCAGAATTTTATGCAGAATCCAAAAAATTATATAAAATAGGGGTATCCATTTAAGATGTAGATCTTCCCCCCCCTCCCTCCTAGGGACTTGAAGTATCAAGATTGACAATATACGCAAAAGAGGTCCCCCTCGAAATAAAAATCGACGGGTCCGAGCGTTTTTTTTTTAAATTAACGTGGAACCAGATATTTAGCCTGTTTCGTTTTAAATGGGGAACCCTGTATATTAATATGTTATAAATGTTAAGTTGTCTTATGTTCAACTTTTTTGTTTCTAAATATAATTCTTTTGAAGGATAAAGATAATCTTTATTGGAAATAATTTTTAGAAACCTTTTTTGTAATATTTCTAATTTTTTAACTGAAGGTCTATATATTTCCCCCCCCCCCCCCCCCCCCCAACCTAAAATTCCGTAATTTAAATGAGTTTTAACTAACGCGTAATATAATATAAGTAAAAGGAATATAATTTGTTTTATTAAAATTAATTGTTAACAAATTGTTATCAAACCAATTTTTTATAATTTTAAAATCTTTTTTAATTGTATTATTTAGGTTTTTCTAATTTGTGTATGGTGTATGGTATAAAAAATTGTAGTATCATCTGCAAAACTATGAATTTGTCCATCGCAATTTATACTAAATAAGTTGTTGATATAAATATAAAAAAATAATAATCCTAAAATTGTTCCTTGAGGAACACCATACTTAAATGCTTTTGGATAGCTTTTTCTTCATCTATTTGAACATAAGTTGGTCTATTTTTCAGATAATTTTTAATTAATCCTAATTGCTTTCCTCTGAATCCAATATTGACTCCTTTGTTTATTTTAAGTCGATAAATTATTTTTAATTATTAAAATAGTTTGACGAACTAACTTTCTAAATTTTGACGCGATCTTTTTTATTCCCTTATATTCAACCCATAGACATATACCTTCAGATCAGCAAACGATAATCATGAAAGTGGCATGTAGTGGTAGTAGTTGAGGGGAGGCTTAGCGCCATGTGCCAACCCCATTTTACGTCTGGGTAATGTCAGTCAGACATGACATACAATTTTACGTGGTTTTTGAACCACAATTTATCAGCAGATGTTATTTTCGGCACAGTTTTAACGGTCTTGTTATAATACCTTTTGTCCACCACGTACCTCGATGGGCGGCAACCTACTACCTCTCCCTGGTGCTAGTTGAATAATGTTGCCGCAAAGCTCCCAACTAAATAACTGAAATCGATATAAACATAGGTATTTACTGTCTCTTATAAATATAAGTACAGAGAAAAGTATCTGTCATCTGTTGAACTTTTTGAAGTAGTATAGGTACTGCACGGAAAATAGGCGTACCTAATTAGAATAATCGCAGTGCTGATAATCTGCTTTTGTATTTCTCTTTACTTTTACATCTTGTTTGTGTGGCTTATTACTGCAGGGCTGTTATGTTTTAAACAATTACATTTAAAACATCTTTAAAACAAGGTCTAGTGTTTTAAATATGTTTTAAACATGTTTTAAATATGTTTAAAACTGTTAACTATCATAATTAAACAAAATGCATAGAAATGCGTTCTTTATTTTAAAAAAAAGCAAGATAAATTGTATTACACAACAGAAAAATAAAATAACATAACTTCGAACTATAACGATAAACATAATTTTGGTACCTTGATTATTTTTATTCTAAAAACCTAACTAAATCCAACAGAACATTATTTGGCATTGTAGTAGGTCCTAAGCCTCATTATTATCATTTTCTGAATTAAAAAACATAGGATTTCCGTTAAGCTCCCTAAAAATCGAAACTAGTTTTGCTGCCTTTTCGTTACCTAACCTATTTCTTAATTTGGAATGAACTAAGCCATAGGAGGAGAATATCCGTTCTATGTTAGCAGACGATGCCACCGCTGTATATAGTTGCTGCATTAATTGGATGGTGGTTGAATTCAAATCTTTTATAGACCCCCACCAAGCTAAGGGTTTCACTTTTTCAACCAGTGATTACAAAACATAATACCTATATGGTTTAAACGGAGGGCATTGTGCAAGAAAATTGATTATTGTTGGCATCGCTTTTGAATGGTAAACTTCCACGTACTCCATTGCAGTGTCTAATTCTGCCTGATTAAGATTTTCTCCCCGAAATCGGTGATCCAGTAAGTTTGCACAATAATAAGCTGGAGTTAGGGCCATCTCCAAGCGATATTTAACCTTCTGCACATCATCGCGACTTCTTATGATTCTTCTATTTCAAACGATTTTAAGAGGTTAATCAAAATCTCTACGGCTTCTCCTAGAGTGCATAAACTTCTTTGTGCTTTATCCAATGCAACAGAAATATATTTCAATTTTTTAAGATAGTTGTGAGCATAAGCTTTCATATCCATATCATTTACCAATTTAATAATATCCTTGTCGAGAACAACCCTATTGTTTGAACAGACACTATGTAATGTTGGCCAGTTTTTTAAAAAACTTTCTATGCAGTCTGCCAAAGTGTTCCAGCGGACGTCTTGTGGTAAAACCAGAACTGACCCACCAGCCTCTATATTTCGCGTTGGCAAAATAAACGTTTCTAAAATATTTGCATATTTTTGTAATGCTACTTTTTACTTCTGGATGTTCTTCTAAGTCATGAGCCAATAAGTTGAGTATGTGGGCTAAACAACCATAGGTTATTATATCTTTACTGTCTAGTTCTTCGAATAAGTACTTTCTCATCTTTACCATATTGGCAGCGCTGTCTGTTACTACGCTAGTCACGTTACAGTCAATTCTTGGCACTTCCTAATTGATTTTTTCAACAATTCTATACATATTTCGAGGTATGGCTGTGCCCAGAAGTGATTCCATCAAATGTAGTGAATCACTTTCGATATCGGTTACATATACAGCTACAATAGGATCATTATGGACATTACTTCATCCGTCCATAGCAGATATCCTTTGGTATGACGATTAAATAAATGAGTTCAAATTAAGTTTGAGGTAAAGCAGAGTTAGAATAAGTTTTTTTTTTGTTTTAAACATGACTTTTTTCTTGGAGTTTAAAACATGTTTAAAACAAAAGAAACTCTTTTAAACAAAAAAAAACAATTGTTTTGTTTAAAAATAAAAAAAAACATGTTCTTTTCCAACTCTGCTTATTAGGCTTTAGATTTGATTAGTGTTTGAATTGGTCCTAATAAAATAAAATTACATATCCAGGACTATTACTACTTTTGTTCGCGATATAAGCCGTACGGGTCTAAAGGTATATGTCTATGGGTCAACTAGTAAGTAGGCAATTGATTTTAGAAATAATCTACTCTTATAAACAGGGCCTGTATTATGATGAACGCAGTGACGTCTTCAGCTACGGAATTGTGTTATGTGAACTGCTATCCCGGGTCGAGGCGGATCCCGATCAACTACCACGGACTGATAACTTTGGGCTGGACTACTTAGCTTTTACAGAGCTCTGTGGCCCCAACGTAGTACCTGACTTTTTAAAATTAACGTTTAGGTAAGAGATTGTATTTGTTAGTTATTTTTTTATGTATTATACCGACGTGCATTGAGTTTCTTAAACGGGGGTTTATTTTAAGAACAGCTTAAGAATATTCTATTTTACTGCTATTGAAGTTAATTCTCTAATAAAATTATCCACTGACGCCGCCATAATTCTAGTAAAATTAGTTTTATATTTTGTATACAAAAAGCATTCAAACTATAAGAATAGCGGATCTTCGAGAAAACTTCGACAACCCTGTTTTAGACTGTGTTGGAGACGGGTTGGCCGCCATTGTGGAGTTGATCGTAAATCTAGTTAAAAATGCAGCGCCTCGGCAACAGATGTCTCAAATTCACTGATGTGATGTCGTGGTGTTGCCGCATATCGTATTTTATTGAAATTTTTAAGGATTTAAGCATTTTTAACAGACAATAAAATAGGAGGTTCTCAATTCCAGCCGAATGTATGTTTTTGATAATAATATGTACGCTGATTACTCCGGGGTAATTGTAAAACCTACTTATTTTAACCATTTTGAAAAGTAGTAATAATTGCAAATGAAAACCAAATTATACAAACCGCACATCATTCATATTTTACCCATCATATACGTTGTAGCCTAGGTATGTATTGAATAGTGAGAGTCGTCATTTAATTCTGTTAGAAAACATGGCAGTCAATATGTTTTCATGTAATTAACGTTGGAACGTCAAAAGGTTGAAAATATTATATGCTACAAAGCAATTAAAAATAGGGACATTTTTAGGTCTAGACTATACTATAGGTAGGAAAATAAATTTAAGCTACTTAAATTTAGAATAGGTGTAGGTACTTATGTGAAATCACGTTTTACGATAAGCTATAAAAATAAATTTAAAAACTCAACGACTTAGGGTCCAATTATATAATTATATAATAAATACTATTTTGTAAAAATATATTAAAAATTTGTACATATGCACATGCCAACTTCGTAGGCATAACATTATTGCACAATTTTTTAATAAGTCACTTTAAACTCCGCTATTTCTTAAAACGCGGTTTTACTCAAAACTGTCAATTTTGACTTAATGAATTTTTGCACTAAGCCGACGATTATGCCAGTGCAAGGCAATCCAGGCACCGCGATGCGCGGGACGGTATGGTTATGGTAAGGGGGAGAGGATCATGCAGCAAGTCAAACAGACAGGCGGCAACAATGTTTTAATTTAGCAGTGAAAAGGCTTGTCGTTAGTGGCTGCATCAACACGCTTTATTGTTGGTGACTCATTGTGCCATCTATGAATTTAACGTATTAGATTTAGGAAATCTGCTTATATGGCCTTCTTATAGTTTCATATTCAATGCAAAAACACTTTTATGCCGTCTCGCGATGCAGGGAAACATTTTTGACGTGGTGGAAACGCACTGTTTGCTCGTGACGACTTCGCTCGTACTTCTGCTTCCTCTTAACCAATGCCTAAAAGTTTTGAACCAGAAAAGGGGGAATTAGTAAAAAAAAATTACTATAATACTTCACATTACAAATGGTCGATTTTATTTGCAGATGTTGTACTATAGAACCAAAAAGTCGTCCAACCTTCACAGAAATAAAAAACACCCTTAGCGAGATCCTGTCTGATATGCAAATAGCCATAGACAGAGAAGCTACTAAAACTAGTTGTGCGGCAGCTAAAAGCGAGGAGCAGTTACCCATCGCAATTGTCCATCAGTCATCAGCGCCTCAACACAGAAAAAGTATGTACTATTCTAACAATTTTCAACTATTTGGTGGTTGTTTTTTTCTTGTCGGCTTTTCTGCTAGTGATCCTGCTCCTAGTAGCGAGAGCTATGCAGGACTACTAAACTATAGAGCTATTTTATGTAGAAATTAATAATTATTGTAATTAATAATTTTTTTCAAATACATGGCTACATTAGTTTTACTAACATCGTTTTATTTTGCATGATGTGAAGTGGGGTTTGATTGTTGGTGTTATTTTTTAGGGTAGTTGAAGGAAGATAGGAAACTGCAAAAAATATTTTACTAAAATGACTGGGCATTACTCGATATTTTGAATAAAAACCTCTAACTAGGGATTTAACATTTACATTGGGTTGCACAAATTATTAATTAATAAGTTACTAACCAGACAACTTCAATTTTGGACACCAATGACATTGACAGAAATTACTTACAATCGAGAATTAACCTGGAATTATACTCTGCTTTCGAGTTGGCGTTAGCGCTAGAAGTTAAAAACATTGCCGATAAATAACGTCATAAATGCCGATTACGAACGTCAACGACCAACGCTGACGCCAATATCAGCGTCAACGCAAGTTTATAATTCCAGCTTTAAAGTTAACTTGCCCCTCTGATTGTGAGAAAATCATTTCTGCCAATATCAGCGTCAACGCAAGTTTATAATTCCCGCTTTAAAGTTAACTTGCCACTCTAATTGTAAGAAAATCATTTCTGCCAATATCAGCGTCAACGCAAGTTTATAATTCCAGCTTTAAAGTTAACTTGCCACTCTGATTGTAAGAAAATCATTTCTGCCAATATCAGCGTCAACGCAAGTTTATAATTCAAGCTTTAAAGTTAACTTGCCACTCTGATTGTAAGAAAATCATTTCTGCCAATATCAGCGTCAACGCAAGTTTATAATTCCAGCTTTAACGTTAACTTGCCACTCTGATTGTAAGAAAATCATTTCTGCCAATATCAGCGTCAACGCAAGTTTATAATTCCAGCTTTATAGTTAACTTGCCACTCTGATTGTGAGAAAATCATTTCTGCCAATGTCATTTATGTCACAGTCACAGTTACCTCTCTAGTTAATTGTTGTTTAAAATGTTTGACATACGTCTTTGACTGTTCGTCAAATAATTGTCAACTGCTAGTCCAATTTTACTGACAGCTAACAAAGTGTCCATGGGCACAACAAATTCTATCGACAAGTTTTGAAGATACCAAGTTGCAAGATATTAATTATAAACCACATTACAATTTCTTTACGTTTTACGGGTTTACCATATCAGTTGTAATTAATAGAATAAGGAAAATTACATTGGGTTTGTTCGCCAGACTGGCCATGGGAAATCCCATGTAGATTTTGCTACTTCCAAATAATGGCTTCTGGCGGTGCACTTGTATAAAATATTCATCAGTAATTAACGACTTGTAAAGATATGAAAATATAACAATAAACGCAATTATAATAAACTAATAAGATTAGTACAGACAGTTCGGATCTATTATACATGTATCCAGTGTGTTTTCGAGATAATGTGGTGTCGTATTCCACAGTACGAATATACAGGCTTAAAGACCTTTTTATTGACCCTTGAGAAAGTTTTTTCTATAAAACGAAACGTTGGGATAAATACAATTATTGTCTTTCATTGCCTACCCTAATTCCAGCTATACTTATTCGAATCTACTAGTAAGGGCGCTATACTTACCGAACTATTGTTTTTATGTATAAAAATCTATAGGCCAACAACTTCAACTGTTTATGGGAAAGAAAGAAAAAACTATAGTCTTCCTCCACAAAATTTAATAGAATAAAATTCTTTAAGGGTCTCTACAGGTTTCGAACGTAGAAACGTTCATCATCAGGAGACAGAAAATATATTTATATAGTGCTGATGGTTTTAGCAGAAGAGAAAATGGTGAAGGACCTTAATGGAGCTTTTATGGAATTAAAAAATGATGTGTAAAAGAGACATAATATGGAGAAATTGATAAAAGTTAAAACATACTTGGTATGGGAGAAGTCAGTAAAAGGGGTTTAAACCAACCAAATAAACTGGGGAAGAATAAAAAACGTTTCTAAAAAGAAAGTGTCAAAGATTATTTAAATTTTTTTATAGAACATTTTTAGGTATTTGTCAAAAAGACATTGTGAGGATAAAATTAGTAGTAATTATCAAAGTATTACAATCTGTAAAAAATAGAAATTGAAATTAAAATCAAAGAATGAAGTAAAACACTTTTTGAAATTTTTTTTTGGATAAAAAGTAAGTACAGGGTTATCCAACCAAGACTAGACAAGGCGATTTTTTGACTTTTTCTGTACTTTTATAAAAAAAACTGAAATAGCCATCTTAAGTCATTTTCTCCCGCGAATTCGAATATCTTCAGCAAAAAACAATTGAACATCAAACAATAGTACTAGGGGTCACTTTGATATTTTTTTAAATGGAACACCCTGTATATTTTTACATTTTTAAATTCCACATAAAATTATAATTATTTTTTATTAAATGCACTATTAGTCTATACTTCATAGTTTCCGGGATATTGACTCTCGAAAAGTGACATTTTTGAACTTTGACAGCTTATAACTTTCTAACGGTACGTCTTAGAGCAAAACGGCTTACATGTCCCTATCTTCAATTTTTATTATCTTCCCAAAAAAATCAACTTCCAGTTAAACCGGAACAACTATATTTCCTTCTTTCGAGTTACATCCGGTTTAACCGGAAGTTGATTTTTTTGGGAAGATAATAAAAATTGAAGATAGGGATATGTAAGCCGTTTTGCTCTAAGACGTACTGTTAGAAAGTTATAAGCTGTCAAAGTTCAAAAATGTCACTTTTCGAGAGTCAATATCTCGGAAACTATGAAGTATAGACTAATAGTGCATTTAATAAAAAATAATTATAATTTTATGTGGAATTTAAAAATGTAAAAATATACAGGGTGTTCCATTTAAAAAAATATCAAAGTGACCCCTAGTACTTTTGTTTGATGTTCAATTGTGTTTTGCTGAAGATATTCGAATTCGCGGGAGAAAATGACTTAAGATGGCTATTTCAGTTTTTTTATAAAAGTACAGGAAAAGTCAAAAAATCGCCTTGTCTAGTCTTGGTTGGATAACCCTGTACTTACGAAAATCACATTCAGCAAAGTGTTTTGTGGGGTACTGAGGTTTAAAGCTCAGTAAACCGCGCAAGAGGTTAATTTGAAATCGATAAAATTAATTAGAAAGTTGCACATTTATCCTGACATTGTCTTTTTGACAAATACCTAAAAATGTTCTATAAAAAAATTTAGATAATCTTGGACACTTTCTTTTTAGAAAGGTTTTTTCTTCCCCAGTTTATTTGGTTGGTTTAGACCCATTTTACTGACTTTTCACATACTAAGTATGTTTTAACTTTTATCAATTTCTCCATATTATGTCTCTTTTACACATCATTTTTTAATTCCATAAAAGCTCTGCTAAAACCATCAGCACTATATAAATATATTTTCTGTCTTCTGATCATGAACGTTTCTACTTTCGAAACATGAGATGAGACCCTTAAAGAATTTTATTCTATTAAATTTTGTGGAGGAAGACTTTTAGTTTTTTCTTTCTTTCCCACACTTTTAACTCCACTTTAAGCATGGACTACTTCTTCAAATTTAACTATTTAGTTTTGCGTTATTGCATGCATAATCGATGACAAACGCTTTTTTCTACCTAAATTTTGTGTATTTCAGTTGTCCATCGGCGATCGTTGTCAGAAGACGTCTCCATGCTGGCCATCTCCATGTTTTCATCGCCTAGCGACAAAGCTCGTCGGCACGCCCTAATTATGTGCCGACAAGACCCACATTATAAGCCACGCACCACCAATCCTTTCGCAGCTTTGACTCAATTTCATGGCGTAAAGAAGTTGCTGGGTAACTTCTCATCATGCTGCGAGTTACCTGCACCTTTTGTGGAATTATCCAACGAGGCTCCAAAATCGTTACCAGGTTCACCGACAGCCACACGTAAAACCTTAAAATCCAAGTCTTCCCTTTATGCTCATCCCTTGTACAAGGGTGGTTCTAGTTCAAACTTGTCAGAAATAATAGGTAATAATGAAACTCCCATAGCTAACCTTCGAAGAAGGGGTTCATGTGAATCTGGGTTTTATTCCAGTGTTGGAGAATGTTTATCGCCAAGTAGTCTGTGGGGAGATAGCGGCACAGCTGTTAGCTCTTTACGATCATTAGATGAGTTGGAACCGGAACTACAAGCTTTGTGCAAAAGAGCGTCGTCCATCTATACTGATAGCAGTGAAGATATATCGAGTCTGGCTGGTTCGGACTGTTTTGCAGATTTGCAGCCTAACATTTCGACAATCGTAGAATATTTCGAAAAAAAAGGTGCTACTTTACGGCACCCCGGCGGAGTAAGAGGAGGATTACAGCTAAATTCTAGAATAGCAGCTCTACGTAGATCGCTGGAAAAACATAATTCTTCCGCTGCTTCTGGATCGGGTATGCATTTAACACCGCAAAGACCAAAGTGTTCGAGATTAGTTATTTGTGAGGGTGCTGTTAGGTCAAAATTACCTCTGTTTGATAAAAAATAGCATTGGTTTCTCTAGTCACTTTTCAACAAATTTTTTAGCAAAGTGCTGTATAGAGTTTCTCAAAGTTAAACATTTTTTGCTAACATAATGAAAAATATGTGCCTGATATGATTAAAATTATTTTGGCGCAGGGGAAATAGGGTACAATACGATTTTCATGTGAGATTGAAGTGATGTAATTGTTTTACAATTTTAGAGCAATTTAAGGTCGTTCAATTAAACTTTGTCAAGAAGTAGATATTCGATTTTGAGATCTTATATAATTTAAATTTTCAATTCCAATTCATAATATGAAAAATATCAAATGCAGTAACAACGCTAATCAGAATACTGTTTTTGTTATCATTTTAAAACTTTTATATTTAATACTGTCCGTATTAAGTTGTTATTTGTATATTCTAGAACTGTTTTTAAATCTACGGTAAAAATCTAGTGTTTTTATTGTTGCCAGATTTCTCCTGAAATCTCAGATTATTGAAGAATTATTTTAAGTTTTTTTTAAGAGTGAGAAATTCTATAAGTACCTTTTTAAAGGCATTAAAAGTACTTAATCCTTAAGAGGGTAAGCAATTATTAGTGCTGTCAAATATATTTTGATTTTCAAAATACTTTTTTTGCAAAAAATATAGCAATCAATTCTCGCCCTCTTAAGAAATAATACTCTAAAAATAGCATGCGAACGAGAACAAAAAATTTGTTTAAGAAAAAGTGGCTAAAGTTACTTTTTAAGGACCCGAAAATAAAATGTAACTCCCATATTGTGGATTGTCTTAGATTTATTTTAGGACATGTATACTTTTTTTGCTACAACATAATCGGTAAGTTGTTTTGATGTATACAGAGGGTTTTCCAATAGTGCGACACAATAAAACCAGTTCTATCTGGCTAGAGATACAAAAAATGTCACTTGAAAAAATTGCACGGGTGAATACAGAGGAACTTGCCCCTTTAAGGCAAAGCAATGGAAATTTCTACATTTTTTGCTGCGGGTTTTTTTAAAATTTAGTGCATTTTCTTTTCGTATTAAAAAAAAAATTTGTCAAAATGGTGCATTTAATTGTGTATAATACAGGATGTCTAGAAATTAAAATACACAATGTCGGTACATTTTTTACATAAAAAAAATGTAAACCATAAGTTGGAAAATCGAAAGGTACTTAGATTTTTATAATACATCCAAAAATGCTAAAACAAACAACTACTCAATTTAACACTAGCATCCGGTAAAACCGGAAAACGTCAAAATATAATAACATGTTAAAAGTTTCAAGTCAATTAGGTAAATTTTTAAAAAGATAACTTGTTACGTATTTTCATGATAATGAATAAATTTGATTTTGATTAATTTTATTATTTTAAGACCGTTTACCCATTAGTTCTATTAAATTAGTTTAAACCATCTACAACGGGATCTTAGCGTTCCCGTACAATTCTACTTGTATATACAGCGTGTCTTCGGAAGTTCTTACCAAATGGGAAACTTTTTTATTATTAATTTTACGAAAAAAAAGTATTCTTTATAAAAAGCTCTTCATGGTCTAAAACCTAAAATGCAACCGTCAAATATCGAAATTTTCCAGTCATATACGAGGTTTGTCAAAAAATGTGAATTTTTCCCAAGAGTAAAGTACCTTTATTTTTGACATTATCAAAAATTGTTATTAAAAAAAGTTGATCAGAACTAAAAACTACGGCTAAATGTGCAATTATACGCATTTATGTTGAAAAATTATTTTATTGATTTATTATTAATTATTTAATTAATTTAAGGAGTGTTATTGCATATTTAGACGTGGTTTTTAGTTCTGATCAACTTTTTTTAATAACAATTTTTGATAATGTCAAAAATTCACATTCTTGGGAAAAATTCACATTTTTTGACAAACCTCGTATATGACTGGAAAATTTCGATATTTGATGGTTGCATTTAAGGTTTTAGACCATGCAGAGCTTTTTGTAAAGAATAATTTTTTTTCGTAAAATTAATAATAAAAAAGTTTCCCATTTGGTAAGAACTTCCGAATACACGCTGTATATATAAAAAAAAGTGTACCTCTAATCAGAATGGAGATGTTTTGCTTTGCCTCACTATCAGGACACCATGTATTGTATATGCAGTGTTTCCACTTAAGTTCTTTACATATGGGAACCTTGTTTAATAATAATTTTATAGAAAAAGTGACTCTTTTTGAAAATTTCTTAAAACCTTCCAATTTAAGGAGTGCACTTTTCTTAAAAACACTAATTAAATTAGGCGACTTTTTCAAACGATATTGTTGAAACATTATTTTCTTTATAAACATTCGATTTTCATTCGGGCAATGTGTTTTAGTTCGCATATATCGCTTTAAAAAAAGGCTGTGTTATAATTAGGGCTGGGCGATTATAAAATTTTATCATGGTATAGGTCTATGTTAAAGGACTTTATTTACAACAAATATGAATTTTATACATTTTTTAAAATTTTATGTTTCCTAAAAACATGCCGAAGAGATCCTAACTTTATTGTGAACAAATTAAACATTACAAAAGTCAAGAGTACCGCACCGCGATTATGAACTTTCATAATCGATTATAAAAAAAATCTATTTTTAAAAATGTTATAATCAAATAATCTATTATTTTGCCCACCCCTAGTTTTAACCGACTAGATATCTTTTTTAGATTATATTTTTTTGAATAAAAATTTGTTATAATCGATTTTGGCTTAATAACGTCATGGCGGTTGTCACTGTCATCCAAAAAGTGTATATTTTGCCAAATATATTACATAAATTTCAAGCGATTAACCACAAATTTTGTGGTATTCACTGCGGTCATATTATAGGTTCAAAATGTTACATGACTGGATGATGTTATTTATCTTGAACGCATCAGTATTAACCGCAGTTATGAATTTCTTGTTTTGTTTATTTAATCAAAAAACTTAATAATAGGGAAAGTTTCACAATAATTTTTATTGAAAAAGTGCTATACAGGGTGTTTCAATAAAAACTCCCAGGCTAATTATTTCGAAAACTAAAAGCGACATGTAAATTCCGTAAACGCCAGTTTTTAGCCTCAATGATTGACTTCACAACTGTGTAAAAAATGTGTTTGAATAATACAAGATGTAGGTGGCGCCACGGTGCAAAGAAATTTTTCGATGACAGGAACTTTTAACTGTTGTCGCTCTTAAAAATAATTAATTTTTGGTCGAGTTATGTTCCATAAAAAAATTTGATAAATCCAACATAAAAGGAGATATTTGGGGTTGTTTTTTTTTAAATAATTTTAACGGGTATTTTAATTATACATATTTTTAATATCCTTTAGCAGATTTTAATTTAATTTTGGTAATGATAATTTTAGTGATAAAACGCTCGTATAGCGCTAAATTATTACGTCCAGTATAACCTCAGGGGCACTTTAACAAATAATATTGGCAAAAAAAAAGACGCCACTGGTTTTTGGTAATTGTTATATTTTTTTCGGATTAAGCAACTAAAAATATTCTTTTCTTGTCTGTTAAATTGTTTTCTTATCTTGCTTGATTTTCGAGAAATAAAAATAAAAACAATTTTATTGCATATCTCTGGAAAACAAAAATCATTAAATAATTAATACGTTGTATCTTTTGCTATTGAGAGTTTGCAGAACCGAATTATTATATCGATTTGCTATGTGTGTATATAAAAACGGCAATAATTTTGAACACCTCATTCGACCCCATTAAATAGTTTTTGGTATTGTTATAATTTTCATTAATATTCTATAATTTCTCATCAGTTCTTTCATAAAATTTAAAACATAATTTAATTTTATTTTATAATGCTTTAATGTTTTAATGCTTTTAAACAACAAAAAATACAACGTATTAATTATTTAATTATTTTTGTTTTTCAGAGATATGCAATTAAATTGTTTTTATTTTTATTTCTCGAAAACGAAGCAAGATATGAAAACAATTTAACAGACAAGAAAAGGATATTTTTAGTTGCTTAATCCGAAAAAAATATAAAAATTACCAAAAACTCAGTGGCGTCTTATTTTTTGCCAATATTATTTGTTAAGGCGCCCCCTGAGACGTCACTGGACGTAATAACTTAGCGCTACACGAGCGTCTTATCACTAAAATTATCATTTCCAATATTAAATTAAAATCTGCTAAAGGATATTAAAAATATTTATAATTAAAATACTCGTTAAAATTATTTAAAAAAAAAATTAACCCCAAATATCTCCTTTCATGTTGGATTTATCAAAATTTTTTATGGGACATAATTTGACCAAAAATTAATTATCTTTAAGAACTACAACATTTAAATGTTCCTGTCATCGAAAAATTTCTTTGCACCGTGGCGTCACCTACATCTTGTATTGATCAAACACATTTTTTACACAGTTGTGAAGCTAATCATAGAGGCTAAAAACTGGCGTTTACAGAATTTACATGTCGCTTTTAGTTTTCAAAATAATTGGCCTGGGAGTTTTTATTGAAACACCCTGTATATAAGATTCTGTTGATGTGATCAATTATTTTAGGAAATCACCATTTTTGATTAAGGTTTTTGGAAAAACAAAGAATATGGTGCCTAAAGTTCTTCCCCTTCCCTTGTGAACTAGATAGAGACAGTAATCTGCATAGCCCCAACAATATATTTAAAAAAATAAAACGACCTAAATATTTAAAACTGACATAAAACCATCAAAATCATGTCACTTCTCAGATAATAACCGCAAATAAAAACGACTCGAGGGGGTAAAAAATCACAATTTTCTTGTGACAACTTTGACGTTTAACGTCATCGTCAATCATAACCATAGGCGCTTGAACGAAGCGTTAAATACCAATCTCGAACTGTGAATACCATTATCATTCGGTTGTTCGCTTGATATTGATTTATAGTCTTTTTCGGCCTACCGACTTGGTGAAAAGTTAGCGAATGTGTCACTTCTTTATAAATTTACAGAAAACCCAAAAAAATGTTTGCTATACAGGCCTTAGTTGACTTATTCTTATAAAGGTTTTCCCCATATGTTGCGAACTTTTGACCGCTCACTGTATATTTACTTTTTGGAAATATTTATATTAGCTTTGCTTTATACCAATGTTCAGTTTATAGTGCATAGGTTAAAAATTTTAAAAGTAAAGTACATGCTTTCACAGAACGGGAAAGAAATGCTAATTAACACTTGTCCAGATTGGCTAATAAGCTGTTTTAAATTTATTACAAAATATAGACAAGCAAAAATTAAGGTTGAAAATTGACTACCAATGAAGGTATTGTTGGAAAATATATAAATAAAAATTTTATCATTCATACGTAGTAAAATGTTAATAGCCAAGTCGCATTTGGATTTTAAGGTGGAATTCAACGTCATTCAATCTATTGCCTATTTCGTCTTGTTTTTTTAGTTTATGATTTCATTAACATTTAAGTACAATCAATATCGTCGGCACATTATTTAGGTAATATTTGACATGTTACAAAAATATTAATTTATTTCATTGCTAATTTTGGAAGAATTGTGTAGTGAAAGAAAAATGACATAATAATGTAAAAAAAATCTTAACCGGTATTTTTCGCTATACAAATTGATGACATTTCTTGATATTTATTTAATTATTTAAACCTATAGAATATGCAGTCGATGTTAAATTTATCTACTAAATTTTGTGTAAAAGCTAAAAAAATAAATAAATGTACACGAAATAGGTTATAGGTTGGCAAGCATGTTGTCACTCCCACCTTAAACTTTCTAAAGGAATCGGATATGCATTTGTAAGAAAATTTATTTATTCTATTTCTTTTTACAACTGCTTATCTTAATCACCTTAGAAAATAATTTTTCATTTCCAAAAATAGGAAGGGATAATGTACCTACCTATATTTAATTATTATTTACCAATATACAGTGTTCTGCAACAGTGCCTAAGGCTTCCAGCATCGCTCCTATACGAATTAAGTTAGGAACTTCATTCTTATGCTGACTTATACTGTTTCACAGGGTATATTTCAGGAAAATATTTTAGCATATACAGGGTGACCCAAAAACATAAAGTTGTTTTTATTTGATTTTTTTTAGTTTTTAATTTGTTACTCCTAAACTAAAGTTCAATAAAATTATAACCAATTATAAAGGACTAATTCAAAAATAAAAGAAAATACAACTTTGTTAATTTATTCACAAAGACCATTTAACATCAGAATTGCCAGTATTCCTTAGCCCGATTGTTGGTGATCTAACCAACATCCGGGAGGTGAACGGAAGGAACTTTCGTTCCTTCAACCTCTAACCCACACTAGTTTATGTTATCACACTTTTTTGGGCTTTCCTGTACTTGCAATAATATTTCCTGAAATACATCCGGTGTTACAGTATAAGTCAGCATATAAAAGAATTTCCTAATTTAATTTGTATCGGAGCTATGGATGCCTGACGCATTATTGCAGGACCCGGTATGTAAATGTTTGCAGGACATGCATCTTCTTTTGTTAAATTAACATGAAGAAGGAATAATGGTAAAATTATTGTCTAATTTGTGTCTTCAAAGTCCAGTTGTTGTATTGTGAAATTTGTATTAATAACGTGTAAATATCTGTCGGTAATTTAAGAGCTCAGTTTGCAAGATTTGTTATTGTAATTAGTCTGGAAGGTAGACTTTGTCAAGTGCGCACCTAAAAAAGTACAATATTTTGCCACAAGGCGACAGTTATTACCACGGCATCAGCACGAAGTGGTCCGTGATCATGCGCAGTTCGCAACATTTTGTGTAACCATTGGACCAGGACCGACGACAAGCATCTAGAGTCTGACTATGGACTTTTCAATCGGCCAATCATAGGCCGCCGTCTTAAGGAAAGTAATTTTGAGGTTAGGAGATGTTCTAGTTTATTTACAAAGTCAAAAACAAAAAGTGAAATGTCCATTTACCTGACGTTAGTCTCCAAAATATCCAGTGCACTACAAAGGGGCACAAAAAAAGGTTGGTATTTTGAAATATCAGGCAAAATACTATGGAGGACTTGAGGTAGGAGGCCGATCGCAATGCATTGGATTCGGTCCCAAATTAGCATAGGTAATTCAGCTTTACGAGTTGCCATAAGATGGCGCTCGTGTTCGAAGTGGGCTATCAAATTAATGGTTTCTTATGGACGCAATAACTATTTTTATTTAAATTAGTTTTTTAAGGAACAAATAAGGACTTTTATATGAATTTACACTTACTTTGTTATACTTATTAGTAAACTCGGCCTGTATAAAGTTCCAACGATGCTTCGTTTTTAAAATACAGAAACATTCTAGCTAGAGGGTTGTACCTTTGGAGCTAGAAAGATACTTATTTGGCTGCGTTTCATCTCTGAAGAAGATCCTGTCTTACACCCGGACACAAACCAAACTCTACTTTTATAAATTGTACCATTATTCATATGGAAATGAATTACAATACAACGTTATTTGTCTTGTCTTGCCTTCAAACGTTATTTGTTATTTCGAAAAATAAAATGTCAATTGTCAAAAGTAAAATTTAAAAACTATGGAGATCTAGTTTTCCATATTAAAAACGAAGAAGAAGAAGACAACATCAGCCCACTTCGGACGCGAGAGCCATCTATCGGCCGATAGCGAACTAACCAAAAAACCGGGACAGAATTTGAAAATGCTGCCATTGTCGATCGGCCTCCTACCCTATAGTTCTCCATACAAAATACTTATTAATATTAACAAAAATAAATGTCAGAAACTTTCAGCAGTATTAAGGAGGTGCTAACAATACTGGTCATTAACATAATAGCAATAAGGCTGAATTTTACATGTTTTTCAAACTCTTATAAAGTTCCTAAAGATAGTGCTTTAATAAGACCATTGTGTTGATTTAGACCCAAATATAACTTTTCATTTTTGTCTTTTAAAGTAGGTAGAATATCTTTAAAACCCATTAAGCTCGCTGCAATGACGCTAGTTGTCTTTTAGGTGTGCCTGTCTAAAACTATAAAAGAAATGTTTTGAGGCGCTTTTAAATATCTTGAAAACTGAGTTCTTATCAACATTTTTAATCGTATAGGAAATACTGAAGTCTGAAAAAAGGTTTTAAAAAAATGTACATAATTTAAGATTACAAGTTCCTTATCATAAAATCAAGAAATCGGTTATTTTATAATTCTCCTTTAGATAATTAACTGATTTCTTAAATGTATTGTTATATAATTTTTCTTGTATTTATAGTGGTAAATGGAGTTTGTCAATCAATAAAGCGAATATGCTAGTAGTTTATTTTTTATTTAATTTATAAATAATTAATAAGAACCAAAATGGACCACCTTTAGATTATTTTCTCCGTCTGAAATATTTTATTCTGAATCTGAATAAAAATAACCTGAAAAAAATAATCTATGAAAGTCGATTATAAAAACCGATTGATGACATATTTCATTATCGCCTAGACATATTCTTTATAATCTACAACCACCAAAACTACAAAAGCCTAATTCTGTCAACGGGCTTTTTCACTAAATTTTGATTTTTATCCTAGGTATATTAATATAGAGAAGAAAAAATAAAATCTTTTATGGTTTAAAATTTTGAAATATTTATTGAGAAAATAATTAAACAAAAAACAGTATCTAATGGTTAGTTAACATGAACGAAAAGGTGTACAGAGGAACTTTCAATATATAAGCAGTGTAAATGGCCAGCAGTCACCCATCTTTGATAAATGACAGTTATGCCGAAGATTAGCAAGAAGTTGCCTTTGTTTTTGCTGAACGGTCACAAAATTGATCAATTGCATTTTACTTATATTTCATTTCGTGTGAGTTTGGTTATAATTTGAATTAAATATAATAAATACGTTCAGTACCAATTAAAAGAAAATCTTTTTAGCGAAACGAAAAAGTGAGGTTGACTTTTTTTGTTTACCTTTCTCGCATTTATTCAAACATGACGTTCTATAAAAAAACGGCGGAGATCCGCTTTTCCGGCCTCCGCCCATGTAGTAGTAACACGATTTATTTAGCAATGTGCTACAATTTAACAAGTTTTATCATCTATGAAGTATAAACTTTTTTTTTATCAGTCACTATTTTGTTTTTTAAATAAATATTTTTTTAAATCTTCTCATAGAACTCTGTGATTTAATTGAATTATTTTGAGGGGTTTATTCCAAAAACCAGAAAAGTCCAAAAAAATGTTTTTTCAGGAATTAAATAAAACTCTCTATCTTGTTTCGTAGTTCGTAATAGGAAGTAGTATTTTTTTATTAAAAATTGCTAGTATATTATGTTCATTTGTACAATAATATAATTTGAAAAAATATTGTTGTTAATGAGAAAAAAAATAAAAACAATTGAACTTAACTGCTTTTTGCAGGAAAACTACACCTGGGAATTATAATAAATCATTTATTCAACTTCTACTTCCAAAAAAAAGTTAGACGTAATGCATATTCAAAACACTAACAACTCAAACACCCCACTAGTCCATGGACTTGTCTGGTTCTTGTCGGAAACGAACTGGACTTATCTGGTTTTTGCAGAATATGTCTTATTTCGATCATTTATAAAGCGGACTCGTCCATTATTTGTAGAAGTTAAATGTGCCTACGATTTGGCATGTCTTTAATCTATATTATGGCATCATAATCTAGAAATGTATTATTTTGGACTTGTCTGGTTTTTGGAATGAACCCCTCTGTTATATTCACTTAATCCTTTATGGAAATCCGATTTATATGTTAAATGTTTTGATACCTTACTTAGACAAAAATCTTTGTTATACCTGGTTGAATAGGTAGTTATGAGTTTCAAAATTTTGAGTTAAAAAATCTTTTAAATGGGAAGGTAGTAAGTTATTTTGTATTTTAAAAATAAAAGTACAAATCAAAAGAAATATTAAATTTTTAACATTTAACCACTGAAGTTTCTTTAACATTAAATTTATTTTCGTATATTTATCCACATTTAAAGTTATACGCATAGCTTTATTTTGCAAAACTTGGAGCTTGGAGTCTATTAAAGACCACATCATTTGCTGTGTATAAAATAGTTGAACAATATAAAAAAATAGGTAAAATAATTATAGTGTTGTAAATTTGTTTTTCGTGAAAATAAACTTAAATTTTGACTAATTCTTTTTAAATAATTAATTTTTTTTCCAATTTTAGATATAATATTTTCAAAATGTAATTCAAATTTTAATTTAGAATCTTAAATTACTCCCAAATCAAATTTTTAAAAGAGTGTAAGTATATAATTTTTAATTTTTTATCATCAACAAAAATATTTATATCTATATTATTCACGCTATGTCCAATAACCATAAATTTTGTTTTAGAAACATTTTATTTTAATTTATTTACCTTTAACCAATTTGATAATAGTTTTTAAATCAAAATTTAAAATTTCTATACAATCAAGAATATTTTTACCCTTTATGTACAATAAAGTATCATCCGCAAACATTTGAATAAAACTTTGTTTCAAAACATTTGGCATATCATTTATATAAAGAATAAATAATAATGGACCTAAAATGCTATCTTGAGGTACCCCAATATTATTACATTCCTTTTTAGAAAAAATGTTGTACCCCAATATTATTATATTCCTTTTTAGAAAAAATGTTATCAATTTCTGTTTTTTGCTGCCTCCTATTACTTAAATAATTTTGAAACTATTATTTACAAACAACTCCCCTTAATCCATACTGATATATTTTTTTTAATAATTTATCCCTATCAATTGTTTCGAAAGCACGTTAAAAATCCAAAAATACTGCCAATACAACTTCATTTTTGTCAACGCTTCGCTTCCATATTTACTAAAATTTTGTTTTTTTCAATAAATTCGAGTATCTGTTCATAAACTGTCATTTCTAATAATTTTTCAATATCCCATAATATATTTATTGGCCTCATTTCAGTTTTTTTTTTGTATTTTTGGTACTGGTGTTATAAACTCGAGTCTCCTCTTTTCTATTTAACTTATCGAAACAAGGATACCATTATAATCGGTGGCGACCGGCAAATAAACAAATTGCGCGGATAATGGGATGACCTTACTAAGTATCTGATCTTATGTTTTCAAACTTTATGCTTTCGCCGCATGTTTTTAATTGTTTCTAGGAAAGGGTTGTGACTCTAGGAAGAGTTTTATTTTTGGGATGTACTATCAAATAGGTTCTAATTCAGAATGTCAGTGCTGAATATGATAAATTCGGTTATAGTAAAAACGCCCATTTGACCATCACTCTTCAACCTATCTTATAGCCTAGATAGGAAACTAACAAAAAAAATACATTGCATTTGTACCTTATTATATTTACTCCTTTTCATAATATGAATACACTAACATATTATAATGAATGTTATTTTACATGTAGCACATTAATTGGGAATTTAAATCCCCACTTGCACCATATATTGCAAAAGTCCTTTGGCATTTATTAACGCCATACGGTGGATTACATTAACTCACTTCCATCTCTAAGAAAAATTAAATTAACCATTATTTTTGCTGGATCCGTAAAACACAGCTAAGTAAAAATCAATCAAATCAAGAATTGGTCAAGGGGACGGGGTGGACGTGTTATATCCGTGATTTAGTGGGACTATTACCCCCCCTTCGACCAAATACAGCAAATCTTCATTAATTTTTTAATTAAATTTCAACCACCAACGCCCTTTCAAGCATTAAGAACTGATAACCAGTATAAAAAAAGTCATTAAGAAAAACTAAGTCATAATTCAAAGCAAAAAGTGTTTTCTATAAAAATTAAAAATCACTCCCTATATACAAATAATAATACTTTTTTTTAAAGATCATCTATCAGATATAACCTGATTAATAAGAATTTTTAAAATACAAAATAAATACTTAATATATACACACTTATTCAGTCTGTCTTCAGTCTTTTCACAGACACCAACTGCTCACTACCTTGCGAATTCGAATCGTCGGAAAATGTCATATGCGAAGAGGAAAAATCAGTCGGGCCTTGCGAATCACTAACGGTCGAAAAACCTAAAAATAAATTCCATGGTCACAAAATAAAAATTGAATAGCAGTTTAAATAAAGTAATCACGTAGCTTGTTATTTGTGCAGTATCCCCTCCATTTACCGTTTAGCCCCCCCTCCTCTTTCTGTGTTGAATTGAGAAATGCAATCATATTATCATAAAAATAAAGAGAAAAAAAACTTAAATGCTAGACTTTTATACAAATGAATAAAAATAAACTAGATGAAACATTCAATTACAGAAAGACCCCCGAAATTATTTTGACATACTTATTAGTAAAGTACCTAATTTCTTTAAAACATTATGTACAATATTTTCTTACAAGTATTGGAATCCTCAGCTATGCTAAAATTTGAATTGGAATTTGAAGTATCCAAGACAGGGCCCACAATGCTTTTTCTTGCAAAATTTTCTTTATTTTCCCGATGCTTTAATTTTTTTGTTTCACTGCTTGTTACAGGAACCCATTTATATATCTTCATAGTTGTATCGCCTATTGTAACCCATTTCTTTTCCCTGAAATTAAAGATAATCATGGTGTGGGTGTTTTAAAGGTTCCGACACTTTTTTGTAACTTTTAATTCAAAAAAAAATTCCTATTATGTTAAATGTTTCAACACTTAAGTATCAAATTGAGTTTTTTAAATACTAAATAGTACTATAGGTAGATGTATACCACAGACATGTAATATAAACATCACAAATGGATCTAATATAATTAATATAACAATTGCTTTCAAACACAGGCAACCAGCAGAAATTTGTCATCATAAATTTCTGTTAAGAAGGATTTCTGTCCTAAAATATATCTATAATAATTGACTTATATATTTCATTAAAGTTAGAACATCAATTTGGCCATGGACTTCCTAAGAAACTAGGAACTTCTAGATAACAGATAACCAGAAAATACAAAGTGCAAGCACAACAACTTCTGCAACACGATTAGAGGCGCACCAAGGAGTAAGGAGGGTTAACCCCTAGAAATCCATTCAAAATGTATATTATTCTCTATCATACATTTTTTGTTAAAATTAATATATTCACTTCAGGTGTGGCTAAAGTATGATGATGTAAAATGGTAGGTATTAAATTTCATACTATACCATAAATAAATAAGGACCAAAGCTTTAGCTTGTTATAATAAGATTTTGAGAGGCTGCTGTCTGCTGTGTTAGTCGGTCCAGTAGTAGTTATAAAAATTAATCACTGCAGAAAAGTGGTTAGTGTGACCTTAGAAAACGTAGGGTAATTTTTGCATAAAAGTTAAATACACACTATTCAGCATATTGTTTGCGACTTAATTACAATTTGGAGCAAATAATTCAAATAAAAACACTTATTGATTTTTATTTGTTAGAACTTACCAATGCCGGACCCTATCAATATTGTTCATTACTTTCTTAATATCATCTTTAGCTCGGCTCCGAGTCTCAGCACGAATTGAACGTGACATAGTTAATGATTTATATTAATTTATAAATACAAAAACACCCTTTTGAATTAAAAAATCATAAAAGATTCATAAAACCCCTTTAAAGCAAATTTCGTCCACCATTTTTTTTTAACGGACGTGGTTGCAGGTTTGATCATCGGATTTATGTTTAAAACTAAAGCACAGAGGAATAATAGGTCGGTGCATTTTCTTTAAAGTAGCGCCATAAATGTGTGTTTTTCTACAAAATCAAAATTGGGCTATAGAAATTTGGTCGCATGTCATGCAAAGTTTATTTGTTTCTGACCCTGTATAAGGTAACTTCATAAAATAAGTATTTTTGAAAACGTAGTTTGTGCCTGAAAGTAAAAAAATAAAGTAAAGGGGTTTTAAATTAAATCGTTGAAAATAGATACACTTTACGTTAAGTTAAACTAAAATTTATTTTCCACTTAAAACACTTTACTGAAGATACTGTGTTGTTTTTTGTCTTAATATTAAGGTGTATTACTTTCAGACACAAACTACGTTTTCAAAAATACTTGTTATTTTATGAAGTTATATACAGGGTCAAAAACAAATAAACTTTGATGTCCTGATATTTCTGCCTTTGTCTTCACGTACATCGTAGACAGCCATGGTTTCAAAATTGTGAATCATACTGGTCCGAGACTCGATTTTTTGTTAACTGAACATACATAATATACCCTATATTATTCTATTTTTTATGTCAAAAAGTATAATGAAATGTACAACACGTTTTAGAATGAGAGGTTCTTTCTATTTTTTCTAGTCTAGTTGATTTTTCATGAGTGTTTCCACAAAAACATATTTTCACACGTCAAGGTCATGCCCATGCCGCCCCCTCCACCCCTTCCTCCCGTTCATCGCTACGCTAACCGGTGTTAAGCTAAACTCAAACTCGCTAAACTGGATTATTATTTGCGCGGAAGAAAAGCCGCCTTGTCACCTTCAAGAGGTCTGTGCAATTACCGTAAAGAAGATAGCAGGCCGAGGCCTTCGAACCTTCAAATATAATCACAGAACTAGTATAATGGCCGTATGCACCGTTAGCATAATTTCTTACTTAGTGGAACTTTTCGACTTTCACAAAATCAGGGACCCGGACCGGAACCTTTAACTGCAAAGAACCGGACCGGAACAGATATTATTTTTGGACCGGAATCGGAACCGAACACATATTTTACTAGCAAAACAATTTTAGGTGCAAAACCGGAACCTCTAAAAATTATAACGGTTTTTTGGGGTTTTTTCGGTTTTCAGGGTGATACTTGGCCTTGGCCGGATATTGTTTAATTTTGAGTTCATTCCGTGACTTCTGTTCTGTGGGGAACACTAACCTTAACCTATTTTTTTTTTATCTGTGATGAGTGTCTCTAACAATAATTTTTACCGTTGGTTTACTTGGCTTTTTTGATTTTCTACGAACTTACTTCTTCAAGCCATGCACTTCAAGTACTAGGAATACAACTATTCAATACAACAGGTATATATTTGTTGCAGAATTAAAACAGCGGTACGTTTTCAATAAGCATTCAGCAACGACTGACTTTTATTTATAACAATTTTGACAAGCACCTACTATATTTTATTTAACAGAACATTTGAGAACAGGTCATTACCTATTATATAGGTGGTCATTATTATCGATATAAATATAACACCCCCACTTATCAATAATAATGGAATATTATAAAATATAATTATAACAAACCCAACAAATTTACAAATTTATCGTGTTTCACAAAACTTAAACTTTTTGTAAACAAATCAGCACACAAATCTTCTGATGGCATGTACTGAATAGATAATAAATCATTTGCTATAATATCTCTAATAAAGTGATAACGGACATCAATGTGCTTTGTTCTTTTGTGAAATACTGGATTAACAATTAACTTCTGAGCACTTTGACTATCGTTAAACACTGAAATTTTACAAACATTTCCAATTAGTTCTGAATATAAATTTTGTAAATATATTGCTTCTTTAAATGCTTCAGATATAGCAACATATTCTGCCTCAGTACTGGACAAGGAAACAGACTTTTGTTTTTTACTTTCCCACGAAATACTACCATTCGACAGCTTAAAAACAAAACCCGAATAAGATTTCCTATCTTTGACATTTCCACCCCAGTCGGCATCAACAAAACCTTCTATTTCCTTATCATCCCTACTAAAAGTCAAACAATAGTCCTTGGTTTTTTGTAAATATCTTAAAACTCTTTTAGCCTGAAGCCAATGACTACCATTATGACAATTGTTAAACTGACTAAGAAAACTTATTGTGTAACATAAGTCAGGCCTAGTTAAAACCACAAGATACATTAAACTACCTATTAAATGTTGATATGGGTATTTCCCATCAGAATCTACATTCGTATCAAAATTAACATTTACTTCCATAGGAGTTTTTACAGGTTTACAGTCTTCCATGTTAAATCTATTTAAAATCTTGTTTATATAGTCCTTCTGACTTAGTTCTATAGTCCCTTTATCTTTATCCCTTTTTATTTCCATTCCTAGAACCTTTTTAGCTTCCCCCAAATCTTTAATTTTAAATTCTCCGCTTAATGCAGATTTTAAATTATTCGTTTCGGTCACATTGTTCGAAAAAATTATAAAATCGTCCACATATAAAGCAATAATTATCAAAGATTTGCCAGCCCTTTTTATATAAACACAAGGCTCATATTTGGATTTAATATATCCTAAATTTACTAAAAAATCATTTATTCTCATATTCCAGGCTCGCGAGGATTGCTTAAGCCCATATATAGCCTTTTTTAGTAAACACACCTTTGAACTTTTTTCTGGAGAATAAAAACCCTCTGGTTGTTTCATAAAAATTGGTTTCTCCAAAAAACCATTCAAAAAAGCTGTACATACATCTAGATGTACCATATCTAAATCAAGTTTTACAGATAATGCTATTAACATTCTTAATGTACTATGTCTAACTACAGGGGCGAAGGTTTCATCATAATCAATACCCTCTCTTTGTGTAAAACCCCTTGCTACCAACCTAGCTCTATAACAAATACTCCCGTTACAATCAATTTTACGTTTGAATACCCATTTGTTGTCCACAATCACACCTTCTTGCGGAGGGTCCACGAGATCCCATGCCTCATTCTCAGCAAATGACGCAAGCTCGCTGTCCATGGCTTTCTTCCACTCTTCTCCGTCTGGTCTGGACAAGGCTTCTATGGTACTAGTAGGATCACAATCAAGATCAATTTGATTTTCTTGATGATCTACTCTTGCACACATATAGGTTACATAATCATCATAGTTTTTCTTTTTAGTATTTCTTATAGATCTACGCACTTCACTGCTTGCTTCGATTTCTTTATCAGGTACAAAATCGTCATCATTCAAGTCTTCTACTTCTGCAGAAACATCCCCCACTGAAGCCTGTAAGTCTTCACCTTCCACTGGCTCTGACTGCTCTGAGGGCACTGGATCATTTTCTGAGAGTTTATTAACACTCCTGTCATGGTCCAAACTGACCAACAACTCAGTTCTCTCAATGATCACAACATCTCTACTAGTCACTATCGAATTTGTCTGTGGATTGAAAAGTCTATAACCTTTTACTGTTTCTCCATAACCCATCAAAATCATTTGTTTAGACTTCTTGTCAAATTTCCTCCTTTTACTGTGAGGAACATGTACCATGACAGTAGAACCAAATATTTTTAAATGTTTCAAGTCTGGTTTGAAACCATTCCACACTTCGTATGGTGTTCTATTATTTAACCCAGCTGCTAACGAGCGATTTCTAAGATACGTTGCAGTGTTGACTGCCTCGGCCCAAAATTTCTTTTCAAGCTTGGCATCGAAAAGAAGGCATCTACCTTTTTCGACCACTGTCCTGTTCATTCTCTCGCTTAGCCCATTCTGTTGAGGTGTATATGGGTTTGTTGTCTGATGAACAATACCATTGTTTCTTAAAAATTCTTGAATTTCTTTTCCACAAAATTCTCCACCATTGTCAGTCCGAAAAACTTTTATTTTCTTATTTTTCTGCGTCTCTACCATAACTTTAAAATCCTTAAAGTATTTTAGTACTTCGTCCTTTGTTTTAAGAAAATAAATAAAACACATTCGGCTGAAATCATCTTCTAAAATCAAAAAATATCTAGAGCCTCCTATAGACATAACCTCCATAGGTCCACATACATCCCCATGTATAACCTCTAGTAAATCATTTGCCCTGTTGCCTACATGTTTAAAAGGTGGTCTGCTTTGCTTACCCTCGCAACAAACAATGCAATTTTCTCTCTCTATCTTTTCACAGTTTATTCCATTTACTACACCACTGCTCATTTTCTTCAGATCTCCAAAATTTATGTGGCCAAGTCTTCTATGCCAAGTGTTTGCTGTGGCTAAACAACACATTTCAACCTTTGACTTGTGTGTATTCAATCTATATACACTATCCACTAAATCTGCGGTGGCTATCAAGACATTTTTCTTATTGTATATTTCACAACCATTAGTCTGAAAAGACACTGAATTTCCATTCTTTATAAGCTGGCTCACTGACAACAAGTTTGTTGTCAGCTCAGGAACACAGAGAGCATTTTTTATTACAACATCATGCAGCTGATTTCTCACTTTTGTCTTTATATATACATTTCCCACGCATTTGACTGGTACCTTATTATTGTTGGCCACAACAATTTCCTTCAAATCACTAAATGTAGCATCTTGCACTAGATTTTCCAACACTGTGATATGAGCGCTGGCTCCGGAATCCACATACCAGTCTTGTTTACTAAACTTGCCATTTAGAAACACTGCGCTAAACGCATTATTGGGTTTATCAACAAAATTGTGTTTACTTGTGCTTCGATTTGGACATTTATTCGAATAATGTCCATATTGTTTACAACCATAACATTTGACATTGACTTGTCTCTTGACATCTCCACTGACGTTTGTGCTGTCAGATCCATTTGACCTACCACCAGGGTTGCCGCCTCCGCCTCTACCATTTCGTCTATGAAATTTACTTGCGAAAGCACTTCCTGCTTTACTGACATCATGCTCCATATCTAGCAGTTTAGTTTTGATGGCATCCGTCGTTATGGAGATTCCAGAATGTTCGATCGCCATGATCATGGGGGAAAACTTTTCAGGTAAACCCGCCAGCAACAGCGAACCAATCCATTCCTCGTTAATTTGAAAACCTGTACCCCTGAGTTTCTGTGCAGTCTCAACCAACTGATTTACATAAGAAGCCATTGTTTCGCAATTTTCAAGTCTCATGGAGATAAGATTGCGCAACAAACTGATCCTTCTGGTGAATCCACAATCATCAAATAAGGATTTCAATTTTGTCCATAATTCTTTCGCTGTCGTTGTATCTCTGATATGTACATATAACGATGTATCTACCGTTAAGATAAGCTTAGCTCTGGCCTTTGCGATTTTTGCTTCGTCCGTCTCGCTTCCATCCAGACATTTATTTAAATTGTCAATGATAAGGAAATTTTCAGCGGCGAACGCCCAATCATCGTAATTTTCTCTGCCAATAAGCCTCGGAACACTCGCGACATAATTATTCGCCGTCATTGCGCTTAAAAACGATTCACGATTTCACAACTCCCGTTTCCCGATTCCCGTTTGGGTCTGGGCCCAAAACCTGTTGCAGAATTAAAACAGCGGTACGTTTTCAATAAGCATTCAGCAACGACTGACTTTTATTTATAACAATTTTGACAAGCACCTACTATATTTTATTTAACAGAACATTTGAGAACAGGTCATTACCTATTATATAGGTGGTCATTATTATCGATATAAATATAACAATATTTATTTGCCTTTGATTTTTCGGAACCCAATCGGAATAGAAATTTCCTAGTTTGTATGGAACCGGATCTGAACCCCTAAAAATTGGTAAGAACCGAATCGAAATAATTATTTCGGGACCGGAACTGTAACGGAACCCAAATTATTTATTTCATCTGGAATCGAAACCGGAACGGAACCGTTATTTTATTTCGGTCCGGGTCCCTGCCTTGGACTCGCAGGACAATGCCCATGACCAACACAAAACACCAACTAAGGATGACCAAGGGCAGAACACTGATACTGAACACTAAAAAGCAGCAAAGTATGAACTCTATTAAAAGGAATTGAACTAATCACAGAAAAATAAAGGGTTTTTTTGCTAATTGCTGTCAATAAATCAGTACTGCCAATGTGACAACTACCAACTGTGCACGTGACATTCATTAAATTTTACTAAAAGAGAAGCCATTCCTTAAATTCTATTTCCACTTTTTGCGTTAATGCATTTCTCCTCTATACTGTAAAAAAGGTTTTAAAATAACAATAATTCGATAGATGAAGCTCTTTGTTTAATGGCAGAGTTTTTATTACTGCAGAAGGGTATGTTTTAGTTATATTTTTCTTTTTATTTTTCTTACCATGTTGGCAAAAATGTAATCTGTCTAGTGTTTGAAATTTCTCATAAAAGATTTTATGATTTTATCAAAAATGTGTTGTTGTATCAGTGCATAAACTAGTATTTTAACTGAGAGAATCTCATGATTTTCACGAGATAATTTATGTATAATTTAGGCTTGATTTTGTCAAGTAAAAATTTGGTTTTGTCTAATTTGTAAGCATGGCCGATTCTATTGAGTTGCGTGCCAGTGTAAACTCTATAAAACGAGTAGATCCATATGTTAAGAACATCTTAGCTACGGCTACCCAAGTTGCTTTATATAAATTTAATATTGCCCAAAGTGAATGGGAAAAAACTGACAAAGAAGGTGCACTCTTCCTCTACAGCAGGAATGGGGAACCATACCATAGTATTATGATTTTAAACAGGCTTAACAAAGACAATTTTATTGAACCTATAGTCAAAGACTTTGACTACCAGATGCAATTACCTTTTTTACTGTATAGGAATTGTAAGAGTAAAATCTTTGGCATATGGTTTTTCAACAAAGACGAGTGCATTCGAGTTGCTTCACTTATTGAATCTCTAATGGATAAGGATCACGAAGGGGACAGGCCTCAGCGGCATGATAGACGTCAAAATGGAGTAAGTAACATTTTCACCTGTATTTTTTTAGTAAGTAGGTAATGATTTTTATAAATATACCATACCAATACCAATGTGCAAACTATCACAAATTCGTATTAGAATACTGGAGGTAAAGGTAACTGAGTTAGATTTGCTTGCTGACAGGTCATAATCAAAGATGCACAAGCCTGGGCCTAAGAGACATAAAACAACAAGATACCAAGGTTCAGAGAATGTCAAGTTATATATTACAATACTTATTTAAAGATATACCTACATACCTAAGATCACAATAGATACCTATTTTATTTTTCAAAATTTTTTTGGAGGATTGCATTTGGCAACATGGCAATCTCAATAATCTTGCTCCTTATAGCCCGTTTACATTAGGTACAATGACTGCAGGCAAGTTCATGCGATGCAATTAAATGGTAATAAAAAATGCGGGAGGTTGCTGGAGATCTAAAAGCAAATCGGGAGTTTTATGACTTAGTTTAAAAGATGGAAGGGTTTATGAGAAATGTCTGGCAGCCCTACTCACAACCAGAATTCCACTGTATAAGTGGTGTAAGTATTTGTTGGTATAATGGAGCTCACCTACGATATGTTCCCAATCGCCCAAATCATAGACTTAATTGCCTCTATGCCCAAATCCATGACAATAAATAATTAATGAACCTAAATTTCAACATTTCTGTTATTTTTTATAAAAATCGGATAAAAATTGTAAATATACCCCATCAGCCAAATCCGCAAAATATAGGTTAGTTTTTAATAAATTTTAAAGCGGTCTTTTACATTCTGCAAGGTTGCAGGTCCTTCCAACTTTCTGCAAATGTACAGACGCAAAGTATGATCAACGTTTTCTGGAATTCCACTTCTGTCATTTGCATCTGCAAACTGCTGCATATGTCAGATGCAGAGCTTCTGTAATCTCACCCTAAAAAGTCCAGGGGTTTAGGATTAGTGGTTTTTGGTAATGTTGGGAATAACCGACCTATTTTAATACCCGACTACCGAGTAAGTATTCAAGCGATTTTAAAAACGGGATTATAACCGGTTTTTCACTCGAAATCTACTAATAATATTGGCGGTTCATTTACAGCATTTGTAATGACTTTTCGGAAGACTCTTGGATAAATCACACAACAACGCCGGCCAGAAATTGTGACTCTAAAAAAAAAGGTCGCCAGTTCCATTTATTGAGCAACACAAAAGGCGGAGAAGACGTTTTTTGGAAAATAAAAACCGAATGTCACTCGAATTATAAAATTATAACCGAATAATTCCGGTTATTGAAAAAAAAAAACGGATAATACCGGTTATTGAAAAAACCGGACGATAGGTTATTTTTACATATTTCTTTTAAATTAATTATTCTTATACCCTCCTCAAAATAATTTTTCAATTTTCATCTATTTTTTACCAGTGTTGAGTACATGTCTGTGAATTTTTTTTTTATTAAAATAAAAATCTAAAAATACTCAAATTGATCCAAATCCACTTTGCAAATCGAGAATTGTATTCACAGGTTCGATTTAAGTTCCAAGTAAGGTCTATTCGGCAAATTTTGCGATTGTAAGTAGATATAGGAAATGACATTAAAACCACAGATTCTGGGTTCAAATCCCAGCGTAGGTGTAAAACTTTTCAATTTAAGTAAGGTGCAGTGGGGTAAGTGGGGATCTGGGGCAAGTGGGTTTTTTGGAAATATTTTTTAATTTAATTACGAAAAAAATCCAAAATTTTAATAAAATAGTTGTCACAGCTGTATAGGCCCCAATATATTGTTAAAAATGCATAGATATTTATTTCTTCAGGTTACACTGCTTTATTTAAAATGTGTCCAATCTTAATCGATTATGTCAAGTTACGGAATAAAATTTCAAAAAATTGTATCTCTACTAATTAACAACCTAGGATTAAAATTTTTACATTCTTAAAGATGTAATCACTTATGTTGTCCCTTATATTTTTTCAACAGTTTTATTTTTCAGGGTTTTCGTTTTAGGTCCATAGTGCCCACTTGCCCCGCTTTTCCTACTAGCGGTGTAAGTGGGCACTACTGTTTCAGGGAGTGGGGATTAGTTCCCACATTGTTGTTAGTATTTTCCTAACTATAACCTAAGCTAGATCAAGCTTATATTTGCGTTCTTTTTAATACCTATATGTAAACCTAACTTTTTTTTTTCTTGTTTAAGACTCAACTTTAAATTGTTCTTATGTTTAACAATAAATAGGTAACACTTTTTTCAGGTTTGTTGTGTAATTTTCTTTTTAAATTCCTTGTACCTTAAAAAGTTTGTAACTTCTGTATTTGAAGACTTTTTTTTATATCTGAAAAAGTTTCTTGTGGATGACGATGTATAGGTCGACCTTCTTGCCCCAGTTTAATATAACGCTGCTTAAACGTGATTTGCAAATCAAAAAACCCACTTGCCCCAGTGAGTACTTAATGGGTACATTTTAATGAAACATTTTTTTTTCTTTAATGTTTTTTTCGTAAATAGTTTAACAATATTAGGATATATTGTAAACATAACTAACTAATTCCTGTCTAAAGCGCACCTCTGTATCTCGATTTTTCGTAAAGATATATGGTTTCAAAGTCGATCTTTCATATTTGTAGTACCCACTTACCCCACTGCACCTTATATTTATTTATTTATTCAAGTATCAACAAATACAATAATTAAAGTCTTTATGCCTGCTTTATACCTCCCATTTAACATTTAATTTAATTTAAGATTTAAACTAAACTAAGAATTTAAAAGTTGAAAGTTAATTTTCTTATGCATACGTTTATACCTCTCATTTAAACTAATTTATCATTTAATTTAATTTAAGAGTTGACCAACTTTCAACTTAAGGTAAAAGATCGTGCCAGATCGTGCTAAATCGCGTTAGATCGTTCTCCAAAACTGTCCGTGATTGGCCAGGAAGAAAGATGAATATTTTGATGGGTGACAATAACCTAAAATTATACTTGGAATTTTTATTTTTATCAACAAATAAAGTGCTTTTTCTCTATTTATTTTGACTGCTTGTGATTTGTAATGGAAGACTACGATTTGTTTTTTACTACTTGCTTTTTGTTGTAACAACAGCTGGAAAAATCTTCTTTTTTTTTGCACTTCATTTAATTTAATTTAGTGGCACGTTTTCGAGGTATAAATTATTAACAAAATTATTTCTTAGCTTAGTTTAAATGATAAATTAAATCTTAAATTAACTTAAATCTTAAATGAGAGGTATAAAGCCAGCATTACAGTTATACTATACCTAACTAGATAATATACAATTGAGATATAGTATTTCACAGTTAACCTGCTGTCCAATAATTTCTTAAATTTGTTTAAACTGGCAGTATCTATGTCACTGTTAGATGCATACTCATTAAACAAGTGATAAAGTGGCGAGATCTTAAACATATTTGTTCTGGGAAAATCCAAATAGAACTTATTGAATCTAATCTCGAATCTAATGTTAACTGGATTTATTGAAAAAGGAAGCTGACAACAACACAGAATTATCAATCATTCCCTTTAATAACTTACCTAAATAGTGTAATTAGAGTTTAGACCTATTTTAATTAGTCTTTTTTCCAAGGACAGTATGTCAGAAATATCCCTGATCACAGGCTCTATTTAAAAAAACATTGTCTGCTCACCGCTAAATATTTTTCAGTTACCAACTTCAGGCATGCATTTAATTGAGCATTTAATTTTTATGTTAGTGTCTATATACAGCTTGAAATACCCTTTAATTTTAATCCGGTGTGGAGGGGAGGGTGGTGTTACTAAAGGAAAGGAACTCACTCGTGGCTGGTGGCTGATGGTGTCTGCCTCTGGGGGAACTAATGGAAAGTTTCGATACTTTTGCGGATTCGTTCCTTTCGATTTCGATCCGCAAGTGGATCGAGTCCAACGGATTCGTTCCTCGGAACGATATTATACATTATTACATACAATGATCTGATGCTAATTTGCTAATGTATGCACGTTTCACTTAAGGTTCTAGGTAAAAGGCAGTCGCAGCACTGCACGCAAAATAGATTGGTTGTGATATAGGGTTTGTTCGGGTTTGTTCCTATTAAATAGGTAACAAAAATGGGTAACTTCTTAAATAATTGTTTACCTATATTGTTATTTATTATTGTTAATATATATCTGAAAAGTTCTTTAGGGGTCACAAAAAAATGAAAAGGCAATGATACCGAATTACCTAAACCTAACCATTGAAACTTGAAACCAAACAAAGCAATAAATCACGGCTTGTAAAAACAAAACAAAATTCACAGATCTTGCACCTTACGCAAGCATCCTATGTATTGAAAATACCTGACACAGCTTTAAAATTTTAATGACCTATGTCATGTAATTAAAGCCCACATTCTAATTTGGATGTTGTAAAAGTTTAAAAAATGTTCTTTAATTTTACAGTACTGGTTACATAAAAACTATGGATAATTTTAAATTCCTCACCTCAAAAAACCCCAAAATCCTTAATTTCGTGCTGCTATGTCGTTTCGTTAAGAAATAATCGCAAAAAAACGAAAACAAAAATAAAACTTTGACACCCTGTATCTTGGTTGTTATCAATTTTGGGATAATGCAAGTTTAAATAAACCGCATTATTTCGCCTTAAGAAGCCTACTGTTGCTCTGTGTCCCATTACGTTTGGGACACCCTGTATATTAATTAAAACATATTATAAATAATCCCAAAAAAACGAAAACAAAAATAAAAGTTTGACACCCTTTATCTTGGTTGTTATCAATTTTGGGATAATGCAAGTTTAAATAAATCGCGTTATTTCGCCTTAAGGAGCCTGCTGTTGCTCTGTGTCCCATTACGTTTGGGACACCCTGTATATTAACTAAAACATATTATATTAAATGTATGGTTTTATTTCTAAGAATAATCAATATTAATTTGTTTATAAACAATAATATTCACATAGCAGACCAACCAAGGTGAACAATTGCCTTATATTCAATCGGTCATATTGTCTAAGCCTACTTATGCTATGTTTTTAAATTATACTTATTTTCCCAAGCGTTCAAAATAGACCATGAAGATTTTCATGAGATAGGTAGGGGTGCAAAATATAACCAATCACCCGGTACAATAACATTTTCTGAGAAATCAATAATAAAATAATTATCCCATTTGTTAACCAAATTTGGGCGGACCCTGTAATATGCAATTATTGTGCTCCAACTTTTTGCCTCCCGCTTTTTTTTTTTCGATATAATATTCCGATTTAAATAACGTGAACTTACCTTAGTTATAACTTATCTCAATAAAACACTTTTTAACAAAGTTACTATGGCGTTCTTTAAAACACAAACTAAACTAAACATTATTCATTATTTACTTGCCGACTTTACGCTGATTCATATTTATATTTCTACCAAGTCTTATCAGAGTATTATGTTACAAGACCGATCTAGATATTGCGCTGTTGGCCGCGACAGACGACGGAGCGACATCGACATGAGCGACATCGACATGCAATGCAAAGTTTGCGTAAACACGATTCCAATAGTATTTTCAATACTAAAAAATAAGTAATAAAGAGCCGCCAGCATCGTCGCCGTTTCGATCCGGCCGGACTCGGTACCTACATCACGGCAAGTTGCCAGCCCAAAACCGTGACCCTCCTCGTGCCGTGCATTCCATTTGTTTTCTCGATATTCGTTCCTCGGAACGACTCTGATTGAATTCTTGGATTCGATCCGACCCCGGATTCGTTCCTTTGTACCGAGTCCGGCCGGATCGACACCCAGTCAGTATCTCTTGAATTCAGAAGCGAGCGGTGAGGTGTGTGTGCAGGGCAAGAGCAAGGGAATCATGTAGAGTATGAAGACCATTATTTAGAGAAAACAAATTATTGACGCTTACATGTATTTACATTCTAGAGACGGTCTGCTTAATGTATAAAAAACTTAAGAGCCAAGTATGTAAGGGTAAATTACTACAAAACAAGACAAGTAGAAGTTCTGCCCTTGCCCATATACCTCATACTGCTCTGGTAAAAAATTCTATCTTTTATAACGGTAAAAAGGTGTTCAACCTTTTTCCGCTTGCTATTGACAGAATAATAATAATAATAATAATTATAATAATAACCACTTACCAGCTGGTATTAGATCGCTGGGAACCCTTAAAAAGTTTAAATCGGCTGTGAAGGCGTTTTTGCTGGAAAAAGTCTACTATACAGTGCCCGAATTTTTTGACCATCGTTTTTAATAATTGTGTAGGTCTTGTTTAAGTTTTATCACATACTAGCGTGTACCCGGCCTGCGTTGCAGCCCGGCATTATACGACGTGAGATAACAAACCTCAAACTCAACCGTTTGCCGGCCCGTCCACAATTCACATCCATGCATAAAACATAGTCTGTCTTCGACTATTCCGGCTTCGGTGCTTCGGATCGATCGTTGAACGGGCCGGGGACCGGTTAGGTTGGGTCGTTCGTTCTCCCTACTCTAATTTATCAGTGTTTCTCTATAATATTATGCATGTATTATACATAAAAACCTTCCTCTTGAATCACTCTATCTATTAAAAAAAAACCGCATCTAAATCCGTTGCGTAGTTTTAAAGATTTAAGCACATATAGGGACAGGACGGGCGATAGCGACTTTGTTTTATACTATGTTAACGATATCTTTTCAAATATTGAAGCGTGAAATTCCGGTTGTAGAAGTAGATGATATTGTGCTCAATAATGAATTGTCGGAAAATTAAATTTTAAATACAGGGAAGTAGAAAACTAACAATTTTTGTTTAGGTTTTGTTTCGTTTTGTCCGTTTTTCTAGTAGCTACATAAATCATTTTAAAAATCTTGCATTTCGTTGTATTTTTTCTTTTTTTTTGGTATATAATCTCAACATATACCACTCGAGGTAAATATTTTATTTAGAATATTTTTTGACATTTTTCCGCAAAATTTCTATAAAAATTGCCCTCGACAAAAATTCTTTTTAAAAAATATCCCTCCAGCTTCGCTGTCGGGACATTTTTAAAGAATTTTTGTCTCGCGAATTTTTGACAGAAATTTTGCACAAAAATGTCAAAAAATATTCAAAAAAATATTCACCTCTTGTGATATAACTTATGAATATCAAGCTGATATTCAGTGGAAATACAAATACATATTCATTTAGCGTCTGCCAGCCTAGCAGCCCCATGGCTTCTCCGTCGGACTATAATCAAGCAGAATCAAGCTTAAAATTTAAAAACATCCAACACTCCTTACCCTGGACCATCTCCAATCGGTTACTCAAGGTTTGTTGTTGCGGGTGCCAAACAAACAGCAACACGATACTCTAGGCAGGTCGCACCTTTTCCTAGCCTCGGGCTTGGCGTTTTTGATATTTCTCATAACAAAGTTGAGAATTTGGTCAACCTGTAAGTCTTTGTGTGAACAGAAAAAAATTGATTTAAGACAGCTTTTACTATACAGGGTGTCTCACGGTGACGGTCCAATAGAATATTTCGGAAAATAATGCGATTTAAATCCTGCAAATTTGGATAATGGTGTTTTCGGAGACGCTCTCTTCAAATGAAATTACAGCGACCATAGGCGACTTCCTGTTATACCGGACGTTGTCTTAAACTTACTTATTTTAAATGGAGCACCCTGTATAATATATGTTTCCCCTGTACTTATTTATTTCTTCATTTCCAATAACTTTTATTAAAAATTTTTGTATCCTACTTTATCCGTTTCTCAGAAAAAAATTGTTTTTCTCAAATTTTGACCTTTAACGGGGTTTCGAATAAAATTGAAATATCTAAAACTAGCGTGTACCCGGCCTGTGTTGCAGCCAGGCATTATACGACGTGAGATAATAAGGCGAACAAACCTCAAACTCAACCGTTTGCCGGCCCGTCCACAATTCACATCCATGCATAAAACATAGTCTGTCTTCGTCTATTCCGGCTTCGGATCGATCGTTGAACGGGCCGGGGACCGGTTAGGTTGGGTCGTTCGTTCTCCCTACTCTAATTTATCATTGTTTCTCTATAATATTATGCATGTATTATACATAAAAACCTTCCTCTTGAATCACTCTATCTATTAAAAAAAACCGCTTCAAAATCCGTTGCGTAGTTTTAAAGATTTAAGCACATATCGATGGTTAAAACACGACACGACAGTTTAATAACGTCGCAGTAGAACGATTTAAAGTTTTTTTTAACTTGAAGTTATTTATATTTTTATTTTCAGGCGCATTTTTTTAATTTCAAAATTGCTACAATAAAATCTAAGACATTTTTGTTGTAATGATTATAAATACACAACAACATAGCCTTATATAACAAAATTGCTGTCGCTTAATCAATTTAGTGACCAAATCACATGGGTAAAAGGTCTTAACAAACCATACATTAAATGTTAGCATTTTGGTAAAACGTTTTAACCTCGTTAGATTTATATACTTAAATGGTTTAGTGAAACGTTTTAACCACCTTACTTTTAAATACAAATAATTAGGAAAACGTTTTAATCACCTTACTTTTAAATACAAATGATTGGTTAAAACGTTTTAACCACCTGATTAGTAAATATATGCTAATAGGTTTATTACATTCTCGTAAAAGAGCTCAAGCGACAATACTTGCTTGTTTTCTTTTGTAGCAAAACAGGATAACGACCAATATTAAAAATAAATTGAATGGCAAATTGGTTCAAATAAGATTTAATTGTTTTCCCAAATAATCTAAACGACAGTTGTTTCAAATTATCGCTTTGTAGGAAAAAGTGGCTTACAATTTATTATTTTTCGGTTGACTCAAGCGACAAAAATATCATCGTAGGAAGCTAAAACTTCGCTTATTCAACGCGGAAGAACAAAAAAAACTTTAGTGACGTTTAAATATAAATTTCACGAAATGTGTCGCTTAAGACCTTTTGCCTTTCAAGCATCGATATAGGGACAGGACGGGCGATAGCGACTTTGTTTTATACTATGTTAAGATTAGTGGTTTTATGTTATTGTGTAAGTACTCGGCTTTTTTATTAAGATATGTATCTATATGCATATTTTATGTTAGATCTGATCCTTTTTTAAAATAGTGACTAGGTCTTATTACTGATATAGGTAGATTATTTATTGTTTGTTTTTAAAAAAAAAATTTTATTTGATATCGTTTTTATTTGATTGTAATTTTTCCTATATAGTTGAGTAAGTGAAGAGCTTTGTCAATAGAATTTTCTTAATTATTCTATAATCCTATTTTGATTAAAACTTTTTAAAATTTTAATAACTTTATCTGTACGTCGATTAACATTTTTCAACTATAATTTTTAGCAAGGAAATGTCGATATATTCAGCATGCTTTCCAAAGCCCAAGAGGATTACTCTAGGACACCAACCAAACAAGAGTCCATGCCAACATTTTCATCTACCCCAAGAGTACCGGACATGGCTTCCCAGAGCGTAATGGACTTTTTTGCGAAGGCCAGTACGAAGACAGCACAAAAGACGCCGGCTCCCGGGGAACATGTCTTGCACCGCCTTATGTCGAACCCCGCACATAGCGTGGAGCATATCGAGAAGCAACAACGTTCGATTACTCCACAAGAGCAGGTTAGTTATAGGACGGAAGCAGCAGTTGGGACGGATAGGAGAAGCGTACCTATAAATTTTGCCACTACAAGTGGTACACAGAAGAAATTTGATAATTTTGAGGTATGTTTAATTTTATATTGATGTCCCCCCAAGATTACATATAATTGATGACCATAATATATATTTGAATTTGATATGAGAGACGGTTTCGTCCTCTTCACCACAAAGTCTACATTCAATGGGTCCATTATTTCTTCGAGGGTTTTCCAATTACCGCATGTGCCTGTGTTTGACCAGGGGTACTGTTCCATCGAGACAGAATCAGATGTTGTTTGCCTATATGAAGTAGATTAATTAATTACATACATTATAACGCATTCAGGCAGGTACCTAGAAAACTTAATTTCTGTATGTACCAAAATAATTACAAAATTCTATATTTATAATGTTTTAGTTGGTTGTTTTGATATTCCAAGGCACCTGAAATTTTGAGCAGATCGGCTGTTTTTTCATAGTTATATACAGTGACCGGCAGAAAGTGGGATTATGGGAAAGTTTTTTTTATCTTTAAGTTTAGAAAATTAATTTTTTTTAGATAGGTTCTGCATGTTCTCAAACCAAAATAACACCCCATAAATCCCGTAAAAGTCTTATGGTATACGAGGTAGGATCAAAATTTTAAAATTCCGCTAAGAGTAAAGTACCTCCATCTTTTATTTTAGAATATTTTTTACTGAATTATTGTTTTTATTTTAAAGTTATACCCAAATTTCGCTTGTTTTGGACAAAAAAATGGGTTTAATCGTGTTTTCTGAATAACCCTGTGTAAAAAAAAATGGCAACCGAACAGTACGAAAATAAGATTTTCTGCAGACTTTGTTAGAGATTACCGTCGTTTTCATAATATTATGGCCTTTTAAAATAAAAACATAAAAATATTACATATTTTTGCTGCACACTTTATTTTATTTTCTAAGGGAACAAGTTAATTTCTTTTTTTCACTCGTCCCCGAGAGGTGAGGTTTACCCCAGGCGGCGTCTTAAGTCAACGGCACGGAGTTTAACTAAATAATTTGAGGTTATATTTCCTAGTCAACTATAATCATAATACGTTTATTTAAAATTTAATAATATAATAAATATTATGTTTATGTTGTTTGTCTTCTATAAACTTATTCTTTAATTCCCTGAAGCTGAGCTTGTTAGGGGCCAGTCGTATTTTTTGTTTTAGTATGTAAAATCATAAATCATAAATATGCATTAAAAATCAAGTTTTAAAGTAAAAATGTTAATTTATAGTATAAACGCAGTTTTTTTTTGATGAAATATACAGGGTATTCCCTACTCGATGGTACATTAGAAGTATCTGGAGAACGAAAAGAAAAATAATTTTGAAATTTTCACTACGGCCATAGGAGACTGCGCTCTAGCTTTTAAAAATAATTTCGCGGTTGCAGTGTTGCCAGATCTATTGATTACTGACATCAACTTTGGAATTTTAAATGAGACACCCTTTAGTTTATTTTATTTTTAGACTCCACGAAGCACTCTAGGTTTTTTTTTGTATAGGATATTTTTCCATTGCTCTTACCGTTACTGAAATATTAATTAATTTTTGTGTTTTTTTTTACGGAAACGATGTGAATTAAAACTTCAATATTTTCGTCTCCAGATGTCAAATCAACCTAAAATTTGAACATCATTTAGTCAACATGTGGTACTTTAATTATGCCAACATAGGATCGCCGACTTCTATACAGAGTGTCCTAAAAATTAATTGCAATTCAGATTTTATAAATTTAATCAAAAGTCACTTTTCTTAAATGGAACACCCTGTATATTATTAAAGTATTGAATAGAGTGGCCCAATTGAATTTTTTTCATATAGGGTGTTCCTATACCTATTTTGAACCGCTTTCGATTTATAAGCCAATTTATGAATAAAATTACTATTCATATTCGAGAACTAGAGATAAGATCTAAACCGATAAGTAGTGTGCCATGATCAAAACAACCGCAATACGTAACGATGGTGACATGACATGTCTGACTTTTTAGTTTGGGTTTGCTTATTCAGATTAAAATAGCAAAAATGGAGAATAATAGTTATTCTAATGCGGATATTTTAAATTTGTTTTATATTCACGGCGAGTGTCAAAGAATTGTATCAAGAACCTGCAGAAAATTTAACGCTCTTTTTCCGAATTTGCCGCCCATGAACCAACCGAAATTTCTCAGATTTGAAGGTAATTTTTTAAATTTCGAAAATGTACAGGCTCCAAGATATCAATTTCACCCTGTTACTGAAAATGAAGAGAATGAAATTAACGTTTTGGCGTATTTTCACGCCTATCCTCAGCTTCAATAACAAGTGCCAAAAATGATTTAGGATAAATCGAACTTCAATATGGAGAATTTTACATAAACATAATATGCATGTCTACAAACTAATTACACTACAGGCTTTACAAGCAGGTGATCCTCGAAAACGTGTAGATCTTTGCGAAATGTTATTAATTCGAACACAGGAGGATCCAGATTTTCTGAAAAGAATTATTTGGACTGATGAAGCAAAATTCTCACGCGAATTCTCACGCGAAGGAGTCTTTAACCGTCAAAATAATCACTGCTGCAGAAAATCCACACGTTATAAGAGAAAGAGGTTACCAACAACGGTTTAGTTTCAATGTATTTTGTTTGTTGATGGATGGGAAATTATCAATTTATATTTATGATGAAAATTTAAATTCTGCCAAATATCTGGAAATTCTAAGAACGACTGTATCTGACTTTTTGGATAATCTACCGCTTATCGATTTAAGAAATTGTTGGTATCAATTAGATGGAGCTCCTGCTCATTGTACCCATGAAGTTTCCGCGGAACTGTATAACATGTTTGAAGATAGGTGGATAAGACGTCTAGGACCATGGAGTTGGCCACCGCGATCTCCAGATCTTACTCCTTTAGACTTTTTCCTGTGGGGTAGGATTAAAGAAGTGGTTTATAAAACACCAGTAAATTCAAAAGAAGATCTAGAAAATCGGGTAAGGCGCGCTTTTGAAGAACTTGATCCATTAGAAATTCAAAGAGCTACTACCAGTCATGTGATGACATGTATTACCGATTGCTTACATGAAAATGGTCAGCATTTTAAACATCTGACGTATTAGCTGAGAATTCCAAACATTTAATTTACTGACAAAATCGGTTCTTTTCAGAACCACAATTTATTATAAAAGGAAATTTGTTTTGATCATGGCACACTACTTATCGGTTTAGATCTTATCTCTAGTTCTCGAATATGAATAGTAATTTTATTCATAAATTGGCTTATAAATCGAAAGCGGTTCAAAATAGGTGTAGGAACACCCTATATGAAAAAAATTCAATTGGGCCACTCTATTCAATACTTTAATAATATACAGGGTGTTCCATTTAAGAAAAGTGACTTTTGATTAAATTTATAAAATCTGAATTGCAATTAATTTTTAGGACACTCTGTATAGAAGTCGGCGATCCTATGTTGGCATAATTAAAGTACCACATGTTGACCAAATGATGTTTAAATTTTAGGTTGATTTGACATCTGGAGACGAAAATATTGAAGTTTTAATTCACATCGTTTCCGTAAAAAAAACACAAAAATTAATTAATATTTCAGTAACGGTAAGAGCAATGGAAAAATATTCTATACAAAAAAAACCTAGAGTGCTTCGTGGAGTCTAAAAATAAAATAAACTACAGGGTGTCTCATTTAAAATTCCAAAGTTGATGTCAGTAATCAATAGATCTGGCAACACTGCAACCGCGAAATTATTTTTAAAAGCTAGAGCGCAGTCTCCTATGGCCGTAGTGAAAATTTCAAAATTATTTTTCTTTTCGTTCTCCAGATACTTCTAATGTACCATCGAGTAGGGAATACCCTGTATTACCTACAATAAAATTATTAATTTATAATTTTTAAGTAAAAAAATATTACTTATATAAATTATTCAAAACAATATTATTTAAGGTGGAATTATCAACGTCATTCAATCTATTGCCAACATATAACTTATTTTGCGTTATTTTTTCAAGTTTATTATTTTATTGACTAACATTTAAATAAAATCAGTATTGTCGGCACATTACTTAGGTAATATCTGTCTGTTTTTAATATCCATTTTGACTTTAAATTTTTTTAATGAAATCAATTTTTTAATTTCTGTTGGTAAATAATCGTTTAAATAAAAACATAAATATTTGAATTTTTTTTGTCCCTATTTATGTACTTATTTATTTAAATTATAATGAGACGTCATAAAATCAAAAAATCAACGGCCACTTTGGTTTGCTTCTCGACTATACAATAATTGGTTTGAATCTTTACTAGCCTAGTAGTCCACGAGTTAAACGTAAAAATTTCACTTGCTTTTTTTTTTTAGTGAACGCCTGTATTCTGTTTCACATACTCCTTCAATCATGGTGCAACCCAACATTAGTTGACTGATTTAAATACTTGTCATTTTAAACCTAGAACAGTCAATTTATGACTGTTTTGAATTTAGACCCCTGACAGCTGATATAGTTTATCTACTCAATATTTTCAAGAACGTCATAAAAATCGCAAAAACCCCTATACATGTATGATTAAACAAATCCAAAAACCAGGGTATTGTTGTGTATAGTGACGCCAACGTCGAAATAAAATTGTTGAACACCTATCACGGAATCACGATTCGTACGTGACAGTTTTTTTTTACACTAGGTTAACGGACTCAACATACCCGGTATCTCGCCGCCAAACCAAGGAATAGCTTCATCACCTCTGGCATATTTAATGCAAAACCAGCCTCCCCCAGCGGCCCAGATCGACGAGAGCATCGAGGTACTGGGGACATCACCCTTCCAGCAGTTTTTGGAAAATGCTCATAAACCTCTACTTATGACGCCGATGATGTTTACTGCGCCAAACCCTTCCAAAGAAAACACTTCCGGATCTAGTGTAGTCAATAACTCTGGTGATACAGTAGAACCAGTTGAAATGTTGACTGAAAAACAGTTAGCACAAGCTTTGATTTACCTGTTGAAAAACAATTCCGACTTTATTAAGCAGATTCATCAGGCATACACAAACTCCATATTGGAAAAAGTAGATAAGCCTAGAGATAGAACTAATCTTTAGCTCGGGTCTTGGTGTGTACTCTAGTTTAAGTAAGAAGTAAGTTATTTATTTGTTTTAAAATCTGACATACTCCCATCAGGATGGGAAAAATAATTGTGTATCTAAATATTTAGAGTTTGAATTAGGTATAAGAACTGAGTAATACATATTTTTACAAATCATTGTTAGAATTGTATATAATTCGTATAATTTACTTTGTATGTAAATTATTGTGATAAAACTGAATTACTATACATACATGTACATTTTAAACTACTAGTTTTTGATGTTTACTCATGGTGACAATTCGATGTTTACTCTTGGTAATAATTCGAAACCGAAAATGTGTAAAAGTGGCGGCTTTGACCGTCGCGTTAATCCAACTGTCAGTAGTCCTAATAAATTATATTGACGCTAAAATTTAACTATTTTACAGATACATATTAAATTATATGGGTAACCTATGACAGTTTGCTAGCTGTTTAAAATATTTAATAAGTAATAAAGTATCCAGAACTGATTACACTTACTCTTTTCAATCGAATAATTCGCAGAAGATATATGAAAGGTACAACATCGGATATAAAGAGACTTAATTTGGAGTGTCAGTGATCTTTCACCGAATCTAGGGTTAATTAAATATTCCATATAAGACTACTTACTTGTCGGGTGGAAGTAACATACAAAAATGCAAGAAAAATACTCTTAAGGTGGTTGAAAGTTTTTCTTGCTTATTTGTACCATTTTTATTGTTAAGTTGTTTATATCAAATTTGAATTAGGAATACAGTGGTTGTGAATGGAGTTACGTACAGGTTATGGTTTTTGTGAAATCGAAATATTACCTCTTTCACCAGGTCTGAATTTCTCACATTTAAATAAATAATCAAAATACTGTATTCTTAATATAAATTGCTTATATTATTAAGACACAACAATGCAGTGTACCGGTTCCAACTTACTGTGGTGTCATTGATGTTATAATGGACTTTTTCATTAGAACCAAATTCAAGTATATATCAATAAAACTTTTTACAAAAAACAGGACTTTTAGAAACCACCAAACGATTCACTAGTAGTAACTAGGGATGCACCGGAATTCCGGCGGTACCAGTAAATCCGGCCTGTCGGCCGAAACTACCGTTCCGGCCGGATCGTTTCCAGGATCCGGCCGGAATTTTTTAAATTAATATTAAAATGGTTTAAACTTTAAAATAAGTAAAAAAAACGTTTAGACTTTATTAAATTGAATTTCACTATGAAAATTCTCCTTTAGGTACAATAACAAACACTAAGCTTGATATAACTTTTATTTATGAACAGAAAATACAAAAACATCAAACCGAAAATAGTAATAAAAATAATAAAAACACAAAAGATAATAGGAACATAACGTATCAATACTACTAATACCAATAGGACGTAAGAAAGAATACTAAGCATAATAAATCATAATAGGAAGGAACGTTTTGAGAACAAAGTTATTAAAAACATAAACATATATATAAATCAAAAATTAAAACTAATAGTCATAATCTACCTTATTTAGATTGTGATAAATAAAGAAAAGCTTCTCTCCATTTTCAGAGGTTAGCCTACACCTATTGTCAACATATTTGACATGTCGACAGATTTGGTGATTCCCCTGTTTAAAATGGGGAAATACCTAGTCAAACAGTACGGAGATACAGCGTTAGCGTACTAACCTTGGACTACGGCGCGCGAAGCACTGATGCCAGGTGTTCTTTTTTAGATTTTGATCCGGCCGGAATTCCGGCGATCCGGTCCGGCTAATGGCCGGAATTCCGGTTTCGGCCGGATCGGGAAAACCCCGATCCGGTGCATCCCTAGTAGTAACCCCATGTTTTAATTCTCTAATAAGCTCCCTCACTTGTTTTGTTTGATCGTTATCTCAGTAAATACTATACAATTTTTAAAACAATGAAACCCAGAAACATTTTTTTTTCTGTTGTATGTCCTAGTATCAAAATCAAAACTTAGTGAAAAAGTCCATTAAGAGATATTGGGATTAATATTTGATTGCTGTAGTATGACAGACGATCCTATTTGAATATTGCTTTATGCTAATTTAATGGGAAGACGAGAATTCGTCGAAAATCGTCGGGTTGCATGAAGATTTTAATTAACATTTTTTACAGATATGGAAATGCGTTGTCCCCCATATTCTAATAATAATAAGTAGCAAGTACAATAAAAAAAATAAGTATCGCAAAGCAAGCAAAAATTGATAGATTACGTTTCCCCCACTCCACCGTACCGCATCATCTCGCTCATCGTTCTCCTGTTGTCACTCCTCCCGCTTCGATTCAATTAATATTAAATATATCATTCTTTCGTACAGAATGTTATGTATTTTACAACACTTGGTCAGGGTAAATAGCACTAAAATTTAAAATTGTGTAGCGGGAGGCGTGACTCCAGGACGTCTATTCTCGAAATAGGGGAATGATCATTTTAAGAGAAGTGATTACTTTTTCTCTTAAAAATGTTTAAACTGTATTCTTGAAACTTAAAATGACTACCTATTAATTTCTATCGAAAGTTGGGAGAACTCATTCTCTCAAAAATTTCTAAGACAACAAAATCAGGTCATGAGAAGTGCGTTGACTGCGTTGATAGGCATGCGCAAAAACTTATGGCGGTTGAGCTTTTAAAAATTGTAGAATGTAGGTTATAGTTTTGTATTTGTTATTGCAATTCTAATATATTTTTATTTCTCGAATTTTCTGTCGGGTAATATCAAATCAAATCAAATATTTCATTTATCAATTGCATTTATTTGTAACTTTATCATTTAAACTCGGAAATATTGATAACATCGCTAGGACCTCGGATGCTGGAGAATACGAAATTTTCACAATGAGAGAATGATACCAAACGATGTGAGCATATGATGTGAATTGTCCCTTCTCTTAAATTGGAGAATAGTGGTCCAGTAGAACGATCAGCGAGATGCAATATGATGGAGTAGGGGAAACATAATCTACCTATTCTAACTTATTACTAGGAGATGAGAGGAGAACGCATTTCTATACCTGTATGATATAAATGACATGGGCAGAATTATTTTCCCACAATCACTGGTTAGCCTAATTCTCTTCATTTACTAACCAGGTAACCTAGACTGAAGTAAATCAATTCTGCCAATATCATTGATGTCACAATCACATTGTCTGGTTGATTTTTTTACTTATCAATTAAAGACAATTTATACTTTGTTGACATTTTTTGCTTTAAAAGTAATAAAATTGAAAATACCATACAAAAAGTTTTTAAAAAAATCTACTTTTTCTGTAAAATTTAACATATTTCCAAAAAAATTAAAAAAAGTTGTGTGGTTTCCCAAAATGTTTAAAAATGGTTAATAAAAAAGTGGCTTATTTTTTTTTATCAAGCGGCGACCGTCAGTAGACTCATCGTTGAACAAATAAATATATTCACAAATGATCAATATATCGGTATTGGATTTATATAATAATATTTCCCAGCCCAAGTTAGGTCTATCTGGGGATAGATTGGCGGTATGAACAAAACGAGTTCCTGCTCTTAGCATGAGCATAAAATGCGAGTTTCTATCTTCAAAATTTAAATTAATATCATGATCGATATGAGTAGATACTCAAAGGACTATCTCGTACAATTTTATTTTTACGAAATGACGTATCTACTTACATTTTAGACGTAGTTTTATTCATAATAATACACATCATTTTGTTTATCCTTTATAGGACATAGAAATTAGTTGTTCATCAAGGTCTACTTATAGAGCTTTGGTTCCATTGCTTTCTTATTAAAAAACATTTACAAAACGGTAAAAATGTAATTTTTAATGTATAAAAAACAAACCCATTAACAAAAACAGTTTTGATCTATTAATTTGTAGCGTATGTTGTAACATTTTCTTAAGAACAGCGTTTGCCTATGGAACAAGTAAATTCTGATTCATATGAACCTGACCGTTGCTTGGGTACAAAATTCAGATCTAATGGGAGGGGGAGTTACGCTACCTAGTTTTGCGCTGTTATAGACTTCAATAAAAATTTAATTTGTAATTATAGAAAATATAATAAGCTTTTTTGGCCACCAGTGTACTTGTAAAAAAACCTGCATTTTTTATTATCTTCTTTAAATGTTTGTTCATTTCAGCTCTTTCAGGCTGCGATCATTTAAAATTTTATCGGATCTTATTGTTATGATTTATAACGATTTCTATTTTTTCTAAAAAATTGGGTATACTTTATTCATATTAAATTTTAGAAATACTTTCTTGAGCGTTACTATAATAATTTTTAATGACGGCAAAATTAAATAATAACTTTTCCACATGATGCAGTTTTCTGAATTAAATAATATTAATTGCCGGTTTTTTTTACTATAATCTGTGATTTTTATTGTTTTTTTTTTTCATTTTGGCCTATTAGCTACATACAGGTATGTCTAATTTGTTATAAGAAGCTGTATGTAATGTGTGCATGATCATAAAATTGTTTCTATTTACTAATATCCCCTAATACATATATTTTATACTGATCCATTTCATATGAACCCGAGTAATTTATACAATAAAGGTTACGATCTATTTTGTGAAACCAAATAAGCCACTAGAATTTTTTCAAATACTTTTCTGTTTACTATGCCGATATTTTTAAATCAATAAATCAAACTTTGTTTTAAAAATGTGTTTTAATGTGTTTATATAAATCCTAAAAATATTAATGTCAAGAAGCAAAATTTTAATCAAGAAAATATGAAACTTTACTATGACATAAATGACATGTACAAAAATAATTTTCTCATAATTAAAATGGCGCGGTGGGCAATTACTATATTTTTATTGAATCAGACCAGTTTTATTGTAAATTAATTATATTTCATTGATGTCATATTAAAAGTTTTCCACTTAGTTAATTTTTGTTTAAAATTATTGTTCGCATACGGCAACGGCATGATAAATCAACCACGTAATCTGTACCTTCTGTCGGCAACGATTTTTTTCTAATTGATATGGTACAATTACCAGCCCCGGATCTTCAATTATTTTTAGGAGGGGCAAAAACTGAAAAATGCCACCCCCACCCACTTATATGTTTTTTCCCTTTATTATCTATATAATTTCAGCTATCAGATTTATGCGGGTAGGCGACAGGTATGATAGTGGCGAATGCGCCGCAGGCGAAAATTTTCTGGACCACGCCCAAATTTGGTCAATAATTTAATGTTAGTAAATTATTACTTTATCACTTATAAACGAAAAAAAATGACCACAATAATAATTAATATAATTTTTTTGAACCATTTGTTATTATTGAAACAATGAATAATTTTAAAAACCCCAAAAGCCACCTTAAAACGTTTAAAATGTACGTATAATTTTTCTATTATCTATAATCGTAATCGCCTATATATACGTACGCGACCACGACTGAAATAACCCAGAAGTCCTACAACCAAACGGAATTACCCGATATAGTACCTAATTTTTCCTATGATTATCATAATATCTTATTTGGTCTTATTTGCGTAAATTTTATTTATTACATCTCTCCTGTCGACATCTTTAAGTCTATAAAATGGCGTTTCGTGTAAAGAACAAATTATATCATGAACAGGATTATCCATGTTACAAAAATATATATTGAAAGAGAAAGAAAATCTCTAAGTCTTCCTCCAATTTTTCACTTCAATTTTTCAATTTCTTTCTCTTTCCATTTTTCACTCCACTTTAAGTATGGACTATTTCTTCAATTTAAAAATATATATGATTTAAAGAAACAATAGAAATGTTCGTGCAGCACGTCTCACTCCGCGCTCTGGGTATCGGTCGAGTTGATATGGCCATGAAATTTCTATACTTATCCTTTTTATTCTGTGGTCAAAGTTAAGTAAATGATGAGTTGTCCATTCGTCTGTAAAGTGTGAATTTGGCTGCTCTCTGAACTTGCCGCCCGGGGCATAGACCCCGGCTTGCCCACCCCCCCCTAGGTTCGGGGCTGACAATTACCTTCAAACAATAAATATTTGAAAACCACAGTTTTTGTATTGTTTTCAGATAGGACAAGGCCGTAGCCAGAAAATAATTTCGGGGGGGGGTTTGTTCCAGTGGCGGATTTAGGATTTGTTCTGGGGGGGGGGGGGCGAAAGGAAACTGCGCCGAAGGCGCTCTTGGCGAAATTTTTTTGGGTGCCACGCCCTTTTTTGGGTAAAATAACCGTAAAGCTTCATCTGCGGCAATACGCCAGACTTTAAAACACTCTTTTAATTTAAAAGAAATTCGAAATTTGAAAGGTCGGTCGACAAAATAAACTATTTATTTTACTAATTAACATGTCTCTTATATTAAGTCATAATTATATCTAAGTATAATAATTATTATAATAAATTATATTATGTAATAATAAGATCAAAAACAAAATAAGAATGAAAACGAAAAATAAACAATAAGAACAAAAAAAATATTTGAAGTACCTACCTACTTACTTTGTACTAAATTACAAAATCAAGTTTCCTGTTCTTGGAAGAGAAAATATTTATGATTTTGTTTACATCTACGTTTATATCGCGGTGGGCATAGAGAAAAGCCAGACCATTAAGGCGATCTGCAGCCATTGTAGCCCGTAAATAAGATAATAAGATTAACTATTATGTTGTGTAACAACAAAGTGAGACGGGTGCACTGTATATAACTGCAGTCTCATTAATACTTCTTAAAAGTTTAAAATAAATATATTTTTTTTATTTCGGGAGGGGATCAATCCCCCTTGACCCCCCCGTGGCTACGGCCTTGAGATAGGAAACCAGCTTTAAACCTGTTGGTGTCTTAGCGATACATTTATAATAGGGTCAAATAATATATGTATTAAAATTACTGCGGTATCTCTTAATAAACTAAAATACCTCTTATGGTTGATGGCTCCGATATAATTGCCATGTGATGCACACCGCTACAATATGCCGTGCAATAGGATTGATTGACTCGCCGTGGTTCGGCAAGACTCGTGTTGTTGGTTGGCGTTAATATCATTTCAAATGGTTGCAATTTTTTTTGTAGGGAACAAAATTAATTCCTTGTCAAAACGGCCTTTCCTAGAGATGCTATTTTAATAACACAGGTCTTTTGGGGAATAAGCATTCTACTTTTTCTATAAGCCTGTGATGTGAACATTGTGAACTAACCGTTATGGCAGCAGATAGTTACTTACCAATAGAAGAAATAACTAGATAGTCAAATTTCTCTAGAACAAGCCGCATCGTGGCTAAGTTACTTGTCATTAGTGTCCGACCGAAACAAGATTTTCAGTTTCGGCCGAAACCGAATCTTCGGCCTTGGTCTCAGTTTCGGTCGAAACCGAAACTTATTTATACATGTTAAAAATGTTATTGTATTATTTTATATAGGACGAGATCGATCTTGGGAACGGATTGAACTCTTCCCACAAAATTTTTTTTTTTTAATTTTATTTACAATTGAAACGCAACTCAACGTGCGATAGTTATGTTATGACGTTATTCATTGGTAAAACATAGAAATGCATTTGACATGCAGTAAACTTACCAATGGAAAACGCTATGAACAACCCTGACATTATCATACAAGAGTTTCGCCACAGAAACCTTAACTTACCAGTAGAGGGGGCTGTGGTTTCGCTGCCCAAATACGGTAACTACAAGCAGTGCGCTTGCGCATGCTTCGCGTTCAATGCTGCGTTGCCATATTATTATTTACGTTCGTAGCGTAGTACAAAGCCGCGCCGAAACTCAGTGTTCGTGAATTGTCGCGCACCGTTCGGCTAACTTTGGGTGAATTCGTACTATTCGTAGGCAGTGTTGTCTATATAAATAAAAAAGGTTCTGTCGACTTTTTTTTTTAAGGTGGGAAGAGTTCAATCCGTTCCCAAGATAGATCTTGTCCTATATAAAATAAATTAGATTTCAGTGTCATATTATTATTTACGTTCGTGGCGTAGTACAAAGCCGCCAAAATGCCATGCGTTTTAAATACAAACAGCTGAATTAGTTTTAAATAGAGACCGACCAAAGGTTCGGTTTCGGCCAAAAAATTTAGTTTCGGTGACAGTTCCGGTTTTGGCCAAAAATCGGCCGCGCCGAAACTCAGTGTTCGTGAATTGTCGCGCACCGTTCGGCTAACTTTGGGTGAATTCGTAGGCAGTGTTGTCTATATAAATAAAGAATGTTCTGTCGACTTTTTTTTTTAAGGTGGGAATAAGAGTTCAATCCGTTCCCAAGATCGATCTCGTCCTATATAAAATAAATTAGATTTCAGTATACAATAAAATTTTTAACATGTATAAATAAGTTTCGGTTTTGGCCGAAACTGAGACCAAGGCCGAAGATTCGGTTTCGGCTGAAAATCTTGTTTCGGTCGGACACTAGTTTTAAATGAGCGCAAGTTTTGGCAACCTATTGTACCGTAATTGAAATGGATAAAGTCATAATATTAATTTTATAATAAGAAATGATGATAAATGAATAATTTGTTATTGGAAATAGGAGACTTAACTTAAACTGGTTTATTCTACTCACCGTTCAACTTAAATAATAAACACCAAGAAAACTTAGTCTTTAAAACCTTACGCGTGAGCTTACTACGGCCCACTACTGAACTGGAAACTTTTAGGAAGAAACCACGAAACGCTTTGTTTTAAGAAAAAGTTGACTCTAAAAGCATTGACCTAGGCCCAACGTCCTGTATAATATCTCCTTTGCTTTCACGGAATCGAAAAAAACTCAGGTATTTTTTACATATAAAAAGTTACTTTTTATTTTCAAATAACATAATATACAAGCAGACATTATTTCAGGAAACAATATATGTAGTTTAATAAATACAAATGAATATCTTAAGTACCTAATTACATATTTACAGTATAATTATTATTCAGGAACAGGCTATTATTGTTAGTTAATCACATTGGTGCCTAATATTGCGTTAGAACAAATTTTTAGTCAAAAGTGTTATTGCACAAAGTATTGTAAGTAAAAACGATTTAAAAAAAAGTGCCCCAAGTACGCCGTGGAAGCGATGCCGCACGTATTGAATTACTTCAGAACTTGATTGTTCTATTTTTCAGGCTACCTTCCGAGAGTCAGAATTAAGGGCATGCGGCATTGATTTCAGGGCATACTTTGAGGACTTTTTTTTGTCACGTTATGTTGTCGGTTGACTGTACATAGATTAAGTACTTTTTAAAAGTATAGGGTGATTACTGGTCTTAATACAAGACCTCGAAATCTAAGTAAGTATATTGGGTTGCACAACGTTTTTAAACAATTTACTGACCAGACAACTTTGGTTGACCCAATATGTTATTCAGATCAAATAATTTTGTGACGATCCAAATGACCCGGTTAGCCTAATTCTGGATTTACTAACTACTTATTTTGATTCAGAGAAAATTTTCTTTCAGTCATGTTGATGTCACCGCAATCAAAGTGGATAGTTTTGAGATTTGAAAAATACATAATATTTTGAATAATGGAACAATCTTGGCCACCAATTTATTTACAGTTTTGTAAAATAATTTTCAATTAACATAATAAAAGATTTATTTTACAAGAAATACAGGCAGTAAGGCACATTTTTTAACAGTATAAGTATCACTAGCTTATATTTTGATTTTGCAAATATATTGAAAATATAAAATAAAGTACTGAAAAGTGGCCTAATTATGGATGTAAAATCATAGCTTTTTTACTACTCCTTGATATAGGTTATGATAAGATAACAATCATAATGTAACGAACAAACCCGAAGTTAATGCGACGTATCATATTGATTAATACTTAATTTTGCATACAATTCAGGCAATTGCCTTTTTTTAAATATTTACGCCAAATTTTAATAATTAATTAAATTAAATAATAAAACCTTTTGCTGTTTGGCTTATAATTTAACGTCAGGTGCATCAGTTTTCAGCCTAATATATATCTTGATAAATATCATGATATTTATGCGACGATATTTTTATCCTAATATAATATATCAATATTTTTTTTTCTATTCATCATTATAAAAATATGGCCCCGCTGCCGCTGAGCCGGCGTATTATGCTGCTTACGATGCGGTGATTCCCCATCTTTCCGAGACGTTGCCACCTGTTGTTCTTTGCCGCGTGGCATTTTTATTTAGTTCCGATTTCTGATTGAACGAAGCAACATTTTGCTGTTTGTTTTATGAAATAAAAGTTTTACAATGCCAAAATAAAAAATCCAGCTTGGGTTCATTTTCATTTAATTGACAAGCCCAGTAATTCTGGGTTTTAAGTTGAACCATAGTTAAAAGCAAAAATATAATATGATGTGTTTATATTCATAAACTTGTATTTTTTACCTACATTTTACATTCCTACCATAGGAGGACTAAAAAAACTTGTTATTGTGATAGCAGGTATCATTGAATAGAATTGAAATAGAAATTTACAGATTTATAACATTTTATTTTAATTAATAAATAATTATATTAAATTAAGTGATTTTGAATTTTTAAAATTAACCTTTACAGAAAACAGATGAAATAATTTAAAAATATAAATAAATATCCAAATTTGGATATATATCGGATACTTGTGTATTTATATAAATATCATGATATTTGCCAACCCTGGTAGCAAGCTAAGATGTTGATTGTAGAAAGGGATTCCTAATTGTGTGATATGCGACATCCACAATCGTGATTTAATGATGACGATTTAGCACCGCTAGATAAATTCATTACGAGTTACAAAGTTACAAAATAGACCTGTTCTTATATTCTTATCCTACTCACTCACACATAGCGTACAGGAATAATTTTATTTGCAACCTCAACCAGATTTTCTTTGGTAAAAACATGTTAGGTAATCGCAATATCAGACGATTAAAGCATAACAAATGTATATATTGAATAATATTTGAGTTCCAGAATCCATAACAAATATATAAATATATTGAATAATATTGATCATAATGGGAAATTTCTGCGATTTGAAAGGCATTTCTCGAAAATTCAATGAAAATATATTTCTCGCATCATCTCGCAAGGTCTTCGTCTCTTTGGTCTCACTACTCATGTTTAAAGCCATGTTGAAATTAAATTGCACTATACAACTATACAGTGTGTCCACGGATAGAGTTTGGAATAGGAAAAACTTTTTTATTAAGTAGGTATAGAAGAAAAAGTCATTCTTTATAAAAACGTCTCCTTGTGCTGAAACTACAATTTCGAATATCAGATTTGCTATTACTATTACAGGGTTCGTCAAAAACGACATTTTTAGTTTTTTGGATCTTTTTTTTTCAATTCCTTGATTTATTAAATAAATTTTGCTAGTGTTGAAACTACAATTTCAACTATTGGATTTGCGATTACTATACAGGGTTCGTCAGAAACAACTTTTTACAATTTTTTTTTGATTTTATTTTAATTCTAATTTTCAATTCCTTTTGATGATTGGCTAAATAATCACTTTGGGAACAAATGGGTTGGAAGGTACCTATGGCCCAAATCAGTTGACACGTAGGAGTCCCGATCCCACAATTATCGACTTAAATTTATGGGGATATCTGAAGCCACATGTGTAGGTAGGTACCTATAAAACCAAGTTCAATAATAACTTGGATCTCTTAAAAGAAAAAATATGAGTAGTTATTGCAAATATCCCAATACAACAAGTTAGGAACTGTTGTCGGGAATTCAGATGTCGAGTTGAACTATGTACTCGGTGGTACCACATTTGAATAAAAGTTTTATAATTTATGATTGAATGAATTAAAGAAATATAACATGTAATAATAAAAATACTTCAAAAGTAGGCAAAGAAAAAATGGTTTTCTTACAACAAAATCGTTAGGTACTCGGCCAGATATAAAATCATATTCGAAGTAAGAAAACAATAGTTGTTTGTTTTTACGTAAATTTATTTTAAACGAAATCCAAAAAACTAAAAATGTTATTTCTGACGAACCCTGTATAGTAATCGCAAATGTGATAATCTGAAATTGTAGTTTCAGCACTAGCCCAATTCATTTAATAAATCAAGGAATTGAAAAAAAAATCCCAAAAAGTAAAAATGTTTTTGACGAACCCTGTATAGTAATCGCAAATCTGATATTCATAATTGTAGTTTCAGCACAAGCAGACGTTTTTATAAAGAGAAAGACTTTTTCTTCCATGCCTACTAATAAAAAAAATTTCCTCTTCCAAACTCTATATCCCTGGACACACTGTAGATCAGGGGTCTTCAACCTTTTTTCATAGAAGGGACATATTTAGGCTACTCATCGATTGCCGGGCCAGAACAAATAGAAAGTTAGAAGTTTAATATAGCTGAAATATAGTAAACTCAAGACAATATTTATACAAACACATTTATAGTTAATGTTTAATTTTATTAATAAATGTGTATGCGGGCCACAAAAAAGTTAAGGGCGGGCCGCCGGTAGAAGACCCCTGCTGTAGATGATATTATATATTATCAACTTGGCGCGTTTCTGAAGCGAAAAGAAGAAGGCTTTCAACCTAAAACGTCTATGATTTTGACAAGAGACCAAATTGAGCAGTTCCTTAAGAAATTCGTCAGACGATAATTACCTCATGACGAAAGTAGCCACTATATTTGGTGCTGGTCGCAGAGAAGAGCTGAGCCATTTGACAATCGACAACATCGAGGGTTTAGATACTACATTAGTGGTAAATATTCCATATACAAAAAAAAAACTAAGGTTCCGCGAACTTTTACTGTAGTTGAGCAATTTTATTTGAATTTGTAGAAAAAAAATACAGAGCTCTTCGTCCAGCAGATATCGGACATCGTCCAATTATTATCAAATATATGAATACCATGTGCTAGAAATCCAGTTGGTATCAATAGTTTCGGTAAAAATGTTATAAAGCTACCAGATCCGAAGCTTTTTAAACTGGTCACTGTTTTCGTCGGTATTCGACCACTTTACTCGGGTGCGAAGCGAACCTGGTAACTATTAAAAGACACGGTCGGTGGCATATTGAAAACTCTGGAAAATAAGAGTTTTTAAGAATTGCTAAAAGCCTTCTTACCACGTCGTTAATTATAAAAGTTAGAAATATCCTGGTATTTATTTTTAACACTAGTTTCAGAAAATTACATTTCACACTGACAACATTAAGCGTTAAAACGTCTACTTTTAATAGTGTTCGTAGATAACATCTGTTAGATAAGTACAAACTCCGCCCGATGTATCTTTTAGAGTCAATAAGCCAAATTTTAAAATTTCTTGAGCAGCAAACACTAGTGATGCCTTCGCCATTTTGTTTTTTGATCAATATTTCGGTATTTCTTTGTTTTGTCCAAAATTCGGCCAAATACCCCTCTTTAGAGTACAATTAGGTAACTGCTACCCGAACACGGATATTTCGCCACTTTTTGGAGAAAACGAAATATTGTTATTTGAATATACAGTGTCACCAGTAAAGTCCGCATCATATGGGATTTTTTTTGTTAATAGCTTTATTCAAAATTTGACTTTGGCATCAAGTTCTGCTTCGATCGAGATAAAAATTAAGCAAAAAAATAGTAGTCACGTGAATCGCATTATCTGTCAAATTTTAATTTTTTCCAAAAAATAATTCAATAATTTTGATTTTTTACCCATATTTTGTAAATTGCACCACTTTTGCAAAATAAGGCTCAACGCACCCTACATAAAACTTCTTAGTTTTGACAATGCTTTATTTCAGATACATTTTCTTTAAAGTGCCATATTAAATGTGTGTTTTTCTACAAAATCAAACTTGGGCTATTAAAATTTGGTTGCATGTGATGCAAAGTTTATTTGTTTTTGACCCTGTATAAGGTAACTTAATAAAATACGTATTTTTGAAAACGTAGTTTGTGCCTGAAAGTAAAAAAATAAATTAAAGGGGTTTTAAATTAAATCGTTAAAAATAGATAAACTTTACGTTAAGTTAAACTAAAATTTATTTTCCACTTAATAAACACTTTACTGAAGACACTGTGTTCTGTTTTGTCGTAATATTAAGGTGAATTTCTTTCTTACTTACTAATTTTCTAATAACTTTTTTCGATATTTTCAGAAATAACCACACTTTTGAATTATTTTTTGAAAAAAATTAAAATTTGACAGATAATGCAAATCACGTGACTACTATTTTTTTGCTTAATTTTCATCTCGATCGAAGCAAAACTTGATGCCAAAGTCAAATTTCGAATAAAGCTATTAATAAAAAAAATCCCATATGATGCGGACTTTACTGGTGACACTGTATACATGAAATGGCGAATACGTCACTATATAGTGTTTGCTCCTAATGATGCTTTTGATAAAAATATAAGTTAATAGACAGTTTTCGTTGTCTTTTAAAAGCGATTCCGATAGCAGCTATTTGACAACTTTGACATTTGAGCTGTCATTTATTGTTATCGTTACGGATAAGTGGCGGGAGCTAACGGACGGAAGACAAAGCCATAGCGAAAACGGAACGCATACGTAAAGTCGCCACAGTGGATCTTTGCCCGTGCGTCATCAATCAACGATCAGGACTCAACGTGGTTAATAACTCTGCATCCTTGTTTATTACAGTAACAAGTTTGAATAAAAGCATAAAAGAACGTCTCCAAGATTCCGCAATAATATAACCTGCTAGACAAGAATAAAACTATAAACGTCAATTAATTACTTTTTTTATTTGTTTAGTTGACTACCATTGTATTTTAGAACGTCATTGTCAACCTTATTTTGATCTGCCAATCTAATTCGTATTTTGTAAATCTGTGTGCCTTAAAACTGTTCCTTTTTTTAAAAATAGTTCTTTTTAGAGCTAATTATACCCACCATCTGTTTTGGCGGTAAGTATTTATGGATTTTTATAATACCTAATTTATTTATTTTAAATATTCTAACCCTGAAAGTTCTTTGAAAAGTTTACGGCAGTGGCTAAATTCCCTTAAACGAAAGGAGGTTAAAAAATTGACTTTTGCGATTTTAATAGTCAATAAAACACCAAACTTTTCTAGATTTTAAGCTTTAAAAATAGTATTAAATGTATTAACATTTGTTTGTCAATTTCTTTTAGATAATAGAGAATGCCGGGCAAAACATAAAATAAATAATAATTTTTCGGGATTATGTAGGTACGTCAAACGGTAGGCAGGCACGTCCATTTTATGAACTTAACTTAATTTTGACTTTTTTCGTCTCGTAATTTTGATTTGATTCATACGATTTTGATGACGTAAAAGTGATGACGCACGGGAAAAGAACCACTGTGGCGACTTTAATGACCATTTTTTTGATCGGAAATTAAGTTTGCATTTAGGATTAATTATAGTTTACTAAATTGAAATTTCCATACAACTGTGCTCGATACTGAATGTCCTGGCGATCAAGCACCTTCAAGAGAAGGGCATCATCCAAATCCGAATCACTGGATGAGTCCAATAAAAGCAACCTTTCGTCTATCATGTTTAAAAAAAAATAGCACAAAACGTATATGAAAATATGAACACAAACCATTAAAGATAGGTTATGTTATATTTGTTATGTCTGTCGATTCGACTTAACGTTAACGTTAAGCGAATTGAACGAAAACTATTTTTACGATCTGTCAAATAGCGGCTTCGTATTCGTATTCGTTATGGTTAACCGTTTGAATTTGCCAATAAAACGAAAACTGTCTATTGTTATTCAATGTATAAAAAAACACGGAAAGACGAAGTATTCATAGTTTCTTAAAATCTCAAAATAGCATTTCTGCTACCGGCTACGGAATAATTACCAAATGTTGAAAATTTCGCCAGAATACCTAATCCTAATATGTCAATATAATTAGTAGGTATATGCTTTAATCCTCCGTTTTTTGCGAAGAGCATTATTTGCAGTCTATCAAAATTGAGATTTCATCCAAAGTCTATAAATATACTTAAAGTACAATATCATTATGATAAAAATGTCTTTTCACTCTTGTCAAAAGTATCTTCACTGTTTAAGTTTATATTGGCTGCCATCGAAAAATTAGGCGAACTTTTTCCTATTTCTAATATAATAGATCTACTACTAGAGTTTGATTCGCACTGCATAAGGTTAAGTTTTGCATTTGCGTCATTTTTACTCTCGTTAACGGCGTTACAAGAACCGTTTAAATTATTAATGTCCCTAATTTCCACCAATAACGGAATTTCAAACTGCCTGTGTACGTCATCTTCTTGTTTAACGTTAAAAGCACTGGGATGTGCTTGAGGGTAGTAAGGCTTTTTGCATAAATACTGCTTGTAGTTTTGTTCGTTCCACTTGTCCTGGCAATGTTTTTGCTCCGATGGTACTACATACATTGCCGACCTGAAAAAAGAAAAACTCTTAATAAATTCTAAATTTTTAAATATTGAATTGTTGTTTAATAAGCCCTATTAAGCTACTTTTGATTCTGCATCGAATGTTATAAAAATACACAGGGGGTTCCAATTTAAAATAAGAAAAATAAATTAGTTTGCAAAGTTTGACACTAAATTTTGGACACCTTGTACCGTGCGAGCAAAAATTATTTGCATCAAAGATGGCCTTGCATCTAAGGACGTAATGCTTAGCCGTAGAGCTTAATACCTGTTGGGTGTCAGTAACTACCTGACCTAAGAATCAATCAGTTATTTCGTCATCTTTGACAGTCGTTACAAGTATATTGATTCATCGCTAATTTTTCCAATTTCTTGAACAATTCACACAATGGGCTTTACGGAACAGCACAAAACATTCATGGTTGAAGCGTATTTTCGAAACGGGGTTCGAGTAAATGGTGAGGAGCAATACAATCCGGGTTTGTGCATGGACGATTTTCACGAACATTTTCCTAATGTTGCTTTTATTGCTGGGGATTTTTATCATCGCCTGAAAAGAACCATGGCTGTGTTTAGGGAAACAGGTTCTATACAACACAAAAAAGGAGCAGAAAGATCATCTGTAAGAACAGAAGAACTTGTTGCAAACGTTCGTGAAATAATGCAAAATACGCCAACAAATTGTATAAGACGCCTGTCCCAAGAAGTGGGAAGATTTTATGGAATATGCAGGACTATTCTTAAGAAACAGCTACATTTATTTCCTTATAAAGTGCAAGTATTCCAAGAAATACAAGCCGCAGATTTTGAAAGACGCAGGAATTACTCTCAATGGTTTACCCAAAATTTATTGGAAATAAATGATTTATTAGATCTGACATTTTTTTCGGATGAAGTCTGGTTCCACCTCTCCGGTTATGTGAATTCTCAGAATACACGCATGTGGAGTAGTGAAAATCCCCATATTTTTGAGTCCACATTGCACCCTCAAAAAATTGGTGTCTGGTTAGCTGTTTCCCGAAGAAGGATTGTTGGTCCTATTTTTTCCATGACACAGTTACAGCACAGCGGTATAGACAATATTTTGAATCCATTTGTGGAGCAATTACTTGACGACGAACTACGTTTTGGATATTTTTAACAGGACGGTGCAACCGCCCATACAGCCGCCGAAACATTAACTACTTACGCAATTTTTTCGACGACAGATTGATCAGTTTTCGATCAGACATTGAATTCCCACCTAGATCACCTTGTTTAACGGTTATGGATTACTTTACGTTTTTCCTCATTTAAAGAACACTATTTTTAAAACACCAGTTGCAAATTTAGAACAATTACAAAAAAGGATTATCCAAGAATGTGGTAACATTTCTCCAGAGATGCTGGTCAACACTTTCGAAAATATGAAGAGAGGTGTGAATTTATGCTTGGAGCATGGCGGTGGCCAATTTAAGCAATTTATGTAATTATTTTTCTTTTTTTTTCTGTATATTTTTGTTATGTTAATTTTGTAAACAACAAAAATAAATTTGTATTTGTCTACTTATTTTATTACTCATTAGTTTGGCATATCATGTCATAATATGAATTTCACAAAATTTGAACCTAGATTTGGTTAGATATATCGTCCCCATATCATTGTGATCTAAACCAAGCCCTACGTTTTTTAATCCAAGCCTTTGATGCAAATAATTTTTGCTCGCACGGTTCAACCTGGATTAATCAAACTTGGTGTACGCCACTTGTATTATATTCAAAAAACGAAAAAATACCTATTTGTCTTACCCTGTATAGAGACCAGATTGAAGAGATCAAATTATTTTTAAAAGTTCTTTTTAATGTTTCCTTTAAGAATATTGATCAAATTTTAAATGTCTCGTTATTTCTCATTCTTCTTAAGGTGGAATTCTCGTCATTCAATTTATTGCCAACCTATTTCGCGTTGTTTTTTTAGTTAATTTTTTTATTAACTAACAGTTAAATAAAATCAATATCGTCGGCACATTATCTAGGTAATATCTGACATATTACAAAAATATCAATCAATTTTTTTCATTAGTGATCTTGGGAGAATAGTATAAGTAGTGAAAGAACAATGACATAATAATGTTTAAAAAAATCTTACCCGACATTTTTCGCTATACAATTCTCTTAAAATAATGTATAAAATTCCTTGATATTTATTTAATATGTCAATTATTATTACCTATAAATAATGAAGACTACAGTCATTTTGTGTAAAAGCTAGAAAAAATAAATAAACCTATTCGAAATAGGAGCTTGGCAAGTATGTTGATACTCCCACTTTAAACCATTCAAAAAAAGCATACCAAAATTCGTTTATTTTTTGAGCAAAAGTTTAAACCAAAGTTAATGTCTGCAACACCCAAAAAAACTGACAAATACTTAAATTAATTTTTATAATTAGGAAGACCAGACATTTTTAAAGTCGTGTAAGAAGATCCTAAATAATATTGTCTAACAGCAACTTTTAAAAAAATTAATCTCTCTCGTATGCTCTTGAGCACATTTTTGGTTTAAGAGAACGCAGATACTTTAATCAAGAATAAAATTTTCCAATAGATTAATAATAAAAAGTCATCATGACGTCACACTTTTTGGGACACCCTGTATAAACAAAAATATTTTCCTGAAACACGCCCGAGGATACAGGCAAAGTCTGCAAAATATATAAATCCTAACTTAATTAATAAGGGAGCTATAGAAGACGGGAGGTGACCTCTGTTCAATGCATAATATATATTATAGAATTTTTATTTTAGAACACACGTTTTTTAATAATGTAAAGGTCGATCCGCACCTATGCATTTTTACCCTGCATTTTTGAATCATGGTTGCAACATTGCTGATTGTACTATTTTTTAACGCGTATGCATCAAAGTCCTGATATATCCACATTTAATTTGAAATTAGGTTGTTGGTAATTTTTGTTTTAATATTGGTGCAATTGGACTGGGGTAATGTTGCTTGCAAAACTCCAATTTGAAAAATTCTCCCTTTATTCTTTACTTCAGATAAGTCGTCCCCTTTTTGCAGCCATAAAGGTGGATTCATAGTCGCCGTAACGTAAGCCGTAAGAGTTAAGACGTAAGAGAAAACATACCATTCATAGTCAAAAGTTAAGAGGTAAGAAATTTCGAAATTGTAGGTTATGATTTTTTGTTGTTCCTCAACTACCTCACTCATTTTAACCGTTAATATATTATAATATTACTGTAATAACAAAACTGGAAAATGCAAATACGCTAGACAAAAAAGCAAAATGGCGTTAAAATGAAATCACCAAAAATAAACAAAGGAAATCTCCCTCCCGTCCCGTCGACTGTCATTCCAAGTTGGTAATGACGGCCGGGTATGCACGAGTAAGGCCGATCCCGACCGAAACTTAAGACGTAAGAAATGGAAATAAACCATTTCGTGTTACGGCTTACGGCTTACCTACGTCTTACGTTACGGCGACTATGAATGCATGTATTTATAATCATATGTATATTTTTCTTACTGCTTAACCTTACGGCTTACGTTACGGCGACTATGAATCCACCTTAACAATCGCCAAACTCCAAAAGCAGTAGAAAAACGCGGTTAAAAGTGAAAACTGACAGATGCCTTGTTTATTTTTTGTCAAATTAGTAAGGTTATATTTATAAATCAATCCACCAACATAAATTTCTAGGGAATTTTGACAATATCGCATGGGTGATGTGCAAGTAATTAGAACTTGTTCTTTTTAAAGGGTAAAAAACGCTGCAAATTGCATGCAATTTTGATGCTGGGTGAAAATGCATAGGTATGGATAGACAGGTATTTTTATTAAAACCCGCCGTTTGAGAGATAGCAATACAGTTTTAAAATGGCTGTATAACTTACCCTAACTTTTGTTGCAGAGAGTTATGATCTTCGCTTTTTAATATTTTCACAGCCAAAGCAATTAAAACAAATAGTATCACAGCACCGCATATTGGAACGGCTATGGTAGCAGCCCTGAACCAAACTTCAGAGTTCGAATATAAAAAGTTTTCCTGATCTTGATGTTGAAACCTTCCTTCCGTATCATCTAAAAAAATATATAATAATTATTATATAAAGTATTTAACGTACTATCTAAAAAAAGCATCCTCGAAGTTGGCTTTGCATGTCGTAAATTACCACTATTGCACCTAATTCCTGTCATAAAATAGTAACTGTGACTGAATTTGACTTAATTGGCCATTCCAGAACACCTGATTTTGACAGGTTCCATATCGATTATTTCAAGTTTAGTTTAACAATTGTGTTTTTGATAGCTCTTGCAATAAATAGTTAATTTTTCTGGTGTTATTTTGGTGAATATGAAGTAAAAATGTCTAGAAGTGAATATAACTTAACTCTTAGTGGTGATAGTAAGTGCCGGTATGACTGAAAACTTACAATAATAGACAATATTGATCCATGTGTTATCAGGAACATCAAGGAACTTTTTGTTATGGTTCTTACAAGTTACCCAATATTATTACGATAGACCTGAATTATCTTATCTTAAGTCATAGTTTTCATACTGGACAACAGCTGAAGGCTTATAAAAGCTTGTAAGCTTACAAATACTAATTTATTTTTTATTTAATTACTACCCGTTGAAAAAATGACGGGAATACTATTTCCATCCATTTATGAGTTGACTTCCAGTTATTAATAACAGAACCTTGTATATTTAAAGTTGGTGCGAGTCAACCGTTTCGAAGTTACAGTCAATTGCAATGATAGTCATATTCATGTATGAAATCAAGAAAACCAAAATAAATTAGTTAGGTAGAATATATTTTATGTAATGTAATGGCTTGGTGGTATTTTAAACTCAAAGTGACATGAAAATAAGAGGTATTTACCAACACCTGGGTGTTTAGTCGTTAAACTGAAAAAACTGTTCGCGCTTTTGTTGAATGGTAAACTAGAAAAAAAGAAAATAATATATGTACCTACGCATCTATTACCGCCTTGTCTTTATACACTTAAAATATAATATTTATAACTAATAAATGAAAATTGGATATTTCTCGGAAGATAATATGTGAAAAATTAGTTTCATTGAGACTTGTTCAATAGGTTAACAACGAAAATAATTTTTACATGCTTACCTAATGTATTATTAAGCAAATTTTTAGTGTGTGGATTATCTACATGATTACACAAGTCATTGGTACAGCACACGAGGAGAGATTTTGGGTGATCCTTGCTCTGTACATGTAGCTGGCCATCCTTATCACTGATTGGGCAGCGAGACCTTTGGGGTCTGAAACAAAACAAAAATAAATAAAGACATATCTAGTGATTTTAAAAAATGATGAGGTAGGTAATTGACGTTTTTTTAAACACAGCAGTATCATGTACTCTGCTTATTGTCTCTTTTCAACTTACTATTTTCGCGTATAATTTATCCAAACTCAGTTTGATGACATAAAAAAGCGACTAACGGGATAAAGAGACCAACCTTACAACCAGTGTCAGGTCTTCCTTCTTCAATTAAAGTTTTTTTTTAATAAAAATGTTCCTTTTATATCAGTATTCAATTATTGTTAGTCAGTAACTCTCTTTGAAAGCTAGTTTGCAAATATACTTTAAACCGAGAAGTTTTGAGTGTGACAGAAAAAAAATAACAAGCCATTCATTGTTATAATATTCTTTAGTCCTTAAGAAACATTATAACTGAAATCAAAATAAAAAGTGTTTTCAGTGTTAAAAAACAACTAATTAACAAACCCTTGTTTCACCTATACTTATATAATTGTATTTACAAACCAGAAAATTTGGAAGAACTGGCAAGCGCACATAATTTATCCACGTTAACCATGGAGACAGTATCAGACAGTCTGTGAATAATACTAAGACAAACGTAATTGCAAATTTATATGTCGTAGACAAGAAAGGCCGAATATTTTTAGCAAATGAGGATATTTCTATGTACCTGCTAAAAGATAATTAAGCCATCATCACTGTCGCCGTAGTAATTTAATAGTTTAGGACAGTGGAGTAGGTGGTTTAACATATTTACGGTAATTTACGTGTTTAATTTTGGTTTATAACTGTGTACTGTGCGTAACGATTTTTTTTACATAATATATTTTATTGAGTTGTGGCTTTAAATAGAAAAAATTAGACAATCGAATGGTTATAATGGAATCTCGGCGTATTGTGGAACTACGACAGGAGTATTTGCGCTAAATAAAAGAGTACTGAGAATCAGATAAAACTATAATTTTTTTTGAGATTGAGATTTGAGATAATGGACTACTTCCGCAAAATTAAAAATATAATTTATTTAGACGAAACATGGTTCGCTAAGCATGATGTTGTGAAGTATGGTTGGGTAGACAGTTCAAAAAATACATCGTGTTCGAGGGGAAAAAGTGTTATTATTCATCATGCCGGAGGTAAAGATGGCTTTCTGTCTAATGCGTTACTCTTGTCGGCAAAAAATATGACTCAGATACAGGGTCTTTTGTAAGATTTGGCTCCTTTTTATTTTTGTCATATTTTTTTAGCACCAGGAGCCAAGCTTATAAAACACCCTTTATCTAACTAACGAGTAAATATACCTACTAAAGGTAGATTATTATAAGAGCCCCCAAGGTGTCCACTATCTCCTGATGACGTATGTACATTTAGATCAGAATCACCCTGTATGGTAAAATTCATTAACCTGTATTTGCAGCATCCCACGCAAGCATAGGTGATGTTGAGGACGAATGCACAATCTTAAATAAAATTAATTTTAAATTTAGATTATCAAAGAACAAATTGATTCCATCCGAAAACTCGAAACGCTTACAATCGTGATCTTTGAAAGAACGCCAAGAAATTAATTTGATTCTATGGAGTTATTTTAATAAATACAAGCTATCATACTGGTACCACAACATTATATCAAGATTTAAGAAAGTAGCGAGTATTATTCATTTAACTTGTTCACAATACCAAAAAAGAATTACGAAGTATAGGTAAAATGTAACCGACATTCCATATCCATCATAAAAATATTAACGTTCTCCATCTTACCAACTGTTGCACATTATATTTATTAAAGACCTATACAAGCTCAATTAAAAATCTCTCGTTTGTACCGCTAAGCCAAACCGGTCGTATTTTTCTTAACTATACTCGCAATGAAGAGGAAAAATATATCTGATTTATTTATGATAGGCAATTAATACTTGCTCCAAAACATGTTTTAACAGTAACGGTAGTATTAATAAACCAAGTTGGCCTATAAATATGCAATTTTGCAAATCAAAGGATGCAAAAATAAACTTCGAAATCTGTTATGTATAATTGGGCATAATTAAATATAAATATACGTATCCTTAATTTAGATTAATCTATTTCATCTCGTGTCTATACTGAAAAGGAAGTTTAATAATAAATAACACCAGGAAACTACCAAGAAATTTTTTTTTTTTAAATAACGACAAGTATAAAAATGAATGACCTGGTACAATAAATGAAACAATAACAAATGCACCTATTGACAGGGCCGATCCTAGCAGGTGTGCAGCGCGTGCACCGCACGCGGGCGGCCAAAACAAGGGGCGGCCAGATAGCTGCCAGCGCCAGTGGTGAAATTTCTAGTTTTTTTGATGTAGTACAAGAGGTATATAATTACTTTTCTGCGTCCCCATATCGATGGGATTTACTCAAAAAACACGTGAAAACTCTTACTTTAAAACCGTTAAGTAAAGCAAGATGGGAAAGTCGTATCAATGCTATTAGACCTATAAAATTAGAGCTAAAAAACATTATTACCGCATTCAAAGCCTTAATTGAAGATACCACCAGAGATACGAAAACAAAAATAGGTGCTAAATTAATAATTGAAAGTCTTGAAACATTTAAGTTTTTGTGTTCAATTTTAATTTGGCATGATTTATTATCAAGAATTGATGTATTGAGTAAAATGCTTCAAAATCCTAAATTAAACATCGCGAAATGCATTAAAGGCTTAGATAATCTTAAAAAATATTTAGTTTCCCAAAGATCTGACGATAATTTTAAAATATTTGTCGATTCAGCAACAACACTTGCTAGAGATTTAGGTATTGATCCCGAATTTCCCATCTCGAAGCTCAGAAAAAAAAGTTCGTTTATTTGATTACGAGGGCAGTGATGAACCAGTTTAAAATCCCTTCCTGCATTTCAAGATTGCTTTCTATTTTGCAGTTCTTGACTACGCGATCTCTTCGATAAATAAAAGATTTACCCTATAATCTGAGTGCTATTCAATATTCTGCTTTCTGTATGAGTTTCACACCATTTCTAATGATGACCTCATGAAAGCCTGCATGGACTTAGATATTAAGTTACAGGTACAGGAGGAAGGAACTATTGTGAAAGATATAGACGGTATATACAACTCTTTAATGAAATAACTTTATTTAAAGATATTTTTCCAGGTAAAAAACAGCCAATTAAGATATTAGAAATTTTAGTCAAAAATGATCTCATTCCCTGTTTTTCAAATTTTGCTCTAGCAATAAGGATTTTTTTAACCTTACCCTGTTTCTGTGGCTTCAGGCGAAAGAAATTTCAGTAAATTAAAAATTATTAAAAGTTACTTGAGAAATAATATGACACAAGAAAGACTATCAGATTTGGCCATCTGGCTATTGAATCCGAAATCTCTGAAAAAAATTATCTCACCGCAATTATGGACAAATTTGCTTCTCAGAAAGCCAGAAAAATTATTTTATAGTTAATTATTAGGTAGTCTTCGAGAAACGACTGATTTATATACTTTTCGTTTCGCGAGATTTATGCTTTAGTACTTTTTGTTAAGTATTTTATATTTTCTGGTAAATACTGTTGTTTTACATTTCTAATTATAAAATGTCTATTTTTGTTGGTTTATTATTTTGTTAAAGTAAAAAGAAAAAAAGGTGTCGCTAATATAACATATTAGATGGCCCAAAAATAAAGTCTCCCGTAAAATTTTATTTGTAGTTTGCATTTTTATTAATGTTTAACTTTTTACTCTTATGTACATGTAGATGAGTTTATAACGTCAACGTTAAGTATTACTCAAAATAGGAAAAATTCTTTAGAGGGGCGGCATAATAGGTATTTGCACGCGGGCGGCCGACACCCTAGGATCGGCCCTGCCTATTGACAAAATCGCATTTTATTCTGAAGTAAATCAATATACAAATTTATTTCGCCCCTTCACTTCGTTTGCCAAACTTACGCTGTTAATAGTATTAACATGATGTGGGAAATGTAAATCTTTGTCTAAAACCTTATAAAAAGTCTGCAGTATAGTAACGCAGCAGTAAGAGATCAGGCTTCAAAGATTTGACCGCCAAGAAGAGGAAACAGACTCGAGGTATCATTCAGGTAGATGCCGGAGGGTCGACTCTCAGCCCCCAAGCCCCGATTGGTCGATTTGTGTTGTGACAGACCGCTGGCTTCACGAGTGTTTATTAGAAAGCGTATTTTGTTTTATTCATTAATTATTTTCTCACTAAATATTTTAGGTATACAGTATACAGGTGTTTCAGCCGCAACATAGAAAATCCCATGCCAATATTTAAGAGATAAACTATTGGCTCCCTTGCCCTTTTTATACTAAGAGTGTATCTAAGCTTTTTAAAGAATTTAATAAGGCAAATTCTTGCAAAAGTTCAATAATTTTCAATACAAAATTATTTAACAAATATTATCATATTTTTAAAATAAATAATACCGGTCTGAAACACATGTATGTAACCAGTATATTGTCAATGGTATGCAACCCGGGTATTAAAAAGTGAGGCCACTAGGCGGCTCGTTACCACATACCGTGCGAGCAAACATTATTTGCATCAAAGAGGGCTTGGATTAAAAAGCGTAGTGCTTGGTTTAGATCACAATGATATGGGGACGATATATCTAACCAAATCTAGGTTAAAATTTTATCAAATGCATATTATGACATGATATGCCAAACTAATGAGTAATAAAATAAGTAGACAAATACAAATACAAATTTATGTTTGTTGTTTACAAAATTAACAAAGTGAGAATATACTGAAAGAAAAGGAAAAATAATTACATAAAATGCTGAAATTGGCCACCGCCATGCTCCAAGCATAAATTCACACGTCTCTTCATATTTTTGAAAGTGTTGACCAGCATCTCTGAAGAAGTGTTACCATATTCTTGGATAATCCTTTCTTGTAATTGTTCTAAATTTGCAACTGGTGCATATTTTAAAAATAGTGTTATTTAAATGAGAAAAAACGAAGTAATCCAAAACCGTTAAACAAGGTGGGAATTCAATGTCTGATCGAAAACTGATCAATCTGTCGTCGAAAAAATTGCGTAAGTACACTGACAAAAATGGATCTACCACTGTCGTGAGTTGCAAAATTAGAGCTACTTTAATGCACGTCTCTATGTTGTGCCAGCTGAGCCTACGAATTATCACAAATCATTTAAAAACGCTACAATTATTCAGCTTCTTTTGGTTCGCCTCAACACAGAAAAAGATTTTTTATCAACATTTTAAACACATCTGGGATTGCCACAATCCCTCATCTTGTAACCATTTTATACGTTACCCGAACTCCGTTTTTGGGTTGGGAAAACTTACTAATAGATTTAAAAGTGCCCTGTTTACCCGGATGTGCATTATTTTAACTCATCATCATGTGTAAATTATTTTGGGTTGGAATAATTCAGGACTTGTTTAAAATTAAGTCATAAAACGTGCTACAAAACCCCATATCGTGGGTAAATCACCGACCGAACAGTCACGGAAAGTTCTGAATTTGTGCTCGCGCCGGTTGGGTGCGGTTTTTTCTACTGTTTTAGTTTTAGTATACATTCGATCACGCGTAGGCGCAGAAGTAACTTAATGCACGTTGCGTCCAGCGGCGTTTCGAGCGACTTTAAAACATGGAGAATGCTGAACCGCATCCGAACAGGGGTTGCACCTGTTAAAACCAATCTGATCAAATGGGTCCTATCTCAACCAAATGACGACAAGTGTGACTGTGGCGCAGTTCAAACCATGAAACATCTCCTGATATTCCCGAAACTGCCCCCGCACGGTGTTCCCTCGACGACCTGTGGCTGGGAAAACCCGAAGCATTAGACGTGGCCCATTACTGGGCCGAGAAACTCATTTCGGACACGAAAAAGTAAAGTAAGTGTTAATGGAATGGGACCTTTTAAATTTTGTTGACCTATATTTGAAATTAAGTGTAAAATATGTTTTCTAAGAATAATATAACTTTACTGCAACACGCTCTGAGACTGATAAACTATTTAAGATTTTTGAAATAAAAATTGTCGATTTTTCTATCCATCTGTTAATATTCAAGAAAAACTATAAGCGTAGGTTTCGGAAAATCCTTCGAGAAGGATACTAAATTTCATATTTAGTTAACACGCATTAAGTACTCGTGTGTGTAAACTTAATACTTGAGGATGCACAAAAGATTTCACATTTTATGCTAATGACAGTTGACATTGTATTAATTTAAAAATCGCATGTTAAAAAAATATGTAATTTTATTTTTGAAATACCGAAAAAGTCAATTGGCTTAAAATACTAGTCATTCAGACACAGGAAGACAAAACTGACAAACAGGCTAAACAAATTTATTGTGTTTTTATTGATATTTTTGTTCTAGGATATTAGCAACCTACCTGAAAGGCTACAAAAATTTTTCGCTTTTCTTCGCTTATTTTTTGTTGCTTAAGATATGTATTCTATCAAGATTTGTAGATGTATTCCACATTGAAGTAACTACATTTAAAGCTATTTAGTGATATTTTTATTTATATTTATATTAAATATTATATATATTTCTTTTGTATAAAACATTTTTTTACTGTTCAACTTTTATCATTATTGTTGGTGAAGTAATTCTTTAAATTCGTTGGTTAAATGTAAAAATGTTTTTTTATTTCACTAATAAACGTACTTTAGCTAATAACTGGGTTTGAATTAAGTTTCGAAATACACTCCTAAAACACATCATTTAATATTTTCAAAAAAAAAAGTACAGTATTTCTGACAGCCAAACGAGTGAGTTATTCTAGCCATCATCGTAAGCTAGGACAACTCAATAATCAAGTTTTCATAGCTCGACTCATAAATTAATCTAGCCCGAGTAGTAAACGAATCACAATTCACCTATTGGTCTCTAGCAGCTTCAACAATGAATTGCTTGCAGCCCAAGTCGCAGCTACGGTAGCCTTAGCTTACCAATGATTTAAGTCGGTTGGGTGAGCTATCCCAGTGTATAAAATAACACATTTTCTGAGCTATTACAACTTATAAACAGTGATTTAATGCAATTTGTTTGATTTAGTTGCTGCAGTAATTCAGAGGTCTGGGCTGTCCCCTATTGGCAACACGCGTCGAGCTAGGATAATTCATATTTGAGTTATCTCAACTCGATATTTTGCTCAGTGAGTTAATAGTTTCGGCGGCTGTATGAGCGGTTGCACCGTCCTGTTGAAAATAGCCAAAACGTAGTTCGTCGTCAAGTAATTGCTCCACAAATGGATTTAAAATATTGTCTCTAAACCGCTGTGCTGTAACTGTGTCATGGAACAAAATAGAACCAACAATTCTTCTTCGGGAAACAGCTAACCACACACCAATTTTTTGAGGGTGCAATGTAGACTCTACAAAAAAATGAGGATTTTCACTAGTCCACTTGCGTGTATTCTGAGAATTCACATAACCGGAGAGGTGGAACTAGGCTTCATCAGAAAAAAATGTCAAGTCTAATAAATCATTTCTTTCCAATAAACTTTGGGTAAACCATTTAATTCCTGCGTCTTTCAAAATCTGCGGCTTGTATTTTTTGGAATACTTGCACTTTATAAGGAAATAATTTTAACTGCTTCTTGAGAATAGTCCTGCATGTTCCATAAGATCTTCCCACTTCTTGAGACAGGCGTCTTATAAAATTGTTGGCGTATTTTGCATTATTCCACGAACGTTTGCAACAAGTTCTTCTGTTCTTACAGATGGTCTTCCTGCTCTTTTTTTGTGTTGTATAGAACCTGTTTCCCTAAACACAGCCACGGCTCTTTTCAGGCAATGATAAAAATCCCCAGCAATAAAAGCAACGTTGGGAAAATGTCCATGCACAAACCAGGATTGTATTGCCACTCACCATTTACTCTAACCCCGTTTCGAAAATACGCTTCAACCATGAATGTTTTGTGCTGTTCCGTAAAGCCTATTGTGTGAATTGTTCAAGAAATTGGAAAAATTAACGACGAATCAAATTACTTGTAACGATTGTCAAAGATGACGGAATAACTGATTAATTGTTAATTCAGGTAGTTACTGACACCCAACAGGTATTAAGCTCTACGGCTGAGCATTACGTCCTTAGATGCAAGGCCCTCTTTGATGCAAATATTTTTTTCTCGCACGGTATATATGCAGTATGTCGCTATAATGCCATGTTACAATATTGTGTTCCCTAATGGAGGACTTAAGTACGGAGTCTCGCCATTTTGTTACTATGAAAACGATAAATGTCAATATACCTAGATGTCTTGATTTAAATTTTCGCTAGATTTTAAACATCGTGAAAATATAATAGTAGAATAGTATTTGACTTGAGTATAATGAAACAATACACTCAGATGTATAACACTCGCCCCAAGCGGCTCGCGTGATAATCATCCTCGCTTATTATGGCCTACGTTATACGCTCGTTAAATAATATACCATTAAAAAATATTTTTTTTTTAAACTAAATAATTCATTCAAAACTGCAACAAATGCGGTAACTTAATGTTAACCATAGGAATGAAAATTTTACTTTAACATACGTTTTTTAAAAGCTTCAAATAAGTATTATCTAAATATTTATATAAAATGACAGTTACTCTTCTCGGCGTCAAATTAGCAGAAAAACTAATATCCTCTGCCAACTTTTTCCCATAAAAATCTTAATTTGCATCAAAATATAATTACAAATATCATAAAATTATCGAATCTTAAAATATACAAGAAAAATGTTTTATTTAGTATTAAAAATGCATAGAAAAATGTTTTCTGTTCTTTCAGGAATTTAAAATTTTAGAAATATTTCCTAGTAACTATTTTTTTTAAGTAAAAAAATTAATGGAATAAACTATGTCTGTATTCTGAATGTGTGAATGTGAATACTTTTCCATTTGTATTGTAATGGGTACTTTCTTTTGCGTCTTTTATAGGTAGTTATTGCAATAATTATCCCAATACAAGTTAGGAACTGTTATCGGAAATTCAGATGTCGAGTTGAACTATGCGCTAAATCGGTGGTACCACGTTTGAATAAAAGTTTTATAATTTAGGATTAAATGAATTGAAGAAATATGACATGTAGGTAATAATAAAAATATTTTAAAAGTATGCAAATAAAAACTGGTTTTCTTACACCAAAATCGTTACTCGACCAGATATAAAATCATATTCGAAGTAAGAAAGCAACAATAGTTGTTTGTTTTTACGTAAATTTATTTTAAACGAAATCCTAAAAAGTAAAAATGTTTTTGACGAACCCTGTATAGTAATCGCAAATCTGATATTCGAAATTGTAGTTTCAGCTCAAGCAGACGTTTTTATAAAGAATGACTTTTTCTTTTAGGTATACCTACTAACAAAAAAGCTTTTCCTCGTCCAAACGCTATCCGTATATTATTATTTTATTAAAGGAACTATACCAATTTTTAGACCTCCATCAGTTTTAGTTTCTGAGATACAGAAATTCTTATAAAAATTTTAACCCCTTAGGGGTTGTTTTTCGAAAAATCCCTCCTTAGTGGATGCCTACGTTATAAGAAGACATCCTTGAAATTTCATGGTTCTAGGATTGGTGCTTTAGGCTGCGCGTTGATGCATCAGTCAGTCACTTTACAATTTTATATTATGATAGTATAAACTTGTTAAACTATCAGAGCACGATCAAATTGTAATTTTAAATGCGCATAAATTACTGTTGTATATTACAAATAAAGTAATTATCACACTTTTTTTTCTAATTTATTACAAATGCACACAAGTGTAATTTATATTAAGGCCAGTCAGAAAATACGTAACGCCGACAGTAGCTTTGTCCTTATTCCCTCTCATTTTGCATTGTTTATTGTATTTCGGCGCCAGCTTTTTTACGAGGCGCCACATCCTTTATTATTATTCAAGTCGTATATATTAATAGCACTTTTTATGCGCCAACGTCACTATCAGACTCGTTTTAAAAGTTTACTTGTTCTAAAACTGGTATTTATTAGCGAAAGTAACGGGATATTTTGCAAAAGAATTCGGTGCGCCAATTTGATTACTAGGCCACATTATTTTATTCATACCGTGCGAGCAAAAATTATTTGCATCAAAGAGGGCCTTGCATCTAAGTACGTAATGCTTAGCCGTAGAGCTTAATACCTGTTGGGTGTGTAACTACCCGAATTAACAATCAATCAGTTATTCCGTCATCTTTGACAGTCGTTACAAGTAATTTGATTCATCGCTAATTTTTCCAATTTCTTGAACAATTCACACAATGGGCTTTACGGAACTGCACAAAACATTCATGGTTGAAGCGTATTTTCGAAACGCGGTTAGAGTAAATGGTTAGTGGCAATATAATCCGGGTTTGTGCATGGACGATTTTCACGAACATTTTCCTAACGTTGCTTTTAATGCTGGGGATTTTTATCATTGCCTGAAAAGAACCGTGGCTGTGTTTAGGGAAACAGGTTCTATACAACACAAAAAAGGAGCAGGAAGACCATCTGTAAGAACAGAAGAACTTGTTGTAAACGTTCATGAAATAATGCAAAATACGCCAACAAATTGTATAAGACGCATGTCCCAAGAAGTGGGAAGATCTTATATGGAACATGCAGGACTATTCTTAAGAAGCATCTTAATTTATTTCCTTATAAAGTGCAAGTAATCCAAGAAATGCAAGTACCTACCCAAAATTTATTGGAAAGAAATGATTTATTAAACCTGACATTTTTTTCGGATGAAGCCTGGTTCCACCTCTCCGGTTATGTGAACTCTCAGAATACACGCATGTGGAGTAGTGAAAATCCCCATTTTTTTTGTAGTCCTCAAAAAATTGGTGTCTGGTTAGCTGTTTCCCGAAGAGGAATTGTTGGTCCTATTTTTTTCCATGACACAGTTACAGCACCGCGCTATAGAGACAATAGCTATATTATTTTGAATCCATTTGTGGAGCAATTACTTGACGACGAACTACGTTTTGGATATTTTCAACAGAACGGTGCAATCGCCCATACAGCCGCCGAAACTATTAACTACTTACGCAATTTTTTCGACGACAGATTGATCAGTTTTCGATCAGAGACATTGAATTCCCACCTAGATCACCTTGTTTAACGGTTATGGATTACTTCGTTTTTCCTTATTTAAATAACACTATATTTTTAAAACACCAGTTGCAAATTTAGAACAATTAAAAGAAAGGATTATCCAAGAATGTGGTAACATTTCTCCAGAGATACTGGTCAACACTTCGAAAATATGAAGAGACGTGTGAATTTATTCTTGGAGCATGGCGGTTTGGCGGTGGCCAATTTCAGCAATTTATGTACTTAATTGTTTTTCTTTTTCTTTCTGTATATTCTTACTTTGTTAATTTTGTAAACAACAAAAATAAATTTGTATTTGTCTACTTATTTTATCACTCATAGTTTGGCATATCATGTCATAATATGAATTTGACAAAATTTTAACCTAGATTTGGTTAGATATATCGTCCCCATATCATTGTGATCTAAACCAAGCCCTACGTTTTTTAATCCAAGCCCTCTTTGATGCAAATAATTTTTGCTCGCACGGTACAAGATTAGTTGTGAACATAAAGAACGGCAAGCATTTCATTTATTTTAATCCTAAAAGGATCTTGTAAACTAGAAGATGTATGCATAAAAATTCCTATTTGCCGTTTCGGCCTAGAATCTTACGTTGCGGGTTTGAAGCGGCGGCGCCTCTATATACCAGCAGCTGTTGTGGCGTGCGACAGGTGTGAGGACAATAACCCGCTGGTTGCAAATTTAGTGGGTCAAAACCATATATAGACATTTACCTTTAGATATATACAGCTCAGTGGCGGCTGGTTAATGAAGGGCTCTGGGGCGCCGCCCTCCCTGCAATTATTTCAAACAGAATCCAAAAATTTTACTTAAAAAACCAATAACGCAATGTATGTAAGCAATCAATTAAAATAATTCAAACCAAACGTAGCCCTATTCTAACGGGCAGGCGATACTCATAGACAAGCGAGTTGCGCGCTCTCAAGGTTGTACTAAGCGCGGGCGGCGGCGGGCACCGATTATCCGTCCCGATTCAATGCGCCTTCTCGATGGGTTGTCATGACGACGGAGGCCTGACGTCACCTACACATCGCACAACGAGCGGCCACGGAGAGCTCCAATTTTCCGCGCCCACTGTTCGCGAATCGCGATGCGACCTGTCGTCTGTCGATGCCTCTGACTCGCTGACGTTTTGTTTATTTGTTTTGAGTTATTTATTAGTTGTTATAAAGTTGGAAAATTTCGTCTAATATGAAGGTCAGTGATTTACAGAAGGTTGTGTTTAGTTCTCTGAGCTTAAGTGAAAAACTTGATTTAAAAAATGCAGGGCGGCCACAACCAATACTGAACATTGTACAAGTGCAATCAAAATGTAAAAGTAAGGCACAGTTTACTCGTAAGTTTGACAAAGAAATATATAATAAAATATTCTGGATATATGCGGTTGTGAGGACAAAAATTCTTTTTTTTGTTTCGTGTGTCTTCTTTTTGGCGGGGATGATAATTGAACTAAAAATGGGGTGCAGGACTTAAAATATGTTTCAGAGAAAATAAAAAACATGAAAATAGTGCAAAACATCGTTATAATGTGGTAAGTTTTGAGATGTTAGGACAAACTAATATTTTAACTTGTTTAAGTAGTGCTTATGCTGATGAAATTAAAATTCACAACGAGAAAGTTAGAAAAAACAGACACGTACTTTCGAAAATAATAGACATTTTAATTTTTTTTAATTTAAAGCCAGCGCCCCCCTGACTTACTAGTCACGAGCCGCCACTGGTACAGCTTATCTCGTGCGCAAACAAAAGTTAAGTTTTATGGGTGAAAAAATATGTCCGAGCGCACGGCTCGCCGGTCAGATGCCTTCCCTCTTAGCAGGATTAGGCATGCGCACAAACCCGTCTTGTTATCGGCCTGTCATTCTTAAGCGACAAGCTCAAAATACACTCCGAAACCGGCTCTGCGCTATTTTTGTTGTTGTGTTTTAGGGTTTCTCTGTGGATTTCTTGTAGTTTTCTTTGCTATTATGGATTGTGGGTGTTTGATATTTACGGATGTCTAGTTTTTGTGTAGTTTAGTGAATTGTGTTTGTGCTTTTAGTGACTCGGATTCGAATATAAACAATGACTAGTAACAGCCGTTGTATAATTTTATTATGCCCAAATAGGGGTAAAATACCGGGTATTTCGTATTTTCAGTAAGTAAACAACAGTTTTAGTTTTTTTGGATTTTTATTTCAATTCCTTTTGATGATTGGCTAAATCATCACTTTGGGAACAAATGGAAAGGTACTAGGGTTGCCAACTTTCGGATATTGGAATAAAAGACACATTCGGAAATATTTTTGGGTGCCACTGTACGGACTGTACCACTTCTAAAAACCTCCATTTTGTGCTCTCGAATAACATTTTTGAGCTATCAAATTAGGGCTAGAAGCAGGGCCGGAGCCAGAGCTGAATAGGCCACGGGGCAAAACAAATTTTGGGGCCCCTTATTGAAATTACTTTTGATAATACCACCGTATTAATGTCGGGTAAGAATAACAGTATCTTGTTAATGTAGATATTTATTGTATCATATACCCACTTGTTGGAACAGCTATTACTATAATCTGGCAATCGTCTACACATTGAATCTACGTAAACACCGCGCTCTCATGATATTTTGTCACAAACGCAAGAACTTACAACTAAAAACACTTCTTTCTAGATTTTATAGTCGCAAATTCGTTTATCACTTTATTAAAGTCAATTTTGCGCGCTCTTCGATTTTCAATGGACAGTAGCGCTAAATTACTGAGTCTATTTTGTCCCATTGAGGTACGCAAGTAGTTTTTTATCAACTTTAATTTGGAGAAAATCCGTTCAGCTTTCGCAGTTGTGACAGGGACAGTAAGTGTATTCGAATAAAGCTAAATATTTTCCTCTTCCCAACCCCTGCCGGGGGGGGCCCCTCTGGGTCGGGGGCCCCGCCCTGCTTGCCCCGCTGTAGATCCGGCCCTGGCTAGAAGAAATAACTTTAAATAACGCAGAAACTAACATACTACTAAACTATAAAAATAATTAAAAACTCTAAAATATGCGATCAAGCACATCTTCATTATTAATTTTACGTAAAAAATTTTCACAAAAAATAACGTAGAAAATAACAAATTACTAACCTAGTAGGCAATAGTAACTAAAAAATTAAGAACTAAGCTTTTTATATTTTAGTTTTTAGTTGTGGGTTCTTAAATGCATTTATTTATTTTCGGACTTTAAAGGACATTTGCAGTCCAACTTTCAAAAAGACAAAGGACATAATTTTAAAATAAAGGACGGTTGGCAACCCTAAAAGGTACCTATATGGTCCAAATCAGTTGGCACGTAGAAGTCCCGATCTCACAATTACACTGGCCGACAAAAAAATTTTTTTTGTTGTAACACAAAGCTAAATAGCATCTTGTGGTAGAATGGACCTATCCAAATACGAAAATGAGAAAAAAAGTTGTAACACGTAACGTTTTCTTGTTACATTTATAGAACCACATTTAATGTTACAATATTTAATATCTATTGAAAAAATAATTTAGGAATTGTCTAACTGTGTATATCGACTATATTTAAATTTTTACACCTACTAAACATACCTTACATCTAGAAAAAACACAAACATTGCAAATATTAACTGAACACACTAATTAAATTTTATTTTTTCCTTTTATGAGGTTTTCAAAAACCAACAGAAATCACCCATCATGGCTGGATTCCATCGTCCTTGATAGCGAATTTCCATTGTCCTGATATCCTGGTGGAACCTTTTACCCTGTTCGTCACTGACAGCTCCCAAATATTTTCAGGAAAAAATGACAGATGGGAATGGAGGAAGTGAATTTTTAATGACATTCGGGCACCAAGCGATTTGTAGGAATCTAAAAGTTCATCAACTAACTGTTGATAGTTTGCATCCATATTGTTGCCCAAAAATCCCCTTACTATACTAACAAATTAGTTCCATGCTCTGAGTTCCTGCCTGGTAAGCTTCTCTGTAAAGTTGACAACGTCCAGCAATTTTCTGATTTGTGGCCCAATAAAAATACCTTCCTTTAATTTGGCATCATTTAACTGGGGAAAGACTTGTCTTAGGTATTTGAATCCATCACCGTCTTTATTCATAGCTTTCACAAAGTTTTTCATCAGCTCAAGTTTAATGTGAAGAGGAGGCAGAAGGACTTTTTTGGGGTCTACAAGAAGTGCAAACTTAACATTTTGAGATCCCGGCTGAAATTCACTTCTTTGTGGCCAATCTTTTATTATATAATGCTGATCTACTGCACAACTGTCCCACAAACAAAGAAAACAGCAATATTTTGTAAATCCTCCCTGAAGTCCTACTAAAATTCCTACAGTTGAGGTAATTTTTCTGTTATAAAATGCATCCATTTTTACCGCCCCTAATTAAATTGACTACCTGCTAAAGTAAAATGGTCTTATTAAGCTATTGAAAAATGGTACGTATTGGGGCTTTCCCAATATTTTTTCTATTATTAGAAGGGTATTTTCATTATAAAAATAAAGAGCTGACCTGTGTTAGAAAAATTTGTCGGCCAGTGTTATTATCGACTTTCATTTATGGGGATATCTGAAGCCACATGTGTATAAAACCAATTTCAATAATAACTTAGATCTCTTGAAAGTAAACATAAGAGTAGTTGTTGCAAATATCCCAATAAAGCAAATTACTCAAATTAGGAACTGTTATCGGGAATTCAGATGTCGTGTTGAACTATATGCGCTAACTCGGTGGTACCACATTTAAATACAAGTTTTTTTAATTTATGATTCAATGAATTGAAGAAATATGACATGTAATAATAAAAATACTTCAAAAGTGGGCAAATAAAAAATGTTTTTCTTACAACTAAATCGTTACTCGGTCAGATATAAAATCATATTCGAAGTAAGAAAGCAACAATAGTTGTTTGTTTTTACGTAAATTTATTTTAAACGAAATCCAAAAAACTAAAAATGTTGTTTCTGACGAACCCTACATAGTAATCGCAAATCTGATATTCGAAATTATAGTTTTAGTACAAGCAGGCGTTTTTATAAACAATGACTTTTTCTTCTAGAAATACCGTTTCCATTTATTTAAATAAGATAATCTATCATGATACTTTGAGTTACAATAATATTTCCTGCAGTCTTGCACTGACTTTTTTTGTTAAACATATAGTTCTAAATTTACATCGTTTATAGGTTATATCATTGACCTCCTGAGAGTGACTGAGACTGGTCATTTACAAGATTGCCTAAACATTTTATTTTTTTATATCTAGCTTTGATAAAGCTGCGTTTATTATATGCATGCACCTTTTTGATTTAAAAATTAAATTTCGGTACAATATCTACTAAATTATAGTTGTTTACTTCAGCAATAGTCGTTCGGGTTTTTATTTCTTTCAAACACTGATATATCTACAAAATAAGCGATTAATATTCAGAAATAATAATCATCGTCACCATCACAGCGTACATACATTGCATACAACAATTTTTAACGTTACAGTGGTTACAGCTTACATTCACCTGTCAATTGTTATTTAAGGATGTCTTTTTGCTTATTAAAATTCTTAACCTGTTTTATCTGTCGTGTTGACTTACACGTAACCATTGGTATTGGATGCGCATAGTTTATTAATATTAAATTTTATGATCCCCAGTTTATAACCTGCTCCATAACTACTCTATCGAATGCACGTTTAAATTGATTCGAAACAATAACATGTTATTTTTACAGTTTTTAATGACGGCTTTTACGACATATTAAAAACAGTAGGAACTAAAAACAAGCTTAGTTAGTAGATTAGACAATTGGGATTCACACGGGACCAACGACTTAAAAAAAAACATAAACCCGGTTTCCTTTATATAGAGGCGCGTGAGTGTATGGGCTTAATTTTTATATTAATTACACATATAACATTATATCCGAGAATTTTTTTTATGAACAAAAAGTAAAATAGCTCAGATAGTCTCTGTATATCCTGAAACCGAAATAAGCATAAAGAAATTTTACAAACCAACCGTATTCAGGGTAGAGGCAAATTTGTTTTTCTTTCAGGAGTTAAGTATTTTTATTTTCAAAAATACGCAAAAATTTTATTAAAAAAAGTTGTTTGGAATAAATTTGTACTATGCCTAAATAAAATATCGAATCTCAGTTTCAGTTGCGCCAGTCACTCTGTATTAGATGTAAACTAATTATTATTAGTTATAATTAAAGGCCAGATTATATGCACTTAAATAAAGCCAAAATATGCGCATATATATATGCCTTGTTTGCCTTTAAAATTTGCAGTTTTTTGCAATTTTTTTTTACCAAATATGCATACTGGTATGCATTATTTCTTAATTTATAATTGTAAAATGAGGTAAAGAAACACATTGGGTTCTAAACAATGTTTGTTTTTAAAAAATGCAAAAAAGACACAAAGAAAAATAAAAGTAAACAATTTTTTAACCTAAAATTGTATAATAGTAATTTACGTTACAAGTCCTACAAGTCCGGCAAATACTGTTTTTGTGGACGAGTCGACCAAATTCTAGGACGAGCCGTAGGCGAGTCCTGGAAGTCTGCGAGTCCAAAAAAACTGTTTTCGGACGTGTTGCGTACACTATTTTTTCGGCAACCGTGTAGAATAACAAATCAATGAGACACATTTCTTTATTATATTTCTTTGTAGAACAAAATTTCGAACATTTTAATTCTTCTGTTTGTATTAAATATTGAAATTCGAACAGAAGATAGGTACATACCTACTAACAGAAACATTCGAGCAATTGCTAATATTGATATGATTCTTCCCCGCCTATTCCGGGAAGTACGTACTTCCCGGACTAGGATGGAGAAATGCTACTTTCTCAAAGGAAAAGCGTCCGGGAAGTGGGTACTTCCCGGACGATTGCCGAAAAAAGGCATTTATTCCTAAATATTTTTTAAAATTTTTAACTAAAAGGGATTGTCTTTTATTAGTAAAAATATGTTTATAGAAAGAGAAGCTTCTTTCAACAGCTACTGATGTAATCGGACAATACTGCAACTTAGGTAGCAAAATATAAGGCCAAGAATGCCAAGATACAACTTCGTTGGATGGTTTACCCTCATAAATGCTTATTACTACAGTTAAGTATTTAAATCCTTCATTCTTTTTTACAGTTACATCCAATTTGTTCCTTACTTTGACCTCCTACTTTACCAGGGATGTTGTAACTTTGCAGAAAAAGTTTCGACAATACTAATCGAGTTTTTTTAAACTTAAATTTCCACAGAAGTATGTATTACAAATCATATAAAAATACAGTTTGGTAAGCAGGTAATAATATCGCATTATTAAGTGACAATAAACATTGAATATCAAACTATATAAGAATGACGGATGTCCGAGAAAAGTTGACAACCCATTTTTTGACGTATTGGAGCTGGTTTGGCCGCCATTGTGGAGCTGATCGTAACTCTAACCTTAAATATGTCGCCTGTCTGTCGTTATAATGCGGCGCCTCGGCAACAGATGTCTCAAATTCACTGATGTGATGTCGTGGTGTTGCCGCATATAGTATTTTATTGGAATTTTTAAGAATTCAAGCATTTTTAACAGACAATAAAATAGGAGGTTCTCAATTCCAGCCGAATGTATGTTTTTGATAATAATAATATGTACGCTGATTACTCTGGGGTAATTGGACCGACTTTCATAATGATTTTACCGTTGCATTAGGTGTTAAATGTTAAACAAATAAAAGTAGATAAAAGGCGCAGCAAGTATAACTAAAATAGGTTGTACTTCGTCGAAAAATGGCAAAATACGTAATACACTAATACAAACAAACTGAATGTTTCTTAAGTAAGAAAGTAAAACCTTGCAGCAAGCAATGCAATAAACAACCCCTAATAATATACCTGCAAACCCCGGAAACCCCCAATAAATACCTATTTATTTATCTAAATTAAAACATTGTTGCCGCCTGCCTGTTTGACTTGCTGCATGAGTTTTTTAAATTTATCTTTATGGCTTACCGTAAAACTTGATTTCACATAAGTACCTACACCTATCCACGTCTAGACCTAAAAACGTACCTATTTTTAATTGCTTTGTAGCATATAATATTTTCAATCTTTTGACGTCCCAACGTTAATTACATGAAAACATATTGACCGCCATGTATTCTATTTCTAACAGAACTAAATGACGACTCTCACTATTCAATACCTACCTAGGCTACAACGTATCTGTTGGGTAAAATATGAATGATGTGCGGTTTGTATAACTTGGTTTTTATTTGCAATTATTACTATACTTTTCAAAATGGTTAAAATAAGTAGGTTTTACTTTCTTACTTAAGAAACATTCAGTTTGTTTGTATTAGTGTATTACGTATTTTGCCATTTTTCGACGAAATAAAACCTATTTTAGTTATACTTGCTGTCGCCTTTTATCTACTTTTATTTGTTTAACATTAAACACCTAATGCAACGGTAAAATTATGAAAGTCGGTCCAATTACCCCAGAGTAATCAGCGTACATATTATTATTATCAAAAACATACATTCGGCTGGAATTAAGAACCTCCTATTTTGTTGTTTTGTTGTTAAAAATGCTTGAATTCTTAAAAATTCCAATAAAATACTATATGCGGCAACACCACGACATCACATCAGTGAATTTGAGACATCTGTTGCCGAGGCGCTGCATTATAACGACAGACAGGCGACAGATTTAAGGTTAGAGTTACGATCAGCTCCACAATGGCGGCCAAACCAGCTCCAATACGTCAAAAAATGGGTTGTCAACTTTTCTCGGACATCCGTCATTCTTATATAGTTTGATATTCAATGCTTGTGTATAACCAAAATGTAAATACATATAATTATTATAATCTTATTGGAAAATTCCTGAAATATACCGAACTGGACATTAAACCTTTAACGTTTTAAAGTCTTTGATAAAACCGAAAACATAAAAATATGCTCTTAAAATAATAATTATGAAAAATATGCATTTTCTTATAAAATTGACAAAATATGCAAAAAATGCATATCCTATATGCATTTTGCATATATTCTGCCCTTTAGTTATAATATTTGTATTATAATCTTTACTGTACTTGAAAGATCAAGTAAAACTGTGTATTTGAAGAACAATATTTGCTGGCTTGTTCGTTGGGCATTCAAGGAAGTGGAATCAAAAGAACAAAAAAAATTAATTGATTTATTTTTACTTCAAACAATAATTGGACGAAAGTATAACTCAATACTTTCCATCTCAAAGAAGAAAAAACATGTTTTACTAGGAAGAAAATACATGTTTTACTAGGAAGAAAAAAATCCTTCTGCTTTATTACTTTTTTCATGCATTGATTATGAAAATAAAAAATTTAGTAACTTACTCGGAAAGATACTCCACACATCCATGTCTTCCTCTATAAACTGAAGATCGCGACGAGTCGAGAAGATCAGAAAAGCATCCTCCACTGCTGGATTTACACATGTACCCAGTGGCGACGCAGGGCGGGAGATTGCAGAAACATCGAACGTGATCTGAAAAAAAATAGAAAATCTAATAACGATAGAGTTGGGCATGGTCAATTGACCATGACGTATTTGACCGGTCAAATTCGGTCAAAACATATCAATTTTATTTTATTATTTATGCATTTGGGATCTGTCCAGATTACCTCCTACCACCCAGGATAATGTTTAGTGTATCATAACACCTGATTCTGGGAATCCCAATAGTCGGCCTCGGTTATTAGTGGATCCCGGAACGGATTCAATCACATTAAAGGAAAGGAATAGAGAAGTTATTCATGGTTATAAAAAATAAACTATTGAGATATACACTTATAGAATGTGTACCTGGATGGACCTAACTATATCATCCATTTGACCACCCTGTATAAAATTTAGGTATGGCAATAGACTTTTCAGAGCAAGCAAAACTTGTTATAAAAAATTAATTTTTTCCAAAATACAAAATAAGAAATTTGGCAAGTATAGTTAGGTTCATCCACTGCATTTTTAAATTTTAATTTATTTCAGTCAATTGACCAAAAACAAATTGACCGGTCAAATCCACAACCCTAAATAATGATAGATAATTTTTTTACTATATAAACTGTTATGCCTAGCCTGTTTACATTAGGTGCAGTCAATGCAATCGCAATAAAAAAATTGCCTTAAGGCATGCGCTTTGGTGACTTTCTGCTGATCAGCTAACGCAATTTTATTTGCATCGCACGAAATTAGGAATTGTTCTAATTTGATTGCAAATAGCATGCAATTTTAGTGACTTTTCTAGTAGTATTTTCAATACCAACCTAATAAAAAGTAAACATAACCTCTACAAAAGTATTTGTGTAGTTTTTGATGATTCTTGAAAAAATTAGGATCAGTAAAAGATAACTTCACGGACCTTGCCACTTCTGTATCCATTGTTTTAATTAACAACCTGTGGAACCTGTCTGCCTCCCCCAAGACAAAATCCTAGCTACCCCAATGACTGCGCGGCTTTGCTTACTTTGCGAATTAATAACATTTGCACCACGGGGATGAATGTGGGATTGGGCAACCCGCAACATCTTGCCACCGGATATGTCAGCCACCTGGCCATATTTGAACGTATGTGCAAAAGCAATTGAGTTGAGACGTAGTGCTGGGAAGTTTAGTTCACTTTGCCGATTTCAATCTTTCGTTCTCGTTCAATAAAGTGAATAGTTCAAAAGACTAGTTCGTTTAGTTCATTTAGTTCACTGATTTATACTGGCGCATCGGTCGGTCAGGTGACAAAACCTATAATCTCGGTCGTCTCGCTCTCGCTTGCGTAGTACATTCTGTTTAGACTTTAGTTCGCCTTGTTTCAATCTCTCAGTAATTACTGATTGAATCTTTTAGTTCAGTTGGCAGATTCGATCTTTTGAACTAGTTCGTTCGCGAACTACACAACTCTATTGAGACGTACGTGCGATTAAAATTTGACATTGTTGACGTTTCGTTTTGGTAACCTTTCTTTTTTTAGACCGCCTTGTGGAAATGTTTTATTTTTTTTGTGATTTTTATCGCACCGGCATTATTATTTATGTTAAAAATGTCACTGAAGTTCTTAGTATTTCTCTGAGTAAGTACTAAATATTGTAATCTTATTATTAAGCTAAAAATATTGGGCAGCCGAGAATATTCCTTTTACTTCCAAATGTTTCTTGGAGGGATGATTTTTTATAACCTTTGAAATTGAAAGTCTGTACCTGACTGTGAAACTTGCTAATTTGTATTCTAGCGACGTAACTAATCAGTATTTATGTTGTTTCATTTAAAGAATATGATGAAAATACTAGACTACTTATGCCAGTGACAAACTAGTTTGCTTACTCGATGTAATTCCACGAGAAATTGTATCGTTTCCTTAATAATATTGCTCACTTAGAAGATAAATTTTTAAATATTTATGGAAATGAATTTAAAAAATTTAACTTCTGTGAGCAACACGACATATTATGTAATGAAATTGTTAAATTATATGTTCGATTAACAGTTTACAAATATTTAAGAGATAAAAATAATCAAAATCAAACTTTAAGTGCTGGACACTATAAAAAGCAACATTTTTAATAAAAGTAAAGTTAATGACCCCAGTAATAAACGATTTAAAACCAATTAAACAATTTTCTCAGTTTCTATTTAAAAATAATTCTTGTATTAAAACATTTTACTAATGTATGAGATTATTCTGCCCAATTTTTTTTTTTGTTTCATGTTAATGCATACCTACAAGACTAGCCCAATGTTGACCTCCACCGGATTAAGGCTTGCCCCCACATGAAGACCTATTTTTAATAATGACCAGCCCTATATTGCAAAATTGAAATGCATAGGCAAGGAAGCCGTTGAACGACACCACTGTGACTCTAACCTTGTACCTACTAAGAAGGGTGAAATAAGAATCACTGGTGGATACCTTGGATGCTTCCTTGGCTTATATTTTTATACAGGCCCAGGAAGTTAGTCGACTCCGAATGCCACCTTTAATCCCTCAGGAAACTTTTATTTTTGATAGTACAATGTTCCGCAACTAGTTCGTACCAGAAGTTCATATAGTTATCAGAAATTCGTCTTGTGTTAGACTCATATTGGAAGTTATGCCTTCTGCATTAAGATCTTTAGTGATCTAAAATTGAAATAAATTATAAACAAAATAATGGTCGTTTTTTTTTCTAGAAAAGTCTTATTGTTTTTTATAGTAAGTTAATTTTTTAATGTTGTTTGCTTTGCTGTTTTTAATCGTTTAGAATAAACATAATTTTTCTCAGAAAATTAAGAAGCAAAGTAAACAAACATTAAAAAATTAATTTACTAACCTGCGATTAAAGTTCAGCGTTCCCCTGCCTTCCTCACCCCCTGCCACCTAAGATGGCGATCGGTTAAACGTCATTCCCGTTTCGTTCAATTAACATGCAAATAACGTTTCTCTTAGTTGGTGTTTTGTGATTTGAACTGCGCGAGCCATGGCGCGGAAACATGCTAGTACTTAATTTATACAATTTCAATCCCTTGATGCAGTATATGGCAGGTAAATCAATTATATATAGAAGAACAAATACATAAAACAAAACGGCATGTGCGGTTGGAACAAAACGTTATAAAAATAAAGCAGCGTATAGAATTTTTGACATGGGAACAATGGAAATTCCTTTTGTCCACATGTCAACGCAAAACTATTTTTGGGATGCTCGCGAGCGCCTACAAACCGGGAATACCATTGGTAAATTGCTCCGACGTCAACTACGATGGTGTGATATCTGTAACATCAGTAAAGGGTCTAGTTGAAGATGACTTGAGACCATAGACAATTTACCTTTAGATAAACAAACAATAATCACGAATGTGGCAGTTTTATGGCCTCGCGCATGTAAACAAAACTGGGAACTATTAGACATGCGCACTGCAACATTATCGTTTGACGAATGGGAAAATAGACAGGTCCGGGCTTTAAAATTTAAATTCTTGCTCATATGCCACCATAGAGGGTTTATTTTACCCCTATTTTTGGGCATAATACAATTATACAACGGCTGCAACTAGTACTAGCCATTGTTTATATTACAATCCGAGTCACTAAAAGCACAAACACAATTCACTAACTAAACTACACAAAAACCAGAAATCCATAAATATTAAACACCAGTCCCACAATCCACGATAGCCGATCCGATAGCTGAAAACTTTAGAAAACTACAAGGAATCCGCAGAGAAAAGAAACCTTAAAACACAACAACAAAAATGGCGGCCGAGCCGGTTCTGGAGATTATTCTTGAGCGCGTCGATAAAGTAGGACGGCCGATAACACGAGGTTTGTGCGCATGCACGAAGGTTCCCCGAATGAAGACAGCTGACCGACGAGTCATGCGCTCGGACGTATTTTTTCACCCATAAAACGTAACTTTTGTTTGCGCAGGAGATAAGCTGTAGGTATCTAAAGGTAAATTGTCTATGCTTGAGACTGGGTTAAAATCTAGTTTAGTTGAACTGTAGAACCCGATAAGCTGTTATACCGTGCGAGAAAAAATTATTTGCATCAAAGAGGGCCTTGCATCTAAGGACGTAATGCTTAGCCATAGAGCTTAATACCTGTTGGGTGTCAGTAACTACCTGAATTTAGAATCAATCAGGTATTCCGTCATCTTTGACAGTCGTTACAAGTAATTTGATTCATCGCTAATTTTCCAATTTCTTGAACAATTCACACAATGGGCTTTACGGAACAGCACAAAACATTCATGGTTGAAGCGTATTTTCGAAACGGGGTTAGAGTAAATGGTGAGTGACAATACAATCCGGGTTGGTGCATGGACGATTTTCACGAACATTTTCCTAACGTTGCTTTTATCACTGCCTGAAAAAAACCGTGGCTGTGTTTAGGGAAACAGGTTCTATACAACACAAAAAAGGAGCAGGAAGACCATCTGTAAGATCAGAAGAACTTGTTGCAAACGTTTTGTATAAGACGCCTGTCCCATTTTCATTTATTTTATTTTATTTTTATTTTTCTTTCTGTATATTCTTACTTTGTTAATTTTGTAAACAACAGAATTAAATTTGTATTTGTCTACTTATTTTATTACTCATTCTCATTAGTTTGGTATATCATGTCATAATATAAATTTGACAAAATTTTAACCTAGATTTAGTTAGATATATCGTCCCCATATCATTGTGATCTAAACCAAGCTCTACGTTTTTTAATCCGAGGCCTCTTTGATGCAAATAATTTTTGCTCGCACGGTATCTACCTATGGGTAGGCAGTACCCGTCAAATTGGCATCGACAGCTCCAGTCGACATTGACGTCCACTACGTTTACCATATGGTCACGGAATTATTAATTCTATAACTGGTGTGCGTGTAAGTAGTGTCAAAAAATTAGCACTTTTAGATCTTCTCCAAAAATATTGGCAGTATTATGTGGAAAATTTGAACTTCCTACTTTATCACAGTCAGTTTTATATCCCGGAAAAACTGTGTGATATTCAGCACTCTCCTCTGTAGTCGGTAGCCTAACAACAGTAACAACTTTAATCTATAAAACTAAGTAGGAAGAGTTTACCCATGTCCATATCAAGCACATAATTTATAATAAAAAGGATTATACTATTATTTTTAACCGACGCGATGCATGGTAAAAAATAAACTACTACATTTAACTTTGTTTCTTTGAGTAGTTCTTCTGTAATCCATTAACAATTTAAACCAAATGATTGATTATGATTATAATTATTTATTTACATTATGATTACAGTATGGGATATTTTTGTAAGTTTAATACCACAAAGGTAATACCTATAAATTATTTTATGGATTCTAACAATGTAAATAAAGCAAAGAGCACGTAAACAGTAAATCAGAAAGATTTAACTAATTTATTTCGAAAAACGTTCATTTTAAAGAAACAATAATTAAAGGGCTATGTTTATAGTATCCAAAAGTAATATTTTTAATTCAATACTATGACGTCAAAAATTTTGACATGACTTGGTCCCCTTTGGGGTCAGAAGGCACCGAGGGAGGCACTATAGAAAAATATATACAGGGTTGCCCAGAAGTCCGGAATTAAATTAATATAGCCTTAACATGTAACTTTTGGGAAAAACGGTCGGACACATTTTGACGTAATTCGTTTTTTTTTTTATAGACATTTGTCAAAGATATGACGACATCGATATTTTTTTTAAATGGAAACATACAGCTTGTGATATATCATTTGAAAGCTAATATCTCGTACAGTATATATATGCTCATAAATTTTGGGATAAGTTATTTCAAAATGGCGACTGTTAAAAGTTTTTAAAAAATCTCTATTTAAATGAAAGGAAATGACTCGGGAAATGATAAATCATTGATTTTTTTACCTTTCAAGGTAAGAAAAGAAATCTTCATTGTTTCACGTTCATACATTTCGTGACATTGTGAACTTGTAAAATTAATTTAGGTATTTCCGAAGTATTATTTTACAATTTTCTAAACAAAAATGGTTTTGTCAGAAAGACATCGTATCGAAGTCTTGATATTGTTAGGATGTGGAGATACATTAAGAAGTCAAAGTGATGTGTGCACTTTATTCTTTATTTAATGCTAAATATCCGGATAATCAAATTTCACAGGGCCTTATAGTAAATTAGTCCACAAATTTTTAAAGGTTAATGCTATATATTAATTTTATTCCGGACTTCTGGGCAACCCTGTATATGAAATAGTAGACTTATTTTAACGTTCCTTACACACTCCCGAGAGTTTGCCCCATACTTACCGGAAACCCGGTATTTTTATCCGTGCCTGCAAATACTATTGTACAAAACGATAGTTTGTAATATTGTACAAAATGATAGTTTGTAATATTGTACAAAACGATAGTTTGTAATATTGTACAAAATGATAATTTGTAATATTGTACAAAACGATAGTTTGTAATATTGTACAAAACGATAGTTTGTAATATTGTACAAAACGATAGTTTGTAATTTAATTAAAGCTGATTAAAGGCACCATACAAAGGGTAAAAGTTAAAAAGAGAGTTACCGTTTCCTGTAAGTTTTTCTTTTAAAATAGGCAAAGAACTATCATTTTAAGATAGTTATTAACAAATTTATAATGTTGTGCTGTAACATCGATGTCGGTTACAAAATCGCAACGTTGCGTTGATGCCAACTTTGAGATTTTTGCCGTTCCTCTTTTTGCAACTCGACATTTATTTCTCTTCGTAATATTCTCTATGATACAATCCGTGCAGTTAAGTACCATCTTGTTACCCAATATCAATCGATATTTGCAATGAGTAGGAAAAAAAGTTAGCCATTAGTTTAATTACAGCTGTATAGAAATTAGTTACCCAATAAATCATTAGTATAGTAGTTTAATATAAAATCATTTCAATGGCAGAAATCAACCACAATTAAAGTAGGTACATAAACACTAATTGTCCCTATTAAAATTGTTTTTAATGAAATTGTTTTTTTTTTTATTTCAATAGGTCACTCGCATTTAATTGTGAATTATTTAAATGACTAACGAGAAAACATGTAAATATTCTTGAGAATATATACGAAAATAGAACACCTCGTGTGATTATCTGAAAATACCCATACATCATGTTCACGTTATAAAACCGTTGGAATTTCGAATGAGAAACTTTCGAATAATTTTAACGATTGAGCAATAATCCTTACTGTATGCCGTGTTCTTAAAATTTATCTACAAGTTATTTAATGTAAATAGAGAGTTTAGGGCAGAACAAATAACGTAGCTTTATTTTAAAGAGGGACATTATTTATCACTGAACATTTTATAACAATTTTGATTGTTTAAGCGGATTATTGTGGCAATAGTGTGGCTATGGCAAAGTAAGGAGATTAAAATTATTAAATATTAAGATTATAAGGGACGTATTATAGGGACCATAGACATTTACCTTGTTATCGGCATGTCCTTCTTTAGCGACATACTCAAAATATACTCCAGAACCGGCTCGGCGCCATTTTTGTTGTTGTGTTTTAAGTTTTCCCTGTGGATTCCTTGTTGTTTTCTTTGCTATTGTGGATTGTGTTGTGTTAATATTTACGGATTTCTAGTTTTTGTGTAGTTTAGTGAATTGTGTTTGTGCTTTTAGTAACTCGGATTGGAATACAAACAATGACTAGTAAAAACCGTTGTATGATTTTATTAAGCCCAAATATGGGTAAAATACCGGGTATTTCGTATTTTCAGTGAATATGGAGTACCTAGTGGTTATCTTGATAATATATAACTTTTTATTATTATGATCAATTTAAACACATCTAACTAGGCCTAGGCTACACAAACAAGGTATGAAAATAAAGAGAAAAACACATCAAGACAGATTATCCCGATGCATGTTTTGGTATATTTTATTTGCAGCCCTGCAATCTAATTAGGTAAGCTTATTTTTCGAGCAATATATTGCTTCAAAAAGTTTAAAAGACACTTTTCTCCATACCTATATTATATAAAAGAAAAAGTAAATACCTAGGTATATTTATATTAATCCAAGGGTGAAAGTATTCAACGGGTCAAGTCCTCCGGCAAAAACGTTTGCAAATTCTTGAACAAGAAATTGTGCTTGAAAATATTTTACACGTACCCAAGTTTTTGCCAAAATGTAAATATCAATACAAGTTATTTACCAACTAATATTTGATTTGAGGTTATAGGTATGCAATATCATCGAACATTGGTTATTTTGCTGGTTTTGTTTGTTTTTTATATTTAATTTTATTAGACTAGTTTAATTGACTTGTTCTCTTCCCTTTCGAACTAAAAACACGACGACGAATAATTTTTAAACAAATTTTAGAAACAAAACCTTAAAAAAAATTACTATCCTCAAAATCTGATAGGATTGCAACCACTAAAGATGCCAGAAATCACTACCTTTTTCCCCAACTCGATCACAAATTGAGAAGAAATTCCAATTTTTTTGGCAAGAATTTTAGCTGTTTAAAATAAATTGAAAGTCAACTTTTACAATTTTTTGAGCAAGAACTTAAATTTTAAAACCCGGACCTGTCTATATTCCCATTCGTCAAATGATAATGTTGCAGTGCGCATGCCTAATCCGGTGTAGCTTTGTTTACAAGTGTGAGGCCAGAAATTTGCCACTTTCGTGATTATTGTTTGCTTATTTAAAGGTAAACGTCCATGTTGTAGATAGATAAAATAGATAATTTAATAATGTTAAGGTAAAAACTGTAAAATCAATTTTTACCATCCCTATAAATAAAGGTAGAAAAAAATAAAAACAGAAACAATAATTTCCCAATTTTCGACGATTTGTTAGTCAGTCATACTTAAATTACGCAACTTTGCCCTTTAGACCAGAGCTGAAGCCTTTGAAAATGGTAAAAAGTGAAAGAAAATAATAGTAGGATGAAACCCATTGGAAAAGGAAGAGAATATAACAAAAATGAAAGGAAAAATAAATTACGGGCGATCCGAGGTTGGGAAGTGGGAGGGGGTGAGTTTTTAAGGGTAGAAAACAATTTATCTCGATTTCCGGCAAAACTACAAGTCCTATGGAAAAACATTAAATGGTAAAGAGGTAATAAAAAGATCTACAACTTTTGTATTTGCACTTTTTTACATAACCTTAAAATTTATGTGAAAAATTCAAATAACCAAGTTTTTGGTTTTTTATTTTTATCTTTTACAAAAATTTTTTTTTATACACGAAATTTGGTGAAAACCTACCTTTTTATGTCCCAAACACACTGTAATTTTTTTGATTTAAAATATTTATTTTTTCACCTTATTTTGACTTAGGTAATATCGAAAAATCACCCTAATTTTCAATCGAAAATTCTCACGTCAAAATATCTGCTTTTTTAAAAAAGTCGATTAGCTTTTTGTTCGTTGAAATCTCTACTTTCTGATGGTGTAAAAAAAATATACATTACTATGGTAAATGTTCTCAAAAAATGCAAAGAAATGAAAAAAACTCGAATCCGAATTTTTTTTTTTAATCATTATGTACAATTTTGAGCTATTTATTAAAATTTATACTTTAATTACTCGAAAAACGTAAGATTCCATGTTACATTGATAAACAAAAAAATTACAAATCCATAAAACATAAAGATCGCAAAAAATATGCGAATATACTTAGTTGTTCTAAATATAATTAAAGGTAGGATTTAAAGGGGATTTCATCACATTTACCATAGTAATGTATATTTTTTACACCATCAGAAAGTAGAGATTTCAACGAAAAAAAAGCCCACCGACTTTTTTAAAAAAGCAGATATTTTGACGTGAGAATTTTCGATTGAAAATTAGGATAATTTTTCGATATTAAGTCAAACTATATAAGGTGAAAAAATAAATATTTTAAATCAAAAAAATTACAGTGTATTTGGGACATAAAAAGGTAAGTTTTCACCAAATTTCGTGTATAAAAAAAAATTTTGTAAAAGATAAAAATAAAAAACCAAAAACTTGGTTATTTGAATTTTTTACAAACATTTTGAGGTTATGTGAAAAAAGTGCAAATACAAAAGCTGTAGATCTTTTTATTACCTACAACTTTGCCATTTAACGTTTTTCCATAGGACTTGTAGTTTTGCCGGAAATCGAGATAAATCGTTTTCTACCCTTAAAAACTCACCCCCTCTCACTTCCCGACCTCGGATCGCCCGTAATTTATTTTCCCTTTAATTTTTGTTATATTCTCTTTCTTTTCCACTATTATTTTTTTTTGGTTTCAAAAATTATCGACCCTGGTCTATTTACCTTTGCTCTATAACTTAGGTACCTACCGTTTACATGATTCCAATGATGAGCGTCAAACTTGTAACACCCTGTATAAACCTTACAATTTATTCATCAATGTACCTTTCCCAATTACCCAGAGTTGTAAATTCAAAGTTACTAAAGGTCACAGAATATATATTGCGTAGCTATATATTCTGTGTAAAGGTATAGTATTCACTCGCTAAGTTACGTTATTTATTTTTGATCAGTATGAACTCCCTAACTTATCTTCGAGTTATGCCATGTTATTCTCGCGACGATCAACTTAATAATTCCATGCACTGCATTCCTCGTTATTTTCCAGTGCGGAAATTATCTTGTCGTATGCCATTAAACCGTAACGGTTGTTTTTGTTTTTCAATATTAATCTTGAAATAAATTGTTCTACTTTAATTTTTCTATAGATGATTAGATGTAAGTACAATAATTATTGTGCTAACGTATAGGAAGATAATTCATATTTTCTTTAACTAGTGCTTAAAAATAATGTAGAAGCAATAAAAATATGTATACACCATATTTTTTTTTTAAATAAGGAGTTTCTAAATTTATATTCCAGATTTAGTTCTGGTGAGCATACCTACTATTGCAAGGAAGTTTTATAGTGAGTGAGCAGAAAATAGCGCTGCAGGGAAAACGATGCGTTCATTAGGGGAATAGAAGTAATAGAAGTAATTAATAGGGCCCTGTTATGCAAAAAGCAACCAACCCTCAATATGTAAATTTGGAGTAAATTAGCAATTAATCATTTTCCTTACTATTTAATTTTCGATAAATTTTTTCAAAACTATAACTTAACTATCCAGTAGTTCAATTTTAATGTAGTTTTATTATCGTAACATTAAAAAAATCATATACATTTTCACGAGGGGTGTCTCACTAGTCAAAATTTGTACACCTACTGCCAAATTTGGCAGGACTTGTCGTTTTTGCCCTTGTCCACGGTCCTGCCACGGTCCTGTTACTGTCCTACCACGGATACCCAACTTCTAAATATTTATATTCTTTCTTAACAAAGAAATAAACTCGTAAATAAACAATATATTTTATCAATAACTTGCATGAACATAATAAATGAGACTGCAAACTTGACTAGTCGACTGTTGTGATTACCCGGTGTTTACAACAGAACTCAAACAGGAATATTATGCGGCGACGCGCGCCGAAAACTTTAAAAACTGCGACGTCTGTTACAAGCACTTCCATTTCACTTTCAATTAATAAACAAAAGCAAGCAAAAATATTTTTTGCTTCCCGCTATTTATTCCTACTCCTAAACTTATTGGAGAAATCTGATTGGATATGCAAGGTACTGCCGATCCTGCCACAGTCCTGCCAGATCCTTCTACAGTCCTGCCACAGTTCTGTCAGTCCTGCCTTAACATTTGTACACCTACTGCCACAGTGAGAGACCCCTCGCATTTTCACCCAAAAAAATTAGATATATTGAGGGTTGGTTTTTTTTCCCTGTTCAACAAATTACAAAAAAAATACGCTTTTTTTAAAAAATGTTTAAACTTAAATTATATTGTTGATATACATTTACAAAATCATCATTAGGAAACCTAGATAAATAGTGGAACACGTCGATTCTGTTATTGATGCATTTTACAAATTTTCATCTCCTTCAATATCAAAATCAAGCAATTCTATGTCAAAAAAACCATCTACATCAGCGTTGCCATACGTCCCGCTTTTTAAATCAAAATTAAATGTCCCGCGCGGGACAGGCTCAGTCCCGCTTTTCGGGGATAATGGCACCAGCTCTTTCAACAGTTTCCAAAAAAAGATACCAGGAATATGTTTAAACTAGTGTCTTTCATATTAAGTATCCCAACGTCAAACTGCTTTCCTGAACGCTTTTTTTCCCAGATGAATTTAAAATGGTCGGATGCCAGAAATAAATGCTCCGTAAATTTAATGAAAGCAGAATTACTCATCCAGTTTAATCTACAGCTATCCTGTGAAGAGTTCTTCATCTTTATTAAAGAAAAAAAAGAAACTTTAAAAGAAGTTAAATCTTTACAGAAATATCATGAATATATAAGTAAATTCTTATAAATAATTATTCTGTATATATATTGTAAGTTGCAATTTGTACCACTCACTCCTCAGACTATTGTTTGAAACGCGCGCCATATTTTTCTAATGGATAAAACTTTTTTAATTTTGATTTTTGTTTTTTTTATTCAGAAGACGAATAAAAGCCTTAACTATTTAACGATAGGGTAAATCTGATTTAAAATGTCATATTTTTATTAAAATACATTTTCTATGGCTATTTTTGCTATCTATTGTCACGTAAACGTAATTTGAACTCAAATAAAAAAATAAATATTTAAAAACTTCTGATTAAATACGTTTTTTTCCTATGTCCCGCTTTCGACGAAAGAATCCCGCTTTTTTCACTTAAAAAGTTCCAAAATCCCGACTTGGCCAAAAAAAAATATGGCAACGCTGATCTACATCCTCGATGAACCCTTATTCAGCACAATAATACCAACCCATTTGGTTGGTAATCTTTGAGAATTAAATTAGCAAATATTGATCACAGAACAATCCAAGTGGTATGGTTGTTTAATGCGAAATCTGAGAAGTTAACGAACAGGAGATAACTGGGGACGCAGTTTTCAAGGTTAAAATGTATGGGATGGCTTGGTAGCTTTCTGCAGAATGTAGTATGGACATTTATAGACCAGAATATGACATTATCTCTATTTTTTTAAATGTGTGCCCAATAGTAGGTAGTAGATTCGCAGAGTATTTTTTTCTTTAAAGGTTTGACTATACTGTGTGCATGGACTCTAACTTCAAAGTGGGCAATTTACAGCGAACATAGTAGCATTCTAATAATGAAGTCTTCGCCCCCCGCCCCTCCCCCCTTCACCCATTTTCCCCGTAAATATGTACGATTATTTCATTTAATTGGCCAAGTAGGTATCAAACCCGATGTTTCAGGTGTCATAGTCAGATTTTTTTTAGATACGCACTTTGCGCAATCATGACATAATGAACTAAACTGTTTGCTCCTGATTTAAAAAAATAAATAAGTTATAGGTACAGTTAAACCACACAGGCTTGAAGTACCTACCGACCTTAACAGTGGTAAAAAAGTGAACAACCTATATTTTCTGTGAAATAGTACTCATCTAGTTAAAATTTAAGAAGCAATATTCTGGGGATTCCCACCTAAAGGAGACATGGGATGATTTAAAAAAATGCTCTTACTGCAGTCTGTGAAAGGTTTTTCCACGTAGCAGTTAAGAAATGTTCATGACGAATTTTATGATCGTCTGGGGCAGCGGTTCTCAAACTTTTTTGGTGACGGAACCCTTTTGGGAAGCAAAATACTTGATGGAACCCTACAATAAAACAATAGTTTTTAAAAGTGTATTCTTTATTAATAAGCATAATAAAAGTACAATGTAACAGTTACTAATTATTACTTACTTTACCACATGGCAAGTACAATAATAGAAGATATTAAAAAAGAAAAAATCTAACTAATGGGAGGTATGAAACTGTTTTTTATTTTTCATCAATTGGTTGATATCAGGTTTGATAGAAGACAGTTGAAGTCTCATATCAGCTTCGGCGTCCAGTCTATTGCGATATTTTGTTTTCGTGGCTGCATAGGTTGAGAATCCTGTTTCGCACAAATATGTTGTTGGGAACGGGAGAAGAATATTCAGAGCCATTTTGCCAAGCATTGGATATTCATCACGGATTCTGCACCAAAAATCGTTGAGAGGCGCCGTTTTGAACAGTGACTCCATACTTGTGTCTGATGACATTTCTAAAAGAGATTCATATATCTCGTTTAACATACTTTCGGGCTTTTCCAAGTTGGGTGGTAAAAAAGGATTATGAATCCATGAATTCAGTTTCATTTTTGTATTCTGTTCTTCGGGAAAATACTTTTTCAAAAGATGCGCGCATCGAACTGAGATATTGGACCAATTCTTCAAACACAAACAAAGATGCTTTGCAGATTTTTCATCGAGCATACATTTTGTTATGTCTAATACACATGGCTTTATTAAATTCTCAGCGATAGTGTGCGCTTCACCTGCTTGTGCAATGCGATAGCTAACTAAATATGATGCCTCCGTGGCCTTTTCGTTGATAGTTTTTGTTACATGCATCATATTTTTTTGACTTTCCAATAACTGATCTTTTTTACGAACAAAAATTCTTTATTCTTGTCATTAGCCTCGGGGTGTACAGTTTGTAAATGTCGGCGCAATTTGGCAGGTGCCATGGAACTATTAGGAAGCAGTTTACTACATAGCATGCAGAGAGGTGAGCCGTATTGGAATCAACAAATCCGAAACTGATATATGATTCATCATACTTCCTTTTTTTCGTCTTTGAAACCGTCGAGCTTGACGTCGTGGCATCATCGTCTGGATCGGTGATTGCTATATTCTCCGCGCGTACTGCTTTTGAACATTCAGCGTCATTAGAAGATGTTGTTGCAACACGTTTAACACCTTTAAGCCAACGTTCCATTCTTCTTTATTTATAATGTTACACGTCAGGATGGTGGGGTCTAAATAATGCACAATCGTTACTGCGTATAAGAGACTAAGTTTAGTACAATGAAGAAATGTATAAAACTGAGACAACAGAATACAGCAGGCAGTAGAACAATGAACACTAGTTTCTTGCTAGCGAGTAAGTAGGTAGGTAGGAACTTATCGCTCCGAACGCTAATCGTCAACTGACTGACGAGGCGCGATCGCCGCTTTTATACTGAGTCCTAGACTCGATCTCGAATATTCTCGAAAATACTCGAGTCGGCGCCTTTGATAAACAAAAAGCAAAAATAAAAAGAGAAATATAAAAATTGCGTTGTAAACAATTCAGAGGCGGCTTTCATCAAAGGGACTGCGCGCTCACAAGTATACAAGTATACATGTTGATACCAAACTTGTGAGATATTGTACTAGCTATTGTAACACATGTTTATACAAATACAAATAAATAAATAAATATACCTACGCGCGGCCGCGGAGTCAAAACGTTCGACCAGAGAGAGGTGTTTTGATTTTTTTTCTAAATTTTTGAGGAACCCCTACAGAGGTATCGCGGACCCTAGGGTTCCGCGGAACACACTTAGAGTATAGCTGGTCTGGGGTATTGCCTAGCAGCAAATTGCAGCAATTGTTTGAACATTTCATCAAATATAGTCAGTTATTTCATTAAGCGTTAGCTCAGAATATACAGGGTGTTATTTAAGTATTTGGCCAAACTCCAAGTGGTGCTTCTTTAAGTGATTTTAAGAAAAAAAGTTTATATACGCATGGGTCCGAAAATGCATAGTTTTTACGATACAAGGTGTCAAACTTTAAAAAAAAATCGGATGTTCGTGTTCGCGCGAAGTCCTTTTGAAGAGCCTATATTTTTAAATACACATTTTGTCATATTGTTTTTTTTTAATCCAGATTCAGTTAAACATTGACAAAAAATAAGGCATGGTATTAAGCACCAAGACCGATTTTTTAATTTTATTTAAGTAGCAAAGGGGCGCCAAGCGAGGAGGGGCGGGGGGTTAACCGTCCCCCCTGACCCTCCTATGGCTACGCCACTGCCCCACCTTACTCTATATTATGTACCGAGCATATAATGTAGGCCATAATAAGCTAGCAGCTTATTGCGAGTATATAACTTTAGAAACTGCAGTCGAAATACTAAACTATACCTTTAACGAATTTAAGTTAGTTCAGCGGTCGACACCTTCATTTAAACCATAACACCCAAGTATCATTCTGAGTGCTTTAGCTTGTACAAGCGATAGCAAGCTTTTCACCTTATCTATCGTTTTACGAGACGGCCCGCGCTATCTCATACCAACATACCTCATACCTGGATGAGTCGACCGATCTGGTTCTGCACTTAAATGCGGCGCTTCTCTTCCTTTTTTATTTGGGGGTTTATTAGTTGAACCATTGTACTGTGAGAACCCACCCAGTTGAGACAATTATAGGTCGATCCTTTGTACATTTAGATTTTTTAAATATTGACACAGAAATATACAGTACGTCTCCGTATGTTGGAACCATATGGAAAACTTTTTTATTATTAATTTTACGAAAAAAAGTTATTCTTCATAAAAAGTTCTGCATGGTCTAAAACCTAAAATGCAACTATCGGATATTAAATTCTTCTAGGCGTATACGAGGTTTGTCAAAAAATATGTGTTTTCTCGATTTGTTTTGTTTCGATAAATGTTTATAATTTACATGTAAGTTTGCTCCCATATTAATTAATTCTCCATTCTCTTAACTTTCGACGAGTCACTGCACCCTATTTTCCGAATGTTGGGTGCAACCAATGGGTACCTCGTTTGTTTTATACCGACCGAGCCGAGCAGACCCCACGGGCAGCATAAACTGTATAAGGCCTTTCTTGCTATTAGTGTCTTGTTCATGGCAGTCACAAATCTGCGCGTTGCCAAATTATACGTTTTTTCGCCCCAAGATCCAATTTTACAATCCTCCTTTTCAGAATAAAACAATAACTATTTACTATTGTGGTTAACAACCATTAGGCCATTTTGGGCAAAACCCCTTCCCCGGAGGTTTTTTTAACAATCATGCATTTATTGCCTTGTGGTATTTTGAAAATTTTGTAAGAATGACTCTCTGATTGGTTTAAAGAACCTTGGTTAATAAGTGAACGAATGGTAAATTGGATCTACGAATAAAGAAAGGCGTGAAATAGTATATTACATAACGAGTGCTGAAAGTGGTACTTATCAAACGAGGCGCAAGCCGAGTGCGGAAATTCTCCGAGTTTGAGAAAATCATTTTCACACGAGTAATGTACACAATTTTTCCTAGGACCATAAAAAATTATCAAAAATAGTTTTATTTATTATTTCTTTAATTTTGTAGGTAGGTAAACCACCATTGTGTTAAACAAACTATTTCAACACTAGAGGTGAAAAATGTTAAACAAAATTCAATGCGGATTCCAACAGAACCTAGTTCAGGAGTTCAGGTAATAGACTTTGTATTAGGTCTATGCCTAGTTTTAAATAAATAGAATAACTTTTGCCCCTATACGCTCATTCTGCTATCTATGTATTTTGCAGTTAATAAGTTTTGTTTGTGATTTTTTTTAGCTCCTTGCATCCACTTTCAATAAAAGAATACCTAGGTATAGGTCGTACAAATTACTATAAAAACAACGAAACCAAACAATAAACACTCATCTCCTTAGAAGTCCTAACATCAATAATTGTAGATAGATAGAGATGGAGTTCAATATCGATAGCTGTTAAATATTAAAGTCCTATATCTTTTTTTTAATAATGCCCACATTATTATTTAAATAAATTTAATTAAAAAAAGCATATTTAAGTACTTGTCCCGTATCCTTAAACATTGTATGGATATTCTATCCCTGATGACAAGATAACTCTAAAAATCGAACTGAAATTATAAATCGGTATTCCATTTTTGTTCTAGCCAAACCCTTTTTTTCTGTGGCTCAACTCAGTTGACATATTTAGTGGGTCGCCTAACCTATTTAGTACTATTTACCCTTTTTTTATTTGTACTTTACCCCACCCAGCACCCTAATTCGCTCCAAGGGTTCCGTAAGTTTGTTATTTTTAAAATATAGTTAAATTGAACATGCCGAACCGTGGCTAAACTTTAACAGAAACAGCCACAAAAACACTTAAAAAAAACACCAAAATTAGAAGAAAATAATATGACACAACCTGGCGCATGAGCTTTGCTACGGCCCACTACTGAACTGGGGACTTTTGGAAAAAAACCATGCAGTCAGATGTTAATATTATATGTAGTTGTCAACTGTCGAAACGTTTTGTTTTTAGAACAAGTCGATTAGTTTTGCTGTCAAATTCGTCAGCCATTAGCTGCTTTTCATTTCAACACATGTATTGGAAATAGTTATTTACATTACTAGATGCGAAAGTTAATTTTTTGGTGTGAGGTGGTTTTTGAATTGCCGAGGCAAAGCCGAGGTGATTTAATACCTCCCACCACCAAAAAAGGCTTTCGCATCGTGTAATGTATTAAATTTTTTCTACTACTGTTCTCTGATCAATATATTATTAAGTAATAAACTTTGATTTTATTTAAATTAAAATGATAAAATAAGTTTTTTTTCCACCTGTAAAATAATCCATGACAACTAGTTATTTGAGTATTGTTGACAACTAGTTATTTGAGTACTGTCAGAGTCTGTCAGTTCGATTTTTTTGTCCTGGCACCGAAAGTATTACTTTCGTAGCTAGCAACGGATAATATTCAGGTAACTGTAACATTTACTTTCGTTTTCTTTCGTGTTGCTAGGGCCCGAAAGTTAATTTGTTTATACAGTAGTAGAAAAAAAATATTTCAACGCGCGTGTGTTATAAATCATTTTCCAGCAGTTAACAGTAAGTACTTTTTTCATAGGTGGTCGAAGGAAAATAACTTTTATTTGACTTTTTCGTTTCTACCCAAGCGGAATATCCGCGGAGCTGGCAACGTCTGGCAGCAAACTATTGACTGTCATGCTCTAGACGAGAATGATTTCTTGGATGTTTGTTTAGTTAGTTAATTATGAATTATGACAAGCATATTTTCGAGCTTTTGATAGAATCAGGGGGCCATTATTAAACAATAACTTAAAAGTATTTTTATTATACCTGCAGGGAGTTTTATGCGCCTATAAACAATGGATGTTTATTTTATGGTTTCATATACAAACTTCCTGTTTTTTTTTGTAATATGTAGTTTGTGCAGTTGATTAGAGGAAGTTTTGAAATGAATCTGCTCTGGTACTGTAACGTACCTAATGAAATGAATGACGTTTTAAATTACGTACGGTCAGGGTCACTTGAAATGGTCCACATGCATTGTTAATGGAATAATACAGGTGCGAACCACACTATAAATTATAATATCTCTGTAGGAATGGGGATTTGGTTTTTAAAGGTTGCCATCCACTAATTTGAGTTGGCAGCATCATTCCAACGACTTTAACTTCTAACTTTGAAAATACAGGGTTGTGTTATTTGGATTTGTTGAAAGGTAAAAAAAAACAACTAATTATACACTCCCGTGCAAGAAAAACGGGCATCATAAAATTTGGATTGAGTTTAGGATACTTTATAACTTTTTTATTTTTACTCCGATTTAGGTGATGTTTTAGAGAGCTATAGATACATTATTATTTGTTAGTTTTAATATGCTTATACAAATTTTAAGAGAAATTGGTTTTTGACATATTATACAAGGATAATCGAAAAGTTGTTTGTTTTTGCTTAGTGTCAAAACCCTATGAAATAATTAAGACATCAAAATATCAGTTTTCATTGGGCCGCAAATATTCTTTGCATTTTGGTTTTTGGTTCACGTCAATACGTGCGTTTGTTCTCACCTAAATGCAAAATGATCTTGATGATATCAATAATTTAAAATTTTCCATATTTTTCTCATTGCCATTGCATTCAAAATAAAAGACTATTAAAATGCAAGAAAACAAATGTTATTCTAATAATCAAGACTTAATAAACAAATAAATTTACGGAAAAAGGTGCGTATACCTTAGATTTTAAAAATAACATTTTCGCAAAACAAACTTAACAGGTACCAACAACTTTTTCACCTAAACACATCGCTATTATTTCTATTGCCTCCTCTAGCCCTTACTACTGCCTGTAGGTACACGTCGGTGCATACCATAAATTAGCCCGCGAATGCATCCTGGGTAATAATATTCCTCCATTCTTGACTCTTATGACGCGGTAGTAATTTAGGTTAGGTCCAGTTGTTGGTCCGCGTGAGTTTAAATTACCTTCGTGTAATTTTCGACGAACTGTCCAAGAACTGACATTTTTAATTCGAATCTCTTGAAGTTGGTTTTTCGCCTGCCTGTCATCAATAGTTTTAGTTTTAAGTTTCCTAAATTATTGACATCAAGAATTTTGCATTTGGGTGAGAACAAATTAATGCACGTATTGACGTGAACCAAAAACCAAAATGTAAAGAATATTTGCGGCTTAATGGAAACTGATATTTTTAAGTAATTTTGCTTCTTAATTACTCCACAGGGTGTTTTGACACTAGGAAAAAAAAACTTTTCGATTATCCTTGTATAATATGTTAAAAAACAAATTTCTCTTAAAATTTGCATGTTAAAACTAATAAATGTATCTAGAGCTCTCTAAATCACTTAAATCGGAAAAAATCCAAATTTTATGATGCCCGTTTTTTTTTTGCACGGGAGTGTATTTAGTATTTGGACATCGCCAGGCAGCACGACAGTTTATTATAAACAATGCACCTGTTGAGATTCATTACCTGCTGAAAGAAATATCGTCTGCCGCTATTAAAATAACTGCAGTAAAAACAGTGGCATTGTTAATGTTAATACCTCTTGTTTTGAAATTGAAAGTTTATACATATATCACAAAAATGACAACAAATTGTTCACCAAAATTAATAAACGCCACAATAAAGGTGAGTTGTCATGCATCCGTTATCCGACGATCCGAAATTGCTCCTATTGGTAGAAATATTTGGTATCAAATTTCAACCCAATGTTTTTAGTATTGAAAATACTACTGGGATCGTTTTTAGGCATAAATATGAATAATAGCGTAAAGTCGGCAAGTAAATAATGTTTAGTTTTAGTATTTTTGCACTTCAAAGTGCTTTATTAGGATAAATTATATAATATTGTGTTTTAAAGAATGCCATAATAATTTTGTTAAAAAGTGTTTTATTGAGATAAGTTATATATAATTATGTATATTTGTGTTTTGAAGACTGCCATAATAATTTTGTTAAATCCAAGATAAAAAGTTAAATAAAGTTTTTTTCTAGTGCTAATAGTTTTCAAGAAAAGTCAAGTTAAAAATCAAATTTTTGCCCTTATTGAATTTTTACACTTTTCATATTAACTGTTAATATGGCTGGTTCAGTTTTTAAATTTTAAAATTTTTTTGAGTCACTGACGTCATATGCCACAGGAGATTTGAATACGTCAAAATGATTTACTCAAGATGCAAAACTTTTATGTAGAATAAAATTTTCTGAGAAATCAATAATAAAAAATGATCCCATTTGTTAACCAAATTTGGGCGGACCCTGTAGAATTAAAGAACATTTTTTAAACTTTTACAAAATACAAATTAGAATGTGGGCTTTAATTATTTTTAAAAATTTTTGAGTCACTGACGTCATATTTTTCTATTTTATATTCACCCTGTATATGCCACAGAATATTTGAATACGTCCAAATGATTTACTCAAGATGCAAAACTTTAATGTAGAATAAAATTTTCTGAGAAATCAATAATAAAAAATTATCCCATTTGTTACCCAAATTTGGGCGGACCCTGTAGAATTAAAGAACATTTATTAAACTTTTACAAAATACAAATTAGAATCTGGGCTTTAATTATTTTTAAAAATTTTTGAGTCACTGACGTCATATTTTTCTATTTTATATTCACCCTGTATATGCCACAGAAGATTTGAATACGTCCAAATGATTTACTCAAGATGCAAAACTTTTATGTAGAATAAAATTTTCTGAGAAATCAATAATAAAAAATTATCCCATTTGTTAACCAAATTTGGACTGACCCTGTAGAATTAAAGAACATTTATTAAACTTTTACAAAATACAAATTAGAATGTGGGCTTTAATTATTTTCTCTATTTAAAATAAGCCTCTCTTATGGGTGGTGTGCAGGGAAGTTCTAAGAAAATTGTATAGGTGGTAAAATGTGGTCTGAAAAAAATAAAACACAATTTTTTTTAGTACTTGATAAAAATTTAATTGCGGTTAAAAGTCAACTTGAAATTTTGGGTAAACATAAACACAACAAGTAGTGAATTATATTGGAAAATATGTAACTTACATCACATAGGACATTAAAATTTTTAAAGCTGTGTCAGGTATTTTCTATACATAGGATGTTTGCGTAAGGTGCAAGATCTGTGAATTTTTAAAATTATCCGATGTCGGACAAAGTCAAAATAATTTTAACTTTCTTCCGTATCATGGAGTTTTCTACAGGACTTTTTAAGTTTTTATTTACTTATTATCAGAATATTTTCACTTACCTATAATCTTTCTAGCATCGGGAATTAATTCTGTTGCATGGAAGATTCGGTAAGAAAATTTCATAAATTGGAGTTTTTTCTTATTCTAATTTTTTTGCTAAAATGCTACAAAAACATATTTCCGGCGGCTTTAGTTAATTGTAACTAATTATAGTTTTAGAAATGACGTTCATTTTAGCTGTTAGTAACTCATTTTTACTACTAAAATGTGAGAAAAATTAAATAGCAAATTTGTAATCTGAAATCCAATGTCTTTATAGTTTTAAACTCAAATAAAACTTTAAAAAACATATTTCCGATGAGTTTAGTTAAATATTATGACTCACTATATTTTTACAATAGAAGTTGATTTTACTTGTTAGTAACTAAGGTTTATTACTAAAATTTCAGGAACATTAAAAACATTAATTCGTTTTCAACCATAACATCTGAAATTACATGTCTGCATAGTTTCAAATGAAACTTAAAAAAACATATTTCCGATGAGTTTAGTTAAATTTTTGATGTTTCTCTTTTAGCCCCGGTGTTCGATATATAAAGCAAATTGGTTAGTATCAATAAAAATTATAAGTTAGCAACAAAATGTATTTTGATTTTATTCTGAGTGACTTTTGCCAATAGATATAAAGCACTTCATTTTTGACAGAAAAATGATCACTTATTAATTTCATTAAGTTAATAGGAACTAACAAAATTATCGCGATAATCTCCCGTTGCTCTAAGCAACGTAAACAAAAAGGAGCCTTCTAATTGGTTGAAAATAAATGTATGTAATTTTATATATTATTTATAGTAGGTACGTTAAATTTAGGCCAAAATTGTAAAAGTTTAACAGTGTAAGTGCAATGAACAGACCCAGAAAAAAATCGAATAAACCCACTGGATATTTGCAAGATACGCGGAATAATACACTATAGCTTTTAAAACAAAATCATATTCCAGATTTTATTAAGTACTTCTCATATAGGAAATATTTCGCTCTGAACGATAAAGCCTATATCGTCTGATGTTGGTAATTAATAAATCTTGTTTAATATTAGACAAACAAGATAAAAGATGCATGTACAGCAGACTTTATAATCCTTTATGTGGTATCATAATATGTATTGTGATACATTTTAATATGGTAAGCTCTGTAAATATCAGTTTCTTTAGCGGCTTTTAAAATACTATTTAGATTTGCCTAAATAATAATCATAATGACTCAATAAAAAAAATGTACAAAAAGTTTTTTTAAAAAACCATAATTTAAATTATAGTATGTATTAAACGGTTAATAAATCAATTTCACCTAGTACTCGTGTAACTGCCACGACACAGTCATTAGGCACGTTAATAATTGTACCAATAATGGTTCTGGCGCCAAGTTTTGTCTATACGAATAACCTTCAGCACTACTTTTTGAATTTATCTGTCCCGGTTACCTGGTATTTACCTACAAATCTGATGTTGCAGTTTTACTACATTATCTATTATGAGCCGGCTTTAGAAGTTTAAGTGCATTTATGATTTGACGGAAAAAGTTATTGAAAATAAAACCTTCTTATAAGGCGATTTGTTTGGTGCAATTGGTATTTGTAGGACAAGAGGGAAAATGCCTACATCCCATATTATATACTCTAGTATATTTTTTATTCGGAATTATATATTTTCCCACATGCTTTTCACACTAAATACAAAACAAATTCACTACAAAAGGCTTCAGAATTGTGTGAGGTTGGCCTTATCCAAACTACTGCTTCTAAAACTTAAAGGTAGGTATCACACAATATTACAGCAAAGCAGAAGCACAGTTAAAAGAATTATGTATATTCTTTTAACTGTGGCAGAAGCGACAATACCTGTCGGTTCCTTTAATATCGACTGGTCGTTTTTCAGTGACCTTCACACAACGATAACGGTCGATCCACAGCTTGATACTCCGAGAAAACTTGCTTATTTTCTACACTGAGCGAGCTTACTTTTTAGTACAGATGCAAATGCAACAGAACGAAAACAAAATAATATCACAATTAGCTAGAGGCGCAACGTCAGCTCGCGGACTAAACACAATTTAGACGAGCACATGGTTTTTAGCGATACACAACTTATTTGCCACATGCGCCTACCAAAACAGGACACGCAAAACGCCGAGCTGTCGCTTCTCGTTGGCTTTGAGTTCTCTGGTATATTATACAGTATAGCAATGCAGCAGTAACAGATCCGTCCCCAAAGATGAGGCCATGATGACGTTCTTGCATTCATTTTCATTTAGGGATGTCAACAGAAAATGTATCGCAGAAAAACATCGACGTTTGCGATGCATCGAAAAAACATTTTAATAGAATTAGAATTACAAAACAAATCACAAATTTAATTATTCTAAGCTCATGTGAAACCAAAGGTAAAATGTATAATCAAGATCGAGAGAGGCAACGAGAAAATAATTATTTTACGAATAAAATTAATCCGAATACATCGATGCATCGCTTAAAAACGATACGTCGCATTGAAAATATCTAGTGTCCGCCCGAAGCAAGATTTTCAGCCGAAACCGAATCTTCGGCCTTGGTCTCAGTTTCGGCCGAAACCGAAACTTATTTATACATGGTTAAAAACTCTATTGTATACTGAAATCTAATGTATTTTTACACATATACGGACAGTGAACTCGTGTTAAATTAAATAAAAAACAATATTGAAATATGTAACAAATATACTTATCTATTTATATAGACAACACTGTCTACGAACCAGGGTTCGAAAATATCATGATATTTATATAAATATCAATATATCGGATATATATCGATATATATCGGATATATATCGAAATGTTGATATTTATGTTGTATTTTTTCTGAGCATATATTTCCCAATCCCAAGTAAATAATAAATGATACAAAGATAATATAGATAATTTATATTTTTAATACAGAATTAAAAAATAATAATTCTATTAAAAACGAATAAAAACAAAATGACAAATGTTATAAAAACAACAAAACATTAATTGTAAAATCTAAAACATAATTTTAAACAACAAAACAAAAATAGAAATTTAGTTTTTAAAACTAATTAGTGATTCATCATCTGAATCAGATGATACAGTCTCTGGTGCAGGGGCCATCTCCCAGATCCAGTCTAAATGACATGCTTTGGTCCCAGTTTCTTGATTTAAATATTTAAATAAAAAAAACAGGTTTAGATGCTTGTCCTTGCATTTCCTTCTTGCATGTTTTACACCTGGCCCAATTACCACTGTTCTTTGTAGTAAAACAATCGAATTTTACCCAAATTGGATGCTTGCTCTTTGGCATGTTAAACGATTTTAAAAAGCACTTAAAACTTTTAGTGAAACAACTGCACGACGCGACTACGCTCTTGTTTTTACTAACGAATAATAAAATGAACATACTTGGGAACTTGGGAATTACCGATCCGAAACGCGGGGATTTACACGGTTCGGAACTGAGCAGTGGAGATTTCCCCGAATTGTTTGTTATGCTTTCACCGACGGCATACTTTTGCGATTATTTTATGAGTATATCTTTACGTTTTTTTTCAGCGTCGTAGATTTTTGTGTTATAAATATCCATGATATATATCGGTTTATAAATATCGTGATATATATCGTGATATATATCGGGATATATATCGCTGATATATATCCTTCGAACCCTGCTACGAACTCATCCAAAGTTAGCCGAACGGTGCGCGACAATTCACGAACACTGAGTTTCGGCGCACCCGAAGTTTCCGCCGATTTTTGGACGAAACCGAAACTGTCACTGAAACTAGATTTTTTGGCCGAAACTAGCCTAAACCGAATCTTCGGTCCGTCTCTAAAAATATCCATATATCGAACATTCCTATTTTCGTTTTGTGTTTCTTTGACAGCGGTTTAAAGTTGTTTTCAGTTTATCGGCTTTAAAACGGCTTGTGAAATTTTCTGAAGGCTAATTAAGATGAGTAGCAAGTACCAAGTATGCGAGAATTAGGAAAATAATAATTCTGCAGTTACTTTTCATGAGCGAATAAATAGAAAGTTGGGTTATTTGTAGGTTAGGTTTCTTCTATATATAGTAGCAAGGTCACATTTAAAGGTAACTCCGGACATTGTCATTGTCAACACATTTTAATAGCGTTTATGAATGACATGTGCCATCTATAGGTACAAGATCATTGGAAAATACCAGTTCTTACATCAAATAATCAAAAAATCGTAAGCCATTAGTTTCATAACTAGGGAGAAAAATAAGTTCCTGTTGTCATTTATATAGGTCGAAAACCTTTTAAAGCGTTACTTTGATTTCTCCGGAAAAGTTCTAATTTATGGTCACACTTTTAACGTTTCACGTTTGTCTAGTGTTCAATAGATTTCCTTATCGGATACCCAATCCGTCCCTGTAAACAGGTAGAAATGCAACTTGACTAACAGAATAACTTACCCTTTATTGTAGCCGACGCCTTATCTGGCAAATCGGTTTTGAGGCTATTTATTTTAAAAAGACACTTTTTGTCAATAATAGGAAAGAGTACGAAGACAATCGATGGACAACATTCCTCTTATTTCAAGGTGGTCTAATTAATTATCTACCTACCTACCTAGTCAAGTATTTGCAAGCTTTGATGACAAACGTTGGTAGACGAGCAAATAATTGAGAATCAGATTCCTGACTCTGACGTCTTATTTTAAATCCTTATACTATGAGAGCCCCTGAAGAATCCACCATGAAAAGGTATGAGGGTACACTGTTCATAGAACATAAATTGAACTTGTGGCCTATAAGAGCGCCATTATTTTTTTTTAAATATTGCCTATTTTAGAGAAAAATACAAAATAAATTTCACAAAAAAATTGATTTTTTGACTTTTTTCTCCCGTGCTTCTGGTACACATCTCTAATAGATTTTATTTAACTTTTTAAATTTTTGTTTGTTCCATCGCTATTGAATAGTAACCGCGCTCCGCGAACACGTATTTAGCATGGTTGTCCACGGCTGCCTTGACAACAAATGTAACATTTGGATTATTATTGCATTTTTTACATAACTAACTAAAATCGATAAGAAAATATCATTATTAATTTTTTTTTAAACGTCTAAGATTAATAAGGTACCGGGTGTTTCTCAAAAGACGTTCACCCCTATAACTTTTTTATATTTATAGATATTAAAATGAAATTTTGAGATTATGCATAAGAGACGAGTCTGCATTTATTGGCATAATTTTCAATTTGTTAGCACTTCCGGTTTAACCGGAAGTGTTGATATTTTAAATGGGACATCTTGTATAATTTTACTTATTTGGGTTCAGCATAACATTATGAGTGAAATGACACCTCACTTTTCATTTTTTGAAGTGCTCTAACATTTTTATGTATATTTTTTAATTTTAATCTAGAGTGCTACAAATTAATTAAATCTGTTAATTTATAGTCCAGTAGTATATAAAAATTAAAATTATGTCATAATAATTGACTTTCTAAGTTTCACAAGCACAGTTTAAAAGTGAAATTTTGTTTTCTTGACATTTACTCCATTTTTCTAAATGGAACGATAAGCATTTTTCCAACAATTTGATACCATACACTCCTATGCTATTAAAAATTGACACTCAAAAATTTCCCTTAAATTCCAATCGCAAATTTGAAAGCGTATGCATTATTGCCGCCCTCTATTTTCTAAAGAAATATAAAGGCGGCTTTGAAAAACAATGGAATGGTTTTGAAAAGCAATATGATTTTAGTTTAAAGTTGTAATGTTATTAGTTTATAAAACATAATCTTGCGGCTTCAGAAGAATTTTTCTGGTCACTCCAAAAATTAGGAGAATATCAATTTGTTAATTTCTAGTAAAACTAACCATTTTTATCTGATTTACAATGTACGTTTTTAATAAACGAATGACATTACAATTTTAATTTAAAACCATATTGGTTTTCAAAACCATTCCATTGTTTTTCAAAGCCGCCTTTATATTTCTTTAGAAAAGACAATGCAATAATGCACAACGCTTTTAAATTTGCGATTGGGAGTTAAGGCAAATTTCTTCGTTTCAATTTTAAAATAGCATTTGAGTGCATGATATCAAATTGTTGAAAAAAAATGCTCGTTTTAAATATCCTAGTGAACTACCATCGTTCCATTTAGAAAATGGAGTAAATGTAAAGACAACAAGATTTCAATTTTTAAACGCTTGTGAAACTTAAAATAGTATATTATTAACCAAGGTTTAGACAGCCATCATTATTGCCCGAGCGTCAAGTTTAAATCACGAGGAGCGGAGCGACGAGGGATTTAGGGCGCGAGGGCTATAGGCTGTCTAAACCATGGTTAATATAATTTTTTTTCCACTACTAACACTTTTATTTTGTACAGTATTAATAAATTATAAAAAATATTAGGTATGTATAAATATATATTTTAATCAAGTTACCTGCTTTGGCATATTGGCAAGATAATTTGTTTTCTTGTCAGTTGGCTTGGTTAATGTCAATTTTGGTTTATTTACGTCATGTATTGTTGGTTGCCTAACCACAAGAAATCACCTTTCACGTTATTTGTTGGGGAATTAACAAATCAAGTTACCTGGTTTTAAATAGATCGGTCAATAATGGATTTCAATGCTTTATTATTGACCGTTGTCAATAGCAACTGAGAAGGGAGAGAAAAACGATTTCTGGCGTTAATTAATCGGTCAATAATGGCGATGTTATAGGTTAGTAGTGGAAAAAGTCAATTATTGACATAATTTTAATTTTCATATACTACTTGATTATAAATTAACAGATTTAATTAATTTGTAGCACTCTAGATTGAAAATAAAAAATAAACATAAAAATGTTATAACACGTCAAAAAATGACAAGTAGTGAGCAGAGCTGGGCAGTAGCTAGCTACTTTTTTGGTAGCTAATAGCTTTATTCGAGCTACTTTTAAAACCAAGTAGCTTGTAGCTGTAGCTTTTACATTATGTTTTAGTGTATTCATGAAGCTGCTTTTAAAAGTAGCTAGTTAGTCGAAAAAGCTACTTAAGCTACTTTCGGTTATAATATTTTTATTACTAAACTCTTATAATGTCGAAGAACGTAGTTTTTCAAAACTGCATTCACTGACATAAAGTGAAGTAAGTAACCTTCGCAGAGTAGCTTATAGAAGTAGCTTTTAAAAAAGTAGCTTGTAGCTAAGCTACTTTTATTTAAAAGTAGCTAGATTACACGGTAGCTTAACTACTTTAATTTTAAATAGCTTGTAGCTAGCTACTTTTTTCCAGTAGCTTGCCCAGCTCTGGTAGTGAGGTGTCATTTTATTCAGAATGTTATGCTGAATCCCAATAAGCAAAAATATACAAGATGTCCCATTTAAAATATCAAAGTTAAGGCCACTTCCGGTCCAACCGGAAGTGCTAAAAAATTATGCCAATAAATGCAAACTCATCTCTTATGCATGCATGCAAAATTTTATTTTCGTAACTATAAATACAGAAAAGTTATAGGGGTGAACGTCTTTTGAGAAACACCCGGTATAGCCAAAAAAGCCATTCCTGTAGGATTTTAACGTTTTAATAAAAGGAAAATTGCAAAACATTGCTAAAAGCCCAAATCGAATTAGGTACACTCTTTCACTATTTTTGGGATAAATTTTAAGTGAGAAAAAGAAACGACTTGCGATTTTTGCAGTTCTCTTTACTAACTACCTAGTTAACTATAGAATAGAATTAAAATGGTTTGATGCTTGAATTTAAATTTTTTTTAAAATCGAAGCTAGAAATATATATTTTTAAAAGTGCCCCTATCATCAACCGCACGAATTATTTTTAATAATACATTATACAAAGGTTCAAACAGGATAAAACGTGAATGATGAAAGAGTTTTGGACTTCCATTGTCTTTATTTGTTTTAAATCACAACGTTTCAACTGGTAAGTATCTCCAGTCGTCTTCAGGTGAATACTAAATAAGTAAAGTAACTACAGGACTATTTATACTAGCTAGGTGCACTAAAGCATAACTGAGGTGGGTGCAGTCATGCGTTCAGTTGGCACGCGATCTTATCCTAAGATTACATCTATCTAACAAAGATTTCCAGATATTTCTTATGTCTAAGGATGGTTTACTAAAGCAGCCTGGGTTCTGGTGAATAGCAGCAGCTTCCTTGAACTTTCTTTTCCTCCAGTGTGGTTCCTTATGTAGGATTTCAGCTTCTGACCACATGATATGGTGACCATGTTTCCAGGCATGGTCAGCTGCACCTGACTTTTTGGTCTCTCCTTTTAACGTATTGTTTTTGTGTTCTTTAATCCTTGTTTCTAATGGTCTTAATGTCTCACCTATATAGGATTGGCCGCCCTAAGAAGCCACCTGACGAAGACGAAGCCCACAAGTCAAAAAGATAGGAAAAACTGCGTCTACCAGATCCCCTGCGAATGCGGCTGCGGCTGCGGCTGCTATTCACCAGAACCCAGGCTGCTTTAGTAAACCATCCTTAGACATAAGAAATATCTGGAAACCTTTGTTAGATAGATGTAATCTTAGGATAAGATCGCGTGCCAATTGAACGCATGACTGCACCCACCTCAGTTATGCTTTAGTGCACCTAGCTAGTATATATATATATATAGTCCTGTAGTTACTTTACTTATTTAGTAGTCACCTGAAGACGACTGGAGATACTTACCAGTTGAAACGTTGTGATTTAAAACAAATAAAGACAATGGAAGTTCAAAACTCTTTCATCATTCAAGAAACATCATTGTCTCCAACCTTCAAACAGTCACCAGGATAAAACGTCTTTTAAAATAAGCCATAGTTTGTTAAATTCGGTTAACGCAGACCGAAGTTACAGCCTTTTTAGTACTTTCAGTTGTTACCTTCTCCACGCTGCACTGTGACCATGGTAATGTTATTATAAAATTTTCAGAGGATATTACAGAGCATATAAAAACTTAATTTCTGACCTACATTAACATTGTAGTGCTGTTATTAGTAGAAGATAAGGACTTTGTATCATAGCATAGCGACTATACGCACCCTATAGCGGTAAAATTAGAAACTTAAAAATTAATACCAGTGATTTTTTTTGCTCATATTTCATAATGACTTGTATGATTTAAGAGATACAGCCGCTTGCCACTCGTCGTGGAATACCCTGTATATTTGCTTTATTGTCATTGGAAATTACTGACCTATAAATCTCATATTTTTGAGAATATCTGTCCTATACACATTATTGAATGTAAGAATGTTCGTACGAAAAAGAAATCCTACCTCCAGATAAAGTGGGAAGTTCAAATTTTCCACATAGGTAATAGAGGGTGTCAAAGTTTTAATTTTGTTTTCGTTTTTTTGCGAAACGATATAGCGCCACAAAATTAAGGGTTTTGGGGGTTTTTTGCGGTGAGGAATTCAAAATTATCTATAGTTTTTGTGTAACCTGTAAAGGGCGCTGCCTACGACACTCTTTTTAGCTGGCAAAACTTTGTTTGGGCTTCTTATATCGATCCAACTATTAAAAAAATAAGTTACTTTACTTCTTTTACATCAAAAACGTATAATTCATTGAAGTCGCTAGGAGCAACCATTTTCGAGATAATCGCATTTTATAGGTCCAATGCAACAAGTACGTGGTCCAAAAACAACGGAAAATCAGGCAACGGTGAATTTCCAACTTAAAATTATTGTAAATCAGCTACATTTGCTAAGTATGAAAGTTATTGTAAATAAGTACTTAAGGTTGACTATTTTTTTCTAATAAAAACGCTTTTTCGGACCTACTTATACGGAATTATTAATTTTATTCTAATCAAAATTTTTTATTAACTTTGACAGATGATACTTTGTGTAACAAATGTTGTTACCTTAGAAATGTCGTTGTTTTTAATCAAGACCAGCTGTGATAAATAATACTAATACGAATACACAATTATTTTAAATATTTTAGCATTCTTGCATTAAAAATATCGAATGCTATTATCTCGAAAATGGTTGCTCCTAGCGACTTCAATAAGGTATACGTTTTTGATGTAAAAGAAGTAAAGTACCTTATTTTTTAATAGTAGGATCGATATAAGAAGCCCAAACAAATTTATGCCAGCTAAAACAAGTGGGCCATGCCGTAGGCAGCGCCCTCTACTGGTTACACAAAAACTATGAATAATTTTGAGTTCCTCACCTCAAAAAACCCCAAAACCCTTAATTTTGTGGCGCTATGTAGTTTTATTAAGAAATAATCGCAAAAAAACGAAAACAAAATTAAATTGTATATTGATAAAATAGTGGACTTCGAGTTGCGTTTTGGCGAAGCGGGAACAAAACTTACAGATTCCAATAAGAGCCCAAGACACAAAACTAATTCACGTAATAACTAAGCCGATGCTTTCAATTTAATGATAAAATAATTTTTGTATTATTTCCAACATTCCAATCAAAGACACGACATGTTATTAAACGACCATCAACGAAGGAAAATTATCCCAAATGGCCCAAAATTACGAATTTTAACTGCAGTCTATCTTTCATCAAATATTTATGAAATAAAAAAGAAAATGTATAATTAAGCTAGTAAGGGCCCAATGGAATTATTATTACAGTATTATTAAAATAGCATATTGAGCTAAAGCACAGTGGCGTACATAAAAGTAAGATTATTTAGGAGAATAGTCTTTAACCATGGTATTGATTATTGATGTTTATACAGCGTGACCAGTAAAGTCCGCATCATATGGGATTTTTTTTGTTAATAACTTTATTCGAAATTTGACATTGGCGTCAAATTCTACTTCGATCGAGATGAAAATTAAGCAAAAAAGTAGTAGTCACGTGATCCGCATTATCTTTCAAATTTTAATTTTTTTCAAAAAATAAGTCAAAAGTGCGGTTATTTCTGAAAGTATCGAATAAAGTTATTAGAAAAAGTTTTTTTAAATGCAGTTTCTAGCTCACATGCAAAATTTAACCTGCATAAGATAATTTTGATTTTTTACCCATATTTTGTACATTGCAACACTTTTGCAAAATAACACTCGACGCAACCTACATAAAACTTCTTAGTTTTGACAATGCTTTATTTCAGATACATTTTCTTTAAAGTAGCGCCATATTAAATGTGTGTTTTTCTACAAAATCAAAATTGGACTATTAAAATTTGGTCGCATGTGATGCAAAGTTTATTTGTTTTTGACCCTGTACAAGGTAACTTCATAAAATAAGTATTTTTGAAAACGTAGTTTGTGTCTGAAAGTAATACACCTTAATATTAAGACAAATAAGAACACAGTGTCATTAGAAAAGTGTTCATTAAGACGAAAATAAATTTTAGTGGTGGGTAAAAAATCAAAATTATCTTATGCAGCTGAAATTTTTCGTGTGGGCTAGAAACTGCATTAAAAAAAACTTTTTCTTATAACTTTTTTTGATACTTTCAGAAATAACCCCACTTTTGAATTATTTTTTGCTTAATTTTCATCTCGATCGAAGCAGAACTTGATGCCAAAGTCAAATTTCGAATAAAGGTATTAATAAAAAAAAATACCATATCATGCGGACTTTACTGGTCACACTGTGGACGTGTATTGTGCAGTCCAATTTTATCTGCATAATATAACAATTTATCCATTTTATTAATTTTGACCTAGTTAAACATGATATTCAAAATATGGAATGGAATTTATGAAACTAATCAATATTTAATTAACGATCAATGGATGATAAAAATATTACCGCGAGAATTAACTAAATCTGATACGGGATAAAGAAATCAATCGATAAGTGGCAGGGATTGCATGCTTTCGATTTATTTTTATCTTATCAGAAAGACGTCTTTAATATTTGCCACCGGTATCAATAGTCAATAAAAGAAATCTCTAAAATGTTTGGTAGTAGGAGCAATCGGGACAATAATAAATTGGTATATTGTCGTTTAAAAAAGGTGTAGAAAAAAAATCTCACACCAGTCCATATTTTTGTTTTTAATTATTGAAAGAAATTCGTTGTTAAATATTATCTTTCTTTGTATTATTTCCTTTCTACCTGTATAATATGTAGTACCAAAAGTGTATCAGGTTAAAGTACCCCGGTAGCTGAATACCAATAAAACAACCTTTCGGAATTCGAAAAGTTTCTCTTTTTTTTAAAAAATGCTGTTTCGTGTTTGCTGTTAGTCAAAAAGATCGTAGTTAGGCAATGGTGATATTTTTAACGAGTAGTTTATTATATTAATTGCCAGCTTTTATTTTATTTATCTATATAACCATTTAATAAATTGGCGCATACCAGTGCAAATATAATTTCTCATTAAGGTGGAATTATCAACGTCATTCAATTTATTGCCAATCTATAGCCTATTTCGCCTTGTTTTTCTTAGTTTATTATTTTATTAACTAAGATTTAAATAAAATCAATATCGTCTGCACATTATTAAGGTAATATCTGATATACTTATTACAAAAATATCAATTCATTTCATTGCTTATTTTGGGAGAATTGTATAGTGAAAGAACAATGACATAATAATGTTAAAAAAAATCTTAACCGATATTTTTCGATATACAATTCTCCTTAAATAACTTATGAAATTCCTTGATATTTATTTAACATGTTAATTATTACCTATAGAATATGAAGACGATATTGATTTTATTTAAATTTTGTGTAAAAGTTAGAAAAAATAAATAAATCTACGCGAAATAGGTTATAGGTTGGCAAGCAAGCTGATACTCCCACCTTAAACAAGAAGTGTAATTATGATATCCATTGAAATATTGAAATTATTAAAGTTTGAGCTGTGAAAAAAAACGACGAAAATGGGGCATTCGCCTTTAATTTCTAAAATATTATAAATAAACTTTAAATGTTGTAAGGAAAAAATTAATTCCCCGTCAAGACAATCTTTCCTAGAGATGCCGTTCTAATAACACAGGTCTTATTGGGAATAGGCATTATTTTTTTTATAGACCTGTGGTACTAATTTAAGATGTCAATGCTAAATATATGTTGTGTATCTCGTGCGCAAAAGTTTTATAAGTGAAAAAATACGCTCGCCAGTCAGATGCCCTCCCTCCGAGCAGGATTGGGCATGCGCACAAACCTCTTGTTATCGGCCTGTCAGTATTTAGCGACATGCTCCGGCACACACTCCAGAACCGGCTCTGAGCCATTTTTGTTGATGTGCTTTAAGTTTTCTCTGTGGATTCCTTGTTATTTTTTTGCTATTGTGGATGTTTAATATTTATATTCTAGTTTTTGTGTAGTTTAGTGAATTGTGTTTCTGTTTTTACTGACTCCGACAATGACTAGTAAAAATCGTTGTATGATTTTATTATGGCCAAATAGGGGTAAAATACCGTGTATTATGTATTTTCAGTAAGTATGGAGTAGTGATCTTGATTAGGTATAACTTTATTTTATTATGATCAATTTAAACACATCTAACCAGGCCTAGGCTACACAAACAAGGTATGAAATTAAAAAGAAACCATCAAGACAGATTATCCCGATGCATGTTTTGGTATATTTTATTTGCAGCCCTGCAATCTTCAAAAAGTTTAAAATACACTTTTCTCTATACTTATATATTATAATATACTCCACGGGTCAAGTTCTCGGGCAAAAACTTTTTCAAATTCTTGAACAAGAAATTGTGTTTGGAATATTTATTTTCGGTGAATGTTTACGACATTCAGAAAACTGTTCGCACCTTTAAAAATTAAAGTGACGCAATCCAAAAAATAGAGTACAGGAAAAACTGTCAAATATATTGGACCCCTCTAACTCTTTTGTCTCCTAAGCCCAAGTAATAAATTAAATTAAATATTAAATTTGGGGAAACATTAGTTAAATGGTTTTACTAGAAGACCATTATTTAAATTTGATATTAAAACCTACCATTAAGAGTATTAGAAAAAAACTAAAAAATAAAAAACAAGTTAGGTCTTTTTACTGCCAATTTTTTTTTAAGAACCAACTAAGCCATTTTAAAATTAAAATTGTCGTTTTATTCAGCGAGTCATTTTATGTCGTTTTTTTATTAAAGACCAGTTACTTTTTTGTAAAATGTTTGGAATCAAGTCAGTTTAGACTTAAAGCAGTGTCCATTTTTTCGTAGCATGCGACAACATACTGAAATGATACTCTTTAGTATTAAAAAGACGCGCGAATACCGTTAATATGAAAAAGGCATAAATAGGTTCCTTTAATTTGGGAGAAGCGATTTGGTATTAGAACGAGTGGCAGCTATTAGAGGGTATTTAGTGTCATTATATGATTAATCTTAGAAATATACAATTTTCGAGTTGTGTCCCCAAGCAGCATTTTTCTGACTTCCAACTAATTTTTTACCGACCCCGACGTTGCAATGTGTCCATATAGTAGTCAGTCAGTATTTGTACAGGATGTAAACCGGCGTCAAACCAACGTCGTTTCAACGTTGTTTAGCTGTTACCAGAAATCTAGAGGCGGATCGACGATTTCACAACTCATCGAATGCAACAAGTTTGATATTGGGTGCATGCACAACGTTGTACCGCCGTCGAAAATGACTACTATCTAAAAGTTGCCTATAGTCCTAAAACACAACGTTGGTATTGGTATTTTTTTTACTACTCTATACTTTGACAGATGTCAGTACAAGATCGTAAAGGTTTTACCTGAAAGTGAGAGGGAGTCTTATGTTTTCTAATTTGTAAATTTGATATGGAAAAACAGCGTTCGCCTCGTCGGCCCTTTAAATAATCAGCTACTTTTTATAGAAGACTGAAAATACTAAGGCACAAAAATAAAAAGTTTAAAAGCAGTACCTGTAACAGCACATTATCATACAATACATCAGATGATGCCGGTCCATCTACATCTCGCCAGCACACCCCATCTGATGATTACAACACCGATAGTGATACAGAAATGTGGCTAACAGAAAACGACGCGTTGCAACGTTTGCAAACGAACCGAATGTTGACAAAAATAAATAAATGACATGTATTAAGAGACAACTCGCGAAGCTGTCGAAAAATGACAGCGTAGGCAACTGTTTTACCGATCGTAAAGTCGGTTGCGATATAAAAACAGTGCATTCTTTTCGACAACCGGTCAGCGATGGTATAAATATACGTAGTATCTCCAACCGAAGTTGAAAAGAGTAAAATGTGGGTAAAATTTTCGTAAGGTATGGACAGAAGTAGTACATTTTTTTAAACTAGTTTTACTACAAGTTTTACTAATTTTACGGCAAAAAAGGAGTGTTTTAGTCATTTTCCCGACGCCTCCATTTTTAGCTGTTTATACAATAGGGCCATGACGGCATCCATTTTGTTGCAATTCCTTTTTCGTTATAAATTTTTTTTCAGAGCTCGTGCCTCCCCTAATGCTGCTTCGCGCCCCCTAGGGGGGCGCGCCCCCCAGTTTGGGAACCACTGGTTTAAAGGTTTAATTCCACGTACAGAGGTACTCCAATAACAGGTATTTTATTTTCACCAAACTATCTACAACAAGAACGTTTAGTGTAAACAATTGGCGCATATCCTATCAGGTTTGCCCTAACTAGGTGAATCATAGTCGCTAACACCAACGTTGTCACGACTCCAAGGTTGGTCAATTTAATCGGACTATATATAGTCGGACCCGACGTCGTAGCGACCCAAACTTGTGTGACCGATTTGGTGCAAATGTAAGTCGTGGCGAAGTCGATTTGACGTCGCGCTCCAACGTCGGGTCGATTAAAGCAACGTTGTAACAACGTCGTATTGTTGCTTGGGTCACTTTACTTTTAAAGGTGCGTGTTGTTGACAGGTAGGTATATATATATATATATATAGGTATATAGGAGCTGATTAAGACATATTATACATAACATAATATAGGTACGCCACTGATTTCTAAAAACCAAAATCGTTTGTCTAATTATGTTTAACAAGTTACCCGGAGCAAGGAGCAACTTGACCGAAGTCAGGTAAATAATAACCATGCGAGATGCAGCCTGGCCTGTAAATTATAGGGCACACTCGCCCGCAAGAGCGGACGGTCTATTCATCGTCGATTTAATTTTTATGTGCTCTTCCACCGCAAAATTGCATTGTAATTCGAGAGTATGGGCTAATGGGCGGCCCATTACGGGCCTTTTGTCCCATGGGAACAATCGGGCTCTATTGTTGACAATAAGATGATGCCGAGTTATAATTTTGATAATGTTTTGATATAATGTGGGGTTTCGCGTCCGGTCCAAGCTATTTGAATAGCGAAGGTAGGTAAAAAGTCTGTCCAATGACCGCTGACCGTTGCGTCATATTCTCCATATTTGCGGTACGTTGTAAATTAAGTCAGTTTGACTTACTGGTGGTAAAGGTTATGATTTTTTTTAGACTTGATCTACATAAAGACAGATGCATGTGAACAAGTAAAATACAAGCGCGGTTTTTCAAATTTTTAATTAAGTATTATTTTTATACCGTGAATGAAGTCAGAAATAAGTAGTTTCTTTAGGGTAAAAGGTATCATGGGATAAAACATTTTGTTTTTAAAAACAGTATGAAATTTTTAATTGATTTAAATTTACTGAAAAATAAATGATATGATAAATCTTTCCCGTTCCCACACATCATTTATAATTTTATTAGTGTGTGTTACATAATTTTTTCATTTTTCTACTGTTACATTTTCTATGGCTTGGTTGGTTGGTTGGTTAAAGGCGGGGGTCGGGTTCGACGTGTGGCCCAAGCTCCTTACACTGTAGCCTTCTGGCTTATTGTGCGCCCCAGTATTGTTAGAAAAGACTTGTTCCTTCTACGAGGTCCAGTAGTTTTCTTCCAAGTTTGTCGTGCGGGAGGTTATCGCTACGTCGATTGTCTCTATGGCTTCATTTCACAGACCCAAAACTAAGTCATTTGTTACCGGATGGATAGAACTTATTTTTGCATCATAATAGCGCTTACATTTCGACCAAACCATTTCAATAGTATTAAATTAAAGTGGCAATGATATGGAGGAAGTCTTAAAACTCAATGTCCATGTTGCAATGCTAGTTTGTCCAACCTATTAAAATAAAATAAATAACTCTTTCCAGATTACTTGTAACGTTTGGGTGGGATATGCTTCACTATTATCCAGATCTGATCCTTCATTGTAAATGGTGAAACCGGAATTTGTCTTTGCTCTAGCTATGCAATAAGTAATCTTTTTGACCAAGTTGTATTTGGAATTTTTTCAGTTACCCAGAATGATAGGTGGCGATATCCACGATAATAAAGCGACGGTTCTTCCTAGTTTGGTAACAATTTGTCTTCTAACCATTTTTCAAAGGTTTCACTATTCATCGAACCATAATAATCACCAGATTCTAGGCCAGACTTGAATGTTAAACTTGCATTAATCACAAATCCATTTTCTGAATCAGCATGTAGAATCATATACATACCTATCATAGGTATTTATAAAAACATTGTCATATATTTTTGATGTTTATTATTAATTTTTTCACAATTCCTGCTTTATTAGATGTAATTACCTCGTAAACTGCGTTAAAGAGTAAAAGGGTCTTTCCGGCATCACTATTTCTTTGAAAATAATCAAATAACTTTAAAATTAATGCTTGCAATACCGTGACATTTTTTAAATAATGTTGATTGAAAATGTGACTGTCAAAAGTGACAATAAAACTTTTTGACTGGTCAAATTATACGACGTTCCTTATTGACGCAAATTTACCATCCCACCTAGTTCATGAATGTTAGAAAGATAAGTACTACTCGTGACGTAACGGTCAGCGATCATTGAACGGAGTTTATAATGGTTGATTATGAAATTTAGGCTCAAATCAATATTACTTTGTCTTGGATTTTCAATCTTGTCATATTTACGGTGGTCCAGTTATTCCAGCCATTGCTTTAAATTAATAATAATAATAATAATAATAATAATAATAATAGTAATAATAATAATAATAATAAAATACTTTATTGTAAACATAAGTTACAAAAGGCGAAGTTAAGGCAGAACCTCCTAGCCGATACAGTTCTAGACTTAATTTGACTTATTATCAGGTATGTATACCATATTTGGCAAGATCATTGCCGTCTCAATTCTAAAGATAACTGAGACATCATATAATAGCCTCTTCGTAAAGGCACTTTGATAGGTGCAGTTGAGAGAGGGTCTCCGTGGAATGAGGTCCACCTCAGGCGGTGTGCGAAAAAGAGTTAACTTAAATAATTTGAGGTAAGTTTTGGTTAACGTGTTCATATGTCCCGTTTTCAACGGGACCGTCCCTTGTTTCGGCTCTCCGTCCCGGTGTCCCCGAAAAGAAATTCGGGACACGAAATTGTCCCGTTTTCCCAAACTCCACGAAAAAATATGATATATTGTTATATGCTTAAATTTCCATCAGTACGTGACAACCACATTTCCGAACGCGAACGAATCGTGTGATTTTTATCCACTAGAGGTGTGTCATTGGCGCTCGCATTGGCGATTATATTAATAGCAATAAAGACACAGAAGTATTTCACGAATTTTCAATAATCTCTAACTACATTAAGTCGCAAAAAGTAACCGAATGGAATAATCTAAATGTTTCGACGGAAAATCGTTGGGTGGGAAGTATTCAAAAACTTTCACACCAACACCAACAATCATAGCATGAAAACTTTTGTATATTAATTGAATATATTTTATGTCTTCCTGGCACAAATGCACCAGTAGAATAGTAGATTCTGTAACGAGGTTGGAATGAAAACTCGTGGTTCCTCACGCTCGCTACGCTCTTCCACTCGGATCGAATTTTCATTTTAACCTAGTAGCAGACTATATTTTCTTCACGACCATCCAGTTCCATATCTGATTCATCCGATTTTTCACTCATTTTTTGACTTGCACTAAAATTTGTCTGAAAATAATTATTATTACAACGCGGCCATTTTTATCTGACACTGACAGTTTCGAAATTCATGGCAACCTATGTCGTTTATATCAATTACAGAATATTCATTCCGTATCTTGTTATGGAATGAAAATACACGCAAAACGCATAAGAAGCAAGTGTTTCAGAATAAATATTCCAACTCAAGAGCGAGAATTTTTACATTCTATTATAAAAAATGATTTTGGAATTATTGCATTCAGTAATGGTCGTGGAGAAAGAATATTTTCTATAATGAACAAACTGTGGACGACAGAAAAAAAACAGTTACAGGTCTCAGTTCTTAAGGCGATGCTGATACTTAACTAAAAAAACGTGCAAAGAAGTTTATTCTTACTTAAAATCATCATTCATTACCATTAATCTGCATTAAATAAAATTTGTTCCTCTGACAAATAATAGGTACAGATCTAACGTGGGCAACGGTACAGAAATAACTAAGTACCTATTTATTTTTTATACCATTACTTTTTTAAATTTGTAGTACTATTTTAATAAATAGAATAAAACTTATTAAGAATGTTTTTTTCTATTGAAAACCTACTAATTGACTTAAATAAGCCTTTGTCCCGTTTTCAGTCCATAAATAAATGGCCACGTTAGTTTTGGTTGTCAAATTATGACAAGAAGTCAAGACGTTAGCATTCATTTGTTTATTAATTTCATATTTTGAGGTTAGTTTTATGACAGGTTTCAGGTTAGGGCAAGAATTGGTCAAGAATTCAACCGAAAAAACGTTTACAATTCTATTGAGAACGTTTGGGGAGAAATGATAAAATATATGTATAGACATGATTTAAGTTAGACCGAGAAGCCAAGAAGAACGCAGACAGAAGATACTTGAAGCATAGGAAATGAAATAACTAAAAATAAACAAAAAAAATATTATCACAGTAGACTAGATCAAGTAAAACTATTTGATTGAAGAAATAACGACGATTTTGAAGTTCTTGAAAAAATCGCACGCGTTTGTTGAAAAAAGATCACAGAGCCTTGTTTGAGGCACTGAAAATTTCTTGTGCAATAATAAGACATCAAACATTTCGGTCTCCTTTTAGTCCCGATAGATAACGAGAAAGCCAAAGTAAATTAACTTAGTATCACTGAACATTAACAGACTGTCGCCAGACACGATGGTAATTAAAAAATTGCCGTCTAGCTAGCCTATTTCAAAGACATTTTTCCCGGAATAGAAGCACTTTAGATTTGAGATGGTCTTAGACCAGAGCAGGCACGATAAAAATGGAACCGAACAACCCCGCATGAGACAACAGACAAGGATAGAGCTAGTGGCGCCAGTCAAAAGTCTGCTTTTAAGTACTTGTTCGTGTTTGGCTTAAAGTGACTTTATCCAAGGGCCGAGGGTCTTGCATTATATCCGGTGTAACTAACTGCCGTTAACGGTTTTAGTATCTTTTTAATGGCATGAAGCTTTTATACCAGGATATAAACTACTTTTTATAGATAGATTTTTGTTTAACTTAACCTAGACAATAAACGCAATGAATGTATACAGATCGTTTTCACGTAAAGGGACATTAAAATAAAAATTACATCCAAATAATGCACTAAGTGTAATTTTCTCATGTTAAGATATACAAAGGCAATTTGTAAATTTTCTTATTGAATATTATCTTCTGTCCTATGATGCCATTATTAATTTTAAAAGCGCACACTCGTTTCAAAGGGAGAGAACAATATCATAAAATTAATATTATTTCTATTAATATTTCTTAATTTATAGTTTAATTCATTTTGTTGCTCTGCATAACTTTTTTACAAATATTTTTATAGAGTAATGGAAAGAAATACCATACATTAAATATTCCTCCACTACGCTGGTAAAGTCTGTTCAATGACCGCTGACCGTTACGTCACGACTAGTGCTTATCTTTCTAACATTCGTGAAACTAGGTGAGATAGTAAATTAGTAAATTGCGTCAATAATGAATGTCGTATAATTTTACCAGTCAAAAAAGTTTCATTGTCATTTTTGACAGTGATATTTTTAATCAACATTATTTCAAAAATGTCACGGAATTGTGAAAAAGAAAAAGCATTAATTTTAAAATTATCTGATTATTTTCAAAGAGAAAGTGATGCCGGAAAGAGTATTTTCTCCACGACCATTACTGAATGCAATAATTCCAAAATCATTTTTGATAATAGAATGTAAAAATTCTCGCTCTTGAGTAGGAATATTTATTCCGAAACACGATACGGAATGAATATTCTGTAATTGATATAAACGACATAGGTTGCCATGAATTTCGAAACTGTCAGTGTCAGATAAAAATGGCCGCGTTGTAATAATTATTTTCAGACAAATTTTAGTGCAAGTCAAAAAATGAGTGAAAAATCGGATGAATCAGATATGGAACTGGATGGTCGTGGAAAAAATATAGTCTGCTACTCGGTTAGAATGAAAATTCGATACTCGTGGTCGAATTTTCATTCCAACCTCGTTACAGAATCTACTATTATCCTTTAATGCAGTTTACGAGGTAAGTAGATATAAAAAAGCAGGAAATGTAAAAACATAAATAAGAAATATGAAAAATATATGGAATGTTTTTATATTTTATCCAACGAATTAAGACAAGGGGGGATAGAGAAGGATGCAAATAAGAATTCATGAACATAGGTATCAGAAGACAGCGTATTTATGGGATGTATAGAGCAGGTGAACACGTTACCATTCGCTCAATACAATTTAACCTTAAAATTATTGAGGGTGTTGAAATATCCACTGGTTCATTAGCAGACTGTTTAAAAAAATTTTAATTTAAATGGCGTAAATATACTGTATCAAACAGCCGTTTTTTAATATAATGTAATAGAGCAACCCCATAGTCCAAAAACGAGTACCTAAAATTTTTAAGAGCATTTAAGAATATTAGCGACTCTCAATTTCGCTTAAAACCTGTTTTTCTGGATGAAACCTGGATATACAGTAAAGGGGCTTTTAGGCGAAGTTGGCAAAATGATACTCATCATAGAGTTAAAAAAAATATCATTATCTACATGTTGGTTCAGAAAATGGATTTGTGAATAATGTGATTATCATGATTCGATGAATAGTGAAAACATTGAGAAATGTTTTGAAGAAAAATTTTCACTAAACTTGGAACAACCGTCACTTATTATCATGGATAACCGCCACCTATCATTCTGGGCTAATTGAAAAAATTTCAAATACAAATTCCGGTTTCACCATTTGCAATGAAGGATCAGATCTAGATAATAGTGAAGCAGCATATCCCACCATTCCCACCCAAACGTCACAAGTAATTTGGAAAGCGCGGGGGAAAGCGCCATTTATTTTATTTTTTAATTATTTTAATAGGTAGGTTGGTCGAACTAGCATTGCAACATGAACATCAAGTTTTAAGACTTACTCCATTTCATTGTCACTTTAATCCTATTGAAATGGTTTGGTAGGAATGTAAGCGCTATTATGATGCAAAAATAAGTTTTATGCATCCTGTAACAAATGATGTAGTTTTGGGTCTGTGGAATGAAGCCACAGAAAATGTAATAGTGGAAAAACGGAAAAATTATATAACACACGCACTAATAAAATTCTAAATGTTTGGGAACGGGAAAGAACTATCGATGGTTCAGATACTTTTCCCCCCTTATTGCTAACTTGGACAAATCTGATGATGATGGTCCTTGAAAAGAGGATTTATTTTAATTATTAAAAAAATGCAGTTTGTTGTGTTGTCATTTTTTCTTCTTTATGATATTATAAATAAGATGATCGTCGGTACTAACCATTGGCGGCTTTTAATAACAGTACACAGTAAAGGCAAAATTTTATTGAAAAATTTAATGCATAAAGTATCTTTTTAAAACCATTCAATTCTATAATAATGTCAGCCAAGACCACTTTGCAATAAATTATCTCTTCTGCGTTGGCATAGCATGTGAGATTATATGGTTCGTGCATGGTAACTTTTTTTTAAACTAATGTTCGATACTGAGTATCATGAACTCTGGAAGAGATTTTGCTGAACGTTGGACACCTAAAGTTTATTTTAATTAACCCAGCCCCTGATTAAACCAGTTATAAACAAAATAAGCATAAAGGATAAATAATTATTCCAATATTTTAATTATATACACAAGCTAAAAATAGCTAATAATAATGCAAATAATAATAACCATTCAATTGCGTCTAAAACATAAAACATGACTCATTTCAATAAAATACAGTTACATGTACCTCGGATTAACATGAACACATTCAGACTTCACTTGATTTATTGTTCATTGCATATTAAATTACTTTGCTTTTTGTTTGTGACTTATCTGGGGAAAGATAAAGAAAATTACTTTCAACCACATTAAATATAAGATTACAACTTGCTATAACTTGTTCACTCTTGACGTGTTTACACCTGTTTAAGTAGGTATATTTAGAGCTTTTGTTTGACCTGGACGTAATAAAAGCGACCTGTCTTAGGAACCTATAGTTCTAAGAAAGGGATCTGTATTGTCCTTCATAATGGAGAACCACAAAATTGTTTTGACATTAGCCACCAAAACGAAAAACTAAAGCTCAGCTTTATTCCAAATATTATACCGTGCGAGCAAAAATTATTTGCATGAAAGGGGGCTTGGATTAAAAAACGTGGGGCTTGGTTTAGATCACAATGATATGGGGACGATATATCTAACCAAATCTAGATTAAAATTTTGTCAAACTCATATTATGACATGATATTATGCCAATCTAAGTAATGAGTAATAAAATAAGTAGACAAATACAAATTTATTTTTGTTGTTTACAAAATTAACAAAGTAAGAATATACAGAAAGAAAAAGAAAAATAATTACATAAATTGCTGAAATTGGCCACCGCTATGCTTCAAATACCTAAATCATTTATTTCCAATAAATTTTGGGTAAACCATTAAGAGTAATTCCTGCCCTGCGTCTTTCAAAATCTGCGGCTTGTATTTCTTGAAATACTTGCACTTTATAAGGAAATAAATTTAGCTGCTTCTTAATAATAGTCCTGCATGTTTCATAAGATCTTCCCACTTCTTGGGACAGGCGTCTTATACAATTTGTTGGTGTATTTTGCATTATTTCACGAACGTTTGCAACAAGTTCTTCTTCTTCAGATGGTCTTCCTGCTCATTTTTTGTGTTGTATAGAACCTGTTTCCCTAAACACAGCCACGGTTATTTTCAGGCAATGATAAAAATCCCCAGCAATAAAAGCAACGTTAGGAAAATGTTCTTGAACATCGTCCATGCACAAACCCGGATTGTATTGCCACTCACCATTTACTCTAACTCCGTTTCGAAAATAAGCTTCAACCATGAATGTTTTGTGCTTTTCCGTAAAGCCCATTGTGCGAATTGTTCAAGAAATTGGAAAAATTAGCGATGAATCAAATTACTTGTAACGACTATCAAAGATGACGGAATAACATGGTTGATTGTTAATTCAGGTAGTTACTGACACCCAACAGGTATTAAGCTCTACGGCTAAGCATAACGTCCTTATATAGATGCAAGGCCCTCTTTGATGCAAATAATTTTTGCTCGCACGGTACAAAACTGCTCTATACAGGGTGTTACAAATTCAACATTCACCATTGGGATCTCGTAAACGGTAAAAGATATAGTGTAGATCGAGGTGTAGATATAGGTCACATTGGGGGCGAAAGTTGCGCAATTTGGACATATAGCAAGCCGTCGAAAAATTTGAAAAATTCCTAGTATAAGTATAGCTACTTTCAAAGATATTCGGAAAAAACATAAAATTTCCGTTTCGGTATTAATTTTCCTAGCTTTATTTACAATGGCGAAAAACTAATCACCAGATTTATTGTTGCCTTTATATTTTACCTTGCATTTTTGTAAACCTTGTTCCTTTAATTTAAACGCTATATGCGTCAAATTTGTAAATAATGCCACCAAAAAGGACCAAACGTAAACTTTCGGTCTTTCACGAATATCCTCGACAATACTAGGATTTAAAAAAAAATTCTGAAGACATGTAAGGCGACTCCGAATGGGCCCTTTCACTATGATCGAATTCATTATATTCAGCATTAACATCCTGAATTGGAACCTATTGAAAGATATCCCAATAATAGAAATCTTCCTAGAGGACCACGAACCTATAGACAATTAATAAGACGTCGCGAAAGCAGAAAGGTTGAAATCATGAGATCAAAACCTTATTACGTCATCCCATTATCCGCGCAATTCTTTTATTTGTCAGCTTCAACGGATTATCTTGCTATCTTTGTTATGATAAATTAAATAGACAAGAACTCAAGAACAGCTTAAAGATGGAACACAACCCGTCCGATATTCAGGTAGACGGAGCGTTCGACCTTCAGCTGAATCACTGGCACCCATAGGTCGAGGCAGATGTGACGTCAGTGAATTTATTTCCCTGTTTTTATTAAAGACCGTATCTTGTTTATTTTCAGTGGCGGCCGGTTAATGAAGGGCTCTGGGACGCCGCCCTCCCTGCAATTATTTCAAACAGAATCCAAAAATACTTTACTTAAAAAACCAATAATGCAATGTATGTAAGCAATCAATTAAAATAATTCAAACCAAACATAGCCCTATTCCAACGGGCAGGTTATACTCATAGACAAGCGAGTTGCGCGCTCTCAAGGTTACTAAGCGCGGGCTATCGATTATCCGTCCCGATTCAACGCGACTACGAAGGCCTGACGTCACCTACACATCGCACAACGAGCGGCCACGGAGGAGCTCCAATTTTCCGCGCCCAACAGCTGTTCGCGAATCGCGATGCGACCTGTCGATGCCGTTGACGTTGTGTTTATTTGTTTTGAGTTATTTATTAGTTACATTATAAAGTTGGAAAATTTCGTCCAATATGAAGGTCAGTGATTTACAGAAGGTTGTGTTTAGTTCTGTGAGCTTAAGTGAAAAACTTGATTTAAAAAATGCAGGGCGGCCACTACCAATATTGAACATTGTACAAGTGCAATCAAAATGTAAAAGTAAGGCACAGTTTACGTGTAAGTTTGACAAAGAAATATATAATAAAAAATCCTGGATATGCGGTTGTGAGGACAAAAATTATTTTTTTTTTGTTTCGTCGTGTGTCTTCTTTTTGACGGGGATGATAATTGGACTATAAATGGGGTGCAGGACTTAAAACATCTTTCAGAGAAAATAAAAAAAACATGAAAATTGTGCAAAACATCGTCATAATGTGGTAAGTTTTGAGATGTTAGGACAAACTAATATTTTAACTTGTTTAAGTAGTGCTTATCCTGATGAAATTCAAATTCACAACGAGAAAGTTAGAAAAAACAGACACGTACTTTTGAAAATAATAGACATTTTAAATTTTTTTTATTTAAAGCCAGCGCCCCCCTTGACTCGCTAGTCACGAGCCGCCACTGTTTATTTTCTCAGTAAAAATTTTGAAAATTTTAAAAACTGAAACCGTAGAAAATTTGATTTTTTCTTTCTCTATGCGATATATAGGGTGAAAAATCAAAATTTAGTGAAAAAGCCAATTCACCAATTGTCCAAGTTTGCCGCCATTTACAAGATCCCAATGGCGAGGGTCGAATTCGTAACACACCCTGTATAAATTTATAATCACGATAATTCAAAGAAAAATGTTTTCCGCAAATTGCTGCCTAGCCTACATTTAATAATAATAAAGAGACTATAATATATTATAAAGCGGAAGATGAAAGAAATTATGCATAATCTAACTTATGCTTTACAATCTGTATATCATTCCATGTAAGATTAGATACTGATTATTACTTATGTAGATAAAATTTATGTATCTACTTATCTCAGAATTTCTTTAATGGGTACCGTGGTGGTTTAATATGAAAGGAACTACATAGTTATACAATATAATTAAGTACTAATGAAAAAAAAGTTTGCAGTTCTTAATATGCCATTTCAGTCCAATTATTGCAGGTAGTTATTTAAAACATTAAAATTTGCCCGTCCTCCAACCATCATTTTAGACAATAATAATTTAAACATTCTCGTTAAACTGGACCAAGTCAATTTACAGTATTTTTAAGCCCAAGCCGGCTACGTTCTTAATCAGCACCCTGGTGAAACTGTAAATTAGCAATTCTGCATCACAAGGTCATATTTATTTCAAGTCGCGGAGCTGGCAACTAGAGTCAAATTGGCGCTGTCGTCGCTTATGATTCTTCAGCTGTCCGAGGAACCGGGTTCTGTCGCATATTTTCAACGTATAGAAGAGAAGGACAGTTACATTCTGACCTACTATAACGCTTCCTAAACTGAGCCAGGTGCTAATTGAAACAAACCAGCCAACCCGCCATGTCAAAACTTTCAATTTCTCTTGTCCACGTTTTTTCTCAGGAGATTAAATTAATTTTTTTATTATCATTTTTCAAAATCAGTTTCTACTTTAGAAAACTTAGCCGATGTGTGTAATTTTTCAATTATTATTCTAGCCTACCATGCAGGTAATTATTTTTTATTGTGTATCAAATTGATTTTGCACTTATATACCTATTTTTTCTCGTATTTTTTATATTGGAAATGTAAGTTTACAATAAATAAAATAACATGAAATGTTTCACATATTTATTATTAGTTTACGAGCCAATATTAATAAATTATCGTTGGACAGCCGGCAGACAACGGCAACAGATTTATGCTCCAGGTAATACCTAACAATCGATCAGTTATGAACTGTTTAGGCTCTTGAAATATTAATTTTAACATTTTTGTTTTACCGGTAGATTAGAAGTATATTTTATACTACTTAAGACTTAATTTGTTTGTTTTAAGGAATATTGTACATCGAGCAACATGATGGCACAAAGGATAATGGTTTGAGCTAACTCGATTAGTAGATACTTGGCCACATTTAACATAAAAATTTAATGTCAACCCGATACTATTTCTATTATTTCAGAGAATGCTGTAAGAATCATTTTATACTTTATGGATGTTTTAGTAGCTAGGTGTCTCGTTGCAGCCTATAATTTATAAATACCTAAACATAGAAAAAGTATTTAGGATAAAGTGTTTTATTATTATTTATTTTCCAAATCATGGTTAATATAAAAGCGAGAAAAGTGTGCTTTTATTCCATAAAACAAAAACTTTTATGCGTCTTTTTATTGATTTTAATAAAAATCGTTCATCAAAAGTTAATAAATAATAAAATTCTAAAATTCTAAAACTGCCTTTCAAATTTCCCGCCATTGCGCCAATGGTGGCCAGCAAACGCACTAACACACCTCTCTCTCGCTCTCTCTTCTTTCTCTCTACATTTTGTTGCGATTGTCTAATAAGGAGTTAACATTTCTAACCCTATAAATGTTTTTTGTTGAGCTTACTTTTCGTTTTATTCAAAAATGGACCAAACCCCATCTTAGGAGTACAAGTATCTAAAGTTTTAGGTTAAAAAAGGTTGGATTTATAAATTAATAAAAATAGAAAAAGAAATATGCGCCAATTCGATAAAATTTCGTTTTATGCTTTTATTAATCCATCAATTAATTTTTTTATACTTAAAACTGTAGGTAACTGCTACTCTAACACAGATATTTGTCCACTTTTTGGAGAAAACGAAAAATAAACGAAATATTGATAAGAAAATGAAATGGCGAACACTACGGTTTGCTCTTAAGGTGGAATTATCAACGTCATTCAATTTATTGCCAACCTATAACATATTTCGCCTTGTTTTTCTTAGTTTATTATTTTATTGACTAAGATTTAAATAAAATCAATATGGTCTGCACATTAGTTAGGTAATATCTGATATATATATATATATATTACAAAAATATCAATTTATTTCATTGCTTATTTTGGGAGAATTGTATAGTGAAAGAACAATGACATAATAATGTTAATAAAAATCCGAGAAAAATCTTAACTGATATTTTTCGACATACAATTCTCCTTAAATAACTTATGATATTCCTTGATATTTATTTAACATGTTAATTATTGCCTATATAGAATATGAAGACGACATTGATTTAATTTAAATTTTGTGTAAAAGTTAGAAAAAATAATAAATCTACGCGAAATAGGTTATAGGTTGGCAAGCATGTTGATACTCCCACCTTAAAATGTGTATAGAGCAAACACAAAATATGTTTATTATTATTATCACTAAATTTATTGGAAAAGCAGAAAAACGACGGCGTCATCGGTCATTAAAAATTTCGAGTTTTACCCGCATAGAGAAAGAAAAAATAAAACTTTCTACAGTTTCAGTTTCTAAAATTTTTAATTATTTACAGAGAAAATAAACAAAAACGCTTTTTAATAAAAACTCGCGAAACCAGCTATCAACGTTAAAACAAATTGACCAGTCGCAGAGACTTGAAGACTGAAGGTCGACCCGCTGGTATCTATATGGATAATATCTCGCGTATAGTCTCCTGTTCTTGTCTATTTAAGTCATCGAAACAAAGATAACGATGTAATCGACCTCATCAGTAGAATTAAAATAATTGTGCGGATATTGGGATGACATGCTAAGTATCTGATCTCATGTTACCTCTCATCATCCAAATTAGGTTTTTTAAATTAGTTTAGACGCGGAGCTATTTAGCTAAATTTGGGCGATTTAGCTACCTAGCTAAATATTTGTATAGGAAAGTTGTGTTTTTTCACGTTAGAAACCCCGAAAAATGTAATTTCATTTTTCGCACCCCTTGTAACTTTTTGAAACATATATCTAGAAAAATTGGGTTTTCTATCCTGAATAATCCCAAAAACAACATCCATTTTTGAAAAAAAAAACTAATTTTATTCACTCTTAACTAACCACCCACTAGTAGTCCCGAAAATTATATAAGAAAGAATTCAAGCAAAAAATCAAAACTTGTGACATACCTACACCAAGTAAAACTTAAAAAGGGGTAAGAAGAATATCAATTTTTTTTTCAAGAAATGACAGCAACGTGCTATAAAAACTAGGTTCAAATTTATTGGGGGCAAATAGATTCGAATAGGAATATAATATCTATTCTATTTGTATTCTGCATTTTACTTAAATTTGTAAAAAAATACCTACTACTTAAACTCTTTGCCATAACCTTTTTCACTTCTATTGCAGAAACCTTCAAAATTTAATTTCCGAAAACGTAATTATTGTGTTTCAAATTTGTAAATTTTATTTCACAATATTTTTAATAATAATTGTATTTGTAAAAATGTAAATTACATATTATATTTCAGAATCAGATTGATTTATTTCAGCGGTGAACCAACATTTCATGATTTCTGAAATTCTGATCCTTTATCAAATGAAACTGACAAATCTGAATACAATAATTAAGTACTCTTACTCTTACTATAAACATTATCATTATGAAAAAGGTGTGATATAATAATCTTACATTGATTTTAAACTTTTGTCTTTATGGTATCCATAATTATTGCTCAAAACACAACCCCTTTGATAGAAAACCAAAATAGTATTACAAAGTGGCGGATATTATGCAATCTTGCAAAATTTCTGCATATTAACTATTTAAAAAAAAAAAAACATTTTATAATCCAAATTCTAAATCATGAAACGTAAACGTACCTGTGTTTATTTGTACCCATGGTTGTTGCATTCTAGTTCTTGGTTTGTTTATGCTCACAGATTCCTCTTGAGCAAAAACTGAAGAAATTATCACAGATAAGGAGCAAGCTAGCAACATTATTTTGCATTCCATATCAAGGCTTTGGAACATTCTTTTAACACACTTCACTTCTGCAATTAAAAAGTATCCAAATTAAAGTTTATTTTTAAACAATGTTCGATCTAATTCAGGCGCCAGTTATATCAAACAAAGTATTATTATAATAACAAACACAAGTTAATTGAAAAATGCATTCGATCGCGTCCACGACAGTTTTTTTGATGTTAACATCAGTAATTAAATGATTTTTTTTTCCAATTTCTATAACGAGATAATAATTAAAACTGATAAACTTTGAAGTTCCACCGAATTTCTACATCGCGTATAATACTGGCGCTATTCGGCAACAACCTCTCCGTACGGTTGTCAGTCGCCAACTAGTAAAATAAAAACTAAATTGATCAGAGTTCACTTGCTGGCTCATATAAGTGGGCCTGTTTAGCAAGCGCCTCTTGTTGGTTTTAACTTTCCTTCTCTTACAGAAGGCTAAATAAAGGTGGTACTGCACGCGGTATTTTCTATTCACCAGCCATGGAACCCTGGTAGTATTTTTGTATTTGTAGCACGGTAAGAAGGGGAAGGGCAAGATATCACACTAATAAAACTTTATTGCTACTGTAGCACGTAAACCCCCAATAGACTTACTTAAAATGAATATTATTTAGACCGATAGAATTCCCGGTAAATAGTTCATTATGTGGTTACAGATTTAGAGGCGCCAGTGGGTAGTTCAGACACTTCAACTGTCTCACAAATATAGATAAAAACAATAAAATGCAAATATTTCCCAGAGCGCAGCATACAGGGTTTATGAAAATGACTTGTTATATTAAACCGGTATATATACCGTACTGGCAAGCCTGAAGTTATAGGGCGGCTTTTAATGTAAAGATATTATTACAAAATGGACTTAGCGTGAGTTAAAAAGAGATCGGTCAACAATCAACGTTGCCAAATTCTATTCGAGCGCGATTCATTACCATTCCACTCTCGCTGAATTCCCCCTCCATAGTAGTAGATACATTCCGATGGCGAAGCACCCACCGCAATGTTTAAAATTAATGTTTATAATGTTTTCGTTTTCTATCTTTGCCGAATTTTTCAGGTAAGGGTAGATACGGTAAAATTCGACTGGTATTTTAAAATGGTTTATTCGCAAGAACAAAAACTTTACAATATTTTATGTAATGTATAGGCTGAGAATGCAGACGAAGTAGTTGGGTGTTTAGCATTTTTGTAGCCCAACAAACCTGTCCTAACCATAGATATTTACCTTTAGATGAGCAAATGAAAGCGGTAAATTTATGGCCTCGCGCATGTAAACAGAGCTACACACGATTAGACATGCGCACTGCAACATTATCATTTGACGAATGGAAAAATAGACAGGTCCGGGCTTTAAAACTTAAGTTCTTGCTCAAGAAATTGTAAAAGTTAACCTTTAATTTATTTTTACGTGTAAACAGCTAAAGTGTGCCCCTAATTCTTGCCAAAAAATTGGAATGTCTTCTCAATTTTTGATCAAGTTGGGAAAAAAGGTAGTGTTTTTAGTAGTTCCAAACCTATCAGATTTTGAGGATAGAAAATTGCTTTAAGGGTTTGTTTCTAAAATTTGTTTAAAATGATTCGTCGTCATGTTTTTAGTTTAAAATGAAAGAGATAAGTCAATTAAATTATAAAACTTATAAAATCGAATATAAAAAGCAAACAAAACCAAAAAAATAACCAATCTTCGATGTTATCGCGTACCTAACCTCAAATAAAATATTAGTTGGTATATAACTATTTTTACGATTTGGGAAAAACTTGGGTAAGTATGTGTAAAACATTTTTAAGCACAATTTCTTGTTCAAGAATTTGAAAGTTTTTGCACGAGAACGTGACCCGTGGAATACTTTTACCCTTAGATTAATATAAACACTAGGTATTTACTTTTATGGTAATAATATACGTATAGAGAAAAGTGTCTTTTAAACTTTTTGAAGCAATATATTGCCCGAAAAATAGGCGTAGGTACCTAATTAGATTGCAGGGCTGCAAATAAAATATACTAAAACATGCATCGGGATAATCTGTCTTGGTGTGTGTTTCTTTAATTAATCATAATAAAATAAAGTTATATATCAAGATACATCACTACTCCATACTTACTGAAAATACGAAATACTCGGTATTTTACCTCTATTTGGGTATAACAAAATAATACAAAGGCTTACTGGTCATTGTTTATATTCCAATCGGAGTCACTAAAAGCACAAACACAGTTCATTAAACGACACAAAAACAAGTAATCCGTAAATATTAAATACCCACAATAAACAACAAAGAATCCACAGAGAAAATTTAAAACACAACCACAAAAATGGTGCCGAGCCGCTTCTGAAGTGTATTTTGAGCATGTCGAATCGATAAAGAAGGACAGGCCGATAACAAGAGGTTTGTGCGCATGCCGAATTCTGCTGGGAGGGAAGGCATCGGACCGGTAAGCCGTGCGCTCGGACGTATTTTTTCACCAATAAAACGTAACTTTTGTTTGCACAGGAAATAAGCTGTACGTATCTAAAGGTAAATGCGTATGATCCCAACAGGCAAAACTATCTTAAAAAATATTTTTGATAGTTTTAAAAAGACGTGCATTTTATTTTCACCATAAGTTAATAAGGACAATCCATTTAAAATAATTAAGGCATTTTTAGAAGCAATAATTAATTAGTTATCGACATAAAAAATACCTACGTAAAATAATTCGAAAATGCGCGGTACAACGTGCAATAAACGAAATTCCAAATATTACTGATTTGAATTTCTGCAGCACAATATAAATTATCCCCTCTCTGGCCTCGGCATGTGTTGATCACGCCAGCAACACTGATTGACTGTTGTCCTTATTGCGGGCACCTAACCATTATTTATTCTCTCATATTCACAGAAAATTCCACTGTAACTTGAAGTCTGCCAATACTGTATACCCCGCAATATGCAATTCGAATTAAAAGTCCTCTTAAAAAATGCACAGATTGGTCTGCTGTCTGAAACTGTCACATAAACAGATTTTTAAAAGTAAAGTATTTTTCACCCCAAATGGTATAGACTTCTGACTGCAATAAAACTACCGGTTTAATCCCATTGTTATACACAATCAACAAGCAAATATACTACAGGGTAGGACTTTAGATATTTAATTCGTTATTAATAATATATTATTTAATGAGATGAAATATCCTAAATATATCTAATATAACGTTAAATATTACCTGCTATAATTACAAGGTATAATCCTACCCTGACCGACAGTTTATTTGCATTTTTATGGCCGAGCTCTTGCAAAACGTCCCAGGTAGTTAAACGGAGTCAACCATTTATTGTGAAAAATACTTTACCTATATTCTATAACGAGCACGGAAATATACACGAGTAGATATAAATATTTTATATCATCATAAATCCCATTCGTTGCCTATCACAGACTGTTTTACGACAAACCCGCATGAAATAACTTACTTAATGTTAGTATCGCAACGTGTATGGTCGCCTTTACCAATTTTCCAAGCCAAGGCTTATCGGCAAATAGACATAGGCACTTGAGAGTCTGAAGAACCAAAAGCGCCACCAGCCATAGTTGAGAAACCAAGCATGGATTCGGTATGCCGCGAGGCTATACCCCTTGAGGCGATGCTGTTGTTTTAAATGCAGCGTGCTGGCACACAGAAGCGCACCGTAGTACGAATGACCTAAAAAGAAAATAAATAAATAAATAAATATTAATATTGATTTATATTGCAGATGATACTACAATTTTTTATACCGATACAAATTGGGACAACATAAATACAAAAATTAAAAAGATTTTAAAATTATAAAGAATTGGTTTGATAACAATTTGTTTTAATAAAACAAATTATATCCCTTTTACTTTAAACCTAAATAACCTACCACGAAATATAAATAGGATTCAAATAAATGAAGACATTCAAATTTTTAAAGTTTATTATATTACGCATTAGTTAAAAGTTAAAACTCATTTAAATTACGGAATTTTTGGTTGGGGAGGAATAAATAGAACTTTAGTTAAAAAATTAGAAATATTACAAAAAAGGTTTCTAAAAGTTATATTCAATAAATATTATCTTTATCCTTCAAAAGAATTATATTCAGAAACAAAAAAGTTGAACATAAGACAACTTTACATTTATAACATCTTAATATAAATATTTAAAAATAAAAACCTTATACAATTTAAAAACCATAATCATAATACACGTCATAAAAATTAAATAACCATAAAACCTAAAATAAAAAGTCCATAGGACAAAAAATTTCAAATATTTACGTTTTTATTTAAACGATTATTTACCAACAAAAATTAAAAAATTGATTTGATTAAAAAAATTTAAAGTCGAAATAAAAACATGGATATTAAAAACAGAAAATTTGAAAATATTTTCAGAAATGCTTTAATTAATTAATATTGTTCTGAATAATTTATATAAGTCATATTTTTTACCTAAAAATTATAAACTAATAATTTTCTTATAGGTAATATATTTCTTCAAAAAAACTGCGTTTATACTATAAATTAATATTTTTACTTTAAAACCTGATTTTTAATGCATATTTATGATTTACATACTAAAACAAAAAATAAGATTTGCCCCTAACAAGCTCAGCTTCAGAGGATTGAAGAATAAGTTTATAGAATACAACATAAACATATTTATTATATTATTAAATTTTAAATAATAAAATAAACTTATTATTATTATTATTATTATTTAACTTCACTTCACAGGCTTACAAAAAAAAGGGAGAACGCTTATTCCCCATACGGCCTGTGTATTTAAAATGGCATTACATGGAGGGGTTGTCTGGTCAGGGAATTAATTTTTTCCCCTAGAAAAAAGTTGGCAACCATTTGAAATTAAATTAGAGATATTAATCCCAATCAAAAACAATTAAAATATTTTACCCGTGTTTATTAATTTTGATGAACAGTTTGTTGTTATTTTTGTGATATGTATATTTTCAAAACAAGAGGTTTTAACGATGCCACTGTGTTTTAGTGCATAATTGTGTTATAGTGAGAATAGTGCGGCAGAGGATCTCTTTCAACAGGTAATAAATCTCAACAGAAGCATTGTTTTATTAAGATATATTATAAATAATATCTTAAAGACATTTTAAAAATTGTTTATGATAAACTGTTGTGTGGTGATGGCACAACACACAATACCATATTACTCCTAAAAGTTTAAGTATGTCCCAAACAGACGTCGAACGCAGTTTATCTCATTTAAAATAGATGTTAGTGATAGAAAAACAAGATTTTGTACCTACTGAAAAATCTCTGTAACTTAATCTTGCTTATAACTTAATTTTTACATCTCCATTGGCTGCTAGAGTCATTAATGATGGATCTACGATGTAACGTGGGCTCTAAACAGCTATTCCTAGTCATAAGATGCACCTGGGTACGTCCTACAAAGCTACAAACACTTGTATGGTCTCCACAGTGACATGTACCTGATACATATTCCTATTGGAACCAAGTATGTTTTTTAAAACCGCGGTCAATTGACTGAGATTTTGACCGATTTTGACCGGGTCAAATTCGGTCAAAAACTTTTATAGCCTCTTATGACAGAAATTGATTCTTATGCGGCATTGTCCCTAGCAAGCTTCGCAACCGATTGAAAACCACTCACTCAGAAAAGTTTGTTTATATAAAGTATTACTTAAAGCTGTTAAGTGGCAGTGGAAATAAAAAATATGGAAATTCGGAGGAACCAGCGCTGAATTTTAGTAGTGAGGATGAAACGAGTGATTCAGAGTCTAAAGAACATAAAGGCAACACCGGGGGTGAGTTCAGTGACGAAGATGATGTACCTTTATCTAAGCTATCTCTACCAAGGCCAGTACTGCCAGCAGTCATATCATCATCAATCAGTCACTCACTCATTACTTCATTAGTAATTTAGTATTGTTAGATTAGTATTATACATAATATTTATGTGTCTTTTTTGTACCTCAGAATGGTTTCTTTATTTTTTGTTAGCTGTTTTTATTATAGACACGTTTCCATGTAATCACTCATGGCTTAATTTATTTTGACAAAACTCAGAAATTTGACCGGGGCTTAGTCAATTGACCGGTCAATTGACCAGAAAAGATTTTGTCGGTCAAAATCCCAACCCTATTTATAGCCCATGGCATATAAACTTTGACAAAATATATTTTCATCTTAGAGACGTTCGTATTGTTCATAAAAATACGCTACACTTCTGCTATGCACCACTAGGCAATCGCAGGTTATTCCTTTATCGCAACTAACTAAAAGTTCTATATAAGTAAAAAAATGTACAATTAGAATAGGGAACATACAATGTTGCGAAATATTTCGCTCTGTAGTTAAGGTCTACGTAGCAGGGTTTCCATGCCGTGCCAACATAGATTTAGATCAGTTTTATTTGTAGTTATGTATATTTCACGCGCATTTAAACTGTTAAAAAATAATGATTTCAGAAAAGTGTATTTTATAGTTTGTTATTTCTAATGAAACTAGCGACCCGCCCCGGCTTCGCACGCGGGTCTAAAATGTGTTTATTTGCGACATCACATTAGAAACCTCTAAATTTATCAGTGTTTCCTTACAATATTATGCATGTATTATACATATAAACCTTCCTCTTGAATCACTATCTATTTAAAAAAAAAACGCTTCAAAATCCGTTGCGTAGTTTTAAAGATTTAATCATACATAGGGACAGACAGACAGCGACTTTGTTTTATACTATGTAGTGATAGTGATGATAAACGCGTTATTCAACGCAGAGCTACTAATGTTTTTTTCCGAAAAGACTGTATTTATACTTACTTTTTATCAGAGCCGTATAGAAATAACTCTTGTTGGCCCAAAGCACCTACGCCTCTGGCTCTCGGTTCCTTTCCTTGGTCGAATCTCCCGTGGAGTTCGGAGATGTTTATAATTACCATGGGCTACGAGAACACAAACTCATCAATATCTCTTTTTTATCGAGTCATGCGATAAAGCTAAAACATCGAGTCTGGGGTACCTACATATTTTTATAATGCATTTAGGGCCTAATTGATTTGATTGTCGGGAAGTTTTTAAAACAAACAATAAATCATAGAAGTCTATCGAAGAGTACCTACTATTTAGCTATATTGTAATCGTTAGGCAATTGGAAAAATATAAAATATATTTTTTTAACATATTAGAAAAACTCAAATTACTTGTAGAAAAATACAATTCTCCCGTCTTTAGAAAAATACAATTAATAAATATAATGGTAAAATTGGCCGTTACCAAACTACCGTGCGAGCAAAAATTATTTGCATCAAAGAGGGCCTTGCATCTAAGGACGTAATGCTTAGCCGTAGAGCTTAATACCTGTTGGGTGTCAGTAACTACCTGAATTAACAATCAATCAGTTATTCTGTCATCTTTGACAGTCGTTACAAGTAATTTGATTTATCGCTAATTTTTCCTATTTCTTGAACAATTCACACAATGGGCTTTACGGAACCGCACAAAACATTCATGGTTGAAGCGTATTTTTGAAACGGGGTTAGAGTAAATGGTGAGTGGCAATACAATCTGGGTTTGTGCTTGGACGATTTTCACGAACATTTTCCTAACGTTGCTTTTATTGCTGGGGATTTTTATCATTGCCTGAAAAGAACCGTGGCTGTGTTTAGGGAAACAGGTTCTATACAACACAAAAAAGGAGTAGGAAAAGACCATCTGTAAGAACAGAAGAACTTGATGCAAACGTTCGTGAAATAATGCAAAATACGCCAACAAATTGTATAAGACGCCTGCCCAAGAAGTGGGAAGATCTTATGGAACATGCAGGACTATTCTTAAGAAGCAGCTAAATTTATTTCCTTATAAAGTATTCCAAGAAATACAAGCCGCAGATTTTGAAAGACGCAGGAATTACTCTTAATGGTTTACCCAAAATTTATTGGAAAGAAATAATTTATTAGACCTGACATTTTTTTCGGATGAAGCCTGGTTCCACCTCTCCGGTTATGTGAATTCTCAGAATACACGCATTTGTAGTAGTGAAAATTCCCCATTTTTTTGCAGTGTCCACATTGCACCCTCAAAAAATGGGTGTCTGGTTAGCTGTTTTCCGAAGAAGAATTGTGGTCCTATTTTTTTCCATGACACAGTTACAGCACAGCGGTATAGAGACAACATTTTGAATCCATTTGTGGAGCAATTATTTGACGACGAACTACGTTTTGGATATTTTCAACAGGACGGTGCAACCGGCCATACAGCCGCCGGAACTATTAACTACTTACGCCATTTTTTCGACGACAGATTAATCAGTTTTCGATCAGACATTAAATTCCCGCCTAGTAGATCATCTTGTTTAACGGTTATGGATTACCGTTTTTCCTCATTTAAAGAACACTATTTCTAAAACACCAGTTGCAAATTTAGAACAATTACAAGAAATAATTATCCAAGAATGTGGTAACATTTCTCAGAGATGCTGGTCAACACTTTCGAAAATATGAAGAGACGTGTGAATTTATGCTTGGAGCATGGCGGTGGCCAATTTCAGCAATTTATGTAATTATTTTTCTTTCTGTATATTCTTACTTTGTTAATTTTGTAAACAAAAAAAATTGTATTTGTCTATTTATTTTATTACTCATTAGTTGGACATATCATGTCATAATATGAATTTGACAAAATTTTAACCTAGATTTGGTTAAATATATCGTCCCCATATCATTGTGATCTAAACCAAGCCCTACGTTTTTTAATCCAAGCCCTCTTTGATGCAAATAATTTTTGCTCGCACGGTATTTTCTGTATTACCAGTACTTACAACTCTGTGGACCAATTTTTAAATATTGTACGTTCCTATTCTAGCTAAAAGGAATCTGTAACTTCTCTTGCATCACAAACATCAAGGTTTAGAGTGCTGTCTGCTCACATCTTTGAAGAAAGAACCCTATAAAAAATATAGAATTTAAATAAAACAAACGCCCACGAATTTCCGTTTTCATCGCACACAATTATTTGTTGTTGGTCTCGTTTTAATGGATATGTGATGTTTCACATTTATTTTGCATATTTTTGCTGATAAAATATATGGGTACCTGTCTGGTATGTTGCTGATACGAAACCAGTTTAGGATTCATTTTATGTGCATCGTAATCTTTCAACTTTGATAACTTTTAATGGAAGGTAAACGTAAAAATAAATCGGGTATCTTTTTAAAACCAGTTTAGTTAAATTGGAATAGACCGTCAAAGTCTAATACAATTTTGATATAAAATAAATAGGGGAACTAATATTTGAGGGTAGCATAATTTACATGGGATTTCCCATGGCCATTCTGGGGGTGGACCACCCGGTATAGTACTTTCACGGCAAAATGGTACAATATTTCTTTATTATTGAGCAGGGGGCGACAAACAACGCCGGCAGCAAAAATAAGATATTATTAAGCTAAAAACCTACAGTCCTTAAAATTCTAGCTACCGTGCGAGCAAAAATTATTGGCATCAAAGAGGGCCTTGCATCTAAGGACGTAATACTTAGCCGTAGAGCTTAATACCTGTTGGGTATCAGTAACTACCTGAATTAACAACCAATCAGTTATTCTTTGGCAGTCGTTACAAGTAATTTGATTCGTCGCCAATTTTTCCAATTTCTTATACAATTCACACAATGGACTTTACGGAACAGCACAAAACATTAATGGTTGAAGCGTATTTTCGAAACGGGTTAGAGTAAATGGTGAGTGCAATATAATCCGGGTTTGTGCATGGACGATTTTCACGAACATTTTCCTAACGTTGCTTTTATTGCTGGGGATTTTTATCATTGCCTGAAAAGAACCGTGCACTGAGAAAATGAAGTTTCCTAAGTTATCGGGCTGGACAAATTTAGCAGCTGTTACTAAATAAACCGCTATATTAGTTAAAATATTGTTTAAAGGTGACATGATGATCTTGTAGTCGTTGCAGTATATATTTTGCTGGGTTTTACAAATCTTATAGTGTTGTTATTACAACATATTTGTTAACTGTTGCTATATTATTATGTCTATACCAGCTAAATAATTTTATAAAGAAATAAACCTAAACGGTTAAGTAATTATTGCTATCTGAATTAGCAATCCTAGCGTTACAATTTTTAATCGTAACCCTCATGCACTTTGCCAGGTACTTAAAGCCAGGATAGCTCGATCGCGGTTCTACTAGAGCAAAACGGTTTTTTAAGATTCGTTATTTGGATGTAGGAAAGGGTAAATTCGGTTGAACGTCAGCCAATAAGAAAGCGCTTGCTCTGCCATTCGGACATTAGAAAAATCAAAATTCCAATCTGTGATCGTATCTTCCGCGAGATAGTTGTGTGACGCGATACCCATTACGCGCATTATTTTTCAGTTCTGTATGCCTGTGTATGCTGTATACCTAAAGTATTCGTTGTTTATTTTATGTGATTATTGTGATCATATATAATTATATACATGACTAATTTTGTACCTCCTGTTAACTTTTGTTCTAATAAAAAATTAGAAAAAAAAATTAGATGGGGCATAATTTAACAGTACATTTTTTTAGCTATAAACTATAATCAGTTTAATAAAAATATATGTCTTTTTGTAATAAATACAATTTATTAGAATAAAAAACTGAATAATTTCTTTAATTTCATTGAAGTTTGTCGCTAAAAACATGTTAACGTTAAGTATAAAATGTCCTCAGTCTATAACATGCACACCAACTTTTTTTTAAACTTTTTATTACAATACAAGTTAACAGGGGGTGCAAAATTAATTATGTAAATCCGTATGGCCCGCGTTTAAAAAAACTTAGCGTATATAAAACTTTCGTTTGAACAGCACATATTTATGGAATGCCCTGTATAACTTGCTAAACAAAGAAGCAGTGATTACTAAACAATCATGCTGCGATAAATAAACAATTATGCTGTGATTACTAAACAATCATGCTATGATTACTAAACAAGTATGCTCCTTTACTAAACGACAATACAATAATTACCACACGAGTACATTGATATTACACGATCATGCAACAGTTACTAAATAAACTGGCTAGGACTATTCAATATGTGTTCCTTACTAATATTCAATTATGCTGAAGCAGCCAAATTTTCTAGTAAGAGCAGGTTTTCATGGATCATATTGTTACTAAAATATGTAGTAATTGTGTAATTGATTCGATCGTTACTTGATGAAGATCCATATTAAATAAATACGTAAATGAAACAACATTAAGGTTTCAAATCTTCACAAAAATTACTTTATTTTTATATTAAAAATAAAAATAAAAACATGACATGTTTCGTAGCACTGCTACTTCGTCAGATGTCGAGATGGAAATGACAAACAAAGTTGTAGGTTTGTTTGTCATTTCCATCTCGACATCTGACGAAGTAGCAGTGCTACGAAACATGTCATGTTTTTATTTTTATTTTTAATATAAAAATAAAGTAATTTTTGTGAAGATTTGAAACCTTAATGTTGTTTCATTTACGTATTTATTTAATATGTAGTAATGATTACTAAATAGACTCTGCTTAATATATTTGGCAGTCACAACACGACGTTAGGGTTGGCGCTATATTTACTCTAATATTTAGCCATAGTTGCTTTATATAAAGCCATCATAGCTAAATAATTTTCTCAGTGTGGCTGTGTTTAGGGAAACAGGTTCTATACAACACAAAAAAGGAGCAGGAAGACCATCTGTAAGAACAGAAGAACTTGTTGCAAACGTTCGTGAAATAATGCAAAATACGCCAACAAATTCTATAAGACGCCTGTCCCAAGAAGTGGGAAGATCTTAAGGAAAATGCAGGACTAGGTATTCTTAAGAAGCAGCTAAATTTATTTCCTTATAAAGTGCGCGTAATTTCAGCAATTTATTTAATTATTTTTCTTTTTCTTTCTGTACTTATATTCTTACTTTGTTAATTTTGTAAACAACAAAAATAAATTTGTATTTGTCTACTTATTTTATTACTCATTAGTTTGGCATATCATGTCATAATATCAATATGACAAAATTTTAACCTATAGATTTGGTTAGATATATATCGTCCCCATATCATTGTGGTCTAAACCAAGCCCTACGTTTTTTAATCCAAGCCCTCTTTGATGCAAATAAATTTTGCTCGCACGGTACATAAAGGGTGGTTAATACATAGTCGACATTTACCTTTAGATACGTACAGCTTATCACGTGCGTAAACAAAACTTAATGTTTATGGGTGAAAAAATACGTCTGAGCGCACGGCTCGCCGGTCAGATGCCTTACGTCTCTCAGCAGGATTGGGCATGCGCACAAACTTCTTATCCTTCTTTAGCGACATGCTCAAAATACACTACAGAACCGGTTAGGCGCCATTCTTGTTGTTGTATATTAAGTTTTCTCTGTGGATTCCTTGTTGTTTTCTTTGCTAATTGCTATTGTGGATTGTGGGTGTTTAATATTTACGGATTCCTAGTTTTTGTGTAGTTTAGTGAATTTTATGCTTTTAGTGACTTCGATTCTCTGATTGGAATATAAACAATGACTAGTAAATACCGTTGTATAATTTTAATATGCCCAAATAGGAGTAAAATACCGGGTTTTCGTATTTTCAGTAAGTAGTATGGAGTAGTAATGTATCTTGATATACAGTGTGGCCAGTAAAGTCCGCATCATATGGCATTTTTTTTATTAATAGCTTTATTCGAAATTTAACTTTGGCATCAAGTTCTGCTTCGATCGAGATGAAAATTAAGCAAAAAAATAGTAGTCACGTGATTCGCATTATCTGTCAAATTTTAATTTTTTCCAAAAAATAAGTCAAAAGTGGGCTTTTTTCTGAAAGTATCGAAAAAAGTTAATGGAAATTTTTTTTTTTGCAGTTTCTAGCCCACGTGCAAAATTTCAGCTGCATAAGATAATTTTGATTTTTTAACCATATTTTGTAAATTGCACCACTTTGCAAAATAAGACTTAACGCAACCTACATAAAACTTCTAAGTTTTGAGAATGCTTTATTTCAGATACATTTTCTTTAAAGTAGCGCCATATTAAATGTGTGTTTTTCTACAAAATCCAAATTGGGCTATTAAAATTTGGTCGCATGTGATGCAAAGTTTATTTGTTTTTGACCCTGTATAAGGTAACTTCATAAAATAAGTATTTTTGAAAAAGTAGTTTGTGTCTGAAAGTAATACACCACACCTCAATATTAAGACAAAAAAGAACACATTGTTATCAGTAAAGTGTTCATTAAGTGGAAAGTAAATTTTAGTGGTGGGTAAAAAATCAAAATTATCTTATGCAGCTTAAATTTTGCATGTGGACTAGGAACTGCATTTAAAAAAAAAATTTCTAATAACTTTTTTCGATACTTTCAGAAAAAAGCCCACTTTTGACTTATTTTTTGGAAAAAATTAAAATTTGACAGATAATGCGAATCACGTGACTACTATTTTTTTGCTTAATTTTCATCTCGATCGAAGCAGAACTTGATGCCAAAGTCACATTTCGAATAAAGCTATTAATAGAAAAAATCCCTTATGATGCGGACTTTACTGGTCAGACTGTAAAACTTTATTTTATGTAACTAGGCCTAAGCTACACAAACAAGGTATGAAAATAAAAAGAAACACACACCAAGACTATCCCAGATCCCTATCCTGATGCATGTTTTGGTATATGTTATTTGCAGCCCTGTAATCTAATTAGGTACGAATATTTTTCGGGCAATATATTGCTTTAAAAAGTTTAAAATACACTTTTCTCTATACTTAAATGGGTACCTTAGGTATGTTTATATTAATCCAAGGGTAAATAAATTATTATTTTATTTGAAAAGATTAGCCTAAAGGTCTTTAGCATCATTGTAATCAGCGTAGAAAGGTTAGTAAGGCTGGGAGGGCCTTATCAAACGAGGCTTTATTTTATAGCGTTATATTAGGTTCTTAATATGTTCAAAAAGCATATTTTTTGTTCCATGATGTTATTAAATTGTTGAAAATCAACTTTTACAATTTTTTGAGCAAGAACTTAAATTTTAAAGCACGAACCTGTCTATTTTCCCATTCGTCAAATGATAATGTTGCAGTGCGCATGCCTAATCCGGTGTAGCTTTGTTTACATGCGCGAGGCCATGAACTTGCCACTTTCATTACCCAGTCAAAACATAAAAAAAATTCTAAATTAATTACGCCAATAAGAAAGGTATCCACACCTAATTAGTAAGTATAATATGCACTTAGAAGTTCAAATAAAAACTACTTAGGTTTAAAAATATTTGTACATTAAATATGTATTAAATGTATATTACCGTTTAAAAACCCATTAGTATTATTTGTTTAGAAATTAGGGGATATTGAATATGGTTACCACTTCGCACATACTTGCTACGTTTTCACCCAAAACACCTTATATGGAGGTTTATTTTGTAACATAACATACCAATATACGGATGTTACACTTTTAAAAATAAACAAAATTAATACCACTATTATGAAGTTCCAAAACCCTTTTTCCATCGAAAAATGTCAGCAAGTGTGTTAGTTGATTTAACGACCTTAATAATCTAATTCTTTCAAAGTATTTAGTGGGGAAGAGGACTTCAATTAAAACACTTTTCATTTTTTAATCATTCCCAATGTTTCGGTGTACTATTTAAACTTTTTTCAAGGGTCTAGAAAATTGTAGAAAGTGTAGGTTAAGCTTAATGACCTGACATGGCATTATGCATTTCCTTTAATATTTATTTACCTTATTATTACATAAAAAACATGAATGATGAAAGAGTTTTGGACTTCCATTCTCTTTATTTGTTTTAAATCACAACGTTTCAACTGGTAAGTATCTCCAGTCGTCTTCAGGTGAATACTAAATAAGTAAAGTAACTACAGGAGTATTTATACTAGCTAGGTGCACTGAAGCATACCCGAGGTGGGTGCAGTCATGCGTTCAGTTGGCACGCGATCTTATCCTAAGATTACATCTATCTAACAAAGGTTTCCAGATATTTCTTATGTCTAGGGATGGTTTACTAAAGCAGCCTGGGTTCTGATGAATAGCAGCAGCTTCCTTGAACTTTCTTTTCCTCCAGTGTGATTCCTTATGTAGGATTTCAGCTTCTGACCACATGATATGGTGACCATGTTTCCAGGCATGGTCAGCTGCACCTGACTTTTCGGTCTCTCCTTTTAACGTATTGTTTTTGTGTTTTTTAATCCTTGTTTCTAATGGTCTTAATGTCTCACCTATATAAGATTGGCCGCATTCGCAGGGAATCTGGTAGACGCAGTTTTTCCTATCTTTTTGACTTGTGGGCTTTGTCTTCGTCAGGTGGCTTCTTAGGGTGTCCTTCGAGTTAAATACGGTGTTGATGTTGTATCGTTGTCCTAGTCTTCTTATTTTCTCAGATACTCCTTTGACATATGGAATATTGAGTGTTGGTTGTGCCTCTCTGTTTGCTTCTTGCGGGTTGGGTCGATTCTTACGATTTTCAAATATTGTGTCAACTAATCTTGTGGGGTAGCCATTTTTGTTGAGGTCGGTCTTGATTTTATGAGTTTCTTTTTTAAGTGCTTCTTCCGAGTTACAGATTGTAATTGCTCTATCCACAAGGGTTTTAACTATGCCATGTTTCGTACTGTTTGAGTGATTTGATGTAAAATTGAGATACTGACCTGTATGCGTAGGTTTTCTGTATACTGAAGTTTGGATGATGTTGCCATTTTTCTTCACGTTGACATCTAGGAACGGTAATTGGTTGTTTTCATCTTTCTCCATGGTGAATTTGATTGTTGGTGTTAAGCTATTGAGGTGATTTAGAAAATCTCTTAGTTCGTCATCGGTTCCATTCCAAATAATGAAGGTGTCGTCCACATATCTCAGCCACATTTTTGGTTTCTTCTTTGCCTGTTCCATTGCTTTGGATTCAAACCATTCCATGTAAATGTTGGCGATTATTGGCGAGAGAGATGAGCCCATCGGTAGTCCGTCTACTTGGTTGAAGAATCTATCATTTTCTTGAAAGTAGGAATTGTTGAGGCAGCATTCCAATAGTTCCAAGATGGCATTAATGGGGAGCGTTGTTCTTTCTTGTAGAGTATGGTCTTCCTCAAGTTTGTTTTTGATAACCTTTAGGGCGTCTTTTACGGGAACGTTGGTGTAAAGACTTTCGACGTCAAAGCTCACCAGCTGATCTCCTGGCTGTACTTATATAGGTGAGACATTAAGACCATTAGAAACAAGGATTAAAGAACACAAAAACAATACGTTAAAAAGGGAGACCGAAAAGTCAGGTGCAGCTGACCATGCCTGGAAACATGGTCACCATATCATGTGGTCAGAAGCTGAAATCCTACATAAGGAATCACACTGGAGGAAAAGAAAGTTCAAGGAAGCTGCTGCTATTCATCAGAACCCAGGCTGCTTTAGTAAACCATCCCTAGACATAAGAAATATCTGGAAACCCTTGTTAGATAGATGTAATCTTAGGATAAGATCGCGTGCCAACTGAACGCATGACTGCACCCACCTCGGGTATGCTTCAGTGCACCTAGCTAGTATAAATACTCCTGTAGTTACTTTACTTATTTAGTATTCACCTGAAGACGACTGGAGATACTTACCAGTTGAAACGTTGTGATTTAAAACAAATAAAGACAATGGAAGTCCAAAACTCTTTCATCATTCAAGAAACATCATTGTCTACAACCTTCAAACAGTCAATAAAAAACATGGTTAACCAACTGAAAACCCACAAGGAAAACATTCAACGTTTGATGTTTAATAACAGCTGGGTGCATGGACTGGCGTAACATGGGAAATAGTATGCAAAATTTCAGGTGGTCAGATATTGACTCCCTTGTTTATTTTAGACCGATAACTTATTAAAGGGAATAATTTGACGACATTTTTCGATTTATTTAGTAATTAAAGGGTTATTAAGAAAAATGAAAATGCTTTTAGAAGTTGCGAAAGTTTTAATGCAACCATTGGCGCAGCTAGGATTTTGACCCAATGGGTTCAAATTAGGAAATCCAATCCCGCAAATGCTGGATCCCGCGGTGATTTCGCGGGATTGACGTTGCGGGATTAATAGTGGCGGGACTCCCGGGATTCGATGTGAGTGTGATATGTTAATAAAAAATTGTTTACCAGAGTAGAGTAGCAGGAAAATTTTTATTGCATACAGGTACAATACAATAGTACGACTAGTTTAACGGTTACATGTTAGATTGATTTTGGAAGTATTTTCGGAGAAAAGATAACATGTTTAATGTTTCATCTTTTAGATTTTATTTTATTTTATTGCACATGTATCCTGCGGCCTGTGGCTAAAAACGGACGTTCAGCTTCGACACTTGTCGGCGGAATAGATTTTACACAGTTATATGCAGCTTGCAAGTACATTTCTCTATTCCCTCTGCATTCAAAAAGTGTTATCTCATGTTTTAGTAACTGGTCAAGTGATGCTCGGGCGGGCACAGTGAACAATGAACTATTCGAGCTGCTGGTATTAGCTTTCATTTCCTGTGTTATTTTATCAATATCAACACTACTGCTGCTCTGGACTTTCAAATTAATATTATGCTTTCTTTGTAAGTGGGTGTGAAGACCTTTGGTGGAACGAGCAGAGATTTTGATAATGCTAGGGCATAACTAACATTTAGGTGTAAGACTATCTTCAGACTTTAAAAAATAATTCCAAACTAAACTTGAATCTTTATTTTCTTTGTAAACTACACTGACACTCATTTTTGTGATTGCTGTCTAAATTCCATGTATTATATTCAACCACTTGGTAAATGTCACTAGAAACTAGTTAAAGAATAACGTTCTTACTTTCCCACGTACGCAAGAAAACTGTTCTGTTTAACCTATTTTCAATAGCCCAGCAGGGCGGGGAATCCCCCCGACGCGTCCACCAAAAATACCGCAGTTCATCGTTTGCTATCCCGCGGATTCGCGGGATCGATGAGCTCAATCCCGCAGGTTTGCGGGATTAAAGTTTGAGGGCGGGATTGGATTCCCTAGTTCAAATGAACTTTCCCATTTAATTGGTGTGAAAGAATATGCCTTAAAAATTATACAAAGCTTTAATTTTTAATTAAACTCTTATTTTCATACGTGTGATAATTTCTTGTCTAGGAGCTGTGTCAAAGTGTCGCAGACATACATTTTTTAATTTATTTTATAAATACGCAAGAAACTCATAAAATTAGAGATAATATATGGTAAGTTTGGGCTGAAATGTATCCCAAAAGAAAAGTTATACCTACCTACCTTAAATTATCTATTAATGTAAAGCTTTTAGTATTGTGTACATTAAAATTAATATGTATAGCAAGCGAATGATGGTATTTCAATTAATTCTAAAGTCAATTTTAAAAGAATGCATGTGAGAAGGTAAACTTTGTTAAGTCGCTTTGGTCATCGACAAACAATTAATTATCCAGATGCGCTGCCTTTACCGCTCTTTTCAGCCTGTATTTAATCGTCTCGAGAGCCACAAGCATTAAGGTTAGGTACAGACAATACGAGAGGTCGTAATAATAGAAGCAACAATCAGTCGAAAGATATATCGTCCCAAATTAGAAGAGTTTTTCCTTGAAATTCTAAAGTGTATAAATTCAGTTTGCTGAAGTCACCAGGGGAGGAACAGAGCTTTATACCCGTGTAAATTGTCTATAAAAGATAAATTTATTTCAAAATTATGTTTGAACAAACAACCCAACAATAGTTAACCAGTCAGCAGTATATTTATTTATTTGTAATATTTACGGTATACACCATTAATCAAAGGATAATAACAATACAAATACAGACTATATAAATAATATAAACTAGTAAGCAGTAGCTTAAAGATAAATAATCCACACTTGGTAATAATCTCAGAGAGTTAATCAGTATTAGTCGGTCAGAGTGGTAATACACTACTGACTACTACGCATTTTTCCCTTAAGATCAAATTTAAACTTAGAATGAGTGGTATGAATATCGAGGTCAAGGCTGTTAAAGTTTCGCTGCAGCCTGGTTAACGGACGAAACATGCTATAATTGGTAGAATGGAAAGGTAAACAGAAGAGATTCCTGCTGCGAGTATTGTCTGGTATTAAAATACAGCTCAGATAAGAGATAATCACAATCTATGTCACCCGTAATAAGCTTAAATAAAAAACACATATCCAAGAGGAAACGTCTATTTTGCAGAGAGATTTATGATATTGAGAATAAGTTGATAATCTATATAAAAGTTTTGAAAACGAATTTGTAATTTGTGTGCACAAACACGCAGAAATCTCCTCTGCACGCCCTCGATCGCCTGCACATGTACCTGATAGTAAGGTGACCACAACACACTGGCATACTCCAGGCCAGATCTCACTATGGAGCAATACATTAATTTAAATGTTTGACATGAAAATTCTTTACAGTTTCTAGATACAAATTCTAGGTTTCTATAGCCCGTACATGCAATAGAATTAATATGGTTAACAAATGTGAGAGACCTATCCAGAATAACTCCAAGGTCACGAATCTCCCCAACTTTATCTAAGACGACACCAGCTATATTACTACTGATATACTGACTTTTTTATGTTCAAATCAAGACCATTCATCTAAGACCAACAATAAAGGCCGTCCAGATCACTTTGAAGTAGAGCACAATCCAAACTGGAGTAAATTAATCGATATAATTTAAAGTCATCAGCAAACAACAAATATAGAGACTGAGTAATAAAATTACCAATGTCATTTATAAAAAGTAAGGGCCCACTATGGGAACCTTGAGGTACACCAGAATGCACAGCAATCTCTTTAGATACAAAATTATTTATTCTTACTCTCTGAACCCTTCCAGTGAGAAAACTGAGAATCCACTGAAGAATGCCCGAGCCAAAACCCCAAGCCGCCAGCTTAGCCACAAGCAGTTTATGATCCACTCGTATAGGTAAAAACAATGAAACGAAACCCACAAACATCTTTAAATCCATAAACATCTTTGAAAAATACCACAGATTGTGAGTTTAATAATATTAAAAAATATATTACTTTGTTTTTCATCGACATCTTGCCAAAAGTCAATGAGTTATATTTGGAGGATTTTGCGAAAAACCGGAAATAAGTTTAAAAGTATTCTAGTTTTAGGTATGTGGATGTGGATAGAAAGGAAATGTTCTCGGTTATCCATAAAATTATCAGCAACGGAGCACTAGTCGCGCTGACGTCACGACTAGTGCTTATATTTTTAATATTCGTGAACTAGGTGAGATAGTAAATTTACGTCAATAATGAATGTTGTATAATTTTACCAGCCCAAAAAGTTTTATTGTCATTTTTGACAGTGATATTTTTAATCAACATTATTTCAAAAATATCACGGTATTGTGAAAAAGAACAAGCATTAATTTTAAAATTATTTGATTATTTTCAAAGAGAAAGTGATGCCTGAAAGACATTTTACGCTTTAACGCAGTTTACAGGGTAAGTATAGATATAATAAAGCAGGAATTGTGAAAACATAAATAATAAACATGAAAAATATAATATGGCAATGTTTTTATAAATACTTATACCTATCTGTTTTAGAGAGTTTCTGATGCTTTGGGAGTCTCGTGTTCAACAATCCAACGAATTATGGCAAAGGGAATAGAAAAGGTTGAAGAATCGCAATAATGTAGCTATTTTATCATCCCGTGGTCGACAACATCACGAAATTCATTAACATACCATAAGAGAGCGTAATCATGGGATGTATAGAGCAGGTGAACACGTTACCATTCGCTCAATACAACTAAACCTTAAAATCATTGATGGTGTCGAAATAACCACTGGTTCATTAGCGGACTGTTTAAAAAAATTAAAATTGAAATGGCGTAAATGTACTGTATCAAACAGGCGTGTTTTAATAGAGCAACCCTATATGGCCCAAAAACGAGTAGAATTTTTAACAGAATTTAAGAATAACGGCAACTCTCAATTTCGCTTAAAACCTGTTTTTCTGGATGAAACCTGGATATACAGTAAAGGGGCTTTTAGGGGAAGTGGGAAGTTGGCAAGATGATACTCTTCATACAGTTAAAAAAAATCGTCAGAGGGTGTACGGTATATTATTCTACGATGCCGGTTCAGAAAATGGATTTGTGAATATTGCACAAAAAATAATATACTAAATATATGTGTTTTTAACATTTTCTACTACTTAAATTATCTATAGTTTCCTAATACCGTGCGAGCAAAAATTATTTACATCAAAGAGGGCTAGGATTTTTAAACGTAGGGCTTGGTTTAGATCACAATGATATGGGGACGATATATCTAACCAAATCTAGGTTAAAATTTTGTCAAATTCATATTATGACATGCCAAACTAATGAGTAATAAAATAAGTAGACAAATACAAATTTATTTTTGTTGACTACAAAATTAACAAAGTAATATACAGAAAAAAAAAGAAAAAAACTACATAAATTGCTGAAATTGGTCACCGCCATGCTCCAAGCATAAATTCACACGTCTCTTCATATTTTCGAAAGTGTTGACCATCAGCATCTCTGGAAAAATGTTACCACATTCTTGGATAATCCTTTCTTGTAATTGTTCTAAATTTGCAACTGGTGTTTTAAAAATAGTGTTCTTTAAATGAGGAAATCGAAGTAATCCAATTTGTTGGCGTATTTTGCATTATTTCACGAACGTTTGCAACAAGTTCTTCTGTTCTTACAGATGGTCTTCCTGCTCCTTTTTTGTGTTGTATAGAACCTCTGTTTCCCTAAACACAGCCACGGTTCTTTTCAGGCAATGATAAAAATCCCCAGCAATAAAAGCAACGTTAGGAAAATGTTCGTGAAAATCGTCCATGCACAAACCCTGATTGTATTGCCACTCACCATTTACTCTAACCCCGTTTCGAAAATACGCTTCAACCATAAATGTTTTGTGCTGTTCCGTAAAGCCCATTGTGTGAATTGTTCAAGAAATTGAAAAAATTAGCGATGAATCAAATTACGTGTAACGACTGTCAAAGATGACGGAATAACTGATTGATTGTTAATTCAGGTAGGTACTGACACCCAACAGGTATTAAGCTCTACGGTTAAGCATTACGTCCTTAGATGCAAGGCCATCTTTGATGCAAATAATTTTTGCTCGCACGGTAGTATTTATCACGTTGATGGACAGTGAAAAATTTGCGAGTGTTCAAATAGGCCACTATAATATTTTCGGAACCTGTGGTCCGATTTTGTTCATATTTTGACTGTGTATGTGATACGGTAAAACTAAGAAAAACACAGTTTGTACGCCATACTGCCAGAGCAGTTGTGTCCCACGCATATACTTCTTTACCTAATGCTGGGACACGCTACTGCTCAAGCAGTAATAATTTTTGTAAAATTTGGGACATCGTACTGCTACACAGCAGTAAAGGCCGGGACACACCTATCATGTACCCTTCCGATCCGACTCCGATCATACAGTCGGACGAGTGCCTGGACCTCTATTCTCCAATTTAAGAGAAGTGAATGCTCTCTCGCGCGAAACCATTTACTTCTCTTAAATTGGAGAATAGCGGTCCAGGCACTCGTCCGACTGTATGATCGGAGTCGGATCGGAAGGGTGCATGATAGGTGTGTCCCGGCCTTAAGACGTTTCTATAACAACTTTTTGTGCAAAATAGCTTTTATTTTAAATTATCGAAAGTCTAGAATAGATTACGATCCATTATTCACAATAGAAATAATTAATACATACTAAAAAACATGTGCTTCTCACAGGACAGTAATCAACCGTTACTGCCATAGCAGTAAGCGCGCCAATTCATCCCACCTTGAAACATCTTAGCGGAAAGAACCGATTTACGCTGTAAATGACAGTGCCCCAAATTGTCAGGTGTGGACTGTAAGTATTCGTTGGTGTGGACCGTGGGACAGTGAATACTTAGAGATGTACAGGGTGTTTCATTAAGGTCGAAGAGCGGCCATATCTCGGAAACTACTGGGCATAGAAACTCAGGAAAAGAAAAATGATAATAAAAGTGGCCATGAGAAAATTCTGGAAATAATTTTCAAGTTCCGCATTTTGCCGCAAGAGGGCGTAATTGAAAAGTAAATTTTTAAATTTTACATAACTCCGAAAATTCCACATCTTCCACAATTGTCGTATCTAATGGTACAAGATAGTTTCTAATAAAATTGCTAGAGGGCGCAATTTGTGTTAAAAATTATTGTTTTGGCAATAACTCAGAAACGAACGGAGATATCGAGCTGCGGTATTAATATTTTTTCTAGCAAATTTCATTTACTTTTCGATTATGGTATCATAATTATACCGTATGATTTATTTTTTCGGAGGAAAATCAAAAAATGTATTGTTATTGCAAATTGCGCCCTCTAGCATTTTTTTTGAGAACTATTATGGACAACTAAATACGATTGGTCAAAGTGCATACATTTCTCTTCCAAACAGTCTTTAGTTTGCTAAAATCGGATAAGTCGTTTATAAGTTACAGCGATTTAAATGATTACACTTTCAACAGCTTCCCCCACTCTTATTAAAGTCGGTACGCCAATGAGCATAAAACCAAAATGATGCATAATTATCCAAGCTTTAAAATGGTGTTATCAAACATATACCTTAATGTGGAATTTTCGGAGTTATGTAAAATTTAAAAATTTACTTTTCAATTACGCCCTCTTGCGGCAAAATGCGGAACTTGAAAATTATTTCCAGAATTTTCTCATGGCCACTTTTATTATCATTTTTCTTTTCCTGAGTTTCTATGCCCAGTAGTTTCCGAGATATGGCCGCTCTTCGACCTTAATGAAACACCCTGTATATTCAGATGCACAGTATTACTGCTATAGCAGAAGTGTATGTAATGAAGACTTTTTATTTTACTGTTATAGCAGTAAGTGCCCTATGATATGAATTTTAGATTACTGCTAGAGCAGTTTTGTCCATCAACGTGTTAATAAAATTTAAAAAACATTGACTATTATTATTATTATTAGAATGATAAAAGTCTATTTTGAAATTAACCTATATTAATAGATATTTTCTGCACAAACTAAGCTTTCCATGTAAGCCGTACGGGTTTTAAAATATTTGCCGACCGCTCTTTTTTAAACCCATTATTTTGAGTCCGACTAACCAAACATAAGTGGTCGTTTTTTTAATTTCGCTTCGTTTTGTTTTAGTCCAGCTTGCCGGTGATGAGAACAGAGAAGGCACAAGTCATCCTGCAATCCGCAGGAGTCTCTACCTACATGAAAGCATTTTTTGCATTTGCGTATAAATTATGTCTTGAAGGTTTTTTGTTCTCGAATTTTAACATGATCTTTTTCGTCCCAAACAATAATCGTAATTTTATTGAATCATTGCCATGTTGTGATGTCTTAATTAATATAATTTATTTTTATTCTCATCGGTTTATTTATTATGTTAGTTTGATGACAGGTTGATATTATTTTACAAATATCCATTAAAATAAATGTACCTGCGTATTGTATTTGTAATACATAAACAGCGTTATGATTACAGGGCGTATATTTTTAGAATATTTTAGGTATTAGTGAAAGGATATCTTTAAACCAGAGTTGGCACGAGAACTCATTGGAAAATATTATTGAAGTGAAAACTTCTTTAGGCGCGTTTAGCACTTTTTGTGGGTACTGAATTAAACTGAGCCGTCACGCGTCAGACTCGGCTGTGTAACGCTCGAATTCAACTGCTATATTCAATCCGAACTGACACTGACCCGAATGAATGTTATATGCAAGAGCATGTCGCAAACAGTGTGCGTTGTATAGACACTCGTCTGCGTCTCAGGTATTAGTGAAAGGATATCTTTAAACCAGAGTTGGCACGAGAACTAATTGGAAAATATTATTAAAGTGAAAACTTCTTTAGGCGCGTTTAGCACTTTTTGTGGGCACTGAATTAAACTGAGCCGTCACGCGTCAGACTCGGCTGTGTAACGCTCGAATTCAACTGCTATATTCAATCCGAACTGACACTGACCCGAATGAATGTTATATGCAAGAGCATGCCGCAAACAGTGTGCGTTGTATAGACACTCGTCTGCGTCTCAGGTATGTTCTGGCATTTTTTAAATTATATATTTACGTACGGTGAAGTAAGGTTTACCGTAATTGCTTATTCCCTGGACCTAATTTATTATGATTTCTGACTTCTGTTGAAGATGTAAAAATTCAATGGTTGTTTAATTTTAGGAAATATCTTTTTCTCGTATGCAGTAAAATTATCCCGTATTCCAAGTTTATGTTATTTTTATGATTGCTTACGAACCTAACCTAAAAGAAACAAAATTGAAAAATTGTATTTGATATTGTTAATTTTACCTTGTTGAGGTTTTCACTTCTGTCGTGTGGTCTTAAGCACACACAATTTTTTTTATTATTATAGAGACTAAAATTTTACAGACAATTATAGTACTTACCACAAAATGCATACATACAGTTGACGACAGCTAATTTCATACACTAAACTGTGACACTGTATAATGCAACTTTTTTTACCTTTGTAACGTGTTAATTTAATTGTAATCATGATATCTGTCAAAGGATTGTCATTATCTCATTTGATTTAAAAATGCCTCATTTAAGTATTATCGAAAAAGCAAGAATAATATGTTTAGTAGAAATAGGGTGGTCTTATGGAAAAATAGCTGATCATTTTAGAGTAGGTACCTAGAAGTACTGTTCAAGGAATTGCACAAAAATGGCGCTATCATCAAACACTTGAAAGGTCTGTTGGGTCTGGTTTAAATAATAGAAAATCATCAAATGAAGAAGACCAAAACTTGGTGGAGTATTTAAGGCAAAATCCATTTGAAACTGCAGTATCCGCTATGCACAGGATTCTCTGCTTCATCTAGAACTGCGCAACGCCGAGAAAGGCAATGTTTCGAATTAAGAAATCGAGCAGCTGCATCCAAACAGTTTTTAAAAAATAGTGATAAGGATCAAATAATTGGGTTTGCTATGAAAATGATTTTTGAACTTTTCAGTCTACATATATATTATAATGGAAGGATTCGAGTATATAGACCACCAAATTCCCGATATGATAATGATAAGTGCCCCGCCAAACTGTTTTTCCTGATTAATACTCAAAGTCATTACATGATGCCTACAATGTTTAATTAATATATATATATATATATAAACAATTTTCACTTTTTACATTGTCTACAAGACATGTTTTCAAGAAAATTTTCTGGACATCTTCTTTTTAGAAGTATTTTTCTTACTCCATTTTCCTTTCTTTGGTTGTTCTAGACCCCTTTCAATGTCTTTTCCGCATACCCCGTATGTTTTCGACTTACTTTCATTTTAATACCTTCACAAATGTAATTTTAACGTTACAACTTTTAATGCCATAAAAGCTCCATTAGGGTTTTACGCCTACCACTTATTGTTTTCTCTTTTGCTACAACCATCAGCAACATACCTTTTGTCTCCTGATGATGAACGTTTCTACGTTCGAAAAATGTAGACCTTCACACTAAGAATTTTTATTTTATTAAATTTTGTGGAGGAAGACTTTGTGTTTTTCTTTCCTTTTCATCTTATCTTTAACCGTTTACGAAATATTAAGACTTTAATGCTGGTACCTATGCACCATTGATATGTTTCTCGACTTCTCGAGGAATGTTCTGAACTCAAGTCGCAATGTTTAAGTAAAATTAAATTTTGCTCTGCTGGATTTTACATCCAAAATGCACTTCGCTGAAGATGAACACATGGAAATTTTGATTATGTTGGATTGTCGAGATAAAAGTAGAAGTTATAGTGAAGTCCGTGATATGTTCAATGAAAAATACGAAAGTGCCCGTCTATTATCCAATCGCCAGTGTCTAGAGGGGTATAGGGCTTCCCGTACTGTTAAAAATAGTGTAAGAAGTGGTCGTCCTGGTATATCCAAGGGAAAAAGAATTAAACATATTATTATCACTACAGGAAGATTCTCATAGTTCAACGATACTCACCAAATCACCGTATCTAATTATTTTTTTAAGTTACATCCCTACAAACCAGTGATTTTACTTGTACAAGTTATCCAGTAATTTAAGGCATTTTAAACCCCAATCTGCGGAAAAATTCCTAGTGAGCTGAATTTTTGTATATGTCGTAGGCTGATAGTGAAATCCATCATTTCATGAAAAGCCTAGTCACTTCATGAAGCGTCGGCAGATTGTGTAAAAACATGAAATTACACGAGCTGCCGCGTCACTTCATGAAAAGACCTTGACGTTTCGGCGTATTATGTATAACACAATCTGCCTAATTTTAAATATCGTCACTTCATGTAGTACCTAACGATGTCATGTCAGTCGGCAGATTGTGTAATTCCGCCTAAAAGGTATATTGGCAACTGGTTTGTTCGTTGTTCCCCAGAGCATTCTTTTTTTAATTAAACTTTTTCGACTAATATTATTTTATAAAAATAAAAAAATGCTCAGACAAACCCGAACAAACCAGTTGCCAATATACCTTTTAGACGGAATTACACAATATGCCTTGTTTTTGTGGCATTTCATGAAGTGACGATATTTAAAATTAGGCAGATTGTGTTATACATAATACGCCGAAACGTCAAGGTATCTTTATGAAGTGACGCGGCAGATCGTGTAATTTCATGTTTTTACACAATCTGCCGACGCTTCATGAAGTGACTAGGCTTTTCATGAAATGACGGATTTCACTATCAGCCTACGACATATACACCTTTATTACGGCGTTGTAATGAAGATGTGAAAAATCGACATTGATATCGTGCCGGCTAAAAAAGTTATAAAGGTCAGAAAGTCACGAAAATCAGTTTTTCGCAAATATCTCGCGACATATTAAGCGGAAGTCAATAGAGGTCATTATAAAAATTGTTTATCGTACAATTATCTACAAAAAATGTCTCTTGCATTTTTCTGTAAAATTCACCGTTTCCGGAGTAGAGCGCTGAGAAAGTGAATATATTGTGACAATGCACTCGTTTCCTCACCACCTTCGAGGACAAAAAGTTTAGTGGACTTATTTCTATATTTAAATCGACATCTTCATCATTTTCATCGTTGGTTGACTCTGCGTTTAAGCATGACTGGCCACGGCAATGTCCACAAGCTTTTGAACATCTTAATCCAATTTTTTTGCATCCACATTTGCCGCCACAACCTTTTGTACAATTACAAAAGATTGTGTTCAATAGATCATCGGGTGCTGGTGGTAATAAAGTTGTTATTGGCTGTAGTATATTATTTTAAAACTCCCAACCCCACTGTTCTGGATCAATTTCTCTTCCTAGCCAGGTTTGTATTTGATAATACACTCGATAAATATGCTGTTGAGCTGCTAAACAAGTAGGTAGTAGTAATGGAAATTTTACAGCTGTGCTTTGTCTTGTTAGTTTAGCAAAGCTACAGTATCTATAATTATCTATCGAATGTTCTGATTTTGGAGCACCGTACATTGCTAGTAGAAAATGTGTTCCAGCATTGACAATGACATCTCGAGAGCAATTTTCTTGTTGGAATATTTCTGCAGAATTGTTTAAATCGGGTCTTTTTTCAAACATCTTCATGACTTTTCTTTTCCCTTTCCCAAATAGTGCTGAAGTTGTGTCACATCCGGTCATGGCATGTAGAAATAGAATATTTTTCTTGCAATGTGGATACTTGTTGAGGCTATCGGTCGAGTATATTTTTGTTTTAACATTGTTTTTTCCTGGTTTAAAAAAAAAAATGATGTAGGTTGATCAAGTATTTGTGTGCGTGCTATGAGAAGTATCAACAAATCTATATGTCTTCGCCAACGATAATTGTAGTATTATTTATTGATTTTTCAATCGCTGTTTCAACTATTAAGACGTCAGCATCATCACGTGATTGTCTTGTAGCAATACCACCTGCTTCGAACTTCGCAATAAGCATTTCAATTAATTTTCTTTTATTAAATCGATTAGATAAGAATTTTTCTTGACTGATAGGAACTTCCATCGATTCATTGAAGTGCACTTCACAAGATGTAGAAACGGCAGCGGTTCGTATTAGTTGTTCCATCGCTTTGATATTTTTACTAGTATCAGAGTAACCATCAAAAATTACAACAGTATTTGTACCGAAACTATTTTATAAATAATTAATATATTTGTTAATAATAATATGAAATGTATAATTTGTTTGCCATAAGATGCATAAGAAATCCACCATCGATTATGTATGTTGCATTATCACAATATACTTGATAATTAATTGGTTCGAAGTAGTCGTATATTTTCGACTTTTGAGTTTTTTTTATGCCAATATTATTAAATAGTGCTGTTGGATATGGACTTAATTCATATTGTAAATATTCACAAAGATTTTCCTTAAATTTTTTATTTAAACTAATTCGTTGAAATAGCAATAACGGATCGATCGTTACCTTGCAGTCATGAACCATGATAGAAGTGTTTACTGATGATAATGGAAGAACTCTGTCAAGGCGTTTTAATGTAATTTTGTCGAATGTTACTCCTATAATTTTTTTAATTGACTGCAGACCAATTTCTTTGGCATTATAACCGTTGATTTTATTATTGCCAACAATTCCTGTTGATACAGAAACTACTTCTTGATTGCAACTTGACAAAGGATTATGCAAAGCAAACCACTCTACAAGTTTTTTAAAGTCAGTATTATCTCTTTCAATGCGTGAATCTCTGGAGTCTACATGCTGATCTGCGGTATCAAATAAAAGGTCGCAAAATTTTTTAATTTCTTCACAAATTGCATTTGTTGCATGCATGCCATATATCCACTTAGATAAGACGCTTTCATGAGTACTCCTTCCTCGAGAAACCCCTCCTTCAGTTTTCATAGACTTCATCAAACTTTGTTCAATAGTCATGTCTGCCAGTGGAGGTCGTTTGTATAATAAATATATAGTAGATTTTACTAAGTTCCCAAACCTCTATAATATAAGTATATTTTTCACAAAACGCCCAAGTGTCAGATAGAAGTTTTGAAGACACTTACAAATATGAATAAAAAACAATAGAGTTTACGCCTTGGTGTACGGTAGGTATACAATACGTATGTGAGTGCATTCTAGTTGCTTTCTCAGCGCTCTACTCCGGAAACGGTTAATTTTACAGAAAAATGCAAGAAACATTTTTTGTAGATAATTATACGATAAACAACTTTTATAATGACCTCTATTGACCTCCGAGCAATAGGTCGCGAGATATTTGCGAAAAACTGATTTTCGTGACTTTTTGACCTTTATAACTTTTTTAGCCGGCACGATCAATGTCGATTTTTCACATCTTTATTACAACGCCATAATAAAGGTGTATACAAAAATTCAGCTAACTAGGAATTTTTCCGCAGATAAAACCTTAAATTATTGGATTAAAGAGTTATTGGATGATGAATGATGATCTTTATAGGCAAGTAATTTTGTTAAATAATGATTGAATTATTAATAGATACGAATTGTCCAAAGAATTTGTTATTTAGATGAAGCTACGTTTTCTTTAAATGGCTAGGTTAATAGACAAAACTACAGCTACCTACTCGGTACAGGAAAATCATTACTGGTTCCTAGAAAATCACACCCAGTATAATGAAAAGGTTAATATCTGGGCGCGCATTGATGAAAATAGGGTAATCGGACCATTATTCTTTAAGAGCAATCTATATCCCTACTGCTTGAATGAAAATCGGCATGCGCTTTGCTGGCCAAACGAAGAAAAACTAAAAATTGTTATTTGGAAAATAAATTCTACTTTAAATTCCCGACCTGGAAAAGTCTATGCGTGATCGAAAATATCTTGAACATTTTTTTTTAAAAAAGTAAGCATTTTTAGTAATATCTTTAAACAATTCTTTATTGATCGACACTAAAATAACTTTCACGGATCTAGAATGTTGTACCAAATGATTTTTTTAACGACATTTTTCACTTTTTGTCAAAAACAAAAGGGTTTATTTTCCTAAAATTTTTAATTCTTTAACAGTTTTGAGACCTCTTGGCAACAGCGTAGAGAGGCAGTCGTCTGCTCGGCATTATGCGATATTTGCGTCCAACGGGAACTGATGGAGTAGCGTCATACTTACTCCTAGTAATATCCAAAAATATATGATCTATATACAGCTGATAAGGCGGATTCTTAATAAGCCTCACTGGAGCAAGATATCTAAATTTCCTTCGAACTCATTTGGTTCCAGCTCTTACCACTCTATTTCCAGATGATAATGATCCCAATTTACCAATTTTAACCTTATGGTTTTAACAGGATGCTCCTCATGTAAGAGAGTACTTAAATACCATTTTTGTGCATAGGTAGACGGGGGGTCAATAGTGGCCACGCAGATCGCCCGATCTTAACTCACTGGACTTTTTTTGATAAATCTAAACCCGTCTACACCCAACTTGATAGATACGCTCAAGAAGTCAATTCGACTTGTAATACGAGAAATTTCTCCACAAGTAGTACAAAATATGTACGACAGCAATTTTTAGATCAATTGATTTATTGCAGAACAGTTGGCGGCGGACATTTTCAACATTTTATAAATAGTTTATCTTCATAATTTGTCAATTTTGTTTTAAAGTGAATATTTCGTAAACGGTTAAAGATAGGTATAGGGCGTGATTTATAAAAAGTCTAGACGGGCCCGAGCGATTCTTGATTAAGTGGGAGGTATTCTATCTATATAAAAGTCTAATCAGTTTCTTTATTATAACCCTGTATGCAGATTGGGCAATATTATTGCTCAGGTAAGGGGCCCCTGAAAGCGAGAACATTTAGTTGAAAAAAACGAAAGTTTGAGAACTATACCTACGCGAAATTCACGCGGTATGTTTTGGCCAACTCGTAGCATTTTATGTAGAGAGAATGAATAATATGTTCAAATGCCCGCAGTAAGGACAACAGATCAACAAGTGTTGCGTGATGCCGACGTGACCAACGCATGGCGAGTCGATCCCTCGGTTTTACCGCCATACTACCTGTCAGTATATCTGTAAATCAATTCATCTCTCATTCCCTTTTGTCCTAACACGTGGACTTGAACAACCTTTTGACCTTTAACTTTTAAAAAAAATGTGCAACTTATTTATTAATTTTATTGGTTTAAAATTAACCGCTTGCGGGGTTACTGAGCTTTAATCCTCAGTACACAAAACACTTTTTGCAATGTAATTTTGTAAGTACTTATTACTTTTTATTCAAAAAATATGTAAAAAATTTTTTTACTCCTTCACTCTTTGATTTTAATTTCAATTTCTATTTTTTACAGAGTGTGATATATCTTCATAATTATGACAATTTTATCCTTATAATACTTAAAAAGTTTTATAAAAATTTTTAAATAATCTTCGACACCTTTTTAGGAAGGTTTTTTCTTCTTCCCCAGTTTAGTTGGTTGGTTTAGACCCCCTTTAATAACTTTTTCACATACTCAGTATGGTTTAACCTTCAATCTCTTCACTTTTCTTCATATTATGTCTCTTCTACAGATCAATTTTTTAATTCCATAAAAGCTCCAGGTTCTACACCATTTTCTCTTCTGCTAAAACCATCAGCACTAAATAAATTTTCTGTGTCCTCATGATGAACGTTTCTACGCTCGAAACATGTAGAAACAGTAATTGCCAATACAAACAGCGGTACGATGTAAAAAAATATCTCCGGCATGTGGTTAGAATGGGTCGGGTCCTGCGGAGTTCACGTAGTAGGATGGGAATGTTATCGATCGCCAGAAAACTGGCAGAACCGGGTCGGCGTTGATTTTGTTTCAGGCTTTATTTATTTGTAAAACTTTACTTTATACATTTTTATAGACTATGTTATTGACTTCTGACTTAAGATGGGAGGAAAAAAGGGTAAGTTGAAAGCCGGTTCTATCGAATATTTTTTACATCAACAAGGAAATTTCCAAACTGCGCAAACTCAACAGGCCCAGGTGTGGATATAAGTAATTGAATCATGGTATTAGCAATGTATTGTATAATATGTGGTACGGAGTCTCATAATAAGTGTTTCCTTAGCATCTTGAACACTGGAATCGCCTTATAGTCATTATAAAAATGAACCAGTCATAGTGGAAGTTTTTTTTCTAAAAAATGACATAACGCTTGCCCAATGTTACACAGCGCCACTTTTGTTGTTGAAGTTGTATTTGTTTACATTTTTTTTGTGCTATACTACCGGCGCACAGTGTGACGGATTGGCAATCTAGCGGGACTTAAGTAGGAAATTTTAGGTTCATGGAATTAAGTGTCATTAAGTAATTAGCATAAAAACATTCCATTTAGGTCAAATCGGCACTAATTTTATTGTTAGGTAGAGAGGCATGGTCATAATTGCGTGTAAAACCCAAGGGAAGCAGGTATAGATTACATAGGCCTTTTTGGAAAAGCCCGTCAGTCGTGATAGTTATTTCAAAGTGGATCGTTTATTGGTGTAATATTTTGGCATTTGTGTTTTATTTGGTGTTCTAGTAAATCTTATAGGTAAGTGTTTTTTTGGTGGTAAAATTATTTATATTAAATTTCGGGAAATACTGTAAAGATGTAACAAATTGTGTATACCTTAAATTGTTTGTAGACAAGAAGTTTCTTATATGGGCGAATATGGACTTCTGCGGGTACTTAATCTTTTAGTTAGAATTTCTACTTTATGGTCAAACAAAAAAAAAATGCGTCTGCTTGCGTCTCTCTGAGAAATTTTTATTTTATTTTAGAATGGCTCCTATAATTTCCCGGCAAGAAATTTTTCAAGTTTGGGTGGACCAAAGTCAGGCAGAGCGCTATGATGCAGTGTGTGACTTTGTTATTAACAAATTTGGGCAAGTCACATTTCCCGATGATGTTGTTTTGGACTTAAAGAATTCTTTAAGAAGTGTGTGCCAACAAATGGCGTTGAGGTGGCAAAAAAGTTATCGAAACCGGAACAGATTTTTAAAGAGCAATTTTCAGTGGCTTAATGGAACAATTACTTTTCCTGACAGTATTTATCATTCGCTACCATCTACATCCGCGGATCAACCACCTTCTGTTTTGGGTAGACCACGCAAATTATTTCAAGACAGTTCGGAAAAGACAAAAAAGAGAAAGCTTACTAGCTTGGTGAAATCCACAAGTACCGAAGAACTCGCCATGGCTGCTGAAATGAAGCTGCGTAAAGAGGGGAAAAGAGATTCTGCAGCAATAGTAAAAGAGTTGTCAGCAGCATCTCCCGCTCGTGGCACCCGTATTAAAATAAGTAGGCAGTTAAGAAGAGATAATCCTAAAACATTGTCAGTTGATGAAGCTCTAGCACTAATGATCGACGCCAACCTGTCAACGCACCAATATAATGTGACAAGAGGACAGGTAAACAAAATAAGTCCTAAGCTGTTCCCATCGTATTATGCAATTAAAGAAGCAAAGAAGAACTGCTACCCTACCAATATCAACGTAACTGAAACTTCAGCAGAAATTCCTCTACAGTCGCTAATAGACCACACCATCTTAAGATTATGTGCAGCACAAGAAGAAGTGTTTGAAGTGGTTGAAGAAAGTATTACCGAGTTTAATATTATTTTTAAATGGGGCTGTGATGGAGCCCAGCAAACCCGTTATAAACAAAAATTTGCAGCTGAAGGTCAAACTGATGAAAATTTATTCAGCATATCAATGGTACCGCTTCAAGTTTATTGTATTAAAGATGACTTCAAACAAGTCATCTGGCAGAACCCATCACCTTCTTCAGTGCGGTATTGTCGACCTATACAGTTTATTTTTGCAAAAGAAACAACTGATTTGGTGGTTAGAAAAGTGAACTCTATTGAACAAGAAATTACCTCGTTAGTTCCTACTAACGTGCAAATTGCAAACAAAACTTTTATAGTTAAGCCTTTGTTAGTTTTAAGTATGATAGATGGAAAAATTTGTACCTCACTGTCTTCGTATACATCTTCACAAACTTGCTTTCTGTGTGGTGTCACACCAAAAGACATGAACAAACCGGAAGTAATTGCAACAAAAGAAATTGATTTAAAATTGGCTGCTTTTGGTTTATCACCCTTACATGCGTGGATAAGATTTATGGAGTGCCTGTTACACATTGCATATAGACTAGAAGTAAAAATTTGGCAAGCTCGTGGGCCTGAAATAAAAACAAAAGTTGCCAATCGTAAAAAATATATACAAGATAGGTATAAAAAAGAAATGGGTATCTTGGTTGACATGCCTACACAGCAAGCAGGTAATACAAATGACGGCAATACAGCTCGAAAATTTTTTAGGAACCCTGAAAAGACGGCTGATATAACGGGTATATATAGAGTTAATTATGCGCTTTCATGTGATTTTAGAAGCAATAAATTGCGGATTTTCACTAAATGCAAATGTATTTGAAGAGTATGCTATAGCCACGCGAACTTTGTATTTAAAAGAATATTCCTGGTATTATATGCCCAGTAGTATACATAAAATTTTGTTTCATAGCAAGATTGTTATTGCCTCTTGTATTCTTCCAATAGGTCAACTTTCCGAAGAAGCACAGGAGGCAAGAAACAAGGATAGCAGAAGGTATAGAGAGCAGTTTACAAGAAAGACTTCCCGTATTGAAACAAACGAAGACCTAATACATAGACTTCTAATATCATCCGATCCTCTATTAGCTACTTTTAGGCATCCTCCTAAGAGATCGCGCGGAAAAATTACAACCGAAGTACTTTCTTTGCTCTCAATACCTCAGCTGTATTCTGGTTCAAGTAGTGAGAGTTCTGAACTTGAATCAGATGACTCAGATTAATTTAGTTCATTACAATATCATTATAATACCTAATAGTAGATAAAGATTGTTTTTTTGTTATTTAAACAAAAATAAATGTACTGTTTAATACAAAACGCTTAATTTTATTTACAATATAACTATAAACCACACAAACTTTTTTTGTGCATTCTATCAGAATGCACAAAAAAACTATTTTTTTTTAAACTGAAATATTCACTTTATTCGAACTAAAAAGGGTTTCTTGTCCTCTAAAATTGCACTTGTGATTTTAATACGTAAATAACTATTAAAACATGTTTATACAATACACTATCAATAATATTAGGTAAAAAAAAATAATGAATTATGCAGGAAAACATTTCGTCCCGCTAGATTGCCGATCCGTCACACTGTGCGGCGTTTAGGATTTGTGGATGTGATCTGAATTGGAATATAAAATTTCTTTCATTGGTGAAAGCTGGATAAAAGTTAATCTGAAGTCATCCACTCCTCGAACAAGGACAGCAACAGCATCATTAACAGTGCCGATTCCAAAGCTTGCAGATATAAAGCAGTGTTACCAGGTTCAAAATTTTTTTTTCCCTAGATAATTTCTTAAAAATTCCCCAGATTCCTCAGATTTTCCCCAGATTTTTAATTTGAACCAGATTCCTCAGATTTTTAATTTGAAGAAAAAAGTAGTGATGGGAAAAATCGGGCTATTTTAATAATCGACTTCCGAATATTCCAGTTAAAAAGGTCGGCAAAGTAGTATTATTCACTTCAATATTTTTTACGCTTCTTAAAAAAAAAAAAAAAAAAAGGTCGCCCCACTTCCGTAAAGCAACTAGTTTGTGCAATGCCGCAATGAGTGATTGGTTATTTATGAATTACAGTTGTTAAGAGAAGAACCGAACATCTTTAGATACACTTACAACAGACAATTGCGGTTCGATTAGGTTTCTAAAAAAAAAAAAAAAAAAAAAAAAAAAAAAAGTCGCCAGTTTCGTAAAGTAAAACAGAACACCGCTGCGTCCGCGCGTGTACTCTCACTGCTCTCTGTTCCCTGCCTGCTCCAAAGAAACAACAGCCTGTTCTTTTTATGTGGTTGATTATTGAAGTGTGATTTAAAAAAAAAAAGGTTTTTTACTACTTTCGCGACCTTTCACCTTTTTTTTTTACCAAGTGAGTGAGTCACAATAAGTGTGATTCCCCTTAAAATACCAGCGAACGGAGGCCTGGGATTTACCGAGTTTCTTGTTGTTTATATCTTCAGGGTAAGGTTTCTACTTAAAAATCGTGTATATATATAGATAGCGTTTTTGCCATGGGTCAATCGATTAATAATAATTTTTTAAGTGATTACTTAATATATTTTTTACAAATATCACAAAATCAAAAAAGAATAAAAATTCCCTAAATTATAGAAAATTTCCCTTTTTCCCTACTGATTGCAGATTTTCCCCAGATTTAGGGAAATTTCCCCAGCAATGGCAACAGTGATATAAATAATTCTTTATCCGCCGAAAAAACATCTGCTATTAAAGCAATGCTACCCATATGCCCGAGGGTAATACACACTATTACACCGGATTTGGAAGTTGTGACTATTTTTTTAATTCAAATTAATGTTTCAAACGTTTTTGGTTTGGTTAAGTAGGATTTGTAAGGGTAATACCTTGGTTTCGCTAAAAACACAAAATTATTATTTGATTTTTTCTACTTAAATGTTTTAGTTAGAAAATGTTATGTATGTACAAATACTGTAAACTTTCGTTACTTTAAGTATAACTTTAATGTAGGGAAAAGAAAAGCATAAAGTCTTTCTCCACAATTTTAATTCAATAGCTAGGCTAGAATCGACATGTTTCGAGTGTAGAAACACCATCACACACATCAGGATTCCTGATGATGAGTGTTTTTACACTTGAAATATGTCGATTCTAGCCTAGCTATTGAATTAAAATTGTGGAGAAAGACTTTATGTTTTTCTTTTCCCTATATTATTCAACTCCACTTTGAGTATGGACTACTTCTTCAAAAATAACTTTAATGTTTTAGTCAGCTCAACAAAGTTGTATGTGTATCAAAAACTAAGTTTTTAAATCTTGTTTAGACAAACAAAATTATATGTTATTTTTTAAATTGCCCAATTTTCAATAAAAATATTTTTTCATTATTTTTTTCTATCGAATCCTTACTTAATTGTCGTAACTTAGTGAGTATAAATTTAGTTTCATTATGTTCAAGTCAAATGTGTCTTGTAGGAACACCAAATTATCAAACCCCTCTCCTGTGAAATTTGCTTTTATGTACTTACAACTGTGTAAAGTGTATACGATCTTAGTTGAGACAGACAAAAAAAAACTAAAAAAAATTTGATGACAGACTTGTCAGGTCCACGTGGACTATCTTCGAACAACTGTATAGGGAGCGATCAGTACAAATTTTGTTATATTTGTATTGTAGTTTCAGTGTGTGATGCAGTAAATTGATCGTACCCCCAATATTTACGTTGTCTCAACTGACTTCGTATGAAGTATAACTCTAGGCAAGCGAATAAGAATAATAAACTAAAAAAAAAACATAATAGAAAATGAAATTAAAACCCATATATTTATTGAAACATGCAACAACCTTGCGATAAGTATAAAAATTGGGATATACAAGTCATAAACATAACGAAATTATTACATATCAAAAAACCACTCCCTTAATGCTAGATGTTCAACAAATCGGCCATAGTTTAACCATGGAGGTACTTTTTTAAGCACGTTATTGTTGAACAGTTACTTAATCTAAATATTTTATTTCCTTAAAGTAATGTTTTAAAAATACAAGGCAAATATTATTGATAATAAATTCCTCAAAACGTACCATTGAAAAGACAAAAAAGGCGTACAGCCTTGCCAATATTAGCCCACCAAAAATACATTGTAGTCTATTTAAAAAAAACCCTTCTACTTTAAAGGTATTAAAAAGACTTGCTTTTTTTGCCTAAAAACTAAATTTTTGCCATACAAAGGCTATAACTATTAACCATAAAATAATGTGATTAAAAGATAAATCTAAGATTATTATACCCAACAAACTTGGGCAATATTTGCTTGTGATAATTAGCTTAAAAAATCACATATAATGTTTCTTTTAAGATTCTTATGGCCAACCTACAAACACAACATAATTCTTATCATGTGAATAGACAACAAAGTTCAAACCATTATAAGCCACGTAGTTTTGTTAACTTGACTAGGTAGTTTTAGGATGGATTAGTGTATTTCTGAATGTTTTATTGTCAATCAAATTTAACAGTAAACAAGCTTTTTTACTAAAATGACCCAATTTTGAGCTTGCTAACCAAAGACCTTACAAAGTAGAGATCCAATTTTGTTCCGATTCCTTATTATTAACTTTCAAAATGTCTTTATTCCAAAATAATAACCATTAAAAAAATAACAATAAAAAAATGGAAGTTAATCCAATTTAATTCATTAATAAAATCAATTTAAAAAAATAGTATAAATAATTTAATTTAGTAAATATCTCTTTAATTGTTTTTTAAAAGTTGCCAATTTCTTAATTTTTCTGATATTTTTTGGAAGATTGTTATATTTTATTATTCCGTCATATAAAAGCGAATTTACTTTTTACTGGTATAGTTTGATAATTTATACAATGTCTGGTGTTATGATTATGTAATGTCTTATTCTCTTGAAGTGTTATGTTTGATTTTTTTTTCTTTTAAAATAATAGAGTGAATTAGAATACACATTTTTAATTTATAAGTGTTTTGAACGTGTAAATACCCTGTCGGTCTATATAGATTAACAGTTGGTTCTAAATGTGGTTATTTGTGTATACATTTAATAACTTTATTTTGCAATTTTTGTAATGGTTTTAAGTTTGATAAACAAGCAGCTCCCCATGCAGAAGCTAAGTATTGTAATTTTGAATATATTAATGAAAAATATATATTTTTTAAGTATTTTAAAGGAATGAAATATCTAGCTCTGTACAAAACAGATACCAAATGAGATATCGAGTTGATAATATACTGGATATGGCATTTCCAATTTAAATTTTCATCTAAAACTAATCCTAAAAATTTTGTCGTTTTTGAATATTGAATATTTTCATTATTAAATGTTAAGGGGTTAATGATGGAATTTATTTTATTCTTAGTTATAAATATAAAAGAAGATTTTGTAAAATTTAACGTAAGTTTATTTGATTGAAAAGTATTTTAAATCATTATTAATATCAAAATACATTTCTGCAAGAGTTTCAGCAAAATAAATAATTGTTGTATCATCTGCAAATAGCCTTATATTGCCCATCATCTCCTTCCCTTTTTTTACGCCATAGCTAGATTTACATATTTGTCAAAAATACTTTGCAAAATCCTCCAAAAAATATGCTAATTTGGCAATTTCAATAGCTCTAGCCGCTGCTTTAATAAAATAGTACTATTTTTTTATACTCATTATAAAATGTATTTATCAAGAATTATTCTAGCACTTTGAAAGACGTCAAGAAAAGAATTTTTAAAATTATTTCTATTGTAATCGTATTCGGCATTCTGGCAAGATGCATTTTATTTAACGAGTATCGCTTACTATTCGAAATTCTAAATGAATGGAATCAAGGGCGTCCATAGAGCGTTTTTCAGGCGGGGCAAAAAACAATATTTTTTTATCTACTAACTAACCACTGTACTATTCAATATTTATACCGAATTATGAAATAAAATAGTAATGTGGGCGCCTAGGGGGGCGGCAAGGGCCCCCCCCCCCCCCTATGGACGCCCTTGAAGACAGGTACCTAGTAGTTGGGGCGTTGCTGGATTAGACCAACACAATTTAAAAAAGGACTGAATATACCAATTTAAAGACTAAACCATTAGTTAATTCAAATGTTATATAAATCGGATATTGGCTAGATTTTGCCAAGTTCATCCACCGACTTTTCAAACGCATATTCGACATCACAAACGCAATTTTCTCTTTAGGAATAATTAAGGAGTAATCTTGTTTTCAGAGGACCGAATATTATGTTTCGCGATCTAGTCATTGGAAAAAGTCATAATTATAAAATGGTATATCTTCTACTTCATTTTTACTAAAGCGTAAACTGTAAGACGCCTAAATAGGTTTTAGAGCAAGGTAACAAGTAACTAGGTTTTGCTGTTCACTTCAAATTTTATATTGGTTTGATGTTGACCATAGTATCTAAATCGCTTTGATCCGCAAATATAATCGCTTTGGTCAGCAAAAATATTCGCGATCGAAGTGTCACCCAGGGGCTTAAGGAAATTAGCAAAAAATCCATTTTTATTTGTGGGACAAACATTGAAATTTTACAAATAGTAGGATTTATAATTTCGTTCCACCTCAACATAAAACACTAATAGGAAATATTTTAAATATAAAAACGGTCCTGATCGAGAGTGTCTTGTTTGTTTTGAAAAAAGCATAAATATTGTCGTGCAAGTTTATGCACGAAAGATAAGTTCTTTTATATAAGTATGTTTTATTATTAGAGATATAATGGAAACACGATAAAAGCTAGACTTACAGAACACAATTTAAAACGGGTAATAATAATACTTTAATTATTTCTTTTTCTGGTAGTTGCATTTCTAATTTAAAATGATTTAATATTAAATTTTGCAAAGCGTTGTCGCGAAGAAAGAAAGCACGGATAGAAGCGTAAAAGCTTGGATTTTACAACAAAAACAATTAATTATTAAAAAGGAATTGTGACAGTCTTAATAATAATAAGTTTATTTATTTAAAATTTAATAATATAATAAATATGTTTATGTTGTCTTTTATAAACTTATTCTTCAATCCCCTGAAGCTGAGCTTTTAAGGGGCAAATCTTATTTTTTGTTTTAGTATTTAAAATCATAAATCATAAATATGCATTAAAAATCAAGTTTTAAAGTGAAAATGTTCATTTATAGTATAAACGCAGTTTTGTTTTGAAGAAATATATTACCTATAATAAAATTATTAATTTATAATTTTTAAGTAAAAAATATTACTTATATAAATTATTCAGAACAATATTAATCAACTAAAGCATTTCTAAAAATATTTTCAAACTCTGTTTTTAATATCCATGTTTTTATTTCGACTTTAATTTTTTTTAACGTAATCAATTTTTTAATTTTTGTTGGTAAATAATCGTTATATAATCGAATATAATTCTTTTGATGGATAAAGATAATCTTTATTAAATATAATTTTTAGGAACCTTTTTTGTAATATTTCTTATTGTTTAACTAAAGTTCTATTTATTCCTCCCCAACCTAAAATTCCGTAATTTAAATGAGTTTTAACTAACGCGTAATATAATATTTCCATATGTCTTACATTTAAAAAATGTTTAATGTTTTTAAAAATCGGTAGTAAACTTTATTTTTTAATTAAGTATTCTAAGTGAAAATTCCAATTTAATTTACTGTCAAAAATAATTCCTAAATATTTTATTTTATTAACTTTAAAAATTTAAATGTCTTCATTTATTTGAATACTATTCATTTTTGGTAGTAGGTTATTTAGGTGTAAAGTAAAAGGAATATAATTTGTTTTATTAAAATTAATTGTTAACAAATTGTTATCAAACCAATTTTATTTTTTATCGATATTTTGAAAATTCTGAATGAAGAGGAAGAGTGCTCCACGCTTGAGTTATGTATATTATATTTAATAACTTCGGATACGTAAAGATTTTAAATATTGTGTAAGTGAAAACCCAGAAGGTTTTTTATTCCGATATCATCATTTTCGCAGCTTAGAGATGCAGCTCGGCGATATTTCTTACATTTGGTGAAAGTTCATCTCCGAGAAGTAGCCTTGAATCATTCTAAAAGATAGGTCTGGTTACTTTTTGTGCTATTGTATAAACTGAAAGACAAGGTGCAATAACTAATGATGATTCCGTGGTTTTAATTGATCCCGTGACAACTAGAACAGTCACAATTCCTTTTTAAAAATCCTCCAAATTTATACATATTTTTAAAAGACAGATATAAATGTTTCTGGTAATAAATTGTATGTCATGTAAATAATGTCCCGCATGTATACTTACTTACTATTTGCATTTTTTTCTAAAACTATCCAAGAAACACTCAAAAACGGGCACCCATGTTGAGGTTGAAATTTCCCATTGCTAAATTTTATAATTTCCAAAAAGGATCGTAACATTCGAAAGACTAAAAATTAATATACAGTACACCTGAACTTACATGGACAAATCTTTACATAGCATTGAGGATTTTTCGACTGTATTATTTCATTATATTTGAAATTAGTTTACACAACGATGGTTGTAAAATGTAAAGTGAATATTAAAAATGGAAAGAAAATCAATTGACTTTTTTGACCTATTTTTTAGCATAGCAAACAGAGTTGAAAAGATATTCTAAACCATAAGCAAAAGAAAAACAATCAATACAAAGTCAAGTTATTGCCATATAAATGGTGTACCGATTTAAAAAATGCACCGTGTAAAAGAAAACACAGTTTTAATTTACTTACAAAAGTGCATTTGGGATAATACTCTTTCTGAATTTGACTTCAATATCTTCCCTTTCGCCCTCCACTGGCAACCTTCACTTTGGCGGTCTATATTTCCTTACACACATCAAATAATGATGGATTCATGCATCAGCAGCATTTCGCACCACTTTGGCTGCAAGGAAACACCCCAAATAGTATCTGCATTGCTAGCCACTGACTTATTCGGTTCATTTGCAAGTATCTATGTATATTATGGCTTGAAGAAAGCACTTTACAAATATACAAATACTGATAGCTTCAACAAAGTTTTTTTTATATTAAACTTATTCTTAAAATGTTATATACAGTATAGAGTGATCCTGGCATTATACAGGCCACTGCGAATACACAAGTCTAGATAACGAATGCCCGCTAACAAAATGATGTTATTAGAACACATCGATTTATAAGAGCACTGGTTTGTGGAAACATAAAACTCTTAAATTGGCATTGTTATTGAGACTTAAAAATTACCTGAAACTGTTTTCCGTAGTAGTATTTGCCATTGCTATACTTTTATAGAATATAACTAAAAGGGATCACACAGAGTTAAGCATGAATCTATCCGTTTATGGACACTTTGACAAATGAATTTACCAGGGCTGCCTAATTTCCGCTAGTGATGGTAATCAGCAGATACCTATTTTTTACCGCGCCTAACTGTCTTAGTACCAGTAATATTTAGCGATTTTTAGTCAGGTTATAGATTTAACCGTCGACAACTATTGCGACTTATAGATATAACCACGATACACATAATATGCGCGGTATGCCATGACGTATACGGTCTCCATCTTTTCACTACGATTTTACGTGAATTTGACGTTAGACTTTGATCGAAAAAACGGGCTTAATTGGTAAAGTATTTTTCACCCTAAATGGTATCGACTTATTGACTGCAATAAAACTACGGGTTTAATCCCATTGTTATACACAATCAACAAGCAAATACACTACAGGGTAAGACTTTAGATATTTAATTCGTTATTAATAATATATTATTTAATGACATGAAATATCCTAAATAAATAATACATATCAAATCAAAAATCATTTATTGTCAATTTTTACACCCTGTAACATATTTATTGAAATTGAAAAATATTTGGTAACATATTTTGAAAAACAAACACCCTATTTTTAATACTAATAGTGGGCACAAGATAGTTAAATATTACCTGCTATAATTACAAATTATAATCCGACCCTGACCGACAGTCTATTTACATTTTTTATGGCCGAGCTCTTGCAAAACGTCCCAGGTAGTTAAACGGAGTAAACCATTTATTGTGAAAAATACTTTAACATTATTTATTTATTCATTTACCTGTTAGGGCAAAAGGCAGTCAAAAACTAGAAATATCGTGCATATGTTTTTTGAAAATCCAACGTATTCTGAGCTTGTGCGCTTCGCATTTTTGTTACTATTTTTTGAAGTCATTGCTTGTTAGACAATCAAGTGGCAAAGAATCGGTGCTATTTTAAAAAGAAGCAAAATACTTTACGATACCTGTAAAGAACTAATTTGAATACTAACAACCAGAATTTAATTCGGGCACCATGCTCTTAGTTATGCTTACAGACAATGAAACTGCTAGAATTTGTTAAGCATGCGCAAAAGTTGTCAAATACCGATCAGCCAATCCGCATACCATATGTATGTGTACCGTGAACACGATGTTTTTCTATGTCACAAGTGTTAGTGTTACACGTATTATTATCTTTTATTTGGAAAAACGACCATGCCAAATATAACATGATTGTTGAAAGAACCGAACGTGTTACTTACTCCATCTTGTGACATAACTACTTAAATTTGATTTGTATATCCCAATAATATGTATAATCAAATAAAATGTGTCTATAACCAGCCACTACAAAAAAATAAAACAAGCCACTATAAGCCACCTATAAAAAAAAATTATACAGAGAGGTAAGTAAGGGAATGTTGATCCACCCCAAATTAAAACACTCACTGCAGAAAATTATTTCTTGGAGGAGGCAACTGAAGTATCTGAATCATCTCCACTATTGGCATCAGCATTTGCATTATCATGTTTCTTTCTGTATCTTCGATTTATACCACCCCTGTTCTGGTTTCCTAAGAAATTTAATATAATTCAGTAATAGTCAAGAGCGGAACAAAATTACAAAAATTATTACACGCAACAATAATAATTGTGAATAGGAAAGAAAAAACTAAATCTTCCTTCAAAAAATTTTTTGTTTAAAGGTCTGTGCATGTTTCGAATGTAGAAACGTTCATCATTAGGAGACAGGAAAATATATTGCTGATGGTTTTAGCAGAAGAGAAAATGATAAGTGGTAGAACCTTAATGGATCTTTTCTGGCATTAAAGATTGGATTGTTGAAACGACATATTGTGAGGAAAAATAGAAATAAAAATAAGTTAAAACATACTGGGTATGTGAAAAAGTCAGTTGATAGGGTTTTAAATAGTGTCCGACCGAAACAAGATTTTCAGTTTTGACCGAAACCGAATCTTCGGCCTTGGTCTCAGTTTCGGCCGAAACCGAATCTTCGGCCTTGGTCTCAGTTTCAGCCGAAACTTATAGGACGAGATCGATCTTGGGAACGGATTGGATTAAACAAAAAAAAGGTCGACAGAAAAAAAAATCTATTTATATAGACAACCCTGCCTGCAAACCCACCCAAAGGTAGCCCGAACGTTGCGCGCGCGACAAGTCACGAACACTAGTTTCGGGATGGCCGAAGGTTCGGCCGATTTTTGGCCGAAACCGAAACTGTCACCGAAACTAGATTTTTTGGCCGAAACCAGCCGAAACCGAACCTTCGGTCGGTCTCTAGTCCAAAACAACCAAAAAGACCGGGCAAGGAGAAAAAAACATTTCAAAAAGAAGATGTCAAAAGGGTTTTTTTAATAAAAATAAGTATGTATGTCTTTAAGACATTGTAAACTATAGAAATTTTTATGTGCAGAAATTAGGTATTAGCAGTTTTTCACATACTCAGTATGTTTTAACTTATTTTTATTTCTATTTTTCCTCACATTATGTCATTTCAACAACCCAATTTTTGTTACCATAAAAGCTCCATTAAGGTTCTTCCACTTATCATTTTCCCTTCTGCTAAAACCATCAGCAATATATTTTCCCGTCTCCTGATGATGAACGTTTCTACGTTCGAAACATGTAGAGACCTTTGAACAACATTTTTTATTCTATTAAATTTTGTGGAAGAAGACTTTTTAGTTTTTTCTTTCCTATTCATACTTTCAACTCCACTTTAAGCATGGACTATTTCTTCAAAATAATAATTGTGTTTTACTTAGTTTTGGTACTAAATAGATAATAATTTGATCCAAGCCAAAGAATACATTACCTCTGCCTCTAAAATTTCCTCCACGATTCTGTTGATAATTTCCTCGTGGATTATTTCTATTCGGCTCTGGTGGCGGTGCAGGAGGATACTGTGATGAAGATGCAGGGTATCTAAAACAACATGAGTTCTAGAACAACTTACCTCCAATGGGGTTAATATTTTGCCGCTTACAATCAAGCAGTTTAAAGGAAAAACCCTTAGCTAGGCTGGCTTTACGTTAGAAATTTTATTATTAAACCTGGCTTTTACTGTAAAAGGAAAATCCGTCAAATTTAAGAGATTAAACTTTTTAAGCTGTAAAATCGGTTAACCAGCTAACGGTTGGTCAGTGGAATATAGTTACTGCTTGAAATTCCGAAGCCTTTTTTTTATACAGTGAGCTCAAAAAGGTTGGAATAAATTCGTTTAAAATTCAGTTGATTATTTTCTGAAAAAACGCTTGGACATGTCGAGTATTATTTTTAATTGCGAATTTTTTGACATAATAAATGTGTATACAGGTTGTCTCAAGAAGAACATGTACCGTCAACATTAATTTTTTTAAATAGAACACCCTATATATTATATTATTTTTAAATTCTACGATACATTCTGAACACGTTTTGTATAACATACCATATATATCCAAAATCAACGGTTTTCGATATATGTATTGGCATTTTAATATTTTTCTGAAAAATGCTGAGATCCGTGGATTTTTCGTTTTAATTGCGCATTTCTTTATTATTATTGTAACCTGAATTAATTTATGTTGACACAGACATTTACTGGCATCCCTATAGGGTACAGTTGGTTCATGAATTTAATGAAGATGACCCTGATGATAAAAGAACAGAATTTTGCAAAATAATGATGAACAGATCCATTGAAGATCCTCAAATTTTAAAAAGAATTGTATTCTCTGATGAAGCAACGTTTACTCTAAATGGGCATGTGAATCGCCAAAACTGTCGCTATTGGGCTAAGAAAAATCCGCACTGGATCATGGAGTCCCACACACAATACCCGCAAAAAGTGAATGTTTGGGCTGGAATTGTTGATAACCGGAACATAGGTCCCTTCTTTTTTGATGGTACGTTAAATGGCGAACTGTATCTAGAATTTTTAGAATCTGAGTTAACGGCACTTGCTGTACTCTATCCAAATCCAGATGAACCAGACATTCACATCAATAACTTTTGGTACCTGCAAGACGGAGCACCAGCCCATTACACACGCCCGGTGCGTGAGTACTTGGATACAGACTTTCCTGGCAAGTGGATTGGTCGACGGGGTCCAATAGAATGGCCGGCAAGGTCACCAGATTTGACCTCCTAGATTTTTTTCTGTGGGGCTATTTAAAATCTAAAGTATACTTTAATGGACCTAACAATATTGATAATCTTCTCGAATAAGGCATGAGGTTAGATTAATAGAGCCCCAGGTAATCCCTAACGTTTTGGAAGAATTCAAAGATCGACTTGCATATTGCCAGAAAGTTGGTGGCGGTCAATTTCAACATTTAATAAAATAAAATTTAATATAGTCTATGTAAATATTATAGACTAACTAAATAGATGTAAAGAGTTCATTTTTAATTATTGTAGTTTTCGTACCATAAAAAATGTCAATATATCGAAAACCGTTGATTTTGGAGATATGGTATGTTATACAAAAAGTGTTCAGAATGTATCGTAGAATTTAAAAATAATATAATATAAAGGGTGTTCTATTTAAAGAAATCAATGTTGACGGTATATGTTCTTCTTGAGACAACCTGTATACACATTTCTTATGTCAAAAAATTCGCAATTAAAAATAATAATCGACATGTCCAAGCGTTTTTCCAGAAAATAATCACATGCATTTTAAACGAATTTATTCCAACCTTTTTGAGCTCACTGTATACTGCGAAACTAAATTTGCGCATTGCAATATTTGGTTTATTAGATAGGACACCAATGATACCATATTTTTATATCAGTATATTATTAAGATGTTAATCATTGTTTGTCACGGCTTAAAATAAAAAGAACCCAGTTTTTAATTCGCCCTTTGTACCCTCAACCCTTCCTTTGTTTTACATATTTTAAGCCCATATTTATGCCCGAAACGAACTCGTCAATGTTTAGAGAGGTGTGAGAGTGTTTAAGTTATTTTGCAGGACAGCCAAACTGACAAAATAGCTTTAGGACACTTTAGGTCAACATAATTTTTTGAGCCGATAGAAAAATTATTGTTATTTTTATCATTCAACTCACCTGGGATCATACTGTGGACCTCTTGGTGGATAATCGGTCCTGGGAGGATCAGCCGGAGGCGGATAATGGGCATCCCTCGGTGGGTAGTGTGGATCTCTTGGGGGATAATGGGGATCTCTTGGGGGATAATGTGGATCTCTTGGAGGATAATTAGGCTCTCTTGGGGGATAATTTGGATCCCTTGGAGGATAATTGGGATCTCTTGGGGGATAGTATGGATCCCTTGGAGGATAGTGAGGATCTCTTGGAGGATAGTGAGGATCTCTTGGAGGATAATGAGGATCTCTTGGAGGATAGTGAGGATCTCTTGGAGGATAATAGGGATCCCTGGGTGGATTATGAGGATCCCTTGGGGGATAATTGGGATCTCTAGGTGGATAATCAGGACTTCTCGGAGGGTAGTCACGGTAATCCCTTGCTGGATAGTCCCTAAAAACAGTTTAATAAGTAAAATTGTAAAAAAACACACATATATTCAGTAAAACGTAATAAAACCACAATATTATGTCATACCTTATTAAGAAATCTACAATTTAAAGTGATAATTCTACAATAGAAATGTTTCAAAATATTTTTATCTAAACTAGTAGCAGTCGTAATACATCCCCTTTTATACTATTTTGTTCGTCAATACATACCTGGGAGGGTAATCTCTAGGATAGTCTGCATAAGGATCCCTGGGAGGATAATTAGGGTGATCTTGCTTGTCTCCAACAGGGGTAGGTAATGTTACATTCACCTGAATCGTTGATGGTTTTTCTTCTGTTTTACTTGCAACTATAAAATACATGTTAGGGTAATTCCGAGCTAATGACATTTTTCAGAGAAATACTTTTTAAAAAGTTTTAAATTAATTAGCTTTCATCTTAAAAAAAAAATAAAATGAGCAAAGACAAAAATTATAATAATGGATTGTTTTTAATAATATAAGTTCATAATAATCCATTTCTAAAGTCTACCATCGCTTTTACTCGCGATATGCAGTATTAATACCGTTTACTCAAAACTTTCTAAACTAAAAATATCACATGTATTTCAAGATTTTCCTGGTCCAATTATTTTTATTACATATATTATATTAATTCACTAACGAACCTAAAACTGCACAGCGAATCACTAATATCCAAGAGGCATTACTAAAATAAAAGATTGGTTAGATACCTTTAAATTGTCAGTAAATGTATCAAAAACAAATTATGTTGCTTATTCCCTTACTGCACCTAATCGCCCTTACTTTGAATCTATTAATATTAACAACTTGAATGGTACTATTAATGAAGTGTCATCCGCAAAATAATTGGGTGTAGTTGTAGACAAAACCCTTAAGATGTTACTTATTTAACTAAGAATATAATAATAGTATATTAACGTACACGTTATACAAAGCATAATGTTATAGCACGCGCCCATGTTAAAAAACAAGCCGCTTGCGGCGAGTTTTATAACGGGACAAGTCCTTAAAACTGCTTTATATAACACGTACGTTATACTATTTTTTCTATTTTGTAGTTTTTCAATAAAAAACACATATTTAAAAAGAAAATAAATCCTTCTAATTTTGTAAATTTTGATGTCTAAATTTTATGTTGGTAATACTATTCTTATCATAGTAGCCTCTGGGCAACAAAAATTATTTTGCGAACTGTCATTTTTTGATTTATTGACCCATTTTCACCACGAGATTCTAAAGTTATTTTAGCGATATGAGATTTGAAATTGGACGGAATACGTTGTGTGATCCTTGTACATTCGGTACATATACAGAGCGTTCGGAAATTCGGGCGATTTTGCTACTTTTTTTCGAATTTCAAAAGACGTGATTTTACGTCACGGCATTGCAATTTAGTATAGGGAAGATGGAAAATTCAAATAAAGTTGTAGTTAAAATCGACATTGGAAGGTTAGTAGATTGAATTTTGGATAGGATTTGGCAGAAAATGATAGCTTGAAGCATCTACAAAAGCAAAATAGTTCTCCGTCAATAAAGTTATTATTTAATATGTGTTTTTTAATGAACTAAAACAATACATACAGATTTGTAGAGCTAGGCAACCAAACATACATACGTGGGTTCGTGTAGTATTTTGCATATTTGAACTAAAAAATATTAGTTATCTAGAATGCTATGCTAAACGGTGAAAAAAAACATGTCATGTAGGGCCAACCTTTAAATAATAAAATTCGGAGTTCGAAATAGATATGTTTCGAGACAAAATTAGAAAAAACTGATTTATAAATTTTATACATTGAGATAAATTTTAAATAAAAAACTGTTAATTTCTGTATACAGAGCGGTTGTGGAGTCCTTGATTACATATGGCATAGTTGTGTGGGGGCGGCCTGTACAACACTGCGCTGAAACCATCGAGTATTATGCAGAACTATATTCTTAAAGTAATACATAAGAAAAATAGGCGTTTTTCAACTGAATTGTTGTATTCATGCGAGGTGTTTGACGCGCAATCTGTCTAAATTTTGGAGATATGTTCCTTTGTGTTTAAGAATCGCGAGCTTCATATGAATATTAACCATATGCAGGGTGTAACAAATTCGTTTATCACTACAAGGATCTCGTAAACCGTAAGAGATACGAAGATGGTTAAATAGGGGCAAAGTTGCACAATTTGATGTCTAATCATAATCCAAAAAGAAATTAATTAGATTCCGAGTACTTCCGGAGATATTCGAAAGAAACCGAAAAACTGCCAATAAGATTTTTTTGTTTTGCGCCCTTAATGTAGGAGATAAAAAAAACCAATCACACCTTTTCAGGGCCACTTTTAATCCTTTCTTAGAATATGTAATTAGTTTTGCCATACAACGTTTCATTTTCCTGAAACCATCATTAATTGCACTATTTTAAATACGGACCTGGATTTTTCCATTTTTCAATAAAAGACCTATGACATCTTTATTCAAAGCTTAGGCTAAATATTAATTAAAAAAAAAAATTAACGCTCTAATGTAGATTTTATTAAGATTTTTCTAATCCGACCCTGTGTTACACAATACCCATTCGTTTTATTACCCACGTCATCTTTTGTGTAACAATTTAAACTAGTTCCTTAAAAGAATACTATAAAATTCGTAAAATTGACAATAATCGTAATACAAATGCTTGCCAATGATATTAGATTTTATTTAATTAACAATATTTTATAATATTAATAAAATGAATTAAAACTTTACGAAAAACATTATAAGCAATATTAGCAAAATAAAAAAAATACTCCTGAATAAAATAAAGCTATTAATAAAAAAAATCCCATATAATGCGGACTTTACTGGTGACACTGTATACTATTAACAACAGCCAAGACAAATATTTAAAAATAGTTGCTGCGTTGGGCACTCACTAAATATCACCAGTAAAATTTAATTAAACACGTATACATTTGATATCACAGGACAGCTAAACGTTCAATCGTTGTCTATCTTGTAATAGATTTTTAATTAAGGCCTTTCTTTCAGAGAAAATAATTTTTAAAGTTGGCCTATTTATATTTATACTAGCACAAAATGAGTAACTTTGAAAACTGAAGGGTAATCGGAAAATCCGCCACATGAGAAGCAGACTGTAAGGATAGGTCTTTCTATATTTTTTAAATTGAAGTAAATCGTATGTGCGCTTTCGAAGAAATTTGGTGACAGCGAAGGGCGAAAATTGGGTGATGAACTCTTTAAGTTATCAAGTAATTCAAAAAATAGATGTTGTTTTATTTCAAAAGTCTACGTTCTGAAAAAAGTTGTCGTTTTATTATTTAGCCAAGACCTACAGAGCAAAAAAGTAAAAAAAAAAATAGTATATTGTTTTATTAGGAGTAAAAGCGATACTTTTCTGACGAGTCTGTAGGTTTGCCGGACGAACAAAGTGAGTCCGGCAATTACGGACGAGTCATAAGAAGTTGCTTTTACTCCGAATAAAACATACTTTTTTTTCTTCAGACGTTGTTTAAATATGAAACACAAAGATACAAAATAATAATAATAATAATAAATGTCTTTATTGTAATTAAGGACAAAATTACAAAAGGCGAAGTTGAAGCTAGGCTTCCTCACTTAACCTAACATTATAACTAATAACATGGTAGTAATATTTTACAGTAGTTATGATACTTATAGGTTGAAAAAATTACGTAATAAGTAATGATAGTAACAGATTTTACAGTTAAATCCTATTAACTTTAACGTGGGCATGTGAAGGGCATTGAGAGGCAGTACAACTGGACTGATCTAATATGTGTCAGAACATATTTGATGGACAAGAGGACGAATGGCATTTTTAAATGTGTGAATTGGCGCAGATTTTAAATTAACTGGAACTTTGTTGTATATTAAAGACACCTGATAACTAAATGATCTTTCAAATAGTGTGGTTTTGTGTGACGGAGGAGTAATTGTGGATTTATGTCTGAGGTCGAGGTCATGAGAGTCATATCTAAATTTTATTTTTTGATATAGATATTCTGGACATTTTTTAACGATTATTTTGTTATACAGTGCTAGGCAATGAAGCATTCTTCTTTCACTCATATTCAACCATTCAATCTCATTCATCTTGGCACTCACCCCTCTATTATACTTTCTAATTCCCCCTATCATACGCACACAGCAGTTTTGAATCATTTGTATTCGTTTGGCATCCCTCTCTAAAAGACATGGACCATACAGTGTATCGCAGAATGTAAATTGTGATAAGACCAGACTATCACATAACGATTTTTTAAGGTGTGTATTTAAAATGTGCCTTTGGTTAAAAATAAGCTTTAAGTTGGTAAAAGCTTTCTTTATGCAGTTATTGATATGCTCAGTAAATCTTAGGTTAACATCTAGCAGTAGTCCAAGGTTTCTCGCATTGGTTGAACATGACAAGGTTTGACCACCAAAGTCAACGCGAAGGATATTTCGATATTGCTCCCTACTCTGTGCATGACCAAACAGAAGTAACTGGCATTTTTTTGGATTTAGTTCGAGACAATGCTGTGTAGATATTCTTAACAGAAGATCAAGGTCAGCTGCTAATCTGTCAATGGCCTCAAAAATGTTTTCAGGGCAAAAGGAGATGTATAATTGGGTATCATCCGCATAAAGGTGCACAGTGGCGAACCTCAGTTTCTCAATTAATTGAGAGGTATATAGAGTAAAAAGTAAGGGGCCAAGAATAGATCCCTGAGGAACACCACATAATACATCCATAAATCCTGAAAGATTCGAGTTGAGTTTTACAGATTGTGACCTTTCGGTAAGGTAACTCTCAATTAGTTGGCAAGCATTGTTTTCAAAACCAAGAAACTTTAAAATAGCCAAAAGGAGCTTATGATTTAATTTGTCAAAGGCCTTAGAATAGTCAAGCAGAACCAAGGCAGTAAGTTCACCACGATCGGCTGCTACTAGAATGTCATCAGTGACCTTTAAAAGAGCTGTGGTGCAACTATGATCCTTACGAAAGCCAGACTGGACAGTCGGTAATAAATTATATGTTTGGATATGCTTACGAATCTGATTCTCCAGCACTTTTTCCAAGACCTTTGATGTTTTAATTGTTTTATTTAAAAATTTTAAGTTTTGAGAAGGGGCTAGCGTTACTATGGATTTAATATTATATTGTTTGATAGCGACGTGCCATTCGATTTGACAAGTGTCAGCATTCATTATTGCGTAACTTTTAACTTTTACTTCCGCTGCTATTGGCAACGGAAGAAAAAGTAAATACTTTTTCTTCCGTTGCCAAAAGCAACCGCCTTCTGACGAAAAAGTAGAACTTTAACGTCAAAAAATTAGTAGAAAAACGTCAAGTTTATTGACGTTTGAAGAAAAAAAAAATTAAAAAGAAAAACACAAAGTCTTCCTCCACAAAATTTAATAGAATAAAAATCAGTTAAAGGTCTCTACATGTTTCGAACGTAGAAACGTTCATCATCAGGAGACAGAAAAATATATTTTATGTTGATGGTGTTAGCAAAAGAGAAAATTAGAACCATGATGACGTTGTGTGTCATTCGTTTCCGTTTAGGGATGTCCACAGAAAATGTATGGCGGAAAACAACGATGTTTGCCATGCATCGAAAAAGCAATTTTATCAGAATTAGAATTACAAAACACCTAACTGACCTTGCTAGCCTAAACCCAAGAAAATTTTCTTTAAAAATAAATGTATGCAAAGAGTTTAATTTCAAAAGCGTCTGTATCTTATATTCATATTTAGTTATGAAAAGGATAATTTTCCCTACTCCCACCATGCATTTAATATTTTCTTTACGTTTTTAAAATCATTAAAATTTTAAATTACCAACGAACTTATTTAATTATTACTATATGCCTCAAACTGTTTAAGCTTAAAATAATTTTCAACAATGTTTAAAGGTTCAGCTATATTTAAAGCCAATTTGTATTCAGGTTGTTTCTTAATAAAGGCTATAAGCTGCACGTAATCGCAGTAAACTCTTTTATTTTGTTAATTATTATTAAAGAACAATTTGCTGCATTCCTGGAAAATGTTTACTTAATAAATGTGTAATGTGTATTTTATGCAACTTTTAACTTATTAAATTCTATTTTATGGTTTCTAAATATCCAGTCACTTGATATGAAGAAAATTGATAATGGTTAAACCATACTGAGTATTAGAAAACGTTATTAAAGAGGGTCTAAACTAAACCAACCAAATAGAATGGGGAATAAGGAAAACCCTTTCTAAGAAGGTGTCGAAGATTATTTAAATAAAAAAAAACTTATCCAGTATAAGTATGTCTGTAAGACATTATGAGGATAAAAGTACAGTATCAGAATAACATATGTGCCGTGAAAACGTGGACGTAAATAACCTTTTGACTTTTGATAATGTTTAACTTTTTAATTACCTCTATTGGTTCTAAATTAACCGCTCGCGGGGTTACTGAGGTACCCTCCCCAAGTAGCATTTTTAGACACATTACGGTAAATGTGTCTAAACTATTGTTTCTGTTTCCGACACAAATTGGAAATTGTTGGCAACATGTATGGAAATATTTTCGAAACGTATACATTTTAAATGGCGCATTAGCACGTGTTTCCAAGTGGTTGGTACGGGCTGTGACTTTCGCTGTTTCGACGCAAAATCGAAACTTTAATCGAAAATGTTTCGAAAATTTTTCAGAAATGTTTGGAACATGTTTCCATAAATGTGTCGAGTGAGAGTTCATTTTACAAAGAGGGCGCTGAGTGTTGGACTTGTAAATTGTCAAAATGGAAACATTATTGAAACAAATAATTAGATATATAATATCTATCTCTCTGCAGGTTGTAAAATAAAAGAAAGTAAACAATATGATGACAGCATAGTTTCGCCATAATGAATTTGTCACCAGAGTATTTTCTATAAGTGATACATTTTTTTCGTATGGTTTATTGCAGAGGAGATCCAAAAATCGTTGACGAATTAAATTTTATCGTGCAATTTAGTAATTTAGCTTTATATTCTTAAGACGCTCCCGGCATATTGACATTTACACACAAAATAAATACTTTGTCAAAAAATAAAATCTTAAATATTTTTAAAATTTTACTTAATTCTTCGTTCAATTGATTAAGCTAGCAAAATGGAACTAATGTAACCACTTTTTTACATTTCAAATGACGCAGGAAGTTAATTAAAGTCCATTTTAATAATATAAAAATGAATTTGTCAAAATGGCCGCCAGAAAGCGAGAATTATTCTGGTCTAAAATGGAGTCGACACACAATTTCTAGTATTTGGTTTCTATAATGTTTCGATAATCATGTAGCTATAATTCATAGAAAATGTGTCGAAACATGAAGAATGTTTCGATATTGTACTGAAACAATGCGAAACAAACGTCGCTAAAATAAAAAATGCACAGTCCCGTCAAGAGGAAGGTTAAGCTTAGAAGCATAAAACTTATGTATACCGTCACGGTATACACTACCACTTTACACTTTCTGTGACATATAACCTACAAAATTGGTTTGTACTTTGTTAAACGTTTAATAAAACTTTTGTAAAACCTCAAAGAATGTTTAAACTGTTGTTTTCTTCCCATATTAACAAAACAAAAATGTACAATTTATAGGTTATAATCATTATAATCGAGGTTATAATAATTGTCCGGGTGCGGTAGTGTAAAGGTTTCTGGCAGTTTCGAAAATTATTTTCTGCGCAAGTTTCGTAATCAAATGGATATCACTGTTTGGTAAATATTTCAAAGCAGAAGAATACCAATTTGTTTTGAATCACTTAATTCGAAAATGTGTCGCTACAATTTGGGAGCACATGTGTCTAAACACAATTTCATAATATTATATAAAAATGTTTCGAAAAATTTTCTTTTGTGCGTTTCCTAAATGTATCGACACTGTAGTTTGGAAAGTATTTCAAAACTAACAGTTCTTAATCGTTTCTAGTAACCAAATTCGAAAATGTGTCGCAAAAGTTTCGAAACACATGTGTCTCCACACAATCTAAATAATTTTAATCGAAAATGTTTCGAAACGTTTCTCAGCAAAGAATTTGTGTCAATTTGTGTCTATAATTGCTACTTGGGTCAGTAACCCAAAAACGCTTTTTGCCACATATGTTATTGTGATACTGCACTTTTATCCACATAATGTCTTACAGACATAATTATGCTTAATAAGTTTTTCTTCAAATTTAAATAATCTTCGTAGAATCTCCGACACCTTCTTAGAAAGGTTTTTTCTTCTTCCCCATTCTATTTGGTTGGTTTAGTTTAGACCCTCTTTAATAACGTTTTCAAATACTTAGTATGGTTTAACCATTATGAATTTTCTTCTACATTTAAATTTTTTAAGTCCATAAAAGCTCCATTAAGGTTCTAATTTTCTCTTTTGCTAACACTATCAGCATAAAATAAATTTTTCTGTCTCCTGATGATGAACGTTTCTACGTTCGAAACATGTAAGAGACCTTTAACTAATTTTTATTCTATTCAATTTTGTGGAGGAAGACTTTGTGTTTTTCTTTCATTTTCATACTTTCAACTCCATTTTAAGTATGGACTATTTCTTCAAATAAAAAAAAAAGATTTTTTTTAATTAGCATGTCGCAGTATTCTACCACAAGATGATCGACGGAGAACGTGTTACCTAAGAACGGGACTTACCTGGAGGTTGAGGCGAATAGGGCCCTTGTGGTGGTGGTGGTGGTGGAGGATAAGGTGCTTGCGAATAACCAGGATATCCTTGAGGAGGACCAGCAGGTGGGTGAGGTGGGTAACCCGTATTTTGACGGGTACTATCATATGGTGGTGGTGGAGTCCGATTCCTTTGATGCGGTCCAGAGGCCCTGCCGCGTTGAACATTTTGATTACCACGATTAAACGGGCGCCCTAAAATTAAAAAAAAAAGATTGTGAGGTTTTTCTTGTATAGATTTTGTATTATCGATAGGTCTATGATAGCACATAAATGTATTTTTTTACAGTTTGGATGACGATTTAGCAAGATCCTACGATATAATTTCATTCACAAAGGTAGTCTTGCGCAGTGATTACAGCTCGCTGCTTATTAGAGGACATGTCTATGAAAACTTATTTGTAAAATAACAATTTTGGAACCAAATCAGTTACCTTAGAGATTCGGTTATCGTCTTACAATAGTATTATGTTATGTTTACATAACACGGACGTAAAAACATTTCATTTTCACCACTAATTAGTGAAGAACATACCCGAACAAAACATCTCCACAATTCTTTGAGCCTAATGTCAGACATGTCATGGTGTATTTTTGCTAGCATAACAAGACTAAAGTTACCCAGCGCTGTAACGTTTTGTAGATTCTTCAGCGATTGTAGAAAAACAATATTGTTAAGTAAATACGTTTTATGTGTATTTAATAATAGGCGCATAATACTTATGATAGTAAGACCATTATGCTATGCATAAAACAAGTGTAATTATGAATTAGTAATAATCCGAGATATCGATTAAAATTATCAATGACCTGGCATACCTATACAGTGTGACCAGTAAAGTTCGCATCATTATGGGATTTTTTTTATTAATACCTTTATTCGAAATTTGACTTTTGCATCAAGTTCTGCTTCGATTGAGATGAGCAAAAAAATAGAAGTCACGTGATTCGCATTATCTGTCAAATTTTAATTTTTTCCAAAAAATATTTCAAAAGTAGGGTTATTTCTGAAAGTATCGAAAATAGTTATTAGAAAAAGTTTTTTAAAATGCAGTTTCTAGCCCATAATTTTGATTTTTTACCCATATTTTGTAAATTGCACCACTTTTGCAAAATACGACTTAACGACGCAACCTACATAAAACTTCTTAGTTTTGACAATGCTTTATTTCAGATACATTTTCTTTAAAGTAGCGCCATATTAAATGTGTGTTTTTCTACAAAATCAAAATTGGGGTATTAAAATTTGGTCGCATGTGATGCAAAGTTTATTTGTTTTTCACCCTGTATAAGGTAACTTCATAAAGTAAGTATTTTTGAAAACGTAGTTTGTGTATGAAAGTAATACACCTTAATATTAAGACAAAAAAGAACACAGTGTCATCAGTAAAGTGTTCATTAAGTGGAAAATAAATTTTAAAAGTGGGTAAAAAATCAAAGAAATAACCCCTTTTAAATTATTTTTTGGAAAAAATTAAAATTTGACAGATAATGCGAATCACGTGACTACTATTTTTTGCTTAATTTTCATCTCGATCGAAGCATAACTTATTGATGCCAAAGCATAGACAATTTACCTTTAGATACCTACAGCTTATCTCCTGCGCAAACAAAAGTTACGTTTTATGGGTGAAAAAATACGTCCGAGCGCATGATTCGTCGGTCAGCTGTCTTTATTCGGGGAACCTTCGTGCATGCGCACAAAACTCGTGTTATCGGCCGTCCTACTTTATCGACAATAATCGACGCGCTCAAGAATACTCTCCACTACTCTCCAGAACCGGCTCGGCCGCCTGTTGTTGTGTTTTAAGGTTTCTCTGCGGATTCCTTGTAGTTTTCTAAAGTTTTCAGCTATCGGATCGGATATCGTGGATTGTGGGACTGGTGTTTAATATTTATGGATTTCTGGTTTTTGTGTAGTTTAGTTAGTGAATTGTGTTTGTGCTTTTAGTGACTCGGATTGTAATATAAACAATGACTAGTACTAGTTGCAGCCGTTGCCCAAATAGGGGTAAAATAAACCCTCTATGGTGGCATATGAGCAAGAATTTAAATTTTAAAGCCCGGACCTGTATATTTTCCCATTCGTCAAACGATAATGTTGCAGTGCGCATGTCTAATAGTTCCCAGTTTTGTTTACATGCGCGAGGCCATAAAACTGCCACATTCGTGATTATTGTTTGTTTATCTAAAGGTAAATTATCTATGTGCCAAAGTCAAATTTCGAATAAAGCTATTAATAAAAAATCCCATATGATGCGGACTTTACGGGTCACACTGTAGATGAAACAATAACAAATGAACATATTGACAAAATCGTATTCCATTCAGAAGTTAATCAACATACAAATTTCGCCCCTTCACTTTGTTTGCCAAACTTACGCTGTTAAAAGTATTAACATGATGTGGGAAGTTTAAATCTTTGTCTTAAACCTTATAAAGTCTGCAGTATGGCAACGCAGCAGTAAGAGATCTGCCCTCAAACATGTGACTGCCACGACATTGGCGGCGTCTTAAGTGGCACGCAATTCAACCAAATAATTTCAAGTTAGTTTTGCTTGTCAAATTACGACAGAACGCCAAGACGTTGATACCCGTTGGCATTGAATATCAAACTATAAGAAGGCCATATAAGCAGATTTCCTAAATCTGCTACGTTAAATTCATAGATGGCACATGAGTTACCAACAATAAAGCGTGTTGATGCAGCCACTAACGACAAGCCTTTTCACTGCTAAATTAAAACATTGTTGCCGCCTGTCTGTTTGCACAAACATAACTTTTAATTGGACCCTGAGTCGTTGAGTTTTTTAAATTTATTTTTATAGCTTATCGTAAAACTTGATTTCACATAAGTACCTACACCTATCCTAGATTTAAGTAGCTTACATTTATTTTTCTACCTATAGTATAGTCTAGACCTAAAAATGTCCCTATTTTTAATTGCTTTGTAGTATATAATATTTTTAACCTTTTGACGTTCCAACGTTAATTACATAAAAACATATTGACTGCCATGTTTTCTATTTCTAACAGAATTCAATGACGACTCTCACTATTCAATACATACCTAGGCTACAACGTATATGATGGGTAAATTATGAATGATGTGCGGTTTGTATAACTTGGTTTTTATTTGCAATTATTACTACTTTTAAAAATGGTTAAAATAAGTAGGTTTTACTTTCTTACTTAAGGAACATCCAGTTTGTTTGTATTAGTGTATTACGTATTTTGCTATTTTTCGACGAAAAAAAAACTATTTTAGTTATACTTGCTGTCGCTTTTTATCTACTTTTATTTGTATAACATTTAACACCTAATGCAACGGTAAAATCATTATGAAAATCGGTCCAATTACCCCGGAGTAATCAGCGTACATATTATTATCAAAAACATACATACTGCTGGAATTGAGAACCTCCTATTTTATTGTATGTTAAAAATGCCTAAATCCATAAAAATTCTAATAAAATACGATATGCGTCAACACCACGACATCACATCAGTGAATTTGAGACATCTGTTGCCGAGGCGCTGCATTTATAACTATAGATTTACGATCCACTCCACAATGGCGGCCAAACCATCTACAATACTGTCTAAAACAGTGTTGTCAAGTTTTCTCGAAGATCCGCAATTCTTATAGTTTAATATTCAATGCCGTTGGTTTATTAATTTAATATTTTGAAGTTAGTTTTATGATGGAGGTACGGTATATTTTCAGGTTAATTTTGTTTGTCAAATCATGACGTGGACATAATTAGATTTTCAGGTTAGTTTGTTGGTAAGACGTCATAATATCAAAAATCAACTGCAATTTTGGTTTGCTTCCCGGCGATACAATTGCTTTGAATCTTCTAGCCTGGTAGTAGAAGACTTAGTCCACAAGTTAAACGTCAAAATTTCGTCTGCTTTTATTAATGAATAGGCCTGTATTCTGTTCTACTTACTCCATCTCAAATCCCCGGTATTGATACAAATATATTTTCACGCAAACCTTGGAACAAGAAAAGGGAACTTTGTGCTGCATTAGTAGCAGAGGAAAAAGAAAAATACACAATTTATAAGTACAAAAATCCAATTACTATTATTTCTTTTGATTGCCAGAATTTTTATTATTATTCACAAATGGGCTAATTTTCATTTTTAAATTTATAAATGGCGCAGTCAATTTCATATTTATTTGGAATTCATATAGCTCTTTGGTAGCTGTAGCTGGATTTTGAGATTGTATAATTTAATAGTTAAAACACTCTGGTGTTCATAGTCATAAAAAAACTAAAATATGTGTTAATAAGAGGTCCTTTTCCATAGTTTAAAACATACATTCTTAGTTTTAGTAAAATTATACTAAATTGTAACCCTCATTAAGTCTTGTAAACATCCACATTAGCTTGAAGATGTTCCACTACAACTCATCCATCTTCCTGTTAAAAGCTTACCAAGTGAAAAAAGTACCTCGCAATTGATAGGTATGGCAGTATGTCTAAGATTGAGCAATCACTTCAAATCTTTAAATTAAACATTTATTTGAATACTTACCCCGCTGAAACTTTGTGGTAGGATTTGTTGCAGACGATTTTCCCTTGTTCTGATTGGATTGGCCCTTGTTTTGATCCTTGGTTTGACCCTTGTTCTGATCCTTAGATTGACCTTTGTTCTGATCCTTGGCTGGGCTTGGAGCAGCCTGTGCAAACGTGCCTTTATGGACATATTCTGAGAAGTGATGCTCCTTATTGATCGACGTTTTTTGGGAATTATAGAGTTCCTTTATTTTTTTACCATTCAGATTTAACTTAAAGAGTTCATTCATGCTGCTACTGATGTCCTGAGGCGTAACTTCATCCTTTTTCCCTAATTTCAGTTGCATTTTCGCAGCTTCAGCAAAAGTCTTTTTCATTTCGTTGTGTTTGTTTAGCAGTCTTTCCAAACCGGCCATCTTATTAAAGTCAGCATTACTTCCCAATCCTTTCTCTCTAAAAAATTAGTTGGTGCTAGTGTAATATGCAGACATTGCCGTTAAATTTTACAAACCCCCAGAGCAAGGACGGTTTAACTAATTTGATAAATTTGCAATAGGCAGAATGGTATTACACCGATTATAAAACTTTTAAAGCATTATCTTTACCAGCTAAGAATCTAATAACCGCCATTGCCACAGGGTGACTTTGTGAAAACTTACAATGGCTATATTTTTTACACTAAATATATCTAAAAAACAAAAATACCATTTCTACACGGGGAAATAAAAATGAGTTATTTTGCCCCCCACCCACCCCCCAAGAATCCTCTTTAAAATCTTAAATGGTAAAGTATTTTTCACAATTAATGGTTGACTCCGTTTAACTACCTGGGACGTTTTGCAAGAGCTCGGCCATAAAAATGCAAATAAACTGTCGGTCAGGGTCGGATTATAATTTTGTAATTATAGCAGGTAATATTTAACTATCTTGTGCTTGCGATAACATATTTTTCATGTCATTAAATAATATATTATTAATAACGAATTTGCTCCGAATATTTCCGTGAGGTGTGCAATTTTCGAGAAATTACAACGAAAATTTTTTGACAGTTCAAACAGCCAATTAAATTTTGTTATTCTTTATCATCTTACATAAATCACCCAATCATATCAACATTTAAGTGAAACAACACTCCGGGTAGTTTTCAATCACTATGACACCCAGGCATCATTTATTATGACACCAATACTTTGACAGTTTATATTATAACTATATAAATTTCAAAATGTCACGTTTTGGCAATGCAAATTTTAATTGCATTAACGCGCTAGTTAATGAAACAATCCCAAAAAATACCAGAAACAGTCACAAATACACGTGGGGAATATTTATGGAGTTTTGCTGTGAACGCAAATACGAGTTAAATAAACATAGAAGCGTAGAAGAGCTGGCAATGATACTGAAAGATTGGGCGGTTAATTTGAGAAAAAAAGATGGGACTGAATTCAAAGAAGCAACGGTAAAGACTATGTGGACCGTTTCGTACAAAATTTTACAAGAAAAGTACTATAATGAATATAAGATTATGATTGACCCGTTTAAAAGCATAGTATTTAAACCAGCCCGAGATGCCCGCGATGCAACCAGAAAGAAATTACAAGCAGATCCATGTAAACGTAAGACCAGTTCAGTTTCGTTAAGTCTATATGAAGTAAACCAAATAATATTGTTCTGGAATGAAAATACCCCTGAAGGTCTTATGCATAAATTCTACCATATTGCTGCAGTAGAATTAGCGTGGAGAGGAGGCGAAGCAGTTGCATGTCTCCTGGATTTTTTTCAAATCGAAAAAAATAACGATGGTTCTCCAACAAATTGTATTGAATATAATCCAGTGTTCAGTAAAACTTGCCAAGGCGGTTCAAAAAGCTGTACAAGTAGTAAATGGTTGATTGTTAATAGTGAAAGTAAAAGATGCCCTGTACGCCTGTTTCATAAATTGACATCAAAACGAGGCGTACATATAACCTCACCACGGCTGTTCTTAAAACCAAATCGACACTGGAAAACGGAAACCGATAGTTGGTACGATAATGTCCCTGTTGGAAAAAATACTATTAATGGATGGACAAAATCGTCTGCTGAAGCTATCGGCCTGAATATAAAGGACAAAAAAATAACAAACCATTCAAACAGGTCAACTGCTGTTAGCGAATTGGCAAAAAAAGGTGTGCAAGAACAACAATTGCTGAAAATCACTGCTCATAACAATCCAAATTCTATAAAACCATACTTAAACATCGACCAAGAACACCACAATAAGATTATTAATACTATGCGTGGTAACGGATCTTCTATAGTAGAAAAATATAGCGAATCAAATGTTACGTTAAATTTTAATAACTACACCTTTACAAATTGTACTTTTAATAAATAAATAATTGTTTGGTTGCGAGAAATTTCATTTTTTTTATCAAATATTTATCAAAAAATTTTCTGACCGAATATCCCTCGGACATTGACCAATGCCTCATAATTTTATCTCAAGCACGTAACCAAGGTAACAACCCTCCGCCTTCAGCGTCGGGTTGTTACCAGGCAACGTGCTTTCGACTAAAATTATCTCGTCCATTATCAATGTCCTAGGGTTATTATAGCTGATAATTGCACGCTAGCTATTGATAAGTGCCCGGCAGGTCTTATTTTGTTTGATTTCATTAAACATTGACATTTTGAAATTAGTTTGCGAATTCCATTAGTAAATTTAATGCTCACTAAGTAGGTATAGAGAAAAAATTATAATCATAAGTAAGTTTCCTGCCAACATGTGAAAATACACTTCATCAGCTAATGGGTTCTGAAATAAGTCACAGGAATAAAGTGATTTATACAGTGACCGGCAAAGAGTTCGCAACATATGGGAAAAATTTTTATTAGCGGAATATTGAAAAATCTTTTTTGGGGGATTGGATGTGCATGTCCCATAACCTTAAAATCGATTTTGACATACGTCACGTGACCAATGGTATGGCGGGAAAGTTGAAAAAACCAATATGAAATCATCATAAATCAGATAAGTTGATGAGATATCGAAAAAATTCCAAGAATAAAAAGTGTTTAGAATTCCATTAGAACCTTAATTACAATGTTTGGGATATCTACTTAAAAAAATATAAAATCAAATATTTTTGTAAATATTTTTTTACCGAATTAAAAATTTCCATATTTTTCCTTTCTTAAAGCTTCATTAAAGTAAAACTGACATCTGGTGACCACAACTAGAAATATTCTTTTGTTTTTCTGACAATTTGGAGCAATAATTCAAAAAATTCGTTTACACTTGGATACCAGCTGTTGCAATAGTCTATTTCTAATAACCTTATCGATATTTTTTATATCGAAATATTCTATTATGTTAAGAAATCCTTAAATTCATTATTCCAAAGCAAATTTTATTTATAACCGTAAAAAATAATTTAAATTTTTATTAATTTTTAATTTTTTTAAAGATTTCTGCGAAATTCAAAATTATTTTTTACGGTTATAAATAAAATTTGCTTTGGATTAATGAATTTAAGGATTTCTTAACATAATAGAATATTTCGATATAAAAAATATCGATAAGGTTATTAGAAATTGAGAATTTTTTGAATTATTGCTCCAAATTGTCAGAAAAACAAAAGAATATTTCTAGTTGTGGTCACCAGATGTCAGTTTTACTTTAATGAAGCTTTAAGAAAGGAAAAATATGGAAATTTTTAATTCGGTAAAAAAATATTTACAAAAATATTCGATTTTATATTTTTTTAAGTAGATATCCCAAACATTGTATTCAAGGTTCTAATGGAATTCTAAACACTTTTTATTCTTGGAATTTTTTCGATATCTCATCAACTTATCTGATTTATGATGATTTCATATTGGTTTTTTCAACTTTCCCGCAACACCATTGGTCACGTGACGTATGTCAAAATCGATTTTAAGGTTATGGGACATGCACATCGAATCCCCCAAAAAAGATTTTTCAATATTTCGCTAATAAAAATTTTTCCCATATGTTGCGAACTCTTTTCCGGCCACTGTATATAAGTTTTTTCCATAGAAACCATATTCAACAATGCATGAATTTTTTTCATAGCAACCATACTAAACAATAATTTTTTATGCGCCATGTCAAACCAAAAAATAAATATTTTCGTTAACTGCAGTGTATTCAATTTGCAAATCTTACAATATTTAATTTTTAAATGTTGGGTTTTGATTTTAGTGCTTTGATTCGGAAAATATTCCACTAAATAGCATTCGAGCTGCAAAATAACCAGATAATTTTGCATGCAATATGTTTTCTTTAAAAACTGCATTCGTTCATTCTCACATTTTTTTAAAAAGCTTTAAAAGCGTTATGCTATTACCCCCGATAAATTCATAAAACTGCCCAACAAACATTTAGAGCCTTGGCGACCTCTTATTTAGAGAAAATGACCAATTTAAGTAAAAAATAGTCTATTTTTTACTTCCAAATCGGCTTTTTGTACGAAACGGCCAAAGAAACTAACTGTTTGGTCAAAAGAAAGTGATTCGAACTTATCGTCTTCAAAGTCTGAAAATATAAGGGCCAAGAGATGGTCCAAAATAGTAGATATTTACCTTGTAAATGGACTTATAATTAGGGTAATAACCGCCAAAGCAGGTTATATTTTACCATAGATTTGGCCAAAAATCTTTAGGCCCATGATTGAAGAATAAATTACTTCGTTTTGTCTTTAATATGGTCAGGTTACAATGTGAACGTTTTCTGAGGTAATGTATACTCTATTATATATTGTACTTATAGGTTATAGTAATGACTGAAATACTTTCTTCATAGCCCAACAGTCCTCTTCTTTTGGAAATAATGACCTTTAGGAAAAATATTTGACTGATGCCATATTTTTTTAAGATGGAATATTATTATCTTAAATTAATTTTTGTTAAATAACTTGTAACACTACAAGAAAAACAAATATATTACAAAACCCGAGCACATAAACGAGCTAACTTATTCGTCCAAGCACAAGATATTGGCTATAGTATAAATTTTTTGTATTTTCAACTTTAATTTACCTTGTTTTTTTTTTAATTCAATGCCTTTTTTCGGGGGCGCCGTTAGTTTTTCAAGGTAAAATTGAAATCTATATGAAAATTATTTACCGCACCTAATTTTTCACCTCACCACATCATGAAATAGTGATTTAAGGTGGAATTATCAACGTCATTAAATTTATTGCCAACCTATAACCTATTTCGCCTTGTTTTTCTTACTTTATTATTTTATTGACTAAGATTTAAATAAAATCAATATCGTCTGCACATTATTTAGGTAATATCTGATATATTACAAAAATATCAATTTATTTCATTGCTGATTTTGGGAGAATTATATAGTGAAAGAACAATGACATGTTAAAAAAAATCTTAACCGATATTTTTCGATATACAATTCTCCTTAAATAACTTATGAAATTCCTTGATATTTATTTAACATGTTAATTGTTACCTATAGAATATGAAGACGATATCGATTTGATTTTGTGTAAAAGTTAGAAAAAATAAATAAATCTACGCGAAATAGGTTGGCAAGCATGTTGATACTAGTTGATACTCCCACCTTAAGTATCTATATACTACCACTCCATTTTGAAAATCAATAACGTCTGACATGACATGTTCTAATTTAAGAAAACTAATGCGTCCTGCAACACAACATGATATACCTATTCATCTTTTTCTAAAATTGTGGTTTTGGTTTTCTATAAACTTCATAGCCCATAATAGGACCACAATGGTTAAATACAGGTGAAAAACACCTCTTTACTACCACGAAGAAGACTACTTGGCCTTGTCTATGAAGTCCAATTATTCTCCTAATGACAGGTGGTTTTTAGCAGTTTATTACCTTGGTTTTATTGCCCACTAGGTGATTAAGTGGTGTATATTACTCATTTCTGACTATGTAATGTGGCCTGTCGGGCTTTATAGTAAAAACTTTAGGTAAAAGTCACGATTTTTAGACTATAATTATTTGTTGGGTGGCGGTAGCAAATTCAGTGTATACAGTGTGTCCAAAAAGTATGCAACATATGGGAAAGTTATTTATTACCGATTTCTCAGAAAATGTTATTCTTGATAAAAGTTGGTGCATGCCTTAAAACTATAAATGCATATTTCATATTTCACCTGCGGCTAATAGTAAGGGAGCAAATGCCATTTTTTCGAAATTGCTTAAGAGTAAAGTACCTTAATTATTAAAAATACAGCAAAATTTTATAAGGAAATGTTTTTGTATTATGAATAGGGTTGAATTCTATTATAATTTAGTTTCGAACAGAAGTTGGCTAAAATGTGTTTAAGTAGGCGTGCAACACGCTTATATCTAAACCGACCCGGTTCATTGAAATGTTTTTAAAAGTCTGCCACTACTTAATGCAGTTTTATTATAAACCCACGTTTATGTTATTTGATAAATATATTAAAATTGCGTAAACAAAAAATCGACCAGAGGCATACCGTTTAGGGGAAATTAGAGATTGAGAAAAAAAAATTAAAAATTGATACACCTAACTCAAATTTCGTATTTGGACTAGGTTTTTAATTTGCAAAAACATTTCCATATAAAATTTTGCTGTATTTTCAATAATTAAGGTACTTTACTCTTAAGCAATTTCGAAAAAATGGCATTTACTCCCTTACTATTAGCCGCAGGTGAAATATGAAATATGCATTTATAGTTTTAAGGCGTGCACCAACTTTTATCAAGAATGAAATTTTCTGAGATATCGGTAATAAATAACTTTCCCATATGTTGCATACTTTTTTGGACACACTGTATAAAGCTAATAAAAACCAATGTAAATGCATGACAATAAAGTCAAACATAATAAAGTAAAAACTTACTTAACGATGACATGATGTATATAATCAGCGTAGGAATCACTAAATGGTGCAATGGCATTATTTTGCAAAAAATGGGCAAATTTAGCGTTGCATTTAACAATAAGTTGAAGCTCCTTTTCAAGTTTAGTTTTACGCTGTTTGACATCAGCAATAATCCTTAGAACGTTTTCGATGACTAGTTCTTTGGTATTAATACTTGCTACAACGATGTCATCCTTTATCTCTGTTCGCTTCTTTTTCGTCATGTAATAAACATGCATGTGCACTCTGTAGCTATGACCACATATCCTACATGTTTGGTTTGGGTCCATAGAAGCACAATTTATTAGTTCTGGGCTTCCCATAATATCCTTGGGAACGTTCGTGAGATAGCAAGGATCATGACATCTCGTTTTGTAATGCCATTCTTTTCTCTCGCCAACCTGAAAAGACAAAAATTGATAGATTATCTCTAAATGTACTGTTATCACCTACCCACGTAAGGTTAATGCAATTAAATATGCCTATACTATTAAAGGTATGGGCTGACTAGGGTTGAGGAGGTACCTTGGTGTCACCTTTGATATTCAACTAATATTTAACAACCATGAACTCTTGAGCGAGGGATGTAGATTTATGGTTTTATTGTTAGACATACACAGAACTTATCAGATCCAAATTGTATTAAACAGTTGACATGTTGCTTGTTAGGAGCATATTAAAATATGCAAGATTAGAATATTAGTTATGGTTTAAATGATATCTTTGATAGGAAATCGGACATCGGAATTGCTTATTATTACAGTTGATGGCATAGATAAGAATATTAAATATTTTATTACAAAACCTATTTTATACATTCTCTAAAGTATAACTCCGCTCAGTGTTGGATGGACTCAGACAAACCGGCCCTGGCCATTTTTATTTCATTCAGCTCTCCCTCGGGGACAAGAATCAAAAATATGTTTTAAAAGTTTCACTGTAAAGAAAACTAAACAATATTTTGGTAGTTTTATTTTTGAAATTAATACATACCTAATATGTAGTAGTATTAAATATACATGTTATGCATACCTATATTAAACACTATAATATCAATATCAATAATATTACCTGATTGTTTACAAATGACAACTTACATAAAAGTAAAAAACACGATACAAAATTTTAATACACAATGGTTAACGATTTTTTTAATATTGAACTTGATGCTGCAATTTTATCTATGATCTCGTCATTTTCAATTTGACCCAATATCGATTTTTCAATATTCATTAACATGAATGCCTCCAATAGGTCATCCCCTAATCTATTTCTTAGCCGATTTTTTATATACCTATTTTAGCACTGAAAATGATCTTTCGCAAGTTACTTGAGAATCTTGAGATATTGGGATTGTAAGAAGATACTGATAAGCTAGTGCCAACATCGGATACGGTTCTTGATACATGTTATATTTTAGTATAACTAAGTAACAACAGATTACACAATTTTGGCAATTAGTTTCTGTAATATTTTTGCAAAAAATATTGTAATTTTTTTCTTTTCCATCGGCATTTTCGAATTCTTCTAAGTTATTTAGCGGATTTGTTTCATGTTTTGTATTTAGAAGTTGGTTTAGGCTTAGTTTGTATTGATTCCAGTTATTAATGAAACGTGAAAGTTCTTCGGAAAATCTACCCAAAGTTGCCATTTTATCAATTTTTTAATTTTTGGTAATATGTACTGCATTGCATTTTCGGAAAATCCATTAATTTTAAAGTCATTAAAATATTAAGGGTCCAATATAGCAAAATCTAAGTCATAAGTCTCCATTTTTTGAAAATCTTGACACCATAGACTCAGAAGCGACATCCGTTTACTACACCTTTTCCAAATGTATTTCAGAAAGCGTCGAATGTATTTCAGTATAGTCAAATGCAGTTCCGAGAGCGTCAAATGTATTTCAATATAGTCAAATGTAGATTGGAAACCGTCAAATGTATTTCAGTATAGTCAAATGTAGATTAAAAACCGTCAAATGTATTTCAGTATAGTCAAATGTAGATTAGAAACCGTCAAATGTACTTTAGAATAGCCAAATATATTTCAGAAAGCATCAGATGTATTTCAGAATAGTCAAATGTATTTTAGAAAGCATCAAATGTATTTCAGAAAGCGTCAAATGTATTTTAGAATATTCAAAAGTATTTCATAAAGCGGTATTTGTAAATATTCAAGGTGTCCCAGCGTGAATTATACGCAATTATATACCTACGTAAAACAAAATAAATGTATTTATGCACATACATAGAAGAAATTTTAAAATCCTTGTATGTATCAAAGTATTTAATGAGAATTATTATTAGAGAACTAACATAATAAATCATGTTATTTTACACAACTACAACTTAAGTCAACTGTAACTGAACTTAACTTAACTCTTTAAATTAACTCAACTGTAACTTCTAACATCGTAAGCGTTTATGTCCCTACTTGCATATAATACCGGGCCCGGCATTGAAATGTTTTATTGTTGGTTACTCCATGATTTTACATTTACATTTAAAAATACATGAACTAAACAAATCCTAAAAATGCTGAAAAAGATAGGAATTAAAAAAAAACATTCTTTCCTCGTACAATTATTTTATTTTCACCTAAAATGTTTTAACTTTTAAAACGTTTCTGAAATACGTTTTACTGTTCCGAAATATATTATATAGACGCTTTCCGAAATAGGTACATTAAATTTGATACTTTCCGAAATACATTTGATAATTTCCTAAATATATTTGATGCTCTCTGAAATACATTTGATGCTTTCTAAACTACATTTGACTCTCCTGAAATACATTTGATGCTTTCTAATCTACATTTAACTATACTGAAATACATTTGATGCTTTCTGAAGTACATTTGACTATTCTGAAGTACATTTGACGGTTCTTGCACTACATCTGACAATTTCGAAGCACATTTGATGCTTTCTGAACTACATTAGACTATTCTGAAATACATTTAACGCTTTCTGAAATCCTTTTGACGCGTTCTGAACTACAAATGGAAAAGGTGTAGTTTACTCCGTAAAGTTTATACAAACTACCACAGCCAAAAAACGCTGCACAAATTCTCCTAATCACAAGTCAAAAACAAATCCCCATTCGAGGTACTTTGTTTTATTTTTATTGTTAATAATTGATGATGTATGCAGGTAATTGTAAATATTTTCTTCTGGCAAAACAGCTCATTCAACGAAAAATATTAAAGAGGTAAAATAGCTTCCAAATACATCCAGTCACTCTACAAAAATATCTGGGTTGTCATTACACCGTTCATATAAAAAATGAGGAGAAATGTTGACGTATTATATCACTTTTAACAGTTCCACTTATTTACAGCCGGTGACTATACTACTAGAAAACGTCATTTTATAGTATTAGTCTACATACTAAAAATCATTAAAATCGGTTAGCAGGTTTTCACGTAATTTAGGAAAAACCAATATTTTTACAAATTTTTGACGCCCTCTACCGGCTAAACGAAACAATTTTGGATATAACTTAGTCGGCGCTAAATTCCTTGAAACTAAAGGCCGAAAGCAATAATTTTATCGCGAATGCCAAAACGGTCGCGTATCCGCTGGTAACACGCCAACGAGTTACAACATAAAGACTTTTTAGTTTGAATCTTTTAGGTTTTAAATGGTTTTCTTGGTGACTTTGTCAAATATATATATGATTAATTTGGGACATGTCGGGCCTGCGGCCCGATCAGCCCTAAATTATACCGGCCCACCGAGCATTTTCCCGGTTGTTTAGACGTCCCATCCAACTCTGACTCCGCTAAAAGAAACGTTGTTTAGGTGAAACTAGTATAATATAGGAAATGACGTACTTACCATATATACTTCGGTACACTTCAGATCAGTACAGACTGTAACCGGTTGGGTAAGATTGGTAACTTCTAAATCAATAACAGGAATGAATAACTTTTTCTTTAACTCGCCTAAGCTCTTTCGATCTAAATCTAGATGGGACTCATGGTCTTGTAACACATGGATATTATCGTTAATTAATTGGGCAATGTCAGCCATGGGTTGAGCCAGCTGGTAAATAATTCTTCGCGCTTCGTTGATAGCTGCCGTGTGTTTAACAAAATGCGGGCTTAAATCCAGTATGTAGTCTATCAGCCTAAAGTAATAAAATATGACCATTAAATTATAATTTTGAAATTATTATATCATTTTATAATATCGGTTTGGTTTTTCGTCAAAGGCAGAACTAAATCATGATACAAAGATTAACAAGATATATTTAAAGGCTGTGAGGTCACATGGTGAGTAAGTAACCATAGAACCATATAGTCATTTTTATTGTGTTTCCATGGTTATGAATATATAAATTTCACTCACCACATGACGTTACAGCCAGTAAATATCATATATTGGTAACCTTTGTATCATGGAACTAAATAGTTTAGGAAATACCGTGCAAATTCGATGGTGTAAGGTTACCGTCCGCCAGTCTATACTCGAAGAGTCCATATAAACATCGAACGTGTTTTTCTCTCTGCGAATTTGTGGTATGATGGGCTGATAAGGAGGGTTTTGCTGTTTTAAATATTTGTTGTCAACGTTTCAAGTTTTGGTCCAATTTTCGTCAATTTGATGGCAAATTGCCGACACAAATGGCTGCCTCTATAGTACAGTACACGCCAAAAGAAAGTAGTTCTGGTTGATAAGAGGTACTGAATTCAAAAGTACATTGCGAACCTCACACCTAAATGATAGAATATTGGTCTTTGTTATGTTAAAACTAAGTAGGGTATTGTCGCACGGTCGCACCAGTTATTTATTTTTTACCGGTCTGTACTTATTATATGCTCTAAATAATCCATTCTTGTATCATGCCACAGAATGGTCGTGTCATCGGCGAACATGGTCAACCGACCTCGAATAATAATATTTGGTAAATCATTTACATAGAGAAGAAACAATATAGATCCAAGAACAATCACTGAGGAACACCAGTCAACCATGTCCACGTCTGATAATAGGTACTCCCGCAATTGAGACTACTTGCATTCTTATGATTCGATCCAATCAAAGAATGTACCTCGAAAGCCTTAAGATTTGAAATTTTTGCAGCAGTATTCTATAATTAACACAGTCAAAAGCTTTTCTCAAATTACAGAAAACTGACAATGCCACCCTTATTAAGTTTATTATAGAGGTGTTCTAAGAACACAAATACCGTCAATGGTGCCCTTTCTATTCTGAAAAGTAAACTACTGCCTAAGTTTAAGTATGATATGTCTGTTCAAAATATACATTATTTTCCCCTTAACTAATCTCTCCATTATCTTGAACAGGGTGGGCAAAACAAATATTGATTTATTAGTTATAGGGTCTCTTCGATTGCAGATTGGTATAGACGATAACGTTTCATTGTCCGAAGTTGCCTGGCTAAAAAAATTTTTAGGCTACGAAAATATGTAATGTGAAGATATCGTTTTAGTACGGTTTTAGTATAAGATTATTTGCATAATGGAGGAGTGAAAGAATCACAAGGGCATGGATGGTCATGCTGTAAAAAAATGTATAAAAATTCTTCAGACGCTACGCAAAGAAGGGACTCCTATACTATTTCTAAAATCTTCCTGAAATGAAACCAAACCATTCCTAAAATAAACTTACTTCCAGCATTGATCAGTAGATTTTGTCCAATTATCTATAACGGAACGCCTAGTCGCCTTTTTCAACTCCACCCCATTCTTAATGGCTGCCAAATGTGTAAATGCTTCGTTGTCAAAACAAAACTGGTTGTTATCGACGGGAATTTTCGCTTGGGCTGGACTTTTACTAACTTCTTCGGATATCTGTTTTAAAAGTTGATACGTTTCTCCAGGATTACCTTGCGAATGGGTAAAAACAAAGACGATGTTGTTACAGGCAGACTTTTCCAGTCTGGATAATATCTGAGACACGCAATATTTAAAGAAAGCTGTAGCCCTAGAATGTTGTGGTTTAAATAAATAACAGATTGCGTGGAGTTGATGTATGCGACTTATGTAATTCAATATGTTTTCGCAGTTGATATCGTCTTGTTCAGGGCCCCGGGTATCTCCTATTCCAGGAGTATCTATTAAGCGGACCATTGTTTTCCCATTATTAATGCGAAAAGTGTACGTTTTTACGCTCTGGGTAGCTGAAGAACCCACATCTAATTTTTCATTTTTATCTTCCCTGGATCCAACTTCAATAAATCTAGGTTTATCGTCTTTGTCATAAACTGTAAAACCTGACGGAATTAACACGTTAAGTTCTTCCTTTTCGGCCTTCTCAAAGGTTTGATACTGAAGATAATTAAAAATTGAATTTATAAAGGTTGATTTTCCCACTCCAGTCTCTCCGAGTAACAGTATATTTATATCTTTGTTTCCATTTATGCTAAGCTGTTCCAGCTTACTTTTAATATCCTCCTTATCCGCCATTTTAGTGGCGGCGGCACTACCGCTTGTATGATCTAGAAAAATCATAATGTCATGAATATTATTTAAACATAACGTAACAATAATTATAGAATTGAAAGATTCAGTCGTCATAAAGTTATGTGAATTACTATCGTTCACGATACAGAGATTACCAAGATATGACATTTAGAGGCTGTTACGTCATGTGGTGAGTGAAAATTATATTCGTAACCATGGCAACGCAATGAAAATCGACGATCTGTTTCTATAGTTAATTACCCGCGACGTGACGTCCAGCCTTTAAATATCTTAATAATCTTTGTATCATGATTAAAGTTGGTAGATGGATTTTTACCATAGCATGCTATACTTGTCGCACTCATGCTTTGGTGGTAAATGATAGGAGACATCGTTTTGAAAAAGCACGCAAAAGCGTTTTAATATTCCTTTCATAGATAAGAGGGGTGGTAGGGTTGTTGACAGTTTTTGATTTATTTCAATAATTAGTATAAAAATATATTTCTTGGGTTTTCGGTCAATAATTGTTAATTAAAAACAAGTTAAGGTTGTTGACGTTTCGGTTTATTTTGGTATAAACCATCATCAGAACTAAAATTAAAATTTGGAAATTATAAGAGCTATAATAATAAGCTAATAAAAGGAAAAAGAGAAATCTCTGACACTATCCAAAATAAATTTATAAGATACCGTAAGCTCATTTGCACAGCACTAATAACTTAATTTTAGTAGGAAACAAAAATATAAGTAGATGATACTATGCTAAATCGTGACAATGAACTAAAATTTAAAGAGGTTTCAGGTATAACAGATGTACTTGTTGGAAATTCCAGCAATGTGCCTAACAAACGAACACAAATATATAGTATCAAAAACACCAATTAAACCCACACTGCTTTATCAAAACATGCACTAGCCCTCTTATTCTATTATATAACTTTAAATTTAACAAACTTTAGAACTGATACAGAAAATTTAAGTAATATTATTTATAACAATTTAATTGGGAATATTGCTGGAATTTCCAACAAGAGCATCACTTATACCTAGCGGAAAAGCTGTTACTGCGTAACATTTCCGCTCTATTGGTCATAAGGAAGCCCTCTTGCCCAAATTGTTAAAACTTTCATATTAAATGTTAGAAGGAATGAAGGAAACCTAGGACGACAGGGAATGGCCTATAGGAGGCGGTAATGTATCGTCGTTGGTCCAGTAAATGTATAATACTAGTGGTGGGTGGTAAAAAGATTGACATAAATTGTTCATCACAAAGTTAAATTAATTGTTTTTTCGACACCTTTAATATAGGTCTGTAGTTCGGAAACAACATTACTGAGATACGGCATAGTTTAAAAGTGATAACGTCATCGTTATTTGTATTGACAGTATCAAGATTTTCAAGTACTTAGTTCAAAGTTTTTTGAAAAATATGTGAAAATATGTAGTTGTAGATAAAGTATTATTATAGGTGGTGAATAACACGTTAGAAAACCTCGTTAGTACACTCGCTCGACTTTTGGACCTCGTCTTGGGATCAGTCCACCAAATTGTCTCGTTTATATGTAAAGTAAAGAGCCTTTTTTATACTAATGTACGTACTATCTTATTTTCTGCCCTAAAATACTTACTCCAGGTTTAACGGTTAAATCCGCAAAACCAATAGTTACAATGGGGGTTCAAATTTTTGGGTAGCAAATGGAAAACTAAGGTACAAAATAACATGTACTTTCCATTTGCTTCTTTAAATAGCAAAGCCAAGTAAAAATATTCGCTTAGCTGAGTTGTTAAAGGAAAGGAACGCATAGCGAACAACTTCATATAGTCCGTATGGGAAATAGAGAGGGAAATACTTCAATCATACAAATCTTTGCTGTGCTAAGTTACATTTTTAAAAGAAACGCTAATATTTGTTTTACATTAACCTAATATTTTTTATCATTCTAATGTCAAAATTGTAATTTCATTTTATTATTTACTTTTGCTACCGCTAGGAGGCAGACATTGCCAATTTTTTCGGCCTTTACACCAGTATGGAATATTCCGAATAATACAGTGTCTCATTAAGGGTGGCCACAGGCCATATCTCGAAAACTACTAGGCATAGAAACTTGGAAAAAAAATTATGATTAAAGCGGTCATGAGAAAATTCTGGAAATTACTTTTAAGTTCCTCATTTTTCAAAGAGGCACAAATAACTTTTTTTTCCCATATTAAGGTATAACTCTGATTACATCATCGAAAGGCTTAGACAATTCTGCATCATTTTGGTTTAAGGCTCATTGACGTACAGACCTTGATAAGAGTGGGGGAAGCTATTGAATGTGTAAATATTAAAATCGCTGTAACTTCTAAACGACTTATCCGATTTTACTAAATTTAAGCTTGTTTGGAATGAAAAGGTAAGTACATTTAATCGCCGTATCCAACTAATCCAACAGTACACGATAGTGTTTAATAAAATTGCTAGAGGGCGCAATTTGTAATAATAACAGTTTTTTCGATTTTATCCCGAAAATTCAAATCATACGGTATACCTATGACATCATAATCGAAAAGTAGATGAAATTTGCAAGAAAAGGTGTGAAGACCGCAGTTCGATATCTTTGTTCGTTTCAAAGTTATTGCCAAAACAATAATTTTTAATACAAATTGCGCCCTCTAGCAATTTTATTAGAAACTATCTTGTACTATTGGATACGACAATTGAGGTACTTACCTTTCTCTTCCAAACAAGCTTAAATTTGGTAAAATCGGATAAGTCGTTTAGAAGTTATAGCGATTTTAATGTTTACATTTTTGTCATTGAATTTTCGGGATAAAATCGAAAAAACTGTTATTATTACAAATTGCGCCTTCTAGCAATTTTATTAAACACTATCGTGTACTGTTGGATACGGCGATTAAAGGTAACTTACCTTTCCCTTCCAAACAAGCTTAAATTTAGTAAAATCGGATAAGTCGTTTAGAAGTTACAGCGATTTTAATATTTACACATTCAATAGCTTCCCCCACTCTTATCAAGGTCTGTACGTCAATGAGGGGTCAATATGGGAATTTTCGGAAAAATTTAGAATACATTTTTTTTTTAATTGTGCCCCCTTGCGGCGAAATGAGGAACTTAAAAGTAATTTCCAGAATTTTTTCATGACCGCTTTAATCATAATTTTTTTTTCCAAGTTTCTATGCCTAGTAGTTTCCGAGATATGGCCAGTGGCCACCCTTAATGAAACACACTGTATATATCGACTGTTCCGCTGTAAAGTTAAATTTTTGATTGACTGCCTGCCAAAAAACGACATTATGCGTTGCCATAGCACCGGTAAATTTCCAATAGTTACAACATAAAACACTACCTACCCCTTTTACTTTTCAAGCGTTATTTTGCAATATTTTAATTACTTGTGCTTGTGTATTTATTTATGAGGGTTGGCAAATTTAATATCATGGTATTTATATAAATATCCAAATATCCGATATATATCCAAATTTGGATATTTATTTATATTTTTAATTATTTTTAAATTATTTCATGTTTTCTGTAAAGATATATTTGAAAAATTCAAAATCACTTAATTTAATATAAACCTGTAATTTTTACATATTTCAATTCTATTCAATGATAGTTGCTATCAATGCTATCACAATAACAAGTTTTTTTAGTACTCCTATCTTAGGAATGTAAAATGTGGGTAAAAAATACCAAGTTTATAAATGTGAACACATATTATATTTTTCTGCTTTTAACTATGGTTCAACTTAAAACCCAGAACTACTGGGCTTGTTAATTAAATCAAAATGAACCCAAACTGGATTGTTTATTTTTGGCATTGTAAAATTTTTATTTCATAAAACAAACAGCAAAATATTGCTACCTTCATTCACAAATAGGAACTAAATAAAAATGCCATGCGGCAAAGAACAACAGGTGGTCAACGTCTCGGAAAGATGGGGAATCATCGCATCGTAAGGTAAGCACATTAAAACGCTGTTGCCGGCTCAGCGACGCCATATTTTTATACTGATGAATAGAATTTTCGAAAAAAAAATATTGTTATAAGTATATCAGGATATTTATCAGGGATATATCCTGCCAACCTTGTTATTTATTATAACGTATTATAATAAACCAAATAATTTACTTACCAAACAAGAATGATAAACTTTGTGAATAATTAATTATTAAGTGCTTTCACAACCAGAAATTTGCTTGGCAAGTCACACCTATACTACATGGCAACGGATAAACTAATATACGATTTTTATAGCTTTACTCAGGTAATTCACAATAATTAATGAATGTTCTTCAATATTATCTACTGTAGATAAATGGTATCCGATTAAAGCAGATAAAAATTGTTTATCTACTTATTGTATTAAGAATAAATTGGGGAGCGAAAGTACCTAATTAACAGAACTATAAAAAAAAGTAGAACACTTAAAAGGCTGTATAAACACACCATAATAATATCTCTCGCGATTTGGTGTTTATATAGGTTGCCATCCACTAATTTGAGTTGCCAGCAGCATCATTTCAACCACAGAATATTCAATGATTTCAACTGACTGTAATTAATGTCTGTAAATTCGTAGCGATCGGCACGCGCAAACTTTGAAATTAAATATACAAGGTTATAACAACCAACTGATTATATACAAGGTTATGTGACTTCGGTTTGTTATTATTAAGGAGTCTTCGGCAATAATAGTAATTTACGTTACAAGTCCGGAAAATACTGTTTTTTTGGACGAGTCGACAAAATTCTAGGACGAGCCGTAGGTGAGTCCTGGAAGTCTGCGAGTCCAAAAAAACTGTTTCCGGACGTGTTGCGTACACTATTTTTTCGGCAACCGTGTAGAATAACAAATCAATGAGACACATTTCTTTATTATATTTCTTTGTAGAACAAAATTTCAAACATTTTAATTCTTATTTGTATTAAATATTGAAATTCGAACAGAAGATAGGTACTAACAGAAACATTCTAATTCTTATTTATATTAAAATTCAAGCAATTGCTAATATTGATGTAATTCTTCCCGGACTAGGCACGTACTTCCCGGACTAGGCCGGAGAAATGCTACTTTCTCAAAGAAAAAGCGTCCGGGAAGTGGGTACTTCCCGGACGGTTGCCGAAAAAAGACATACCTAATTATTAGAAATCATTTTGTATGTCTGCTATGTGCCGCGCGACAGATTAAATACAACTAGACTGGGTACATATCGCTAATCGTCAGCCGAGAGTGCATCTAATATTAGTACTAAAAAGATTTACAAAAATTTACAATAAGAAAATACTTTTCTTTTCTTTTTTTCTATTTACTATTGCTGTTTTTGCCTCACCTTCCTGCGGAACGTGAAGGGAAAACATATCGCCAAATTGTGATTATAACAACTGACCAAAACTACACAATGGTGCAAAATTTCCGTTTTCTCGTATAGATAGGTAGTTTTCTTAGACGGCGCCGTATAGGTGCTCTTTAAACTCGCACACCTTTGTGCAATGTGGGATATACTTTCCATATTTGCTCTGTAAAAATATGTAAGTATTCAATCGATTAAAACATAAGGAAAAAATTATTCTTACATGGAAGCTATCAATTATCAGCTAATAAATTTGTAGAAATATTATTGTGCCGAGCCCTTCGGGCACGGCACTGTTCTAGTTCGTTCGTTTAATTATACGAGAGCTGTCACTTTGACAGGTAAGTGTCATTTTTTTTAGCTTTTTCGTAGCGAGGGTTATAGCTGTAAGAATTCGAAATTAAAAAAATTTTCAGGTACCTAAATAAGAAAGTTTTATACGACAGCTGTCAAATTTTGACAGGTAAGTGTAATTTTTTTTTAGCTTTTTCGTAGCAAGGGTTATAGCTGTAAGAATCTGAAATTAAAAAAAAATTCAATACCTACCTAAATAACAAAGTTCTATACTACAGCTGTCAAATTATGGACAGGCGGGTGTAAATTTTTTTAAGCTTTTTCATATAGAGGATTATAGCTATACAAATCCGAAATTTAAAAATTTTTTAGTACCTAAATAACAAACTTTTATACGACAGCTGTCAAATTTTGACAGGTAAGTGTCAATTTATTTAAACTTTTTTTCGTATCGAGGGTTAAAGCTGTAATAATCCTAAATTTAAAAAATTTTCAGTACCAAAATAACAAAGTTCTATACGACAGCTGTCAAATTGTGACAGGCGGGTATAAATGTTTTAAAGCTTTTTTCATATAGAGGATTATAGCTGTAGGATTCCGAAATTTAAAATTTTTTCAGTGATTAAATAACAAAGTTCCATACGACAACTGTCAAATTTTGACAGGCAAGTGTCAATTTTTTTAAAGTTTTTTCGTAACGAGGATTATAGCTGTAAGAATCCCAAATTGAAACATTTTTCAGTACCTAAATAACAAAGTTCTATACGACAGCTGTCAAATTCTGACAGGTAAGTATATATTTTTTTAAACTTTTTTCGTAGCGAGGGTTATAGCTGTAAGAATCCTAAACTGAAAAAATTTTCAGTACTCAAATAACAAAGTTCTATACGATAGCTGTCAAATTTTGACAGTTAAGTGTCAATTTTTTTTTTAGCTTTTTCGTAGCGAGAGTTATAGCTGTAAGAGTCCGAAATTATAAAATTATCAGGTCCCTAAATAACAAAGTTCTATACGATAGCTGTCAAATTTTGACAGTTAAGTGTCAATTTTTTTTTTAGCTTTTTCGTAGCGAGAGTTATAGCTGTAAGAGTCCGAAATTATAAAATTATCAGGTCCCTAAATAACAAAGTTCTATACGATAGCTGTCAAATTTTGACAGGTAAGTGTCAATTTTTTTTTAGATTTTTTGTAACGAGGGTTATAGCTGTAAGAATCCTAAATTAAAAAATTTCTCAGTTTCTAAATAACAAAGTTCTATACGACAGCTGTCATTTTGACAGGTAAATGTCAAGTTTTTTTTAAGCTTTTCTTGTATCTAGGATTATAGCTGTAAGAATCCGAAATTTAAAAAAATGTCAGTACCTAAATAAGAAAGTTCTATACTACAGCTGTCAGATTTTGACAGGTAAGTGTAATTTTTTTTTAGCTTTTTCGTAGCGAGAGTTACAGCTGTAAGAATCCTAAATTAAAAAAATTTTCAGTTAGTAAATAACAAAGTTCTATACGCTAGCTGTCAGATTTTGACAGGTAAGTGTCAATTTTTTGAGCTTTTTTCGTATAGATTATTATAGCTGTAAGAATCCAAAATTTAAAAAATTTTCCGTACCTAAATAACGACATTAAAAAAAAAAGAAAAAAAAACACTGGGGTTTGAACCCACGACCTTCGTCTCCAAAATCAACAGCCTCTACTACTACGCTATCGAAGCTTTGAGAGTGATTTGTGGTAAATAGGATATTAATGACGTATTCGATATTACATAGAACGTTGAGTATTGAAGATACACACAAATAATACACTTTTTTCAATTATTTTTGGTCAACCGCAAAGAAAAAGGTCCAAGACAGGTATTTCATACATTAAATACTCTCCAAATATTATAAAAACTATAAAAATTGAAGTTAATATGCCTCCTGCAAGCCATTTTTATTATTATGTACTTGTTTTTAGTTTTTAACAAGTGGCAATTGGTAGAAGAAGAGTGCTCAACAAGGGCGTCCATAGAGCGTTTTTCAGGTGGGGGGGGGGGGGGGGGGGGAGCAAAAACTTTAACAATATTTTTTATCTACTAAGTAACCACTGTACTATTCAATATGTATACTGAATTATGAAATAAAATAGTAATGTGGGCGCCTAGGGGGGGGGGGGGAGTGCCCGTTTTGCCCCCCCTATGGACGCCAATGGTGCTCAAACGATGTTTTCATTATTTCCAGGTAAACTATGCCAAGGGTCAGCTGGTATGAGAGTCGCCAATCCGCCCTATTATACAGTGTATGTATAAAGTCTGGAAACGGCTTAATAACATCACAATTTACTGGCCGATTTAAACCAAATTTGGTACAGTTGTGTAAGAGGATCTAACGCACCGAATGACGATATTGGCGTTGTTGCCAGCTTTTTAGTTTGTCTGGAATTCGAACGAATTTTATATTTTTAAATATAACACCCAGTATATTTTTACATTTTTAAATTCCACATAAAATTATAATTATTTTTTATTAAATGCATTATTAGTCTATACTTCATAGTTTCCGAGATATTGACTCTCGAAAAGTGACATTTTGGAACTTTAACAGCTTATAACTTTCTAACAGTACGTCTTAGAGCAAAACGGCTTACATGTCCCTATCTTCAATTTTTATTATCTTCCCAAAAAAATCAACTTCCAGTTAAACCGGAACAACTATATTTCCTGCTTTCGAGTTACATCCGGTTTAACCGGAAGTTGATTTTTTTGGGAAGATAATAAAAATTGAAGATAGGGACATGTAAGCCGTTTTGCTCTAAGACGTACTGTTAGAAAGTTATAAGCTGTTAAAGTTCCAAAATGTCACTTTTCGAGAGTCAATATCTCGGAAACTATGAAGTATAGACTAATAATGCATTTAATAAAAAATAATTATAACTTTATGTGGAATTTAAAAATGTAAAAATATACTGGGTGTTATATTTAAAAATATAAAATTCGTTCGAATTCCAGACAAACTAAAAAGCTGGCAACAACGCCAATATCGTCATTCGGTGCGTTAGATCCTCTTACACAACTGTACCAAATTTGGTTTAAATCGGCCAGTAAATTGTGATGTTATTAAGCCGTTTCCAGACTTTATACACACACTGTATAAATTTACAAGGTAGTTTCTTTTATTTTATTTTGGTTTATTTGTTTATTCATGTTTAAATTAAAATTGATTTGATAAAAATCACGCTCAGGCTTTTTTGGGTTTTATAAATTACAATAGTGTTTAGTATCATATTATAGGAAAAATTAAGTACTTTTCGATAAGTAGAAAATCCAATATGGCGGTCATAAGAAAAAAAAATTGATGATTGTTTCAGAAAACCAAAACGTTGCAACTAAAATATTACCAAGTAGTATCAAAGCTATGTAAAAAGTTGCTATGAAAATGTGTTTACAAATTTAAAAACACGTTTCGTGCTCTATGTGAATTTTTTGGTGCGCAAAATCGACCTTCTGAGATTGTGATTTAACTCCCGCAGATTTTTTTTTTGGGTATCTGAAGAGCAGAGTCTACAAGAATGAATCATGCACTATTGCAGAGCTCAAACAGGAGATTAGACGCGAAATAGCCGGCATAGAACGTTTGTGCCGCAGAGTAGTCGAAAATTTTGACAAACGGATTACGACATACATGCCATTTGAACCGCGGCGGCCATTTAGTAGATATCATCTTTCATACCTAATTGTAAAATTGTAATGAAGTAAACTGAAAGGGCAAGTACAATTTTTTTCACTGCTTCAAATATTCCGTCTTTTATTTAATACTTTCATGTGGAAACCCAAATTGAATCACCCTTTACATATTTATATACATCTTAATAAAACAATGCGCCTCTTGAGGGTTCTTATTTGCGGAAACAAAATCCTCTTCCGCACTTTTACCACAATTAAAACAAGCACACAGTGGCATTGTTTTAAAAATTTGCATATCAAAAAAAATCAACAACAAATTGTCCATCAAAATGAATAAACAAACGAACAAGTTAATAACAAAAGGTAACAAAACAAAATCAGGCATTTGCAATTGAGATATTTTGTATGGTGTTATATAATTTTAAATGGTTGCCAACATTTTTTTAGAAAAAAATATTAATTCCCCAACACAGCCTTTCCTAAAAACACAGGTCTTGTGGGAAATACCTAAGCATTCTACTTGTTTTTTTACAGTTCCGGTTGCCCAATTCGTAGTTAGGCAAGTGACTGAGCTTCCTAATGTATAGGACTCATAGACATATACCTTTAGATCCGTAAAGTTTATCTGGTGCGCAAACAAAAGTTAGGTTTAATGCATGGATAAAAAAATATATCTGTAAGCACGGCGCGGCGGTCAGATTCCTTGGCGATGAGCATGCAAATAACTTTCTTGTTATTAGGTTTTCCCTTTTTTTGGCAAAAATTTGGGGGCCAAATTTTAGCTGTTTACGCGTAAAAATAAATGGAGGGTAAACTTTTACAAGTTCTTGAGCAAGAACATACATTTTTAAGCCCGAACCTGTCTATTTTCCCATTCGTTAAATGAGAATTTTGCAGTGCGCATGCTTATTCCCGTATGGCTTCCTTTACATGCGAGAGGCCATAAATTTGCCACTTTTGTGATTATTGTTTGCTTATCTAAAGGTATATGTCTATCATATGACTTCGTTTTGTTCCTCAGATTGTTTATTAATTTTCAATTGCTTTTAAGGCAAGGTTGGCAGGATATGTATATCCATGATAAATATCCTGATATATATCTTGATAAATATCATGATATTTATGCGACGATATTTATCCTGATATATATCAATATTTTTTTTTCTAAAATTCTATTCATTAGTATAAAAATATGGCCCCGCTGCCGCTGAGCACACAACAAGCGTATTGTGCTGCTTACGATGCGGTGATTCCCCATCTTTCCGAGACGTTGACCACCTGTTGTTCTTTGCGGCGGATGCGGCGTGACATTTTAAATTTAGTTCCGATTTCCGATTGAAGGGAGCAATATTTTGCTGTTTGTTTTATGAAATAAAAATTTTACAATGCCAAAAATAAAAAATCAACTTTGGGTTCATGTAGATTTAATTAAAAAGCCCAGTAATTCTGGGTTTTAAGTTGAACCATAGTTAAAAGCAAAAATATATGATGTGTTCATATTCATAAACTTGTATTTTTTACCTACATTTTACATTCCTAACATAGGAGTACTAAAAAAAATTGTTAGTGTGATAGCAACTATCATAGAATAGAATTGAAATACAAATTTACAGGTTTATAACATGTTTATATTAAATTAAGTGATTTTGAATTTTTTAAATATATCTTTATAGAAAACATGAAATAATTTTAAAATAATTAAAAATATAAATAAATATCCAAATTTGGATATACAGGGTCCTGCACCTTACCTCCCGTCTTCTATAGCTCACTTAGTAATTAAGTTGGAATTTTCATATTTTGCAGACCTTATCTGTATCTTAGGGCGCATTTCAGGAAAATATTTTTTTCATACAGGGTGTTCCAAAAAAGTGTGACGTCATAAGGGTGTATTTTTTTAAATTACATGCCATATATTTTCTTACATTTTTGGGTGCCTCCTATAGTTACCTACATACCCCTAAAATTTTATTAAAATTGATTTAGTATTATAGATGAAAAAAATAAAAACTAAAAAATATCAGTTTTGCGCCACTGGTATTAAAAGTAAATAAAAAATAAAAATAATGCCTCGTTAATAAAATTATACAAAGGTACTTATTAAATAAGGTATATCAATTTCGTTAACCAAGTTTGGTTAACACGAATTGTACAGGGTGTCCAAAGTTTAGTGTCAAACTTTGCAAACTTTCAAGCAATTTATTTTTCTTATTTCAAATGGGAACCCCTGTATATTTTTATGTCATTCGATGCAGAATTAAAAATCAAACTTTTTTCCTAATTGCAACCCTATCGCAATTTCTAACGCATTAAGAGTTATTTGCAAAAAACTAATTTTATCAACTATTCCAACAGTCATTATTATGAATACATATCGAAGGTGGCTTTGAAAAACAATTTATTGGTATTGAAGTTTATTAAAGTGACCAGAGACCATTTTGACTTTAGTAATCTAAAAGTTTTAAATACTGTTAAATTGTTAGTAATTATTTAAGCTGTTATAATCACTTTATATTGTTTTTGTGGATGGACTACAACCAAGAAGAGCTCGTAGATATGATTTTTATATTAGGAGCATGCGAAAAGAACTATTTTTTGGCAAGCCGAGTTTACGCAGTGTTATCCAAAACGACGACATCCAGACAAAAGGAGCCTGGAAAACATATTAGAGAGGTTTGTACAAACGGGAAATAATGTAATTTACCCAAAACCAGAAATAAACCGGCCCGAACTGAACAAAATCAATTGGCTGTGCTATTATCTGTTATAGAAAATCCTTCAGTTACTCAACAAGCAGTCGTTGATGCCGTAGATGTAATCGAAAGAACAGTTCAACGAATTTTCAAGGATAACCATATTCATGATTATCATTTCCAGTTAATAATTACTAAAAATTTAACAATATTTGAAACGTTTAGATTACTAAAGCCAAAATGGTCTATGGTGACTTTAATAAACTTTAATACCAATAAATTGTTTTTCAAAGCCACCTTCGATATTTATTCATAATAATGACTGTTGGATAAAATTAGTTTTCTGTAAATAACTCTTGATGCGTTAGAAATTGCGATAGGGTTGCAATTAGGAAAAATGTTTGATTTTTAATTCTGCATCGAATGACATAAAAATATACAGGGGTTCCCGTTTGAAATAAGAAAAATAAATTGCTTTAAAGTTTGCAAAGTTTGACACTAAACTTTGGACACCCTGTACAATTCGTGTTAACCAAACTTGGTTAACGAAATTGTTATACCTTATTTAATAAGTATCTTTGTATAAATTTATTAACGAGGCATAATTTTGTTTTTTTAATACAAGTGGCGCAAAACTGATATTTTTTAGTTTTTATTTTTTTTTGTTTATAATGCCGAACCAATTTTAATAAAATTTTAGGGGTATGTAGGTACCTATAGAAAGCACCCAAAAATGTAAGAAAATATATGGCATGTAATTTAAAAAAATACACCCTTATGACGTCACACTTTTTTGGAACACCCTGTATGAAAAAAAATATTTTTCTGAAATGCGCCCTAAGATACAGATAAGGTCTGCAAAATATGAAAATTCTAACTTAATTACTAAGTGAGCTATAGAAGACAGGAGGTGAGGTGCAGGAACCTGTATAGTAGTTAGTAGTGGGTTTATAGGTATTTTTAGAGAAAATTGTATTCTACTGGAATGGAAAGTTCATGTAAAATTTGTAAAATCACAAAAGAACAATTTCTTAGCGTTTAGCGAAATCGCCAAGCTTCCCCTAGTACTTTTTCTATTGATCACAAGTGCAATATAAACATCTTTTTTATTTACTTGTTTGTGAGCAAGCATATCATTTTAATTTTACTTAAAAATTTTAATTCTCCAATGTATGTACAGGGTTATCCAACCAAGACTAGACAAGGCGATTTTTTGACTTTTCCTGTACTTTTCCGCGAATTCGAATATCTTCAGCAAAAAACAATTGAACATCAAACAAAAGTACTAGGGGTCACTTTGATTTTTTTTTAAATGGAACACCCTGTATATTTTTACATTTTTAAAATTTACATAAAATTATAATTATTTTTTATTAAATGCACTATTAGTCTATACTTCATAGTTTCCGAGATATTGACTCTCGAAAAGTGACATTTTTGAACTTTGACAGCTTATAACTTTCTAACAGTACGTCTTAGAGCAAAACGGCTTACATGTCCCTATCTTCAATTTTTATTATCTTCCCAAAAAAATCAACTTCCAGTTAAACCGGAACAACTATATTTCCTTCTTTCGAGTTACATCCGGTTTAACCGGAAGTTGATTTTTTTGGGAAGATAATAAAATTTAAAGATAGGGACATGTAAACCGTTTTGCTCTAAGACGTACTGTTAGAAAGTTATAAGCTGTCAAAGTTCAAAAATGTCACTTTTTGAGAGTCAATATCTCGGAAACTATGAAGTATAGACTAATAGTGCATTTAATAAAAAATAATTATAATTTTATGTGGAATTTAAAAATGTAAAAATATACAAGGTGTTCCATTTAAAAAAATATCAAAGTGACCCCTAGTACTTTTGTTTGATGTTCAATTGTTTTTTGCTGAAGATATTCGAATTCGCGGGAGAAAATGACTTAAAGATGGCTATTTCAGTTTTTTTATAAAAGTACAGGAAAAGTCAAAAAATCGCCTTGTCTAGTCTTGGTTGGATAACCCTGTACATCTTGCGAAACTTTTATGAATATTGTTAAAAACACCAAAAAAAAAAGTAATTTGATAACCATACCTAATCCGTCCGAAGCAACGGTGGTATTACTTCTATTGGTATTGCTGACTTCACTGTTGCCAACGTTGGAAGAAGTTGCGACGCCTTTGGAAAGGTTAGAAAAAGGAGTCTCTCTTATTGTAGGAGATGGGGTCGTAGAGGAACTACGACTGGATCTATTGAATTTTTCTGGTTTTGAATCCAAATTACCCATCAAAGACAAAGAGAAAAGCTACAAAAAATATCACTTTTAAATATTTATTATTGTTATAAATTTGTAAAATGTTTATAACATAAGTAATTACGATAGGTTCATATATAAAAATTTGACCAATTCCTTTAAGAATGTAAATAAAAATGAATTAGATTTTTAAAAAGTAAAAGTTTTGTTTAGTACATGAACAAAATACCTACTTGTTTTAAACAATTTTCTATGGCACAGAGAAAAACGAAATAGTAATTTACGTTACAAGACCGGAAAGTAGTGTTTTTCAGGTCGAGACAAGCATTTCCAGGGCGAGCCATAGGCGAGTCCTAGAAGCTTGGAGAGACCTGGAAAACACTAATTTTCGGTTGCGTGACGTACATTATTTTTTTTAAGACCGACACTTCGATATATTTTATAATCTACGCGAAACAAGTTTGACATAAAGAACATAATCTTGGGTTGGTCTTGCGATCGGAAAAACGTTATTTTCTAGACGAAAAATTGTCCAGAAAGTGTAAATTTTCTGGTTGGTTTTAAAAAAAGTTATTAGTGTTCAAATGGAAGTTTGGTATAGTCGCGGTGGTTGAACATGGCGGAGCGAAGAGAACTGCATCACCTATGTTTATTTCATAAAATTATAAATCTTAAACGCCCCTCTTATTTATATAAACGAGTTATTTTCCGAACACATGTACATAACCTTAATATTAGAGCTAGAAATAAAATAACACCACCATATCATCGAACTGCCATTTTTGAGCGCAGTTTTTCGTATAATATAGCCAAATTCTACAACTCTGTGCCAGAGACTTTTAAGGACCTTTCCCAATCTGCTTTTAGAAAAAAGTACACTAAATATATAATGGATCGAAGATAGTAAGATAGGGACCTTATATCCTATATTGCCGATCCTGCTCTGCCTAATAATTACTCATAATTGTTCTTTATTGTTCTTAAATATGACCTAAATCACCTTTACATCACAAAATTTGTTTATTTTTTTTTCTACAAAGGTTGAGTTTGATCAGGGAGGTATCCTGGGATACCTCATCTGAACTTCGCCTTTTTCTGAGGACCATTATTTTAGTCTTAACAAATATGTATACATATAATATTGGAATTGTGGAAGTCAGAAATAAAGACATTTATTATTATTATTATTATTATTATAGTCAAAATCACGTAAAGTTTTAACGCGTTTAGGTTAGGTTCTGTCATATTTGACATATATTGCACACAATTTATGTCAAATATGACAGAACCTAACCTAGACGCGTTAAAACTTTTCGTGATTTCAACTATATGCTTTGCAGCAATCACAGTAAAGAGTAAAGTCAAATTCAGTGCCGCACTGGCACTGTCAGACTGTGGTTGAAGTATGGAATAATTGTCACACTGAAATTATTTTTGTTTTCTAGTAAGTACCTATAGGTATATGCCTTTTTATGGTTAAAGCATGGGAGATACAGAACCTTCTCCAATTATTTTGTAGGTACCTACTTTAAAAAAAGTTCCATGTTAATATCCATAAAGGTGCCAACATGTAATTTCAGTTTTAAACCCAGAGACTGTGTATATAATAAAGCTATATACCTATACCCGAGCTATACCTACATTATAGACTACATATCTGACATATAGGCCCTAGTGTTTGTTTGAAGGTTGTAGGCAATGATGTAACTTGAGTAGGGTTGTGCCTGGTCAATTGACCGAGATTTTGACCGGGTCAAATTCGGTCCAAAACTTTTGCAGTCTTTTGTGAGAGAAATTGGTCCTCATGCGGCATTGTCCAATGAAAATCACTCGCTCAGGAAAGCTAGTTTATATAAAGTACAACTTAAAGCTGTTAAGTGGCAGTGGAAATAAAAAAAATTGAAATTCGGAGGAACCAGCGCTAAATTTCAGTAGTGAGGATAAAACAAGTGATTCAGATTCTGAAGAACATAAAGGCAATGCCGGGGGTGAGTTCAGTGACGAAAATGATGTACCTTTATCTAACTAACCTATCTACCAAGGCCAGTACTGCCAGCAGTCTCTCATTTCATCATCAATCGGTCACTCACTCATTACTTCATTAGTAATTTAATATTGTTAGATTAATATTATACATAATAGTTATGTGTTTTTTGTACCTCAGAAGGGTTTTTTTATTTTTTCTTAGCTGTTTTTTAATAAAGACACTTTTCTATGTAATTACTCATGGCTTTATTTCTTTTGACAAAACTAAGGAATTTGACGGTCAAAATCCCAACCCTAATCTTGAGTAATAGATGTGTTTTGGACTTCCATTGCCTTTAGTTTTTCATATCACAACGTTTCAACTGGTAAGTATCTCCAGTCGTCTTCAGGTGAATAGTATGACTGGAGATACTTACCAGTTGAAACGTTGTGATATGAAAAACTAAAGGCAATGGAAGTCCAAAACACATCTATTACTCAATATAGGCACTACATATTATATGAGTCGATGACCACACTGAAGCATCAAAACATGTCGCTAAGAACAAACCCGAACTTTAAAATGGCATATAAGAAATACTCTGGTGAGCTTCTCAAATAAGATGGGAGTTCTATCTAAAAAATAAACATGGTGGTTCTTAATTAAAAAAAGTACACAATAAACTTCTTAGGATATTGTTTTGCATCTTGGTCAGTATAAAACACAATAATAACTTGAAGGTTTAAAAGGTATTCCTGCTCACCTTCATAAACCCCACTACCTCACAGAAATAGGTATAAAGTTATATAAATTGCTTGCTAGGTATTTTTCAAACATACATTCTGGAGAAGCTTCAGGAGCACTGTAAACTGCACGTGTGCTTCATTCCAAATAAGTACCTAAGTAGGTTCAAAATAGAATTTCATTGAAATAGTAGATAATAATATATAATAATAGCTATATTTACTAGTTAGTATTGTAAGAATAACCTTTGTTTAGGTACTTTTTTGGCATATTTAGCAAGATAATAATTCAATTAAAAATTATCTAATGACCGACATAACCGTACATCAGTCCATAAAATCATAATATAACCAAAAATCGCCTTGAAAAAAATTTACCTGTTCTACTCTTCAAGTAAGTACCAAGTACCTCTCACTCTTCTCGTCACAAAATGGTGGCATACTTTAACTTATACTTACTTCTTATTCTGAGAAAAGTTCTTTATAATTCTGCTAATCTAGCTAAAACTATTTAAAAAAGCACATAACAAACTTGGAATCATGTCACAGAACACCATAGAAAAAAAAGAGTTTGTTCAAAACACTTACAAAAAAAGGGATAAGCTCGGTGTTTTTCCCCGAGTTCCGTGCTATCGTACTTCTGTTCTGTTTTATCAGATCTTGATTTGATTGGGCACTGGGGTGGGGAGTAGGGACTAGGCAGGAGACTGGACGACATGCGCGGTGGACGTGGAACGGGTTTGTATTTCAATTGTACGATTGTACATTAGTGTACATTGTGTAAGTATTCGTTGGTACGTCATCGCATGCGTGAAATATTATTGCGGTTGTAACTTTTGTATTGTATTTGAATTTGAAATAAATAATGTCAATACCATAATATATTATACAGAATACAGAAACTACCTATTAACCAACGAAATAGATACGTCTGGAAAATTTGAATAAATAAAAAACGAATTACAGTCAGTGCCAGTTCCTTATCGTGGAAATAAGCACACGTAGCCAGGAAATGTATTCGGGGGGGGGGGGGGGGGGTGTCCGGCAGTGGCGTATTTCGGATTTTGATGAGGGTGGCCTTTCTTTCTTAAAAAATGCGCCGCAGGCAAATTTTTTTTAGGTGCCACGCCCTTTTTTGACTCTCGAAACTTGGAAATTCTTAGTTTCGATAGCCTAACCCGAAAAAACGTAGATACCTATTATACATAGAAAATTCTAAATTTTTATTTTAAAAATAATTTTCTTTGGGTTATGTATAATGATATATATGTGTTATTTTCCTATTTTGCTGAAAAAAAAATATTTTCTGAGAATTTCGGGGGGGTCCGGACAAATTTATTGAAAACCTATAACCTATTTCGTGGATGTCACACGCAAATCTGACAAATGATACCCCTTGACGTCACGACTACTAGCAGCGCGTTTTTACCCGCTTGGAATAATTTGAATTTTGGGGCATTTTTAAATCTTTCTAGCGGTCTTTTGGGACGAAATATGTTGTTTTTTTTTGCTGCCATATGTTTTATGACAATATGTACTTATGATTTATAAAATTTTTTCCCCATTTAAAATTTTTGTCAAGTTCCCTATTGGCCCACTTCTTCCAATCAATCTACTCGGAAAAATTGTGTTTACATATTCCCGAATTGCATGCCCGTAATGAGGCGAAGCTCCATCTTTTTGCAATCATAGTTGTTGCCCAGGAATATCCCGATCATCACATCCTCATATGGAAAAATAATGGCCAGAGCAGGAATTAATTCAAACGTCAAAAAATATAAATATCTCTCTGCAGTTAATGTTTCTTCAAAAAGTCAGGTTCTAAAATTCTGTTATGAATTATTTTTATCCAAACATTTACTTTCTGGCGATATTCTGTTTTATTTTCTGGAATCCAATGGGTATTAGTGCATGCCCAGTAACGACAATTTTGTTTGTTAATATTTCCATGTAGGTAGATGAAAGGTTGCTCCTTCCGTAAATAAGATTTTTTGTAAAAAGATTTGAGTTTTGGTTACATAATTCCATCATTCGTTTACAAAAATTGAAGCGTCGTTCCGGATCATTGTCGATAAGTTCTTGCATGTATTGATCGAACGGAATGCAATTTTTCTTCCTTAAGAAATCTATGGACAAAACTTCCGTGTGAATTATCATCCCGTGCTAATGCGGTAAGTGCAATATTAGCATTTTCATAAATAGATAATGCTAAATCAATTTTTTTATTATTATTTAAGGCCCTTCCTCGTCCGGATTTCGGCAAATTCTTAGCATTTTCATTGGCAGAGAATTTCCTTGTAATTTTGCTTACCGTCGACCTAGTAATTGGTCGGTCCGCATATTTTTCATTAAACAGGTTACAAACTTCTTGTTGGGTTGGCCTCGCAGTCTGTCTGCCTGCCAGTATTAATATTTCGATACGTTCTTCCTCGGTTAACCATCTCATAATTTTATTGAATGGAAATTGATTGACAAACGTGTCAGTTTACAATAGAATAAAGGTTATTACCAAAATGTCAATGAAGGTAATGTCTTTTCAAACGTCTTTAAAAACAATTGAAAACAACGCCATGCATATTGTACTTTTAATAAAAAATACTACTAAAAAAATGAGGTCGACATTTGTATTGCTTTTGTGAGTCATCCTGTACACTTCCAAAAAATATTAAAATATCGTCGTGTTCGAGCGTTTTTACGATAATGAGATATTTGCCATATTTCTTGCCTTTTAGACACCCTGTATGTATAACCAATATATTTGCGTAATCAGCCATGAGTACTAAAGTACTTATCCATGTCTAAAGATTTGAATTAATGAGCATATCAGCCAACGGTCTTTAGAACAGTTTGTATATTATTATGATGCGCTTATATAATAATTTGTTTCATACGAATGGCCGGTATATAGTCATCCTTCATGGAACCCATATTATGCATTTTGTTATGTTTCATTTATGTCTGCAAAAGTTTTGTCAACCTCTGTCGCAGTTAATATTATGTACATTATATACCTATAACGCTTCAGGTTTGGTACAAATGTAAGGTGTGAAGCAGCCCTGGTAGATAAAAAACACAAATATGGCGAAACCTATCCTGTGGCGATTGGCGAAACGAAACGGTCGGACAAACAACAGATCGGGAAATCCGAGAATCAACGATGAGACGTGGAATGCTTGAGACTCGAATGCTTTTCCGAAAGACGGGGAAGTACAGAGTAAATATTTACGTATTCTAGTCACAGAATACAGAAGAAATCAGTATTCTGTGATTCTACTAGTGCACATTCTAGTGTTGGGATATCGACTATCGACTCGATACGTTAACATCGATGGCAAGAAATAGTAATTTACGTTACAAGACCGGAAAGTAGCGTTTTTCAGGTCGAGACAAGCATTTCCAGGGCGAGCCGTAGGCGAGTCCTGGAAGCTTGGAGAGACCTGCACAACACTAATTTTCGGTTGCGTGACGTATAATATTTTAAGACCGACACTTCGATATACTTACTTTAAATTATTTTATTTTATATTATTTTTAAATGCGTCGTATGACTTCTCGTAACGGGCTTTTGATTTTACTGGCAATATATTGTAATGAAGGAATAATTCAAAAAAAATAATAAAAATTTCTTTATTCATAGAAAAATAAATTAGTTCCCAATTTAATTTATTTTTAAAGAATTTTTTTGTATTTAAAAATCACACCAGATATTTAAGAAAAATTTACAAAAAAATCTCAAGGGGTTAAGGAACTATTTCAAAAATTTAATCAAAAATTCAAAATTTCGTTTCTAAGTCCATTCTTGAAATTAAAATAAAAATAAAATAAAATTATAATCTCACCAAGTTTAAATGACGTTAAAATCCAAAAGGAATACAACATCACATTTCAATAAATTTTTTAAAATTATTTTTCTGTTATCTTGCGCGCGACTTTTGACTATTCAAAACAAAACGTATCGAAGAACTAAAGTACAGAAAATCTTTTTCTCTTAGAACCAAATATCCCACTCTTGGTTTTAATGTCAGGTGTCCCAACTTTTGGCTGGGGTTTTCAAAGAAATCTTAATTGGTAGACAACAAAATGCTTTTAGGGTCCATTAAGTCCTTTGTAATAATTACCAACATTTTTAACAACAAAGATCCATTAAAAATCAATTAGGCAGGTGTTATTTTGCAAAAAGTTCGCTTGGTACCACCAAAAAGCCTACGTGAGAAAATGCAGTTGACGTGATTTCAGAAGCTATAAAAGCATCTGAAATTACAGCAACAGGGTTTAGTTCGTTCTAGTTAGTCGAAACATTGATTTTAGTAATTTCTTGCCCCAAAAACGCGTCGGGTGGGCTAGTCCGGTCGCGAAGTAATATTTATAAAAAGGTCGTGAGTTTCGAGCGAAAGAATAACAAACAACTCAAAGAAGTAAGTGCGCCTAGCCGTTTGAAAAGGGTTTAATTTCACTAATATTAAACTTGTTTATATTTAAATCGTAATTTTATAAATTTTGACTGTGGGGGTGGCTCTGTTCGATAATAATTATAATTAAATAGTATTAGTGACATTTTGTGTTTAACTCACCTCACAAAAACCTTACAAAGCGTGAACTTGCATACATTTAAATATTAGAAAAAGAAAACTTTATCAAACTTTAAAAGTTACGAATAATGCTCCCTTCATAGAATAATTTAATAATTCCATAGAAAATTCAATATTATTATTCAAGAACCTTAAGATTGTAACCACCACAGGGATTGTCAGGTCAAATTACAAGTAAATAGAAAGGGGTTATTTTGGTGGCGTTAAAATATCGTAAGTCGCTTTCCTTGCTGCTTCCAAAATTTCTTCTGAAATCTCATTGTCCGTGTCGGATAATTCAAAATCTGAATTCATATTGTTAAATTTGCGCACTCGCGAAACAAGTTTGACATAAACAACAAATTAAAAATCAACGAACTGTCACTCGACAATACATCGAAATGTTGTCATAGTAACGAAATCAAGGTAGCTTGTATTATCAAAGAGCGATTGGAAAAACAAAAAACAGGGACCGGAAAACACTAATTTTCGGTTGCGTGACGTACAATATTTTTTTTAAGACCGACACTTCGATATATTTTATAATCTACGCGAAACAAGTTTGACATAAAAAACAAAATTAAAAATCAACGAACTGTCACTCGACAATACATCGACATGTTGTTGTCTAATAACGAAATCAAGGTATCTTGTATTATCAAAGAGCGATTGGAAAAACAAAAAACAAGGTGACAGTGACATTAGACACCGAAAAAACGTTATTTTCTAGACGAAAAATTGTCCAGAAAGTGTAAATTTTCTGGTCGGTTTAAAAAAATCTTTTCCGGTCTCTCGAACGTCAATTTTCCGGTCTTAATCGACAAAACGTTATTTTCTGGACGAAAAATTGTCTAGAAAGTGTATATTTTCTGGTCGGTTTTAACACTTTGAGCGCCATGTGCCCACCGGTGGTCATTTTCAGTCTCTTCGTTCGGACCGCGTGATCACCCGTGGACATTTTGCGTCTGCTCATTCAGCGCCGTGTGCCCACTTGTGGGCACGTTTTATATGGATTTAGGTATGCTAAGCGGCAATCCGATTGTTCTGTCCCAGATTTGGAAATTTTTTTTTCTGTGCAGTTTTTCTTTGGAAATAAAACCTTTTGACGAAAAAAAAAATTAGTAAAGAAACAACATTCAAATAAAAAAAATACCACCAATCGACGAAATGATCATAATAAGTCACTTTAACAAAATTCTAAAAAAAAAAGTTGGTACCACAGGTATTGGCAAAATTACTCCGGGGCTCAACGGGTTTTAAAAAAACATCTTTGTTGTTGTTTAAGGAACATTGATTTCTTATACGCTCGCCCCAAAACGCTATAGCAATATTTTTCCTTCCAAATTGGCCGTCCTTTGCTAGTGTATAGGAGTATGGGGAATACTGACCCCCCCCCCCCCCCCCCCGCCCCTTCAGCTCTTTTTCTAGAAGAACAATATTACGGTAAATTAAATATATACTGGTAAAATAGATATATGTGACCGAGGGGTCATCCTTGTTTTAAGAGGCCTATGGGTCATCCCACCCTTTGATAATGTGTAAAGCATGTTTCACGAAAAATGGATACGACTTAATGACTGCAGTAAAAGTACCTGGGGCGATCCCATTATTTATGACCATTTGGTATAATTATTTGAAAGGACCGGATTGTAAGAATTATAATTATTGTAAATATAGGCACATCAGGTAGGTTGGATTGCTTAATTTATACTTATTTAAATACCTTTTTGTGGTAAAATTTGTTGGTTTTTATTTCTTGCTGGAAGAGTTTAGTTTGTAACGAAGTTACCAACATTTTACCGAATTAACGACAAGTAATGAACACCGAATTACTAGAAAGTAATTATCGGGGGTAAGTGCACAAGTGCATCAAAATTACCGATAATTTTTGAATGAAATGTGTTTTTTTATAATTGCAAGAGTTTGTTTTCATATTTTCGCGAAAAAGCCCGACTCCGCAGGAGGAGGGCATTTTCGTAAAATATAGAAACAAACGATTGCAATTTGTAAAAAAAACACATTGAATAAAAAAATTATCTGGTTATTTTTATGCACGAGTGTAATTTATTTGAATATTTCCCAAATTAATTAAGAACTCGAATCAAGTAAATTTAAATATTTTATTTAACAGAATGCAAAGAGATAGTTATTAACAATTCTTGACAAAATGAAAGAAAAACATTCGTTGACATTGACTTTTTTGTCTGCTGTCACTCAATAAGATGACGTTAATTGTCAGAATATTACATTTTTTGACGCTTGTTAACAATAAAATCCCGCTTTGACGTTTCGTCAACAATATAAACTCGCGATGCAATTTTCGATTTCTGGCAGTGCTGTTTTCGGGGGTAAGTGCACAAGTGCATCAAAATTACCGATAATTTTTGAATGAAATGTGTCTTTTTATAATTGCAAGAGTTTGTTTTCATATTTTCGCGAAAAAGCCCGACTCCGCAGGAGGAGGGCATTTTCGTAAAATAAGAAAACAAACTATTGCAATTTGTAAAAAAAACACATTGAATAAAAAAATTTTCTGGTTATTTTTATGCACGAGTGTAATTTATTTGAATATTTCCCAAATTAATTAAGAACTCGAATCAAGTAAATTTAAATATTTTATTTAACAGAAAATACTAACAATAAAATTAAAATTTTCATCAAAACATTCGTTGACATTGACTTTTTTGTCTGCTGTCACTCAATAAGATGACGTTAATTGTCAGAATATTACATTTTTTGACGTTTGTTAACAATAAAATCCCGCTTTGACGTTTCGTCAACAATATAAACTTGCGATGCAATTTTCAATTTCTGGCAGTGCTGTTTTCGCTGTAATTTTGCGAAAATTACATTTCTCTTATGGGAACTTTAACATATGAGGGAAATATTCGCTGTAATTTTGCGAAAATTGCATTTCTCTTATGGGAACTTTAACATATGAGGGAAATATTCTCCGTAATTTTTCATATAATTTTTCCGTTTCTTTCATGCAACCGATTTATTGAATATTTTTCTAACCGCTGGTAACAAAAGTTTTTGAATTTAATCAGAAAAATTAATTAATTCCCTCTATAACAGAAACCGTCTTAATTGGCAAACCAATATACGGCCCAACACCTTTGACCATTTCTGTGATGGGAAATAAAAAAGTTGAAATCTGAGATCGAACCAAAAATACGGCCCCTTTTCGATCCAGCTTTGCAGCCGACCTGTGCGATTTATTTCTAAAGTGCCCAAGTTGTGTCTAGTGGACCGTTTTTGATTTTCATTCTTTTCCGCCGTTGTCGTACACCGTTTACTACCTGTGGTAAGCAACAGTTTTTTTTGAATTTGATATTTGATTATTGCTAAATTTTTCTGCCGCCTTAAAAACTATTTTCATTTGCCTGTATGTAAGATTATATTTATACGATATTTCCCCGAAATTGCTTTTATCTAATACCGCCGCATTTTAACCATTTTCATTTGCCTGTATGTGGGAGTGTAGTAGTTCGATATTTCCACCGTCTTCAGTCATAGTTAGTACCAATGATCTGCTAGCTAAACAGATCATTGGTTAGTACCGTCGCCTTTTAACCATTTTCATACCGACCGTTTATAAGTTTTCCGTTTTCAAAATTACTACCGGACTTTCTCTCATTTAACACAGCCGCCTGCAAGGCATATTAACACCGCTTGCTTAATAATTTGTTCTACCGAAAAGCTAACTTGTATATTACCGCTAAAATTCCTTTAAAATACTCACCTAGCATTTTCCAAAAATACCTGCTTTGACACCCGCTTAGTAGAAAGTTGATTCCCGTAATTTAACGTAGAAATTTCAGTTTATTTGATTTAGAGAATAGCATTTTCATTTTTTTACATTGTATTATAATAACCTGTGTATTTTTCTCATTGGCCGAAAATAAATCTATTTTATTTTTATACTGACATAGGCGTGTTTTATTTCCCGAAAACTTAGAGACGCACACGACTATCTATATGCGCTAGTAGAACTCTGTCTCCAACTGTTTAGAGGCTACCTAGGGCTCCGGGGTTTCTGATTTTCCCTATTTGAACAAAATCAGTGGCGCTCGAGTATAAAACCGTTTATTTAACATTTTGAACTCCGCCCACAGAACGCTTTGGAAGTTATTCAATTCAAACCCGTCCGAACTTACCGCCGAATTACCGACCGCCGAATAACCAGGATTTGAATGACTTCCGCGTCTGGGGAAAAACTTAAAAATTAAAATTAAAGTAAAATAAATTTTCTTAAAATACCGTTTAAAATAAAAAGAACATTTAAATTCAATACCGAAGTAACCAAATAAACCGAAGCGTTACAAGTTGTATTACCGATATCATTTTACCAAACGTATAAAAAAACAGTATGCGGCGTCCGTGGAAAAACATTGATGGTGCTTCTTCTAGTGTTGCAGCGAAGAAAATGCATTTGTCTCTCGATGCTAGGGAAATTGTAAAAAGAGTATATGCTTCTTTGCTCAGCAGAGGACTTAATGCTAGTGCTGCTTCGACTGGAACGTCTGATTTGACTAAGATACCTCTGACTACAGTGAAAAGAATCGCGTCAAATCCCATTAAATCTAGAAAGAAGCGTAAAGATGCCGGTTTCACCAAATGTTTCGACGAAAGCGACAGGGACTTGATAAGACAAAAAATCTACACCATGTAGACATCGATTCAAAGATGAAAAGTACAGGGCCGTCATACCTGACAGAGTCCGCATCTATTGTCTTCGCACTCGGTGCCCGCCCGTTTTTGAATAACGAAGCGCCACAAACGTACCCTACGATTTTTATTTATCCTTAACATAGAAATGCGTTAGTTAAATGATTTGACAACGCTGCTCAACGCTTACGTGCCAAAATCAGAAGGCAAAGAGAAGCGGTCGCCTGAACATGCATCCCATTATTATTAAGTCTCAGAAAGCATCTCTTCAACATTGCCAACTTTACGGTTTTTACCTATATGTCCTACAAAGTAAAGATATTTTATTTTTTAATCTTTTTAATTTTATAGAATCGGTCGATTCTGGATACCCATAATAACAAAATTGGAGCTTAAAATTGTAAATTAATTTTGTGTTTGGTGGTATGCGTAGGTAATGTAAAATTTACATTTAAATAAATATGTTTTAAGTATGTAGGTACCTGCTTTAGAAAACCCATAATTTTGTTATTAAATAATTATTATTAAGGTAAGTAAATATCACAACAATAATTGTGGGTGTTCCTAAGTACGTAAATATATAATAATTATTTAATAAGGGTAAATTCTTAAGATGTTAATTTAGTACGTTCTTGGAATATTTAAGTTTATTTATCCCTTAAGACTCACGAAATATTATGGTTGTAATTATGATTATATGCCTTCAAGAAAATTATTAGCATAATTTAACAAAGTATAGGTACCTATACAAATAGACCTACTGTGTCTTTATTGAGTTCAGTTTCTCTGTCATCTCTGTATGTAGTTCTTAGATTGTGTTATTTTCATTTGTGTCTTTGTTGTGTATTTACAGTATTATATAGTGTATTTAATATTAATTGACTAAATTATTGTTGCAATGTCCCCAAAAAAAGTTGAGAAGAGAGGTGCTATTATGCATAGTAAGGGACGAGAAATTATTAGCAATGTTATTAAGTTTATGCAGAAAGAAGCAGAAGAAGGAATTACTATTCCTTTGAAAAACTACAGGTATGTAACCAATTTATGTGTTAAGTTTAAGTAGCCTGATTTAATTCGGTCAGCAGGTTATAAAAAAATGCAGGCCTTAGTTACAAGTTAATATGATTTTTGTAAAGAAAATTCTGTGCATTTTTGATAAAAAGATTCGACTGATTTTAAAAATATTTCTGTAATATAATTTATACGGATTAAAAACCTACATTTTGAGAGAAATATTATTTATAATTGTATTATATATAATTTCATACTATGTAAAACGCTAAAATTGGGGTTCAAAGGGACTACGCCACTGGCGTATCGATCGCACCTGGCGATTTTAGAGTGCGAAAGAACAGGTTGTCCTTTTTCAAGTTGATGACATACCGATGATGCAGCAATTACGCTCTGAACTGTTCGAGTTTGAATCGATCTTTACGAAGAGCAACGCGTACCTACATTAGATTCTCTTAGAGTTGTGTAGTTCGCGAACGAACTAGTTCAAAAGATCGAATCTGACAACTGAACTAAAAGATTCAATCAGCAATTATTACTGAGAGATTGAAACAAGGCGAACTAAAGTCTAAACGGAATGTACTACGCAAGCGAGAGCGAGACGACCGAGATTATAGATTTTGTCACCTGACCGACCGATGCATGCCGCGATGATTTCGGACTATTTCGGTATTGAAATGAATAAAAAATATTGTCGGTGTCTACTGTATTTTTGTTTATTTAATATATAATTTAAATTTTAAAATATTTCTTTTACTTCACTATGCCCGTATAAATCAGTGAACTAAATGAACTAAACGAACTAGTCTTTTAAACTATTCACTTTATTGAACGAGAACGAAAGATTGAAATCGGCAAAGTGAACTAAACTTCCCAGCACTAGATTCTCTAAAGCAACGGCTTACCAATGATGAAACCCAAATAAGTTGTAGCCGCACTCTTTGAAGAGTTTTGTCGGAAATGGGCTTCAGATACCGCAAAATTGACAAAAGGCAAGTACTCATGGAATCCCACCGTTCACAAAAATGGCATCATGAGTATATAACTTCGGTAAGGAAATACCGTTCTGAAAACCGTCCAATAATTTACCTCGAAGAGACTTGGTTTGACACGCATATGAAACACCATCCAAAGGCTGGTCTGATTCTTCCGATAAGTGTAAAACAAAAGATCCGTCAAATAAAGGAAAAAGAATAACCATTTTACATGCTGAGTCAGAAAACGGTTGGGTTCCAAATGCCTTGTGGCTTTCTGCAAAAAACATTGACGACTCTAGTGTGGACTACCATGAAGATACAATGGCCGAACTTTTTGAGGAATGGTTCAAGAATTGTCTTTTAACAAACATTCCTCAGGATAGCGTGATAGTAATGGACAATGCGAGCTATCACAGTCGCCAATTACATAAAGCTCCAAGCTCAAATAATACAAAATTGGAGATTCACAACTATACATGGCGGCGAATGATATATATTTTGAAGAAAGGTATAAAAAAACGGCTCCCACCCTATTATTGCATTTTTAACCCCATAGAGCATATGTGGCACCAGTTAAAATCACTGGTTAGGTTTGAAAATATTTCTCCGACTTTAAGTTCTAGTGTTGTAGAATTAATACGAAAATGCTTTAATGATATTCCCCCAGGTATAGTTGGAAAAATTCAGTCCGTCACGTAATAACTGTAGAAAATTCGTATATTATAGTCAGGATCGTATAATTAATCCAATTATAATTAATTTTGATGAGAATAGCGATAGCGAAACAGAACTACCTATAGAATGACATTATAAATGTAAATAAATATGACTAGTAATATTTAAAAAAAAAAGTTATTTCATTTGATTACATTAATATAATCATATCATTACTTGTTTTCCTTAGAAACTCATCCTTATTAAATATCTACAGTCCGTCCCTTTATACTTCACTTGTTTATTGCCAAGCTCTTGTCGACACAATGGGACCGACCCAGGTAGTTTTACTGCAGTCATTAAGTCGTATCCATTTTTCGTGAAACATGCTTTACAGTAATGCAGATTTTCTCTAAATTTTACGTAATGCAGGGTAATGCGGAGTAATGCAGAGTAATTCGAAGTAATGCAGAGTAATTCGAAGTAATGCAGAGTAATGCAAGTAATAGGCGTATTTTGTTTAATGAAAAATGAGACAGACACAAAAGATTGCAGTGTCTATAGAGTCCCGTCAGACAGGAGTTCATTACGCTCCCGTTAGGTACCTATCCGGTGATATTACTGGTATTTCCTATATTTTAAGACATTGAAATTGTTATATCAGTTATTCTCGTGCCCTGTCACTCGAACTATTGGAAAAATTACTTTTGTGATTGAGTTATAATCATACCGTAATGCAGGCAATGCGGGGTAATACAGATTAATTTACGGTAATGCAGGATAATGCAGAGTAATGCAGCGTAAAGCGTAATGCAGAGTAATGCGAGCCAATTTGTACCAGTAATGCGACTAGTGGATGACCCCTCGTATGTGACATAGAAACCATAGACATGTACTTTTATGCATATGTCTATGCATAAAACACATTTTGTGTCAAATTAACGGCTCTGACCTCTGACCGTGTGCTGACATGTGCACAGGACAACGCGTCCATTTAAAACCAAATATCTTTATTGTCGGGAGCAACTTCTTCTAATGCAGGTCCGATTTGATTTTGTAAAAGTTCCAAAAAATTATCTTTACCCAAGTTTTGTTCCAAAAAAAGGTCCAATATATTCACAAAGTAAATTTAAAAAAATACATAGCGTACATGCTTAGGTGCATTTACTTGTAACGTAACATGCATTTTACATTTTACAAGTATTATGTCACCGGCAGGCAAGCTATGTATACACTGTATACATACAATTAATATTATTAAGTACTTAAATCATATCGGAAACTGAGGGTAAGATCATACGGTATGTGAAACACAGTAACAAAAATTCATCTATGATAAATTATTATTTGCACCGTTGATAAGATATTGTGCTTGACAAATAACAATCTGTAAGAGGATTATCTTATCAGTTTTGCCTGCTCAGCATTTGTTGGAGATTTTACCGCCGATATCACTGTTTAACAGATGAAATGTAAGATGGAGCCACTTCCTTTACTATAAACTAAAATATTTGATCTTTTGGGAGTATATATTAACATTTAACACCATTATAAAAGAAAAGAAAATTTGAAAATGTAGACAGCGATTTAGTCTGTGATAACAAAAACTAATTGGAAACTTTATTACATTTTTAGAAAAGCCTCAGTCAGTATGATCTAACCAAAGACCTTTGAAAGTAGAGAGTCAATTGTGTACATTTTTACCCAGCCCTTCATCATTCCTTCTTTTTCCTTCATTTTATTGCGCCATATACTATATAGCCTGATTAACATATTGGTCGAAATTATCCCAAAAAATATGCTATAATTTGGCAATTCCAATAGCTCTAGCACCTCTGCTTTCCGTCGGCCTATCGGCTTGAAAGATTAAAAACTACTTGACGGGGAAGGGAACGACGAAATTTTGTATATGGATCAGATAAAACTACCGTACGTGCGAGCAAAAATTATTTGTATCAAAGAGGGCCTTGCATCTCAGCCGTAGAGCTTAATACCTGTTGGGTGTCAGTAAGTGAATTAACAATCAATCAGTTATTCAGTAATTTGATTAATCGCTAATTTTTCCAATTTCTTGAACAATTCACACAATGGGCTTTACGGAACAGCACAAAACATTCATGGTTGAAGCGTATTTTTGAAACGAGGTTAGAGTAAATGATGAGTGGCAATACAATCCGGGTTTGTGCATGGACGATTTTCACGAACATTTTCCTAACGTTGCTTTTATCGCTGGGGATTTTTATCATTGCCTGAAAAGAACCGTGGCTGTGTTTAGGGAAACAGGTTCTATACAACACAAAAAAGAAGCAGGAAGACCATCTGTAAGAACAGAAGAGTTTGTTGCAAACGTTCATGAAATAATGCAAAACGTGTGAATTTATGCTCGACTACGTCTCGGTGAATAACTTCTATGCCGTGTGCAATAAAAATGCAATTTTTGCACTAGTTGCGACTATTTCAAATTAGAAATATCTCAAAAGTTTTGACCTTCTCTATTTCTGACTCGTCAAAAATCCTCCTAGTTTTAATGTTTAGGTAATAGCAAAGATGCAATGATAAAAATGAAAAACATTTTTATTGGTTTACAGTTAACAAATACTAAATAACATTATACAATAAATAATAACAAATAACAGTAAATATTAGGGTAAATAATTAATATTTTAAGTTTAATGGCTTTAACAAAAAAAAAAGATGTAACAAATAAAAACTTCTAAATTAATATGAAATATTTGACACTTGGTTTCTAAATTCTCACTAGTAAATTCAATATTATAAGGTAAAAGTATTGCACATTCTTAGTTACTGCGTTGATCCCTAAAACAAAAAATAGACCATAGTTATTTCGTACCTACACCTACAGGTATGGAAATGCATTGCCCGCCCATCTGCTGTAGTCCCCAAGGCGGTTGTCCTCACACAGAGTGTAAATTGGACGCGATGTTTTGCGTGTTAACGCGCAGGCGCTGCTCCTTCATCCCTAAAAATTTTCGGTTCGATCAAGAGCACTGGCTAACGGATTTAGAGTAACCAAATGTCTAAATCTAAGGAGTTACTCCGAGTGAGATCACTCTATTTTGACAATCGAACGCGAAATATCGGGGAGAGCAATCTCAGAGCGCCCGAAAGCAGTAAACTGAAAACGCTATAAGTATAATGATGTTTTTTACACTTTATGTTTTTGCGGAGTATCGTAATCGTGTCTAGGAAAGGTTTGTGATACTATAGGCCAATTTATATTATTGGGATATAATATATTCAATTCGTTCCAATCATAGCCAATTTACCTTTAGATAAGCAAACAATAATCATGAAAGTGGCAGTAAACAAGGCTAGACACTATTAGACATGCGCACTGCAACATTATCGTTTGACGAATGGGAAAATAGACAGGTCCGGGCTTTAAAATTTAAATTCTTGCCAAAAAATTGGAATTTTGTTCTCAATTTTTGATCAAGTTGGGAAAAAAAGGTAGTGATTTCTGGCATTTTTAGTAGTAGCAAACCTATCAGATTTTTAGAAGAGAAAATTGTTTTTAAGGTTTTGTTTTTAAAATTTGTTTAAAAATGGGTCGTCGTCGTGTTTTTAGTTCAAAAAGAAAGGGAATAAGAACAAGTGAATTAAACTATTCTTATAAAATCGAATATAAAAACAAACATACTCAGCAAAATAACCAGCCTACGGTGTTATCGCGTGCCTAACCTCAAGTCAAATATTAGTTGGTATATAACTTGTATTGATTTTTCAATTTGGCAAAAACGTGGGTACGTGTAAAACATTTTCAAGCAAAATGTTTTGTTCAAGAATTTGAAAAAATGTTTGCCCGGGAACTTGACCCGTGAAATACTGGCTTAAAGCTTATTGTCGGGGTGTACAGATTTTAACCAAAAAATTAACCAACCAGCAACTTTGACAGAATAAATTTTCTCACAATCAGACACAATTCAGTAAACTACACAAAAACTAGAAATCCGTAAATATTAAACACCCACAATCCACAATACCTAAGAAAACGACAAGGAATCCACAAAGAAACCTTAAACACAACAACAAAAATGGCGGCCGAGCCGGTTCTGGAGTGTATTTTGAGCATGTCGATAAAGTAGGACAGGCCGATAACACAAGGTTTGTGCGCATGCCCGAAGGTGCCCAAAGGGAAGGCAGCTGACCGGCGAGTCATGCCCTCGGACGTATTTGTTCACCCATAAAACGTAAGTTTTGTTTGCGCAGCTGTACGTATCTAAAGATAAATTGTCTATGCTTCCAATTCAGGATGTTACTGCTGAATATGATAAATTTGGTTATAGTAAAAAATCCCATTCTCTTTTCAACCGTCGCTATAAAATCTAGGCCTAAAACACCTTAAGAAATCAATTGACATCTCAATTAATCCATATCCTGTATTAATCCTTATTCAAACCTAAGAGTATAATTTATAAAATCCTATCACTCACCCATGTCCATAATATCGCACTGCTTTCATCTTGAAAGCTGTAGAGTTCTCTTTGCATTTATAAGCTAGAACCTGCTTAATTCGACTGATCTCCACCATGGGAAATCTTGCAGCTACATATGCTGTAAGATAAGTAAACGTGTGTAAAAACAGGACCGACTCTTCCATTTCATTTCTTAATATTATACGAAATTAATTTTTTTTACAGTACAAATCTTTCATCATCATTTCGTCTGAACTCGTAACAAAAAAGGAATCACTGTTGTGCTCGTGGTATCACGTTAAATATATTTCTTTTTAAACACTTAATATTATCTTTAAAGCTTATAGTACGTCTTAAAGCGCTCTAATACCAAATAGCAAAAAATGGCAAAACAACAACAACCAGAAAAGGTCTTATTTTTCGTTAAAATTAGACAATTGTGAATTCCATTCCTATTTGTCTCGGAAATATGGTGGGATCAAAGTACTTAATATGCAAGGTGCAGTAGCTACTGAGAAAAGTAAAGATTTTATTTTAGAGATAGAAAAAACTTTAAATATAAAAGTTTTAGGATTTTTACTGAATCATCAGAATCATAGCTAAAAATTATCAAAATACTACTACAATGCCGAAAAAAATAAGCAAGTTATGTTTTTTAAATTTATTAAAATTATAGATCTTTAGTTCCTGATTCCAAAAATACAAAGTTTGTGTATATTAACTCCAACCGTTTTTAAGATATAAAGGATCAAAATTTTAAAACAAGAACAGCGGCTAGAAATTTGTTTGTATTTCAAGTAGGCGTGAAATTGATAGGAATCTTCCGACGAGGCAAATTTTAGCACAGCTGGTATGTTTAATCGAAAAAATAAACATTTTTGGGCAACTTCTAATCCCCACAAAGTTCAGCCTGTGTGAATTTAGGGTCGTAGGTCTATAAATGTGTGGTGTGGCATTATAGAAGATAGGGTCATTGGTCCAATAATTTATGATGGCAGTTTAACTGGACTAAGATATTTGAAATTTCTGAAAAATGACATTAAAAACATTTTAGAAGAGCTTCCTCTCAACCAACACGCTACACTAATTTGGCAGCAGGTCGGTGCGCCACCCCATAATGTTGCCCCTGTTGAAGATATTTAAATGAAAAATATAATACGTGGATTGGAAGAAACGGACCAATAATGTGGCCGGCAAACAGCCCTGACTTGACGGTGCTGGATATTTTTCTCTGGGGCTATTTAAAAAACAAAATTTATTACAATAGGCCAAAGAACATTCAAGTTTTGGAACAAAGAATTCAAGAAGAAATGTTGGTGCTAAATAGGGACTATCTATAGAGTCCATTATGAACGCAATAAATCACAAGTTATTAGGAAACATTCAAAAATGTATAATAAATGAAGGGGGTTATGTTGAAAATCAATAATTTTCCAAGTTTCTGTAGTTTTATTTTGTATTAAATTTAATTTAAAATTTCATAAAATAATATTGTACTTATCTTTAATTTTATTTTATATCCGTTAATATCTTAAAAACCGTTGGAGTTGTTAATATAGACAAACTTTGTATTTTTGGAATCTGGAAAAATATCTACAATTTTAATAAAATAGATACAGGGTATTCCATTTAAAAACATAACTTGCTTATTTTTTTCGGCATTGTAGTAGTATTTTGATAATTTTTTGCTAAGATTCTGATGATTCAGTAAAAATCTTAAAACTTGTATATTTAAAGTTTTTTCTATCTCTTATTGGTCTCGCTTTAAATCAGAGTTGGCAAATATCATGATATTATTTATATATCGATATAATATATCCGATATATTATATCCGATATATTATATCCAAATTTGGACATTTACTTATATTTTTTTCTAATTTTGTACCATTACAAATCTATTACGATACGCATTTGCGTATCGTAATGAAGCTATTTCGATACGCGTTTTTTCTTTATTTGATGTTGGTAACATTTAAATGTTTTTATTTCATTGACTTGCGCGGCCTTTGTGATTTACGAGAAAACCCATTTTTCGCAGAGGAAAAATAGCTTGATAACCTACTATTTTATTCTGTGTGGATAACAGTTATGTATGTTGGTTGCATAAATCTATAAATCAATCTTTTGTAGATGCTTCAAGCTATCATTTTCTGCCAAATCCTATCCAAAATTCAATCTACTAACCTTCCAATGTCGATTTTAACTTCAACTTTATTTGAATTTTCCATTTTCCCTATACTAAATTGCAATGCCGTGACGTAAAATCACGTCTTTTGAAATTCGAAAAAAAAGTAGCAAAATCGCCCGAATTTCCGAACGCTCTGTATATGTACCGAATGTACAAGGATCACTCAACGTATTCCGTCCAATTTCAAATCTCATATCGCTAAAATAACTTTAGAATCTCGTGGTGAAAATGGGTCAATAAATCAAAAAATGACAGTTCGCAAAATAATTTTTGTTGTCCAGAGGCTACTATGATAAAAAATAGTATTACCAACATAAAATGTAGACATAAAAATGTACAAAATTTGAAGGATTTATTTCTTTCATAAATATGTGTTTTTTATTGAAAAAACTACAAATTAGAAAAAAATAGTATAACGTACGTGTTATATAAAGCAGTTTTAAGCACTTGTCCCGTTATAAAACTCGCCGCAAGCGGTTGGACGCGTGCTATAAAATGATGCTTCATAAAACGTGTACGTTAATACATAATAATATACTATTAAATATTTTTAAATTATTTCATCTGTTTTCTGTAAAGATATATTTTTAAAATTCAAAATCACTTAATTTAATATAAACATGTTATAAATATTTTTTTTTCTGCAGGCCTAAATTACTCTATTCATCGGCTATATGTGCTTAAAATTCTTTAAAAAGTTGCCAAATGATATCAAGTGTTAATAGGTTTAAAATTTTTAAAGTTAAGGTCAAGAAAATGTTAATTGACTTGAAACCTTACTCAACGTAGGATTATTTCAAATAATTTATAGAAGATAAGAAGAAATCACTTATTTTTTCATTATGACGCCGTTTTCTTTTGGGTTTTGTGTGTTTGTGCAAGAAATGTATGAGACATAATTTGAAATATAGATGTTTATTATTATTATTATAAACCTGTAAATTTGTATTTCAATTCTATTCAATGATAGTTACTATCACACTAACAATTTTTTTTAGTACTCCTATGTTAGGAATGTAAAATGCAGTGGCGTAGCGTGCAGGGGGCCAGGGGGGGCGACCGCCCCCCCTCCCTTTAAGCCTTTCCCAAACGGCGCCCCCTTCCCACTCTCCCAGTAGTTCCCAGTTCAATTTCACTTCACATGATAACTGATAATATTGATATGTTGACCTATAGCAGCAAGAGGAAATTTACTATGTTTATGAATATGATAATTATATAACAAAATCCTCATTATTTATTACTATTATTATTATAATTATTTTTTAGTTCTTTGTTTCTGTTTATATTATAAGATGACCATTATCAGAAGAATAGTATTGGCAAATATGGTAGTTTGTGAAGCTCTCTTTCTCTTTGTTTTTAAAGTATTTTTATGGGGTTTAATTAGCGTTATTATTAGTTTATAACTTTTAGAGTAAAGAAGGAGATAAAATAAACCTCTTACTCTGTTACCTATTTTGAGATTCTATTTTATTTTCACTATTTGATTTACTTTATAATAAAAATATTTTGGCACGACCAATAATTTGTATTCTTTCAGTTATTTTGCTTTAAAAATTAAAAATTGCTTGAAATCTTTAATTTACTAGAGACTAGAGAAATTTTATGCGTGTTATTGTCGCCAATGAGAATGAATATATGCTCATATTATTATGTAATAAGTATGCCTAAAATATTTTATAGAGTTTTAACAAAATTTCCCTTGCCGTGTTCATATTCTGTTTTCATGTGGCCATTTTAGACGACGAAACAAAAACTTTATTTCTCAGGCCAAAATTTACTAAATAAACGAAATTATACATTAGCAGTGAGGCGCCCTTTGAACAAGGGCCCATAATGAGCCATGAAAACGAAGCACATTTTTTTTTACTTGATCAATTTTTTTGTGATTTTCTTGAGGATCTCGTGTATTTTATATTTTAAGGGCGTGGCACCCAAAAAAATTTCGCCTGCGGCGCTATTTTTTTTTACCCCTCCTCATAAAAAAAATATCTACGACCTTACCGTTGAAGCTTTTTCGCCCCCTCCGCCCCTTCAACCACGCTACGCCACTGGTAAAATGTAGGTAAAAAATACAAGTTTATCAATATGAACACATATATTTTTGCTTTTAACTATGGTTCAACTTAAAACCAAGAATTACTGGGCTTGTCAATTAAATCAAAATGAACCCAAACGGGATTTTTTATTTTTGTCATTGTAAAATTTTTATTTCATAAAACAAACAGCAAAATATTGCTCCGTTTAATCAGAAATCGGAACTAAATAAAAATGCCACACGGCAAAGAACAACAGGTGGTCAACGTCTCGGAAAGACGGGGAATCACCGCATTGTAAGCAGCATAATACGCCGGCTCAGCAGCAGCGGGGCCATATTTTTATACTGATGAATAGAATTTTAGAAAAAAAATATTGATATTTATTACAGATATATACAGGGTGTCCAGAAAATACGTGTACAACGTTTGACGATAGACTCCTGACTTCAAAATAGGTCGATCTAAGCCGACTTAGTTGTATCCAAAATTGTCTCGTTTAGCCGGTAGAGGGCGTCAAAAATTTGTAAAAATATTGGTTTTTCCTAAATTACGTGAAAACCTGCTAATCGATTTTAATGATTTTTAGTATGTAGACTAATACTATAAAATTACGTTTTCTAGTAGTATAGTCACCGGCTGTAAATAAGTGGAAGTGTTATAAAAGTGATATAATACGTTAATATTTCTCCTCATTTTTTATATGAACGGCGTTATGACAACCCAGATATTTTTGTAGAGTGACGGGATGTATTTGGAAACTATTTTACCTCTTTAATATTTTTCGTTGAATGAGCTGTTTTGCCAAAAGAAAATATTTACAATTACCTGCATACATCAATTATTAACAATAAAAATAAAACAAAGTACAACAAAGTTAAAAGTAAAGTCGCCACAGTGGTTCTTTTCCCATGCGTCATCACTTTCACGTCATCAAAATCGTGTGAATCAAATAAAAATTACGAGACGAAAAAAGTCAAACTAAGTCTAAGTTTATAAAATGGACGTGCCTGCCTACCGTTTGACGTAACTACATAATATCCCGAAAAATTATTATTTATTTTAAGTTTTGCCCGGCATTCTCTATTATTTAAAAGAAATTGACAAACAAATGTTATTACATTTAATACATATCATAACAAATATTCAAGCTAATGTTGACAGCAGTAAAAAATGCTGTTTACTATCCTTAGATCTGTGTAAGGCTTTTGACACCGTAAACCACAATATTTTATTAAGAAAATTATACAGTATTGGGATAAGGGGAAATACACACAAACTACTTCAAAGTTATTTAAGCTATCGTAAACAATTTGTTCAAATTGGGGAAAGAAAAAGTTCGGAAAAAGAAATAATATGTGGAGTTCCACAAGGATCAATATTAGGTCCGTTATTATTCTTAATTTACATTAATTCTGTTTCCAAACTGAACTTAAAGGGCAATATAAAGCTATTTGCAGATGATACGACAATTATTTATTTTGCTGAAACTCTTGCAGAAATGTATTTTAATATTAATAATGATTTAAAAATACTTCTTTCTTGGCTTCAATCAAATAAACTTACGTTAAATTTTAAAAAATCTTCTTTTATGTTTATAACTAAAAATAAAATAAATTCCATCATTAACCCCTTAACATTTAATAATGAAAATATTCAATATTCAAAAACGACAAAATTTTTAGGATTAGTTTTAGATGAAAATTTAAATTGGAAATGCCATATCCAGTATATTATCAACTCGATATCTCCTTTGGTATCTGTTTTGTACAGAGCTAGATATTTTATTCCTTTGAAATATTTAAAAAATATATATTTTTCATTAATATATTCAAAATTACAATACTTAGCTTCTGCATGGGGATCTGCTTGTTTATCAAACTTAAAACCATTACAAAAATTGCAAAATAAAGTTATTAAATGTATACACAAATTACCACATTTAGAACCAACTGTTAATCTATATAGACCGAAAGGGTATTTACACGTTCAAAACATTTATAAATTAAAAATTTGTATTCTAATTCACTCTATTATTTTAAAAGAAAAAAAATCAAACATAACACTTCAGGAAAATAAAACATTACATGATCATAACACAAGACATTGTATAAATTATCAAACTATACCAGTAAAAAGTAATTTTGGAAAAAAATCGCTTTTATATGACGGAATAATAAAATATAATAATCTTCCAAAAAATATCAGAAAAATTAAAAAATTGGCAATTTTTAAAAAACAATTAAAGAGATATTTACTAAATTAAATTATTTATACTATGTTTTTTTTTTTTTTTTTTTTTAATTGATTTTAATAATGAATTAAATTGGATTAACTTCCATTTTTTTTTTTTATTGTTATTTTTTTTATGGTTATTATTTTCTATATTATATTGTCACTTTCCATGTAATGAACTGTAGAAGTTAGTTTGGAATAAAGACATTTTAAAGTTAAAGTTAATACTATTTTTAAAGCTTAAAATCTAGAAAAGTTTGGTGTTTTATTGACTATTAAAATCGCAAAAGTCAAATTTTTGACATCCTTTCATTAAAGGGAATTTAGCCACTGCCGTAAACTTTTCAAAGAACTTTCACGGTTAGAATATTTAAAATAAATAAATTGGGTATTATAAAAATCCATAAATACTTACCGCCAAAACAGATGGTGGGTATAATTAGCTCTAAAAAGAACTATTTTTAGAAAAAGGAACAGTTTTAAGGCACACAAATTTACAAAATACGAATTAGATTGGCAGATCAAAATAAGGTTGACAATGACGTTCTAAAATACAACGGTAGTCAACTAAACAAATAAAAAAAGTAATTAATTGACGTTTATAGTTTTATTCTTGTCTAGCACGTTTTATTATTGCGGAATCTTGGAGACGTTCTTTTCTGCTTTTATTCAAACTTGTTACTGTAATAAATAAGGATGCAGAGTTATTAACTACGTTGAGTCCTGATCGTTGATTGATGACGCACGGGAAAAGATCCACTATGGCGACTTTATGTATTGTAAGAAACTAAGTAAAACAAAAACATTACTTAAGCAAATGTATTTTTAAATGTAATTAAAAGCCATAGCAACAAGGTCACTTAAAAAATTATTGTTACATGTAATTTGATTTTAATATTATTAGTAATAATACTAAATATTGTAAATATTTTCTTCTGGCAAAACAGCTCATTCAACGAAAAATATTAAAGAGGTAAAATAGCTTCCAAATACATCCAGTCACTCTACAAAAATATCTGGGTTATCATAACGCCTTTCATATAAAAAATGAGGAGAAATGTTGACGTATTATATCACTTTTATAACACTTCCACTTATTTACAGCCGGTGACTATACTACTAGAAAACGTAATTTTATAGTATTAGTCTACATACTAAAAATCATTAAAATCGATTAGCAGGGTTTCACGTAATTTAGGAAAAACCAATATTTTTACAAATTTTTGACGCCCTCTACCGGCTAAACGAGACAATTTTGGATATAACTAAGTCGGCTTAGATCGACCTATTTTGACGTCAGGAGTCTTTCGTCAAATGTTGTACACGTATTTTCCGGACACCCTGTATATCCTACCAACCTTGCTTTAAATAGGGGTATAAATATAAAATAAAACCCTGTACGTATATCATCTGTGGGTTTATACCAGAACATACTTTAGCTTGCTGCTCAGCTTTAAAAAAAAAACTTTTTTTATGATTTTTATGTCGACCCCTACCCCTAAAACTAATGTTTTAAGATGAAAATCCTTGGTCGTCATTCTTTGATAAAGGTATTTGTAATTTATTCTTATATTTTGCAATGGATCGAAAAACAGTAAATCTTCAAATTTTTTATGCAATTTTTTTCTTGTCGAAAAACTGGTTACACAGAAATACTGTTTTGGTTTTAAACAGGCTCCCTTTTTCTAACTCTAACAATCTTCAGGCATTGCGTTTTATTCCTTCAATACATACTCACATATGATTGCTTGCACTTTCGCCCGCTCTAGAGCCGGTTTAACGGGCCTTTCTCCATTCCCCGCCCGGCTCCACCTTTGACCAGTAACAGAGCAAGTTGCCAACTCTGCAGGACTAAATAAAATGGTTGCCAATCCTCTGGTTAGTTTTCTGTAATCGCTCCATTTTATGCTTCTTAGCTGATCTTCGTAAATTTCTATCCCTTCACCAAGTTTAACCTTTAAAAAGAAGCAAGGTTAGGGATAAAAGTAGGAATAAAAAGCTGTTCCCTGTAGGAATATTCGTTATTTTAAAGCTACGAAACGATTGTTGCCATAAGCTATACTTTTCACTAAAATTATATAGAAAAATCTATAAATTTAAAAGTGCGACAAGTTAAAATAAACTACAGTATTATGGGATACAGTAAAACAAAATTAAACTTGTAAATTTCCACTATATTAACAAGAAATTGAAATTTCGCTATTACTGTAGCTTCGTCAGATCAGTGGCGGCTGGTGGGGTAGAGCCACAGTGCCATGGCACTACCTGCCCTCCTGCCCAGTCCAGCGTCCTGCCCTTTACAAATTACCAAAACCTATTAAAATTAATATTCTCATTTTCAAAGCAATTACCAAAATAATTTAAAAATGGAACACAGTCGGGTGCAAATTTCCATCTATTTAGGAAGCGATTATGCGTAAAACGGTAACGTAGCTTTTGCGCCACACGGCCGAGGCCCGAAGTGATGACGAAATCGCCATAACACATCAATAAAAAACATTGGAAAATGACCTTGAATGCAAGCAGGAAAAAATCTCTGAGTAGCCAGGCTCTTCGTTTGACCGTTTGACGTTAGTCGTTTCAAAAAGGTGTCCCCGGCGTCGCGATTTGTTTGTATTAGGTTAGGTTGTTTGTAAACTAAATAATTTTCGTTCGGCCGGCTGATTTAATGTACGTACCTATGTTAACGACCTTTTAATTTTAGAAATACATGATGAATACTATTAGATAGGGTGTGCGGATGTGGTGAATCTAATAGACTATTTTGTTTTATGTGTGTTTTATTTGGTGGGGTCCATATCTGGGAAAAAATGAAGACACATGAAAAATCGAAGGTACATTTAAACAATATATTTAATTTCAGTATGCTTGGTAAAATTAACATTAAAAGGTTTTTGCTTATTTTTCCTACTTCAAAAGCAAGAACTATTAACAAAAAAGGGCGTGGCACCCAAAATTTTTTTGCCTGCGGCGCTAAGGGTTTACCTGGCCCTACTTCACTAAAATGGCACGAGCCGCCACTGCGTCAGATAACAATTATTTAATAACAGTTAAAATTAAAAAAGGGGTGCAATAAAATTAAATTATTGAAGATGTAAATAAAACAGTAGAAGGGTCACAACAGCGGGATCCATCAGAGGGTTTAAAAAAATTAAATTAGGTATAATATGGGTAATTTACAAAATCTTAAGTACACATATGGCCGACAGAATAAATTTAACAAAAGTGAATTATTTAAATCTAATTCATCAATAAGTAACAGGTTCGTACTTTTAAGTTTATTTATTTTCATAAATTCTAACAAATTTAATTTGAAGAAATAGTCCATGCTTAAAGTGGAGTTGAAAGTATGGGAAAGAAAGAAAAAACTAAAAGTCTTCCTCCACAAAGTTTAATAGAATAAAAATTCTTTAGGGGTCTCTACATGTTTCGAACTTAGAAACGTTCATCATCAGGAGACAGAAAAATTTATTTAATGCTGATGGTGTTAGCAAAAGAAAAAATGACGTAGAACCTTAATGGACTTAAAAAATTGAAGTGTAGAAGAGACATGATATGAAGAAAATTGATAAAGGGTAAACCATACTGAGTATGTGAAAAAGTTATTAATGGGGGTCTAAACCAACCAAATAAACTGGGGGAGAAGAAAAAACTTTTCTAAGAAGGTGTGGAAGATTATTCACAATAAAATTACATTCTAAAAAGTGTTTTAGTATTGAAAATACTACTGGGTGCGTATATACGGGTATATTTCATGAAAAATGAACGCGACATGCGACATGCACATAAATAACACGGCGATGAAGTCTAAACAAACATCCGAGCAGCACTGGATCGATGACATCATCTGCTGAGTACCTATTAATATTGTTTTGTTTTGGGTTTCGGCATTTATTATTATATTTGTTGATATTAAGATTTAAGATAATATGGCCGGGAGAGAGAACAGTTAATAGATAGTTATTAATGATACTAGTTCGATGAACACTATAATGAAACGCGTGCAACGTTAAACCACGAGGCGTCAGCAGAGTGGTTTAATTGCACAAGTTTCATTAACAAAGTTCATATCGAACGTGTATCATTCAAAATTTAATCTACGACAGTGCAAATAGATTTTATTCGTCTAAATTTCATTGATATCAGATAACGTTTTCGTAATTTTTAAAATTTTCAGGTGTCCATATTAGTCGATACCATGGTAACCGCATTTTTGATTGTTTTAATTTCAATAAGATTGGAAAAAAATAAACAGTGAATGTCGCTAAAACAAAGCGAAATAGCGCGGCGGTCTTGGCGTATTAAGTGAGTGGTCACACATAATTCTGGTAGCGGGGAAGGTAGCGCAGCGGATGACGGAGAGGAGTTCGGACTCTGGTTACACATGTCGCGGTTTTGAAAGCTTATTTTGAGCCGCATAAACAATACATATTTTCTTTAGTTGTTCAGTCCAGCCTGTGATGTTACTACGCGAAAATGTCTCTTGCTAACATATTTAATGGAATATTCTGTATTAAAATTCAGAATTTTATCTAATAAACGAGAAGTTTGGGTTCATGATATTAACAAGAGAAGGGAAACTCATGGAGAATTTTATCACCTTTATGCCAACTTAAGAAGATATCCTCAAAAATTTGTGGAATATACAAGGATGTCAAGCAATCCATTTTTCACGTCTACACACCACAAAACTTCAACTCGAAATAACACAATACGCGCAAAAAATATCAAATAAATTTGAACGCTCCGCAACCATCTAGCAGGTACGCGTAATTCCGCCCTGCTTTCTGCAGTATGTCTAGCCACGCACGTTTACTTTCATGCCATTGAACGCTCCGCTGCCCTCTCCGCACTCCTCTCCGCTCCGCAGTCCACCTTATGTGTGGCCGCACACTTCACAGAAAGTCGGGGGAGAATGGATATACCAATCCAAAACATTTCATAGCCGACTTAAGATTTAGACATTTCATGAACAAAGAGTACAAGGACCAGCAGGTAAATGGCTGTGTATAGCTAAAGAAATAATTTTGTCGCTATTTTTGAAAAGGTGGTTTTGAGCTCTCTTCAATATGTACTAATATACGGATTATCCTATATTTTTTATTTTAACAAAACAGTCAAATTTACACATTTCTAAGTATAATAATTTAATTATTATTTCAAACTAAATCGGAGCATCCATGCCGCCATAATAACGCGTGATAGCGGCACGTTATATACTCACAGATAGGAGTAATCTGTGCTGTGACATAATGGTTTCCTTCTCGCTACTGTATGTGGTAGGTATTTTCAATACGCCTATGATACTTGCGTAAGATGCAAGATCTGTGAATTTTTGTGGGGTACTAAGGATTAAAGCTCAGTAACCCATCGGGCGGTTAATTTAAAACCAATTAAAAAGTTGCAAATTTTTAAAGTAAAAGTCAAAAGGTTATTCACGTCCACGTGTTGGGACAAAACTTTTGTCGTGCATCAGCATCAAATAAATTATTCTGTCTCCTGATGATGAACGTTTTTACGTTCGAAACATGTAGATACCCCTAGAGAATTTTTATTCTATTAAACTTTGTGGAGGAAGACTTTTAGTTTTTTCTTTCTTTCCCTCTAACAAATTTATTTAGAGCCTTTGTTTTCTGTAAGTAAACAACAACAAACAAATCCAGCAAAATAACCAATCTTCGATGTTATCGCGTACCAAACCTCAAGTTAAATATTAGTTGGTGCATAACTTGTATTGACTTTTACAATTTGGCAAAAACTTGAGTGCGTGTAAAACATTTTCAAGCACAATTTCTTGTTCAAGTTTTTGCCCGAGAACTTGGTGGAGTAATATAAATTACCTACCTAGGTATTTTCATTTTTCTTTTATACAGTGACCGGCAAAGAGTTCGCAACATATGGGAAAAATTTTTATTAGCGGAATATTGAAAAATCTTTTTTGGGGGATTGGATGTGCATGTCCCATAACCTTAAAATCGATTTTGACATACGTCACGTGACCAATGGTATGGCGGGAAAGTTGAAAAAACCAATATAAAATCATCATAAATCAGATAAGTTGATGAGATATCGAAAAAATTCCAAGAATAAAAAGTGTTTAGAATTCCATTAGAACATTGAATACAATGTTTGGGATATCTACTTAAAAAAATATAAAATCGAATATTTTTGTAAATATTTTTTTACCGAATTAAAATTTTCCATATTTTTCCTTTCTTAAAGGTTCATTAAAGTAAAACTGACATCTGGTGACCACAACTAGAAATATTCTTTTGTTTTTCTGACAATTTGGAGCAATAATTCAAAAAATTCGTTTACACTTGGATACCAGCTGTTGCAATAGTCTATTTCTAATAACCTTATCGATATTTTTTATATCGAAATATTCTATTAGGTTAAGAAATCCTTAAATTCATTAATCCAAAGAAAATTTTATTTATAACCGTAAAAAATAATTTAAATTTTTATTAATTTTTAGATTTTTTTAAAGATTTCTGCGAAATTCAAAATTATTTTTTACGGTTATAAATAAAATTGTCTTTGGATTAATGAATTTAAGGATTTCTTAACATAATAGAATATTTCGATATAAAAAATATCGATAAGGTTATTAGAAATAGACTATTGCAACAGCTGGTATCCAAGTGTAAACGAATTTTTTGAATTATTGCTCCAAATTGTCAGAAAAACAAAAGAATATTTCTAGTTGTGGCCACCAGATGTCAGTTTTACTTTAATGAAGCTTTAAGAAAGGAAAAATATGGAAATTTTTAATTCGGTAAAAAAATATTTACAAAAATATTCGATTTTATGTTTTTTTAAGTAGATATCCCAAACATTGTATTTAAGGTTCTAATGAAATTCTAAACACTTTTTATTCTTGGAATTTTTTCGATATCTCATCAACTTATCTGATTTATGATGATTTCATATTGGTTTTTTCAACTTTCCCGCCATACCATTGGTCACGTGACGTATGTCAAAATCGATTTTAAGGTTATGGGACATGCACATCCAATCCCCCAAAAAAGATTTTTCAATATTCCGCTAATAAAAATTTTTCCCATATGTTGCGAACTCTTTGCCGGTCACTGTATAATATAAGTATACAGAAAAGTGTCTTTTAAACTTTTGAAGATTGCAGGGCTGCAAATAAAATATATCAAAACATGCATCGGGATAATTTGTCTTGGTGTGGGTTTCTCTTTATTTTCATACCTTGTGTGTGTGGCCTAGGCCTAGTAATATTTTAAAGGAAGGATCGAAATTCTGTCGATTATCAAGTAAATGGGTAGCATAGCATTTTTTACATTTATTAAATCATTGTCATCTGACGAAGCTACAGTGTTAGCAAAACATGTAATTTTCTTATTAATATAGTGGAAATTTACAAGTTCAACTTTATTTTACTGTATCCCATAATACTATAATTGTGGATTTCCACCTAGCATCGGCTGAATCAACTAATTAAGTTAAAAACTGCCTTTATTTTTTGGACACTGTTTTTATAATTTTTTAAACCTCAAACAACGTAAGCTGTCGTCACGTCAAAGTACGTTAGATAAAACTTACAAGTTTGTTTCTTCTTTCAGGCTCTCTTTTCTCAAATATCCTGGGTGGGACATCATAAAAATTATTTCCAAAACCACTAGATTGATGAAAACCATATGGTAACCAGTGATCAGAAATTCTTCGTCTTCTCATTCTTAAACCTTGAAAGATAAATTTATAGTATACATGTGTGTCTTAATGTATTTTGAAAGTATTATTTTTAAGAGCAAACACTAGTGATCGACGCATTCGCCATTTTTTTATTTTTATTTTATTTTGTGGGTTCTTTTTCTGTGCTAATGTAGTATGGTGATGGCAACATCTGCTTTTGTTATTATTATTGTTGCTTTTTTTTTTATACGTTCTTTTTATATTATATAGGTAATATTTTTATACAAATTGATATTTATGAATTTTTGTTATAATTTTTTTTTTCTCTAGGTATATTGCTCTGTAAATGGATACTTGTTGGGCAATAAAGCTATTATTATTATTATTATTATTATTATTATTATTATTATTATTATTATTTCGGTTTTTTGGTCAATATTTTGGCCTGTATTCTTCTGTACGCCCAAAGTTTATAATACAAATTAAATTCTTTAAATTTTGTAACAACCACAGGCCTATAAAAAGAAGTAAAATGATTATTTTCCATAAGACGTATTATTAAAATATCATCTCTCGGCTCGGTCGGGGAATAAATTTTTTTCCCTAGAAAAAAGTTGGCAACCATTTGAAATTATATTAACGCCAACCACAGAACACAAACATTGTTATTAATTTGTTCGCGTATTTATTGTGACGTTTATTAATTTTGGTGAACAGTTTGTTGTTTATTTTGTGATATATAATATTTTAAAACAATATGTATTAACAATGCCACTGTATTTAGTGCATAATCATAATTGTTCCAATAGCGGCAGACGATATCTATTTCAACAGGTAATTAATCCAATAGGTACATTGTTTTATTAAGGTATAGGTATGTATTATAAATATCATAAAGAAATATAGTTATTTTTTTTACCTTTGAACAACCCAAATAACATAACCCTGTATTTTCAAAGTTGGCGCGAGTCGATCGCTATAAAGTTAGTAGTCAGTAGGAATGATGCCAACTTTTAGTGGATGAACCTACATAGTTTTATTGTAAAAATCTTTTGGTTCAATAAAGGATATACACAAAAAAAAAAAAACTTAAATTAGTGAAACCAAAACGTACCCCATTATTACAGAGATAATATAGTGTGCAATTTATACAGTTTATTAAGCATCCTACTTTTTTATAGACCTGTGGTAAGTGGTAACAACTAACGCACCAAGATTAACGAATATTTGTGTTAAAAGATATTTAAAAAGGCTAAAACAAAATATGTTCTTAGATAAGTCTTGCAGATCGGTTCTATTAACGCGAGAGAGAGCTTGGAACATAGCCAACATTTGTGTTTACATTTTTTTGCAAGTAATGAGAGAACAGTCGCGGCTCTACCCTGAGCAGGCAGTGTGGCTGCGCCCCCCCCCCGGAATAATACTACATATTTTATTTCATCAGGAAACGATAAATAAATTTGGTGGATCTACCGAGAAATCGGAAGTATTGACACCACTGCCTCTCCAAGCATCAAACGCTCTTGGTGATAATATTATTGCATTTGCCGTGAAAATGTCTGCCAGTACGATAAGCGACTTTGGCTATACCTACCTTGTTGCTGACCGAAATATTAATGTTGTATTAATTAGCCGTTAATGTCTCAGTGTAAGTAGTTCTCATTGCTTACGTAATACGAAGGTCGACAGTCGTGCCTACGACTTGTCGGTAAAGGCCAAAAGGGGGAAGCACAACCTTTTAAAACATGACTCGGTCATGAGCGTGCTTTGCCGATATTAGAAATGGAAAATACTACAATAATTGCATTTTCTTACTTAATTTGTAACTAATGGAAATTAACCAGTGCTGTTGCGACGCATAATACCGATTTTTATAAAAGCGGTTGGCTGGTAGCCAATCAAAAATTTAACTTTATAGTCAGAACAGTAGGTATGATATCCGCAAAACGTGGCAACGTTTTTCTTCTAGCGGTGGTAAGTGAAAATAGGAAAATGAAATACTTATGACAATTTTGGAATTTTGACATTAGAGCTACCATGTAGAGTCGAGAATAAATTGGCATTGTGGACCACTTTGCCATACTAAATGGCCACATACACACTACACAGAAATGTTATATGAGTTTTCGTACATAAACGGAATAAAATATTGAAACTCTAGCAATGTTATCTTACGGAATTCACATTTCACTTTATTGGGCAATCTAATTAACATTCTGACAAATAATTTAAGTACAGTCACGATTCATATTAATAATTTTTCTACTGAAACTAAGATTTTTATTAAACTTAAAATCGAAACTTGAAGTAGCAACACTACCGCCTACTTCGCCCTCTTTATGTGAACTGAGAATATGTCTCCTCAAATACAAGTCCGTCTTAAACTGCTTATGACATTGACTACATTGTACGTAAGATGGATAATGAATCAACTTCATGTGCTGGCGCAAATTTGATAAGTTGCTGTAAACCTTTCCGCATTCGTCACAAGGGCGTGGGTCTAATGAGTGCAGCCTTCTGTTGTTCTTGCCTGCAACAAACAAATATATCAACATAACTATTCGTGTTCGTTGCAAGCAAGACAACAAGACAAGCGGGCAGTGCAATCATAGGTCTACAAAAAAGAACCAACGTCGAAAATATTGAAGAAAGTATGTAATATTATTTAAAGATTCAAAATAATATGCAATTTTATAGGTCTTAGATTCAACGTCGTGAAAGGAACAATCGTTTTTGAAACAAAATGAGTCGAATTTTAAATATTATTAAAAAATAACTATTAGATATTCTTTAATTCACAGAGATTCAAACTCTTTATAAATTCACAATTTCACTATTGTACGGTAATTGTGTCTGAAAAAAGGTTCACAACCAATTGTTTTTAAATTGTCATCATATTAGATATTTAAAAAATAAAACTGAATATAAATGAAAGTACCTGGGTTACGACAGTCAAAAATAATTCTTTATTAAATTTGAATACCTACCTTGAGTAGTTAAATCTGCTCCAATATCTTTTCCATTAAAACTAGAGTTTGGGGGAATAATGTCCATACCACCTAAAAAAGATAACTCGATTTACAATCATTCGAGCCAAAACAGGAGGATACATGTAGGTACTATACCGTGCAAGCAAAAATTATTTGCACCAAAGAGGGCTTGGATTAAAAAACGTGGGGCTTGGTTTAGATCCAATGATATGGGGACGATATATCTAACCAAATCTAGGTTAAAATTTTGTCAAATTCATATTATGACATGATATGCCAAACTAATGAGTAATAAAATAAGTGGACAAATACAAATTTATTTTTGTTATTTACAAAATTAACAAAGTAAGAATATACAGAAAAAAAAAGAAAAATAATTAGATAAATTGCTGAAATTGGCCACCGCCATGCTCCAAGCATAAATTCACACGTCTCTTCATATTTTCGAAAGTATAGACCATGATCTCTAGAGAAATGTTACCACATTCTTGGATAGTCCTTTCTTGTAATGGTTCTAAATTTGCTACTGGTGTTTTAAAAATAGTGTTCTTTAAATGAGGAAAAACGAAGTAATCCATAACCGTTAAACAGGTAATCTAGGTGGGAATTCAATGTCTGATCGAAAACTGGCCAATCTGTCGTCGAAAAAATTGCGTAAGTAGTTAATAGTTTCGGCGGCTGTATGGGCGGCTGCACCGTCCTGTTGAAAATATCCAAAACGTAGTTCGTCGTCAAGTAATTGCTCCACAAATGGATTCAAAATATTGTCTCTATACCGCTGTGCTGTAACTGTGTCATGGAAAAAAATAGGACCAACAATTCTTCTTCGGGAAACAGCTAATTTTTTGAGGGTGCAATGTTGACTCTACAAAAAAATGGGGATTTTCACTACTCCACATGCGTGCATTCTGAGAATTCACATAACCGGAGAGGTGGAACCGGCGTCATCCGAAAAAAATGTCAGGTCTAATAAATCATTTCTTTCCAATAAATTTTTTAAATAAATTTTGGGTAAACCATTCCTGCGTCTTTCAAAATCTGCGGCTTGTATTTCTTGGAATACTTGCACTTTATAAGGAAATAAATTTAGCTGCTTCTTAAGAATAGTCCTGCATGTTCCAGAAGATCTTCCCACTTCTTGGGACAGGCGTCTTATACAATTTGTTGGCGTATTTTGCATTATTTCACGAACGTTTGCAACAAGTTCTTCTGTGCTTACAGATGGTCTTCCTGCTCCTTTTTTGTGTTGTATAGAACATGTTTTCCTAAACACAGCCACGGTTCTTTTCAGGATAAAAATCCCCAGCAATAAAAGCAACGTTAGGAAAATGTTCGTGAAAATCGGCCATGCACAAACCCGGATTGTATTGCCACTCACCATTTACTCTAACTCCGTTTCGAAAATACGCTTCAACCATAAATGTTTTGTGCTGTTCCGTAAAGCCCATTGTGTGAATTGTTCAAGAAATTGGAAAAATTAGCGATGAATCAAATTACTTGTAACGACTGTCAAAGATGACGGAATAACTGATTGATTGTTAATTCAGGCAGTTACTGACACCCAATAGGTATTAAGCTCTACGTCGAAGCATTACGTTCTTAGAGGCAAGGCCCTCGTTGATGCAAATAATTTTTGCTCGCACGGTAAATGTTGCAAAATATATTTGTGTTTGATCCCAAAAAGCCATATGCCAATGTAAGGATAACAGAGAGTTTTTACAGCTTACAATGTTGCTATTTTTTTAAGCCATCTCCTAACTTATCTGACTCTCAAACTTTGGAAGCAGGTCTGATTGTAAACAAATGGTTTTTGATGAATGGAATGTTTTGTCGCCTTATATTACATGTCTGTGGTGTAAGTGGCTAAGTATAAAAGAACCTCTGGAGTGCCACAAGGCTCTGATTCGCGTCCTTTATTGTTTTTGATGGCTACGAATGGCATTAACGGTGTGGTAAAGTACTCCGAGGGTTTGCAGATGACTAAGTCGTTTTTGGAAATTGCTATAACAGTTTGTTTTCAATTGTTTGACACATTGCAGCTGCCAAAGCTAGAATAAGGTAGTATTATACGGTCCCCTTATTATAATGTTTGGGTAAATTTTATCAAGGGTGTACAAAGAAAGTTCTTAAAATATATGTACCGTAATTCCGTCTTACTTTGCCCACCGTGGGGTAACTTTGCCCAGCTACATCTCATAAGTAATTAATTGTTGAGTTAAAACTGGCGACAGTGGAAAGTGTGGCAACATTCAAAACTAAAGGTTAACATCAGTCGGCCATCGTTTATTCTTGTTTGCAAGCTCTAACCGGCGTGTTAAGTGTTTTATAAAGGTAAGTACTTTTGTGCATTTTTGATCGGTTTTTTTACCCGTTAGAGTAAGGCCTGTCCAAAAGTTATTAATAAAGGATATATTTTGGAAAATTATTGTAGTATACTTTGGAATTTTGGGAAAACACTGATATTATTGGGAAAGAAAGAAAAAACAAAAAGTCTTCCTCCACAAAATTTAATAGAATAATTCTTAAGGGTCTCTACATGTTTCGAACGTAGAAACGTTCATCATCAGGAGACAGAAAATGTAATTAAAAAGTGCTGATGGTTTTAGCAGAAGAGAAAATGGTAAAGGACCTTAATGGAGCTTTCATGGGATCGAAAAAATATTTTTGATGTGTAAAAGAGCCATAAAATGGAGAAATTAATGAAATTTAAACCATATTCAGTATGTGAGAAGTCAGTATAAGTGGTCTAAGATAGATAAAAACTGGGGAAGAAGAAGGATCTTTCTAAAAAGAAAGTATAAAAATTATTTAATTTTAGTAAACATTTTAAAGTCTTTTTGACAAAAACTTTAAAATGTTTACTAAAATTAAATAATTTTTATACTTTCTTTTTAGAAAGATCCTTCTTCTTCCCCAGTTTTTATCTATCTTAGACCACTTATACTGACTTCTCACATACTGAATATGGTTTAAATTTCATTAATTTCTCCATTTTATGGCTCTTTTACACATCAAAAATATTTTTTCGATCCCATGAAAGCTCCATTAAGGTCCTTTACCATTTTCTCTTCTGCTAAAACCATCAGCACTTTTTAATTACATTTTCTGTCTCCTGATGATGAACGTTTCTACGTTCGAAACATGTAGAGACCCTTAAGAATTATTCTATTAAATTTTGTGGAGGAAGACTTTTTGTTTTTTCTTTCTTTCCCATACTTTTAACTCCACTTTAAGCATGGACTACTTCTTCAAACTGATATTATTGGTTAAGTACAATTCTAAACCTTAGTATTTTTTAAAAGAGGCACAATAAGTGGGCAATGTTACCTTCTAAACTTTTATCAAATTATTTTTTAAGTTTCAGTAAAGAAATCATTTATTGATTGTTTTTAATCTGTTGTAGGTTATGTAATCGTTAAGTACAAACCAAAGTTAGGTGCTAGGCACTACAAAAACTATACAGAGGAAACGTTAAATCAAGCGGTTGCTGCCATGAGAAGGGGGCTTAGTAGTAGAAATGCAGAAGAACAATTTAAGATCCCTAGAAAAACTTTGTTGTGTAAGATGAATAAAAAACACACAAACAGTAAAATTTTTAAGGAAGTCTACAACTGGGGGATACATTTTTCCCATTAAAGATAATATATCGGATATATCTCCATTGGACATTAAAACAAAATTGCCAACACCTTCGGTGGATCGACGAGGTGTTTATATATTATTTGATAAGTTACCATACGGCTTTAAATCCTTGTAAAGTAAAGTTTTTAATGTGTGTATTAGTTGAATTTTTTGTATTTTCCTATCTTTGTTTATTTTGATGCACTTTAGGTTACAACTTATTTTTGGTACCTAGTGTTAGGTGTAAAATAGTTTAAAGGACGTTATTTGTTGGTCTGAATAAAATAAAAATTGATAATAGCCGCATTTAATGATATTTTTCCTTTTTTTTTGCAGGTAAAATTATATACAGGATTTTTAAACACATTTTACTGGGCAATGTTACCTATATAATCTCCAAACTTTGCTTTTAAAAGCTTTTTTTAGGGGTGGGCAATGTTACCAGAAATTCAGGGTAACTTTGCCCACCAACTTTTTTTTATTTTTTTTTAATAAAGTTCTGGTGTCATTGACCTACCCTTAGAAGACATGAATTAAGAAAGTATGTACGTTAGGTTGCTATTTTTTGTCTGTAAAAAAACATCCAGGTAAAAATAATATTTTTAAAAAACCTAAAAAAGGTGGGCAAAGTAAGACGGAATTACGGTATTTTAAGAAATATGGTTCTCATCCAAATAGCGGCTGTGATCATGTTTATTTGTTGGGTATTTTTGGCAGACTGTTCTTGTAAAAAACGACTAATTAAAATATGTCTAATTAAACTATTTAAGTTATTAAAGGGAAAAATTGATAATCCTGAGTTGTTCAGTCCTTTTCCTTCCTTCCCTTGTCAATAACACTAGATCTAATAGTGCTCTATTTGGATTTTCACAGGACAAATCTATTCAAGAGCTCGCCAGTTTATCAAATTTAGTAGAGTATTTGTCTAACATTGATTACTACCAGTAAAAAAAAATTAAGAAATTATTGGACAGCATGTTAACTGTAAAATAATATATCTTGATTGTATATCTACTAATAGTATAACTGTAGAGACTTTAATTGTATCTATTAATGGCTGTTGCTGTTGATACATGAAAAAATAATTAAATAAATAAGTGAACTATGATGGTACATAAAACTGAAAGATATAATAAACACGTCTACGCTACCTGATAATTCATTTCCATCGTTCCCGGAATAAAAAGTAAAACTTTCATCTGGCTCATCTTGCTCATTATCATCGTCGCTTAAATATTCTGGAAGTTCCATTTTCGGTTTTAGCTCGATCTGATTCCTTGGATCATTTTGTATGGCAAACGGGTTCACAGTCATAGTGTCGTCTTTTCTTAACCTTATCTCAGTCTCAGATTTGCTTCTCTTTGGCGCAGGACTAGACATATTTGGCATCACTAGATTTGGTATATCTAAAGGTATATCTTGACTAGAAGTTACTGTGCTCGTTGGTGATATTTGCACGTTCTTTGGCTTGTTCTTATTGACTAGTAAATTACTTCTAAAAACATGTATCTAACATTAGGCTTAAATTAAAGGTGTACTTTGAAAGCAACGTACTTGGCAGTTAAGCTTGCGAAATAGCGTTTTGAGCATAGACGACCTCCTATAGAATAGACTAAGCCATTGATTCATGAATAGCCTATATGTTTTTATATATAAAAAAACAAGGAAACGTTAAGGTCAATAATTCATTATTGTCATGGATCTGGGTATATTTCACGTATTTGGCAGCCGATATCAATAAACCAGAAATCGCTGACAGTGATGTACCATTTTGTTAAGTACTTATAACAATAAAATAAAAAATCCTTTACAATACTCACATGGACTTTTTTCTATTCTAGTGTTAGGGGTTTAGGTTATAACCTATTAGAATATGCAATCGACATTGATTTTACTCATGCTAGAAGCTCGAAAAAAAAAATCTGCGCGAAATATGTTATAGGTTGGCAAGCATGTTAATACTCCCGCCGTAAGATAATAAACTACAACACAAAGCTTAGTACCTTAACAATCTATTCGGTTGCGGTTTCAGATACAAGCTGTTCTCTTCTGGCACCACATCACACTCCGAGGAAGTATCAGTCAGCCCCCGTATCTTAAGGGACTCGGCAGTCTTAAGAAATGTAGATAGGTGAGCTTGAGACACATTTACTTCGCCGACATACATGAACTCCATGAGGGCAATTATGTGACGAGCTTCGACATCTCGCATAAAGACGATGGGATGTGAGCATGGGTTTGCCTAAAAAAAAATCGAAAACCATAAATCCGAGCATAAATCGTTATCATTGCCGCCGCAGTTTAGAGCACACTGTAAAATCATACCTATTAAAATGACAAGATAAGATTTGCATCTTGTAAAATATTAACACCCGTACAGGGGTTTTAATTTAGCACATCAAAATATTTAGAGCTTTAAATAGTCTCCTAGGTTGTGTTTGGACCAAGGGGGTAACCACTTTCCAAAATATGGGAATGGGCTTTTTCATTATAATCGAATTTAATACAGTGTGACCAGTAAAGTCCGCATCATATGAGATTTTTTTTTATTAATAGCTTTATTCGAAATTTGACTTTGGTATCGAGTTCTGCTTCGAGCGAGATGAAAATTAAGCAAAAAATAGTAGTCACGTGATTCGCATTAACTGTCAAATTTTAATTTTTTACAGAAAATAATTCAAAAGTGTGGTTATTTCTAAAAATATCGAAAAAAGTTATAAGAAAAAGTTTTTTTAAATGCAGTTTCTAGCCCATATGCAAAATTTCAGCTGCATAAGATCATTTTGATTTTTTACCCACCACTAAAATTTATTTTCCACTTAATGAACACCACTTTACTTTTTTGTCTTAATATTAACGTGTATTACTTTCAGATACAAACTACGTTTTCATAAATACTTATTTTATGAAGTTACCTTATACAGGGTCAAAAACAAGAAAACTTTGCATCACATGCGACCAAAATTTAATAGCCCAATTTTGATTTTGTAGAAAAACACACATTTAATATGGCGCTATACATTAAAGAAAATCTATCTGAAATAAAGCATTGTCAAAACTAAGAAATTTTATGTAGGTTGCGTTGAGTTTTATTTTGCAAAAGTGGTGCGCAATTTACAAAATATGGGTAAAAAATTAAAATTATCTTATGCAGCTGAAACTTTGCATGTGGGCTAGAAACTGCATTTAAAAAAAACTTTTTCTAATAACTTTTTTCGATACTTTCAGAAATAACCTCACTTTTGAATTATTTTTTGGAAAAAATTAAAATTTGACAGATAATGCGAATCACATGACTACTATTTTTTTGCTTAAATTTCATCTCGATCGAAGCAGAACTTGATGCCAAAGTCAAATTTCGGATAAAGATATTAATAAAATTTCACCTGCGGCTGATAGTAGGGGAGCAATGCCATTTTTTCAAAATTGCCTTAAGAGTAAAGTACCTTAATCCTTAATTATTAGAATTACAGCAAAATTTTATATGGAAATGTTTTTGCAAATTAAAAACTTAGTCCAAATACGAAATTTGAGTTAGGTGTGTTAATTTTTATTTTTTTTTTATATGCATTTCTTTAAAATAGGTTTTTGGCTCGGTTTTTGGACATCAGCATACTGGGTGAAAATGACAAATAAATTATTAATTATTTCCAGTAATATGAATAGAGTTGGATTCTATCATAATTTTGTTTAGAACATTAGTAGGCTAAAATGTGTTTAAGTAGGCGTGCAACACGCTAATATCTGAACCAACTCGTAACATTGAAAGGTTTTAAAAAGTTTGCAACTACTTAATCCATTTTTATTATAAACCCACGTTTAAGTTATTTAATAAATATATTAAAATTGCGTAAACAAAAAATCGACCAGAGGTGTACCGTTTAGGGGAAAATCGAGGGGAATCGAGATTAACCAAATAAAATTAAAAATTGTGACACTTAACTCAAATTTCGTATTTGGACTAACTTACTAATTTGCAAGAACATTTCCATATAAAATTTTGCTGTATTTCTAATCATTAAGGTACTTTACTTTTAAGGCAATTTTTAAAAAATGGCATTTACTCCCTTACTATTAGCCTCAGGTGAAATATGAAATATGCATTTATAGTTTTAAGGCATGCACCAACTTTTATAAAGAATAACATTTTCTGAGAAATCGGTGATAAAAACTTCCCCATATGTTGCATACTTTCTTGGACACACTGTATATAATAATAAGTAATAAAAAGAAATGTCTTTATTGTAACAATACAGTATCAGTGTGATTTCCAATGAAAACCCATGAAACATTAAAAGCCATAAAGTAACGGGCTAGTGACCCCTTCTTCATTTTGTTTTTTGATCAACATTTTGTTACTTTTGCGTTTTGTCCAAAAATCGGCCAAATACCAAAAACACTTTGACTTTATAAAGTAATAAAAGCAGAAAAAGTAATATGGACAATTTTGAGAAAATTCCCCAACTTTAATGGCGAAGGCGCCATAAATCCCAATATTTGATCATATTCAGCGCTGACATCCTGGATACTGGTCCTGGTCTCTGATGGTCTGGATGCTGATTATAGTGATTATAATATTTGTTTGTCAATAAATAATAAAATAGAAAGAACAGATTAAAAACAGGAAACAAGACGCGAGGAGGTAACGCATAGTTCTCAAAGCCATCGGCCGGAGTCGATTCGTTGGTTTGCGATGACGTCGGCATTACGTTATGGCGTGTTTTTATCAAGGAGCATATTTTGTTTTATAATTTTTTCATTAAGTAATTCAAAATTTGAAAAACTGAAACAGTAGAAAAGTTAATTTTTTCTTGTATGGGGTAGGGTCAAAATTAAAATTTAGTAAAAAACCCATTGTTGTATTGAAACTTTGCAACATAAAATTCAGAGGTGACAACAATAAAAAAATTTTAAAATTTATATTTTCCGGGATATTATCATGCCTGCTTTATACCTCCCATTTAACATTTAATTTAATTTAAGATTTAAACTAAACTAAGAATTTAAAAGTTGAAAGTTAATTTTCTTATGCATGTGTTTATACCTCTCATTTAAACTAATTTATCATTTAATTTAATTTAAGAGTTGACCAACTTTCAACTTAAGGTAAAAGATCGTGCCAGATCGTGCTAAATCGCGTTAAATCGTTCTCCACAACTGTCCGTGATTGGCCAGGAAGAAAGATGAATATTTTGATCGGTGACAATAACCTAAAATTATTATTGGAATTTTTATTTTTATCAACAGATAAAGTGCTTTTTCTCTATTTATTTTGACTGATATAAATTCTTGTGATTTGTAATGGAAGACTACGATTTGTTTTTTACTACTTGCTTTAATTGTTGTAACAGCTGGAAAAATCTTCTTTTTTTTGCACTTCATTAATTTAATTTAGTGGCACGTTTTCGAGGTATAAATTAACAAAATTATTTCTTAGCTTAGTTTAAATGATAAATTAAATCTTAAATTAACTTAAATCTTAAATGAGAGGTATAAAGCAAGCATCAGAGTATACTTGGGTACTTACTACACCAAAAAATAGTTACTTAGCAACTTAGTGAAGAGACATATAATGCAATTTTTCTATTAATCAAGTTATAATTAGGATTAGACAGGCAAACACATTATCCAATGGAACAATTTATTTATCCATTACATGCTGTGATTTTATTTAAGATACCTATTAGAGCAATAGAAGTGATAGTCTTATCAGTTCTACTGCTTACTATTGCCAAAAAAAAATAATAATAATAAAATATGATATAAAAGTTGTGAGTCAAGCCTAGGCACATTATACCTATATCCGAGCCTATATCTTCCTCTAAAATTATTTAAAAAGGTACCTACCTAAATAAACATTAAAATATATTACAGCTTTTTCACCTACTTACTAGATTATAGCTTGATACTCGATGCCAGTACCATTGTACTGAATAAACTAAATTAAAAAAATTTACTTATATTGTGGTTTTATCATAATGATGAACAAATATGAAATTACAGGGCTGTCCCCAAAATGAAAAAATAATGGGGTCACATTAAAAATAATTAAGTGCAGTACAAATGTAAATCAAAATAAAATTCCCAAAAAGAAGTTTTATTCTCAATAATTAAAAAATAAGTCATTAAGAAAGTACTTTATATAAAATGACTTACTTTAAAAAGCTCTTTAAAATATGGACTGCATGCTGACAAAACGACTTTATGAGCCTGTAGTCTTTGGCCTTCACAAGCAATAGTCACATCAGTAAAATCTTCCTCATATCTTAATGCTTCAAACTGGGAAGTAATGTTGGCTTGAAAATTGTTCCATCGCAGGCAGAAGTGTTGGTCACTAGATTGGTCATCCAGATCTGCCATTTCTTGTCTATACTCTTTGAAATTTGTTGAAAGTATTTGAAGTCTTCTTAATCATTGTGTCGCACTAAAACGGGAACTTGGCAGGATGAAGCCAAAAAGTTATCTTTTTATTTACTAAAATCAATAATATTTTGTCTTGACCAATCAAGGAAAAGAAATTCTCCTGTTGGTCAGTATTTCCCCTCTATTTGTTTTTTAATTTTATTGGACTCCAATTTAAATTTGGTTTTTAATCATCTTTTTTTAAAGATTTTTACCTTTTGCTTGCAACACACAGAACAGAAGTTATTTTAAGCACCTACTTACATTTCTTTACTTCTTGACAAACGAAAATTCAGCAATGATATTTTTACGACTTTTGGTATCATTTTGGGTCAAGGCGACTAATGAAAAAAAGAAAAAAAATAGGTGTTTGTATTAGTTTTATTACTTAAGTAAAAAGAGCTTAATTTAAACTGAATTTTTAAAACTGTATTTCAAATTTCACAAGTATAATTTTAATTTTTGTTTATATTTTTAGGGAATTATGCCATCCATGCGTCAAAGTTGGCACTTCTTGCTTATTTTGTCAAAAATGCTAGATTCTGCCACGAATAAACCCTTTATTTTTCTGTGCTGCCACGGACGGGATGACGGGAACGAACAAAGAAAAGTTCAAATCAAATCAAATATACGTTACGGTTAGGAAAATTTTACAATTTTTTACCACGTCAGCAGTAATATCGTTACATTTATAAAATAGAACAATAATAAAAATAAAATAAAATTTAATAGTTTCCTATACATTTTCTTTTTTTTCTTTAATTTCTAAATTCAGGTTAACCTTGGACACCAAACAATACTATACAAGACAGAACAAAAAAACAAACAGTATACGGATTAAAAAAAGTTGAATTAAAATTAAAATTGAAATTTAAGGACAGCACTATAGGCTAAAATTTAGGCTAACATTTAACTAAATGTAATTAAAACTGAGAGTCCCTAAACTCCTGAACAGTAAAGAAAGCTCTACTTAACAACAATGTTTTTTATTACGGCTTTGAATTTCTCTCTTGTCAGCTCATGGTAATTAGCAGGAAGTTTATTATAGAATTTAATTGCATAGTATCCTGGGCCATCCTGACACCTTTTCAATCTAAGGTATGAAGGTACGAGATTGTTTTTGTTTCTAGTATTATGGCTGTGGACTAGCTTCCACATGCTTTCTGTATTCATCTTCTCGATCTTTCACGTACATCAGGTTCTCAAGGATATATGCCGAAGGCAAGGTTAGAATTTAAAGTTGTTTAAATGCTTCCCTACAATCGTTCCTGAAACCCAAACCTGCCAGAATTCTGACAGCCCTCCGTCCCTCGGAACGATGTCCGCCAGCCTGCGCAGCGCAAACACACCACCCCTCAATTTCTTTGCCAATTTATCTATGTGTTTATCCCACCGCAACAATGGGTCCATGTAAACATCCAGAAATTTAACGCCTGTGATATCGTCATTGGCATCACCAAGTTCCCGTAGGGAGAAGATTACTCGCTTTGTTTTAGAGTTATTGAGAAGCAGCCCGTTCGTACCGAATCAGTCCGCAGCAATGCCCCGAGCATGCATGGTCCAGTTCGTTTATAGCATCGTCAAGTGAGTCCCGACCGAGAGAGAGAGTAGTGTCGTCAGCAAAAATAGTAGGTCGCGCCCGAGTTGGTTGTAGCGGAAGGTCGTTTATGTAGATCAAGAAAAAAGTAAGGGGCCCAGAATTGACCCTTGTGGAACCCCCACCGAAACGTCCCTTTTACCTGACAACACCCCTCCCACCCTCACTCTCTGTCCTCTGTCTGATAGGTATAGTCCCTTATCAAACCCACACTATGGTCCGAGAAATTGTAGAATGTAAGCTTCTTTAAGAGCAAGTCATGCGAAACACAATCAAACGCTTTATTCAGATCACAGAGCAAAACAGCATTGTACTCTTTATTCTCAAGGGAGTGTAACAGTTCAGACACCAAGTCCAAGATGGCCAAGATCGTATTTCTACCCCTCCTAAATCCAAACTGTGATGATGTAAAGCAATTGTTAATCTCAAGGAAATCGGTTACCTGAATAGCCATGCACTTTTCAAAGACCTTAGATAGTATTGGCAACAGTGAGATTGGGCGATAGTTTGAGGGATCCTCCCTGTCACCCTGTTTGAAAGTTGGCACAACTATAGCCTGCCTTAACACCTCGGGCTCGGGAAAGCATCCCTCCCCAATGCATTGATTTATTAGTTTAGTCAAGGGAGTAATTATTAGGTTTTTTATTGTTTTTATGAGTTCCACACTAAGGCCAAGTTAAAACTGTTTTCGGGGCGGTCCACACTCACCAGATCATCAAGTGGATCAGACTTGGTATCTGGAATTTCACTAATTAATGTTGCAGCTACACTGCTAAAAAAATCATTAAAGTCATTTGGATCAATGTTCTGCCCGTTATCCCTTTCAGTGTTATTTTGTTTGGAGCTATTTACTATTTTCCATGCAGCCCTGCTTGTGTTGGCTGCAGTGGATATAATTTGTTCGTTGCATGCACGCTTTGCTCTGTTGATCGCATATCGGTACCTACTCTTGCACTGCCTAAATAATCCCCTCAGTTCCTCAGTTTTGTACTGTCTGATGCTTAATTGCCCCCCAAAATTTAAGTGTTCCCTCATTTCCCTTAAAGAGTCATTAAACCATGAGATGTTGTGTCCCTGATCCGACCGCACACAAAAGCTTTTTTCCGGAAAGGCCCGGAGGTAGGCTTCCTCCAGAATATAAGTAAATATTCCGAACTTAGCAGCCGCGTTAATCCCTTTATCATTTAAAAAAGTGCAAGAAAAGCCCTCAACCAAGCCATAAAAAGTAAACAAATCTGCTAGTGTGATAGGTCTACATACTGTTCTCTTTGCCACTATCTTTGTCTTTACCTACGAGAACTCTAAAACTTGGGTTTTGTGATCTGATATGTTAAATTCTAAGTTGTAAGCTGCAAGATCCGCGGCATGAAAGTTCAGAGAAATATTATCTATACGTTTGTTTTCTCTAGTGTTTTCGTGAATTGTTTGTTTCAAGCCAAGACCCTCAAGCATATCACAGAGATAGACCGCTTCCACGTGGTCCGATCCAAAGTGCACATTGAAGTCCCCAGCCAATATAACGTTTCTATTTCCAAGTCTGTTCAGGATTTCCTCGGTTCTCTTCACGAAGGTGCCAACATGCCCCGTCGGTGACCTGTAAATACACAAACAACCAAAAATACTGGTTGAAAGCACGGTTGAAATGCAAGGTCCTTAAGAGCTTATAGAGGTCCTTTTAGAGACCTTGGTTGAAATGAACCAATCTTAGATAAGGAAAGAGGGACCTATGCATATGGCCGCCTTGCGAGAAATTGACTCCCCTATGCGAACTGAAAATAACTTGACCAATTTGTGTGACGACATTGAATTCCCTAGGTTTTTGGTTGGTGCAACAGTAAGCCTCTGTTAATGTCAATTTTTCCATTAAAAAAACGTACGAAAGTAAAGAAGTTTCATTTTGGATGAGTATCTTTTAGTTATTTTTAAAAAGCAAAGCTGAGCCAAAGTCTAAGTTGAGCGTTCCTTTTAAAAATTTAATTTGGCACAGTGAAGATTTTTCCTCCCCCCTTTGGGGATAATTCACTGTCGCCAAGAGTCTTTGCACATCTATCTAATGGAGCAGAGTAGACCACTGAAATTGGTTTGCCAGCTCCATTTGCTTTATCAGTTTATTTGTTTTCTAGGACGTCTGAAATCCGTTTAGTTCTAACGACGACGGACATCCGTAGAGCAGGACTTCTTGGATTTATTTTAAGGACGAGTGAGTGAAACAGTACATTATAATAATATGTTATCTGCCGGTAAACTTTGCTGTATAAGTGGTTTCATTTGTCACAAGCTCGGCTGCATACCATTGACAATATACTGGTCATATATATGACCTATAATTCCTCTGTTAGCGACCAATCTCTTATGCCTCGGTACCGTTTAACTAGAGGCTGAAAAGCTAGAGGCCATTGGAATGCGCAAACAGAACAGAACATCCTCTGTGCTGTGGGTTGTGCACAATGTGTGCACATTTCCGAACGCACTGTTATTAATGAAAACGGATGACAACTGTCAGATGTCAGAAGTCATTTCATTTAAGTCAAAATTCTAAAATTCGCAACCAAATGCTAATGCCTTTGGGGTAGATTTCGTCGGTGTGGAAGTGGAACTGAAAATTTTAAGCAAATGTTGATTAATTAAACTTTATTATGTGGCCTTTACTGAAAGAAAATGTTAAATAACAAGTGATACATTTTAAACATACTTTTTTTCGTTATTTAATTCGTTTAACGGACTTCTTAAAGTTATTGATTTCTACATTGTTTTATTTTTTTTGTAATAATTTAAAATATTCCTAGGATTCCGAAATATGAAATGTATAAAAGTAAGTTTTCATTGCATGTAAATTAAAAATTAACTTTGCATGAGTTACTAATTAAATGATTCATTTACATCCTTGTTTCCATACATGCCAGTTTTATTTCACAATTATTACTAACCTCCCCAGGATGTCCTTCATCTGGTTTGCTATTTTAACTAGTATATTTGAAATACGCTTATTTAATTAAGCTTATATAATTTGTTGGGTTTATTTGATCTTATATTTATGCTAAGCTAAGTTCAATGTAGCCTTTATGTATTTAGCCAATTCTAATCAAGGTCCTAATGTAAATATAAAAACACTCTTGGAAACACTTCCTTAATTTCAATTAAGAAGGAGTTGATAAAGACTCTCCAACTTTAAACTTCAGTCTCCCTCAAACATATTGTTGTCCTGTACTTACCGTGCTCCCTAAGTAAGCTGCTCTGTAAGCGAACTGTCTTTCAGTCTACCTAGGAAAGTCCTCAGTATGACTAGATTATTATTTATGTCTACTGATTATAGTAAAACACCTATAAATGGGTACTTACTAGCATGTAAATAGTGTAAGTACACAAAATGAGCTTGGGAGTTGTGAAAGAGTAAAAAAATATAAACATTTTAAAAATACTAACCCACTGGGAGAGACAAAAGCTCAGGGCAAAATGCCTCTGAGAAAAATTGTTAGAAAGATACTACTTAATGTTCTTTTCCGTCGACCGTGTATTTACAACCTTAATTAATGTATAAAAAATCATACATTAACGGCCCCTATTAATGCATGATTTTTTTTTATTAATAAACTATTTTAGGCAACCAAACACAAATTAAAATTGTCTCGATTATTAATTACCCTTATTAATACACTAGTTTGTTAAATTACTATTATTAAACTGTAAGTTAAAATATACAATTTAAAACATACAGTTCAAATGGCCATCGACCGGGGTCCTTCAGCCTTAGAAATATTACATATAAACGTATAGGGTCAACTGGGGCTAATGTGATACAGTCAAAATAGTGGGGGCATTATGATACAGCTACTTTAAAAATACTTACAGTCATCAAATTAAAGTAAAAAAAATTGGTAAAGTAGAGAATTATATACTTAATTATAAGTCATATTCACTTTTACAAAAATGTTAAACGTTTAAAAAATAAAAAAATATTTCTACTTCAGCCACAATTTTTGCTTAGTAAACTTTTATTTTTTTAGTGAAAACTTTTACTGCAGGCAAAACTATCGATAATAATGTATGTGTTTATGGTTCCCGTCATATAAGGCCGACTTAGAACTTTAATTTAAAGCATTGTTTGTTAAATTTGAGCAATGTTGAAGCAGGTATATTCGACGTTAAAGTGAAGAGGCTATTGTGATACTGCAACTGGGGCTTTTCTGAGACAACCACAGGGGCTCTTATGATACATTCTTTAGTTTCTTTTCTTTGTTGCAGGTAGTATAATTAAATAAAGGGACTAATAACTTATTTCTGAGAATAATAAGAAAGCGTTTAAAATTAAAGAAAACGATATATCGGTAATAAACAGGGAGGATATACTTACTTGCTAAACTGCCTGTTCCCAATATAATCGGGAATAGGGAAAAATACATTTTTAAAAAAGAAGTGCCGTTGTTTGAGGCTATTTAACAATTTAATTTTGTTTATTTTGTTCAGTACTTCGTTGTCTGTCTATGCTATTTTTGTTGGTATTTTATAATATTTAGACCTCGACTTAGACATTTAATTTTCGTTTGTGAGTTGTAGTTTGTTGCCTTTCGATGGAGCTAATATTTTTATTATATTATAAAACCCTTCATTTGTGAATTAAAATTTAATTACAACATTTGTACTTTTTTTTTTAACAATCCCACATCTAACAGTCACATTACCAATTATAATTTTATAAATATCAATCAGTAGCTTTAGTGAAAAAAAAACATGAAATTACTTTCTTGTATCTAACTTAAAACATACTTGAAAGATGGCTGTCAAAATTGCATGACAACTGATAAAGGACAATAGTGTATTATATTAGCCCCACATATTTTAAATCTATCTCCACTACAGAATTAAAGCATTGTATCACAATAGCCCCTTGCTGTATCAACAATAGCCCCAAACGTGGGGCTATTTTGATACAGCATTTTGTTGTTTTTTTACGGTCAACTATTGTTTTTCTTGTATTTTCCCTCAAAACTGGGTAGAGTACCTTACTGCTTACAACTAGGAATTTTTGGAGATTTTTAAAACTAAAACTTATATTTTTTTTGTTAAAGTTTTAATTTTTGTATCATAATAGCTCCAGTTGACCCTACTAAAGTTATAAAATGTAAAAACGTTAATAAATATAAAATGTAAAAAAAAACAAGTTCTATAAAACATAAAATCACAGTTAGAAAGATATATTTTAATATTTAGCTGTGTGGTTGCTCTGGTTTATTTAGGAAAGGTATTAATTTGCAAAGGTATAAATAAGCTTGGGTGTAAGCAAAGGAAAAGTGACAAAAATATGGTGTCGGCATTACCTATAACCCAGCGTATAATGTTCGGTAATCCTGGTTTTTGTCACTTTTAAAAATAATTTATATTATAAAATATAGTTGCCTTAAAATATTTTCTTGGATATGCTTGCTTCTAGTTTTGAACTTTGATAACAAGAACACTTTTTCCTCTCTGCAACAGTTAAATTACTTGGACAATTTTAATCAACTTATAAACATTTTTAGAACCGATGGTTTTTTGTTTACAACAAAAATATCTGAATATCTGTGCATGACTTTTCCATTTAACAAATGTTCAAGATATGCCCTAACATTTAATGTACTGTGGCATGTTGCACCGTCTTGTTGGAACCAAATACATTGACGTTTTTGTAAAGGTAGTTCGTCCATGAAGTCGCTAATATGATTTTGCAAAAATTGTAAATAACGTTTGGCATTCATAGATTGGTGAAAAAAATACGGTCCTATTAATATGTCATTGTAAATACCACACCACACGTTCGTTTTAAATGAATATTGGTCAAAAAAGGGGGAGTCCAGTATCCGCTGACCCCCCTCTTTTTAAGTACGTGCGCCAGTGACTTCCAAACCATATTTTTTCAGGTACCTTATCATTTGTTTTGATTGTTTTTGTCTCCTATAGAATTTCGATAAAATGATATTTGACAATTTTTTGTTGTTCTCAAATTATATACCTAACTCTATGAAATATAATAAATAAAAATATATAATATATTGAAGCAATTAATTTGAAACTAACATCATATTAAAAACTCGAATTATTCAAAAAAATCATTTTTTCATTTCAAACTTTGACACTCTGTATATTGAACATGAGGGTCAAAATAAAAAATGGCTTTATAAAAGTCATATTGTTTTTGCTCCAGAAATATATGGTTAACGAATGACCTCCTTTTCCGGACACCCTGTATGCATCCTGGGCCCTACCGTTTTTGAGATATCGCTTTTTAATATTAACATTAAAAAAGTTTTGGTTATTATGGGATGCAGATATGTGTAATTATGTAATGAGGCCAACATTTAAAAAACAACCACAATGGGCCTTTTCACTAAATTTTGATTTTGGTAGTAGTGTATAAAAGCCTGTTTACATTAGGTGCAATCGCTGCATGCAGTTTATAGCTAGGCAATTAATTGCATTGCATGACCGTTTACATTATGAAGCAAATAATTTCAAGCAAGTATCTTGACAACAGATTACCAACCCAAACTGCTGATTAAATAAGAGGTTATGTGTTATGTTGATTTTCCTGTAAGTGTTTCTGTAATTTTTTGTTGTGATTTTTGTTAATTAGAACATATGATACTTTCAAAAATATATTATATTAAAGAAAATTACAAAAACCTACACCCAACGCTTCACAATACAAAAAAATACTTTTGTAGAGTTATGTTTACTTTTGTTCTCAGGTTGGTATTGAAAATAATACTAGAAAAGTCACTAAAATTGCATGCTATTTGCAATCAAATTAGAACAATTCCTAATTTCGTGCGATGCAAATAAAATTGCATCAGCTGATCAGAAAGTCACCAAAGCGCATGCCTTGAGGCAATTTTTTATTGCAATTGCATTGACTGCACCTAATGTAAACAGGCTTTTTAGGAACAAAAAATAAAATTTTCTGTGTTTTTACTTTTCTATACTTTTAAGCCATAACTGAGAAAATAAATAGATAAAAAAACTCCTTGAATAAAAACACGGACTTAAACATACCTACGTCATCGCGCCGGACGATTGATGCACAGAGGAATGATAGGAATAGCCGAGTCGCTGGTTTAAAATATCAAGAATTCACAAAATCAGCAGCTTGACAGTGTGGCCGATACTCTCAAAAATCATTTATTATAGTTCATAGTACCAGTGTAATGGTAATTGACTAGCAATTATTAGTAATTATTATAATATACCAGTTTTCCATTCGATAGCTGCGGAATGAATTATTTTACCAGTATTATGTTTATATTTATTTAAAGTATCCAAATAAAGTTCTAAGAAGAAAGTATATTATTAAGATTATAAAACTTTCTACATATGGCAACAGCGGCTTAATTTGGATGGCAGTTCGACAGATCAGCATTTACGCGTGTGCGAGGTTAAACGCATGCGCTCTAGCAAGCTTTAAACATATCTACGTCATGGTCGCGCCTGTTTTGAGATTTTCAAATTGGTTGAATTTTACCCGGTTTTTACTGTGCTGAAATAAATTAATGTTATGACCTAACAATAGTTTTATTGATGAAAAACACTAATTATATCACCGACTAAACAATTCAAATGCCAAATGTATCAAATTTAAGAATAGTGAAAAGGCCCATTCTCAGGCATTCGCCATATCAAATCAAATCAAAATACACTTTATTGTCAGAAGAAGTACATCTGTTAACAAAGATATTATTATGCATGTAAATTACAATGTTCACTATATAAAGTAAGAATAAGTAATCTAATAAAGAAATAAATAGATAATCACACATTATAAGACAATAAAACAATAATGGTAAAAAAATGTAGTAGTAGCATAATTTTTATATTTTTTATGGATAAGGCAGGCCGTTTCCAAGATAAAAATTCCAATCAAAGTTAAAATCCCTTCCCTGACAAATAAAGGTTTACAGTGAGTATGACAATTAACACCACACAAGTATCTTAATGCCCTCTTTTGCAAAACCAATGTAGAGCCCAATAGGCCCTTACTACTAAGTCCCCAAAAAGCAATACCATACCTCAAGTAACTCTCAACAAGTGAAAAATAAACCATTCTACCCACACTCTTCCCCAATTCTCTTGAGACAATTCTCACTGCGTCAGAACCGGACGCTAGTCTCCCATTCAATGCAAGAATGTGGTCCTTAAACTTAAGCTTGTCGTCGATTTGAACACCCAAGAATTTAGCGACGCCCGAGTTCTTAACAAAATTATTTGTTAATGTTAAGTCAGAAAACGAAAACTTAAAGGTAAGAATACTAGTTTTGCTGATATTAAAACATAATAGATTCGCATCACACCATTGTTTGACAAGCAGTAAATCGTTCTGCACAATCAGCCTTAACTCTTCTGCACTTTTTCCACGCCACAAAATAGTAGTATCGTCGGCGAACAAAGTAAGGATACCACTGATATCAATGGAAGGCAAATCATTAACATACAACAGGAATAAGACCGGGCCAAGTACAGGACCCTGAGGCACCCCACACTGGATGTTACGGAACACTAATCACTCGACTATAACTCGCACTTGACCAACATCTCCTATTTTTTACGTTTCTTGGCTGTAAGTCCTTGTCGGGAAAATCAATAGACAATTTAGCTTTAGATACCTACAGCTTATCTCCTGCGCAAACAAAATTTACGGTTTATGGGTGAAAAAATACGTCCGAGCGCATGACTCGTCGGTCAGCTGCCTTCCTTCCGGACACCTTCGTGCATGCGCAGAAACCTCGTGTTATCGGCCTGTCTTACTTTATCGACAATAATCGACATGCTCAAGATACTCTCCAGAACCGGCTCGGCCGCCATTTTTGTTGTTGTGTTTTAAGGTTTCTCTTTGGATTCGTTGCAGTTTTATTAGCTATTGTGGGTGTTTACGGATTTTTAGTTTTTGTGTAGCTTAGTGAATTGTGTCTAATTGTGAGAAAATTAATTCTGTCTAAGTTGCTGGTTGGTTATCTTTTTGGTTAAAATCTGTGCACCCCGACATTAAGCTTTTAATAAAGGCAGTATTCTATGTGTCAAGTTCTCGGGCAAACACTTTTTCAAATTCTTGAACAAAACAAGTTTTTGCCAAATTGTAAAAATCAATACAAGTTAGATACCAACTAATATTTGACTTGGGGTTAGGTACGCGATAACACCGTAGATTGGTTATTTCGCTGGTTTTGTTTGTTTTTATAGTCGATTTTATAAGACTAGTTTAATTTACCTGTTCTTGTTCTCTTCCTTTTCGAACTAAAACACGACGAATCATTTTTAAACAAATTTTAAAAACAATTTTCTATCCTTAAAATCTGATAGGTTTGCTACTACTAAAAATGCCAGAAATCACTACCTTTTTTCCCAACTTGATCAAAAATTGAGAAGAAATTCCAATTTTTTGGCAAGAATTTAAATTTTAAAGCCCGGGCCTGTCTATTTTCCCATTCGTCAAACGATAATGTTGCAGTGCGCATGGCTAATAGTGTCTAGCTTTGTTTACATGCGCGAGGCCATAAATTCGCCACTCGTGATTATTGTTTGCATATCTAAAGGTAAATATCTATGGGAAAATCAAGCCCGACTCAGAGATGACGCCCGAACCCACTTCTAATTTTTTTTCTATTTTAATTCTTTTTACTTAAATTTGAATAATCCTTTACATAATAATATATTTTCGTCGTCAACTGTCACGGTGGCTAATAAATTAAAGAGAAAACTTAAAGCCAATTTGGACATATTTAATTGATCTATAAGCTATAATAATTTATGTTTTATTGCGTTTTGTTTTGCGTAGTAGCTAATTAAATTTGTTTTTCGTACCTAATCAACTTTAGAAAAATAGCGACGCGAATTTTATAATTTTTTATTCAGCCATTTAGAATCAATTAATCATACATTCTATTAAATAATATAAGCATAACTCTATTACATTAATTTGAAGAAATAGTCCATACTATATATACCATATATATTTTATGATGTTAATGTCAAAATCTCATTTTATTTTGTGAGAAGGTTCCATTCATTTGAACAAAATAGAAGCACGTTTTAGGTTACTTTTGGCGGCAAAATTTCTATCGTTCTGTTGGGAAAAATTTACAATAGGCCATTTAAAAAAATATATTATTCCTACAAGTAAGAAACATTTTTTGAACCACGCCCAAATTTGGTCAATAATTTGTTGTAACGACTGTCAAAGATGGCGGAATAACTGATTGATTGTTAATTCAGGTAGTTCCTGACACCCAATAGGTATTAAGCTCTACGGCTAAGCATTACGTCCTTAGATGCAAGGCCCTCTTTGATGCAAATAATTTTTGCTCGCACGGTACAAAGTGCATACATACATATTGATGGTCGCTCCTTTCCACAGGGGGGGGGGGCTGCCCCTAATTTAAAATATTTTCTAACCTCATGCTGACTCTGGTTTACGGTCCTTTTACTACCTGGTATCCGGACTCTACTTATCATAATAATGTTGGGGCGCCTAAAGGTTTTTACCACTCATTAACTAACCAGGCAAGTTTGTCTGGGATATAGATAACACAGGCAGATATTTTTTATTCATTGATTCCATATCCCATTTATTTAGTTAGATGAACCTCAACAACTGGGTTAGGTAACGTTTTAACTAGGTACTAATTTTTTATCCTTCGGCTCGCTACCATTTATTCATCTTAAACATTACAGATTTACTCACTAACTATGGTTCAGAAAAGTGGCAAAAAGAAAGTTAATTTGCAAATTCAGATTTTATTTACTAAATTTTCGTACGTGCTTATAAACGGGTATACTATATTATAAGTTTTTCGAACAGTAGAAAAGTCAGTTCCTTTAAATCCGCGATTGCCCAGTTGTGTGACCAGTGATTCGAACTAAGTTTTACATATAGTTTAAGCCTTATATTTCTTGTGTAAGTAGTGTATAAGAATTAAGAAGTCTAAGGGAATTCTAATTAATATTCTTGTAATTCTGAATTAGTGATTATCTGACAGTGATGGTAGTACCGTTCTATCTAAAATATAAATGTCTATTTTGATTGGTTTAGCAAAGTGAATAGTGTTTGTTATAAAACAAATATTTTTTTAGTAGTTAGGTCCAAAATTCTTTTAAATGTAGTTGCAATGTGTTAATTAATTATCGTCGTACGCCATAGAAGTCACGTAGTGCAATTTTTTAAGTAAATGTTACATAACTTTGGTAAATAACTACTTCCACAGTTCTTTGTGTCACAAGAATATAACTTGGACCGTCTTTCTTTGATGATTTCCTTAAGAAATACAAATACTTTTAAAAAAATATCCATATGTACCCAATATCTATAAAGTAACTAGGTTGTCTCATAGAGTGTCAGTTGTTCGTTTGAGTTTCGATTTGGACTTAACCTCATTTCATGTTCAAAAATGAGTCGAGAGTAGCGTAGTGGTAGTAGTATTTTATAAAGCGGGGGAATATAGTAAAACAACTTTAACATATTTTATTTCCACTCTTTTCATTTACGTACAAGAAATATTATTTACCTAGATGGCTTCAAAAAGACGTAATTTATCCATTTCTACATCACAGTTAATTTTCTTGAAAAAAGACATAATCAAGGAATACTAATAAATACCCAACGAAAAACTAAAAACAGGGACAGAATGCATAAAGGAAACAAAAAAACAACTGATCTGATGTTGATGATTCTGCAATTTCCCAGGTTCCCTGTGGGTTCCCTTGGGATTGCTTTGACGGTAGTGGGAGAACAGTAATCATTTGCCAATCGAATACAGGTCAGATCAGTTAGATCGATCCGGATCGATCTAAACCGGCGAATCAAACACGCCTCTATTTAGTGTATAGAAACTGTACTGACATCGGTTCCCTAAATTAGTTTTATTTTATTCAGTTGCAGTAGACGAAATAATAATCTCGTTATTAACACTGCTATTTATAGAGTATAGGGTCATAAAAGGTACAATAGAATTATAGTATTTTCTAAGAACAGAGAACAGTCTATGGGTGATTTTAGGGTAGGTTTTTATAGATATCGTAATAGGATAACTTTAAACATATATTTACTTTTTGAAATATGGAAATATAGTTTCATCAAGCAAGTAGCTCTACACACATTTTCTTTGTATTTTCGAGAAACGCTTTTTTAAATCGCACCTCTGCAGATATTTTCCATGAGGAATTTCGTACTATTCCTTGAATTTTTTTGGCAACAACTCAAAGGTAGCATTACTACATGTTTCATTTATTTTCACAGTGGGGTCGCTTTCTTCCAGATTATTCATCGAAAATAGCACAAGTTCAAAAAAAATAAGGCGTTTTACAAGTTATTGATAGTAAATTTTTCGTTAACTACGAATAATACACATGCATATTACTAACGACAAAGAAATAAGGCAAGGTTATGGATTTTTATGGCTTTAATTTTGATAGATCACATATTATATAATGCGCAGTGTTATTTATTCGAAAAATGAATAAATTAATAACCTAGTGCTTATATTTTTTGGTGATAATTGGTTTTTGTAGCCTATTGACTGCTCTCGCGTTCCGGTAAAAATCATCAATCCATACATACATGTCCAAGAACTGACTTAAGCTACCACTGAAAAGTGAAGTGTGAATAAGTAGGAAAGAATTCCCATTTCTAATAAGGCAAGTCACAGAAAACCTATGAAGGATACGTCATGCAAAAGGTCAAAGTGAAAAATATAGGTATTTTGCGCAGATATTTTTAAAGTATTATTTTACTTAACAAATTATTACTACTTATATATTAGGCATTCCGGCCTGGATGTCGCCTATAATATAAACAATTTGTTATGGTCAAAATATTTCAGTAAAGTATTTTTCACAATAAATGTTTGACTCCGTTTATCTACCTGGGACGTTCTGCAAGAGCTTGGCCATAAAAATGCTATAGCAGGTAATATTTAACTATATTTTTTTCCATTTTATGTCATTAAATAATATATTATTAATAACGAATATCTAAAGTCCTACCCTGTAGTGTATTTGCTTGTTAATTGTGTATAACAATGGGATTAAACCGGTAGTTTTATTGCGGTCAATAAGTCGATACCATTTAGGGTGACAAATATTATACCTGATAGTGATAAATAATAAGTAAATTAATAAGAATAAGCTAAAGATTACTGACTGTCTGCGTAGTGCGTATGTACCTGTTCGACCCTTCACGTTCGTCTCGGCCTTCAGCGAGAGCAAAATGCGAACGACGATGCCACCTCTTTCACTGAGCGGTTAAACAGCTACAAATCAAAACCGATGCGATCAGCTGATAAGGCGGATTCTTAAGAATATATTTTCTCCACGACCATTACTGAATGCAATAATTCCAAAATCATTTTTGATAATATAATGTAAAAATTCTCGCTCTTGAGTTGGAATATTTATTCTGAAACACTTGCTTCTTATGCGTTTTGCGTGTATTTTCATTCCATAACAAGATACGGAATGAATATTCTGTAATTGATATACCTAAACGACATAGGTTGCCATGAATTTCGAAACTGTCAGTGTCAGATAAAAATGGCCGCGTTGTAATAATTATTTTCAGACAAATTTTAGTGCAAGTCAAAAAATGAGTGAAAAATCGGATGAATCAGATATGGAACTGGATGGTAGTGGAGAAAATATAGTCTGCTACTCGGTTAGAATGAAAATTCGATACTCGTGGTTCCTCACGCTCGCTACGCTCGCGTTCGGAATCTTCCACTCGGATCGAATTTTCATTCCAACCTCGTTACAGAATCTACTATTCCTTTTAAAGAAATTGCTGGAAATTATATTTAGGTTTCTAGGTTGACCGATTGGGGGCGTAACTCTAGCGTAACTAACCAATCAAAAAGGGGGATTTTCTCAAAAATCATCATATTAAAGGTTTATCCACGGTAGCAGATTTGCAATCTACTGCTGCTTTTGTTTTTAAGCTTTTGCTCTACCTTTTTATTTAATGGGGTGACAAATATTGCTATGCAAAATATTCACAACTTTGGTTTGGCTTATCGGAATTTGACAAATTTGAACTCCGTTGCGACAGCTAGAGCGCTATTTAGCAGTATCAACAATTTTTTAATTTTGTTTAAACATTTTAAATGCAACGATATACAGTATGTATCCGTAAGTTCGAACCATATGAAAAACTTTTTTGTTATTAATTGGACGAAAAAAAGTTATTCTTCATAAAAAGTTCTGCATGGTCTAAAACCTAAAATGCAACTATCAGATATTAGATTATTTTAAGCGTACCTATACGAGATTTGTCAAAAAATATGAATTTTGCCCAAGAGCAAAGTACCTACTTTATTTTTGAGAATATCGAAAATTGTTATTAAAAAAAGTTGATCAAAACTAAAGACCACGTTAAAATATGTAATTACACCCATTTACGATGAAAATATAGGTTTTGTTATTTTTTAATAATTTTTCTGCATTATTAATTAATTATTAATGAACATTTATCTCTTGTAATTATTAAAAACATGATAACCTTTTCGTTTCTTAATTTTATCTAACAATGCTGCAATTTAAACAAAATAAAAGTCCGTAATAAATACATAATATGCATTTATATTGCAAATAAGAAAATATCCATCCTAGATTACATGTAACTACTGTACACTAAAATTTGCATTGTTGTTGTACACATACGTTTCAAAAAGAAAAATAATTTTTTCTTCGTAAATGGGTGAAATTACATATTTGAACGTGGTTTTTAGTTCTGGTCAACTTTTTTTAATAACAATTTTCGATACTGTCAAAAATAAAGGTACTTTGCTCTTGGGCAAAATTCATGTTTTTTGACAAACCTCGTATACGCCTAAAAGAATTTAATATCTGATAGTTGCATTTTAGGTTTTAGACCATGCAGAACTTTTTATAAAGAATAACTTTTTTTCGTAAAATTAATAATAAAAAAGTTTTCCATATGGTTCCAACTTACGGAGACATACTGTATATCTTTTTCAACTTAAGCTAAAGAAGAATATATAAGAAAGAATACCTGTGAAAACCTCGAAAAGACGAAAGTTAGAAAAACTTATGTCCGAAATCTTAAACTTTCCACATTGCAGTGGTCCAATGCACTTATATAGTTGCCAGTGATCTTATCAATCATGTCATGTATCTTTTCAAAGATATACCTCTTCACTTTTTCGAATTAAGCCTATTTTTTGAGTGCCCGCAATATATAGATTAATACAAATAATTAACCGTTTAATCAGATGAACATTTTTTTTTTATCAAACAACTACTTGTTACAATGAAAATACGTTCTTATCAAAAAGCTCCCACCTCATAAATGTTGGAACTTCGGTTACGCATTCAAATTTTAAATGAGTTTAAAGTCTCCTTAAACCAATTATTAATACTTGCATTATGCCCTTAGATACGACGACCAACCAACATGTAATCGGCCTAGAAAGGTTAGTGAGGATGGGAGGAAGCCTCATCACACCAGTCTTTATTTTATAGAGTTGTAGGTATATCGTAAGTTCGAATTTTATATTATTTTGTTCGCAAAGCACACTTTGTTCCATAAGATTTTAAAATATGGCCAAGAAGCCTTCAACCTTTCAACGATTCTGCATACAAGCCTTAAGTTTATAGTACAATGTGCATTTCAAATTTTTAAGTCCGGACCTATCTATCTTCTCATTCGTTAAATGAGAATTTTGCAATGCGCATGCCTATGACTTTATTTACATCCGCGCGAGGCCATAAATTTGCCGCGTCCGTAATTATTCTATGCTGAACTCAGTGGCGGCTTCTCCTATGAGGCAGGTAAGGCAGTGCCTCACCAATAATTTTGCAAATTAAATAAATTACAAATTTATATAATTTGACTATTTGCATAATTATAAATATATCCATTAGAATTAATGCACAATCTTAACGCGCTTCGCTAGAAATATCATCTATCATCCATCTTATTTCTGCATGCGGTCGTATATGGTAGAAGCCGGTCTCGCGCTTCCTTGTCTTTATGATCCGTTGCGTGTTTGATTATATCATCCATCTCATTTCTGCATGCGGTCGTGTATGGTTAGAGGCCCGGCCTCCCGCTTCCTTGTCTAGCGTATTAGTGAAAATATCTGATGTGATGTACGGTACTGTAATAGTCCAGTCGAATATAGCTTTAAATAGCGCATAAAAACATTCTTTTGAGGCCAGCCTAAACTATCTACGTAAATTTAATGCGAATGCGAGGGGACTAATCTAATCTATAAAGATGAACGCCGCGACACGGTATTTGGACATGATACAAATTGTATCATGGTATTTGGAGAAATGCTATTATTAGATCAACAGGTTGTCCGTTGAAAGTTTGGAGTTTAGAGATAGTGCATAGTGCATTGTATTTTATTATAATTTTCGGTAAATACTTTTGTGGTTTTCCGTACTGATTTTCGTTTTGCTTTTTTTCCAACAGTGGGCAGTGATTTTTCTAAAATATTAATATTACATTACTTTTATTACTTATTAGTTTATTTGTTTTGTGCTTATTAGCGAAAAATGGATTCAGCGGGACCTAGCACAGCGTCACAACTTTCCCAGGTAAATGTAAACATTCGCAATCCTACTTGTGATCTTGTTAATTTTTTAGTAAATGAGCAGAATTTTTCAAGTAATTCCTAAAGATAAATTGTACATAGTAAAAGAAGTAAAGCGACTGTTCCAGATTTAAGTAAACGTCTTGTTACTATCGGTGGGGTGGGGAAATCAAATCGGAGCTTTCAAAACACTTGGTACGAAACGTACGACTGGCTTACTGGTAGTGTAACGTTAAACAAATTATTTTGCTGGCCGTGTATTCTGTTTGCAACAAATAATAGCCACAAAGTTTGGTCAAAATGTGGTTATAGCGATTTAAAAAACTTGTCTAAACTTTAAAATCTAACCTTGCTAAAAAAAATTTTTTCAACTGTGCCTCACCACTTTCAAATACCACGAGCCGCCCCTGGCTGAACTAAAGGTGTCTAAAGCCGTATTTGATTCGCAAGTTTAGATCGATCTAACTGATTCTAACTGATCTGACTTCTGTTCGATTGGCAATTGATCGCACGATCAAAGCGATCTGAACTTAATTTTAAGATCAGATCGATCCAAATCACTGTGCCAATTGAATACGTGAATATGTGATAAGGACGGATTCAACGAGAAATGGGAACAGCGGTAAATAATTAATTTCATTAGTGGGTAAAAAGTTACTTTGAAATTTCTTAAAAAAAAAAAAATACATTTTTAGCTATATCTGGGGGACGTGTGTAAAAATGGGAACTAAATATAGACATACTTTAAAATGTATTGACAGCACAAATTATAAGAGATAACCTAATGTCCTAATTACCTTGAACTTTTTAAGTACCTATTATAGGCGTTAATTATTTTAAAGGGTTAAGGTTAATATTTCTCTACAGGTTTGCAAGACCTTCGATTTTGTTTAGTGAGGTGAAGCAAAATCTTTATAAACATGGACGTTATCTGCATTTGTGGATTCTATTAAATACTTTTACATATTACACATACATTACCTATACATAATATATTCTTGCCTGTTTGTGTCTCTACTTTTGTGTCAACTAGCCCAATTTTAATTGTTCAGTTTAAAGCATTAAAGGGCGGATAAGATGCACTTAAATTCAGCCAAAATATGCGCAAACCTTGTTTGTCTTTAAAATATGCAGTTATTTGCATTTTTCTTACCAAATATGCATACTGGTATGCAACGTTTCTTAATTTATTATAGTAAAATGGGGTAAAGAAACACATTGGGTTCCAAAAAATATGTTTATTTTTAAAAAAATGCAAAAAAAAAACAGAAAAATAAAAGTAAACAATATTGAACCTAAAATTGTATAAAAGGCATTATTTTATTACTAAATATTTTTCAAAATTTTCAATTAAAAAGGATTGTCTTTTATTGGTAAAAATATGTTTATACAAAGAGAAGTTTCGTTCAACATCTACTGACGTAATCGGACAATAGATACTGCAACTTAGGTAGCAAAATATAAGGCCAAGATACAACTTCGTTGGATGGTTTACCCTCATAAATTCTTTTTACTGCAGTTAAGTATTTAAATCCTTCATTCTCTTTTACAGTGACATCCAATTTGTTCCTTACTTGACCTTCTACTTTACCGGGAATGTTGTTACATTTAGCGGAAAATACTACTACTTAAACTTAAATTTCGACAGAAGTAGATATGTATTACAAATTGATAGCAGTATAGCAGAGGTAATAATAACGCATTATTAAATGACAATAAACAACCCCTAAGAATATACCTGCAATCCCCGGAAACCCCCAATAAATACCTTGTGTATATCCAAAATGTAAGTATAATTATTATAATCTTCAGATTGGAAAATCTCTGAAATAAGGGGCGCCCGAAATAAGTACCGAACTGGAACCTTTAACGTTTTAAATATTTTAATTAAGCCGAAAACATAAAAATATGCTCTAAAATAATAATTTATGAAAAATATGCATTTTATTATAATCATCAACGGGATTTGTAAAACCCAGTGCGACATCTTGCGTCCCAGTACGGTACCTTAGAAAAGGTCAGTCGTAAAGGGTTATTCTGTAAAAACAGAAAATTATGCAAGATGCCCTCTGGGACGCAAGATGTCGCACTGGGTTTTACAAATCCCGTTGATGATCGATCCTGACAAGTGATTTGTCTTTGAGTCCTGTTTCCTTCTGCCAAACTGAGCCTCACTGATGAGCCGTAATAACGGCGAAACGCGTCTGGGGATGGGTTTGGCGGAAGGAAACAGAAAAACCTTTTTCGAATTTTATTATAAAATTGACAAAATATGCAAAAAGTGCATAAACAGGGTGTTTCAATAAAATCTCCCAGGCCAATTATTTCGAAAACTAAAAGTGACTTGTAAATTCTGTAAACGCCAGTTTTTAGCTTCTATGATTGGCTTCACAACTGTGTAAAAAATGTGTTTGAATAAATACAAGATGTAGGTGGCGCCACGGTGCAAAAAAATTTTTCGATGACAGGAACGTTTAAATGTTGTCGTTCTTAAAGATAATTAATTTTTGGTCAAATCATGTCCCATAAAAAATTTTGATAAATCCAACATGAAAGGAGATATTTGGGGTTAAGTTTTTTTTTTTAAATAATTTTAACGAGTATTTTAATTATAAATATTTTTAATATCCCTTAGCAGATTTTAGTTTAATTTTGGTAATGCTAATTTTAGTGATAAAACGCTCTAGTAGCGCTAAATGATTACGCCCAGTGACGTCTCCAATAATATTGACAAAAAATAAGACGCCACTGAGTTTTTGGTAATTTTTACATTTTTTCGGATTAAGCAACTAAAAATATCCTTTTTTTGTCTGTTAAATTGTTTTCATATCTTGCTTCGTTTTCGAGAAATAAAAATAAAAACAATTTTATTGCATATCTCTGGAAAACACAAATCTTTAAATAATTAATACGTTGTATTTTTTGTTGTTTAAAAGCATTAAAACATTAAAGCATTATAAAATAAAATTAAAATATGTTTTAAATTTTATGAAAGAACTAATGAGAAATTATACAAAATTATTAATGAAAATTAGAACAATAGCAAAAACTATTTAATGGGGTCGAATAAGGTGTTTAGTCGAATAAGGTGTTCAAAATTATTGCCGTATTCATACAAACTCTTAATAGTGTATTTCGATAGATACAACATATTAATTATTTAATGATTTTTGTTTTCCAGAGCGATATTCAATGAGATTGTTTTTATTTTTATTTCTCGAAAACGAAGCAAGATATGAAAACAATTTAACAGAAAAGAAAAGGATATTTTTAGTTGCTTAATCCGAGAAAAATTTCAAATAAATATAAAAATTACGGTGGCGTCTTATTTTTTGCCATTTTTTGCGCCCCCTGAGACGTCACTGGACGTAATAAATTAGCGCTACCCGAGCGTTTCATCACTAAAATTATCATTACCGAAATTAAATTAAACTCTGCTAAATGATATTAATAGTATATTATATAACGAACGTATATAGTAGGCCATAATAAAACGAGGATGCAGTTTACGGCACGAGCCAAAGGCGAGTGTTGTAAATCACCCGAGTGTATTATGGTTCATTAGACGCGAGTCAAATACTATACTTAAAAGTTGAGTTCATATGGGAAATATAATAATTACACTTGTTGTTTTATGATAATTACACTTGTTGTATTATGGATAGCATAATGCTCTTATTATCAGAAGTATTATGCACCTATTATTAAATGGTTGTAGATAAAAATATTTATAATTAAAACACTCGTTTAAATTATTTAAAAAAAAACTTAACCCCAAATATCTCCTTTCATGTTGAATTTATCAAAAATTTTTATGGGACATAATTTGACCAAAAATTAATTATCTTTAAGAACGACAACATTTAAAAGTTCCTGTCATCGAAAAATTTCTTTACACCGTGGCGCCATCTACATCTTGAATTATTCAAACACATTTTTTACACAGTTGTGAAGCCAATCATAGAGGCTAAAAAATGGCGTTTACAGAATTTACATAATAATATCACTTTTAGTTTTCGAAATAATTGGCCTGGGAGTTTTTATTGAAACACCCTGTATATGTATTTTGCATATATTCCGCCCTTTACACATAATGTATTGTACATTATGATAATATGAATTCGCGACTTATTTATTTAATAAGAATCGATACTCTGGGGATCGATTCCCATAGAAGAGAACAATCATGTCTTAAGCGCAATGAATGAATGCTCTGATTGGCTGTACCCTAGCAACTTTACCGTGGAATTATTCTGTTTATTATTATTATTATTATTATTATTATTATTATTATTATTATTATTATTATTATTATTATTATTATTATTATTATTATTATTATTATTATTATTATTATTATTATTATTATTATTATTATTATTATTATTATTATTATTATTATTATTATTATTATTATTATTATTATTATTAATATTATTAATATTATTAATATTATTAATATTATTAATATTATTAATATTATTAATATTATCAATATTATTATTAATATTATTATTATTATTATTATTATTATTATTATTATTATTATTATTATTATTATTATTATTATTCGTATTATTATTCGTACCGGGATCCGTAAAAACTAGCTAGGAATGTTGCCTTACTCCTTTTAAAAGTAATAAAAGTATATAATTATTATTTATCTTATTCATTAAAATATCTACCATTTATTAAAGATCGGTTTGTATACTATGCCCTGCTAGTTGATAGGCAACAGCAGTTGAATTTTGACACTAATGATAATGGACACGTGCTAGATCCCTTATTTTGCTTAAGAAGTCATGTGACTTTTGTTTTTTTTTATGGTTTTTTACGGCATAACATAATATGGACCCTATATATAAGTAAGGCTATATTATGTTCTCGACAATAGGTGGGGGCTTTAACCATCTGCTATATCTCTCTAATAGGTTCTTACCGACACCTAATCTGTATTGTTTGAGTTCAGATAAGGGTTTAATGCATACATTTATATTAATTTATCTGATATCAGGTATTTTTGAACTTTCAAACGTTGCCTCAACGGAATTCCGCCTAAAACAATTTCCACAATTTAACCGAGACTAGTACGAATGCTTTGTGCGGTATAATATATTATCATAAACAAATCCCAAAAAAAAATGAAATAGTGAAATTTTTGTTGGATTTTCATTGTTCTATTACGATATTATATCGTTGTTGGATTATTCTTTTTCTGTAAGTAAATATATTTACAATTATATGTTATTACAAAAAGTAAACAAAATAAGTTGGTGGGTAGTAAACATGAGTCTGTTGACTGCGTTTGAAAAATAAGAAGTAATAAAAATATGATTTTTACTTGTTTCAAACTCAAACGTCTAAACTAAAAGTTTATAATTTTACACTTGAATATGTCAAAGGTTTTGTATCAAAACAGTGAAAGAGTATAGATTTTTTCTGTATCTGATTGCAAAATCTATATTATGTCAACTCTAATTTAGTATTTGAGAATGAGATGTGGAGTTTTCTCTTAAGAACAAACACAAGTCACGAGTTCGTTTTTTTTTTAAATCAATATTTCAATACGTTTTTAATTTATCCAAAAATCAGCCAATTACCCATCTTTGGAATACAATTAGCTACAGTTTTACGTTATAAAAGGCTGGATGAACAAGTTTGTTATTTTTTATGACAGTAAAAGTTCGCTGACAAAAATTCAAAATTGTTTGGATATTGCACTTACTAATTATCTTATTACCGATATTGCAAATTTATATGTTTCCTTAAAAAAAATAAACAAGGATGTATTTTTGTCTGGGTAAAAGCACATAATAGGCATACTCGAAAACGAACTAGCTGATCATGCAGCTAAAGAAGCTACAAGCTGTGGCTCTGCAACACTGCAACAAACTTTAAAATACCTCACACGAATTTAGTTAGCGAAGCGAAATTAAGAATGACACAAAGTTGGCAGGTGCAATATTCAAACTGAGTTAATGGGCTTGCCTAGAAAAATAAATTTTCTGGTTTATGTAAAAAAAACATGGTTCTAGAAGGAATTAAATACAAAATTTGTTACGACCATATCACGCATAAGAAGTTTTCATGTCTTATATCCTAAGCACGTGAAACGAATTGGTTTAACCAATAATGACAATTGTAAATGTGGTGAAACGGGAGATTTGGAACATTTGATTCTGAAATTCACAAGATTTATGAATGAAAGAAATGAGTTTCTCAGAAGTACATCATATCATCTTTGATGGGTCTCTCACCAACTTAAACTCTACACAAAATAACATATAAGTATTTCGAAATACACCTAACTCCATAGTGTTAGTCCTTTCCTTATTCGGAAGAAAAGCAGACAAGCATTACAATTTAACACATAAAATTGGGCCATTTTTATATTTTTTTTTGTTATAATTTTTATTGGGTACAGTGTACAGTGAATTTTAAACATACGTATTTAGGGTTCTACCTTATATTACGGATTTGTTTCCAAATATTGATTATTAAAATGAACAATCTTCTTTACGTACTTATGTCATAAGGAAAAAAAATATTAATGTTATAAGTACTTTATTTGAAAACTGCAAATTGTCAAAGACTTTTGTTTTTATCATTTTACAGCAAAAAAACTATTAATAAATATACTGAATACACTCCTGTGCAATATTTGTAGGTGGCATTTCCAGAAAAGCGTCTAGAAACTGACTATGGACTTTTCAACCGGCCAATCATAGGCCGCCGTCTTAAAGAAAGTAATTTTGAGGTTAAGCGATGTAAAGCCGCTTGTTGTAAATTAGGAAAATAAAATGCTATTTATTAATATCGGTATATAGGTTTCTTTGAAACGTTACGTCTGCCAAAAACACACTCTCATCCTCAACATTCTCAAAATTTCATCACAAAAAAAAACTACAAGTGTTGTGAATGTAATAAACAATTCAACAATCAGTGTCTTTCAAGGCAGGAAAGGAAGCAACATAATATTTCATACGTTAGAAAGAATCAGAGTTACAAGTGTACATAGTATAAATATCAATATTACAGAATAAATACAATACTTGTCCATTTAACAATTATGTCATAATTTGAATTTAAGCCCAGAAGACAAACAGTTTCAATGTTGTTACGTAATGAGAATTGTTAAATACAAATATTTTAAAAGAAACCGAAAATTGTCATGGTGTTCCTTTTTTTTGTTTTATTAATTATTTTGTATTTTGCAATAAGATTTCTCAAAACAAAAAAAATCAAAAATTGTAGTAATAGTAGTAAGTACATTATTAACCTAGTTAAGTGTTAGGTTTAGTCAAACATAATAGTCACACTCGGGAAGGTTGTAGCATCACTAGTCTAAACCGTTCTTAAAAATATACATTTTTTTCCAATTTAAACTAAACTCTTCAAAAAAACCTCCGTATTAGGAAATATTTCCATATTCACTTTTTTTTTCTGCGAAAATCAAGGTAATTCTTTTAGTTTTACATTTTATTTCATCAATTTTTTCGCCTCTATTTAATTGGAAATAATACAATGATTTATGTGCGCATTCTAACACATTTATTTTTAAATTTTCCGCGCTTTATTGCCAACGTTGATTGGGCAATTGAAAAGTCCACAGCCAGACTCTAGACGCTTGTCATTTTCCGCTCCTTTATTATATATTTTCCATCATGTTTTTGTAAGGAAGACTTTTTCGATAATTTTGCGTTTATATTGTACATATACGTAATTATACGCTACAGTTGTTATCTTGGGCATACATATTATTGCATATCTACTTCACTTAAATATGGTGATCTCGGATCTGATTTATTTAACGATGGTCATTCACTGCTTATTAAATGGGAAATTTGCTTTATCTTTATCATGAAAAAAAAAATATTTTTTAATCTCGTTATTTCCCGAAATTAGCGAAATCTAAATCTTAGAATTTGTTGAATGGAAACTACATTATGAAACTTATTTTTGGTTTCGTTTACACACATGACAAATTTTGAAATGAAGATGTATGAAATCATTCATACATTTATTCCAAGTTACAAACTCACACTGTATAAAGCTGAAGGTAACAAAAAAAACTGTGTTTGTCTGTGAAAGCCGACTTCCAGATGAGGTGGAAAGTCCACTTTTTCCACATATCTAGATAATGCTATTGACATTGCATTGACATGGAAACCTTCTCCAGTCGGTGGAAAGTTAAAGCGCGGCCTGTGAGGATTTAGAGTTCCGTAATTAACCAAATGAAGGGTGCAGGCAAAGAAGGAGGAATGTCAAAAAATGTAAATGTTCAGGAAAGCAATTTTAAAGTTTAAAACCCTATAACTTTATATGTGTTAGTTAGTCCAATCTTTTTATGAAATAAATTGGGATGTGTATTGGACATTGAAAGACAAAAATGAGTTACTTAAATTTCCCTTACAATTTTTGTAAAACGTTAATAAAAATGAAAGTGGTACAAATCATAACGTATAAAAAGGGGGAATGTCCCATAGAATCCCATAAGAAATTTCCTAGTATTTTCGTATTTTCTTTACAAAAACTATTTTCAAAAGTGAAATGACAAAGTTTATTAAGTTTAACAAATTTAATATATACCGGGTGTCCACGGAAGGTGGCTCGCCCCTCTAACTTTTTTGTTTTTTAAGATAATGAAATAAAATTCGGGAGATTTGTATACGACATAAAACTGCATTTTTTGACAGGTGATTCAACATTATGGAACTTCCGGTTTAACCGGAAGTGACATGAACTTTCGATTTTTAAATGGGACACCTGGTATATTTTTACTTTTTTTGACTCCATATGACATTCTAATTACAACGATGTGTCACTTGTCACTTTTTGTCACCAAGAAAATATTTTTTTTCCAAATTTATTGTTTTATCTAGAGGGCTATGAATACCTTAAAATCACTTATTTCAGTTCTTTAATCTTGGGAAAAATACAATTTTACTATTTTTGGTCCAATGCTGTGTGCTATGTAAAATTTAATCTTTAAAGTTGTATAAATAATTTTTTTTTAAATGGCAACATGGTGGCTCGTCGGGTTAAGAAAAAAGCGGATTTTATTACGATTATTTTGATACCATACACTATTAGGTTTTAGAAAAGCTGCCATTAAAAACCTTTAAAAAGTTAACTTAGAACTTTCCTAAAATGAAGCATCTTTTGAGAATAAATTTAGATTTAAATGCATCAAGTAGCCTGTGACCAGCAAAACTAATAAAACAAAATCATGCCTTGAAGAAAATTGAAATGCCAACAGATTCTGCCAAAGTAAATTAGTTTGTTGTTTAAAAAGCATGGAAAATAATAGATACTTTTAGAAGGAGTGAAAAAGTTGATATGTTATTAGTGTTTGGAGAATGTAGAAATAATTCAACCGATGCTGCACGACTTTACGCACAAAGATATTTTAATCGGCGTCATCCAACCCGGCACTATTAGGTACCCAAAACTGGTTCCGAAAATGCGAAATGAGCCTGACAATAATAACATAATATCAACTTTTTCACTCCTTCTAAAAGTATTATTTTCCATGCTTTTTAAACAACAAACTAATTTACTTTGGCAGAAGCTGTTGGCACTTCAATTTTCTTCAAGGCATTATTTTGTTTTATCAGTTTTGCTGGTCACAGGCTACTTGATGCATTTAAATCTAAATTTATTCTCAAAAGATGCTTTATTTTAGGAAAGTTCTAAGTTATATAACTTTTTAAAGTTTTTTAATGGCAGCTTTTCTAAAACCTAATAGTGTATGGTATCAAAATAATCGTAATAAAATCCTCTTTTTTCTTAACCCGACGAGCCACCATGTTGCCATTTAAAAAAAATTAGTTATACAACTTTAAAGATTAAATTTTACATAGCACATAGCATTGGACCAAAAATAGTAAAATTGTATTTTTCCCAAGAGTAAAGAACTGAAATAAGAGATTTTTAGGTATTCATAGCCCTCTAGATAAAACAATAAATTTGGAAAAAAAATATTTTCTTGGTGACAAAAAGTGACAAGTGACACATCGTTGTAATTAGAATGTCATATGAAGTCAAAAAAAGTAAAAATATACCAGGTGTCCCATTTAAAAATCGAAAGTTTATGTCACTTCCGGTTAAACCGAAAGTTCCATAATGTTGACTCACCTGTCAAAAAACGCAGTTTTATGTCGTATACAAATCCCCAGAATTTTATTTTATTATCTTGAAAAACAAAAAAGTTATAGGTACACTGTGGCTTAAATTAAAGGAGTATACTTTTTAATTGCGAATATTTTCATAAATGAATGAATATGTTTTTTTGAAACATCAGATAGTTTTCCAAAACGATTCCTCTTTTTCCCATGAACCTCGGGAACAAAGGCACTGCCACTTGAATTCATTGTACTTTTTTTTTACTTTGTAACACAATCACTACCTACTTGTTTGCACCTGTCCACAAACTCAAATAAACAACAGATACGCAGACAAAAAGACTACCGCCAAGCCAGGTCGTAATTTTATTGGCACTGTTTTTGCGACATTCCACCTTCTTAGCCTGATCCGCATTGAACCCCATCCAAACATTTAATTTCTGCCGATATTGTGTGTTGTTTTCTAAGATCCAATGTGGATTAGTCTGAGCCCAATAACGATAATTTTGCTTATTAACGTTTCCATTAAGACAAAAAGTTGCTTCATTGGTAAATAGGATGCCTTCTAAGAAATTTGAGTTTTGATCACACAATTCCATCATGTGCTCACAAAAATTCAGGCGCCGCACTGGATCATTATCGAAAAGCTTTTGCACGTAATTCACTTTATACGGGTGAAATTTTTCTCTTTTAAAAAATCTGTGGATTGAACTTCTATGCGATTCATTGTTTCTTGATAATAAATTAAGTGAGGAGTGAGGATTTTCATAGATGGATAAAAACAAATCTAGTTTTTTATCATCAGTTACGGAATTTCTTCGCCCGGATTTTGGTAGATTCTTAACATTTCCATATGTTGAAAATTTTTGTACAATTTTGCTTACCGTCGACTGAGTAATCTGCCGGTTCGGATATTTTTCATTAAACAAATAACAAACTTCTTGTTGACTTCGTTTTCGGTCGCCGCTCCCCCTCAATATTAATATTTCGGTTCGCTCATTATCGGTTAAATAACCCATAATGTGCAGTAATATCACTACTTTTTGTAAATATTACAATTCAAACTTATGTCAATTGATTGACAAGCGTGAGACACGAAAATAGAAATAATTAAAACTCATCTTGATTTACTTGAACAGGTGTAACTTTTAGCGAGGCACACGTATCTTCAATTTTGTTTAATAGTAATTTAACAAACTAGTGTATTAATAAGGGCGATTAATAATCGAGACAATTTTTTGTTGAGATTATTAATCTCTATTTAATATACGCGTTAGTTACAATATTTTTCCGTCGATTGTCTTGTTAATAGATTATATTTTTTTTAATTTAGAACCAAACTACATACTTAATGTAACAAATTTTTGAATTTCAAACTTATTGACATCGACAGAAACTATGGCAACGCCATTATGTACCCGGCACTGCGTGCTTTGTAGTATGTTTGGTTGCCTAAAATCGTATATTATTAAAAAAAAATCATGCATTAATAGGGGCCATTAATGTATGATTTTTTATACATTAATTAAGGTTGTAAATACACGGTCGACGGAAAAGTAATTTTTTACACCTTGTATTATATTTGCCATCATACTATGTTACATGGAATCTGTGTAGAATTTCCCGTAAAACACAAAAATGTTAAAAAAATTGTGGTGTTTCATTTGAAAAAACTAAGTTGTCGTGTCCCAAGCTTTTGTGGGACAACCTGTATAGAAACATATATTTTTAAAATGTGTAAAAAATAAAATCGACGTGTCCGAGCGTTTTTATGACAATGCATTGATTAAGGAGATATTTGCGATATTCCATTCTTTTGAGACACCCTGTATAGACGTTCTTAACAAATCACCCGGTATGTCATGAACCAAAAACAATTCGGTAACTCAGTTCTGGAACTTGAAAAACCTTTAAATATGGCATATTTTCTCTAATTTACTCAACTTCGTAAAAATTACGGTTTAAAAGATATTGCACAAGTAAATATAGTTCCCATCACCTTGTATACAATTTTGGATAAAGATTATTTCTTTTAGTGCGTATACAAAAAGTAATATAACTTTCTTTCTTATTTTAGGAACAGTGAAAGGTGTTGTTTTCCAAGCTGGCAGCCCAGGGTACTAGCGGCGCCCAGCGCCCTGCAGCCCCTTCTGTCTCAAACTTAAAGGTTGATCAGTCAACGCTCACTGGTAAGTTCGACCTTTTTATTTTCGGCCGTAGAACCAGATAGTACTGCAACTTTGGGCCATGGCCTACTTGGTTGGTAAAACGTATGCGAATGTGACGTCAAAAAGTGCAATGAATTAGGTGACTTTTTCAAACACTATTCTTAAAACAATATTCTCCCACTTAATTAAAGTCCAAAAGTCTTTCTTTTGCAAAATGTCGTCTATTTAGTTAAGGCCCTGTTTCAATTACAAGGTTTTAAGTATCGACTCGCCAGTCTTATTATAAAATATTATAGAATTTTGAGGAAAATTTAAAAATGACAATATTAGGTATCTTATGCTCGCAAATTGAGACTAGATTTTTCCAAATCTCGCCTTGCTAACATTTCGCAAGATGTTTTCTCGTCTCGTCTCGCGAGAATTCGCAATTTCTCGTTCTCGCAATATGACGTCATAAAAAAATTAAAAAGCTCCAAGTACCTACATACGGGTTTTTATTATTACCATTACTTACCATGTGAGTATTACAAACGCATCCTTCTGAAACGATTTTCTGAAGTGTTTTTAAAGTTAAAATCTGGCAGTTCTGACACAGTGTTGCTAACACTCAACTCACACATGACCAAAATAATAGTACTTATCAAAGAAAATTTATAGGGTTAGAAATGCTAACTCCATGTTAAAAATCGCAAGACAATAGAGAGAAAAAGAATATAGAGGAGGGTGTTAGTGTGCCTACTGGCCACCATTGGCGCTATGGCGGGAAATTTGAACGGCGGTTTTAGAACTTTTGAATTTTATTATTAATTTTTGAACGAGTTTTTATTGAGTTAATTTGCGATTCAATATAAATATTATTGAATCACAAATTAAATCAATAAAGAGACGTACAAAAGTTTTTGTTTTATGGAATAAAAGCACACTATACATCCCAGACACTTTATCGTAAATACTTTTTTTCTATATTTATTTATAAATAAAAACTGCATGGACAACCATAACAAAAAAATAACTGTTTAGAACAAACTAATGTTCTTAGGTTAAATCTCACAGTACTCACTTATCACTCATCAGGTATTGTCTCAATTCATATAATACATCACAAATACTGTATAAACACACAAGCACTAGGCTGCAACGAGACACATACTAAACATCCATAAGCTATGAAGTGATTCTTACAGCATTCTCTGAAACAAAAGAAACAGTATCGGGTTGACATTAAATTTTTATGTAAACTATGGCCAGTGGCCAAGTAAGTATGTACTCATCGAGTTAACTAAAATCATTATCATTGTGCGATCATGTTGCTCGATGTACAATATTCCTTAAAACAAACAAATTAGTCTTAAGTAGTATAAAATATACTACTTCTAATCTACTGAGTAAAACAAAAATGTTAAAATTATCATTTCAAGAGCCTAAATTATCAGTTCGTAACTAGTAGATTGTTAGGTATCACCTCGGGCACAAACCTGTTGCAGTTGTCTGTCGGCTGCCCAACGATAATTTGTTAATATTGGCTTGTAAACTAATAATAAATATGTGAATCATTTCATGTCAATTTATTTATTGTAAACTTCCATTTGCAATATAAAAAATAGGTATAAGTGTAAAATCAATTTGATAAACAATAAAAAATATTTATCTGCATGGTAGGCTGGAATAATAATTGAAAAATTACACACATCGGCGAAGTTTTCTGGAGTAGAAACTAATAGAATTGTATTACATAATATTAAAATGATAATAAGAATGAATTTAATTTCCTGAAAAAAATAACGTGGATAAGAAAAATTGACATTTTGGACATGGCGCGGGCGGGCTGGCTGGTTGGTTCCAATTAGCACTTGGCTAAGTTTGGGAAACGGTATAGTAGTCAGAATATAACTGTATTTCTCTTCTATACGTCAAAAATATGCGACATAACTCGGTTACTCGGTTAGCTGGAGAATCATCAAGCGACGACAGCGCCAATTTGACTCTGGTGGCCAGCTGCGCGGCTTGAGATAAATATGACCTTGTGATGCAATATCGCTAATTTACAGTTTCACCGCGGTGGTACTTCTATTACCTAATAAATACGCATGCGTCACTGGAAACGAATTTAAACGAACGACTACTGTGCCCCTCGCGGTTTTTAGGGTTGCATATGTATGCAAAAATAGAATTTTTGAATATTAAAAGTAAGATAGAGCCTTTTTGAGTATTCAAGGCACAAAACGGCTCCGCTGGATGCCTGCACGTGGCGGAACAGAATGCAGGCAAGTGCAAAAAAAGGTCAGTTACCGGCGCCAGACTTCTTTCTTTTAACTGGATAAATAATAAACCGGGACGTTTCCTTGTGTTTTTTTCCCATAAACCATTATGGGAATTTAAGTTTTTATTGCTTGTCGTTTCATATTTGTGTGTGTAATAACCTAACAGCAAAAAACAATGTCGGTGTTATAATATTGAAGTTTGCGATAATATTATTGTCTGTATGTACCGGGTGGTCAAATAAGCGAGGACGTCGGCTTAATCTCGGAAACCATTAATCGTACAACTTTCGGAAAGATTTTTCTATGAGTAAAGTGGTCAAGAGAAATTGCTGGAAATTACTTTTAAGTTCCTTATTTCGCCGCAAGGGGGCACAATTAAAAATTGTTTTTTTAAATTCTAAATTTCTCCGAAACTTCCCATATTAAGGTATAACTCTGATTACATCATTGGAAAGCTTAGACAATTCTGCATCATTTTGGTTTAAGGCTCATTGGCGTACCGACCTTGATAAGAGTGGGAGAAGCTATTGAAAGTGTAAACATTAAAATCGCTGTAACTTCTAAACGACTTATCCGATTTTACTAAATTTAAGCTTGTATGGAAGGGGAAAATAAGTATTTTTAATTGCCGTATCCAACAGTACACGATAGTTGTTTAATAAAATTGCTAGAGGGCGCAATTTGTGATAACAGTTTTTTCGATTTTATCCCGAAAATTCAAATCATACGGTATAACTATGACATCATAATCGAAAAGTAGATGAGATTTGCAAGCAAAGATGTGAAGACCCCAGTTCGATATCTTTGTTCGTTTCAGAGTTATTGCCAAAACAATAATTTTTAATACAAATTGCGCCCTCTAGCAATTTTATTAGAAACTATCGTCTACCATTAGATACGACAATTGAAGGTACTTCCAATCAAGCTTAAATTTAGTAAAATCGGATAAGTCGTTTAGAAGTTACAGCGATTTTAATGTTTACACTTTCAATAGATTCTCCCACTCTTATCAAGTGAAAGTGTAAACATTAAAATCGCTGTAACTTCTAAACGACTTAACCGATTTCACTAAATTTAAGCTTGTTTGGAAGAAAAAGGTAAGTACCTTCAATTGTCGTATCCAATGGTACAAGATAGTTTCTAATAAAATTGCTAGAGGGCGCAATTTGTATTAAAAATTATTGTTTTGGTCATAACTCTGAAACGAACAAAGATATCGAACTGCGGTCTTCACATCTTTTATTGCAAATTTCATCTACTTTTCGATTATGATGTCATAGTTATACCGTTTGGTTTGAATTTTCGGGATAAAATCGAAAACACTGTTATTATTACAAATTGCGCCCTCTAGCAATTTTATTAGAAACTATCTTGTACCATTGGATACGACAATTGAAGGTACTTACCTTTTTCTTCCAAACAAGCTTAAATTTTAAAAAATCGGATAAGTCTTTTAGAAGTTACAGCGATTTTAATGTTTACACTTTCAATAGCTTCTCCCACTCTTATCAAGGTCGGTACACCAATGAGCCTTAAACCAAAATGATGCAGAATTGTCTAAGCTTTCCAATGATGTAATCAGAGTTATACCTTAATATGGGAATTTTCGGAGAAATTTAGAATTAAAAAAAAACAATTTTTGATTGTGCCCCCTTGCGGCGAAATGAGGAACTTAAAAGTGATTTCCAGCAATTTCTCTTAACTACTTTACTCATAAAAAAATCTTTCCGAAAGTTGTACGATTAATGATTTCCGAGATAAAGCCGACGTCCTCGCTTATTTGACCACCCGGTACATAATGGAAATGATGCTAGATTGTTTTAGTTGAAAACGGCATTATTTTAAAACAATCATACCGAAAACAAAACTTGCAGTGTTCCACGGGGCAAATCATAAACTTTATCTACCGTAAAATTTCCGGCCAGTTATGGTTTATAGAAGAAAATAATTAAAAGTAATTTGCAGACACACCTGGACACCATCAAAATAGTATGTAGTTCACTAACATTTTGCTGAAAGTGACATAATATTATACTTAATTCGCGAAGATGATTATCGTTTCAAATGGTTCTCTGTATCAAACATTTCGACAAAAACTATAAACATTATAAAAAAATTCATTTTTCTTTTGGTCCTTGTTTCTATTGTTTTTTAAGTTGATGTGTGTATCTAAAAAACGAAACGTCGTAACTGAAAATGAAATTTTTTTTTTTTTGAAGAACATCAAAAGTACATTCAGAAAGTGCTCGTAGTTTTTCAAAATAATCAGTAAGTATATTGTCGTAAAAACAAAAACCAAAATTGATTTTTTCTAATATCTCTGGACGTTATCGGAATTTTTTTAATTTTCTTTTTAACAAATTATGCAGCATTAAATAATGCAACTTTGCCTTTGTTCCATCTTTTCAGTCTTAAATTGAAGAAATCGTCTATGATATAAATCATCATAAAACATAAAATTATGTTACTCCGATACTAGCAGACGGGCGGTTCAAGATTAATATTTGGTGTGTTCGTATCCACGACCGACGTGACATATTATTAAATATTAGCTATATTGTGATAAAAAGAGACAGAATACTAACCGCGAGAACTAAGCCCGATACCGTGAATGTAGCTGGGTTGCCAGATTTAGCAAAATCATCGGTTTTATCAAGATTTCTATAATATACTATTAGGTTCGTATGTTACGGGCGGAGGCGTATATTATATACCTTTGTGAGGTAAATAACTGTAAATAAGCTATTTATAATTAATATGATATTGAAATTTGAAGTGAACACTACGACAACAATGTACATTTTTTGCCCTCATTATTTCGGCTGCTCAAAATCGGTTACGTGGACTTTGCATCTAAACAGGCAAAACTTTACCTTCAGAAAATATCAGGAAGGTTCAAGTGGTAGGTTCACGATCTTTGCACTGTTTATTGTTTGATCTGACAGAGCACACAAAGCTGCGCTGCGGTAAAACTTAAGTTTTATAAAAATGCTTATTTTTAAAATATCGCCAGTACAGTATGACAAACGATTTACAAACGCCTAGCATACGTGTTAGTTGACACATAGCCACTAAGGGGATTCTGATTTTGACGTCATGTTCGTCAGACCTCCGCATTACTAGCAATTACTGATATACTGATAACATATGAATTTTATCTGAATGATTGCCAATCTGTTATAAAAATTAGTTTGATGCAATATTGTGCAAAATTAAAAAAAAACAGCGTTAATTTATATTGTGGATTAGGATCGGTTTATTAGGTACTCATAAATATGATGGATTAATCAAAGTTTGTTTCCGTTTTTAAATTTTGGGAGTAGAAAAATTACATTTTTTTACGTATCGTTATTATAGCAACACTTAAAAGATTTTAAAAAGATAAGAAAACGAGACAAGCTAGTGTAATAAAGTGATAACAGTGTGGACGTCATAACACAATACACGCCTTTAAATGTCATAAAAATTATTATTAATTTATACCTATAAGAGTAGTGTAGAGATGAGAGACCCTCCTCCTACTCCGAAGGAGTAGAAGGGGCTCTCATTTCTACCTCCTTTACGCTAAAATCAATGGGAGGCATCCTATTATACCTTAAAGCAACGAGAGCGCAGCTCTTTCGCATTGAATTTAATAACATCAAAAACTCCTCTTAGACTATCACGCTAAAATCAATGAGAAAAAGAAAAACGAAAATAATAAATTTGCTACACTATATGAAATGTTTTCTGAATTGAGATATAGAATAGAGAAGAGGGACCCTACTCCTCCTCCGGAGGAGGAGGGTCTCTCATCTCTACACTACTTATAAGAAATTTCTATAGAAAGTTCTAGTGTGTTAAATAAAAAAGATAATTGAGCAGAATAATTAATTCAAATTCCCCCATAATCCAATTAAATATTTTTGGTAAAACGACTTGCACTTTAATTATTTTAGTATTATATTCTCTACCCAAAAATATTATTAACGGGTTGACTGGAAAGACCTTCGCAGTATGAAAATGAAATAAAAGCGTGTATAATAGTAGATACATGTCTTTATACTGGATGGGGAAGGGTACTATAAAATAAGACAGAAAAATTCAAACACAAACGAGAAAAGCTAGAACTCACTAAAGAACAGTGTGCACGTCAGAGATAACCAAGAATCTGGATATCGGTATTTAGAACGAACAATATTGGAGATCGGCAGCTAGTAGTTCGAGTGGTTATGTTATAACAAGCTTACTATAAATGTAGAAAAAACAGTTCATATGGTATTATGCCAAACAGGAAAAAGCCCAATTCACCCAAAGATTAAGCTCAATAACAAAGAACTTAAAAGAGTTCACCAGTAAAGATACTTGGGACTAACAATTACAGTAAAATTAACATGGTCTGCGCATATACAAAGCATTACTGAAAAAGTTATTCCTGCCCTGGGAGCAATTAGAAAGTGTAGCCATATGTTAAATAAAAACACAAAATATTTTTGAAAATTTTGAACCAAAAAAGATTGTGTTCTATTAGTAAAAATATGTTTATACAAAGAGAAGCTTCCTTCAACGTAGCAAAATATAAGGCCAAGGTACAACTTCGTTGGATGGTTTATCCTCAAATGCTTTTTACTGCAGTAAAGTATTTAAATCCTTCATTATTTTTTACAGTCACATCCAATTTGTTCCTTACTGGACATCCTACTTTACCGGGAATGTTGTTACATTTAGCGGAAAAAGTTTCAACAATACTAATCGAGTCTCTTAAACTTAAATTTCTACTCTCCAACGAGGATATTATGTCCGGCATAAAACTGAAATTAACCTTAGTAAAAACAAGATCTTTAGCTACACTTGCACTTTTTAACAACTCTTTACTTGTTACATAATATGTTATGTGAGACCGTGACTTTGCGTCTTTTTTACAATTCAATTTACATTTAAAATCAGGTCTCTTTGAGAAAAATGGACGATTTCTTCGAACTCTTTACTTTGCACAACACACTGCGAATCGTCATCTAAATCCAAAATTAGTTCTTTAATGGCTTCAATGCTCTGCGTAGAATATTGCATGTTCTTCACCGGGTAATCTCTCCTTATACAACTGCACTCTTAGAGGTGCTTTTAGAAACACTTTCTTTACATTTGAAATTAATTTATTTTAATTTAAATACAGTTTGTTAAGTAGGTAATAACGCATTATTAAGTGACATTAGACAACCCCTATAACAATATACCTGTAAACCCCGGAAACCCCCAATAAATACCTTGTGTATAACCAAAATGTAAATATTATAATCTTCAGATTGGAAAATCCCTGAAATAAGTACCGAACTGGACATTAAACCTTTAACGTTTTAAATTTTTTGATAAAGCCGAAAACATAAAAATATACTCGTTAAATAACAATTTATGAAAAATATGCATTTATATGCATTTTGCATATATTCCGACCTTTAATTGTGACCATCAAACATAAGCAATGTTATTTCGATCCAGTAGAACATAAATGATATTATCACTGTTCTATTTTAGTAAAAATATTGATTGCTACTAAAATAGGGGTAACGTATTTTGCTTCAGGCAGGGCTAACCTAGTTTTTATTAGTAGAATTTTTCAGCCGCGGTTATGCTAATGGACGTCGATCGTGTCGCGATAGCAAAAAATTCAAGAAATGTGTTTAAAAATGGTAACATTACGAACATTGTAATTTGTATCTTCTATAAATTTGTGTGTAAACTGTGTATTCCAAAACTTTCACCAAATAATACTTTTGTTTATCGTGAATATTCAAGTAGGTAATGAAAAAAAAATCTAGTTTTATTTTTATGTGCGTTGATTTATTAAATTTATAAAAGAAGCTTTAGTTGCTATATTATGTTTAGCTTTATCTTTGGGGCTGAAACACTAGTTTCGAGATTATACTGCCTTTTTACCCTATTTTGTAGTGTTTAGTTTAAATCACATAAAAACGTTTGTTTATTAAATAAAAATAACTACATATAAATCGTGGGCTCTCTCTATTTTGAAGTTATTTAAAATTCCTTATTATTTGTCGAGACGTTCAAAAACCTGAAATTCTAAAATTAAATTAAAAATCAAAATAAAGTGACGTTATTTCCATGTCTTGTCTACGCTTGGTACAGCGGAAGTCTTGGATTTCATTTTTTTCTAATGTGGCTTTGTTTTTGTTTCTCTCGGAGAAATTTCGAAATATTTACAACGACAAAAGAGTCTTAATTTAAGATGCAAGTATTAATAGCTCTTTTTGACAAGATGACAGGACTGACTTGAAATTAGTGATTAGAAGAAAATTAACTTCGTACTTTTGTAAGAGGGGCACTAAAAAAATCTTCCTAAACAATGGTAATTGAATAATTTACTGAGAAAATAAATAAACAAGATGCGTTCTTTATTAGAAGCAGACGAATCACCTGACGAACATCATATCTACCTCGACCCATGGATTTCCGAGATTTACGCTGAAGGTCGAGCGCCGCATCTACCTGAATATCAGGCGGATTTTTTAAGCTGTTCTTGTCTATTTAATTTATCAAAACAAAGATAGCAGTATAATCTGTCCAGGCTGACAAATAAAAGAATAGTGCGGATAATGGGATTATGTAGTCAGATCTTTGTAATGGTTTATAGGAAAGGTTGCTTTGTTTCTAGTCGGGTTTGGATAAATGTTAGTTAGTAACTTTTACGTTAAATAACCCGGTGTCAACCAGTTTTTTGTTTTATATATGAGAACCAGTATTTGAAATTTAGGAAATGTCTCTTCCTTCATTGTCCCAAAATTATCCACATCGCCTTATTTTGTAATTTTTCTAGTCTAATGCAATACAGGTGAACTAAAAACAAGATTTGACAAAACCTAAAGTATTAATAACAGTAACTTTTGTCCACTGGGATAATATTTAGAAAAATGTTTTTTCGAAATTAATAAATTCTTTTAATAAAAAAATTTGCAATTAAAAGAATACTATACGCTTTCACGAAATTTTAAAAACGGCGGACCAGATTCTAGATAGGAAACTTAATTTAAAATAAATGCTAGTTTATAATTTGGCAAAACATCCTATCTGTAGTGTATACTATTTTTTGTTTTAACGTTAAAAAAACTATTTTGAGTGGCAAACGATCATCATGTGATGATGCGAGAATAAAATTGAATTTGTTATATTTATTAGCTTCAAGGAAATAAATTATGATACTGTTTATAAACCTTAATCTATTTAAAAAGATGAGCAAATTATACCATTTGGACGACACAATTTCGATAAAACATTCATGTTAAAATTTCAATATTTTTGTTAGGTCGATACACTATTTAAAAATAACCCATTCCTTGGCTGATATGACCCAGAAATGTTTCTTTAGATTAAAAAAAAATTCAATAATAGCAGAAATAGGTACATATTTTAAAGGAGCCTTTTCACTATAACCGAATTCATCATATTCCGCAGTAACATCCTGAATTAGAACCTATTGATAATACATCCCAATAATAAAATCTTCCTAGAAGGTCAGAAGGTCACAAACCTTTCCTAGAAACACAAACGGCCTTCAGCTCTTCGCTCTTCTGCAAGAGCTGAAAATTATTTGGCCATACTTCACCATTGGTCGAGCCAACATTTTATATACAGGGTGTCCGGAAAATACGTGTACAACGTTTGACGACAGACTCCTGACGTCAAAATAGGTCGATCTAAGCCGACTTAGTAATATCCAAAATTGTCTCGTTTAGCCGGTAGAGGGCGTCAAAAATTTGTAAAAATATTGGTTTTTCCTAAATTACGTGAAAACCTGCTAATCGATTTTAATGATTTTTAGTATGTAGACTAATACTATAAAATGACGTTTTCTAGTAGTATAGTCACCGGCTGTAAATAAGTGGAAGTGTTATAAAAGTGATATAATACGTCAACATTTCTCCTCATTTTTTATACGAACGGCGTGATGACAACCCAGATATTTTTGTAAAGTGACTGGATGTATTTGGAAGCTATTTTACCTCTTTAATATTTTTCGTTGAATGAGCTGTTTTGCCAGAAGAAAATATTTACAATTACCTGCATAGCGGATTTTAAATGCAGGCAACCATTTTAATAACCCCGAGATATTAGATAGGGTCCAATATCATTTTTTAAGGAGTGTTAATAAGTGCATTCAGCAAGATGGCGGTCATTTTACACATTTGCTTAAGAAATGTTTTTGTTTTACTTTACTAGTTTCTTACAATACATACTTTCAACTTTGTTGTACTTTGTTTTATTTTTATTGTTAATAATTGATGTATGCAGGTAATTGTAAATATTTTCTTTTGACAAAACAGAACGAAAATTATTAAAGAGGTAAAATAGCTTCCAAATACATCCAGTCACTCTACAAAAATATCTATATAACGCCGTTCATATAAAAAATGAGGAGAAATGTTGACGTATTATATCACTTTTATAACACTATTAGAGTATATAGACTATTAGTCTACATACTAAAAATCATTAAAATCGATTAGCAGGTTTTCACGTAATTTAGGAAAAAACAATATTTTTACAAATTTTTGACGCCCTTTACCAGCTAAACGAGACAATTTTGGATATAACTAAGTCGGCTTAGATCGACCTATTTTGACGTCAAGAGCCTGTCGTCAAACGTTGCACACGTATTTTCCGGACACCCTGTATATGTATATAAGAAGCAGTTTTAGAGTTAATTCCTTCATTTTTATAAGTGAGATTTCGAAAATGTTTACTTCTGGTTATCATTTTCTTCTTTGTAATTGTTAGAGGATGTTTAAAATTCAGTTTGTGATCAAAATAAATCCCCAAGTATCTGTGGGTTTACTTGGTGGTTCAGAACATTTATAGTTGGCGATGAGTTTTTAATTTTATGATGGAAGATTATAAACTGAGTTTTCTCTGGGTGCACTTTTAATTTCCATTTCCGAAACCACATTATAACCCCGTTAAGTGCTATTTGTAGTGCTTGCACTGCTTTTGCTGCATTTGTATGATGATCTATCATTGAGGTATTATCGGCAAACTGTATTAAGTATGGTATTTCTGGCAAAACTTGATTTAGCTCTGGAAATGTGTCGAAGCGAAAAACATTGTATAAAAGGGGTGATAGTGGTGAGCCCTGAGGTGTTCCCTGCTGCGCATAAGAAAATGGTATTGAAGAGACTCCATTTACTTTAACAACATTTATGCGGTTTTCCAAAAAATGTTTGACAATCCAGATTAAAAAGGTCGGACACTAAAGTTGATACAATTTAAAGAGGATGCCTTTATGCCAGACGCTGTCAAATGCCTTTTTAATATCCAAAAATACTGCTGCGCTGCTAAGTCCCATTATATTTGCAGATTGGATGTTTGATGTTAAAATAGTGATAGTAACTTTTCGACAAAAACGGCGTTCAGATGAAATGAAGCTTATTACTTATCGATAAAATCAACTAACGTGCAAGGCACACAATAATAATTATGATCCCTAATGGAAAATAATTAAAAAATTTTAACCTGTAAATTTTTGGTCAAATGAATAATAATTGTAGGTACTTACCAGCCACACAAAAGTAATTAAAGTTCAATGAAAGTAAAAATAAACGGCACCATAACCACAAAATATTTTGAAAACGTAATTAAATGTAACAAAAAGCACAAAAGCGCAATTCATAACTCGGTTTTGGAGCTCATTACAGTCCGCTACTAACCTGGGGATGTTATTATGTCTCAATATCAGCTGATCGATGACAAATTTCTGCTGTCATCTGTTTTAAAACGAGCGAATTTGTGCCGTTTACTAAAAACTTTAGGGTAAACTTATTTTTTCTATTTCACGTTCATAATAAGCTTAGTACGATACGCATTTGCGAAGCTATTTCGATACGCGTTTCTTCTTTATTTTTGATGTTGGTAACATTTAAATGTTTTATTTCATTGACTTGCGCGGCCTTTGTAATTTATGAGAAAACCCATTTTTCGGAGAGGAAAAATAGCTTGATAACCTACCTTCTTATTCTGTGTGGATAACAGTCATGTATGTTGGTTGCATAAATCTATAAATCAATCTTTTGTAGATGCTTCAAGCTATCATTTTCTGCCAAATCCTATCCAAAATTCAATCTACTAACCTTCCAATGTCGATTTTAACTTCAACTTTATTTAAATTTTCCATCTTTCCTATACTAAATTGCAATGCCGTGACGTAAAATCACGTCTTTTGAAATTCGAAAAAAAGTAGCAAAATCGCCCGAATTTCCGAACGCTCTGTATATGTACCGAATGTACAAGGATCACGCAACGTATTCCGTCCAATTTCAAATCTCATATCGCTAAAATAACTTTAGAATCTCGTGGTGAAAATGGGTCAATAAATCAAAAAATGACAGTTCGCAAAATAATTTTTGTTGTCCAGAGGCTACTATGATAAAAAAAATAGTATTACCAACATAAAATTTAGACATAAAAATGTACAAAAGTTGAAGGATTTATTTTCTTTTTAAATATGTGTTTTTTATTGAAAAAACTACAAATTAGAAAAAATAGTATAACGTACGTGTTATATAAAGCAGTTTTAAGCATTTGTCCCGTTATAAAACTCGCCGCAAGCGGCTCGTTTTTTAACATGGACGCGTGCTATAAAATTATGCTTTATAAAACGTGTACGTTAATATACAGTGTGTGTATAAAGTCTGGAAACGGCTTAATAACATCACAATTTACTGGCCGATTTAAACCAAATTTGGTACAGTTGTGTAAGAGGATCTAACGCACCGAATGACGATATTGGCGTTGTTGCCAGCTTTTTAGTTTGTCTGAAATTCGAACGAATTTTATATTTTTAAATATAACACCCAGTATATTTTTACATTTTTAAATTCCACATAAAATTATAATTATTTTTTATTAAATGCATTATTAGTCTATACTTCATAGTTTTCGAGATATTGACTCTCGAAAAGTGACATTTTTGAACTTTGACAGCTTATAACTTTCTAACAGTACGTCTTAGAGCAAAACGGCTTACATGTCCCTATCTTCAATTTTTATTATCTTCCCAAAAAAATCAACTTCCGGTTGAACCGGATGTAACTCGAAAGCAGGAAATATAGTTGTTCCGGTTTAACTGGAAGTTGATTTTTTTGGGAAGATAATAAAAATTGAAGATAGGGACATGTAAGCCGTTTTGCTCTAAGATGTACTGTTAGAAAGTTATAAGCTGTCAAAGTTCAAAAATGTCACTTTTCGAGAGTCAATATCTCGGAAACTATGAAGTATAGACTAATAATGCATTTAATAAAAAATAATTATAATTTTATGTGGAATTTAAAAATGTAAAAATATACTGGGTGTTATATTTAAAAATATAAAATTCGTTCGAATTCCAGACAAACTAAAAAGCTGGCAACAACGCCAATATCGTCATTCGGTGCGTTAGATCCTCTTACACAACTGTACCAAATTTGGTTTAAATCGGCCAGTAAATTGTGATGTTATTAAGCCGTTTCCAGACTTTATACACACACTACTATTCTTATCGTTTTTTTTTCTTGTAGGATGTTCAAGACTAAACGTTTTTTTAATTTAGGTCATCGTTTTGTTGTATTTTTTGCCGATAGTGATAGTCACTTGCCTATTTTTTTTAAAGCGAATTTTTTGTTTTTGTGAAATCTTAATTGTTGTGTTTAGTAGGTGCTAAATAAAGGAATCCATGGTATATAATATAGGTCTTAAAATAGAGGTTGGCAAACGTCAGCTAGTGCAACCTAGTACCTACTGATTAGATGTATTAACCTTGTAGGTATATTAAGTCGTTTGTTGTAGTAATTATGAGTATACGTACAGGTACTGTTGATACGCAAATCTTAATATATTTGTTATCTTCGCCAAGTAATTTAAAAATTAATGATAACTAAATTATCTCTAACAGACCTGACGCCGGCAACCAATCCATTCACTGTTCCCTATTTTTTTTCACACAGCTGATTACATTTGCAATGGAGTGCATCTTTTGTTAATGTTACATAAAAAATACTTAAAATTCAAGTCAGTCATTTAGTTATTCGCGAACGGTAGCCTGGTTATTTTAATTGTCGGTTATTTAGAAAGTGAAGTCATCGCGTACAGTTAAAATTACCAATCTAACAAAATGTGTGTGCGGTGTGTTAGCGGGTAGAGTGAACCTTTTGAAATAGATTTTTTTTTTATAATCATAAGTACTGTAATTTTTAGAAACTTATCTTATTGCGATGTGCTGGTGTTAATGAGCCTAATGAATAAAAATGTAGCAATTGCTTTTTCTTATAAAATCGAAGTAATTTCTTGAAAGCCAATGAATAAAAACTAAAGTAATTGCTTTTGCGTCCAGCAATTGCTTAAAAGTGCAGGAATTGCTTCTAGTCAATGCTTTTTCTTAAAAAATAGAAGCAATTGCTTTCAACTTTTTAAGGTAGGTCGACCCCTGCATCATTTGCTTGGTAGCAGTCAACTTTAGTTCTCCGCGGCATACACGTGCGTTGCTCTTAATTTGTGTCTTCAATTATGGCTGAATATATATGAACGTCCGTAAAAGAAAAATCTACAGTGTGTACGTAAAAATCGCAGATATGATGATTTCAGAAAATTATATCTGCGAAAATGTTGAGTGGTTGGCAAATTATTTTTTAACTGATACTGGTAAAAGGCGAGGGGGTGCACTGTCGCCTTTAATTAAGATTAAAGTCTTTCGGCGGAAATTGTCGGATCTGGGCTTTCAAAATTCTGTAGGGGAAGAACTCGGTGTTCACCAAACTACTGTCTGTAAGACATACACTTCTGTAATGGATGCAGTTTTGGAGACGGCCAATATTTTTATTAAATTTCCTACAGGTGATGAAGCTGTTGTGGAAGCTAAACGGTTGTGGTCAGAGAGATTTATTTATGTTCCTTCAATTTGTGAACGAATATCAATTGCTTGTCTTTAATTTCATCACTAGATACTATCACTTTCCTCATTTTCACTGAAATCTGCCATATCACAAATATAAGTTTCCTATTTTCCACAAAAGTGTAACAGATTACTATTGTACTAAATAAATAGACCGACTCTTTTGCAAATTAGGCACCAAACTGAACATGAAATCTATAATCTAAACAAGTGGATAAGCCACGTCTGAACTTGTGTTGAATAAGCATTTGCTACAGAGTTGTAAGAAAAGCAGCAATTGCTTTAAAATTTTATTCATATTCAGATCTAGCAATTGCTTTTACTAAAAAGTAATTGCTTCAAGTAATTGCTTAATTTTTATTCATTAAGCTTATTGACATGATATAGATTAATTGTTAGGAAGGGAGAACGTAAGAGAATGATTTGTTAGGGGCCGTTGGAGTAGACTCGTTTTAAAATCCAATTTTAGCCAAATATACTAAACTTTTGTCTAATCTAAAACCGGATACGCAAAGTTAAAGTTACAGCGGACAATGATCAAATTTTGTAAAAAAGGTATCAAATTTTCAATATTTTGTCAGAGCTTGATGTTATGCTTATGCATCACATCACCTACATATCAAAAAATTATTAGAAGGTGGTAGACAATGAAGTGATATCAAAAAAATTACATTGTCGGACTTCCATTGTCTTTATTTTTGTTACTTAACACAACGTTTCGGTTAGTTAGTATCTCTAACCGTTTTCAAGTGTAGACTAAATTATAATTCTAAGGCTACTATCTTAAATACTATTCACGTGCAATGAAGCTGGATGACTCCGCATACGTGCTTATTGCAGTGTGAAGTTTGAGCTGTTGGTTTTGGACAAAAAGAGGCTTCCAGATATTGGGTATATCTATATACTTGGTTTACTAAATATATCGGTATTTTGATTCATGAAAGCTGCTTCTTTGAATTTTCGTTTTCTCCAGTGCTGTTCCGTGTCGAAAACCTTGGCTTCTGACCACTGTATATTATGTTGGTTGGTCCATACATGTTTCGCTATAGCTGATCTCAAAGTTTCACCTCTTTGAGTATGTTTCACATGTTCTTTAATTCGTACGGGAAGAGGTCTTTTTGTTTCTCCAATGTTCGATTCGCCACACTCGCAAGGGATTTGATGGATACAATTTTTTGTGTTTTCATTACGGGGAGGTTTTACTTTTGTAAGAAAGTTTGTAAGCGTATTTCGATTTCCTCATTTGAAGGTTGCTTTGATATTATAGTTTTTTCACTACTCCTGAGCCTTTTTTTAATTCAATTGTTAAAACATCTCGGATACCCATCTTAAGTAAAAATATGGGAATAATAAATAAATAATAGCATCTTTTATAATACATCAGAGTGTATCCAAAAATATTGAAATAGGGATAGCTCTTGGGCACACACCAAGTCTTTGTCGCGACATTCAAAAGGGTTGTTGTGGTTTTTTCATTGAAACGAAGTACAAAGATATTTTTATGTTCGCTTCGTTATTCATTTTCAGTTAAGTATGATCATTCCACTTCTATGGAGATCTATATACAGTGTGAGTTTATAACTTGGAATAAATTCAGTAAATCCAATAGTTCGTTTTTTTGGAAAAATGCTTGGACACGGATATTAACATTTTAAGTTGTAATTTGAAGAAATAGTCCATGCTTAAAGTGGAGTTAAAAGTGTGAAAAGAAAAGAAAAAACTAAAAGTATTTCTCCACAAAATTTTATAGAACAAAAATTAGTGCAGAAGTCTACATGTTTCGAACGCAGAAACGTTCATCATCAGGAGACAGAAAAATGTATTGCTGATGGTTTTAGCAGAAGTGGTATAAAACCTTAATGGAGCTATTATGGAATTAAAAATTGGTGTGTCGAAATGACATAATGTGAAGAAAAATAGAAATAAGTTAAAACCTACTGAGTATGTGAAAAAGTCAATTAAAAGGGTCTAAAACAACCAAATAAACCGGGGAAGAAGAAAAAATCACTTGTATCAAGAAAGTATCATGCATTCAAAATAAACGATCCTTTCAAAAAAGGGCGGTTTTGGGCACTGAGTTAAAACTCGGTAACCACAAGTCGTTAATTTTAATGTAATCAAATGAACTGTAAAATTTTTATCAAATATTTTAGACTTTCGTCTGAACTTTTATATATGTTATAAAAATGTTTAATTTTACCGTTCATTTTATTAAATTAAAATTAACGACTTGTTTTTATTGAGTTTTACCTCAGTGTCCCCAAACCGCCCTTCTTTGAAAGGATCGTTTATTTTGAATGCATTATACTTTCTTGATACATGTTTTCTATACAAGGCAAGTTTTAAATTTTTACAACGTCTTACAGACATATACTTACATAAAAATGCCATTTTAACATCTTCTTTTTAGAAGTGCTTTTTTCTTCCCGGTTTATTTGTAACCTTTAATTTTTTTAATTACAAAAGGTAAACATTTGTTTTCAGTACTTTTCTATTCGAACACAGGACTAACTATTATTTATCTCAATATCAGTTAAAATATGTATTTGCACATTGCAGCTTTGTTTCAAAAAATCGTAAATGACCTTCATTCGCAAGGCGCGTCGTGGCCACAATTGTGTCGTGGCCTACCGGTAGAGCATTGGCGAGCGAATTTTAAAAATCAGGACGTTATTAGAACACTTAAAAAATGGTCAGGATACCCTAAAAACCAGGAAGTGTCCTGGGAAAACAGGACATCAACGAGTTTCTATCTTAGCAAATATGTATTAACAATAGCACATATAGTTGTTGATTTGCCTTATCAGTATTAATTAGACCAATTAAAAATAATTCTTATTTTAAATTGCCCAAAGGTTTGTAAAACAGCTTAATCTTGCGCTTTCACCATTTGAATAATGCAATATTCTTAAAATATTTAAAAAAAATACCAGACTAACCTACACATTTTTAGACTAATCTAATGTAAATAAAACTAAGAAATTATCAAAGAGTTAAAGAAGGATAATTAAGACAAAGTCGTTGATTTTTAATTAACTTTTAATAAAATAAGGTAGAAATAAGACATCTCCTTATTTATTTTTGGCCTAAATCACTCTGTCGAGATTTTTTTTGATTTCTATATTTTGAAACATCAGTAAAAAAGTTCTCATAATATTTGACCTTGCCAATTTGCGTCAGCTACAGTGGGCGTCTATTTAAAAAAAAATAGGCAACTTAATTACTGTTACCTTAGGTATTAAGGCGAAACAAAATAAATAATTATACTATTTTTGTTATAATAAAACAAATAAATTTTGAAGAAGTAGTCCATACTCAAAGTGGAGTTAAAAGTATAGAAAAAAGAAAAGCATTAAGTTTTTCTCCACAATTTCTTATTAGAATAGCTAGGCGAACCTAGAATAATTCATAATAATTCAATTCGACATGTTTCAAGTGTAGAAACACTTATCATCAGGAAAACGAAGTAAATGGTACAATGCTGATGTTGTAAGCAATAGAGAAAATAACAAGCGGGATTAAGCCGTAATGGAGCTTTCAATGGTGTATACGAGGTGTAAAAAAACTTGAATAAGTAGTCAGGAGACCGATACGATTTCAGCATACTGGAAAGCCAAGGGCTAGTGCAAAGGCCCTGTCTTGGGTGGAAAATGAAGAGAGAAAAAAAAAATTAGGGAGTTTTAACAGACTTTACGAAAATCATTAAGGTATAAGTGATGAAAAATCTTGAGTGTCATTCAACATTGTCGGAGACATGTGAAAGTGGTAAAATATATATATGTCCGGGTTCATAGCGTCCTACGCCTTCCGGTTCCCAGCTTCCAACCTCTTTTATCCTCCCACTCTCCTGGTCTTAGATTTCGTTCCGACATTGCTCTTTGAATGCCGCTTATCCAGGTGGCTTTTGGTCTTCCTCGTTTCCTCCTTTCTGTTGGTATCCACTGAAATGCGAGTTTTGGAATTCTTTGTTGTGGCATTCTCTGCACATGTCCGTACCAGATCAGTTGTTTTTGCTGAATGTCCTCTATTATTATTTTTTCTACCTTTACTATTTCCCTTATTCTTTCATTTCTTATTCTATCTATTCTCGATACTCTAGCTGATCTTCGCCAGAAATCCATCTCGGTAGCTAATAGTTTTTTTTCAAGGTTCTTCGTTAACTGCCAGGTTTCACTTCCATACAAGACGATGCTTTTAAACACTGTGGAGTAGATATAGCGTTTCTTTTCAAAAGAGATGTTTTTTGACCATAGCATCGAGTTTAGGTATCTAATCTCTTGTTTTCCCTTTTCCTATTCTGCTCTCTATTTCCTTTTGTGTTCTTCCATCTGTTGTTATTTTTGTTCCCAAATAAATGTATTCATCACAGGCATCAATCTCTATACCATTATTTAATACCAGCTTGCCTTTCTCTCCGCCAATGCACATATATTTAGTCTTTTGAAGATTTACTGTAAGACCCCAGTTTTCGTGTTCTCCGAAAAGTTTTCTTGACATAAATTCTAGATCCTCTTTATCCTGTGCTATGATTATCTGGTCATCAGCAAAGTGAAGTGTGTAGAGTGTTACATCATCTGTGAGCTGTATTCCCATTCCTTGGCATGATCTTCTCCATCTCTTTAGTGCTTCGTTCAGATAGATTTTGAATAATGTTGGGGATAAACAGCAGCCCTGTCTAAGGCCTTTTGTTACTGGGAATGTAGTCGAAACAGTGTCCCCCAACTTTATCCTAGAGTATGACCGTGTGACCGAGTGGTAAAATAAGAGGGAAAGAAAAAAGAAAAATTGTTTTCCGTAAAAGTCAACGCATCATTAAGTTTGAAGAAGTTTTTCTTTCCCTCTTATTTAACCACTTTCACATGTAAATAAAATCAAGAAAATTGATATAAACCATAGCGTTTTTTATTTTTATTGATCAAAAAAGACATTTTTTAAGTTCGACTTTTCCATTTTAATTTTTCTTGACAACCAAATGACTGTGCTAAATAATATTGATACAAACTTTAATCATTTATAATAGAAGTAAACATTTTTATAAATATTTTTTACTATCTATAGTTATTTTGTAATCAGCCATAAACATATACCCGAATCTTCTTACTTTTAGAATTTTCTTATCCTTATTCGAAATAAAACATCTACCTCGGTCGTTTGTTTACAAAAACTTCTACTGGCCACTTTTATATACTTATATACTATTCTCACTATCCACTTTTCTCTAATCTGTTATACTCCCGTCAACGTCAACTCCTGTTGTCTGTCTCTCCACTATTTTTTATATATTATCTACTTCCTGTTTTTTCTTTAACAGTAACAGGAACACAACTGACTGTAAAACGAATTAATTACTAACTAAACAAGTTAATTCGAAGTCTTAAATCACTCTTAAGGCTGTCAAATTAGGTCATTTACCCGAGTTCTCTGAGTATTGACCAATAGTTACTACTACTACTGTAGGACCAAAACATTGGCTTACTTAGGATAGGATGAGGTAGTGGATTTGTTCCTCTCACTCAAAGACAGTCACTATTAATCTTAAAAAGTGGTTAACTTGTCACTATATTAAGCGTTTCTCCCAACAAAAGTTATATAGGTAGCAAATTTTCAGTTGTACAACTTTAGCAGTATGATTTTTAGTTTGTTAAGATATTTTGAATGCAAAATTTAAAATCATAACATTTAATAGACAGACATCGGGAAGCGTTATGTATGCCTACTAATTACCTTCAAATAGTATATGTATATATAATATATAATATTATGTATATACCTTTGTAATTTTGGCTCCGTTCCAGACAACGACGTCCGATATCCTCGAAACTTTTAACTCAGTTAGTTTTGTCGGCTACTAGTGTCGTTAACATTTCCATTCATATAATCGGGTTTAAATTTTACAAGGTTCGGTTTAAATTTACTTGAGCAAATAAAGCTATTTAATAACTAGAAAATACTTTCGTTAAAACCTTTGTTTTTATTAATTAACATTTGAAGAATTCGAGGGTTTCTTTAATACATATTTAGATCAAAAAAGAAAAACGTGTGGTATTTTACTTTGGGTGGGTAAGAGTTTTAATTATTTTTCTTTATACAAAATACTGAATAAATAACTGTTTTGGTTTTAACACCAAACTAGTCTGTGGCAAATATAAAGGATACTATTATTGCTTTCAAACTTTTTTTCTAATTTCGGTATATTTTTTTATAGGATATCTATATTATTTCATTAATACCACATCCCATTTATATCTAAATATATATTCTTATTAGTATTACCCCTAGTTAATTGTCAAATTTTGGTAGTGGTTATATGTAAAAAATAAGGTTTTAAATGCTACTACCTGACTGTTTGGTGAAGGCGCTATTAATGCATATTATAAACTGCTAGAATAAAACCTATTTGTACTGAATATGGATTAGATATCAATGTTATTCATTCGAATGTACTGTGCGAGCAAAAACTATTTGCATCAAAGAGGGCCTTGCATCTAAGGACGTAATGCTTAACCGTAGTGTCAGTAACTACCTGAATTAACAATAAATCAGTTATTCCATCATCTTTAACAGTCGTTACAAGTAATTTGATTCCTCGCTAATTTTTCCAATTTCTTGAACAATTCACACAATGGGCTTTACGGAACCACAAAACATTCATGGTTAAAGCGTATTTTCGAAACGGGGTTAGAGTAAATGGTGAGTGGCAATACAATCCGGGTTTGTGCATGGACGATTTTCACGAACATTTTCCTAACGTTGCTTTTATTGCTGGGGATTTTTATTATTGCCTGTGTGCTATGGCTGTGTTTAGGGAAACAGGTTCTATACAACACAAAAAAGGAGCAGGAAGTCCATCTGTAAGAACAGAAGAACTTGTTGCAAACGTTCGTGAAATAATGCAAAATACGCCAACAAATTGTATAAGACGCCTGTCCCAAGAAGTGGGAAGATTTTATGGAACATGCAGGACTATTCTTAAGAAGCAGCTAAATTTATTTCCTTATAAAGTGCAAGTATTCCAAGAAATACAAGCCGCAGATTTTGAAAAACGCAGGAATTACTGCAGGAATTTATGCTTGTAGCATGGCGGTGGCCAATTTCAGCAATTTATGTAATTATTTTTCTTTCTGTATATTCTTACTTTGTTAATTTTGTAAACAACAAAAATAAATTTGTATTTGTCTACTTATTTTATTACTCATTAGTTTGGCATATCATGTCATAATATAAATTTGACAAAATTTTATCCTAGATTTGGTTAGATATATCGTCCCCATATCATTGTGATCTAAACCAAGCCCTACGTTTTTTAATCCAAGCCCTCTTTGATGCAAATAATTTTTGCTCGCACGGTATTGAAACTGAACGCATGAACATTCATTTATTGTTTTACAAGGTCTTTCCGACATGGAATCAGAATCTAGCCTGAGTTTCCAGTTTATTCCTCCCATCAATGTCCAAAGTTGAGTGCAAAGTGAAATCGAATGGATTTATCTAAAAGACAACTGACTCACCTTATATTGTAAACAAAATAAGCCCAATCTTTTAAATTCTCAACAGCCTGCTCTTTATTTTTTCCTGGATTAAAAAGCAAACAAAATATCCATGGGAGGTTGAGGGAGGGAGTTATTAGGAGGAATACAAAATTGCTTTTAACTGCTTACAGTCCGTTATTTAGAGTAGACGAGTGTTTCTCTAGAACACCCATGGAGTGAGTTACCCCTTTAAATACAATCATACATCACTTCTGTAAGACCATGTAAAAACAATCTGGACTACCAATTATTAGTTTAACATTTTTTCGTTTCTGAACATTGCATTGGAACAGTATTGAATGAATACTGCTTTGAGACAATGGTGTTTACGTGAAGATGACCAAAGATACTTAATCGAAGCGATTTGATTTAAAAAAATAAAGACAATACAAGTCCAAAACTCCTTTATTATTCACTATGAATAAAGTTGCAAACCATTTAATAAAGGCTTTCTCCTAAAGTTCGTATAGTTTTAATAAAAATAGCAGTATCGAACTTTAGGTAAGCCTGCTGTTTTAAAACATCATTTAAAAATAATTTATCCAATACAGACTGTAGAAACAATTCAAATTGATTAACGACAAATTAACATGTAATATTATCCTTTTATGCAGAACATAACCCTAAAAAATAAAGGTTTAAACGTACTCGCCCTTAGTAGGGCATTAGTTTTTCGGATATTAAAAACTAGTGATGTGTCACGATGACTGTTAGTGTTTGTTTCGGTCAAGTTTATCAACAGGATGCAACGAGGAGTGAGCAGGCCTAGGGTCAGAGCTGGTATACCAGTGAACATACGTGATTGGCAGAAACAAGGAGAGGTGCTGTCCAATTGGAATAATGGTAATTTTTTAATTTAATTATTGCTTGTACAAAGTGTTAAAGTGTATATATTATAATATACATAACATGTGGGATATATTATGACTATTTTAACAAACTGGGTAATAATTGAACCGTTGTCGTTGCAAAAGTAATTTAAGTCACATGCATATTTAAAAAAAATAAGATTTGCAAAACTGTTCCAATTGGTTTTTGGGTTTTAATGGACAAACATTTTTGTTAGATTTTTTATAATGAAGGGACCATGATATAGGGTGTAAAAATTCTTATCACATATATATACAGGGTGGCGCATAAAATGTTCAATTATACATATGGCCGATAACGATTATTTTCTTCTATGGCATTCGTTAAAGCAGGGTTAATAGTGGTTTCCAACAGGTTCAGGTAAATTTCACCTGTTAAATTTCCAGGTATAAAATACGGCCCAATAATACGGTCCCCAAAAATTGCAGCCCACACATTTAATTTTTCGGGATATTGAGTACGCACTTCTCTAAAAATTCTAGGGTTGGAATCCGACCAATACCTGCAATTCTGTCGATTGACAGTACCGTGAAGAAAAAAAAGTGCATTCATCGGAGAAACAAATGTTAAAAATAAATTGTGGATTGCGAATGATCATTTCACCAATTAACTTGCCAAATTGCAAACGGCGATCGTCATCGACTTCATTAAGTTCATGAACCAGTTTTATTTTATAGGGATGTAACTTATGCGTTTTTAAAGTACGCTGAATCGTTCTACGCGAAACACCCGATACATCTGACACTTTCCTCGTGCTAAGTGTGGGATCGATGGCAATATGACACAAAACTGCAACTTCTACAGCTTCATTTCTTGCAGGATTTTCAACAATCCTTTTTTTGTTTACACTGATCCTGTTTCACGAAATTTTGCCATTAATTGTAGCACGTAAATATGAGACAAGTGTGCATTTAGTTAGATGCAAGACAGCTCGAGCACAATCGTTACTTCTAAAGAAAAGTGAAATAATTTTAACCCTTTCTTGAAGAGTATACGTCATTTTAATCAGTTATTGAACTCACTGAAATGTAAAGCAAAATTAATTTTTATTCTTACTATGAATTTGATCGATGTCAAAAACAAACTGAGTTTTTTCGACTGAACAAGTGGAATTCCAAATCCGTTTAGTTAAGATTGTATCCTTTTTTGTGTATTTTATACCATTTAATTTGTTTACAATTAAGCACAAATTTGTTGGGGGGGGGGGGGGGGGGGGAGATGTTTGAAGAATCGGAGAAAATATTATTGAAACTTTTTAAGTATTAAGCGAGCAAGTAGTAAATTATTATGCTGATTTTGAGACAATTTAATGCCTTTTAAATCAAGCTATTGCTCGACCTTCCTTTTCATTTAAGATTTTAGGGGTGAAATCCACCCCCCCATATGCTCCATAATGTTCGCGAACATTAGTTACAATTACATGGAGGTTGGAGGTAGACATTTTCAACATTTACTTGATTGATACAAGCGGTAATAAATTTTATTACTTTTAAATTTTCTTTTCTTTTTAGCCCTATTTTTCAGGAACTATTCACTCGATTTAAACGAGCAAGGTCGCGTTTGGAAGGCAATTCAATTTCCGTTAAAATAAAATGTCACTTGACCCCCCTCCCCCCTTTTCGTTTAAAGATTTAAAGGTGGAAGCGACCCCGTCGTAGAGATTCCAGCAGGAGGGTGAAAATAGCAAAAAATATGTCCCCCTGAGAACTAAGGTTCCCGTGTTCGAGCGAATTTTGATTTATTTATTAACAAGGAAATAAACCTGGGTGGAAAGTTTTCGGTGCGCCACCCTGTATATTTGAACATTTTATGTTAGCTAAGGACGCAGTTATTAGAAATTTTAAAGGAAGTTTACGAAATAAGCTCCACACGGTTCTAGAGCTACTGAAAGAATGCAGATTTGAAACAGACATTGCTGTATATTAATGCTTTCTTATACATATAATTAAATACTTCTAAATGAACATAAATTATTATTAAGAATGCCTATATCCACGTCCATTGTTAAAACTACATTTTTAGGCATATTATCCCACTGCAGCTACTGTCGTAGCTATAGAACCGTGCGACGAGCTATACCTAAAATTTATTTCAATAAATAAAAAAATCCTGTCATGAGTCTCTCGAAATACTTATCCAGCAAGTTTAATTAGCACTTGATCATATATTTAACGAATATTTACATTTAAATTAAAGATATTATTTGTTAGATTATTGTAAAAACAATAGATTTCATGTCTATAAACACTCGATACGTTTATAGCTTATAATAACAAAATAACTCTTGAAATAACTATTACGTTCATTGCATTGTTCTCGAGTTTAAACCACATCAGCATAGAATAAAATCTTTTTATTAAACGAAATGTTATCTTGCTCTCAAAAATGTGCTCCCACAATCATATGACATGTCTATAAATCTGTAAAATGAAAATTCTGGCACTAAACCAGTTACCAAAATTGTCACATTTCATTTAAAGTATTTTTCACTCCGTTTAACTACCTGGGACGTTTTGCAAGAGCTCGGCCATAAAAATGCAAATAAACTGTCGGTCAGGGTCGGATTATAATTTGTAATTATAGCAGGTAATATTTAACTATCTTGTGCTTGCGATAACATCTTTCAGTCTTTGTGTTTCTTAGGATAGGAATAACGAATTAAAGTCCTACCCTGTAGTGTATTTGCTTGTTGATTGTGTATAACAATGGGATTAAACCGGTAGTTTTATTGCAGTAAATAAGTCGATACCATTTAGGGTGAAAAATACTTTACTTATTTTCACTTGCTACTTGCTACAGCCAGGAGGTAGACGTTGCCACATCGTGTGGACTCTACACCAGTGTGGAATAGTTCAAATAATAATATGCACACTATTCTGACAGCCAGCCAAAAGTTTTTTTTGAAACCGGCAGAATGCGCCGCGATAGCACTGCTTGTAAATTCTCTATAGTTGGTGTCAATTTAAGCTTAAATAAAACCCAAAAGGGATGATTCTTTAGATTCTTCGACAACATTTTGTTATTCTACAGGAAAAATTCTTTATTAAAAACTTTACGCTCATTATGTTATGAAATTTTTTTTAAAGGATAGAATTATAAATTTTCTACAAACAAACAACATTCTCTCGAAAAATCAATTTGGTGTTACTAGTGGCTCGAGTACCTAAAATGGTAACTAAAAATCTTGAAAGCAATAATAAATGTCTCTCTGTGTTTCTAGACCTAGCAAAGGCATTCGACACAGTACCACACGACTCACTCCTTGCTCTATTAAATAAATATGGAGTAATAGGATTAGCATTGGATATCTTTGACAGCTACTTAAGCAACAGGAAACAAATTTTAAAACTTAGAAAAAAATAGTAGGTACCTAATAGCTACAGCTAGATAATGTAATTTTAGATATATTATTCTCTATTTTTATTATTTTATATTACTACCATGATAAGAATTTATAGATATAATTAAGTAATAATATTTGTATACTTCCTAGTTAGAAATAGCACACAGACATGTATTTACTTACCTAGGTGTGCAGTTAAAAATAGCATTGAACCATAGAAATAACTTAGAGTAATGCACAAATATATTTTAAATATTGTAAACAATTTAAGTAATATATTATTATATTATTATAGTATATGAAAGAAAACAAATCCTAATTTCTTTACCTATATTTTAAACTGTGGAATGTGTTCTACTAATAACATTGATATCAATTAGTATTTAATAATTATTCGGATAATAAAGCTTTCGATGAAGCGATAAAAGCACAATATAAAAAATTTAACGTTCATGGAAAATACTCGTATAATAGAACCATTGTAGATTCAGGAAAAATTAATTTTAATGTTGTGATATCGTCTAGCACAGTCTAGCGAACCATCTTGCCCAATACCGGTTATAGACGTATCTTATTATCTCATTACCTTTTCCACTGCATGAGACTGTCAAGAATTTCTTTACCTTGCATCTACCGGAGTTCAGTGTTTACAAGTTGAATAAACTGTTATAAATATTTGCATTGGTATTCGATCAAGTGTAATTAGAACAAATATGCACACAACTGATGGGATTCCTGTTATTGTGCACGGAAGCGAAAAGTGTTAAGGTAGGACGACTTAATTGATTGATAATTGTAAATTGAAAAAAATATTAATTAAGGACTTTAAAGTTTCGGTATTTTTTCGCGGGAAAATGATTTTTACGTTTTATTTAATTGAAATAATAGGTGAGATTGTTTAAGTTCTATCATTTATTGGATGCAATTGCATAAACGGCTAAATATCCTTATTAGTTTTTAACCTTTTTCACGAACTAAATACCTTTAGAAAAATTTTACAACAACAAATTTGTTCAATAAATTAAATTGCACCTTAAGGTGGAATTATCAACGTCATTCAATCTATTGGCAACCTATAACCTATTTCGCGTTGATTTTTTGAGTTTATTATTTTAATAACTAACATTTAAAGAAAATCAATATCGTCGGTACATTATTTAGGTAGTATATCTGATATATTACAAAAATATCAATTTATTTCATTGCTAATTTTTCCTACGACCACCTACGAAAATGACAATAACAGCACGGTTAACTTGGCTAGAAAGTGCTAAATATTACACGCGTGTTAAAAAAAAATATTTCAACACGAGTGTGGAAATACCAAGCACACTATATTTAATTTAAACAGGTGTCAATTTGACAACAAAACTATTTATTAAAAATAACAAACTTACGGGACACGTGGAGTAAATTGGGGTACTGGGTGGGGTAAAGTACACTAGGTCATTACTGCAAATAAAAAAAAATCCTTTTTTTTTTCGTTATTTTTGGGAACCTAAGAGTATTATTTATGATAAAAATAATATTATCAAAAACAAAAAGGGAAAATATGTCAGGCATTCAGGCAACCCACCAACTGTCATGTTTACATGTCAACTGAGTTGAACCACTGAAAAAAAAGGGGTAGCTATAGAGCAGAAATAGAATACCCTAGGAAATACCGATTTTTAATTTTGCCATTATCTCGGATAAAAATATCCATACAATGTTTAAGGATATTGGACAAGTGAATGTGCTTTATGTAAGTTAATTTATTTTAGCTATATTTAAAACAAATGGAAAAAGATTTTACTTTTATAATTAACAAGCTATCGATATTTAACTCCATCTCTATCTTTCTATAATGTTGAGCAAATGTTGAGGTTATGTTGTAGTTTTGTGTTATGTTGTTTTCGCAGGTACCTATATTATTGTTTTATTAAAAGAATGCAAGCAACTAAAAGATCAGAAACGAAATTTATTCACTGTACATAGATAGTAGGTATGATGTGCGTAAGCAAATAGGAGAAATAGTTATTCTTTTTATTCAAATCTAGGTAAGTTAAAATGTGTAAGTGTTTGTATACTTTTTTCTTGTCTTCATGAAATTTACCCCTCTTTTTGGAGTAGAAACCGCTTCCAACTTATTTTTTTCAAATGTATAGGTAGGGTTGGGATTTTGACCGTCAAAATCTTTTGTGGTCAATTGACCAGTCAATTGACCGGTCAATTGGCTAAGCCCTGGTCAAATTCCTCAGTTTTCTCAAAAGAAATGAAGCCATGAGTAATTACATAAAAACGTGTCTTTATTAAAAAAACAGCTAACAAAAAATAAAGAAACCATTCTGAGGTACAAAAAACACATAAATATTATGTATAATATTAATCTAACAATACTAAATTATTAATGAAGTAATGAGTGAGTGACTGATTGATGCTGAAATGAGAGACTGCTGGCAGTGCTGACCTTGGTTGATAGCTTGGATAAAGTTACATCATCTACGTCACTGAAGTCACCCCCGGCATTGCCTTTATGTTCTTCAGAATCTGAATCACTCGTTTCATCCTCTACTGAAATTTAGCGCTGGTTCCTCCGAATTTTCATTTTTTTTATTTCCACTGCCACTTAATAGCTTTAAGTTGTACTCTATATCAACAAGCTTTCCTGAGAGAGTGGTTTTCAATCGGTTGCGAAGCTTGTTATGGACAATGCCCCATCATGAGGACCAATTTCTCACACAAAAGGCTGCAAAAGTTTTTGACCGAATTTGACCCGGTTAAAATCTCTCCGGTCAAAATTGGTCAAAATCTCGGTCAATTGACCAGGCACAACCCTATGTATAGGTATGTATTGTAAAGGGCATAAAAAGGGAATACGACCCACTTTTTTCTTTCGGTAATGTAGACGCAATTGGTTTTATCACAATATACCGTGCGAGCAAAAATTATTTGCATCAAAGAGGGCTTGGATTAAAAAACGTAGAGCTTGGTTTAGATCACAATGATATGGGGACGATATATCTAACATCTAGGTTAAATTTTTGTCAAATTCATATTATGACATGATGTGCCAAACTAATGAGTAATAAAATAAGTAGACAAATACAAATTTATTTTTATTGTTTACAAAATTAACAAAGTAGGAATATACGGAAAGAAAAAGAAAAATAATTACGCCATGCTCCAAGCATAAATTCACACGTCTCTTCATATTTTCGAAACTGTTAGGTAAACCATTGAGTGTAATTCCTTCGTCTTTCAAAATCTGGGGCTTATTGTATTTCTTGGAATACTTGCACTTTATAAGGAAATAAATTTAGCTGCTCGCCTGGCAAGAGCGAGTGGCCAAGCCCTGCAAATATTCAATAAACTATGATCGTTTCTTTGTCGTGACGTTGTTGCTCTCAATGAGTATCTGCACTATCATGATTTTGACATTTTAAATAAATTAAAAGTTCAAAAGAATAAATTTTAATGTTTTGATGGTTGTTATTAAGAAATAAAATGTTTTCCTTCACTGAAATTTAAAATTACAACTTCTTACATCGTAAATGACCTTTTAAAAAATAGTGATTGGTTGCTGACTCAAAACAATCTGTCGTTAACTTCATACGAGTATTAACTTGCACACATGCGATAGATACGTTAGTGTTGAACCTACAAATATATCAAATGCATCCTAGAAAAAGGATCTTTATATTTAAGAAAACCACTATACAGGGTGTCCCATAACTATAAGGGGCCATTCAGCAAAAGGAGATAGTAGATAGGTCATTTAAAATGTATTTTACCGTGCGAGCAAAAATTATTTTCATCAAAGAGGGTTTGAATTTAAAAAACGTAGTTCTTGGATTAGATCACAATGATATGGGGATGATATATCTAACCAATTCTAGGTTAAAATTTTGTCAAATTCATGTTATGACATGATATGCCAAACTAATGAGTAATAAAATAAGTAGACACAAGTAAATTCACACGTCTCTTCATATTTTGGAGTAATTCCTGCGTCTTTTAAAATCTGCGGCTGATTTCTTGGAACACTTGCACTTTATAAGGAAATAAATTTAGCTGCTTCTTAAAAATAGTCCTGCATGTTCCATAAGATCTCCCCACTTCTTGGGAAAGGCGTCTTATACAATTTGTTGGCGTATTTTGCATTATTTCACGAACATTTGCAATAAGTTCTTCTGTTCTTACAGATGGTCTTCCTGCTTTTTTTTGTGTTGTATAAAACCTGTTTCCCCAAACACAGCCACGGTTCTTTTCAGGCAATGATAAAAATCCCCAGCAATAAAAGCAACGTTAGGAAAATGTTCGTGAAAATCGTCCATGCACAAACCCGGATTATATTGCCACTCACCATTTACTTTAAACCCGTTTCAAAAATACGCTTCAACCATGAATGTTTTGTGCTGTTCCGTAAAGCCCATTGTGTGAATTGTTCAAGAAATTGGAAAAATTTGCGATAAATCAAATTACTTGTAACGACTGTCAAATATGACGGAATAACTGATTGATTGTTAATTCAGGTAGTTACTGACACCCACCAGGTATTAACCTCTACGGCTAAGCATTGCGTCCTTAGATGCAAGGCCCTCTTTCATGCAAATAATTTTTGCTCGCACGGTAGTAAATGGGCGATGATTTGACAGTGATTAAGCGGGTATTAATCAAATTTGATGTAGTTATGGTTTCAAGGGCAAGAAAGGCGATTTCATAATTAGTTTTCAGATACCCCCTAGAGGACACTAGTTATACAACATGAGTGATAAATTCCCGCAAATATTTTTTGTCTCTCACATTTCTGATCGCTTCACCTCAAATTATGAAAGAATGGTCTTTTATACATAAAAAGTTGCAGGCACTTCATTAATCTTGATATTTCAATTAGTTCCACGATACTATACATGGTATGCCGACGCGCATAAATTCTCTCACATTGTGACGTCACGTGCTGGAGTCCAGCGCGGAACTTTCAAACAATAAGACTTTATTATTTAAATATTGGAACAATTTAACAAACAAACAACCCATAAATATGGTAAAATACCGTGCGAGCAAAAATTATTTGCATCAAAGAGGGCCTTGCATCTAAGGACGTAATGCTTAGCCGTAGAGCTTGATACCTGTTGGGTGTCAGTAACTACCTGAATTAACAATCAATCAGTTATTCCGTCATCTTTGACAGTCGTTACAAGTAATTTGATCTATCGCTAATTTTTCCAATTTCTTGAACAATTCACACAATGGGCTTTACGAAATAGCATAAAACATTCATGCCTGAAGCATAAATGACTTATTTTCAAGTCTATTATAGGGCCCCTTAGTTATGGGATGGGACACTCTATCTAATAAGTAAGTATAATATATTATAAAATATAATATACTCAAAAGTGAACAAGGTGACTCTATTTTACAAGATACTGAATAATTGATAATAAAGATGATTCAGAAAGTTCAGTCAATTGCTCCGACCATGATGGTAATTAATTATGTTATGATTTGAAAGTCGCGCGCCTATTCGCAATGTAAGTGTGTCGTTCAATTTTATAAATAATGCATATTATTTATCGCGGAAAAAATATAATACCGTTACTCGGGAGAATGTCTGTTTACAAATCTATGGTGTCAAGATTAAGAATAAACTCATGGGAAAAGTAATGACGGATTCCTATAATAACTATGCTGCTCACGAAAAAATGTAAATCAGTGTATTTGTCAAAAGTAACAAGGGATCCTGAACCGACCAGGAAGGCTTACCGGTTTTTATTTTTTGATTGAATATATAGGGTATCCCAAAAGGTATGGTCAATAATTAGGCATTAACAACTGCTATGTTTTCGTCGTTAAAGTTCCCAGATCAGCAGTGGGCCGTGGCAAGCTAACGCGTCTGTGTGCGTCATATTATTTTCTTCCGATTTTGGTGTTTTTTAAGGGTTTCTATGGCTGTTTTTTGTGTAGTGTGTCTTTTAAACATTTTACTTTTGGATTTTTTATATTTCAGAGACATACTTTCTTGGTGTTTATTATTATTTAAGTTTAATAGTGAGTACAAACACCATTTTGGTTAACTCATCTATTATCAAATCAATAAAGTGCCTAGTTAAACAATTTACTTATCGTTATATACAGGATGTCTCCTAACTAATAGGCAAATTTAGCAACAGGAGATAGTAGACTTGAAAATATGCATTCATGCTTAGGAACGCAGGGTTAATTTTCAATAAATATGTTTCGTTAAGAAAGGTGTTTATTTAAATGTTCCTTGTCATCTAGCATTTAAACGCAATTATCTCAAAAACTAATTGAAATATCGTATATTAATGAGGTACAACTTTTTTACGTATAAAAGATCCCTCTTCCATAATTTGAGGTAAAGCGATCAGAACTGTAAGAGACAAAAAATATATGCAAGAATTTATCAAACTTATATTGTGTAGCTAGGGTTCTCTAGGAGGTATCTTAAAACTCATTATGGAATCTTCCGTCTTGCCCTCAAAAACATAACAACAAGTGACAACCACTTTTGTAGATATGTATGTACGTATGTTATTAACTAGGTATATCGGTTTACAAGCAAAACAAACTTGTTTCTTGAATAAACTTTTTCTATAAATTGTTAGAAATATATAAACTATAATAAATTGTTTTCAGTTTCGCCTTTTTAGGTTATTTAAAAAAACACGAAAATCCATTAAAGTTTAAAATGTTTTGCTCTATAATCACGTTCTAATAGGACAGCGTCTGTAATTGAACTTTGACCGTTATTTCAGTCAGCTGCTCAATTTAAATATCAAATTTAAACCAGAAAAATGCAATGCAATTTCGTTTATGTAATTTTTAATAAATTAGTTGAATGTCTGGAAACAATCAGCTGTTTTAGATGTTTGGATTTTCTTATCCCAAAATACAAATAGACACTTTTAAAAATAACCTTGTATAATATACAGGATGTTGAATACGCTTATTGTCAAAAATAAAATAAGGAAAGTTCTGGCCAACTTGTTGTTTTAACCAAAGCAATATGGTAGCATAATTAAATTTAACAACAATACTTATCAACAACTATTTTCCACTTGAGTTTATGATGTAATGTGGTTATCCGCTAAACACAACATTGTTCGTTTAATAGCGATCACGTTGCAGGTGTATTTTTATCATTTTATACGTTGATAAAAATTCAATTGTTGGTTTTTCTCAAGCATATGTTTACTTAAATTCACAAAAATATATTTAGTACTGTAGACAATAAGTGCATTCCAGTATGATTTGCAAGCTACAGAGTGATACAATATGTTTGCCATTGCATTACGTTATTTGACAGACTCTGCGGCTTCCACAGATACTTTCGGATCATTCCTCAATTTGTCTTTAACTTTCACGATTGGATGCTTGCATGAGAACTATAATGTATACAGTGTGACCAGTAAAGCCCGCATCATATGGGTTGTTTTTTATTAATAGCTTTATTCGACATTTGACTTTGGCATCAAGTTCTGCTTCGATCGAGATGATCGAAACGTTATTCGCATTATCTGTCGAATTTTAATTTTTTTCAGAAAATAATTCAAAAGTGGGGTTATTTCTAAAAATATCGAAAAAAGTTATTAGAAAAAGTTTTTTTGAATGCAGTTTCTAGCCCACACGCAAAATTTCAGCTGCATAAAATAATTTTGATTTTTTACCCATATTTTGTAAATTGCACCACTTTTACAAAATTAGACGCAACGCAACCTACATAAAACTTCCTAGTTTTGACAATGCTTTATTTCAGATACATTTTCTTTAAAGCAGCGCCATATTAAATGTGTGTTTTTCTACAAAATCAAAATTGGGCTATTAAAATTTGGTCGCATTTGATGCAAAGTTTATTTGTTTTTGACCCTGTATAAGGTAACTTCATAAAATAAGTATTTTTGAAAACGTAGCTTGTGTCTGAAAGTCATACACCTTAATATTAAGACAACAAAGAACACAGTGTCATCAGTAAAGTGTTCATTAAGTGGAAATAGTAATTTACGTTACAAGACCGGAAAGTAGTGTTTTTCAGGTCGAGACGAGCATTTCCAGGGCGAGCCATAGGCGAGTCCTGGAAGCTTGGAGAGACCTGGAAAACACTAATTTTCGGTTGCGTGACGTACAATATTTTTTTTAAGACCGACACTTCGATATATTTTATAATCTACGCGAAACAAGTTTGACATAAAGAACAAAATTAAAAATCAACGAACTGTCACTCGACAATACATCGAAATGTTGTTGTCATAATAACGAAATCAAGGTATCTTGTATTATCAAAGAGCGATTGGAAAAACAAAAAACAGGGTGACAGTGACATTAGAGACAGGAAAATTGACATTAGAGTCCGGAAAAGATTTTTCCGGTCGAAAAAACGTTATTTTCTAGACGAAAAATTGTCCAGAAAGTGTAAATTTTCTTGTCGGTTTTAAAAAATAAATTTTAGTGGTGGGTAAAAAATTAAAATTTTCTTATGCAGCTGAAATTTTGCATGTGGGCTAGAAACTGCATTAAAAAAACTTTTTCTAATAACTTTTTTCGATATTTTCAGAAATAACCCCACTTTTAAATTATTTTTTGAAAAAAATGAACAGATAATGCGAATCACGTGAATACTATTTTTTTGCTTCATTTTCATCTTGATCGAAGCAGAACTTGATGCCAAAGTCAAAATTCGAATAATGCTATTAATTAAAAAAATACCATATTATGATGCGGACTTTACTGGTCACACTGTATGTATCATCAGAGTAATAGTATACCATAGAGTTATCTTTGATACATTATAACCTGTGACAAATGAATGAAAAATATTATATAAAAAAGTACTCTCACATCTATAGGACTTGTCAACTTAGCTTTACCATATAATTTCTACCATTGAGATAGGTTTCAACAGGTAATTGTAAGCCATAATCAAACTGGTCAACATTTAGACGTTAGATCTTGGAATAGTCAAAGATAACCAGTTCGGTCAAATCACCACGATCTAACGCCTTTAAAATTAAAATATATTTTTAGCGGAATATACCGATTTTAACCTTGTTTATTTATTTTATTTATTTATTTATTTGCAGGTTTGTTTATAATAATATTAAAAATCAATAACATTGTTTTTTTTAATAAAAATAAATCCAATGAAAGCATCATTACAAAACCATAGATTAACATATCTGTCCGATTTTGTAATGAAAAAATATAAACCCATTTAGATTATTAATTTTAATCACATCATAAATATAATATTTAAAAATATAAGTAAATAATTCAAAAATATTTCATCAAAAGAAAAAAAAGGAAAGGAAAAATTAAATAAGGGAGAAATTATAATAGAAAAATTGTCACATTTAGTATTATTACGTATATATAAGCAGTGGCGTAGCGTGCAGGGGGCCAGGGGGGGCGACCGCCCCCCCCCTCCCTTTGAGCCCTTTCCCAAATGGCGCCCCCTTCTCACTCTCCCAGTAGTTTCACCGTTCAATTTCACTTCACATAATTATTACTAATAATTGATAATATTGTTTTCCTACGACCACCTACGAAAATGACAATAACAACACGGTTAACTTGGCTAGAAAGTGCCAAATATCACACGCGTGTTGTAAAAAAATATTTCAACACGAGTGTGGAAATACCAAGCACACTAAGATATTAAATTTAAACAGGTGTCAATTTAACGACAAAACTATTTATTAAACATAACAAACTTACGGGACACGTGGAGTGAATTGGGGTGCTGGGTGGGGTAAAGTACACTAGGGCATTACTGCAAATTTTTCGTTATTTTTGGGAACCGAAGAGTACTTATTTATGATAAAAATAATATTATCAAAAAGGGAAAATAATAATATGTCAGGCAACCCACCAACTGTCATGTTTCATGTTTACATGTCAACTCACAGAAAAGTTCTGTTCTGTTCTGTTCGAGGATTGCGATGGCCTCTAGCTTTTCAGCCTTCAGCCAATTTTTATACTTACACAAAAATAAAGCGTTTATGTCAACTGAGTTGAACCACAGATTTTGCCATTATCTCGGATGTTTAATTATATTGGTGTAAGTGAAAGTGCTTTATGTACGTAAAATTATTTTAGCAATATTCAAAACAAATCGAATATAGACAGAACTTTTATAATTAGCAAGCTATCGATATTTAACTCCATCTCTATCTTTCAATAATGTTGAGGTTTAATAATGCGGTACATTAATTATCATAAAATAAAACTATAATAAAAAAAAATAAATAAATAAGTTAGTGAAGTGTCTAGTTAGGTTCTACTCAGTAAATGATTGTACTGTCTACTAACCCCTAAATTCCTTCTTTTTAGTAAATGTCACTCCTATCCTATGTTGTAATTGTCAATACTAAACCCTTGACCCTTAAAATAGCAGCTAAGAAAAGGTCAAATACACAAATCCAGAGACTCATATTAAGCAGTCCAAACCGCATTGTACGCAAAGAAGAAAAGTCAGTGGTCGTGATATGGTACAGACCAGACAGCATCACGATCACCCCTAATGTGCTGGCAAATTGCCCCCAGGGAGCAGAGCCATTAAGAACAAGACAATGTTGAGGTTATGTTTTGTGTTTGTGTTTTGTTTTTGTATGTATATTTAGGTATATTATTGTTTTATTTTTAAAGAATGCAAGCAGCTAAAAAATCAGAAACGAAATTTATTCACTGTACATAGATACTAGGTATGATGTGCGTAAGCAAATAGGAGAAAAAGTTATTATTTTTATTTAAATCTAGGTAAGTTAAAATTTGTAAGTAGGCATTGTTTTTATTTTGTTTTAATATAGACGCTTCTGTTGGAATCCGCCTTGAAATTTGTTTTGCATTTATTGCGTTTGTACTTGTCAATTTTTTTTAACACAATGGTGTACAAACTATTAAAAACCAAACAAACTCTTTTTGATTATTTTGTATGGTCGTAGGAAAAATTGTGTACATTACTCGTGTGAAAGTGATTTTCTCACACTCGGAGAATTTCCGCACTCGGCTGGCGCCTCGTGCTAAATATCTCCTCGTTTGAAAATTGCCACTTTCAACACTTGTTATGTAATATACTATTACCTATCGCAGCAAGAGGAAATTTACTATGTTTATGAATATAAATAATAATTATATAACAAAACCCTCATTATTTATTACTATTATTATAATTTAGTTCTTTGTTTCTGTTTATATTATAAGATTACCATTATCAGAAGAATATTGGCAAATATGATATTTTCTGAAGCTTTCTTTCTCTTTGTTTTTAAAGTATTTTTATGAGTTCTAATTAGGTTATTATTTTGTTATAACTTTTAGAGTAAAGAAACAGATAAAATAAACCTGTTACCTATTTCGAGATTTTATTTTCACTACTTGATTTAATTTATAATAAAAATATCTTGCCACGACCAATAATTTGTCTTCTTTCAGTTATTTTGCTTTAACAATTAAAAATTGCTTGAAATCTCTAATGCACTACAGACTAAATTTTATCTTTTTAAAAGTGTGTTATTGTCGCCAATGAGAATATATGCTTATAAGTATTATTAAGAATACCTATTAAGTAATATGCATAAAATATTTTATAGAGTTTTAACAAAATTCCCCTTGTCGTGTTCATATTATGTTTTCATGTGACCATTTTAGACATGACGAAACAAAAACTTTATTTCTCAGACCAAAATTTACTAAATAAACGAAATTATACATTAGCAGTGAGGCGCCCTTTAAACAAGGGCGTTGATAAGAGGGTCATTACCCCCCTCCCCAAGGACCCATAGTAAGCCATGAAAACGAAGCACTTTTTTTTACTTAATCAATTTTTTTGTGATTTTCTTGAGGATCTTGTGTATTTTATATTTTAAGGGCGTGGCATTCAAAAAATTTTCGCCTGCGGCGCTATTTTTTTTTTCCTTTTACCCCCATTAAAAATAATATCTACGCCCTTACCTTAGAAGCTTTCGCCCCCTCCACGCTACGCCACTGTATATAAGTTGGTTTACCTTACATCATTTTGCATAATCCATGATTTTAATTTTCTTTTAAATTTGTTTTCTTAAACATTAATCTAGATGATTTCTTAATCCCTTAAAAAATAAATTAAACTGAGGTAGTGCACTAAGTATTTGACGCATCAGCAATTGCATTCCTCCCAAGTCTTGTATGTATTTGATAAATATTATTTTGAGCCTACTTTCAGATTCATGCATCTCATTAGAAAATATAATTTAAGTATTTCATTTTTGTTGTTTATTTTTTAAATATTAACTAGCATCGTTCTAATTCTAACACCTTACCAAGCCTCCAGACATTCAGCCCCTTCGTATAGGCCATTCGTGTGTGCGCGTCTATGGTGGCCATAAATATCTTTAAAATTTTATTTTGTAAAGTTTGTATAATATGTGCATAAACTATAAACCCTGCTAGGCAGCTCGTACTTGATGCTATAATGCTCAAGGGTCCTTTCGACAGTTTGTTCGGGTTTCTTTCAGTGGTAGAGGTAGGAAAAGTAATCGATTAATTAATTAGCCGATCGAATCAGAAACAATCGTTATTTTTATAATCGAAAATCGATTACGTGTAGATGCTATTATTTTTGGAGATGATAATTATATTATTTTTTACTATTTGCTAACCTTCCATTTAATTTTAATTTAATATTTAACCATTATATTTATAACAATAAAATAATTATGTGAGTATTAACCAAAATAACTTTTTTAATACAATTATTTTGTGTAAATTATATATTACGGACTGTGGGATTATCACATAACACAGAAAGGGTACAATGACTGAAAACAAAAAAGTTATAATTTGTATATTAAATCGGTCGTAGCCTAGATCTAACTGGGGCAGTTTTATGTATCGAGTAAGGAATATACATTAATTAATTAAAAATTTACGAAAGTTGTGTATATATTTCAAATATTTTGCAACTCTTAGTCCTTATCTACAGTGTGACCAGTAAAGTCCGCATCATATGGTTTTTTTTTTATTAATAGCTTTATTCGAAATCTGTGGAAAGTGTAAAATTATAATTTGTTTACCATTTATTTAACACAATTAAAGTAGTTTAGAAAGGAATATTTATTCGAAATTTGACTTTGGCATCCAGTTCTGACTCGATCGGGATGAAAATTAAGCAAAAAAATAATAGTCACGTGATTCGCATTATCTGTCAAATTTTAATTTTTTTCAAAAAATTATTCAAAAGTGGGGTTATTTCTGAAAGTATCGAAAAAAGTTATTACAAAAAGTGTTTTTAAATGCAGTTTCTAGCCCACATGCAAAATTTCAGCTGCATAAAATAATATTGATTTTTTACCCATATTTTGTAAATTGTACCACTTTTGCAAAATAAGACTCAACGCAACCTACAACATAAAACTTCTTGATTTTGACAATTCTTTATTTCAGATACATTTTCTTTAAAGTAGCGCCATATTAAATGTGTGTTTTTCTACAAAATCAAAATTGGGCTATTAAAATTTGGTCGCATGTGATGCAAAGTTTATTTGTTTTTGACCCTGTATAAGGTAACTTCATAAAATAAGTATTTTTGAAAACGTAGTTAGTGTCTGAAAGTAATACATCTTAATATTAAAACAAAAAAAGAACACAGTGTCATCAGTAAAGTGTTCATTAAGTGGAAAATAAATTTTAGTGCTGGGTAAAAAATCAAAGTTATCCTAGGCAGCTGAAATTTTGCACGTGGACTAGAAACTGCATTTAAAAAAACTTTTTCTAATAACTTTTTTTAATACTTTCAGAAGTAACCCCACTTTTGAATTATTTTTTGAAAAAAATTAAAATTTGACAGATAATGCGAATCACGTGACTATTTTTTTGCTTAATTTTCATCTCGATCGAGTCAGAACTGGATGCCAAAGTCAAATTTCGAATAAATATTCCTTTCTAAACTATTTTAATTGTGTTAAATAAATGGTAAACAAATTATAATTTTACACTTTCCACAGATTTTTATTTTGACTCGACATGTTTCGCAACATAATTGCTTCTTCCATGGAGTACTTAAAAATGGTATGGTAAGTACTGCATCGAAGAAGCAACTGTGTTGCGAAACATGTAGAGTCAAAATAAAAATATGTGGAAAGTGTAAAATTATTATTTTTTTATTTTTTTTACCATTTATTTAACACAATTAATAAGGTATTTCCACCAAGTAAAAGCCGAATCAATTCTATTGAACTATTTTATTTAACCAAAGCATAAACCAATAACACTTTGCCAAAATTTCATTGTTTTGAACCGAAAATCCGTCATGTGTACTTAAAAGTTTTTTTTTTTGTAATACGGTCCTGATATAATTGTGTGCTAGCAAAAAGAAAATTCACTGTAATAATAAGAAACTATTATTTCTAACGATTATGTAGTTAATTTATCATACAAACATAAGTATATACCGTGCGAGCAAAAATTATTTGCATCAAAGAGGGCTTGGATTAAAAAACGTAGGGCTTGGTTTAGATCACAATGATATGGGGACGATATATCTAACCAAATCTAGGTTAAAATTATGTCAAATTCATATTATGACATGATATGCCAAACTAATGAGTAATAAAATAAGTAGACAAATACAAATTTATGTTTGTTGTTTACAAAATTATAATACTTGCACTTTAGAAGGAAATATATTTAGCTGCTTCTTAAGAATAGTCCTGCATGTTCCATAAGATCTTCCCCAGTGGCGCAACCAGAAATTTTGTTCGGGGGGGGGGGGGGGGCTTTAACTTCTTGCGACGCAGACGAAAAATTTTTTGGGTGCCACGCCCTTTTTTGGGTAAAATACGTATGATTGACGAGGGCGACAGCCCCCTAAAACTTCTGCAATAATACGCCGCTAGCCCTAACGAAATATTTATGAAAAAAAAATTTAGAGTTTTTATTTTAATTAGTAAAAATGTATTTAAAATAAGTAACGCATATATTAAGCATACTTATACTAAAACAAAACAAAAACCTTATACAATAAGTTGTAAGTAATCACTAATAATACTAATATTAAAGTAAAATTCTTCGTTTTGTTTTTGCCATTTCGTCCAGAATTTCTTCCACGGTAATATCAATATCGTGGTTCGCATAAATAGGTAGACCAGGGTCGATAATTTTTGAAACAAAAAAAATAATAGTAGAATGAAACCCATTGGAAAAGAAAGAGAATATAACAAAAATGAAAGAAAAATAATTTACGGGCGATCCGAGGTCGGGAAGTGGAAGGGGGTTAGTTTTTAAGGCTAGAAAACGATTTATCTCGATTTCCGGGAAAACTACAAGTCCTATGGAAAAACGTTAAATGGCAAAGTTCTAGGTAATAAAAAGATCTACAACTTTTATATTAACACTTTTTTCACATTGCCTCAAAATTTATGTGAAAAATTCAAATAACCAAGTTTTTGTTTTTTTTATTTTTATCTTCTACAAAAAAAATTATGTTTTCACGAAATTTGGTGATAACTTACCTTTTTATGTCCCAAACACACTGTAATTATTTTGATTTAAAATATTTATTTTTTCACCTTATTTTGACTTAATATCGAAAAAGCACCCTTATTTTCAATCGAAAATTCTCACGTCAAAATATCTGCTGTTTTAAAAAAGTCTGTGGGCGTTTTGTTCGTTGAAATCTCCACTTTCTGATGGTGTAAAAAAATATATACATTACTATGGTAAATGTTCTCAAAAAATGCAAAGAAACGGAAAAAACTCGAATCCGAAATTTTTTTAAAATCATTATGTACAATTTTGACCTATTTATTAAAATTTATACTTTAATTACTCAAAAAACGTAAGAATCCATGTTACATTGATAAACAAAAAAATTACAAATCCATAAAACATTGAGATCGCAAAAAACATGCGAAAATAGTTCGAGTGACATGAAAAATTGGTTTGCAATTAAACGAATAGGCTAAGTTTCTAAGCTCGGGGGGGGGGGGGGGGGCTGCAGCCCGGCAGCCCCCCCCCCCCTGGTTGCGCCACTGATCTTCCCACTTCTTGTGATAGGCGTCTTATACAATTTGTTGGCGTATTTTGCATTATTTCACGAACGTTTGCAACAAGTTCTTCTGTTCTTACAGATGGTCTTCCTGCTCCTTTTTTGTGCTGTATAGAACCTGTTTCCCTAAACACAGCCACGGTTCTTTTCAGGCAATGATAAAAATCCCCAGCAATAAAAGCAACGCAACGTTAGGAAAATGTTCGTGAAAATCGTCCATGCACAAACCAGGATTGTATTGCCACTCACCATTTACTCTAACCCCGTTTCGAAAATACGCTTCAACCATGAATGTTTTGTGCTGTTCCGTAAAGCCCATTGTGTGAATTGTTCAAGAAATTGGAAAAATTAGCGATGAATCAAATTACTTGTAACGACTGTCAAAGATGACGGAATAACTGATTGATTGTTAACACCCAACAGGTATTAAGCTCTACGGCTAAGCATTACGTCCTTAGATGCAAGGCCCTCTTTGATGCAAATAATTTTTGCTCGCACGGTATTAACAGTACTAAAAGTTTATAATTACAGGAGTGACGCAAAACCCGTAATAGGTCGTTGGTGAGCGGAGAAACTTTAATACCTAATTGTTTCTATTATGGCTAGGTAGTTTTTTCTAGTTTCTGTCGTAAACGTGGCAGAAAGTTTAAACAAATGTCCATAGATGGCAGTAATGCATGGGAATGAAACTTAGCTTTGGTTTTTGCTGGTAAGCAGAAATGTTTAGTTTTCATCTTGCATTTAAAATTTGTAAAAAAACTGATACTTGGCTTCTAACCTTCTCGATTGTTTTACCATAGCATAGTTCATGAGCCGCAATTGGGTTTTATTACGTCATTGTGTAGAAACAAAAGTTCTGTATCGTTTTGGAAAATTAATATTTTCTCCTGAAAATTTTAAAATAGTTTATCTTTCTCTTGTTCTTTTCTCTTTAATTAATATTATTTTTGTAAAAATCGTAGTTTTTTTCACATTCATCATTTCGTCACGTTTTTACTTAATTTTTGAGAAATTTTAAACCGTGTTACATACATTCGTACTACTTATTTTGACATTGAAATATTTCTCCTCACGTATGTAATGTTAGTGATATTCTAAAAGCATGCTAATTTTAAACACCTATATTTAAATTTTTCGCTTATGTTTGCGAATCATTTACCAGATATCACAAAAGTTTTTTATGAAGTACTTGCACATAATATGTGCACTGTTTTTATTTCCATTGGATTTCCCATTTTAAGTAGGTACTATTTTGGTTAAATTGGTAAGTACCCATGATGTAGGCAATGTGCTATGCAATTATTTTATAAATAACTTTATATTTACATCAAATCATTTTTATTTTTGTAACGTCTTAGTTAACCTTTTCTGTGCTTCTAGTTTATTTTAAACATATAATGCAATTTAATGTTTAATACATACTTATGTACACATATCGTCGCTCGCATTACGTAGGGGCCTATCTCGATTTTTGGCAAAAATGAGTTATACCCATATAAAGTCAGGAAAAGACTGCCTTAACGTTATGACAAACTGGCATATCTCAATACTACATGGTTTTTGTTTTATAGTCAGGCCTATCTTAAATTATCGATAAAAATACTTTTACGTAAAGACCAAACTTAAGATTGGCCCCTATTCTATATTTTTTGTATGGGTCTTACTGGGCGAATCTCAACATATTCCTTTACGTTATAAAATATTTTTAAAGGATGAACAGTACTTTGCAGATAGGCCTTATTAATTTATTATTTATTGCAATTTTATTTAACACATAAAAGACAATTTGTAAAAAATAAAATAAATACCAATCCCATTTTTAATTTGTTATGCCTCTAGAGAATAAATAATTAAATATTACACTAGCTGTTTTTAATTCTTTTGAAATTATATGTTTAAAATTTTTTTTTACCGTTTTTATAAAATAAAGATGTTTAAAGTTTAAAAATTTCGGTCCCTTTTCTTTGAAAACAAAATGTTTTATAAATATCACAGGGGCTTTTGTGATATCTGGTAACTTATTTCATGTACAAATCAGAATTTGTTATTGTTTTTACGAAGGGGCCTATCTTGATTATTATTTATTTTTTACAAAACCCGTAAAACTTCATTAAAAATTATTATGTCTCATCATCCTAGATTGATTTATCTAGGAAACTGTAAAAAAATGAACCTAAATAAAAAAATTCCTGTCAATGCTGTATCCAAAATAAGCATAATTGATTTCTTTAAATCGCTCTACTGAAAAACTACAAAAACCGAGTTAGGCCCCTACGTAATGCGAGCGACGATATTATGTACGTATCGCTTTAATAAATTAAGAAAACATAAAGCAACGTAATATATTTTTTGCGGTAAATTTTCAATAGGGTAGTTTAGTGTTTTACTCTCAAAATTTTGAGGTTTTGATTAGAATTTGCGATAAACTTTAAAAATAATTCAATTATTATCATTCGATAAAAAAAGCTATCTTTATTACCGATATTGCAAGGTGACCAGGGAAAAATCAGTACACGTTGCCGAAAAACAATAGAGAAAAAGAATAAAAGAAAAATCAACCTTTTTTTATAACGTTTATAGTTGTTGTCGAAATGTTTCGTCGTTGAAAAGCGGTAAAGGCGTATCTCGATTTTTACAAGTTTTCAGTAAAGTCATTTAAAGAAAAGTGTTATCACCATTTTCTTCATAAACCCTAAATGATTAGATCTATATATATATATCTATATATACACTTTTGTTGGAGATACGCCTTTACGTTTTGCTAGTAACAAATTGTTGGTCACTGATTTATTGAGATACGCCTGTTTAAATTAAAATGCAAAAGGATTTAATTTTAAATTTTGATGGAAAATAATCAGGAGAAGTAGGTTTTTATTATAAGAATTTATTTTATAAGGGAAAAGCAATGACAGATTACAATAAATTTTAATGTGGCGACAGGCATAAACAAGCAAAATTTGAGATAGGCCTTATATTTAAGTATTTTCTTAAAATTAAATTGTAATAAAAAGGTGTAAGTCAAGATTCGCCGTAAGGCGATCAAAATATATATATTATTTTGTGGCGTATCTCAAGATACGCTTATACGTAAAAATATGTTCATCGAATTTTTGAGATAGGCCAAAGAGGAAAAGTTTAATTTTATGGAAGCGGTATTAGATTTAGATACGCCTTTTCGTCACAACATAGAATACATATGGACATGTTTAATGCCGGGTCTAACTCAATTTCGCCAAATTTTGAGATACGCCTTTACGTTATAACAGCGACAGTTTGATACATAGAACCATTTGATCAACGATAATCGTCTTCGCGAATTAGGTATAATATTATGCCACTTTCAACAAAATATAGGGAGCAAACTGCATACTATTTTGATGGTATCCAGTTGTCTCTGGGAATTGCTTTTAATATTTTTTTCTTCTATAAATCATAACTGGCCGGAAATTTTAAGGTAGATAAAGGTTTAAAAAAACAAGAAAGCGTCCCGGTTTATTAATTATCCAGTTAAAACAACATTATACTATAATTTACACTACCCATATTTAAAACATACTACACACATTTTTTACAAAAAAAAAGACAGTTAAACAAAACAGACACGTGTTTTTAGAAGTCTTACGCCGGAAACTGACCTATTTTTGCACTTGCGTGCATTCTGTTCTGCCAGTGCAGGCAACCAGCGTTGTCGTATGGTGCCTTGAATACTCAAAATGTGCCTCACTGATTGTTTATTTCTTCTAAGCGAAGATTTTTTTTTCAAAATTTTGTACTTATATATTTTTCTCTAGCTGTTGCGTTGGACCTTACTTCCTCCATTTCTACCCCCTAGGTGCAAAATTTGCCAAAACATCAAATCACGTACTTTCTCATTTTAACAGAGTAAGCATAGGACCAATTTTTATCAATATAGCTTAAAATTATTAACATAGGTATTAGGTACCCCCTCAAAATAGGCGACACCTAAGTTGAATTTTGAAAAACAAGTATATTATTATTTTAGTAAAGGAACTTATAGGTATACCAATTTTTTCACCTCCACCAGTTTTAGTTTCTGGGATACAGAAATTTCTGTAAAAATTTCAACCCCCATTTTGTCCTCCATTTGGGGTTGATTTTTAAAAAAATTCCTTCTTGGCAGATGCCTATGTTATAAGAAGAAGAAATTTCATGAATCTAGGATGAGGGGTTTAGACTGTGCGTTGATGAATTAGTCAGTCACTTTACAGTTTTATAAAATAGTATAGATATAGATAAGAGCACAGGCACAAATATTCTATATCGTAATATTTTAAGAATTCTAAATAAACATATTTGGGCATTAAAGTATATGATTTTTTTATTACACTCAGTATAAAAGGAAACAATACAGTGACTCTCAATATGCTTATCATTGTATTTGTATTTATAAATAATATTTCTTACAAAGTTGTTGTTATGTGCAGTTAATTTTTTGCATTAGCGACAAAACGATTTTCCATATTTGTCACAAAGATAAAACAGATTAAAATATACTTAATCAATTGATTAGATAACTAAAGATGCTTTAAGAAAATGATATTTACATTTTTAAACCTCAGTATAAAATATGTTCCCTTAGTGGTTGATGATGTAGACGATAAGGTAATTTTACTACACCTTGTTTTTTATACATATATATACTCATATTCCTTCAGTAAAAATTAAAAAATCGGCAAATCCTTTGCTCGCTACAGGCCGGGACACAATTAAACAATAAGCAATATGGAATAAGAAATGAGTAATAAGAAGTAAAAAATATAAATTATGATGGCACACTACAGTGTTTCCTCCAATCACTTTCAAGAAAGATCGACCAATGAAATAGTTGAATTGCTAACTGTCAATAAATCGACATCCTAACCTTCTTTTAACTTTTCGCTTTGTCGATAAAACCGGTTGTTTTCGTGTTTTGTTGTTTCATACTATTCTCAAGAAATATGATTATTTTTGTAAGCTCCCGGTTTTATCGCAAAGACATAAACAAAGTGTTAAACACAAATTAAAAACTCCTCTCTAACCTGAAAATTAAACCGACAAATGTCAAAATATTTATTGGGGGGCGGGGCATATATTATACCGCTTTTCATTGGCCAGTAATAAGAACCTTGTAACAGAAAATCCAACATTTCGATATCTTAAATTTTGTTGCTTGTTACTTAAAACAATTGTGTCGCGATTGATTTGTTTCTTCGTATCAAATCTTATTTCTGTTGCTTATTGCTTATTGTTAAATGCATTTTTTAATTGCAGTGTCTCGGCCTTAATTTAATAAAATAATATATTTTTTCATTAAAGTCAAATTTCTATAAGATCACGCCGCCTCGTGGCTAAGTCACCTGTCATTAATGGCACCCTGTTGACGCCTGGTTTAAGTTCTTTTACCATTGCATTCACCATATTTTAAACTTGTACGGGGTTCTTAATGGTTTATTAGCATAATGGCTGGCAAAATAATACATTTGACATGCACTAAACTTACCAATGGAAAACGCTATAAACAACCCTGACAACATACCAGAGTTTCGCCGCCCAAATATTGAAGATAAGAGCCAATCAAGCGGTGCGCATGTGCATGTTTCGGGTTTAATGCTGCGTTGCCATATTATAATTTAGGTTTGCGGTGTAGTACAAAGCCATGCCAGATGCCATGTGTTTTTAAATACAAACAACTGAATAAGTTTCCAGTAAGCGCAAGGTTTGGCAACCTATTGTACCATAATTAAAATAGATAGACTAGTAATATTAAACTGATAATAGCAAATGATGATAAATAAAATGTCTGTTATTGGAAATAGGAGAGTTAATCAACCTAAACTGGTTTATTCTACTCACCGTTAAGCTTAGATAATGAGCCTAATGAATAAAAATGTAGCGATTGCTTTTTCTTATAAAATCGAAGTAATTTCTTGAAAGCCAATGAATAAAAACTAAAGTAATTGCTTTTGCGTCCAGCAATTGCTTAAAAGTGCAGGAATTGCTTCTAGTCAATGCTTTTTCTTAAAAAATAAAAGCGATTGCTATCGTTTGCTTAAAATGTGATGAATAAATTAAGGAATTGCTTTTTCTAGTGTAACAATTCCTTTTAACTTATTAAGGTAGGTCGACCACTGCATCATTTGCTTGGTAGCAGTTAACTTTAGTTCTCCGCGGCATACACGCGCGTTGCTCTTAATTTGTGTCTTCAATTATGGCTGAATATAATATGAACGTCCGTAAAAGAAAAATCTAAAGTGTACGTAAAAATTGCAGATATGATGATTTCAGAAAGTTATATCGATTTGACTGCGAAAATGTTGAGGGGTTGGCAAATTATTTTTTGACTGATACTGGTAAAAGGCGAGGGGGTGCACTGTCGCCTTTAAATAAGATTAAAGTCTTTCTGCGGAAATTGTCGGATCCGGGCTTTCAAAATTCTGTAGGTGAAGAACTCGGTGTTCACCAAACTACGGTCTGTAAGACATACACTTCTGTAATGGATGCAGTTTTGGAGAAGGCAAATATTTTTATTAAATTTCCTACAAGTGCTGAAGCTGTTGTGGAAGCTAAACGGTTGTGGTTGGGGAGATTTATTTATGTTTCTTCAATTTGTGAACGAATATCAATTGCTTGTCTTTAATTTCTTCATCACTACTATCACTTTCCTCATTTTCAGTGAAATCTGCCATATCACAAATATAAGTTTCCTATTTTCCACAAAAACGTAACATATTACTATTGTACTAAATAAATAGACCAACGTTGTATTTACGTCAACTCTTTTGCAAATTAGGCACCCAACTGAACATGAAATCTATAATCTGAACAAGTGGATAAGCCACGTCTGAATTTGTGCTGAATAAGCATTTGCAACAGAGGTTTAAGGAAAACAGCAATTGCTTCAAAATTTTATTCATATCCAGATCTAGCAATTGCTTTTACTAATAGCATTTGCTAGTCAAGCAATTGTTTTTACTGAAAAGTACCTAATTGCTTAATTTTTATTTATTAGGCTCAATAAACACCGATATAATTTATTTTCTGAAACTTGACGCGTGAGCTTGCTACAGCCCGCTACAGAACTGGGAACTTTTAGGAGGAAACCAGTATCAGCTGTTAATGTCACATATGTGGGTGTCAACTGTCGAAACGCTTTTTTTTTTTAGAAAAAGTTGACTCATTATAACATAAAATTAATCTAATTATAACTAAAAATAAGCCTGGTCGAAATAGCTGCCCAAAATCACTCGTAGACTGCCGGGCTATCTGATGTCATTCACGTCGCGCCGCATTGGCGTTACAATGTGGAAGGAAAACATTGCGAAAGTGGGGGTAAAAGTCATCGGACCTACGTGATAGGCTCTTATCAGAGGCGGGAAAAATCTTTGTATCAATCATCCCCAAGAGCAGGTGCGAATAGCCGAATTATTCCTGAATTGACAAAAAATATTGCCTTCATAATAGGTCGATTGAACATGATCATACTAATTCAATTGCTCAACAAATATTAGTAATAGTACATACATAATCTGATAAATAATGTATTTTTACTAATTACCACACCGATTATATTTAGCATTTATTTTCCAGTCTTTGGTCTACAATAACCTATTTGCAAAATTAAATTTTAAAAATAACCTCCGGTGCAAACAATAAAAGTAGGCTAGGTTGAGCAAACAGAATTACTCGACTTTTGCTTGTTTGTATAATTTATAACTTTTTCCAAAACCCTTACGGAAGATAACATTTAAGAGCGAACTAACAATTATTGTCTGTGGAATAATAATCTTTAATCCGATTTGTTAATTGTTTATTTCCTACAATTTCTTATAGGGGAAGCCGGGGGAATGGTGGCTCCCTAAGCTTTATTTAAGTTTTTTTGTTAATTTTTTCTAAATCCCGTCAAAAATAAGGAAATCATTGAAATAGGTCATTTTTCACTTAAATCTTTATTCAAAAGTAAACAAAGAATAATAATACTTATTTTACAGGAAAAAGGGAAACCCTACAATGCTATTGTTACCCCAACTAGTTGGGGTAATGGTGGCATACGGCCATTATTACCCCAATGAACAGAGTAAAGTGTAAGTTTCGTATTAACTATTCGTATTAACTATCTCAACGCATCCTTAAACATGTTTGAAATAGTGCCTCTTTTATTTTCCAATTAAAAATTGGTGTTTTTAATACCGATGGGGTAATGGTGGCCGGCTCCCATTACCCCACAGTGGCCGGCCACGATACGATAACCCCGAAAAACACATGTTATAGTAACAATAATGAAAAAATACTAAAATTAAACAAATTGCTACCTACGATTGTTTTTTTCAAAGTCTATTAACAACAAAAGAATATACAACAAACAATTTCAGAAAAATCGAAAACAATAATCTGAATTTCGAACTTGTCAATTCCAACGTTCCTTACATATTGCGATACCAAAACTGAAATGTCATGCTGGCCGCTTTAATTTAAGGAATCGCCGGCCTGTTCTTGTTTAACTAGTTGAGCTATCCACAAAGAGATGGCGTCACTATGTCCTGTTGTGAAATAAAAATTATCCCGGGATATTTGGCATGGCTCCTATTACCCCGGAGGCCACCATTCCCCCGGTTACCCCTACGCCATAATTCAGCAAATTGTTTCGATGGTAGCCTTGCGTAAAATTTATTAATTTGGCGAATAAATTCAGTATATCATTTGATTTTCTCAGTTGAGTAGTTTTCAGGGTTAAAAGCATAGACATTTATCTTTAGATTCGTACAGCTTATCTCGTGCGCAAACACTTCTTATTACGCGTTTTATGGGTGCATGAAAAAATGCGCACAACCCTCTTGTTATTAGGTTTTCCTTGTTTAGCGACATCCTCAAAATAAGTTCCAGAACCGGCTCGGCGCCATTTTTTTTGTTATGATTTACGTTTACTCTGTGGATTTTTTGATATCTGTAGAGTTAACTACCGTGCGAGCCAAAATTATTTGCATCAAAGAGGGCCTTGCATCTAAGGACGTAATGCTTAGCCGTAGAGCTTAATACCTGTTGGGTGTCAGTAACTACCTGAATTGACAATCAATCAGTTATTCCGTCATCTTTGACAGTCGTTACAAGTAATTTGATTCATCGCTAATTTTTCCAATTTCTTGAACAATTGACACAATAGGCTTTACGGAACAGCACAAAACATTCATGGTTGAAGCGTATTGGTGGAATGGTGAGTGCCAATACAATCCGGGTTTGTGCATGGACGATTTTCACGAACATTTTCCTAACGTTGCTTTTATTATTGCTGGGGATTTTTATCATTGCCAGAAAAGAACCGTGGCTGTGTTTAGGGAAACAACAAATTGTATAAGATGTCTGTCCCAAGAAGTGGGAAGATCTTATGGAACATGCAGGACTATTCTTAAGAAGCAGCTAAATTTATTTCCTTATAAAGTGCAAGTATTCCAAGAAATACAAGCCGCAGATTTTGAAAGACGCATGAATTACTCTCAATGGTTTACCCAAAATTTTTCTTTCTGATATTCTTACTTTGTTAATTTTGAAAACAACAAAAAAACATTTGTATTTGTCTACTTATTTTATTACTCATTAGTTTGGCATATCATGTCATAATATGAATTTGACAAAATTTTAACCTAGATTTGGTTAGATATATCGTCCCCATATCATTGAGATCTAAACCAAGCCCTACGTTTTTTAATCCAAGCCCTCTGATGCAAATAATTTTTGCTCGCACGGTATATTTATCAGCATGCAGCAACGAAATTCTTTGGGGTACGTGTCAATTCCGCCTGTGGCGTTTGTAAACGAATTTCAATTTTATTTATGATTTTATTATGCCCAAATAGGGGTAAAAAAACTGGATATTTCGTATTTTCAGTAAGTATTTTCAGTAAGTATGAAGTAGTGATAGATATGTACTTTTATTTTATTATGATCAATTTAAACACACCTTGTATTTATCCATTCTTTCAACTATAGTTTTACAGTATCTAAGTATGCCTAGTCCTGTATGACTTTGTTTACATGCGCGTGTCACTTTCGCACATTATTACATTTTTTTAAAGTAAAATTGTATAATAATCGGATTAAAAATAATATATTTTAAATAAAAAGCAGCGTAATTCTGTTTGTTTTAACATTATCTATTTTTAAGCGAAAAGAAGCATGAGCTGATTTTGAAAATATTTCACCATAAATTAAAATCACCTTTACATTAAAAGAAAAATAATTAGTTTTGAAATAAAATTTAGTTATTTTCAATATAATACCGCCGTGGCATTAACATAAAAACAAGTAACATTTTGTTTGGAGATACATCGTTTTAAAAGTAGAAACCCATATAATTTTGATTTGAAGAAGTAGTCCATGTTTAAAGTAGAGTTGAAAATATAGGAAAGAAAGAAAAAACTAAAAGTCTTCCTCCACAAAATTTAATAGAATATAGAAATTCTTTAGGGGTCTCTACATGTTTCGAACGTAGAAACGTTCATTCTCAGGAGACAGAAAAAAATTATATAGTGCTGATGGTATTAGCAGAAGAGAAAATGGTATAAAACATTAATGGAGCTTTCATGGCATTGAAAAATTGAAATGTAGAAGTGACGTAGGTATATAAAATAAAGTTGAGGAGAGTTAAAATATGCTGAGCGTGTGAAGAAAGAGAAAAAAGAAAATACAATGATACTTTTAACTAAAAAGGAAGAAGGTTCTGTTCTTCGAACACACTATAGTGATAATGTAAAATTACGATCGTTTTGCCACTGTAGGAACTAACCATAACTTCACCTCAAATATACTAGGCTTGAATTCTAAACTAATTATTTTCTGTGTGCCAACCTATCACATTTTGAGATTAGAAAATCGTTTTTAATGTGTTGTTTCTTAAATTTGTTTAAAAATGATTCGCCGTCGTGTTTTTAGTTCGAAAAGTATATAAGAACAAGTCAATAAACCAACCTTATCAAATCGAAACTAAAAACAAACAAAACAGCAATCTTTAATGTTATCGCGTACCTAACCGCAAGTTAAATATTAGTTAATAACATTTAACAATTTGTCAAAAAATTGGGTACGAGTAAAACAACATTTTTAGCACGTGTAAAACAACATTTTTAGCACAATTTATTCATAAGAATTTGAAAAGTTTTCGGTACCGGTCATTGTTTATAGCACAAACACAATTCGCTAAACTACACAATACAAAAGTACACAAAAACTAAAAATCCAAAATATTAAACAACCATAATCAACAATAACCGAGTTCCTTTTACTTGTTTTTAAATAGCAAACCCAACAGCTAAGTTGAGCGTCCCTTTCAGAAATTTTACTTAGCTCAGCAAAGCTTTTTTCCTCCTCCCTTGCCGCGGTTCAGAATATCTATATTTCTCATACGATTTGTTCGCAAAGCGTTCCTTTGACAGCTTAGCTAAGCAATCAGGGGCGTCATTTGGGGGGGGGGGGGGGGGGGGCGTTGCCCCCCCTGAGTATTCATACACGAAAATCAAAATTTGGCTTTTACAAATAAAAACACCTTTTAACTTAAATATACCTACTACGGTTTACCGCATCGCATATAGTTTGAACACTTTGTTGCAGAAAAAATGTGTAGGTATATGGAAAAGCAAAATACATGTGTGTCACCATTTAAATATATCGTGGGATTCAATATCTGTAAGCTATTTTTATGCAACTGAGTGTAGGTACTTCTACAAACTAGTTTTTTTGCTGCAATAAGGCATCGCCGTTACCCACTAAACCATTAATTTAGTGAAAGGAGAGAAATAAGACACTTTAAGTCTTCCTCCACTGGTATATAAAAATAAAGTTTTATTGAAGGGTAAATTCTCTACATGTTTCGATTATATATACATTCATCATCAGGAGAATAGAATAAGAAAAATAAGAAATACAATAGGTGCGAACAGTCCAAACTCTTTCGGAAATTTTATCGAAAGCGACTAGATTCTGAGTGATTGATAATCGCCTAGTGAATGGGCCCTTTAGGCTTATTTGTTGTTTTGATCCGTGAGGCCTTTTGCACACACTCACGGCGACCGTCCTAACGGCACCGTTTACGCGATCTACCGCGTTCGTGTTATCCTTGCTTGCACACATGCACGGTTTTCGTCAGTTTGATTTAAATATGGATCATGGATCATAGACGTGCTGTGGCGATTTTACTGTCTTACATGCGTATCAAAAAACGAAGAAAGGCACGAAACATAATTTTGTGGGTTCATTCCATCAATATGGGAAGGAAACAATTCGGTGCATTCTTTGTACTATTTGGTCCATTGAGGGAAGACGAAAAAAAAAACTTTTTCAACTATTTTCGGATGTCCATATCCAGCTTTAATGACCTACACGAACGATTAAAAAATTCGCTTCAACGTCAAGATACATTTATGAGAGAGTGCATACAGCCTATGGACATGTTGGCTGTTACAATCAAAATCAGGATTGACCTCCAAACATGTTTCATTCCAGGCACTTCTTGTGCGGTTTCTGTCCCTATATATAAAATTTGTTTTGTCCCAAATAATCGGCCTTGCTTCCACTAAAGATATAAGCATATCCATATCTATATCTACTGCCATTACGAAAAATATGATTATAATAAAAAATATACTAAATAAAACAATGTTCCCGCCAATGAACCAAGAAAATATCGTAAGCAAGCACCAATTAAATCTTAAACTCTACTGGGCATGTCTCTCCGTCAACACGGTAACGGTCGCCGTGAATTGTAGTGGGCTCACGGTGACATCGCGGTGGAACGGAACCGTGTACACGGTATATGCTGCCTAATCCCTTAACCGTATAAACGGTGCCGTTATGACGGTCGCCGTGAGTGTGTGCAAAAGGCCTTAGCTAACAAATAAGCCTAAAGGGGCCCATTCACTAGGCGATCGGCATCGGTTCCTGTAAAATATCATCATCAATAAAATTTCATTAAAAATAAAACAATAAAATTGGCTTTTTCTTTTTTCTTAAACATTGCTATTTCAAAAGAATAATAGACAAATTACTTGGGACACAATTTATTAACTGAAGAAATTAATGCATCAGGTTTAATTAAAAAAACTCATTATTCTTATTATTAAAAGTTAATTGCGGAGAAAATTCACCTGTTAAGCAAATAATATTATCGATGGGAAAATCCCACGAGCCAGCGGTGTGGGAAGAGGCTCGCTTCCAAATATTTTCCGAGGCGAACAATGCCATTAAGTTAACCAATTATTTAACATACAAGGTGCATTATTTTAACTGAAATAAAGTCGGTAAGAAACAATCCATCCGTTCCTTGAAAAAATCCAAAAGCACGGATATTTTATTTCTGCCCCTAGCTGGTGTCCGATAAGATAACCCCCCCCCCCCCCCCCCCCGATTTTGTCAATTATACACAATACAAATGATGCAAACAATTTAAATGACAATTTTTGTCCTTACCTTTAAACACTCCATCTTTAAAAGAGAATAAATTGTATTACAGCTCGCTCCGAAAGTTTGAGCTGCGATAATAACCAAACATTTTAAATCGTTTTACCTTCTGCCTGTTAGTAGAGAGGAATCTAAAGCAGGCCACTCACTATACGAGCCCAGATCCGACTCCCAACCGAGACCCGACATGCGACTAATCCACTTTTGTCCACACATTACACGGACATGACGCGAACCCTGCAAAAGAGCTTATTCATATACCGCACGTGGTGAGCCCTAGATCCTAGATACATACGATTATTATTATGTCTCCCGTATTTTCTAAAAAGGCAAAAGTTGCTTTGGCTGTTGGTGCAACCATGTTGTGCGACACATAAAAAGAGAAAAAACGTGTTTAGGTGAAAAAGAGGGAACAATTTACTCATTTACGTTTATTGAATTGTATCCAATCGTGCGAGCCACTTGATGTTATAAATTACCTCAGAATGGACTATGAGACATGTAAAGAATTATTGAACCAGTCATAGAAAGGCAAAAAACTTTATTTATAGAAGCAGTAAGTGCTAAAGAACGATTACCGGCAACTTTAAGGTTCCTGGCAAGAGGGAGAAGTTATGAGGACTTAAAGTTTTCTTCTATAATTTTTTTTCTGTTAATTGCGGTAATCCTTAGTTTTAATATCCCATAAGCAGGGATTTTCTTGGTATAAAAGTATGAATTCCTCCCAAAAAACTTTATTATCTTCAAAAGACATTTGAAAATAACTTTATTATTCTTAATATGCACTTTAAGCTGGTGTCTAGAGTCGCCGGACAAATCCTGGCCGATCACACAAATAGCACGGATTAGTCGCGGTCGGGTCGTGGGTTCGGTTGCCAAACTATCGAACTCATAACCCGACCCTGACCGATCTGCGACTTGTCTCTCATTACCATTTATTAGCGGATCGGTCGGCGGACAAGTTGAGACGGACCAATCCGTCGGGGTTGTTGGTGTAATAGATTGACCTGGTTTGATGATAGGAGGGATTACTAATTTTAAATGAGTACAATAGGTTTAGTAATCCATTTGTAAATAATTAAACCAATCTCCCGGATCCAGTTTCAGCTCGTTTAATAGGTTACTATGGGAACACTGGTTCCTCTTAAAAAGCCATTCCTTCGCCTATTTTGTTGTTTTCTTTTTTGTATTTATGGCTGATGCCGTCGCCACTGCACATAAATATATTGTCTTTATGATTATGTAGTTTTTGTTAAATTAGTGAACAAAACTGCAGTCTCGTGTTCGCCATTTTGTTTTTCAAAACGCTCGACGAGCCGCTCGACAAGTCGGTAAGATACTTTATGTTGTTATCTCTTGCCAGTTGCCTAACTGGGCTGACAGAGCTTTTTAATTGTAGCCTTATAATATTAATACATCTCTCATTAATATTATTAATACATCTCTCGCATGATCCAATTCACGATAACGTGCTTCAATTTTGGTAGTGTCAACAAACACCCTCGCAGACCCGCACCGCGGTGTGGGGGGGACGCCGGGGGCCCACATTGACAGTCCCTTCATTTCCTAATTAATTTTATTTTTTTATATCCTGAGAATTTAACTTCGTTAAGTGAAGAAGAATTATACGTGAAAGCGCGGAATTTACAAACGATATAGACTTTTCCATTGACTATTCTAGTCAAATTTTAAGCCTCAGAAAGGAAGTTGGAGATAATATTTCAAAATGAAAAACAGTGTATGAACTTGCGGATCATTTATTAATAGAAAATCAGTGTGTTTCTTCAAATTTTCCAGATGTATTTAGTACAGTGATGTTATTTCTAACTTTACTAGTTAGTGTGGCATCAGCGGAACGATCTTTTTCCAAACTTAGAATAATAAAAACCTATTTACGTAACGCCATGGGACAACAACGCCTTTCGGATTTATCCTTAATCAGTATCGAACACGAGTTTATTAAAACATTAAATATCGACGAAATTATAAACGACTTTGCAAAAAAAAACTATCGACGATCTGGTCGTTTTGTATAATACCTTGTATAGTATTTAGTGACATAATGTTTCTGCTGACTTGTTGAGTGTTCGGGTTTGCTCATGTGTTTTACTGTTCTTGTCTTTTGGATTCTATGGGGCTCGATAACTGCTACCCCAGTTACTACCATACATGATAAGCAACATTATAAGTGGTGTTTTAAAATTTTGATTTTGCATCATGTTTGCTGGAATATTACGTATAATGACTTAATAACTACCTATGCTATGTCTACCAGTGTACCTATGATTATAAAATAAATTCGAATTGTTTGCTATTTTAATAGTAGGCACTTAACACATAATGTGGGTTTAACCCTAATTAAATTACACGATTAACGAATTCAAAAATTCATAAACCTTAACCTTATAGTAATGAAAATTAGAATTATCATTTTCCATTCGTTATAGAGAGGGGGGTCCTGAAAACGTCTGCGGGGAAGGGCACTCAGTTTTTGTTATGCCACTGTGTCTATCATCAATATTGTCTCAATTCTGTGCGTTTCAGTTAAGGGCGAAAGCTAGTAAACACAAGTGTCGCCATTTTGACAAACTATTTTATTTGAACTTTCATAAAAAAAAATTGTGTTAATAAAATTTTGAAATTTTGCATATACTTAGGTCTAAAATTTAATTCTAAACAAAATTTCATTCATTACATTCTTTGAATATCTTATCACCTAACCTCACTTTTTGTAAATTTACAATTTTTTTTATTTGACCGCTATACCAGTTTGTAGTCACACATGTTGACATATATGTCAAAATCGATTTTAAGGTTATCGGACATACAAAACCGTTCCCCCGAATAAGTTTTTTCAATACCTTTCCCTTTTGAAAATGTTGCGATCTTTTTGCCGCTTACTGTACAACAGCCGTATGAAAATCGTTTTAGAAATTATCATTTGACTGCCGTTTTTATTTAAATTAAATTTTTTGAATTGAAAAACCTCGTCACTCTTTTCATCGGACGTGAAAACAGTAGAACATCTATTTTTATAAAAGTATTTAAAGTGATTTATTGGATTTTCCAAGATCGTTGGACCGATTTTTACATATTGAGTTTTTAAAACTTCCGCAAGGATTTGTTATTATTACCTATTTTTAATTTTAGATTTTGAAAAAGTTGTAAATAGGAGCACAACTCGTTTTATTCTTTGTTTAACTGTTTTATTTCTTATTTTAACCACAAACTAAAAGCTATATTTTGAATCGTTGAGGCCTTTACTTAATGGAAATTCATTATAACCCAATGAAAGACAATTTGTTTTGTAAAATTTCCACATATATTTTATAACAGTGGAAATTTGACAAAATAAATTGTCTTTCATTGAGTTAAAATCTATATTTTTTAAACGAAATCATTTTGTGACTAAAGATACAAAAAAAATTTCAAGTGACTGAAATATTATCATCATTTTATCATAGCACTGCCGTCCGTCTCATTGCCATGAATTCTGTGGCGCGTGACCTCACGAAATTAGCTGGATTTATTCGATGTTGGTTTTACATTGGCATGGATTTTCTTTTACGCATATTAAATAATAAGTGCATCTCCCTTGTCTATTTTGTTGAATAATAAATTCCTGGTTTAGCTTTTCAAGTTTTATAGTAAAAATCAGGGGCGGCTCGTGGTATTTGAAAGTGGTGAGGCACAGTTGAACATTTTTTTTTAGCAAGGTTAGATTTTAAAGTTTAGACAAGTTTTTTAAATCGCTATAACCACATTTTGACCAAACTTTGTCGCTATTATTTGTTGCAAACAGAATCCACGGCCAGCAAAATAATTTGTTTAACGTTACACTACCAGTAAGCCAGTCGTACTTTTCGTACCAAGTGTTTTGAAAGCTCCGATTTGATTTTCCCACCCCACCGATAGTAACAAGACGTTTACTCAAATCTGGAATAGGTCGCTTTACTTCTTTTACTATGTACAATTTATTTTCATAGGAATTAATACTTGAAAAATTCTGCTCATTTACTAAAAAATTAACAAGATAACAAGTAGGATTGCTAATGTTTACATTTACCTGAGGAAGTTGTGACGATGTGCTAGGTCCCGCTGAATCCATTTTTCGCTAGTAAGCACAAAACAAATAAACTAATAAGTAAAAAAATCACTGCCCACTGTTGGAAAAAAAGCAAAACAAAAATCAGTACGGAAAACCACAAAAGTATTTACCGAAAACTATAATAAAATACAATGCACTATGCACTCTCTCTAAACTTTCAAGGGACAACCTGTTAATCTAATAATGGCATTTCTCCAAATACCGTGTCGCGGCGTTCATATTTATAGATTAGATTAGTCCCCTCGCGTTCGCATTAAATTTACGTAGAGAGTTGAGGCTGGCCTCAGAAGAATGTTTTTATGCGCTATTTAAAGCTAGATTCGACCGGACTATTACGGTATCATACATCATTTTACTAATACGCTAGACAAGGAAGCGGGAGGCCGGGCCTCTAACCATATACGACCGCATGCAGAAATGAGATGGATGATATACACACAAAAAAAACTACTCTCAAACCAAGCTTATAGTAATGCTCAAACAAATAGCCTTATTTTGAAACTAACTTGCTTTATTTTGTACCTAAAAAATACTCATTTTTAAACTACTACTAGTTTTAAATTATATCATCAAGTTAATCAAAATTATGTTCATAAAGAGATTACATTATCATCACAACAAGATAATCTTATACTTGTTTTAAAAATAAGTATTGTGGTCAAAGTGAAATATACTATGATGGGTTTGAAAATAAAAATAAATTTGTATTCTCACAGCGAGCACAAAGACAGTCTCTATACACAACTTGAGTAAAATCTAAACCCTTATTATTTCTTTGATGCTATTTGCATTACTTTGCATCAAACCAATATTAACGTATACTATATCTGCAACTAAAATTATTGATAGGTTGATCATTTATTTTTATTACCCTAAAACTAAAGTAGAGTCAAGTTAAAATAATGTAGTATTAATTTAAAACTATATTTTGATGCTAAGGTATTTTCTATTTAATTTTACTTTAGCATTGCTCCTATTCATGTATATGATAGTTTCAGTTTGAAACTTTTAGGTTCAACTGGAGACTAGATTTTTTTGTGTGTAAGAACAAAACACGCAAGGGATCGTAAAAGACAAGGAAGCGCGAGACCGGCTTCTACCATATACGACCGCATGCAGAAATGAGATGGATGATAAAATGATATTTCTAGCGAAGCGCGTTAAGATTGACGGCGTTAATTCTATAATGGATATAATATATTTATGCAAATAGTGAAGTAATATAAATTTGTAATTTATTTAATTTGCAAAATAATTGGTGAGGCACTGCCTCACCTGCCTCATAGGAGAAGCCGCCACTGGTAAAAATACCATTGTTCTTGCGTTCCTGAATGCAAGTCCAAGTATGTAAAGGCCGGTCTAAATATTTTTATTTTAACTTTGAAAAACCCAAGTAAATACTTATATAAATTACAGAAAAGTAGGCAGGTATTCTATGAAATAATTTTGATTTCCGTAAATACATAATAATATAGTTTATATGGGTAAAGAGGCATTTAAAGAGATGTTTTTAAACCATGATTAAAAACCATACAAAAGATTCACATAAAACTTGATATGATTCATTATACATTTTCTGCTTTGGGATGTAATTTTAATGAAGCAATATTACCACACATTATATTACCTATATTATTGGTTCACCAGAAGAAAAGGCTTGTTGCAACCAGTATAGTTCTACATTAGCCTATTCCCGGGCCGCTCAACAAAAACCACTGAAAAAACATCGATAAAAAAAATGAAGAAGTACAAGTTATCTTTTTGTTACTTTGAAATTAAAATATCGTTATTATTTATTATTTTTAAAAATTCCTGACTTGGCAAAATAAACCCTTTTTTTTCTGTAACAAAAATATCAAAATACAACTGCCATTTTGGTTTGCTTCTCGACTAAACAGTGTGGTTTTAATATTTGCTTCACCTGGTAAAAGTCAAAATTTCATTTATTTTTTAATAAACAGGCCTGTAGTATTTTTTATTTATTCCTTCTTAAATCTCAGAAGCCTTGGCCTACTTAAACACTTAAAAATGTGAGGTTAAACACATTAGTAGTTGAAATCATTAATAGCCAAGTGCACCGATTGACTATAACTCAAGTAATACATACCCCGAGGGTTAAACGAAGTTAATATAATTTTATCATGACAACGTCGCAAAATTTAGGGAATTTTTAATTTAGTGTAGTGGGAATAGTTATTGGTGGCGATTTTTTAACCCGCGCCGCACCAGTTTCGTTTGTGACCTTCTTAACCTAACATTACAACTAAAATTTTTCTCTGATTATTTTTTATTTAATATTGTTATATTTTTTAAAACAAGACCGGTGTCAAAACATAAACAAAAAAGAAAAGAAAAAAGAGCCAGAGGAGGCAATTTTTCGCTAATAAACTTAGCACATAAGCATCGCGCAATTATTGAGGATAAAAAAAATCGATTGTATGTGTGTTCAAGCTATAAATAAGGCTTGGGAACTAATTTGTCGTGAATTTAATTTGCTGTGCTTTAGCCGAGGTCCTTTTACGTTACTTTCAAATAGCAAAGCAAAGCATAACAAATATTTTTTCCTCCCCCCTTGCCGCGGTTAAGTATGACCCTCTATATTTCACTTGTCCTCCTCCTCTTCGAATTGCAGCATTGTTTGATTAATATATACTTCAAATTTTCGATTTCTATTTGCTTATACGGAAGTTATAAACAATGAACACGTATACATAACCACAATGCCGCAAAGGATTTGCTAACTCGCGTTTAACTCGTCGTTTTTGACGAGTTAAATTAAATCCCGTGTTAGGGTTTTAATCTATAAGGATTAAAACGCGGTGAACTAGAAGTTTATCGTTAATCCGTGAGTTAGCGCTAACCCTGGGTTAAAAACGTCGGTGCACTTGGCCATAAGGGGGATTACCTAACTTTTTCTAGTCGTCGCATTTTAAAATTATTTAATATTAAATTGTACAAAGCTCGGTTAAACAATTTCTCGATGTACGCTGTATTTTTTACGCGTGCCGTAACCGCGTCGTCGCTAAGAAAGAAAGCATGTGAAGGATAGAAACGTAAACGCTGAGATTTTACATAAAAATAATCAGTTTTTGAAATGGCATTGGGGCAGTTCTATCGCATCAAATTATTTCAAATTTTAACAGCACATTACGAACATGCGAAAAGAGGGTCCTGTTCCGTTATTTTTTAAAAGCTTGTAAATATATTGGCGTTTGAGTTATTTATAAAACATATTATTTATGTAATCTCAGTCACAATTCCTTTTTAAAAATTCTTTAGATTTTTACTGATTTATATTGATTTAAAAAAAATACGAATCTCCTTGGTGACGGTTTCGTAAAAAACCTGGTTACGGTATTTTTTTTTACTACTTACTAACGGCACTCCATTATAGGGGAAGAGTAATCAAATAAACACATTGTATGCACATTAGTACTCCCACGGATGTTTACAGTAAATTTTTGCTTTCTAGTAAAGCTTATTCTTATTACTTTCTATGTAGCGTTATCTCGTGCCTAAGTAATAAATTAATTAAATTAGTTGCACTCTATTGTCGGTCCCAAGGAATAATTTCAGTTTATGCTGTTCCCGTCACATTGCCGGTTCTTTGTTTTTTTTTCCTTATTATTTTTATAAACTGTGAACCATTAACATTGGTTTATTTTCGCCGGTGTTTACTAAAGCCTGATGAAAAGTAATCGATTTTTAAATTTTTTTATTTTATTTTCTTTTTTTTTTATCGTGTTGTGTTCTTTTCAGAGTTGTGCAGTGGTGAATCCCTTCCTGAGGTAGAGATCATCAGCCTATTAGAGGAGCAGATCCCTCGCTATAAGCTGCGGGCTGATACTCTAACGAAATTCGGAGGTAAGTTTTTGGGTTGGGATTTGGTAAACTCGATTTTTATTTTTTTTTTATTTAAAAGTAAGTAGATAAATGAATTAGACAAGCATAAATTTGAACCCCGATTTATGGCTCTACATACAAGGGTTTCTCTTTATGTATAGTATACGGTAAATATGTACCTCCTTCTCTTCGCGCACTGTGATCGTCAATTAAAATATTTCTGACAGTAATGCAATTTGAATCTTGCAAATTTAGATAACGGATTTTTCGAAGACTCTCTCTTCAAACGAAATAACGGCGATCATAATATGGGACTTCCGCTTATACCTGAACTTGCCTATTTTAAATGAGGCACCCTGTATAATACAGGGTGTCCGGAAATGATGAGCAAAAAGTTAGGGGATAATTCTAGACCGAAAATAAATGCTATCTCTTCCTATAACATTTTTTCGATAATTGATTATTAAGGGTGTTGAAGTTAAATTTTTTTGCTATGCTATGTTTAAGGTTGAAAATAAATTAAAATGATTTCGTATTCATCACATGCAAGCAATGTTATTTTGGCGTTTTTCTCGAAAACGGTTAGATTTATCGAAACAAAAGTAGTATACGTTTTTTATGTGAAAAGGCTAGGAGAATAAAAATATTTAGTCAAAATGCGCATACAGTGTAGGACAAAAAGTTAGGACCATACAAGTTAAAGTATAGGCTCCTATGTTGCGCCCTCTAAAAAATGCGAAAAAACGGTGGGTAAATTTGAATTCGTCATCCCGAAAAAGCCCCTTATATACGAGATTTCGTCAAAATGATGTTATGAGCGCGGCAAGAGGTAATGCAAAAAAAAGTGCAAATAAAATTTAACTCTAACACCCGGTAATAATCAATTTTCGAAAAAATGTTATAGGAAGAGATAGCATTTATTTTCGGTCTAGAATTATCCCCTAAATTTTTTGCTCATCATTTCCGGACACCCTGTATATTTTTCCTGTGTTCTTTATTTCCAATACCTTTTTATGAAAAGGTTTTGTTCTATCCGTTTCTGAGAAAAGAATTGTTTTTCTCAAATTTTGACCTTTAACAAGGTGTCGCCTAAAATTGAATATCTTTTTAGAGATAAAAAAGTGAAACTCAAAAAAAAAACCTATTGTGCTCGATAATTAATAGTCAAAAGAGAAGAAATGTAACAACAGATAATTGGAAAAGTAATAAATTTTAATCTTAATCCAAACTTTAAAAAATACGGTGCTACATTGCCGGTTCATTCAATGGATACGCAAGAATAAAACAAACCAAAATTGCTGCCGTTGGTGTTAAATAAGGATATTATGATTCTTGTCCCCAAAATTAATGCTCGATAGTTGGAGGATTTTGTGAAAACCCGCAAATAAGTCTAAAAGTATTCTAGTCAGGAATAGGGACACCGTGTGTGGATAGGTAGGAAATGTTCTCGCCTATCCATTGAACGAACGAGCAACATTGCATCGTATTGAAAAAAACACGGAAGTTTTTAAAATTTTTGATAAAGATCAAAAATTGTTATTTTTCCGATTCTCAATATTTAAAATTTCATTTTCCGACAATTCATTGTTCAGCACAATATTATCCAATTCCACAACCGGAATTTTGAGTTTCATTCTTTTATCTTTGAAAATATATTCAACGCGGCGATATCCTGTTAAAGATCAAAATTTGAGAAAAACAATTTTTTTCTCAGAAAATTTTTAATAAAAGTTATTGAAAATGAAGAAAGGAACACCAAAAATATACTATAGAGGGTGCTCTATTTAAAATAAGCAAATTTGAAAAAGCGTATTCGTTTTTTTCTAAAGCCCTCCAGAAAAATATGGGTACCTAATATCTGAGTATAATTTTTCTAAGGGATTAGAACAAAAAATGTCCTTGTTTTCATAGATAAACAATTATAATAATATAATAGTCGCACAAGATTCATGGCAGCATTGTAAATAATTCAGCGTGTAGAAATCTCCAACTGTAATTTTTATTGTAGACAAGATTTGTCGATAATGAGCTTTTGTATGAAGCTCTGGTTGGATATCTGGCACATTTTAAAAATATTTTGAATTATACAGGGTGCGCCCACAAAGTAGGGTATCATAAAGTTACATTTTTTTAAATGGGACACCCTATATTTATATACATTTAGTAATTCTACGTGTTATTTCATACATTTTTATTAATGGTTTAATATAGGAAAAAGTTATAGTTTTTAAGATAATTCGACTTATAATAAAAATTGTGCATTTGCAAGCATCTCGTTGTTGTGAAAATGCTACTTAAATTTTGACACTAAGCGATTCATAATTTTTATACCTACTAAGTAAAGTCAAAAATACATATTCACTATGAAATATTTGACGTCTCATTTACAGGGTGTTTACTTTCTAGGACCAAAGTCAGAAAACTTTAATTGAAAAATATCACTTTTATTAAATGGAATACCCTACACACAAAAAAAAAACTACTCTCAAAACAAGCTTATAGTAATGCTCAAACAAATAGCCTTATTTTGAAAGTAACTTGCTTTATTTTGTACCTAAAAAATATTCATTTTTAAACTACTACTGGTTTTAAATTATATCATCAAGTTAATCAAAATTATGTTCATAAAGTGATTACATCATCATAACAAGATAATCTTATACTTGTTTTAAAAATAAGTATTGTGGTCAAAGTGAAATATACTATGATGGGTTTAAAAATAAAAATAAATTTGTATTCTCACAGCGAGCACAAAGACATTCTCTATACTCAACTTGAGTAAAATCTAAACCCTTATTATTTCTTTGATGCTATTTGCATTACTTTGAATCAAACCAATATTAACGTATACTATATCTGCAACTGCAATTATTGATAGGTTGATCATTTATTTTTATTACCCTAAAACTAAAGTAGAGTCAAGTTAAAAGAATGTAGTATTAATTTAAAACTATATTTTGATGCTAAGGTGTTTTCTATTTAATTTTACTTTAGCATTGCTCCTATTTATGTCTATGATAGTTTCAGTTTGAAACTTTTAGGTTCAACTGGATACTAGATAGATTTTTTTGGGTGTATATATTTTTCTGTCATCTTATAGCTCGTCATAAACTCTTTAACTTTCGTGAATAATGTCCTATCCCTATCTCTAATAGTTTTTGAAATATTTTGATATTTCAAAATTTAATGTCCTCGTTATAACATTTTTGGTCAATGGATCACGCCTGTTGAATCAAACATTTCCATTACATTTTGAAAACTTCGAGGACTGGGTGCTCGCCGCTCGGGACATTTCATCCTGTATAGTTGTTCAGCAAAAAGACACTTTGTATCCGCCTCGCCCAAAACATAAATCATATCAATTAATTCATTTTTTGAAAAAGTCATTTTAAGTAGGTACCAACTTATAAAATGACTGGACAATAAACTTGCAGTAAAAAGGCATAATTTTTACATTGATCTGATTCTTAATGTGTCATCCACTGCCATTATTTTCATTTATTTTCCATGGCTATTGTGATCCCTTGACAAAAAATGGTATAAGAGGACATTAAATTTTGAAATATCAATATATTAAAAACTATTAGAAATAGGGATAGGACATTCTTCACGAAAGTTGAAGAGTTTATGACGAGCTATAAGATGACAGAAAAATATATAGGGTGTTCCATTTAATAAAAGTGATATTTTTCAATTAGAAGTTTTCTGACTTTGTTCCTAGAAAGTAAACACCCTGTAAACTAGACGTCAAATATTTCATAGTGAATATGTATTTTTGACTTAACTTAGTAAGTATAAAAATTATAAATCGCTTAGTGTCAAAATTTACGTAAGTAGCATTTTCACAACGAGATGCTTGCAAATGCAAAATTTTCATTATAAGTCGAATTATCTAAAAAACTATAACTTTTTCGTATATTAAACCATTAACAGAAATGTATGAAATAACACGTAGAATTAATAAATGTATTCAAATATAGGGTGTCCCATTTAAAAAAAATGTATCTTTATGACACCCTGCTTTTTGGGCGCACCCTGTATAATTCAAAATATTTTTAAAATATGCCCGATATCCAACCATGCCCTCATACAAAAGCTCATTATCGATAAATCTTGTCTTCAAGGCATAACATTACTCCGCGCAATCGTTGACTCGTCCGGTACAGGGTCTTCCAACGAGGACTGAACAGGGGCTCATTTTTGAGCTTCCTTGTATTTAAAGAAAAATCCAAAATAGCCAATCGATGTACTTTTTCCTGCAGAATTCAAAAATGAAACCAAAAATTTATTTGAACCAGAAACAAAAGAGTTACGATATGGATAAGGTGTTTTTTAAATGGAACATAGCTTTTTTTATACGATTTTTGGAACGAGTGATTTTTTTTTGTCCGTTCTGATTAAAATATTTAATATTGTGAAAGCTATTTTTATTAAATTTTAATGTTTTATCCAGTATAATTTAACTTTAACCTGTTTGAAACATACACTAGGTAATAAAGGTATAATCACCTTTGAATCAAAGTAATTTCGGCAATATTATAGTAAATTTGTCAAATTTTTTGACTTTGAAGGATTCAAAGGTGATTATACCTTTATTACCTAGTGTATGTTTTAAACAGGTTAAAGTTAAATTATACTGGATAAAACATTAAAACTTAATAAAAATAGCTGTCACAATATTAAATATTTTAATCAGAACGGACAAAAAAAAAATCACTCGTTCCAAAAATCGTATAAAAAAAGCTATGTTCCATTTAAAAAACACCTTATCCATAGCGTAACTCTTTTGTTTCTGATTCAAATAAATTATTGGTTTCATTTTTGAATTCTGCAGGAAAAAGTACATCGATTGGCTATTTTGGATTTTTCTTTAAATACAAGGAAGCTCAAAAATGAGCCCCTGTTCAGTCCTCGTTGGAAGACCCTGTACAATGACAATAATTATTATTGTTTCGAGTGCCTGCTTCAGATGGCAAAAACAACCAAATTCCATAGAAGCCACTGTTGCAACAACTATTGTTCTCATGGACATTATATTTTTTATATCAGTGCTACCAGGAGATTGATTGATTTAGTTCGCATAAGTCGCCTTTGTTAATCTCATTAAATTTAGTAAATATTAAAATTGGTTTAAAATTTCGATTTCTTCTATCAATGGAATGGCGTATATAGTTTTTTAAATGGTTCTATATTGAACTGAACACAAATTGGTGATAGCTAACCCTTCGGGTAGATGAATGGACGTGGAAATACTTATTCACTCAGTACGGGCTAGAACTACCTGCAAAATTTCATGGTCCCAAGCCTTTACGTTTCCAGAATATTTTTGGCTGATGGACAGATAACATGGAAGCCGCATGTCTGTTATGATCAAGGATTATTGATAACAACAAAAAAAATATTGAATTATCCAATTTATTCGAGTGCGGCTTATCTGGGACAATACAAGATGGATTTGCAAAATATTTTTGAGAACATTTTTATTTTTACAGAAAAATTGCTTTTCATTATTTATATTTATTTATCAATCACCATCGTTATCTTTGGGAATTTAGATCATGGCATGTTTTAGTGCTTTCAAATATATTATTGTTCCATCGATATCTCGAAATAAGAAAGTTAATGACGACACGCATACTGCCCTGTAAAATGATTAAAATACTTCTGGCCTGGTCCTTTGAGGATCGTTGTGAGTTCAGCGGAACCTATCCGATTTAGCTTCCTGATGGTTAACACAACGTAGAGCACAGGAGAATCTTGTAAGTTGCCCACTTCCGCCAGATTATTAAAGAATGGTTCGCCCAAAGCATTGAACCTTCTTCTCGCGAGGCCGGGGCATTCACACAAGAAATGCTTAATATTTTCCTCCTTTTCTTCATCTCTGCAACTTCTGCAGAATTCGTTAGCTGGTATTTGCATATATTTAGCAATGCCCGGTGACTACTAACAGCAGTGATATTTCTTTTGTCTTTCCGACTGTGCTGTAATAACGCTATGGTCTTCCTGTTTATATTATTATTATATTATATTGCTTTTTTAATTACCTAGTTTTTTTTTTGTTAAAGTGATGAACAAAACTGCAGTCTCGCAATCGTCATATTGTTCGTAGAGCAAAGCTGCCAACAAAGCCCTAGTCGGTGGGCTACTTTAGGCTATCCCTTTTGCCAACCCCTAAATCGTCCTTTAGTAACACCACCGCCGAATCTTCTCGACTTCGTTATAAAAGTCAGGATGTCCTTCCAGGCGGATAATTTGCTTTCTTTAGAAAATCGTCGATCTACAGCCTTTATGCCTCATCAGTCTCCCAATGCTTTAGGCATTCAAGAAGTGCAGCAGTTCTTTCTCCTTGTACTGACATCCAGGACAAATTGGGTCTTCCTCAACACTACTTAGTTTCTCCTCTATATCAATTAGTTCCCTGCGATTACACACAAAAAAATCTAGTATCCAGTTGAACCTAAAAGTTTCAAACTGAAACTATCATATACATGAATAGGAGCAATGCTAAAGTAAAATTAAATAGAAAATACCTTAGCATCAAAATATAGTTTTAAATTAATACTACATTATTTTAACTTGACTCTACTTTAGTTTTAGGGTAATAAAAAGAAATGATCAACCTATCAATAATTTTAGTTGCAGATATAGTATACGTTAATATTGGTTTGATTCAAAGTATTCTAAGAATAAATATTCGTTATTTTCGTTTTGAGTATGAGTTATTATTAAGTTGAATATACGAAGTTGCATTTGAGCACATATATTTTATTTGTATCTTCAATTTGTGACTATCCTACATTCTCAGCGAAACTAGACAAATCAATTTATTATCATCTTAAAACTAGTTTATTATTAGATAGAGTAAAATTTAAAATCATGTAGTTTTGAAACAGATAGATTTGAAAGGACTATATTATTTAGGTCAGATAGGATAAGCTCACCGCAGTCAATAGAATTGTACAATGTCAAGTTAAAATGTCTTTGTGACATAGGTAACAAATACTATTGTGATATTACCTTAGGTAGTATCTGATCTGAATATAGCCCTAACAGATAACTGATAAATAAAACCACTTTTTATTGCTTTTGGTTTTATTAAAAAAAAAAACAGGTAATAAAAAACCATAACTATAACGAATATAAAATTTCCTCCATCACACTATTACACAAAACGCGCAAAATAGAACACACACTACCAGCATCGGTGAGCATCGACGCGCGACCTCTGCGTGGATGTTAAATAACGACTAAAGTAAACGTATTTCGGTCGTTTCCTCGCAAAACAAGAGGTCACGTGATGCAAATAGCATCAAAGAAATAATAAGGGTTTAGATTTTACTCAAGTTAAGCATAGAGACTGTCTTTGTGCTCGCTGTGAGAATACAAATTTATTCTTATTTTTAAACCCATCATAGTATATTTCACTTTGACCACAATACTTATTTTTAAAACAAGTATAAGATTATCTTGTTATGATGATGATTTAATCTCTTTATGAACATAATTTTGATTAACTTGATGATATAATTTAAAACCAGTAGTAGTTTAAAAATGAATATATTTTAGTCACGAAATAAAGCAAGTTAGTTTCAAAATAAGGCTATTTGTTTGAGCATTACTATAAGCTTGTTTTGAGAGTAGTTTTTTTTGTGTGTACTTGATCCGCAGTGACCTGTCAGAATATCCTTTAATGGATTTAAAACTCTCCGCCTTGTATTCAGAACCTAATCCTACTTGGATTGGTCTACTCCCATTATAAAGTCCTTAGTTTGTCTACATTCATGCGTTTGCCATCATTGTTTCATAGAACGCCGCAAACGCCATCCTTAAGGGCACATGCACAGCCTACTTAATATGATGTTCAGATTTGACTATCAGTTTGGAAATATATATAAATTTATAAGCTGCAAAATTCAACAGACTTAAAAACAAGCATTTCTGTACGAGTTTTTTTTATAATGAGCTCTTACACAAGTCAGTACTTGTACAGTAACTTTACCTCAATCAAACGAAATCTAAAGTTATTATCACTTGAGGATAGAAGGCAAATGTACGACATAAAATTTGCCCACAAAATTCTTAACAACATGATCGATTCAACGCCAATTATTAATTTATTAAATATAAACGTCCCATCCTATAACACGCGAAACCAGATTTTTTTTATATACAACCCAGTACAACAAATTATCACTCCAACGCGCCTCTGAATCGTTGCTGTAAATCGTATAATACGCTTTCAAATTTGGTCCAACTGGATATCTGTTTTCTTTCCCTGATGGCTCTAACCAGTGCACTCAAAAAGTTTTATTTGGATCATAATATTGCATAGGAAGTATCTTATGAATTCAATTTTAGTATAATAACACTGATCTGTTGACATTTTGTTTAATATTTAAATTAAAAACATATTTTTATATGCCTTTCTTTTTTTTATGTAAGTAAAACTGCTATAATGTTAGGACTATATACTTTTTATTTAGTAAATTAATACTGTTCCTGGGTTCGTCCCGTTTGTATTCCTTAATGTAAAATAAATAAATAAATAATAATTTTTTTGGTTGAAATGTAAAATATTTTCACATAAATGCGTAATCCATTCCTGTCTAAATTCGCGTGTTACCTAGATTTAACTACTCAATAATAAACTTGTTTTTACTTAAAATTTATCAAAATTAAAAGACATGTTCAGGATGCTCTGATAATATTGGCAAAAATAACACTATAGTTTATCTATTAATGTTAAATATTAGATTTATTACAAGGTTTTCTATTTGTTGTTTTAATACTTAACCTTAATTGACAGGTTTTGGAAAATCTCAACTATTCCTATTTTAATAAAAAAACAACTCACAGAAAAATTAGTTTTGAATTAAGCCCCCCAAACGCCTTCTATTTTTCTATCTTTTTACCATATCACATCATTTATTAAAATGTACAGTATTGCATATTGGCCCAAATAACCCTTGTGAACCATATTTGCTAAATAATCTTCAACTTATTAGCGGTACATAACAAACAGATCTGGAGGTACTAATTTCTTCTAATTTAAAATATTAAGCACATATTATTAAAATGGTAAGCAAAGCCAATAGGTTTATTTTCTTGGTGCAAAAGACATTCAAAGATGACTCTACAGATTATAAAGAAATTGTACACTTCCTATATTAGACCAAAAATTGAATGCGGATACAATATTTGGAACCCCTACTACATCAAAGATATTAACATTTTGGAAAGGGTCCCAAGGCGGATTAACGGACTTCCATTTGATTTAAGAGGAATACCTTATCCCGAAAGACTTAAAGATTTGGGCTAACTGCTCTTAAGCAAAGAAGAACTAGAGGTGATGTAATAGAAACTTTTAAAACACTAACGGACTACTATTCTTGTAACTTGAGAAATTTGTTTCATTTAAATAAGAATCAACAGCTTCGGGGACACTCAAAAAAATTAGGCAAAGAAAAATCCGGGACATTTCCAAGAAATAACTTTCTCATCAATCAGTGTACATATGGAACTCGCTTGGAGAAAGTAGTCTACGCAAATAGTGTAAACTTCTTTAAAAACCAAGTTGATCGTAATTTTGAGCAGTTAACTGAAAACTTTGAGCATTACGGCGATATGATGATATTCGTTTTTAAATATCTAATGGTATTTGTGCGTCCAAAATACTTACCTACCCATATTTAAATAACTTTCGCTTAAGAATTTAACAAGTAATTTAAACTAGCCAACGGTCTCTTAGACATTTTTAATAACGATGAACAATTAAAGAAAAAAATTAGAGATGCGCCTATTTTCACGGCCGAATAACGAATATTCGGCCTATTTTCACGACCGAATATTGGCCGAATATTCGGCTATTATTCGGCCGAATATTCGGGCAATGCGCATTGTTGGTTGTATATATTTTTAGGGTTTTACGCTATTAAAAGTTGGTATAACGGATTTTATTTGACACTGCTGTTTAAACTTAAAAAGTTGTTGTGAATTATCTGTTGTGAAGACTTGTTTATTTTTAAAGGCGCGAGTTGAATTATAGTTTTCTTATAGTTCTTAAAATAAAATAAGGTAAACATGAAATACTTTGGGGAACCAAAGGGTAAAAAGAAAACCTGGATCTGGGAACATTTTAGTTTGGACAATCAAAATGAAACAAAAGCGGTGTGCGCTATTTGTTCGGTAAAAATATCGCGTGGTGGTGTGGGAAAAGCGGCGACTGATAGTTCTTTGGTTAACCATCTTAAACACAAACATACCCGTGTATATGTCGTAGGCTGATAGTGTCATTTCAGGAAAAGCCTAGTCATATCATGCTGCACGCTAAAAGGTATATTGGCAACTGGTTTGTTCGTTGTTCTCCAGAGCATTTTTTTTTAAATTTAATTAAAATTTTATTTTTATAAAATAATATTGGTTGAAAAAATTGAAAAAAATGCTCTGGGGAACAACGAACAAACCAGTTGCAATATACCTTTTAGCCACGCTTCATGATATGACTAGGCTTTTCATGAAATGACGGATTTCACTATCAGCCTACGACATATATAAAATTCATATCAATTCAGTATCAGTTGCAACCAGTTCACAGGATACACATGTTAGGGAAACTAACGTAGCTAAACAAAAAGCCCTTGATTTTGCTGTTAAAAAATAAGTAATCCATTACCGATTTAAGGGCCACAAAAATTCATTATGCCATCGGCGAAATGATTGCCTTAGATAATAACACTGGCCGACAAAATTTTTTTTTGTTGTTGTAACACAAAGCTAAATAGCATCTTGTGGTAGAATGGACCTATCCAAATACGAATATGAGAAAAAAAAGTTGTAACACGTAACGTTTTCTTGTTACATTTATAGAACCACATTTAATGTTAGAATATTTAATATCTATGGAAAAAATAATTTAAGAATTTTCTAACTGTGTATATAGACTATATTTAAATTTTTACACCTACTAAACATACCTTACATCTAGAAAAAACACAACCATTACAAATATTAACTGAACACACTAATTAAATTTTATTTTTTCCTTTTATGAGGGGTCATATCTTCTCTTTTCAAAAACCAACAGGAATCACCCATCATGGCTGGATCTCATCGTCCTTGATAGCGAATTTCCATTGTCCTGATATCCTGGTGGAGCCTTTTACCCTGCTCGTCACTTGACAGCTCCCAAATTTTCAGGAAAAAATGACAGATGGGAATGGAGGAAGTGAATTTTTAATGACATTCGGGCACCAAGCGATTTGTAGGAATCTAAAAGTTCATCAACTAACTGTTGATAGTTTGCATCCATATTGTTGCCCAAAAATCCCTTACTATACTAACAAATGAGTTCCATGCTCTGAGTTCCTGCCTGGTAAGCTTCTCTGTAAAGTTGACATCGTCCAGCAATTTTCTGATTTGTGGCCCAATAAAAATACCTTCCTTTAATTTGGCATCACTTAACTGGGGAAAGACTTGTCTTAGGTATTTGAATCCATCACCGTCTTTATTCATAGCTTTCACAAAGTTTTTCATCAGCTCAAGTTTAATGTGAAGAGAAGGCAGAAGGACTTTTTTGGGGTCTACAAGAAGTGCAAACTTAACATTTTGAGATCCCGGCTGAAATTCACTTCTTTGTGGCCAATCTTTTATTACATAATGCTGATCTACTGCACGACTGTCCCACAAACAAAGAAAACAGCAATATTTTGTAAATCCTCCCTGAAGTCCTACTAAAATTCCTACAGTTCAGGTAATTTTTCTCTTATAAAATGCATCCATTTTTACCGCCCCTAATTAAATTGACTACCAGCTAATGTAAAATGGTCTTATTAAGCTATTGAAAAATGGTACCTATGTATTGGGGCTTTCCCAATATTTTTTCTATTATTAGTAGGGTATTTTCATTATAAAAATAAAGAGCTGACCTGTGTTAGAAAAATCTTGTCGGCCAGTGTAATCAGCCGTTTAGCCTAGTGACTGATACAGGTTATATAAAAGAAATGTCTATTGTTAAGCATATTTTTTATTTAGATATATTTTTTTTATTTAATCGGCAAAGCGATGATGTTTGGCCGTATATTTTTGCCGAATATTCGCCGAATATATCAGTTATACTTGCCGAATAACGAATATTCGGCCTTTGGTTAAAAGTGGCCGAATATTCGGTCATTATTCGGCAAAACGAATATTCGGCGCATCTCTAAAAAAAATCAAAGAGACTAAAACAACTACTTCATCGGACTTTCCGCTTGCTATTGATAAAATAATAATAATAAATAAAATATTACAAGTCCTAAATGTCCATTGCTAATAGTGTCAAAACTAGATTGAATTATCGTATTCTGATTCGGGGTTCCAGTTTTATGCATAGACACAGGAAAGGGTTTTAATATATATCTTGATGCAAATCTTAATTTAATGCATCAGACTATTGAATGTAATGAAACAGTGTAACAGACTGACACATAGCTCACTGAGACTGTCCTTTTTTATTTTTGAGGTGTAGAAGCTTTAAAAAATGGAGTAGTTCCTACGTGATCAATTAATGATAAAGTTCTTATCTTCATACTTGCCTTGGAGATAAGCTAGTCTATTTACAAGCGCCAATATTTATAAATATTGCTAAATGTAATTTAAGATTTTAGTATGATTCAAGTTATATTGTGTGCAATGATTTAAAATTATCTTACGTGTTAGTAAATAGGACTAACCAAAATGAGGTTAAAAAGGAGGTTTTCCAGATCCATGATAGATTTGGTGTTTGAATGGCAAACTGGTAGGGGCATTGTTGTACTGTAATAAAATATTAACTTCTGGAATAATTAAAAATGTTCAAATACGAGTTAAAACAGATAATAATAAAAATCATTATTATACGTGGCCTAAATAAATAATTTTAAAAAACATATATTATAGGAACTAATGATATCTTCTTTAAATTATTATTATTAAGTTACAATCGAGGTTACAATAAATCCGCAAAAACCATCGGTTAATGTAGTAATTATTGTGAATTTAATATTATTACCAATTATTGTGGTTAAAATTTGTCACAATATCTTACATGACATTAACTAATTGATTACATCGAAGCAATTTTTTATTAAATACGATCATAATAGTGGATACTACTTGCAGTTCCGTTAATCTAAATATTTCGGAATTTACTCCCCTAGAAATAGACATTAGAAGCGCTGCGCTGCTCGGGAAGAAAAAGGTTACGCCTAGGTAAAATATATAATCTGCAATGGTAACAAAATTAAATGGTAGATACCGTGCGAGCAAAAATTATTTGCATCAAAGAGGGCCTTGCATCTAAGGACGTAATGCTAGCCGTAGAGCTTAATACCTGTTGGATGTCACTAACTACCTGAATTAACAATCAATCGTCGATCTTTGACAGTCGTTACAAGTAATTTGATTCATCGCTAATTTTTCCAATTTCTTGAACAATTCACACAATGGGCTTTACGGAACAGCACAAAACATTCATGGTTGAAGCGTATTTTTGAAACGGGGTTAGAGTAAATGGTGAGTGGCAATACAATCCGGGTTTGTGCATGGACGATTTTCACAAACATTTTCCTAACGTTGCTTTTATTGCTGGAGATTTCTATCGTTGCCTGAAAAGAACCGTGGCTGTGTTTAGAGAAACAGGTTCTATACAACACAAAAAAGGAGCAGGAAGACCTACTGTAAGAACAGAAGAACTTTTTGCAAACGTTCGTGAAATAATGCAAAATACGCCAACAAATTGTGTAAGACGCCTGTCCCAAGAAGTGGGAAGATCTTATGGCACATGCAGGACTATGCTTAAGAAGCAGCTAAATTTATTTTCTTATAAAGTGCAAGTATTCCAAGAAATACAAGCCGCAGATTTTGAAAGACGCAGGAATTACTCTCAATGGTTTACCCAAAATTTATTGGAAAGAAATAATTTATTATACCTGACATTTTTTTCGGATGAAGCCTGGTTCCACCTCTCCGGTTATGTGACTTCTCAGAATGCACGCATGTGGTGTAGTGAAAATCCCCATTTTTTGTAGAGTCCACATTGCACCCTAAAAAAATTGGTGTCTGCATGGTTAGCTGTTTCCCAAAGAAGAATTGTTAATCCTATTTTTTTCCATGACACAGTTACAGCACAGCGGCATAGAGACAATATTTTGAATCCATTTGTGGAGCAATTACTTGACGACGAACTAGGTTTTGGATATTTTTAACAGGACGGCCCAACCGCCCATACAGCCGCCGAAACTATTAACTATACTTACGCAATTTTTTCGACGACAGATTGATCAGTTTTCGATCAGACATTGAATTCCCACCTAGATCACTTTGTTTAGCGGTTATGAATTACTTCGTTTTTCCTCATTTAAAGAACACTATTTTTAAAACACCAGTTGCAAATTTAGAACAATTACAAGAAAGGAGTATCCAAGAATGTGGTAACATTTCTCTAGGTCAACACTTTCGAAAATATGAAGAGATGTGTAAATTTATGCTTGGAGCATGGCGGTGGCCAATTTCAGCAATTTATGTAATTATTTTTCTTTTTCTTTCTGTATATTCTTACTTTGTTAATTTTGTACAACAAAAATAAATTTGTATTTGTCTACTTATTTTATTACTCATTAGTTTGGCATATCATGTGATAATATAAATTTGACAAAATTTTAACCTAGATTTGGTTAGATATATCGTCCCCATATCATTGTGATCTAAACCAAGTCCTACGTTTTTTAATCCAAGCCCTCTTTGATGCAAATAATTTTTGCTCGCACGGTATTTGAGAATAAATAATTATGAGTTGAAATATACACATTTTGAAACTGAAACAGGTTGTAACTGTTATTTAAAAAACCATGTTTCAACCATCCCTAGTTTCGTCAGATCCATCCTTAGACGCGTTTCGCCATATCATGACTCATCAATAAGGCTAGGATCTAACGAAATAAAGGAACGTGTGTATATACTTAAATGTAGTTAAGATGGCGATTAGCCGAGAGGACGAAGCTCATGGCGATATCTACCGTCGATTTTAGACACCTTTAAAGCACGTCTAAACAATAACTCAATGGACTTGTAGGTAAATGATCTCTGAAACATGGCACTCTGATGCTGAGGTACCTTCAACCTATTAGGAAACGTGATATCACGAAATAATATCACACATTTTCACAAAATACAAACTTACTTTTTAAACCAAGAGGCAGAGCCTGATTATTTAGAGTTTTAACCAAAAAATTTCCCGAATGTAAAGTTCTATACGGTTGTTTATTACTAGCCACTTGAGATTTTTAAACGTATGAAAAATATGATTAAACTTTCGAAGTCCAAAAATAAGGCGTGAGCATGTATTCTGTACCCTTTGTATCCTATTCCTATCTGCCACATCAAGGCATGGCCCATAAATAAAATCACAGTTATTAAAGCTGAACAAAACGAGACTGTCACAGAGTATTTTACACAACTTAAAATTTAGGACAGGACGGTTGTTGTATAATATTTTTAAAGACATATTACTTTTGAATTCGTTTTTTGACATACTTCCTAAACCTTAGTTCAGTATCCAAGATATATACCCAGATTTTTTACTGTTTTAACTACGGGAACACCATCAATAACTATATTGATTTTATCATTCAAGAAGCCAATCTTATTCTTATTCCCAAAAAGCATCAAGAATGAGTTCAATGGATTCAACCTTAAGTTGTGGTGTAAAGAAAGTTGATTTAACATGTTTAAATCTTCGTTAAACAAATTCGATGCGTTTATATAGTCTTGACAGTCGAAATGAAGGTAAATTTGTGTATCATCTGCATAAGCCTGAACCTTACACTGCCTAAAAGATTTTAAAATATCTGAGGTATAGATAGTAAATAGAAGATATCCAAGAATAGATCCTTGAGGTACACCAGACAAAATTTGAATTTGTTCTGAATAATTTTTTTGGCACCTGTTGTTGAAGTATGATCTAATAAGATTTAAGGATGATTCTTCAAAGCCATAATGTTTTAATTTTGCCAGCAAAAGTGAATGATTAAGGGTGTCAAAGGCTTTTGAAAAATCTAGGAGAACTAACACGCTGTTTTACAATTAAATATTTTTTAATTCATCTTTTTAACACATTTTTATAGATTTATTTTTAAATTTTACAACGCAACCTTCTTTTAACAAAAACAGACAGAAAGTTAAACATTTTGTAAATTGTATCATAATATTACGTATCATTTTGTTTTATAATTAAATGTAATTTAAAAAATTTTTTAAACAGTTTTAATGATTTTTGAGATTTAATAGAATTTTCCAAATTATTATATTCTATCAAACCTTTATAAAAAATAGATGTATAAGCTAATGTTTTAAACACTCTAGCCATATAAAAAAATTGATTAGTTCTTGTTTTATAATTATGATGGTCATAATTAAAAGAACAAAACTTTTTTAAACAATCAGGCAATAAATTATTTTTAATTTTATCTATAAAGATACATACTAAATAAAAAATTAATTTTTGTATATTTGTCACAATTTAAAATAATCCGCATTGCCTTATTTTGTAAAATTTGTAATTTATCAAATATTTCCTTACTACCACAATATAAAATTGAACAACAATAAAGAAAATGTGGTAATATGATAGTATTAAATACAGGTTTTTTAGAAAACAAAATTAATTTATAGCTACATTCAAAATAATTAAAAATTTTAAATTTTGAATCGATGATTATCCCTAAATATTTTAAACTGTTTACTAATTCCAATTTTTTACCAATTACAACATTTATATTTTGACAATTTAAATTAGTACTTACCCATAGATAACCATACATTTAGTTTTTGAAATATTTAATTTTAATTTATTTACTTTTTAGTCAATTTAATAATATATTTATCTCAGATTTAGAGTATTTAGACCATCAAAAATATTTAAACATTAATGTAAATCAAGGTGTCATCAGCCAACATTTGCAACTTACACATTTTAAAAACTAAAGGCATATCGTTGATGTATAAAATAAATAATATTGGACCTAGTATACTTCCTTGAGGAACTCCTATATTATTTATTTTTTTATTTGAATATGTTTTTGATATTTTTGTTTTTTGTGATCCGTTACTTAAATAATTCCGCGAATACCATACTGATACAATTTACTCAATCGTGGTCCGGAATAATTTTAAAAGCAATAAAATACGCTGCGTAAATTCCGTCATCGTTTAGCAAAAAAAAATTATTTTAACCGCTTAACAAGAAAAAATGGCTTAAGGTATATCAGCACCTCTAAGCAAAACTCTATACAGGGTGGTCCAACGAAAACTTAACACCTCGATTTTCCTGCTTTAAAATGAAAATGTGGAAAATCGCTTGGACCCGACAATTTTTATTTCGAGGGGGACATCTTTTGCCTATATTGTCAATCGTGTTACTTATCTTAAATGGATACCCCTATTTTATAGAATTTTTTTGGATTCTGCATAAAATTCTGAACATTTTTTAATAAAAGCATTATTAGTCTACACTGAAAAAAGAATTTATTTGATCTAAACAAAAATGGAGTTCGCCGAAACAAATATTTGTTCCCTATGGCCTGAACAAATAATTATTTGAAATTTTGTCCAAAATTATTTGACTTTTGAGAGGGAAATATATGATATTCAAATAAATATTATTTAAATAAAATAATTCCGAAGCAATATAGGTAACCAACAAATATGTATTTATTTCTATTAAATAAATATTTATTCTGTTCAAATAATCATTTATTTAAATCGCTAACACATTTATTTAATCCAAATCACGAATTGTTTATTATCCTTTATATTTATTTCTATTAAATAAATATTTATTCTGTCCAAATAATAATTTATTTAAATCGGCAACACATTTATTTAATCCAAATCACGAATTGTTTATTATACTTTATATTTATTTCTATTAAATAAATATTTATTCTGTTCAAATAATTTCGAAATTAGGATGTGTGCTTTTTGGCATTTAATTTAAATAACTTATTGTTTCCTATAAATAAATAATTATTTACTATTGAACATAATAATATATAATATAATTATTATTAAACATTTTTTGGTAAAAACTATATTTGTAATAAACAATAAGGTATTTAAATTAAATAATTAAAATAGGGTATAATCTCCCAAACTATTTAGAAGAGGAGCTGCAAAAAGAAATAAATCATACAACAGTTTTTATATATGTTCTGTTTATTGTTACGAAAAATAACATAACTACTTATATAAGAAAAGAAAACAAAACTGTAATTAATATGACAGTTATTAAACTCGGTCTGCGCCTACGAGAGCCTTATTCTCCTTAAACATCCATATTTACTGCAATAACTAAATGTTCCTGTAAAATAACATCTTGTTTGAGGGAAATAAATTAAATTTATCACAAACAATCAAAAATAGTTATAAATAAATAATTGTTTCCCCGAAATATTTATTTATTTAAAGCAAATAAATATTTATTTGCTTTAAATTTTATTTATTTCACGCAAATAAATATTTAAGGCAAATGAATAATTTTACACAAAGGGGCTGCAAGAGACGCTTTCGCGGCCATCTTGATATATGAATATTAATAATTGTATTGAAAACAGAAATCAAAACAATAACGATATGCATGTTTATAAAATAATATAATAATATGGCAAAGACAAATTTGTTAACTTTTTCTATTATATACAAAAATAATTGAAACGTTTTTAAATGGGCATTTCTCCATGGCATGCATGATTTAGTAATTATTATTTTGTATAATATGTTTTATCTGTCGTTTTTAAGTAATAAACATTAAAATTAAAATCTTACCTTCGAAGAAGGGCCACAGATATCCCATGTTATGGCCAACTAGCCAATCGCGAACGTCCATTGCCACACAAAATTATATATCACCTTGTCGAAAGACGCTCACTAAACGACTAAACTCTCCAGTCTCTACCTGGTACCTGCCTAGAGCTCAAAAAGCAGTGGCGAAATAAAAAGTTACTTGCAGCAAATAATATTTTGTTTGAAATGTAGACGTTTAAAGGCAGAGGAGTAGCAAACAATTTTTTGTTTGGCGCGAATAAGTTTTATTTCACATAAATAAACAAAAACCAAACAAATATGAAATAAAAGTTAAATAATTCAATTTATTTGTTGCAAACAATATTTGTTTGAGCTAAATAAAGATTATTTGTGACTAACAAAAATAAAGCAAATACATCATTTATTTGGGATGAAACAGACTTTTTTTTTAGTGTATACTTAACAGTTTCCGACATTTTTGAACTTTGACAGCGCTTAGCTTTCTTACTGTACGTCTTAAAGCAAAACGGCTTACATGTCCCTATCTTCGATGTTCGAACCGGATGTAAGAAATATAGTACTTCCGGTTTAACCGGAAGTTGACACTATTGGAAAAATAATAAAAATCGAAGATAGGGACATGTAAGCCGTTTTGCTCTAAGACGTCCAGTTAGAAAGCTAGACGCTGTCAAAGTTCAAAAATGTCATTTTTCAAGAGTCAATATCTCGGAAACTGTTAAGTATAGACTAATAATGCTTTTATTAAATAATGTTCAGAATTTTATGCAGAATCCAAAAAAATTCTATAAAATAGGGGTATCCATTTAAGATTTAGATCTTACCCCCCTCCCTTCTAGGGGCTTGAAGTAACAAGATTGACAATATACGCAAAATATGTCTCCCTCGAAATAAAAATCGACGGGTCCGAGCGATTTTCCACATTTTCATTTTAAAGCAGGAAAATCGAGGTGTTAAGTTTTCGTTGGACCACATAATTAAGGTGGGATTAACGACGCCATTTTCTATAGTCAATTCGATTTGCCTAACTATTGACGATTCGCATGCGCACTGCAGTGCTGTATTGATAAGAGTAGTTATTTTTTTGCTTTGGCATACGAAGAAGAAAGACATACATCTTCTGGAGCTGATAGAGCAAGGTAGATGTTAGTCAGCCGGTCATAGTTTTGTTTACTTTCGTGTTTTGTGCAATTACGGAACCTTTCCTGTTAAAACAAACACATATTCTCTAGAACTCTTAGGATATATGACTACTAGATAGACTAGAAAATATCGCGTTACCAGTAAAAATTGTTGTTTTTACTTCAGTTCTGAATATCGACGTGTTTACTTTCACGAATTTTAAGGTGAATTGTGGCAATTTTAGTGGTTTCAAAAAACTGCTTTTTTTTAAAAGTTTTTGTGCATTTATAAAAAAAAACACCTTCATACTTTTCTACATTGCCTCCCTGAACAGCCCTTCCAAAACTAGATACTAATTATTTTTTTAAAATAACTGCAGGGTTCCGGAAGTTACCCCTGCATTCAAGCTATTTATAGGTCTCGTTTATACATGATTGATCTTGATAACTGTGCCCTCAAGTCAGTGCAGTCAGATTCTTCAATGTCATTTTTAAATTTCCATTTATCATTTTATTACTTTATTACCTATCAACCATAAAAAAATATTTATTTTTATTCCTGTATCAGATAGTTGTTGTTATACAAGATTTTTAAAATATATTTTGCGGTAAAATAATTGCGAATTTTTCAAGGTTCTTAAATAATTTTTTAACCGCACGCAAAATCGCTTGCTTTATGATAATATGGTTAGGTTTATTAGTACAGTAATCGGTGTGTTTTTACAAGACGATGTAAAAGAGCGAACCATATTAATTTGCCGGAGTTTTGTGAGTTTACTTGTATTAAAGGTCTACCTAATAAATAAGTGATCTAGAAACTAGTGCAGACAAACAATTTTCACAGTAAAAAATGTAAGTATTATGGGATTCAGTAAAACAAAGTTGAACTTGTAAATTTCCACTATATTACCAAGAAAAATGACATGGATTCGCTAACACTGTAGCTTCGTCAGATGACAATGATTTAATAAAAAATTGGTGCAATAAAATTATTGAAGATGTAAATAAAACAGTGGAAGGGTTACAATAGCGGGGAAATCCAACAGAGGGTTTAAACATTAAACTAAATAAAGTACAATATGGGTAATTTACTAAATCTTAAGTATGTGGTCAACAAAATAAATTTAGCAAAGGTGAATTATTTAAATCTAATTGATCATTAAGTAACAGGTCCGTATTTTTAAGTTTATTTATTTCCATAGATCACACAGACAAATTCAATTTTAAGCCTTTGTTTTCTGTATGTAAACTTGATATACATTTGTGTTACAAAACTAATAACTCTTTAAGTCAATTTATCAAAAACAATAAAACTAAAAGCAATAAAAACAAAAAATCAGGCGTCTATAGATTAAAATGCAAAGATTGCCCTAAAACATACATTGGCCAAACAGGCAGACATTTTAACAAAATAATACAGAAACAGTTTTCTAAAAAATAAAGCAGACTCAAACTATGCTAACCATTATTAAAGTCGCCACAGTGGTTCTTTTCCCGTGCGTGATCACTTTCACGTCATCAAAATCGTATGAATCAAATCAAAATTACGAGACGAAAAAAGTCAAAACTAAGTCTTAGTTCATAAAACGGACGTGCCTGCCCACCGTTTGACGTACCTACATAATATCCCGAAAAATTATTATTTATTTTAAGTTTTGCCCGGCATTCTCTATTATCTAAAAGAAATTGACAAACAAATGTTAATACATGTAATACTATTTTTAAAGCTTAAAATCTAGAAAAGTTTGGTGTTTTATTGACTATTAAAATCGCAAAAGTCAAATTTTTGACATTCTTTCATTTAAGGGAATTTAGCCACTGCCGTAAACTTTTCAAAGAACTTTCACGGTTAGAATATTTAAAATAAATAAATTGGGTATTATAAAAATCCATAAATACTTACCGCCAAAACAGATGGTGGGTATAATTAGCTCTAAAAAGAACTATTTTTAGAAAAAGGAACAGTTTTAAGGCACACAAATTTACAAAATACGAATTAGATTGGCAGATCAAAATAAGGTTGACGATGACGTTCTAAAATACAACGGTAGTCAACTAAACAAATAAAAAAAGTAATTAATTGACGTTTATAGTTTTATTCTTGTCTAGCACGTTATATTATTGAGGAATTTTGGAGACGTTCTTTTATGCTTTTATTCAAACTTGTTACTGTAATAAATAAGGATGCAGAGTTATTAACCACGTTGAGTCCTGATCGTCGATTGATGACGCACGGGAAAAGATCCACTGTGGCGACTTTATATAATAATTTACCTGAACACATAAAAACAATTAAAAAACTTCCATTATTTAAATTTCATTTAAAAAAATATTTTCTAAGATAATTTTTATCTTTGAATTTATACGTTTTACGTTTAAAATATACTTTACTATTTTTAACTGTTTTTTTTTTTAATTATTATTATTATAGAATAATATTGTTTTAAATTGTTATTTAAGTTAGGTAGTTACATTTTATCCCTGTAATAAACTTGTATAGTTGGTTGGGAATATATATATACAATACAATTTACTTGATTATCAACATCATTTCGATCCTTCCTTTCAAATCTTACATACAGAAAACAAAGGCTTAAAATTGAAATTGTTAGAATCTATGGAAATAAATAAATTTAAAGATACGGACCTGTTACTTAATGATCAATTAGATTTAAATAATTCACCTTTGCTAAATTTATTTTGTTGACCACATACCTGAGATTTAGTAAATTACCCATATTGTACTTTATTTAGTTTAATGTTTAAACCCTCTGTTGGATTTCCCCGCTATTGTAACCCTTCCACTGTTTTATTTACATCTTCAATAATTTTATTGCACCAATTTTTTATTAAATCATTGTCATCTGACGAAGCTACAGTGTTAGCGAAACATGTCATTTTTCTTGGTAATACAGGGTGTTCCGATGATCATGTTACAAAATTCTAGGGTAGATAAAACACACGAAAATAAGAAAAAAAGTTCATGTGAACATGGGTCCGGAAACGCTTCTTCAGGGAGCTAGGGCCCTTCGAAGATGACCTTCAAAAACTACTTTTCGTTTTATAGCTTCGGTACTACTGCAGCTATCGCAACCAATTTTGGGACATGAAATCTAGTTCGTAGGTTCATCAATTTGAGCCTTCCGGATTTTGTCACCTTTAACCAGGGGCGTACAAACCAAGGGGGTATTTGAGTAAATTTGACCCTACTCCTCTTAGGCTTTAATTTCTTACCATTTTTATATCTGATTATGATTCTCCAATGCCTTTTACATAAAAAAGGTACTCTTAGTAAAAATCGCTATCTGTCACAGTTTCCTCCGAAAATGGCTAAATCCAATCAATAATAAATTATTGGTCTTAAACCAATTATTACGTTGAAATATGAAAATGAGGTTCAGTACAGATAGTGAGCATTATAAGTTAGTCAAATCTTTTTCTTTAATGAAAATAAATTAGATTAGAGAGATTTATTGCCTTTTCGAAATTGGGGGTATAAAAAGTAAAAGGGAACGTATACAAAATATTTCAAAAAAAATACAATTAAACAGGTTTAACGAGTGAGTCAAGGATAAGGCAGAGTAAATTTTTGTCTTGAAGATGAATTTACTAACGCTGTCGTTGACTGACCCTGTACGTACCAAAATAAATTCAAAATAACAATTGTTGAAAATGCCTGCCACCACGTTCAATACATGTATTACACCTACGTAGCATATTTAAATTGACGTCAGTAAAAACATCAGGCATGGTTTGGATCATTTCAGCCGCAACAGAAATCCTAGCCACCAAATCTTCCTCCGACTGAACTGGAGTTTCATATACAAGGCTTTTCATATGTCCCCAAAGAAAGAAATCCATAGGAGTTAAATCTGGGGACCGGGCTGGCCAGTTGACATCGCTTCCACGTCCAATCCAACGTCCTCTAAAACGATCATCGAGGTGCTCACGTACGACATGTGCAAAATGAGCGGGTGCTCCATCATGCTGGAACCATAGATTCCGACGTATGTCGAGGGACAGCTCATCCAATAACTCAGGTAAGGTGTATCTTAAAAAATTGAGGTACACCGTCCCAGTTAGTCGAGGAGGCAACATGATTGGTCCAATTAGACGTTCTCCAACAATTCCAGCCCACATGTTCACCGAGAATCGATGTTGGTACCCTCTTATTTGAAGAGCATGAGGGTTTTCCTCCGCCCACACATGGCTATTCCGTGAATTAAAAATACCTTCTCTCGTAAAAACAGCCTCATCAGAGAAAAGCACAAATTTCGGAAATTGGGGTTCTTGTGTACACTGTTGAAGAAACCACTCGCAAAACTCTACGCGGGGTGCATAATCATTTGGTCTCAATTCCTGTACTTTTTGGCGATGGTAAGGATGAAGAAGTTGTTCGTTAACAATCTCCCATACACGTACATGACTTACATTCATGGATTCTGCAACAGCTCGGGTACTAACACTAGGATTTTCCTCGAATTGTCGGAGTACCTCTTCCTCAAATTCTGGAGTTCGTACAGTTCTTTGAGCGCCATTATCTGGCCTCGTTATTTTCACGGAGCCAGTTTCCCTTATGCGCTGATTTACCCTCTCGAATAGCGTGTGAGCAGGTACACGCCTCTCAGGAAACCGCTCCTGATACAATCTTGAAGCGGCTCTTCCATTGCAATGAACTTCGCTATAAATTAATAGCATATCGGCATATTCGGCGAAAGTATAATCCATGATTCACTGGCGACACAATATTTTATTGACAGATTTTTGACAACTATCTGTACTGAACCTCATTTTCATATTTCAACGTAATAATTGGTTTAAGACCAATAATTTATTATTGATTGGATTTAGCCATTTTCGGAGGAAACTGTGACAGATAGCGATTTTTACTAAGAGTACCTTTTTTATGTAAAAGGCATTGGAGAATCATAATCAGATATAAAAATGGTAAGAAATTAAAGCCTAAGAGGAGTAGGGTCAAATTTACTCAAATACCCCCTTGGTTTGTACGCCCCTGGTTAAAGGTGACAAAATCCGGAAGGCTCAAATTGATGAACCTACGAACTAGATTTCATGTCCCAAAATTGGTTGCGATAGCTGCAGTAGTACCGAAGCTATAAAACGAAAAGTAGTTTTTGAAGGTCATCTTCGAAGGGCCCTAGCTCCCTGAAGAAGCGTTTCCGGACCCATGTTCACATGAACTTTTTTTCTTATTTTCGTGTGTTTTATCTACCCTAGAATTTTGTAACATGATCATCGGAACACCCTGTACTATAGAGGAAATTTACAAGTTCAACTTTGTTTTACTGTATCCCATAATACTATAATATGGATTTCCACCTAGTATCGGCTGAATCAATTAATTTAAAAATGTAAGTAGTAATTAAGTATACCGTGTGTCCGCGGAAGGTGGTTCGCCCCTAAAACTTTTTGTTTTTTAAAATAATGGAATAAAATTTGTAGGATTTGTATACGACATAAAACTGCATTTTTTGACAGGTGACTCAACATTATGGAACTTCCGGTTTAACCAGAAGTGACATAAACTTTCGATTTTTAAATGGGAAACCTATAGTATATTTTTTCTGTTTTGGCTATGAATACCTTTAAATCACTTATTTTAGTTCTTTAATCTTTGGAAAAGTACAGTTTTACTATTTTCGTTCCAATGCTATCTGCTGTGTAAAATTTAGTCTTTAAAGTTATATAACTCTTTTTTTTAAAACGGCAACATAGTGGCTCGTCGCGTTAAGAAAAAAGAGGATTTTATTACTATTATTTTTACACACTATTAGGTTTCAGAAAAGCTTCCATTAAAAAACTTTAAAAAGTTAACTTGGTACTTTCCTAAAATGAAGCATCTTTTGACGATAAAATAAAGTTGAAATGCATCAAGTAGTCTGTGGCCAACAAAACTGATAAAACAAAATCATTAAGATGCCTTGAAGAAAATTGACATGTCGACAGCTTCTGCCAAAGTAGTTTGATGTTTAAAAAACATGGAAAATAATACTTCTACAAAAAGTGAAAAAAGTTGATATGTTATTAGTTATTGGAGAATGTAGGAGGAATTTAGCCGATGCTGCATGTCTTTACGCACAAATATATCCGAATCGGCGTCATCCAACCCGGCACTATTACCCAAAACTGGTTCAGAAAATGCGAAATGAGCCTGACAATAATGAAAACGATGATTTTACTCTCACAAGATGCTTCATTTTAGGAAAGTTCCAAGTACCACAGTGCGTGGTATCAAAATAATGGTAATAAAATCATCTTTTTTTTTTAACCCGACAAGCCGTTGCACAAGCATGTTGCCGTTTAAAAAAATTAGTTAAAAATTAAATTTTACACAGCAGATAGCATTGGACCGAAAATAGTAAAATTGTATTTTTCCCGAGATTAAAGACCTGAAATAAGTGATTTCAAGGTATTCATAGCCCTCTAGATAAAAAAATAAATTTGGAATTTTTTTTTCTTATTGACAAAAAGTGACAAGTGACACATCGTTATATTTAGAATGTCATATGGAGTCAAAAAAAGGGGAAAATATATTAGGTGTTCCATATAATAGTATATTAAAGTACACGTTTCATAAGAAGCGGTTTTAGCGCACGCGTCTATTTTAAAAAACGAGCCACAAAGTGGCGAGTTTTTTTATTGACACGTGCGCTAAAACGCCTTATGAAACATGTGCTTTATACATTTTTTTCTATTTCACCTTTTATAATAAAGAAAAATACATTTTAAAAAGAAAATAAATCATTCAAATTTTGTAAATTTTTATGTCTAAATTTTATGTTGGTAATAGTATTTTTATCATAGGGGCCTCTGTACAACAAAAATTATTTTGCGAACTGTCATTTTTTGATTTATTGACCCATTTTCATCACGAGATTCTAAAGTTATTTTAGCGATATGAGATTTGAAATTGGACGGAATACGTTGTGTGATCCTTGTACATTCGGTACATATACAGAGCGTTCGGAAATTCGGGCGATTTTGCTACTTTTTTTTGAATTTCAAAAGACGTGATTTTACGTCACGACATTGCAATTTAGTAGAGGGAAGATAAAAAATTCAAATAAAGTTGAAGTTAAAATCGACATTGGAAGGTTAGTAGATTGAATTTTGGATAGGATTTGGCAGAAAATGATAGCTTGAAGCATCTACAAAAGATTGATTTATAGATTTATGCAACCAACATACATGACTGTTATCCACACAGAATAAAAAAAGTAGGTTATCAAGCTATTTTTCCTCTGCGAAAAATGGGTTTTTTCGTAAATCACAAAGGCCGCGCAAGTCAATGAAATAAAACATTTAAATGTTACCAACATCAAATAAAGAAAAAACGCGTATCGAAATTGCTTCATTACGATACGCAAATGCGTATCGTACTAAGCTTATTATGAACGTGAAATAGAAAAACAGTTTTTGTCACTTGCGATTAAACCGGAAGTTCCATAATTTTGCGTCACCTGTCAAAAATTGCAGTTTTATGTTGTATACAAATTCTTCAAATTTTATTCCATTATCTTGAAAAACAAAAAAATTATAGGGGCGAACCACGCGGTTGTTAGGTTGTTCGCAAAAATTGTGCGTCGCAAGTTGCTCTTTTGAACTGTAAATAATCAAATTAAACGACCAAAATCCTGTACCAAAACTAATTGTTACTGCCCAACGGCTTGCGGAAAAATCACATATTTGTCTATCTTTTCTAAATGCCTATATATATGAGTTTGACTTCATTAAATTTAAACATATAAAACCAATAATTATTAATGAAGCATTTTAATAAAAATATCGGCTTTCTAAACAGATTTTTATTTTTCAGGTTACGAAAACCAGGACTGGTTCATACCATCTCCGGCACTTCAGGTGGACGAAGCAGATCTAAAATTATCACCGGATCAAATCCGGGAGACGCTTAACTATTTCCGTAAGTATTTAATTCTTTAATACACTGTTTAATAATTTATGGCCCAAGCTAAATTTAGGACAGTCATTAAAACTTTTTTGGGCTACTTAACAAAACTTCATTCTGGGCCTTACTTACTCACTATCTGATTTGGACCTTAGCCAAAGCATCGGCAACCTTTGGGGATGATTTACACGGTTTTGGGTGGTAGTTTCGGCTTGTCGAGTAGAATAAAACCAATAGTTTATATTATAAACAAACTTCAAGATATGATACTGATACTACAAAGTTATACCACCTCCGGTATAGAGTCTGTTGCGTATGAACAATCTCTGACGCACTACTAAATATGCTAAGGGTTTATATGCACTTAAATTCAACCAAAATATGCGCATATATATGCCTTGTTTGCCTTTAAAATATGCAGTTATTTGCATTTTTTACCATATATGCATACTGGTATGTAATTTTTAAGCGTGGACTCGTCAGGAATGGTTTGTTTACAAAATTTTTACTAAAATCCTCTAAATTGCAGATTTAGCATTTTTTAAAAGGTTGTTGCTGCGACCAAAGCATTGCATAAGTCTTCTTGAAAAATTTCCTTTTCAAATTTCGATTTTTCTCCAATATTTTAAAATGCGTTTGTTACATTCAGCTGAAGTGGCTCAGATTTCATTTTTTGTAACTTTGAATTATGCAGCGGCGTTTTCAAATGTTGATCGATTTGGAAGTTCTTTTCTTCTTCTCTAGGTGCCGTCTCCGCTACGAAGGATGGCAATCATCAGGGTGATTCTTATTTTTGAGACCGCAGCTCTAAATAGTTCATTGTTATTACATCCAAACCATTCCCTAAGATTCTTCAGCCATGAGTTTCGTCTCCTTTCTATAGATCTTTTTCCTTGGATTTTTCCCTGCATACCCTTATTGCAAATGGTGACATCGGAATTTGTCTTTGTTCTAACCATGCAATAAGGAATCTTTTTGACCAACATGTATCTGGAATTTTGGAATTTTTTCAATTAGCCCAGAATGATAGGTGCCGTTATTCATGATAATAAGCGACGGTTCTTCCAAGTTTGGTAACAATTTTTCTTCAAACCATTTCTCAAAGTTTTCACTATTCATTAAATCATGATAATCGCCAGATTTCAGACCAGACTTGAATATCAAAGTTGCATTATTCACAAATCTATTTTCTGAACCAGGCATGTAGAATATTATAGCGTACACCCTCTAACGATTTTTGCTTAACAGTATGAAGGGTATCATCTTGCCAACTTCCCCTAAAAGCCCCAGGTTTCATCCAAAAAATTGACAGTTGCCGTTATTCTTAAATTCTCTCTGTTTGATACAGTACATTTACGCCACTTAAATTTAATTTTTTTAAACGGTTCCTTAATGAACTAGTAACTAGTGGATACTTCAACACCATCAATGAATTTATATAAATACGCTCTCTTATGGTATGTTCATGAATTTCGTGAAGTTGTCGACCACGTGATGACAAAATAGCTACTTTATTACGATTTTTAAAATCTACATTCTTCTCTTTCCCCTTTGCCTTAACTCGTTGGATTGTTGAACACGAAACTCCCGAAGCATCAGAAACTCTCTAAAACAGATAGGTATTATAGAAAACATTGCCATATATTTTTCATGTTTATTATTTATGTTTTAATTCCTGCTTTATTATATCGACTTACCTCGTAAACTGCGTTAAAGGGTAAAAGAGCGTTATCTTTGAAAATAATCAAATAATTTTAAAATGAATGCTTGTTCTTTTTCGCAACGCCGTGACATTTTTGAAATAATGTTGATTAAAAATGTCATTGTCAAAAATGACAATAAACCTTTTCTGGCTGGTAAAATTATACGACATTCATTATTAACTCAAATTTACTATCTTACCTACTTCACAAATGTGTGAAAGATAAACACTAGCCGTGACGTAACGGTCAGCGGTCATTGAACAGACTATACTGGTCAATGGCCAATACAATGCTACAATCTTAATAAACCTACTGTACTATTATTCTAATTATCTTTGGAGTTTGTTGATCCAGTGGCTGCAAGAAAATGGATGGTAATATCTATACCTTAATTAGTTGTTAGAACTAGGACTTATGTTATCCTAACCACAACAGACAATATTATTGACAGGAGTAATAGCGAATTTTGAATTAGGTATAACCAAGCTTAATTTAACCATAGTATTGCAGTCGATCATATATACTTTCAAACTATAATGCGATACAAAACATTAAGCTGGTTTAAACATACCTAAATTGATAACTAACATCAACCTGATAATTCAAAATTTTTTCGAAGTAATACTAATCTGCTTCTTGTCATGAGTTATTTTTAGTAGTATCTGTGCATACATATAGGTATATTTTTTAGGAAAAGGGCTTTTTAAAGAACATAAAAATATACTAATGATTGATTTATTATTTCTGTCAGTTTCCTTTAACGATAAATACAAAATTAATGTAAACCAATTGGCAGTCACTAAACCAGTACCACTTCGTGCTCGTGTAGTTGTCCCCAAGTACAATAATTAAAGTAGGTTGGAATTAAATAAATGTACTATGTACTATAATAATTTTAGGAGTTATATTTACATGCAATAAAGTAAGTAAATAAATATTGCTTATAGATATGGTTGTTTGTGTTCCCTCAACATATTCTAAATTTGTAATTTCGGTTTAAAGTTACATATTTTAACACATTAATTTAATTATTCCAATTTTTTCCGTTTCGGAATAGTGACAATAATAAAATAATTTGTTTTGTGGTTAAGCATGTGAAACATTATTAGTGAGTAATAATAAGTATGTCTGAAAATGTAATTTAACAAATAAAAAATGTGTTTTATTTTATTTGTTTCAGTTCTATGTAGTAACCGCGTGAGCCAAATGACAAAAACCTACGATGACATAGAAGCAGTCACTAGGCTTCTAGAAGAGGTAAGTTTTTAAAATAAGTAGTTCCTCGTACTAATTTAAGTGGACTAAAACCGACAGAGGTAAAAACTGTTACAATTAGAATGGTTTATCATTGTAATATGTAATTACTTTTATATTATTTTCACATTGTTTGTGCCAATTTTATTGTATATAGGTGTACTTATATGCTTTTAAACATATTCTCTTCTTACATACCTGTCAAAATGAATATAGATTAATCAGCTGCACGTGATAGCAGCCAATGGGCTTTTTCACTATAACCGAATAACCATCATTTATCTTAAAACTCAGTATACAGGGTGGCGCACCGAAAACTTTCCACCCAGGTTTATTTTCTTGTTAATAAATAAATCAAAATTCGCTCCAACACGGGAACCTTAGTTGGAATTGAATTGCTTTCCAAACGCGACCTTGCTCGTTTAAATCGAGTGAATAGTTCCTGAAACATAGGGCTAAAAAGAAAAGAAAATTTAAAAGTAATATAATTTATTACCGCTTGTATCAATCAAGTAAATGTTGAAAATGTCCACCTCCAACCTCCATGCAATTGTAAAGGCACTGATCAAAATGTTCGCGAACATTATGGAGCATTGCGGGAGTTATTTGTCACACGAATAGTGTACGATTCGTTGTCGCAAGTCTTCCAAAGAATTGGGTTGGGTTGCATAAATTTTAGACTTTAAATGTCCCCACAAAAAAAAGGCCAGTGGCGTCAAATCAGGAGATCTTGCAGGCCATTCAATAGGACCTCTTCTTCCAATCCATTTTCATGGAAAATTTTCATCCAGAAACTGTCTAACAGGGAACGCATAATGCGGGGGTGCTCCGTCTTGCTGAAAGTAAATATTTTCTGGCCGATAACGGTCATTTTCTTGGCATTCGTTAAAGCAGGGTTAATAATGGTTTCCAACAGGTTCCGATAAATTTCACCTGTTTTCCGGGTATAAAATACGGTCCCCAAAAATTCCAGCCCACACATTAAATTTTTCAGGATGTTGAGTATGCACTTCTCTAAAAATTCTAGGGTTGGAATCCGACCAATACCTGCAATTCTGTCGATTGACCGTACCGTGAAGAAAAAAAGTGCATTCATCGGAGAAACAAATAAGGGTTGCGAATGATCATTTCACTAATTAACTCGCAAAATTGCAATCGTCATCGTCTTCATTAAGTTCATGAACCTGTTTTATTTTATAGGGATGTAACTTATGCGTTTTTAAAGTACGCTGAATCGTTCTACGCGAAACACCCGATACATTTGACACTTTCCTCGTGCTAAGTGTTGGATCGATGGCAGTATGACCCAAAGCTGCAACTTCTACAGCTTCCTTTCTTACAGGATTTTTAACAATCCGGTTTTTTGTTTAACACTGATCCTGTTTCACGAAATTTTGCCACTAATTGTAGCACGTAAATATGAGACAAGTGTGTGCATTTAGATGCAATGCATTGTAAGAAGGATAGGTGAAAATATTATTAAAACTTTTTAAGAATTAAGCGAGCAAGAAGTAAATTATTATGCTGATTTTGAGACAATTTAATTACTTTTCAAATAAGCTATCGCTCGACCTTCCTTTTCATTTAAGAGTTTAAGGGTGAACGTCACCCCATATGCTCCATAATGTTCGCGAACATTTTGAACAGTGCCTTTACAATTGCATGAAGGTTGGAGGTGGACATTTTCAACATTTACTTGATTGATACAAGCGATAATAAATTATATTACATTTAAATTTTCTTTTTTAAACGAGCAAGATCGCGTTTGGAAGGCAATTCAATACTCTTTAAAATAAGGTATCACTCGACCCCTTTTCCATTTAAGATTTTAAGGGTGGAAGCCACCCCCTCGTAGGGGTTCCAGCAGGGAGGGGGGGGGGGAAATAGCAAAAAATATGTCCCCCTGAGAACTAAGGTTCCCGTGTTCGAGCGAATTTTAATTTATTTTTTAACAAAAAAATAAACCTGAGTAGAACGTTTTCGGTGCGCCACCCTGTTCTTTCGTTTATAAGAAATTGTAAATATTAATTTATAGAAAGAAAAAGATTTGGAACTGACAGCGAGAATTGGTAAGGAGCTTTTACAACACAATAACAAATTAGAAAATACAGTAGCATCGCTGGAAACTGATTTGAAAGCTGCGTACGAAAAAATCACACAGCTTAGCCATGAAGTGCAAAAGAAGACTGAACTTATCCAGATCCTTACCAACGATATGGACGAATCGATATTCGAGACTGGATCGTCCGGACGAGTGAATTTGGACCTTATGCAAAAAAGAATCGGTAAGAAGTTAGCTACATATTACACGTTTGGGAAGACAATCGGTAAAATTCTTTTACACTCGATATTGTTTAGTTTAAGTGCTTCTAAAATCAGTTTATGCAAACGTTAGGAAAAGTCACCGTGTAAAATATCCTGCAATTGTTGCTACAAGAATATATTAAAGACCCTTTTTACTTTACAAATAGGGAATTTTCTCAATTATATTGCAAACTGTTGTCCATACATTAAAGTGTAAAATAAAATTTCTGTTTAACGGAAGAAAAAAGCATACATCAGTTATTTTTTTCCAGCTTTTTTGAAAATATAAAAATCAAGCTCCATCGTTTCTACTCTTCTACTCCATTGTTCCATTCTGCTACACTTATGACGTTCTATCAATCGCCGGTCTTTCTTTGGCATGAGCTTCATTTACTCTCTTTTGTAGCAGATGATTACCCTTAATCATGTTTTGCAAGTCCTTAAAAATGGCTTTGCACCTTCGTAGGCATATTTAACATAATTCCTGTCGTAAAATGGTAATTGTCACTGTATAAGGAATAATTTAGTAGATGATGAACTACCAAGGCTTCCTTTGAGGATTTTTTTTTCGAATAACCTGTTATAATTAAAAAGAAGTTCATAAATAACAAACGTTATGTGGTAATTTTGCAACTTCACTTCTTATACCGTGCGAGCTAAGATTATTTGCATCAAAGAGGGCTTGGATTTAAAAACGTACGGCTTGGTTTAGATCACAATGATATGGGGACGATATATCTAACCAAATCTAGGTTAAAATTTTGTCAAATTCATATTATGACATAATATGCCAAACTAATGAGTAACAAAATAAGTAGACAAATACAAATTTATTTTTGTTGTTTACAAAATTAACAAATGACACCACATTCTTGGATAATCCTTTCTTGTAATTATTCTAAATTTGCAACTGGTGTTTTAAAAATAGTGTTCTTTAAATGAGGAAGAACGAAGTAATCCATAACCGTTAAACAAGGTGATCTAGGTGGGAATTCAATGTCTGATCGAAAACTGATCGTCCATGCACAAACCCGGATTGTATTGCCACTCACCATTTAGTCTAACCCCGTTTCGAAAATACGCTTCAATCATGAATGTTTTGTGCTGTTCCGTAGAGCCCATTGTGTGAATTGTTCAAGAAATTGGAAAAATTAGCCATGAATCAAATTACTTGTAACGACTGTCAAAGATGACGGAATAACTGATTGATTGTTAATTCAGGTAGTTACTGACACCCAACAGGTAGGTATTAAGCTCTACGGCTAAGCATTACGTCCTTAGATGCAAGGCCCTCTTTGATGCAAATAATTTTTGCTCGCACGGTACACTAGCTTACTTTTACTAACTTAACAATACTTCTGATACTGACTTGATCAGAATACGACCCATTTGTTCCCAATAACAAATTACTTGAACTGAGTCATCGGCCATTTAAGTAAGGCACTAAAACAGTGTTGCTACTGTTCACTTAAAAGGCGGTTTCGCCAAATTGCATCATGTAAATAGACATCAGTTATTTTCTGATAAAATGCACTCAAATATTTTAGGCCCTGACAGTTAAACAACAATTTGAGGTTTACTCTAATGAAAAATCGTTAGTTATTTTTGAACAAACTTGAAATGTCTGATTTCCGCTATGCATTTGGGAATTGTATTTTTAGGTGCGAGTTGTCAGTTAAAATAAACATTTCTTACTTATTAATTATGCATGTCAATCTTGCATTTTAAAATAGGAGTATAACATTCAGCTAATAAAGATACATTTCTTAATGGAAAGCCATTATAAAAAATAAAACCGTTGTTTTAAAAATTTCCACTTATTTATTTAATCGCGACAATTGTTTCGTCAACACTGTGGCTTCTGAAGGTGAGGTGTTAACTAAGAAATAGCAGTCTACACAGAATATGCTTTTATTCCAGAACCTGGCATTTATGATTAGAACTTCCCTTACAATTATTGTAACAATAATTGTATTTTTTATTAGCTGTTTATTGACCAGTATTGACATTGTAAGGTATATACACAGCAATGGGCCTTTTCACTATTCTTAAATTTGATACATTTGGCATTTGAATTGTTCAGTCGGTGCTATAATAAGTGTTTTTCATCAATAAAATTATTGCTAGGTCATAACATTAATTTATTTCAGCACAGTAAAAACCGGGTAAAATTCAACCAATTTGAAAATCTCAAAACAGGCGCGACTCATGACGTAGATATGTTTAAAGCTTGCTAGAGCGCATGCGTTTAACCTCGCACACGCGTAAATGCTGATCTGTCGAACTGCCATGGGCAAATTAAGCCGCTGTTGCCATATGTAGAAAGTTTTTTAATCTTAATAATATACTTTCTTCTTAGAACTTTATTTGGATACTTTAAATAAATATAAACATAATACTGGTAAAATAATTCATTCCGCAGCTATTGAATGGAAAACTGGTATATTATAATTACTAATTGCTAGTCAATTACCATTACACTGGTACTATAATATATGATTTTTGAGAGTATCGGCAACACTGTCAAGCTGCTGATTTTGTGAATTCTTGATATTTTAAGCCAGCGACTCGGCTATTCCTATTATTCCTCTGTGCATCAATCTTCCGGCGCGATGACGTAGGTATGTTTTATGGAGAACTATATATATATAGTATGTTTAAGTCCGTGTTTTTATTCAAGGAGTTTTTTTATTTATTTATTTTCTCAGTTATGGCTTAAAAGTATAGAAAAGTAAAAACAGAGAAAATTTTATTTTTTGTTCCTTTATACACTACTACCAAAATCAAAATTTAGTGAAAAGGCCCATTAGTGGCGTGTAAAGGTTGCTTCCAGCGAAGTTTCTATTAGATCTATCGGCCAGCATATCCTGAGCTTTCAGTGGTTTGGAATTTCTCGCAATGGTTGCAATAGCTGATCAGGAGAATTTGTTGTGGTGTTTACTTTTATTTTCTTTAATGACTTCATTGATGGAATTTTGAGATCAGTATGTAGGTATGGTTTGAGACGTACCATTGTGTATGTATTATTGCTCGTAGTATTTTGTATTGTGGTCTCCGGATGATTGCTGTGTTGGATTTGCTAGCTCAGCCCCACAGCCCAATCCTATATGGATTAAACTTTATTTTCTAATGTTATGTGAGATTTTCTTCCGATGAGCCAGTATATTTATTAAGTCTAGTTGCGTTATTTTCTTTTTTATGTGTGTCATCCAGTTTAGTGTGTTGTCAAGAGTTTATCCTAGGTATTTTACCTTAACGCTGTATGGTACTAGACTTCCTTGTCTAAGCCCAAAGGTTATGTATATAGATTTAATTTCATTTCCCTTTGATTTTTCATTTCAACCACGTATCGAATAGGTTTAAATGATGTTGTAGAGTTGATAGAAGTAGCATTGGGATCGTCGGGTACTGCTATTATTGTTGTCTCGGTGGTTAGTAAATCATAGGCGTACAAAATTTCTTCAATAATATAAAAAAGGGATTATTAACTTTATAAGCTGTAATAATGCGAATTTTTATGTTTAACTAGACTAAATATGTTTACAATATTATGATGTAATGTATTTACTCGCGTTCCAGAAATTTTGAACAAAATCATTGATAAGCTTTGTCAATTAACGTTTCTGATTAAGACGCCGTCGCATCTGCCAAATCTAGTTTGGTTACACAAGTTAAAAGCATGTGATATTGAACACACCTCGAAAACCCAGTGCAAAAATAAATATTGAAATTTCTATTTAACAGTCAGTGTCGACCTTATCACGGAAAATTCAATTTTTACAAATTATATCTATTTATAGTGGTGAATGTAATAATATCAGTAAGTATGTATACAAGGATAATACTAATAACAGTCGTTCGCGTTAAGATAACATGGGTCAGATTCCCAAGGTATTTTTTACGGTAAGTCGCTACTCCCCGAAATATACCGATTGTGCTGTTTTGTTTTTGTTCTGGGTTATAATTTCATTAATAATATGAATAAAACTAATTTACCTTTGATAGTGCTACAATTTTTCGGGATTAATCCCGAGATCCTGGTTTTATCTTTTCGATCCCGAAAATCCCGGGATCCAAATACGTCCGATATTGCAAGCCCCAATGTACTTAGTGCTGGTACTTTCCCCCCATAATTGACCAATTTAATATTGATTAACTTTGATTAATGTTATGACTGTTATAAGCGATATGACAGTAGATTACTGTTGTCACATTCCAAATGTCTGATTTTTTGCGTCGTGGTTAGTTGTCGGAATACTCGTATTTGTACGTGTGTTGTGAAGTTTTGTGATGTTTCGTGTTTTTGGTAAAGTAATTTTTCATTTTATTGTTATATGTACCGGGTGTCCCACTAAGAATGGACACCCGCCATAACTCGCTAACCGTTAATCATATAACTTGGGGGGAAAAATTCATTAGCTAAGTGCACTAAGAGAAATCGCTGGAAAATATTTTAAAGTTTCTAAATCCACATTTTTGAACTTTGACAGCTTCTAACTTTCTAACAGTACATCTTAGAGCAAAACGGGTTACATGTCCCTATCTTCAATTTTTATTATCTTCCCAAAAAAATCAACTTCCAGTTAAACCGGAACAACTATATTTCCTGCTTTCGAGTTACATTCTATTTGTTCTGGCCCGGCAATCGATGGGTAGCTTAAATATGGCTCTTCTATGAAAAAAGGTTGAAGACCCCTGCTCTACGTGATTATACATGGTTAAATATAAAAAAATAAAATATTTCTTATTGTCTCTCTAAATTTATTAATACTTTAATGGAAACTTTTTTTAATTGTTACTTATTTATTGTATCAAAAATCCTTGCCACACCCTACGCAGCTGGTGTTAACCAATCGCCCCGAATCGTAGAGCCATTACAATTCCACGCAGAGTCGGAAATTTAACGCGCTCTCTCTCTTCTGTCTTTGTTTCACACGTACGACAGTTTGATGCAAACAAGCAGGCTATTCATGAATGAATGGCTTAGTCTATTCTATGAAAAGTCTATGATTACAGCCCAACTTTCTTTTTCAGCTTCGCTACGAGATGAAAACAAAGCGTTGAAATCGGAATATTGCCGGTTGGCATCCACAGCGGATGAAATTGAAGCTCAAGAACAAAGGCTGATGCAAGATTTAACAGGACAATTGAGTAAGTTTCATAATTATATGAAAATTAAATTTATTTGGGTATAGAGGAAAGGTCGTTTCTTTATTATATTGTTCATCATTATCTATTACCAACTCTCGTTTTTAAATTATGTGATAGTTCAGTAGTTGTAGCATAAGTTTAATGCGAATTTTGTCAACTATTTATGGCAATTGAACGTTTTTCACCGAACGTACCGGGTGATTCAATGATTGCGCGACGTAATTCTTCCCTTGAAGATATGATTGGTCGACAAAAAAGGGCGGCCGCCGGCCGCACATTGAGACGCAGGTGACACAGGTCAGGGCAGTGCAGGTTTCTGTATTCAGTATAATTCAATAGATCCGCGCGAATTGAAACGCAGAGTGGGGCAGCACAGAACTGTGTTTGTGAACCTGCATGGCGCAGTCGTCCGGACACAGTTTTCTAGGCCACGCGCATAACATTTTTTGGTACAGCGGTGCTTTTTGTGTGGTTAAAAAACCTTTTCTACATAATATTATTTGCAATTCGCACTCCAAAACTTTTTATAACAATAACTGCCAAAACAGGATTGCCTTTCAATATGCGCTTACACTGCGTGACATGTATTTTCCTGAAACTGTGTAACCTGCGCTGCACTGCATCGCCTATGGCTCTGCGTCTCATGGTGATATAGTTTGGTTGTCCAATTTAAAAACATTTTCAAGTATACATGGTGCGCTGAAAAAGTTGGGTGTCACCAAGTTTGGTTTTTTTAAATTGTACACCCTAACTAAAATTAAATTTTTAAACCCTTTAATATAAGTTGAAAAATACCATTTAGTGTTTTTTCTTGAAGCTCTATATGTTAACTATGTTGGCCCATGACATGAAGCTGAAAGAGGCATAAAAAGTTGGAAGTTTATTATTATAATATTAGGTATGCATACATGCATAATATACAAAATTACTTTTAATTAAATGGTTAAAATTGTGGCAAAGCTTATTGTTTAATTGGAGAAAATGAGACACTCCTGCATTAATATTTAAAAAAATTTATATTATTTCTGAAACATGTAGATAATTCATAATTTAACCATTTAAAAGTAAACTTTTTTGAATATATTAGCAAAGAAGGCTTAAAGTGCATTTTATTTTATTTAACTTACCACTCCACTCAAGTATAGACATTTGGTCAACGTAATCATATGCGGAAAAGTATCCTTTCCGCACTTGCAACTATATTAGGTACACTAGTTCAAAGTCTGCTTATTTGTATATCCTAATAATGGGGAACTTGCACACATTTCTTTTGTTGCATAAATATTTTCAGCCACACTAAACAACAACATATACAAAATATAACGTCTTAAATATTACTCCTTAATTTTTTATAAATAATTAAAGTTTGCCGTGTGACGTCACGTAGTATGAATAGCCCGCTCTCGCGCTATGTATTGTGGTACGCTTTGACGTCACAAGCGAACTTTAATCGCTTCTATTTAATTCAGAGGATAAAAAAAAATTCCTTGTGAACTGGTTCTTTTGATGATATTAGCTGACGCTTAAAGTGGGAGTATCAACATGCTTGCCAACCTATAACCTATTTCGCGTAGATTTATTTATGTTTTCTAGCTTTTATACAAAATTTAAAGAAAATCAGTATCGACTTGATATTCTATAGGTAATAATTGACATTTAATAAATATCAAGGAATTTCAAAAATGATTTTAGGAGAATTGTATAGCGAAAAATATCGGGTAAGATTTTTTTTAACATTATTATGTCATTGTCACTCATTGTTCTTTCACTATACAATTCTCCCAAAATTAGCAATGAAATAAATTGATATTTTTGTAACATATCAGATACTACATAAATAATGTACCGACGATATTGATTTTCTTTATATGTTAGTTATTAAAATAATAAACTCAAAAAATCAACGCGAAATAGGTTGGCAATCGATTGAATGGCGTTGAGAATTCAACCTTAAGAGCATTATTTTTCAAATTTAATTTTCATGCAAGTTCCCTATTCTTACACGTGGAGCATAAAATAGTCTTTTAAAATTACTATTTATAAATAAGATAAAGAAATAGCCCGCATTTACATCAACCATATTTTTTTCTGATATCTGTTAGTTATAGCCACGTGAATAATAAATAATAATTTCCTAAAATGATTGAAAGCACTATCTCATTTGATTTTAATAATATAAATAGCTAATTTGCTACAAAAATATTTTTATACCACGATGTAATGATGAACTCTACATGTGTATCTAATTATTTAAGTACTTTAAACCTAACAATAGCAAAACTATTATGGGTACATTGGTATCTTCTCACAACTATTTTTATTTTTATGATTTAACAAAGGGTTCATGAGAAAAGTTGTTTTGTACATTTCTTTTTGTTTTAGTTACTGGTTGTTTTTCATTATTTGTAATACTAGTGCAATAATTTTAATTATTGAAGAATTATAATAATTCTGTTAAACTCCCACTAGACAGGGTGTGTTGAAGATTAATTGTGCTTAAAGTTGTTTGTGGGAAAACTTTTCAAATACCTTTATAGTATTTACAAACATACGAAGCTTATGGAAAAATCTAGACAATTTTTTTTTGAAATCTAATTACTTATTTGAAACGTAATAAATTAATGAAGTACACCCAATCTATGAAGAACGACTAGCGTTAATTGTGCTTAAAATATGGGGGCTAGTAGCATCAAAGTTAGATTTATTTTTAGGAAGGAAATTTATTATTTTGTTAGTTGAAATTTTACCTCATTTCTAAACAGTTGTTATTTTCATAATTAACATGAATCCAGATTCCAGATATGTATATGTCGTAGTCTTATAGTGAAATCCGTCTTTTCATGAAGAATCTAGTCATATCATGAAGCGTCGGCATATTGTGTAAAAACATGAAGCTACAATATGCCTAGGCTTTTCAAGAAGAGCCCATCACATTTCGGCGAATTGTGTATACTACAACGTGAATATTGCGGTTTCGTGAAATTTCCACAAAGGCAAGGCATATTGTGTTTAAGTGAACTTTGTGAGCTTGTAATTGAGACATTGCTTTATATAGAGTGTACCAGTTTCAATATAGGGGTAGATATAAGTTTCTAGATATTCTAACAAAAAAATTGACTTCAATAAAGAAGAATAACATCCAACATTTGTTTCTAATTATTAATACAGGGACTACTTTTGTGACATCGAGAATTACACTGCAATTTTGCTTTAAAGCATTGACATAGGAGGCGAAAACTAGAGGAACAAATTTAATTCCGTCTAAAAGTTATATTGGCAACCGGTTTGTTCGTTGTTACCCAGAGCATTTTTTTTAAATTCAATTTTTTCAACTAATATTATTTTATAAAAATAAAATTAAAATAAAATTTAAAAAAATGCTCTGGATAACAACGAACAAACCAGTTGCCAATATACCTTTTTGACGGAATTTGTTCCTCTAGTTATCGCCTCCTATTGACATCTCGTACTTCACAAAGTGCCGCTCTTTAAATTTAGCCAGGTTATGTTACGACGTTATATGCCGAAGTGCTACGGGCTCTTCTTGAAAAGCCTAGGCAGACTGTGTAGCTTCATGTTTTTACATAATATGCCGACGCTTCATGATATGACTAGATTCTTCATGAAAAGACGGATTTCACTATAAGACTACGACATATATAAGTTTTAAAAAAATAATTTAAACTGTTCAATGTTTTAAATTGACACTTGGATATTAAAAACTGTCAATTTTTAAATATTAATATTTTATATGAAATAAGTCCAGGATTATTAAACGACATAATAAAATAAGAGATGAGTCATATCATTTAAGATTTTGCAGTTAGAAAGGGGAGGGGGGGATTTAAATTAATTTTATTCTACTAAGGATCAGACATTATGATTTGAGGTTCGTCATATAAAACTTTAAAATTAAATAACTTAGGAAGCAGTTTACCTTAAATTTTAGACTAACATTAAATGTACGAGAACAATCTAGACGGTCAAAGCCTTTTACGAAAATATGACGTCGTTTAGGCATTTTAAAAGTTTTTTGGTGTGTAAAAAGCATTTTTTATAAAAAAAATTCTTTAGTTTTCTTCCAAATATACCCCTTGCTATGAATTTTTTGATTTCTTCCGTTAGTTTATTAAAAATGTTGATGCCGGCATGGTGGGGAGATTTTTCATATCGTGTTTCTTGTAGGATAGCTGTGATCGTTACTGTTTTCTTAGAATGCGTTCTTGTTCTTGTATACATATGTGGGCACTTACGGATGTATATGGATGTGACCATGATGATTTTGTGTTTTTTTGTATATTTATTTGCATGTAGATACTTATGCATTGTTTTTAATCCAAAGATGTTTCTGTGGTTAAAATACTAGGTTTATGTTGCTGCTTGTCTCCACAGTAACTTTAGCTGAGGATGATAGGCTTATGCGTAGTTAGTAAGGCGTTATTTGAGTATGGACAGGCAGTTTGTATCTTAACTTTAGTATAACGTAGTAAGCTTGTGCCAATTTTGAGTATACATGATCCAGTTGAGGTTCCCACGATAGTTTGGAATCGAGATATTATTATGTTCCCAGACATTTGGAAGATAATGCCTCCTAGTTTAATTGAATTTTGGGAGAAGTTTTGTAGAAATGAATGTCACCCGTTTTGTGTTTAAGTTCATTCGAAAAACACCATATGTTTATTTTGTCTGTTACTTCTTGTATTTTCCTGTGTGCTTCAGGGTTATCTAGTTCTGATATGGCAACCGTGGTATCGTCGGCAAATTTGATGGTAAATCCAGGTAGTGATAGATCGTTTACAAATAATATGAATATGAGAGGTGTGATTTCCGACTTTGACTAACAGCCTTCCTTCTGTTAGAAAGGATATTATTAAGGACAATGCGTTTCCCTATATTCCAACAGCATAGAGTTTTTGTTTGACAAACTTTAGGTTCAAAGTATCAAAGGCCCGTGATAAATCAAAGAACATTCCGACAACCACCTTGTTTGATTATAATTCTTGATGTATATCCTTTAAGAAATGGAAAAGAAAACTAAAATGTCGTAATATTTGTTTTTATTTTTATAAACCCTGTAGTATAATTATACTTTTTTTAGCTTGTGCAAATTCAAGCATGGGCTATCTAGAAGACGAACTAGATAGGGTTAAAGAAGAAAACCAAATGCAACACGGACAAATACTGGCATTGCAGGCTCAATTGCAAGATACCGAAGAGAAATTACGAAAAGTAAGTAAAACTAAAAACAAAACTGTATGAATTTATAATCGATCTTGTCGTCATGCATCGCCCCCACAGGCCAATAAAAAGAAGTAGAATGCTTATCCCTATAAGACGTTAGTTAATAAAATAGCACCTCTAGGAAAGATTGGGCGGGAAATAAATTATTTCCCTAAAAAAAAGTTGGCATCCATTTAAAATGTTATAACGCCAACCAAAAACACGCGACTTGCCGAACCACAACGACCCGGCCAGCTAGACATATAAATTGTATTAACAATGCTACTGTGTTTAGTGCATAATTGAGTTATAGTGAGAAAAGTGTGGCAGAGAATAACTCTTTCAGCAGATAATGAATTTCAATAGGTGCATTGTTTTATTAAGATACTAGCGTGTACCCGGCCTGCGTTGCAATGCCTGGCATTATATACGCCTTTGAGATAATAATAAGGCGAGTTAACCATCACGTCAAGATTTATAAATACAAACCCGAACAAACCTCTAAATTTGTCAGTGTTTCTCTACAATATTATGCATGTATTATACATAAAAACCTTCCTCTTGAATCACTCTATCTATTTAAAAAAACCGCTTAAAAATCCGTTGCTTAGTTTTAAAAGATTTAAGCACATATAGCTGGGGACAGACGCGACAGCGACTTTGTTTTATACTATGTTAAGATTAAGATATTATAAATATCATAAAGATATTTTAAAGATTGTTTATGATAAATTGTTTTTTTTTACCTTTCAGCAAGCCCAAATAACATTTTCAAAGTTGGCACGCGTCGATCGCTATGAAGATGCTGCCAACTCAAATTTGTCTATAGGCCCAATCACACATGGCAAGTTTACTTGCCATGTGTAATTGGGCCTTAAGGCAACCTATAAAAATTAAAACCCAGTTAGTACAGAGATATTATAGTGTGCCATTTATTCAGTCTATTAAGTATTCTACTTTTTTTATATTCCTGTGATTGCCCCTCATCAACAGGTTGGTTCGCCAGCTCACCACATGACCTGACTCTTAGTCTGGGGTCAAGTAACCCTTGGGAATGATTTAAACTTTATCTCGTTTGTTTGTACGATCATATATTGATGAATGCACTAGGTGGCCAAATAAGAATGGACGCTGGCCATATACAGGGTGGAATTTTTAACTGGAATAAATTCAGTTTATTTATTTCTTTGCTGAAAAAATATAGAACTGCGGCTGCGTTTATTTTTAGTTTGGCATCCTTTTTTAGTGTCTTCATGAAATTTATCCCTCTTTTGGGGGTAGAAACCACCCCCATCTTTTTTTTTTCAAATGTAAAGGTATGTATTGTGATGCTCGTTGGAAACACACTATTTAGTAATTTCGGTAATCTAGAAAGCAAAAAAAACACTGGCAATTTTAGCGACAATGGATACTATACAATTTGGGTGCAGTGCCAGTGCAGACTGTTTTAAAAATAAATTAACCATGTTATTCATAAGGTTGTTTGTTTACTTGATGCCGCATTCCAAAGGTCACTTTATTTTCGGTTTAGACAAAGTGAATACTTATCTATTGTAGTACCTTAATCCTCCAGATTATTTCCTTTGGGTCACCTCAAAACGTTTACTTAACAAATCCAGAAAATTTAGAGGGACTCAGGCAACGACTTACATACGAAATTCGTTAAATAACTCCGGATATGGTACATTGGTACATATTGTCAAGAATGAATTTTACTTTAGATTCGGGGTTTGTCAACACAACAAACAACTTGCGTCTACATTGCCGAAATGCAATAGTAATTAGTGGGCCGTATTTCTTTTTGTATGCCCTTTCCAACGAGTTATCACAATACATACATTGATAAAAATGCAGCCTTAGTTCTGTATTTTTCAGCAAATAAAAAAGCTTTCTAATACTAAATTTATTCTAGTTAAAAAATTCCTCAATGTGTATATATCTTACTCGGTCACTCCCTTTTACTTAGCTTTCTAATGAGCCATCCTACCACTAAATACTTAATTAAAATTGCTTACATTAATTAAAATATAAAAATACTTTTCAGTTACTTACCGAAAACGACGAAATGCAAGGACTTCTCCAAATTACCAAAGAAAATCAAGGCAGCTTAGCGGTAGAACTATCGGAATTTAAGGCGCGATATTATGAAATAGAAGCACTATTACGCGACGCACAAGATCAGATTAGGAAACTTAGGAAAAAACAAATGCCGGGTGCTAGGATAAGTCTGTTCTCGTCGCTGGGTGCTACCGGAACCGCTCCGTATGATAGTTTGCAGAGTGAGCTTGAAATGTCCATGCATTCGGAGTTAAGTGTGGATTCAGGAATATCAAACACTACTGACATGTAAGTGATTAAAATTTCCTTAGTTGTGTTACTGGTACCTACAATAAATTTCCCATGGCCAGTCTAGCGGTACACCACCCTGGATATCCATTATAATAGCTTGGTTCCGACCCAGCAAAATGGTTGCTGAACGGTTATTACCAGCCTATCGGCTGGATTTTGAACTTAGCAGTCGACTGTTGTAATAGCAAATTTTAGTTGAGTGACTGGAAATTACAATTTAGTAACGATATTCTTGCTGAGTTTGGAACAAAGCTAATATAAATTTAGTTGTTGTTTAGCCGAATGGCAGAACAAAGGGACATTGCTCCCGTAGTAAAAAAAGGTACACATATAGTGTGAAAATGAAACAGACATTTTAAGGTTAGGGGCCAAAACTTTACAGGTAGTACATTTTTATAAAAAAAAACTGCTTAAACACCATAGTTGTTCCTGTGCAATAATGATATTAAACTTTAGTCCTAAAGATAATTGATAGGGCCATATTGGTAGAGAAAGGATAATGTGAAATACTGATGATTTGAGACCGGATTTTAAACATTATGTTAATTGCTTAACTTCATTAGCAACCATGAGCCTATTTAATTTCTACACTAAACTAAGTATATTGCAATAGCTTTTTTTTTGAGATTTTATTCTGCTTTTATTTTTCTTCTTGCTTATTTAAACTTTTTTTTACGTATATTTACTATAATTTTAGGGAATTTCAAAAAATGATAGAATTTGAAGGTACAAATAGCAAATCAATTCAAGAATATCAGAAAGTTTTAGTAGTAGCCGAACTTGCACACAATTTGGCTTACGTCATTTTACATTTGTAAGGTAGAATGTTTAGTTTTTAGAAAAACAACAGCTTCCGTTAACGAAATCCGTAAATGTTATTAAAAATTTTGAAGCTGCAGCAAATAGTATTCCGGATATACTGGTCAAACAATAACAGAAAAATTGGTTCAGCCTTTCTCGAAGAATAAAGGGTTCCAAACATTGCAAAAAAGGTCTACTATTTTAAGTGGTGTTAAGATTTCGATTCGAAATAGATACAGCAATTATACCGAAATATGAATATTCACCAATAACCAGTGTAGGTGTAGAACGTAGTTTTTCTGCGTACAGAAATATTCTAATAACAGACAGAAGACATGATTTTATCACGGACAATTTGGAGAGACGTTTATTTATACATTCTTTTAAGCATTCATAAAAATAGCACTTTGGTATGTGGAAGAACAATATAATGTGTTATACAGTATGTCTCCGTAAGTTGGAACCATATGGAAAACTTCTTTATTATTAATTTTACGTATTTAAAGTTATTCTTCATAAAAAGTTCTGCATGGTCTAAAATGCAACTATCAGATATTAAATTATTTTAAGCGTATACGAGGTTTGTCAAAAAATATAAATTTTGCCCAAGAGCAAAGTACCTTTATTTTGGACAATATCGAAAATTGTTATTAAAAAAGTTGATCAAAACTAAAAACCACGTTCAAATATGTAATTACACCCATTTACGATGAAAAAATAGGTTTTGTTATTTTTTAATAATTTTTCTTCGTTATTAATTAATTATGAATGAACATTTATCTCTTGTAATTATTAAAGACATGATAACCTTTTCGTTTCTTAATTTTATCTAACAATGTTGCAATATAAACAAGTCCGTAATAAATACATATGCATTTATATTGCAAATAAGAAAATATACATCTTAGATTACATGTAACTAAGTACTGTACAGTTAAATTTGCATTGTTATTGTACACGTACGTTTTAAAAAAGAAAAAAATACTTTTTTCATCGTAAATGGGTGAAATTACATATTTAAACTTGGTTTTTAGTTCCGATAAACTTTTTTTAATAACAATTTTCGATATTGTCAAAAATAAAGGTATTTTTTGACAAACCTCGTATACGCCTAAAATAATTTAATATCTAATAGTTGCATTTTAGGTTTTAGACCATGCAGAACTTTTTATAAAGAATAACTTTTTTTCGTAAAATTAATAATGAAAAGGTTTTCCATATGGTTCCAACTTACGGAGACATACTGTATAAACAATGAATAGCAATATTATTTATTATCATTAAGTACGGCTTATTTTAATTTTTGCTCATTAGCTGATAAATTAATTTTTTGCTTATTTAATATTTTTATTAAATTTTGTGCTAATAAAGCACTTTTTTTTTAAATTTTTATGCGCTTTTTTATCTCTTGATGGTGTTTAAATATAAAAAATCTTTAAATTGTTGTAACCTGTATGTTCCTTAAAATTTATTTCAAATTCCAGATCAGTATTTAAAAAAATCTAACTCAAGGCTCTAAAACAATAGAAAACTAGTAGTTCATTTGTCCCGAACATCAATTTGCTATAAACTTGAGCTAATTTATAACAAATTGATTGTTCAAAAGTTTTTTTTTTGGATATCTTCGAAGTAAATCGGAATATTAACAATTTTCCTTTACCCAATTATTATTAACGTTTAGACCTGTTTGCTCTCGTCCAGGGTGTCCTGGTAATAAGCCTTCGTTCTCACTGACATATTCCCTAATATCCCTCTGGACTCTGCTTAGCGCGGCTAATGTTTGCTCATCGGAGTTCTCGGGCATTTGACTCTCTTCTCGGAATAAGTCAGTAAGATCAGGTCTAAGGTTAAAATCAGTTGTACCGTTGTTGCCGGCATCAACGAGCGGCACGCCCGATCTTCCAGCCACCATTCCTGGATTAGCTGGGCTCTCTTCTTGGTTACTAGTATTCATACTTCGCCGCTTTGGCGAGTGTTCCACTCTTCCGAACATAATTGTGGTGCCAAATCTCAGCTCTCCACTATCTACGTCCGGTAGTTCAGTATCTGACTTTTATTCTCCTCTAACTTTCCCAGTTTAGGCGCCAGGTTCTTTTTCAGTGAAAGAAACCAAAACTTTTAATCTTCTGTATAAATTTCTCCTAAGTCCGAAAATTCGATACGGATCGACTTTTTAGGCTTAATAGTTATCGAAAAATTTTTCCTCCGAAAATTGTTCGTAATGGTCCCCTGTAAACTTCCTTTGCGAAAAATCGTGGAGCGGAACGTTCTGTTCCACGTTATGAATTATTTTCACTTTCCGTAAAAAATTTTCTAAGTCCCCTCGTGTGATCAAAAGTAACACCTTACTTTTTGAGGCCCAATCGCTATCAAAAAACTTTCTCTCTAAAAGTTGTTCAGAATGGTCCTCTGAATACTTCCTAGGCAAAAAATCCTGGGGCGGAACGTTCTGTTCCACTTTATGAATTATTTCCACTTTTCGTCAAAAATTTTCTAAGTCCCCTCGTGTGATCCAAAAGTAACACCTTACTTTTTGAGGCCCAATCGCTATCAAAAAACTTTCTCTCTAAAAGTTGTTCAGAATGGTCCTCTGAATGCTTCCTATGCAAAAAATCCGGGGGCGGAACGTTCTGTTCCACTTTATGAATTATTTTCACTTTTCGTCAAAAATTTTCTAAGTCCCCTCGTGAGACCGAAAATAATTCCTATCTTTTGAAGCTCATTCGTGATCAAAAAACTTTCTCTCTAAAAGTTGTTCAGAATGGTCTTCTGCACACTTCCTATGCGAAAAATCCTCGGCAGAGCGTCCTGCTCCACGCTACCAATTAATCTTCACTTTTCGATGAAAATTTTCTAAGTCCAAAACCAATATTAAAATCCCTCCGTAAATATTCCTGAAAATTATTGAGGGGCGGCTGCCAGCTTTTTACGGCGGCTGCCTGCCTACTCTCGGCGCAAAAATAAATATTACTTCTTCGAAAAAATGAAACAACTCCAATAATTTTCCATGACGTGTTCAGGTATCCAATATACGTATTCCATTTCCCGATAGCCCGACTCGGCTAAACTAATTTCGACCGGCAAACATTAATTTTTAAATCCCATGACCCGCTGATGACTATGAACCGGGCGGCTGAAAAGCCTGCCTACGAGTTTTTGAACTATGAATCAGGCGGCCGAGAAGGCCAGCAAACTGATCGAATTGTAAAAATTTGTAACTTTCTTAAGATAAAATATTAACGACTTCGGACGATGATGCTGAAAACACCATCGCCATCTGACAGCACTCTGTCAACTAACGATTCCGCAACACTTCCCCCCTAAGATTAACATTGGGGTTCACCAAAGTGTACGCCAATGGCAAATCGATAATAAAATTGAGGAATCGTTCGCGACACCGTCCCCGACGCGTTCGCAAGTGGATACCCTTCCGACTTTCTTTATTAAACAAATCAAATTCAGAACTTCTTTACAATTAACAAAGTTATATCTTAACTCTAAAACTACCCTTAATAACTTTTACCCTTGTCCTAGGTTCTTACAGAACTTCTACTCTCAAAACTTAACATATCTCAACTTAGATGTATTTCACCTTAAACTAACAATATCCTTAATTTCTATTTACTACTTTAACATACTTCACTCGAAATAAACGTTGTCTCATTACAACCCTAGGCTCCTACTGAGCTCCTATCGTCCCTATTCCTTAAAGTATCTCAAACTTATACATTTCTACTTCTATTATACAGTACTAATTCTAACTACCCTAAGCTTCTACTAAGCTCCTAGTTTTTCCAACTTATCAAACCTTAAGTATCCTATATTTTACAACAACTTCTGTACTTCCTATATACATTTCCTATTCTTAATTCAAGACCTTCACTTTTCAATTCTAATACTTCCTAATTGCGACATAGCACCTACGGAATTTTAAAACTCTCTGAATCATAACATATCTATCACTTATACTTCACTATGAAAATAGGCTCTCTTACAATTTAGAGCTTCCCAGAATATTCACCCTTGAATTCTCCATTACTTATAACAAAACCACTCTACTAAGTTTCCCAAAAAATATACTTCCTTTCCACTACTTCCAATTAAAGTTTCCAAAAACATTCCATCTTAATCAATAAATTCCACCTTGTTTCCGGACAAATCCCCTTAATACAATTTTTCACCCCTGAGTACCGCGTCACACGCCCTTGTCCCTCAGTAATACCCTTCGACCACAAGCTACGTCACTGCCCCTTTGACAAAATGCACGTCCTTGCCCCAAAACACACAGGTCACGTCATTATCCCACAAATGCACGCCCTCTTAACTTCAAAATTACTCGATTTTCCGGCAAACATCTTAATATACTCGAATCTACTTCTCAGAAGAACCCTTCTAAACACCATAATCGCCTCTAACTACATCCTAATACCCTCACTTTTCCTTATTACAGTGGTTTCCCTACATCAACAGACTTTTTAATATTCCTTAAGTGCTTTTCCTAGCTACAAACTGCCTACTACTTAACATTTTCATTTTTCTAGCTTCGAAATACAATACTGCCTAACTTTAAACTTTTTCCCTGTTACACATCCCGGCGCGGCTAAAGAGCCAGCGTACCTGGGAGTTACCTTTGCATCAACTGTTAGATGCCATGCGCAACCGAAATATTTTTACCTTAAATATTTCCACCTTAAAACAACAACTTTTCCTTGAATACAAAATAATTCTTACTGCCTACCTAGCACCTGTACATACTAACTTAACTATACGAACGAACTAACTATTTACAATGTAATATTTTCCCTATGCTAAACTGTCTAATAATGCTTCCTCCACGTATTCATCCTCTTCGAGTGGTCCTGACAACATAGCCTCTATCGTCCGTGATAATTGCAACAATCTCATTGGTTGTCCACTCGTCCCTCCTGGCTCAACGGCCACTGCCTCTGGTTCCATTGCATCGCTTGTACTAGCCGAGCGTGCTAGTCTTAGCTCAGAGTACTGCTTCGTCTTCTTCTTCGGCCTCTCGGGTGTTAGATTGATATTTACGTCAATCACAGGTTCCGATCGTGACTTGGTCGCAGCCACGTCGCTTCTAGTCATCTCTTTGTCATTCATTTGCTCCGATTGTGACTTGGTCGCAGCCACGTCGCTTCTGGTCGGTGAGGCTATTAATTTCAGGGTCGGCCCTATATCTTGACCAGTTTGGTACCCCGGAATTAATACTCGTAACGCTTCTTCTGTAACTTCCAGTGGCGGAGGTGTAATAACTTTTGCTCGCGTCACTGTTCTCTTTGCAGGTAATATTGGACTTAGTTCTTGTGTTTCTATTGTTTGATCTTCACTTCTTCCTCCGGGATCTATCGCTATCGTCACTTCTTCAGTTTGTACGGCTTGTTCACGTCTTCTGATCATCTGTGGTTCTTCTATTCCTTCAATTTCGTAAATCATTGTACTTGACGGCAAACGATTTGGTATGTATCGTCGCGGTACACCTTCTTGGTCTCGTACTGGTCTTGGATCAGGCGGTCGAATATACAATTCGGTAATCGTGCCTCCATATGCTGACAACGGATTGTCAGGTGCAAATTCTTCCTGCACGGCTTCTACTATCCAGCCTCTGTATCTGTGATAGTTCAAACGTCCTTCATCGGTTTCTATCGTCTCTCTTTCTTTCTTGATCTCTTTGTCAATTTTTATTTCCTCCATGTCTTCATCTGAAGAATCGAAAACCACATCCTTCCACATATCTTGTGATTCTTGACTTGATTCCTCCTTTATAGTCTCCAACTGACTAGTTCCAGGCATCTCTTCATGTTCGGTTTCTTCGTCTATCATATGTACCATGGCGGTCACAGTCAGTTGTGTTTCGCCATACTCCGGCTCATTGCTAGTTACACTTTTAGTAGCATGATTTTCTTGCACTGTCGCTCTAGCGATAGCCAATTGATCGAACGCATCGTCTAGCTCGGCCAGTCTCTCTTCTTCTTCCAATATTTCATCATAATCGGCGAACCATAAACCTTGTTGTTGTATGTATTCGTCTCTATGTTCTTCAGTGTCCAAATCAAATTCCGTTACACTGTTGTCAGACATAATTTCTTCAATTTGCGCTTCATTCTGTTGTAACATAAAATCCTCGTTTGCGCGTCGTGCGAACCCATAAACTTGTTCATGCATTTCTCCAACTATTACGCGTGCTAGCTCGTCTGCACCGTCAATATCGCATGGCGATCCGTCAAAATAACATAACTGATATCGTCGCGGTGGCGGCGTCTGTTCCACCTCTCTCGCCTGGTTTGCAGAATCCCAATTATCCGCTGGCGGTGATCGATTATTTCTAGGCGCTTCATCGCGCTGGTTCGAGCACTCTCTTGCAAAATGTGGTCCTTGGCATATATAGCATGGACCTCGCCCATATTGTCGCTGATTATCTCTATTGTTATTATTCTGTCGCTGGTTTCCTCTGTTACCATACTGGCGCTGATTTCCTCTAGTATTATACTGTCGCTGATTTCCACTATAATTTTCATTACGCCGTACATCTTGATTAAATGGATTATTCCTGTTATACTGCTGACTATTATTTCGATTTTCGCTCGGCTGTTCCTGTCGAGTCGGCTCAGTTCCTTGCCAATCTCGTTCTAACTGTGTCGCTGCTGAAATTAGTTCTTCCACAGTCTTGCATGGCCATGCGCGTAAGTTTCCTTTTAAATTTCCTTTCAGTCGATTCATCAGCAAGTATACTTTTTCTTGCTCCGGCAACATAGGTAGCATTCTTTGACAAATTTGCCACTTTCTGACCAAAAAATCTTCAGCTGATTCATTTCTTTTTTGTTCAGCACCGTAAAGCTCCATTCGTAGTCTATCTTTGACATCTTCGTTGTCGTATGCTCTTAGCAGTGCTTCTTTAAACTGATTCCACGTTACTTGTTCATTTGCATAAATTGTCAGTCTTCTTGACGCCGATCCTCTTAAATGTCTGTGTGCTACTTCGCTCCACTGAAAAGCTGGTATACGCATATGTCGACAATACTCTTCCATATGTCTCAAAAATGATTCTGGATTTTCTGTGTCTGTTCCAGAATACGTTGGTGCTATTGGTACATGCACTGGTTTCTTTGATTCTGTGATCGCTTGACTTAGCATCGTGCCAATCTGCTTCATGGCCTCTGCCATTGGCTCCTGTACATTTCTCTGTATCGTCTGTCTCTCTCTTTCGTTATGATTTCTCGAAATATTTTCTTCTTCTGCTTCCGATGAATTGCTGCTACTTGGCATCAGTGCTCGCTCTGGATTATACAAATTTTCTGGCATATTTCTCATAGGTCTCCTAGCTTCGTGAAAAATTGGTTGATTTTGTAGCGGTGCTCTCAATTCAAATAGAGTCGCTCTGCTCTCTTGTGTTGCTCTAAACGGCATATTCTGCCTGTCTTCCTGCACTTCTGGTCGTCGTATTCCTGCTGTAGATTTTGCTTTTGACCTAGTGTTAAACGCTGGTCCTCTATTTATGACGTCACTATTCTCTTGGTGGCCTGCCGGTTGTCTACCACCACGGCGTGAGTTTTCCAGCTCTCTCTGGTAATCTTCTTTCGAAGAGTTGCCCCATAAGTTGGTCGCCATATTAACGTTTAGACCTGTTTGCTCTCGTCCAGGGTGTCCTGGTAATAAGCCTTCGTTCTCACTGACATATTCCCTAATATCCCTCTGGACTCTGCTTAGCGCGGCTAATGTTTGCTCATCGGAGTTCTCGGGCATTTGACTCTCTTCTCGGAATAAGTCAGTAAGATCAGGTCTAAGGTTAAAATCAGTTGTACCGTTGTTGCCGGCATCAACGAGCGGCACGCCCGATCTTCCAGCCACCATTCCTGGATTAGCTGGGCTCTCTTCTTGGTTACTAGTATTCATACTTCGCCGCTTTGGCGAGTGTTCCACTCTTCCGAACATAATTGTGGTGCCAAATCTCAGCTCTCCACTATCTACGTCCGGTAGTTCAGTATCTGACTTTTATTCTCCTCTAACTTTCCCAGTTTAGGCGCCAGGTTCTTTTTCAGTGAAAGAAACCAAAACTTTTAATCTTCTGTATAAATTTCTCCTAAGTCCGAAAATTCGATACGGATCGACTTTTTAGGCTTAATAGTTATCGAAAAATTTTTCCTCCGAAAATTGTTCGTAATGGTCCCCTGTAAACTTCCTTTGCGAAAAATCGTGGAGCGGAACGTTCTGTTCCACGTTATGAATTATTTTCACTTTCCGTAAAAAATTTTCTAAGTCCCCTCGTGTGATCAAAAGTAACACCTTACTTTTTGAGGCCCAATCGCTATCAAAAAACTTTCTCTCTAAAAGTTGTTCAGAATGGTCCTCTGAATACTTCCTAGGCAAAAAATCCTGGGGCGGAACGTTCTGTTCCACTTTATGAATTATTTCCACTTTTCGTCAAAAATTTTCTAAGTCCCCTCGTGTGATCCAAAAGTAACACCTTACTTTTTGAGGCCCAATCGCTATCAAAAAACTTTCTCTCTAAAAGTTGTTCAGAATGGTCCTCTGAATGCTTCCTATGCAAAAAATCCGGGGGCGGAACGTTCTGTTCCACTTTATGAATTATTTTCACTTTTCGTCAAAAATTTTCTAAGTCCCCTCGTGAGACCGAAAATAATTCCTATCTTTTGAAGCTCATTCGTGATCAAAAAACTTTCTCTCTAAAAGTTGTTCAGAATGGTCTTCTGCACACTTCCTATGCGAAAAATCCTCGGCAGAGCGTCCTGCTCCACGCTACCAATTAATCTTCACTTTTCGATGAAAATTTTCTAAGTCCAAAACCAATATTAAAATCCCTCCGTAAATATTCCTGAAAATTATTGAGGGGCGGCTGCCAGCTTTTTACGGCGGCTGCCTGCCTACTCTCGGCGCAAAAATAAATATTACTTCTTCGAAAAAATGAAACAACTCCAATAATTTTCCATGACGTGTTCAGGTATCCAATATACGTATTCCATTTCCCGATAGCCCGACTCGGCTAAACTAATTTCGACCGGCAAACATTAATTTTTAAATCCCATGACCCGCTGATGACTATGAACCGGGCGGCTGAAAAGCCTGCCTACGAGTTTTTGAACTATGAATCAGGCGGCCGAGAAGGCCAGCAAACTGATCGAATTGTAAAAATTTGTAACTTTCTTAAGATAAAATATTAACGACTTCGGACGATGATGCTGAAAACACCATCGCCATCTGACAGCACTCTGTCAACTAACGATTCCGCAACATTATTAAGGTCTCTTATTAAGCCCCAAAATACACAACTTTGTCTCAATTTAACCGACTTCGTATCTCTTACCGTTTTCGAAATTCCCATGTAATCACACGAATTTGTAATCCCCTTTATATTAAATTAATAAATCTTTTGTTGTAGGCCGCAATACAAGAAAGTCTTTGAAACAGTCCGCTGTGCTTCCCAAAACTCCCTCAGTAGTGCAGAAAGCCTAGGCAGCTTGCATTCATCCATGGGAGGTTACGTCAGTAGTTCCAGTATGGGACAAGGCTGTGGGCCACGTATGAGTGTCCGGTCACAAGGAGGTCAAAACTACCGGAGATCGTCTTCGTCTATTTATAGTAGCAGTTCTTTAGGTTATCCCAGTTTAGACTCTACAGGACATTCGGATAGTGAATCGATACCGACTACCGATTCTGAAGATGGATATCCGTAAGTAAAATTGCAAAATAAGAACAGTCGTTGAACTAATTAAATATTTTTTATTTGGTAAATCTGGATCTGTTGTATGTACGATTTCTTCCGTAAACAATAATTTTGCTGTTGTTTTGATTTAACATCCAAAAGAGAGACAGACTCCTGATAAATACGTGTTAATTTCGAAACTTTTTTTAATTCAATAATTCAAATAGTTGGTTGGTAGTAAATAAATTTAAAAAAAATATAAATCTTTAAAAACAAACGTTATGTTCTTTTAGCTCCGCAGAAAAATTATGATTCAGTCAATATATCCGCGAATAGTAATTTCTTTCTACTCCTAGTGAAATAAAGATAATAGTAATCACCTAGGTAAATAATAAAAAAAAAACTTTCTGTGTAATTAGGTTAGGTTACACATGTTTTTACTCACCTAAGGCTGGAATTATAAACTCTGCGTTTGCGTTGGTTAGCGCTAGCGCTGACGCCAGAAATTAAAGCAGTGAATTGTTAATAGAACTTTTTGGCACTGGCGTTCGTAGTAAATCACATGATGGTTGGCAGCTGTCAAAATTATTGTTAAAACTAAACGTATCCAAACGTCATGCTTCACATGCAATTTTTTAAACTTGTCAATAACTAAAGTTATCTTTTTATCCCAAAAATTAATGGTTGTATATAAAATAGTATACAAACCTCGGTGAAAACTCCTCGACGCATCGTTTGACAGTAATGATAGTAATGAAACACTTTCCACCTCGGTACATACTGTAATGTTTGCAGTATTTTGGGTATTTCTACAAATAAAACTACGTTTTCCCGAAAACACTACATGGTTTATTGCTTTATATTGACAACAATAAATTGCTCGATCGCGATACCATTTTAACACTAATCATAAATGTTCGAACCTATATCAGACTAATCCTAAGCTACAAGAGGTAGGGGAAGTCAGGCGCTCTTAGGCCACCACACTCCCTCGGATCAAATTTACAGAAAATCTTTCTTAATTTACCATTCGACATTTAGACGGTCTGGTGGCCTTCTAGCACGCTGAGTCCTTGTGATTAAATTTGAGTTTGAGTCACTAGTGTCCTTATCCGCCATAGACAGACTAGGCCTTCCCCTATTTAAATCATTATTTCTTGTCTCAATCATACTATCAGCTAAACTAACTTCTAAATTACCTAGTTCATTTTTACTTATATCTACGCACTCGCGAATTTGATTAATATGACGCTTCCATATTAATGTAGTACCAACCACTCTAACTAAATACGTATAAGCACCAATTTTGTTTTTCACTGTGCATTTTGTCCACAAAACTTGAGTTGGTTTACGATAGTCCTTACAAGTAACTAATTGCCCTACACTAAGCTTTACTTTCCGTCTCCCCCCAGAGTTTTTAATTTGGCATTTTTGCGCTTTATCTACATTTTTAAACACTGCGTCGTGAGTACTCCCATTCTCTTTATTAAAACCTATGGGATTAATTAAATTAAATCTGGTTCTAATGCTACGACCTAATAACAATTTAGCAGGGGTTTCACCGGTTGAACAGTGTGCTGTATTCCGGTAATCAAACAGAAATTCTTGCAACCGAAAAGACAGATTTTTTTCATTAATCACCTTTTTCAAAAATTGCTTTACTGTCCTTACCGTGTTTTCTGCACAACCGTTAGTACTCGGATTAAAAGGAGCTATAGTTTTGTGCTCAATTCCGAGTTTACTTAAGAATGTTTTAAACTCTCCCGAAGAAAAAGGTGCTCCGTTATCCGATACTAAACAAGTAGGTAACCCGAACTGTGCAAAAAGACTGTGGAGTTTATCTATTGTGGTAACAGATGTTGTACTAGGTACCGGATAAACTTCTATCCATTTAGAAAATGCATCTGTTACACACAAGTACATCTTATTAAAAAAAGGTCCCAAAAAATCTACGTGTAGCCTTTCCCACGGGTTATTTGGAAATTTCCACGGTATTAGAGGGCAATGCTCCGGACTAGATTGAAATCGAAGGCAGGATTCGCAAGATTTGCAAATTCTTTCTATATCCTTGTTTAATGATGGCCACCAAACATAGCTTCGAGCTAACGACTTGGTTTTAACTATCCCCATGTGGGAACTATGCAATTCCTGTAATAAAAAAGACTGCATTGAAGAAGGAATAATAACCTTATGTCCCCACATTAAAATATTATTTTCTATTGTAAGTTCATCTTTATGCAAAAAATAAAATTTGTAGTTTTCTTCTACTTTGGACGGCCACCCATTTAAAACATACTGAAATATCCGTTTGAGAATTACATCGTTTGATGTTTCTTTTTGAATTGTAGGAATGTCTAGCTTAAATAATTGTTGTTTTTCAATAAAATTTAAATAAGTAAAGTCTTTTTCGAAATAAACTGAGTTTACTTGGCTATGACTATTTGATGCTAATGGAAAACGAGAAAAAAAATCAGACACATTTTTTTCTGATTTAATATATTCAATGTCGTAAACGTAACCTGATAACAACCATGCATATCTCTGTAATCTATTTGCAGCCATTTGAGGAATACCTTTTTTATTTCCAAAAATAGCCAAAAGCGGCTTACTGTCTGTAACTAAAGTAAAACGTCGACCAAAAAGATATTGATGAAAACGCGTAACTCCAAATACCAAACTAACCGCTTCTTTATCGATTTGACTATATTTTTTCTCTGTATCACTCAGAGTTCTGGATGCAAAACATATAGGCTTTTCTACCCCATTATTAAATACATGGGACAGCACTGCTCCGACTCCGTAAGGTGATGCATCACAAAATAACTTTAATTTTAAATCCGGATTATAATGTACTAATATATCAGGGGATGTAATTAATTGCTTTAATTTGTTAAAACTTAAGTTGCACTCTTCCGACCAATTCCACAAAGTATCATTTTTTAATAGAACGTATAACGGATACGCCAATGTTGCCATATTTGGCATGAATTTCCTATAATAATTTATTAACCCCAAAAATGCCTGTAACTGAGTTTTATTTTGGGGAGGGGATGCTTCTAAAATTGCGCGAACTTTTTCAGGCGACTTTTTAAGGCCATCTTTATTTAATATATAACCCAAATATGTGACAGACTCTTGGAAAAAGACACATTTACTTTTTTTTACCTTTAAACCGCAGGAGTTCAGCCTTGAAAATACCTCATCTATTCGTGCAGCATGCTCAGCTATATTTTTTCCCGTTATCAAGACGTCGTCCTGAAAGCATACTACCCCTGAAATTCCCTGTAAAACCCTTTCGATGGTTCTTTGAAAAGCCGAGGGCCCTATTGAAATTCCAAAAGGCAACCGGTTATAGTAAAACAAACCCTTATGAGTACTAACAGTTGTCAGCATTTTCGACTCGTCGTCTAATAAAACCTGTTGGTAAGCGTGCGACAAATCAATCTTCGAAAAAGTTTGCCCTCCTTGGAGCTGTGTAAATAAATCCTCTATACGAGGGATTGGAAATCTGTCTACTTCAATGACTTGGTTTAATGTAATTTTGTAATCGCCACATAAACGCACTGTGCCGTCGCTTTTTAACACAGGAACAATCGGTGTGCCCCAGCTACTATACTCTACAGGAGTCAAAATATTTAATCTAACTAACCTATCTAATTCCTCCTCAACTTTATTTCTAAGCGCGTACGGAAGCGCCCGTGGTTTAAAAAATTTTGGTTGTGAATTAGGTTTTATTTTAATTTCGATTTTACCTTTGCTAAAGGTACCAATACCCTCTGAAAATACATTACTGTATTTAGACTGTAATTTTTGTACAATCTCGTTCTCAGTGGTAATATGTTTAATTTCTTGAATACCTAAATTGAATTTGAACATAAAATCACGGCCCAGTAAGGGTGGTCCCCCGTTATCAACAATGTAAACATCAACTGGGTGTGTTTTATTATTATACGTAAAATTTAATGACACTGTCCCTACAGGATCAATTTTTTCCCCAGAATAGCTGATTAATGTAGTTTTGGAAGAAGAAAGCGGTATGTGTAAAAAATGTTTATTATATAAGTCGCTTGACACGGCTGTTACAGCACTACCGCTGTCCAATTCCATATTTAAAACTACGCCTTCTAAACTAACCTCCAATGTAATGGGCAAATCTTTATTTCCTATGCCTAACTTGAACATATGCAAAAAATCTTCGTTTTTGTTGATATCAGTGTTATTTGATGAATTTTCAAGTTCAAGAAAATGAGACCGTTTTTTATTTACGCTACGAGAGTTTTTGCATACGTTCGATAAGTGACCTTTTTCACGACAAATATTGCATGCATGATAACGATACCGACAGATTTCTGAAGAGTGTCCCATTTTTCCGCAAACTTGGCAACTCCTGGTGACTTCAGAGTCTCTAAGCAGTGGCCTACCCCCTCTTCCCTCAGGAAAACTGCCGCTGCTACTTAACCAGTTTCTACTGTTATTTACTCGATTATTTACTGGCCGTTGTGATGACCAAGACTGCTGACGACTTCCTCCTTGCAACCCCCAATTTGAGGTTCCACTAGCGCCCATTCGATAAATTTGTGGTTCTGTTTTGATTTCCTTTTCATTGAAGGTATTGCCATAGCAAGTCTTAGCTGCTTCTATGCCTTGGGCAACCTCCACAGATTTGGTAAACGTAAGGGTTTTGGCATCCTCTTGAAGCAATTTTTCCAAAATTGCACCCTTTTTCATGCCGAAAATAAATTTATCCCTTATGGCCTCGTCGAGAAATGTACCAAATGAACAATTTGCCGACAAATGACGAACTCTGACGGCCTATTCGTTGATCGGCTCGTCGGGATACTGTTCAGCGGTATAAAATATCATCCTTTCTCCCCAAATGCTCGTCTTCAACCCAAAGTGTTTGTCTAATTTCTCGACTATTTTATTAAATGACACTTTCTCGGGTTCCTCGGGCACTAGTAAATCACTCACAATGCTATAAGCATTTTCACTAACATTATTCAATAATATAGCTCGCTTTATGTCTTCGTCGGTGATTTTATTTATAATGAAGAACTGGGTTAACTGTTTTTTGTACACTTCCCATTTATTAACGTTTGGGTCGAACTCGCGGATGGTCCCCATCGGCGATGCGAAAACTCCAATAGCACTGCTTGTTCCCGCCTCGACCACGCCGGCTGTCGGCGCGTCGTTTTTACCCATGTCTGCCTTGCACAAATTTCGTTAAACTGTATGAAATTACCGATTAATTACTTAAAACGACGATTTGGTTTTTTACCGACTGCGCCAATGTAATGTTTGCAGTATTTTGGGTATTTCTACAAATAAAACTACGTTTTCCCGAAAACACTACATGGTTTATTGCTTTATATTGACAACAATAAATTGCTCGATCGCGATACCATTTTAACACTAATCATAAATGTTCGAACCTATATCAGACTAATCCTAAGCTACAAGAGGTAGGGGAAGTCAGGCGCTCTTAGGCCACCACACATACTATACCATATCAGATTATCTTTCAAAGTTTAACCTGTTCTAGATATCGATAATTATTAGTAAATTCATTCTCGTGTTTTTTAGTGGTGGTCCTCAAAAAGGCGTGCCGGGAGTTCCTGGAGCTACAGAGCTCGAGGCAGCCCTCCAAAGGCTTACTCCAGCAGCAGTTTTGGCAAGGAGAGCCAATCTTCAAACCGGTTCTGCATACGGTGGCTATGATGGTGATACATACTTACCTTTCGGTTGTCGAACACCCGACAGTCTTATGTCGACTGGATCATGCAATTACTATAGTGTAGGCTGGAAATTACCTGAAAAACTACAAATTGTTAAACCTATGGAAGGGTCTCAGACACTGCATCATTGGTCACAACTCGCACAACCCACGTTTGGAGGATTATTGGAAGAAAGACCTGGAGTTAAAATAAGGTAAGTTATTTTGGAAAAAAAGCTTGACAATTTAGTACAATAACTCTCATGGCTACATCTTGGTTTTCAAAATAGTATATTCGCTGGAAGTTGTGGGTTTACTGGATCAGGATATAGGTTTGTCAAAGTTGGCAAGACATTATTCTGGAGCAGTGCTAAATAATTATCGCCATTTAAATTGCCATTAATGAAACAGGGACCTATGATATGATCTTCAGCTATTTTTGTCCAAACATTAACCTTTTAAGGATATTGCGTATGTTCTTTTCTAATCCAATGAGGATTTTCCCTAGACCAATAGCGGCAATTCTGACGATTAGCATGACCGTGAAGGGTTAAGGGTGCACTCATCAGAAAACAAAACATGTTCTAATTGGATTACATTGTTATCTAACATTGCCATCATTTGTTCCCAAAAAATCGTCTTCCATGAGCTCATGAGTAGGTGTCATTTTATAGGGATACATTTTATTTTCTTGTAATGTTCGAATAATCGATAAATGGCTAACATTGAACATTGGGGCTATTTTTCGGTTAGAAGTATGTGGGTTTTCCTCAAACTCAAGCATAATATCTAATTTGGTATCATTTCTTATTGCATTGGCAGCTACTTTATCTGCTTTACATGTCCAAGCTTGCGAAACTCCTTTTCTATTTTACTAATTTTCCCTTGAGTTAAAGGCGGCAAATTTGGAAAATTTTCAGGAAATAAGCGAGCAATTTCCATTTGTGTCCGTGTTTTATCTCCATAACCAATCATCTGTAGAATTGTTATTTTGTGCATTTCTGGTAAATAAACCATTTTTCTGATATGCAATTAACGAAATTCAAACGACTACAACACTGACAACTACTGTCATGCAGACAGACAACAATTTGCTAAGGTCAGGAGTTTTAAACAAAAGTAAAGAAAACTAATTATTAGTACCTTTTTTTATTTTATATCAGTAAAAAGAAACGCTGAAATGCAATAAATCTGAAAACACTTAATATTTCCGAAACAGTTGAAGATAGGCATAAGATATTGTACATGAAATATATCTAAAATTTTCTGAATAATCCAAAAATTGAATAATATACAGGGTGTTGCATTTCAAATTAGAAAGTTGGTATTGGCCACTGTTACATGACACACCCTGTATTAAAAGTTTTTATTAAAAAAAATGCGCAACTAGAAATACCAATCGACGTGTCCGAGCGTTTTTTCGGACACGCCTCCATTTATTTATTATCGAATTTATTCCATTTGGTTGATACACACTGTATAATAATAGAGTATAATATTAATAAATAAACATCATTTTAGGGGAGGAAAGGAACTCGAAGAAATGGGACTGGAATCTTACGGCCTAAGCGACTTGGAAGAGGATGAGGAATACAGCAATCCCGGAAAAATGTTTGAAACATCCGTTCATACGTACACGTATACAAACAGCACGATTATGCATCCGGATGACGGCACCTTCGTCACTCCCAGCAATAGAGGTAGTCGAGTTGTTTCTATATGCAGCAGTATACAAAATTCTCCTCCTCAAACTCCCGCCGCGATGAGTCGAAGGAATTCATGTAGTACGTTCTCGACTACGATGGGTCTTGCTAAGATGCTTAATGAAAGAGGTATGTTGCTTTTGTTTGCACGTGCTTACTATATTATAGCTTCCAGATAAACTAGATCACAATTGATTTTTTTTTGGCTACTGATTTTCACATGTAATAGCAAAGTTATCTTATATTACTAAATAGACATTATTAACTATATAAACTATAAATACAGTGTCACCAGCACACACATCATATGGGATTTTTTTTTATTAATAGCTTTATTCAAAATTTGACTTTGGCATCAAGTTCTGCTTCGATCGAGATGAAAATTAAGCAAAAAAAATAGTAGTCACGTGATTCGCATTATCTGTTAAATTTTAATTTCCAAAATATAATTCAAAAGTGGGGTTATTTCTGAAAATATCGAAAAAAGTTATAAGAAAAAGTTTTTTTAAATGCAGTTTCTAGCCCATTTTTTACCTATATTTTGTAAATTGCACCACTTTTGCAAAATAAGACTTAACGCAACCTACATAAAACTTCTTAGTTTTGACAATGCTTTATTTCAGATACATTTTCTTTAAAGTAGCGCCATATTAAATGTGTGTTTTTCTACAAAATCAAAATTGGGCTATTAAAATTTGGTCGCATATGTGATGCAAAGTTTATTTGTTTTTGACCCTGTATAATAAGGTAACTTCATAAAATAAGTAATTTTGAAAGCGTAGTTTGTGTCTGAAAGTAAAAAAATAAAAAATAAAATAAAGGGGTTTTAAATTAAATCGTTGAAAATAGTTAAACTTTACGTTAAGTTAAACTAAAATTTATTTTCCACTTAATGAACACTTTACCGATGACACTGTGTTCTTTTTTGTCTTAATATGACGGTGTATTACTTTCAGACACAAACTACGTTTTCAAAAATACTTATTTTATGAAGTTACCTTTTTCAGGGTCAAAAACAAATAAACTTTGCATCACATGCGACCAAATTTTAATAACTCAATTTTGATTTTGTAGAAAAACACACATTTAATATGGCGCGACTTTAAAGAAAATGTATCTGAAATAAAGCATTGTCAAAACTAAGAAGTTTTATGTAGGTTGGTTGCAAAAGTGGTGCAATTTACAAAATATAGGTAAAAAAATCAAAATTATCTTATGCAGCTGAAATTTTGCATGTGAGCTAGAAACTACATTAAAAAAACTTTTTCTTATAACTTTTTTCGATATTTTCAGAACTAACCCCATTTTTGAATTATTTTTTGGAAAAATTAAAATTTGACAGATAATGCGAATCACGTGACTGCTATTTTTTTTTCTTAATTTTCATCCCGATCGAAGCAGAACTTGATGCCAAAAAAAAAACCTATATGATGCGGACTTTACTGGTGACACTGTATATAATATAAAAAAAAGCAGTACCGCCTACAGAATTCGCTCCATTTTGACTGAAAAAAGATCAGTAAAAAATTGCTTCTTTTGTTGTCTGTGTCGTATTGTTTTGCATTGGACAGGCCAATACCACCGTTTGTTAGTTTGTTTGGTAGTACTTACGTACGACAGAGCTATTCTCAGCGTAGATTTAAAAAAAAATACCTGGTTTGTTGTGGTGGTTAACTCGACATTTCTGTCATTATGCCGCACCTACCGCGTCAATTTAACAGGCCTAACAAACTGACATATGGAAAATGTAAACGACAAGTATACAGGGTGATTCACGTTGGGTGTTATCATTTAAAAAATTTGATAGCTGACATAGCTGACTTCGAACTTTTAAAATATTATATTTTCACGTTTGAAACACTTCCGGTTATACCGGAAGTTATGGCCAACTTTGGTATTTCATATGTTTCATTGTATATTTTAGTTTAGCTTTTTTGGATACCGTATTAAACCCTAACTTACTGTTTTTAATAATAATCTATGCCTATCCAACGGTTTTTGAGGTATATGAAATTAATTTTTTATGTAGAAACATACCGAAAAGACAGATCAGTAACTTTAAAAGGAATAAAGCTAAACATTCAAAATTTTGACAGCTTTTAACTAGAACATACATCTTTACATTCCATAACTTAGGTCTTACGTTTTTCATACAGGAGGTTTTTAAAATTGTGCTAATCTAGCCATTGAGATAAAGGTGCATTTTCGTAAATGCAACCCTGTGTTTTATTAATATTTTTTATTATTAACGTGTAGGAAATAGCAATGTCTAACATGTCACTATCCATATTTTTAGTTGTTTTGGAATTATGAGCAATTTAAAAAAAAATTAAAAATCTGCGTTCATAAGACATTATTTTTGTAAAGTAGGCTTATACGGCGATTTTTTACAAATAATGAAAGTAATTTTATTTTAAATAAGTAGTGTCCGACCGAAACAAGATTTTCAGACGAAACCGAATCTTCGGCCTTGGTCTAAGTTTCGGCCGAAACCGAAACTTATTTATACATGTTATAAATTCTATTGTATACTGAAATCTAATGTATTTTTTACACATATACGGACAGTGAACTCGTGTTAAATAAAATAAAAAACAATAATTGAAATATGTAACAAAGATGTCTATTTATATAGACAACACTGCCTTTAAACTCACCCAAAGTTAGCCGAACGGTGCCCGTCAATTCACGAACACTGAGTTTCGGCGCACTTGAAGTTTACGCCGAACCAAAACTAGATTTTTTGGCCAAAACTAGCCGAAACCCAATCTTCGGTCGGTCTCTATAAATAAGTAAACTAAAATATGACACTTGGACCAAGGTAAGTAAGTGTCAACCTAATAGTTTCAGTCAAAGCCCACTTTACAAAAATAATATCTTATTAACACAAACAGAGATTTTGAATTTTTTTTAGTGGCTTATAATTCCAAAACGACTAAAAATATGAATAGTAACATATTAGACATTTAAATAGGAAATTTGATTCTCTACACGTTAGTAGTAAGATAAAACACAATGTGTTCCATTAACGAAAATTGACTTATGCACATTTACCTGAGATTTTTCAATAAATTTCCATCATTACAAGTCAGAAAACTTTTAAAAGGCCTGTAAAGAAATTGTTAATTTAACTGGAACTGTATTCCATAGATAACTTTTTAAATAATTAGGAAAAGGTAAACTAAGCGGGTATAAGCTAGGATAATAGTTGTAAATATGGTATTTCTTTATTTTGTGCTGGGTACGTTATTTTATGAAGAATTACTAGCACAATATAAAAATTAAAGTTTGGCAATTTAAAAAAAACCCTGTTTAAAAAACGTTATACCTAAGTTATGGAATGTAAAGATGTATGTTCTAGTTAAAAGCTGTCAACATTTTGAATGTTTAGCTTTATTAATTCTAAAGTCACTGATCTGTCTTCTTGGTATGTTTTTACATAAAAAAATTAATTTTAGATACCTCAAAAACCGTTGGAAATAAGGTATAGATTATTATTAACAAAAGTAACTTAGGTTTTAATGAGGTATCCAAAAAAGCTAAAATATACAGGGTATTCTATTTGAAATACCAAAATTGGCTATAACTTCCGGTATTCAAACATGAAAATATAATATTTTAAAAAAGTTCAAGTTCAAAGTCTGCCTGCTATTAAATTTTAAAAATGATAACTTACTCGTTTACGATGTCTTCTAATAGGCCACTCAACGTGAATCACCCTGTATAATAGGCACCTTTTTTACAGCTTTTTTCTTGTTTATATTCAGGAGGTAGAAATACACCTTAAAATTTTGCAATAAATATAATTTTTTCGAAATTTTAAGATCAGTGTCTATCGGTGACGATCTGTTTTGTCTGCCTCAGTGTAAGTACAAAAAATTGGATTCCGCATAGAAGAAATACCTACCTTGAGGACTAAAAGAGTAACCCAAAAACTAATTGTTAGGATTTTGAAGAAGTAGTCCATACTCAAAGTGGAGTTAAATTTATAGAAAAAAGAAAAGTCTTTCTCCACAATTTTTATTATTAGAATTACTAGGCGAACCTAGAAAGATTCATAATAATTCAATTCGACATGTTTCGAGTGTAGAACACTCATCATCAGGAAAACCAAGCAAACGGTACAATGCTGATGTTGTTAGCAATAGAGAAAATAGTAAGTGGAATTGAGCCGTAATGAATCTTTCAATGGTGTACAAGAGGTGTAAAAATTGAATAGTCAGAAGATCGACAAGACTTCAGCATACTGGAAAGTCAAGGGTTGGTGCAAAGGCCCTTACTTGGGCAGAAAAATCAAGGGAGCAAAAGGAAAATTAGGGATTTTTAACGGACTTTGTGAAAATCATTAATTAAGTAGTGAAAAAATCTTAAGTTTCATTCAACTTTGTCAGAGACATGTAAAAATATTGAAATAGGAGGGAAAGGAAATTAAAAAATTGTTTTTATTGTTTCTTTTCCTCTTATTTCAATATTTTTACATGTCTCTGACAAAGTTGAATGAAACTTAAGATTTTTTCACTACTTAATTAATGATTTTCGCAAAGTCTGTTAAAACTACCTAATTTTCCTTTTCATTTTTCTGCCCAAGACAGGGCCTTTGCACTAACCCTTGACTTTCCAGTATGCAAGTCTTGTCGGTCTTCTGACTATTCAATTTTTACACCTCTTGTGCACCATTGAAAGCTCCATTACGGCTCAATTCCACTTACTATTTTCTCTATTGCTAACAACATCAGCGTTGTACCATTTGCTTTGTTTTCCTGATGATGAGTGTTTCTACACTCGAAACATGTCGAATTGAATTATTATGAATCTTTCTAGGTTCGCCTAGTTATTCTAATAATAAAAATTTTGGAGAAAGACTTTGTGCTTTTCTTTTTTCTATAATTGTTAGGAGTTTTGGAAAAATAATAATATTTAAAATTTACCTAGTTTGAAGTTAGACGCTAATCATTTGCACATACTAGTTATTGAATTTTACTTCTCGTCATTTCAGGCATCAAAGCCGCCACACCGTCAGCCTTCAACACTCCAAGTGGTGTCAACAGCTTTACCCCTACAGCGACGCCGCACAACAGCCCCGATGGAAGTCCCGCCAGTACCCGATCGTCTTCACCCGAACCGTACGACGACGACACCTTCAGTTTACCCCATTATCTCCTCAGTTCAGTTCCCCAGTTCCTACGAGATACTGTAGGTGCTGGAACTAGTAAGAAGGCTAGCAAGGGAAAAAGAAGGTCCAGGAACGAAAAAGAGGTAATTGACTGCTTTCCTCTGTTGAAGATGACTATTTTTGAATCTATGTTTGAAGTATAGGTGGTAGATGATCGTCAAGTATAGCAGAGCAGACTGTTGGCTGTGAATTGTTGATATTTTTATACCGGTAGTTGGTTGTTGTGTTTCAAAGGTATATACATAAAGGTTATCGGGTTATTTTTGGGAGTAACACAGAGGCATACCGGGTTGTGGACCGCCAAACTGGTTATGGAAAATCCCATGTAAATTTTGCTACCCTCAAATATTTGGTCCCCCTTTTTTTCATATCGAATTGTATTAGACTTTTGCAGGTCCTCGTATGATCAAATTTTATTATTTTCTAATAAGCCAATTACAAGTTATTTAGAACAAACCCTTGCGTTTATTAAATTAGGACAATCATTCTTTTTTCTTGAATACTAAACAACTTCTCGGTAAAACACGCTGAAACTAATAGAAAATAAAACGCCTATACTACACATCTCAAATACAACTTGCGTCAAAACAAATTAAACGCCCAGTACGTGATCAAGCTACCCCGATCTGTTGGATGTATATATATGTCGTAGGCTGATAGTGAAATCCGTCATTTCATGAAAAGCCTAGTCACATCATGAAGCGTCGGCAGATTGTGTAAAATGATGAAATTACACGATCTGCCGCGTCACTTCATGAAGAGACCTTGACGTTTCGGCGTATTATGTATAACACAATCTGCCTAATTTTAAATATCGTCACTTCATGTAGTACCTAACGATGTCATGTCAGTTGGCAGATTGTGTAATTCCGTCTAAAAGGTATATTGGCAACTGGTTTGTTCGTTGTTCCCCAGAGCATTTTTTTTAATTAAATTTTTTCAACTAATATTATTTTATAAAAATAAAAAAAATGCTCTGACAAACCCGAACAAACCAGTTGCCAATATACCTTTTAGACGGAATTACACAATATTCCTTGTTTTTGTGGCATTTCATGAAGTGACGATATTTAAAATTAGTCAGATTGTGTTACACATAATACGCCGAAACGTCAAGGTCTCTTCATGAAGTGACGCGGCAGATCTTGTAATTTCATCATTTTACACAATCTGCCGACGCTTCATGAAGTGACTAGGTTTTTCATGAAATGACGGATTTCACTATCAGCCTACGACATATACATAGAGTACAGTCTGCGCGCTTGTCTTCCTAAAACCGCCTGCGTTGACCATGCTTCGAACATTTGTTTACCATATCTTTTCTTTGGGGTGAATTTAGTGAATCCCGGAAAAAAGCGCACAGGAAATAACCGCACAGAAAAAAACGCACAGTCACATAAGCGCACAAGGAAAAAAACGCACACGGAAAAAAGCTCACGTGTATAATTGCGCACATGGAAAAAACCGCAAAATTTACGTATAATATACTAAATATTGGTTAAAAAAAATATTTAAAAAAAAATGCTCTGGGTAACAACGAACAAACCGGTTGCCAATACACCTTTTAGAACCGATTGGAGAGTATGTAGAATAATCACAGGTAATACCGACCACTCTGACCCTTTTTGACCGTAACGCAATTCGGTTAGGGGATTAAAGATCCCTGCAGCATTTCTAAATTGATTAGCAAAAACTTAACGCAATTCGGGTTCACCGACCTACCTCTTTTACATGATTTATAATTAGTAGGATAATTTATGGAAATACCTATTATGATTTACTAGGCGCGTTCGGTATTATAATCTAGATACGGAGCGATTTTTAGTCACGTGACTCTAGATTAGACGGAGCGATCGGTAATAAACGAACGAGGCTCAGAATTGGATTTGTGGGTGACGTGGGTGTTTATTTATGTTTGTTTTATGGCATAGATAAACCTAACCTCCTCTTTTATAGTTTATACAAATTTTTATTTAATTTCTTCACGATATGAATATGAATCAGATAAATGTGACTATTGAACAATACGTAGTGATTATTGTTCATGGACATCAAATTATATTTACCGATGAATATGATGAAAACCCTGGAAATTTTTTATTCTTCCACATCATATAGTTCCACTTCCTGCATATTATTTTCAGTCAAATCACAGAAAAATAAAGGCTTTGTTCAATCAAACTACCAAAATTTTAAACCTAAATATAAACATCAAACTTAACCTCACAAATTCAGCTGAGATTAATCGCTTTCCTCGGTCTAAATACTCCGAGCAAAAAGATTATCCTCGGAGCGCTCCGATTTTAATTGCCGAACTGTTGAGATTTATTTCCCCTCCATTTATCAAATCAAATCAAATATATTACGGTTAGGAAAATTTTACAATTTTTTACCTCGTCAATAATAGTAATAAAATAAAACAAAATTTAATAGTTTCCTATACATTTTTTTTTTCTTCCTTAATTTCTTAATTCAGGTCAACCTTGGACACCAAACAATACTATACAAGACACAGAACAAAAAAACACAGTATACGGATTAAAAAAATTGAATTAAAATTGAAATTTGAGGACAACACTATATGCTAAAATTTAACTAAATGTAATTAAAACTGAGAGTCCATAAACTCCTGAACACTAAAGAAAGCTCTACTTAACAACAATTTTTTTATTACGGCTTTGAATTTCTCTCTTGTCAGCTCATGGTAATTAGCAGGAAGTTTATTATAGAATTTAATTGCATAGTATCCTGGACCATCCTGACACCTTTTCAATCTGAGGTATGAAGGTACGAGATTGTTCTTGTTTCTAGTATTATGGCTGTGGACTTCCACATGCTTTCTGTATTCATCTTCTCGATCTTTCACGTACAGCAGGTTCTCAAGGATATATGCCGAAGGCAAGGTTAGTATTTGAAGTTGTTTAAATGATTCCCTACAATCGTCCCTGAAACCCAGACCTGCCAGAATTCTAATAGCCCTCCGTTGCAGCCCAAATATTCTGTCGGTGTGCGCGGCATGTCCCCATACTAGCAGTGCGTATGTCATGATTGAATGAAAGAGTGCAAAAAGATGTCATAAACGAACGATTTCAATCAATCCAAGCGGTCTGAGGTAATTGCCGAACGCGGCTACTGTTGTATAGTGTTTTATTTTAAAAACCTACCCAAAAAACAAAAAAGGAAACGACGTGCGTTTTTTTCCATGTGTGCATTTATACACGTGAGCTTTTTTCCGTGTGCGTTTTCTTCCTTGTGCGCATTTTTCCAGGTGCGGATATTTCTTGTGCGCTTATGTGACTGTGCTTTTTTCTGTGCGGTTATTTCCCGTGCGTTTATTTCCTGTGGGCTTTTTTCCGGACACCGAATTTAGTATAGTAACATTTGACATTAACATAATATAATATACTATACTAACTATACCGATGGTTTCATTGAGATATGTATCAGAACCGTATTTAATTTTTCAGAATTTTTATTGTAAATAACTTTTAATTGACTTATTAAAAAATAATCAAATTTGTTATGCGGGTTCATCACAAGGACCTTTATAAAAGTATAATACAATTTTGCTGTAAAATTACTAGGGGTGTCAATATTTAAAGGGGAGCAAAATTTACATGGGAATTCCCATGGTCAGTCTGGTAGTGCACCATCCGGTATACATAAAGGTTATCTGGTTATTTTTTTTTAGTAATACAATGGCATATTTATACGTAATTCTGTTTAAATGGGTTCAATCTTATTAACATTTCAATTATTTTAGTTTATTATTGATATTTAAGTCGGCGGTGGTAATTAATTGCGGCTTCATACACCGAAGCAGTTCGGAAAACTTTATTTTAAAGCTTGTAAGAAAATATGTATTTTTGGAACCTTCTAGTACTTGGTAAAACTGTACCTCATACCGTGCGAGCAAGAATTATTTGCATCAAAGAGGGCCTTGCATCTAAGGACGTAATGCTTAGCCGTAGAGCTTAATACCTGTTGGGTGTCAGTACCTATACCTGAATTAACAATCAATCAGTTATTCCGTCATCTTTGACAGTCGTTACAAGTAATTTGATATCGCTAATTTTTTCAATTTCTTGAACAATTCACACAGTGGGCTTTACGGAACAGCACAAAATATTCATGGTTGAAGCGTATTTTCGAAACGGGGTTAGAGTAAATGGTAAGTGGCAATACAATCCGGGTTTGTGCATGGACGATTTTCACGAACATTTTCCTAACGTTGCTTTTATTGCTGGGGATTTTTATCATTGCCTGAAAAGAACCGTGGCTGTGTTTACGGAAACAGGTTCTATACAACACAAAAAAGGAGCAGGAAGACCATCTGGAAGAACAGAAGAACTTGTTGCAAACGTTCGTGAAATAATGCAAAATACGCCCACAAATTGTATAAGACGACTGTCCCAAGAAGTGGGAAGATCTTATGGAACATGCACGACTATTCTTAAGAAGCAGCTAAATTTATTTCCTTATAAGAAATACAAGCCGCCGATTTTGAAAGACGCAGGAATTACTCTTAATGGTTTACCCAAAATTTATTGGAAAGAAATGATTTATTAGACCTGACATTTTTTTCGTATGAAGCCTGGTTCCACCTCTCCGGTTATGTGAATTCTCCACGCATGTGGAGTAGTGAAAAATAAATTTGTATTTGTCTACTTATTTTATTACTCATTAGTTTGGCATAATATCATGTTATAATATGAATTTGACAAAATTTTAACCTAGATTTGGTTAGATATATCATCCCCATATCACTGTGATCTAAACCAAGCCCTACGTTTTTTAATCCAAGCCCTCTTTGATGCAAATAATTTTTGCTCGCACGGTATTAATGGTTTTTCTGGTTATAATAATTAAACGATTTTTGGCACATTTTTGGTTTACCCAATTTATTACAATAATTGATATTTTTTAATATTAATCTATTTAGACTTTAAAACCATCAGAATGTGTAAAAAATGGTGTAAACTCATAGCATACCAAATATTATTTAATATTTTACATTAGAAGAACTATTAGCACGTTGTAAATATTGTACCATGGATCTGAATCTCTATGGCGCATTGATGAAAATAGACTGTATGAAGGTCCGTAGGTACTAAAATAACAAAGATTAGTTTTAAAACTTTATATGCATGCGTTTTTACTAGCCTGAACTACGGGTATTAATTAATTAATTGGTCATATGCACTCTTTTACCTGAAATGTGATTGGAGGAATGGTTCTTGGAAAAAACGGTGGTCTTCCGGTAAGGGTAATTAAGTCTAGGAATTTAGCACGCGGATTGCGTTTATTACAAAAGATCAAGGGTGTGCTAGGCTGGGCCGAAAAAGTGAAAAATTGGAAATTGCAAATGGTATATTTGCCAATATCTGACTATACATCTAAAAGTAATTTGTGGAAAATTTTATTAAAATCCGTAAATGTTTCGCCGCGCCCCTGTGACCTTGAAAATTAGTAAAAAGGCCGATTTTTCAATATTTAATATTTTTTAAATCCAAAATTATAATTTTTTTGTGACTTCTTGTGGATGTGGGAATGTGTATAAAAATAATTTTTTCAATAAAATATTTTTCTGTTGGATGGAAATTACAAATTTGTCCTCAAAAATTTTATTTACACGTAATTTAACGTAAAAGATACAGATGCTATAGGTTCAGGGGCGGTAATTACCCCTCCCAGGTATTTTTTAATAAACTCAAAAAATCAACGCGAAATAGGTTATAGGTTGGCAATAGATTGAATGACGTTTAGAATTCAACCTTAATCACTTTCAAAGCCTCACTATAGGTAGTTATTGTGTTGCTCCTTTCAAAACTGTCATGCTGGAGATCGCTGTCTTCTTCTGATGCAGAATTAGGTTCAATCACATTTTGAATTTCATCGTCAATGTTCAAACTCATCTCTTCCGTGGCTGTAGTATCGTCAATTCGAACATAATTTTCAAAATTTTCTGTGTTGTTTATTTCTTTGGCACCATTTGAGCTACCGTAGATAAAGGAAGATAGTCTTTTGGATCCCACTGAATTGATATAGAATTGCCAGCTTCTTTCTGAAAACCAGCTTGTTTGAAACAATTTATATATTGTTGCTGACGAAACTTTAGTCCAGGCGGTTTTAATGTAAGAGCCTCCAAAATATTTATAAGTATTTAGTCTCCACATTAAAACGGCAAAAGGTAATTCCCCGGTTAGAGGGTATTCCTCGGCTGCAGAGTGCGTTGTCGCCAACATACTACATAATATTTATGCCACGTCTTGCGGCGCGCCGTCTCGTTGTCAGAGGTTCGCGTCCGGTTAAGGGAAGTTCCAGAATTTTTTAACAAAAAAAAATTGTCCGCGTCCGGTTATTAGAGTGTCCGGTTATAGGAGTGAATTTTACATGTAAAGAAATAGATAAAAGCTGGGTTCCAACAAGTTTGTCCGCCTAAAGGGAGTGTCCGCTTAATAGAGGTGTTCGCCAGGAGAGGTTTCACTGTACTTCGAAAATACCTAAATTAATTTTACAAGTTCACAATGTGACAAAATGTCAGAACGTGAAACAATAAAGATTTCTTACCTTGAAAGGTAAAAAAAATCAATGATTTATCATTTCCGCTTATTTAAATGAGATTTAAAAATTTTTTAACAGTCGCCATTTTGAAATAGCTTGACAGAATCGCGCCAAATTTATTAGCATACTGAACGAAATATTAGCTTTCAAATGATGTATCACAAGCTGTATGTTTCCATTTAAAAAAAGATCGATGTCGTCATATCTTTGACAAATGTCTATTACAAACAAACGAATAACGTCAAAATGTGAGCATATATAAAAGTAAATTGACGTGTCCAAGCATTTTCTCCAAAATGTATAGGTTAAGGCTATATTAATTTCATTCCGGACATCTGGGCAACCCTGTATATGGCTAGCTAACAAGAACATACTTTTTCGTTTTATCACAACGCGTAATTACCCGTTAGCACATAAATATCCGTCTAATTTCTACATTGCCAGGATTTTCCAGGTGAAAGGGTGTGTGTATGACCAAGTATTAATTTTAGAACTTACCACCGTTCGACTTTTTTTTTATTAATGGCTTCTATTTTTTAACGATTGATTATATCGGGAAATACTGGTTTTATTTTTTAGTAATAAAACGTGTTTTAAAAATAAAATTTGTTTTATTCGTTGGCCTATTTAAATTACCCACTTAAATTAATAAACAATTTATGCTAAAGGTCAACAACATTATCGATGTTGAATTATTAAATATTGCACCGTAATAACCAGATAATTGTTTTTAAATTTGATTACAGGCCTGCCAACATAAAACTAGGGAATTTTTATTTTATTGTTTTAGGCAATGTTTTGTTTAATTTTAGCCGCCATTATTTAATGTACGATATATGTTATGATCGTTTTACAAGGTAAGAAAAGCGCAGGTCAAATTTTTATGATTTGTTTCGTAGCATTAGCTTAAAAGGTTTTTTCCGTTCAATTTTTTTAAACCTTCTGTTTGAATCGAATTTGCCATATCTGCCCCCTCCCTCCATAGAAATTATTTTGAAATTCCCATTTCCATAATTTTTTTAGGTTTAGGCTAGGTGGGTACCCTCAAGGAGCACATACATGAACGCATCCTTAAGATTTTATCGTACAGTCAAACAATCCAACCAAACATGGTAAAATAGCTCTCGTCGAGCCCGCCGCGTCGGCTGTTGGGTATCGGGTAGCAGCCTTGTAAGATTTTGTAGCATTCGCACGTGCGTTAAAGTAGGCTGAGCTTTTGCAGTTTCTCTATGCTTCTTGTACTAGCAGGTGTGGTGGGAGAAATCGCGAATGTAATAGCTCCGTTGCCTCTTACTTAATGTAATATTTTGTTATCTGGAATTCCATTTTATATTTTTATTATTATTTATAGATTGTAAATACTTATTTTAATAAAAATGAACAGTTTTACTGCAAATGCGACCGTGGATGTGCTATATTTAAGAAACAATTTTAGCTGCTTGAGTTTAGAGTAAAAAGTTGAAAATAAAAATGCTGAAGACCTAAAGAGTAAACTGTATAAAAATAGTTATTAACAATGGAAAAGCAGGGGACTTTTCATGATAATCTTTCTATAAATTACTGACCAACTTTGGACATGGGCTCGCTCTTTGTGACACCCCTCCCCCTCCCTAATTAGTCCGCCACTGCCCTCAGACAATGTATATAAATTATCAAATTATACCAGTAAAAATAATTTCGGAAAAAAACTGCTTTTATATAACGGAATAATAATTCATAACAATCTTCCAAAAAATTTGAATTAAAAAATTGACAATTTATAAGTACAATTTTTTTTATTGATTTTATTCATCATTTAAATTGGATTAAATGCCTTTTGTCCCATGTTATTAATGGTTATTATTTTCAGTTTTATATTGTCAGATGTCCATATAATCAACTGTAAAAGTTAGTTTGGAATAAAGCCAAGTGCACAATTTACAAATATCGTGAAATATACACTTGTCCAGGAACCTGCTTTTGGTTCTCCGTATCTTCCAAAAAAATATTTGCCCAATTGTTGGTAAAACTTGGACAAAAAGAATTTGCCTCGAGTTTATGCGCTGCGGAAATACTTATATAGCTGTTAAATCCCTAAAACCGATTCTACGGGCTTAACAGGAATTAAATGGAATAAAAACAGTATTTGTTTAAAAGTAACATTATTTTTACACAACTTTTGTAAATCCTGTGAAAATAGTTTCAAAACAATATAAATAAACCTTGAATTATTTCTAAATAAGGTTACTTCTTTCATGTCAAATAAAACACTTTGTAATACTGCAGTAGTAAAAAACGTTTTGTTGTTTCAGAGTCTTGTGGGGAAAATAGAAAAAATTGGTATAAGTAACTTAATGGTTGGGCCCGGAGCTCTATCGATGTCTGGTGGAATGTACGCCAGATCTGCGTTAACTAGTCCGATGGCTCAGCTAACATGCCTGCTTCCTAGTCAGAGCAAGGAGAATTTAACAAGTATTAGCGAACAACCTTTACTTACACTCGATGAACTTACATCAGCCGGTAAGTAAAGCAAATTTTGTTACTGATTGTTGTAAGCTATTTCTGATAAATCAATTTAATTATTGAAACCACGAAACCCACTAACAGGAGGTAAAGGTTTTATATTAATTCCTATGTTTTGCCACGTAAATCCTCCTGATAAAAAAATATACTGAATACCGGGTGGTGCACCGCCTGACTGGCCATGGGTAACCCCATGTATATTTTGCTACCCTCAAATATTGGATCCTCTAATAATCTTACATCAAAATTGTGTAAGACTTTTTTTGAAGCAAATTTTTAATATTTTTTAATAACAAGCCAATTAAATATTATTTTTAAAAAACTCCAGTAATAATTATTATGACAATGTCTGATCTGCAAAAATGTAAACTTTTTTTGGTGAAACGCGTATGCGGTTCCTATACTTGAGTGTGTTGCACTTCGTTGCTTTTAATTGTTTTCGCGGACACTAAAGATAATAACTTCACGAAAGTAATATCTGAACCCTTATAGCCTAATTATTTTATTAGTAAAAAAACAAAATATATATTTCTAAACAATTTTATTTAAGAAAAACAACTAAGTGAAAAATTACGCTTTTTAAATTTCTAACTAAGTAACAAATAACACCGTTCCACAATTAAATTGTTTTAATACTATGTTAAATTATATCTCTTTTTTAACTGTTGGCGAGTCTTTCATTTCGGGCTCTATAAATTCACTAGAATCTATTTCCATTAGCGCAGCCAAGTCATCATCTGTTTTACAATTTGCGTCGTCCTTATTTAAGTCCTTTTCATTGGTCAATTGAGTTTCAATTTTCTTCTCTTCAATTGGCTCGGTTTCAAACTGTTTATATACATCGGTTTTAAAACGTTTTGCTTCAATTATAAAATTACCTTCAGTTTTGTTAGGTTTAAAACTCCCTTTTTCTGTCTTCCCGATTCCAAAATCTCTACTTTCAATTTCCTTAATTCTGTAGTCCTCACTTTCATTTTCTTCAGGTCTTAACTCCTCGATTACTATTTCTTCAGTTCTAAAAATGTCTCCTTTTGTTTCGTTTGCTCCAAGATTTCTGATCTCTTCAGTCTTTATTTTCGTGATTGTATCAGCGTTTTTGTCAGCACATTCTAAAAGTTCACATTCCACTGTTTTTTTATTCTGCAATTTATTTTTTTCGGAAACCTCGTCTTCATTTTTGCCATGCACTTCTTTTTCTGCTACATTATTTTCGAATTTTTGTTGAACTTCTTCTTTATTGTTGGTTGATGCAACTGGAAAAGAGGTAGTACTGTTCAGTCCTGGCATGGATGTTATGCGGGTCATTGTAATATTTTTCCCAAACAATTTACTATTTAATGGCAAAACTTTAATGCCTTTGGAACCTAATTTATGGTTTAGCATTTGGAGTTGTGACAGAGGAATAACTTTTTTTCCACTTTTAGCTGTAAAAAACTTATGTTTTGAGCTGAGTGCATTTTCACTGGTTCCCAAGCTGGAAACATGAACTGATGAAGGAAGAGAGCTACTGGACACAATCTTGAATTTGTCTAAGTTTAATTTTGTGACTTTACTTATAGGAACCGACAAAGTTTTGTGCAAAATACTATTGGTCGGAATAGTCTGAGTATTTGACACAATCATTAGGTGCTGGTTTTTGTTTACCAATTTTTTGTTTGGATATACTTTTGTAGTTGGATCCTGGGTAGGAGCTCCAAAAGATTGTCTGTAAATACTCGATTTAGTTATTAACGGTCTATTTTTCAGTGGATATTCTGGATTCAACGATGTCGCATCGTCAGTTGGATTTTCAACTAAATCGTCATCGTTCCCGTAAACTTGTGAATATTCCATTTTCTCCGTTTTTTTATATAATAGTTCATTTGCTTCACCAGACAACTTTTTTCTCTCAAAACTAGATTGACTTATTTCTTGGTAATTTGGCTGCATTGCAGGAGAACCAGAAAATGTATCGGATATTATGGGATGCAGCGTTTGTGGCGAAATTCTTTGAAGCATTGGTAATATTCTGCGACCTTCTTGGCACCAATCTTCCGATGATATTCCAGGCCCGTGTATATGATAAGCTATAGTGTTTAGCCTTTCGTCGTTTACAGCCCTTCTTACTTCGGTTTTGTGCCTATCGACAGTTATATTTAGAATTCGGCCGGTTTCTCTCAGTATTTTTCGCTTTTCTTGTGTCAGGGGACCTTGCGCCCTAAAAACCGAAATCATCGAAGAATAAGCTTCTAATTCCAATTGTCGCAGGTTTTTAATTGATTCTTCTTTCGGCATGTATGAAAAGGCAGGCCACATTTTTAAATATGCTTTTGATGTTTTAAAGAAAATCACTTGACATTTGTCAATATTTTTGACATTCTGGGGACGTTTGAGGTTAAACTGTGATTGTTACCTTCTTGCATAGCGGGATATTTAAATAGGTGTTTAAAATAAATATTTTTCATACAGGGCGAATAGAAACAAATTTTGCCACAATAAATAAGATAAATTGCTTAGTTATTTTATTATTATGAAATATAGGAAAAAACATTAAATAAAGATCTGTAGAATTTAATTTTACAATAAAATACAAAACCATTTTGCAATTTTGCTTTTATAAAACGGATTGGTTGTTTCGAAATATTTTTCACAATACGGTTCTAATTAATTAAAATGGAATAATTGGTTCACAGTTGGAATAATATAAAAATAGGTATATTTACTTTTTTCTTATAAATAAAAGTATAGAGAAAAGCATCTTTTAAATTTGTTGAAGCAATATACTGCCAGAAAAATAGGCGTACCTAATAAGAAGCATTGCAGCGCTGCAAGTACAATCTACCAACACATGCAGCAGGATAATCTCCTTTGTTTTATCTTTATTTTTACATCCTGTTTGTGTAGTCTATTATAGGCATTAGATATGTTTAAATTGGTCATTATAAAATAAAATTACATATCAAAGACTATCACTAAAAATACGAAAAACCCAGTATTATTTTACCCCTACCTATTTGGGCAAAATAAAATAATACAACTTTCGGTACTATAGTCAGAGTACATATACCGTGCTATAGTCTTTGTTTATACTTTATATTTTATATTCCAAGCACAGTCAATAAGTAATGAATTTAAAGAAGCACAAACACAATTTACGTAACTAGACAAAAACTAGAAATCTGTAAATATTAAACGCTTTTGAATGTACGTCACATCTTCTGACGCCATTTTTAATTTGCGTCATGTCGTATATTCGTGATAGGGTCGTAATTCAACTGAATTAAATGTGTATGATATTAAAATAATCTGGCTTTATATAAAAAGGTATACCTAGTGGGTGTCTCTTTGAGCAGCTGTTTTTGAGATAATCGATTTTAATGTTTTATTGCGCGCCGAAACTTACAATTTACAGTTTAGCCATAGCGAACATTTTAAGAATTAAATGGCATTTAAGGACAATTAATAACAAACCTTTATCGTTTAATTTTAGATTTATTTAAGTTTCAAATTTTTAGCTATTGCTAAAGTGTAAACGGTGAGTTTCAGTACGCAGTAAAACATTTCGATTCGATTATGTCATAAACGGCAACTCAAAGCGGACAAAAGACGCCAATCAATGCTCGTAAATTTCATCCCCTCGCCCTGCGAGAGCAGCATTGCTTCTTCTTGTATGTAGTCATCATCTGACTCGACGGCTTTTATACATAATTTCCTTATAGTTCCGGGAGAAACTCCTAAGACATCAGAAACTCTCTAAAATAAATAAATAAATTATAATACTACAGTAAAGAAAATGTTTTATTTAATCATTAAAAAGAGTTAAACTTACTTCATGAACAGCTGCAAGAGGTAATAAGGGTTCCCGCGTTTTTCTCGTGTTAAAAGTGGTCCACTATAGCCTCGCAATAAATGCTTTTTTTTCTAGTTAATGAGACACGTTTTTACAATTTTTAACCAAAAAATTATGGAATTACAGCACTTAACAGAAAAACGGCCTGTTATCGGATTGTCAAAATCAAATGATTAATGTCATTGTGAATATAGCCTACCAAGTCAAAACACTTATAATACTATAATAATAAATACTATAAATAATAATAGTTATTTTTCCTACGAGCGTGCGCAAAGTAGTACTTTGCGCACGCATTTTTGTGTGCAAAGTTACACTTTTCCGCACTAGTGCGGATAAGACTTTTATCCGCACTGGGTGCGGAAAAGTAAAACTAGCCACCCACTGAATGAGCTTACTGGATCGGCTATCACTTTGCAGAATGTGAGTAATTGCTCTTTTGTTATAAATGTTATAAACAAATAATTTAGTTTCCTATTATTTTTTTTATTGTTATGTAATTTTTTAATTTTCTATTATTTTTTTTTGTTATGTAATTTTTAGTTGTAAGTATATTATAGTTCTTTCTTTAAAGTCGAATTAAAAATTATTAAATAAATTATCATATTTTTATTTTTGTTGTTATCTGATATGAAGCTCGTAGGAAAAATGTTGTTCCTAACAAGTGCGCAAAGTGCTTTTCCGCACGCAAGAACTTATCCGAACTCCGCTTCGCGTCGTTCGTCCAACTGTACTTGCGTGCGGAAAAGTATCACTTTGCGCACTTGTTAGGAAAATAACTATACCTAACGAGTGCGGAAAGTGTTACTTTTCCGCATGTGTTAGGTACAAAAGTTTTCCTACGATCGATATAGTTCTCAGATAAACGTCAATAAGGTTCGTAATAATATACTGTAATTACAAAAATTATTGAGCTTCTGGCAAAAAAAAATATTTATTTTGCAAGTATTTCACTTTATTGAGTGTTTTAGATAAGGTATTCATTAATTTAACAAATCGTTCGGAAAAGTTACTAGTGCTAGTAGTCCTGAAAACTTACTTTTTCGCACGATTTACATATAAACACATATTTACATATAAATATTACAAAAATCTTTATTTTAGACTAGAAGAATAGAGAACTGAGAACAAATTAAGCATATTATTAAAGTTAAACGTGCATTTCATATATACTTTATAGGATAACAAAAAACAAATTTACGATAAATATTAAAGTTAAACGTGCAATGGGTATTTGTAGCATATTGTAGATTTATTGCAGATGTCATATCTTGAAGAACTTCGTTGGTTTTTACTTGAATTTGTCACAATTACAAAAATAGTGTGGTAAAGTAAAAATTGTGCGGGAAAGTAAAATCGTGCCGAAAAGTAACTTTTCCCCACGATCGTAGGAAAAATAATAAAACGTAGACATGCCATTTCTTCTGTCTTAAGGTGGGAGTATCAACATGCTTGCCAACCTGTAACTTATTTTACACAGATTTTATCATTTTTTCTAGCTTTTACACAAAATTTAAATAAAATCAAAATCGACTGCATATTCTATAGGTAATAATTGACATATTAAATAAATATCAAGGAATTTCATAAATTATTTTAGAAGAATTGTGTAACGAAAAATATTGAGTAAGATTTTTTTAAATATTATTATGTAATTGTTCTTTCACTATACAATTCTCCCAAAATTAGCAATGAAATAAATTGATACTTTTGTAATATATCAGATATTACCTAAATAATAGGCCGACGATATTGATTTTATTTAAAAGTTAGTAAATAAAATAATAAACTAAAAAAAAAACAACGCGAAATAGGTTAGAGGTTGGCAATAGAATGAATGACATTGAGAATTCCTCCTTAAGGTGATTTCTCAAGCAAAACTAACCTAACGTCGCTGACTTTACGACGCTACCTGAGGGGGATCTCACCCTCAAGGTTAGTCACGGTCATGGCCCTGACATCTGCATCGCCCTTTATTTTACCCCGGTCAAATGATAAGCAATTTACGCTAATAACCTTGCTGTTGCGCGTCCGTGCACCAAAACCGATAAAATGAGTGGTTTTTGACCGTTTCAAGGGCTCCCAGCTCCACCTACTCTCGATGTTCGACATTTTGCAATTTTATGCATCTAATTTATTTATCTAAATGTTGACATGGTGGCATTACCCTTTCTAGGTTCTGATAATGCATTAACTCCCCAGACTCCGGGGTATTATTCTGTAGAAGTACCTATAGAGGTATTAAAAGTATTCTTATTTTTAATCCCCGATCAATTAAAACCGAGACTTTCATTTCCAAAAAATAGGGACTAAAATGCCTTCTTTTTGCAAGAGCGCATTTTCGTACCAAATCATACAAATCTAAAATGCTGTTTAAAAATGCTTATACAATAATTATTTTGTTCCAGTAACCAAATCAAAAACAGAACTCGGAGTTCCTGGTAAGCCTGGCAGTGGCGCTCTCAATCGCAGGCTGGATCAGCTCAATGCCCGTAAACAACGAAGACAGGGTACAGGTCAGACAAGACCAGATCTGGGAACAGTATCTTCCAGAAAAACTCCGGAACCCGAACAAGCTCAAGCGCATACATCAACGTTAGGGACACTTAGTAGCCTGCTATTTGGTAGAAAAGGAGGGTTGTTTTAGTCATTAGATAAGGAAAGAGATTATTTTTATTCATATAGTATTGTGATATAAGGTCTGATTGGTACACTAGTTACTACTAGCATAGACTAAATAAACATAGACTGATCACCTAAATGGGCGACAGCGAGGCGCAACGATAAAAGTGGTATTATGACTTCCGTTATCAATGTATGCAACCAACTAATCATAATCGGAGACGCGACGTCAAATTGATGTAAGAAATAAGAAAATCTAATAAAAAGATAAATAATGAATGGACTACAGATTTGAACTAGCGGAATGAGCGGAAAAATATTGGTTGATTGCTGTAGGTTTTCTTACTCTATGCTACTAGTGTTCGCGTTGGTTTGTCCGGCTGACATTTACTAGAAAAAATATAGCTTTAGAAGATATATATGGTGCAGAAATGTAGTGTTTTGAACAGACGAAGACCGGTGTTACTATTTTCGATTATGGGTATTGAAAACTTTTAATATAACTAAAAATGAACTGAATTGAATTATTGGTATTGAGAGAAAAACAAAGAAGGAAGAAAATAAATGTGAGGAGAGGTGGCGATAAATATTGGAAGCTAAAAAGGGCTTGAGCAAACACTAGTGACGGATTCAACATTATATTTCTTAATCAATATTTAGTTTATTTTTCGTTGTGTCCAAAAAGCGGCCAAATACCCGTCTGTGGGTAGCAATTATAATATACCTACAGTTTTAGCAAAAAACGAAATTTTGTCAACTTTGCTCGTATTTCTTTTTCTGCTTTTATTATTATAAATCCAACTATCTTTAACGTTAAACTGTAGGTAATTGTACTCCAAAGGTGGCCAATACAGTACAATCTCGGTAACGTGAACACAAAAAATTCTAAGGAGTTCATATTAACGGAACGTTTATATTAGCGAAGTTTACAAAAAATACATATAAATATATGTAACAAATTATTATTGTACCTAACATACTACATAGTGTGTATTGATACAACAACCTAACTTAAGATAATTAACTAATCTTTTATAGCAAAATAAGATGTTACTTTAGATTGTGTTTTTTTAGCAGAAATGTTTGCTAAAACAGCTTACTCATGAATGTTTTTTAAACTCGCGATTTCCGTTGTTTCTGCCATTCTGCTTAGCCTATTCTATTGCTATTCTGAGGGCTTCAACTGCTTCACCATGCTTAATTTTAAAACTTGGCTGGTCTTGGATTTCAAGATCACTTTCATCCTCTTCATTCTCATTTACGCCTTCTTCCAAGTTTGAGTCTTCAATTGCGTCCTCTTCAGCTTTTATTAACATCCTCTATGACTTTTGTTTGTTCGGAAAGAGAAAGGCATTTTGATTTTCCTTTTACTTTAACCATTTTAAACTGATTAATGCATAAAATTAAGTACGATTCAAGGTATAACACTCTTTAGCACTGAAGATAAACACTACACTAATCTGATGTTCACTTTCACAAGCTACATAATTATACTACAATGAATCAAGAAAGAAATGATAAGGCGGCGAAATATTACCGTTATTAAACACTGTTCATACTACAGAGTGGCCAATGCAATAAATATTATGTTCATATTACTATCGCGATTGTACTGTATTTAGATAAAATAAAGAAGTAACGACATATTTATCAAAAAACGAAATGGCGGCTTGGTCTTAATACTTACAAATGTTGACATCTACAGAATATAGTCTTGCTTGTTGTAATACACAATAGATATGGTATCTTTCCGGTATGCTACGTTTTTTGTCTATAAATGACACGTTTTTTAAAATAACAAAATGTTTAAATTTCTAGTTTTATTCCCTTATCCATCCGACATTTCTGAAATTTTCTACGTGCTATGAAAAAAACCTACGAAACTAGACCGAAACCATTGCGTTGCCTTGACTCAAATCCTGGCCATGGTTTATTAATTGTTTATATTACATATTTTTAACCACGTCATAAAGTTTAGTAATTTTAATTTCATATCCACGTTCCTCGCTCTAAAACCACATTCTATACTATACATTCTTAATTGTGCCACGAGGACAGCCAGCTTTCGAGTTTACCGCCACCCCTTCAGGAAATACTAATTTATGTACAATAGGCTTAAAACGTAACAAAATTTAAATTGCAAATAAGGCTTTTTGATATAGAATGTTATTAGTTTATTTGCATCGTATTGTGATGTAAGAACTGTTCGGTTTAAAGCCCGTCAACACTAGTATCTGGTAAGAAGTGCCAATGAAATAATGGATATTTACGTTATAGTATCAAAAGCAAATTCTTTAACAATTACTTCACATACGTGAGTCGTACAAAATATGATTACATACTGCCTAAAATATTTATTGTTTCTTGAAAACAAGTAAGTTTTGATATGTAAAATTATCGTGTCAAAGTAGATTTAAACAGGAACACTTTCCGGATATAATGAGCCAGTTCCCGAACAACAGACTCCTGAAGTGGGTTTCTTTTCAACAGCGAATTTTTGATTGTGTTTTTTTGAATATGTAGTGTAGTATGTATGCGGCCAAAAAAAAGTTCCACATGATTAACAGTCGAAATGGTAATGTCACTGAGACTGAATTAGATGGCATATTCTTTGGTACCCTGTACAAACTGTACATACCTACATATTTATTGGAATACCAAACGTCCCACATTCTGCCAAATGTATGAAGCAATAAAATAATAATAGTGGATCAGTGTGGCTTCAATTTCTAAAATGCAGTTAATCAGTGGATTATATATAGGAATTTTCTATATTCTTGTTAAATATTAACACAAATACTTGGTTTAAAAATTAAATAAGTCAAAAAACTTACTAACATGTTTATTTTAATTTTATTTAAATGTTTTTATCGTTTTCTCCCTTTTATTTGTTTTTATTAAAAGGATGAGAGGAATTAAAAAGCTGAGATGTTAAAATGAAAGTCATACATTTATTTAAAAAGCACATTTTAATTGTATTTCTTACTTTGTTGGTATTTTATTACTTGTATAATGGTGTTAATAGATAGGTGGAAAATATGGTTCTTGGATAGGTGCCTAATGGTAAGATATACTTACACAATATATTTCTATTAACCGACACATTAGACCGAAGGATCGCAATAATCCGGCAAAACGTGAATATAATTCTTGTCAATCACCGTCATTTTTATAATTTATATTTTGGAGCGCATCTGTAAATCTTTTGTCGTTTTTCGGGGGCGATTTTGACGTAAAAGTTAAGAAGGTAGATTGAGAATATGTTATGTGCTATGGCATATTGTGTGTAAGGATATTGTATCTAATATTTTGCTATTCTAGGACTCGAAATCTTCTCGATGTGTTAGTTTGTTATTTAAACAACATATCAACTTAACAAACTGGAGAAGGACTTGCTACGACTAAAACAACCTTTATTTCAATAAATTTAATAATGTTTAAATATTATTACAAATATTTGTTTAAATTTATACAATATAATTTAAATATTTAGCACAAATTTTCTTTGCTTTAAATTAATAACTTTTTGGCAATATTTTTAAGATATCCTACCTTTACTATAATACTTGCTTTTGCGAACATTTTTAGCTTTAGTTAATTGAAAATTAAAAGAATATTATGTGAGTGTTAAGGGTACTGACTACGCTTTTACATGTATAATATTTTTGCCTTTATTATAAATATTTTCAAAAATTTTGTGCACAAAACATCTTATTTTATTCAGTCGATAGGTATTGAATTTTTTTTTTGAAAAAGTTGATGACATTGAAATTTGAAAAGTTATTCCAATTTTCAGGAAAACCATTAAAAAAATCTGTTTCTATAGAAATACAAAGCCTCGATTTTAGAAAAAAGCTTATTGTGGACAATATTGTAAAGAAATAGCTCTTAACGCTTACAATATTTTCCTATTTCTTCGTTTTATCCAAAAATTGGCCAACTACCCCTCTTTGGAGTACAATTACCTACAGTTTTACTTAAAAAAGGTTGGATTTATGAATTAATAAAAGCAGAAAAAGAAATATGGGTAAATTTGACCAAACTTCTTATTCTGCTTTTATTAATTTGTCAAAAAAATTTTTTTTGCTATTTCAAGACGGATATTTGATCGCTTTTGCGCATCACTAGTGTGCTCGTAATTTGAAAGTTCTGTAAATCTGAAACTTGTTTATTTAAAAGATTCTGTTTTTGCGTAATTTTTTCTTGAAAATTATAATAACTTTAAAAAGAGAGAATTTAAAAAAATTTCAGTTTTTGAAAATATTGATAGTAAAAGCACAACAGGCATAAATCCAATACATTATACAGGGTGCTACAAATTCGATGCTCACCTCACCATTGGTTTGTCGAAAGGAGTAAGAGATATGAAAATGGTTAAATTATGGCAAAGTTGTGTATTTAGGGCCTAATAATTTGTTCAAAAAAATTGCGAGTACTTTTCAGATATCCGAAAAAACTGAAATTTTCAATTTTGGGTTTTAATTTTTTATGCCTTAATTTTTGACTGAAAAAAAAAACAAAAAACACTTTTTGTAGCTTTTTTTATGTTCTCCGTGATGACGTTTCCAAATTCGAAGTCTCGTTCTTTAGATACCACCGTCAAGTCAAATTTTATCAAATTTTGTCAAATATGGGTTTAGCTCTAAAAATTAAAAAAAAATTTTTGGTTTTTAATATTTTCACCTTTTGTGATCAAAACACATCAGCATTGCAAATAATGTCATCATTTCTTTATCATATCAGTTATTTTAGGATTAAATATCACTATTACACCCTTACAGAGACCTATGATGATTAGGCCGATTTTTTTTATAAAAAAAATTCTAACTATGTAGTAATTCATATTATTTCAAAACCTCTAATTCGAAAAGTAGTAAAGCTATCTTGTAAAAAATAAAAAACGACTGCAAAAGAGTGTTTTTGTTTTTTCCTAAGGCAAAGATTAACGCAAAAAAAAATTAAAAACCAAAACTACAAATTGCTGTTTTGTCGGATATATTCGGAATATTAAAAAAAATTTTTACCAAATTATTAGGCCCCAAAATAAAGTCCGCCGCACTGTTCTAGAGCTAGTGAAAGAATGCGGATTTAAAATATACATTGCTGTATTAATGCTTTCTTATATAAATTGAACAATTCTAATAAACATCTAAATTATTCCTAGGCGTGAGTACCTATACCACTATAACTATTTCACTTTTAAGTTAAAACATCGTTAAAACTACATTTCAGACATTTTATCTTCAGGTGGTATAGCTCTGAAACCGTGTGGCGGACTATACCCAACTTTGCCTCGACTTATCCAACTTTAAATCTCTTATTGATTTCAAGATCCCAAATTAGTTTAATTTTCAAATATCTTTATTCTTTGTAATATTATTTACATGTCAAGCAATATACATTTATTTACAGTTCTTCTATGGCGTTCATGACTACCTATATAGGATACTCGCCAGCTGTTATTGACTCTGGGTATATTCACTTCGACTTTATATTTGTTTTAACACAGTCAGTTCAAATCCCTTTACTGGTACGAGGGCAAGATCCCCATGTACGTAGACGAATTTGTATAGTACCCTGTATAGAAAAATTGCACCAACCTCCTTAACAATCGCTCCAAGACTAACTATTTAGCTCTGCTAAGTTTTTTTTAAGGATGCAACTATGCCGTTCACATAGTAAAAATCTTGTACAATACTGTAAGTTCTAAAAAGAAAATGCTGCGACCAAACTATAGACTATATTAGCACATACTAGCCTTGCTTTACTTAAATGGTTGGCATTATTCTCTTTATTCGAAGAAAATCCACTGCAATTATAGAATTTGTGCGGCAGAGCTAATCTTAAATACAAAAGCTCAAAAAACTATGTCTTGCGATAAATTGTAATATTATATAACAACCAGTAGGATATTGTAATTTTTTAAATTATAACTTATTTAGGGTATGGCCCGAATACCACCACCACTAACCACGGTTAACCGCGACACATGACTAACCAAAAAAATCCAATTATATTCGGGACAAAAAATCACCACGTTCGTTAAAAACATAACCTCTAATTTGTAAAAGCTCATGACAGATTGATAATTTACGGGAATGCGAAATACACTTACTTACCATTAGTTGAAGATGTTTCACTACAAAAAGGTAATAAATTACCAGTCAACGACCAAACATTTTGAAAACAAATCCATAATAAAATGTTTTATTACGACAAGTGATAGGGGGAACCACTCGTAACCGGGCTTTTGAAGCTGGTGAGCATTTAGACACTTGGGTGACGTGATATCAGAAAATAGTATTCCAAAATTAACCTATTTTTCGGTTACCGCTACCAAACTCTAAAACTAAAACACTTGTTATTTTGGGACCATACCCTTAAGCTTAGATCTGAAACAGATATATATTAGTTTAGTGTTGGTTCCTTTTTAATTTAAATATAGGCACATAACTTATTGGTAACGTTTTAAATAATTTTGGTGCTCTTAGTAAGTATAGAGTGTAAATATCAGCTATTGTAAATATTTTTTGGCGATATTCGAAAATTGTTCTAGTTTAAGGGTAGGTAGTTAAAAATTATTTAATAATGATGATATTGTTTTCCATTGAGAACTAGTGCATTGTGGGGGGTCCAAGGTGCCCCCATTACCGAGCGAAAGGGGGGTTTTTGAAAATTGTTTGTTCCCACTGTTTTTGTAAATACTATAGATAAAAACTTGACATTTAAATATGTTATTAAGCTTTATGCGCTCGTCAACACTTAACGTAACTTCAGTAGTAGGGGAAATCTGAGTAAAACAAGACCGATTAGAAAAACAGGGAATTTTTAGTATAAAAAGTACTTTTTAAATAGGATTTAACGCATCGTTTTTTAAGTAAATTAATGAGAGTTATATTTTTCTTATTTTCATGCCAAATACATTAATTATGTTATAGCCAGCCAAAAATTTTTGGAAATTTTGTTTGGTCTAATATTATTTAACTTTCTTTTCAAACTCGAAATAATGCAACTGTAACTAAAATGAAGTGCAATAAAATGTCAAAGAAATGTTACTACCTAAAACCTAATTAATCTGAAATGGGTTATTCAATTATTGGACATAAAAAATATTAAAATGCAGTGTAAAAAAGAGTGTGGAGTATACTGTTTTTATTAATGTTCCCCTAAATATTTACTAGCAGTTCTGTTGAGCGCACAAACTATACTAAATTTAAGGTTTTTATTTTTACTGGTTTCAAAAATATTGAGAACAATTATCAGCTTCTTTCGGGGTACTCGGTAATGGGAGACAAAGAAATCAAATTTTATATAAATTTCTGACCATATTTTGACCCAATTTACTACCACATATCCTTGGTTATTGCCATACCTTTCAGAACACAATGTAAGATACTATTTGCATCTTCCTTTTTATTTATTGATTAAATGACAGACATACATTCAGTACGCGTTGATTTTTTACTATTGGAAATTGTTATATTAGACCTAATAGAAGTATTTTGTTTTGTCAAATGTATAAAAATAAACATAAAAGTATTTATGCGTTAGATATAAGAATATTTTAAAATTTTTGGCAGCCCTAAATATGTTAACTATTTATTTATTACTTTAAATGTAGATAATATAATTAGGATACTAGAAACATTCTAGATATGATCAATAATATCAGGTATAAAAAGGTTGAAATTATTTTAATAATTAATTTTAAAGGAATTTGTTGCCTGTTGAAATAAATAAAGTAAACCATATTATTTATTTTTATTATAACCCTAACCAAAAAAGAACCAATCTCAAGGTTATCTACTTATTTTGTATACCGTTTTGGCAAATTCAAGCTCACAGTGGCATTTTATACGGGTATGAGAGAGAGCGCGAATAATATGTTTAGATGGCCGCAATAAGGACAACAGATCAATCAGTGTTGCCGATGTGACCAACGCATGGCGAGACAATCCCCCGGTTAAAGAGGGGGAATTATTTGCGCTGGCGAAATCAGCTAGATAGAAATTCAGACAATATTCAGTAATATTTGGAACTTTGCTTTAATTGTGCCGCGCATTTAGTTACACTCGAAATATTTTACGTATTTTCCATCTCATAGTAGAAGTAGTGAGAAGATTTATTTAGCACACGGCTACATGATACATTTTAGTAAATAATTAGTTTTTTGTTCTTAAAATTTCTAAAAATTTTAATCTATAGTTTCTTACTGATATCAATTTAGGGAAACCACAACGGTAACGTTGTACGGACGTTTTTACTACGAGTGACGCAGAATTTTTGATATTTATTCATTCTAACGTTACAATGTTGGTGATCTGTGTTTGTGATCAATTGCGTTTTTCGATTAATTTTTAATATTTTTTTAAAATAGATCTATTCAGTGCTATTTATTATTGTTTACAATGATGAGCCAGTGCGTGGTAAGTAGCAGACACGACTATTCTAACCTCGGATTAAAATTCCGGCGGTAATTGAGGTGCAAGTTATGTTTTTTAGTTTAAAAGCAATGGTGTAGATGGGCATTTCTCTACTAAATGGAAAATCGCCTATACATCGATGTCCATACTATTTTTATCCTTCAAATTAAAAACTAAGTAAGTAGAACTAAGGGCAATAAGAAATGAAATTATTATTTGGAAAAAGCCGACACATTATTTTTTTAATTCAAGAGTTTTGGACTATTTTTTAAAACTCCTGGACAGGGGACTGTTATATATCTTCCAGTGGACTGCTAAAATGCATAAAAAAAACATGTTTCTTAGCAAATTAACTCAATTAAATTTAGGCGGCATGATGGAGCCGGAGCAAAACCACCTAAAACAAGCACCAGTTTGCCTACTGTCAGTCCCAGAAGACAGAAAATATTTTTTTATAGATAAGCGCCTCAAGATTAAACAGACCCCTGGAGCACAGACAGTTCCCTGTGTTATAACTTGGTAATTATTTTATAAAATTATTTTAATTTAATTCCTTAAGACAATAGAAGAGTAACTTACCAGTGGACTGTTCAGGCAGGCGGCCCAGACGCGTGGCACTGTCCCCTGTGTTATAAACTGACAGGGGACTGTGAAATTGCAAAAAAACGTTATCCAGTTTAAAATCATTCAAAATATTTCGAGATTTATAAGTCACAAATACTTAGGTACTAGCTTGGTAATTATTTTAATTTTATTCCTTAAAACAATAGAAGAGTAACTTACCAGTGGACTATTCAGGCAAGCAGCCCAGACGCGTGGCACTGCAACAAACGCAATCTCAAGGCTGAATAAAATGGTGCTGCCTGCTTGTATGAACATTCGAACGAACTTCACACTGAAAGTGTCGTTCCGCCCAATATACGACACCTACTTTCTGACATATAATTTTTGCGCGAATTTCAAATTGTAACAGGGGACTGTTCTAATAATATTAGGACAACATTCGATTCGTTATTTTTTGTAATGCAAATGTATTTAATGTTATGGTTGTATGTTATTTACACAGTTTATTTATATCTATTTTAAATGTAAGGTTTTTTATCCCGAAATTAAATAATTGTTGCACAACTGGCCATTCTGAAAATGGGATATACAGGGGACTGTGAGAGAATAGTAATCATACTATCGTTTTTGGTATACCAAACTCGGTAATAATAACTGTCAATGCATAAGAATTGTCTGGGACATCGATTTTCCATTTAGTAGAGAAATGCCCAGATAAGTAAATGTTGCAAAATAACGGGTGTTTCTCAAAAGACGTTCACCCCTATAACTTTTCTGTATTTATAGATATTAAAATGAAATTTTGAAATTATGCATAAGAGATAAGTATGCATTTATTGGCATAATTTTCAATTTGTTAGCACTTCCGGTTTGACCGGAAGTGACCTTGACTTTGGTATTTTGAATGGGACATCTTGTATATTTTTACTTATTGGGATTCATATCCTATTTATCGTTTCAAACGCTTGCTTAAAATAAAGATATTGCTGCGATAATATATTTTTCTTTTTCCAAGGCTCTCCAATTTTCTACATCATACATCTGTTTCAGTAGAATAACTTTTTCGAAAACCAGCTTGAGAATAAATTAAAATTTTCCAAAAAATCTATAAATTGCTCATATAAGCTTCTTCTAATAATTTTTCTACATCCCGTAATACTATTTATAATTGCAATCTGTACATTATTTTCAATTGTTTGTTTTTATTAGTCTACGGTGAAAAATGAAACGCTGGTATGCACCCCGACATTTTTAATCTATCAAAAATATTTAAGTTATTTTTGTGTGTTGGGACAGGTTGGTCGGGATACAAAAATGCATAACGCCTACTTCCTCTGCACTCCTAGCTTTCGCAAGCAGTTATTATAAAAAAAACACTAATAATAAGTCTATTCTATTGTTGTATTGCTAGTGCCCCTTGGCCAGGGCCGTTTCTGGCCTGTTGGCCGCCCTTATTGTGCGACATATGAACTGGCTGCCCTTCAAATCAAAAACCAAATATAATTTACTATTTTACAATAACCTACCTGAAATTATGGCGCAAAGCAATTGTCACAAAAAATACCTCAATATCTTTAACAGGTGAAAGAGGTATATTTTAAATATTTTTCTTTTATTCATACTTACCTACAGAGGGGCTCAGCTCTCATAAATATTTCTACAAGTGCAGCAATATTCTAGGTATTGCAGAGAATCGTAGACTGTATTGCAGAGAGTTGCAGGATATTGCAGTGTATTGCAGACATAGTACCTTATGCAGTGTATTGGGGAAGTATTGTAGACGTATTGCAGGGATTTTGTACAGGTATTGCAAACAGTGATGAGCCCCTCATTACATTACCTACCTAATAATTGTAGTCAAGTCAATTTAAAAAAAGGTGTATAAATAGATACGTATTTAATTATAGGTACCTATATACTATCACAAAACTTTAAAATATAATATTCCTCAAACACGTGCTAAAATCTGGAAAGACAACAAAAACAAGATACTAAAAACTAATTTTTGGTAGTAAAAATAAATATAAGTACCTATATAAAAAATAGAACAGTAAAAAAAAATAAAAGAATTAGGGTAGAGTGGGGGATTACCGGCCCCCTAAGGGAAGTATCAAATATCTCGGAGAGTTTCTGATTTGAACGGGAACTGGGAGGTTTAAATGAAAGATAAGACGTTCGAGAACAAAATATATGGAAATTAGAAATAAACAAAACAGTTTTTAAAAAATACAGAATTTTAAATATATATACTAGTGGGCCGGTAATACCCGCAGCTTGGTGGTAATTTCAGCCATGGGCCGCAATTAACCAAAATTGTTTGTACTGGCAAAAATCGCACACATAGGTTTTCGAAAGTACAAGATGCCCTTGTGGTTTTTCGTCTATACGTCCGCGGCATCTGAAAACAACCGAAAATGTAAAACAAAACTTCATGGGGTAATACCGGCCCTGGCTATATTACCCTCACAATAATGCCGGAATTACCTCTAAAACAATAAACTAAAATATAACACATTATTTAAATATGCCTAAACTTACGTCGTTTTTAAGCAAATTGAGCGAAAGAAAACATAATTTCATTAATTTGTATACTTGCAAACTATTTTTACAACTTACCTTTATTGAAATATACAGCCTTAAATACACCCCTTTCATAAGAAAGGTACGAAAAACCTCTTGGTGTTATAAAACACCAAGAGGTTTTTCGTACAATAACTCTATAAAAATTATACAGCTTCCTCTAACACTGCCTAAACGATACCAACCGTTAGATTTGTGAACATGCTTGATTGGTAGGCGTAAGCCGCGCTAAATTATTGATCGGAGTGGGAGAAACTTGACGGCCGGAATAAGCCCCACGGCCGGTATTTCCCCACTCTACCCTACTCTTCTAGCCTTTTTTGACGCAAACTCATCAATCAAGTGGTCTCTACCTTCAACTCTTCACAAATTTGGCTTTCAATGGCGATAAGGACCAAGCAACTAACCCTTTCTTGGGCATAGTTGACCGCAAGTAATTTTTAATTAATTTTAACTTTGAAAAACTGCGTTCGCCACATGCAACAGTAACCGGTAGAGTAGGTAATAAAAATTCACAGCGCAACACAAAGATTTGGAAACGATTAGATTATAAATCTTTTTCAGCTATGAATTTTAGCGTATCTACAATTGAATGTTTTATTGGAATAATTTCTCGGAACGACAAAATTGCCTGTTAGAGCTCTGAGCAATCAATATCTTTGTTTGTAAGACTTCCTTGATCTTGAATCTATATCGAGATCTTTGCAGGATTTTAACAATTTCTCGTCATTTATGGCATTAGCTTCATAGAAGTTCGACAAAAACTCAAAAGTTTCATTACACTTATTAAGTGTAATCTCTGCTTAATTAATTCTATCACAATATCCAAAATCGAAAAATAAAAATCCACTTTGAAACTCTGTTTGGCCTCGACGATGGGGTCATCTTTTGATTCGTAATCAAAATGTCTGGGTACTTTTCTTCGACGTCGCATCTACCCTACTACCAAATTAATAAGATCTACCTACATAATTAATAATTATTCAAATAATTACAATTAGTTTTAATTTTTTGAGTGAACCTAGGACAAAATGTAATTGACGCGGATTACAGGGCGGCCGCCTATGTTAAGAATTCTTTGTATTTTTCCGATACCTACCTATCTAAAAATAAATCTCTAATTAACACAAAAGGCGGCTGCCTCATTCTTGACAGCAACTGCATAATTTTTTTTTAGAACTAAATTTACCATTCCTATTTGATGAAGGGCGGCCGCCGCCGCCGGCAGCCTTCATATTTTTGAAAACTCTCTCTTATTTTAAGACTAAATTTTTTTTTCTGTGAAACTGCAGGCGGCTTTCGCCGCCCTTGTGCGGGGGCACTCCCAGCACACCACTTAGAAACGGCCCTGCCCCTTGCAGTTTTTTGAAATAGGTCTTGGGTATAAAGTTCACTTTCCTTGAAAATCAATAACTAATAAAATAGCAACTTGACCAACGCGCAACGAACAATAATTTAAATAGGAATAACATTCACTTTACGTACTTCATGTTTATAACTGTATACTTTTACATAAGTATAAAAGAAAGGTTGTAGTTAGGAAAAAAAATGCATTTTCATCTAGGAAATAGAAGGTGTATTATACCGGGCGATTCTCAAAAGTGGTTCACTCCTAAAACGTTTTTGTCTTTAACGATAGGAACATATATGAAATTTAAAAAATATAAAGGGTCAAGGAGTTACCAGGAGAATTATCACAAGAAAATGGCGATAACGTATTTGTAAATTACCGACTTTTGAGAGCTGATGAGCAGAAACTGGGCACGCACAAGCGTGCGTTATTTTTCAACGCATATTTTAAGAGGAAAATTTGTTTTTTAGTAGGTACCGAGTTTAGTGCGAGCAAAAATTATTTGCATCAAAGAGGGCTTGGATTAAAAAACGTAGGGCTTGGTTTAGATCACAATGATATGGGGACGATATATCTAACCAAATCTAGGTTAAAATTTTGTCAAATTTATATGACATTATATGCCGAACTAATGGGTAATAAAATAAGTAGACAAATACATTTATTTTTGTTGTTTACAAGAATATACAGAAAGAAAGAGAAAAATAATTACATAAATTGCTGAAATTGGCCACCGCCATGCTCCAAGCATAAATTCACACGTCTCTTCATATTTTCGAAAGTGTTGACCAGCATCTCTGGAGAAATGTTACCACATTCTTGGATAATCCTTTCTTGTAATTGTTCTAAATTTGCAACTGGTGTTTGCAGTCCTACATGTTCCATAAGATCTTCCCACTTCTTGGGACATACGACTTATTATACAATTTGTTGGCGTATTTTGCATTATTTCACGAACGTTTGCAACAAATTCTTTTGTCTTCCTGCTCCTTTTTTGTGTTGAATAGAACCTGTTTCCCTAAACACAGCCACGGTTCTTTTCAGGCAATGATAAAAATCCCCAGCAATGAAAGCAACTTTAGGAAAATGTTCGTGAAAATCGTCCATGCACAAACCCGGATTGTTTTGCCACTCACCATTTACTCTAACCCCGTTTCGAAAATACGCTTCAACCATGAATGTTTTGTGCTGTTCCGTAAAGCCCATTGTGTGAATTGTTCAAGAAATTGGAAAAATTAGCGATGAATCAAATTACTTGTAACGAGTGTCAAAGATGACGAACTAAAACTAACTGATTGATTGTTAATTCAGGTAGTTACTGACACCCAACAGGTATTAAGCTCTACGGCTAAGCATTACGTCCTTAGATGCAAGGCCCTCTTTGATGCAAATAATTTTTGCTCGCACGGTACTAGTGCGAAATTTTTTTATTTTCTAGTTCATTAATGACCTTAGTAGTAGTCATGTCATTGCCTTTCAATTAAGCACAATGTCTCCAAAACCGTGGCCTAGCGCGTCCTCAAGAACCTACCTGTAAACAATGGAATCTGAAGTAATTTACTATAACGCCAAATAGGGCCAATAGGGATAAGACAATTTAACTACGCACTGTTTTTAAATAATAAGCGAAAAACCAAAAAAAGCCCCTCCTGACGCTGACGGGCTAGGGGCGGGGACTTTTAGTATGTTTACGACCTAACTACCCCAACATTATTCTTGAAGCAAAAAGTCTCCCTTCGTTGCCTAGCCTACTGAGAGAAAATAATTTCTAACGGTGCCCTATTAATTCTATGCAGAAGTTACTATACATTTTGAAAATGAAAGGTAAATATAAAGGATGTGTCTTTTAATGTTCTTAAACCGAAGTAAATCGTAAATCCCTATCCTAAAAGGACAAACTTAATTTACATGCGATGAAATGAACGTTAATGCCAAAAAAGTTATAAGGACCACTATTGAGAATAGTGTTTCGCGAGAGGAGAAATGTCGCACCTTTAAAAAAAAACTCTCGTCTTGTCTCGCAAATCGAGACAAGATTTTTTTCAAATCTCACCTAGCTAACATCTCATAAGATGTTTTCTCGTCTCATTTCGCGAGAGTCTCGAAATTTCTCGTTCTCGCAAGTCGCAATATGACGTCAGAAAAAAATCTACAAAAGCTCCAAGTAGGTACCTATATACGGGTTTTTATTATTACCATTGCCATGTGAGTATTATAATTGCATCCTTCTAAACCGATTTTCAAAAGTGGTTCTAAAGTTAAAATCTGGTAGTTCTGGCACAGTGTTGCTAACGCTCTACTTACACATGACCAAAATAATAGGGGAGAGCCACCAACAGTGGCCATCCTTTTTTTTTTTCCACGTATTTCAAAAACGTTTAAGAAATTTATGGTTTTTCCATTATTTTTGACTACATATACGATAAGGCTGTACAAATATGACTCTATTTAATTTTAAAAAGTATAGGATTTTTCCTCAATATTTTTATAAAAACATACCTATGGCCACTGTACCGAACCACATAGTGGTACAGTGGTTTCTCTGAAAAGCATACTAAAGGCTGTTTTTAAGTTAGTAATAAGTAATAATACTTTATACAGGGTGTTTTTTTAAGGTCGACGAGCGGCCATGTCTCGGAAACTACTGGGCATAGAAACTCAGGAAAAGAAAAATGATAATTAAAGTGGCCATGAGAAAATTCTGGAAATAATTTTTAAGTTCTGCATTTACAGCGATTTTAATGTTTACACTTTCAATACCTTCTCCCACTCTTATCAAGTGACAGTGCAATCATTAAAATCACTGTAACTTCTAAACGACTTATCCGATTTTACTAAATTTAAGCTTGTTTGGAAGAACATTCAATTATCGTATCTAATGGTACACGATAGTTTCTAATAAAATTGCTAGAGGGCGCAATTTGTATTAAAAATTATTGTTTTGGCAATAACTCTGAAACGAACAGAGATATCGAACTGCGGTTTTAATATTTTTTCTAGCAAATTTCATCTACTTTTCGACTATGGTATCATAATTATACCGTTTGATTTATTTTTTCGGAGTAAAATCAAAAAATGTATTGTTATTGCAAATTGCGCCCTCTAGCATTTTTTTTGAGAACTATTATGGACAACTGAATACGATTGGTGAAAGTGCATACATTTCTCTTCCAAACAGTCTTTAGTTTGCTAAAATCGGATAAGTTGTTTATAAGTTACAGCGATTTAAATGATTACACTTTTAACAGCTTCCCCCACTCTTATTAAAGTCGGTACGCCAATGAGCATAAGACCAAAATGATGCATAATTGTCCAAGCTTTAAAATTGTGTTATCAAACATATACCTTAATGTGGAATTTTCGGAATTATGTAAAATTTTAAAATTTACTTTTCAATTACGCCCTCTTGCGGCAAAATACAAGCAAGTGCAAAAATAGGTCGGTTACCGGCGTCAGATTTCTAAAAACACGTGTTTGTTTTGTTTATCTGTCTTTTTTTGGTAAAAAATAAGTGTTTGAGATGTTTTAAATATAGTGAAAACTATAGTTAAATGTTATTTTCACTGGATAGTTAATAAACCTTGTTTTTTATTGCTCGTTGTACCTAATATTCGTTCAGTATTTGTCTTTATCTACCTTAAAGTTTCCGGCCCAGTTATGATTTATAGAAAAAAAAATTATTAAAAGCAATTTCCAGAGACAACTGAACACCATCAAAATAGTACGTAGTTTACTTCCTATATTTTGCTAAAAGTGGCATAATATTATACTTAATTCGCGAAAACGATTATCGCTTTTCAAATGGTTCTTTGTATCAAGCATTTCAACAAAAACTATAAACGTTATAAAAAGGTTAGTTTTTTTCTTTTTGTCCTTTTTTCTATTGTTTTTTGCAACGTGTGGAGTCCAGATTTTTCCCTGACCACCTTATTGCATATACCCTCTTTTTAACGTTTATCGCAAATCCTAATCATAATCCTAAGTTTTTGAGAAATTTTTCGTTTTCGTATATTTTCGTCTCGTCACGAGATTCTCACAAAAAAAACTCTCGCCTCGTCTCGCAGGAGACCGCTCCTCTCTCGCGAAACGAGACAAGACGAGAAAAAAAAAAGACGAGAGTGAAACACCAACTGAGAATCACCCGGTATAAATAGTTCTGATTTTTTTTTTAATATATAATAATTAAATTCATATAATAATGCATTTATTGCATGTTTACAATTAAATAGTTTAATAGAGCTCAATATAGGTTAGGTCGATTCACTTGTTTTGTACAACTATTTGGATATACGGTTATAGATGCAGTTCCTTATTTTGTTCCTAAACTTTTTCATTGCCACCGAAGTGTTTAGCCAAGTAAGTATTATTTTATCCTATTACGGAATTTACATTGATTGTCATCTACGATGAAACCTTCAAGTTCAATACATACCTAACTCGAAAGCTTAGGGGACTAATATTTAAAACAAAACAGTTAAAAAGTGTTTCAAAATTAAAGAAATTAGTTGTTGCATTATTGTTCTAGTCGAATCAATTGTACGACATGGTATAATAGGGTGGGGCGGGGTCCGAGAAATGTATCTTGTGGCACTCCAAAACATACAGACAGGGCCCACTCTAGCAATAACGCCACCCTGGGCAAACCAAAAAAAATTGCCGCCTTTTTCCAGTGGTGGTTCGTGAATTGTTAACTTGGGGATGCACTAAAAGCCTGCTGCAGGCGAAATGCGCCGCAGGCGAAATTTTTTTAAGACCACGACCAAATTTGGTCAATAATTTTTAGTAAATATTTTAAAAATTTATGATTAGGTAGGTACCTACTTATTTTATTGAAAATGAAATAAGATAAAAAAAATAAAAAAGGCCAATTTATTTTTCATTAGGTAGTGGGTACATTATTTAAAAGTAAAGCTTATCAATAACAATAAAGTCCCTAAATCTACACTTTGTGATCTGTGTCAAGTTAATTTCGGGTTTAGGTCTTCCCTCAATTTTAATTTAAATTTTTTGCTCAATACTTAATGAGCTAAAATTGTTTTTCAAATATTCCGCATTCATATAGTCGTTTTCGCATTAAAACTGATCATTTTTATTAAAATAATTCTTTACTGCTCCAAAATAATAACAAAAATATCAAGGAAAACTCCAAATAATAAATTCATATAGCAATTTTAACACGCAATGAACTCAACGGCGCACATTTATATTGTGCGAGTTTTCCTATCAGAATCGCGCTCTCCCCCACCCAGGGCCGTTTCTGGCCTGTTGGCCGCCCTTGTGCGACATATGAACTGGCTGCCCTTTAAATCAAATCAGTTACTATTTTACAATTACCTACCTGAAATTATGGCGCAAAGCAATTGTCAGAAAAATAATCTTTAATAGGTGTATATTTTTAATATTTTTCTTTTATTCATACTTACCTACAGAGGGACTCAGCAATTTGGCTTTCAATGGCGATCAGGGCCAAGCCACTAATCCTTTCTTCGGACATAATTGACCGCAAGTAATTTTTAATTAATTTTAACTTTGAAAAACTACGTTCGATAGATGCAACAGTAACCGGCAGAGTAATAAAAATTCTCAGCGCAACACAAAGATTTGGAAATGATGAGATGAAATCTTTTTCAGCTATGAATTTTAGCGTATCTACAATTATTATTTTGTACGTTTTATTGGAAAAATTTCTCGGAACGACAAAATTTCCTGGTCGAGCTCTGAGCGATCAATATCTTTGTTTGTGGGACTTCCTTGCTATTGAAGCGCTATATCGAGATCTTTGCAGGATTTTAACAATTTCTCGTCATTTATGGCATTAGCTTCATAGAAGTTCGACAAAAACCCAAAAGTTTCATTACACTTATTAAGTGAAACGAATCTCTCCTTAATTGATTCTATCGCAATATCCAAAGAACAAGTAACCGGTGCCCGTAAAGGGTTTCCCCTGGCAAAAAAAAATATCCAAAATCGAGAAATAAAAATTCACATTGAAACTTTGTTTGGCCTCGACGATGGGGTCATTTTTTAATTCGTAATCAAAATGTCTGGGTAATTTTTTTCGGCGTCGGAAAAGTTATTTGTAACAGCATTTGAAACCGGACATCGGCGGCAAATTTAAATAGGGTGCGTTCTTTTGCCCTGTGAGCATTTGTGCCCCCACCTACCCTACTACCAAATTAATAAGACCTATAGTTAAATTCACATAAAGTTTTAATGCCAATTGTCAAGACTTGTCATTGTCTAGTTACTTTAGATTTCACCAACTTACTAAATTTCTTATACAGCTGAGATTGGTCAGTGTTTTTAATTTTTCTTTTCTGGAATTGCTCGGTCAACTCTTTTTATTTCTAACTCTTTTTAATCGTATGAAATAATACAAGATAGACATACTTTGTGTGCAGTACAATTATACTAATTAAATTTAGCCATTAGAAATTTATATTTTATGAGTTGCTGCAGTATTTGACAAGTATGACAGAACTGAAATGTCACGGCATTAAAAGTTTATGTGCATTCAACTATACCTACATAATTATTCAAATAATATCAATTAGTTTTAATTTTTTGAGTAAACCTAAGACAAAATGTAATTGACGTGGGTTGCAGGGCGGCCACCTCCGTTGAGAATTCTTTTTCTTTTTCCGATACTTATCTATCTAAAAAGAAATCTCTAATTAACACAAAGGGCGGCTGCCTCATTCTTGACAGCTACTGCATAATTTTTTTTTTTTAACTGAATTTACCATTCTTATTTGACCCTTCATATTTATGAAAACTCCTAGAATTTTTTTTTACGTCTAACATTTTTTTCTGTGAAACTGCAGGCGGCTTTCGCCGCCCTATAACTTTGGCCGCCCTTGTGCGGGGGCACTCCCAGCACACCACTCAGAAACGGCCCTGCCCCCACCACACCTACTAGTACAAGATGCATAAAGAGACAGCAGAAACCCCGCCTACTTTAACGCACGTGCGACTTGAATTCCTACGCGCTACAATCGTTGACAAAATATTAAAAAGAAAAGGGATCTGTTGAAATTGTCACTGTTTAGAAAATAAGACGGCAAAACAAAGGAAATTAATTTTGTTAACTGGGAATTGGAATGGTTCAAATTTTAAATATACATAGGAACGTATTTAGGCAAAACGGGGATTTATGGCCCATAGCTGACTCTTTCACTTAAGTCACTTAAGTTTTACCCTTGAATACCACAGGTGTGTCGTACGTAAGCATATGATATGACTATTCCGTTATTCATACTTATATTAGTTAAGGAATTTATATACAATGTGACCAGTAAAGCCCGCATCATATGGGATTTTTTTTAATTACTAGTTTTATTTAAAATTTGACTTTGGCCTCAAGTTGTGCTTCGATCGAGATGAAAATTAAGGAAAAAATAGTAGTCACGTGAGTCGCATTATCTGTCAAATTTTAATTTTTTTCAAAAAATAATTCAAAAGTGGGGTTATTTCTGAAAATATCGAAAAAGGTATTAAGTTTTTTTAAATGCAGTTTCTAGCCCACATGCAAAATTTCAGCTGCCTAAGATATTTTTGATTTTTTACCTATATTTTGTAAGTTGCACCTGCACTTTTGCAAAATAAGACTTAACGCAACCTACATAAACCTTCTTAGTTTTGACGATGTTTTATTTCAGATACATTTTCTTTAAAATAGCGCCGTATTAAATGTGTGTTTTTCTACAAAATCAAAATTGGGCTATTAAAATTTGGTCGCATATGTGATGCAAAGTTTATTTGTTTTTGACCCTGTATAAGGTAACTTCATAAAATAAGTATTTTTGAGAACGTAGTTTGGGTCTGAAAGTAATACACCTTAATATTAAGACAAAAAAGATCACAGTGTCTTCAGTACAGTGTTTTTTAAGGGGAAAATAAATTTTAGTTTAACAACGTAAATTTTGTTTATTTTCAACGATTTAATTTAAATTATTATTAAATTATAATTTATTATTAAGCTATGTCATAATATCGTTAACGTAACGTAACGTGAAAACAAATTTATAGCAAATTGAGATTCGGGAAAAATGGACTGCTAGTTTCCATTTGTTCCAGTTTTTCGCCATCTGTAATATAAGTATAAGAATGAAATAGTGTCAAGTATAACAGCTTTAAAATCAATAATTAAAAGGAACAAAAATGTCGTTTGCGCAAAGGCTAATGATTTAAAATCCCGGCGATCTCTTTATGGCTACTAATGAAAAACTTAATTGATGGATTCATTTTATTTTTCCAAGTGCCTCGTCGGCAAACTAAAAATTGGTTTCATTTGCTTCTTGGTTCTATAGCTCATTAAACTATGCTAGAGGGCTAATCAGGCTATTCTACAAAACCAGAAAAAAGTTTTAAATAACACTAATTGAAAATGCCTGTTAACATCAATAAAACAAAAAAAAATTGAAGAAAAAAACGATTTTAGAATGTAACTTTATATTTTGTCAGAACAAAAAGTTTATATAAAAATATTTTTACCGGGCTTTTCCTTGCTAAGAGCAAATACTAGTAACGCGATCGCCATTTCGTTTTTTGATCAATATTTCGTTAGTTCTTCATTTCATCCAAAAATCGGTCAAATAGGTACTCTCTTTGGAGTGCAATTACCTACAGTTTTACGGTAAAAAAGGTTGGATTTATACAGGGTGTCCCGAAATTACCTGACAATATTTTAAGGGGATAAAGTACATTCAAAAATAAGACTAAAATCCTCTATTAATATACCTTCAAAAACGCTTCGCTATGGGGCTAGAGCCCCCCGAATAGGAGCTATGACAAGCAGTTTTTTTACAATATCTCAGAAACCGATTAGGGTATCAAAACAAAATTTGATACATGTTTTACCCATAGCTAGACGCAATAAATGGTTTAATTAGCTTAACTGTATATTTTCCAGTGGCGTCCCACTAGGTAGGTAGTTGGGAGAATATTGCCCTAAGTTTTTTATTTGTAGGATTTTTTAACTTTAGGTGAAATTTTTAGAAGTTTGATGTCTTTTGTTAAAAAAAGGTACTCTTGCTTCATTGCGGTAGGATTCACCATTTTCCAGTAAAATCGATTTTAAAATTTTCGTTTTTTGAAATCCAGTGAAAAGGGTAAGGTATTTTTTGCATATCTCGCAAACACTTAATATTAAAACATGAAATTTATTAGAAGTTCTACTAGCGACAAATAATAATAATACATAATCAACTTGGGGATTTATTAGATAATGTGCCACTGGATTTACGTTTAGGGCACTTCTTTCAACATGATGGGGCACCAGCTCACTACGGACGTCAAGTGAGGAATTGGCTTGAAGAAAATTACTAGGTGGATTGGTAGCCATAGCCTGGCCACCAATATCACCTGATTTAAATCCCCTTGATTATTATTTTTGGGTACACATGACTAGTACTTGCTTAAGAATTAGTTTCCCGTGTTGTTCACAATCAAATTTGATTTGCAATTTGTTATTCTTTTTTGTTTTATGTATTTTAAAACTCTCTTAAAATCTCCATGAAAATCAATATTTAAAAAACAAAGGAATCTAAAAATATGTTTAATTTAAAAACGTTACATTCTGTCAAATTACAATAATAGAAGGTTTTATTAACAAAAAATTTAAAATTAAAAAAAAATTACATTAAAACTATGAAATTAAAAAAATAATAATAGTAATATTTACTTAAGGCTCCACCCCGTGCGACGTCACTGGAAAAACATTTTCAAGGAACATCCGTTAATACATATGCCTTGTCGCTAGTAGAACTTCTAATAAATTTCATGTTTTAATATTAAGTGTTTGCTGAGATATGCAAAAAAAAACGTTAGCCTTTTCATCGAATTTCAAAAAACCGAAAATTTTAACATCGATTTTACTGGAAAATGGTGAATCCTACCTCAACGAAACAAGAGTACATTTTTTTAACAAAAAACTTCAAGGCTTCTAAAAATTGTACCTGAAGTTAAAAAATACTAAAAATAAAATACTTAGGGCAATATTTTCATAACTACCTACCCAGTGGGACGCCACTGGAAGAAATAAAGTTAAGCGAATTAAATCGTTTATTGCGCCTTGTCATGGGTAAAACATATATCAAATTTTGTTTCGATACCCTAATCCGTTTTTGAGATATTGTGAAAAAACTGCTTATCATAGCTCCAATTCGGGGGGCTCTAGCCCCATAACGAAGCGTTTTTGAAGGTATATTAATAGAGGGTATTAGTCTTATTTTTGGATGTACTTTATCTCCTTAAAATATTGTCAGTTAATTTCGGGACACCCTGTATATTAATAAAAGAAGAAAAAGAAATATGGGCAAAATGACAATAAAAATTTGAAATATGACAAGTATAGTAAAATGTCTCTAAGAACACGCCGCATCGTGGCTAAGTCACCTGTCATTTATCACACACTGTTGAAGTCTGGTGTATTTTACGTTAAGATGTTGGCGACAGAGACAGGGCTGGGCTAAGTTCTTTTACCATCGCATTCACCATATTTTAAACTTGTACTGTATAAACTTCTAATTGTTAATCGTGTAATAATTTAATTAGGGTCGTTAAACCCACATTATGTGTTAAGTAGGTATTATATATATACAGTGTCACCAGTAAAGTCCGCATCATATGGGATTTTTTTTTATTAATATCTTTATTCGAAATTTGACTTTGGCATCAAGTTCTGCTTCGATCGAGATGAAAATTAACCAAAAAAATAGTAGTCACGTGACTCGCATTATCTGTCAAATTTTAATTTTTTCCAAAAAATTATTCAAAAGTGGGGTTGTTTCTGAAAACATCGAAAAAAGTTATTAGAAAAAGTTTTATTAAATGCAGTTTCTAGCCCACATGCAAAATTTCAGCTGCTTAGGATAATTTTGATTTTTTACCTATATTTTGTAAATTGCACCACTGTTGCAAAATAAGACTCAACGCAACCTACATAAAACTTCTTAGTTTTGACAATGCTTTATTTCAGATACATTTTCTTTAAATAAGCGTCATATTAAATGTGTGTTTTTCTACAAAATCAAAATTTGGCTATTAAAATTTGGTCGCATGTGATGCAAAGTTCATTTGTTTTTGACCCTGTATAAGATAACTTCATAAAATAAGTATTTTTGAAAAGTTAGTTTGTGTCTGAAAGTAATACACCTTAATATTAAGACAAAAAAGAACACAGTGTCATCAGTAAACTGTTTATTAAGTGGAAAATAAATTTCAGCTTAACTTAACGTAAAGTTTATCTATTTTTAACGATTTAATTTAAAACCCCTTTTTTATTTTTTTACTTTCAGACACAATCTAGGTTTTGAAAAATACGTATTTTATGAAGTTACCTTATACAGGGTCAAAAACAAATGAACTTTGCATCACATGCGACCAAATTTTAATAGCCAAATTTTGATTTTGTAGAAAAACACACATTTAATATGACGCTACTTTAAAGAAAATGTATCTGAAATAAAGCATTGCCAAAACTAAGAAGTTTTATGTAGGTTGCGTTAAGTTTTATTTTGCAAAAGTGGTGCAATTTACAAAATATAGGCAAAAAATCAAAATTATCTTATCTAGCTGAAATTTTGCATGTGGGCTAGAAACTGCATTTAAAACAACTTTTTCTAATAACTTTTTTCGATATTTTCAGAAATAACCCCACTTTTGAATTATTTTTGAAAAAAAATTAAAACTTGACAGATAATGCGAATCACGTGACTACTATTTTTTTGCTTAATTTTCATCTTGATCGAAGCAGAACTTGATGCAAAAGTCAAATTTTGAATAAAGCTATTAATAAAAAAAAATCCCATATGCATGATGCGGACTTTACTGGTGACACTGTATATTCCGTAATTCGCAAAATATCACTAATTTGTTTCGGAAAGTAATACGTTATTTTAATTTTTTAGAGTCCCATAATTAGAGTTGACGATGGCAAATTGCAAGGAACTGTCCATCGAACTGTTGGTAATGGTAAGTTTTTTTATGCTTACACTGGAATACCGTTTGCGAAGCCACCTGTTGGTGATCTCCGATTTAGGGTAAGTAAAAAGAAAATTTATTATTATTATTATTGATCTATTTTAATTATCTCATACTTTTATTTGTCATAAAATAAAATTCACTTTGTTATAATATCACTTTATTTAAAATTCTAGTGACTGCAGTTTCGTAGTCCTACTACTACATTATCAAATGGAATACCTTAAAACTACGGTGTACCATTATAAATAAGTTTGACAAAGGATTATTATAGTACAATATAATACAAATAATTATTCCTTAATTTAGCTATTTATCCTTAAGAGGAAGTAACCCCTTTACCACAATGAAAATTGCCGAACGTTTTGCTGGTCAAACGAAAAGAAAAAATAAAAATTGGTATTTAGAAAATAAATTCTACTTTATATATATATATATAATACCCCATCCAGAAAAGTAAATGACGATCGAAAATATTCCCAAAATTTTTTTTAGAAATTTTTTTAAATTTTAGTAATTTTGTAATATTTTAAACAATTCTTTATTGTTGAAGAAGTAGTCCATACTCAAAGTGGAGTTAAATGATACAGAAAAAGAAAAGCACGAAGTCTTTCTCCACAATCTTTATTAATCGAAAAACTAGGCGAACCTAGTATCACATCGACATGTTTCGAGTGTAGAAACACTCATCATCAGGAAACAAAGTGAAAATCAAAATGCTGATGTTTTTAGCAAGAGAAAATAATGGTGAGATTGAGCCGTAATGGAGCTTTTAATGGTGTACAAGAGATGTAAAATTGAAAAATCAGAAGGTCAAAAATCAAGACTCCAGCATACTGAAGAGTCAAGGGTTAAGTGTAGAAGCACACTGTCGTACAGAAAAATATAGGGTAGTAAAAATTAGGGAGTTTTGAAAAACATATCTGTTAAAAGTATTAATAAATTACTGAAACATCCTGAGTTTTATTGAGCCCAGTCAGAAACATTTGAAAATGTTGGGGTGAGATGTAAAGAAAAGAAGAGAAAAAGAAAAAATTGTTTTTTTGGTCAAAGCATCTTTTAATGTAAAAGTAAAAACAGTTGGGGTACCAGGCTTTTTACGGACCGCCAGAGTCAAAGCAGACACATTGTGTGGAAAAAGTTTTTAGAAAAAAAAAAAAATTATTGTGTTCCCGTCATAGAGGTAATACTGTAGCCTACACGTGTTGGCTACAGTAGCACCTCTATAACGGGAACACAATAATTTTTTTTTTTTTTTCTAAAAACTTTTTCCACACAATGTGTCTGCTTTGACTCTGGCGGGGTAACTGGGCCGTAAAAAGCCTGGTACCCCAACTGTTTTTACTTTTACATTAAAAGATGCTTTGACCAAAAAAACAATTTTTTCTTTTTCTCTTCTTTTCTTTACATCTCACCCCAACATTTTCAAATGTTTCTGACTGGGCTCAATAAAACTCAGGATGTTTCAGTAATTTATTAATACTTTTAACAGATATGTTTTTCAAAACTCCCTAATTTTTACTACCCTATATTTTTCTGTACGACAGTGTGCTTCTACACTTAACCCTTGACTCTTCAGTATGCTGGAGTCTTGATTTTTGACCTTCTGATTTTTCAATTTTACATCTCTTGTACACCATTAAAAGCTCCATTACGGCTCAATCTCACCATTATTTTCTCTTGCTAAAAACATCAGCATTTTGATTTTCACTTTGTTTCCTGATGATGAGTGTTTCTACACTCGAAACATGTCGATGTGATACTAGGTTCGCCTAGTTTTTCGATTAATAAAGATTGTGGAGAAAGACTTCGTGCTTTTCTTTTTCTGTAATTCTTTATTGGTCAAAAGCAAAATGACTTTCCCGGGTGTAGAATGTTGTACCAAACAATTTTTTTTAAAGCCATTTTTCAATATCGGCCTTACTTTTTTCTCAAAAACTTTGGGCGCGTAAAGTGAATTTAAGCGTTTAAAGTGGGTTTGCGCGCCCAAAGTTTTTGAGAAAAAAGTAAGGCCGATATTAAAAAATGGCTTTACGAAAAATTGTTTGGTACAACATTCTACACCCGGGAAAGTCATTTTGCTTTTGACCAATAAAGAATTGTTTAAGATATTACAAAATTACTAAAAATAAAAAAAGTTTCTAAAAAAAATTTTGGAAATATTTTCGATCGTCATTTACTTTTCTGGATGGGGTATTTAAAGTAGAATTTATTTTCTAAATATCAATTTTTATTTTTTCTTTTCGTTTGACCAGCAAAACGCTCGGCAATTTTCATTGTGGTAAAGGGGGTTACTGCTCTTAAGTATTGTAAATAGCGGGGAATTTTACAGATCTGTTTGGTCATTAGTAGATTTATGGTAGGGTTTTTTATTATGTTTGTAAATTTCAATTGATTCTAAGATATTAAGTTTCTTACTTTTTGGAATATTATACAAAACTTTTAAATTATTAATATCTGGGAAACAAATATTGTTTTTTTATTAATTAAAGAATTAATGATAATTAAACAAATAGCACTAAACAAAATATGCGTTAAATTCATATAAAAAAATAGTGGAAAATTTAGATATTCAAAAATTACATATTTTGGTCCAATTTCTGATACACTTAATTTCAAAAAACAGCAGTAGCTTTCACACCTGCAAAATTTCTCATTTATTCTTCAATGCCAAATAAAAAACACCCCCCCCCCTCCCTTAAAAAATCAGGAGTTTATAGGTTAAGTTGCAAAGAATGCTCATATATAGGTCAAACAGGAAGAAATTTTAATATTAGATTTAATGAACATAAGGCATCTTATTTGTTAAATAAAGAAAACTCTAATTTCGCAAAATATTGTTTGGAGACGGGTCATTGTTTTCCAGATATTAATAATTTAAAAATTTTGTATAAAGTTCCAAAAAGTTAGAAACTTAATATCCTATACAATCATTTGAAATTTACGAACGTAACGAACATAATAAAAACGAAATATTCCACATTTGCCACGTGCCGTTTTGCCACGGCAATAAAAAAGTGCTGTTTCGCCACGCATAATTTTCATATTTTCTAACGAGTGCTGTTTTGCCATGCATACTTTTATTTCTTACCTGCCTAGATTTTAAGCCTTTTCTTGCAAAACTATCTTAGAATTATACAAAAGTTAAGTATTAAAATATTAATTTTTGTATACCATGTATTGGTTCTCATAATTTTTAATTAGAAGAAGATATGTCGGATCTGGTCTTATCGTGCGGGTCATACGATTCAAGAAAGACATACCCTCAGTTTTTGTTTTCTTTAATTGCGTTTAATTTTACCCTCTAAATAAAATACGTAAGATAAATGAGACAGACTTATTCCATTTTGACATGAAAAAAAAGGATATGTATTTACTTTCCAGCGATTCTAAAAAGCTTATAATAGCACCAGCTACGTTTTATTTTAAATATGCCAGTTTTGTGACTTTGACAGTTTGTGACAAAATGAAACAATTTTCTGGGTTTTTGCATCCCCAATCAAAAAAAAAATGGTACTTAATCTGATAAACTATTTCGAAAATGAAAGAAAAAGTGGAAATTCGCCAACCAATATTCAGGAAACAGTAGCCAAAGCACTGGGAATTAGTTTAAGGACCGTGCAGAAAATTGTGCATGAAACAAAACATAACATAATACCCAAGAATACTAAAAAGTGTAAACAAAGAAAGCCAAAGACTGAGGATTTAAGCGAAAATATTAAAATGGGAGTTCGAAATGTGATTTTCGATTTATACAAATCAAAAACCAATGTAACTCTTCCAGTTTTACAAAAAACATTAAAAATTCGGGGTGTTTTGGAAATTGGAATTGAAGCGTTAACAAAATTAATAAAAAATTTAGGTTTTCGCTATAAAAAATACTGTAACCGAAGATTTTTATGTGAGCAGCCACAGATAGTGAGTCAGCGTGTTCAGTTTTTAAAAAAATATACGGACAAATACAAATCGAAATTAAGAAAAGTGGTATTTTTAGACGAAACGTGGATATTTTCGAATGGAAGTGGTTCAAAATCTTGGCAAGATGAGTCTGTAAAAAGTGTTAAAAGGAAAAAGGGGTGCGGTACGGGAAAGCGTTTTATTATTTTGCATGCCGGTTCTGCAACAGGATATGTTGCAGGTGCGAGTTTAATTTTTTCTTCAACATCAAAAAGTGCTGACTATCATGATAATATGAATTGCAAAATGTTTAAAAAATGGTTAAAAGTTCAATTGATACCAAATTTGGATGCTCCGTATTTAATTGTATTAGATAATGTATCATATCATTCAAGAATTTTAAATAAACAGCCTACTTCATCTTCGAGGAAAAGTGATATTTATGAGTGGCTGGAAAAACACAACCAAAATCCTTTACCAAATATGCTTAAATCGGAACTCCTATCAATAGCAAAGTCTCTTAAAAAACCCAAAATATACGCGGTAGATGAAATACTGCGTGAATATGGTCATGAGGTTCTACGACTGCCGCCATATCATTGCCAGTTTAACGCAATAGAATTAATATGGGCTGGTGCAAAGTCTTATTATGAAAAACATGTAGGTGATGGTCTTAAATCCGACCAAGTACAAATAGTTTGGCAGGATTCGTTAGATCATATTACACAAGAGTACTGGAAGAAATCGGTGGAACATACAGAAATATTAATAAGGGATTGGTGGGATCGAGAACAAGTACTAGATGTCGAAGTAGCGCCAATGATAATTGCTCCATTCGAAGACGACTCAGACGACGAGGACTTTTCAGATTTTATAAGTGACAAGAGTTTTTAGGCTATAATTATAAACGGTGTTTTTCGTTTACATTTTTTAGTATTCTTGGGTATTATATTATGCTTTTTTTTTTCATGCACATTATTCTGCATAGTCCTTAAACTAATTCCCAGTGTTTTTATTACGGTTTCCTGCATATTGGTTTGCGAATTTCCACTTTTTCTTTCATTATCGAAATAGTTTATCAGACTAAATGCCATTGTATTTTTAGGTTTTAGTAGTAAAATTGTTAAAATAAATTGCACTGTTTATTATTGTCGTTTTTAATTAAAGGGTACAGTAGGTATATAATTAACGATTATATAATTTTTTTGTAACTTTTTCAACTCCCCTGTACATAAAACTAATAATATTAGGTATATATGCGGCTATCTTCGCGATAGCTAAAATAATGAAACTATTTTTCCTTCCTTCGGTATATTTGTAAATAATCTCACAACATTTTGATAGCCTCTGTGTTGTCTGATTTGACGCATATGATCAGTGACCTTTGGACCCGCACGTTAAGATCAGATCTGACTATAATAAACATTATCGAAAGCTTGGCTAATAGACCAGGCCTTTGAAAATGGTAAAAAAAAAAAAATAATAATAATAGTAGGATGAAACCCATTGAAAAAGAAAGAGAATATAACAAAAATGAAAGGAAAAATAATTTACGGGCGATCCGAGGTCGGGAAGTGGAAGGGGGTGAGTTTTTAAAGCTAGAAAACGATTTATCTCGATTTTCGGCAAAACTACAATTCCTATGGAAAACGTTAAATGGCAAAGTTGTAGATAATAAAAAGATCTACAACTTTTGTATTTACACTTTTTTCATATAACCTCAAAATTTATATGAAAAATTCAAATAACCAAGTTTTTGGGTTTTCATTTTTATCTTTTACAAAAAAAAATTTTTTTCACAAAATTTGGTGAAAACTTAACTTTTTATGTCTTAAACACAATGTAATTTTTTTTCTTTAAAATATTTATTTTTTCACCTTATTTTGATTTAATATTTAAAAAGCACCCTCATTTTCAATCGAAAATTCTCACGTCAAAATATCTGCTTTTTTAAAAAAGTCGGTGAGCTTTTTGTTCGTTGAAATCTCTACTTTCTGATGGTGTAAAAAAATAAACATTACTATGGTAAATGTTCTCAAAAAACGCAAAGAAACGAAAAAAATTCGAATCCGATTTTTTTTTTAAATCATTAGGTATGTACAATTTTGAGTTATTTATTAAAATTTATACTTTTTTATTACTCGAAAAACGTAAGATTCCATGTAAAAGTCAATTTTGAAATGAATCGGATTAAAATACACAATGGGATTGACCCAGGTAGCCTCACTGCCGTAATAGACGAAAGGACGAGTGGCGAATCTGCACTGACGTGTTAGGTTATCTAATTACCATGGCAAAACACTACTAAAACAGGTAAATTTCCTTTTCGTGGCGAAACAGAACGTGGCGAACCAGGAAATTACCAATAAAAACCCTACCATAAACCTAATAAATGACCAAACAGACCTGTGGAATTCCCCGCTATTCACAATAATTCTTAAGGATAAACAACTAAATTAAGGAATAGTTATTTGTATAAAGTATATCCTTTGTCAAACCTGTTTATATTACACCGTAGTTTTAAGGTACTTATTCAGTTTGATAATGTAGTAGTACCACGAAACTGCAGTCACTAATATTTTAAATAAAGTGATATTATAACAAACTAAATTATTCATATTGTTTTTGTTAATATGCAATTGCTTCGGAAGAAGAAAGTATTGTATTTTAAATGTTGGATTGAGTAGTCCGTTACTTTGTGATATTGCATTCTTCCGAAGCTTAAAGTAAAACGAATTAACTCACTCTTTTGCATAATATATTCGTTCTCTAACTTCCTTGATAAAGATCGTATATGTTTTATAATATTTTAATTGAAGCTAGCAGTATTCAAAGAGCACACATACATACAAATCCCAAGGATATTCGAAAAGACATAGCAAACGTCTCGGGGATGTTTGATTTTATCATCTGAATAACCCCGGAGCGAATATTCTGGGTGTCTTGTGTTGTCTGGGTAATTACAATAGATCATAATTTAAGAAAAAATATAAGATTATAAAAAATTTATAAGCTAATAATAATATGAACGCTGCTTGCCGGCTGTATATAATATTATAGTTTTGTTAGTAGATACTACATTAGCATTTCCGTCAGATACCTATTTTGCCTATTACCTACTATAACTACTAAGTTTTAGGCCCCAATAAAAAATGATCCTTGGCCTGGAGAACTAAACGCAACACAAGAAAAAAGTAAGTGTGTTCAAACATCTGGCATACTGGGACTGATAATTGATGGTTCAGAAGATTGTCTTTATCTAAATGTTTATACAACAAATGTGAGTGTACAATGTTTTTAAACAGTATATAAAATAATATACATTTTGGAAATGACAGTCAATATTAAAAAAAAAACACATTTTTTTTAACGCGTTAATAGATTTTTCAAACGCAAATTTCTTGGCGATGGCTAGCTAGCATAAGAAACAAGTTTTTTGGTTTGCTGGAAAGAAAAGTTTTTTCTCACAAATAGTTAATATTGACAAAATTGCTTGGGTTGTTTCGGAGATATTTACGTCCAAATTTAATTGGCGTATTTAAAAAAACTGTACATTAACATTATTTATATAACGTATTTAGTAACAAATGGTAATAGTATTTCAGTAATACCGCAGTGTAGGGTCTCCAAATACGCGAACGCCCTGTTTTTAGTGTAAGTAGTGTAAACGAATGTTTAAATAAATATACTAAAAGAATGTAAACAGTATCAATTTCTACTTAAAAATAAGTAGTCCCACGTCTTCACAGTTCATCAATTCTGAAAGTTCTAAACCAAACACCAAAAATAAATCCATAATAAAATAAATTTGTCTTGTTGCTATTTTATTCAATAATAATAATAATAATAATAATAATAATAATAATAATAATAATAATAATAATAATAATAATAATAATAATAATAATAATAATAATAATAATAATAATAATAATAATAATAATAATAATAATAATAATAATAATAATAATAATAATAATAATAATAATAATAATAATAATAATAATAATAATAATAATAATAATAATAATAATAATAATAATAATAATAATAATAATAATAATAATAATAATAATAATAATAATAATAATAATAATAATAATAATAATAATAATAATAATAATAATAATAATAATAATAATAATAATAATAATAATAATAATAATAATAATAATAATAATAATAATAATAATAATAATAATAATAATAATAATAATAATAATAATAATAATAATAATAATAATAATAATAATAATAATAATAATAATAATAATAATAATAATAATAATAATAATAATAATAATAATAATAATAATAATAATAATAATAATAATAATAATAATAATAATAATAATAATAATAATAATAATAATAATAATAATAATAATAATAATAATAATAATAATAATAATAATAATAATAATAATAATAATAATAATAATAATAATAATAATAATAATAATAATAATAATAATAATAATAATAATAATAATAATAATAATAATAATAATAATAATAATAATAATAATAATAATAATAATAATAATAATAATAATAATAATAATAATAATAATAATAATAATAATAATAATAATAATAATAATAATAATAATAATAATAATAATAATAATAATAATAATAATAATAATAATAATAATAATAATAATAATAATAATAATAATAATAATAATAATAATAATAATAATAATAATAATAATAATAATAATAATAATAATAATAATAATAATAATAATAATAATAATAATAATAATAATAATAATAATAATAATAATAATAATAATAATAATAATAATAATAATAATAATAATAATAATAATAATAATAAATTTTTTTGAATAAACTTAATTCCGAAACTCAGAAGTAAATACTTGTATTGAGTTAAATATAATAATAAGTTAAATATAAATTTAAAGTTAAATAATAATATAATATTTATTGTAAAGAATATATTTCATAATTCAGACACAACTATGTTATAATATAAAACAAACATGCCAATATTTTATTTGTATTTTATATCACTACAATATACGAAGATACAATACGTTATGTATATAATATATATATATATATATATATAGATCTTTCTATCAAATCCGAGCCACTAGTTAAATCGTACTATACTGAGCCACCCATTAAATATTTTTGAAAATTTTGTTTTAAAGTCTATATTTCATTAATAAGGTAAAATGTAAGTTCTTATCAAAATATATATTTAATTAATGCATTTTTATATAATTTTTATAATTTTAAAATATATGGAGATTTTTTGTACTCTCCTGAGCCACTAGACATTTATATCCAATCTGAGCCAAATATATATCTTTATAGATTTGAGTTAACAACACTGAGCCGTGCATTGTTGCCAAAGTATGTATACCTTTTATTAGAAATATTTTAAAGGGAAAAAGAAATGTTAGTGAGTATGTTCTTATTTTATTCAATAACTGATAATCGATAAACCTTATTTATTTAACCCATTAACGCCAGCGTCATCGTTTGAGGACACCTAGTATATTACAATACAAGTACGGTAGGTACGTCTTTACCGCATGTGCGTGATGTTTAACAAAACGAGCCGAAGGCGTAAGTGTATTGTACGATATTTTATCTACAAGCATGTTTTAGGGCACCAATATTAAAAACTAAAAGAGCACTGTTTTAATTTACCCCGTAGGTAGGTAAGTCGTTATCAACAATGCATTAATATCAGGTTGCTTGGGAAATAAATTATAGAAATTTAATAGTTAACTTTTATATGACAGTGCGGTAAAGTGATACTTACCGCACTCAAATCAGTGCGGTAAGTAGTTACTTACCGCACTCAAATCAGTGCGGTAAGTAGTTACTTACCGCACGCTTGTAGTTACAATTATTTGTTCGGGTTTGTTTTTTCGATATATGGGACAAATGACTCATTTGCCAATATGCTTCAAACTTTATTTAACGCTAGTATGTTAGAACATTTTGAACATTTTTTTACCGTAGAAATATATCAAAAAATTGTCGACGAAATGATTCGGTAGGTATGTATCTAAACGAGACCGTCCGAAGTTTCGGTTTCGGCTAGTTTCGGCCAATAGGTTCGGTGACAGTTACGGTTTCGGCCATGCCGAAACTCAGTGTACGTGAATTGTCGCGCACCTTTCGGCTAAGTTTGGGTGGGTTCGTTGTCTATATAAATAAATTTTTTCCCTGTCGACCTTTTTTTTTTAGTGGGAAGAGTTCATTCCGTTCCCAAGATCTCATCTTATATAAAATAAATTAATTTTCAGTATACAATAAAATTTTGAATATAATAATAATAATAATAATAATAATAATAATAATAATAATAATAATAATAATAATAATAATAATAATAATAATAATAATAATAATAATAATAATAATAATAATAATAATAATAATAATAATAATAATAATAATAATAATAATAATAATAATAATAATAATAATAATAATAATAATAATAATAATAATAATAATAATAATAATAATAATAATAATAATAATAATAATAATAATAATAATAATAATAATAATAATAATAATAATAATAATAATAATAATAATAATAATAATAATAATAATAATAATAATAATAATAATAATAATAATAATAATAAATTTTTTTGAATAAACTTAATTCCGAAACTCAGAAGTAAATACTTGTATTGAGTTAAATATAATAATAAGTTAAATATAAATTTAAAGTTAAATAATAATATAATATTTATTGTAAAGAATATATTTCATAATTCAGACACAACTATGTTATAATATAAAACAAACATGCCAATATTTTATTTGTATTTTATATCACTACAATATACGAAGATACAATACGTTATGTATATAATATATATATATATATATATATAGATCTTTCTATCAAATCCGAGCCACTAGTTAAATCGTACTATACTGAGCCACCCATTAAATATTTTTGAAAATTTTGTTTTAAAGTCTATATTTCATTAATAAGGTAAAATGTAAGTTCTTATCAAAATATATATTTAATTAATGCATTTTTATATAATTTTTATAATTTTAAAATATATGGAGATTTTTTGTACTCTCCTGAGCCACTAGACATTTATATCCAATCTGAGCCAAATATATATCTTTATAGATTTGAGTTAACAACACTGAGCCGTGCATTGTTGCCAAAGTATGTATACCTTTTATTAGAAATATTTTAAAGGGAAAAAGAAATGTTAGTGAGTATGTTCTTATTTTATTCAATAACTGATAATCGATAAACCTTATTTATTTAACCCATTAACGCCAGCGTCATCGTTTGAGGACACCTAATAGTATATTACAATACAAGTACGGTAGGTACGTCTTTACCGCATGTGCGTGATGTTTAACAAAACGAGCCGAAGGCGTAAGTGTATTGTACGATATTTTATCTACAAGCATGTTTTAGGGCACCAATATTAAAAACTAAAAGAGCACTGTTTTAATTTACCCCGTAGGTAGGTAAGTCGTTATCAACAATGCATTAATATCAGGTTGCTTGGGAAATAAATTATAGAAATTTAATAGTTAACTTTTATATGACAGTGCGGTAAAGTGATACTTACCGCACTCAAATCAGTGCGGTAAGTAGTTACTTACCGCACTCAAATCAGTGCGGTAAGTAGTTACTTACCGCACGCTTGTAGTTACAATTATTTGTTCGGGTTTGTTTTTTCGATATATGGGACAAATGACTCATTTGCCAATATGCTTCAAACTTTATTTAACGCTAGTATGTTAGAACATTTTGAACATTTTTTTACCGTAGAAATATATCAAAAAATTGTCGACGAAATGATTCGGTAGGTATGTATCTAAACGAGACCGTCCGAAGTTTCGGTTTCGGCTAGTTTCGGCCAATAGGTTCGGTGACAGTTACGGTTTCGGCCATGCCGAAACTCAGTGTACGTGAATTGTCGCGCACCTTTCGGCTAAGTTTGGGTGGGTTCGTTGTCTATATAAATAAATTTTTTCCCTGTCGACCTTTTTTTTTTAGTGGGAAGAGTTCATTCCGTTCCCAAGATCTCATCTTATATAAAATAAATTAATTTTCAGTATACAATAAAATTTTGAATATGTATAAATAAGTTTCGTTTTCGGCCGAAACTGAGACCAAGGCCGAAGATTCGGTTTCGGCCAAAACTGAAAATCTTGTTTCGGTCGGACACTAATCTGAGCAAAAAAAATAAACCAGCATTATTTACTGTTACAATTGAAGATGTAAAAATTTTCATTGGATATTTGATTTTTTCCGGATATCATAGTCTATTAAGTGAACGAGACTATTGGTCGAACGCTATAGATCTGGGTAAACAACTAGTAAAGGATTCCATGAGCCGAAATCGATATCTAGAGATCAAGTCATTTTTACATTTGCAAAATAACGTAAAAGCAATGAGAATGATAGACGGCTTCTTGATGGAATAAACAAGAACTTTCGAAAGTGGGGAATATTTCAAAAGCACTTATCTGTTGACGAGATGATGGTAAGGTATTACGGTCACCATGGACTGAAGCAATTTATTAGGGGTAAGCCAAAAAGATTCGGCTATTAACTGTGGGCTTTATGTGGCGACAGTGGATATTGCTTCAATTTTTCTCACTGTTGTGAAAAAGAAGCAACTCAATCGAACGACTCTTTGGGAACACGAGTTATTACAAATATGCTGGACGTAGTAAATGATCCGTACGGATACACAGTTCATTTTAACAACTATTTCAGTAGGTATAATTTGTTTAAAATCTTAAAAGAAAAAGGATTCCATGCCAGTGGCACCATACGAGACAACAGGACAAAAAAAACGCCGCTTGATGTCCGTACAAGAAGTGGAAAAGTCAAACAGGAGAGTGTTTGAGCACCAATTTAACAAAAAAACACAGTTTTAATGGTAAGATGGAACGACAAGAAAATTGTTACAATGGGAACTAATTTCGATCCGACTGAGCCAATGTGTGCAGTTCGTAGAGCTAATAAAGAAATAAAACAGCCTAAATTTATAAACAACTATAACAAATACATGGGTGGTGTTTTTTCTTTAGGAGGAGGTAAAAAATCTTCGAAAATACTTCCGGCCGAGGGTTCTTATCATTGACATAATAACACAAATATTAAGTCAATGGTTCTTATGCACTGCTGCTTTTCCCCTTGGAACTGCATTCCGGTATTACTTCGAGGGGGATGTACTAAGACATGGGTGGTGTGGATCGTCATGATTTGCTACTATATGGAGAAATATTCAATCTATCAGAGGGAAAAAATGGTATTGGTGTTTAATCACCCGTATGGTGGTTATGGCATTAGTAAACAGTTTTATTTTATATAACTTCCTACATACCCAGGAGCATATTTCAATAAAAGATTTTTGCAGGAATAATGCTGTTCCATACCTAAAACTGGGGCATGGTCGACGAGTACAAAGAGGGAGAACATTTTTGATGATGTTAGGTTTGATGAGAGAAATCATATTATGGGCAAAGGAGACAATCAACGTGGATGCCAGTTCGTTTCGTGTAAAGGAAAGCCGTGTACTTTTTGCACAAAATGTGATGCGACCCTGTGCATTCCATGTTTTCCAAAACTCCTCAACAAATCTTTCTATCCCTAATTTTTACATTTTTAGTTTTATTTTAAAAATTTTTACATTTGTTTTGCTAAGTTTTCGTTAATGAATATCGACGTCGTTTTCCAAATCGAAGAGTTCCAAATAGAACAGTTTTTCAAAAAGCATTTGTAACTGCTCAGAAATCTGGAATGTTTCCAAGCGTGAGAATTGTTTCTGAAAGAGTGCAGGGCCTAGATGTGAAAAATGAAGAAAATATTCTGGATATTGTCGCAGCGAACTCAGGTATAAGTACACTTGATATACCATCATCATCACATCTAGCCATATGGGAGTAACTTAGAAAAAACGGTTTAAAACCTTTTCACGTTCAACCCGTTCAGCATCTTCTAGATGGTGATCCTGCTTCAAGGGTACAATTTAGTGAATGGATCCATCAAAATCGAAGCCTGCACAAATACATTTTATTTAACGATGAAGCTTAGTTCACTAATGATGGAATTAATAATTGCCACAATGAACATCGGTGGTCAGATGAAAACCCTCATGCTACATTTGAACGAAACTTTCAACATCGATGCAGTATTAAGGTCTGGTGTGGAATGCTTATTAACGACCAGTTGTTTCGTCCATTTGAAATGGATGGGCATCTTACTGGAGAAGGATATTTACGGTTTTTGGAAGACCATTTGATACACATTTTGGATAATGTTCCGTTAAATGTTCGACAACGAATGTACTTCCAACATGGTGGAGCCCCACCTCATTTTAGTCTCCGTATGCGAAATTTCTTGAAGTATCGTTTTCCTAATCGCTGGATTGGCAGAGGTGGTCCGCAAGTTTAGCCACCGACGTTACCAGACTTAAACCCGCTTGATTATTGCCTTTGGGGATGGATAAAATCGGTAGTAATAAATGAAACACGAATGTAAACGAGAGAAGCACTCCGCGATCGAATTTTCAATGCTGCAGCTTTTATAAAAAAAACAATCCCCTACTCAATCCAACGTGCTTTCCGAGCGATTAACAAACGTGCCGAAAAATGTATTAAAGTTGATAGAGGGGTTTTTGAAAATATTCTTTAAGTTAGTTTGTACTGCAGTACCTGCAATTATTCGCTATTAAAATAAAAATTAACTTACAAAAACCTTAGAACCAATTATTTAAGAAATGGTTGAGAATCGAACTAAAACATATGGGTGTATTTATCTTATTTTTACCCTCTGAACACATTCCCAAAATATTGCCCTTTCCTCCCCAAACACCCGATTGTATAACCACTTACACCTTAAATACATTACCATACGAGTTACCTCTAAGAATATTTTCGAATTTGGGAAGAAAAAAATAATTTGGGCGTTAATGGGTTAACATTAGCAGCCACCGGAATCGTTTCCGCGCCTACATGCATACTATTCTTTCCCCTCTCCCTTTCATATCAATATCATTCTGAGCAGATAGCTGACCTACTGCCTGAATTACACCTAAAATTTGTACAGTTTTTGACAATAGAAAATGTCGCACTGGTTTCTATAAATCCCGTTGATAATAGAAAATGTATTGAAACCGATTGTTTTCTTTCCTTCCCGAAACAGTTTCTTTCAGGACGCTCAAAAGGAGCAACAGGTAGTCGCTATTGCGTAGTTGATCCCTGGTTTAATTTTCTCCACTGTAACCTGTAACTGTGTTTACTCTATTACCTAGGTATGCGCTAACAAGCATGTTTTATGTATTAAATAAAATATAAGCTAGTATTGTACAACCTTCACTTTGACTCATGTATTTATTCTTTCTTTTACGTCCATAAGATAGAGACAGGGTGTCCGGTAAGTATAATATGGCAAACGGCAGCAAAATTACCGTGTGTCTCATATAATTTTTTTTCTAATGTACTTTTACACGGAAATATGGGGTCCCAAAGAAGTACCTAGTGATTTACATTTTAGGTTCTTACTTTGACACCATCTTGTATTTTAATAAAATTTTGGTGTGATGTGATAAAGACTAATAAATCCGTACAAGAAGCATTCTCGTAAATTTCCAGGGACAGACACGGACTTGACAGGATATTCACGTAAAAGGAGCCCATTTTAACCAGCAATTTAAGTAAATTTATATTTGAATTACCAATCAAATGTTTAAAATTTAATTTCGAATAATGCGTTGTTGTAGAGTAAACCAACCTTTGATTTTTCGGAAATGCTAAGTTTTTTGAAAAAAGAGAAAACAATATAAAAAAAAGTGCCACATTTGTATATTACGATTGGTACAGCAGAGCCACGGTAGACATTTTGCCGAACTAAAATTTAGATATTTCATACCAACCTGAGCCACTTTTTGGAGGGAAAAATTGGCGGGAATAACCAGTGTTGACAGCCATCAGCTGACTGGAAAAAAATACTACGATTGGATAAACATGGCTCCGCCTTAAAATTCATACGCGTTGATTTTTTTTAATCACATGACCCGTTTATTATGGAAAAACGAACCTGAGCCACATATACGGCTCAGCTTTGTTTGCCTGGCTCAGCATTGCATGTACAGTTTACTATCGTTGGCTCAGCTTGGATAGGATTCTCTATATATAAATATATTTGAAAGAAACTAGGGAAATACAAATATATATTCTTTATTTCAATAGAATAATAGATCATAAAAAATTCTTTTCTCCTACATTAACTATTAAAGAAAGTCCATAAGGGCTATGGTTAGTGACGTATTTGCCATTAATTTCTTTATTAACATTTAGTTGATTTCCTAGCTATATCCAAAAGGCGACCAAATATCCGTTTTTGGAAAAAATAATAATAATAATAATAATAATAATAATAATAATAATAATAATAATAATAATAATAATAATATATTACATATTCCTGAAAAGAAATGTCTACATGATTTATATTATATATATATATATATATATACTAGCGTGTACCCGGCATGCGTTGCAACCCGCTGGTATAAATACAAACCCGAACAATACCGATATATTAGTACCCGGCATGCCACTTTCTGAAATTGCACCCGTGCGAAGCCGGGGCGGGTCGCTAGTTATACATAAAAACCTTCCTCTTGAATCACTCTATCTATTAAAAAAAAACGCTTCAAAATCCGTTGCGTAGTTTTAAAGATTTAAGCACACAGACAGCGACAGCGACTTTGTTTTGATTAAGAAGATATACAGGGTGGTCCTTAAGTACATCAAGAAAATCTAGGATATGATTCCTGGCATCAATTTAAGTTGAAAAGTTCATATGGACTTATGCCCTAAAATGCTTACCCTCTAAGATACAGGGTGTTAAAATATTTTCCATTTTCCTTTAAAACTACAATTTTTTTCAAAAACATAGTAGAGAGAACTTTTGTTCCGCTTATATCAGTAATGCATAAAAATGCATCAGAGTTTAAAAAAACAGTGGCGTATCACATATTTTCACAAAAAAAGTATTAATGGTATCTTCATGCACGCCACTGGTGGAAGTAGGCAAACCCTTTTTTAACCAAAAAGTGCAGTTTAATACGAAATCAATCGACATCAATTTTCAATACCGTATCTTCAAGGAGTTTCGAAATTAAAAAAAAACAATTATTTTTTAAAAATATTTTAACACCCTGTATCTTAGAGGGTAAGCATCTTAGGGCATAAGTCCATATGAACTTTTCAACTTAAATTGATGCCAGGAATCCTATCCCATATAGGATTTTTAGTTTTGCACCTAGGGAACTAAATCACTGTATGTGCAAAATTTAATTCAAAATAATACTACAGTAATCTTAATGTTATTAAATAAGTAATATAAAGGTTTAATTAAATTCTTAATCCTTATCTTAATATAAGTGTTTCATAGAGTATATTATTATATAATAATATAAGAATAAGAGTAATGTAAAGTAGTATGTTATATGCACTTGGGTGCCTTATTATCAAAATACGCGAGAAGGATTAATTTTTAAAATATTACACTAAATTTATTAAAATTACTACTTATTTATTAAAAATTTGGAGCTAAGTATTAAATTAACATTTTTACTACTGTTAGGAATTATCAACTGTCCGTTTATATGATTGCGGGTCTGATATGGGTGATTAATATAATTTTTTAATGTGGAGATTTCATGTATTAATACAGCAGTTGATAATATATACAGTGATCGAATATTTAGGATTTCTGAATTGTAGAGTAAATGTGTGGACTAGCGTTTGTTTTTTTTATACATTATTTTTAGGATATCATTTTGAACGACATTTAGAGGTTTTAGCGAGTTTTTGTAGATACCACGCCACGCAATTATACTGTATCTTATTAGAGATGCTACTAAAGTCTTATATATGGAGAGTACTAGTTTTCTGCCAATAATTTCCCCTAAAATATAGAATTTATGAATTCATTTTCTAATATTTTTTGTCAAATAACTAATATGTGCTCCCCATTTAAGATGTTTATCAATAGTAATTCCTAAATATTTTGTTGAGGTTACCTCACTTCGTCAAGATTTTCAATTTTTGTTAAAATTGAGACGATTGGAAGAATGCTATGTAATTAGTTTTACCCTTGAATGCCATAACTGTGTCGTCTGCATATGATATAACTCTTTCGTTATTAATACCTACGTATATTAGCTATATTAGGTGATAAATAAAATTGGTCCCAAGACGGTACCCTGAGGTATTCCAGTTATTACGGTTAGGGGATCACTTGTACATTATAGATTTTCACTACTTGTGATCCTTAAGGGTCCTCAAAGACATTTAACACGGTGCACCTTACGCCATATGAATGTAACACATTTAAGAGCAGATCATGTGGTACCGTATCAAATGCCTTTGCCAGATCAAGGAATACGGCAATGCTCTTTTAATTATTATCTAAATGGTTGGTTATCTGGTTAGTCATTTCATATATGGCATTTTCAGTACTTAACCCACTTGTGAACCCATATTAATTACGAGAAAGAATGTTGTTGTTTTGAAGAAAATTAATCAGTCTTTCTTTAAGACATTTTTCAAAAATTTTTGAAAAGTTATTTATAACACTTTTAAATGACCTATAGTTTCCCGTTTATAATTTTATGTCATACCAGTACATTATTGTGTTTTTATACCTCAGATACCATATACATAATGGATTACTTTATACCCGTGCGGGCATAATGGATTACTTTATGCCCGTGCGGGCATTAAGTGTGCATCTTGTTCCATTTTTTACTTTGACACATTAAACATGTGTATAGTCAAAACGAACTGGTATGACATAAAATTTTGTATGCACCACGAGTACTAATAGATATATACCCTCGGGCGACTTACGAACCCTCGGGTAAGAGGCCCTCGGCTTTGTAAGACTGTCGCCCTCAGGGCATAATCATCTACTTAGTACCCTTGATACATAAATAACTATTCTAATAAGCCAATTTTTCATGTTACCTGTTTTACGTTTCAAGTTAATAGTTTAAAAACCTAATTTTTAGGTTACTGGAAACTTACCTGTTATGGTATGGATATATGGAGGTGGATTTACTATAGGAGGATCAGATTATAGTTCATACGCTCCTGATTTTCTTTTAGAACGAGATATTGTTTTCGTCTCATTTAACTACAGACTTGGAATATTTGGGTTTCTCAGCACCGAAGATTTAAACTGTCCTGGAAATTGGGGACTTAAGGACCAAATCATGGCCTTGCAATGGATCAAGAATAATATAAGAGCTTTTGGTGGTGACCCGGATAAAATAACAATATTTGGACAAAGTGCCGGATCCGTATCTGTGGGTTATATTTTACAGAACGAGAAAACACAAGGTATTCGTTTCCTAGTTATATTTTTAAATTGCTCTCTTTAATAACACTAAAATTTGATAATAAAAATGTTAAGGCCTTATCTATACAAAACCTGTTAATTAGAGTAGTTGATAGAATGATGAAAGATTTTTGGACTTCCATTGTCTTTATTTGGTTTAAATCAAAACTCTTCAACTGGTAAGTATCTCCAGTCGTCTTCAGGTGAATACTAAATAAGTAAGGTAACTACAGGACTATTTATACTAGCTCGGTGCACCGAAGCATAACTGAGGTGGGTGCAGTCATGCGTTCAGTTGGCACGCGATCTTATCCTAAGATTACATCTATCTAACAAAGGTTTCCAGATATTTCTTATGTCTAATGATGGTTTACTAAAGCAGCCTGGGTTCTTGTGAATAGCAGCAGCTTCCTTGGACTTTCTTTTCCTGTAGTGTGGTTCCTTATGTAGGATTTCAGCTTGTGACCATATGATATGGTGACCATGTTTCCAGGAATGGTCAGCTGCACCGAACTTTTCGGTCTCTCTTAACGTATTGTTTTTGTGTTCTTTAATCCTTGTTTCGAGTGGTCTTAATGTCTCACCTATATAAGATTGGCCGCATTCGCAGGGGATCTGGTAGACGCAGTTTTTCCTATATTTTTGACTTGTAGGCTTTGTCTTCGTCAGGTGACTTCTTAGGGTGTCCCTCGAGTTGAATACGGTGTTGATGTCCTAGTCTTCTTATTTTCTCAGATACTTCTTTGACATACAAAATATTGAGTGTTAGTAGCGCCTCTCTGTTTGCTTCTTGCGCGTTGGGTCGATTCTTACGATTTTCCAATATTGTGTTAACTAATCTTGTGGGGTAGCCATTTTTGTTGAGGTCGGTCTTGATGTGGTGAGTTTCTTTTTTAACTGCTTCTTCCTAGTTACAGATTGTAATTGCTCTATCCACGAGGGTTTTAACTATGCCATGTTTCGTATTGTTTGAGTGATTTGATGTAAAATTGAGATACTGACCTGTATGCGTAGGTTTTCTGTATACTGAAGTTTGGATGCTGTTGCCATTTTTCTTCACGTTGACATCTAGGAACGGTAATTGGTTGTTTTCTTCTTTCTCCATGGTGAATTTGATTGTTGGTGTTAAGCTATTGAGGTGATTTAGAAAATGTCTTAGCATCCACCTCAGTTATGCTTCGGTGCACCGAGCTAGTATAAATAGTCCTGTAGTTACTTTACTTATTTAGTATTTACCTGAAGACGACTGGACATAATTACCAGTTGAAACGTTGTGATTTAAAATAAATAAAGACAATGGAAGTCCAAAACTATTTCATCATTCAAGAAACATCATTGTCTCCAACCAACCAACATTAAATTATTGTTGCAGGCTTGTATCACAGGGCCATAATGCAAAGTGGTTCCAGTTTATGTCTATGGGCATTGACCAGGACAGCTAGACAAGTAGCTTTTGGAATTGGAGCAAGATTAGGGATTCTAACACCCGACACTAAAGCGCTGGTAGATATGTTAAAAACTGTCGACTACAAGACATTAAAGAGGGCAGAAAATGACGTATATTATGTGGTAAAGTTATGACGTATTTTAAATTTAAATATCACTTATACATACAAGTAGTGTGCTTTCTAGCAACTAAATTAATACGATCTTGGTACTATAAAATACCGAGCGCTGCTAACTATCTTACATCTGTGTATCAAATCACTGCTATGTAAATCACTTTCTTATCGGTGTTGACGAAGGCCATTCTTATTTGGCCTGCCATTAAGGGTCTTACTGTCATGAAGAATCTTTACAACACAGCGAACGTTGAGTAATCCCTCCACTAGTTGCTAATCTATATCCGCAAATATTTCATGTTTTACCTTTGATTATTTATTTATTAATAAAAGTTTTTTTTAAACTTAAAACTGTAGATAATTGCTACCCACAGACGGGTATTTGGCTGCATTTATTGGCGAATGCATTTCCAGTTGTAGCTCTTAATTTTAAGTAAATTTATACTATTACGACTTCTAGTATTCCATGTAACAGAGCTCTACTTTATGTTTAAGGCAATTGCAATAGACAATACTTTTAACGGGTTGCCAATGGGACCTGTTATAGAACCAGACCATGAAGGAGCCATGATTACAAACAAAAGTCATGAACTATTACGAACTGGTAAATTCAATAAGGTTCCAATAATAATTGGACTTAATTCGAATGAAGCTAAATCATTTTTGGGACTATTTATTGGTAGGTACATATTTTTAGCATAAAATGTTAATTTTAACCTAGAAAAATGTAGCCATATTATGTTTGTATATCATGCCAAGATGAAGGTTAATATATCAATTTAACACAAAAATATTTAAAAAACAAAAAAATATAGGTTTTGTAGTAATGAGGGTGTATTAAACTTTGGGAAATTTTATATTTTTTAAGAAACTGATTTGATTCCAATTGAAATAAAAGAGATACACCTAATAGGAAACGCCAATCCTGGCATGATTGCGAATATATTGAAAAATTATGAGACACCATATACCGGGTGTTTCTCAAAAGACGTTCACCCCTATAACTTTTCTGAATTTATAGATATTAAAATGAAATTTTGAGATTATGCATAAGAGTTGAGTCCGCATTTATTGGCATAATTTTCAACTTGTTAGCACTTCCGGTTTGACCGGAAGTGACCGTGACTTTGATATTTTAAATGGGACATCTTGTATATTTTTATTTATTGGGATTCAGCATAACATTCTGAGTAAAATGACACCTCACTTGTCATTTTTGACGTGTTATAACATTTTTATGTTTATTTTATATTTTCAATCTAGAGTGCTACGAATTAATTAAATCTGTTAATTTATAGTCAAGTAGTATATGAAAATTAAAATTTTGTCATAATAGTTGACTTTCTAAGTTTCATAAGCGTTTAAAAAATGAAATTTTATTTTCTTGACGTTTACTCCATTTTTCCAAATGGAAAGATGTTAGTTCACTAGGATATTTTAAACGAGCATTTTTTTCCCCAACAATTTGATATCATACCCTTCTATGCTATTTTAAAATTGACACTGAAAAATTTGCCTTAAAAATCCCAATCGCAAATTTAAAAGCGTTATGCATGGCTTTAACAATGGAATGGTTTTGAAAAGCAATATGGCTTTAATTTAAACTTGTAATTTAATTATTTTGTAAAACATACAATACTTACATATAACCTTGCGGCTTCAGAAGAATTTTTCTGGTGACTCCAACAATTAGGAGCATATCAATGTGTTCATATTTCTAGTAAAACTAATCATTCTATCTGATTTACAATGTTAGTTTATTAAACGAATGACATTACAATTTTAAATTAAAACCATATCGGTTTTCAAAACCATTCCATTGCTTTTCAAAGCCGCCTTTATAGGTTTTTCTTTAGAGAAGACAGGGCAGGGCGGCAATAATGCACTTAACAGATTTAATTAATTTGTAGCACTCTAGATTAAAAATAAAAAAAAAACACATAAAAATGTTATAACACATCAAAAAATGACAAGAGAGGTGTAATTTTACTCAAAATGTAATGCTGAATCCCAATAAGTAAAAATATACATTTTCCGGTCAAACCGGAAGTGCTAACAAATTGAAAATTATGCCAATAACTGCGGACTCATCTCTTATGCATAATCTCAAAGTTTCATTTTAATATCTATAAATACAGAAAAGTTATAGGGGCAAACGTCTTTTGATAAACACCCGGTAGATGGCCGAAAATGTTTAAGAAAAATGCATACTTTACTTGGCGAATTGGCAGTGTTTCTGTTCAGCAAGATTGAATTCAATTTCTAGCGACGGAATAACACTTTTTCAATTTTAAAAACCTTGTCTGTATAATACACGTCTCTAAACATTTGTCGGTAATTATACAGGGTGGTCCATTAGTGCGATAAAGGCCAATATCTCGTCTATTTCAAACAATAGAAAAAATTATTTTATACAAATGTTGTGAAGAAACTTGACGTGCGTATTTTAAAAATATTATTTATTATAAAGGGTGGCCAAAAAGAGAGATACAATCCAAACCTAGGTTTTTTTAAACGGGACACCCTATATATTTTTTGATTTTCCGATTCCGCAGTTAATTTTAGTTATATTTTATCTAACATACTCTATACCTAAACCTAATAGGTTTTTAGGTAAAGGTAATTTAGGGTTTTGTAGGAAAATCTTAATAGTTTTGACCCCTCGTATAAAATAGAAAACAAGTGAATATAAATAATTTTCTAGACAATAAATCATGTTTATAATGTGACAATTTCTTGTACTTATAAAAGTCTCGCGCAACCTCCTAATTGTATACAGGTTGACACAAAACGCAAAACTACTTTTTTCCCAACTTTTTTAAATAAAACACCCTGTATATTTTTACATTTTTGAATTGCTCATACAATTATAAATATAATCCATGTAGCATACCCTATACCTAAAATGAACGGGTTCAGAAATATTTACATTTATATTTTAAAATATTGGCTTATTACTTTTTTTACATAAAGTACCTACTAAAATATTATAGCAGTATGAAAAGGGTTTTTTCATTTGTATTGATTTTATATTAATACTGTACTGACTAAGGTAGTTTTTGTTACAAAAAATGATTTCTGATCTTCTGATAGATATTACAAACATTTAAATACAGTAAATAGAAAAATAGATCGTCTTTATCTTAGGTAGCTATGAGTTTAATAGCAAAAACAATTATTGTTGTCACAGTCAAACTAGATGGTCTTCAAATGTATGGGGAGGTATTGTGGGAAACTTTGTAGTAGGACCATTTTTTCTTTTGAAGGAAGGCTTAATGCGCAGCGCTATCTTCAGTTTTTGCAGGATGAAATTCCTAATTATATTAAGGAAATAATATTGTTTCAATACGATGGTGCCTCTGTTCACCATACAGCAAATATTCATAATTATTTAAATAATGAGTTACCGGGAAGATGGATTGGTAGGGGTGGGGTGGACCAGTCGCATGGCCGGCAAGGTCACCCGACTTAACAATAATTGATTATTTTTTGTGGGGATATGTAAAATACTTGTATACAAGATTTCTCCAACTACTATAGACAGGCCTGGACTGGCCAGGTCCGCAATCGCGGAGGGCCCCGAGCCCGAGGGGCCCCAAATGGCCCCCCACATAACGTACAAAAAATAAAAAAAATAAATGAGAATGGCCGTCTGGGAAAAGGAAAGAAAAAGAAAACATACTGGCTCATGACAAGTTGTACAGATTGCAAAAAATAGGAGCAACGAGGTGGTGGAGCAAACATAAGGCTCTTTCATCAATTGTTGATGAAGAATTCTTAATTAGTGAAGACAGTGTAAATTCAGCTAAATTCTTTAATTTTATTTCTGTTTTTAAAGAAATCTCTGATGGAAATTTTGACAGCAAATCTCGATTCACAGCAAGAAACCTGATAAGTCAATGGTCCAAATTTGAAAACTTGTTTATGCCGTTTGTTTTACTAGATTTGTTTTTGGTTACTTCCCCTGTTTCTAAGTACTTGCAAAGTAAAACCATTGAATATGCTTTAGCTTGGAACTTAGTACAAACAATGCTCCAGCAAGTTAAGAACAAAAGGAATGCATTATGAAGTATTGTACGCAAAAACAAAAACCTTTGCAAGTGCAGTTAATCTTAAGCTAGACGAAAATGACATTGATGTCGAGTTAGAGTTGGACTTTAGGAGAACGCAAAGAGAAAATTGATGCCCGGTGAAAAATGAAAAGATGAAGCTGACTCTATTTCAACAGTTCAACATTACAAAATTGTATATTTTGATATTTTAGACTGTGTGAGGATGAGTATTGAAGATAGATTTTGCGCAAACAAAGCCATTTTACAGGATTGCTCTAGGTTGGACCCCAAAAAGTTTGAAACTTAAAACATTTCCCACAGAAGCCCTGCACAGTCTTTCTAAACTGTGTAAAATTAAAAGAAGTCGGCTGTAGAGCTGCGACAGTTTGCACAACAATACAGCAACTTCATAGTGGCAGAGTCCACTAAGAACTACGGAGACAGATGCAGTGATGAAGAAGACGATTTTGACCCAACCGAAGAAGCGGAAAAAAATGCTCACATTTACTGCTCTTTAAATAGACAATGTTTCCAGTGTTTGACGTTTGCTTTTTCTGTTCTGTTTGAACTTACTCAATCTGGACTGTTTACCAACCTGTATATTGCTTATAAATTTGTTCTTACCATATCTTCTACCCAAGTCACATGTAAACGAGTTTTTTCTAAACTTAAAATAGTTAAAAATTGACTTCGGTCGTCTTTAAGCCAAGACCTTATATCCAGTCTGCTTTTTATTAATGTTGAGAGGGATTTATTTTATGATTTGGACAAAAATAAAATAATAGATGAAGTAGCTTTAACAAGTGAGTTGCTTACAAAGAAGCTGTTACTTTAGGCCTAGGGGAGTAAAATGTCAAATCATCTCAGTTAAGTTAAGCCCCATCTATTCTAGTATAACAACATTGTAAACTGTTAAATACACAGGATTTTAAAAAAATTTTAGTCATATTTTTTTAATCCCTAAAATCCGTTTGTCATTATTTTATTACACAAATAATTTTGACATAATTCATTAATACTTGGGGGTGAATTAAATACTGCACTTTATTTTGAACTCCGTTGTAATTATTAGCAGTTCTACAGCATGTGTTTTGTAGTGTTGTGGTATCCTAAAAAAAATACTGTGAATTTCTTATTTTAATGAATAATAAAGTCAACAAAAGTCGAAAATCATAATATTCGTATAAAAACCTAGCTGAATTTATTCTTCTTTATAAGTGCCAAAATAGCGTAAAAACGCGTTTTTATTATTTTTAAGCACCTAATTTTCAACACCCAGACCCCCCGGTAGAGGGCCCCTTTACAGGTTTTAGCTGAGGGCCCCAAATGGTCCCAGTCCGGGCCTGACTATAGAAGATATGAAGGCAAGAATTCGTATTTCAAAATATTCCTGTCAATATGCTTAGAGATGTGGGCCGATCATTTGTGAATCGTATGAGACTGTGTGTTGACCAACATGGTCGTCATATTGAACATTTATTGTAATTTAATAATTTGTTGCTTATTTTAATTTATTTTACTTTGTTTTTGTCAATACATTTTCATTATTGTCGTTTTATAAAGTGTTCACTGGCTACCGGCTTCAACAAATTATTGTTTTTGCTGTTTGCTAATAACCTCACAGCTACCTAAGATAAAGACGATCTATTATTCTATTTACTGTATTTAAATGTTTGTATTATCTATCAGAAGATCAGAAATCATTTTATGTAACAAAAACTACCTTAGTCAGTATTAATATGAGATCAATACGAATGAAAGAACCCTTAATTCATACTACTATAATATTTTAGTAAGTACTTTACGTAAAAAAAGTAATAAGCCAATATTTTAAAATATAAATGTAAATATTTCTGAACCCGTTCATTTTAGGTATAGGGTATGCTACATGGATTATATTTATAATTGTATGAGCAATTCAAAAATGTAAAAATATACAGGGTATTTTATTTAAAAAAGTTGGGAAAAAAGTACTTTTGCGTTTTGTGTCACCCTGTATACAATTAGGAGGTTGCGCGAGACTTCTATAAGTACAAGAAATTGTCACATTATGAACATGATTTATTGTCTAGAAAATTATTTATATTCACTTGTTTTCTATAATATACGATACGAGGGGTCAAAACGAATAAGATTTTCCTACAAAACCCTAAATATCTAAAAACCTATTAGGTTTAGGTATAGAGTATGTTTGATAAGATATAACTAAAATTAACTGGGGAATCGGAAAATCAAAAAATATATAGGGTGTCCCATTTAAAAAAAACCTAGGTTTGGATTGTATCTCTCTTTTTGGCCACCCTGTATAATAAATAATATTTTTAAAATATGCACGTCTTGTTTCCGCACAACTTTTGTATACAATGATTATTTCTATTGTTTGAAATAGACGAGATATTGGCCTTTATCGCACTAATGGACCACCCTGTATATTGTACTTTTTTAGATGTCCTTAAACCACTGTTCACTAAATATGATTTGGATATTGCAAGATTAGCTCCGTATGACCTAACAAGAAATATATCAAAAAGAATATTGGCTGGTGGTGAGATTAAAAAACATTATTTTGGTCAACAACCGATAGCAACTAGGTCATCAGCAAATATTATACACGTAATTAAAAGTAAAGTTTTATTTCGGACAATTTTTCATAAAGTTTTTTTTTTAGTTTACTAGTGTTGATCAATTTAATAGACCCATTAGGGAAACCGTTAATCAAATGTCAAAATATACCAACGTATATTTTTATCAGTTCGCTTACCGAGGTTCATTGGGAGAATTTGATTTCGACTTTGCTGGTAAGTTTAAATAAACTGCTAATCACAAAATTCGACAATTTTTTTTAAACCTTTATTACAGATCTGTAGTTCGGAAACGACATCACGGATTTTAATGCGGTTTGCAGAGTTTGCTCTGCCGTTTACACTTGATAACGGTTAGACATATTAAATAACCGAAATGTTGTGTTAAGTAGCAAAATAAAGACAATGGAAGTCCGACAAGGTAATTTTTTGAGATTACTTCATTGTCTACCACCTTCAGGTCTACACACTCAGAAGCATTTATATACAATACTAGCGTGTATCCGGCATGCGTTGCAACCCGCTGGTATAAATACAAACCCGATATATTAGTACCCGGCATGCTACTTTCTGAAATTGCACCCGTGCGAAGCCGGGGCGGGTCGCTATTACACATAAAAACCTTCCCCTTGAATCACTCTATCTATTAAAAAAAACCGCTTCAAAATCCGTTGCGTAGTTTTAAAGATTTAAGCATATATAGCTGGTAGGGGACGGACAGACAGCGACAGCGACTTTGTTTTATACTATGTTAAGAAGATACAGCCATATAAACCAACAACTAACTGACAAACTACTAGTGCTCAACAGATCATGCCTTAAAGCACTAGTGGGATTGTACACCGGCCACTGCAGATTGCGACACCATATGTATAAAATTGGAATAGCCCCAACTGATGAATGCCGGCTCTGCATGGAAGATGCAGAAACAGCAGAACACGTAATGTGCGCCTGTCGCGCAGCAGGAAGAATCAGATTTACCCTATTCGGCGAGATGACTCTGCTGTCGGATGACATGAAAAATGTCTCTCCCAATACCATCATTAGCTTCATTAAAAAGTTAGACCTATTGGGGGAAATATAAATAAGGTGTGAGCCACAATAGATCGCATGGTCGCAGTGGAGGGTTAGCTGTAACCCACTCACTTTTAACCTAACCTAACCACCTTCAAAAAAAATTGGGTGTAGTTGTGTTTTTGAGGGCAAGAAGGAGGATTCCATAATGAGTTTTAAGATAATATCTCCTAGAAAACGCTAGCTACACAATATGAGTTTGATAAATTCTTGCACATATTTTTTGTCTCTCACATTTCTGACCGCTCTACCTCAAATTATCCAATAGGGATCTTTGATATGTAAAAAAGTTGTACTTCATTAATCTCGATATTTCAATTAGTTTTTGAGATAATTGCGTTTAAATGCTAGATGGCAAGAAACATTAAAATAAACACCTTTCATAACGAAACATATTTATTGAAAATTAACCATGCGTTCGTTCTTAAGCATAAATGACATATTATATTTAAGTGTACTATCTCCTGTTGCTGTATTTGCCCATTAGTTATGAGACATTCTGTATATAACGAAAAGTTAATGGTTTTTACTAAGCTCTTTATTGATTTCATAATAGATGAGTTAACCAAAACGGTTTTTGTACTCACTATTAAACTTAAATAATAAACGCCAAAAAAATCTGCCTCTGAAATATATAAAATCCAAAAGTAAAATGTTTAAGACAGCCACAGAAACACTTAAAAAACATAAAAATCGGACAACCCGAACAAACCCGAAACCAGATCAGCTGTAAATGTCAAATGTCGTCTTCTGTGGAAACGCTTTGTTTTAAGAAAAAGTCAACTCTATATTTTAACTTTTTATTTCACTTCAGGGGTTGGCCACTTCGAAGACATATTTTATTTATTTGCTAATAAAGCAAATGCAAATAATGGAGACCAACTTGCACGGATGAGACTTCTGGAACTTTGGACGAATTTTGCAAAATATGGGTAAATATGTGCAACTTCTAGCGATGTAAGACATTATTTGTTTTCAACTTAGATCAACGATTTAACATAATTGGCAATACTGTATTCCAAAGTACAAAGTAAATCAGACTTATGGTCATATCAACTTTTCTTTTCAAATCACTTATAAAATTACCCTTTTTATTATCAGCATGACATTTAGAAAATCAAAGTTGACCTTGTAAATTTCCACTATATTAACAAGAAAATGTATTTTTAAGTTTATTTATTTAGTCCTTTGTTTTCTGTACGTAACATTTTAAAGGAAGGATCGAAATTGTGTTGATTATCAAGTAAAGGTTTAGTTTGAGTCGGTTTTGTTTTTTAGAAAACTGTTATAATGTTCCTACATTATTTTGTTGCGTTGAAATGTCTACCCGTTTGGCCAATGTATGTTTTAGGACAATATTTGCATTTTAATTTATATAGACGTCGGATTTTTTGTTTTTATCGCTTTTAGTTTTATTGTTTTTGATAAATTTACGTAAAGAGTTATTAGTTTTATAGCACAAATTTATATCAAGTTTGTTAAAAAAATTGCCAATTACTTTGTTAGGTTGTCCAAAGAAAGTGACAAGTTTAAATTTGTCAGAGTTTTTGCTTCTATAGGAAAAACTAAGTCAATAGCCTTTTTGTAAGTTTTCTTTTTAGGATTTGGTCATAGATTTGAGTTATATCCGTTATTAACCGCAATTTGTTTTATAATGTTTAGTTCTTTTTGAAAATTGGTTTTGTTTAGAGGGAGAGTTACTAGTCTATGGATTATACTGTGAAAATAATATTAGTATGAGATGATTAATGGAAAATGGAGAAAGCGTGTATATTCTTTTATATTAATATTTAAATCAAGAAAGAGTTGTCACTTTCGTGTTCTATTGTAAATTTAATATTATTGTGTAGGCTGTTGATATATTCTAAAAATACTTTTAACTGTCTATCAGTTCCGAGAAAACATGTTAGGACGTTATCATCATACCTATGCCAATAAAGAAACCGTTTGAAAAGAGGATGATTGCTTATTGTATCTTCTAAAAAATCCATAAATATGTCTGCCAATAAAGGACTAAGACGGTTAGGTACCCATAATAAGACCATTTCTGCTAGTTTATATTTTGTCATTGAACTCAAAATAATTTTGTTTAAGGCACACTGTAAGAGAATTGATAGTTTCTTATTTTTTGATCAGATTCAAGGCCGTAGCCAAGGGGGGGGGGGGGGGGGGGATCAAGAGGGATTGATCCCCCCCCGAAATAAAAAAAAGATATTTAGTTTAGACTTTTAATAAGTATTAATGAGACTGCAGTTATATACAGTGCGCCCCTCTCACTTTGTTGTTACACAACATAATAGTTAATCTTATTTACGGGCTACAATAGCTGCAGATCGCCTTAATGGTCTGGCTTTCCTGTCCACCCAGTGGCGGCTCGTGCCATTTTAGTGAAGTAGGGCCAGGTAAACCCTTAGCGCAGGCAAATTTTTTTTGGGTGCCACGCCCTTTTTTGTTAATAGTTCTTGCTTTTGAAGTAGGAAAAATAAGCAAAAAGGCACCTAATTTAATTTATGAATTTACAATCATATCTTGAATATACCTAAACACGATAACAAGTTGAAACACACAAGCAATGTCAGTGGTTTCATCTGCGATAACAGCGATAAACGGAGAGTCCTTTATTTCTTATTTATGACTTCATCATGATACACATCTAACATACAGTCCAGAAGTTCATTTTGTATGGTTTTTGATGTTCCTTTAAATACTTTCGATTTTTCAATATGATCTTTAAGAGTTTTGTCTAATTCTGAGCTGAAATTTATTAATTCACGAAATACGCCCCTATTTTCCGACGTCTCTTTTTCGTCATGACCTCTCAAAGCCAACTCAAATGCACCACAAAACCGAACGCAGTTTATAATTTGGTTTAATAGGTATCTGTTTTTATCAATTTGTTCGTTTTTCTTCATTATTTCATTGTGATATGCAGAATTTAATTGAGTTTTAATGTTAATTTTACCCAGCATACTGAAATTAAATATATTGTTTAAATGTACCTTCGATTTTTCATGTGTCCTCATTTTATCCCAGAAATGGACCAAATCATCTGTACCTTTTTGGGACCAAGTTTGCTTCCCACCAAATAAAACACACATAAAACAAAATAGTCTATTAGATTCATCACAACCGCACACCCAAGTATTTTTTCCATAAAGTTTCCTTTAAAAATCTAATAGTATTCATTACTTATGTATTTCTAAATAAAAAAGTTCGTTAACCCTACATTAAATCAGCCGGCCGAACGAAACCAAATCGAGACGCGACGCGAACATCAGCCGTTTGAAACGTCTAACATCAAACGGTCAAACGAAGAGAGCCTGGCTACCCCCGGGATTTTTGCCTGCTTGCATTCAAGGTCATTTTCCAACGTTTTTTTATTGAGGTGATGGCGTTTCGTCACCTCCCGTGTGCCTCGTCGCGCTTGGCGCGAAAGCTACGTTACCGTTTTACGCATAATCGTTTCCTTTTAGATGGAAATTTGCACCCGACTGTGTTCCATTTTTAAATTATTTTGCTAATTGCTTTAAAAACGAGAATATTAATTTTAATAGGTTTTGGTAATTTGTAAAGGGCAGGACGCTAGACAGGAGGGCAGGTAGTGCCATGGCACTGTGGCTCTACCCCACGAGCCGCCACTGTGTCCACCGTGATATAAACGTAGATGTAAACAAAATCATAAATATTTTCTCTTCTAAGAACAGAAAACTTGATTTTGTAATTTAGTACAAAGTAAGTAGGTAGGTACCTACTTCACATATTTTTTTTGTTCATATTGTTTATTTTTCGTTTTCATTCTTATTTTGTTTTTGATCTTATTATTACATAATATAATTTATTATAATAATTATTAAACTTAAATATAATTATGACTTAATATAAGAGACATAGAGTAAACCCGGGCAAAAGTCCGCACCTTTTATTAAATGACATAAACGACATATCGTTTAGAATTTGGTTTTTACTATGTAGTAGAAAGATGAACCAAACATGAAAGCAGAGGTTGCCGTGACTAAAATCTATACTTTCCTGGATCCCTTTGCTGTACTTACATAATTTAAATTTTGTGCGCAAACGGACTTTTGCCCCAAGGTCCGGGGCAAAAGTCCCACAAGTATGGGGCAAAAATCCGATACCAGGGGTAAAAATCCCACTAAGGTTTTTACCTAAATGCTAATTATTATTGTTAAAAACATATTATTTTAAAAAGGTTTAATTATAAAAAACATTACAAAAATAAAACAAACGTTTTATAAACTCAATAAAACTAAGAATAAATTTATATAGGTTGTGTTTATCTACACGCCATAACTTAGAACATACATAGGTCACCACACCACATATAAATTTATCATTCTTAGAAAAATAAAACAAGCGGACTTTTGCCCCGAAGTGTCTGGCGATATATTAAGGAATGTAGCCGCCATGTTGAATAAAATTAAAACTGGTCCAGTGGAGATTATGAAAGCTTTAATATCACTCTTCGAAACTACTGCATAATTTTTTTATTGTCACTTATTTTATTAAATCTACTACTTACGATACACGTACAGAAAAATACATTAAAAATTGAAATTTACGACTTACCTCATTTTCTCGAAGCGTGCACATTCGGTCATCACCTAACTCACACTGGAATACAAACTACAGAAGTGTATTCTTTTGGTAGACGGGATGAAAGAATTACTTCACACGCGGCGGCGCTGTAAGCAATAGGACTTTTACCCCGGTGCGGACTTTTGCCCGGGTTTACTCTATGTTAATTAGTAAAATAAATAGTTTATTGTTTATTTTGTCAAACGACCTTTCAAATTTCGAATTTCTTTTAAATTAAAAGAGTGTTTTAAAGTCTAGCATATTGCCGCAGATTAAGTTTAACGGTTCTTTTACCCAAAAAAGGGCGTGGCACCCAAAAAAAATTTGCCTGCGGCGCAAAAGAGCGCCTTTAACGCACTTCCCTTTCGCCCCCACCCCCTACAACAAATCCTAAATCCGCCACTGGAACAAACCCCCCCCCCCCCCCGAAATTATTTTCTGGCTACGGCCTTGATCAGATTTACATTTTTTAAGGTAAGAAGTTGATTAACCAAAATAATAGATTCATCGATAAGTATGCTAAATTACTAACATCAAAAGAACTAGGCTTAGTACTTTGTTTTACTGTATCCTATTATACTATAATTTATGGATTTCCACCTAGTATCGGCTGAATCAATTAATTTAGAAAAACCTTGTATATAAGTAAATTATATGCTCAACTTCTTTACAAAATAGTATTATTAGCCAACAATTAAAGCTTTTTTCTTGTAACATACTACATAGTAGGAAAATAAACGTTAAATTACCAAAAACTCAATAAAAACGTCACTTGTTATTTCTGTTTAAAGGGCCTATTGTATTTTTCGATTGAATGAAAAAGGTGAACATGGACAAAAGCAGGCTAGGATCTAATTTATTACCAACAAAGGCAATAAAAAGGACCATTATTGTTCTACAATTGGGATAATTCGTTGGGTTATCTGTAAATCGCTATAAATAATCCTTTGTATAAAGTTAGTAATTGGGCATAAAAAGTATAAAATCATTTCACATTTGAGGTCTAAAATTAAAAAAAATGTAATTGCATTTATCGAAGGTAACTTTATTTGATAGGTTTCTCGCTCATTCGGATGATTAGTTTTGGGTAGTCTATAGGTTATTAAACAACACTTTGTTTTTCCTATATATAAAGTTATTTACAAAATAGCAACTACCTACTGTGTATACTCCACACAGTGTGAGTTGGATTAAATTTAGTAAATCCAATACAGTTTCGTTTTTCGGAAAAAGGCTGGTATTAACATACCAGTCGCATGTAGATATATTATTCAACCAAACAATTTCCAAAGCTGGTTAAGTATAGCTCCTATATAACCTAACAACCAAAATTTTGAAAACGAAGGGAAACAGACAGGGTTACACTCTTCTCGTCCTGGGCCGCTCAGAATATTGTATAACAAACAGGTAGGCCAATGGGGTTTTAAAACATTAGGATCACAATAGGAACTCAATCTAACTAGACCCATTTTAGGGTAAACCTATAGTGGCTTGTAAGCCGAAAGAAGGCATGCTACAACTTAATGTTATTTTTATGCTAATAACTCATAATCATGAATATAGCTTCTTTATTTTGTGTAGTTAGGACGTACAATGAATTTATCGGTGCATCGATTTTGTCCAAGTTCTGGAGAGTCGTGTAGACAGTTGGTGTATTTTTTATATTTAAAGAAAATGTGATCTAAATTGGCAACTTCATTGCAATGTTCACATAAGGCGGTTGGTAAAACCTTGATTTTTTAAGGATGAGAGGGATAACAAGCAGTTATTTAGTATGCGTGGCTGCTGCGCGAAGTCAACAATCCTATAGCTTGACTGCTCAGCAGGGTTGGATGGGCTCAGACAAACCGGCTCTGGCAATTTTTTTTTCATTCAGTCCTCCCTCGGGAACAAAAATCAAAAATATGTTTTAAAAATTTCACTGTAAAGAAAACTAAATAATATTTTGGTATAATATTATCTGTTTTTTTTACAAATGACAACTTACATAAAGTACAAAACACTATACAAAATTTTAATACACAATGCTAGTTATTCATAGGTTAACGATTTTTTTAATATTGAACTTGATGCTGCAATTTTATCTATGATCTCGTCATTTTCAATTTGACCCAATATCGATTTTTCAATATTCATTACCATAAATGCCTCCAATAGGTCATCCCCTAATCTATTTCTTAGCCGATTTTTTATATATTTTAGCACTGAAAATGATCTTTCCCAAGTTACTTGAGATATTGGGATTGTAAGAAGATACTGATAAGCTAGTGCCAACATCGGATAAGCTTCTTGATACATGTTATATTTTAGTATAACTAAGTAACAACAGATTACACAATTTTGGCAATTAGTTTCTGTAATATTTTTGCAAAAAATATTGTAATTTTTTTCTTTTCCATCGGCATTTTCGAATTCTTCTAAGTTATTTAGCGGATTTGTTTTATGTTTTGTATTTAGAAGTTGGTTTAGGCTTAGTTTGTATTGATCCCAGTTATTAATGAAACTTAAAAGTTCTTCGGAAAATCTACCCAAAGTTGTTATTTTATCAATTTTTTAATTTTTGGTAATATATACTGCATTGCATTTTCGGAAAATCCATTAATTTTAAAGTTATTAAAATATTAAGGATCCAATATAGCAAAATCTCTGCATAAGTCTCCATTTTTTGAAAATCTTGACACCATAGACTCAGAAGCGACACCAAGAAGAACAATATACGTTTCAACTCGAAACTTATCTTTTTGTTTTTTGCATTATCTCAAAGTGGAGCTGTAGAGATATAGGGAAAAAACCCACAGTCGTGTCCACAAATACTTATATTAAAAGAGTCAGAATAATGTGGTGTACATGTTTCGGTACTAGGGAGTACCATCATCAGCACCGAAGGGCCCAAGTGCCATTGATACTAGGAATGTAAAAAAAAAATTTTAAATTAAAAACTAAAAACCATGAATAAGACGAGGAGATTTTGAGTGCTTAGACCAAAACAGATTAAAAAGTGGTAGTAAAATAAAATTCGAAAAGAATCAATTTTCTTCCTCTGCCCTACATTGTAAACAAATAAAAAAAAATATATTTGCGCGACGACGCGACGCGTATTAAATTCTCCTAATCACAAGTCAAAAACAAATCCCCATTCGAGGTTCGGGGAAATCCTAAAGGCCGAAAGCAATAATTTTATCGCGAATGCCAAAACGGTCGCGTATACACTGGTAACACGCCAACGACTTACAACACAAATACTTTTTAGTTTGAATCTTTTAGGTTTTAAATGGTTTTCTTGGTGACTTTGTCAAATATATATATGATTAATTTGGAACATCTCGGGCCTGCAGCCCGATCAGCCCTAAATTGTACCGGCCCACCGGGCATTTGCCTGGTTGCTTAGACGTCCCATCCAACCCTGCTGCTCAGGATATATTATACAGGGTGTTCATTTGAAAACTTCCCACCTCGATTTTCCTGCTTTAAAATAAAAATGTGGAAAATCGCTCGGACCCGTCGATTTTTATTTCGAGGGGGACATCTTTTGCGTATATTGTCAATCTTGTTACTTCAAGCCCCTAGGAGGGAGGGGGGGTAAGATCTAAATCTTAAATTGATACCCCTATTTTATATAATTTTTTTGGAATCTGCATAAAATTCTGAACATTTTTTAATAAAAGCATTATTAGTCTATACTTAACAGTTTCCGAGATATTTACTCTTGAAAAATGACATTTTTGAACTTTGACAGCGTCTAGCTTTCTAACTGTACAGGGTGTCCCAAATTCGAGCCTCATCATGGGGATCTCGGAAACTATAAGAGATACAGCATCGGTCAAATTGTGGCAAAGTTGCGCAATTTCGTACTGAGCAATATCGCAAAAAAATATCTGAGCTATCTGCTTTAGTTTTTGAAATTGTTGTAAAAAACTAAAATTTTGAGTTTTTGTTTTTTTAAATTGCTCGACTTATTTTATCCGCTACAGAAAAACAAGCACAACATTGTTAAGGCAACTTTTTACGCTCCATATTGTGACGTTTTTAGAATTTCGTTACAACGTTTGGTTTTTGTGGAACTATTATCAACTTTAATTTTTTAAATACGGACCTGCATTTTTTATTTTATTTTTTAATAGCCCTTTAAGCCCTGAATTCAACCATGTACCACACTTAATTATATTTAGACGTTTTGATGTCATTATTACATCTTCAGGAATGTGATAATTATTTTTAAATACGGCCCTGTTGCTAGTTACTTAATCTTTTTACCACATACAACATGTAAATGGATCCGGAATTTTATACAAATAATTAACTATATTTAAGTTTTTATATAAATTGTAACAAAGTAAAAATAAAACTAAACAAAACAAAGGTGGCTATGACAAGAACTTTTACTTGATTGTTTGGCTTAATTATCTTGACAACTGCAGTCACCATTTTTACTGAATATTTCAGCAAAATTATGTTTTCTGCTTTAGAAAAGCGCGACATTTTACGAGTTTATTATTCTTCCAATAGGAATTCACAAATTTCTTCTGACCGTTATTTACAGGACTATCCAGAACGCTTGCAGCCTCATTATAGTTATTTTGCTACGCTTGATACTAATTTAGCCCAGTATGGTAGTTTTAATAAACCAAGAGTCAAATATGGTACACAAATGGAGCCGGAAGAACAACAAAATATTTTAGATTCTGTAACCCACCAAAATCCCGCTAAACGATATTTCAATCTAACAACTAACACCAGGGCCGTATTTAAAAATAATTATCACATTCCTGAAGATGTACTAATGACATCAAAACGTCTTAATATAATTAAGTGTGATACATGGTTGATTTCAGGGCTTAAAGGGCTATCAAAAAATAAAATAAAAAATGCAGGTCCGTATTTAAAAAATTAAAGTTGATAATAGTTCCACAAAAACCAAACGTTGTAACGAAATTCTAAAAACGTCACAATATGGAGCGTAAAAAGTTGCCTTAACAATGTTGTGCTTGTTTTTCTGTGGCGGATAAAATAAGTCAAGCAGTTTAAAAAAACAAAAACTCAAAATTTTAGTTTTTTGCAAAAATTTCAAAAACTAAAAAAGATAGCTCAGATATTTTTTTGCGATATTGCTCAGTACGAAATTGCGCAACTTTGCCACAATTTAACCGATGCTGTATCTCTTATAGTTTCCGAGATCCCCATGATGAGGCTCGAATTTGGGACACCCTGTACGTCTTAGAGCAAAACGGCTTACATGTCCCTATCTTCGATTTTTATTATATTTCCAATAGTGTGAGCTTTCGGTTAAACCGGATGTAAGAAATATAGTACTTCCGGTTTTACCGGAAGTTGACACTATTGGAAAGATAATAAAAATCGAAGATTTACATTACATGTAAGCCGTTTTGCTCTAAGACGTACAGTTAGAAAGCTAGACGCTGTCAAAGTTCAAAAATGTAAGTTTTCAAGAGTAAATATCTCGGAAACTGTTAAGTATAGACTAATAATGCTTTTATTAAAAAATGTTCAGAATTTTATGCAGAATCCAAAAAAATTATATAAAATAGGGGTATCCATTTAAGATTTAAATCTTACCCCCACTCCCTCCTAGGGGCTTGAAGTAACAAGATTGACAATATACGCAAAAGATGTCCCCCTCGAAATAAAAATCGACGGGTCCGAGCGATTTTCCATATTTTCATTTTAAAGCAGGAAAATCGAGGTGGGAAGTTTTCAAATGAACACCCTGTACATGTAGATAAATTTATATTTTAATTTTTATCACATTAGTAACAGACTTCCACTTGTTCTTAACACATTTTTGATAAAATATAGACCAAAAACTTACTAGCAAAGCAATTCCAATTGAAAATATTTGTTGTTTCTTTTAGAAATCCTACACCTAAAGCCCTTGAAGGAATAACTTGGACTCCCAATGCGTCTAATAAAAACGACAGTATCGTTTACTTAAGCATAAATTCTTCACTTTCTTTAAAAAGTGATCCAGATGAGGAAGACTGGAAAGTTTACCAAAGGCTTTATAAAAAATATGGAGATCCACCATATTCGACATATTAAGATTTAAAGGTGAAAATAAAAAGAATATATAAAAAAGCAAACTGTTTTTTAATGAGGCTGTCTAATTTACCCAATTACCTAATTTACCTAATTTACCTATTTTTATCTATTATAAGCTTATATGTCTGTCGACCTAAATTAGACATGCAATATCATTTATTTATTTACAAAACAATTACAAACACACTAACCTGCAGAATCAGCACCGCCACGAGAGGGTCCAACAAACGGCAAATGCATAGTCAGCACGTACCAATGATTTATATGTTATCTTATTTAGTATAAATAGATGTTATTTTTGTTAATAAAATCAATATTAAACCACTATCGGTTATATTCACTTCGACCAACCCAGTCCCGTCCTATACAGGGCGGAACTCTTTACGTTCAATTACCAGTGTCGCTGCCAACAGTCCCTTCATATACAGGGCGTAACAACTCACCGTTCGATTACCATCAGTAACAGTTCACACAAGAACTCCCCTCAAAAGAGGCCAACCTACGTTCATATACAGGGCGTAACAATCCACTATTCAATTACCAGTATCGCTGCCAACAGCCCCGCCATATACAGGGTGGAACAATTCACCGATCGATTACCATCAGTAACAGTTCACACAAGAACTCCCCTCAAAAGAGGCCAACCTACGTTCATATACAGGGCGTAACAATCCACTATTCAATTACCAGTATCGCTGCCAACAGCCCCGCCATATACAGGGTGGAACAATTCACCGATCGACTACTAACAGTGTAGTCAACACAAAAAGTCCCCTCAAAAGAGGCCCAACTTCGTACATGGTCCTTCGAGCAAAAAACCAGAAGAATACTTGGTGATACGCAATATACAGGGTGTCGTTATCTGAATTGAGTAGGGTAACATCAAGAGGCAGCCTTAGAAGTACTTCAAGGATTTTCACCAAGATTCAAAAAAGAAATCGTCATTCCAAGTGACAAGCGTCCAACGCAGCGAGCCATACGATCCCCAGAAACCTCCGAATCAAACCCAGTTCACTCAAAAACTACAAAATAACACAACACAAGGTATTTTTCTAGTTGACCAGTAACCGCTGGCGAGAAAAATATTTGCAAAAAGAAACTAAGTGTATATTCTTGTGCCAGTAACCGCTGGCGAGCATATTCACTGGTTTTACACTTTTACACCAATCACCAACACAAAGGTATTTTTCTAGTTGACCAGTAACCGCTGGCGAGAAAAATATTTGCAAAAAAAAACTAAGTGTATATTCTTGTGCCAGTAACCGCTGGCGAGCATATTCACTGGTTTTATAACAACCACCAACACAAAGGTATTTTTCTAGTTGACCAGTTAACGCTGGCGAGAAAAATATAACAAACAGAAATTAAGTGTGTATCCTTGTGCCAGTAACCGCTGGCGAGCATAGGCATTGGTTTCATAATTACAAACAAAATAACAACACAACACAGAGTAACTAGGGACGTTTGTGGCACGTAAAAAACTAAAATCTCACAAAACCGAAAAAACTTCCATCAAGGCTAGACAAAAAATTCATCAAGCTGTTTAGAAGTAACTAAAAAATTCAAGATGACAGAAGAAGTCAACAAACTAGTTGCCGAGCAGGAGCAACTAGGAAAGGACATCCAGCGGTACCTTACAAACATGAAAAAGGACCCAGCCAACAGAAAAAACGAGCATTACTTCAACGAAAGACAGAATGCTATAAACAAAGTGTGGAAAGAAATAGAGGAAAAACACAATAAAATTGAATATCTCAAGTGCCCAAGCCACACATACCATACCCAAAAATATTTTTCACAATTAAGCAAACTTTACGAAGAAACAATAAAGTACATACTCGACAGCCGAGTCAAAGCAGAACAGCAATCGAGCCAGCTAAAAACTGGGATATTAACAAAACATCTACAAGAACTATTAGACGAAACAAAAAACGAACTTGAACATGACGTAGCAGAAAACCGCCGTCTACAACTGCAAGACAAAATCAATTTAAAATGGTCACAATTGTCTGAGGCATACCTAGAGCTAGAAGTCCAAGACATCCACCAACCTATTCAAAGCCAATACAAGGACCTGGAGAAGCAACAAGACGCTCTCCTCCTAGCGCTTAACACAAATATACCATCAACCACACCGGATACTACGCCACAACCAAGAGGATGTAACATCAGTCTACCACAGATAAAGCTACCAGTCTTCAATGGACAATATGGTCTACATTCAGAGACATTTTCACAAATGTCGTTCTCAAAAACAATACCCTAACAGACATTGAGAGAATGCAGTATCTTAAAACACATCTACAGGGGGAAGCAAGCAAATTGGTACAACACCTGAAAATAACCAGTACCAATTACCTGACATGCTGGAATATTCTAAACAAACGCTACAGCAATGACAGACTAATAACTACCAAGTTAATGGATAAAATTCTAGACATACCAGCCTTCCAAGACGAATCATCCTACAAACTAAAAGCTCTTCACGATACTATCCAGGAGTGCCTAGAGGCACTAACCAACCTAAGTGTAGATACTACAACCTGGGGTCCACTAATAAGCAGGATAATCAGTCGGAAATGGGATCCCGAAACAAACAGGCTGTACGAGCAATCTATCCGTGATCCACACAGAATCCAACAGCTAGATGAACTTATGGAGTTTCTACAAACAAGATTCCAGTCACTAGAAGCACTGGAACACATAAAATCTGCGCCAGTAAAGGGGCGACAACACCAAGATACCTTTCAAGAACTAAAATGCAGATACTGCAGCCAAGCACATGCCACATACAATTGCAATAAATACAAAGCTATCATGCCGTCAGCAAGACTCAAATTTATCATAGACAACAACATATGCAAGAATTGCCTGAAGCATACCACGTCCACCAAATGCAATTCAATGAACAGATGCCAAATATGCAACAGATTTCACCACACCACGCTACACATAGATGAGTACAACTCAGAGAGGAGACATCAAAACAAAACATATGGATCCAGAAACATACCACCAAACAACAGAAGGGGTCCACCAAGTCAACCGCACCAGCGCGACCAGCAAAGAAATACTGCAAACCACATTGGGAGACAAAATGAGACAGTGTTCCTAGCAACTGCAATTATAAAAGCAACAAGCAACCAGGGGGTACATGAATATCTACGAATCCTAGTAGATCCAGGTTCACAGTCGACATTTATGACTGAAGAAGCCGCCGCATTGTTAGGACTACCCAGACAACGGATTCAAGCTGAGGTCTCGGGCCTTGGTGGAGAGCCCCAAGTAGCAAAATGGATGATAGAAGCAACAATCAAACCAAGATTTCCCAGCACATTCAATCTACAGACAAAATGTATAATCCTGCCCAAACTAACACATACACTGCCCAGCGAATACCTAACAATCAACACCAAACTGTGGCAAAATGACATTCTCGCTGACCCTACACTCCAGCGACCTGGACCAATCGATTTAATATTGGGACCATGTACGAAGTTGGGCCTCTTTTAAGGGGACTTCTTGTGTTGACTACACTGTTAGTAGTCGATCGGTGAATTGTTCCACCCTGTATATGGCGGGGCTGTTGGCAGCGATACTGGTAATTGAATAGTGGATTGTTACGCCCTGTATATGAACGTAGGTTGGCCTCTTTTGAGGGGAGTTCTTGTGTGAACTGTTACTGATGGTAATCGATCGGTGAATTGTTCCACCCTGTATATGGCGGGGCTGTTGGCAGCGATACTGGTAATTGAATAGTGGATTGTTACGCCCTGTATATGAACGTAGGTTGGCCTCTTTTGAGGGGAGTTCTTGTGTGAACTGTTACTGATGGTAATCGAACGGTGAGTTGTTACGCCCTGTATATGAAGGGACTGTTGGCAGCGACACTGGTAATTGAACGTAAAGAGTTCCGCCCTGTATAGGACGGGACTGGGTTGGTCGAAGTGAATATAACCGATAGTGGTTTAATATTGATTTTATTAACAAAAATAACATCTATTTATACTAAATAAGATAACATATAAATCATTGGTACGTGCTGACTATGCATTTGCCGTTTGTTGGACCCTCTCGTGGCGGTGCTGATTCTGCAGGTTAGTGTGTTTGTAATTGTTTTGTAAATAAATAAATGATATTGCATGTCTAATTTAGGTCGACAGACATATAAGCTTATAATAGATAAAAATAGGTAAATTAGGTAAATTAGGTAATTGGGTAAATTAGACATTCTGGCCGCCCGGCAACCTCATCCATCCTCAGCGGTGGGTAAACTGTTATATATATGGAGTGGTTCCAGTGGAATTCCATGTTGATTAGGATCGTTGTGGGTGACTGGCCTTGGTCTGTTGTGGTACCAAAAATGTCCAACTAGTGCGATCGTGATATACCTTTACTTCTTCTTTCGTTAGCGTTACATTACTTCTAGGCATTTTTTTCTATAGTGACGATGCTTTTAGCCATATCGGCCCGTTCCACCACGTTGTATTTTCTTTGAGTTTTAGCGGGTCCATTCCTCGAGAGATAATGTCTGCTGGATTTTCTTCGGATGGAACATGATTCCAATGTTGGCTTGGTATGAGTGAGTTAATTTCTGACACTCTATTGGCTACAAACGTCTTCCATTTGACCGGATCTCCTTTTATCCATGAAAACACGATCATTGAATATGTCCAAGCAAACATCGCTGATTGATAAAGTGCCAATGTGTTTATTGTTCTTTTTAATAGTTTAGCTAGAAGTACCGCTGCGCATAGCTCTAGCCTTGGTATTGTTGATTTCTGGCTTGCCGGCGCCACTTTAGATTTAGCGGTTAACAGGATCACTCTAGGTTCTTCTGTTGAATTCGTTACTTTGATGTATATGGCAGCACCGTATGCCTTTTCTGATGCGTCACAGAATCCGTGTAGTCCAGTTATGCTGTTTTGTGTTTGATATGTCCATCTTGGTAGTATGATGCTGTCAATACGGCTTAACATTGTAACGAAATCTTTCCATTTCGTCTCAATTTTAGCAGGTACTGGCTCGTCCCATAGTAAATTTTGCAACCATAACTCCTGAATTAGAAGTTTTGCATTTATTACTACTGGAGCTAACCATCCCAGTGGGTCGAATAACTTTGCTACTTCGGACAGGATGGTCCGCTTGGTTATTTTCTTCGCTTCGTTTTTCGTGGTTTTGAACCTGATTGTATCGTCGCTGGGGGCCCAGTGAATGCCCAGTGACTTTCTCGTATAATCGCCTGTTATTTCTAGAATAGATTCGTCTTTTAGTTTGTTATCAATATGGCTTAGTAACTGTTTGTTATTGCTGGACCATTTGTGCAATGTGAATCCTCCTGATTTAAACATTTGTATAAGTTCATGCTGTAATTCGATGGCTTCTCTTACACTGTCTGCACCTGATAGCAGATCGTCCACATAGAAATCTTGCATTGTTGCGCGTGCTGCCTTTGGGAATCTTAGCTTTTCATCTTCTGCTAGGCGTTGAATTGTTTTGATGACCAGGTATGGGGCTGCCGTGGTTCCATACGTTACTGTAGTTAGTTTGTATTCTTGGATTGGATACTTTGGACTCGGTCGCCAAAGTATAGCGTGATAGGCCTGATCATCTGGATGAATTTTTACTTGTCTATACATTTTCTCGATATCGGCTGCCAATGCTATTTTCTGGGATCTCCATCGTAGCAGAATATCTGATAATTCTTGTTGCAGTCTGGGACCTGTGTACATTGTTTCATTTAAACTAAGGCCTGATGTTGTCTTGCTTGAGGCGTCAAATACTACCCTTAATTTTGTTGTCGTACTAGTTTCTTTTATGACTGGCTGATGTGGAATGAAGTATTTTAGTTCTGTAGGTGCCTTACAGAGTTTCATGCGACCAAGGTCGATGTATTCTTTCATGAATTGTTTATAACTTGTTTGTAGCTGTTTATCTTTGACAAATCGTTTTTCCAGCTGTATTAGTCTTGCCACTGCTCGTGTTTTTGAGGTTCCTAAATTGATCAGGTGATCATTGAAAGGAATGCGAACTGTGTAGGAGCCATTCTGATTTCTTGTAGTATTGGATGCGTAATGCTCTTCACAGAATTGATTTTCTGCGCTAAGTTGTATTTGTTGTGGAATCTCTTCTATTTCCCAAAACTTTGTGAGTTGTTTATCCTCTTCAATGGACGTCGTCAGACTGAGGACTTGTAATTTCTTGTCTTGATTTTCCAGTATATTGCCAGACAATATCCAACCTAGTTCTGTATTTTGACCAAGTAGTCCGTCGTCGGTTTTACGAAGACCTTCTAAGATTATTTTTCCATACTCTCTTGCTCCCAATATTAAACCACTATCGGTTATATTCACTTCTACCTAACCACTACCATGGGATCATAGATCCTGCCAACAACAGTCCTTCCATATACAGGGCGTAACAGTTCACACAAGAAGTCCCCTCAAAAGAGGCCAACCTACGTTCATATACAGGGCGTAACAATCCGCTATTCAATTACCAGTATCGCTGCCAACAGCCCCGCCATATACAGGGTGGAACAATTCACCGATCGACTGCTAACAGTGTAGTCAACACAAGAAGTCCCCTCAAAAGAGGCCCAACTTCGCACATGGATTCGCAAAAAGGAGCTTTGTTGGTAATCGTATATATTTCCAACAATATTTTGATCTGACTGTGACCGGAATCATGACTTGACATAATATAATATATGAATCGGCCCTTAGTTGACTTATTCTGACACTTGTCATTTTAAACCTATAGAACTGTCAATTTAAAACGGATTTAAATCTAAACCCCCTTAGTACAGATTACTTATATATACAGGGTGCTGATAAAGTCTGGAATAATCGATTTTTCTTGAAAACGCAAAAGTTTTTCAAAAAACGCTCGGACCCATCGATTTTATTTTATTCTTTAAAATTTGTTGACGTTCTTCAATATTATACCGGATGCGCCAAAAACGCTAGGCAAGTGTCAACTTCACTTTTTCAAATAGAACACCCCTTTTTTTCTCCAATATTCAGATTCCTCTCTAAACTCTAGACAAGTTTCATATAACATTATTGTATGGCTAAAGTCAACAGGAACTGAAATACAGGGCCCCCAATAAATATCAAGGTATAATTTTAAGGTCTAGGTATTTACCTTTTTACCAGTTTCTACATAATAACTTAGTGACGTAAATGTCAAAACATTTAATATTTACTCCAAAGTTATCACTTTTACCAATAAAAATGTTTCTAACGGAAGCTGAGAGAATCGAAATAGTAATAATAAAAGGATGTGGAGATCGAAAGAGAACACAAATAGAAGTTTGTGAGTATTTTAATGATAAATATCCAAATAGAGAACACATAAATCAGGCAACTGTTTCCAAAATTGTTAAAAAGTATAATGAAGTTGGTCACGTTAGGGATAAACCTAGAAGTGGACGACCTAAAATTTCCGACGATGTCAAACTTGATATTCTAGTTTCGTTGGAAGAGAGACCACATTCGAGCACAAGAAGCATTTCTCAAAATTTTGAAAATATCCACGATGTGGCAAAGTTCCTGAAAAAGGAAAAATGGCATGCATATAAATGTCAAGGAGTACAGGAACTTTTGGAAGACGACCCTGACAGAAGGAATGAGTTCTGTAAAATTCTCATGGATAATTACTTGATTAAAGATGCATTATTTCCGAGTAACATAATTTTTTCCGATGAGGCGACTTTTTTCTTGGATGGCATGGTAAATCGTCAAAATTGCCGGTACTGGTCCAGCGAAAATCCCCATTGGTTCCGAGAAATTCATACCCAGCGGCCGAGAAAAATTAATGTACGGGCAGGAATAATTCGGGATACTGTTATAGGACCCTATTTTTTTGAGGAAAATTTGACTGGCCAAAGATATTTGCAGTTTCTTGAAGAAGACCTCGCTCCAGCGTTGATTGTCCTATTTCCCGATCGGAACATTCCTGATTCACATGATACAACTATCTGGTTTCAGCAGGATGGTGCACCAGCCCACTATTCGGCCGAAGTCCGTAGATACCTGAATGAGTTATTTCATCAACATTGGATAGGTCGACGGGGTCAAATAGAGTGGCCTGCGAGGTCCCCCGACTTAACGCCATTGGACTTCTTTCTGTGGGGCTATATTAAGGAAAGGGTTTACAAAAATAAACCAGAAGATACTGATGTTCTCAAAACGCGTATAACAACAACCATATAACAAATTACCACAGAAATTGTACATAATGTACAGTTAGAATTTGTTGACAGATTGGGACATTGTAGAGCCGTAAATGGACACCATTTTCAACACTTACTCAAATAATATTTTAGATTGTTCACTGTATTACCAATTTTCTGTTAGAATTTTTTTCCTTACCTAAGTATTTGTCATGGAAAAAAAGCTTTCAAATTATACCTTGATTTTTATTGGGGGCCCTGTATTTCAATTCCTGTTGACTTTAGCCATACAATATGTTATGTGAAACTTGTCTAGAGTTTAGAGAGGAATCTGAATATTGGAGAAAAAAAAGGGTGTTCTATTTGAAAAAGTGAAGTTGACACTTGCCTAGCGTTTTTGGCGCATCCGGTATAATATTGAAGAACGTCAAAAATGTTTAAAGAATAAAATAAAATCGACGGGTCCGAGCGTTTTTCGAAACACTTTTGCGTTTTCAAGAAAAATCGATTATTCCAGACTTTATCAGCACCCTGTATATAATCACTACATAGTAAAAAACAAAGTCCCTGTCGCTGTCTGTCCGTCCCTATATCTATGCTTAAATCTTTAAAACTACGCAACGGATTTTAAAGTGTTTTTTTTTAATAGATAGAGTGATTCAAGAGGAAGGTTTATATGTATAATACATGCATAATACTGTAGATAAACACTGATAAATTTAGAGGTTTCTAATGTGATGTCGTAAATAAACACATTTTAGACCCGCGTCAGTTAGTCGCGCTAGTAAAATAATATAACTAATAATATCGTTTAGATATCATTTATAAATAATTTTGAAAAGAATAATTAATCATAAAATAAGTGCACGTTTAAATATTTTTGGTTTAAAATTTAGCTTCCCTTTTTTTTAATATTTTCGTAACTATTATTTTAAAACGTTTTATATTTAAAAATTTTAATTCTTGGGGTATTTCGTTGCAAAATTTCATACCTTGATAATAAATGGAGTTTTGACCTGCCCTAGTATAACATATTATATAGATATTAGATCTTATGGAACATGCAGGACTATTCTTAAGAAGCAGCTAAATTTATTTCCTTATAAAGTGCAAGTATTCCAAGACATACAAGCCGCAGATTTTGAAAGACGCAGGAATAACTCTCAATCCAAAATTTATAGGAAAGAAATGATTTATTAGACCTGACATTTTTTTTGATGAAGCCTGTTTCCACCTCTCCGGTTATGTAAATTCTCAGAATACACGCATGTGGAGTAGTGAAAATCCAAAAAAAAATTTTTGAGTTCACATTGCACCCTCAAAAAATTGGTGTCTGGTTAGCTGTTTCCCGAAGAAAAATTGTTGGTCCTACTTTGCTTCATGACACGGTTACAGCACAGAGGTATAGAGACAATCTTTTGAATCCATTTGTGGAGCAATTACTTGACGACGAACTACGTTTTGGATATTTTCAACAGGACGGTGCAACCGCCCATACAGCCGCCGAAACTATTAACTACTTACGCAATTTTTTCGACGACAGATTGATCAGTTTTCGATCAGACATTGAATTCCCATCTAGATCACCTTGTTTAACGGTTATGGAGTACTTCGTTTTTCCTCATTTAAAGAACACTATTTTTAAAACACCAGTTGCAAATTTAGAACAATTACAAGAAAGTACTATCCAAGAATGTGGTAACATTTCTCCAGAGATGCTGGTCAACACTTTCGAAAATATGAAGCGACGTGTGAATTTATGCTTGGAGCATGGCGGTGGCCAATTTCAGCAATTTATGTGATTATTTTTTTTTCTTTCTGTATATTCTTACTTTGTTAATTTTGTAAACAAGAAAAATAAATTTGTATTTGTCTACTTATTTTATTACTCACTAGTTTGGCAGATCATGTCAAAATATGAATTTGACAAAATTTTAACCTAGATTTGGTTAGATATACCTATCGTCCCCATATCATTGTGATCTAAACCAAGCCCCAGGTTTTTTAATCCAAGCCCTCTTTGATGCAAATAATTTTTTTTAAAACCGACCAGAAAATTTACTTTTTGGACAATTTTTCGTCTAAAAAATAACGTTTTTCCGGTCTCTAATGTCACTGTCACCCTGTTTTTTGTTTTTCCAATCGCTCTTTGATAATACAAGATACCTTGATTTCGTTAATAACGTTGTTGTCATAATAATATTATGACAACAACATTTCGATATATTGTCAAGTGACAGTTCGTTGATTTTTAATTTTGTTCTTTATGTCAAACTTGTTTCGCGTAGATTATAAAATATATCGAAGTGTCGGTCTTAAAAAAAATATTGTACGTCACGCAACCGAAAATTAGTGTTTTCCAGGTCTCTTCAAGCTTCCAGGACTCGCCTATGGCTCGCCCTGAAAATGCTTCACTCGACCTGAAAAACACTACTTTCCGGTCTTGTAACGTAAATTACTATTGCTCGCACGGTAAATACGGCTACGGTACGGTAAAGGTCTAATGGAATTTCCCCATTGTTTAATATTTTTTAAAATAATTGACATTATCTACTAGGTAATAACTTGTTGGACTTTTTCCTCCTAAAATAGTTCCAGCCCACAAACCACAATTCTATCAATTCTAAAGTTACGTATTTTCTAATTAGGATGCATCATGTTCTGACCATGTCGCGTTAACTAACTAGATTTATTGCTATTCGACGTCCCAATTGTAATTGTTGGAAAGATAAAGTGGCTCGCGTAATTTTACAGTCATTCTCAAATAGATATTGAATTACAGGATACTACATTTAAATAACAAATTTTGGGTCTCTAGAGATAACGCCCCTTTGACAGTAATTAATTTCAAGCGCTAGTTTATCTAGCGTTAAAATAATTTTAATTAGATGCAATTTAACTTACGAATACTGGTCAGCCACACGGGTGTTTGTTAGGAAGTTAGTGATTAATTAATATATTTTCGTTAATTATGATTAAAATAATTGTTCTACTTTTGTTGTCCGTCTTTATATTAACAGGTATGTAGAATTATAACTATACTATTATAATTTAAGAGGAAGTAACCCCTTTACCACAATGAAAATTGCCGAACGTTTTGCTGGTCAAACGAAAAGAAAAAATAAAAATTGGTATTTAGAAAATAAATTCTACTTTAAATACCCCATCCAGAAAAGTAAATGATGATCGAAAATATTCCCAAAATTTTTTTTAGAAATTTTTTTTATTTTTAGGAATTTTGTAATATTTTAAACAATTCTTTATTGGTCAAAAGCAAAATTACTTTCCCGGGTGTAGAATGTTGTACCAAACAATTTTTCTTAAAGCCATTTTTCAATATCGGCCTTACTTTTTTCTTAAAAACTTTGGGCAGATATTACAAAATTACTAAAAATAAAAAAAATTTCTAAAAAAAATTTTGGGAATATTTTCGATCGTCATTTACTTTTCTGGATGGGGTATTTAAAGTAGAATTTATTTTCTAAATATCAATTTTTATTTTTTATTTTCGTTTGACCAGCAAAACGTTCGGCAATTTTTATTGTGGTAAAGGGGGTTACTGCTCTTAAGAGCAAATACTAGTAACGCAACCGCCATTTCGTTTTTTGATCAATATTTCGTTACTTCATCGTTTTAAACAAAAAACGGCCAAATGCCCATCTTTGGAGTTCAAAATACCTACAGTTTTACGTTAAGAAAGGTGGAATTTCTTAAAACTGAGGTAACTGCTAACCAAACACGGGTAGGTATTTGGCGGCATTTTGGAGAAAACGAAATATTGAAAAGAAAATTAAATGGCGAATACGTCACTTGGTTTTGTTTGTCTCTTGCGTCTGTTTGCTTTTAATTTAGCCAGGGGCGTAACTAACGCCCCCGCAGACCCCGCATTGCGGGGGGGGGGGCGCAGCAAAGCCAGGGGCGCCCTCAAGTTCCTTGATGAAAAAATAAAACAAATGAAAAGCGACGTTATATATAAAGAAAATCAAGAAATAATAAAATAATTGTTTCATTATCACAATATTAAAGTTAAAAATTAACAATAATAAATGAGAAACAATGAAATATGACTAATATGAGTCCCCTATATAAAATAGGGGTAACGTAAATCATAATTAACAATTTTACCCCAATAACAGTATCAAGGTTCGTACAAATATCCGCGCCGGAAACCCCGCGTGGGCGCCGCTACAATCACACACAGCATTTGTTGAAAACCCGCCAGGAGACGGATCGGGCCACCTTAAGCACCTTACTAATCTAATCTGGAGAATTAGAGCACCTTACTAATCTAGAGAACTCGCTGCGCACCAAAATTCATATTTTGGCGCGCAGCAATAAGCTGAAATTCGTTGTAGTACATTATTTTTAAAACAAAAATTGTTCTCTACAATGTTCTATATCTTTCTCGAGATCTTTCTACAGTGACCGGCAGAAAGTGCGCAGCATATGGGAAAGTTTTTTATCGTTAAGTTTAGAAAATTAATTTTATTTTAGATAGGTTCTGCATGTTCTCAAACCAAAATAACACCCATTAAATCCCGTAAAAGTCTTATGGTATACGAGGTAGGATCAAAAATTTGAAATTCCACTAAGAGTAAAGTACCACCATCTTTCATTTTAGAATATTTTTTTACTAAGAATTATTGTTTTAATTTCAAAGTTATACCCAAATTCCAAATTTCGCTTATTTTGGACAAAAAAATTGATTTAATCGTGTTTTCTCAATAACCCTGTATAAAAAATAAATGGCAACCGAACAGTACGAAAATAAGATTTTTTGCAGACTTTGTTAGAGATTACCGTTGATCATAAGTCCGATTAGTTTGTTTTCATATTATTATGGCTTTTTAAAATAAAAACAAAAAAATATTAAATATTTTTGTTGCACACCGTATTTTATTTTCTGAGGGAAAAACTTAATTTCATCAAACTGATATTTTTTGATTTACATTGACTTAAAGCATCTCCTAAATAGTTTTTTATACATTGAAGTATGCATAGAAAGTTTCCTTATTTTGCGTGACGAATAAAATCCGTTCAAAATATATTTTTAATTTAAATTTTTTTCTTTATAAATCAAAAGAAAACTTTCTATGCAAACTTCAATGTATAAAAAACTATTTAGGAGATGCTTTAAGTCAATGTAAATTAAAAAATATCAGTTGAATGAAAAATAAAATACGGTGTGCAGCAAAAATATTTAATATTTTTATGTTTTTATTTTAAAAAGGCACAATATTATGAAAACAAACTACTCGGACTTATAATCGACGGTAATCTCTAACAAAGTCTGCAGAAAATCTTATTTTCGTACTGTTCGGTAGCCATTTATTTTTTATACTGAGTTATTGAGAAAACACGAATAAATCCATTTTTATTGTCCAAAATAAGCCAAATTTGGAATTTGGGTATAACTTTGAAATTAAAACAATAATTCTTTGTAAAAAAATATTCTAAAATGAAAGATGGTGGTACTTTACTCTTAGCGGAATTTCAAATTTTTGATCCTACCTCGTATACCATAAGACTTTTACCGGATTTAATGGGTGTTATTTTGGGTTGAGAACATGCAGAACCTATCTAAAATAAAATTAATTTTCTAAACTTAACGATAAAAAACTTTCCCATATGCTGCGCACTTTCTGACGGTCACTGTATATTAAACAACGCTTACAAATGACAATATTTTTTACTATGGTATGACAGGTGCAAAATAGCAGGGCGCTTTCAAAATTTTGCAGGGGGGCGCACATCTCCTTAGTTACGCCACTGAATTTAGCAGCCAACATAAATAAATATAAGGGAAAGAAAGAAAAAGCTAAAAGTCTTCCTCCACAAAATTTAATAGAATAAAAAATTATTCAAAGGTCTTTACATGTTTCGAACGTAGAAACGTTCATCATCAGGAGACAGAAAAATTTATTTTATGCCGATGGTGTTAGCAAAAGAGAAAATTAGAACCTTAATGGAGCTTTTATAAATTGAAGTGTAGAAGAAAAACATGATATGAAGAAAATTGATAATGGTTAAACAACCATACTGAGTATTTGAAAAAGTTATTAAAGGGGGTCTAAACCAACCAAATAAAATGGGGAAGAAGAAAAAACCTTTTTCAGAAGGTGTCGAAGATTATTTAAATTTTAAAAAACTTATCGAACATATCGTCGCTCGCATCACGTAGGGGCCTAACTCGGTTTTTGTAGTTTTTCAGTAGAGCGATTTAAAGAAATCAATGTTGCTTATTTTGGATACAGCATTGACAGGAATTTTTTATTTAGGTTTATTTTTTTACAGTTTCCTAGATAAATCAATCTAGAATGATGAGACATAATAATTTTTAATGAATTTTTACGGGTTTTGTAAAAAATAAATAATAATCAAGATAGGCCGCTTCGTAAAAACAATAATACATTCTGATTTGTACATGAAATCAGATAGGCCCCTGTGATATTAATAAAACATTTTGTTTTCAAAGAAAAGGGAGCGAAATTTTTAAACTTTAAACATCTTTATTTTATAAAAACGGTAAAAAAAAATTCTAAACATATAATTTCAAAAGAATTAAAAACAGCTAGTATAATATTTAATTATTTATTCTCTAGAGGTATAACAAATTAAAAATGGGATTGGTATTTATTTTATTTTTTACGAATTGTCACTAACAAAACAAAATAGTTGTCTGAATGTTTTGATTTTGCTTGAAAATTGTTGGGAAACATTCTGTTTTGTTTTTGTTTTGTTGGTTTGGTGTGGACCCGGAATACGGCATCAGTGTACGTTACCTTTGAATAACGTTACAAAGGTAAGTATATTAATGAAATAAACCTAAAATAAATTCATAAATATAATATAGAATGTGATAGAATAAGATGAAAGAAAATGATAGAACTATATAGGCCATAAAATATTTTCAAACAAGTTAATTATTATATAAATAGTATTCCTTTATAAATGGTAGTCCCCATAAAAAAGGATAAAAGGAAATTGTTATCTTTTTTTAAGAGGATTTCCTGGTTGGTACGTATGAGTTCTCGTAAAAAAAAGAACTTCTGAAGGCTCATAAAATATTAGGATTTACTTTTTCAATATTTTATGAGGCATTTTTGGCGGACAATATTAAAGCACCAATAAAATTTTAAAATACCAAACGCGGTTACCAAAAACTGACACGAAAAATTCAAAGGAAAATCTTTTAGATATAGCCAAAAAGGAACTAAATACACAATTCAGTAGAAGTAGCAAAACAAGAGTAGTTTTTATAGGTATATATTTCCAAAAAATATACTACTGATGAATTAAAAATGAACCTATTGACTTTAATCATTTTTTTAATGAAGATGATGATTTAAAAACTAAATTTACTTGAAAATCTAGATATCTCAAAAAAAATTGATGTATTTTTCTTATGCAGAAACTTCAGCAAATACATTTTAAAAATTGGTGAATTAAACATTGGTTGTAAAGTCGTGTGAAGATCATAATATTCAAAGAAGTCTAAAATGCTGTAGATATGGACATAAAACTTCACTTTATAAGAATAAGCAACATTGTAAGAACTATGTAGAAGATCATGTACGCACTTGCCCGAAAAAAAAGTGTCCTTCCAAATGTATCAGTGTTTATTCATCACGTAAATATGGTTTAATTAATAACATTTTCTATAGAAGTGATAAAAGCCAATTTATTAAAAAATATCCAATTTTCAAAAAGCTGCATTTATTATAATTATTAAATGGATCTCAATAATAATAAAACTTCTATTATAAATATAAATACCCATCATTCAAATTTTAAAAATAACGGATTACATTTTTTTCAGATGAATTTACGGAGTATCAGTAAAAATTTTAGATCACTATAAACAATGCGGTATTATTTATGACGTCGGTATTTTTATCTGGGACATAAAAGATACATCATTTAAATAGTTTAATATTTAGGATTATTTAACTATACTATCGAAATGGTTTTATTTTATTTGTTAGAAATTATAGGATAGGTATATTCCAACGTCTCAATAATAATACATGATTTTAAATTAAATCGAGAAAATATTCAAATATTGTTAATGTCTTTATTAGTTTAAATACTAGGTACTTTAAAATCCTGCAATGAAGAAATTGAAATATTTGCAGAAGATATCAATACTGATATCCTAAATGATAAAAATGAAAATATTAATCACTAATTCAACATTTTAAATTTCTTTTCACTTAACGCCTATTTAAACAAACCTACAAGAATTTTTAATACAAGTTATACTTCTCTAGATCATTATTTTGTATTAGTCGCTGTTATTTCATTTGAAGAAAGAATCTGCGAAAACAACATTATCCAAATTTCCAGGATTTAAATTGCATTACTTTCCTAAATATTCTAACGGACGGTCAAAGTGAGACACCCTGTATTTAAAAGTTTCGTATTATATATGTTATTCAGAGTTTTACTTGTAAGTTTTCTCTTGCCTAATAAATAAGGTTCATTAAAAGGGCGCAATTCGTTGACGAAACAAATGGGGAAGCGAAGCAGATTAAAAATAAAAAATAAAAAAAAATAATGAAAATGTTTACGTTTTACACATGGTGATAATTAGAGTCCGGACACGTTAGAAATTATTATTAAAAATATTAATATTTTACCGGCTTACAATAAAGTGGATACCCCTTCCACCAAGGGAAACAAATGTTTTTAACAATAATTAACAAATCAAGCAACTTTAACTCTGACAGTAATAACATGGACAAACATAATTTACTCGCAATCAAAGTGTCGCGGTTAGCTTTCGTACAGGCTGTGTACAAAGTTGTAAGTATACGTTTTTTTGTATTATTGTACCGTGCGAGCAAAAATTATTAGCATCAAAGAGGGCTTGGATTAAAAAACGTAGGGCTTGATTTAGATCACAATTATATGGGGACGATATATCTAACCAAATCTAAGTTAAAATTTTGTCAAATTCATATTATGACATCATAATATGCCAAACTAATGAGTAATAAAATAAGTAGACAAATACAAATTTACATTTGTTGTTTACAAAATTAACAAAGTAAGAATATACAGAAAGAAAAAAAAATAATTACCTACATAAATTGCTGAAATTGGCCACCGCCATGCTCCAAGCATAAATTCGCACGTCTCTTCATATTTTCGAGTAATTCCTGCGTTCTTTCAAAATCTGCGGCTTGTATTTCTTGGAATACTTGCACTTTATAAGGAAATAAATTTAGCTGCTTCCTAAGAATAGTCCCGCATGTTCCCACTTCTTGTGACAGGTATCTTATACAATTTGTTGGCGTATTTTGCATTATTTCACGAACGTTTGCAACAAGTTCTTCTGTTCTTACAGATGATCTTCCTGCTCCTTTTTTGTGTTGTGTAGAACTTGTTTCCCTAAACACAGCCACGGTTCGTTTCAGGCAATTATAAAAATCCCCAGCAATAAAGAAAACGTTAGGAAAATGTTCGTGAAAATCGTTCATGCACAAACCCGGATTGTATTGCCACTCACCATTTATCCTAACCCCGTTTCGAAAATACGCTTCAACCATAAATGTTTTGTGCTGTTCCGTAAAGCCCATTGTGTGAATAGTTCAAAAAATTGGAAAAATTAGCGATGAATCAAATCACTTGTAACGATTGTCAAAGATGACGGAATAACTGATTGATTGTCAATTCAGGTAGTTACTGACACCCAACAGGTATTAAGCTCTACGGCTAACCATTCCGTCCTTTGATGCAAATAATTATTGCTCGCACGGTATTATTGTATTTACTTCTAAAAACAATTTAGGGCATGTGCCGCCCCCCTTAGTGCAGTTCAACTTCCGCCACTTAGTTTCGCTCCCTTAATAAAGCCCTAAACAAATGTCTTAATTATTTTGATGTTTTAACAAATGCATTTGTCTGTTATTTGTTGTTTGTATTCCAAATAATTTACTAAACAAAGGCGTCACGTCGGGTCGTAAACGTGACGTGTAACAACTTTGCTGAGTTCCACTTTTTGACACAAAAAGCTTAGTAAACAAGACCTCCTGTAAATACACATTACTGAAAGGATTAAACTTTACACACAGTACATACGCTTTACAGATACAGTGATAAGGCATCAGAGTTGTCTTGTTTTAACTCCTGCGTTGAATGGATGAATCGTATGACAAATTATAGTTCTTTACTTTCTACTTATAACGGAATAAATAGGTTACCGCATCTAAATCTGCAATGGATTTGGCAACCCTGTTTGAAAACTATTTCGATACAAAACTAAATTTAATAAGTAATATACAGGGTGTCCCGTAACTTATGGGCCGTAGAGTAACTGGAGATACTAGACATCAAACCAAGCCGATTAAGTCATATAAGTTTTTTCGGATTGTTACTCGTTCTAGAGATACAGGGTGTTGAAAGTAAAAGTTTATTATTATTAATATTATTATTTATTTAGTTAAAAGTTTAATAAAGTGTATTGAGGTCAACGGTGGTCACTTTCAACATTTACTAAAGTGAGCTTCTTGATTTGTTCCACTGTTTCGAATTTATTGCGTTGTGATAATTAAAATATTAATGTAATTATTTACTATGTTTTTTTATGCTTTGGGATGTTTAAAGGGAAATATCTCGAAAACCGTTAAAGATATTAAGATCAATCAAGTACACCTTTTTGACTCAGAAAATGCTCTTCTTTAAGAAACTTTAATTGAAAAACACCTAATATCACAGGTAAGAAAAAAAATCATAGATTTATGAAGCCCAGTGTATGCAACTAGCGCCCTCTAGTGTGAAACTTAAAAATTTCTACAAATTCTTATTTCTTGCAGTCTTGCTCATAAAAACATAATACTGCCAACTTTCAATTTGATTCATTAAACGGTTTTAAAATTATGGCTTATTTTCGAGAATAAACTTTTACTTTCAACACCCTGTATCTCTAGAACGAGTAACAATCCGAAAAAACTTATATGACTTAATCGGCTTGGTTTGATGTCTAGTATCTCCAGTTACTCTACGGCCCATAAGTTACGGGACACCCTGTACAGTGTCACCAGTAAAGTCCGCATCATATGGGATTTTTTTTTATTAATAGCTTTATTCGAAATTTGACTTTGGCATCAAGTTCTGCTTCGATCGAGATGAAAATTCAAAAAAATAGTAGTCACGTGATTCGCATTATCTGTCAAATTTTAATTTTTTCTAAAAAAATAATTCAAAAGTGGGGTTGTTTCTGAAAATATCGAAAAAAGTAATTAAAAAGTTTTTTTAAATGCAGTTTCTAGCACACATGCAAAATTTCAGCTGCATAAGATAATTTTGATTTTTACCTATATTTTGTAAATTGCACCACTTTTGCGAAATAAGACTCAACGCAACCTACATAAAACTTCTTAGTTTTGACAAGGCTTTATTTGAGATATATTTTCTTTAAAGTAGCGCCAAATTAAATGTGTGTAATTGGGCTATTAAAATTTGGTCGCATGTGATGCAAAGTTTATTTGTATTTGACCCTGTATAAGGTAACTTCATAAAATAAGTATTTTTGAAAACGTAGTTTGTCTGAAAGTAATACACAGACAAAAAAGAACACAGTAAAGTGTTCATTAAGTGGAAAATAAATTTTGGTTTAACTTAACGTAAAGTGTGCTTATTTTCCATGTCAGCAGACAGTTACAGTTCATGCAGTCTTTGTCCTTTTTATTCTATGCTGAGGACCATCAGTTCTATGAAGCAATGATATAAGCAAGTAAACCCAGTTTCAGGCATTTTTAAAGAGAAAATCGGAAGGTACAAATAATGCCTAACTTATTACTTTAAAATCGGGAAGATGATAAAGACTATATTTTCGACCGCGTTACTTTACCGTTTAAATCTGTAGACGCACACGTTCTCATATGCGCGTTTTTTGCTATAGTTCTTTCTCCTCAGATGGACTTTTAATCTCCCCTCTTTCTTCTTTGCCTCTTTTTTTGTGCCACCCTGGAATCGTCCAGACAAACATAACATGGATGGCAGGCACTTTTCTTTCTTTCCTTTCACACTTTCTCCTTTTTCCTTTTTCTTCTTTTTTCCTTCCCATCTTTTTTTTTCTCCCTCTAGTGGAAAGTGGTGATAATAAGTTGTCCTATCTTGCACCCTCAAGGATAGTAAAATTTACTTCATTACTGAAGTATGATTAACCATATTTTTATAATACATTTTTTGTGTTGATTGTAAGCATTTTGATATGATAGATTTAATAACTTGGCAACTTAAAATGTAGGTAGGTACTCACAAACATTTCTTTAAGGGGAATAATTTCATCCTAAAATTAAGTGTCCTATCATAGGCTACTTTCCCCTACCACTATGAAAAATACTATAAATATATTATTAATAAAAATATAATTTAAAAGTATAAACAAAAAAAAGGTTATCTGAAGCATTGTACAGGTTGTTTTAGTAAAATCATTTCAATTTTACTTCCAAAAATGGTCATGTAGAAAAAATAATATTCGTGCTGGATTTAATAAACGAGATTTAATTGTATGGTGAATTGATTTACCATCGTCGATTAATATTTATTGATGTTAAATGTTTAATAGGGATTGCTTACGTCTGATAATTTGACACGAAATAGATTTACATACGTGATTTGTGGTTGATTCTTAAACCACAAATCGATAATATAATAAGCAAAATCAAGTGCGGTTAGGTATCAGGAAATGTAAGGCCAATATCTAGTAGTACTTTTATGTGGCCAGTAAGTACCTACAGTTATTATCCATTTTAAAATTTTATTATCCTTTTTTATAAGTTAAATCATTATAATGAATCACAATTATTATTCTGTGGCTTGCACCTTAGCAAAAGCGTCCGCAGAGCGTTTTTCAGGGGGGGGGGGGCAAAAACTTAAACAATACTTTTTATACACAGTGTCACCAGTAAAGTCCGCATCATATGGGATTTTTTTTTATTTATAACTTTATTCGAAAGTTGACTTTGGCATCAAGTTCTGCTTCGATCGAGATGAAAATTAAGCAAAAAAATAGTAGTAACGTGATTCGCATTATCTGTCAAATTTTAATTTTCTTCAAAAAATAATTCAAAAGTGGGGTTATTTCTGAAAATATCAAAAAAAAAGGATAGGGAAAAGTTTTTTTAAATGCAGTCTAGCCCACATGCAAAATTTCAGCTGGATAAGATAATTTTTATTTTTTACCCATACTTTGTAAATTGCACCACTTTTGCAAAATAACACTCAACGTAACCTATATAAAACTTTTTAGTTTTGACAATGCCGTATTTCAGATACATTTTTTTAAAAGTACCTTTATATTAAATGTGTGTTTTTCCACGAAATCAAAATTGGGCTATTAAAATTTGGTCGCATGTGATGCAAAGTTCATTTGTTATTGACCCTGTATAAGGTAACTTCATAAAATAAGTATTTTTGAAAACATAGTTTGTGTCTGAAAGTAATGCACCTTAATATTAAGACAAAAAAGAACACAGTGTCATCAATAAAGTGTTCATTAAGTGGAAAATAAATGTTTGCTTAACCCAACGGAAAGTTGATCTATTTTCAACGATTTAATTTAAAATCTCTTTATTTTATTTTTTATTTTTTTACTTTCAGTCACAAACTAGGTTTTCAAAAATACGTATTTTATGAAGTTACCTTAAACAGGGTAAAAAACAAATGAACTTTGCATCACATGCGACCAAATTTTAATAGTCCAATTTTTTTTTTTAATTATTTATTTTACGTCGGCCTTTTTCCGCAACGAGGCCAATCACCGACGCCAGGGAAGTCCAATTTTGATTTTGTAGAAAAACACACATTTAATATGACGCTAGTTTAAAGAAAATGTATCTGAAATAAAGCATTGTCAAAACTAAGAAATTTTATGTATAGGTTGCGTTGAGTCTTATTTTGCAAAATATAGGTAAAAAATCAAAATGATCTTATCCAGCTGAAATTTTGCATGTGGGCTAGAAACTGCATTAAAAAAAAATTATAACTTTTTTCGATATTTTCAGAAATACCCCATTTTTAAATTATTTTTTGAAAAAAAAATTAAAACTTGACAGATAATGCTAATCACGTGACTACTATTTATTTGCCTAATTTTCATCTCGATCGATGCAGAACTTGATGCCAAAGTCATATTTTGAATAAAGATATTAATAAAAAAAATCCCATATGATGCGGACTTTACTGGTGACACTGTATAAGATTATTTATTTAACTTATGCCTAATGTATTAATTTATTGATATGTTTTTATTATGTAATTGTTCAGTTTAGTGATTTGTTGGTCTACTAACTAACCACTGTACTATTCAATATTTATACTGAATTATGAAATAAAATAGTAATGTGGGCGCCTAGGGGGGGGCAAGTGCACGTTTTGCCCCCCCCCCCCCCCCTTTGGACACCCTTGCACCTTAGTTGATTTTATCGTTAATGCATTTTATCTGAACACCGTTTTTGTAATGTTTCTTCTTAAAATGTCTGTTCGCAAAGGTAAGAGGTTTCTAATGTATAATTTTTGCATTATGTAAGAAAAATAAGTATGATACCCTATGCTATTGTTAAACTATTTTAGTTCGTTTTATTAAAGCGATATAATTCAACATTATAAGATAGCTAGAAATTTAGGGAAGTTACCACAGTTAATGGTTTAAGTATTCGAACTGTTCATAAGTAGGTAGGTATGCATACTGAAAACTGTGATAAAGGAAATAGGTATCTCTGCTATTTAAAATAAAAATTAGGTCCAGTTTAACCTTTAATTCAAATATCAGAAGGTAAAGTAACTCTGCATGCATTATTTTTGTATATGTTAGCATATATACTAGTTTAGAAAGGTAACCGTGTCAGTGAATTGTATCATAACCAACAAATTCTATAGAAACCATATTTGGGTCTACGTAGCTACGTAAGTAAAAAACTGTTAATGTAGGAGTTTCATTGAAAGAAAAATTATATCCCTGGCTGAATTGTGAAGTTTTTAACTTTACGTTAGCCCACATACAAGTTTAGAAAGGTAACCATATCAGTGAATTGTACCATAACCAACAAATTTTATAGAAACCATATTTGGGTCTACGTACCTTACGTAAGTAAAAACTGTTAAAGTAGGAGTTCCATTGGGTCTACGTACCTTACCTACGTAAGTAAAAAACTGGTAATGTAGGAGTTCCATTGAAAGAAAAATTAAATCCCTGGTTAAATTAAAGCTTACAGCACATACAAGTTTAGAAATGTAACCGTATCATAGCCAACAAATTCTATAAAAACCATATTTGGGTCTACGTACCTTACGTAAGTAAAAAAACTGTTAAAGTAGGAGTTCCACTGGGGCTACGTACCTTACCTACGTAAGTAAAAAACTGTTAATGTAGGAGTTCCATTGAAAGAAAAATTAAATCCCTGGTTAAATTGAAGCTTACAGCACATACAAGTTTAGAAATGTAATCGTATCTTATCAAAAAATTCTATAAAAACCATATTTGGGTCTACGTACCTTACGTAAGTAAAAAAACTGTTAAGGTAGGAGTTCCACTGGGACTACGTACCTTACCTACGTAAGTAAAAAACTGTTAATGTAGGAGTTCCATTAAAAGAAAAATTAAATCCCTGGTTAAATTGAAGCTTACAGCACATACAAGTTTAGAAATGTAACCGTATCATAGCCAACAAATTCTATAAAAAACATATTTGGGTCTACGTACCTTACGTAAGTAAAAAAACTGTTAGAGTAGGAGTTCCATTGAATTAAAAATTAAATCCCTGGCCTCGCATACAGCCTGTCTGGTATAGACAGTTGAGCGCTTAAATTTCTTTTAACTTGCAGCATAGCCGTTTGCTTGGGCTAGGAAAATTTAAACCCACTTGACAGCAAGCAGTAAATTTAAAGCAATATGTAAATGAAACCGTATCATAGCCAACAAATTCTGTAAAAACCATTTTTGGGTCTACGCACCTTACATAAGTAAAAAAACTGTTAAAGTAGGACTTCCACTGGGTCTACGTACCTTACCTACGTAAGTAAAAAACTGTTAATGTAGGAGTTCCATTGAAAGAAAAATTAAATCCCTGGTTAAATTAAAGCTTACAGCACATACAAGTTTAGAAATGTAACCGTATCATAGCCAACAAATTCTATAAAAACCATATTTGGGTCTACGTACCTTACGTAAGTAAAAAAACTGTTATAGTAGGAGTTCCACTGGGTCTACGTACCTTACCTACGTAAGTAAAAAACTGGTAATGTAGGAGTTCCATTGAAAGAAAAATTAAATCCCTGGTTAAATTAAAGCTTACAGCACATAGTTACAAGTTTAGAAATGTAACCGTATCATAGCCAACAAATTCTATAAAAACCATATTTGGGTCTACGTACCTTACGTAAGTAAAAAAACTGTTAAAGTAGGAGTTCCACTGGGTCTACGTACCTTACCTACGTAAGTAAAAAATGTTAATGTAGGAGTTCCATTAAAAGAAAAATAAAATCCCTGGTTAAATTAAAGCTTACAGCACATACAAGTTTAGAAATGTAACCGTATCATAGCCAACAAATTCTATAAAAACCATATTTAGGTCTACGTACCTTACGTAAGTAAAAAACTGTTAAAGTAGGAGTCCCATTGAAAAAAAAATTAAATCCCTGGCCTCGCATACAGTCTGTCTGGTATAGACAGTTGAGCGCTTAAATTTCTTTTAACTTGCAGCATAGCCGTTTGCTCGGACTAGGAAAATTTGAATCCACTTGACATCAAGCAGTTAATTTAAAGCAATATGTAAATGTAGAAGAGAATATTTTAGTTTCCGATCAAGATTATAATAATAAAAAAAAAACTTTAGGTTCCCGATTTGGTTTAACACGGACCTAAAAACAATTATCTTAAGGAAAAAACGGCTCATGAGAGATATAAGATGATCAACTCCTATTCTGATTACGTATACTTCAGTGGTCTCTTTCTTAAACCTTGGAAAACCCTATACATCATGGCTATCTACAAAAGTCAGGGTTCCGCCCCATATTCATTCTCTCGCAGATACTAAAAAATTGCAAATCACTAGTCGATTATCTTAAATTTATCTTTGAAAACGTGATTATTGATCTACAATATGGTCGCTCCGTTACTACCCAATATCTACTGATATATTAATTTATTTTTTTAATTGTTGGCATCTGACACGGTAAATCAATGTCAACTGTCTGCGGATGGGGTTGAGGATCCTGTCCTGGCTGTATTCTTATCTAATGGGGCAGCTTGTTAGGGTAAACTCATGTTACTCTGCTCCAATAACTGCAACGGCGGTTTTTTCTTAGGGTGGACATGATGCACTTATCCTCTTTAATATTGATATATTTTAGTGCTTTCATAACTATTAATTTCGTGTGCATGCAGACGAAGCAAAAATGTTTAGGTTCATCGACTCACCCGATATGAGCAGGAAGATGCACGATGTCATTTTGAGACCTTATAAGTGGTGTCATGATAACCTTATGAAACTTAGATAATATTGCCACAACATGTAATTATATAAAATTTAACTAGTGGGGCAATGGTGACTCAAGAATTAGAGCGTCCATTTTAAAAGCGGTTCATCTCGGAAAGAAGTTCTCTTTTCCAAATGAAAATCGATATTTGGCTGAAATGAAACTTATTTAGGTAAATAGAACATGACTTCTCTCCTCGCAGTAGTAGCAGAAAAAAGTTATTTATAAATATATGATCTATTTTATTTTCTCCTTAATGGTATTATTAAAACCCAAAACGCCAGAGGCAAAAAGACGTCGGGAAAATCGACTTGATATCTTGTTACTTGTTTATTCAGCAGTTGCCGAAAAAGAACCCAAGTAAATAAAAAGAAATATCAGTTTCAAATTTCTTTATTAAAGCGCAGACAGAAATAAATATTTTCTTTCTATTAAATAACACCCCGAATTTATTTATGAATCTGACCCAGAATCTCAGACGTTTAAGTAATACTTATAGAAAGGAATTTTACGCGGAAGATTTTTTTTTTTTAATGTTAATTTTACTCTTTATTGTTGTTTAGTTCTGGTTTCCCTACTTCAGCAGTATTTTATTTACGCAAGAAAATAACATTTGAAAAGTATTTATTTTTTTATTTTTAAAATGTGAACTATATAGGGTGTTCGGAAAATACGTGTACAACGTTTGACGACAGACTCCTGACGTCAAAATAGGTCGATCTAAGCCGACTTAGTTATATCCAAAATTGTCTCGTTTAGCCGGTACAGGGCGTCAAAAATTTGTAAAAATATTGGTTTTTCCTAAATTACGTGAAAACCTGCTAATCGATTTTAATGATTTTTAGTATGTAGACTAATACTATAAAATGACGTTTTCTAGTAGTATAGTCACCGGCTGTAAATAAGTGGAAGTGTTATAAAAGTGATATAATACGTCAACATTTGACATTTCTCCTCATTTTTTATATGAACGGCGTTTTGAGAACCCAGATATTTTTGTAGAGTGACTGGATGTATTTGGAAGCTATTTTACCTCTTTAATATTTTTCGTTGAATGAGCTGTTTTGCTAGAAGAAAATATTTACAATTACCTGCATACATCAATTATTACCAATAAAAATAAAACAAAGTACAACAAAGTTGAAAGTATGTATTGTAAGAAACTAAGTAAAACAAAAACATTACTTAAGCAAATGTGTAAAATGACCGCCATCTTGCTGAATACACTTATTAACACTCCTTAAAAAATAATATTGGACCCTATCTAATGTCTCGGGGTTATTAAAATGGTTGCCTGCATTTAAAATCCGCTGCAATAAATGATCGCGTGTGTTTACCGGAGTCTTGTAAACTTCTGTTTTAATAGCGCCCCACAAAAAGAAGTCACACATATTTAACTCAGGAGAACGTGGTGGCCATTTTACTGGTGCATCATTGCCCCTTCCAATCCATCGGTTGGGATATTGATGATGTAAGTATTGCCGAATGGCAACGGAAAAATGGGGCGGGGCACCATCATGCATATACCACATTTCCCTCCGAAGTAGAAGGGGCAAATTGTCCAGAAGAATTGGTAATGTGTCTTGCAAAAAATTTAAATAAATATTTCAATCTAACCTGCCTCGAATAACAATGGGACCAATAAGGTAGCGATCAATAATACCTGCCCAAATATTCAATTTAAATTGATGCTGATGATGTGCAACTTTAATGGCATGTGGATTTTCATCGGAATAAATATGTTCGTTGTGCAGATTGGTTACTCCAGATCTTGTAAAGAACGCCTCGTCAGTAAACATAATTGTTCTACAAAAATTTGGATCACGGATTCTTTTGTTTCTAATAATTTGACAAAATGTAAGCCGCATGGGGGATCAGTCGGTAAAAGTTCCTGGACTATTTGCACGTGATAAGGATGTAACAACTGTTCTTTTAAAACCTCATTGACAATCGTTTTAGGAACATGTAACTCACGTTCTAAGCGACGGGTACTGGTACTTGGTTCTTCTTCAACTCTTTACAGACGAACACTCTGACGCCCATTTCCTTGACAAAACCAGTATACCAGGAGCATGTCAACCTTCTCAGAGTTCGTATAATTTTCCATTTTTATTGGTAAAATGAACTTGTAATTCAAGAATGTTGATCGTATACTTGAGTAAATTTCATAGACTGGTGACAATTTGTCAATAATTTTCAAATTATTAAATGCCATAGCAACAAGGTCACTTAAAAAAATTATTGTTACAGGTAATTTGATTTTAATATTATTACTAATAATACTAAATATTGTAAATATTTTCTTCTGGCAAAACAGCTCATTCAACGAATAATATTAAAAAGGTAAAATAGCTTCCAAATACAGCCAGTCACCCTACAAAAATATCTGGGTTGTCATAACGCCGTTCATATAAAAAATGAGGAGAAATGTTGACGTATTATATCACTTTTATAACACTTCCACTTATTTATAGCCGAGGACTATACTACTAGAAAACGTCATTTTATAGTATTAGTCTACATACTCAAAATCATTAAATTAATAATTAGTAATTTAGGAAAAACCAATATTTTTACAAATTTTTGACGCCCTCTACCGGCTAAACGAGATAATTTTGGGTATAACTATACTCAAAACCCAATATTATAGGCATTGACGTATTATTCGAAACCATGGAAACTAATGCAAACCGCCAATGACCATACAGTATTTTGGTCGTTTCCATGGTTATGAGAGCTACGTCACTGCCTATAGTTTTGGTAATAGACTATAAGTCGGCTTAGATCGACCTATTTTGACGTCAGGAGTCTGTCGTCAAACGTTGTACACGTATTTTCCGGACACCCTGTATAACCACGGATTATCCTTAACCCTTAGCAGGCGTTGCGAAGTGCTTGGGACTCTAAGAAAGGATGATGTTGTACTAATTTTTGTATTTGTTGATCTGGCAGTGCGCGCTGTTCAACATATACATTCTTATGTTGGTCAGTCGTATTCAGTCATTATTATCAAAGGAAGTACGTATAACAAAGATCTTAGAGTCCGCGGGACTTCGCGTTGCCATTAATGTAATATTTTCAATTTAGTGGCTATGTCTGAGAATCCAAAAAAGTTAAACCTACATATCTTAACTTTGAGAAATGTGTGCTAATGTGATGAGTGTGATACTAATGGTTCAGACCAAGATGGCGATCCTGAGAGCAGCATTACTACGACAAGGGTGCACATTTATCCCCCTTTATATTTAATTGTTTTATTAATGACTTAAAAACATGTATTAGAAATAGTCATATAATATTATATGCTGATGACTTGAAAATTTACAAAATTATATTATCTCTTGCTGATTGTATTGAACTATAGGATATGATCTTAATGGATTCATTATTTGGTGTAACCTGAATGATCTGCAGTTGAACCTTTCTAAATGTAATGTGATAAGTTTTTATAGAATAAAAAATCCCCTCACACACAACTACACCTTGAATAATAAATTAATTAATAGAGTCTCTACCATTAAAGATTTAGGGGTTATAATGGACCATGAACTTTCTTTTGTTAAACACATTGAATTTATTACAAACAAAGCCATTAAGTTTATGGGTTCACTTATTCACAGATCACTTAAAGACATTAATAATATTTTTGCTATAAAGGATGTCTACTGTGCGGTAGTGCGTAGCACGATTGAATATGCGTTCCAGGTTTGGGCTCCTTACTACCAAATACGTTTAAATACTTTAGAAATAGTTCAAAAGATATTTCATCATATCGCTTATAAATTGCAAATAACAGCTGAACAAATTAATTATAATGATTTATATCTATTGCTGGGTCTTTCAAAACTAGAGAACCGCAGATCATTGATCGATCTTTGCACTCTGTATAAAATACTTAATGGTTTAATAGATTCGTCTGCTTTACTGCAACTAATAAATTTTCATGTACCAGTTAGGGTGACCAGACAAGTTAGTCTGTTTAGTATTGATATATATATATATATATATATATATATATATATATATATATATATATAGGGTTAATTATACTTTTCACAGTCCCATCTCTAGATTTTGCCGTAAAGCAAATGAACTGCCCGGGAATATAGATTTGTTTAATTTGACACTGCAGGGTTTAAAGTATAATTCGAAAAAAAAAATTTTTTAGTTGTGTACAATGTAACTTATATTGAGACAATGATATTACAAGTGACCGCGAAACAGCGAGTGAGCTTTCTGGTGATAATTCTGATCACTAAAATGAAATGCAAGTTACTGAAAGTAAAGACGACAGGTAAAAAAATGATTCAAGTAAAAATATTTTTAAGGAAAAAAAAGGACTGCCACTGAACCAACCAGAAATGTAAGAACACCAACGCACAATATATTGAAGTTGCGAGAAAATAACAATGCTTTTCGAGAAATTGTACCGCTGGAAGCATGAAGGCAAATATTCTTGTAAGATATCCTAGATATCGCTGTGCAGTAAAACACAAACCAGTGTATTCGCAGCTTCCTATTTATTTTGAGGACCCCTGAACCCCTAAAACCCCGCAACGCTTTAAAACTGACTAAACAGATTAACAGATCACATGACATAAGCCCTGCCATCATTACTAACTTCACATAATACTACAACCATTTCATCAATATGTAAGGAAGTAAATCCATTAAAAAAACTGTACATAAAGCCAAGTATGAATGAACGAGTGAATGGAAAGAGAATAGAAGAACAAACACACAACCTCACAAACAAAATCCAGAAATACACCGCCAGTTCCCAGCAGCTAAAGGTTAGTTTTTGGTTTACATGTTGTACCATTTGTTAATATGTAATCGTAAAAACAACTTAGACCTATCAAAATATTAAATTTACTGATAAATATGGGGAAAAATAATTTTTTAATAAGCTTCTAATAGATTAATAATTAATTAATATTGTTAGACCAAAATCCATTTCCCTCTTGTAATAACCTGCCCACAATCTAATTAAATGTTCATGCGCCTATATTTTTAAATGAGATGCTAAGAAATTGTAGTTTTTATTACCAATATCATTATTTACGTCTACTTAGTAATTATTACTAGAAATATGCACTTATGAATGAGTACTGAACAGTAAGACGAGTAATTAATTCCAGATTTTTTAGCCAATTTTAAATAATACACAATACCGCTGTAATAGTAAATAATTTATCTCACTGGTAATTATTATTATTGAAAATAATTTTACGGTAGTTTTATAAACGAATGAATGAATGACTGAAATGAATGAATGACTAAAATCAGTGTTTGTGACACTGTGGCCAAAAAATTAATTATGTAATTAAACATTTTGCTCAAGTTCAATCAGATGATTTACCCAAATCGAACTATTATATTAGTTAATAGCTATTTATACAATAAGTGGCGAAATGAGTGTCTTTTAGGCACGCGACGTGAAAATTGTCCAACGAGGCAAAGCCGAGTTGGACAACACGTCAAAGTGACTAAAAGACATTGTTTCGTAACGAATTGAATACAATATTTTTTCTACTGAGGTTTTATAATAAAAAACTTAATTTTACTAACATTTTATTACACCTTTCATGTCAAAAAAATCGACAGTTGTCAAAAAAAATTCTAAAGATTTTTTTGTCAAAAACTGCGACAAATATAAAAGTAAAAATGAGTGATTTAGAGGACTCAGACATTGAAAATGCCGCAAATGAGGCAATGGTGTACCTTGTTCCCCAAAAATCAAGAAGTTTGTATGAGGGCACATACGAAAAATTCAAAAAATGGTGTGAAGAAAAAAAGGTAAAAAACTTATCAGAAAAAGTATTTTTGGCATATTTTTCACTATTATCCGATGCCTATAAGCCATCAACTTTGTGGAGTACTTACTCAATGCTTCAAACGATGGTTTATTTGAATAAAAATTTTGAGATGAAGACATTTACAAATCTAATCGCATTTTTGAAAAGAAGATCTACGGGGTATAAACCCAAAAAGTCGAAAGTTTTTTCTAAGGAACAAATAGAAAGGTTTGTCAAAGAACTATTTATTGGACAAAGTCATACTTATTGTGGGAATCTCTGGAGCATGTCGCAGAGAAGAACTCACATATTTAAATATGAATAATATCGAAATTTCGGAGTCTTTAATTAAAATACCCATTCCAAACACTAAAACAAATGTTGCAAGAAGCTTTGTAATTAGCGAAGCGGCATCAACTTCTTGAATATTTTCCGAAAGTACGCGCAGTTACGTCCAGCACACATAACCCATAAAATATTTTTTATCGCATACAGAAACTCCAAATGTTTGCTGAGTTCTTGGAGTTTCCAAACGCTAAAGAATATACAGGCCACTGCTTTCGAAGATCTTCAGCAACTTTTTTAGCTGACTCTGGAGCGGATATATTGATGCTAAAGCGACATGGAGGTTGGCGGTCAAATACCGTGGCTGAGGGGTATATAGACGATTCTTTAGAAAATAAAAGAAAAATTTCCGAAAAAATTCTTGGTGAAAAATCTTTGGACGCTAACAAAAAACGTGTTAAATCTAATGAATCCGAGTGTTCTACCAGCTCTACTAGTGGCATGGGTTTAATTGATATTGCTGTTGCAGATTCTACTTCTATTTCAAGTTCAAATTCCTCATCAATTTTACAAAGAGAAATATCTCAACGTACTGTTTTAGGTTACCCCAGCATTAATTTTAATAATATAAGTAACTGTACTGTTAATATTTATAATAAATAGGTAAAACTATAGTCTGTGTTTATATAGCTATTATTTGTAAATAATTACTTATTATTAGCTGTTTCATTTGCCCCTTTCAAAAATTGACACTTGCCAAAAAATATTAAATTATACCTAGTCTGTGGTTACGTTTTAATTGTAAATAATTACCTGCGTTACTTTTAAGCACGTTGCTCCTGGTAACGTGCTTAAAAGTTTTTTAAGCACGCTGCGCTTAAAAGGAAAACTACAACATCGCCTGAAATAGACCGTAGAAATGCCAAGGGTGATTTAAGTTCTTAAATAAAAATATTTTTTTAATTTTGTGTAACCAAAGTATGTATATTCTGACTGTATCTTCCGTAGATTACGAAATTTACATTAAACAGCAATTTACATTACGATTCAACCCAGTTTGTAATATGTTTTAAATAACGGATCAATAATTGGTTGAAATAAAAGGCTTCATATTATATAAATATGAAACACAACATTTAAATATCAACACTAGTACTCAAAACAATGAGTCAAAACGGTATATGTCACAAAAAATACAAAACTATCGACAACCTTTGAACAGTTGTTCAATATCCTCCGTGATGAATGAATAAGTAGGTACTTAAAGCTAAATGACATGAGCAAAATTTACATGAATGAAATGTTATCAGTTCAAAAAAATTCACCGTTTAATCAAAATCATTTTTTCAAATAGGAAATGAGTCAAAAAGAAGAGTTCTTATGAATTAGCAGTTCAGCTAATTAACTATAAATGTCTGCAGGGAATTAATTTAATCTATTTCAGTTTGATTCCAAACAGGATTAAAATACAAGGAAACTTCATAATCCACCAACAGATTATATTGGTTTAAATATCTCTCTGGAAGTCTGCTTGTACTATAATATAAAGGTTAGATCCTACCTTGTTCTGGCTTTGTATTTTTAAACTTTTAATTTCACAATTGAAAATGGTTTTACTTCATTAAGTATTGTGACAGATTAGAATTCTAGATACTATATGTTTAGCAGACTATGTGAAATACAGGCACTACTTGAAGCAGCTCTTATATTACATAATTCTATTGAACCGCTTAGTGCGGATGAATGGACGATTTAAAAAAAATTCGCACCATTTTAAAACAGTTTGAGCGGGTATCTACAGAATAAGGTGCGGAAAAAACTATGTTAGTCTCAAAAAGCATACCTTTGCCTAATTATACCCATGCGTTAAGCACCGAAGTTAAAAAAAGTGCTATTAAAAGCATAGAGACGTGGTTTCATCGGATCGAATCGGGTAATCGTTTGAGTCCGAAAAAGTGACTTTCCCCATGAGTTAAGATCAACATTTTTTCTACAAGCGTTGGAAAAATCGACTGCTTTTACTATTTACTTATTATCATAAAAGTTGTATTATCATTTGAACCATCGAGATTCAGAATTGTGTTGGACTTCTCTTCCGTATAGCTTGTAGAATCTTTCAAATAGTCTTTAACCGTATCAAGCGAAACGAAATAACTGCTTAATTTTAATAGAGCGATCTTACTATTAATGTAAATATTAGCCCATATTTAATTGCAGAATTATACAAAATCTTATACGTGTGGAAAAGTGGATCTTTTCAACCTATGCAAACGGCAAATCGCGCATGCTTGTAGACATTTTTTTCTCGGCCTGCATGAAGTTTTAAAACAATAAATTAACAAGCTTTGACTGAGCAATAAATGACAATGGCGGTTATTATTTACTAGCAATCAAAGTTGTCTAATTAGTAAATAAAAAATTAAGGTCGCCGGGCTCCTCTGATTGTGAGAAAATAATTTTTCTCATTGCCATTAACGTCACAGTCCAAGTTGCTTGGTCAGCTAATTATTGTTATAAATGTATAAGCAACCTGACATAAGACTACGTTTTGCATAATCATTTCGTGATCATGAGTTGGACTTAGGACTTGGACACCAGCTTTTAAACTAACGATTATTCTTTCTTACGAAATATTTTCGGTAGGGGCGTCATTATAATAAATTTTTATAGTGTACCTACCTACTATGTTCCTATTTGAAGGGTGCAGACGAAGAAGGAGGAATATCAAAAAATGTAAATGTTCAGGAAAGCAATTTTAAAGTTTAAAACCCTATAACTTTATATGTGTTAGTTTTAGGCCCAATCTTTTTATGAAATAAATTGGGATGTATATTGGACATTGAGAGACAAAAATGTGTTACTCTAATTTCCTTTACAATTTTTGTAAAACGTAATAAAATTTAAAGTGGAACAAATCATAACGTATAAAAAGGGGGAATGTCACAGAATCACATAAGAAGTTTCCTAATATTTTCGTATTTTCTTTACAAAAACTATTTTCAAAAGTGAAATGACAAAGTTTATTATGTTTAACAAATATATATCGCTCACTGGGTGCAATAATGGCACATTAAAAAATTGTAAGTTTTGAGAAAATCAACAATTTGTAATCTGGAAATGAAATATATTGAGTTTTAAAGAAGCTGTCTTATTTAATTAGAAAACTAATAATAAATTATGTTGAATATTTAAGGTCGAATGGTATTGCACTTTATTTTTTTCATTCAAACTGTATATATTTTTTTTAAATGGGAAAATATTAAGTTGTGCCATTGTTGACTTTTACGTACATACGTCACTTCATTAAATAAAATGGTCTATTTTAATAATTAATTTTGATTAAAAATATATGTTTCTGTTTTAACAATATTTTATTGCAAAAAGGAACAGGAACAGGTTAAAAAATAAAACATGTTGTTTATTTAGTTTGAACATGCTAGCTTTTAACAATAAATAACGACACATAAATAAAAAATGTACAATTGAAAAGGCAATACTGGCACAACTAAACTTATTCCACTAAAATTAGCAATAATATATAAAATAATAACATGCAATATTGACACCACCTGTAATATGCCACTGTTGCATTATTAAAAATGTAAAATTTGTTCCAACTTATCGTATTAAAAATCAAGTGCCACTGTTGTCTGCGTACTCGATCAAAAAGGCTCGAAATTCAATAGTGACACTAGTGCCATCTAGCGAGTTCCACTAGAGATAACTTTATGGCACTATTGTTAGTGTGACAAATAAGGTATTCTAGGTAATATGGTATCACTTACTCAATATGACCAATTATTGAGATGTGCCACTATTGCACCCAGTGAGCGATATACACTGTGACTCAAATTAAAGGAGTAAACTTTTTAATCGTGCGATGAATATTGTTAAGTTTTTTGAAACATCAGATAGTTTTCCAAAACGTTTCCTCTTTTTTCCCATGAACCTCGGGAAGAAAGTCATCGCAGGCACTGCCACTTGAATTCAATGTACTATTTTTTTTTACTTTGTAACACAAGCACTACTTGTTTGCACCTGTCCACAAACTCAAATAAACAATAGATACGCAGACAAAAAGATTACCGCCAAGCCAGGTCGTAATTTTATTGGCACTGTTTTTGCGACATTCCACCTTCTTAGCCTGATCCGAGCGGACATTCCCCATTTTTTCGCCTGTATGGCAAAACTTTAAGTCACAATATCTTTTGACTCTTCTTCTTTTTCGCCTTTATGATGTTAATGATAGATTTTCTTATTTGCTATCGGATGGTTTGATTAGTTTAAAATAAGGAAATATTGACATTTCTCCTTCTTTGCCTGCACCCTTCATTTGTCAACAGTTTCTATAAACATTTTCTTTTTATTTACAGGTATCACTTCTGCATACCGTTTATCAAGAGGTGTCATCCCGCAACATTACAGCATTAAACTTCATCCGCATATGGAAGAAAATACATTTGATGGCGAAGTTACCATCACGTTATACACAAATTATAATAACGACAAAATTATTTTGCATAGTGACAGTATGTTAAATATAACAGAAGTGTTAATCAATCAGCTACCAGGTTTTATTGAAGAAGAAGAAGACGCGAAAATTTCCGTTAGGTTTATAGATGGTGGTGTTTTTCAGCCTGGTGAACATAGAATTTATTTTAAGTATAACGGAATACTGATGGAGAAGTTTGGACTATTAAAAGCTTCCTACAAATATAATAATCACACAGGGTAAGCTTATTTAGATTATCTCTAACAATTAAAATACAGGGTCGCTTTTATGTATGAAAACGGTCGATTATTTGCTAAAGTAAGATAGCTAGCGAAGAATGTTAAATACAAAACTTTTAGGGTTTTTAGAAATCTATTACACTGCACATAAACTAAGTATACAGGGTGAGTCAAAAAGCCATGGAAAGTTGCGTAATAATTTTCATTTACTAAAGTTGGTAGAAAAAATACTTTTACAAGTTAAAGCATCTACACAAAGTTATTTGGTATCGATAGATATATATTCAAAACAAAATAAAAATTACTAACTTTAGTTAAGCTAACTATTTAAAAAATTGTAAATGAGAGCCTATTCTGTAGTTGCGTAATATTTTTCATTTACTAAAGTTGGTAGAAAAAAGTATATTATTGATAGTAAGACATGCTGCCAAAATAGCGATTTTCCAATAAATACTAGTCGGGGCGTGGAACGCATTTTTATAGTCGGCCATGATTGCCTTTATTTTGTTTTAAATTATGACAGTTACTGTTATTATAGGTTTTAAAAACTTATATAGGTATTATTATTATAAGTTTAATTTAGTTTAACGTATATAATATGATGAATTAAATAATTAATGCTCAATATGTGTACTTGAACATTTTGTTTCCTATAATTTTAAGTGACAACTTGTCAAAAATCCAAAGTAAACGTCATTATTTCTAAACACAAAAGATGGTTGCTAGGCAATATATTACAGTACCTGATACTGTAATGTTCCACTTACCGGCCGCAAATGAGTACATGGTAAGCTGATTTACCGGACAAAATGAAATAAATTCTATTTGACAACTTCAAATTTGCCCCATACGTAAACCAAAGTAATAAAAAGGTAAAAAATCCTTGTATTTATAAAATATGGTAGAAATGCATTTAAAATTTGAAAATAAGATACACATCACCCATTACGAAAATAGAGTCTTATAAAATGTTATATTAATATTTTTATTGAGCAGCAAAATTTCCATTTACCCCTAAAAATTAAAAAAACTAAAAAAATCGAAGATTTATTTTAAATCTCGGATTTAAATTAAAAACGTTATTCTAAATAAGTTTTCTAATTGGCATTTTGGTCAAAAATGAAAAATAAAGGTAGTTTACTCTTGGGGAAGAATCATGTTTTTGAAGTTTTTGCGAACCCTGTATAAAAAATCAAAATTTTTTTTCGTGAATTGCATTTTTTTTACAAGCAAAACTTTTTATCAAGAATGACTTTTTCCCGAAAAATGAAATTTTTCTTCCATTTGTGCTATTGTAAATCCTATCCATGGACAGTCTGTATAACCTAATGGAATTTGTTAAAACTATAGTAAGTGTAACTTTACAGTTCATGCAGTAGAAACCTCACAAACCAATAGTTTTCGCATTTGGTGATGCAAATATCTTAAGAAGGATCAATAGAAACGTCAGTCAAATCAATACCCAGACACGCAAAGTAACCCTTTAATATTTCTATTTGACTTCTTTTTATTCACCACGTGTCATTTGACCTTTTGACCTGTCGGGACATTACCGACAATCTTCCATTTTAAAGAAGACCAGCCCGTTTTAATTAAAGAAAATTTCTTGAGTAAACATAAAACAACACCGAAGTGGTTCATTAAAAATTAATATTATTAGTACTTTGTAGTTGCGGCATTGCACCCTCAAAATGGCGTTTAATTTATATCACCTGAAATATTCAAAGGCTTTCCCAAAGCGAGCGAAGGAGAAATACAAGGTAGATGATTTATTCTTACCGATACCCCCGAAAAAATTAATTTGGAATATACTCAATCAGGGCCGGATCTACAGCGGGGCAAGCGGGGCGGCGCCCCCGACCCAGAAGGGCCCCCCGGCAGGGGTTGGGAAGAGGAAAATATTTAGATTTATTCGAAAACATTGCCTCAATATCTCACAAATTCATCGAAAAGCGAGTTGGAGCAAGAAGCTGATCTGTTTTCCAAAACTTTCTCAGACGATCTTCTCTCAGTTGCTTACTATATGGTCGACATTTTCGGAAGAGATAAGTTCAATGAAAGATGTTAAAGAATTAGCCCGTTTCTTGATCATTCAGAATGCGTCGTTGTCGTCCAGTTATCCAGATGTGTGCACACTTCTGATGTTCCTTACTGTCCCTGTCACTACTGCGAAAGCTGAACGGACTTTCTCCAAATTAAAGTTGATAAAAAACTACTTGCGTACCTCAATGGGACAAAATAGACTCAGTAATTTAGCGCTACTGTCCATTGAAAATCGAAGAGCGCACAAAATTGACTTTAATAAAGTGATAAAAGAATTTGCCACTATAAAATCTAGAAATAAGTGTTTTTAGTTGTAAGTTCTTGCGGTTGTGACAAAATATCATGACAGCGCGGTGTTTACGTAGATTCTACGTGTAGAAGATTGCCAGATTCTAGTAATAGCTGTTCCAACAAGTTGGTATAAGATACAATAAATATCTACATTAACAAAATACTGGTATTCTTACCCGACATTAATACTGTGGTATTATCAAAAGTAATTTCAATAAGGGGCCCTAAAATTTGTTTTGCCCCGGGGCCTATTCAGCTCTAGCTCCGGCCCTGTACTCAACTCAAAAGTTCAAAAAGGTTTGCAAAAAGAAAATAAATGAAACTTTAATGATTCTGACAGAGAACATGACAATACCGACATTAGCTCAGAATATGGTCCTGATGATTCAGTTATTTAAATAAGATTTTAAAGAAAGAGTACTTCAGATAGAATATTTTGTATTATTTAGATTTCAAGCAAATAAAAACGATTTTTTCTATGTTGGAAAAATAATAACTGTTGAAGAGAATATGAGATAACTTTTTAAAGAAAAAGCAGTGCGGAAAAAGGTGCGAGATAAATTATTTTCCTACGAGCGTGCGCAAAGTAGTACTTTGCGCACGCATTTTTGTGTGCAAAGTTACACTTTTCCGCACTAGTGCGGATAAGACTTTTATCCGCACTGGGTGCGGAAAAGTAAAAAGCCACCCACTGAATGAGCTTACTGGATCGGCTATCACTTTGCAGAATGTGAGTAATTGCTCTTTTGTTATAAATGTTATAAACAAATAATTTAGTTTCCTATTATTTTTTTTATTGTTATGTAATTTTTTAATTTTCTATTATTTTTTTTTGTTATGTAATTTTTAGTTGTAAGTATATTATAGTTCTTTCTTTAAAGTCGAATTAAAAATTATTAAATAAATTATCATATTTTTATTTTTGTTGTTATCTGATATGAAGCTCGTAGGAAAAATGTTGTTCCTAACAAGTGCGCAAAGTGCTTTTCCGCACGCAAGAACTTATCCGAACTCCGCTTCGCGTCGTTCGTCCAACTGTACTTGCGTGCGGAAAAGTATCACTTTGCGCACTTGTTAGGAAAATAACTATTTTCCCCACACGAAGATATTTTTGATGTGAAAAATTCGGATGTTACACACCTTATTCCTAGGCCACTATTATTAGGAACAACAGTGCAACAGCATTTTTTACATTTCGATGTTCATTTTGGTGAACTTAATATTCGTTCAAAACTTTAGAAATCCTAACGTTTTAATTTTAACTAGAATGTTTAGTTTTATTTTCAGCCAAAGGTGCCCTACATTTACATTTGCATTTGTTTCAAGATCTAGTTGATGTAACATAGAAGAAGAGCTATTCTATTGTACACTATTTTAAGTTTTACAATAAGCTTAAATAAACAACTTTCTTGAATGCCTTTAAATACAGTTTGTTAAGAAGGTAATAATAACGCATTATTAAATGACAATAAACAACCCCTAACAATATACCTGCAAACCCCGGAAACCCCTAATAAATACCTTGTGTATAACCAAAATGTAAATATAATTATTATAATCTTCAGATTGGAAAATTCCTGAAATAAGTACCGAACTAGACATTAAAACTTCAAATGTTTCAAATTTTTTGTTAAAACAGAAAACATAAAAATATGCCCTTAAAATAATAATTTATGAAAAATATGCATTTTATTATAAAATTAACAAAAAATGCATATACAGTGTGGTTGTTTAAGTGTGCAACATATGGGCATTTTTTTTATTACCGATTTCTCAGAAAATGTTATTCTTGATAAAAGTTGGTGCATGTTCGATAATCATATTAGGTGCACTTGGAATGGTTGCAAGTCAAACGGCGTACAGGGTAGGCCAAAAAATATAAAACTTGTACAAGAATAAAGTTTTTTAATAAACATTTAAAATACAAATTTTGCACTTTAAATGAGAGTTTTTTAATTAGGATATTATCATTACTAATGTCTTATCTTCTTTAAAAGAATTTTTAGGATATTTTAAAGTTGTGTTTAATATCGTTGCAACAAACATGAAGTTTGTGATTCCTTAATAAATTAAAAATTCAAGCAAATTTTACAAATATGCTTGAATTTAAAACAAAGATATGTGAAATGGATTTGATTTTGATTAATTTATGAAGGTATTTATGGTGAATATAAAAAAACATTTTTTGGGAAATTATTAATGTTTTTTAAGAAAATATATATTTTTTATTTTAGGGGGGTCACGTTTTTGAATCTATGCATAACTTTTAATTCTAAACAACTTTTGTTAATAACATTTTGCTGAATTTTCTGAAATAGGGGTACTTTATTCTTGTACAAGTGTTATATTTTTTGGCCTACCCTGTACGGGTACGCCGTTTAACTTGCAACCATTCCAAGTGCATCTAATATGATTATCGAACATGCACGAACTTTTATCAAGAATAAAATTTTCTGAGAAAACGATAATAAAAAAAAGCCCACACTTAAACAACCACACTATATAATATGCATTGTGCATAATTATATCTCGCCCTTTAAATATAACTCATGATGAAAAAACATTTAACCATTAAAGCGTTTTTAATAAACTGCGTCCATTTTCCAATAAAATAACTATAGTCTATTTCAGAAAGGTGTAGACTGTAGAGTAATAAAATGGGAAATTCCGTCCAGTTCGGCTCATGTAAACTTTGTGCATTTTATTTTATTTTATTTATTCATGGTCAACAGGAATACAAACAGGAATAATCCCAAAAAAGTACCCTCAAAATTACATAAATCTACCTATTCGAAAGGAATACAACTATTAAACAAATCTCTTACATAAGTCGCAATACTGTATTAAACGCATAATATTTGCCTAAAATAAAGAAAAAAAAAATATCTTAACATAAAAAAAATATAACATAAATTCTGTTAAGTAATGTTTTTTAATAGTCTCTTAATGGTTGCTGGTGATTGCGAAAATATATCTATTACTTCACTATAAAGGTTAACACATTTGATTATTCTACATAATGGTGAGTTTTGTGAACAATTGGTGTTCCTGAATGGAACATAGAAAATTTCGTTTGATCGTAGGTTGACTTGAGGTATGTTAAGACGAATCAAAGATAGTATATCGGGGTTATGTATGTTATTATTTATGATTTTATACAAAAAAAGTATATCAGATATACTTCTTCTAACTGTCAAGGGAGTAATTTGAAATTGTCGTTGAGCAATAGCAATGTCGTTCAGGTGGGCTTTAAACGGGATGAATTTTAAAAACTTATTTTGAATGTGATCTAAACGTTTAATATAAACAGAGTATCTCGGACTCCAAATCACACTACAAAAATTTAACTTACTCAAAACAAAAGAGTTGTGTAGTAGTGTGATTGCTTTAATATTAGAAAAAGAAGCGCACTTGCGCATGATGTATCCCAACATTCTGGAAGCACTGTTTACAACTGGGTCGATGTGTAGATCGAAAATCAGCTTTGAATCTATCAGAATTCCCAGGTCTCGCACACGATCAACCCTCGTAAGTATGGTTGTGCCAATTCTATAGTCAAAAACATATTCATTTCTGTTGCGGGAAAAAGTGAGAGATAAGCATTTACTTAAATTAACAAAAAGATTATTTTCGTCGCAAAACCTCACCAATCTGTCAAGATCCCTCTGAATACATAGCGAGTCAAAATTATTTTCTACTTTTTTAAAAACCTTTAGATCGTCCGCATAGATCAAAAATTGACAGTGATGAGAGCAGGCTCCTATCGGATTAATATAAATAATGAAAAATAGAGGCCCCAAATGCGAGCCCTGGGGTATTCCTGAGGATGGTATAAAAGAGTCGGATTGAAAGCCCTGAATGTGAACGTACTGATTCCTATCCTTTAAGTAAGACTCGACCCAGCTCAGGAGGGCACCCGCAACACCAATCTCAGCAAGACGATTGAGTAGAATGTTATGACTAATTTTGTCGAAAGCCTTGCTAAAGTCAGTGTAGATGGCATCCACCTGAATCCGGTTGTCAATGTGATTATGTAGGTACTCAGTAAAGGCGAACAGGTTAGTTTCAAGTGACCTACCGCGATAAAACCAGTGTTGTTCTGATCCTATAATGTTCTTAGTGAGATTCAAAAAATATTCGTAAACAAGTTTTTCAAAAAGCTTTGCAACTGCTGACAATTTGCTTATTGGTCGATAATTTTTCACGTCATTCTTTTGTCCCCCTTTGAATATTGGGATAAGCATGGCAGATTTCCAGCTGTTCGGGAATCTGCCAGTATTTAATGAAATGTTATAAAGTAGCGTGAGTGGTTCACAGATAGTTAAAGCTGTTTTTTTGAGAAAGAGTGGTGGTATATTATCAGGTCCTGAGCCCTTTCTTGAATCAAGCTTTAGAAGTTCGCGTGATACCTCAAATGAACAAAATACAATACAATGTAAATGAGAAACATTATTTATTGAATGCTCAACGGGAGGGTGGGCAAATACACTCACAGGGGCTCAAAGACACTAGCGAAATAAGACCCAAAGACTCACTAATATTCTTCCCGTTTTTAGCGACCCTGTCCTCCCAACACATTTCGTCAGGAATTTTACTCACACAGTGTTTTTTTATGGACGCGTAATTCCAAAATCTTCCGGGATTGCCAGGCAGATCATTCTCGACCGACCTCATATAATTTTTAAAGTCCAATTCAATAAGATTTTTAGATCTGGCTCTAAGAATTTTAAATAAGTTGTAGTCATTCGAGTTCTTATACATTCGCCACCTTTTATGTATTTTGTTTTTTTCTTTAATTAATTTTATGGTATTGGTTCTATAGTAAACAGGAAAATATTTATTTTTGGAGTAGGTTGGGACATGCTTATGTATAATATTATTAATTTTTGTGTAAAAACTATCAACACAGCTATCAAGTGTTCTATTTCTAAACGTAGAGTGCCAATCTATGCTCGAAATTTCCCGATTTAATAGGTCATAATTTCCTTTTTTAAAATTAAAGTAAGTGTTGGTATTAAATTTTAACCCTTTATATAATGCAACGTCATATAAAAATTCGATACAAGGGTGGTGGGCATCCTCAGGCACGAGGGCATCCGAGCAGTGAGTGACATTTGATAAATTATCCTTACTTGAAAAAATTAAGTCAAGAAGTTTATCGTTAGTATTAAACACAGTGTTGAATTGCATACAATTATGACATGTAAGATTAAGAATCAACGACGAATATTTCTGTTCAACGTGGTATGGATCTAAAAATCTATTTTCACCTACTTGAAGCCATTCAGTAGTTGACAGGTTAAAGTCTCCACAAATCAACATACTCATACTGTCATCTATTTTTATGTCAGGTAATTTAGACGAGAAACTTGCTTAAGCCTCCACGTCATTAGGAGGCAGGTAAACACAACAAATTAATAATAGCTGATTAGATTCTAGTTTTAGGGATACCCACACATCTTCCGCGTCGCTTAGATATGTCGACACCATGCAAGCACTATATTTATTTTTTACCGCGATAAAAACCCCACCTCCATCCAATTTCCTGCTGGCAGCTGATTCACGATCCCTGCGAAAAATCGTGTATTGATCAACATCAACAACCTCATGATCCATAATTGAACTATTTAACCAGGATTCTGTAACACACAAGACGTCCGGGCAATGAATAGATAAGTTTTTTTTGAAGTTACATAGCTTAGTTCTTAAGCCTCGGACATTCTGATAAATAACACTGATAGACATTTAAAAACTTCAAAGCAATATTCAATCTTATTTGCCACTTAAAGCTTCTCGACATCCACGGCGCTTGTGACGTGAATGATCTTCGACGTTTCCGCTTTTCGAACAAGTACATTGCCATTTTGTACCCAGACAAAGACTATTAAATTATTTATGATAACTAACCAAAAATTTCAGAGAAAAAATAGCATTGTTTGTAAAATTAAAATTTCAAGTAATTGCGTAAGAGGATTAGAAAAGGTATATTTTCTGGCCTGAAGTGTCAAGATCGAAATATTGTGTAGGGATTAGTTAATTAGTAGATTATAAAGTTACGTTTTGCGTTTAACAGGTACCATTTAACAGGTACCGAGTTTGGCTTTGGCCTCATTGGCTGATCATATAAATAGGTGGTAATTTGGAATAAACTTCATATATCGTGTGTGTGTATGACCTTAATAAGTATATTTGTTTAGTTTAACGCATCAGTATTATTTGCTGTTAAGCCGTATATAGTGTTCATAGTATTATAAGATTAGTAATCAAATGGCGACATTCACACCAAGAAAAAGATGTTCCAATTATTCCAGTATTAAGGTGCCTTCAGGTAAAGGGAAGAGACTAATAATCGTCCATATTGGAAGCGAAGAGGAATTTTTAAAAGAAGGTTTGCTAACCTTTCAGTCGATCAATACGGCAGATTATTCGAATGTTTTTGAGGACTATTTTGGTGAAATGATAACATATCTTCCAGCTAATTCAGTAGTAGTTATGGATAACGCAACCTATCATTCACGACGCACAGAGAAGACTCCAACATCATCTTGGAGAAAACAAGAAATTATCGACTGGTTAACCATCAAAAGTATTGAGTTTGAAGATAATTTGATAAAGACGGAACTATTAGCTATAGCAAATTTACACAAACATCCTTTTATGAAATATGCCGTGGAAGATATAGCAGAAAAACATGGTGTAACTGTGCTGTGCAATGTGCATACCACCATATCATTGCGAACTAAATCCTATAGAATAGAACTTATATGGGCGCAAGTAAAAGGATTTGTAGCAAGACACAACACGACATTCAAAATGAAAGACGTTAAGCTACTATTTGAGCAAGCCATTATGGAAGTGACACCAGAGAACTGGCGAAAAGCAGTCCATCATGTCATTAAAGAAGAAGAGAAAATGTGGGATCTTGACCACCTGATCGATCGGACCATCGACAAGTTAATTATAACGTCAAGAGGAGATGACAGTTCCTCAGATGAGGAAGAATACTATGATTTTTTATAATTTAATTTCTGTATAATGTATTTTGTATTTTTTTATAATGTTTAATAAAAAATAAGTGTAGCTAATACTATGTACATAATGCCTCATTTTTATTCTGTTAAAATAAAATTATTTCCTTTTTACGAATATCCTACCCGCACGCCTTTATCACACCATTTTCAGTGTTTGTGAATGGACAACAATAGGCAAAACCCATAAATTGACCCAAACCCGGGTGGTACTACCTGCACTTGATGAAAAGAAAGAATTTTGCAATGAAATCGATGCCAAATTATGAAAGTGGCTTAAATATTCGTTGGGTCACTCTATAGTCCCGTTACATACCTAATGAGCTTTTATTATACTCTACACCTTTCTGAAATAGACTATAGCTTGTGCAAAAATTAAATACTTGCAGAATGTTTTGGTTATTGCTTTCTTTGTTTTAGGTTTTTGATTGTTAATGAATTTGAGCCTACTCATGCCAGAAAGGCTTTTCCATGCTTTGACGAACCGGTATTTAAGGCCAATTTTAATATCCGGCTGATAACGCCAAACGACTCGTATATTGCCGTTTCAAACATGCCGGAGATTGTAAGTTAATTTTAAATACATTAAGTTTTAAATAGAAAATTGATTGGATATTAAGTGGTGGTGAGTATTGACATTTGTTTTTTCTCGAAAACTACCCAACTACCTACTTAGAAAATATGATAATAAAACTTGGGGCGGGTACCCCGTATATGTATTTTATTAAAGAACTTATTGTGTTTTTCATTTTCTTTTAGAGACTTATTTAAAATGAATATTTATCTTTGCGCAATAAAATAGGTAATAAAACCTGTCGGCACATCTCCGTGGAACTGTAACGAAAAATTCAATTTACTTTTAAATCTTTCTTCAATTTCTTTTGACTAAACTTCGAACAGAGGGGCGAGTCGGGAAGGATATTCTTGAAAATACTTTATTTATTTTAAAAATCGTAACAATAAAACGTCTTGAAACATCTTTCAGAAAAGACAAATAAAATTAATTATTTAGAAAAATTAAATTTACCATTTGGATTATTTTCCAAAATGTATTGAAAATGGGATTTAATAGTATTGTCAATATGTAGATTTTGTGTGTCTCAAAAACTAACGTTTAAGGTTGTTATTTAAACACATAAACCTATAATATTCCAAAAATACAATACTATAGTGTTTTTGGAACACTTTAAAAACCTAGATTATATTACAAATTTGTAAAATTTCTCTGAGTACCTACAGAATTAATGATTTCCATACAGTGTGTATCAGCTGAATGGAATAAATTCGAATATTTCACTCATGTATAAATTTTCCCATAAGAAACGTTAAAAATAAAAAAATATCAGCGGATATACAACGTTGCCTAGACAACGTTGTATATCCAACACACAACAATCGAACCTATTTGACGAGACAGTTTTTTTTTTTACCTTTTTACTGCGAACGTGATCGTTATTGTTATGAGTTCCCTTCGGGAAATTCATTGCTTTTGAAAAACAAACCCTCTCAACAGATAACGACAAAGATATAATTATGGCATAAATGAAAAAATATAAATATTATTTACCTAAAAAAAAAAACCCCAACCCGGGTCGTCCGGGGTCGTCCTGGCGAAACGCAACTCCTTAACACTTGAGCCATCAAAGGCTTTACATATTATTCGTCAATTATTCAAGAAGAGTTGTCTTAGGTGCAGCATTGTAAAGCAGTTTGACAACAGTCAGGAATTGAAAATTGTATGACAAAAAATTTTTTTTATATATATTTCATTCTAGAAATATTCTCCCTAAATACCGCTCGTGCATAAAATTTAACCAGATAATTTTCATTCAAGCTTGTTATACTAATTCCACTCGTTCTTCGAACTCGTGGAATTATAAATAACAAGCTTTCATGAAAATTATCGGTAATTTTTAAGCATTCGTGGTATTACCCCCGATAATAAATACATGGGGGCGTGTCTGAAAAAACGGTCGGACCCGTCGATTGCTATTTCTAGTTGCGCATTTTTTTTTCAATAAAGACTTTTTATACAGGATATGTCATGTAACAGTGGCAAATACCAACTTTCTTATTTTAAATGCAACAACCTGTATATTATTCAATTTTTGGATTCTTCAGAAAATTTTAGACATATTTCATGTACAATATCAAAGTCAAAGTCAAAGTTTTATTTGCTACTTACATAAATAGTTTATAGCACGTCATAAATAATAATATATAGGTAAATATAATTTAACATGTACAAATGTATATAAATAACAATAAATTAGTGTGTAAAGCAAACAATGCACAAACATTAAAATAAAATTTGAAATTAAGACACACAACTGGCAAACCTCACAACCAATGCACATCATCCGGGTAGTGATTACCAGGAGGCCAACAGGTACTCATTTAAGGTATAAAAGCAATGGTTTAGTAAATACACGTTAACAGACTTTTTGAACAGAACATCATCGAGGGCTCGATACCGTCCCGGGATCCTATTATATAAATTGCAATTAAGTGAATTGTTTTTAGATTTAGTAAGTCTGAATCGCTGAGCCACTATTCCTGTCTGAGCCGCGAGTGTTGTATCTGTGAATATCTGAATGCCTAGTGAGTTTATCTCTGCGGGAATGCAGCTTCAGCACAGTTTGAAAAATATATACACAGGGCAGCGGCATTATGCCAAATTTTTTGAACAGAGGCTGACAATGGTCCCTATATCCTGCGTTAGCCAAAAGTCTTACAGCTCTCTTTTGGAGTCGAAAGATTTGTTGTGCATTTGCACTGTTTCCCCACAATATTGCCCCATACGCAATATGAGAATGAAAAAGGTCGAAGTACAGCGATTTCAAAACGTCCAAAGTCAAACATTTACGCAAATTTCTAAGAAGAAATATCGTACTCGACAATTTTCGTCCCAGTTCAGTTATGTAGGCCTCCCAGGATAAGGAACCATCCAGAGTGATACCCAGTAATTTACATTTATTGTTTTTGTTCAATAGCCGATCACTCGAGACAACCAGTTCCTGAGTCTTACTCGTGTTAGGCTGCAAGAGATTGCCAGAAAACCAGCTTTCTGCATCCTTTAGCAGCAGTTGAGACGCCATAATTAAATTCTCTAGACTAGAAGCAGAAGTAATATAAGTAGTGTCGTCTGCAAATATGGTCAAATTGCAAATCCGTTGCATGTAATAACACAGATCATTAATATAAATTATAAACAGGAGGGGCCCAAGGACGGATCCCTGTGGCACTCCATATTTAACATAGCCTAAATCAGACTTGACACCTTTAATCTCCACAAACTGCCGCCGATCAGACAAATAAGACTCAAGAAGGTTTAGGGGAACACCTCTTATGCCATAGTAGTATAGTTTTTTTAACAGGAGTTTGTGACTGACACAGTCGAAAGCTTTTGTTAGATCGCACAAAGTTATTGACGTGAGCTCACCAGACTCCAAGCCCTCGACTATGTCACTCACAACCTGTAAGACTGCTCCCAGTGTTGATCTTTTTTTCCTAAACCCATACTGAGAAGGGTGAAACAATCCATTAGTCTCAAAATAATTATAAAGACGATTTTTTAGCAGAGACTCAAAAACTTTGGAGAATATCACTATAATCGCTATAGGTCGGTAATTCTTCACCAATTTAGAGTCACCCTTTTTTAATATTGGTGTAATTTTCTATCTTCAACAGTTTCGGAAATATTAAGTGTTTTCAGATTTATTGCATTTTAGCGTTTCTTTTTACTAATATGAAATTAAAAAAAGGATAAATAGTTTTGTTTACTTTTGTTTAACACTCCTGACCTCAGCAAATTGTTGTCTGTCTGCATGACAGTAGTTGTCAGTGTTATGGTCGTTTGAATTTCGTTAACTGCACATGAAAAAAATGGTTTATTTAACAGAAATGCACAAAATAACAATTCTATAGATGATTGGTCATGGAGATAAAACACGGACTCAAATGGAAGTTGCTCGCTTATTTCATGAAAAATTTCCTAATTTGCAGCCTATATCTCAAGGGAAAATTAGTTTCGCCAGCTTGGACATGAAAAGCAGATAGAAAAAGGAGCTGCCAATGCAATACGTGATGACACCAAATTAGATATTATGCTTGAGTTTGAGGAAAACCCGCATATTTCTAGTCGAAAAAACAGCCGCAATGTTCAATGTTAGCCATTCATCGATTATTCGAACATTACAAGAAAATAAAATGTATCTCTATAAAATAATACTTACTCATGAGCTCATGGAAGACGGTTTTGATAAGAGAACGCATTTTTTTAAACAAATGATGACAATGTTTGATAAGAGCATGTTTTTTTTAACACCTTTACTCTTCACGGTCATGCTAATCGTCAGAATTGCCGCTACTGGTCTAGGGAAAATCCTCACTGGAGAACAGTAGGTGGAGGACATTTTCAACATTAACATAAAATATATTGTTTTTATACATTATCGTTTGTCTATTTTGTTTTAAAAGTTAATATTTTGTAAATGGTTGAAGTTAGGTATAGGATATGATTTTGCAAGGTTGATTATTTGACAAATATGTAAATCTGGCAATGGCGTAATCGGGTAAAAATGTATACAATTGGGTCTTTAGTACTCCCACAGTTAGTAATTATTAATTATAATAGCAATTTTTTTTCGTTCGTATCTTTTATTTTATATACAGGGTGATTCACGGCGGATGGAACGTTAGACGTTTCTGACAAACCAGTAAAGTAATCGTTCTAAAAATTTGGTCGCGTAAATAAACGGACATGATCTACCAACCTAAAATATTTTTAGCAATACAGTGTTGCCGCTTCCACACAAAAATAATAGTAACTTCGATTTTTTAAATGCAACACCATATATTTTATTTTATTTTTGAAACCCCCATTACTTTCCTTACAATTTTTATTAACTCTACTCTATACTTATCTCTTACCGTTTCTTCTAAGATATAAATTAATTTCAGTTTTTTTTGTCCAAAAACGTCACTTTTAAAAATGCTGATAATTTTGAACTCTAAAACACTGACACCCTGGAATTTGGCAAATAGTTAACTAATACCATAGGGCTCTTTGCCCTAGTCCCATATCTTAGTTGCAATATACAGGGTGGTTGAAAAATACACTTATTCTGGTAACTTGAAAAAGTGACCATAAGTCCCTTTTTTCAAATGTAACACCCTGTATATTATTACGGATTTGAAAAGCTAAGATTCATTGGCGGTAAATTAGAGTACATTTCGTTAAACTTGATACATGTCCTGCCGATAATTTTAATTTTAATTATATTATTACGGATTTGAAAAGCTGTTAAACTTTATACATGTCCTGCCAATAATTTTAATTTTAATTATATTATTACGGATTTGAAAAGCTGCTAAAATTTGACTTAATTCTTGTATATCATACCTGTACTTAACTAACTAGTTTTACCATTTTTTTGACATATTAAGCATGATTTGTAAAATTTTCTATACAATTCAATTTTTATTCGGTTATTAGTAAATTAGCCATGACAAAAACTGATGTTTAAGTATGTTTTTATGGTTATCGTTTTGACATTTCATTAAGTTTAGATACAAGATAGAAATACAATTTAAAGTCATGGAAGAAAACTATACAAATGCAGTTTTTATGAATGTATTTATTTTATTTGGACAATGTGTGTTTGCATTAACATGCAAAAAACATTAAAACTAAGTTTTTCTTGAAATCCATGCAGTCAACACCCGCATATTAAAGTGTTTGGATGTAAAACGGCCAGCGTTTTTAACATCTGTTAACATTTTTAGAAGTATTTTATTATTTGACTAGTTAACATTTAATAAAATTGTTCTGGATCCTTATAAATTTTCTAAGATTCATTGGCGGTAAATTAGAGTACATTTCGTTAAACTTTATACATGTCCCGCCGATAATTTTCTGAAATAGGGGTACTTTGTCCAAATAAAATAAATAAATTCATAAAAACTGCATTTGTATAGTTTTCTTCCATGGCTTTTAACTGTATTGCTATCTTGAATCTAAACTTAATAAAATATCAAAACGATTAAACGATAACCATAGTAACATACGTAAACATCAGTTTTTGTCATGGCTAAGTTACTAATACCCACATAAAAATTGAATTGTATAGAAAATTTTACAAATCATGCTTAATACGTCAAAAAAATGGTTAAGCTAGTTAGTTAGGTACAGGTATGATATACAAGAATTAAGTGACATTTTAGCAGCTTTTCAAATCCGTAATAATATACAGGGTGCTACATTTAAAAAAAAAGGACGTATGATCACTTTTTCAAGTTACCAGAATAAGTGTATTTTTCAACCACCCTGTATATTGCAACTAAGATATGGGACTAGAGCAAAGAGCCCTATGGTATTAGTTAATTATTTACCAAATTTCAGGGTGTCAGTGTTTTAGAGTTCAAAATTGTCAGCATTTTTAAAAGTGACGTTTTTGGACAAAAAAAAAACGGAAATTAATTTATATCTTAGAAACGGTAAGAGATAAGTATAGAGTAGAGTTAATAAAAATTGTAAGGAAAGTAATGGGGGTTTCGAAAATAAAATAAAATATATCATGTTGCATTTAAAAAATCGAAGTTACTATTATTTTTGTGTGGAAGCGGCAACACTGTATTGCTAAAAATATTTTAGGTTGGTAGAGCATGTCCGTTTATGTATGCGACCAAATTTTCAGAACGGTTCTTTTACTGGTTAGTCAGAAACGTCTAACGTTCCATCCACCATGAATCACCCGTATATCTCCTATTTTCTTCTATTACGAATGTAAATAATAAAAACTACAAAAAGTAAGATACCTATTATTTTTAGACACGTTATTCTACATCAGAGGGCATCATATACAGTTTTGCTACAAGCGTCAAAATGTCAACCTACCTAGTTTCTTTGGCAATAACTGATTATCCTTATTACGAAGATATTTGGGAATATGGAAATAAAAAAATACCGATAAGAGTGTATACTTACAATGCAAGCAAAGAAAATAATAATCATGCAATAGAAGGAGCAAAGACTGCAGTACGATTTTACTCAGAGTATACAGGAACCACTTATCCTCTTCCAAAATTAGGTAGGTAAGTAAAGACAATTTAAACTTATTTGGTTAACGTTTGGAGATAAGCCACTCCCTTTGGGTGCCACTTTTCATACCGTTTGGTTTGAGGGTAGTACAACAATAGTGTAGATCATTTGTGGTTTGGGGGAATAACATTAGGTTTGTTGACTGTTTGAAGGTTGAAGACAATGATGTTTCTTGAATGATGAAAGAGTTTGGGACTTCCGTCGTCTTTATTTGTTTTAAATCACAACGTTTCAACTGGTAAGTATCTCCAGTCGTCTTCAGGTGAATACTAAATAAGTAAAGTAACTACAAGACTATTTATACTAGCTAGGTGCACCGAAGCATAACTGAGATGTGAGGTGGGTGCAGTCATGCGTTCAATTGGCACGCGATCTTATCCTAAAATAACATCTATCTAACAAAGGTTTCCAGATATTTCTTAAGTCTAATGATGGTTTACTAAAGCAGCCTGGATTCTGATGAATAGCAGCAGCTTCCTTAAACTTTCTTTTCCTCCAGTGAGGTTCCTTATGTAGGATTTCAGCTTCTGACCACATGATATGGTGGCCATGTTTCCAGGCATGGTCAGCTGCACCTGACTTTTCGGTCTCATCTTTTAACGTATTGTTTTTGTGTTCTTTAATCCTTGTCTCTCTGGAGGTGAGACATTAAGACCACTCGAGACAAGGATTAAAGAACACAAAAACTATACGTTAAAAGGAGAGACCGAAAAGTCAGGTGCAGCTGACCATGCCTGGAAACATGGCCACCATATCATGTGGTCAGAAGCTGAAATCCTACATAAGGAACCTCACTGGAGGAAAAGAAAGTTTAAGGAAGCTGCTGCTATTCATCAGAATCCAGGCTGCTTTAGTAAACCATCATTAGACTTAAGAAATATCTGGAAACCTTTGTTAGATAGATGTAATCTTAGGGTAAGATCGCGTGCCAACTGAACGCATGACTGCACCCACCTCAGTTATGCTTCGGTGCACCTAGCTAGTATAAATAGTCTTGTAGTTACTTTACTTATTTAGTATTCACCTGAAGACGACTGTAGATACTTACCAGTTGAAACGTTGTGATTTAGAACAAATAAAGACAATGGAAGTCCAAAACTCTTTCATCATTCATTAGGTTTGTTGTTGGGTGCAAGAACGGGAAATTGAAAAATGTTATCGAGCCAGTTAAATCACTTTTCTAGATCACCAGTAAATAATAAAAACTTATAATACGAGGTGTTTTTGATTATAGAGTTTACAACCAGACCAGAATAATTCCGGTAATATGAATCTGGATGTCGCAGGATCCGCGTTTTCATTTTTCACGCTTGCCACAGTAGTGTCCATAATTATTATATCCAAATTTGCTGTTAATTGGGAATCGTTGAAGGTTCTTAAGTTTGCTACATTAGTTTCAAAGGAAGTGTCACTTTCTTATTAGGAAACTATTCTGAACTAGATGCCAGGGGAGTTGAAAGTATGAAGAGTGAAAGTATTTTTAGTTGATTTATTAAATTTGGCTCCGTTTTAACTTCGATTTTTAGGATTAAACGCTTTATTAAGGAGAGTGACATAATACTTGAACTATGTTCTCTCTTGTTTGTATGTTCGAAACTCGCATCTCAACCAAATGTCGGGCTACGAAATGTGTTTATTGAATAGCAAAAAGCAAAGCAAATTATAAACTAACAAAAAAGAGTTTAACAAAAACTGTGAATTTAGATAGTTTCCCTTAGATAGGAGTTGTCCCCTTAAGACTCCTTTAAGGAAATATGGCTTTTTCAAGTAAGTTAAAAGAGACAATTTTCACTTTATGTTCAACTGGGACCAAAGCGAATTATATAATTTAAACACTTTAAAAGTGCTCTTTCGAGTTTTTATAGTGCTTTGTAACCCCTACCAAGTGAAAAGGAATTTTTACCAAAGGGGGGTTTTTCCTTCATGTACCATTCAAAATGGAACCCTTTATTCATTTCAACCAATAACAACTAAATCATCTTCTAGCGACTCTTCCTACTAAACTAATACCTATGTCTTTATCATTGTTCCATATACTTACTTTTTTATTTACATCTCTTTTTTGATAAGTTTCGCCACCTTAAGAGTCTCCATTGCAGCGAATATTTTACTGAGTCAAATTAGCCTTAAGAATGAAAATCCATATCCGATATTCAAATTCGATAATATTCCTAAATGATAAGTCAAATATTTATAAACAATTTTTTTTGTTAAACAAGGTGGCGCATGGCGGAGAGAACTTGGAAAACATATTTAAATGGAAAGGGGTTTAAGTAATACCTCATTTTATAGGTATATTTCCACTTCAACCCTGCAATTTAAGCACTCCAAAAATTGCCGTTTCAAAATGGCGATTAGATAGAATATGAAAAAGGGAATCCCAATGACTTTAATTTTGCGTATTAAAATAAATATCGTTTTTTAGACATGATAGAATACAATAAGGTAGTAAGTGTAGCAACGGAGACCTGGGGATTGATCCAATTCAAAGAAGGACTATTGACAAAAAGTTTAAAAATGTATGATTCGTGGCAATGTAATTTAGTTATTTTTCATGAATTGGCCCACTTTTGGTTTGGAAATTTAGGTAAGTTAAAAATAATCCGTTTTTAACTATTGTCAATAATAGTTATGTCTGTAATAGCTGTATATAGGATTCAACAGTCCACCAGTCCAGGACAGGTTTGCGCTTGAACGATCTAAAGGGATGGCAGAGAAAATTCGACGTACTAAATTTCTGTTTTTTTTTAGTTTATAGAACAGTCTATCAACAATCGCAATCATGCATATTCAAAAGTATAATACGCCAATAATAAAAAATATCTACTTTTTATTGAACAGAATTGTACATTTACTTTTTTGGGACTTATGTCCAGTTGTTTATAACAACATTTAATCTCATTTTTATGGCTACTTTATACCTCAATTAAATTAAACTAAACTTAAGAAATTAACGCAATGGTTTATAACTCCACATTAAGTAACTTAATAAATCTACGAGAGACGAAGAAGGTGCTCCTAACCTATCTTATTGGATTTTGTCCGTTTTATTATAAATGCATGGGAACTGTTGTACTAATTCAATCAATGTACCATCGTTAACAACCATCATGAAACTTTTTGGAATAATCAAAATATCAAAAATATAATTCTATAATTAAACAAGCATTTAGGGTTATATGTACAAATTGTTCTTTATTACATTCACCGAAATGACAAATGACATGACGGGAACCACGGATTATGCCGATCGCCCAACGAATTATGTCGAATCAACTAAATTTAACTAAGAAGTTAAAAGTTGGCCAACTTCTTAGTTTAGTTTAATTCCTTAATTGTAGGTATAAATGGTTACGTTTGAATGTAGTATTTTAACTTCATAATTCTCTTAATTTATGAAGTTTAGTTTAATTTAATTGAGGTATAAAGTAGCCATTAATGTGAGAAAATAATTTCTGTCAATGTCAATGATGTCGCAGTCAAAGTTATTTGGTTAGTGTTGATTAAAATATTCGTGCAACCTGACATCAAATTCAACAGGCTTTAGATCGGCAAACAGTAACCACAAAAGTGGCAAATTTAATGTAAACAAAGCCTAACATAAATGGGCATGCGCACTGCAAAATTATCATTTAACGAATGAAAAGATAGACAGGTCCGGGCTTTAAAATTTAAAATGACTTACTAAAAGCTAGAGACCGACCGTAGATTCGGTTTCGGTTAGTTTCGGCCAAAAAAATCTAGGTTCGGTGACAGTTTTGGTTTCGTCCAAAAATCGGCGGAAACTTCAGGAGCGCCGAAACTCAGTGATTGAAATATGTAACAAAGCTATATTTTTATATAGACAACACTGCCTACGAATTCACCCAAAGTTACACTGCGCGACAATTTACGAACACTGAGTGTCCGCCGAGTCATTAAAATGAAAACGCAAAATAAAAAAAAACTATTAATCCTTTTCACCAGACAAAATACCAACACTAAAAAGTCCATATAAATAATATGTTTAAAACCCCATTGCGACTGTCCCTTTGACATATTTCTATTTTAATTGAAATATTTGCATATGCCCGAACCCTTGTAAACCTACTATGTCATTTCAACGATTCACTCTCATCTCTCATATAAACAAGGTCTGGTATTGAAATAAATGGACAATAAATTCCTTTGTATGTCAATTTGAACTGTGATAGAAACATTTATATTCAGATTGATATCGAAATTACTAATTTATCAAAGAACAATACTGTTATAAATGTATCAAATAATTAGTTTTTAGTACTGCTATGAACGCTATCTGTCACCGACCGACTAAGGGTGCTAGGGTTGATTGTTAGTTCCTCTAGCTTTTTGTTCTATATGCCTTAATAAATAGCCATTGCAGAGCATTCACGCAGAGCGTTTCATTATTCACCTAGCAATTTAACAGAGTCGTGTTCGATTTTAGAAAGTGATTTGGTTCGATTTGATCTTAACAATCAGGTGAAACACGGATTTTTATGTCAGTTGCTCGTTTGGGTTTCGATTTTTGAATTTTATAAAGCGGGGGACTAAAGTAAAACAACTTTAATATATTTTTAGTGACCGAACGAAACAAGATTTTCAGCCGAAACCGAATCTTCGGCCTTGGTCTCAGTTTCGGCCGAAACCGAAACTAAAAAATTTGATTGTACTACTGAAATTTAATTTATTTTATACCGGGTGTTTATCAAAAGACGTTCACCCCTATAACTTTTCTGTATTTATAGATATTAAAATAAAATTTGGAGATTATGCATACGAGATCAGTCTGCATTTATGGGCATAATTTTCAATTTGTTAGCACTTCCGCTTTGACCGGAAGTGAACTTGACTTTGATATTTTAAATAGGACATCTTGTATATTTTTACACAACATAACATTCTTAGTAAAATTACACCTCACTTGTTTTGACGTGTCATAACCATAGGCCTCTTATATCTATGGTTATAACATTTTTATGTTTATTTTTATTTTCAATCTAGAGTGCTACAAATCATTAATTCTGTTACTTTATAGTCAAGTAATATATGAAAATTAAAATTGTGTCATAATAATTGACTTTCTAAGTTTCACAAGCGTTTAAAAAATGAAATTTTGTTTTCTTGACGTTTACTCCATTTTTCCAAATGGAATAATTTGATACCATACATGCTATTTTAAAATTGACACGAAAAAATTAGCCTTAAGTCCCAATCCCAAATTTACAAGCGTTATGCTATAGTAAAAATTAAGTAAAGTTTTAACGCCTTTAGGTTAGGTTCTGTCATATTTGACATATATTGCACACAATTTATGTCAAATATGACAGAACCTAACCTAAACGCGTTAAAACTTTACTTGATTTTTACTATATGCATTATGGTCTTTTCTAAAGAAATATAAAGGCGGCTTTGAAAAACAATGGAATGATTTTAAAAACCAATTTAACATTTAAATTAAAATTTTAATGTCATTCGTTTATTAAACTTACATTGTAAATCAGATAAAATGGTTAGTTTCACTAGAAATGAACAAATTGATATGCTCCTAATTTTTGTAGTGACCAAAATTTTTTTTCTGAAGTCGCAAGATTGTATGTATTGTATGTTTTATAAACTAATGACATTAAAACTTTAAATTAAAACCATATTGCTTTTCAAAACCATTCCATTGTTTTTCAAAGCGGCCTTTATATTTCTTTAAAAAAGAGAGGACGGCAATAATGCATAACGCTTTTAAATTTGCGATTGGGATTTAAGGCAAATTTTTCAGTGTCAATTTCAAAATAGCACATAGAAGTGTATGGTATCAAATTGTTGGAAAAAAATGCCGGTCAAACCGGAAGTGCTAACAAATTGAAAATTATGCCAATAAATGCAGACTCATCTCTTATGCATAATCTCAAAATTTCATTTTAACATCTAACTATAAATATAAAAAAGTTATAGGGGTGAACGTCTTTTGAGAAAATCTATTATTTATATAGAACACTGCCTACGAACCCACCCAAAGTTAGCCGAACGGTGCGCGACAATTCACAAACATTGAGTTTCGGCACGGCCGAAACCAAAACTTTCACCGAAATTAGATTTTTTGGCCGAAACTAGCCGAAAACGAACCTTCGGTCGGTCTCTACATATTTTATTTCCACTTTTCTTATTCACGTACAGGAAATATTATTTACCTAGATGGGTTCAAATAGACGTAATTCATCAATTTCTTCTTCTACATCACAGTTAATTGTCTTGAAAAATGACATAATCAAAGAATACTAATAAATACCCAACGAAAATCTAAAAACAGAGACATAATGGAACTATAACCTCCAGAACCATAAAGTAAACAAAACAAACTACTGATGTGATTTTGGTGATTCTGCAATTTTCCAGGTTTACTTGGGATCACTTTGACGGTAGTGGGGGAACATTGATCATTTGCCAATCGAACCCAGGTCAGATCAGTTAGATCGATCCGGATCGATCTAAACCAGCGAATCGAACACGCCTCAGGTTATGGACCGAGGGTGTGGCAAAAAAAGTTTTTTTGGTGAAATCGCATTAATCCTAAGTGAAAGATGTCCGTAAACTATCTAGCGACCGTCCAGAAGCTTGCCGGTCGAGAAAATTATGATGAATGCGCTTTCGCAGTGGAAAACATGTTTATGTTGGATGGATTTTCTAAATCCTTAAATGGCACAAAATAGTAGAAGGTCCTCACTTTTTATTGGAATTTGAAAGATTTCGATATAATTTTATTATAAAAATAACAAATAAAAGTAGCAATATAAAACCTATATTATTTCCTCCAAATTTCCCGCCCTCTGCTACAGCGCCTTCATTGAAAAATCTCAAATACATTGTTTAGTTGATTATATGCCTATTAAGCGGGAACTAGAACAATCTGGGGGTAAGCAAGGTCCTCCCGCCCTTAAATGGCCCTTTTTGCATTTTAAAATTGGCGGGTAGCAAAGCCTTTAAATTTTTGTTTTATTTAATAATTTTAATTGTGCGATTATACGAAAACAGAGAATACAATTTTCAGCCTTGTTTTCTATTAAATTCTGATATATTTATGTGTCGCATCGTCTCAAAAGCTACGAAAGTTTCGGTCTAAACTAGTTTATTGTTTTAGTAACAAATGACTGGTGGAATGATGCATGGCTACAAGAAGGTTTTGCTTCGTTTATGTCCTATAAATTATTAGAAAAGGAATCGAAATCCTCTGTAAGTAGTAAACCAGCACACAAAAAGCTTCACTTTTTTTGTAATACGTCAAGACCGCCACACTATTTCGCTTTGTTTCAGAGATATTCACTTTTTAGTTTTTTCTGCTTTTTTGAAATCTTTACCCCTGAGTTTCTGTGTAATACGCCAACATCGCCGCGCTATATCGCTTTGTTTTAGAGACATTCACGGTTTAGTTTTTTTTCCACTTTTTTTAATTATTTACCCCCAACTTCCTTTGTAATATTTCAAGACCACCGCGCTATTTTTCTTAGATCCGGGGATATCCAATTTTGACCACCGGTCTAAGTGACCCTTATATCTAACTAACCGCTAATCACAATAAATTATTTATCTCAGGATTTACATAATATGTGATACAATCTTGACTAATAATTATTCTTAATTGATTTATTGGTTTATTTTTTTAAATTCCTACAATTTATCAGAGCTCCCGATGAATAAGAATTACTCTAGCCAGTTCAACGTTTGGCATATTGTAAATAAGGGATGAGAATTAAAATGAATAATTCAGTTTTCATATGTTTAATAAAAAACGTAAACCGTGCAAGTACTGGCCGATTTAATACTAACTACTAACTGTTCTCTCTCCCGGCCATATTATCTTAATATCAACAAATATAATAATAAATGCCGAAACCCAAAACAAAACAATATTAACACTTAGCAGATGATGTCATCGATCCTGTGCTGCTCGGATGTTTGTTTAGACTTCACCGTCGTGTTATTTATGTGCATGTCACATGTCGCATGTCGTTCATTTTTCATGAAATAGACCCGTATATACGCACCCAGTAGTATTTTCAATACTAAAAAAACAATGTTATTGATTTTTAATATTATTATAAAGAAACCTGCAAATAAATAAATAAATAAATAAATATAATAAATAATAATAAAAGTCAAGTGGGTTTAACAATCTACCATCGCCATTACTCTCGACATGTATTTATACAATTTACTCGAAATCTCAAATTTATTTCAAGATATATTTGTTTAGCTTCTATTAATGTAATGTAATGCTTTTGGATAATTGCCAGTAATTCTTCTTCTTGCCAGAATAGGATAAAAAAGTTTCTAATATGTCTTAATCTATTTTAAGGACGCTTTTCAAATCGATATGATTGAGATGTTTGAAGCTGAAGAAGAATCTAGTGCTCTTCCACTGGTTAGTTATTTAAATTCAACGGACATTGAAAAACGATTTGATACTATAATTTATAGGAAGGTGAGTACCAGCAATAATTGAACATTAAAATGATCTTGTGTTGTGTATTTTCGCTTAAATATATAGGGTCGCCCATTTTTCATGCAAGATTTCATAGCTTTAACAACCGGAATAATTAAACCAATTTATAATAGCGGAAATAAAAGTGAATTTCAAAATTACAGACCTATAACTTCAATTTCATCATTAGCAAAAGTTTTCGAAAAATTTTAAAAGGTAGAATAGAAAATTTTCTGAATAAAAATAACGTTTATTAGATAAACAAAAATAAATCTACGCAAGATGCAACATGTCATCTAACAAATAAAATATATAAATTAACAATAAGAATAATAATAAGTTTATTTAAAAATTTAATAATATAATAAATATGTTTATGTTGTCTTCGATAAACTTATTCTTTAATCCCCTGAAGCTGAGCTTGTTAGGGGCAAATCTTATTTTTTGTTTTAGTATGTAAAATCATAAATCATAAATATGCATTAAAAATCAATTTTTTTAAAGTAAAAATGTTAATTTATAGTATAAACGCAGCTTTTTTGAAGAAATATATTACCTAAAATAAAATTATTAATTTATAATTTTTAAGTAAAAAATATTACTGATATCAATTATTCAGAACAATAATAATTAATTAATTAAAGCATTTCTAAACATATTTTCAAATTGTCTGTTTTAAATATCCATGTTTTTATTTCGACTTTAAATTTTTTTAATGAAATCAATTTTTTAATTTTTGTTGGTAAATAATCGTTTAAATAAAAACATAAATATTTGAAATATTTTTGTCCTATGGACTTATTTATTTTAGGTTTTATGGTTATTTCATTTTTATGACGTGTATTATGATTATGGTTTTTAAATTGTATAAGGTTTTTATTTTTAAATATATATATTAAGATGTTATAAATGTAAAGTTGTCTAATGTTCAACTTTTTTGTTTCTGAATATAATTCTTTTGAAGGATAAAGATAATCTTTATTGTATATAATTTTTAGAAACCTTTTTTGTAATATTTCTAATTTTTTAACTAAAGTTCTATTTATTCCTCCCCAACCTAAAATTCCGTTATTTAAATGAGTTTTAACTAACGCGTAATATAATATTTCCATATGTCTTACATTTAAAAATTTTTTAATGTTTTTAAAAATCGGTAGTAAACTTCTTAATTTTTTAATTAAGTATTCTATGTGAAAATTCCAATTTAATTTACTGTCAAAAATAATTCCCAAATATTTTATTTTATTAACTTTAAAAATTTGAATGTCTTCATTTATTTGAATACTATTCATATTTTGTGGTAGGTTATTTAGGTTTAAAGTAAAAGGAATATAATTTGTTTTATTAAAATTAATTGTTAACAAATTGTTATCAAACCAATTTTTTATAATTTTAAAATCTTTTTTAATTTTATTATTTAAGTTTTCCCAATTTGTATCGGTATAAAAAATTGTAGTATCATCTGCAAAACTATGAATTTGTCCATCGCAATTTATACTAAATAAGTCGTTAATATAAATATTAAAAAATAATGGTCCTAAAATTGTTCCTTGGGGAACACCATACTTAAATACCTTTGGATAGCTTTTTTCTTTATCTATTTGAACATAAGTTGGTCTATTTTTCAGATAATTTTTAATTAATTCTAATTGCTTTCCTCTGAATAGTCTAAATCCAATATTTTCAAACTTTTTTAACAGTAAATTATGGCTAACTGTATCAAAGGCTTTTGCTAAATCTAGAAAAATACTAATACAAGGTTTTTTATTATCTAGTGCATCATATATTTGTTCTGTTAGACAGCAAATAGCATTTTGTGTTGATTTATTTTTTTGAAACCCAAACTGTTTATTAGAAATAAAATTTATTTTTTCCAAATAATTTTCGATTCTTAATTTTAAAACTTTTTCGAATACTTTTGCTATCAAAGACATTAATGTTATTGGTCTATAATTACTAGTTTTACTAGAATCTCCATTTTTAAAAATAGGTTTTATTATACCAATTTTAAAAGCTTCTGGATATATACTGGTTTTAAAAATATTATTTATAAGAAATGTTAGTGGTCTAGAAATAGAAGTTTTAATAGTTTTTAATATTTCTGTTGTTATTCCGTCGGCACCAGGAGATTTCTTTAATTTCAAACTATCAATAACATTTTCAACTTCTTTATGATTAGTTTCTTCTAAATAAAATGAATTTATATTGTTTAATTTTTATAAATTAATAGATAATACAAGTAATATTCGTTTACTGAAAAATTATTGTAAATGGAAGTAAGGCCTTTTGAAAAATCACTCCTCAACTATACTTGTAAAGATTCCTATCTTGCGTTTTATGGCGAAAATAGTATATTACATAACAAGTCTTGAAAGTGGTAAATCTTCAAACGTGAGGTATTTAGCACGAGGCGTTAGCCGAGTGCGGAAATCTCCGAGTGTGAGAAAATCACTTTCACACGAGTAATGTACACAATTTTTCCTACGACCATACAATATAATCAAAAAGAGTTTGATTTGTTTTTAATAGTTTGTGGGTATCACCATTGTGTTAATCAAATTTTTTCAACACTATAGAGTTGAAAAAAATAAAAACAATGCCCACTTACTTACACATTTTAACTTACCTAGATTTAAATAAAAATAATAACTTTTTCTCCTATTTGCTTACGCACATCATACGACGATCTATGTACAGTGAATAAATATCGTTTCTGATCTTTTAGTTGCTTGCATTCTTTTAATAAAATAATACCTAATATAGGTTACCTACGAAAACACCATAACACAAAACTACAACATAACCTCAACCTCAACACTTGCTCAACATTATAGAAAGATAGAGATGGAGTTAAATATCGATAGCTTGTTAATTATAAAAGTTATATCTTATTCGATTTGTTTTATTAAATATAGGTAAAATAAATTTACCTACATAAAGCACATGCACTTGTCCCATATCCTTAAACATTATATGAATATTTTTATCCGAGATAATGGCAAAATTATAAATCGGCATTTCCTAGGGTATTCTATTTCTGCTCTATAGCTGCCCCTTCTTTTTTTTCTGTGGTTTAACTCAGTTGACATGTAAACATGACAGTTGTTGGGTTGCCTAACATATTTTCCCTTTTTGATAATATTATTTTTATCATAAATACTCTAAGGTTCCCAAAAATAACGAAAAAAAGTATTTTTTTTATTTGCAGTAATGCCCTAGTGTACTTTACCCCACCCAGCACCCTAATTCACTCCACGTGTCCCGTAAGTTTGTTATTTTTAATAAATAGTTTTGTTGTCAAATTGACACCTGTTTAAATTAAATATAGTGTGCTTTGTATTTCCACACTCGTGTTGAAATATTTTTTTTCAACACACGTGTGATATTTAGGACTTTCTAGCCAAGTTAACCGTGCTGTTATTGTCATTTTCGTAGGTGGTCGTAGGAAAAATTATATAAGGTGTATCTTCGGACACAGTGTTCACATCAACTCCAATTTAAAATTATATAGACCACACAAGGTGTGCAAAAAATTGGGGAACATATTATTTTAGGTTAAACACTCGGTTAAACACTCTGTATATTATGAATTATCCTTAGAAGTATACAGGGTGTTACAAATTCGACATACCAGCATTGGAATCTCGGAAACCATAGGATTAGAGAAACGATTAAATGGGGGCAAAGTTGTGCAATTCGGTGCTGATTATAATGCCGCTTTAAAAGTTTTCAAATTCCGAATACTTCCGATTTTATTCGAAAAAAAACCAAAATGTTGCAAAATCGTTTTTATTTGTTTCTAAGCTCATTTGACTAGCTATTTAAAAATAAATTGGACCCCGTTATGCAATAAGGAACCAAAGTACATTTTGCTTAAGAATGAGTTAGTCCCTTCTTCCAAACTTTAATATGGTTTCCCACATTTCGCAATACAGAACCAAGTTCATAATCACAAGTTGCGCCATCTATTGACCCAAAGAACCAACTGAAAATTCCAAAGTAAGGGCTCTGTAATTTTCAACGAAGATCCAAGTTAACTTGGTTTCTTATTGCAACATGTCAGTTAAAACTTCTTTAATATTGGGGAACCAATGTTTCTTGGGACCTTTTTGCATAATGCATAATGTGTCATGTCATTTCAGTATTGCCTCTTAGGTTGACTGTTAGTAGTCGTTATGTATTCCAAAAGAACAATATTAATGGTAGAAAAAAGTATGGCAATTTCGCCAGATATTCCAGGCACTTCGGTAAGTTGAATTAAATTATCATGATCTGTTTTATTTTATTATATTATGTGTAAATAATATTATCATAACCTCAAATAATTTAATTATTTTTGTTTTTATTTAAAAAAATACGTATTTGATCGTTATTTATGTGTAAAAACAATAAACATTCTTTATAATTGACTACTCTTAATAACTATATTAACCAGTGTAGGTACTTATTACATATTTTGATTAGATCTATTCTTCTATCAAAAATGCGTTGGTTCCCTATTGCTAGTTTCAGGTATATCCACATTTTACCTAGTTAAATAGTTAATGAAATTAAATTTTATATTTTTTTTGGTTCTGTTTGGTAATTATTCAGGTATAGTTATTATAATAGTATATTTTTTACAGGGTCTAGGAAAGTGTGAAGACAAAAATTCCGAACTTCAAAAGAGTTGTGATCAATTTAGTGATGCTAATCATTTAAATCGCAATATTGAAGTTGATGATATTGAAGAGTTCGAAGACTCCGACGATTCTATCAAGGACAAGGACTATAATCCAAGCTCTTCAGATGAATCCTCCGTTGCTAGTAATTTCAATCAGCAAGAGGTATCATTACCAGAAATTACAGAAACAGCAACAAATAACAATATCACAGTAGACGAAAAATATAAGGGGCGTCCGAAAAAGGGAAGAAAAATAAAACATTAAGGACAGGATAGAGCAAAAAGGAAGAAACTTACAAAAGTAATAAGCAATATTATTCAGCAAAAGGAAAAGTGGTTCATCCAAAAGAATTTGTTGAATATATATGTCCATGTTCCATGAAATGTCACCAAAAAGTATCCGTCGAAGAGAGAAGACAGTTTTTTGACCACTATTGGAACTTGGGAGACTATAACGTTCAAACAACGTATTTATCGACATGTGTTAGAGAAGAAAATAAAAAACGGACACATACTGCTGCCAGAAATACAGAAAAGCGACAGTTTTCCAGACAATACTTCATCAACAAACATCTTGTTTGTAGAAATATGTTTGTTAAAACTCTTAAAATCTCAACTAAGCGCATTGATACATCACTTTGCAAGGTAAGAAAATTATCAACACTGACTGGCGAGGTATTGCTGGTGGTCACAACAAAATTTCTGATGAACAAAAAAATTTGATTATCACTCACATTAATAAATTTCCCCGCTATAAGTCTCACTACTGCAGAATGAACAAAGACAAACAGGAATACCTAACAGAAGGAACGACACTTACAGTAATGTACAAGCTTTATAAGGATGAAAATGTAAATAATTTAGTCAGCTTCTCCTCTTACAAGAAAATCTTTTTACATGATTTTATTTTAAAAGTCAAAAAACCAAAGAAAGATACCTGCAATAAGTGCGACACTTTTGACATCAAAATAAAAAATTTACCTGCCGGAGAAGAGAGAGATAAATTCAGTTTGGAGCAAAACACTCCCGCTACCACGCCTTAGTACAAACATTATATTTTATAAAAGGCAGCTGTGGCTTTATAACTGCGGGATATTTGCAGGAAAAGAAACAAAGTCTACTTTTAACTAGTGGCTTGAAGGACAAGCGGGTCGCGGCGCCCAATAAGTGGGTTCTTGTTTGCTTCTGTATATTGCAAATAATATTTCAAAAACCGTTAAAAACCTTATATTATGGAGCGACTCCTGCGGAGGGCAAAACCGCAATATCAAAATGGTGCTTCTGTTAAAATTTGCTCTTGAAGTATCTACACATCTCGAAAGTATAGAGCTGCGCTTTTTAGTATCAGGGCATAGTTTCCTGCCCAATGACAGTGATTTTGGGGATGTAGAATATGTTCTCCAAAGGCACACTAAACTGTATTCTCCTGAGGATTACATCCAGATTATGAAATCCTGCAGAAGGAAGCATCCCATTGAGGTAGTATCCATGGAAAAGAACAACTTTGTGAGCACCAAGATGCTCGAAAAAGAAATCATTAACAGAAAAAAAAGCTGCGAAGAAGAGAAGATCAACTGGTTTAAAATTAAAGAAATAAAAGTTTTAAAAGAAAGTCCCTATAGTATTTTCATCAAAACAAACTATGAAGACTCCGACGACTATAAAGAAATTAATATTAAAAAAGGAAAAGGAAAACCACAGAAAACACCTTTTTCTAGACATTTAACACCTCTTTGGCCTGACGGAAGCCTATAGCAGAAGCTAAACTCAAGGATATAAAGAGCTACATACACTTAATTCCTCTGGCGGACCATCCATTTTATGTTAACCTTATTGGTGATGATACAATCGAGGAAGACCTAGAGGGATATAACGCAGATCTAGATTTCGAAATAGAAGATGACTGATTCTCACAAAAAATATTTTGCAATAAGGAACCAAGTGCTTTTTTTCTTGTTAAATTGAAAATTTTCTGTTAATTTTTCTACTGTTACCTTGATATACTCACAAGTAAATAAAATGCTAAAAAAAACAGCTTTTTTTCTATGTCCAAATCCTAGTCAAAATTATTTTTGGGTATTACATTTATTACTTAAATACCTAACATAAACTTTAGACAAACTTTTCCATGAAACTGAGTTGTAAAATAATTTATATTACCTATATATGAAAGTTTTAAATAAAATACAGTTTTTAATTATTAATATTGTGATTCGTTGCCAGGACCGGATTGACAAGAAGTGTAAAAAATATGAATTTAAAAAAATAAGTAAGGACAATTCATTATTATTAGAAAGTAATTTAGCCATTACATTTTGAGGGTAGGAGGGTTTAAAAATCGGTTGAAAAAAATCCAGGTCCGTATCTAAAAAAGTAAAGTTGGTGATGGCCGCTCGGAGACGAAACGGCGGATCATTAGTTTAGTAACGTCATTTTGTAGAGGAGAAAAAGTGGCAATGACTTTTAAAGCGGCATTATAATCAGCACCGAATTGCACAACTTTGCACCCATTTAATCGTTTCCCTAACTCCTATGGTTTCCGAGATTCCAATGCTGGTATGTCGAATTTGTAACACCGTTTAATTAAAAAATTCTATTTGCATAAACATGTCGTCTTTTAGGGATGCTTTTTGTTAGTATCACTGGAAGCAATCGTGGGCCAAAAGAAATTTCAGGATGTTTTAAAAATATTTATAAAGTCATTTTCATATGGAACGGCTACCACCAATAATCTTATATCGGCTTTCGAAAGCAATATTCTTAACACGAATATAAGATCTTTTCTTGAAAGTTATATTTATCAAACTGGCTATCCGATGGTAAATGTTGATGACAGTAATGGTAAATATATTTTAACGCAGGTGCAGGTGCAGGATAAATTGAGGTAAGAAATGTTTTGAACTAACTGAGAGTTGAAGAAAGGAGTTTCTCAATTTACACAACAAGTAAGTTTTTAAATTATTATTTTAGAAAGAAATGGACAATACCAATATCTTATACTTGTGGAAACAATACAACAAGTTTGGTATGGTTTGACAAGGATGTTGACGAAGGTAAGTAAATTCTATCAAATGGTTCGCGACCTCAAACTCCAAAAATATTTGTATTCTTTGAAACTCACTTGTTTTTTATCCTTTGAATATAAGTTTTACACGGTCGATGCAGTAAATCTGCAAACTCTCGCCGAGAAATCGAAATAAAAAGATCTCATACGACCGATTCCCAAAAGAACAGACTCCGCGACAGGACATAAAAGAACGCCGGTAGAACGGATCGAGGAAAAAGATCGGATTGCAGAATGCAGCAAATGCTGATCTCTAAATAAAGTAAAGGTATCCCCGTATCCACTTACGTCACTGATACTTATATTTTTGAATTTACAGTATAGAGTGAGAAACTTTTCAGCAGGTAATTTTAAGATATGAACTCTCAGTTCTGAAATCTTCTAGAAAATTAGAATATTCGAGAAGCATTAGCAGTTTAGATTAATATATTATTATGTTCTATTTTAATTTCAAAATTACCTATTAATTTTAATATGATTATCTGGGTTTCGATATTTCACCCCCTTCTAATAAGTACACCATTTTAACATCATTTCACTAACTCGGTAGGACCAAAAAGTGCTAGTATTTTGTCAAAAATAGCGTTTTGAAAATGTCGCCCAATTTCTTTGTGTACCGGGTGAACAACTAAGAATGGTCGTCGGGTATATCTCGGAAACTACTAAACGTAGAAACTTGGAATAAAAAAAATTATGATTAAAGCGGTCATTAGAAAATTCTGGAAATAATTTTTAAGTTCCGCATTTTGCCGCAAGAGGGCGTAATTGAAAAGTAAATTTTAAAATTTTACATAACTCCGAAAATTCCACATTAAGGTATATGCTTGATAACACCATTTTAAAGCTTGGATAATTATGCATCATTTTTGTCTTATGCTCATTGGCGTACCGACTTTAATAAGAGTGGGGGAAGCTGTTCAAAGTGTAAACATTTAAATCGCTGTAACGTCTAAACGACTTATCCGATTTCAGAAAACTAAAGACTGTTTGGAAGAGAAATATATGCACTTTCACCAGTCGTATTTAGTTGTCCATAATAGTTCTCAATAAAATTGCTAGAGGGCGCAATTTGTAATAATAATAGTTTTTTTGATTTTATCCCGAAAATTCAAATCATACGGTATAATTATGATACCATAATCGAAAAGAAGATGAAATTTTCTAGAGAAAATATTAAAACCGCAGCTCGATATCTTTGTTCGTTTCAGAGTTATTGCCAAAACATTAATTTTTAATACAAATTGCGCCCTCTAGCAATTTTATTTGAAAATATTGTGTACCATTGGATAAGACAATTAAAGGTACTTACCTTTCTCTTCCAAACAAAGCTTAAATTGAGTGAAATAGGATAAGTCGTTTAGAAGTTACAGCGATTTTAATGTTTTCACTTTCACTTGATAAGAGTGGGAGAAGCTATTGAAAGTGTAAACATTAAAATCGCTGTAACTTCTAAACGACTTATCCGATTTCACTCAATTTAAGCTTGTTTGGAAGAGAAAGGTAAGTACCTTTAATTGTCTTATCCAGTGGTATACAATAGCTCTGTGGTACTAAGGCAGAACCCGATATGTCAAGAAATATCCATTTTCCGTTTTTAAAGCCAATATATGCAGTTAGTGGTGACGAATATGATGGCAAAACCCGATGTGGTTCTGTTACTCCTATACAATGTGGGTTAATAAAATACGATCCCGATATGTTTCATAAATGAAAATTGGTCGCTGGCAAAACTCAATATGCTAGACATATCGGGTTGAGGTGTCGTCCCGCACCGCCAAACATTTGTATATCCCGGCCCGGTATGTCTGACATATCGGTTTATGCCACAGTTTCAACTCGTCGGAATTGGTTTTACCACGCGACGTCAATTTTATTGGTGAAACTAAAGAGGGAAAAACACGATATGTCCAACTAATCTAAATATCTTCGTTATCCGGAAAAATTTTAACTTGAAATGCTACAAGCGAAAAGGATGTTTATTGTAAAATATTTTACTGGACTTGCCAAGTGACTGTAAATGCAATCTTAATTTTGGCGATATCGCGAACTTTAAAATTCGTTTTCTGAAAAATCAAGTATTTTGACATATCGGGTTCTGCCTTAGTACCACAGAGTTTCAAATAAAATTGCTAGAGGGCGCAATTTGTATTAAAAATTAATGTTTTGGCAATAACTCTGAAACGAACAAAGATATCGAGCTGCGGTTTTAATATTTTTTCTAGAAAATTTCATATTCTTTTCGATTATGGTATCATAATTATACCGTATGATTTGAATTTTCGGGATAAAATCAAAAAAACTATTATTATTACAAATTGCGCCCTCTAGCAATTTTATTGAGAACTATTATGGACAACTAAATACGACTGGTAAAAGTGCATATATTTCTCTTCCAAACAGTCTTTAAATTGCTGAAATCGGATAAGTCGTTTAGAAGTTACAGCGATTTAAATGTTTACACTTTGAACAGCTTCCCCCACTCTTATTAAAGTCGGTACGCCAATGAGCATAAGACAAAAATGATGCATAATTATCCAAGCTTTAAAATGGTGTTATCAAACATATACCTTAATGTGGCATTTTCGGAGTTATGTAAAATTTTAAAATTTACTTTTCAATTACGCCCTCTTGCGGCAAAATGCGGAACTTAAAAATTATTTCCAGAATTTTCTCATGACCGCTTTAATCATAATTTTTTTTATCCCAAGTTTCTACGTTTAGTAGTTTCCGAGATATACCCGACGACCATTCTTAGTTGTTCACCCGGTACTTTAATAAAAGGTGCGCTGTTCAAACATGAGCATTTCAAGGGCTACTTTACCATTCCAGGGATAAGTCCGTGATCACTGTTTTTTAATTGCTTTTTTATATAATATGTTATAACTGATTTGCAATAAAAAAATATAAATCGCTAAACTAATGTATTTTATTAGTGCTTATTCGGTAAATATTTCTAGTTACTGTTACATGCCCAGAAAATGCAAACTGGATTCTATTTAATAGTATGAAACAACCGGGAATCTATGTGGTGAACTACACAGAAACACAATGGACAAATCTATTGGATCATATAAATGTAAGTATTTCACAACTGCTATCGATGTAGAATCTCGTAATACAATAATTTGTCAAATCTTTAACAAACTTATACGAAGAGGGAAAGAAAGAGAAAAGACTGATTGTCTTCGGCATTGGCATGACCAAAGGCCATTGCACAAGCGGTAATCGGATTAATTCGATCACAATGATTACTAATCCTAGAGTCCAGAAAGTAATCTGAACTCCTTTTATCATGTGGTGAACTCGATAAGTATCATTTGATGTGATCTCATCGACTCGGCGGATTAATGCTAAAACCAGAAGCCAGCAGTACAGATGTGAACCTAACTTTTTAGGTCTAACAACTGAACCTAAAACCACTATGATCCAACTGATCCGATCATTATTTTCTTAATGGCCTTTGATCTATACAGCGGGTTAAAAAGATTAAATGTTATCCTCATATACAGTGTCACCAGTAAAGTCCGCATCATATGGGATTTTTTTTTAATAATAGCTTTATTCAAAATTTGACTTTGGCATCAAGTTCTGCTTCGATCGAGATGAAAATTAAGCAAAAAAATAGTAGTCACGTGATTCGCATTATCTGTCAAATTTTAATTTTTTCCAAAAAATAATTCAATTTTCTGAAAATATTGGAAAAAGTTATTTGAAAAAGTTTTTTTGAATGCAGTTTCCAGCCCACATGGAAAATTTCAGCTGGATAAGATAATTTTGATTTTTTACCTATATTTTGTAAATTGTACCACTTTTGCAAAATAAGACACAACGCAACCTACATAAAACTTCTTAGTTTTGATAATGCTTTATTTCAGATACATTTGCTTTAAAGTAGCGTCATATTAAATGTGTGTTTTTCTACAAAATCAAAATTGGGCAATTAAAATTTGGTCGCATGTGATGCAAAGGTTATTTGTTTTTGACCCTGTATAAGGTAACTTCATAAAATACGTATTTTTGAAAATGTAGATTGTGTCTGAAAGTAAAAATATAAAAAATAAATAAAGGGGTTTTAAATTAAATCGCTGAAAATAGATAAACTTTACGTTAAGTTAAACTAAAATTTATTTTCCACTTAGGGCCAAATTATTAATCTCCTGGTATCTTTACCAAGGACATAATTACTATTGAAACGATTGTTGAGACAATTGTATCTATGGAAAATATCTTGTTGGTACCTAACTCTACCAGGAGATTGATAATTTGGCCCTGAATAAATACTTTACTGATGACACTGTGTTCTTTTTTGTCTTAATATTAAGTTGTATTACTTTCAGACACAAACTACGTTTTCAAAAATACTTATTTTATGAAGTTACCTTATACAGGGTCAAAAACAAATGAACTTTGCATCACATGCGACCAAATTTTAATAGCCTAATTTTGATTTTGTAGAAAAACACACATTTAATATGACGCTACTTTAAAGAAAATGTATCTGAAATAAAGCATTGTCAAAACTAAGAAGTTTTATGTAGGTTGCGTTGAGTCTTATTTTGCAACAGTGGTGCAATTTACAAAATATAGGTAAAAAATCAAAATTATCCTATGCAGCTGAAATGTTGCATGTGGGCTAGAAATTGCATTTAATAAAACTTTTTCTAATAACTTTTTTCGATATTTTCAGAAATAACCTTACTTTTGAATTATTTTTTGGAAAAAATTAAAATTTGACAGCTAATGCGAATCACGTAAGTACTATTTTTTTGCTTAATTTTTATCTCGATCGAAGCAGAACTTGATGCCAAAGTCAAATTTCGAATAAAGCTATTAATTAAAAAAAATCCCATATGATGCGGACTTTACTGGTGACACTGTAGATTACGTGTCAGATGTATGTGGACTTCTTAACATACTTAAAAATGTATTAAAAATACAGGTTTGTATTTAAACCATCATACCTGATGATGATGCCCGAAAGAGGAAACATCAGACTTAAAATCTAAAAACACCATATTAAACAGTGTGACCAGTAAAGTCCGCATCACATGGGATTTTTTTTATTAATGACTTTATTCGAAATTTGACTTTGGTATCAAGTTTTGCTGCGATCGAGATGAAAATTAAGCAAAAAAATAGTACCTAGTCACGTGATTCGCATTATCTGTCAAATTTTAATTTTTTTCAAAAAATAATTCAAAAGTAGGGTTATTTCTGAAAATATCGAAAAAAGTTTTTTTAAATACAGTTTCTAGCGCACATGCAAAATTTTAGCTGCATAAGATAATTTTGATTTTTACCTTTATTTTGTAGATTGCACCACTTTTGCAAAATAAGACTCAAGGCACCCTACATAAAACGTCTTAGTTTTAACAATGCTTTATTTCAGATACATTTTCTTTAAAGTGGCGCCATATTAAATGTGTGTTTTTCTACAAAATCAAAATTAGGCTATTAAAATTTGGTCGCATGTGATGCAAAATTTATTTGTTTTTTACCCTGTATAAGGTAACTTCATAAAATAAGTATTTTTAAAAACATAGTTTGTGTCTGAAATTAATACACCTTAATATTAGGACAAAAAGAACACAGTGTAAGTGTTCATTAAGTGGAAAATAAATTTTAGAGGTGGGTAAAAAATCAAAATTATCTTATGCAGCTGAAATATTGCATGTGGGCTAGAAACTGCATTTAAAAAACTTTTTCTAATAACTTTTTTCGATATTTTCAGAAATAAACCCACTTTTGAATTATTTTTTGAAAAAATTTAGAATTTGAAAGATAATGCGAATCACGTAACTACTATTTTTTGCTTAATTTTCATCTCGATCGAAGCAGACCTTGATGCCAAAGTCAAATTTCGAATAAAGCTATTAATAAAAAAAAATCCCATATGATGCAGACTTTTCACATTGTAGAAAATAGAAAGTGACAACGGAAACGTAAAAGCAGTTTATTACCATCTCTGTAAATGCAACAAGGACAAAATAAAAACATAAAATACTATTTTCGTTTTTTTAAATATCTAAAGAATTTTTAAAATTTTTGAATTATTGTATTTAAAGCAATTTTAACTTGCGCGACTTTACAGTATCTTTTCGCTTTATCTCCTATCGTTTATACCCTGTATAGTACTTTTGTCTGGAAATGAGGAGGGATGAACATTTATTGAAATTCAAAATACATAAACAATTTTATAATTAATTATTTACATTTAATTTCAATTACAAATCAGCAAAAGAAAGGAAACGCAAACCAAACAAGAAAATTATTCACAGTCCAGCCAGTGCTTATATTAAACACTTTAGTGGCAATTTTTAAAAAAAGCGAAAGAACCTTTTTTAATTAAAGTAATGTAAGGCCAGGGTCCAGTCCTATAAAACCAGCTTTAATTAAAAGTGGAAGTAAAAGCGACACAAAAATTTAAATTACAATTTTTGTTCAAATATTCAACTTATTATGAAACCTTTTATAGCCAGGAATAAAAAATCAAATAACACATATGTTTACAGGAAGCTGAGTAGATTAAAACAATTGAAAGTTTCTTGAGACCTACGATTTTACCATACAGAGTTGACATTTTAGTAAGCAACTTAGCATGGAATATCGAACTTTTGTACAGATACCATCACGAAAATACAAGAAAAGCAAAAAATTATTATAATATAAAATGGCCAACCAACTAGCCAGAATACCAGGATTACCCTGGATAGACTTAAAATAATTGGCTATCCGACCAAACCATACAATTATGTCGGGTTGCACAAAGATTTTAAACAATAATTAACTGGCCAGCGACTTTGACTGTGACATAAATGGCATTGGCGTACATTGTTATCTCACAATCAGAGTGGCCCAGTTAGCCTAATTCTTGATTTACCAATCGGGCAACTTTAATAATTAAAGTGGTCACAATTATTGTGAGTAGATGATGTTTGTCAATGTCATTTATGTCACAGTCAAAGCTACCTGGTTAGTTAATTATTATTAAAAATCATAGTAGGTATATCGTCTTGTCTTTTGACATCAATAAACAAAATGCTAATTTCTAGGTAATATTTATTATAAAGGAAAGAAATAAGACACTTATCCACTGACTGGTTAATTAAGAAGTTTAAATTATCTACATAAATCGAATGTATAAACATTCATGAGGATAAAGAAATATTAGAAATATGAAAGGTGCGTACGGTCCTAGCGGAGCTTTAAGATGACAGTTACGAGTTAAGGTTCTTGAAAAAAAAACTACCAAGTATAATAACACTTATAAAGGGAGACCAATCTTAAAGAATAGAAAGTAATAATCCATGACACTAAGCAAAGACAACGTAAATTGAGGCAGGTTATGTATAAATGCAAAGAGAAAATGGTTGTTATTTAAATGAGAAAAATGTAATACAGGAGGATCTGAACTGCATCAAAGTAATTAAGTGGATAGTTATTTTATAATATCCATGTAAAATGAGAGAATAGTAAATGAAAGTACACAAGCGTGGGTAAGCGTCCCAATTGTGAAAAAGAAAAGTCATTATGATTTTTTCCCTCCAGTTCGTTAGATAATTGCGTTTTCTGGAAGACCATCATCGTTGGTTGGTTGTTGTACAGTTTTTTCCAAGAATATTTTACGATTTAATAGTTAATTAAGTCTTAATGCAACTGAATGGTACTAATATTAAATGACTGGTTGCAGAGATATTTGATTCATCAAATTTCTTTATATGGCAGTCCAAGCAATTCTTAATTAACTGTGCAACTTTAATAATTATTGTAACAGCATTATTTTGCCAATGTCATTTATGTCACGAAGCTGTTTTGTTACGTAATATCTAATTTCGATACTGGAAACAAAAAAATGATTAATTAAAGTTAAATTTCTTAAAAACCTTGTAAAGATAAAATTGTTGTTAGCGTTCATTTACATTCATTACCGTATGTTTAGTTTAAACAAATTTGTTCCCCCATATAAAATCTACATTTGTTTGATGCTCTGATGATCATTACCAACTAGCCATTTTTTTTGCAGGAGTTACCAAAGGAAGAAATAGATAATTTATCAGAAAATGCAGGAGTTCTCTATTTATCAAAGCAAATAAACTGCAACATTATTTTACATATATTTGATAAATTAAATAAGGATCTACTGAGTAAAATCTTTAAAGGTATCATGAGCGTCGCTAGAGATATTGCCTGTTTTAAATCAGAATACACAATACTCGTGGTAAGTTTTCTTATTTTAACGATATATTTATGATATAGTTTACGAACATAACCTATCGGACAAAAGTAAAGCAACACTTTTGAAAAATGAAAGAAATCTCGATTTTATAATAGTAAATGCATGATATCGTATTTAAATACATTGTGTCCTACATATCAAAGTAGGCAATCAAAACAAATGAACTGATATTGACGTAAACTTTCAAATACAGTATTGAAATGCGTCAAAAGTAAAGCAACAATTTAATATTTTCCTAAAAAACAAAGGTTTTAGTGAAAGTAAAAGGTTAAAAATGTTTGCCGAGTTTATTTTATGTTTAACTAATATTTCTGTGCTGGATTTATCATCCCAAGAGGTATTCCAATTGCGAAAGAATTAAAGCAGAGAGTAGTGAATGCGCACTTGGAAGGTACAATACAAGCCACAATTTCAAGACGGTTTGTGTTACCCAGATACAGCGTATCCAAAATAATTTCAAGTTACCATGAAAGGGGACATTTTGAGAATCTACCAAAATCGGGAAGACTGAGAAAAACAACAATTTGGACAGACAGACGTATTAAAAGAATTTCTCAAAATGATCCTTGATTGTCTGCACCTATAGAATTATAGCTCAAATTCCCGGAATTATGGTTAGTCCACGGACAGTGCAAAGAAGGTTGGTATAGACGCAAAGCTATTTAGTAGACGCCCGGCTAAAAAGCCGCTTATTTCGGCAAGAAATAGAGTGGCTAGGCTTAAACTTGCACGTCGACATTTAAATTGGACAGTAGACGAGTGGAAAAAGTTCTATTTAGCGATGAAACGCGTTATAAGATTTTTAATTCTAATGGAATGAAGCGTGTAAGACGGCCAATTAACACAAGGTTTAATCCCAAATACGTTACACCCACAGTTAAACATGGTAAAGGCAGTGTTTTTCTATGGGGTTGATTCTCATGGAATGGGGTGGGTCCTTTAAGCTTTATTAATGTCACCATGGATCGATTTGTCTATAGAGATATAATGCAAAATGTAATGTTGCCTTATGCAGAGTGGGAAATGCCGTTGCATTTTATTTTCCAACAGGATAACGATACAAAACACTCTTCACGAATTGTTCAAGAGTGGCCGGCACAATTCCCAGACTTTAACCCCATTGAAAATCTATGGGAGGAAGTAGAACGTGGAATACGTACACAATTATTTCCAAATAAACAATCATTGGTAAATAAAATCAATGAAGTTTGGACAAATCGTCCCGAAAATACTTTTCAAAAATTGATTGATTCAATGCCGCGACGTTGTCGGCAAGTAATAAATAATAATGGATATTCTATTAACTATTAATATAATACTTCTGGCAATTGTAATTATTAAATGTGTTTAATGTTCTTTCATCGTCATATCTAAAATAAAATACTAATGACACAATTTGTTGCTTTACTTATGTCGCATTTCATTTCGTCGATTTTTATAATTATAAATATTTCTCTACCTTTATTTTGTTTAAAGTGTACCAAAATATTGTGAAATATTACTGATATTCTGGTGATCATATTTCATTAAAATTAGCTGGGGATCACAATCATATAATTAAATTTTCAAATTCAAAGAAATAACAGCACTTTGTTGCTGTACTTTTGTTTAATAGTGTACGCGTAAGTACAGGGTCATTCCGTATATTTAGACAGCGTCTACTGCGTTTATTATAAGAGATAGAAAAAAAACTTTAAATATAAAAGTTATAGGGTTTACCCTAAGTCGCCAGAAAATGTTACGAAAAACAACAAATGAATGTCACAAAGTTAGGAAAAAACACTAACTTGGTAAATCTTTAATGAAACACCCTGTATATTGAAACAAAAATTAATAGAACTTTTTTTTTCTGAATTCAAAAATATATAATATGTTGACATTTGGTTTAGCCGTTTTCGAAATATTTGCATTTTAAAAATGTGAATATATTGTTTAATTAAATCGCACTTGCCATGGATAAACAAATGGCTCAAACGCCAATATTTAATAGTATGTCAGATTTCCTTTAGTCCATACCTAAAATGAGTTACACAGAAGAGGAAAATACTAAAACATAAATAAATAAATAAAAAGTGGACCTAGCAGGAACAGGCATTTCGCGATAAATACGCCGATACTGTGCTTGCGCTTGAGCAACATTATTGTTGTTTTTGTAAAAAAGTCGAATTATGTCTAATTTTTCTTCCTCTGTGTAACCCATTTTACGTATGGACTAAAGGAAATCTGACAGCCATATAAATACTATTAAATAATGTCGTTCGAGCCATTTGTTTATCCATGGCAAGTGCGATTTAATTAAACAATATATTCACATTTTTAAAATGCAAATATTTCGAAAACGGCTAAACCAAATTTCAACATATTATATATTTTTGAATTCAGAAAAAAAGATCTATTAATTTTTGTTTCAATATACAGGGTGTTCCATTAAAGATTTACCAAGTTGGTGTTTTTTCCTAACTTTGTGACATTCATTTGTTGTTTTGCGTAACATTTTCTGGCGACTTAGGGTAAACCCTATAACATTTATATTTAAAGTTTTTTTTCTATCTCTTATAATAAACGCAGTAGACGCTGTCTAAATATACGGAATGACCCTGTACATCAAATAGTGCAAGTCCATCAAGCTGTAAGTTTCTAGTTTATAAATTACCAAATATACATGAGTTATCAGTCAAAAAAATGTCGTGTAAAATATTTGTAATTCTATTCCTAACCAGGAAAGCACCTGTGACCATTGCTAAGCGTCCAAGGATGCCGATTACTATTGTCACAGTGCGACCTACCAAAGGTATTTAGTCTGAAGGCCTACCTTATGCGAAGAGGCTGCAGTGCGAGAAGGTTTAACTACACACCTTCCATTAGCGTTTAACTAAGTAACTATATTCAGTTGTCAGTTTCTAGAACATATTTTCTAAAGGAATTTAAACTGTTTGTGGTAAAAGAATTTAAAATTTGACAGGATTATAAAAATAAATAAACAAAAATATAGGGAAAGGTTTAATATAATATATATATAATTCCCGATGGATCGTATGAAAGACGAAAAGAATACCCGAGATATTATTACTTACTCTACATATGTACGCACTTTTAAAAAGCCTGTAACTTATGACCATAAGCGGCAGTTTTTAGGATGTATTTGTTTTAGGGTATAAAACTGAGTGGTTTTAGGGAATATAAAGGTCAGCGCTGAAGGTGAAAAAGGTTCTTTTGTCGGAATAAAACAAATATTACTTAATACAAAAAAAGGTCGTAAATATAAGGTTATATCCAAGAAGAAACCACAGAAAATCAAAAAACGAAACCCTCTAAACCTATCGAATTTATTTCAAGATATGTTCGCTTATTTAAAAAATATAAAGTAACTTTTGTACATTTGACTTTTGTACAATTCATTGATTATTACCGATAGCCAAGATAAATATTAAAAAAATAGTTTCAGGTGTTCGGCTATCACCAGTAAAATTTAACTAAACAGGTATAAATTTGTGAACACTGGAGAACTACATGTTCAAACGTTATTTTTCTTCTAACTTAGGCCTTTCTTTTGGAGAAAATAATTTTTAAAGTTGGCCTATTGATACGAACACAAGCTATAGTATGTTTTGAAAATGAACGGGGAATCACAAATCTGCTACATGGGAAACAGAGTTTAAGGATCGGTCTTTCAATATTTTTGATTTAAAGTAAATCGTATGTGCTGTTTCGGAGAAATTCGGTTATAGCGGAGGGTAAAAATTGGGTTTATTTTACATACGATGATGCACCCTTAAGAACCGACATCGCTCCTGACCCGAAGAACATAGCAAGAAATGAGATTGAATGATGAAAGAGTTTTGGACTTCCATTGTCTTTATTTGTTTTAAATCACAACGTGAAGAAAAATGGCAACAGCATCCAAACTTCAGTATACAGAAAACCTACGCATACAGGTCAGTATCTCAATTTTTCATCAAATCACTCAAACAGTACGAAACATGGCATAGTTAAAACCCTCGTAGATAGAGCAATTACAATCTGTAACTCGGAAGAAGCACTTAAAAAAGAAACTCACCACATCAAGACCGACCTCAACAAAAATGGCTACCCCACAAGATTAGTTGACACAATATTGGAAAATCGTAAGAATCGACCCAACGCGCAAAAAGCAAATAGAGAGGCACAACCAACACTCAATATTCCGTATGTCAAAGAAGTATCTGAGAAAATAAGAGGACTAGGACAACGATATAACATCAACACCGTTTTCAACTCGAGGGACACCCTAAGAAGCCACCTGACGAAGACAAAGCCCACAAGTCAAAAAGATAGGAAAAACTGCGTCTACCAGATCCCCTGCGAATGCGGCCAATCTTATATAGGTGAGACATTAAGACCATTAGAAACAAGGATTAAAGAACACAAAAACAATACGTTAAAAGGAGAGACCGAAAAGTTAGGTGCAGCTGACCAGCCCTGGAAACATGGTCACCATATCATGTGGTCAGAAGCTAAAATCCTACATAAGGAACCACATTGGAGGAAAAGAAAGTTCAAGGAAGCTGCTGCTATTCACCAGAACCCAGGCTGCTTTAGTAAACCATCATTAGACATAAGAAATATCTGGAAACCTTTGTTAGATAGATGTAATCTTAGGATAAGATCGCATGCCAACTGGACGCATGACTACACCCACATCAGTTATGCTTTAGTGCACCTAGCTAGTATAAATGGTCTTGTAGTTACTTTACTTATTTAGTATTCACCTGAAGACGACTGGAGATACTTACCAGTTGAAACGTAAAAAAAAAAAAATGAGATACTGTAAATATTGTATGTTATATAAGGGAAAAAAGGGTAATTTTGTCATCGCTCGTTTAAGGGTGAAAAGATATTTACATGAAACTGATATTAAAAATGTTCCTTAATGACGTGCTAATATTTTAGGGTGTGATTCCTCAAGTCATTTTATGAAGAAAAATTCATATAAACATATATCGTAAACGGCTTAAATTTTTTGCTACAGGGTGTTGAATTTTTTCTTTTTTAATGAGTTTTTTGTAATAACTCCGAGAGTACTTTAGCTAATATTTTTAATTTTGGCATGTGCTAATAGGACATTAAACCACATGTTTTAGTTATAAAAGTTATTTTTTTGTCCCACCAGTGGCGTCCCTGCAAACATGTCCTCTGATATTTATTAGAAAAAAGGTGGTACGCCACTGACATTTTTCCTTGTGGAATAATATTTTAACACATAAATCTATTTATCCTGGAACGGTGACGTTCTTAAAAACATAATTAACACCTTAACGGCAGTCTTATCTGCATTTCCTCCAAGAAGAACTACCTGTGTTACTTGAAGATGTACCATACGCGCTAAGGAATCAAATGTGGTACATGCATGATGGAGCTCCTGCTCATTTCAGTGTAATCGTACGCGACCATTTAGATGCAGTTTATCCGAATCGTTGGATAGGTCGCGGAGGAGCTCAACAATGGCCAGCAAGATCCCTTGATCTCAATAGTTTGGATTTTTTCTTGTGGGTCATCTTAAAACTCTAGGGTATAGAAATCCCATTAACACTTTAGAAAATTTAAGGGAGCGAATAATTGCCTTCTGTGAAACAATACGGAATTCGCATGAAATATTTGAACGAGTGCGCTATTCGATGCAAAGACAGGCGAAAGCATGCCTATTAAGTGAAGGTGGTCATTTTCAACAATTTTTATAAAACAAAATCATCAATGTTAATAATAATAAATAGTAGAGCTAATTTAATTTAATTATTTTAATTAAGAACGGTGTGCCTGAGGAGGAAAACTCAAGAGAGCATTTTTATGTAGAATTGACAATGCAGGCTAATCAAAAATAATATCCACATGGAAAAATGTCGGTGGTGTACCACTTTTTTTCTAAAAATATCAGAGGACATGTTTGCACGGATGCCACTGGTGGGACAAAAAAAAAACTTTTATAACTAAAACATGTGGTTTTATGTCCTATTAGCACATGCCAAAATTAAAAATATTATCTAAAGCGGAGATATTACAAAAAACGCATTAAAAAAAGAAAAAATTCAACACCCTGTAGCAAAAAATTTAAGCCGTTTACGACATATGTTTATATGAACTTTTTTTTTCATAAAATGACTTGAGGAATCACACCCTAAAATATTAGCACGTCATTAAGGAACACCCTGTAGAGGTAAAATTTTGTTTATGTTACCCCAGAGATCAGCTTTAATGCAGCATGTATTGAGCTATGTTTAATCCTTAACCATCTATGTATTAGTGTACTTAATAAGTTTAAATAGATTTCAACAAGTTAAATACGTCGGGTTTGTTCACACATTTTAAACAACATAATTGAAAAAACACAGAAACTCTACAGAAGGTAGTATTAATAGCAGATAAATAGACGTGTTTACGCTTACCTTTTCTTCGTTATATCTTTATTCGTGTTGATTGCCACTTAAAAGCTGCACGACACCCTGGGGACAATGAAATTGCGTTCCAAATGCGATTCACTTCATTCGGCTAATTTAAATTTTAGTTAAATAGACATGGGAATAACCGTAGCCACTAGAATGGGTAAGTTTGAAGGCCTTTCTCATGACCTAAAAATTAAAATAGCTGAGATAAATAGCTAGAGAATAATAAAATAAATGTAGGAACAATTCTGCTTATGTTTAAATTTTTATAATACTGTGCGAGCAAAAATTATTTGCATCAAAGAGGGCCTTGCATCTAAGGACGTAATGCTTAGCCGTAGGGCTTAATACCTGTTGGATGTCAGTAACTAGCTGAATTAACAATCAATCAGTTATTCCGTCATCTTTGACAGTCGTTTGATTTATCGTTAATTTATCCAATTTCTTGAACAATTCACACAATGGGCTTTACGGAACAGCACAAAACATTTATGGTTGATGCGTATTTTCTAAACGGGGTTAGAGTAAATGGTGAGTGGCAATACAATCCGGGTTTGTGCATGGACGATTTTCACGAACATTTTCCTAACGTTGCTTATATCGCTGGGGATTTTTATCATTGCCTGAAAAGAACCGTGGCTGTGTTTAGGGAAACAGGTTCTATACAACACAAAAAAGGAGCAGGAAGACCATCTGTAAGAACAGAAGAACTTGTTGCAAACGTTTGTGAAATAATGCAAAATACGCCAACAAATTATATGTCTGTCCCAAGAAGTGGGAAGATCTTATGGAACATGCAGGACTATTCTTAAGAAGCAGCTAAATTTATTTCCTTATAAAGTGCAAGCATCCCAAGAAATACAAGCCGCAGATTTTGAAAGGAATTTATGCTTGGAGCATGGCGGTGGCCAATTTCAGCAATTTATGTAATTATTTTTCTTTTTCTTTCTGTATATTCTTACTTTGTTACTTTTGTAAACAACAAAAATAAATTTGTATTTGTCTATTTATTTTATTACTCATTAGTTTGGCATATCATGTCATAATATGAATTTGACAAAATTTTAACCTATATTTGGTTAGATATATCGTCCCCATATCATTGTGATCTAAACCAAGCCCTACGTTCTTTAATCCAAGCCCACTTTGATGCTAATAATTTTTGCTCGCACGGTATTAAGCTATTTCAACGAATTCGGAATTGATCTATGACCACAAGCCAAGTAGTGTGCGGCCCGTTGACGTGGGGCGATACTGAAATAATGAAGATTGATTAACGACTAACCCCAGGCGCCTTTCATCCCCCTACCTTCCCGCTGTTAACCTTTCCATAGGTCTGAGACTATCGTATTTGTTTCCACGTACATTGTAGACGATCATGGTTTAACTAAATACTTAAAATTATGGCAGTCTATGATATACGTAAACACATCACAATTAAACAACGTAATAGAAATGAACTTATTCCGACACGTACCGTTTTAAACCGAGAACTGTCAATTTAAGTCAGCTTTAAATTAAATATCCTTTAGTAAATGATGCTGTAAGACTCCTTGCGGCAGAGGCTGCTTTAGCCTCTTTCTCTGTTGTGGTTAGCGGTTTCGACATTGATTCGTCATTAGATCTTCTTAACCTTAATTGCTATCTTTCTTTATCTCTTTTTAGTATTCTTTTATCACTTTAACTTCCCTTATTAATTGTGTTAAATAAATGGTAAAAAAATTAAAAAATTATAATTTTACACTTTCCACAGATTTTTATTTTGACTCTACATGTTTCGCAACACAGTTGCTTCTTCAAAGGAGTACTTAAAAATGGTATCTTAAAAGGTATAGCTTAGGTGTAACAATAAAATTGCAGGTAATTTTCAGGTTGTTTAAAATTGTTGGAAAAACCAATAATAATGTTTACAGACTAATTAAAGAGATTCAAAAGAGGTGATCCGTTTAAATCTAATTGATCATTCAGAATAGTATTGAAATTTTTAAGCATATTTATTTCTAAGGATTCAAGCAAATTTAATTTTGTTCTTTTGTTTTCAATATGCAATATATCATAGTTATGATTAAATGTATGATTTACTTCTAACAGATGGTTAGAATAGTTAGAATCTGTTTTGTTTTTTATAAAACTAGCATGATGTTCATTCATCCGTTTTTCGAAGTTTCGACCTGATTGTCCGATATAAATTTTAGAGCAATCATTACATTTTAATTTGTAAACACCAGATTTATTTCCTTTGTTCAATTTACTTTTATTATTTTAATGTGTTTCCCTAGAGTATTGTTGGTTTTGAAAGCAATATTAATATTCAAGTTTCTTAAAAAGTTTTTTATTTTAGTGCTAATATGACCTATGTAAGAGATGACTTTATAATTATTTTTATTATTGTTTGCTGTTGGAAAAACTAAGTTTATAGCCTTTTTGGGAGGAAATAAATCTGGTGTTTACAAATTAAAATGTAGAGGAAAGGAAGGTAATTTGGCATACCATTTATAAAAAAAATTCTAAAAAAAAATCCTTTATCAATAAGGGATAAAAATATGTAAAATGATTTAAGAAAAATATGTATTTCCAAACATTAATTTGTTATAAAATTCTGAGAAACACAAAAAGAGATATTTGGACTTAACTTAAAAATGAACAGTTTGACCTTAAAAGATAACCTGAAGGTAATTTGGGATAGTGTATTCCAAATTACATGCATGAAATTTGCAAAAGCCGTAGCTTAGGAATACACCTTCCAAAACGAATAAATAACTTAAAAATAGAAGTCTACTTGCAATAGTCACAAATACTTCGTAGCCCGTACATTCACTATGCACCCAATATTCACACATGATACACATGAGCCATTTTTCTCCCCTAACATCTTCGCTAAACTTGCCATTACAAAAGAAACACACTGCATCCTCCTCAGTGGGCTTTGTCGGTTCTTCAAATAGTTCCATTTCATCCGAGGAGGCAGATCGATAGCTTGCACTTGTGTCAGTATCTGAATCTTTCTTCTTAAATTTCTTAAACTTTTCTTTTTTGTTTTGTACTTTCTTTGTTTTATTTTTTTCTGTATTTTCTACTTTGCTTAAATTTAGTTTTACTTTCTCCACTTTCTTTTTCTTATTTTTTTCTGCCTCCTCTAGTACCTGCTTATATGGAGAACTCGATATAATGGTAGATTTTGATGCTTTTCGCCCACGATTAGATACTGTTCGTTTCTGTGGAATTTTTGGTTCAATGTCAAAAGGTGTTATAATTTTTAAATTTCTTTCTTCTGATTTGTCTTGGAGCCGACAGTTTGAAGACGAAGTAGATGGACCTAGGTCCTCTTGGAGCGAACACTTTAAAGACGAAGTAGATGAACCTGGGTCCTTTTGGAGCTCATGACATGAAAGAATCAATCTTTGTTTACAAAACTGAATGCAATTCGGAATATTCCAAATTAGCTTCACCAACAGTATTCCAAATTACCAACATTACAGCATTCCAAAAAATAAACAAAATCATTGCTCTACACAGATCCTAATTTAAAAATATTGTTTAAAATAAACATAAAAACTAAAAACCCTTTAAAATGAATAAAATTATAATTTTCAAGGATGAGTTAGATAAATATGGTTTTAATACTCACCAAAAAAGTTTTTAAATAGCACTGTGGCGATTATCGGCTGCCACTACTAAACTGCGATTTATAAACACGTGCTAACCTTAAATATGTTCAATATAGAGGTAAATAAACGTAATACGCTTGCTTTTAACTAGATGGAGCTATAAGTATCGCTGGAACGCAAGTATTCCAAATTACCGACACTATTCTAAATTACCTTCCTTTCCTCTAATGATTGCTCTAAAGTTTATATTGGACAAACAGGCCGAAACTTCGAAAAACGGATGAATGAACATCATGCTAGTTTTATAAAAAACAAAACAGATTCTAACTATTCTAACCATCTGTTAGAAGTAAATCATACATTTAATCATAACTACGATATCTTGCACATTGAAAACAAAAGTACAAAATTAAATTTGCTTGAATCCTTAGAAATAAATAGGCTTAAAAATTCCAATAGGTACTCTTCTTAATGATCAATTGGATTTAAACAGATCACCTCTTTTGAATCTCTTTAATTAGTCTGTAAACATTATTATTGGTTTTTTCAACAATTTTAAACAACCTGAAAATTACCTGCAATTTTATTGTTACACCTAAGCTATACCTTTTAAGATACCATTTTTAAGTACTCCTTTGAAGAAGCAACTGTGTTGCGAAACATGTCGAGTAAAAATAAAAATCTGTATAAAGTGTAAAATTATAATTTTTAAATTTTTTTACAATTTATTTAACACAATTAATTATGGATTTCCACCAAGTAAATGCCGAATCAATTCTATTTAACTTCCTATGTTGCAACAACTAAAGAAGAAACACAATACCAGGATTGTACTACTGTTTCACTTGTGCGTGTAGTTGAAACTTCCTCAGCTGCTTTTCTTTCAGTGTCGTCATAACATTTCGACTGTCATTATCGTCTTTTAAATGCTATTACTGAACGTCTTTGAGTTCTGGATGCGTGGGAACTTGTTCTTCCTAAACCTGTGGGACTAGTGTTGCCTAGAAGACAAGTAATATAAACGAAATCTAGTAGCGAATGGGATAATTTTAAATAAACTTCGGGTCTGTTCTCTTTTTACGTTCTTAAAAATATGAATAGAAAACAATAACATTGATCTATAATTATTATTCCTATCTACTTTAATTTAATTTTATATCGCATAAACTGTAGAGATCAAAATGTAATTTATCTAATCAAATTTAACTAATCTACATATAATAGTCAATCAATTATTTGTCCCTCAAATAAGCTATTAATTCAAAGACGTTTCCCATGTGAACATGCTAAACCAGTTATTGATCTAACTAACTAAGCTTAAATTTGTGGCCTATTAGTGTATACAATATGGACACAAAAATTAAGTTAACGCTGGGAAATGAAAACGGACACGGAACAAACCTGAATAAATAAATATAATTTAAACTTAAACCCCTAATATGAAAATTAAATTTAATAGGACATTTGCCAACCGCGTGAGGTATACAATAAATTTCGAGACTTACGAGTATCAAAACCAGATTGATCAATTTTAGTTAAAATTATAAGGTTCATTTATCTACCATTTATAATCATACTGGCTTTAAATAACAGTTAAAAACCATTCTGTAATAAGAACTAAAGTGGCCCGGAGACGATCAATATTATTGTCAATTAAATTGATGATTGCAATTGCAATTGCGATTGACGGAGCTTCAATGAACACATCAACGACTTCAATTGCTCAGTGAATTTGTCGCTAGTCGAGTTGTTTTGTGATTGTTTGTGCACTAGTATGGTGTCAAATACAGATTTGGGCTTTTTGGCCTTAAGCAATAAGTATTTTTTGTAACGCAATACTTTTTGTATTTTTGTTTAAGTTGCTTAAGATTTTACTTTCCACAACTCTGGGTGATCGCGATACAGCGCTATTAAAAGCAACACAAAGTCTCTATCCGCGATGTTTTTGGGTTCCACGGAGCTCGGCGCTGTATCCGTCATCGGGGCCGTCTGGTAAGCAAATGCCCGAACGATTGTCAATTTCCCGATTACACGATCAATTGGGATGCGTCAATGGTCCCCGTCAATGTACTTCAATCAAATTACCTATCAATTGCCGTCAATCGATTGACAATGGCATCAATCGCTTCCTACACGATCAATTAGATGCATCAATGAGTCCCATTGACAATTTTATTGATCATCTCCGGGGCCCTTAATGATAAGATGGATCGTGGCAGGTATAAAATGAGGGCAGATATTTATGAGCGATCAAGCATGCAAAGCGTGTTCCATCTTCAAAAATCTATATACTCATCACCTAGATATGATTTCAGTTAATACGTTCATCCTATTAAATAGATGAATACTAAAGAGTATGTAAATTAACTGAACCTCTTTCACGGCGTTTTACGATCCCCCCCCCCCCCCCCCCCTCGGAGCTTAAGAACTTATGTGATATATACTATACTTCCGTTCTAATGAAAAATTTTGGTAGTGGTATGGGGCGGCATAAATATAGAAGCTCGACATGAGTTAAAAATAGTTTATGGAGGAACCATGACGGCTAATCGATATAATCGGAATATTTTTTGCACCCTTATGGAAAACATCGTTATGCTAGTGGAAAATGCTCGCTTGACATTAATTATTAACAAATTTTTTCACAATTTAATATTTACAATAGGCTAACCGGTGTTTTAGGAGAAGAAATAAATGACGGATTAAGAAAATGTTAACACTAATTTTAATTCACACATTCTTAATAATATACTAATATCATGTGTCCTAACTAATTTTACAACACCGTTTTACTGTCAGAGTCGTCATTTAAGTTAGTAACAATGGGTTGTATATTAGTTTATATAAAAATATACGAATCTTCGACTTTTAAAATATGTTTTACTAAATTTTTCCAGTTTCCGGCCGGTATATTGTTTATAACAGTTTTAATTAACTTTTTCTATTTCACGTTTATAATAAGCTCAGTACGATACGCATTTGCCTACCGTAATGAAGCTATTTCGATACTCGTTTTTTCTTTATTTGATGTTGGTAACATTTAAATGTTTTATTTCATTGACTTGCGCGGCCTTTGTGATTTACGAGAAAACCCATTTTTCGCAGAGGAAAAATAGCTTGATAACTTACTTTTCTATTATGTGTGGATAACAGTCATGTATGTTGGTTGCATAAATCTATAAATCAATCTTTTGTAGATGCTTCAAGCTATCATTTTCTGCCAAATCCTATCCAAAATTCAATCTACTAACCTTCCAATGTCGATTTGAATTTCCGAACGCTCTGTATATGTACCCGAATCACACAACGTATTTCGTCCGATTTCAAATCTCATATCACTAAAATAACGTCAGAATCTCGTGGTGAAAATGGGTCAATAAATCAAAAAATGACAGTTTGCAAAATAATTTTTGTTGTCCAGAGGCTACTATGATAAAAAATAGTATTACCAACATCAAATTTAGACATAAAAATTTACAAAATTTAAAGGATTTATTTTCTTTTTAAAATGTTTCTTGATTATAAAAGGTGAAATAACAAAAAATGTATAAAGCGCAAGTTTCATAAGGCGTTTTAGCGCACGTGTCAATAAAAAAACTCGCCACTTTGTGGCTTGTTTTTTAAAATAGACGCGTGCGCTAAAACCGCTTCTTATGAAACGTGTACTTTAATATACTATTATGACACTCGCACTTTTTAAGAATAACGGACGTATGAGAAAAAGTAGCGGCCCTAACATGAAGCCTTGTGACTCTCCAGATAATATGCAAACCTGATCCGACTACGTACCTTCAGAAAATATTTTTTGGAAACGATTTGAAAGATAAAACTCGATAATTGAACATGATTCCTTTTGAAAACCATAAAACTTTAATTTTGTTACGAGAAGCTTGTCATTAATGGTATCATAAGTTTTGGAAAAGTCCAATAAAATGAAAGCACTATTCAATTTTTTATCAGATGCGCGAGTTATATTATCAATAACATTAGGAACAGAAATACTAAAACTCTTTCGAAAATCACACTGACTCTCAGGAATAATCTTATTTCTATCACAATAATTATGCATTTGGTTAAATTGCAAGGATTTGATAGTTTAGATAGTCATATACACATACAGTGTGACCAGTAAAGTCCGCATCATATGGGATTTTTTTTGTATTAATAGCTTTATTCGAAATTTGACTTTGGTATCAAGTTCTGCTTCAATCGAGATGAAAATTAAGCAAAAAAATAGTAGTCACGTGATTCGCATTATCTGTTAAATTTTAATTTTTCCCAAAAAATAATTCAAGTGGGGTTATTTCTAAAAATATCGAAAAAAGTAATTAGAAAAAGTTTTTTTTTAATGCAGTGTCTAGCCCATGCAAAATTTCAGCTGTATAAGATAATTTTGAATTTTTACCCTTATTTTGTAAATTGCTCCATTTTTGCAAAATAAGACTCAACGCATCTTCTTAGTTTTGACAATGCTTTATTTCAGATACATTTTCTTTAAAGTAGCGCCATAATAAATGTGTGTTTTTCTATAAAATTAAAATTGGGCTATTAAAATTTGGTCGCATGTGGTGCAAAATTTATTTGTTTTTGACCCTGTATAAGGTAACTTTATAAAATAAGTATTTTTGAAAACGTAGTTTGTATGTGAAAGTAATACACGTTAACGTTAAGAAAATAGTTTAATGAAAAGAGTCTAATAAAAAATCATATAAAAATTAATTTTAATAAATTTTGATTTTGTAGAAAAACACACATTTAATATGGCGCTACTTTAAAGAAAATCTATCTGAAAATATTGTCAAAATTAAGAAGTTTTATGTACCTACATAAAACGTTGAGTCTTATTTTGCAAAAGTGGTGCAATTTACAAAATATGGGTAAAAAATCAAAATTATCTTATGCAGCTAAAATTTTGAATGTGGGCTAGAAACTGCATTTAAAAAACGTTTCTTATAACTTTTTTTGATACTTTCAGAAAAAACCCAACTTTTGAATTATTTTCTGAAAAAAATTAAAATTTGACAGATAATGGGAATATTATTTTTTGCTTAATTTTCATCTCGATCGAAGCAGAACTTGATGCCAAAGTCAAATTTCGAATAAAGTTATTAATAAAAAAAAATCCCATATGATGCGGACTTTACTGGTCACACTGTATAATATTTTTATTTTATTTTATACAGCGCAGGTAAAATACTACTAAATTCTAAGGTCATTAAAATTGCAAGGATTTGATAGTTTACATAGTCATATTATAGATCAATCAATATTTTCCATTTTAGTGAATGTAATGTTATTTGTTTATTTTTAGGAGTACCTTAATCGAAAGTTGGACGCAATAAACGGTATACTTCAACATTTTAATTCAACTTGTAGTGAAAACGGTAAGTCGGATGATATATTTAATAACAACTCTTTTAAATGAGCGCAAAGAAAATTCCTTCAATGCATTTAAAGGTATCCGGGTCCCACTACGTTACGCAAATGGGTAATGAACAGATGTGTCTTAATCATGATATTTTATTAAGAAAATTATACAGTATTGGGATAAGAGGAAATACACCCAAACTACTTTAAAGTTATTTAAGCTACCGTGAACAATTTGTTCAAATTAGGGAAAGAAAAAGTTCGGAAAAATAAATAATATGTGGAGTTCCACAAGGATCAATATTAGGTCCGTTATAATTCTTAATTTACATTAATTCCGTTTCCAAATTGAACTTAAAGGGCAATATGAAGCCATTTGCAGATGATACGACTATTATTTATTTTGCTGAAACTCTTGCAGAAATGTATTTTGATATTAATAATGATTTAAAAATACTTCTTTCTTGGCTTCAATCAAATAAACCTACGTTAAATTTTACAAAATCTTCTTTTATGTTTATAACTAAAAATAAAATAAAATCCATCATTAATCCCTTAACATTTAATAATGAAAATATTCAAAAACGACCAAATTTTTAGGATTAGTTTTGGACGAAAATTTAAATTGGAAATGCCATATCCAGTATATTATCAACTCGATATCTCCTTTGGTATCTGTTTTGTACCGAGCTAGATATTCCATTCCTTTGAAATGCTTAAAAAATATATATTTTTCATTAATATATTCAAAATTACAATACTTAGCTTTTGCATGGGGATCTGCTTGTTTATCAAACTTAAAACCATTACAAAAATTGCAAAATAAAGTTATTAAATGTAAAATCAAATTACCACATTTAGAACCAACTGTTAATCTACATAGACCAAAAGGGTATTTACACGTTCAAAACATTTATAAATTTGTATTCTAATTCACTCTATTATTTTAAAAGAAAAAAAAATGAAACATAACATTTCAGGAGAATAAGACATTACATGATCATAACACCAGACATTGTATAAATTATCAAACTACACCAGTAAAAAGTAATTTCGGAAAAAAATCGCTTTTATATGACGGAATAATAAAATATAACAATCTTCCAAAAAATACCAGAGAAATTAAAAAATTGGCAACTTTTAAAAAACAATTAAAGATATATTTACTAAATTAAATTATTTATACATTTTTTTTAAATTGATTTTATTAATGAATTAAATTGGATTAACTTCCATTTTTTTTTATTGTTATTTTTTTTTAATGGTTTTTATTTTCTATATTATGTTGTCACTTTCCATGTAATGAACTGTAAAAGTTAGTTTGGAATAAAGACATTTTGAAAGTTAATATCATTTGAACTATGAATTACTAGTCCGCTTCGCCGACCGCTTTCACGTAGATACCACTAATTCGAGACGGTTCCCGGCTGCCGAGGCAATTCCATCACCATTCAAAAAATATATTACATTTTCTGATTTTTCCCTAAATTTGAACTTCTCGTCTAATCTGGAAATTGGTTTTCTTTTCCGGACAAACACAGTTTTTTTGTTACATTCAGCTGTATTAATATATACCGTGCGAGCAAAAATTATTTGCATCAAAGAGCAAGCACATAGCCAGGGGTAGGGGGACCAGGGGGTCCGGACCCCCCCCCCCCCGACATTTTTTTTTTCAGCAAAATAACACATAATATTATACATAACTTAAAGAAAATAATTTTTAAAATAAAAATTTTTAATTTTCTATATACAGTGACCGGCAGAAAGTGTGCAGCATATGGGAAAGTTTTTTATCTTTAAGTTTAGAAAATTAATTTAATTTTAGATAGGTTCTGCATGTTCTCAAACCAAAATAACAGCCACTAAATCCGGTATACGAGGTAGGATCAAAAAATTGAAATTCCGCTAAGAGTAAAGTACCTCCATCTTTCATTGTAGAATATTTTTTTACTAAGAATTATTGTTTTAATTTCAAAGTTATACCCAAATTCCAAATTTCGCTTATTTTGGACAAAAAAATGGATTTAATCGTGTTTTCTGAATAACCCTGTATAAAAAATAAATGGCAACCGAACAGTACGAAAATAAGATTTTCTGCAGACTTTGTTAGAGATAACCGTCGATCATAAGTCCGATTAGTTTGTTTTCATAATATTATGGCTTTTTAAAATAAAAACATAAAAATATTAAATATTTTTGCTGCACACTGTATTTTATTTTCTGAGGGAACAAGTTAATTTCATCTAACTAATATTTTTTGATTTACATTGACTTAAAGCATCTCCTAAATAAATTTTTATACATTGAAGTATGCATAGAAAGTTTCCTTTTGATTTATAAAGAAAAAAATTTAAATTAAAAATATATTTTGAACGGATTTTATTCGTCACGCAAAATAAGGATTAATATAGGTTATTTTCATTTATCAAATACACTTTTAGGATAATCCCACTATTAGGTTATACATTTTTAACTCAAGAATAGGAAACAAAAAATGCTAATTAAGACTACATTAACAATAAATCCGTTCAAAATATATTTTTAATTTACATTTTTTTCTTTATACATTAAAAGGAAACTTTCTATGCATACTTCAATGTATAAAAATTTATTTAGGAGATACTTTAAGTCAAAGTAAATCAAAAAATATCAGTTAGATGAAATTAACTTGTTCCCTCAGAAAATAAAATACGGTGTGCAGCAAAAATATTTAATATTTTTATGTTTTTATTTTAAAAAGCCATAATATTATGAAAACAAACTAATCGGACTTATGACCGACGGTTATCTCTAACAAAGTCTGCAGAAAATCTTATTTTCGTACTGTTCGGTTGCCATTTATTTTTTATACAGGGTTATTCAGAAAACACGATTAAATTCATTTTTTTGTCCGAAATTTGGGTATAATTTTAAAATTAAAACAATAATTCTTAGTAAAAAAATATTCTACAATGAAAGATGGAGGTACTTTACTCTTAGCGGAATTTCAAATTATTGATCCTATACCTCGTATACCATAAAACTTTTACCTGATTTAGTGGCTGTTATTTTGGTTTGAGAACATGCAGAACCTATCTAAAATTAAATTAATTTTTTAAGCTTAAAGATAAAAAACTTTCCCATATGCTGCACACTTTCTGCCGGTCACTGTATAATATCTACGTTTTTTTGGGTTAGGCTATCGAAACTAAGAATTTCCAAGTTTCGAGAGTCAAAAAAAAGGCGTGGCACCTAAAAATTTTTTTCCTGCGGCGCGGTGCGGCGCATTTTTTAAGAAATAAAGAAAGGCCACCCTTATCAAAATCCGAAATACGCCACTGCCGGACATCCCCCGAATACATTTCCCGGCTACGTGCTTGTCAAAGAGGGCTTCGATTAAAAAACGTAGGGCTTGGTTTAGATCACAATGATATGGGGACGATATATCTAACCAAATCTAGGTTAAAATTTTGTCAAATTCATGTTACGACATGATATGCCAAACTAATCAGTAATAAAATAAGTAGACAAATACAAATTTATTTTTGTTCTTTACAAAATTAACAAAGTAAGAATATACAGAAAGAAAAATAATTACATAAATTTAAACTTTGGGTAAATTTTTGGAACGAATTTAAATTTTGGGTAAACCATTGAGAGTAATTCCTGCGTTTTTCAAAATGTGCGGCTTGTATTTCTTGGAATACTTGCACTTTATAAGGACATAAATTTAGCTGCTTCTTAAGAATAGTCCTGGATGTTCCATACGATCTTCTCACTTCTTGGGACAGGCGTCTTATACAATTTGTTGGCGTATTTTGCATTATTTCACGAACGTTTGCAACAAGTTTTTCTGTTCTTACAGATGGTCTTCCTGCTCCTTTGTTGTGTTGTATAGAACCTGTTTCCCTAAACACAGCCACGGCAATGATAAAAATCCCCAGCAATAAAAGCAACGTTAAGAAAATGTTCGTGAAAATCGTCCATGCACAAACTCGGATTATATTGCCACTCACCATTTACTCTAACCCCGTTTCGAAAATACGCTTCAACCATGAATGTTTTGTGCTGTTCCGTAAAGCCCATTGTGTGAATTGTTTAAGAAATTGGAAAAATTAGCGATAAATCAAATTACTTGTAACGACTGTCAAAGATGACGGAATATCTGATTGATAGTTAATTCAGTTAGTTACTGATACCCAACAGGTATTCAGCTCTACGGTAAAGCATTACGTCCCTAGATGCAAGGCCCTCTTTGATGCAAATAATTTTTGCTCGCACGGTATATACTATACAATATACTGTTGCAAGGATATTTAATCTAACTTTATAATTTAAAATATGATGTACCTGAACATAATTTCTGCTGCAAATACAAATCATGTTTAGAAAATTTTATTTTCGACAAAAAGTTTTTAATAGTTTTTTGTCATCTAATATGGGGAAAATAATACCATAAAGATCTTAATGCTCTCTTGATTACAGAGCACAACTATAAAAGGATTTATAACACACCTATTTTATTAAATAATAATTGTGTAGTCTAGCGGTATTATTTTCATCTTCATGAGATTAGTCTATTTTTATTAAAAAAATATTGTACAAGGTAAATTAATAACCTTTGCATGTCTATTTCTAGGAAACAATATCGATGAGGCTGATCACCATGTACGGCAATGTGCTCAGTGGATTAGTACTAATTTAGTAAATTATGTAAAATCGTAAATAAATAATAATTTTTTAAACAAATTTAATAATAATACATTTTAGTTTAATTTTTTGTTGTTTTTCATTCACAGTTTACCGAAATAGCTAATAGCGAACAATCTCTAAATATAGTACCAGTAATAGTAGTAGTTGAGAAAAGGCTTAGTGCCAAGCAAGTAAGCGAGACAAGTATAGTATTTGCAGAATTATACCGTTGACTCTAACTGCCAAAAATAAACTACCTGATTAAACTCTATTGTATACGCCTCAACCTCTTCAAAGGTGATTAAATGGGATCAGGGATAAAAGGGATTAAAAGTATAACTATTAGGAGAACAAGTACAATAAAAATTAATTAAATTCTAAAAAACTATTGATAATTTATTCAAAATTTAACTCTGTATCACTATCACTATCTTCATCTAAGCCTAAACTTATAATTAAGGGTTGAACATTTGTAATCATACAATTGTAAGAATTTTCCACCTTAAGTGCATGCTGTACACAGTTTTTCCAGCTGTCTGCAGAAATTTTTCTTACTTCGTTTTTAATTAATTCTACTATAGATGCATTTAATTTCTCCTAATATTGGATTTTAATTGGTGCCATATTAGCTCAATAGGATTGAATATACAATAGTATGGAGGAAGACGTACGCAACACTGTATGTCCATTTTATGCTGCAAGTTTGTCACACTCGTATTCCTTATTTATTTTAAAAGCTTTTAATACTTCTAGCAGTTCTCATTTTTTGTAAGTTTCTTCAAAATATAAATCATTTTCAATCATAAAATTTTGAATTTCTGCTTTTGTATTATTAGAATTGGGAATGATTTTTGCTTGCCGACTATGATAACTAGCATTGTCCATTACAGTGACGCTATTTTCAGGTATATTTTTAAGGAGTTTATGTTTAAACCAATCTATACGACAAAATATACGACCCTTTTTGCCAACCCCATTTTACGTCTCGGTATTGTATTTTTTTGTGGTAATTATAAAATCTCGTAAATGTTTAAAATTCTTTTTGCAAGGCTTACATTGGTCCGTGGATGTCTTTAAATGTGCTATAGCATCGATTTTGTAAATAAAAATAATATACTTTAGAGGTTAGATTTACCTAACCTAATAAAATAAAATAATTCCTCTGGGTAAAATTTATACGCACACCTGTGACGCCTTCGCCATTTCGTTTTTGATTTCGTTACTTCTTTGTTTTATACAAGAATCGGTTAAATGCCTTCCTCTGGAATACAATTACCTACAGTTTTATGTAAAAAGGTTAGAATTAATAAAAACAAAAAAAATGTTAACAAAATTTCTTTTTCTGCTTTCATTAACTTATCAATTATTTTTTTTTACTTGAAACTGTAGGTATCTGTTACTAAAATAGGGGCTTCTGGCGGCATTTTGGAGAAAATAGAAAACGAAAAATAAACGAAATATTTGGAAAAGAAAATGAATCTGTGAATTCGACACTAGTGTTTCCTCTTAAATTATAGAGCGTACTAAACACTTTATCGTACTTGCTGCACTTTTCCATTATCTCAATACTTATCTGGCACAAGAACGCAACGAAACCACAATCTTCCTTAGCAAACACAAATCGCACACAGTTTCACAAGCTCAGTAAGAATAATTGAAACATTAATAACTTATCGCCAAAATAAACGTTCATCAGTGTGACACTAGTGTTGCCAACTGCCGTGTAATTACACGTTTTCCGTGTAATCTAGAGTGATGCTGTGTAAATCCCGTGTAATAGAAATTACCGTGCAAAACCGTGTAAACAGATGGGTCCGCAGAAGACAACAAACGAGAAGCTAATCTATATGAGAATAAAACTTTTTTTTTATTGATACCCTATTTCGCTTATTTAAAGTACGCCTCAGCGTGTTTAAATCCCACTTTCAAAAACGCGCGTGTTTTAAAGTTACCATGGCAACATCAACAACCCGTGAAACGTAAAGTCTAAATATGCCAACTTTTTAATTATTGATTTGACAGAATTACCTTTTAACGTCAAATAAAATATCTTTTTAAGCAATACTATGGAGGACTTGAGGTAGGAGGCCGATCGCAATGCATTGGATTCGGTCCCAAATTAGCATCGGTAATTCAGCTTTACGAGTCGCTGTAAGATGGCGCGCGTGTTCGAAGTGGGCTATCAAATAAATGGTTTCTTATGGACGCGATAACTATTTTTATTTAAATTGGTTCTTTAAGGAACAAATAAGGACTTTTCTATGAATTTACACTTACTTTGTTATACTTATTAGTAAACTCGGCCTGTATAAAGTTCCAACGATGCTTCGTTTTTAAAATACAGGAACATTCTAGCTAGATGGTTTTACCTTTGGAGCTAGAAAGAGACTTATTTGGCTGCGTTTCATCTCTGAAGAAGATCCTGTCTTACCACCCCGACACAAAGCAAACTCTACTTTTATAAATTGTACCATTATTCACTATAAATATGGAAATTAATTACAATACAACGTTATTTGTCTTGTCTTGCCTTCAAACATGATTTATTTCGAAAAATAAAATGTCAATTGTCAAAAGTAAAAGCACAGAAAAATAAAGGGTTTAAGGAAAAGCTAAAAACTATGGAGGATCTAGTTTTCCACATTAAAAACGAAGAAGAAGAAGACAACATCAGCCCACTTCGGACGCGAGAGCCATCTATCGGGCAATAGCGAACTAACCAAAAAACCGGGACAGAATTTGAAAATGCTGCCATTGTCGATCGGCCTCCTACCCTATAGTTCTCCATAAGCAATACACAAGCAATGTCAACGGTGACAACAATGAATCTTATGTGACAGATTGGAAGTTATTTTTTGTTCTCCTCATTTTCATGACAACGATAGGTATATCACATCACGAATTCGACCATTTCACTTACTTTACTAAGTTATTATTTCCATTTTTTGTAACATAAATACCAATAAAAAAAAGTAATGTAAAGTATTCGTGGATAACTGGTCTATAAAACACTTGCTCTATTTCAAGCACTCCGGCTGCGCCGTCGTGCTTGCAAAATCGCGCGTGTTTTAAAGACCTTAATATCCACTTATACTTTAATGTACTATAATGAAACCGATGTAAATCAGATTGTACTGGGAGCATACACGAGCTTGGCTGCAGCGCTTCACAATTTAGATGCGGCGTTGCCATTTATGTCTGTCCTTTTGTATAGGTTTTTATACGAACAGTAGTTACAATAATTATCAGGTATTTAGGAATCAACAAATATATTTTTTTAGGAAAAAAAATTAGGTCTTACGGATATTTTATGTATTGACTACTGAAAACTGAAATCTATATTAGGTACAGTTATGAAATAAAAACACTTTTTAATATCCCAATAAACATAACATGATATTCTTATCTAGGAAACATCTAAAATTTAATAAGGAATTTTATTTAGTTTAAATGAATAGATATTGTTTTATTAGGGCTATTCCTTTATAGCATTTTATTTTAAAATCAAATAAACAACTCAAACTCAAAAAGTACTTTATTGTCAACAATATTTTTATTGGCAAAGTAAAGTCATTATTTGCTAATACAATCAACACAACATAATCCTAAGGTCTTAAACAAATGTGAATAAATAAAAACAAAACATGTAAATACCTACACAGTATACCAAGCCTCCGTTATATAATTATAATATGGAGGTAAGGAACACATCATCAAACAAATCATTAAAAAATTTATGTGGTAAGCTCCCTTAATTAGTATACTATCCAAGAAATTTATATTTAGGTCCCCAGTCAAATTTATAGAGGCATAACAGATATTTCAAACCATAATATTTCTAATTTTTGGAATTTTTTTTCTATATTAGAGGAGCGCGAACGATAAGTCCCCAAAATGTATGTATTTAATTTGAAACAGATAACAACAGAAAACTCATAGGCTTATTTTTCCTCCAACAAATAATCAAACCTATGAACACAGCCAAAATTAAAATTTGCCATAAAGCCATTTCGTTCTAAAATCAGGGACCGCCATTGATACACTGAACGCGAGTATTTTGAAACCAGGAACCAGGACATAATTAGGCAAATCAAAAAATTCCAATGGTCTTAACCAATGTTCAACAAGAACAACGTACAATACTAGGGAAATTCAATGATGAGCTTTACTAAGTTATACATATAATAAATTTAAAAGAAACAAAATCACAGAATATCTATGGCATAAACAACATTTTATTTTATAAGGACGTGACAAGTAAAGACAGCGCAAAACACATAAATGGCAACGCCGCATCTAAATTGTGCGCTGCAGCCAAGCTCTTGTGGAGCATACTGGGTCTCTTTGGGGCCCGGTTGTATAGGTTGCGGTTAATCGTCATTTCGTTTTTATAGGTTGTGATAATCAACAGTTCCTTTGATTAACCGGTAAAAATTATAAAATGCGAAATTATAGGTTATGATTAGGTCCAAACCAGCACTTTAACCAAGAATTAACTTAACCGCCCAAAGAGCACCGGTTAACATCAACCGGTCATGATTAAAATGTTAAAAAATAGTTTTTTTAAAGAAATAGCATTAATAATAGTACAATATTATAACCTTATAATAATTTTCCCTTTAAAATGATTAATGAAATTGAAGAATTATTATTGTATGATGATGAAGACATTATAATGTCTTGTAATTTATAAATATTGTGGAAGCCGAGACTCGAGACCAAATCATCTAGAAATCTGGAACGATTAGGAGTTTGTAGTGTAGATCGGTTTAGGGTTAGGCGTTAGGCTTTTAAAAAGCATAGTTTTACTAGTTTGAAAATAATATATAGGTATAACTTTAAAATTAAAACAATACAATAATTATTTATTGACCATGAACACCTTTTAAAAACCAAAAAATAGGTTAGAAAATCTCTTAATTGAAGATAGGCGCAAAATGAGGTCGAAGGCGTTTTGGATTGGTTTACTTGCATAACCTGCATGTATAAAACTGAGAATCAAAAATAATCCTAACATTAAAATTATGATTAATCTCTTGTTTAATGTTCTGATTAATCGACACCTATACAACTGGGCCTGGGTGCAAACATATTCTTCTTCTTTCGCTTCTGACCCCTTGTCACAGAGTAGGAATAGGTTGTCGCTGTCGCTTGCCCTTGTAAAATCGCTTCCTTTTTCTTTTTCCTCTGCTTAGATTGACAGTTGTTGACTTTCCTTTAAGCAAAGCGAGGAATAAAAGAAAAGGGCGGTTGTGTTAAATTTTTGCCTGAAAAGGCAATGATAAATAGCAAAATTTGGCTAAAAAATGTATTGTGAATAAAGTGTATTTCCAGAAATTTTTGTTTTTAATGTGTGATATATTCCCCTGATATTTAATTTAAATGATGCAGTAGAATTTTTAGTTTTTGCAAAGTAAATTCCCTCTTTTCGTGACGTTTTCGGTGCGGGATGATATTGTAATTAATTAATTATAAAACGGCGTTAAATAAATAAAATAAAGTGCAATATAAATTTAAATTGTTGCTCAGTCCAATTTATTTTCTTTCAAACTAAGGTTCCTGCTTCGAACATTTCAGTTCGATATCGAACATAAAGCGGAACGCTACCGTGTAATTTGAACATGCTTCTCGTGTAATTTGACATTTTTATATTGGCAACAATTGACAGCGCCGCATCGCGTTCATATATTTTGCAGAGCAACATTGCAAGTGGAAATGCTTGTCGCAAGCTGTCTGTATCTGCTAGTCAAAATTTACATGAGATTTCCTATGGCCAGTCTGGCGTGAACCACCAGTAATTAGTAAACAAAAAAAAGCCTACAAAAAATTTACCTACCACACAAGAATTTACTACACATAACACTGCACCAATACACATACCTACACTATCACCAGTAAGTTCTTAGCAGCTTCTTGCTACAGCTTTAGATCAGCACTGCAAGTTCTCTTTCTGAAACAGTGGGATCCTCATAGCTCTGAAGCATGCGCACGTGTATCTCTCCGGAAGCACAAACACATACGCTGCATCAAATCAGACACCTACACATTAAGTCGCTAACAACAAACACAACTAACACTTCTAACAGCTTACCACTGCTTTAGATCAGCACTGCAAGCACTCTCCCTGAACTTCTCCACTGCACCAAAATCCTTACACCTACACAAACACCTTTACAGTAAGCTGCAAATAAACAAACAAGTACTATGACAAAACCGGTACCTAGGCCTAGGTGAAGTACGAAGCAAAGCACCCACTAGGTGTGCAGAGCGGAAATACTAAGCGAGTGATCTGAAGGTTTATACGCCCGTGGCGCGGAAACCGCAGGAACACGGGGAGTTTAATCAGTAGGCAGCCCCATCAGGGTTAAATCCGACACTACTCTGCCTAACAAGGTGCCAGTATTTGAAGATTCTCCTCAAAAAAAAAACCACCCTGGTATGGAAGTACAAAACAAAATTTTATATTCATGAAATTTAAGCGGAAATTGTATTATTTCCAAACATATTTTACCACATATTTTGTTTATCCTAAAATTTAGTAAAATATTAAAAGAGGAGCACTTAGTAGGTACGCAAAAACATTTTAATTAACTTAAAAAAGAAGAGAGTTAATGGATATAATATGTTTACAGAAAGTTGATTGGTGAATAAATGTTAATGTTATAAATTCTACGTAAATGATACAAGGTAAATGTAAATTACGCCTACATGTACTAATAAACTTGCGTTAAGTAAAGAAAATAGAAAGTTTTTGCAAGACCGCTAATGGGCCTTTTCCCTTTTGATTTCGGCCCTACAAAGCAAGAATTTTTTTTTTTAAATAATTCAAAAGTGGGGTTATTTCTGAAAATATTTAAAAAAATTATTAGAAAAAGTTTTTTTAAAAGCAGTTTCTAGCACACATGCAAAATTTCAGCTGCATAAGATTGATTTTTTACCAACCACTAAAATTTATTTTCCACTTAATGAACACTTTACTGGTGACACTGTGTTCTCTTTTGTCTTAATATTAAGGTGTATTACTTTACGTAACTACGTTTTCAAAAATACTTATTTCATGAAGTTACCTTATACAGGGTCAAAAACAAATAAACTTTGCATCATATGCGACCAACTTTTAATAGCCCAATTTTGATTTTGTAGAAAAACACACATTTAATATGGCGCTACTTTAAAGAAAATGTATCTGAAATAAAGCATTGTCAAAACTAAGAAGTTTTAAGTAGGTTGCGTTGAGTCTTATTTTGCAAAAGTGGGGCAATTTACAAAATATGGGTAATAAATCAAAATTATCTTATGCAGTTAAAATTTTGCATGCGGGCTAGAAACTGCATTTAAAAAAACTTTTTTCGGCAACCGTCCGGGAAGTACCCACTTCCCGGACGCTTTTCCTTTGAGAAAGTAGCATTTCTCCGGCCTAGTCCGGGAAGTACCACATCAATATTAGCAATTGCTCGAATTTTAATATAAATATTAATATAAATTAGAATTAGAATGTTTCTGTTACTACCTATCTTCTGTTCGAATTTCAATATTTATTACAAATAAGAATTAAAATGTTCGAAATTTTGTTCTACAAAGAAATATAATAAAGAAATGTGTGTCATTGATTTATTATTCTACACGGTTGCCAAAAAAATAGTGTACGCAACACGTCCAAAAACAGTTTTTTTGGACTCGCAGACTTCCAGGACTCGCCTACGGCTCGTCCTAGAATTTTGTCGACTCCAAAGAAACAGTATTTTCCGGACTTGTAACGTAAATTACTATTTTTAATAAATTTTTTCGATAGTTTCAGAAATAACCCCACTTTTGAATTATTTTTTGGAAAAAATTAAAATTTGACAGATAATACGAATCACGTGACTACTATTTTTTTGCTTAATTTTCATCTCGATCGAAGCAGAACTTGATGCCAAAGTCAAATTTCGAATAAAATTATTAATAAAAAATCCCATATGATGCGGACTTTACTGGTCACACTGCATAACCAATAAAAAAAATTATGACGTATCATAGCTTCGAATCGAGTCGAACGTTTTCGTTTTTTAGGAAATAAACATAAATTTGCATTTTTTTGGAATTGATAATTTACACGTTTTTGGGCTTTCGTTGTGAAATGAATTTTAATTTATAAAATATTTCTTCCTATTAAAGAAATTCATTTATCATTTCGCACTTTAAAGGTAATATAAGGATATCGCAAACAATAAAAGATTTTAAATTTATTCATAGCTTTTTCTTCGCATTGTATTCCTAACTTGTCGTGTTACTGCATAAGTATTGTACACTTTTGTTATTTTAAAATTAATTATAATCCTACAATAAAGCTATCTGTAGATCATGTATTCACTGGTTTCATTTTTACTACGGGTCTATTAATTATTATGTAGAATTAAAAACCATTTATAGATAATATTCATGAAACCCATTTGTTTTGTAAATGACTTTTTCTACAGACGTGTGGAAAAACCAATTTTCCGCACAGATATCAGTGCAGTAACATAATTTTTCCACACTAGCGCGGAAAATTTTTTTGGGCACGAAGATGTCAAAATCAATCAATAATCGCGGTAATTGATATTGTTTGTATTAACAAAAACTATAGCTGCCCAATAATGCATTTCGTTTTTCTTACAGTGACTTTATACAAGACAGTGGCGATAATAGAGCCTAAATTTATACGAAGTTTTTAGTTGTATTATGCAGTTCATCATACTTTGTGTCTGCAGATTTGCAGAAAGTTGGAAAGCCCTGCAAATTTGCAGAATGTATAAAATTTAAAAACTAACCTATATTTTTGGGATTTGACGGACGATGGTATTGGTGATTGTTTACAATTTGTATCCGATTTTTATATAAAAAAAAAAACAAGGGAATGTTAAGGCTTCAGTTTATTAATTCATTATTGCCATGGACTTGGGGGCATATTTCACATATTTAGCAGTCGATATTAATAAGCCAGAAGTAGTAAAATGGTATAACTACGGTAAAAATGGCGGATTTGCAAATAGTTTTTGGAATGTCAAATTTCTGCAAATTATTTTGCGTCTGCAAGTACGTCATATTTGCAAATTTGCAAAGTGGCAGGTATGCATTTTCTGTAATCTCACCCTTAGAAGATTGTGGCTACACAATGCTGATTAAAATATCAAATAAAAAAAACAAAGTGCCTAGATCTAAGAATAGGTAATTTTTTGTAAAATTATAAAATATTATATCAAACTTCGGCCAGAGAATGAAAGAAGATATACAGTGTCACCAGTAAAGTCCGCATCATATGGGATTTCTTTTTAATAATAGCTTTATTCGAAATTTGACTTTGGCATCAAGTTCTGCTTCGATCGAGATGAAAATTAAGCAAAAAAATAGTAGTCACGTGATTCGCATTACCTGTCAAATTTTAATTTTTTCCAAAAAAATAATTCAAAAGTGGGGTTATATCTGAAAATATCGAAAAAAGTTATTGGAAAAAGTTTTTTTAAATGCAGTTTCTAGCCCACATGCAAAATTTCAGCTGCATAAAATAATTTTGATTTTTACCTATATTTTGTAAATTGCACCACTGTTGCAAAATAAGACTTAACGCAACCTACATAAAACTTGTGAGTTTTGAAAAGGCTTTATTTCAGATACATTTTCTTTAAAGTAGCGCCATACTAAATGTGTGTTTTTCCACAAAATCAAAATTGGACTATTAAAATTTGGTCGCATGTGATGCAAAGTTTATTTGTTTTTGACCCTGTATAAGATAACTTCATAAAATAATTTTTTTTTGTGTCAGACACAAACTAGGTTTTCAAAAAAACTTATTTTATGAAGTAACCTTATACAGGGTCAAAAACAATGACACCTTGCATCACATGCGACCAAATTTTAATAGCCCAATTTTGATTTTGTAGAAAACAAACATTTAGTATGGCGCTACTTTAAAGAAAATGTATCTGAAATAAAGCCTTGTCAAAACTGAGAAGTTTTATGTAGGTTGCGTTGAGTCTTATTTTGCAAAAGTAATGCAATTTACAAAATATAGGTAAAAAATCAAAATTATCCTATGCAGCTGAAATTTTGCAAGTGGGTTAGAAACTGCATTTAAAAAAACTTTTTCTAATAACTTTTTTCGATATTTTCAGAAATAACCCCAGTTTTGAATTATTTTTTGAAAAAAATTAAAATTTGACAGATAATGCGAATCACGTGACTACTATTTCTTTGCTTAATTTTCATCTCGATCGAAGCAGAACTTGATGCTAAAGTCAAATTTTGAATAAAGTTATTAATAAAAAAAAAATCCCATATGATGCGGACTTTACTGGTGACACTGTATATTTCTTACATTTTCAATAAAGAAAATGCACAATCCAAATAGTGGGCATTAATAAACTGGGAGTTCAAATTGCAAAATATCTTCAACTATCTAATCTAGAATTATTTACCGGACATTGCTTCTAGAGAAGCTTTGCAACTATTTTGATAGATATACTGGTCAAGATATAAAATCAAGGAAGAGGCACGGTGGCTGGAAGTCCAGCACGTTGCTGATGGATACATAGGGAAGTCTCTACAAAATAAACTAGAGGTAGCTAACAAAATTCTAAGTTCAGTTGGTTCAACATCAATCGCATCAACTTTGAAGCACTTTAAAAGTCAACAGTTTCTAAATAATAATGAAGACGTGGGAAACAATAGTAACTTCCCGAAAGTGTTATTTAACAATTGTTCCAATGTTACTCTTAAAATTTATCCAAATAAATAAGCGTTCTTGTTTTGTTAGAATTAATTAAGTTTAATGCCTGTGTAGTCGTAGAACAATAATTATAATACTCGTACTGAAAGTAATTTCGCACGATGATTAAACAAATTACTGTATTATTGTGGTCGGCCAGCCAGTATAAATAAAAACGTTTTTAAATTTAAAGCTCCTTTGTGTGAAATTTCAAATTAACTTCTAGAGCTCATTTCGCAAATTTATCTAAAATAATATAATAGTTACTTTTGTATTAAGAGTGTACAATTTGCATAAAGCAGATGGACAGGGCTGGACCCTATCCGAATAATTTATTGTCGCCCCTGCAAGACCTAAGAAATACTACTGTCGTAGTCACCGGACCTTTTCGGTAGACACTGGAATTAATGAGTTGGTGTATTAACAAGGGTGAGCACAATGGGCCAATACTGGCCGACCTGCATCCAACCATAAAATGTAATTAAAGCTTCTGGTCTAAAACAAACACGGTAAAGTCCCATGGACAAATTGTCAATGTCTTTATTTACCAAAAACGCAGATTTTAACTGCTGGACAGAAAGCCATTAATAACAGTACACTCAAGAGAGGCAGTAAAGAATAATAACAGCAGATGAACTGAATATTAGTAAATTTATTAATTAATATTAACTAATTAAATTAACTAATTATTTAATTAATTACTATAAACTAACATTACACTTATCAAAAACAAACTATCTATCTATAAAATACCTTGGAATTTTGATTGATAAATTTCTTAAATGGCAACCACGTATTGATTATGTTTCCAACAGAATTCGCAAACTCATTCATAAGTTTTACTTATTAGGACAATTTTTAAATAAGAAGATACTATTAGTAATTTATAGATCATTTGTAGAATCAATTATAAGATATGGAATATTGGTGTGGGGTGGACTTTATAATAACAGCCTGTACAAATTAAATATAATACAAAAATATACACTCAAAATTATTAAAAAAAAAATAGACTGTACCTCGGACTGTACCCAACACATTTGCTTTTTGACAACGACATTTTTAACATTTGATCAATTTATATTCTTACAATTTGCTCTTATGGACACACTAGACCTAACTTAAAACTTTTTGTTGATCATACTTATGAAACAAGAACCAAGAACAACAAACAAATCAAACTACCAATAAGTACAAATAATCTTAACCTAAGATACATTAATTATTTTGGTCCCAAACTGTACAATTTACTTCCCGGTGAAGTAAGAAATTGCTCTAAAATAAGTTTTAAGCGTTTAATGCCCGTTTGCACCAACTTTTATGTAAGGAAAGAATAGTAAAGTAATCCTTAAAATGTAAGGATTCCTTAATTTAAAATGGTTTGCACCAACTAGAATCAAGCATTCCTTTGTTAAGTTCCTGTTAAATTTGGCAACGTTGTGAAACAAAATGGTCTTCTTCTTTTTTTTTTTGGGCCATTTGCTATCTGGGTGGCCTAATCTGCAACTTTCGGGACTTCTTCGTTTAAAAGTAACAGAACTGTCAAAATTCCCTCTCCCTAACCTTACTTTTAATTTAATATTTAGTTTTTGTTTGGAAAACTTAAATTATTTTTATCAGTTTCGAAGATTTTTGACAATGGAAACTAAGGAAAAGAAAAAAAGACAGCGTAGTTCCAATTTTACTGGGCGAGAGTACTCGACGCCATTGGAAATTATTGCCAAATACAAACATATAGTCGAAAATAAAAAGACAGATGCGGTGTCCAGTGAAGAAAAAAGTTCTGCATGGAACAAAATTACAATGGAATTCAACAGTGCATCGCCAGAATTTACATCTCGTTCCACAGAGTCAATAAAAAAGTTCTATGATAATAAAAAAAAAGATATTCGAAAATTAAAAGCCGAAGAAAAAATAGAAACTTTATTGACAGGGGGTGGACCTCCAGTAAAACCTAAATGTGATGATCTTCTTTTATCCTTAATAGATCCTTTAACTGTTGTGGGTGGAGAAAACTGTTATGATTCTGATTCTGTGGCAGTCACATTTAATAACAATAATGATGTTGAATTTATTTACCAGGTGAGTGAAACAATACAACGTTTATTTATTTATTTCAATATACAACGTTTACAAATGCACTTATATATTCCTAGTTACAGTAGATGAGTTATAATTGCACAAAAGTAGATGCAGCACCTAGACGATAATTCTCTTTAAATACAGAATTCTTCTCGGGCCTATTGTATAACAAATATTATGTTAGTTACTTTTTCTATACATATTTTTTTTTTTACTTTTAGAATGAAAACTTGGGTGAAAATATATTGATCGAGTCTCAAAATTGTAAGAGCTTAGAATCTGGGGAGCATAGTCCTAGTGTCAGTGTGCATGATGAAAGTAATAATGCTTTAGTTAGAAATGATTGGAAAAAATACACGATTTATGATATCCAGACAGCAAAAAACTCTGCATTAAAACGTCCTAGTCTCAATATATCAACTGCCCCATCAAAGGATTCCAGCACTACTTCTGCTTTTAAAGAACCAAATAAAGTATGCTAAGATATGAATATACATTCTAAATGTTTACGGCAGGCCTCTGACCATTTCTAGACATTATATTACATAATAAGGTTCTGTAAGTAAATATTAAGTTTATAACTATGTTATCAGAGTATGAGCAAATAAAGATATGAGCAGAGGCTAACCTAATGGAGCATGTATAGCATACCTACCTAATTTAGGCGTTTGTTTAAATATTAAGGTGTTAACTAGACATTTTTTTTTAGTCCATAACACCAAAAAAGAAAAAGGATATTACTCCCAGAAGGAGACCAACTTCAACGGTAGTAAGGAGCCTAACATCAAATCAATTAGGGGAAAAATACAATAATTTGGCAGATAAGAAGGATGTAATTGCTGACTATACTATAAAGAAACTAAAAATGGAACTCGAGCAGTCCCAAGTTGAGCATGATTTAAAATGTAAAAATCTTAAATTAGATATTGCACTGAAAGAGAAACAGTTAAGGGAATAGGAAATCATAATATTTCTTGTATGTTCATTATTTGTTCCTATTATAAGTATTATTTTTTTGTTTGTCACATTAAAAAAACAGGAATATAAATAAAAAGCTTTAAAAAATTGTACCTACTTTTATTGAAAAAAAAACCAACATAAAATTTAAACTTATTCTGTTCTCTTATAGTCCTGCAAAATACCTGTTAATTATTTCATTTTGAACATGATTAAAATTATTTTCCTTTTGCACCCCAAAGTCTATATTTTGCATCTCAATTAGGTAGTTTAATTCATCAATATTCAGCTCATCAGGAATTGGAGGTTCAGGCTCGTTCATACTGCGAGCAAGATTGTGTAAAACAGCTGTAGCAACAACAATTGTTTTTACTACTTCCAAATTTAAGCGAAGTCCATAAGCCATAACAGGAAAGCGCCTTTTCCAAACACCAATTGTTCGTTCAATTGAATTTCTAGTCCTTATTAGAGATTCATTATAAAGTTGTTGTTGCCTTGTAACTGGGTTTGCTAGTGGCGTCATGAAATAATCTCTTACTGGATAGCCACTGTCTCCTAAAGTAAAAAAGAAAGATATAAATTTGATTGGGATTTAAGTGAGTAGGTAGCAAGTACAACTTAGAATGTACAGTTTGTTTCATAGAACAGACAAAAAGGTTTGGTTTAACAACACGAGAACTAACTTGAACAACTGATGTTATTATTATTCGAGGAAAGTTTAGGTAAGGTCTTATAAATATTGAACTCACCAATCAATAAACAATTTGGATAATTATGATTTTCAAATCTTGCTCTTAGATTTGAATTTGCAAAAATAGTGGCATCATGTGTAGAGCCTGGCCATCTCGCAACCACATCCAAAAATTTTTGATCTGCACTTGAGGCCACTTGTACATTTAATGAAAATATAGATTTTCTATTCCTATAAATCTCAGCATTCTCCCCACCTAAAAATGTCCAATTATTCTATTGCAAAATGCATAATTTTATTTAAAACCAAATATTCTATGTACCTATTTAATTTATTTTGCCTGGTGTCAAAAAAAAAAATTAATAAATATAATATTTTATTCTATAATTTTTTCTGTCTGGTGTTAATACAAAAGTAAAGTCTTACCAGGAGATTGCATTTTTATGTGAGTCCCATCCACCAAGCCAATTACCCTGGGGAACCTGGCTATATCAAAAAACTTATTCTGCTCCCTTATCAAATTTTGCTGGTCAGGCATTTTAACATAATTGGGAAGTAGTCTGGCAATAACCCTAGAAACTTTTTTTACAATTCGGGAGACTGTGGATACGTGCATTCCCATGAAATCAGCGGTTTGAACTAAATGCCCAGAACTGGCAAAATATCGCAAACAACAAAGCAGTTGATTTACAGGGGAGACCGAGTTATTTCTGAAATGAAAAAATTTGCTGTAGTTGTGTTTATAGCTACAGATAAAAGTATTTACCTATCGTCTGGGTATTCTAGTTCATGCTCTATTATTTCTAAAACTGACATAACAGTCCCTTTATATAAACGAAATCTTTTAAAAAAACTAAGATTATCCATTTCTTCATAATAATTTAATCTGATATATACTTTTCTCGGAAACCCATTTTCCACAACATTCAAAATATCAAGATCATCGTCGAAGACAATATCATTTTCATCTTCAAATCCTTCCAATATATCCATTTCCAACACCACAAAGGCACAAAATAAAGCAATAAAAAACGTTTTTGATTTGAACCAAATGGAAATGAATCGAAACTATCAAAATAATAACATAAAATGAGGTTAAGTTTCATTTAAGTATTGTTTAAGCTACCAAAATCGGAGGCTTAATAAAGTAGATTTTAAGGAACCAATAAGTGACCATTGAACAATGGTGCAAACCAAAATAACATTTTAAGGATACCTTATTGCTAAGGCACCCTTAAAAGAGTTGGTGCAAACGGGCATAATTAAAATTGTAATCTTTGAGAATCTTCATCAATTTGAAAGGTTTTTCAGATAAGTAATTGTTTTATATATGTATTGTTTGTTAACTATTTGGTTTTTTAATTTGAGATATATTTGCATTATATAACCGTGCATATTTGCACAATTGCACATACAGATGTTTTACATCTAGGTGCTTTTTGAAAAGAAAATAATACTTATATGGTATATGTGTGAAAATAATTTAGTTGATTTGTTTTATATTGTGGTGTATACAAATGTAATGTAATAAAGTAATTACATGTCAAATATCAAAAAAAAAATTAGGCAAAATATAAGCAAAGCAGCAGATAAAAATAAAGGAAACCTTTATTTATTACCTATTGCTTGAAATATATAAAATCTAAAAGTAAAATGTTTAAAACACATACTACACAAAAAACAGGCACATAAACACTTAAAAAAACACCAAAATCGGAAGAAAATAATATGACGCAACCTGACGCGTAAACTTGCTCTGGCCCACTGCTGATCTGGGCACTTTTACGACGCAACCAGATCAGCTGTTAATGTCAAATGTCGTTGTCTCCTGTCGAAACGCTTTGTTTTAAAAACAAGTTAACTCTATCACAACGGTCCTCGTAGGACTAATGCCCACTTGCACCAAAATAAACTTAAGTTTTTCTTAGTTAAGAGTATCTTAGATTCTAAGTTAAACTTAAAATATTCTGTTTTGCACCAACCATATTTCAAAGAAACTTAACTAAGTCTCAAAAAATGCGACAACACTGCTTTTTAACATATGATACAGCGGCGGATTTAGGGGAGGGGCGACGGGGGTTTCGCCCCCCCCCCCTGAGCCTTCTTAACCACACCTAAAGTCAAATACGTCATTCGCGAATTCCTGTGAAATAAATATAAGAAAAACCTTAATTTCCACTTCACATAATTAATAATAGAAATAATAGAATATTTTATAAAACAAGCCAGCCAATGATATAAATAAATTTATTGTCATGTTTTAAAAATAAAAGAAAAGATCAACACTGTTATTTTATGATAAATGCATATGGCTTAAGGTTGAATTCTCAACGTCATTCAATCTATTGCCAACCTATAACCTATTTCGCGTTGATTTTTTGAGTTTATTATTTTAATAACTAACATTTAAAGAAAATCAATATCGTCGGTACATTATTTAGGTAGTATCTGATATATTACAAAAATATCAATTTATTTCATTGCTAATTTTGGGAGAATTGTATAGTGAAAGAACAATGAGTGACAATGACATAATAATGTTTAAAAAAATCTTACCCGATATTTTTCGCTATACAATTCTCCTAAAATAAGTTATGAAATTCCTTGATATTTATTAAATATGTCAATTATTACCTATAGAATATCAAGTCGATACTGATTTTCTTTAAATTTTGTATAAAAGCTAGAAAACATTAATAAATCTACGCGAAATAGGTTACAGGTTGGCAAGCATGTTGATACTCCCACCTTAACTGGTAGCAGCGGCGGATTTAGGGGATGGGGATAATGATATTTTAGATACTACAAAAGGCCAGATTGAACTAAGATTTTCAGATTGGCATGAATTAGGTACAATTTTTTGACTTAATGAATAAAAATCTTTTTTTAAGTTTTTCAGAAAATTTCCCAAATAATCTTTCAGATAGTTTATGTCTAAGGTACAACATTATAAAAAAAGAGTTTTTAGTTTAACTTATTTTTAACAGTTTTTTGGTGAATTTTGGAGAAATTTTGGGCGTGGTCAAGAACATTTTTCTCCTGACACTATCCTGCTTGTCTCTTTGTAGGTAGGTAGATATTACAGTTTTTAGTTTAACTTATTTTTAACATTTCTTTTCTGAGTGAATTTTTGATTTTGGGCGTGGTCGCGAAAATTTTTCGCCTACGGCGCTTCATTTCTAAAACTTAGTCGCCCCCCCCTCAGCAAAATCCTGGATCCGCTACTGATATGATACCTTCGTAATAGACAAACGTAACACCATTATTTTGTTAAATGAAATGAAATAGAAACAATAAGACGTGTCTTTAGCTTTCACTGGCTATTCGACATTCGTAAACATAGCATAAAACACCTGAAAAGTGTGCAGCAGTTCAGAAATTAGAAATGGGATGCGATTTTCTGAAGAACAACATGGATAGTTAGTTTGGTTAAGCGGAATATTTTAAAAAATGTCATCCTTGTCCGTGTCTTCTAAGAGGAAAGTATTTATTTAAAATCATTATTATGTTGTTATATACCTTTAATTAACAATATTGCAAAATGTATTATAATAGAAACATGTTTTATAAGTACCTATACATTTTACCTATTATATAGCCTTCTAGGAAATCCATTTTCTATTAATTCTAAAAATTCCAAGTCGTCGTTAAATGTGTCCATGTTCCGCAAATATCAAAAATTAGTATTTATTACAGTTTGATTGAGGTTAGGAATAAGTTAAGAATACTTTAAGGACTCGAAAACGGCGACTTAAATTTAAGAAATCTTAAGAGATCTTAAGCCTTTCGTAAGTACTGATGCAAGGCAATTTTACATCTTAAGAGCTAAGAGCGACTTAAGGTATTCTTAAAAGTTTGGTGCAAGTGGCCATAAGCGACTGTTTGGACAGCATGAGAAGTATGTTACTCCAATCTAACCTAACCTATCATGTATTTGCCCCGGTAAAAAAATTGTAGGCGAGCTGTGCGAGCGGAACAAATCAGTTAGGGACAGGAAAGGGGCATGTGCCAGAGGCACCAACTAGTATATTAAAGTATAAGTGGATATTAAGGTCTTTAAAACACGCGCGATTTTGCAAGCACGACGGCACAGCCGGAGTGCTTGAAATAGAGCAAGTGTTTTAAAGACCTTAATATCCACTTATACTTTACATTATTTTTTTTTATTGGTACACTTATTGGTATTTATATTACAAAAAATGTTAATAATAACTTAGTAAGAAAGTGAAATGGTCGAATTCGTGATGTGATATACCTGTCGTTGTCATGAAAATGAGGAGAACAAAAAATAACTTCCAATCTGTCACATAAGATTCATTGTTGTCACCGTTGACATTGGTTGTGTATTGCTTAAAAAAATATTTTATCTACAACCATTTAATAATAGGTGCATAATACTTCTGATAATAAGAGCATTATGCTATCCATAATACAACAAGTGAAATTATCATAAAACAACAAGTGTAATTATTATATTACCCATATAAACTCAACTTTTTTTCAGGCACTGTACAGGGTCTTCCAACGAGGACTGAACAGGGGTTCATTTTTGAGCTTCCTTGTATTTAAAGAAAAATCCAAAATAGCCAATCGATGTACTTTTTCCTGCAGAATTCAAAAATGAAACCAAAAATTTATTTGAACCAGAAACAAAAGAGTTACAATATGGATAAGGTGTTTTTTAAATGGAACATAGCTTTTTTTATACGATTTTTGGAACGAGTAATTTTTTTTTGTCCGTTCTGATTAAAATATTTAATAATGTGACAGCTATTTTTATTAAATTTTAATGTTTTATCCAGTATAATTTGACTTTAACCTGTTTGAAACATACACTAGGTAATAAAGGTATAATCACCTTTGAATCCTTCAAAGTCATTTCGGCAATATTATAGTAAATTTGTCAAATTTTTTGACTTTGAAGGATTCAAAGGTGATTATACCTTTATTACCTAGTGTATGTTTCAAACAGGTTAAAGTTAAATTATACTGGATAAAACATTAAAATTTAATAAAAATAGCTGTCACAATATTAGATATTTTAATCAGAACGGACAAAAAAAAAATAACTCGGTCCAAAAATCGTATAAAAAAAGCTACGTTCCATTTAAAAAACACCTTATCCCTATCGTAACTCTTTTATTTCTGGTTCAAATAAATTTTTGGTTTCGTTTTTGAATTCTGCAGGAAAAAGTACATCAATTGGCTATTTTGGATTTTTCTTTAAATACAAGGAAGCTCAAAAATGAGCCCCTGTTCAGTCCTCGTTGGAAGACCCTGTACAAATGGATGGTTTTAGATAAAGTATAGGATTTGACTCGCGTCTAATGAACCATAATACACTCGGATGATTTACAACACTCGCCTTTGGCTCGTGCCGTAAACTTCATCCTCGTTTTATTATGGCCTACATTATACGCTCGTTAAATAATATACTATTATTTGACGTTAAAAGGTAATTCTGTCAAATCAATAATTAAAAAGTTGACATATTTAGACTTCACGTTTTACGGGTTGTTGATGTTGCCATGGTAACTTTAAAACACGCGCGTTTTTGAAAGTGGGATTTAAACACGCTGAGGCGTACTTTAAATACGCGAAACAGGGTATCAATAAAAAAAATTATCACTTATAATCTCCCTAGCAGCAGAATTATCGGGAATCAATTCTGCTGCGTGGGAGATTAGGTAAGAAAATTTCATAAATTGGAGTTTATTTTCATATGATGAGACCTACGACTTATTCTCAATAAAAATTATAAGTTAGCAAGAAAATGTATTTTGATTTTATTCTGAGTGACGTTTGCCATAAAAAATAAAGCACTTCATTTTTGACAGAAAAATTATCACTTATTAATTTTATTAGGTTTATAGACTATCGCGATAGTCTCCCGTCGCAATAAGCAACGCAAGCAAAAAGGAGCCTTCTAATTGGTTGAAAATAAATTTATGAAATTTTCAATAAAAAAAATATTTTTTTTATATAAAAATACAAACTGTCAAAATTTCGTAACAGCGTGTTTACACCTGGCGACAGGCTTATTTGACTTTATTACCTAAATATTATGTTTACGTTATTGTATAATTGTTTATTTTATTCTAAGTTTTAGTTTATGACAGTGACAAAAAAATAAAAAATAAAATATTTTAACCTCTAGCAAAATAAAATGGCAATTTTAAATATTACTATTTTGTAATAAACAGAGGTTTACAACTGCCAATTTCCATATTAAAACAATATACCTTCCCTGGGGTTTTACACACTTTTAAAATAATGCAAGTCATCATCAGGGATAAACCATTTTAAATTTATTCATAGGCATTGGTAAGAAAATGGATCGCAGAAGTTATTCTTAGTGGCCATTTGAAATAGCTAATAAAATTGGATTACTAAAGAAAAGCGGAAAAAAAACCTTTTTTATAGCTTTATGTGAATATCGTGGTTGCCGAATTTAGATTTCGTTAGACTTGGGATACTGTTTCAAAACTCATGGTAATAGGTGCTTCAAGTTTTTAAACATTTTTCCGGTAAGGATTTACTTTAAATATTGTAATCAATTTTGATTATTATGGGTATAAATATAAACATTTAGATTATTATTCACTATATTTTATAAGGTTGAACAAAAATTAGTATAAAATCTAAATATTTCGGAGTTTCATAACAGGTGTTCATTTAAAAAAAATAGGATAATTCTTGCCCTGGGACATAAAATAAAAAAATATCGAAAAATACCGAAATATTGACTTAAGTAATAAAATTAAAATGTTTGAATAAACGAAAGCAATCAGTTTCACGAAGCATATTACTGGTTGTGAGGTAAAAGCAAATAAACCTGTCGCCGTAAACAAAACCACACTCCCGTAAAGTATTGCGATTATTCGTTTCTATTTTAAATGTATTTATAATTTATTTGAATAACTTTGATATTGTATTGACAAAACAAGTAGAAGCGATAATTCCCCAGTAGATAGCTATCAATCATATTCAAGTTTGTACTACTACTGTGTACTAAAAATCGTACAAATCCACAATTTTTGACTGTTATATAATTTTTAAAAATTTAACACTAACTTAATACTAATTCATAAATATATAAGCCGGCTTTATAATCATTCATAAACTTAATTTTAGTTGGTAGTGATAACTTTACTGCATAAGCTTAAGTTTTAAATCACAGGATCATATGAACCCGTTTATAAGGATTTGTAATGCATAAAACATAACTTCATTGGCTAACATGCGACCTTGAAAGATGTTTAATATTTAATGTTAGAGACTAAAAATTATGAAATGACAGATGAAATGACATAACTCCAAATTTTCATTAGAATGTCAATAAAAGTTCATCTTCATTAAAATTATTCAGAGAAATGAATGATGAATGAGGAGGCTTTATGCAATTTGATCGAAAATTATTCCCTTTTATGGGATCAAAAAAATATCATGTTTAAGGACAAGATTGCCAAGGAAAATGCTTGGCAAAGCATTGCATCAATAATGGAAATAGGTGGTAAGTTTTTCAAAAGTATATTTTTGTATAACTCTAATTGTGTATTTTATACCTAGTTAAAGAATGCCAAGATTTGTGGGAATACCTGAGAGGCAAATTTATTCGAGAACGAAAGAAAATAAAAACCATACCATTAGGTTCTGCATCTCAAACCAATAGTTGGTATTGGTTGTTATATAGGATTCCTTGGTAAAGGAATTTAAACCAGAAGGTAATTATCAGCTAATTAAAAAATATATATACAGTGAGGACTTAAAGTCCGTCCCCCCCTCTAACTTCTAAACCGTTCGGTATATTTTAATGAAATTTTGAACGATAATATTTGAGCAAGTCTTGCACTTTTTGACATATCAATGACAGCTTTAAATGTCAAGATGACAGCTGGGTCCGCTTTTGAAATATTTTTTTAAATGGAACACCCTGTATATTTTTACATTTTTAAATTCCACATAAAATTATAATTATTTTTTATTAAATGCATTATTAGTATATTCTTCATAGTTTCCGAGATATTGACTCTCGAAAAGTGACATTTTTGAACTTTGACAGCTTATAACCTTCTAACAGTACGTCTTAGAGCAAAACGGCTTACATGTCCCTATCTTTAATTTTTAATATTTTCCCAAAAAAATCAACTTCCAGTTAAACCGGAACAACTATATTTCCTGCTTTCGAGTTACATCACACATTAAAAAAAATATTCCAAAAGCGGACCCAGCTGTCATCTTGACATTTAAAGCTGTCATTGGTATGTCAAAAAGTGCAAGACTTGCTCAAATATTATCGTTCAAAATTTCATTAAAATATACCGAACGGTTTAGAAGTTAGAGGGGGGGGGGGGACGGACTTTAGGTCCTCATTGTATTTAATAGAAACAACTTTGAAAATTGTTTGAGATTAGTCTGTATTACTTCTTCATTATTATACACTGGAGTCAGATGGCGAAAATCCAGTTATTAAAATTTTAAATAGTTTAATATTTTTAGAACCAAGACCAACGTTACCCGAAAGTGTATTACAATAGGAATAAGTAATACATGGGAAGAAATGGTATTAGGGCAGAATGGCATTTTCTCACCAACTGGTTCTAGTGAAGTAGAAAGGAACGAATCTGACGAGAAAATTTTAGGTGAAACAGAAAATGAATTCATGTCAGTACCTGATAATTTAAATATACAGGAATATACATCAAATACCCCAAAACTCTCAGGTAAACAACATTTATCTTTAGTAAAGAAAATAAAGAAATAATTGAAAATTTAAGAAGTGAAAAAAATGTAAAAAAGAAAAGAATTGAAGAACCTTTAGAAAAACTTGTTAATACTTGTGATGAATATAAGGAACATACAATTGAAATCATTTGGAATGTTACCGCCAAAATGACAAAGGAAACATTTTATGAGTTCAGTTACTTTAAAATACAATGAATTTGAAATGCTGATAAATAACTGCAAAGAAGATACTTCGCATGGAGAGGTAGTGAGGGAAGTACATGCCTTATGACCTATATTAAGGAAGAAATGCATAACGAAGCGAAAATATAATACAACCCGTTATTTACTAACACCACACAAGGGGGTTCAAAGCCCTGCGCAACTTCAGAATGGCTAATTAAAAACCAAGAAGCTTCATATTTGTGCCAGTATGTTTGTTTTTGAAATATCAACAGAAACTTCTTAAAATCATGTATTTTTAAGAGTCAATTATTTTTGGGAGTGTAGTGGCAAGTGGTACAAGAATAGTTCTGTCGGAAAAAATGGTTTAGGTAAATTGACAAACCAGGAATTTAAAAAAGTTGGACTGGACACAGCAATAAAAAAATACCAATCATTCTCTGCGAGCCACAGTACACAGTGGTTTCCAAATTAACTATGAGCGGAGTTGGCGAACAACAGTTAATCCAAATAAGTGCAAAATCTATTTCATCTTATTTTCAAATGAATGAAAACCACCATGAAAACATACTTGCGAAGATGAGGGATGGTAATCCTAATAATTTTGAAGAATCTTCTCAGCTACAGCAGCCGCAATCTTCTTCAGCAATTTATATGCCAAAATCCCCGGCCACATTAAAACAAAAACACACTGTTAGTTAATTATTCTAATTGTACTTTTAGCGGAAACACATTTTATTCCTAATTTTAGGTATATTTTTAATAAATTTGTTGTTCCTTATGTAATTTATTGTACAATGATGTTTTTTTTTTAAATGAAATACGACTTATCGGGAATTATTCCTCCGAATACCATTCGTGCATCAAAAATAACCAGATAATTCTGTAACTGCATTCGGTTATTTTCATTTTTGGTTAAATCTCGAAAAAGCCCTCGTTCTTTGAAGTCTGGCTGAGATTTAATGAAAAATGAAAATAAACTCATGCAGTTACAATACAACACGCTGTTAAGCAGAATTATCGGTAATTTCGATGCACTAATGGTATTATACCCGATAACTTAGTTCTTATTTTGAATCCTTGTGTTATTTCAGATTATCGTTTATTTTTTTCAAGCAAAAGGATATAAGCCCCATTTTCTTGCAAATAATTTTTTTAAAAATTAACCGGTGGTCTTTGTTAATTACGTTTTTTTAATTAGTTCGTACACCTGTCAATTTCGCCTTTTCGTCCAATCAAACCGTCTCGTTTTAACCAACCAGCTAGTATAATAGTGATAAAACTACGTGGGATTTTAGCGATTAAACGTCGCCATTCTGCCGTCTAGTTCTGTCACAATATTTCGAAGAATAAATCAATGTCAATTATTTTTTTATAACTTTTTCAGATAATTTCTGATATTTTAATACAATAACATTAGTACTATATTTATTTACCTACTTGTTTTTATATTATAATGCACCCATGCCTATGTTTATTCCAATAAAGTTGCTATTCTTTATAAATTACACCACATTTAAAAAATACTTATCAAATGTCATTTATTATAGAACTAATCTGAAATTCTGACTTCTGCTTATAACGCTGGCAACCAAACATGCAATTATAAACTTAATTATAATTGTATGTTTGGTTGCCAACAGTTTTCGTTGAGTAGGCGGCAAAACAATGAAATTGAAATAATTGCCATTGTATTGTCATGGTCGTGTATTATTAAAATACAGTAGAAGTGTTTAGTTTGCAGGTAATTATTCTGTGTTATTATCAGGCTAGGATAACTTAAATGGTGAAGGTCGTCCCCTGTTCGTTTAATTTAGCCCCCGATCGCTAGTGGCGCTATTGTAGGAATTTTGTTTTATAAGGTTGTTCATCTCCTAACGTTGGTAGGAACAGAATATTCATTTAGAATGAGCATGGCCAACATTCTGTACCTCTCTCTCTCTCTGTACCTGCATAATATGTGCGAGAAAGATAAAAATATGGCTTGTTGTGACAGATCCTGAAGTCTTACCTGGACTGGTGAAAGATTGTCATTGTCATTTTATGATTGATTTGTAAAATATATAAAAAATAAAGTTATTATTAAATAATTATTCATATATAATTTATAAACTTAACATGGCGCAGTCGGTAGTTTGAGAATCGTAAATAGGTATATATTTAATATGTCGCGACCACAGAAATCGGGAAGAAAAACCAAGGCAATTAACAAAAGCGTGGAACCTCCTGAAGACTTCATTAATGTCGCCCAACGATTGGAAAGTACAGCGAAAGCTATAAAAGATATAGAAAGAAACTTTACTTCACAACTTAATGAACTACAAGGTACAATAACTAGTTTATTAAATAAAAACTTTGAAAATAACACGGAATTGTTAGAAAAATCTACAGAAAATAATAATATAATAATGTAAGCTGTTTTTTATGTAAACCATATTTATGTAAATATCTAATATTAATAAATCTTGTCGCCATATCATTGTTATAATTTCCTTTCGTTCTCCCAAATTATTTTAACTTGAATCAGATGTTTCGCGCTTCAAACTTTTCCGTTAAGTTAGAAGCGCGAAAATTTGAATTCAAAGTAATAATAAAATTTAAATTTTTATGCTTGGCGCCTACCCCCACCACGACTATATTTAGTTTCGCCCCCGGTCGCATGTGGCGCTATCAGGGAACCAATTTAGTATGTTAAGTTGCCTATCTATCCTTGAGAGCGCGCAACTCGCTTGTCTATGGTTATTATAGTGTGTTCCAAATATGGCTTCCTCGTCCAGATTTGGACTTATGGATGGTGGAGAAATTGATAATCTCATTGAAAACGCTGTGCCAATTAATACTACAAAAACTAAAAAATCTGGTTGGTATCAATTTGAGGAGTTTTGCAAAATTCGAAATTATGTTCTTACAGACGATACCCCAACCCTGCTACTGGCAGAAATATTAATGAACTGGGCCGCTAATATGCGAAAGCTGAATGGTGATGATACCAAAGAATATAGCATAAAAACAATATGGAACTTAACAGCGAAAATGCTACAAGAGAAGTACTTTACGGAATTTAATAGGAAAGTGAACCCTTTTTCCGACATTGAATTTGAAAAGGCAAGGCAAATGCGCCAAAAGGAAATCTCTTCAAATCCAAGGTAATGAAAGAAAGGAAAGTTTGGTTGCATTAGACTATGATGAATTTTGTAAGATTGTCGATTCTTGTGACGATAACTGTCCGGAGGGACTTCAACAAAAGTTTTTTTTTATTGCTTCATATGAACTAGTATGGCGAGGCGGAGAAGGAACCCATTGTCTAATAGATTATTTTAAGAAAGAAATTAACAACGAAGGTGTGGCTACGGGCAGGATTGAGTACAATCCAGTTTTTACCAAAACCTGCCAGGAAGGTGGTGGAAAATTGGCGGACTCAAAATGGCTTACTCCAAACCCAGAAAGACCTGGTAGATGTCCAGTTCGACTTTTTTGAGCGATAATGGAAAGACGGAAATATAGCTTTTCCAACAATAGAATGTTTCTTACACCAAACCCGCATTCGATGAAATCCAACATTTGGTACAAAAACTCACCAGTCGGAAAAAATGAAATTTCTAAATGGTTGAATAAAAGAGCAGAAATATGCGATTTAAATACAAAAAAGCGAAAAATTACAAATCACTCTCTCAGAGCGACTGTTGTGTCCTATATGTCCAAAGCTGGCATTCAGGAGCAGGAGCTAATTAAAATTACAGGTCATTTAACCGCTTCATCTATTAAACCATATCTAATTAATCTAATTAATGAAGCACCCCATTCAAACATAGTAAATAAAGTCAGAGAATCTTCTACATCCACTTCAGCTTCCAGCTGTAAAGCTAGTATCTACATGTACAATATCCTCTGTTTTCAGCTCTGCATTAGCAACCAAAGAAAAACCTCAACCATCTTCAATTATTTTTAATAACTGTGTTTTTAATAAAAGATATATATATATAGTGTGTGTGTGTTGTAAATGTTATTATAATAAAGGTATAAGTAGAGGTTTATACATCTATTTTTTTGAAATTTTACTATCTATGCATTATACTATTATACAAACCTACAAAGCTACAAAAAATATTAAAATGCACAATCATGTTTTGCAATTTTACTAAAAATAACTTTTCCAAGTAATATACCGCAGGCTACCTGTAGAAATATATAAAACATTATTACTTAATAGATATGGATGGGACATTTGGGGTTCACGAAATAATCGTGCCAAATATCACTCGACCATAATTTTTTTATTGGTTAAATTTTCCATTCTTCACTCAAACTTTTTTCGCAATTTTACTCGTTGAACTTTGGGCCTGTTTATTCAAAGATTAAATCCCTCGAGCTTCGCTCTCGTGATCTAATCAGAATAAACATTTCCAAATTCAACTCGTAACATTTCCAAACAAAAAAGTTTTCGTGACTGCTGAAAAATTTAACCGATAAAAAAAAACGAGGTCTTGTGATATTACTGTTGATAAAACACTGGGTAATCAATTTTATCTTGTGCACTAAATATCAAGCAATTTATACTTATAGTGAATTTTGTGGATTAAAAATGTTTATACTAAATTTTTTTATAATTTATTGCATGTGGCATAAACCTTTTTTACTCCGACGTCTTTAATTTACAATATTCGCATACCATAATGTTGACAATGACTACTGTAAGGGGAACCTAATGTAGTAGAGGGAGCGAATACGTATAGGTACTGGACAAAATCATGTGAGAAGGTGAGAACCAAACCAAATCAAACATTTCAAAATAAAACAGAATTGAATAGAGCTGCAGTATGACTTTATCTAGTCGACTGTATCATAAATGTACAATTTTAATTTGTACACAATACAACAAAATAATATGGAATTATGATTCGCATTTTTTACTCCCAAACACAATATTATAATATACGATAAACATGTTATTACCAATTACACAATTAAAAGTGATACGATAAACATTTCTTTAATTTAGTATTTATGGATTTCACTAGTTTAGTGGTGATGAAAGAGGAAATTGTCGGCTCTTATTTGTTGCCTTAGATATTTTGCTAGTACCACAGGGCATGATTTATGAAAAAGTCTAGAATTGATTTTAGAATGTAAAAATAGACAATAGGTTTCATAAAAAAAATAATGTTGATACACGTAGCATTTCTACCATCAACCCTGTATAAAAAAAGCATTGAAAAAAAATAAATTTGATGAGTCTATACAATATGTACAGGGTCTTTGATTATATTTACGTGGCTTCTAGAGTCTTTGCTTTTGAAGATAGAAAAAAATGTTTTATATAAAAATTGTAGTTTGTCTTTTATGTTATCTTTTGAAATTATCATTAAAAAAATATCGCTTTTAAAAAATGGTAAAATATAGGCAATTTCAATTTTTTTAAATGTTAATTATGCGTTACAATAAAAGATCTCTTTTTTCTGATTTCACCATGGTGAACCATTTTTGAGATATTTTAGCTTAAACTATAAATAAATTGCAAATAAATTTCATATTTTGTATTAAGAAAGCCATGGAAACAATAAAATTGTTATGATTTTGGATACATTTTAACAAGTTTCCCTTCATTTTAGAATTAGCAGAAGCGGAAATAGATTGTTGATAATCATTAATTTTAGTTTTAATACTTTTAAATTATTTTTTGGAAAAAATTAAAATTTGCCAGATAATGCGAATCACGTGACTACTACTTTTTTTTTGCTTAATTTTCATCTCGATCGAAGCAGAACTTGATGCCAAAGTCAATTTTCGAATAATGTGCTATTAATTATAAACCTTACAACATTTTCATCTATTCATGTATACCGAGATATTTTATAATTTTTGTAACACCAGTTTGAATAAATAAATAAATAAATAAATAAATAAATAAATAAATAAATAAATAAATAAATAAATAAAATAAATAAAATAAATAAAATAAATAAAATAAATAAATAAACAAAATAAATAAATAAAATAAAATAAAATAAAAATAAATTTAAAAAAAATCCATATGATGCGGACTTTACTGGTCACACTGTATGTTGTATAAAAGGCTGATCGGTTCCTTTACCATTTTCCTGAATACGAAAAAAAAACTATTACCGCAGGTAAAAACAATGCGGTAAGGTGCACTTACCGTAGGTGGTATGGTATTCACATAATTTTTCTTTTATATGCGATAAAGAAAATGTATTACGAAAAATCTGAATTATCGTAGTAGTTTATACATAGACATTTTGATAAACTCCTTTATTTCAATATACTTTTATTTCTAATGCGACGTGTAGGCGATAAAAAAAACAGAATCCCTTTTGTCTGAGAAGAACAATAATTTATAACCAGCAAGAAAAAAGTTTTTCCAGTCTACGATTAAAAAAGTTATCAAGTTTAATCGAAAGTTTATTTTTTGCTCGATTTTTTCCATTACATTTATTATTTGATGGAAATCCTTTTCTATCTCTCACAAAAACGTTTACATACAGGGATGCACAACAGTCACTACATTATTAAAACAGAAATAAATTACCATTATTTAGGTTACTGCAATACCAGAGTTATTTAATTACCATCAATGTAATGTCTTGTTTGGGTTTACTGAAACTCGTCGAATATCAAAATGTGTTTTGTGGATTGTGCTCTAACAAACCAACATTTAGGAGATTAACGTATACTTTGTAATAAAGCCAACCAGCCGTACTCGTTTTATCGCAGAAATTTTGAAGAAACAAAAGATTGAGCAACGGTCGTGATAACATTAAAAATATCAGAAAAATTATTTTGTCGTCCTTCCATTGCCTTTATTTTGTTACTTAGCACAACGTTTCGTTTAGCTAGTATCTCTAACCGTTTTCAAGTGTAAACTAAATTATAATTCTAAGGCCACAGAGGTCGTACAGACTCCCTGACTACTGCAGCATTTTCCAGGCAGAAATTTTTGCACTGGATAAAACAGTCAACACCCTGCGGGATCACCCTGGCTTGAAAGCAGCTGCGTCTATAGCAATCTATATAGACAGTCAAGCAGCCATAAAGGCAATTTGCTTCAGCAGCACTAAGTCAAAATTAGTAAGGCGCTGTTGCAACAATCTCTGCACACTTGGTGCTCAACATCGAATCACCCTGTGTTGGGTTCTTGGACATAGCAAAATACAGGGCAACCAGACTGCTGATGTGCTCGCCAGGGAGGGCGCAAGCAGGTCTGCCGAACTAGCAGAGAATACTGTGGCTAGACCACTGGGATCAGTCAAAGAGGATATAGATCAAATAGCTAAACAACTTGCACAAAGCAGATGGACAGGGCTGGCAACTTGTAGCATCTCCAGGCAATTGTGGCCCCTACTTGACGACAGGAAAACCGCAGTGCTATTACAACACGGTCGGAAGGACCTAAGAAACATCACTGCCGTAGTCACCGGACATTGCCTGTTCGGTAGACACGCTGAACGTATGCAAGTACCAACTAACGATTTCTGTAGAAGTTGCAGAGATGAAGAGGAGGAGGAAAGTATTCAGCATTTCTTGTGTGAATGCCCCGGCCTCGCTAGAAGAAGGTTCAATACCCTGGGCGAACCATTCTTTAATGATCTGGAGGAAGTGAGCAGCCTGCAACTGGATCGACTTACGAAGTTTATTAAAAGCAGTGGCTGGTTTGAATGAGCTGTCAAGATTCTTCTACGATCTACGTCACGTCGCGTTAACCATCAGGAGGCTGATGCGGATAGGTTCCGCGGAACACGTGTGGTACCACAACGGTCCTACAGGACTACGTGTGACTGTTTGGTCAATGCCAGAGGTCTGCCACTCTAACCTAACCTAACCTAAGGCCACTGTCTTAAATCCCATCCATGGAATAAAGCTTAATGGCTCCGTTTCCCTGTCGCGTTGTACTTAACAATTTATCGAACTGGTGACCTTTTTTTTATAAGTCTAACGTATTAATTACCGAGTATTCAAGTGATTTCATTCGAATACTAATAATTGGCGGAACATGAATAGGTAGGTCACTCGAATTATAACCGATGAACCACCGCCCATATTAATATTAGCATTCGAGTGAAAAACCAGTTATCATTCGATTTCTTTCTAATTTTGTTTCATAAGAAATCTATTACGATACCGTTTTCAGTATCGAAACAAGTCTATTACGATACCGTTTTTTTTTATTTTTTAAAAGTTGGTATAAGTAATATTTAAATGTTTTATTCTGTTGACGTCTGGCGTGGGGCGTGACCTAGCATGTATGTTTGGTTGCGGAAATCTACATTTATTAATTTAGTTATAAAAAACACATAATACTAACTTTATTCACACAGAACTATAAAATTTTATAAATACCAGTTATAAGCTACTAAATTAATCAGAATTTGTTAATAGTGCAGTTGTTGTAATATATTATTATAAAAACACAAATGTCAGGACAATACTGACAATATGGCGGACACAACGAAAATATTAATTTATTGTCAAGGCTACTATGATAGTTAATTTATAGTATTACCAACGTAAAATTTAGAGATACAAATTTGCAAAATGTGAAGGGTTTATTTTATTTTTAAATCTGTATTTTTTATTGAAAAAACTACAAATTAGAAAAAATAGTATAAAGTACGTGTTATATAAAGCAGTTTTAAGCACTTATACCGTTATAAAACTCACCGCAAGCGGCTCGTTTTTTAACATGGACGCGTGTCATAAAATGATGCTTTATAAAACGTGTACTTTAATATACTATTAAAATCACTTGAATGCTCGGTAGTCGGTTATTAAAATAAGTCGGTTATTCCCATCACTAATATTAAGTCGTTGTTTGTACTATTTAATACAATTTTAATAATATACTACAGTTGCCTTTACCCATCTTTTAAAGAGGTTTATTATAGCAAATCAATTTAAATAGAATATTCTTTCTCAAAGGTGCAAAAAAGAATCAGATATCAATAATATCAAATAATATTATCTCATTCGTTTTGGCTCAGTAGCAAAAGTACCACTTGATATTCTTGCCAAATTAAAATAATATAACTAATATTTTTTTAATATTTTCTTCGTTAAGTCAGGTAGAATAGGTATTTAATTTCTATTATGTTTGGGCGACTAATCAAAAAACAAATGAAATAAAATAAATATAACAAGAATTATAGCTTGTTATTCGATGTTTTTATATACGCCGGGCTTTTATAATAACCTTTCATTTGTTTAGTCTGCAGAAAGCATAAGCAATTAATTATGGCCCTTACGTCTACATAAACCGAGACCATTAAAAAAAACCTTAAAATAATTAAATATCCCATTTCATTTTTACCATTGCAAAAAAAAATGTTAATTAAAAATGTTTGTTGAACATTTTAAGTACAAATTAGTTTTTTTGCTCAGTTGTGCCTAAAGGCATACGAAGCCTACCACCCTGTTGAAGTCTGGTCTATATTACGTTGAGAGGTTGGCTACAGAGACAGAACCACAGACTCACTTCATTTACCTTCACCTTCATCATCTTTTAAACTTTGTAAATATTACAAATACATTGATGTTAGTGTGGTATCAATGCTGCATTGACATTATATTTTACGTTCGCGGCGCATTGACATTATATTTTACGTTCGCGGCGCAGTACAAAGCCGGCAAGAATGCCATGTGTTTTTAAATACAAACAGCTAATTGGGTCTCAGTAAGTGCAAGGTTTGGGAACCTATTGTGTATAGATAAATAAACTAATAGCGTTTTCGATTTACCACTCCGAGAATACTCCGAGAGCGCACTGTGACGTCATATCGCTCACCGGCAAAGAAGTACAAAACACATTAAAACACGTGAAACAATTTAAGATGTGATGAAGTTTCATCCATCAATACTGGTATAAAATTAGTTCAGATAGTCTCTTTGAAATGGCGCTTGTGCCACAACGGAATACCGCGTGCCGAGCCCCTTAAGTTGCATCAACACTAGCATAGTTTCATTATTTTCAGTGTACCGTTGACTGTGCTTAGTTATGCTTCGTTATGTTTGAGCAATAGTGACACATCCAAGAAATAGCAACGATTTGTTTCTGCATTAGTGGCACATTTAGAGTTGTGCCACTATAACTTTGTGTTTTCGGCTATTTTAGTTAAATTTAGTAAAAAGTCCAAGTAATTAAAGCAAGACGTTCAAGGACAATGACATCCCTCTCTATTTTTCTCTTTTATAACAGCATTTTTCAATAAAGTATTTCCTATATTTTCGTGTTATTTAAAAATAACTTAACAGTTTTGATTACACTTGTGTGTCAGTGTGATCAGCAAACATTTGTAACTTACACATTTTTAAAACTAAAGGCACATCGTTGATGTATAAAAGAAATAATATTGGAGTTAGTATACTTATACTAGTTACAAGTTTCTTTCCAGTATTTCTAAATGAGTCCAATTAAAACGTAGGTTTTGTATTCCAGCATTTTTTTCAACACCAGTGTTGAAAGGTTTTTTAACACTGGTGTTGAAAATACTGGTATAATATCAAGACAAAAATTGGTGTTTCTTGGTAAATACGTGTGGTCGTAGCAAAAATATTTGTACGTTACTTGTGTGAAAAATGTCACTTGTTATGTAATATACTATTTATTAACACAACACCTGTGTAAAACAGTGATATTCTCTTATTTGTGTGTAGGGCAACACTTTCTCTTTGTAAGCATAAATCTATTAAATGGAATTGAAAAGCAGCGTGGTTGTCTTTCGAGGAGATTTGCAACGGCTTCTTGGAAAATCGTAAAGCAGAAAATTACCTGGGATTCGTAAACAATCTATTTTATCCTCGTATAAAGCCATGGGATGCAACATGAGCATAAAAATATGTTTTTTGTACTCACATATAGACGTTTCGCCCGAAAATTTTGGGGCTATTACCGATGAGCATGGCGAAAAGTTTTCTCATTTTTACTATGGAGAAGCGATAACAAGGTAAATGGACGTCCGATATTTTGGTCGACTATTGCTGGACGCTGAAGAGAGATGTTTCTGACACAAATTACAGCCAAAAATCGTGTAAAACTTTACCTTGTCAATGTAAGTGCTTTATCCTTTTTAAATACATTGAGAGTATGAGTAAGACAGGGAAAGTAGAGAGAAGTTCCTCAAAGATCTGTACTGGGTCCTTTATTATTTATAATTTATACTTATGATTTTTAATTGATCCGTGAAATATGGTAATCTATTAACTTTTGCTGACGATTTTATTGATAAATGAGGATCTTTCTAATGTATCCAAAGTAATAAATGATCAGGCAATGAAAAAAAGTTTGCTTTTAATCGGTCCAAAATCTATTCATTTAAAAATCAACACTGATTTTAAAGGTATTAACAATAATTATTCGATTTAGTTAATAACGACAGCTAGAAATCTTGATATCACTTTTGATCAATATTTGACCTTTGAAGCTTATATAAAATACATAATGAAAAATGCTTATTATAAACTTAAAACTTCATATAATTTATAATTTTAAGTGGTTCAGACTACGGTGGTGTTAAACAGTGTCCGCGGAAAAGTTAGCACCATAAGGAAAAGTTTTTTATGCGTTTTTTTGTAAATCTGTTTTGGCATTAGGTTCTGCATGATGCAAAACACAACAAAAGCTGAAACAAGTTAAAAGATATAATAAAATAAAAAATTGCTTCTCATCATATTTTGAGTATATACCCAAATTTTTCTTTCAAAATTTATATGTAAAATTTAGTTATCGCATAAACCCATTTTATAGCAAAAAAAATTCTTCTTCAAAAATTTTAAGGAGCCTCTGGACTTATGGGGATTTACATTTAAAAAGGGAATTAATTATGTTAAAAAGAAGGTAGCCTATCTACTTTTGTAAGGTTTACCTAGGGCAAATTTAAATTTAAACAACTTTTTAATTTTGTTTTCTTTTTATATAAAGGGTGTCCCAATAGGAACGCACATTTTGAATGGCGCGACATTTTTATTTTATTCGGAGTAGGCCAACAAACAAATGATAAGAATAATGTAAACAGTTTGCGATTAGTAGCCATGGAACGATATACGGTCGAACAACGAATTATTATTGTTAAAACACACTACAAATATGGAGAATGTTTTGCGGAAACTGTTCGAAAATTGCGTGGAATTTTTGGTCGGCACAATGCGCCAAATCACACGACCGTTCAAAGACTACCTAACAAATTTGAGCAAAATTGTTCTGTCGTGGACGTGAAACCAAGTGCGTCTTTGTACTAGTCGCTCTGTTGAAAACATTGTCGCAGTCGCATCGTTCACAACAGTTGCACATTCCAAGGAGCACTACCCATCGAATTCTAACAAAATATCTTCATTTCCATGCTTATAAGATTTAAATTGACGCAAGAATTGAAGCCACTGGACCATGCGACACGCCGTAAATTTTTTCTTCTTGGGTATTGCAAAAAACACAAATGAATGACGATTTTTCGAAGAATATTCCGTTCACCAATAAGTCACACTTTCATCTTAACGGCTTTGTTAATAAACAAAATTGCCGGATTTGGGTGCAAGAAAATCCTAGAGTTATTCACGAGAAGAAAATTAATCCATGCCTAAAGAGTCACTGTTTGGTGTGGAATTTGGGCAGGTGGAGTGATTGGACCATACTTCTTCGAGACGAGGCAGAAAATGCAGTTACTGTGAACAGCGAACGCTATCGTAACATGCTTAATGAGTTTTTATGGTCTCAATTGAATGGTATGGATACGGAAGCTATGTGGTATCAACAGGATGGTGCGACATGTCACACTACACGCGAAGCCATTCAGTTGTAGCAAGGACAGTTTCCCGGTCGTGTCATCTAACATAATGGAGATCAGAACTGGCCCGCAAGATCGTGCGATTTAACGCCTTGCGATTTCTTTCTTTGGGGTTTTTTTAAAATCACGCAAATACGCTAATAAGCCAACAACATTACCACAGTTGAAGAACGAACTTGAACGCGTTATTAGCGAAATTGGGCCGGAATTGTGTGAACAAGAGTATGTCATTAAAGTCGGGGCGGTCATTTGTCAGATTAACTTTCTATTAAAATATAAATAACACGTACTTTCAAATAAATTAAGACTTTTATTTCACAATTAAACTGTGCGTTCTTATTGGGACACCCTTTATAATAGCTTTTATTTAGTACATAGTTTTGTTGTATGTAGCGATAGTTATTTTGAGTTATTATATTTTATAATTTTTAAAAATTTATTTTATATTTCGGCCCAAATAAATATTTTTATTATTATTAAAAACTGCCTAATAAAAAAAAATTATGAAAATGCATTTTAAATCAACGTAAAAAGGGTTACAAAGTTTACCTTCTTTACCTCGTGGTACAAACAAACAAATTTATTTTGTTCTCCTGTATATTCAAAAAGCTGCAAAACTGTGATTCGATTATTAGCACTCCACAAAGTTTCGACAGATGCCTGTCAAAACTGATTTCCAGCTCAAATGTATTACAATTGTTTCGAAATATAAACGCATGCGTTGGTAAATCACAACGGCCCTATGTTAAATTCTGTCCAAGCAAACTTCAAAGTTTCGTCAGTTTTCCCAAGTTATCCATGCAGGATGGCTGAAAACGAAACAGCCGATAATACGAGAAAACTCGCAAAATAAAGTCTCGTACCGCGCCGCACTAAAGTGTTTTTTTTTTAAATATTTAATAAACTTTTTGTACTTTCCGATGCTTTTAGGAAAAAACGTAAAATTACGTTGTGAACAAGTCAACAGCAGATAACTCTGTAAAAGTTTTAAGTGACTACTTATAAAGTTTTAAAAACTTTTTAACTTTGCATTATATGCGATTGGATTAGCTACAACATAAATTTCTGAGTGTGTTTAAGAGTTACAACTCAAATCATGTCGAAAATGAAAATAAAAACAAAATTAATTGCAATTTTGCAACACTTCCAACATGTTTTGATTTTAAATGTGAAATTATAATGTGCACCAGATAAAGTAATGAAGTAATGACAATGAATAACCTAACATCGTTATATTGCGATTTAAACGAATTTTCCAAAAAATACGAAGCAATCCACGGACCTCTAAGTTTTGTGGTATGCATTTTTGGTTCTGTTGCAAATTTATTAAATATTTGCGTCCTTACTACCAAAGAAATGCGCTGGCCGACAAACTTAATTTTGACTGGACTTGCTATTGCAGACTTATTAGTTATGTTGGAATACATCCCTTTCACGGTTCACAGATATATCAGTGAAGAAGGTAAAAAATATATTGACAATTATTCGTATAACTGGGCATTGTTTACGATCTTTCATGCACTTTTCAGTCAAGTTTTTCATTTTATCTCGTGCTGCTTAACAGTTATCCTGGCAATTTGGAGGTATATCGCGATAACCAACCCACAAAGCTCTCGATACTGGTGCGAATTAAAAAGAACATTTTACACCATCGTTATTACCTACTTGGTGTGTCCAATTATTTGTACTCCTCTTTTTTTGTCTTTAAAAATTTCCGCCTATAATCAGACTTGCGATAGAGAAGGTCGGATACTTAATAAAAAAGACTTGGTAAATTTTACCGGTATAACTACAAAGAAACTCATTTACATAATAGATTATGTCAGCGAAGATTATAAATATATGAGCTTTTGGATATACGGGGTCGTTATAAAACTAGTGCCGTGTATTTTACTAACCCATCTATCGAGAAAACTGATCGTAGTGTTATTAGAAACGAAAAAGCGGAGAAAAACGCTATTAAACTCGAGTTTACCGTTACAAGAGATTTATGATGTTCGTCCTTTTTTGCGAAAAAAATTTGATAAGGACCGTCAAGCGGATAGAACTTCTGGGATGCTTGTAGCTATCTTGCTACTTTTTCTCATAACGGAGTTCCCTCAGGCCATATTGGCGCTGCTTATGGCGACAAAGGGTCAACAGTTTGAGAAGGAGTGTTATCGACCTCTGGGTAAGTATATCGATGTAGTTAAAATTTATATGCAAAATTTGTTGAAAAGAGATATATACAGTGAGGACCCCACCCCCTCTAACTTCTAAACCGTTCGGTATATTTTAATGAAATTTTAAACGATAATATTTGAGCAAGTCTTGCACTTTTTGACATACCAATGACAGCTTTAAATGTCAAGATGACAGCTGGGTCCGCTTTTGGAATATTTTTTTAAATGGAACACCCTGTATATTTTTACATTTTTATTATTATTATTATTATTATTATTATTATTATTATTATTATTAACATGTCCTTTATTGGTTACCCAATTGGCCTTCGACCGAGGTCCTTCAGCCGCAGTAAAGTTTACATATTATTACTATTTGCTATTGTATAAGTATAAATAAATAAAAAAGAGATCGCTTGTACAAAAAAAAAACATTAAGTATTATAATAATATCTTAAAGTCCAAAAACCGTAGTAAAAGCTATTGCAGTTCCATAATGTTTTCATAGGTTGTTAGGTTTGGAAATCTATATCTGGACTGCCTGTCTTTTCTTTTTCTGCAGTGGGGTTCGATTAACTCGATATTATGTTGTCTCTTGGCAAACTTTGTGTTTAACTGTTTTATTCTTTGTTCAATGGGTTGTATGTGTGTTTTTCTGTACAAGAGTTCGTTGCTGGGTTTGTGCAATTGGTTTTGGGGATGCCTTATTTTGGTTATAGCACGCAGAGCTGAAGTTTCTGCGACTGAGATGTTCTTCAGTGTTGAGGGTCTTAGATTAGAAAATATCATATGCCCGTATTTCAAAATGGGTCTGCAGATGGATTTATAAATTTTCACGGCTGTTCTTGTGTTTATTCCTTGGTTTTTAAAGGTTAATGATCGGAAGAGTTTGGCTCGACTGATTGTTTTGCTTTTAATTGTTTTTGTATGCTTGTTAAAGTTTAGTTTGGCATCGATTACGATATTTTGCTGAAGGTTTCGGCCTGATCGGCTGGTTAAAAAGGGTATTGTGCGGTGAATTTGCTTTGATTGAATGGTGAAACAGAACGAATTGTGATTTGTGAGGATTTGGAACAAGACGCCAGTTGCGGAACCAGGATTCTGTGTCAGTTATTAGGTTTTGTAGGTTGGCTGTGGCTTTTTTGGTTGTTTCTGCGTGGGTTATCAGGGTCGTATCATCAGCGAATAGAAGGGCGTATTGATTTTGGTCCATGTTGGTGATGCTTTCTGGTAAATCGTAGCAGTAAATATTGTAAAGCAATGGTGACAGTGGTGAACACTGGGGAACTCCTTGTTCGGGGGTAAATTCTTCTGATTTGTGATTGTTTATTTTAATCGAAAGTTTCCTGTTATCCAAAAAGTCCTTGATGATGTTGATAAGATACCTGGGAGTATTTAGAGCATTCAGTTTATACAGAAGGCCCCTGTGCCAAACACTGTCAAAGGCCTTTTCGATGTCTAAAAATAGTGCTGCTGATTTCAGGTTTTGGTGTTTGGCTGTTTCGATATTTGAGGTAAGTATAGCCAAGTGATGAATTGTAGAACATTTTTCTTTAAAGCCAAACTGGTGTTTTGGTATCCGTTCGCCTACTATGTTTGTTAGAACATTTCTTATAATTTTCTCATAGATTTTTCCTATAACTGGCAATAAGGTAATAGGTTTGTAATTTTCTGGTTTTTTGTGATCAGCTTTGGCCTTTGGAATGTTGATAATTGTACCTCTCTTCCACTGATCTGGGAAACAGTTTTTGTTAAGGCAGTATTCTAGGATTCTTATTATATATTCATGTATATTTACGTCTAGCTGTTTTATTATATTCCATGGGACGTTGTCTGATCCCGGGGCGCTATTTTTTTGAGAATGAATTAATTTGAAATATTCGTTAGCATCCATTTTTAAAAGTTCATGGTTAGCCGCTTGGTTGTTGAAGAAGGTTCGGTACCAACGGTTAATGTTTTGCTTGTTGGTGTTGTTGAAACTAGGTTGATTTTTTTCTTTAAAGTGTTCTTTATAATATTCGTAAATTTTTTTGACTTTTTCTTGGTCTGTTGAAAATATCGTTCCATTGTCTTCCAGGTCGGGTATTGAAGGAGCTGCTTTGTACCTAGTGAGTTTTTTAATCTTACTGTAAAAATTCTTTCCTTGTTTGTCGTTTATTTCTTTGCACGTATTTAGTCACGAATTTTCTTTGTATGTATTGATTAGTCCTTGCATGTACTTGCTAAACTTATTGATATTTGTTTTAACTTCACGATCTGGTCCGGAATAGTTACTCACAACATTTTTAAATTCCACATAAAATTATAATTATTTTTTATTAAATGCATTATTAGTCTATACTTCGTAGTTTCCGAGATATTGACTCTCGAAAAGTGACATTTTTGAACTTTGACGGCTTATAACCTTCTAACAGTACGTCTTAGAGTAAAACGGCTTACATGTCCCTATCTTCAATTTTTATTATCTTCCCAAAAAAATCAACTTCCAGTTAAACCGGAACAACTATATTTCCTGCTTTCGAGTTACATACGGTTTAACCGGAAGTTGATTTTTTTTGGAAGATAATAAAAATTGAAGATAGGGACATGTAAGCCGTTTTGCTCCAAGACGTACTGTTAGAAGGTTATAAGCTGTCAAAGTTCAAAAATGTCACTTTTCGAGAGTCAATATCTCGGAAACTATGAAGTATAGACTAATAATGCATTTAATAAAAAATAATTATAATTTTATGTGGAATTTAAAACTGTAAAAATATACAGGGTGTTCCATTTAAAAAAATATTCCAAAAGCGGACCCAGCTGTCATCTTGACATTTATATCTGTCATTGGTATGTCAAAAAGTGTAAGACTTGCTCAAATATTATCGTTCAAAATTTCATTAAAATATACCGAACGGTTTAGAAGTTAGATGGGGGGGGGGGGGGGACTTTAGGTCCTCACTGTATAATTTATTTATTTTATTTATTTATTTATTTGTTAACGCCAAAAGGGATACAAACAGGTAACAAGATACCCACTGGAGTATCCACATAATATAATTACAAACTATAATAAAACAGTCTAATAATGCCTATAAATGTTAAAATATGGTAAAAGAGGAATAAATACATTCGCTAATATTTTACATTAGATTATTCATTATTTTAAATCCGAGAAAAAAAATACTATAAATACAATCATCAAAATAATCAGATTTTAAACATTTTTCAGTATGCCTTTCACTGTTCGCAGGGACATTGAGAAAAAATCAATATTATCAAACACATTACTATTTCTTATAATTCTACACAGTGGGGAGTTTTGAGCCGAACAAGTGTGTCTAAATGGCAAAAAAATAATTCAGCTGTCCTTAGAGACCTCTGGGGGACATTAATATAAACTTGGTCGCGAATATTTGGACTTTGTACTAAATTATTAAATAACTTGTATAAAAAAAGTACATCAGTAGATCTTCTTCGACTAGTCAGTGACGCTAAATAAAAATGATTTCGGGCCAGAGAAATATCGTTGTTGGGTATAATAAAGTTCTGTTTTACCGAAAGGTATTTGATAAATTTATTCTGAATATTTTCCAACCTGTCAAGAAAGCTTTTTTGCTTGGGGCTCCAAACAAGACTAGCAAAATTTAGTTTACTTAGAACGAAGGAATAAAATAGGCAAATTATTGGTTTAGTATTATAAAATGGTTTACATTTTCTTATAATGTAACCCAGCAATTTCGAAGCAGCGTTGACGACAGATTCAACGTGTTCGTCAAAGAGTAGTTTAGAATTAAATATAACACCCAAATCCTTTATTTTAGTCGTTTTTTTTAGGGGAGTGTTGTTTATAAGATAAGTTGTCGTTAGTTGATTAAGATTTCGAGAGAACGTTGTTGAGACACACTTGGACAAATTAAGGAAAAGGCCGTTTTCATCGCAATACCTTCCCAGGCGGTCCAAGTCGCTTTGTAGCTTAAAACAATCGTAGGGGGTTGATAATCGATAAATAAATTTTTAAATCATCTGCATAAAGGAGAAAATTGCAGTAATGAAAACACGAACAAATTTTATTTATATAAATAATAAAAAATAACGGTCCCAAATGGGACCCTTGAGGTACACCCGAAGTAGTAAAAAATGATTTAGAGCAAAAACCTTGAACTGAAACATATTGTGAGTGATTTTTAATGTACGACTCGACCCATCTGAGAAGACTCCTGCCCACGCCGACCTCGGCCAAGCGACAGCAAGATATTATGACTAATCTTATCGAAAGCCTTACTAAAGTCGGTATAGACGGCATCCACTTGAGTACGAATGTCCATTTGTTGATGTAAGTATTCGCAAAACGTCAGCAGGTTGGTGTCCAGTGAGAGACTCCGAAAAAAACCATGTTGTTGCGGGATTATAACGTTTTTTACTAATGAGAAAAAGTACTCATACAATAATTTCTCGAAACGTTTTGGTATAACCGAAATTTTACTGATTGGTCGGTAATTTGAAACATCATAACACAATAAACAGATAGTCAAACTATTAGCTGCCGATTCCATTATTTATAAGTTGGTTCACTTGGTCAGAAAAGGATCGACTGAAAGTTAATGTTTAATGGTGTTGCAATTTTAATATCGTATTTTATTATCCTCGAATCTTTATGTGTTCATTAAAAAAGAATAGCTCACATACAGGGTCGCTGCTATGCTATGTATGGAAGCGGCAAATTGTCTTTGAAAGTAAAATAGTTAGCGAAAAATGGTATAAATAAACACAAGAATTTTCTATAGTCTATTAGAATAAAGAATAATTTAGCATAAGTCCGTACGTCGTAGAAAAACAAAGTTGCTTTTGTTAATGGATTATACAGTGAGTCCACGGATATAATTTGGAAGAGGAAAAACTTTTTTATTAGAATAAGTACAGGGTGTTTCATTAAGGGTGGCCACCGACCATAACTCGGAAACTACTAGGCATAGAAACTTGGAAAAAAAATTATGATTAAAGCGGTCATAAGAAAATTCTAGAAATTACTTTTAAGTTCATCATTTCGCCGCAAGGGGGCACAATTGAATTTTTTTTTTAATTCTAAATTTCTTCGAAAATTCCTTTATTAAGGTATAACTCTGATTACATCTTCGAAAAGCTTAGACAATTCTACATCATTTTGGTTTAAGGCTCATTAAAATCGCTGTAACTGCTAAACGACTTATCCGATTTTACTAAATTTAAGCTTGTTTAAAAGAACCTTCAATAAAATTGCTAGAGGGCGCAATTTGTATTAAAAAATATTGTTTTGGCAATAACTCTAAAACGAACAAAGATATCGAACTGCGGTCTTCACATCTTTTCTTGCAAATTTCATCTACTTTTCGATTATGATGTCATAGTTATACCGTATGATTTTATTTTTCGGGATAAAATCGAAAAAACTGTTATTATTACAAATTGCGCCCTCTAGAAATTTTATTAAACACTATCGTGTACTGTTGGATACGGAGATTGAAGATACTTACCTTTTCCTTCCAAACAAGCTTAAATTTACTAAAATCGGATAAGTCGTTTGGAAGTTACAGCGTTACAGCAGTTACACATTCAATAGCTTCCCCCACTCTTATCAAGTTCGGCACGCCAATAAGCCTTAAACCAAAATGATACAGAATTGTCTAAGCTTTTCGATGATGTAATCAGAGTTATACCTTAATATGGAAATTTTCGGAGAAATTTGGAATAAAAAAAAAAATCAATTGTGCCCCCTTGCGGAGAAATGAGACACCCTGTATATAGCGGGAATGAGGGCAGGCAATGAAATGACACCATTGTATTTATCCCAACGTTTTGTTTGATATAAAAACTTTCTCAAGGGTCAATAAAAAGGTCTTTAAGCCTGTATATTCATACTGCGGAATATGACAACACATTTTCTCGAAAATACCTGGTAGTATATCGGATTATACATATATCCAATGTCTTATCAAGACAATGTGTCATATTCCGCATTATGAATATACAGGCTTAAAGACTTTTTTATTGACCCTTGAGAAAGTTTTTATATAAAACGAAACGTTGGGATAAATATAATTGTGTCATTTCATTGCCTGCCCTCATTCCTGCTATTTACTTATTCGAATTATTAGTAAGGGCGCTATACTTACCTAACTTTTTTATTAGTAGGAATAGAAAACAGGTCATTCTTTATAAAAACCTCTGCTTATGCTGATACTACAATTTCAAATATTACATTTTCGATTACTATACAGGGTTCGTCAAAAACAGCATTTTTAGTTTCTTGAATTTTGTTTAAAATAAATTTACGTAAAAACAAACAACTATTGTTGCGTTCTTACTTCAAATATGATTTTGTATCTGGCCAAGTAACGATTTTGTTGTAAGAAACCCATTTTTTATTTGCCTTCTTTTGAAGTATTTTTATTATTACATGTCATATATATTTCTTCAATTCATTCAATTATAAATTATAAAACTTTTATCCAAACGTGATACCACCGAGTTAGTGCATAGTTCAACTCGACATCTGAATTCCCGATAACAGTTCCTAATTTGCTGTATTGGGATATTTGCAATAACTACTCTTATTTTTTCTTTTAAGAGATCTTAGTTATTATTCAAATTGGTTTTATACACATGCGGGGCTTCAGATATCCCCATAAATGAAAGTCGATAATTGTGAGATCGGGACTCCTACGTGCCAACTGATTTGGACCATAGGTACCTTCCAATCTATTTGTTCCCAAAGTGATGATTTAGCCAATCATCAATAGGATTTGAAAAAAAAATCCAAAAAACAAAAACTGTTGTTTCTGACGAACCCTTTATAGTAATCGCAAACCTAATGGTTGAAATTGTAGTTTCAACATTAGCAAAATTCATTTAATAAATCAAAGAATTGAAAAAAAAAGATCAAAAAACTAAAAGTGTTGTTTGTGTGTTTTTTTTTATTCGGGATATTCTCTATCAAAATATAACTCATGCATTCCAAATTTCCTTCGGAAATTTTAGAAAAACTTAGCCAATTTTTAAAAATAAAAGCATTTATGCGTACTGCCAGAAAAAAATTCGGCTTTACTTCTTTTTTCTTTACCTTGTGTATTTTGCTTCTTTTAATGACCAAATATACCACGTGAAAAGGAACGAAATATTAAATCTTACATTATTATGGCAGCGGAAAATTGGAAATATTTTTTTAAAGGTATTCCCATTTTCTAAAGTAAAGGTTTAAAATTTAGTATTTTTTTTTCCTTTTACCATTATATACTTAATGATTACAAAGAAAAGAACAAAGCTTGATTTTAAAGAAGAAGCGTACTAAAGAAAATAATCGTGAAAATAATGAATTTTTCAAGGATTCTTCACCCATTCTTTTAAAATTGGGATTTATCGTTATCCCTAAAGACATGTCTTAAGCTTAAAAGACCATGCATTTAAAATACATTTATTTATATTCAGATGATTGATTGAATTACATTTAACTAAAAACATAAATAAACTTTTATCCCTGTATTCACGAAATCGGGATCTAAAATTTGTTATAAAAGGATTTCGTAAATAAAAAAGTTAAAAGGTATAATTCCCCAGTTGTTTTGTGTCTGTCTATTTTTAACTTAGAAGACCTAGAGTTTGTTCACGATCCTTTTCAAAGCGTGCTTGGAAAAATTGCTGTCTGTTAGCGATAGACTCTGGAATCACCACGAAATGCTATTTTCTCAAAATATTTTAGTCCTTGCAATGGGGAGACCATTTAGGCTGATTCAATTTAAGTAGAAAAATTCATATAAACATGTCTGTGTCCTGAAAAGTCTGGCGTTAAAGATACATACAATGAATTTGTGTCATCTGATGAATTAAAATGTTCTTACATTACACCAGTGCCAAAAGTAAAAAACACTAAAAGATGGGATGAGGTGAGGCCAGTAAATGTTTTATGGGATATTGAGAAATTATTGGAAGAAGTCGTATATAAACAGTTATTAGAATTCATTGATGCCAACAAAATTTTAGTTTCCGTTCAAGCTGGTTTTCGAAAAGGATACTCGACAGAGACAGCCATTTAATGTGTGATTGAGACGTGGAAGAGAACCATTGATCAAGGGGAAAATGTTATAGCTGTATTTTTGGATTTTAAGCGGGCATTCGAAACAATTGACAGAGCTAGATTGTTGGGTAAATTGTATCAGTATGGTATTCGCGGAAACGTTTATAAATGGTTTAAAAATTATTTAAGTAACAGGTCACAAAAAACAAAAATATCAAAAACATATTCAAATAAAAAAATAAATAATATAGGAGTTCCTCAACGAAGTATACTAGGTCCAATATTATTTATTTTATACATCAACGATGTGCCTTTAGTTTTAAAAATGTGTAAGTTACAAATGTTTGCTCATGACACCTTAATTTACATTAATGTTTTAAATATTTTTGATGGTCTAAATACTTTAAATTCTGAGATAAATATATTATTAAATTGGCTAAAAGTAAATAAATTAAAATTAAATATTTCAAAAACTAAATGTATGGTTACCTATGGGTAATAATTTAAATTGTCAAAATATAAATTTTGTAATTGATGGTGAAAATTGGAATTAGTAAAGTTTTAAAGATTTAGGGCAGGGGTCTTCAACCGGCGGCCCGCGGGCCGCTTGCGGCCCGCCATTAACATTTTTGTGGCCCGCATACAAATAAAATACAATTTCCAATACATAAAATATATGACCTAAAACTTAAAATATTGTCTACTTCAGAAATCTCTTTTAGACGAAAATTGAAAAAAATATTATTGAAATTATTTTACTTTAGTCTGGTCTAAATATTAATAGATCTAACATCATGAAAGAAGTTATAAAGATACTAAATTTTATCAGGTCTCGGGGGCTTAACCACAGAAAATTTCAAAACTTTTGTCCGATATTAATTCGCAGTGTGGTAATGTTCTCAGATGTTCTTTGCCTTAGTAGAGGAAACGCGGGTGTTTAATCTTAAAGAACCAATTAAAACGTTTTTGGCTAGCAAGGGACATTCTGATGTCTTCTTTGATGATCCAGAATGACTCAGTGATTTTAGTTTTTTGGTTGATCTTACTTTACATCTGAATGACCTGAATGCACGGTTACAAGGTAAGGAAAATTTCATAAACAACTTATATGACAGCATAAAATCCTTTGAAGCTAAACTTAAATTGTGGGAAATGCAGCTGCAAAAAAACGATTTGACACACTTTCCGAACTTGTCAAGTTGTAAGTGGGATGATCCGAATAAATATATTTCCACAATAACTGATCTACAGAAAGAATTTACTTCGAGATTTAAGGACTTCAGAGAAAATGAAAAATCAATACACTTATTTGCTACGCCTTTTACTATGTTTGTTGAAGATGTTCCAGGAAATCTTCAAATGGAACTGATAGATTTGCAGCGCAATACTGAACTAAAAGAAAAATACAATTGTGGACTATTTGATTTTTACTCCAGATACATTGATACAATTAAGTTTCCGAACATTCAACTTCATGCTTTGAAGATGATGTCACTATTTGGGAGTATCTATGTATGTAAACAATTATTTTCCCGAATGAAACATGTGAAATCAAAAAATAAGACCAGAATAACGGACTCTCATCTCAAAAATAGCCATCGTATCGCTACATCCAAAATAAGACCAGATATTGACAAACAATCTTAAAAGTCTAATTAAATATAAAAAATGTGTTTGTATAAATATTGTCTTGAGTTTACTATATTTCAGCTAAATTAAATTTCTCACTTTCTATTTGTTCTGGCCCGGTAATCGATGAGTAGCCTAAATATGGCCCTTCTATGAAAAAAGGTTGAAGACCCCTGATTTAGGGATAATTATTGATTCAAAATTAAATTTTTTAAATTATTTTGAAAGTATCATATCGAATATTCTCGGAAAAGTAGGTTATTTTAAAATAATTAGTTCTAATTTAAGTTTTTTTTTTTAAAACTGTATTTAAGACTATTATATTACCACATTTTCTTTAGTGTTCTTCAATTTTATATTGTGCTAGTGAGGAAATATTTGACAAATTACAAATTTTACAAAATAAGGCAATGCGATTTATTTTAAATTGTGACAAATATAAAAAAATAAATTATATGTTAAAACATTTAGATTGGTTAAATGTCAGAAATTTACTTTTTTATTTAGTATGTATCTTTATACATAAAATTAAAAATAATTTATTGCCTGATTGTTTAATTTTTTTTTCATTTAATCATGACCATCACAATTATAAAACAAGAACTTAACAACATTTTTTAGTGGAGTGTCTAAAACATAAGCTTATAAGAATATTTTTCATAAAGGTTTGATAGAATAATAATAATTTGGAAAATTCTATTAAATCTCAAATATCATTAAAACTATTTAAAAAAACTTTTAAATTACATTTATTTAAAATACAAAATGATACGTAATATTTGATACAATTTGCAAAATATTCTTTTCTGTCTGTTTTTTGTTAAAAGAAGGTTGCGTTTTAAAATTAAAAATAAATCTATAAAAATCTTGTTAAAAAAATGTAATAAAAAATATTTAATTGTAGCTTTTTGCTAAATAAAACATGTTACTACTACTACTACTACTACTACTACTACTACTACTACTACTACTACTACTAGTAGAGCCCTGCACCAGCCGGGTTTTCATCTCAGGCCTCTACGCGGCCCGGCTCGACTTTCGGGTTCCGGTCGGATCGGGCCACTTAATTAATAAAGATTCGGGCCGTCGGGCCCTAATAAATGCCGACCGGGCTTTTTGGGCCGACCGGACTTTTCAGGCCGTCTGAGCTTTTTACGTTTTATACGTGGGTAATACGCAACAGCTGATAGGCCGAAGACAATACGTCATAGATTCTGATAGTTAGCTTCATGTTTCCTGTTATAGTATGTCACTTTACCAGTTAAATGAAAAAAAAATAAAAAAACTTGTGATGTTTTAGTCTATTGTTTAGATGTCATAAATGTCAAGGTAAATGTGTTCAATTACCTTTGCAGCCGGCTGGAATGTTCGGTCCGACCGGGCGTTTCGGGTCGACCGGGCTTTTCTTCAGGCCGGGCTTTTTTGCTCTTAGTAAATAATTTCTTCAGGCCGCGTCAATGTCTTGGTTGCCGGGCCGGGTCGGGTGGGGCTGTAAAATTCCGGCCCGTGCAGTAAGTAGTATTATACACTGAGAGAAGATTCTTGCTGCGGTAATAAAAATCTTTATACCGCTTATAAAAAAATTTACTTAAATAGGGGACAAAAGAAAAATTACCTAGGACAGTAAAATCGATTTAGCTGTAATTTCTTTGCTGGCGTAATAAAGTTACTTTATAAAAAATGATCACGTGTAACCCAAACAAATAAAATCCTGCGTTTGCAAAGTCACTTACTACCCGTTATAAAGAGACTTTGCTAGAACAACAAAGATATTTTTTCCGCCTGCCGCGTCGTTTCCATTAAAAATAAGTTACTTTTCTGTATCAGTATAACACTTTGCTGTAATAAAAAGAATTTTTATATCCTGTATAGCGTTTTGCTTCTTATAGCAAAGGTCTTTGCTGGATCAGCATTTCTTCTCTCTACTTATAGGTACCTTTTTTAGCTAAGGTAGCAAATAAACATTGCTGTCGTAGTAAAGTGGTCTCTACTGTGGCAGCCAAAATACCTATATATATGGTATGGCCCAAAAAAGAAGCCAAATATTTTGTTGCAGTTTTGATATTATTTAATGTAGGAGACATTATTCTATAATACATTTCTAATAGACAAACTTTTATTATTCAAACTTATTTAATTATTTGTAACATGTTCACTTTCGGAAGGATATGCGACGTCTAAAGCATGAAATAGCTTAAAAAGCAGCTCAAGTGCCCTGATACAAGTATTCACCGTGTACCAATACTGAACATCATCAACAACTATTACAAATGAGGGTTTCTCCAAGTTCCCAACTACAACTCCAAAGGTAAGGCCAAATTTTTTTAACTTCTCCTTCCGTTCTTCTATGCTGAACTATGCTCTCGTGTAGCTTGTTCACATTCTAAAACAAAATTAAAGATTACTTACTCTAGAAACCTTGGCTGGTTGGGGTGACATGTTGAAGTTTATAAATCATAACCTCAATGTTCGAAGACATTAACAACAATGTGTCAAGAATTTCGGCTGTGGGCAAATACTGCTTTGTAATTGGTAAACGGTAAACGTGATCATAAAAATTACATTGCTGGTGGCATTTATTTTAATGGGTGACTCGAAGCTTTTTGCCCAAAATCACCATTGAATTACGTTCTTTGGACTTAGAAACAAGCAAAGTAAATACTTATGTAGGTATAGTACTTACGTTCAAAGTTTTCCATATAGATAATCTTGAAGTCCCCAATTAGATATCAAATCTTTAAAATTAAACGTATCCATTTCCATACTGTCAACAAAACAACACTTAATTTTCTCATACAATAATAATACAATGATCGCGATCAGCTCGAACGGCAACCTGCACGCTTTCAATTTTCAACGTGAAATGAAGACGGGCTGGGCGGGTGCGGGTAGGTACCGAATATGAAAATTGGCCCAATCAGATTGAATTTGCGACCACGAAAAAAGCCGATTAGAGTCGAACATGTGACTAATTTCCATTTTTAATAAAAAACTTTTTTACCGTTGAAAAGATATTTTGGAGTTCCAGAAAAGATTGTTTTATAAATATTTTCTTTCAATAACAATAAGTCGCATTGCTGCCCCAACAAAGCAAATAGTAGTAACAAGAGAGGCGTTTTCATAAAGCAAATCTCAACTGTCATCATAATATAAATTTTTCTACAATAGAAAAGTGTTTTGCAACAGGTATAAAGAGTTTTCAGGTAAATCGTTTATTTTGCAATAAGAAACCAATATTACTATTGTAGGTTAAAAATTTATTGTTGCAGCCAAAATAATCTTAGCAAATAATTTCTTTCTGGAGCTTTTCTCAGTGTACAATCTACTCAAATTAAGCAATCAAACTTCGTGACACAATACTTCTTCAGCGCACCCTGTATAATTCAAAATATTTTTAAACTCTGCAGAAGAGAACATTTAGCCATACTATACCTAATACAAAAATTTATTATCCACAAATCATTATATTTTTTGATTAAAACATAAAAAAAATATTTCCTTATATAAATTTTTTTCCTAAGGTGGCATTCTCAACGTCATTTAATTCATTACCAACCGATAACCTATTTCGCGTTATTTTTTCAAGTTATTATTTTATGACTAACATTTAAATAAAATCAGTATTGTCGGCACATTACTTAGGTAATATCTGATATATTACAAAAATATCTATTTATTCCTTGCTAATTTTGAGAGAATTGTATAGTGAAAGAACAATGAAATAATAATGTTAAAAAAATCTTACCCGTAATTTTTCGTTATACAATTCTCCTAAAATAAGGTATGAAATTCCTTGATATTTATTAAATATGTCCATTATTACCTATAGAATATCAAGTCGATACTGATTTTATTTAAACTTTTTGTAAAAGCTAGAAAACATAAATAAATCTACGCGAAATAGGTTATAGGTTGGCAAGCATGTTGATACTCCCACCTTAATGAGTTAATCAAACGTTTATACAAAACGAATATTTTTTTACTGTCTTTTCTTTATATATAATATCTAGCATGTACCCGGCATGCGTTGCAACCCGCTGGTATAAATACAAACCCGAACAAACCCGATATATTAGTACTCGGCATGCCACTTTCTGAAATTGCACCCGTGCGAAGCCGGGGCGGGTCGCTAATTATACATAAAAATCTTCCTCTTGAATCACTCTATCTATTAAAAAAACCGCTTCAAAATCCGTTGCGTAGTTTTAAAGATTTAAGCACATATAGGTGTATAGGGACAGACGGGCGATAGCGACTTTGTTTTATACTATGTTAAGAAGAGATACTAAGTTAGAGTAATAATTGCTAGTTATTCTTATATACTTATTTATCCCTGTAATAAACATGTAAAGTTGGTTGTGAGTAAAAAAAATACATGATAAATCCTACCTTCAAAAATAAAATTATTCCGCGCAACCGTTGACTCACCCTGTACAGTTTACAGCCATTATTTTATTATATGTATATAAAGGGCATATCCTTAAATATAGGCACCCTTAAAATGTTCGTCTAATGGTAAAACTGGAAACGTAAATTTAATCTTACCGTTCGGTTTTTTATATGTGACAAATAATTTGGCTTCCTCCGCACGATCTATCATCGTCTTTTTGTCCTCCTTATATGGTGTCAAGAGAATAAAACGGATTTAAATTGAGGATAATCCTCAAAAGTGCCTCATCCATAATAAAGGTTTTGTGATAGGAATATTTTTTTTAGTATTAGCTACGGCATAAATTTGTTGTAGTGCTGATATTTTTAATAATGATTAATCCATTTAGGCAAGGCTGTATCCTGTCACCACTGTTATTTAACATCTATTCTGAGTATATATTCAGAGAAGCCTTGAGTGACGTTGTAAAAGGCGTTAAGATAAATGGTGTCAGCATAAACAACATTAGATATGCAGATGACACCGTAATGCTATCAAATAATATAAATTATCTACAGCTTATGATGGACCAGATAGTATATACAACATAGTGAGAGTTTTGGCCTCCAAATAAATATATCAGAAACTAAGTTGCTTATGTTCGCAAAAACCGAACTAAATGCTAACTTATTTATAAATGGAAATAGGGTGGAACCAGTTAAGACCTTTAAATACTTGGGAATAATTATTAATAATCAATGCGACCAAAAGAGGGAGATCAGATCAGGAATTGAACAAGCAAGGAAAGCATTCATTACAATAAAGAAATTCTTCACGGGTCTGAACTCACTCTAGAGCTTAGAATACGAATGATTAGGTGCTATACATTCTTCGTACTGCTTTATGGGTGTTATTGTGAAGCATGGACTCTTCATCCAACTATGGAAAAGAAACTGGAGGCGTTTGAGATGTACCTATATCGACGCATATTGAAAATATCGTGGGTGCAAAAAGTAAAAAATGTGAAAGTGCTTGGTCGGATGAGAAAGCCGCTGGAACTTCTAGTTACAATCAAGAAAAGAAAAACATAATATATAGGGCATGTAATGAGAGGAGAAAAGTATGAGCTCCTCAGACTAAAAATTGAGGGCAAAATTTAGGGCAGGAGATCAGTTGGAAGAAGGCAAAACTCTTGGTTGAAGGATCTGAGGAGATGGTTTGGATGCACATCGACAGATATCTTTATAGCTGCAACTTCAAAAATTATGATTGCCAGATGGATCGCCAACCTTCGAGCGAAGACAGCAGATTAAGAAGAAAAATCAATTTAATCAATGTTTATGTCATACATGATAGAAGGATAAAAAAACTACTGACCTATACCAAATTTCTGCTTTAAACAATCATATTTTCTATGATGTCGTATGATCTATTCTGGCTCACACTTTATTTATATTTCTACCAATCTAGCATCTTAATGAAACTAATTATAGTATTGGGAGAGACATTCTTAATGTCTTCCTGCAGCAGTGCCACTTTGACAAATAGGGTAAATCAGATTCTGGCTGCTGCGGAGCAGGCACACAGTACCTACATATTCCGCTGTTTCTGCGTCTTCCATGCAGAGCCGGCATTTTTCATCTTGCGCTAACTCAATTTTGTACATAATATAGTATCGCAATCTACTGTGGCCGGTATACAATCCCACTAAAGCTTTGAGGTGCAGTCTTTTAAACTTTAGTAGTTTGTCAGTCAACTGTTGATTTACATGGCACCTAGTTAATGTAAAAAAATCGTTTTTGGTTAACCCAATTGATCCAATTTGTATCCCCAGCGTATTATATTAACGTTGTAGATACAACGTTCAAATTAGAGAGGTTGAGATTTTATTGACATTAGAAACACCTTAATCTTAAAATTTCTCTCCCTTTCCAATAAAATAGGTAGGTATAGTCAGATCTGGTCTTAACGTGCGGGTCCAAAGGTCACTGATCATATGCGTCAAATCAGACAACACAGAGGCTATCAAAATGTTGTGAGATCATTTACAAATATACCGAAGAAAGGAAAAATAGTTTCATTATTTTAGCTATCGCGAAGATAGCCACATATACCTAATATTAATAATAATAATAATAATAATAATAATAATATTAATAATAATACATTGCTTTATTTCTGATTATGTTATAGTAAATTACAATTCCCTGAAAATAGAGAAGCGAAACACACAAACACAAAAAGAAACAGCGTCGAAAAAAAAGGGGACAGAATAATAATATGTACATTGAAATAAGTGTGCTTAATACCTTAGGTAATCCTGCATGGAATATGGCTCCAGCTCAATCAAATACTTTTCTATTTTAACCTTAAATTGCTTAACACTGTTTATGCTTTTGAAATCATCCGGCAAATTATTAAATAACTTTAGGCACATGTACTTGGGACTTTTCTCTGTGAGTGTCAGTCTGTGTATTGGATAGTCAATGTTTCTTGTTCTAGTATTATAGCCATGTGAGATCTGAGAATTGAACATTTGTTTGTTTTTGAAGAAAAACATCAAACATTCAGATATAAAGACCATAGAATGTCAATATGCCAGATGATTTAAAAACACCTCTACAACTATCATTAAAACCCATCCCCTTTAATATTCTCAAAACTCTCTTCTGATTTATAAATATGTTGTTTGCCGTGCTGCTACAGCCCCAAAATATCAATCCATACCTTATCACAGACTCAAAATTAGCAAAGTAAATTATTTTTAAGGCTGTTTGACTCATATACCTCGCAACGATCCTAATCCCATAACAAATGCTGTTTAGCTTTTGTGATACCGTTTCTATATGGTATTTCCAGTTCAGAAATTGATCTAGGTATATTCAAAGAAATTTTGTTTGGTTTGCAATTGTTATTTTTGTATTGTTTAATTGTATATCCCCTTGTGTGACAGCCTTAGATTGTTTTGTTTTGAAAATAGTTACGCTTGTTTTGCCCGAGTTCAATATTAATTTATTTTCCAAAAACCATTTAGAGGCCTTGTCACTCAGATTTGTCCCCGACATTCTTAGTTCTTCAAAATTTACCCCGCCTGCAAGCAAGTTGGTATCATCAGCGTAGCATGTGATACATTCATTTTGAGATTCTATCACTGAAACAAGGTCGTTAAGAAATATTACAAACAGTATTGGGCCTGCGATACTACCTTGAGCTATACCTAGATTATTCTTCAAGGATTTTGACATATAGGATTTCCCATCCTGTTTTATTTTTACTATTTGCTGCCTGTTTGAGAGATATGACTCAAACAATCTCAAAGTATTTCCCCGGACACCATAGCGACTCAGCTTTTTTAATAATAACATTGGATCCACACAATCGTACGCCCTGGACAAGTCCAAACAGATGCCAATTCCCATATCGCCTATCTCAAATAATTCCAAGATTCTTGTGACGAACTGAAAAACGGCAGTCTGTGTGGACTTGCCAGATATATATCCGTGTTGGTTAGCATTCAAGAGTTTACACTCTTTCATAAAGTCCATGAGACGTTGACACATTGCCAATTCAAATATTTTTGAGAATGCCGGTAAGAGGCTTATTAGCCTATAATTTTCCATATTTCCATGGTCTCCCTTTTATACAACGGTTGAATAACTGCAATATTATTAGTTTTGTAAAAATTATGTACAGGGGAGTTGAAAAAGTTACGAAAAAATGATATAATCGTTAATTATATACACTGTACCCTTTAATTAAAAACGACAATAATAAACAGTGCAATTTATTTTAACAATTTTACTACTAAAACCTAAAAATACAATGGCATTTAGTCTGATAAACTATTTCGATAATGAAAGAAAAAGTGGAAATTCGCAAACCAATAAGCAGGAAACCGTAATGAAAACACTGGGAACTAGTTCAAGGACTATGCAGAAAAATGTGCATGAAAAAAAGCATAATATAATACCCAAGAATACTAAAAAATGTAAACGAAAAACACCGTTTATAATTATAGCCTAAAAACTAAAAACATCGTCACTTATAACATGCTAACAAAGTGTGATGTAAATAATTCGGTACCTATAGCATGTTTTTCTTCAAGATGTTTACGTAAAACCTGATAACTTTTTTTCACACATCGGACAAATGATTCGGCATTCTTTTGAAGCAGCAACAACTTTGTGAATACGCTTCTTGTGACGGTTAAGTAATTTGATGCAACTGAATTTCTTCAGACAAAGAGTACACATTATTTTGCAAATGATGATGTTGGTTTTTCTCTGGAAGTCCCTGGATCCATTGCCTTCCTATTTAATTATACCTAATTGTTCTAACAAACCTCACCGATCAACAATTTGCTAATATCGTAAAAAATGTATATCGTATACAAAGACTACACAGAATGCAAAGCAAAATAACAAATAAACAGAAATAACAATAAGTTCAAACTTTCTTTCTGTTATTGTGAATAACATTCCGAGACAAAAACAATGAAAATGAGCCATCAAATGTCATTCTTGTCAACGAAATCTTAACCAATCACAGCTCACGTCCCCTGTGCATTTTACTGTAGTCTCCTGACTAAGGTTAATAAACTTGATCTCTTGGAAATTCTGGAAATTAATAAAACTTTAAAGAACCTAAATATTATCTGTCTAAATGACCAAATTCAACATAGTTCTACAAGCTTTTTCAATTCTCTCAACTTTTCATGACTCAACTGACCCTTCTCTGAATCCTTTTGCCCCCCTTTTTCTGCTTTATCTTTTCCATTTCTATTTTACCTAATTGATTTTCAATAATTATAACATAACCTATTTTCTGGGCCATCTGTGACTAACTCTTCTTCAGTTCTTTATGGCGTCGGCTACGGTAAGGGCCACTCGCTAGCACAATTTGGGTGATCGTAAATTGGTCTGCTTTTATCCGCGACTAATTACTTTTCAGCACCAATTTTAACATCTCTACGTTATCTAGTTTACTTAACGTCGGTACGTCGGTAACAAATCCGAACAAACCAAAAGGTCTTATATTAATTACCTCTTACTCATAGATGGCACTGTGATAGTCACTTTTTACTTTGTCGAAATACTGAGTTACACTTTTACCAATATTGTAAACCTACCAACAGAGGTCGTCACACAAATACTTATGATGCCTATTTTCAAATCTTTCAGCAACATATTTCTAAATGTAATTTTCTTTCTATTTTAGGGATTGTATTGATTGTATCTTGTATTTTAAGTGATTTTTAGTATTTTAAGCAATTTTGAAACTTAATTGAGCTTTTCTCCTTTATAACTTTTTTCAAAATTTTTAAAAACTCCTGGCATACTTGAGGATTCTTCATTTTGACCGCCAAAACACTTGTCATTTGTTCCCCCCTTTTACAAGTTCAAGTTCATTTCCCATCCTACACGTATTGGCTACAGTAGAACCTCTCTAACGGGAACAGAATTTTTTTTTTTTTTTAATTTCTTAAAAACTTTTTGCACCAAATGTGTCTGCTTCGACTCCAGCGGGGTAACTGGGCCTTAAAAAGCCTGGTACCCCAACAGTTTTTACTTTTTAACCAAAAGGTAAGCTAATCTACCACATTTCTTAAATTTCAAATCACATTCCCCTTTCTATTTTTTACAGATGCTTTGACCCCTAAAAAACTACTTTTTCTTTTTTTCTTTTCTTTACATCTCACCCCAACATTTTCACATGTTTCTGACTAGGCTTAATAAAACTCAAGATGTTTCAGTAATTTAATAATGCTTTTTACAGATAAGTTTTTCAAAACTCCCTAATTTTTACTACCCTATATTTTTCTGCACGGCACAGTGTGCTTCTGCACTTAACCCTCGACTCTTCAGTATGCTGGAGTCTTGATTGTCGACCTTCTGACTATTTAATTTTACACCTCTTGTACACCATTAAAAGCTCCATTACGGCTCAATCTCACCATTATTTTCTCTTTTGCTAAAAACATCAGCATTCACTTTGTTTCCTGATGATGAGTGTTTCTACACTCGAAACATGTCGATGTGATCCTAGGTTCGCCTAGTTTTTCGATTAATAAATATTGTGGAGAAAGACTTCGTGCTTTTCTTTTTCTGTATCATTTAACTCCACTTTGAGTATGGACTACTTCTTCAAAATTAAATTAACTATGTTATGGTATAATTTGGGAAGATTCTAATTTTGCACGAAAATTGCAGATAACTTATACTTCATTAAAAGTTTGCTCTGTACACAGTAACTAACTGCACTCCTTATGAATGAATATTTAATTACTAGCGACGACTAACCAGTGGAACATAATATTCCTTTATTCCTAATTTTGAAATATAATTAGATAATTAATTTGTGTTGGACTACATGCTTGGTGAAACTGTTGTTCCATTGCACAGGACGAAAAAATAATAACTACTTGTTATGTTTCACAAATTTAATCAGTCTCCTGACACGGGTTTCGGCCCTTTCGGGTCATTTTCAAATGAGTACAAGAAGATACTAAATTCTACGTGACATTACAAAGGTATTTATATCATATTATGGTAACTATAAACATGTCATAAAATTAAAATTAGGATTAGAAGATTGAATGGTCAACTGTGGGTTTTCCAAATTTATTAAAGGTGAAGATACATATTTAGTCCTAAATAAGTGTGCTATTAAGTTTTATGGCTTTTTTGATAGCTATTGTTTCTAGTAGATTTAGTTGTCTGCTTTTATTGTGGATGTATATGGGTTTTATGTTGTTAGAGATTGAGTGATTGTCTTTAATGCAGTGATCAGCTAACCCTGTTTTATTATTATTTTTTTTTTTTAAAATAAATGTTTTGTGTTCTTTAATCCTGGTGTCAAAATTTCTACCTGTTTGTCCAATGTAGATAGCATCGCAGTTGTCACATTCTATTTGGTAGAACCCCACTTTGTAGAAGTTTGTTTTTAGTTTCTATTTTAGCATTGGATATGTGTTTGTATAGGTTGTTTTTATTGACTTATAGGAATGATATTAAGGTTTTTAAGTTTTTTGGAGATTTGTTGACTTGTGTTGCCTGTATATCTTATTGAGCAGTATTTGTCCTTAATTGCAGTGGGATGTTCTTTGTAGAGCCCGTAAGGGCCGAAACACGAGTCAGGAAACTGATTAAATTTGTGAAACATAACAAGTTGTTTTTATTTTTTCTTCCTGTGCAATATTATTAGATATCGAAGTTTAGGAATATTTTCGTCTATATGCCTGAACCTAAACTTTAATGGTGACCTAGGTGTTCGAACTGTCTTCCATCATTGTCGATATAGTACTATAGTCTCTCTCGAATAGAGAAAAAAGCAGTCTCGACTTCTGCTTCTCAAATGCTTCTCAGGCCGCCTCTTATTCAACAATTTAAAAATTCTTAATCAAACAATATCTTTGGAACTAAAACAGTCAAACGTTATTGTGTTAAAATGTTAAAGCAAATAACATCCTTTGTTAAATTACTGGAGGTTAATCCTAATTATATATGACATATATTTGGTCAAATAGTTGAGTCTCAATGAAGATATTGATACCGCTGAAGATGGAAAGTGACTGTATATTCCTAGTAACAAGACCACAACCTTTTTGAATATACCAAAGATTTGATTTGATTGCGGTGTAATTCGAATATTTAAGAAATGCTACCGATGCTGCCAGGCATATAGCAGTACCACGTGGAATGTATTTCCAACATGACATAATATCGCTTGCTGAGAACCATAGTGGCGAAAGTGGAAATAAGTGCTTTCGAGATAATCGCCTATAAAGTTTTGATTATAATTGGAAGAAGAATACTAGGCTTTAAATAGAACTTTGTAAAAACAAAATTGTTTTTTAAAGCTTGTTTTTTTGTGCTCTAACTATATTTATCAATGTGAAAGTACAAAAGTGGATGAGCCAAATTTTGAGTATGTTCTTTCGCCATTGTGGCACAAATATAGCGTATTTTTGTCCCACATTTTAGTTCAACAGTGACTTAGGTAGGGAATAAAAACAAAATAATCAAAATTATTATTTATTAAATTCCAAAAAATATTAATTTATAAACATTAAGTCTCTTATAAAACTAATGGGCAAAATTGAGGTCAATAACGCCTTGTCGGATCGTCTGGTCTAAAAAATAGACTAGTAGGGACATACCCAGAATTTTAGTTTTTGTCGTGATTCAGATTTTCGTAGAATGGTGCATGAACGCGGGGAATGGATCTGTTTTTGACAAGAGATTGGAGGTCGTCGAATTTTTTTTTTCCAATGGGGATGGTTTGCGAATAACTTTTTTCAAAATTTTTAAAAACTCCTGGCATACTTGAGGATTCTTCATTTTGACCGCCAAAACACTTGTCATTTGTTCCCCCCTTTTACAAGTTCAAGTTCATTTCCCATCCTACACGTATTGGCTACAGTAGAACCTCTCTAACGGGAACAGAATTTTTTTTTTTTAATTTCTTAAAAACTTTTTGCACCAAATGTGTCTGCTTCGACTCCAGCGGGGTAACTGGGCCCTAAAAAGCCTGGTACCCCAACAGTTTTTACTTTTTAACCAAAAGGTAAGCTAATCTACCACATTTCTTAAATTTCAAATCACATTCCCCTTTCTATTTTTTACAGATGCTTTGACCCCTAAAAAACTACTTTTTCTTTTTTTCTTTTCTTTACATCTCACCCCAACATTTTCACATGTTTCTGACTAGGCTTAATAAAACTCAAGATGTTTCAGTAATTTAATAATGCTTTTTACAGATAAGTTTTTCAAAACTCCCTAATTTTTACTACCCTATATTTTTCTGCACGGCACAGTGTGCTTCTGCACTTAACCCTCGACTCTTCAGTATGCTGGAGTCTTGATTGTCGACCTTCTGACTATTTAATTTTACACCTCTTGTACGCCATTAAAAGCTCCATTACGGCTCAATCTCACCATTATTTTCTCTTTTGCTAAAAACATCAGCATTCACTTTGTTTCCTGATGATGAGTGTTTCTACACTCGAAACATGTCGGGTTTGTTCGGGTTTGTTCGGGTTTGTTCGGGTTTGTTCGCTATTGTTTCTAGTAGATTTAGTTGTCTGCTTTTATTGTGGATGTATATGGGTTTTATGTTGTTAGAGATTGAGTGATTGTCTTTAATGCAGTGATCAGCTAACCCTGTTTTATTATTATTTTTTTTTTTTTAAATAAATGTTTTGTGTTCTTTAATCCTGGTGTCAAAATTTCTACCTGTTTGTCCAATGTAGATAGCATCGCAGTTGTCACATTCTATTTGGTAGAACCCCACTTTGTAGAAGTTTGTTTTTAGTTTCTATTTTAGCATTGGATATGTGTTTGTATAGGTTGTTTTTATTGACTTATAGGAATGATATTAAGGTTTTTAAGTTTTTTGGAGATTTGTTGACTTGTGTTGCCTGTATATCTTATTGAGCAGTATTTGTCCTTAATTGCAGTGGGATGTTCTTTGTAGAGCCCGTAAGGGCCGAAACACGAGTCAGGAAACTGATTAAATTTGTGAAACATAACAAGTTGTTTTTATTTTTTCTTCCTGTGCAATATTATTAGATATCGAAGTTTAGGAATATTTTCGTCTATATGCCTGAACCTAAACTTTAATGGTGACCTAGGTGTTCGAACTGTCTTCCATCATTGTCGATATAGTACTATAGTCTCTCTCGAATAGAGAAAAAAGCAGTCTCGACTTCTGCTTCTCAAATGCTTCTCAGGCCGCCTCTTATTCAACAATTTAAAAATTCTTAATCAAACAATATCTTTGGAACTAAAACAGTCAAACGTTATTGTGTTAAAATGTTAAAGCAAATAACATCCTTTGTTAAATTACTGGAGGTTAATCCTAATTATATATGACATATATTTGGTCAAATAGTTGAGTCTCAATGAAGATATTGATACCGCTGAAGATGGAAAGTGACTGTATATTCCTAGTAACAAGACCACAACCTTTTTGAATATACCAAAGATTTGATTTGATTGCGGTGTAATTCGAATATTTAAGAAATGCTACCGATGCTGCCAGGCATATAGCAGTACCACGTGGAATGTATTTCCAACATGACATAATATCGCTTGCTGAGAACCATAGTGGCGAAAGTGGAAATAAGTGCTTTCGAGATAATCGCCTATAAAGTTTTGATTATAATTGGAAGAAGAATACTAGGCTTTAAATAGAACTTTGTAAAAACAAAATTGTTTTTTAAAGCTTGTTTTTTTGTGCTCTAACTATATTTATCAATGTGAAAGTACAAAAGTGGATGAGCCAAATTTTGAGTATGTTCTTTCGCCATTGTGGCACAAATATAGCGTATTTTTGTCCCACATTTTAGTTCAACAGTGACTTAGGTAGGGAATAAAAACAAAATAATCAAAATTATTATTTATTAAATTCCAAAAAATATTAATTTATAAACATTAAGTCTCTTATAAAACTAATGGGCAAAATTGAGGTCAATAACGCCTTGTCGGATCGTCTGGTCTAAAAAATAGACTAGTAGGGACATACCCAGAATTTTAGTTTTTGTCGTGATTCAGATTTTCGTAGAATGGTGCATGAACGCGGGGAATGGATCTGTTTTTGACAAGAGATTGGAGGTCGTCGAATTTTTTTTTCCAATGGGGATGGTTTGCGAATAACTTTTTTCAAAATTTTTAAAAACTCCTGGCATACTTGAGGATTCTTCATTTTGACCGCCAAAACACTTGTCATTTGTTCCCCCCTTTTACAAGTTCAAGTTCATTTCCCATCCTACACGTATTGGCTACAGTAGAACCTCTCTAACGGGAACAGAATTTTTTTTTTTTAATTTCTTAACAACTTTTTGCACCAAATGTGTCTGCTTCGACTCCAGCGGGGTAACTGGGCCCTAAAAAGCCTGGTACCCCAACAGTTTTTACTTTTTAACCAAAAGGTAAGCTAATCTACCACATTTCTTAAATTTCAAATCACATTCCCCTTTCTATTTTTTACAGATGCTTTGACCCCTAAAAAACTACTTTTTCTTTTTTTCTTTTCTTTACATCTCACCCCAACATTTTCACATGTTTCTGACTAGGCTTAATAAAACTCAAGATGTTTCAGTAATTTAATAATGCTTTTTACAGATAAGTTTTTCAAAACTCCCTAATTTTTACTACCCTATATTTTTCTGCACGGCACAGTGTGCTTCTGCACTTAACCCTCGACTCTTCAGTATGCTGGAGTCTTGATTGTCGACCTTCTGACTATTTAATTTTACACCTCTTGTACGCCATTAAAAGCTCCATTACGGCTCAATCTCACCATTATTTTCTCTTTTGCTAAAAACATCAGCATTCACTTTGTTTCCTGATGATGAGTGTTTCTACACTCGAAACATGTCGATGTGATCCTAGGTTCGCCTAGTTTTTCGATTAATAAATATTGTGGAGAAAGACTTCGTGCTTTTCTTTTTCTGTATCATTTAACTCCACTTTGAGTATGGACTACTTCTTCAAAATTAAATTAACTATGTTATGGTATAATTTGGGAAGATTCTAATTTTGCACGAAAATTGCAGATAACTTATACTTCATTAAAAGTTTGCTCTGTACACAGTAACTAACTGCACTCCTTATGAATGAATATTTAATTACTAGCGACGACTAACCAGTGGAACATAATATTCCTTTATTCCTAATTTTGAAATATAATTAGATAATTAATTTGTGTTGGACTACATGCTTGGTGAAACTGTTGTTCCATTGCACAGGACGAAAAAATAATAACTACTTGTTATGTTTCACAAATTTAATCAGTCTCCTGACACGGGTTTCGGCCCTTTCGGGTCATTTTCAAATGAGTACAAGAAGATACTAAATTCTACGTGACATTACAAAGGTATTTATATCATATTATGGTAACTATAAACATGTCATAAAATTAAAATTAGGATTAGAAGATTGAATGGTCAACTGTGGGTTTTCCAAATTTATTAAAGGTGAAGATACATATTTAGTCCTAAATAAGTGTGCTATTAAGTTTTATGGCTTTTTTGATAGCTATTGTTTCTAGTAGATTTAGTTGTCTGCTTTTATTGTGGATGTATATGGGTTTTATGTTGTTAGAGATTGAGTGATTGTCTTTAATGCAGTGATCAGCTAACCCTGTTTTATTATTATTTTTTTTTTTTAAAATAAATGTTTTGTGTTCTTTAATCCTGGTGTCAAAATTTCTACCTGTTTGTCCAATGTAGATAGCATCGCAGTTGTCACATTCTATTTGGTAGAACCCCACTTTGTAGAAGTTTGTTTTTAGTTTCTATTTTAGCATTGGATATGTGTTTGTATAGGTTGTTTTTATTGACTTATAGGAATGATATTAAGGTTTTTAAGTTTTTTGGAGATTTGTTGACTTGTGTTGCCTGTATATCTTATTGAGCAGTATTTGTCCTTAATTGCAGTGGGATGTTCTTTGTAGAGCCCGTAAGGGCCGAAACACGAGTCAGGAAACTGATTAAATTTGTGAAACATAACAAGTTGTTTTTATTTTTTCTTCCTGTGCAATATTATTAGATATCGAAGTTTAGGAATATTTTCGTCTATATGCCTGAACCTAAACTTTAATGGTGACCTAGGTGTTCGAACTGTCTTCCATCATTGTCGATATAGTACTATAGTCTCTCTCGAATAGAGAAAAAAGCAGTCTCGACTTCTGCTTCTCAAATGCTTCTCAGGCCGCCTCTTATTCAACAATTTAAAAATTCTTAATCAAACAATATCTTTGGAACTAAAACAGTCAAACGTTATTGTGTTAAAATGTTAAAGCAAATAACATCCTTTGTTAAATTACTGGAGGTTAATCCTAATTATATATGACATATATTTGGTCAAATAGTTGAGTCTCAATGAAGATATTGATACCGCTGAAGATGGAAAGTGACTGTATATTCCTAGTAACAAGACCACAACCTTTTTGAATATACCAAAGATTTGATTTGATTGCGGTGTAATTCGAATATTTAAGAAATGCTACCGATGCTGCCAGGCATATAGCAGTACCACGTGGAATGTATTTCCAACATGACATAATATCGCTTGCTGAGAACCATAGTGGCGAAAGTGGAAATAAGTGCTTTCGAGATAATCGCCTATAAAGTTTTGATTATAATTGGAAGAAGAATACTAGGCTTTAAATAGAACTTTGTAAAAACAAAATTGTTTTTTAAAGCTTGTTTTTTTGTGCTCTAACTATATTTATCAATGTGAAAGTACAAAAGTGGATGAGCCAAATTTTGAGTATGTTCTTTCGCCATTGTGGCACAAATATAGCGTATTTTTGTCCCACATTTTAGTTCAACAGTGACTTAGGTAGGGAATAAAAACAAAATAATCAAAATTATTATTTATTAAATTCCAAAAAATATTAATTTATAAACATTTAGTCTCTTATAAAACTAATGGGCAAAATTGAGGTCAATAACGCCTTGTCGGATCGTCTGGTCTAAAAAATAGACTAGTAGGGACATACCCAGAATTTTAGTTTTTGTCGTGATTCAGATTTTCGTAGAATGGTGCATGAACGCGGGGAATGGATCTGTTTTTGACAAGAGATTGGAGGTCGTCCAATTTTTTTTTTCCAATGGGGATGGTTTGCGAATAAGCGGGCAATAATTCAAAACCCTTCACGATTTTTAAAGCCGATTTCCTAGTCTTCGTCTCATTAATGACAATAACATATCGAAACTGTTGCATTTTTATGCAACAACGACGAATCATCCGTTTCGCCACTTTAAATAAAAAACGGCTAACGTTTCACTCGAACACTTGACATAACACTGGATTCGCCGCTCTTGCGCGCAGTTTGTTGACCATTCTGCACCATTTTCTGCACTGCCATAACGACTGGTGGTGCCCTCTCTTGAATAGTTAAAGAGTTATCGTTTCGCCGATATTATACTTAAAAAAGGGCGTAATTTAGAATATTTTAGTAGTCTTTTCTCATTTTTGGAATTTTTGAAGTTTCGCCACTATGGTTCTCAGCAAGCGATATGTCCGGCCCATTTTGCTATCAATGTTCGACATACTTAAAACAAACTTTTCCTGGCAGATGGATCGGTCATGAAATTATATTTCCATGGCCACCAAGATCTCCAGACTTGACTTGTTTAGATTTTTATTTATATAGTCAAATTAAAGATCTACCAGATCTACTACTCGGCAAAACATGATTGAAAGAACAAGAGGCGCCATGAAAGCGCGTCTGAGAAGCAGAAATCGAGACTGCTTGTTTCTCTATTCGAGAGAGACTATACAGTACTGTATGGCGAAAATGGCGGAATACAGTTTGAACACCTAGATCACCATTAAAGTTCAGGCATAATGATGAAAATGGGAAATATGCTTTCTCTGATCTAGGAACCTTAAAACTTCGACATCTGTTAATATTTCAAAATTATTTTTTCGCGATTACAATACTTCACTTTAAGGGAGCAAATACGTATATCCTTTATATTTTTTTGTGCTAAAACGTAGAAGTTTTTTGTGTGATTATTTTTAATCAAATTCTTGCAGTTGGAAGCTTTCCCCGTAAATTTAATTAAAATGAAATGAACAATGAAGCAAAATTTACAGTCCTCTATAAAATGTCTAGTAATTCTTGATATGAATGGGGGCTCTACAAAGAAGTATCTAGACATTTTTAGATGATTTCGTTTAGTGTTATTATGAGTTTTTTACATTTTAATGTATAAATAATGGCCAATTAAATGTTTATGTAATTATTAAAACCGTAAACAGTAGAAATGTTCTACTTAAAGCCGCGTTTCCACTGTGCATTATGCCGTGAAAGTTGCAATGTGTGCATTACCTACATTGTATTTATTTTTTTGTAAAATACAACTAGTAGCATGTCATTGTATTAATTAAAATATTAATATAAGGGGTGTTTCATTAAGGGTGGCCACCGGCCATATCTCGGAAACTACTAAGCATTCCAGCTTGGGGAAAACAAATTATAATTAAAGTGGCCATGAGAAAATTCTAAAAATTCTTTTAAATTCGACATTTCGCCACAAGGGGGCACAATTGAAAATTAATTTTTACAATTCTAAATTTCTCCGAAAATTTCCATATTATGGTATATCTCTGATTACATCGTTAGAAAGCTTAGATAATTCTGCCTTATTTTGGTTTAAGGCTCATTGGCGTACCAACCTAAATAAATATGCGGGAATATATTAAAAGTGTAAACATTTAAATCGCTGTTACTTCTAAACGACTTATCCGATTTTACTACATTTATTTACTTTTTTTTACATTTCCCGGTCTTAGCTTAGTGGTAGAGATACCGCTTACGGCCGTGGCGATCCGGGTTCGATTCCCGGAGTGAGCATACGCATAATAAAAAAAAGTATGACCGAATTTTAGTTGGTTGGTGTAAGATCGTCTTTCGGAGGAGACCTAAAGCTGTCGGTCCCGGCCATCTCTGGTCGTTAAGTCACGCTAGAGGCGCTTGCGCGACCTGAAAAATCTAGCACCAGACTTGAGCACACCACAAGTTACACGAACTTTACTTTACTTTTTACTACATTTAAGCTGGTTTGGAAGAGAAAAGGAAGTACTTTTAATTGTTGTATCCAATGGTGCACGATAGTTTCTAATAAAATTTCAAAGCGTCCCGACCTCTTTATGAAGTTAAGTATGTCGCTCCAGGCCAGTTCCGTGATTTTTCCTTTTGGAGAGCCGCCAATCCCAGCACCTGATGCCTGAGTCTTCCCAGAACCTCGCAGGTGCCCAGAAAGTGCAGCGGGGTCTCTTCTCTCTTCTTCCTTCAGGCATCCAGCGCAGATTGGGTCCTCTTCGACACCGATCAGTGCTTCCTCAGCTTGCAGTGTCCAGTCAGTATCCCAATAAAGGGGTTTAGAACACATCGTCTTTTGTTTAAAATCCATTCTAGCCTAACCTTGCATGGCCAAGCTATGAAGTCCTTAGCTAGTCTGCAGCATTATAGTAGGTTTTAGGTATTGTCATGTCTTCTTGTATTACAGATTTTCCCATGTAAGAATGTTAATAATTTTGTTAAGTGACAAATATTTAACGCATTATTTGTTTACCAAACAATTTTGTACATTCTCAGCATATCCAGTTGATAAGAAACAACTTTTGAAATGTTTCTGAGAACTAAAAAGTTGTTTATCGTCAGCAAAAACCTTTTTAGGGTATAAAATAAATGATGTGTCTGAATATGGATTTTTCAAAATGCAGAAGGGCTGTTTAAGTTTTTAGGGCTTTCTCTAACGCAATTCTCTCTGACATAGAAATTTATGCTTTTTCGATAGGGCGTTTTCGAACATCTTGTGGACTATCGATATTTTTTACATTCTTTTATTTAACTCGGCTTCCCTACTTGACGTATAGATATTCGAGTCAAAGTTCGAACAAACAAAGTTTATGCCAGTTCAAGGGCGTGGATATGAGAAGGGAGTATATGAAGTAAACAATATATTTAAAAAAATTTCCTTTTCCACCAGTAAAAATATATTTACGCCCACGATGGGGGAGGTAGCATTCACGCATCGTAAGCGAAATATTTCTAGTTCGCTTGACCAGGTCATCGTACCACATAGTGTGAAAACTGAACGTTTTTGAAAATGAAAGAAATACAGTGTCACCAGTAAAGTCCGCATCATATGGGATTTTTTTTTATTAATAGCTTTATTTAAAATTTGACTTTGGCATCAAGTTCTGCTTCGATCGAGATGAAAATTAAGCAAAAAAATAGTAGTCCCGTCGCATTATCTGTCAAATTTTAATTTTTCCCAAAAAATAATTCATATTTCTGAAAATATCGAAAAAAGTTATTAGAAAAAGTTTTTTTAAATGCATTTTCTAGCCCACATGCAAAATTTGAGCTGCATAAGATAATTTTGATTTTTACCTATATTTTGTAAATTGCACCACATTTGCAAAATAAGACTCGACGCAACCTACATAAAACTTCTCAGTTTTGACCCTGTATAAGGTAACTTCATAAAATAAGTATTTTTGAAAACGTAGTTTGTGTCTGAGAGTAATACACGTTAAGGTTATTATGACATAGCTTAATAATAAATTATAATATAGGGGTTTTAAATTAAATCGTTGAAAATAGATAAACGTTACGTTGTTAAACTAAAAGTTATTTTCCACTTAAAAAACATTTTACTGAAGACACTGTGTTCCTTTTTGTCTTAATATTAAGGTGTATTACTTTCAGACACAAATTACGTTTTCAAAAATACTTATTTTATGAAGTTACCTTATACAGGGTCAAATACAAATAAACTTTGCATAACATGCGACCAAATTTTAATATCCCAATTTTGATTTTGTAGAAAAACACACATAAAGAAAATGTATCTGAAATAAAGCCTTGTCAAAACTGAGAAGTTTTATGCAGGTTGCGTTGAGTCTTATTTTGCAAAAGTGGTGCAATTTACAAAATATAGGTAAAAAATCAAAATTATCTTATGCAGCTGAAATTTTGCATGTGGGCTAGAAAATACATTTAAAAAAACTTTTTTTAATAACTTTTTTTGATATTTTTAGAAATAACCCCACTTTTCAATTATTTTTTGGAAAAAATTAAAATTTGACAGATAAAGCGAATCCCGTGACTACTCTTTTTTTTGCTTAATTTTCATCTCGATCGAAGCAGAACTTGATGCCAAAGTCAAATTTTGAATAAATTTATTAATAAAAAAAAATCCCATATGATGCGGACTTTACTGGTGACACTGTATGCAATTCTTTCATTTACTTTCGGGGTTTCCAGACTTCATGCCCTCAAAAAGTCCCGTGTTTCGCGAACTCTTTAATTGATTGTACTTTTTGTTACCAGGAAAATACAACTAAAGTCTATTCAATGACCACTGACCGTTACGTCACGGCTAGTGCTGATGTTTCTAACATTCGTGAACTAGGTGAGATAGTAAATTTGCGTAACGTAAACATGAAAAATATATAGCAATAATTAACCTATCTGTTTTAGAGAGTTATTGATGCTTTGGGAATTTCGTGTTCAATAATCCAACGAATTAAGGTAAAGGGGATAGAGAATAATTGTAGCTATTTTGTCATTCCGTGGTCGACAACTTCACGAAATTAATGAACGTAACATAAGAGAGCGTTTTTATGGGATGTAAAGAGCAGATGAATATGTTACCATTCGCTCCATACAACTAATCCATTGATGGTGTTGAAACATTCAACTGGTTCATTAGCAGACTGTTGTACTGTATCAAATAGGCGCTTTTTAATAGAGCAACTCCATATAGCCCAAAAAACGAGTAGAATTTTTAAGAAAATTTAAGGCAACACTTAATTTCCCTAAAACCAATTTTTCTGTATGAAACTTGGATATACAGTAAAGGTGCTTTTAGGCGAAGTTGGCAAAATGATACTTTTCAATAATCGTCAGAAATGTACTGTATGGGCAATTCTCCGTTAACTTGGATTTGTCAATTCTGCTTTTCTCAATTTTTTTTTCTTTATTATCAATGAGTTCTTTCTTCAATACGAAAGTTTACAGTTTATAGTATATGAAATGAGGTTCAGCAGCAAATAAAACTGACTAGGTTGCGAAAAATTGTAGATTTGTTTACCAAAACATGGTAATTCATCACTACCGTACCTTTGTCGTACTACGTGGGTAATGTGGCCGGTAATTATATCTCATCCATAATATCACCCTCATAAATAAGTTAGGGTATATAGCAATAATGTTAAAATTGATTTTGGTGTCAGAGTTAATTTTGTTAAGAAAAAATTCACTATTATTATAGAAAGTGCATAAAAAAAAGATTTTGGTCTATTAATTTCGATTATGTACATAGCAGATATAACAATATTTATTTTCAATACTTGGATCTAATCCCTACAAGTATGTCTCTACATTTTTTAGCATTATTAGATGTAACTTAAGTAAGTGACTAGGATTGTCAACCAAAATAAGGCCTGGGACGGTAGTGATTGAAGAGGGTCGGTAGTGATGATACTGGTAATTAATAATAAAATTTTTATTACAAACATTTAAACTGAAACATAAACCTATACAAAACCAGTGAAAAAAATCTACGAGATATGAACAAAAAATTATTTAGTGTGACCTATGTTATCAAAAATAAAACAAAATCACTTAGGTAACTAAATCGTTTGCAAAACTTTGTTTTTCAAATCGGTAACTCGATCCATTTCTTTGAAGACATAATGACGGTTTGAAACAGGCTCAGGTGGATTTAGTCTGCAGTGAATCTCAGATGATGACACTACCTGTCGATGAACCTTTGGTGGCCAAAGAAATCTAGTGCCTATGGGGCTCATAAACGTTATTTGAAGATCTTTTGTTAATAATTTCTTTAACAAGACCAGGATACCAGTCATTTTCGTAAATTACAGCAACCCAGTCTTGTGGTTTTATGTTCTCGGATGTGTGTGACAAACCCGAATCTTCTCCCTTTGCTTTCTCTTTTTCTCTTCTTCTTTCAGGCGTTGTTCTTCAGTAGTTTTCTTCGTTTTTGATTGGTTTCTTTCTTTGGACGTTTTCGTTTTTCCTAATTAAATCTTAACTCCTATTTTTGATTTACCTTCACAAGTACCAGTGATCTGGACACAGGAACCTGTCTTATTCGTAAGTTTTTCCATATTCACTGAATTCTTCAAGTCTATACTTTTTCTTTCTTTGGTTGATTTTATGGAGTCTTCTTGTTTGGCCTTCACATTAGGTACATCATTATCAGTTTCAGTTTTCTTCTTTACATAATCTCTCTTCGTAATTTTTTAACCTGTTCATGTCTTTCTCTTTCTTTTAAGACTCGTCTTTGTTGGGCCTCATTTTTAAGCTTTGTTAATTTTTCTTTAAAACTCTATAAACCACTTGGACCGGGTTGCGGATCCATTTTTCTGAAAAGTAAACACTACGTCACTACCGTCCCTTTCATGTCACTACCGTCCCCTTATTAGTTGCTTGAAAAGGGGACGGTAGTGATTAGCAATCACAAGGGACAGTAGTGACTTTTGCCGTTAAAAATGTAACTTTATAAAAATCAATCTTATAATCAAAGGGTTTTTTAAAGCGGCACAATAACTTGAAACAAAACCACAATAATGAAACATTTACTACAAAATTTGTAAATAATAGTCCCGGGGACGGTAGTCCATAATAAACATAAAACTATGATTTCTTACCTTAAATTTGTTTAAAACAACACAATAAGAACGTTTTTAAGTGACTAACAAGCGATTTACGTTACAGGTGGTTCGTGACAGCGATTTTAGCCGCTGAAACAACGCGTAAAGCGCCAAAGTGCCGCATAATTTGAAATTGTAAGCCAAGGGACGGTAGTGTTCCACTAACCTAGGGACATACTTCGAACGGCTCTGAAAACTGTAGGAATTAGCTAAAGTCTTGCAAACAAAAAACAGATGATTCAGTAACCATTACTTTGTAATAACTAATGTAAAATAATAAATTAAGGCTATTCATTTTTAAGTAATCAATGCAAATTACATAAAAACTAGAATGGGGACAGGGGACGGTGGTGACATTTAAAAGGCTTTTGGTTGAATATCTCACGTTAAGCATACTATAATATGTAATAAAGAGTAGTTCTTAGTAGTCAATGGTTAATAGACTATTTTACGACAAAAAATATGAACAAGTATTTTGTAAAATAAATTGTAATTAAGCCGGGAATCAAAACTTAAAGTTAACGGAGAATTACCCGTATATTATTCTACAAGCTGGTTCAGAAAATGGATGTGTGAATAATGCAAGTTTGATATTTAAGTCTGGCCTGAAATCTGGTGATTATCATGATTCGATGAATAGTGAAAACTATAAGAAATGGTTTGAAGAAAAATGGTTACCAAACTTGGAAGAACCGTCGTTTATTATCATGGATAACGCCACCTATCATTCTGCGCTAATTGAAAAAATTTCAAATACAAGTTGATCAACAAAATTACTTATTGCATGGTTAGAACAAAGACAAATTCCGGCTTCACCATTTGCAATGAAGGAACAGATCCGGATAATAAATAGTGAAGCAGCATATCCCACCCAAATGTTACAAGTAATCTGGATCTGGGATCTATTTATTTTATTTTTTAATTATTTTTATTTTATTTTAATAGGTTGGACGAATTAGCATTGCAATATGAACATCAAATTTTAAGACTTCCCCATATCATTGCCACTTTAATTCTATTGAAATGGTATGGTCGGAATGTCATGTATTTATCTAATTAGGATGCAAAAATAAGTTCTATGCATACTGTAACCGCGGAAAAATGGAAAAATTATAAAACACACACTAATAAAATTATAAATGATAAGTGGGAACGGGATAGATTTATCGATGCTTCAAATACTATTCTCTTTATTATTAAAGACGAATCTGATGATGATGATTCTTGTGGAAATGATTTATTTTAATAATTAAAAAACTGTATTTTGTTGTGTTGTAATTTTTTATTATATTTTCTTCTTTATGATTTTATAAATAAGATGAAAATATTTGGAACAAAATTTATAGACTAATGAATTAGAGATGCACTAGACAAAAAATACCTATACGATTCAATTTTAAAATTAATAAATGAATTTTATTTATTTTTCAGTAAATTTAAATTAACAAATCAAAAACAAAATGTTTCATCCCATGATACGTTTTACCCTAAATAAACTACTTATTTCTGACTTTATTAACAGTATAAAAATAATCATTAAAAATTAGAAAAAACGCGCTTGCATTTTACTTGTTCACATACATCCGTCTTTATGTAGATCAAGTCTAGGGAAAATCATCACCTTTGCCACCGGTAAGTCAAACTGACTGAATTAATTTACGACGTACCGCAAATATGGCGAATATGACGTAACGGTCTAACGGTCAGCGGCCATTGAACAAACTTTATATTGTTCTTCTAAAATTCCTATTTTTCCCTGCCCTGTTTAAGTTTAAATTGTGTATATAATGCCATGTTAGTAAAATAAAAAATTGGCAAATACCATTGAGAGGCATTTTGCTATCTAATATACATAATTTAAAAGTTAATTACACTGCCTTATAAACCTGATTTATCATATCAATATACCTTAACGGTCCCTGTATTTTATGATAGTAATTTATCGCTTCTCATATTAAAATTAATTGTCCGGAAAATTCCGCTCAAGATAATAACAGCTACAGGTCATGATGTATCGGAAATTGCCTCCATTGGTTATTTCTGGTTTAATATAGAATTATTCTGTAATTCCGCTTACTCCCGAGTTGGTACGAAACCCTTTATGTCGGTTTCATATACTTGCATTGCTAATGTATCTATAATTATTAAGGTCCAATAGTTTTCGACGCAACGCCTGAGCACATCTATTCGTCTATGCATGGGGCTATACAGGGTGTCTCACGGTAACTACCAATTAGAATATTTAGGAAAGTAATGCGATTGCTCCAGGTATATATGGTTAACGGATTGACCTCCTTTTTCTGGACACCCTGTATTATAATTATTTAAGTGGTAAAATAAATAAAATTTTTCCCTTTAAATTTATTTAATTAAATGGATAATTCAACCGCGAGTGTAGAAGTAGCATTATACGACTTAATTTAGGATTCAAAAAAATAGTAAAAAAACCGTTTAAACAAAAAGGATACAATACGATCGTCAACATTGAAATTATCAAATCAAATCAAAATGCCTTTTATTTTGGTAAACATACAGGGTATTCCCTACTCGATGGTACATTAGAAGTATCTGGAGAACGAAAAGAAAAATAATTTTGAAATTTTCACTACGGCCATAGGAGACTAGCTTTTAAAAATAATTTCGCGGTTGCAGTGTTGCCAGATCTATTGATTACTGACATCAACTTTGGAATTTTAAATGAGACACCCTGTAGTTTATTTTATTTTTAGACTCCACGAAGCACTCTAGGTTTTTTTTGTATAGAATATTTTTCCATTGCTCTTACCGTTACTGAAATATTAATTAATTTTTGTGTTTTTTTTACGGAAACGATGTGAATTAAAACTTCAATATTTTCGTCTCCAGATGTCAAATCAACCTAAAATTTGAACATCGTTTAGTTAACATGTGGTACTTTAATTATGCCAACATAGGATCGCCGACTTCTATACAGAGTGTCCTAAAAATTAATTGCAATTCAGATTTTATAAATTTAATCAAAAGTCACTTTTCTTAAATGGAACACCCTGTATATTATTAAAGTATTGAATAGAGTGGCCCAATTGAATTTTTTTCATATAGGGTGTTCCTATACCTATTTTGAACCGCTTTCGATTTATAAGCCAATTTATGAATAAAATTACTATTCATATTCGAGAACTAGAGATAAGATCTAAACCGAAACAAATTTCCTTTTATAATAAATTGTGGTTCTGAAAAGAACCGATTTTGTCAGTAAATTAAATGTTTGGAATTCTCAGCTAATACGTCAGATGTTTAAAATGCTGACCATTTTCATGTAAGCAATCGGTAATACATGTCATCACATGACTGATAGTAGCTCTTTGAATTTCTAATGGATCAAGTTCTTCAAAAGCGCGCCTTACCCAATTTTCTAGATCTTCTTTTGAATTTACTGGTGTTTTATAAACCACTTCTTTAATCCTACCCCACAGGAAAAAGTCTAAAGGAGTAAGATCTGGAGATCGCGGTGGCCAACTCCATGGTCCTAGACGTCTTATCCACCTATCTTCAAACATGTTATACAGTTCCGCGGAAACTTCATGGGTACAATGAGAAGGAGCTCCATCTAATTGATACCAACAATTTCTTAAATCGATAAGCGGTAGATTATCCAAAAAGTCAGATACAGTCGTTCTTAGAATTTCCAGATATTTGGCAGAATTTAAATTTTCATCATAAATATAAATTGATAATTTCCCATCCATCAACAAACAAAATACATTGAAACTAAACCGTTGTTGGTAACCTCTTTCTCTTATAACGTGTGGATTTTCTGCAGCCCAATAGTGATTATTTTGACGTTTAAAGACTCCTTCGCGTGAGAATATTGCTTCATCAGTCCAAATAATTCTTTTCAGAAAATCTGGATCCTCCTGTGTTCGAATTAATAACATTTCGCAAAGATCTACACGTTTTGGAGGATCACCTGCTTGTAAAGCCTATAGTGTAATTAGTTTGTAGCCATGCATATTATGTTTATGTAAAATTCTCCATATTGAAGTTCGATTTATTCCTAAATCATTTTTGGCACTTGTTATTGAAGCCTGAGGATAGGCGTGAAAATACGCCAAAACGTTAATTTCATTATCTTCATTTTCAGTAACAGGGTGAAATTGATATCTTGGAGCCTGTACATTTCCGAAATTTAAAAAATTACCTTCAAATCTGAGAAATTTCCGTTGGTTCATGGGCGGCAAATTCGGAAAAAGAGCGTTAAATTTTCTGCAGGTTCTTGATACAATTCTTTGACACTCGCCGTGAATATAAAACAAATTTAAAATATCCGCATTAGAATAACTATTATTCTCCATTTTTGCTATTTTAATCTGACATAAGCAAACCCAAACTAAAAAGTCAGACATGCCATGTCACCATCGTTATGTATTGCGGTTGTTTTGATCATGGCACACTACTTATCGGTTTAGATCTTATCTCTAGTTCTCGAATATAATTAGTAATTTTATTCATAAATTGGCTTATAAATCGAAAGCGGTTCAAAATAGGTATAGGAACACCCTATATGAAAAAAATTGAATTGGGCCACTCTATTCAATACTTTAATAATATACAGGGTGTTTCATTTAAGAAAAGTGACTTTTGATTAAATTTATAAAATCTGAATTGCAATTAATTTTTAGGACACTCTGTATAGAAGTCGGCGATCCTATGTTGGCATAATTAAAGTACCACATGTTAACTAAATGATGTTCAAATTTTAGGTTGATTTGACATCTGGAGACGAAAATATTGAAGTTTTAATTCACATCGTTTCCGTAAAAAAAACACAAAAATTAATTAATATTTCAGTAACGGTAAGAGCAATGGAAAAATATCCTATACAAAAAAAACCTAGAGTGCTTCGTGGAGTCTAAAAATAAAATAAACTACAGGGTGTCTCATTTAAAATTCCAAAGTTGATGTCAGTAATCAATAGATCTGGCAACACTGCAACCGCGAAATTATTTTTAAAAGCTAGAGCGCAGTCTCCTATGGCCGTAGTGAAAATTTCAAAATTATTTTTCTTTTCGTTCTCCAGATACTTCTAATGTACCATCGAGTAGGGAATACCCTGTATAGTGGTTACATAAAATTTGGAAAAGGGGTGACGGTATCCAAACCAGTTGCTCTATACAACCACCCTAGATAAGTTATAATAAAAGATATTTATTTACATAACAAAATACTACAATGAGCTAGTTAAAAACCTATTACACTAATAAATTAGTTATTCTTACTAAAGAAAAGAAAATCTTACTAAAGAATAATGTTTAAATAAAACATGTGTGTTCAAAAACTTAAAAAAAAAGTAAAAAACATAAAAACAACCGTTAGTTATATCACTATTAATACTCATCTCAAAGTCCGATCTCTGCTCCCCAATATCTTCTTCTTAACTAATCTATTGAACATATAAATTGATTGGGAGGTCTTAACATGGAGTGGAAGGGAATTATACAGTGTGATAGCACTATAGGAAAACGATCCCTTAAAGAGTTCCGTTCTGTGACGAGGTATACTAAATAGTTCACTGTCTGGTATGTAGGTTTATGTGTATCACTACCTTTAGTAAAAATATCAAGTAGATAGGATGAAGAACCACTACCAGTAATTTTAAAAACAGTTTTAGCCAATTGTAATTTGAAACGTTCTTCAACATTAAGCCAACCGGAATTTATCAGACTTGCAGTTATATGGTCATACTTAAATATCACCTAGTGAACTTACATGATAGGCTATCAGACATTTTTATGGGCTAATAATAATTAGTTTTGATTATTTGGGTGAAATATTTGAACTTTGTACTAGAGATGGGTCGTTATTTAGAGAACGCGATTTTGGAGCGGTATATTTTGATAACGCTCCAACGCGCGCCACAACGACGAAGTAACTAGTTACAGTGAATAGTTGTCGCTCAAGCGTAACGTTCGGAGCTAAGCTTCCCTTTAAGAATGCACATGTTGGGCCGCAACACAAAATACATCGCAGACCAAAACTTGATTTAGTAATGGTGGCTGTACTGGTTGTCTACCCTTGAATCCTCGTAATAGAAAATATAATGTGTCGCTGGTTACGCAGTTTGGAGTGAAGTGGAAGGTCGCTCCTCCGGTGGCAGCGACGCTTCAGGAGCGAAACTTCAGGAACGAACAACAGCGTAGGTATATTGCAACGCGTAACTACGAATAATGTCTTGCCTTACGGCTTGAATTTAAAGTAAACCGTTATTGTACTTACCTTTGGGTTAGTAGATTTAGAGAACTATTACTGTTTTATTAATGAATACAAGAATAAGAATAGCCAAATAAAATATAATAACATTATTTTTTAAATATTAATATATAATAAATTGTTCATGGTTGTCTAGCTTCCTCAAGGACCGCTCTCTGCAAGTGGTGATTGACGGGTTTCTCTCAGACACCTTCACCATCAATGCTGGTGTTCCTCAAGGGTCCATATTATCCCCCACTCTCTTCTTACTGTACATTAACGACCTTCTAGCGAAAACAGAAAATCCATTATATTGCTTTGCTGACGACAGCACACTTATCTCATCTTTTACTTTGAAATCTCAAACATCGGCTGCTGACGCACATCTTCGCAGACAACATGAGGTATCACGCCTCAATAAAGACCTGGAAGAAATTTTGTCTTGGGGTGACAGTAACCAAGTCGAATTTAACGCTCAAAAAACCCAGGCTGCAGTTTTCTCTAAGAAGGTCAACATTGCAGAACCCGATATCGTTATGGCAGGACACGCAATTCCACTGACTTCGTCTATTAATTTACTGGGTGTCAACCTGGGAGGAAATATGTCTTGGCATAATCACGTTGTGGCAATCGCCAGGGCAGCTTCTCAGAAGCTCGGTATACTTTTCCGTACCAAAAAGTTGTATACACCTCAACAACTTTTGACACTCTATAAAGCCCAGATTCGACCATCACTGGAATACTGCTCTCATATCTGGAGTTCTGCACCGAAGCATACCCTTCGGTTGTTAGATTCCATCCAAAGGAGAGCCGTTCGTCTAATCGGCGACCACGAGCTGACTAAGAACCTCGACAGCTTAAAACATCGAAGACAGGTTGGTGATTTGACTCTCTTCTACAGATATTTTCATGGCAAGTGTTCGACAGATATTGCCCGCTCGATGCCACCTAGAGTAATGCATAGCAGAAACACACGACGAACCACTGCCGCCCATCCCTATGTGGTTCAAATTAGTACACCCCGAACATCATTGTTTCAGAACTCTTTCATTTGGAGGACGTCATCTTTGTGGAACGGCCTTTCTGAGACCGTGTTTCCAACCGAATATAACCTCCAACGATTCAAGAAAAAAGTGAATCGCTTTCTTCGCACACGCACCGCTCCCAGAGCGCCTTAAAGGATTTTTCCTATAGTGCTTGTGCTCGATCATAAAAAAAAAAAAAAAAAAAAAATATAAGATTAAATAAAAAACAGTTAAAATACTTTTTTTTAACGTCAACTTCTATATTTCTAAAAAAATATAACGATTGTGGATTAAAGGGGTAGGTAAATGGTAAATAAAGGTATCCTTTAAATATTATAATCACGTTACCTCACACGTTACGGTTTGACATAAAATCGCAACGGATTGTTTTGGAGCGGTATTTTTTTGGAGCGTTCGCGATTGCAACGCTCCAGACGTGAAACCGTTTTTTCCACTTCTACTTTGTACAACTTTAGGCTTCAAAAAATGTTTTCCTTGGAAAACTTTGTAATACGATTTTTAAAATTTAAACAAGATAAGCTTAAAAAAACAATTTTGAAAGATGTCAAGCAAGATTTGGCAAGGAATATCTTTTAACTTAATTAACCCTTTTCAGGACTCAAAGTAAGGGTTTACTAGTGACAGGAAAGAAAAAAATTAAGTTTGGAGGAAAAATTTACATAGGACAAAAGATGGACTGACAACCACGTTGATGAATAACGATAAAGCTATTTCGAGCGAAGATAAGAACTTTTAGGTACAGCACCTGGTAAAAACTTTTGTTCAATAATTGTCTTTCAGACTGCATTAAGAAATACATATAATGACACGTGCTTGATAATAGATATTATACAGGGTGTCCTACTAACAATGGCTCTAGACACCGTATCTCAGAAAGTGTCAGACGTATTGACGGTATGGCTTGCGGAATTTTCTTTTTAGTAAAAGTGGCCTTGAGAAATTGTTGGAAATTATTTTAAAATTTCTAGGTGGGCCGCTAGGCGGCGTTACTATTGTGACCAAACAAAAAGCGGGATTTTCTCAAAAATCCTCATAGTAAACATGTACCAAATGTTGCATTTTTTCAATCTTATGAAAATTCTGAATAACTTTTGTTTATGATATTTTGCTTAACATTTTTGTTGAAGGTACAAGCACAAATATTGATATGCAAAAATATTCACAACTTTGGTTTGGCTTATCGGAATTTGACAAATTTGAACTCGTTCAATAGGGATTATTTTCTTTTACCAATTTTATTAAAACTGAAGTCGTTCTGAATTCCGTTGCGACAGCTAGAGGGCGTTATTTAGCAGAATCCACAATTTCTTCATTTTTCTCAAACATTTTAAATGCAATGATATATCTTGTTTAACTTAAGCAAGGAAAATAAATAACAAGAATATATGTAAAAACCGCAAGCCAGTATTTTGTTTTCAACCGGAGATATGGAAAATATAATATAAAAATTATCTATATACGAAGAAGCTGACATTTTATTACGGTATTTGTAGGCAATAATTTACAAATCTCATACTATTGTGTCTTCTACAAAGCCATAATCAACACAACACTTCTTTGAATTAGTTTTCTGTAAATTGCATTTATTTACAAAAAATAATAGAGAAATGTATAGAAAAAATTGCAGTAAAATTTTAAGCGGGCTGTGAAACAGAAAAAGGAAAGAAGGCTTCGATTTAAAATATGAAATAGTACCTAGGTACGTGTTCAAGTTTTAATAAGATTAATTATTCTGATTTACTTCATTAAAATATTTGTTGCGTCAAAACGCCCACTTTAAACGAAGAGGCGTTTGATGTGCTTACAATTTTAAGGAATTACTATTTCATATTTTAAATCAAAGCTTTCTTGCATTTTTTTTTGTTCACAGTCCACTTAAAATTTTATTGCAATTTGTTTCATTAATTCACCCATCCTTTATTTTTTGTTGTAAATAATTTAAATTTAAGGAACATTAATTTAAACAAGTTGTTAAGAAACGTGTTTAGCAGCGGCAGCACTGCTGCATAATAGTGGCAACGCCGCCCAACTCGTAGAAACCTTGAGAGAACTAGCTGCGCGCGTCGACGAAGCATTCCAGGAGAAGACACCAAACTAGTGTTGGGAAAAATCGACTTATTTTAATAATCGATTACCGAGTATTCGAGTGATTTAAAAAACCGAATGATAATCGATTTTTTTTTTCACTCAAATCTAATATTAATTATTAATATTGGCGGTTCATCGTTCATGTTGATATACAGCATTTGTATTGGGAATAACTGACTCGGTGTTGTTAATCGATTGATTTTTTGCGGATTATTAAATGTGGCGGAGATATTTGTGGATTTTTTGGCATATGGTTCCCAGATCTTACAATTTAATTTAACAACTTGACTACTTGACCTTGAGATGTCACGATATTGCATAACTCATGATATTTATGAATACTGAATACTCACCACTAAACATTAAGTTTTCAGTAGACGCCGACGATTTAAATCTAAATAAAATAATAAATCCTATTATCCTACGCAGGCAACCCGTAATGCAGTATTTAAATCTAAATAATAAATCATATTTATCTTACACAGGTAACCCGTAATGCAGTATTTAATTTGAATTATATCGCCAATAATAACCGAAACCACTCGGTGTAGCCGCTCGCTAGGAGATGGCTCTGGCCGCAGTGAGTGATTGACAGACAGGCGGGCAGCAACTTTGGAGACGCGTTGGAAAATAAAAACCATATGTTCGTCACTCATTTCGTCACTCGAATTATTTCCGAAGATAATCGAATAATTTAAGTGAAAAAACCGAATGATAGGTTATTTTTCACTCGTGTGATCCCATCACTACACCAAACAGTCCGGCTACTTTTACATTATTTTTCATGTTTTATAATCATAAGTGAAGAAACCATTATTTACAGTCCATTAAACAAACAAAAATAGTACACGTGTTTCAACACAAGTATTGGATTGAATATAGCTTTGTAGAAGACCCGATGGTATCGTATTTGTAACTTCTTTCCTACAAACCGTATTAAAACGTCAGTTTATTCTTAGGGAGATCATTTTTATACAGTGTCACCAGTAAAGTCCGCATCATATGGGATTTTTTTTTATCAATAGCTTTATTCAAAATTTGACTTTGGCATCAAGTTCCGCTTCGATCGAGATGAAAATTAAGCAAAAAAATAGTAGTCACGTGATTCGCATTATCTGTCAATTTTTAATTTTTTCCAAAAAGTAATTCAAAAGTGGGGTTATTTCTGATAATATCGAAAAAAGTTATTAAAACATTTTTTTTAAATGCAGTTTCTAGCCCACATGCAAGCATGCAGCTGCCTAAGATAATTTTGATTTTTTACCTATATTTTGTAAATTGCACCACTTTTGCAAAATAAGACTCAACGCAAGCTACATAAAACTTCTCAGTTTTGACAAGGCTTTATTTCGGATACATTTTGTTTAAAGTAGCGCCATATTAAATGTGTGTTTTTCTACAAAATCAAAATTGGGCTATTAAAATTCGGTCGCATGTGATGCAAAATTTATTTGTTTTTGACCCTGCATAAGGTAACTTCATAAAACTAGTATTTTTGAAAACGTAGTTTGTGTCTGAAAGTAATACACCTTAATATTAAGACAAAAGTGTCATCAGTAAAGTGTTCATTAAATGGAAAATAAATTTTAGTTTAACTCTCGGTTTAACTTAACGTAAAATTTATCTATTTTCAACGATTTAATTTACAACCCCTTTACTTTATTTTTTATTTTTTTACTTTCAGGCACAAACTACGTTTTCAAAAATACTTATTTTATGAAGTTACCTTATACAGGGTCAAAAAGAAATAAACTTTGCATCACATGCGACCAAATTTTAATAGCTTAATTTTGATTTTGTAGAAAAACACACATTTAATATGGCGCTACTTTAAAGAAAATGTATCTGAAATAAGGCCTTGTCAAAACTGAGAAGTTTTATGTAGCTTGCGTTGAGTCTTATTTTGCAAAAGTGAAGCAATTTACAAAATATAGGTAAAAAATCAAAATTATCTTAGGCAGCTGAAATTTTGCATGTGGGCTAGAAACTGCATTTAAAAAAACTTTTTCTAATAACTTTTTTCGATATTTTCAGAAATAACCCCACTTTTGAATTATTTTTTGGAAAAAATTAAAATTTTATAGATAATGCGAAACACGTTACTACTATTTTTTTGCTTAATTTTCATCTCGATGGAAGCAGAACTTGATGCCAATGTCAAATTTACAAATAAAGCTATTAAGAAAAAAAATCCCATATGATGCGGACTGGTGACACTGTACATATTATATTTTCCATATCTCCGGTTTAAAAAAAGACATTGGCTTGCGGTTTTTACAGGTATTCTTCTCTCGATAACCGCTAATAAATTACAAATCATTCGAAGCTAACCGGTGTTCTAATTTGTTACGGCTTCGCTAATAAACAGTATTTAATCGCGTGGTGAAGTGCCTAAATGTTTTGTTTTCTGCCGGTACTCAGACAGACATCGTGGTACGGTTCGGTTATTAAAAGTGCTTGGTACCTATGGTATGGCAAGAGGTTAGCGCAGCGGCGCACCCAGGATTTTATGTTAGGGGGGGCCCGCCAACCAGTGCTGAAAGCAAATTTTTTAATAAACTTTTAAGTTACGCATTTTTCTAGAACTTTGGAGCTTTTTTAACAGGTACTCTTGCAGGGAAGATTGCAATAGCCTAGTCATGGGAGTCGTTAAACGGTTTCTTAGGGGGGGGCATTGGCGGCTTGTGACTTGTTAACTTAGGGGTGTACTAAAAGCTTGCTGTAGGCGAAATGCACCGCAGGCGAATTTTTTTAAGACCACGCCCAAATTTGGTCAATAATTATAGTAAATATTTTAAAAATTTATGATTACCTTCTTATTCTATTGAAAATGAAATAAGATAAAAAATAAAAAGGCTAATTTATTTTTCATTAGTGGGTACATTGTTTAAAAGTAAAGTTCATTCATCTGTTTTTATTTGCAGCAAACTTATCAATAACAATAAAGTCCCTAGATTTACACTTTGTGGTATGTATCAAGTTAATTTCGAGAGTTTAGGTCTTCCCTTAATTTTAATTTCAATTTTTTGCTTAATACTTAATGAGCTAAAATTGTTTCTCAAACATTCATAGTCGTTTTGGCATTAAAACTGTTTATTTTTATTAAAATAAGTCTTTACTACCCCAAAATAATAACAAAAATATAAAGGGAAAGTCGAAATAATAAATTCATACATTTAATCAAACCATATTAAACCTCAATAAGTCAACTTTTGTCAATAAGTCAACTTCCAGGGGGAGGGATGGGGCAAATGCCCCACCTGACCCCCCTCAAACGAGGCCCGTGAGGTAAATCTAAGAAAATTGACTTTTTAAAATACTTATCCACTTTCATAATTTTTCATCTCATTGGGGGTTTTGGGGGGGCCAAGGCCGCCTTGCCCCCCCCCTGGGTGCGCCACTGGGTTAGCGGTCTAAGGTACCATAGGTGTGCAATGTTGCCGGATAAACCAATCTCTATTGCTAACTATTAATATAACTTATGTTGTGGAAGAAAAATCTCAACGTGTACCTCATTGCAAGTGAAAAAAAAAACAGTGTAAAAATGACAATTCCCTTAAATCTGCTGTGACGTAGGTAATTTTTTTGCTAATTGAAAGGAATTATGTATCTCAATATTCACCCTATCTACAGTGTGACCAGTAAAGTCCGCATCATATGTAATTTTTTTTTATTAATAGCTTTATTCGAAATTTGACTTTGGCATCAAGTTCTGCCTCGATCGAAATGAAAATTAAGCAAAAAAATAGTAGTCACGTGATTCGCATTATCTTTCAAATTTTAATTTTTTTCAAAAAATAATTCAAAAGTGGGGTTATTTCTGAAAACATCGAAAAAAGTTATTAGAACATTTTTTTTTTAAAAAGCAGTTTCTAGCCCACATGCCAAATTTCAACTGCATAAGATAATTTTGATTTTTACCAGCCACTAAAATTTATTTTCCACTTAATGAACAAAGTGTTCACTGATGACACTGTGTTCTTTTTTGTCTTAATATTATGGTGTATTACTTTCAGACACAAACTACGTTTTCAAAAATACTATTTTATGAAGTTACCTTATACAGGGTCAAAAACAAATAAACTTTGCATCACCATGCGACCAAATTTTAATAGACCAATTTTGATTTTGTAGAAAAACGCACATTTAATATGGCGCTACTTTAAAGAAAATGTATCTGATAATGGTAATTGTTAAAACTAAGAAGTTTTATGTAGGTTGCGTTGATTTTTATTTTGCAAAAGTGGTGCAATTTACAAAATATGGGTAAAAAATCAAAATTATTTTATGCGGCTGAACTTTTGCATGTGGGCATTGTTGTTATGCAGCTGAAATGCATGTGGGCTTGGGCTAGAAACTGCATTTAAAAAAAAACTTTTTCTAATAACTTTTTTCGATATTTTTTGAAATAACCCTAACTTTTGAATTATTTTTTGGAAAAAATTAAAATTTGACAGATAATGCGAATCACCTGACTACTATTTTTTTTGCTTAATTTTCATCTCGATCGAAGCAGAACTTGATGCCAAAGTCAAATTTTGAATAAAGCTATTAATAAAAAAAAAACTCCATATAATTCGGACTTTACTGGTCACACGATATATTATAAATTCTAGCTTTACAATAGGGAACTTTCCAATTTTTTTTTTCAATAATATGATTTAGTTAGGCCTGAAAAAAGTATTCCCCAATTATTACTCCTTAAAAATCAAAAATAACTTGGTAAAAATTCTTTAAAGTTTCGCGGTGTCGAAAGCATTTCAAACGATCTCTAAAGCGCGCGAAGCCCGATGACGTCAGGGGATATGATGTTTGGTCATCCGTCATCCTGACACTCCTGACAAATCATCAAATTTATTGAAATACTATAACCTATTTCGTGGATATGTCACACACAAATCTGACAAATGATACCCTTTGACGTCACGACTACTAGCAGCGTGTTTTTACCCGCTTGGAATAATTTGAATTTTGGGGCATTTTTAAATCTTTCTAGCGATCTTTTGGGACGGAATATATTGTTTTTTTTGCTGCCATATGTTTTATGACAATATGTACTTATGGTTTATAGAATTTTTTCCCCATTTACAATTTTTGTCGTTCCCTATTATGCGGGTATGCTTTAGAAGTATTAAACTTCGACATTAGATGACGCTTAACGATTCATCTTTTTGACGGTCCTCGCCGTAAATTGTTCATAGGTTGTAGTTTGCGTTCCTTTCTTTGTCAGATCCTAGCCTCACTGATGAGCCATGATGTAGCGAAACGCGTCCGGAGATGGATCTGACTATATGAAGGGAAAAACCACTCTCTCTACTTCGTTTACAATTATTATTGTTGATTGTATGAGATAGAAAATGTATCTATTCTAAGCAAATAAAACCTTGTTGACTTTGCTAATATATTTATTCTATAGGATGATTACATTTTTACCAAATTTTAAAAATCATTTAAAAATATAAGTTATTTTAAGATACAGCTCAGTACCAGAAAGTAAAAAATAACGGAGTTCTTAAAGTATACATTTTGGCATATATAATTTTAATTTAAATACATCACAAATAACTAACCAATAATGTGTACAAAAATAATGATAAAAAAATGAAATCAAATAGGAGGCCTTAAAAATAACACTAAATAATTTTTTACCTATTTATTCCTTTACAAGATGACTATTACCCAGACTTTTAAGAACTGTTTTATTTCTTACTATCTCTAGTTCGGCGCCATCTTAAAATCAACAAGTACTCTCGAGCAGGACGTAAGTAGAAGGACAAACTGTCCAGAGGGTCCTTACACTGCCGGAAATCAGTATTATATCGTTAATTTTTTGTAAGTCTTCTTCACTAGCACCAAGGTCTCTAGCTCCAAATATTTGGAAGAATGCTGAAAAAATAAATTATAAAATTACGAATACAATCTTATTTACTATAATTTAACAGCGTTTGCTTGTTTGTACTTAACATTCTTATTTTATTCAATACAAAGTCAGCTCTTTTTGATAAATAATCCGTGTTTCTTATTGTAACAAACGGTACAATGGAGTGTAGTTAGAAAAAACTTACCTCTAAACCATTGTTTAGAAACGTTACCATTGAAGTAACCTATGAAATCCAACTCGCTACTAACGCTTGAAACGGCCAAATTGCATTGGGTAAGGAATTGTCCAATAATTGGAATTGTCCGGAAGGCGGAATACATATCTCCCACAAGGAAACCTAAGATGTTGGTTACTGACAGCAAGAAAATAGGATTGGGGGAAGGAGAATTACCAATTAGTTCTGGTGCGCTCAAATCTAATACAGAAAAACCAAGTTTTCGTACCATTCCAAGCTAAAAAAATTATTTGGTTTAATTTTTTTTTTAGAATATTCGCAAAGTGAATCGTTAACAATGGAAAACGAGTAGTATTTTTTATATTATATTATATATATTTTATTAAACGTATACTTACTCCACCCCGACTGTTAAGACTGCCAAGCAACACAAGCACCAATGATGGAATGGAAAGTGATGTATCGACAACTGGTTGAAGAGCGATAAGGATTTCTACTATTATTTCAAGTGCGGCTTGAACTTCCACAGCTTCACCGTGTCTAAGTCTGGCCAGAACGCTTACAATGTCGGAGATACATACACCATCTAAAAATTAATAATTACAATATTTTTAAATAAGGATCCACAGTTCGATTTCAATAAATCTGCACACAAAAACTCTATTTTTGAAATGAGACTACTGATAGTTTTGTAAATTTAGTTTTCATCCAAATATAATTAATTTTGCTTCAAAAGGGTATGCTTGATTAACGGTTGATGAGTACAGATGGTATATTATCTATTAATAAAATGTATTTTTTTTTCTACCCAAAAAGATATCACTATTATAAGTAGCTTTACATGTCGTTGTATTGCTATGGCGACTGTAAAGTAGAAGTGATAAAATTGTTAACTGTTGCCTTAATAAAATACAGCTTTTTAAATGCCTAGTTAACAGTCACTGGTCGGCGGTAAAATGTTACGTAAAAATGTTCTTCTATAGTGATTTCAGTTCAACGCTAGCAATAATTTTAATTCAAAGAAATCACTTCTTTAGAAAAGAAGCATGAGCTAATATTGAAAAGATTTTAAAAGAAAATATAATTATTACTTTCGAAATAAAATTAAGTTATTTTCTCTAATAATCTCCCTAGTACTTGCATTACTACCTCTATAAAATCTCCCATCGGAAATATTTCCGGTTATTAATTCAAGTAACGTGGGAGATTCGGTAAGAAAATTTCACACCAAAATAATATAAAAAACTATAGCATGGCATTTTTCTTTAGAAATTCCAGTAGGAAAATAAAACTACCCAGTAGGCTCCGTGCCTGTCAACAAATAAATATTTATAAGGAAATTAAACCCACAGTCGTCTCCACAAATACTTATATTAAATCAGTTAGAGTAACTTGGTGTACATGTTTCGGTACTAGGGAGTACCATCATCAGCACCGAAGGGCCCAAGTGCCACTAATACTAGCAATGTAAAAGATTTAAAAAATAGAAACAAAAATAGAAACTAAAAACTTGAATAAGACGAGGACATTTTGATTGTTGGACGAAAACAGATTAAAAAGTTTAAGGTAAAATAAAATTCTAAATGAATTAATTTTCTTCCTCTGCCCTACATCGTAAACAAATAACAAGCTGACAGCTTGTGTACCGAAACATGTACACCAAGTTACTCTAACTGATTTAATATAAGTATTTGTGGAGACGAATGTGGGTTTAATTTCCTTATATCTATACAGCTCCACTTTGAGATAATGGACTACTTCCGCAAAAAAAAAAAAAAATATTTGTAAATAACGATTTTTTTTCAAAATATGGACACCTGACAAACAAAAATTATAAAATACAGCCTTCCGTTTACTGTAGTAATACAAATTGGTTGATAGCTAATAGAATACATTATTTTTGCCGATACTACTAAAATCCTAGGAACATATTTTTCGGGTATATATAGGGACTCAAAAATAATTATTATACAATGAAAAAAATGGCCCTGTCATGAAGAATATTTGCAAAAAATATATTTTCGGTAAATTTTAGAAGCAAAACTTCAATTAAAAAGGAATGCTTCAGATTCTGTTAATTTAACTTTAATAGGGAACTTGACAAACATTTTAAATGGGGAAAAAATTCTATAAATCATAAGTACATATTGTCATAAAACATATGGCGGAAAAAAACAAACATATTTCGTCCCAAAAGACCGCTAGAAAGATTTAAAAATGCCCCAAAATTCAAATTATTCCAAGCGGGTAAAAACGCGCTGCTAGTAGTCGTGACGTCAAGGGGTATCATTTGTCAGATTTGTGTGTGACATCCACGAAATAGGTTATAGGTTTTCAATAAATTTGATGATTTGTCAGATTTGACATCCACGCGTCAACCGGCACGACCTTAAAACAACAATACAATAACAATAACACACGGCAATCCAAATGCAAATTGGGTCGCTCGGCACCTGTCAGGAGTGTCAGGATGACGGATGACCATGACGTCATCGGGCTTCGAGCGCTTTAGAGATCGTTTGAAATGCTTTCGAAACGCGCGAAACTTTAAAGAATTTTTACCAAGTTATTTTTGATTTTTAAGGAGTAATAATTGGGGAATACTTTTTTCAGGCCTAACTAAATCATATTATTGAAAAAAAAAATTGGAAAGTTCCCTATTATTTCATGTAACTAAAATTCAAGGAAGATGTTTCATTTATGCCTTATTCTTTGCAAAATATAGATATATTATGTATTTTACAAAAAATATATTTTAGAAAAAAAAAGTTGTTTAAAATTTAAATATATTTTTAAGAAATAAAAATCACCTTTTTTATACTTTTATATTATACCAAGTAAAGAAAGACAGAAATACTTATTAATAGCATTTTATTTCACTGTTTGTAGTTGGCTTGACAAAATTCTTTAAAGCTTTCCACATTCTTTTTGGATCTATCTATTGTTCATCATAATATTTTTCTTTTTCTTTTCTTAAGACACTGACACAACAGTTTCTTAATTTTTTGTACTCCTCCCAATCATTAGAACTTTTGGTAATAATAAATTTTTTATACATATTGTCACGTTTTTTCTTCGCTTCCATAATAATTTTGTTAAACCATGGTGTCGAATGATTTCTATTGGTGACTATCTTTGTTACTACAATTTTGTTAATAGACTTTTCAACTTTACATATTATATTGTCAAACAAAACATTTACATTTAAACTATCATAATTCCAGACAAGTGATAATAGTTCATTTGACAATTTTTTGTAGTCAACATACTTAATAATTTTACTTTTATCTCTGTCTTCTAAAAACTTTTCAATATTTGCATAAATCCAATCGTGATCACTAATTTTCGGCTCCTGTACAACACTGGTATTTAAATGATGGTCGTTTGATATTATTAAGTCAATAATTGTTTTAGATTTGTTAGTTACTCTGGTGTAATCTGTTATCATTTGCTTCATACCATTTATATTGATTATTTGTTTAAATTTTTTAACATAAAAATCATTATTTATTAAATTTATATTAAAGCCTCCAATATGTATCACTGTGCCATTTTTTTCCCATGTCAAATTACATTGCATTTCAAAAAATGTAAGAAAATCCGTGATATTTCCACTAGGCGATCTGTAGTAAACACAAAGTTCGTAAAACTGTCTGTTAATTTTTAAATTTATATAAATATACCAATATTGATAGTCCACAGAAATGTCTTTAAAAGTATTGAATATAATTTTATAATATACATAAACTAAGAGTCCTTCCATATGGTTTGAATTTGAGTTGCAACGATACAAATTGTTATTGTCTATTTCTAATTCGTGACTATTTATTTCGTTTGTTACGTGAGTCTCTGATAAACACAATACCAACGGTTTTTTATTCACTACAAACTGCTTAATTTCGTCTCTAATTTTCAAAAATCCTTGTGTATTTAAATGGTAAATTTTGTTATGTTCTTCATCACCTTTTACTAACTTTTCTTCAATTACTATATTTTGTAATTGCTATTCTTCAATACTATAATTTTTCTTTTAGCTTTGTCGATGTTTTGTTTAAATATTTCACAATTAAAATCAAATGGTGAATGGTTTATAAAATACCCAGTATTATATTTTTCATTGAATTCATTGCAGTTTGGGCAAATAATGTTTTCTTTGGAAATGGTGCATTCATTGGCATTGTGTCCAGTGTTACCACATTTCATGCATACTTTTATTTTTGTGCAAGTTTTAGCTGAATGGTAATATCCTGAACAGTTATAACAACGAGCAATGTCAACATGTTCATAAACTGCACAGGTAAAAATAACATCGGTGAATCTACCACCGCAAGAAAAATTAGTGCAGGATGATATGGACGAGCTGCTAGCAGGAGCTACTCCCAAAATAATCATAGGTGATCTAAACTGCAAATCAGAATAGTGGAATAGCAGACGCGTAAATGCAAATGGCAGAAGACTAGCAGAATATGCAGAAACCTATGGGGAGTAGATCTTAGGGCCCGACGTGCCCACGTTCATCCCCAGTGGGAATAGACATCCAGAAGTCTTAGATATTGCAATTTTGCAATATAGAAAAATAAATACAGCTGGAAACGCTACAAATAGGCACTTCAGATTACAATTCATCAGAGTTGAATCCGGCACTACTCTGCCTCACAGGGTGCCAATCTTTAGAAGATTCTCCTCGAAAAAAAAACTAGGCTTAAATTGAAAACTATTTTTTTCTGTGCAGTATATTGCATAAACATACACTTACCGATATATAGACTTCCTTCAAGTATTTTTCTCAAAAGGAAGATACCATTAGAAAAGTATCTTGTACAGCCTACTTTTTCCAAAGTATTCAAGAAACGGGGCAGACTTCCTCTTAATGCCTCAATAATATCGTAACATGCTGGTGTCTGTTGGGTACTTATGGCAGTAATATATTCAATTAAAACGTAGATTAATGACTCCAATTGGCTCTTGCCTTTAATGACAGATATGATGTTTGCCAAGACCTAAAAACATGTTTGAAGGTGGAAGACAATGAAGTAATATCAAACAAATTACCTTGTCGGACTTCCATTGTCTTTATTTTTGTTACGTAACACAACGTTTCGGTTAGTTAGTATCTCTAACCGTTTTCAAGTGTAAACTAAATTATAATTCTAAGGCTACTGTCTCAAATACTATCCATATGCAATGAACCTTGATGACTCCGCCTACGTGCTTTTCGAAGTGTGAAGTGTAAGCTGTTGGTTTTGGACAAGAAGAGGCGTCCAGATATTGGGATATCTATACATGGTTTACTAAATATATGGATATTTTGATTTATGAAAGCTGCTTTTTGAATTTTCGATTTCTCCAGTGCTGTTCCGTGTCCAAAACCTTGGCTTCTGACCACTGTATATTATATTGTTTGGTCCATACATGTTCCGCTATACCTGATATCGAAGTTTCACTTCTTTGAGTATGTTTCAGATGTTCTTTAACTCGTACGGGAAGAGATCTTTTTACATACATTACATACATTGGATTTAAATTACACTTGAAAACGATTAGATATACTAACTAACCGAAACGTTGTGTTAAGTAACCAAATAAAGACAATGGAAGTCCGACAATGTAATTTTTTTGAAACCTAAAAACATATTACTAGTATTAAATACAGATAAACGATTGGCAACAGTCTATTGCTGTCTAATCTAAGCCTGTAACCGTTCGCGAATGACTAAAAATAAGCAATACAAACAAATACCTGGAAAACGCTGTTAGGTCCATCAAGTTGGGCAAGCAGAGTGAAAAGAGATGTGGGATCATTTATTACGGGTGCTAATAAAAGCCCTACATCGACTCTATTTCCGATGACAAGCAGTATTTGAGTGAAAGCTTCGATTCCACCTCTTCCTTGAATTAAATCACTAAGTTGGAGATCTGCACCTTTTCTGTATAGAACATCAAGATTGCCTAAAAAAATATAAGTAAAATTAATTAACCGATAAATAAGTATCAACCAACGATTGAATAACAATATTTTGCTAAATATTGAAATGTTGAGGAATGCTTTAGACGGTAAGAGTATTTAGATATTTTGGTTTTTTAGCTAATTTACCTTTATATTAAATAATGCGAATGCCTCAAAAGTACAAGGCCACTTGCACTATGACGTAGTGAAATATTCTCTGAGCCACTTACCAGCAGTTTTACTAATAATGGTTCCAAAACCTTGGGCGAAATATACCAAGCCAAGTAAGTCACAACGTAAGTTAACAGTTTGTGCTCCAATAAACTGTAAATAATAAGCAACTTTAGATACACTTATTGCAAAAACATACATAAAAAACTCACTGATTCCATGGTTGGTTCGTTCCCAAGGGTGAAACAATTTTATAATAACATTTGTGTGTAACTAACATGTGAAAAATATAGCATAGCACATAGCATGTTAACAAAATAAGTTCAATAAACTTAAAGAGTTTACGAATACTGTTCAGGATATTTGGTTCGTCATTTACTGCGAGGGGATTATTCTTAATAGATTTTTTTTTTGGTATTATCTAAAATGTCTACGACGTTAATCCTTTCTGTCGCTATGTAACTGTAGGTACCTATCTATAAAACGATTGCTTTTATACAGAATGCAAAATGACCTTTCTGTCCTCAAATACGCTATAATATATCTTTTAAATGGTGAATTATAGTTGAACGGGTCCAACGAAAACTGTAGTAACTTACTTTTTACGTGGGTATTTGACCCGAACACTACCTTAGTAAGAGAATATACAGATTTAATGGTTCTTCTATCTCATTACGTTGGGGAGGATGGGATGGTTATGTTACGTACACGAAAAGTCTATTAAGGTTACTAATTTATCACAGTTATATTAATAAGGAGGAAGCATAACTGTATTTAATGTTTACCTGCTTTTTCTGGATGTGACACTACATCGGGGTTTTTTAAAAAAGCAAAAATCCCATTTTTTCATCTGTTAGATAAGCATCATAAAGAAACTGTCTAAATATTTTTCAAAAGTATGTAAATAAAGATAAATTGTATACAATAATGTGTACAATAATGATTTATCGTCACGAACCACTGACCTCGCAATTGCCCCCGATTTTATTTCAAATATTATATATTGTAATTTCAAAAGCGGTTGTAAAAAATTATGTACTTCATATATCAAATATATTTTCTCCACTTGAAGTCATATAACTTTGTTAATTATTATTAAGGTAGGTATTTATCATCAAAAATAATTTTTTTTATCTTTCAAAATGAGTTATTCTATTTTTTACCTATTTCTAACAGTTTTCGAGATATTATGCTGCTCTATACAATTCAAGATGGCCGACCAGAAATTTCTATGTGCTATCAAGCGGACATTTACGGACTTTCAGTCTAATAAATAGGACCCCCAAAGCTATCAAATGCCCCTAGTCCCAGCTTTATACCAGTTTTTTCTGGATCTAACCATAACTGTCCCGGAGTATTAGGTGGACCATGTGTACTACCACAGATCATGTAGAAAAATTCCAGGACAGATCGCGGTGCCACTCCATATTTGGCACATCCTAAATCAGATTTGACACCTTTAATCTATACAAACTGCCGCCTACCAGATAAAAAAGACTTAATAAGGTTTAGGGGCACACCTCTTATGCCATGGTGGCATAGTTTTTCTTAAAAGGTTTGTGACACAGACACAGTCAAAAGGTTTTGTTAGATCGCACAAAGTTATTGACTTGACTTGTTGTTACAGACTCCAAGCTCTCGACTATGAAATATGTAACTCACAACCTCTCGAATGACTCCTAATGTCCACCATTTGCTTCTAAACCCATAGTGAGAAGAGTGAAATAAATCATTGGTCTATATAATGGAGAACTAGAGGGTAGGGGGCCGATCGACAATGGCAGCATTTTCAAATTCTGTCCCGGTTTTTTGGTTAGTTCGCCATTGGCCGATAGATGCTCTCGCGTCGCAAGTGGGCTGGTGTCGTCTTCTTCTTCTTCGTTTTTTACTTTTACTTTTGACAAGTTGACATTTTATTTTCGAAATAACAAATAACGTTTCAAGACAAGACAAGACAAATAACGTTGTATTGTAATTGATTTCCATATTTATAATGAATAATGGTACAATTTATAAAAGTAGAGTTTGCTTTGTGTCGGGGTGTAAGACAGGATCTTCTTCAGAGAATAAACGCAGCCAAATAAGTCTCTTTCTAGCTCCAAAGGTAAAACCCTCTAGCTAGAATGTTCCTGTATTTTTAAAACGAAGCATCGTTGGAACTTTATACAGGCCGAGTTTACTAATAAGTATAACAAAGTAAGTGTAAATTCATATAAAAGTCCTTATTTGTTCCTTAAAGAACTAATTTAAATAAAAATAGTTATTGCGTCCATAAGAAACCATTTATTTGATAGCCCACTTCGAATACGAGCGCCATCTTACGGCGACTCGTAAAGCTGAATTACCGATGCTAATTTGGGACCGAATCCAATGCATTGCGATCGGCCTCCTACCCTCTAGTTCTCCATAGTCTATATAAAGACGTTTTTTAAGCAGAGATTCATAAACTTTGGAAAATATTACTAATATAGATATGGGTCGGTAATTTTCCACCAATCCCGGATCTCCCTTTTTTTAATAATGGTGTAATTTTAGCTATTTTGAAAACTTCTGGATAAATACCGCTTAAAAACTTTCAGTTATTAAAGTGGTCAAAGGTTTAACTAGGACGTCAATGGTTTCCTTAAGCAGTCTATTATTTATATGAAAGGCATCCAAAACTGCGGATCTTTTAAGATTTAGTATTGACAGTTCAACTTCTTCTGGGCATACTGAATGCAGAAAAAAGTACGTGGTGTACATGGGTTTAATTGCAAAAAAGTGACTGGGCAACGGTTTTATTACTGTCAGATCATGTTTTGTCGTATTACCGTTTTTCGCACCGTTAAACTTGTAGCACGATACTTACTCTGGCTACTCCTACTAAGTTACCAGCTACACTTTGCACTAAGTCTTGAACAAGTGAAACAGCGATTTGTGGACCTAATCTTGAGTCAAGTCTCAGTTGGTCGCCGATTCTATCGATCATGAACGGTAACACCTGGTTTGTAACATAGACTGCACTGGGAATGGGTGAGTCTAACGAGAATCGAATAGCTGAAAAAAAAACAGAACAAGTTAAAATATTAGATTAATCAAGCTCTCAGAAGTCACAAAGTGATTACGAAACAAGTAAAAATCGCAACAATAAAGAAAGTACTTGTGATTCGCAAAGCATATTTTTTAATTTAACATTTAACTAAATTGTCCTGGTATTTTCACCATCTAATCCTGGTTTTTAAAATTTGGGGTTGGTAACCCTTCGATAGAGGGCGTATAATGTAGAACTAACTGTTTTATTGTGTTGTGACTGGCTTACTTACCGTCAGGAAATTCGCAGAGATTTGTCAAGCCATCGCTTCTAAGGCTCCTAAAGTAACTTTTAAAGGAATCGAGTTGTCCAAGTTGTCCAGGTCTAATGTATTTTCCTTCATTAAGAGCGATATTGAAAATAACACTTTCACCAGTTAAAGCTAAAAATTAAATAATTGTCTTATTTACCTTTTTAAAATCGTTAAAATGCTATAGGTAAGCAAGAAGATAATATTTGATTCGAACAATATCTGTTGACATTTTAACTAAAACAAAAAAATTCCGATATATTTTATTAGAAAGAAAAACAAGTTTATAATATGTATGACATATACAGAGTGAGCCAATGGAAACGAAACAAGGCCGATTTCTCCTATTTATCGCTCCGTACGAAAAAATCGCATAAATCCGTTGATTTTTATTTCGATCTTTTGCTTATATATTTCATCTTGTCACTTCAAGCCCCTTGAAGAACCCTTAAATCGTAAATGCGATTGGGGGTCAAGTGACACCTAGTGACCCTGTGAAAACTAGTACTAAAAGTGAAAAAAGCATTACTTTCGATGATTGACCGATTATTTTTATAAGCTACTTAATCAAATCTAAGCAACTAAGAACGGTTGAAAAGAGAATCTGAAGACCTTTAAAATGAAGTATCACTTGACCCCTGGTCCCATTTAAGTTTTGGAGCTTTTCGTCCTAGGGGCTTGAAGTGACAAGCTTGCATTTTTCTCTACGGAGCGATAAACGGGAGAAATCAACCTTGTTTCGTTATCATTGGCCCGCCCTGTATAGTATTTTAATATGATTTGTAGGGCATTCTACTAACCTAAAAAGATACCAAAAATGTTTGATAGGGGGTCAATTATTATACCAATATCCAGTTCCAGCCTAGCGATTGCATAAAGTTGACCATTGACTAAAAGACTGGGGAATGGAGCTTCAACAACAATAGGGATATTATCATTGCACACCTGAAAATGATGAAATATGTACTGACAATGTCTCAAAAATATTTTATAGAAATATTCTTCAAACTAGTATTTTATCCATGGTGATTCCTACGGTTCATAATGGGATTTTTCACCATAATTGAATTTAAGAGATTATTGAATATTGATATCATAAATTTCAACTTATTGAAAATATATTCCTGTTGAGGAACCAGCCCCAACCCGGGTAATCTATTTCTTTTTCTGATATTTTTAATTCCTATAATACTAGTTTTGGTACGCCTATGGTCGTTGCCACCTCCTCTCACCGCGCGGATTCGTCTCCCGCTATATTGTCCCTAGACGCGTTTCCTAGAATTGATCATTCTCAGTAAATAATTGAACATTTTAAAGACTGAAACCGCAGAAAATTTTATTTTTTCTTTCTCTATGCGGTAGGATAAAAATCGTAAAAAGCCCATTAGTAAATTATTATACTTTTAAAAGGAATCCTTGGACTATGATTAAAGTATTTGTTGTGTTTATAGTTATACAATGTGTAATTTGGAACAAATTCAGTAAATCCAGAACATTTTTTGGCGAAATGCTTGGACAGTGGACACGGGTATTAATATTTTAAGTTGTGGTATTTTTTATAAAAAAATTTGATATAGTGTGTCCCAAATTAGAAATATGACGATATCGATCCTTTTTTTTTTAATGGCAACCCTAGTTTTTTATTGACTATTTTTAAAGTGCATATTAAGTGATACATAAGTTCCAAATTTTAAATTTTTATTCCTTGTCATTTATAAAATATTAAACAAGCAAAAATAAATTTAATTGAACAAAAAATATATTTGTTGTCCATTAGGCAGTATCTTAAACGCAAGCAAAACTCGTTTTGAACATTTCGAGAGAAATTAACCTACACTCATGCCTTGTTCGTTTCAACTCCTCAACATTTGACAAGGAAAGGGAAATTTGGTACTTATGTATAACTTAAAATGCATTAAAATAGTCAAAACAACACTAGAGTTGCCATTTAAAAAAATTATTCATATCGCCATATCTCTAATTTCGGACACACTGTACTGGATTTACTAAATTTATTCCAAGTGACAAACTTACACTGTATTGTAGAGTGTGTGTATTTTAATTTTAGAACCTCAAAGCTTGATGATTCCTAAATGAGCGAAAACGGTGTAACTTTTATTTAATATATTTTTTTATAAACATTTGAGACAGAGATAGTAGGTAGGTCTTTTTACTTTATTATTTACTTACCACTCTGCAACCTTCCTGGCTTTGGACATCAAGCAGGTCCCTTTTAGCTCTCACAGGGCCAAATATGGAATTAGGTGCTCCCCTAGCCCTAGTTTCTAAATTAAAAAAAAACAGTATTAATTTCATGTAATCGACAGTCGGATCGTTGAGATTTTTTTCTTTATCTTGTTAATGTTTAATTTATATGCTTATATGCTTTTTGGGCTTTATAAAAAAATTACAGCCGTATTCACTAAACGGGTCTAAATTTAAAACTTAAATTGACAGTTTTAAGTTTAAAATTACAAGTGTCGGAGTAAGTTTACTGTTTCCTTTAATGGAACTAAATTTATTTAGGCAACAACATCCCGGTAAAATTATTTATCGGCAGAACAATTTATTGGGAGACTATAAGATCTTAATAATTTGATAATATAAATTTAAAACTCTTAGTGAATATGGGTGTTAAGACAATATTACATACACTTTTTTTTATTATAATATCGGATATGGATTGGTATCCTTAAGGATGGATTACTCATCTTGTACTTTGCTGTGGTGATAAGACTCTTCATGGGTGTTTAGCTTCAGAAGAAGAGATGTAGTGGAAAAATAGGGTATATAGAACAAGGACAAGGACATTTCTAGTTTCGCAGGAGCAGTCAGTAGACCAATGTTGAAAAGAAATAACTATTTGTAATTGGTTGGGATAAAGGGTTCCACTGCTAATAGTACATCTAGGGAAATCCCGTCTTTTATTAACGTGGAAAATTATTGCTGACATAGCAAAATGAAACCCCTTCTTCCAGTTAATAAGGTTTGCAAAACTGTATAAAAAATAAATAGTAAATAAAAGGATCATTTACTCAGAGAGTTGTAACAATTATTCAAGTGTAAGGGTAACCTCTGCCCGTTTGTCTATTCAGTTTAAAGTCAAGAGTAAATTTAACAATTTTTGAAGCCATGAAGAGTACTGCACCAGAACCCATCTATTTTGCTCCAATTGCGTAAGTGTAGTTTATTTAATCGTTTATTGTGTAAAATTGTAAATTTCTCATTCCGGTCAGAGTTATCTATCAAGTGGCAACTGTTTCTTTGAACTTGCTGGAATAACACCTTCCTAAAGCAAGTAAAAAGGGACAATCTTTCTCCTTATTAGAGACATATTTAAATTCACCGTTTTCTACTCTTAAGTCGTTCATTTGTATTTTATTTGCACTATTTATTGTAATCTTTCATTCTTTTATTGCTTTGCTGTTTATTAAATAAATCCCTTAAAAAATCCTTAGTGTTTCAGTGATTAGATAGCGCAACATACGGGCACAGTAAATAATAAACACCCTCAGTAGAAAATAAAAACATAAATCAAAACCATCTATAAGCTACACAACTCAGTCGCCTATCATTGTGATACGCGACATTTAGTGGAGGCGCCGACGCGAAAATTTATTGGCAACTTGTATCGATTCGGAACAGTTAAAATTTGGTGGAATTTGAAAAAAAAGTGCCGCAGTTTTTTAAAACATCGCGTTTTCTTTCTTTGAGTTAAAAGTTTTTTAAAATATAAGTATACTGAATTTATTGGTGAAGTCCCTTTATTGGGATATCGGAAACCGTAAGACTTAAAAGGTGAGCTTTAAAGAAAGAAAATATTAGGGATTTATTCCCAAATTTATAATTTTTTAAATTATGAATATTTTTTACAGGTCTCTCCATTTCTGACTCCACTTATTGTAAGACAAAAAGCCTTTTGGCGTGGAAAAACTAACCAAGACGTAGGGCGGAAATTAAAGAAGAGAGCACAACATATAACAGGCCAACCGTTTACATCTCAAGTTTTGGATCAAGTTTCTATGAAGACAATTTCGTCTGAGCCGTTTTCTTTGGGTATAATCCTACAAAACTGTACTGTTGCGTTTTAAATATTTATAATAAGTAGCAAAAATACTTATTTACGACGGTTTTAATAATTTAAAAAATAAAATAAAGAGTTTTGTGTTGTTTAATAAAGGAATTGTTGAAAAATTTATTATAAACGACCCTCTTTTTATTTTAATTATTTTCGCACTAGTGCGAAAACTCTATTACTTTTTGCGCTAGTGCTTTAAAGATAATTTTTACACTCAATTTAGCGTGAAAATAAATTTTATTGAAGAAACTCCTAAACAGAATATACAGGGTGGACCGCTTTGGTCTATTTGCGAAAAGCCATACAATTATTTTAAAATGTTTTTACTGTAGGGTATATAGGCCCGTTAGGAGGAATTATTTTGAATTATACAGGGTGATAAAAAAAAGGTTCAGACCAGAGTAAAAATTTAAATGGATTACCCTGTATATTGTTACATATTTCGATAGCGCGGAGAAAATAAATGCAAGATAATACGTGTAAGTAAGTCATAACGTATCTGGGATATTTAGCTATTTTTTTAAATGTAGATCATAATTCAAGAAGCGTAATTGCTGTACATAATAGGTACAGTGTGACCAGTAAAGTCCGCATCATATGGGATTTTTTTTATTATTAGCTATATTTAAAATTTGACTTTGGCATCAAGTTCTGCTTCGATCAAGATGAAAATTAAGCAAAAAAATAATAGTCACGTGATTCGCATTATCTGTCAAATTTTAATTTTTTCCAAAAAATAATTCAAAAGTTAGGGTTATTTCTGAAAGTATCGAAAAAAGTTATAAGATAAAGTTTTTTTAATGCAGTTTCTAGTCCACATGCAAAATTTCAGCTGCATAAGAAAAAGACAAAAAAGAACACAGTGTCTTCAGTAAAAGTGTTTTTTAAGTGGAAAATAAATTTTAGTTTAACAACGTAGTTTGTTTATTTGCAACGATTTAATTTAAAACCCCTATATTATAATTTATTATTAAGCTGTCATAATAAAGTTAACGTGTAATACTTTCAGACACAAACTACGTTTTTAAAAATACTTATTTTATGAAGTTACCTTATACAGGGTCAAAAACAAATAAACTTTGCATCACATGCGACCAAATTTTAATAGCCCAATTTTGATGTTGTAGAAAAACACACATTTAATATGGCGCTACTCTAAAGAAAATGTATCTGAAATAGAGCCTTGTTAAAACTGAGAAGTTTTATGTAGGTTGCGTTGAGTCTTATTTTGCAAAAGTGGTGCAATTTACAAAGTATAGGTAAAAAATCAAAATTATCTTATGCATCTGAAATTTTGCATTTGGGCTAGAAACTGCATTTAAAAAAACTTTTTTCGATATTTTCAGAAATAACCCCACTTTTGAATTATAATTTGGAAAAAATTAAAATTTGACAGATAATGCGAATCACGTGACTACTATTTTTTTGCTTAATTTTCATCTCGATCGAAGTAGAACTTGATGCCAAAGTCAAATTTCGAATAAAGCTATTAATAAAAAAAATCCCATATGATGCGGACTTTACTGGGGACACTGTATACCGACGCGAATATAACGCGCCACCCTGTATTATGCCACCTATTAATATTCATATATTTTTCGAAAAAAATTGTTTAAAATAACTTACCGAGGACAAGGGTGCTGGCCAAGAGGACCGAAAACACAATTGAGAAAACTTGTTGATTCATTTTTGCTGTCAGTGCAGAATGTTTTTTTCAAAATATTTTCAAGCTTATATACCACCAAAAAGCAGTTAAATTTTTTTTTTAACCATTTAAAAAACAATTAAAGCACGTTTATCAAGGTATTTTATTAATTGTACGTTTTTTTTATTTGCTATTTTTCTTTATTAATTTAATTAAGTTGCTTGCCAAAGATAAGGGGTTTATCATTTAAAAAACAATAATTACATATCTCGTATTACGTGAGGTATAAGCTTTATTGCCATCAAGACCTCTAAAGCCGGGGTACATTGTTAGACGTTATTTTACAGCATGTTTTGGTTGCAAAAATACCAATTCCTGCATAATTAAAATATTTCGCCCCGCTATTATTTCGACCCCCTAATACAAGTTTCAAAAATCGTAAGAACTATTTTTTTAAGCATGGCAAAGGAAATCGTTTTTTCTTTGAAAATATAGATAGCGCTTATCCAAAAGGGATCAACCGCCAAATCGCAATTTTCGCGTTAAAGGCACCAAACGCTCATATTAGAATGTGTTAAAATATCCAAAGGTACTTGTAGATACCTCTTTTGGTGAGGTTACCAAGTTGCTGGTTTGAAACTGCTGTTTTAATATTCTTCTAAAGCAGGGGTGCACAACTCAGATTTGTCAAGGGCCACTTAAAAGAAGCTGCGATCGGCAAGGGCCGCACTTTGAAAATAGCAATTAAAACGAATTTTAAACTTAAACATTACTTATATTTGTTACAGTTCACACAAATAGAAAATAAAGAATATTTTATGAAACTTTGGGTAGAGAAAAAAATATGTAAGACATACAATAATATTTTTGTTTCCAATGAGATACATTTACTCGTTTTTGGACACCAAATCATCGTAGTTAGGAACAAATTTCGAAGTCGCTGTTCTTAATATGTTGTTTAAATGTGCATCGGTGAGCATTGATCTGTTTTCATTTTTGTTTAAATGTGCGTCGGTGAGCATTGATCTGTTTTAATTTTTATTTAAATTCATAACTAAGAAGGTTTGTTCGCAAATGTAAGTACTGCCAAAAAGAAAAAAATTTCCTGCGGTACTTATCAATTAAATTTAAAAATTAATTTTTTTCAAGACACTTATAGAATTCTAGAAGGTTTCTATCGCGGTACTTGTCTTTGTATATGTTTGAGCACTGTAAGTCAATGAGTTCTAATTGAAGTTCAGGAAGCATCTTACTGGCATCAGCAGAGAAGGGGTTTTCAACAAGCTTATAGAGTATTCGCAAAAATTTGGCGGGCCGCTAAAAAAGACGCCGCGGGCCGCATGCGGCCCGCGGGCCCTATGTTGTGCACCCCTGAAGGGATCCAAGGCGCACGACGCTGTTTTGACAAATTATTTGTGGCAATTAGTTCCCTTTTGAAATCAAAAGTCAAAATATAAGGAAAACACTAAAAGTGATTTTTCTCAAAGTTGTTTAAGCTCTACTCAAATGGAAACCAAATTTCTGCAAAAAAATGGCAGATATTAAACGCCTGATGGCACTAGTTCCTAACGATGTAAAAGACTTCTAGCAGCTGATTTTGAAGACGATGAAGATGGTTTTGGTGAAGATATTGATTTTTTGCCAGAAACAGATGATGTCGTTGATTTATGAATTATTAACAAAAAGTTTTACTTTTCTGCAATGCTTGTTTATTTTTTTAAGTTTGAAACGATGACTGGTATTTTTTGTTTTCTAGGGTTATTATAAAAATAGTACAACCCTTTTTCTTATTTTTATTTTATACCCAAGTCTAACATTATAAATTAAACGTTTTTAAATTATAAAAAAAAAACAGGTCACAGGGTCCCTGTGTTATTTAATATTTTGTCATGATGAATTTTAGAGAGATCCATGTCTAAAATGTCCTTTTTATCAAAACGGAACTAAGCGCCATTTTTACCTGCATTACAAAGTGGCAACCCAAAATTCCGAAAAACTCATTAGGTTTATTTAAGTTAATCACTTTACTATAATAATACGCCTACACTGAACTAATGCAATTGAATCGTTAATTGTTAAAACATGCTAAACGACTTCTTGCAAACTTTTGAGTAAATGAAAAAAACGTTTCGCTTTTAAAATTGAGAAAATGTGTAACTTGTATTACTTGTATGTACTTGGCTTATTTCTTCAACAAACGGCTTGAGTGACACATCGAAAAAGAGCATATCGGATATGAGTACTTGGACCCGGGCACCGGGACATAATAGAGTTTTTACGAAATTTCATTAGAAATGCAGAAAAAGTAGTAATGTTTCACTCCAAAATACACGTTTTGTGTTGTAGATTAAAAATAGATGTAAAATCTGTTCAATGACCGCTGACCGTTACATCACATACTATCCATATTTGCGGTACGTCGTATATTAATTCTGTGAGTTGGACTTATTGGTGGTAAGGGTTATGATTTTTGTTAGGCTTGATCAATATAAAGGCGGATGAATGTAAACAAGTAAAATACAAGCGCGTTTTTCTAATTTTTAATTATTATTTTTATACTGTCAGAAATAAGTAGCTAAGATAAAGGGCATCATGGGATGAAACAATTTGTTTTTGAAAATCAGTATAAAATTTTTAATTAATTTAAATTTACTGAAAAGTAAATAAAACTCTTCGATAAAATTTAAAATTCAATTATATATTTTTTTTCTAGTGCATCTCTAGTGTATAAATCTATAAATTTTGTTTAAAATATTTTCATCTTATTTATAAAGTTATAATAAAGAAAATATAATAAATAATGACAACACAACAAAATACAGTTTTTAATAATTAAAATAAATTATCTCCGCAAGGATCATCATCAGATTCATCCAAGTTAATAATAAGGGGAAGAGTATCTGAAGCATCGATAAATCTTTCCCGTTCCCACAGATCATTTATAATTTTATTAGTGTGCGTTACATCATTTTTCAATTTTTCCACTGGTACAATTTCATGGCTACATTCCACAGACCACAAACTACGTCATTTGTTACCGGATGTATAGAACTTATTTTTGCATCATAATAGTGCTTACATTCCGACCAAACTATTTCAATAGGATTAAAGTGGCAATGATATGGAGGAAACCTTAAAACTCGATGTCCATGTTGCAATGCTAATTCGTCCAGCCTATTAAAATAAAATAAAAATAATTAAAAAAATTAAATAAATAGCGCTTTCCAGATTACTTGTAACGGTTGGGTGGGATAATATGCTGCTTCACTATTATTCAAATCTGACACTTCATTGCAAATGGTGAAACTGGAATTTGTCTATGTTTTAACCATGCAATAAGTAATCTTTTTGACCAACTTGTATTTGAAAGTTTTTCAATTAGCCCAGAACATGTGGCATTATCAATGATAATAAGCAACCGTTCTTCCAAGTTTGGTAACAATTATTCTTCAAACCATTTCTCAAAGTTTTCACTGTTCATCGAATCATAATAATCACAAGATTTCAGGCCAGACTTGAATATTAAACTTGCATTATTCACAAATCCATTTTCTGAACCAGCATGTAGAATAATAAACCGTACACCGCCTAACGATTTTTTTTAACTAGGTATATGAAGAGTATCATCTAGGGAACTTCGCATAAAAGCCCATTTACTGTATATCCAGGTTTCATTTAGAAAAACAAGTTTTAAGGAAAATTAAGAGTTGCCCTTATTCTTAAATTTTCTTAAAAATTCTACTCGTTTTTGGGCTATAAAAAACGCCTATTTGATACAGTACCGGGTGGTCAAATAAGCGAGGACGTCGGCTTTATGTCGGAAACCATTAATCGTACAACTTTCGGAAAGATTTTTTTATGAGTAAAGTGGTCAAGAGAAATTGCTGAAAATTACTTTTAAGTTCCTCATTTCGCCGCAGGGGGGCTTTAAATTCTAAATTTCTCCGAAAATTCCCATATTAAGGTATAACTCTGATTACATCATTGGAAAGCTTAGACAATTCTGCATCATTTTGGTTTAAGGCTCATTGGCGTACCGACCTTGATAAGAGTGGGAGAAGCTATTGAAAGTGTAAACATTAAAATCGCTGTAACTTCTAAACGACTTATCCCATTTGACTAAATTTAAGCTTGTTTGGAAGGGGAAAATAAGTATTTTCAATTGCAATAGATGGCGCAATTTGTAATAATAACAGTTTTTTCGATTTTATCTCGAAAATTCAAATCATACGGTATAACTATGACATCATAATCTAAAAGTAGATAAAATTTGCAAGAAAAGATGTGAAGACCGCAGTTCGATACCTTTGTTCGTTTTAGAGTTATTGCCAAAACAATATTTTTTAATACAAATTGCGCCCTCTAGCAATTTTATTAGAAACTATCGTGTACCACTAGATACGACAATTGAAGGTACTTCCAAACAAGCTTAAATTTAGTAAAATCGGATAAGTCGTTTAGAAGTTACAGCGATTTTAATGTTTACACTTTCAATAGCTTCTCCCACTCTTATCAATTGAAAGTGTAAACATTAAAATGGCTGTAACTTCTAAACGACTTAACCGATTTTACAAAATTTAAGCTTGTTTGGAAGAAAAAGGAAAGTACCTTCAATTGTCGTATCCAATGGTACAAGATAGTTTCTAATAAAATTGCTAGAGGGCATAATTTGTATTAAAAATTATTGTTTTGGCAATAACTCTGAAACGAACAAAGATATCGAACTGCGGTCTTCACATATTTTCTTGCAAATTTCATCTACTTTTCGATTATGATGTCATAGTTATACTGTATGATTTGAATTTTCGGGATAAAATCAAAAAAACTGTTATTATTACAAATTGCGCCCTCTAGCAATTTTATTAAATACTATCGTGTACTGTTGGATACGGCAATTGAAGATACTTATTTTCCCCTTCCAAACAAGCTTAAATTTAGTCAAATGGGATAAGTCGTTTAGAAGTTACAGCGATTTTAATGTTTACACTTTCAATAGCTTCTCCCACTCTTATCAAGGTCGGTACGCCAATGAGCCTTAAACCAAAATGATGCAGAATTGTCTATGCTTTCCAATGATGTAATTAGAGTTATACCTTAATATGGGAATTTTCAGAGAAATTTAGAGTTTAAAAAAACAATTTTTAATTGTGCCCCCTTGCGGCGAAATGAGGAACTTGAAAGTAATTTCCAGCAATTTCTCTTGACCACTTTACCCATAAAAAAATTTTTCCGAAAGTTGTACGATTAATGGTTTCCGAGATAAAGCCGACGTCCTCGCTTATTTGACCACCCGGTACATTTACGCCATTCAGGTTTTAATTTTTTTAAACGGTCCGCTAATAAACCAGTGGTTATTTCGACACCATCAATGATTTTAAAGTTTAGTTGTATTGAGCGAATGGTAACGTGTTTACCTGCTCTATACATCCTATAAATACGCTCTCTTATGGTATGTTCATGAATTTCGCGAAGTTGTCGACCACAGGATGACAAAATAGCTACATTATTGCGATTCCTAAAAATCTACATCCCCTTCTCACCTAGTTCACGAATGTTAGAAAGATAAGCACTAGTCGTGACGTAACGGTCAGCGGTCATTGAACAGACTGTATTTACGGAAGAATCGTAATATACATAGTTTTTGATGTTGCATAGTAAGGCAATTGTATCAGAAATTTGTTCGCAATTAATTCGTTTGGAAAAATTCCTGTTCCTATGGCAAGACTTCTGCAACTTCAAAATTCGATCCTCTATACGTGGCATAGTTTTCGCCGTTCTTTAGTGAGCTTACGTTCTGATGCTGGGGCAAATTTGACGACTATTAAGCACCATGGTGGTGAAAATCCTCGATCGTTGCTACGGGGTACAACGAAGATTCAGTGGAAAATAGGAATTTCATTGCCTTTTTTTCTTATTTTTAAGGCTTTAAGGACATTATTATATTTTTAGGTTCCAAAAAAATATGCACTAAGAGTCATATTTTCTACTATTGCTTTAAAAAATTAAAAATTTTATTATAATTTTTTTAAAACACAAATCAGTATCGAAAATGTTAATTATGTTTAATAAAAAGCACATGTTTTTATCATTTATGAATGCTTAATCGGTAAAAAAATGGTAAAGTTATGAAATACATAATACATATGTCGTACAAACGTGGGTACTTATTTACATTATCATATCAAATGTTTTTAAACATAATGACAAATAAACGGTAAATTTTTTTTGACAATTTTTTTAAAGAATTTTTAATAATTATCTTTTGGGTTGCAGGAAAACTTACAATAACTAGGACTGTGACTGTAAAGAACAATAATTAACTAATCAACAACTATGAATGTGACATTGGCCGAAATGCTTTTTTAACAATCAAAGTCTTGGTTAGCATAATTCTTGATTTAAATCTTGTCGGCCAATGTCATTAATGACACAGTCAAAAGGCCTGGTTAATTGATTTTTATTAAAAACCCTTGTGCAACTCAGCAACAGTAATTATAAATTAGTATCAAATAATCTATATACAGTTACGGTTTTTTATTTTTACATGTATACAAATTTTTTGTCTGTTTTGAGCTTGTTATAAATATTGACATTATACAAAATTATTATGTTAAAAGAAAACTTACTGTTTGTTAACAGGGTTGGCAAGAAGGGTAGCACTGGCCTACTTGCTTGTCTCCTCTCAACTTTTACTACTATTGTTTGTTATTAAGGAGCCAATTTTTTCTTTTATGTATAAATTTAACATCCAACAACCCATATTCGTCTTGCAGTACCTACTTGCTTTTCATCCAGTGAATTTAGTGTATAGTGTTTCTTAGGTCAATTTAATGACATTAAACTGTGGGAATTTTCTAACCATAGGCGTCTCAAACAAATAATTAAAATGCGTATACACACTTATAAGTTTGTTTTACATTAGGTGTTTGTACATACTACACTTTATAAACCCACTGTATATATATAAATATTATATTAAAATAATAAATATAAGGTAACTCAAAAATTCTTTACACAAAACTAAAATCAGAAAAATAAACCTGACACGGCACGACACTGCTCAGAAAATGCTTTAATTTTTTACCAGAACTCCATTCTCGACAACCGGTCTCCGGCCCGTCCATCAGTTCATAACCACGTATATTTTATCTCCGTCTCTTCCACGCCATCGGCGGTCACTGGCCTATCTCTGTCTGGCAGAATCGATCGTTAGACGGGCTGGGTACCGCTTCAGCTTATATCCTGGCGCTTGCAACCGCAACAAATTACATGCTGTTGCCAATTCTTCAAAATTTTCGGATTTGTAAGCACAGTGTAAGTATATACGAGAAACAAGGGTTTGTTAATTAGTTGTTTTTAAACACTGAAAACACTTTTTGTCTTGATTTCAGTTATATTGTTTCTTAAGGACTAAAGAATGTATTATAACAATGAATGGCTTGTTATTTTTTTCTGTCACACTCAAAACTCCTCGGTTTAAAGTATATTTGCAAACTAGCTTTCAAAGAAAGTTACTGACTAGCAATTGAATACTGATATAAATGAAACATCTTTAATAAAAAAACTTAAAGAATTGAAGAAGAAAGATCTGACAACCTTGGTTGTGAGGTCGGTCTCTTTGAGACTGTTTACCGCCGTATGGAATGATTGGAATGTCATCAAACTGAGTTTGGATAAATAATACCATCTAAGTCTCTCTCAGAGGATGAAAATGTCAAACCAGATGATTCTCAGAAAAAATATCTAGCAAAACGTTAAAGAAAATAATAATAAAATATAAGTATTTAAATGTCAAGACAAAGGTATTTTCTTACCTTTAAGTTTTGTTTTCTGATCCCTTTCTCCAAGAATACACTATTAGTACATGCATGTGTTTTAATTCAAGTTATTTAAAAGGCCTTAAATCGAGTTTCCTTATGGAAAACTTAAAGCACATAGCATTAATACTATTATATTGTGAAGTTTCTTGCAAATAAACTTTCTACATACGAGTATTACGTATGCGGGTTTGAGCTCTGCATATTCAAAGGGTATAGAGGGTTTACGATACCGCATGACGATTTGAGAATATGAGGGAGTATTATACGTCGTAGTACATTTAGTCAGCTCTATTAATGATAAGGCAGCGATAAAAGCAAATCCATGTTTAAAAATGAAGCAAGCATATTATTATTGTTAATATGATACTAAAAAATAATATATTCAAACCATTGACTGCGCAGAACTTTTATGAAATAACTTCATATATGTTACACCAGTGGAAAAAGCAATATTGTTAGGCTAGTCAATCTAGGGGGTGAAAAAATTAGTAACAAGTTGATCTCAGTGGAAATGTCCTATTTAACTCCCCAAAATTTACATTTGGTTGGTGAGGGGAAGATGGAAAAAACTGGCCGCCGACTTTTTTGGCAGTACTGCAAATTTATTATTTAGGAAATAGTTAAGCATATAGTATATTACTTACCGCGGAGGAAAGTGTTTCATTCTGCGCCGAGGTAAACAGACGACAGGAATTGTATACTATTTTACATTATGTACAATTGTATACTATTAACAACCATACCTTAAAAATGCAAATGATGTTTTTGTGACAAATATAACAAGTTAGATATTAACAAAGTAAGACCGCTGTATAACCAGAAGCTTCGCCACCATTCACAAATAAAAAAAAAAAACGGTTACTAAAGTATTAACAAGCCAGGCATATAAACTTTGATAGATTGTCATTAACAATGTTTGTTTATGAAGACAATTAGCGATGCAGAAGATATCATTTGTACTTCTCCTAAATTGAAAGAAGCCGCGGAAAGTTTGGAAAAAGATGTGTTACCTAAGAAGAGCCGTGCAAAATACGATAAAGTGAATATAATGTTTTCAGGAGTTAGTACTCGCAAAAACGTGTTCAGAAAGCTATTTCTGAAACTATTGTGCTGGCATATTTTAGGGAAATTGCCAAAACCAAAAAGCCGTCAACCCTTTGGTCCATTTATTCAACGTTTGCATACTACTTTATTAAAGATAAAATGGATATATCTTCAAATTTTCGAAGTAATTGGCATTTTTTAAACAACAAAATCTAGGATATAAATAAAAGTCATCATTTTCTCAAGTGAGGACATTGCGGCATTTTTGAAGAATGTACGACACGACGAGGACATGTACTGTGCATACCCCAGTACTAGGTTAGGTTAGGTTAGAGTGGCAGACCTTTGGCATTGTCAAGACAGTCACACGTAGTCCTATAAGGACCGTTGTGGCACCCATCAGCTTCCTGATGGTTAACGCGACGTAGACCGTAGAAGAATCTTGACAGCTTATTCAAACCATCCACTGCTGCACTCAGTAAGTCGACCCAGTTGCAGGCTGCTCACTTCCTTTAGATCATTAAAGAATGGTTCGCGCAGGTCATTGAACCTACTTCTCGCAAGGCCGGGGCATTCACACAAGAAATGCTGAATACTTTTCTCCTCTTCTTCATCTATGCAACTTCTGCAGATACATTAGCTGGTATTTGCATACGGTCGGCGTGTCTACCGAACAGGTAATGTCCGGTGACTACGACAGTGATATTTCTTAGGTCTTTTCGACTGCGCTGCAATAAGGCTACGGTTTTCTTGCCGTCAAGTTGTCTGGAGATGCTACAGGTTGTCAGCCCTGTCCATCTGCTTTGCGCAAGTTGTTTAGCTATCCGATCTCCTCTTTGACTGATCCCAGAGGTCTAGCCACAGTATTCTCTGTTAGTACGACAGACCTGCTTGCGCCCTCCCCGGCGAGCGCATCAGCAGTCTTGTTGCCATATATATTGCTGTGGCCAGGAACCCAACACAAGGTGATTCGATGCTGAGCACCAAGTGTGCAGAGATTGGAACAAATTGCCTTTATGGCTGCTTGACTGTCTATATAGAATAATATAGATAGCTATAGACGCAGTTCCTCTCAGGCCAGGGTGATCCCGCAGGATATTGACTGCTTTATCCACTGCAAAAAGTTCTGCCTGAAAAATGCTGCAGTAGTTGGGAGTCTGAACGACCTCTGTCTTAGCATGCTCTCGGAGAAAATACCAGGTCCCACCCCGACGTCCACCTAAAAACGTTACCATTTCTACTCAGGATGTCCAGCTTAGACTAACAATTTCCGTTGCCGCTTATAACCAATCGAATGTTAGAATTAACCTAGTAAAGTAATTTGTATTACTTTATATAAAGTAACATTTTTTATTGAGAATGTTTTAATGTAAAAAAATAAATTTTTAATTATTCAAATAAAACTGAAACAAATATTTGATTATTCAATGCATGTTGACATTTACCCGGGTGGAAAATTATTACTTTACACCCTTTCCAAGCATTCGTGCTTCAAAAGTAGCTCAGTGGTAGAGATACCGCTTACGGCCGTGGCGATCCGGGTTCGATTCCCGGAGTGGGCATACGCATAATAAAAAAAAGTATAACCGCATTTTAGTTGGTTGGTGTAAGATCGTCTTTTGGAGGAGACGTAAAACTGTCGGTCCCGGCCATCTCTGGTCGTTAAGTCACGCTAGAGGCGCTTGCGCGACCTGAAAACTCTAGCACCAGACTTGAGCACCACAAATTACACGAACTTTACTTTCTTTTTATGTAGGCCTATTTTTTTCTTAAACTGCATTCCTTCATTTTCATTTTTTTTTTAAAGATGTTTACCTTCGGATTCGGGCTCTTTCGAAAATTGCCTCATGCAGTTTTTAGAAAACACGCTTTTATGCAAAATTATCGGTAATTTTAATGCACTTGTGGTATTACACCTGATAATTTTATGACTATACTTCTAGAAGTTTTTTTTTTAAAGTAAGAAGTTGCATTTACACTGAATTATAAAGTAATACGAATGATATCAGTATATTTGTTATGTGACACTTTTACTATTTTTGATGTTTTAACTGGATTTCTTAAAAAGCTTTTCTGTGACTTTAAGATGTTGGTAAAGAACATAATCAGGATAATACATTTCCGAGACGTGTCGTAAAGCAAATAAAATACTTTGTAACGGAGCCCTAATACGCCCTCTTGAATCAGCTAAAAGGCATAAGAAACGGGGAAAAGGTTTGGCTAAGAATGTGTAAAAGACCCTTTCAAAACGGATAGATTGATTGTTGAGCGTATTGTTCACTAAAACATAAAATTAATCTTACTGGAGTTATGCCCACTTGCACCAAAATATTCTTAAGTTATTCTTTGCTAAGCAAATCTTATATTTTAAGTAGTCATTAAAATTATTTCTCTTGCACCAACTGTTCTCAAAACAAACTTAAGCAAGAAGCGCTTAACTTTGGTAGATATTGGCAACAGTGCACTCTTCTTCTTTTTTTAAAATAGAAGTGACATTTTGACACACATTTTTTTTTTCTCCGGATTGAAAGATTGAAGGTTTTTAATTTTTGAGGGAATAAACGGGACAGTTTGGGTTAATTTAGTTCGTTTTGTGTAATTACAAGTTTTAAGAATGGAGGAGAACCAAACTTTTAAAAGGAAAGCCAAAGCAAAAATAGGAGGAAGGGCCCCCAACTATACTTTTGGGGAAAAACAAACCCTTTTGCAATTGGTTGCGAACGAGAAACACATAATTGAAAACAAAAAAACGGATGCAGTGAGCGTGGATGAAAAAAACAGCGTTTGGGAAAAAATTACCAATGAGTTCAACAGTGCGTCACCGGCAATGATAACAAGAACCACCGATTCATTAAAAAAATATTATAACAACTTAAAAGAGGACTTGAGGAAAAGGTTAGCGAATAAGAAAAAGGAACTGTACAAAACTGGTGGATTTTGCGTTAACACACACGTGGCACACGCGATGTTGATGGAAAAGAACTGTACAAAACTGGTGGAGGGGGACCGCCCCCTCCAGCTGAAAGAGACAGTGCCGATAGTATTCTGACTTCCATTGTAAATGAAAAAAGTTTATACGGAGTTCCAGACACAATTGCTCCATATGATGATGACTATATTGAACCAAATATCAATATGGAGGTAAACGTATAGGCCTATTCTTGAATGGTTTTTAGTGTTCATTGAAAGTAGTTTATTACCTACTATTAAATATACATAGGCAATCTCCAGTAAGATTAATTTTATGTTTTAGTGAACAATACGCTCAACAATCAATCTATTCGTTTTGAAGGTGGTAGACAATGAAGTATGTAAAAAAAATTACCTTGTCGGACTTCCATTGTCTTAATTTTGTTACTAAACACAATGTTTCGATTAGTTAGTATCTCTAACCGTTTTCAAGTGTAAACCAAATTATGATTGTAAGGCTACTAGCTTGAATACTATACGTGTGCAATGAAGCAGTTTGTTTTGGACAAGGAGAGGCTTCCAGATATTGGGGATATCTATACTTGGTGTACTAAATATATAGGTATTTTGATTTATAAAAGCTGCTTCCTTGAATTTGCGTTTTCGCAAGTGCTGTTTTGTTTCCAAAACCTTAGCTTCTGACCACTGCACTGCAGCTAAGCAAATTAACAACGAAACAAAATTGTCACACGATTTGCAAACAAATTAGATGGATGCAAAGCACATTAAACGTCATGCCAAACGCCGGAAATATTCAAAATAGGCTTCCTTTACCACCAAACTCAACGCATCTCCTACAGTCATAAGACGTATCTTATTTTCGTCCTATGAAGGCTTCTCGAAATGTTTTGGAAAAGTGCAAGATAAAGAATCACGGAGTTCTTTCCAACACCGTATTTTCCAGACTACTACAGGGAACAATAGGAAAGGTAGGAGTTAACCCAGTCAAAACCGTCATTTCAAGATTTTAAACTTGTAGCATTACATATTAGAAGATTCCCAGAAACCTGGCACCTGCGGAAGACGGTGTAGAAAGAGCTAAGTCTGAAGCACTTGTGAACGCCACCGGGAGACTTTCAGAACAGATTCAAGAAAAATACACCAAGAGCATCTGTGCCAAAAACATTTGTGATGCACAGTTTATTTATTCCTATGAATATTTGGGAAATGCACCCAGATTGGTTATTATACCCCTGACTGATCGATGCTATTTAACTCTTACCCAGGTAATGATACATGCTTTGAAGATTTGTAGTATATCTTTGTTTTGGGATCATTTTCCTAAAAGTATTTTTGCTTTTTTAAGTCTCTCCATCTAGTAATGGGTGGTGGGCCTGCTGGTCCAGCTGGTACAGGTAAAAAAGAAAAGACAAAAGATTTAGGACGAGCCCTTGGAATAATGGTTTACGTTTTTAACTGCTCAGAACAGATGGATTATCAGTCCTGTGGAAATATCTACAAAGGACTTGCACAAACAGGAGCTTGGGGCTGCTTCGATGAATTCAATAGAATTTCGGTAGTTTTGTCTGTAGTGACTGTACAAGTGAAATCTGTAGTGGATGCAATTAAAAATAGGAAGACAAAGTTGACACTTAAAATGAAAATACGAGTTCCAATGGTGAAGATGATATATATAAAGTAAGAAAATATAAGCTGCTACGACGAAGAACAAACAGAAAAAGAAATAAATAAAAAAAAGTGAGAAGGATCGAAATCTGGATAATACGGTGAGTGGTTGCCGGAACAGTTTTTGTTCAGGACTCGAGCGTTACTGAAATTTTACTCATGTCTAGTTTATGATGTAGACTTGTTTAAACGATTTGTTTAGAAATTTTAATACTCGGCAAATAATAAGAAACGAGGATCTTCGACAATCATTGTTTTCACTTTCCTTGCAAACATCAGAATTGGTAGGGGCTGTATACACTTCGTCGGTTAGGTACCTTCAATAGATTCCCGACTATATCGAAACTGTTTTTATGTTTCAAAATATAATCGATTACTGCATTGTTCTTATGTGAATATTCGTAGGGCTACTCTGATTTTTGTTAAAAATTTGATAATGCTGCAATGCAATGGTCAAATGTATTGCAATATAAAACACAAATAACACACAACAACACATAAAATGGCAGCACATAGGTCAATGGTACATAGAACTCTATCTATACCACTCTCTAAATATGATACCATTAGGACTATTGCTGTCAACAATGGCTACACAATAAAAGAAATAAACTCTCTTATCTCAAAAAAGCAAAAGGCACTAGCTATGACACAAATATTATACCCCAACGTAAAAACACGGAATACTAAAAAATTCCATACTCTTACATGTAGGCCCAACCTCCGAAAGCAAACATTTTATCCTCTGACGAAGTGACACAGCTTTCAAATACTCAAATAACCTATCAAAACTAATATTTAACGTTAAAGATAAATGTGGAAAATATAAGAAATCAGGAGTTTATAAACCAAAATACAATGAATGCAATAATAGCTGTTATATAGGACAAACGGGACGAAACTTTGAAACAGAAGAACATAATGCATGTTTTAGACTAAAGAAACGAACATCTAATTTTGCGAATAATTTTTTAGATACAAACCACGTTTTTCCCGATATTAACAACTTACAAATATTACATACAGAACAAAAAGGTCATAAATTAGATATAATATTATTAGAAAACATCGAAATTTACAAATACAAAAAATACCATAATGTTAACTTTTTAAATAAACAAATTGGATTTCGGAAATTCCCCACTTTTAAAATTATTAAAAGTAGTGATCACTAGAGACCGGATAAAAAAGTGCGAAAATATTAAACAAAAAGTGCTTAAAAAAAACAAAATTTACAAAAAAGCATTAAAGAAGCAAATAAAGCACAAAATAATTTTATCAGCTAATGAAAAAAAAATAAAAGAAGTTGTAATGATAAAAAATAATATTGTTATTTATTATTTATATAATACATTCTATTGTTTTTACATAATATGTATATTATATCCAACTGCTATTTTAATTAATGCTTAAAAGAATGTATAACTAAATATTTCTCCAAATTGTTCGTGTTAAAATTATGTTTTCTGTATGTTAATATTTTTGTACGCAGAAAAACTTCTTACATTCTCTACACTCTACATCTACACTGGTTATTGGTAAATATTAATATTTCGGTATAATTGCTGGATCTATTTCAAAATCGAAATCTTGAACACCACTTAAAATAGTAGATATTTTTTGCAATGTTTGGAACTCTTTATTCTTGGAGTCTGAACCTAATTATTGTTTAACCAATATAAATCCTGGAAAACTGTTAGCTTCAGCTTCAAATATTTAAATAACATTTACGGATTCATTCATAACGGAAGCTGCTGTTCTTCTAAAAATTGAATATTCTGACTTACAGATTTAAAATGACTTTTAATGAAAGCCAAATTGTTTGCAAGTTCTGGTATTTCTAAAACTTCCTGACATTTTTGAATTGATTTGCTTTCTGTACCTTTAAATTTAAGTTTCAAGCTTCTAAATTCTCTAAAACTATCGTATACGTAAAAAAGTTTAAATAAGCACGGGGGAAAAAACTAAAAGCTCAACCAAAGCATAAGAACAGGTATCGCAATATACCTACTTATTTTTGCCTAATTCGTGTAGAAATTACGGTCGCATGGTTGCTTATAAAACTCACCAATAAAAATATTTTTTTGTTCTAGAAACTGCTCTAGCACGTTTCATAATGAAATCAACATATTTCCAAAAAATGCTTTTGAAAGCACGAATCAAAAAATAAAAGTTTAATTTATTTTTCACTAGTACATTTAATTATTTTTTAAAAAATATGATTTAAAAATTTTCTTTTTCTGCCCTACAGTTTTTTCTCAACCACCAACAATGTCAGGGTTTATCTTCATGTAACCAATTTTTATATACCGCTGATGATGAAGGTTTTTGCCTTCGAAACAGTGGCGGATTTACAAATTTGCCGCTAGTAGGCTATTTAATTTTTGCCGCCCCTATACCAGTGACGGCTCGTGAGTTGTGAAACAGGTGAAGTGTTCGGGAAAGAAAAAGCCCGCTGCAGGCGAAATGCGCGAAAAAATTTTAAGCCACGCCCAAATTTGGTCAATAATTTTTAGTAAATATTTTAAAAAATTATGATTACCTACTTATTTTATTGAAAATGAAATTTCTTTCTGCAAAGCCAGTAAAGTTCCAACTACCTTTTTTTATCCCCATTAACAGACACGGCCAACAATAAAAATTATTTAAAAAAATACTATCCGTCGACCATGAATAAAGATTGTACCATTTATTTCTGTAAGATAAAAAAAAATTTTTGGGCCAACTTTGCCGCCCCCTTAAATCTGCCGCCCTAGGCTCCAGCCTACTTAGCCTAATGGTAAATCCAGCACTGCTTCGAAACATGTACGGTCTAAGGATTTTTTGATTTCCTTTGATTAAAACTAGTGGAGCAGACTGTGTGTATTATTTCCCTTATAATATCACTCCACTGAGAGATGGACTATTTCCACAAAAATAAAAATAATGTTTAAAATGCAGTCTCTACTCATCACTATAGAAGTATACAACTTTATTTACTGCGCATAATTAGTTGTATAACGAGTAAAATAATTATTGAAAAGAGGCGAAGCAAGTTTTCTTAAAATTACGAAATTGTATTTTCCATTGTTCCAGATTTTGTCTTTTATTTTATACAAAATGGTTGTTGGAAAATTATTGCGATGAAACTATAAAGGGAGGCTAATTTGACAAGGGAGTTTGAAATAGGGCGACTTGTATTAAAATGTGGAAATATATAAATTTTAAGGGTCGCTAAGTGCTGGAAAGTTTTGTATTTTGCCCTAATATTCCTTCAACTTGAAGATGCGACAAGAATTTAATTTAATAATACAATAAAATGAATGAAATATCATTATAATAGAAATAGTATCTATAATTAAATGAATCTGTTTGACTTAACTGATTTTCAATAAGATAATATAAATTAAACAGTAGTCGGCGCGATATTATTTATAGAAATTTTTTATCTTCACTTAATCAAGTAGAAACCCGTCAAATCAATTTTGTTGAACCTGGAGTTACTCATATATATTTTGCTCATCTTATGTTACAGGTTTGTTGCGTCTACATAATATGCATTTATTATTTCTGCTTTATATCACTTTCCTTAATTAAGCAGCAAAATATCCTGAGACGAATTTTAGAGTATTTTAGTATTTGTTCAGCAAATGAAATTTTTCTTTTTTTGATCAGCATCATTGAAAACAGAGAGATAAACGTTTGAGTTGAAATATGGCAGAAATAATTTTTCTACCCCTGGTAGGGTCAAGTCCCTGCCCTAATTCTTCTTTCATTGGCAAATCAAAGGGGTGGTTTTTGGGCCATCGAGGGGGTGGAAGGTAGTTAAACACTTTTTTAACATTATATTCGAGTTCAACACCTCGAAAACGGAAGGGGGGGGAGAGAGATAGATCCCAAAGATATCCCAAATATTAGCTTATGTTTTTGACTTATTGACTCCAATAGTGGCTAAGAATAGTAGTTTACGTTACAAGGCCGGTAGGTGACTTATTACAGTTATTACAGGACGAGTTGGTTTACGGACGAGGCGACGCGACGTAGGAGCCGAGTCTGGAATATAAACGAGTGCTGTAATAACATCTAACGGACGTGTATTGTATGATATTTTATTTTATTTTGTCATTATAATCCTTTTTAAAAAGATTTAATAAAAATGTTTATTACAAATTTTAAAATATTATTGGCAATATTAATTGGTATCACTGGATAGTTTAAATAAAATAAAAATTACTAACTTTAGTTAAGCAAAATATTTAAAAAATTGTAAAAGAAAGTCTATTCTGTAGTTGCGTAATATTTTTCATTTACTAAAGTTGGTAGAAAAAATAATTTTACAATTTAAAGCATCTGAACAGAGTTACTTGGGATCGATAAATATATAGTCAAAACAAAATAAAATGACTAACTTTAGTTAACCAAAAAATAAAAAAAATGTAAAAGAGAGTATATTCTGTAGTTGCGTAATAATTTTCATTTACTAAAGTTGGTAGAAAAAATACTTTTACAAGTTAAAGCATCTACACAAAGTTATTTGGTATCGATGGATATATATTCAAAACAAAATAAAAATTACTAACTTTAGTTAAGCAAACTATTTACAAAATTGTAAAAGAGAGCCTATCCCTGTAGTTGCGTAACATTTTTCATTTACTAAAGTTGGTAGAAAAAAGTATATTATTTATAGTAAGACATGCTGCCAAAATAGCGATTTTCCAATAAATACTAGTCGGGGCGTGGAACTCATTTTTATAGTCGGCCATGATTGCATTTATTTTGTTTTGAATTATGACAGTTACTGTTATTATAAGTTTTAAAAACTTATATAGGTATCATTATATTTCAAGTTTAATTTAGTTTAATGTATATATTAGTGATGGGAAAAATCGAGTTATTTTAATAATCGACTACCGAGAATTCAAGTGATTTAAAAACCGAATGATAATCGATTTTTCACTCAAATACTAATATTAATTGGCATTGGCGGTTCATCGTACATGTTCGTCGCCAAAGTAATAAAAACAGTTTTTTTTAATCACCTCAATAATCAACCACATATTTTTAGACTTCTAAAAAAAAAAAAAAGGTCGTCCCTTCCGTAAACTAACTACTTTATGCAGCCGCAATGAGTGATTAGTGATTGGTATGAATGGCATAGCTCATTGGAAAATTCAAATTTTCGTCACTCGAATTATTACCGATGATAACCGAATAATTTAAGTGATTGAAAAAATCGAGTGATCGGTTATTTTTCACTCGAGTGATCCCATCACTAGTATATATGATGAATTAAATAATTAAAGCTCAATATGTGTACTTGAACATTTTGTTTCCTATAATTTTAAGTGACAACTTGTCAAAAATCCAAACTAAAAAGTCATTATTTCTAAAAACAAAAGATGGTTGCTAGGCAATACATTACAGTACCTGATACTGTAATGGTCCACTTACCGGCCGCAAATGAGTACATGGTAAGTTGATTTACCGGACAAAATGAAATAAAGGAAATCTACCACAAGCCTGTCGTTTCACATACCTACGTTTTTAATAAAATTTATGTTAAAACAAAAAAAAATAATAAGCACTGAGTTTGATATTTTACAAAGAACAAATATAATTCAAAACACGCCTTAGAGAAAACAAAAAGGGCTTAGAATTGCAAATTTTATTTTGAGTTTGCAATGAGTTTCGAAGAAATAGAATTTTTGATAAAAATCAAAGCCCTTTGGCGGTAATAATTAGGTCGCGAAACAATGGCATATAAAGTGATAAACAACCCGGAATAGGCTGGAAACTTGTGATTTAAGGCACAAAACAATCTTTGTTTGTGGTATACAAGGGCCCTGTGAAAATATTTAGCCACGAAAGAATTGCTTGAACTTAATACTTTTAACTTAATACTATTTACTTTGTGAATAATTCTAATGGTTGTTAAATACAGGCCCGTTCCTGGGGTGTTTGGCACCTACGTGCAGGTTTCTTTGGTGCGCCCTAGTTAAAAAAATGGTCCTATTTTTAAAAATATATTTCGGGAAAAACTGGTAATGTTTTGAAATGTAAGAAAACTGATACAAAATAATTAGAAAAATATTTATTAAATTACCAAAACACCTTTTTACCAAAAAAAATAAATTCAAACCGAAAACAATCAAATAATGCACTGTGCGGAGATGTCATTTAACTTGCTTTAAGTAACTACCAAACAAATACTGAAAAACTAAATTATTAAAAATATAAATATTAGGCATGACAATTTAATTTCTTCCCATTTTTTTCAGCCGGCAGCCGGCAATATTAGAGCGAATAGCGGCATAATAAATAACCGGCTAAATAAACGGTCGGGCCGACTCAAGAGAGGCGGTATCCTTTATTCTATATATGACGGGGCGGTAGTGTCCAACAAGGAAACTAGGGAGAGAACACACTTTTTGTGCTATTATTAAGGCAAACGTTTGGTAAAATTTGTCGACATATCAAAATATAAAATACTATACTGCCCTGCTAAGACAACTTGTCCTAACTGCAAAAATGTCGTTTTTTGGGTTAATCTATCATCGTACATATTAAGCAATCTTCTGTACGCCTACTAAGTGTAAAAGTCCTATCTGTATCCAAAATACTAAAAATACATATATTCACTTTGTCCGAACTACCTAATTTTTCACCTTTCCTAAGTTAAACCATCCTATATAGCTTTTCCTACGTAAAACAGTCCTATCTGTACATATAGGACATATTTTCTTAGGAATGTAGCTGAATTCAAAAGCCCGATTGTCCTTACTGAATAAGATAGGACAAATATCTTTAGCATGACAATTCTTTCGACCGTTACAAAATTCCCGCCAAATTGAATAAAACCCAACCTAAAAAATATAGTTTATGTTTTAAAGTACGGTTTGTATTTTAATACGCTTTTGTAAGAGATTTCACGTGTATTTTCGTGTATTTTAGTTAAATGCCTACTTGTTTAAGGTAAGAATTATTGTTTTAACTATTATTAATTATAATATTGTAAAAATGATTTTGGTACAAAGCTAATTTAATTATACAGATCAGGATCTAGACTTTGGCTGCATTGCTGATCTTGGCTGTCATCTTTTTACTGTTATCATCTTTTAATCATTATTTGCAAGGTTTTTGATATTAGATACTTTAACTAATACGCAGTATTATTTTCTCTATATAGATGTCGCAGATGTCCAGCAGCAGTTCTAGATCAAAACGCATGCTGACACTTGCGCTAAATAAGCAACTTCAAGATAGCATGTCTTCCTTCCGGGTACCTATAGTAAAAACCAGTAAGGAAAGCGACCCTGACTATTTTCCTGATAACATATCTAATCATAGTAGTAGTAGTAGTAGTGATAATGGCGTTCCTCCTGTGTCTCCAGAAAAATTAAATTATGTTGAAAGCTCGAACAAAATACACATTCTGCAAAACGTTGTTTTATGTCCCGCTAATGAAGGTTCCATTATCGAGGATGCAATGCCAGTTAAAGAATATATTGCAACCATTCTCGATGAAATAATAACCAGATCAACTAATTTAGCTGACAGCAAACTCTACAAAAAAGATGGATCTTCAAGAAAAAGAAAAAAATACGACGAAAAGCCTGTACAGCGAAAAAAAGAAAAGACAGAGAAATACGCAAAAGAACATTTTGTTCAAAGAGCTTGTAAATGCCAAATGAAATGTATAACAAAAATAAAACATCAGAGGCAGATAAGTATAAATCAACAATTTTGGCAAATGTCAAAGAATGAACAAGGCATGTTTGTAAACAGTTGTATTAAAAAATCATTGAAAAAGAGGCATACATCAAAGAATAATAATGATTTCAAAAGGACATATACTTACATATATTCTTTAACAAGCGAGCAGGGCGAAGCCATAAATATTTGCAAAATATTTTTATTGGCAACTTTGGGTTTTAAAAAAGATAACGACAGGATTTTAAAAACAGTTAGAAGTATAAATCCTTCTGAACTAAAACCCAAACCTGATAGAAGAAATCACCCTTCCTCCAAAAAAATTGACAGGACAAAAATAATTGAACATATCAATTCTTTTGGGCCTACAATATCCCACTATCGCAGGGAACATGCGCCAAACAGAAAGTACTTACCAAGCGATATTTCAATTTCGTATATGTTCGAAGATTATAAAAATAAGTATGGCGCGAATTTTTCCTACGAATTGTATAGGAAAGTGGTTGCTGACATGAACATATCTTTTGCTAATCTGGGCAATGAGGAATGCTGGACTTGTGAGGAATACCGCATTCACGAGGAATTAAAATCTCATCCTGAAAATGAGCTTGCATGCGATATATTATGTAGGAAATATATCCAACATAAAGAAAAAGCCAAGGAAGCTAGAGAAGAGTACAACAAAGACTCAAAAAAGCTCAGATGCACAGAATAACTCATTATATCGGCAGACCTGCAAAAGGTATATTTCATTATATTTATTTTTAGAAATATACCCCCCTTTAGAGTGGAAAATAGAAACTAAATACCATTTTAAATATTATTTCAAATTTTTACTTTAAATAAAAATATATTTTCAGGTTATAATGTTGCCGCGGTTGAATACTTTCAAGGAAATCATTTTCACACCACGAATCATTGCCTTCAATGAAAGTTTTGTTCCTGTCGGTAGCAAAAGTGGCTTGAATCCATGGGCTGTTATATGGCACGAAGGAACAGCGGGAAGATCAATGCACGACATCATTTCTACCTTTTATGCTTTTCTTTTGGCTAACAGAGATTTAAAAAATGGTGATATGGCTGGACAACTGTTCAAGCCAAAATAAGAATTGGACAATTATATATTTTTTTTATATATATTTTAAATTCCACTGAAGTGGCGTTAGAAAAACTTGAAGTGAAATATTTTGTACCGGGTCACACCTTCATGTCTGCCGACTCATTCCATACCATCAGGTGGAACTATCTCTTAAAAATAAAAAGAAGGTATATGACTTTGCTGATTTCAGGGACTGTGTTCAAAACGCAAATTTACGAAAAGTTAATGTGTTGGAAATGGGCTTAAATAATTTTTTTAATTTTGCGGATTATACATCCAAACAAAAACTTCAGAAGATTCATGATCGTGTTTATCTTAAAGATATTTGTCAATTAAATTTTGAGAGGGGCTGCAAATATTTTTTTTACAAAAATACATTTTCCGTTGAGCCCAAACCTTTAAATGATATATTTCTGGCTAAGTTTATAAAATATGAATTAACCAGTCCGAAATTAAGAGACGCTCCGAAAGGAATCACTTTTATTAGAAAAGACAACCTTATACGTAAATTGGAATCTCATATACCCCCCAATAGACTTTTATTTTGGCAAAATCTTCCTATTTCCGAAGGCAACGATATTACCGAAGGGGAATCATTTTAGTTAACAAAATACCCCATTATGTTTTCGTTTATTTAATTAAAGTTATATCATAGTATATTATATTGGTTTTACTTAGGACATTTAATCTTAGGAATATATGTTTTTACCTAGTTCATATTGTCCTATCTACTAATATCTCCCAGATTATAATTAATTTGAATATTTATAATATCAAAAATGATTAATCCTTATTTCTGAAATTATTTGACAAAACACCACTTTTCTAGATAAATTCAGAAAAAAAGTGCATATAAAAACAACAAAATGCTTAATTTCTCAAAACTAGTTTTAAGCACTTTGGACAAGTTGTCTTAGCAGGGCAGTATATGAATTTTTTTTTTGGACTTGTAATAAAGAATACCGAATGAACGTCGATTTTGCGCCTGCGTGCATGCACGCCCTGCACGCTCGCCAGGAACGGCCCTGATTAAATATAATAATGAAAACTGTGAACTAAAGCAGTGGCGGAACTACCGGTGTTAATTGTGTGTGAAGCACACGGGCCCGGGCTAAAAAGGGGCCCGGGAGCGGAGCAACAAAAACATAAAAAGCAAAACGAAATGTTCTCATAGAAAAAAATGCAATACTCCGGAAACGTATCCTCAAAACTACTCTACTTAATACTTTTATAGATACCTAGTAGTATTGTTATTCCAAAGTCAGTGTGATGACATTCCATACGGCGGTAAACAGTCTCAAAGAGACCGACGTTTACCGCCGTATGGAATGATTGGAATGTCATCACACTGACATTGGATAAATTATAACTGAAATAATCACATAAAACGGCCTTTATTTTTTTAATTATTGTTTTATTAAACCACAATTCCCAATACCGGCATTTAGTTTAAAGGGCGGTGTTTGTGTCGGCGAATATTGAACTTGGATAAAGACAAAGGGCGGCCGCTACTACAAAAGAAGAAAGAAGCCGGTACCGGATGTATTAATATATTAATTTCGGCTTGGGCAATAATTTTTATTTGATATTTTCAAATGCCTATTTAGTTCGGGTACGATTAACTAGGTGGCTTAAAAACAATTCTTATATTTTCGAATGGAAAAAATAGAAATATTAGAATTAGTGTTTATTTAAATTTAATTTCAATAATTATTTTACTTTGTTACTGGAGTTATAGTATGATTAGTACTTAGTAGTTACGTCCAATAACGTAGGTACTAGTGGAAGTTGAATATGTATTAGGATTAGGATATCAAAAATGAATACCTATAAATATAAATCAGGTGCTCAAAAACGCAAGGAACTTGAGGAGGCAAATGCTAAAAAGGCAAAGCTTCTAAAAATTACTTCTTTTTTTGGTCCAAATGCACATCTACTAGTAGTCAAAGTAAGTCAAAATATTAAAGTTTAGATTATTTTTTCATTTAAGATTTTTTTATTTAAGGTGAAATCCCGGAAGATATGACTCCGTCGGTAGAACGTTTCCCTACCGAGCCAGAATCGAGTTCAGAGACTGAGTAACCGTATTAGTATTAGTGATGAATTTCAATGTGAAAAAACTGAAACAAATAGCAGCCGAGACGAGGGAATCAACGGTTTTAATAAAAACTGATAAAGGTTATTATGATATGATCCAAATGAGGTATTGACGGATATACAAAAAATATTTTTAGTTGCTAATGAACCTTGTAGACCTTTGGGACCCTTTCCCAAAGATGATAAAGGTTTTTTTTACAATGATTGGAGGCATCTTCAGCAAGCAATCAGTAGACATGAACAAAAGGTTAACCACAGTGTATCTTGCGCCATATTTGATCGCTGGTCGCTGGAGATTAAATAAGACTATTGAGGTTGATCTTGAATCAAAAATTCGGCAGAAAATGAATGTTTGAAGACAAGTTCTGGAACGTGTCCTAGAAGTAACTCTTACATTAGCTTCTTGCAATTTGCCATTTAGAGGCCACGACGAGACTGAAAATTCTAAAAATCCTGGTCTTTTTTTTATCTGTGATAAAATTGCTGTCAAAATATGACCCAGTTTTACAAAATTTATTAGAAAATAAGAAAAAACATTCAATCACTTAAGCCCAGCTGTTCAGACCGAAGTTATTGAAATGTTAGGCAACACGATTCAACAAAATATTAAAAAAATAAAATGTTCTTTTTTTTCGGTTATTATCGATAACCACCCAAGATATTGCTAAGGCAGATCAGTTAAGTGTTATTATAAGATATTTATGTATCCACAAATAATACAGAAAATAATCCTTTGCAGATTAAAATCCACGAGTTTTTTTTGGTATTTGTTCCAGTCAAAAGCCAAACTGGCTCGGCTTTGAGCGCTACGATATAAGACAGTTTAATGGAAAACGAACTGCCTTTAGAAAAACTTCGTGGACAAGGTTATAACGGCGCGGCGAATATGAGTGGCATATACAATGGCGTTCAAGCCGAGATATTAAAAGTATCGCCTAATGCCTATTATGTCCACTGTGCAGCGCATAATTTAAATTTAGTCCTTAATGACTCTGTAAAAAAATGTCGTAGAAATTAGGAATTTCTATGATTTAGTTGAAAGTGTCTATGTTTTTTTGGACAAAGCATTAAACGGTGGGCACTTTTGCAAAGTGTTACTAATGCCAAAATAACTTTAAAAAAATTGACACCCACTCATCGAGACACGATGCATTAGAAGCTCTTCGTTTTAGGTATGTGGATATTTTAAAATTTTTGAAAATAGGACCAACAATTCTTCTTCGGGAAACAGCTAACCAGACACCAATTTTTTGAGGGTGCAATGTGGACTCTACTAAAAATGGGGATTTTAACTACTCCATATGCGTGTATTCTGAGAATTCACATAACCGGAGAGGTGGAACCAGGCTTCATCCGAAAAAAATTGTCAGGTCTAATAAATATTTTTTTTCCAATAAATTTTGGGTAAACCATTGAGAGTAATTCCTGCGTCTCTTGGAATACTTGCACTTTATAAGGAAATAAATTCAGCTGCTTCTTAAGAATAGTCCGATGTTCCATAAGATCTTTCCACTTCTTGGGACAGGCGTCTTATACAATTTGTTGGCGTATTTTGCATTATTTCACGAACGTTTGCAACAAGTTCTTCTGTTCTTATAGATGGTCTTCCTGCTCCTTTTTTGTAATGTATAGAACCTGTTTCCCTATAAACACAGCCACGGTTCTGATAAAAATCCCCAGCAATAAAAGCAACGTTAGGAAACGTCCATGCACAAACCCGGATTGTATTGCCACTCACCATTTACTCTAACTCCGTTTCGAAAATACGCTTCAACCATGAATGTTTTGTGCTGTTCCGTAAAGCCCATTGTGTAAATTGTTCAAGAAATTGGAAAAATTAGAGATGAATCAAATTACTTGTAATGACTGTCAAAGATAACGGAATAACTGATTGATTGTTAAATCAGGTAGTTACTGACACCCAACAGGGATTAAGCTCTACAGCTAAGCATTACGTCCTTAGACGCAAGGCCCTCTTTGATGCAAATAATTTTTCCTCGCACGGTATTTAGGTGCGTAACACACAAGTGGTTGATTTAAATGGGGGAGGCTAAGGTTGGAAGCAGTTATCTTAGGAAAGCGCCGAAGCTGAAAAATTTTCGGGATCACGCCCAAAATCTGTTAAGAATTTACAAATAAAATCGATTAATTTTGTTAAAATTTCTAGATTTTCCTAGTGATGCTCTGCCGCTGCTGCCTTACAAAAATGGGACGAATCGCAACAGACAGATGAGGTTAATTACTTTCGTTGTGTTTAGTCTCCAAACAGTTTGTCAATAATAAACATTCCTGACCGTTCTTGATACTAATAACTTCAAATTTCAATTGAAATAGGTTCGCAGTATAAATAGTATATAACAATAAACTACTCCACTAAGCTGTTATAAGTAAAAGCAGTTATATTATGTCATGTTAAATGTCCTAGCTTTAACTAACTCACTTTAATAATGAGGTACAAGGTAGTGTCCCCAAACAGCTAAAATCCGTGCATTGTCAGTCTAAGTACATTTAAAATATGTATTTCGTTCATAATAGCTTAATGCCAGGAGTTTGAAATACAGTAAATTGGGTTTAGTTAATTGCGTAGGTAAATCCGAGGCGACAGTAATACATGCAATTTCTCTGAAATGAACATTATTAGAGTGAACGCTTTAATAAAAGAAAATACTATTTTAGCACGCTTTTATTAGCTTCACCTGTATGTTTGTCCGTAACCGACTTCTTTGAACCCGATTTTGACCCACTTTAAACGGTCAGATTTAATTTAAATTTTGTAGAGTTATCAAGAACCGCTGACAATACAATAATCTGCACGAAAAAAATTCTCCTGTCAAATTTTGACAGCTGTCAGGTATAAAACGAAGAAGCGATTTTGACGAAATAAATTATGGGGTCGTATAGTATTCGATGCGGAGACTTCGGAAAAAATAAGCAAAAAATTCTCCTGTCAAAATTTGACAAAAGTCAGCGGAAATTATCCGCGGAGACTGACCGACTCTAGGAATCCGCCTTCATTTAAAAACGCACAACTGATTCCAGCGAACTTCGGTGGCGGTCGGTTTCGGCCGACCGACAATCCTAGGAAACCGTACTTTTAGGCGTACTTTAAATAAGCGAAATAGGGTATCAATAAAAAAAACAATATATTAAGTACAAAATTTATACTGGATGCTCCAGATGATGAATATTTATTAGCACAAGAAAGTTTTAAATAAGATATTTATTCGATATAATCCATTCTTTTAGGTTGTATTGATTTTTGGAATTGAGAGTGCATGTCACTGCGACGAACTATTAAATTTAAAGTTAGAAAATATTGATGATAAAATTAAGCAAAAACTATTGGTATCCCTATTAAACACGAAGACGAAGAATTAGAGGTCTTTCGTAATAATGGAATATTTAGATGTTAGAAAATATATAGCTATTCGGCCTGCTGAATTAAAAGACACAAGATTTTTTTTTAAATACGTAAAAGGTAAATCCGTAAAGGAATTTGTAGGTATCCATAAATTTTGTAAAATAAGTTAAGAAATAGCTGTCTATTTAAAGCCGAATGCTAAAGAATATACGGGACACTGCCTCCGCAGAAGTTCTGCTACTTTACTTGTAAATTCAGGAGGTGACAACAATGTTGAAAAGGCATGGCGGGTGGAAGTCCTCAACTATAGCAGAAGGGTACATTGAGGATTCAATGGCAAGTAAAACCAGTAATTGTGAAAAAATTTTGACAAATGTAGGAACTACTTATGAGGCGAATTAAATTGGTAATATAGTGAATGTAAAGAGAACGATATCTGAGGAAAGAAAAGGTGGCCGATTTATTCAAAATTGTAGTAATTTTACTAACAATGTTAATAACAAATAAATAGGTTTTTTAAATTCCTGTTAAAAGTATTATGTAATTGTTAATAAATGTTTTTTTCGTCAAAAAATGTTAAATGGTTTATTCCCATAAGAATAATCATTTTGCTGCCTAGGCAGGAAAGTCCCTCATTTGCTGCATAGGCAGGAAAAGTAATACTTTGCTGATTGATATGTGTCTGCAAAATTAATATTTGCTGTCAATCGGAGAAAAAAATATTTCTTCTGGAACAGTGGCACCAAATTGCTAACGGCATTTATACAAGTACATAATTATTATGGAAGAACATAAATATTGTAAATTGAAAGTAAGAGCTATGTTCTGTATTATTTAGTAACATCTCTTCAGTAACTGACATAAGTGAACTTTAGAATATATTTTCATTTATTGCTTGGATTTAAAAAGTTCCTCGTCTCTCGTTAAAAATTTTGAACAATTTATTTCCTGCAGGGCGAAACTCTTATCTTTGAATTTAATTAGACTAATTCTTATAATTACCAGTAGGTTGTTAAATTTTCAAAAAGTTATTAGCTTTTCTGTCTGGCTTTTCTTCAACTGCTTTATAAAGCACAATTAAAACCACCCAAAAAACTGATCAAGCAGTTAATGATATAATACATACCGAGGTGGAAAGTGTTTAATTACTATCGAGAGATTAATGAACTTTATCTCGAGATAGGAATGAAACTTTCATATAATAATATATAGTATATAGGCAGTCTACTTGTCAGGTAGTGGTAACTATGGAGAACTAGAAGGTAGGAGGCCTATCGACAATGGCAGCATTTCCAATTTCTGTCCCGGTTTTTTGGTTAGTTCGCTAGTTGGCCGAGAGATGCTCTCGCTTCGCAAGTGGGCCTGTGTCGTCTTCTTCTTCGTTTTGGACTTTTACTTTTGACAATTGACACTTTATTTTTTGAAATAACAAATAACGTTTGAAGGTTTGAAGACAAGACAAGACAAATAACGTTGTATTGTAGTTGATTTCCATATTATTTATAATGAATAATGGTAAAATTTATAAAAGTAGATTTTCCTTTGTGTCGGGGTGTAAGAGAGTATCTTCGTCAGAGAGGAAACGCAGCCAAATAAGTATCTTTCTAGCTTCAATAGTTGTTTAGTTGCTCACTTTAAAAAAACCATCTGTAGCTAGAATGTTTAATACCCTATATATTAAAAACCAAGCATCGTTGGAACTTTATACAGGCCGAGTTTACTAACAAGTATAACAAATTAAGTGTAAATTAATATAAAAGTCCTTATTTGTTCCTTAAAGATTTAATTTAAATAAAAATAGTTATCGCGTCCATAAGAAACCATTTATTTGATAGCTCACTTCGAACACGAGCGCCATCTTACGGCGACTCGTAAAGCTGAATTACCGATGCTAATTTGGGACCGAATCCAATGCATTGCGATCGGCCTCCTACCCTGGTGGTAAGTTACCACTATGGAGAACTAGAGGGTAGGAGGCCGATCGCAATGCATTGGACTGGTAACAAATATTAAGCGAGAAAAATATTTTCTATATATGATACAAGACCCCAACGGGTGTCTGCTCAGATTGTATGGCTTACTAAGAGATGCCGCTACAGACTATATACAACCAACAAAGGTTGATATCATAGTTTTTAGTACGAAAGTTGTCTGATCGAAGGTATGAACACCTTCCCTGTACTGACGAGAAGGGTTCGTGCATATTTTGCTCAATTTAGAGTGAATATGCACAATGTGCACCCCCCAAACAAAATATGCACAATCAACTCTTTGGCGACAGATAGCAAACATAATTGCTTAGGCTTCTTAGCCAAGGAAAACCTTTATACCGAAATTATTTTTTTGTTTTGTAACTGCGACAACGTCGCATTATTGAACAGCAGTATTTTAGTGCATTAGACAAAGGCGACAAGTGCAGCAAGTGCATTATTTTGTGCTTGAATGGGGATTTTTCTCTGTTGCAAAATCTCGCGAAACAAGCGAATACGTAATATTGATTATTAATTAATTATTAAAACGTGTTAGACAAAGAGATCACTCCTACACCCCTTTGCTTTGGTACTTTGACCAGGCCTGACTTTGACTTTGGTCATATGACTCATATTCAGGTAAATCGACAACAAACGCAAACGTGTGGGTGATCAAGTGAACGATTATTTTTGTGGTTGTGTTTTTGTATACATATTGTATATTGGCGGTTGGTAATAATGAAGAAATTAGAAAGGTAGATTTTTTTTAAATTATTTTTTAACAATTCCAAAAAAAGTATTATTATTCATGTCAGTTATGGTTATGGAACTGCTTTGATAATTCACACACTCAACACATGTTGAAAAAATTTGAAGGTGGGTCCTTGCAGTGGATACCAACTAAGGAAATGTTAAGCTATTACCCCAAAATCTTAAAGAGGGTAGTTGTTGATTAGGGTGTTAATGAATGACTGGCTCCTTTTGTATACTTTTTTTTTGTATTTTTTGTAAATATAATAATAGTTTATAAACATACCTAAAATAAAATGTGTTTTTTTTTTATATTAAGTAATAACACCTGATGTTTTTTTTACTTTCTTCTTAAATCTTGAACACCCTCGAGTTTTTACATAGTGGACATTCTAGAAATGCACAATCTGAGCCCAATATGCACAATTTTGCTGTCAGTTGATGCACAATTTAAAATATCGTAGGAACAACCCTGCTTAGTAGTACTTTGACTTTGCATACTTTGCTATCTGAATCTGCATTTTATTAATATCTAACTGTGTTAGATGAAACGCAACCCAATTGTATAAGGATTTATCAGGTGGTTAGAAAAATATTTTCTCGCTTAATATATGAAACTTTTCACTGAACTTTATACAGTGCGTTTTTAAAAAATTGCATTTAAAGCATGACATCAACACAAAAATATTATATTTGCCATTTCAGACTTTTTAAGAGTTTGAAACTCTCACTCTTTAACTTTCCAACCGGTTGGAAAAGAGACACTTTCCAACCGCTTGGACAGTAAGTCAAAAAGTGAAACTTTTAGTCCGAAACGTCAACATTACATAATATATGAACAATAAAAATGTAGTGGCAAACCGGACAAGTGTGTAACATCACTAAAAAAAAAGACGAAATTGGAATGTTAATTTCTTAATAAAGGAACTTCTATGCCTATTTTTAGACCTCCACCAGTTTAATGGTCGATTTTTGAAAAATCCCTTCTTAGCGGATTCCTACGTTATCAGGAGAAGACATCCTCATTTTACAATTTTATAAAATAGTTAGATGAAGTTGTAAGTGAAAAGCGAATTGGCATATAAAATAGGTTGACTTTAGAGGCTCATTTTATACTGGGATTCTGAATGCGAGATTCAGTATCTGGGATTCAGAATCTCGTGAATTGTAACGAAATTTGGAATGCATACTTTTCTAAAGTGCGCGGTTTCGGCAATTTTGTGGAGAGGCGATTAATTCCAGGGCCGCACGCTTGTTCAGTAGGGTGGATCGCTCGTATATGAAAGAAAAAAAAAATTACGATTTTCATCTCAGCGGGGTCAAAAGTTGATGCTCGTATTAAATACTAATCGAATGATAAGTTTATTTTTTTAATATTTGGTCGTTTTTAACTGCCGCAAGGACTTTGAGTTTTTTTAAATTAAAAATTTTAACAGGTTCTCGAGAATCTCGTTATAGTATTATTTTTTACATAATTTCCACTTTTATAATAGTTTGGATATATCATAACATTTTTAACCTATATTCAAATCGATTTAATGATAAGTTTATATTTTGAATAATAGATACTAATTAGTGATAATCCGAAACTTATATCAACACCTATAAATAGTTTATTCGCGCAGCCCACCTGTACGATATTTCTCACGCACATTCAGAAATACCATCCCTTGCGACGGGATTTTATTCGACAATAATATCCTATCTGAATTAGTAAGTTACCCAAGAGATGGCGCCGTGTACTTTAATCTGCCGTTTAATAAAAAAAATATTTCGGTAAATGACTGAATGAGTTTTTTACAGTATATAAAAAATCGGTAATTGATTACATGAAACAACGGCTACTTATAGTGTTTATGTTTGTGTTTGTGCTAATATAATATAATGACACCTCGCAGAAGTGAAGTAACCTGTCCAATATTTGGTTCGGGAAGTGAATTACTGATAACTGTTCTGCCTTCATATGAAGACGTAATGAAGCAGTTCATTTACATTTCGCCGATGTATAAAAAACAATATAATAACTGCGTACGAAAAACCAGTCAAATTGTGGCCAAGAAGATTGCAGAACAGTGGCAAAGAGCTTCTATACCCCACGTAGAAAACAAAACAATACTAGCACGAATTATTGCGTACCATGGAAAGTACAGAAATTTATTAAAATCATACAAGAGAAGAATGAATGAGGGTAGTTACCAAGAGAAGCTAAAAAAGTTTACTGATGAAAGCAAGAAACTTTTTGACATCGCTACGTGCAAATGTTTTAATTTTGAAGAATGTAGTTGCAGGAAAGGCATTTTTTAATGGACCAACGCACTACTCGTAAAATGATAATAGGTTCATTGGACCGAGAGACAACTAAAAAATTTGAACATAATATTTCTAGAATAAAAAAACGAAAGCAATTTAAAAATAAGGTTTCTGAAACTGCGACAAGTAGTAATAATCAACAAAAAAACTCTAGGACACTACTGAATCATCCACAAGCTAACTGTGTGATTGAGAATTTAGAAATAGAACCACCTCCACTGCAACAAAGTCAAGTAATTTCTCAACCTATAGTTACTGATGTTATGTTTCCTGTTGTTGCTAGGACATTAGACCGTTACGGGGTCTCAGATCGTGCTGGAGCAGCAATTGTCTCAGCCGCTTTTCAGGATATCGGTCTGATCACACCAGAAGATTCATCTCGTGTAGTAGATCGGAATAAAATCCGCCGAGCTCGTTGTAGAGCTAGGAATACGTTGATAATGGAGCCCATTACTTTTCAACATGAAATAATAGGAATCTTCTTCGATGGAAGGAAAGACAAGACCCTAGTGTATGAAGATAATCGACGAAGAGTGATTCAAGAGGAACACATTACTTTACTGAAAGAACCAGGCTCAAATTATCTTGGACACATCTCCTTAAAAACAGGTGACGCCAAAACAATTTGCCGACGTATTTTATCATTCCTTACCTCGAAGTCTATCGAGAAGAATAATATTTTAGCAATTGGTTGTGATGGAACCGCCGTAAACACGGGGAGTAAAGGTGGTGCTATCAGATTATTAGAAGAAAGTTTACAACGACCACTTCAATGGCTAGTTTGTCAGCTTCACAGTAACGAACTCACATTGCGCCACCTATTTATACATTTAGATGGATCTACTACTGGACCAAAAAGTTTTAATGGACCAATTGGAAACGCACTTGCTAACTGTGAGCTATTGCTAGTTAATTTTTCCCGGATTGAATGTGCGTTACCTGAAATTACTAAATCCAAAAAGGAATTAAGTACAGATCAACTGTACTTGTTAGAAATATGCCAAGCGATTAACAATGGGTCCTGTGATGAAAACCTCGCAAAAAGAAATCCAGGAAAAATAGTTCAGTCCAGATGGCTAACAACGGCTAACAGAGTATTGAGGTTATATGTTTCAGCTGAGACACCATCAGAAAATCTAAAAATACTGGCTACATTTATTTTGATGGTTTATGCCCCTATGTGGTTTAATATAAAGACTGAACCGCTATGCATTTTTGGCACCAAGCATTTGTTTAAAACAATACAACTCTCAAGATATTTACCCGATAACTTGAAATCTGTTGTGGACCCAGTCATTCAGCGGAATGCATTTTTTGGGCATTCTGAAAATATTTTACTTGCAATGCTAGCTGACAACAGACCAGACATAAGAGAACCAGCTCTACGTCGAATATTAAGACTAAGACAGACAACCTCAGATTTTGCAGTTTTACGGACATTCAAAGTGCCAATTTTAAATATGGATGCAACAGACTATATAGATTTAATAGACTGGAAAACAGCAACTGAACCTCCACTTACCAAGAAAATAACAGACGATATCCTTCAGCAAGGAATAATGGAGCCACACACTATTCCAATGAATATTTTGAATATCATAAGTCAATCTCCATGCCACACCCAAGCCACTGAAAGGGGCGTAAAATTAGTAACAGAAGCTAGTTCGTCTGTTTGTGGGCAACAACGAAGAGAAGGTTATATTAAAAATAAACTAAAATCATGTCTCATCATGCCTAAATTCAATACCAAAAACGAGTATAATTTTTAATATTTGATTTGTTTATTTTTAAATTTTTTACTGTTTTCTTTTGTAACAAACTGTGCAAAATATTTAACTGTTTATGTTTTTTTTTTCATTTTATAGTCTCTTTAGTTAGAATATTACAATGAGATATTTAAAATAAATAGTTTCAAAATTTAAAAACGTGTTTTTCCATACTTAAAATTTAGAAAAAAATTGAAATTTCAATTACGTTGCGGCAGTTAATATACTGAAAATATCGGAACGTGTCCAAATAGTTTTTTATTCATATCTTAAAGGAGCATCAATCCCGCACCCAGCCGATTTAAATATCTAAAAAAAAAAAATTCGATCCACCCTATTGTTCAGTGTTAAAATGAATGAAGTAGAAGAAGCGCTGTTGCTATATTATTATCAGATCGTGTAAAAAAAAGAAAAAACTTAGGAAACTTAGAATCCAATAATCAGCGAAAGCAATACAGCAAGAGGATACGTTTTACTGAATAAAAATTTAAGAGATTATTCTGAGAAATTTTTTAACTGTTTCAGAATGTCAATTCGGTCTTTTGACGAGCTACACAAATATCTTAAAAGACAAAATTTATTTAGTCACTTCCACCCAGTGTGCCTGTTTTATTGTTTTATTCGAATACTCTTCTGCCGAGGAATCCCATAAGCTTGGACGTGCCTGTATTGATGATATGAACTTGTCAGTGTCGAAAAGAGTTTTTAAAACATCCATATTGAATTCTTTATTCGTAAACCTAACAGAAACGACCCTTAATACGGAGCTGGCAAGAGGCTACTGAACGAGAATCGCAGTGAAAATGCTTACATAATATAAACCAATGCTAGACCTGTGACCTGTCGCCGCTTCGAATCCCGTAGCCGGGCAGCTGAAATTAGTGCGATTCCGAAATTAAGAATCGCGTTTCTATTTCCGAGAAGACGCCCGTCTATTCCGGAATCCAAGATTCAGAATCCCAGTATAAAAGGAGGCTAAGAATGGAATTAAACTAGTTTTTGCACCTTTGCCAACAAAAAAATAAAACAAGCAATATGTTTTTCGGCCTGTGGCACTGCGGTATATTTACTGTTTCCTTAAAAGCAATTCGAATTTTAAAAACGCACTAAAAAATAAATGACAAAAGTATGCCATAAATCGAAAGACCTTTTGACAAATCCAAAATTTACGAACGAATAAATAAAATAATTTGATAGCAGCAGAAATTTAGGAGGGTGCTGATAAGGGTTCAATAAAATAACTTTTAGCGATTTTCCGGCTTTTTAAGTGGCCCTTAAGTTTTAAATCTTGAGAAGGAAAAGTATAGTTATTGGCTATATTTGCGACGACTCGTCACTTATTTATTATAGGCTGAAGGAAATATTTACACAGTTTCATAACGGTTTTTAAATTTGACAAAATACATTGGCGGACACATTTCTGAGTGACATTTTAAAGAATAATCAGGATTAGGGCTGGGTAAAAATTCGATATATCGATATTTTTATCGATAATATCGACTATATATTGGTATTTCAATATCGCCCAGCCTTAATCATAACATAACTATTCAACTATAATAGATACGGTGTGTGTATAAAGTCTGGAAACGGCTTAATAACATCACAATTTACTGGCCGATTTAAACCAAATTTGGTACAGTTGTGTAAGAGGATCTAACGCACCGAATGACGATATTGGCGTTGTTGCCAGCTTTTTAGTTTGTCTGGGATTCGAACAAATTTTATATTTTTAAATATAACACCCAGTATATTTTTTCATTTGTAGTTTTTACATTAAATTTGTTACACTTTTGGTATAACATACTTTGTTCATAATATCAGTAGTTTTCGAAATAACGACGTATTTTGAAAATATCAACAAATTGTGTTTTATTTATTAATAAATAAAACACCAGTTCAGTTTTGATGTTAAGTCATAAAAGCTGTCATTTTTACATGCAAAAATGTCTTTAACTGAAAGTGAAAGAATTAAAATTCTTATGATGAGAGGATATGGCGATAGGGTCAGATCTTACGAAGAGGTTAAAAATCTATTTAATGACGCATTTCCAAACCGAAATCCAATTTCAAAAGCAACTGTTCTAAAAACTGTCCGACGGTTCGAATAAACTGGAAATTGTAGAGATAGGCGACGATCAGGACGACCAGTAGTAGTAGATGAAGAGAAAAGTTTAGAAATTTTACATGTTGTTGAAACTCCTTTTTCTTCATTAAGAAAAATTTCTCAAGTAAGTGACGTCTGCTTCAAATCCGTCCATAATGTTTTAATAAAACATAAATATCACCCTTTCAAAATACATGTAGTTCAAGAGTTATCAGAAGATGATTATGAGCGAAGAATTGAATTTTGTGATATTATGATGCCAAGGTTTGACCAAAATAACCAGTTTTTCAAATTTATAGTATTTTCGGATGAAGCAACATTTATGTTAAATGGTAAAGTCAATAGACACAACTGTAGGTTTTGGGCAAATGAAAATCCCCACTGGATGATAGAAGGTCATACACAACGCCCTGGAAAATTGAATGTGTGGGCTGGGCTTCTGGGTAACCACAAGATCGGTTCATTTTTTATTGATGGAAATTTGACATCACAACTTTACCTTGAGCTCTTGGAAACGCAAATAGTGCCTACTATACGAAATGTGATGGGTCCCAATTATGCAAGTACATTCTTCCAACAGGACGGAGGTCCTCCCCATTTTGGTCGAAACGTGCGCGAATTTTTGAACAACACTTTTCCGAATAGGTGCATCGGTAGAGGGGGTACAATCGAGTGGCCACCTAGGTCCCCCGATTTGTCGCCTAACGACTATTTTTTAGGGGACACTTGAAGAACACAGTTTATACCACAAAACCTCAAGATTTGGCTGATTTGCAGCGTCGAATTTTGGACGAATTTGAATTAATAACGCTAGAAATGATTTACAACACAACTGAAAAATTTTATTTTCAATTAGCAAACTGTCAAGCTGTACAGGGAAAACAGTTTGAACATTTAATATAAAAAATATATATTTTCTAAATTGTACTAGTTATTTCGAAAACTACTGATATTATGAACAACGTATGTTATACCAAAAGTGTAACAAATTTAATGTAAAAACTACAAATGAAAAAAATATACTGGGTGTTATATTTAAAAATATAAAATTCGTTCGAATTCCAGACAAACTAAAAAGCTGGCAACAACGCCAATATCGTCATTCGGTGCGTTAGATCCTCTTACACAACTGTACCAAATTTGGTTTAAATCGGCCAGTAAATTGTGATGTTATTAAGCCGTTTCCAGACTTTATACACACACTGTATAATAAAGATTTTTGTCTAGGTAGGGTATCAAAGCATTTTACATATAAATTAGTTTTCTTCAAAGTAGTAAGTGAGGACTACAATTTGGATATTTCAATTAAATCCCAGAGCTCTTTAAAAAATTATTAACGATTTATTTATTTAAAAAAACAATAAATACTGAGGACAGATTTGAAATACTTTAAAAATTTGTTAAATTGTAGCATATTATTGCTAAATAATTCTTGTAATCTAATAATACAAGTGTAATTATAACATAAGGCCATTTAAAAATGTTAAATAATGTAGAACGCCCGGCCACTATCTTAAAGCTTAATTATTATTCTGATCGTAAGTTTTCTTTTATACAAAAAAGGTATTCGTGTCAAAAATTATTGGGCTAATAGTTTAGGAAAAAAAGGATTTATTTAAATCATTTCATAAACTATAATATTGGTATGTTAAATCAAAAACCCTCGGACGGCCATAGCTTCCTTATAACACATTTAAGGACCAATATTTAATTGAATATTTTTTCTTCATGTTTTCATAATTAGAGTCTTCCCTTGAAATGAAGGTACGAAATTTTATAGGGCACATAAGAAAATATTGATATATTTATAATATAATATTTTACTGTTTTATCGATAATATATGTATATTATCGATATATCAAATAACGATATTAAAAAAATAAAATATCGATTATTATCGATATTATCGCGATAGTTATCGATATATCGACTATATCGATATTTTTTTATATCGATATTGGAATTTCAATATCGCCCAGCCCTACTTATACCTATATCAAACTAGTGTGAGGCGATATTAAATATCCATATGTGTATTGATACACTGACATTAATTTATATTATACCAAAAGATTGACTTTATTAAACAAAAGACACATGTATAAAAATTCATTAGTGTTAGTCAAAAATGACATTAAACACTAAACAAATCAGGTAAAGGCGTAAATAAATGATAAAAACAATAATGATTATCGCATTCTTCCCTCCTGTTATTATCAATGATATTCATCCAAATATTTAGGCGACATTCATAAACCAACATCAAAAAATCGATATTATCGATGTGATCGGATATATCGATAATATCAATAAATATCAATAATATCGATAATACGATAAATATCGATAAAATTATCGATATATCGAAATTTTGCCCAGCCCTAAATTCCCGTAAGACATTGTCAAACGTATTACATCGAATTTCCAGTATTTCAGGCAACTCACTTTCGCTCTGAATTGGAAACATTTGGTTTATAACGCTGACGCACTTGTAAACTAAAGTAAGCGGGGATGCCATCCTGGGTCTGGATACCAATTTCTAATTGTGGAATAATGAATAATCTGTTCACGTTATAACTGCAAGTAAAGTTGGCTCGTAAGGTTTTCATTTTAAAAATCCAGATCTACCATTTCTTTGTTATACAACACCCAACTAATATATTAATAATATTATTTTTATGAGGTTGCTTCAATATTTTGATACATTTATAAAAGTGACTTTCTGATTGGTAAAAAAAAATGTGAGTAATAAAGTTGTTATGGTAAAATTGGCTGTGAGCAATTAATTGTCGGGCACGAATAGGGAATAATTGGCATGAATGTTTAATTACAGTGCGAGCAAAAATGATTTACATCAAAGAGGGCCTTGCATCTAAGGACATAATGCTTAGCCGTAGAGCTTAATACCTGTTGGGTGTCAGTAATTACCTGAATTAACAATCAATCAGTTATTCCGTCATCTTTGACAGTCGTTACAAGTAATTTGATTCATCGCTAATTTTTCCAATTTCTTGAACAATTCACACAATGGGCTTTACGGAACAGCACAAAACATTCATGGTTGAAGCGTATTTTGGAAACGGGGTTAGAGTAAATGGTGAGTGGCAATACAATCCGGGTTTGTGCATGGACGATTTTCACGAACATTTTCCTAACGATGCTTTGATCGCTGGGGATTTTCATCATTGCCTGAAAAGAACCGTGGCTGTGTTAAGGGAAACAGGTTCTATACAACACAAAAAAGGAGCTGTAAGAACAGAAGAACTTGTTACAAATGTTCGTGAAATAATGCAAAATACGCCAACAAATTGTATAAGACGCCTGTGACGAGAGAGATCTGTGAATTTATGTTTGGAGCATGGCGGTGGCCAATTTCAGCTATTTATGTAATTATTTTTCTTTTTCTTTCTGTATATTCTTACTTTGATTCAAGATGGCGGACAGTGATGTGTCGCCGAGCGATCCAGAAGCAAAAGTGCTTGTTTTAATTGTAAAAAAGTAGTAATTGATTCTGTTAAGTGTTATAAGTGTAAAAACGTGTTTCAGCCAGCATGTATGATCCAGGCAGCACAAAGGAAAAGTGCAGTTTGTCGCCATGAATTGGTATTAAATAATGAAGCGAGTGAAGTAACCTCAAAAAGTTCGGAAGTTCTCAGTGCCGAAAATGTGCTACTCAGAGATCTGGTTAAGGAAATGCAGTTAAGAAATGATGTCCTTATTGAAAACTGCTTGCTTTTAAAAGAAAAAGTAAAAGTTCTACAAAAAATGATCGATAACCGGGAAAAAAATTTACCAGTTATAACCAACAACCAAGGACAATCAGCCAGTCTTTCACCTGCAACTCTTATTACTCCTGTTCAAAATCACGAAACCCTGGTGGTAGCTGCAACGAGAAATGCACCTCATGCAGTCACGTATGCAACCAGAACTGCAAAGACAGGTGAAAGAAATAGAAGTGGAAATCCTGACGACTGTCAAAAACCAAAAAACACAAACATTGGAGTGGTAGAACATAACCAACAAAAGGCTCGCAAATAACAGCAATAATACCCAAGTAAATATAACAAAAAACCAAGTAACGGCAGAAATCCATCAAATTGTGGCTAGGCAAAAAATGGCCGAAATCCAGCAATTAACTATGGAAGAGAAAAATGATGGTGATGGTAGAGGGCAGTTTCAGAAACGACGAAACAAGCGTTTTGTCATAGGTGGAAACAGCCAGTGTACTAATGATATACAGACAGTCCCAAAATCTGTGACTTTACATGTTACTCGATTGAACCCAACTACTAGACCAGAAAACCTAAAGAGGATGTTTGAGAAAGACTTTCCAGAGGTGGTATGTGAACCACATAATTCCAAACATCCGGAGTCACATGCATCTTTCAAGGTAACAATTCGACAGGACAATTTTAAAAAAGCCTGGAGACGTGATATCTGGCCACAGGGTTCTTTAGTATCCCGGTTTTTTCTGAAGAAAAGGATGCCACCGCAGCAACACGAGACTGTGGATCCTGTAGCACAATATGACCCCAATTAACTGTTAGAACAAAAGTGGCAGCTAGAAACAATTCAAACTGCGGATACACTTCTGATTTTTTAAATGTTATGAATCTGTATATAGCAGGTATCATGGGAAAGTGTAACTCACTGAGCATTACACTTGCTGAAAACCATGTAGATGTCATCTCCATTGTGGACCACTGATGTAAAAGTGATGAAATAAGCCTTCTGCAACTAGAAAATTTTAATTTGTGTGCGCATTTTTGTCGTGAGTCTAATAATAGAGGTGGCGTTTCTATATTTGCACGTACTAGTTTAGATTTTGAGACAGTGTCCTACAAAAGATGTATTGAAAATTTTTTTGAAGTTTGCTTAGCCGTAGTAAAGAATAAGGTTATGAAAAATAACTTGTATATAATTTCTGCATATCGTACTCCTAACAGTTCTGTAAGGGAATTTTTGGTAGAACTGGGTAAGTTCTTATTTAAATTTTGTAACACTGAGGACAACTACATATTATGTGGTGATATTAACATAAATCTTCTCGAAAATAGCAACTCAGGCACCGATTTGTTGAATCTTCTGTTGGAGTACGACATGCACCCACATGTTTCTGAACCAACCAGAGTGCGTCAGTCTACCTCCACTTGTATCGATAATATTTTCTCAAATTTACCATTTGTTGAGTCGGTGCGGGTGAGCCCAGTGTTTTACTCGTACCACATGTATCAACTATGTAAATTTGAGTTTGCTGGTATAAAAAAAGAGACTGAATATATTTACAGAAGACATTTGAACAGAGTAAACGTGGAATTATTTGATAATGCCATAAATAATGAGAGATGGCAAGATATGTATAATGCCAGTGGTTTTCAGAACAAGTTTGCAGCATTCTATGAAACATTTATTTATCACTACAATTGTAACTTTCCTATTAAAGAGGAAAAAATAAAAAATAAACATAATAACTGGTATTCACCACAAATGAAAGAAATGCATAACTTTCTCTGTGAAATGAAAGCAGTAGAACGACGCTTAAATAATCCTGCCTATACTCAGAAATATAGGGATCTTCTAAGCTTATATAAAATATCTGTCATAAAATTCAAAAAGCAAAAAAGTTATGTTCGATGGGCTGGTGCAGCAAACTTGCCAAAGGAAAGCTGGAAAATTGTAAATAAAAATAGAAACAGGGAAAATAAGAGTGTGCCTGTAAGTATAAATGATGAAATGGGAAGCACGATCACTGATCTTCCAAAAGTATGTAATATTTTTAATAGTTTCTTTTTAGACATTTTAAAAGATTGTCCACAACCTAGATTTGACAAAATTACACAATTTCCTCTTACTCCAACTAGCTTCTTTATTCGAGATGTTCCGCAAGGAGAAGTACGAAACGTAATTCAAAAAACTACAAGTAAGTCAGCAGCTGGTATTGACGAAATTCATGGTAAGGCCTTGAGAGCAATCAAAGATCTGATATGTTATCCTCTTTCCTATCTTATAAATGAGTCATTCAACAGCGGGGAATTCCCTCAACTTATTAGGGAGTCTAAATGTATTCCTATATTTAAGAACAAAGGTTCAAAAAAAGATAAGATAAATTATATATCTATTTGTGTGCAGAGCCAGTTCTCGAAAATCTTTGAGCTTTGCTTTGCTGAACAATTAGTTAGATTTTTGGAAAAATATAAAATTATTAATGACTGCCAAAATGGATTTCGTCAAGGTAGGTCCACTACTACAGCCATTTCAGACTGTCTTGAGTTTATTTATGTTGCTCTTAACGGTAAAAAATCTAATCTCGGGTTATTTTATGATTTGAGTCATGCATTTGATACAGTCAATCATGCTCTCCTATTGGATAAATTGTATGCTAGTGGAGTGCGAGGCATAGCTTATGACTGGACAGTCTCATATCTCAGAGGCAGAAGACAGACCATGGTAATCAATGGGGTGAAGTCTCATACGGGGCAGAGTAACCTAGGGGTGCCGCAAGGGTCTATACTGGGGCCATTATTTTTTATCATATTTATAAATAACGTTAATGAGTGCTGTGGTGGCCTGGGTCGCGCTGTCGTGTATGCAGACGATACCAATTTTTTGCTTCAAAATTACTGCATGGATGACTTGGTCGATATGGCAAATCGTGTTTCCCAGTGTTTTGGCGAGTATTGCCTGAATAGTGGCCTTGTCTTAAATGCAGATAAGACATTGCTTATGCAATTTTTTCCCAAAAATGCAACAGTAGACTATAGTCCGCTTATTAGGGTTAATGGAAAATTAATAAAAAGTACATCTGTGGTTAAATTCCTTGGACTTTATGTAGATCAGAAGCTCACCTGGGAAAGACATATAGAGATATTGTGCGGTCGGGTTAGTTCGATGTGTTTTTTGGTTAGGCAGTTACGGGTGAATGTGGATGAGCGGATAATGAGGCTTGTCTATTATGGACTAGTGCAGTCAGTCTTGCAGTATGGGCTGCTGTTCTGGGGCTCATCTGCTCATTTTAACAAAGCATTTATTGTGCAAAAAAGGATTCTGAGATGTATTGAAAATGTGTCTACAGATACATCTTGCAAAAATATTTTTAAAGCATATAAGTTTCTTACTTTACCTAGTCTATATATTTTGTAGCTAATTAGCTATACCATCAGTAATAATAAGCCACTCGAACGAAACTGTGATTTTCACTCACACTTTACAAGAGGGGCTCAGGATAGGCATATGCCGTACTCCAGACTGGCTGTTGGTCAAAATTCACCCTGGTATATGGGCGTCAAGTGTTTAAACAAAATGAAATCTAATTCGAAAAAGGTTTTTCTGTTTCCTTCCGCCAAACCCATCCCCAGACGCGTTTCGCCGTTATTACGGCTCATCAGTGAGGCTCGGTTTGGCAGAAGGAAACAGGACTCAAAGACAAATCACTTGTCAGGATCGATCATCAACGGGATTTATAAAACCCAGTGCGACATCTTGCGTCCCAGTACGGTACCTTAGAAAAGGTCAGTCGTAAAGGGTTATTCTGTAAAAACAGAAAATTATGCAAGATGCCCTCAAAACCGGTATAAGTGCCGGACCACAGATATTAATTCGAAAAAGGTTTTTCTGTTTCCTTCCGCCAAACCCATCCCCAGACGCGTTTCGCCGTTATTACGGCTCATCAGTGAGGCTCGGTTTGGCAGAAGGAAACAGGACTCAAAGACAAATCACTTGTCAGGATCGATCATCAACGGGATTTATAAAACCCAGTGCGACATCTTGCGTCCCAGTACGGTACCTTAGAAAAGGTCAGTCGTAAAGGGTTATTCTGTAAAAACAGAAAATTATGCAAGATGCCCTCAAAACCGGTATAAGTGCCGGACCACAGATATTAATTCGAAAAAGGTTTTTCTGTTTCCTTCCGCCAAACCCATCCCCAGACGCGTTTCGCCGTTATTACGGCTCATCAGTGAGGCTCGGTTTGGCAGAAGGAAACAGGACTCAAAGACAAATCACTTGTCAGGATCGATCATCAACGGGATTTATAAAACCCAGTGCGACATCTTGCGTCCCAGTACGGTACCTTAGAAAAGGTCAGTCGTAAAGGGTTATTCTGTAAAAACAGAAAATTATGCAAGATGCCCTCAAAACCGGTATAAGTGCCGGACCACAGATATTAATTCGAAAAAGGTTTTTCTGTTTCCTTCCGCCAAACCCATCCCCAGACGCGTTTCGCCGTTATTACGGCTCATCAGTGAGGCTCGGTTTGGCAGAAGGAAACAGGACTCAAAGACAAATCACTTGTCAGGATCGATCATCAACGGGATTTACTGGGACGCAAGATGTCGCACTGGGTTTTATAAATCCCGTTGATGATCGATCCTGACAAGTGATTTGTCTTTGAGTCCTGTTTCCTTCTGCCAAACCGAGCCTCACTGATGAGCCGTAATAACGGCGAAACGCGTCTGGGGATGGGTTTGGCGGAAGGAAACAGAAAAACCTTTTTCGAATTAATATCTGTGGTCCGGCACTTATACCGGTTTTGAGGGCATCTTGCATAATTTTCTGTTTTTACAGAATAACCCTTTACGACTGACCTTTTCTAAGGTACCGTACTGGGACGCAAGATGTCGCACTGGGTTTTATAAATCCCGTTGATGATCGATCCTGACAAGTGATTTGTCTTTGAGTCCTGTTTCCTTCTGCCAAACCGAGCCTCACTGATGAGCCGTAATAACGGCGAAACGCGTCTGGGGATGGGTTTGGCGGAAGGAAACAGAAAAACCTTTTTCGAATTAATATCTGTGGTCCGGCACTTATACCGGTTTTGAGGGCATCTTGCATAATTTTCTGTTTTTACAGAATAACCCTTTACGACTGACCTTTTCTAAGGTACCGTACTGGGACGCAAGATGTCGCACTGGGTTTTATAAATCCCGTTGATGATCGATCCTGACAAGTGATTTGTCTTTGAGTCCTGTTTCCTTCTGCCAAACCGAGCCTCACTGATGAGCCGTAATAACGGCGAAACGCGTCTGGGGATGGGTTTGGCGGAAGGAAACAGAAAAACCTTTTTCGAATTAATATCTGTGGTCCGGCACTTATACCGGTTTTGAGGGCATCTTGCATAATTTTCTGTTTTTACAGAATAACCCTTTACGACTGACCTTTTCTAAGGTACCGTACTGGGACGCAAGATGTCGCACTGGGTTTTATAAATCCCGTTGATGATCGATCCTGACAAGTGATTTGTCTTTGAGTCCTGTTTCCTTCTGCCAAACCGAGCCTCACTGATGAGCCGTAATAACGGCGAAACGCGTCTGGGGATGGGTTTGGCGGAAGGAAACAGAAAAACCTTTTTCGAATTAATATCTGTGGTCCGGCACTTATACCGGTTTTGAGGGCATCTTGCATAATTTTCTGTTTTTACAGAATAACCCTTTACGACTGACCTTTTCTAAGGTACCGTACTGGGACGCAAGATGTCGCACTGGGTTTTATAAATCCCGTTGATGAAAATGAAATCTGTTATGACCGGTGAATTGAACACAAAGATGTTTTTAAATAAAGCACAAGAATTTTTATGTAATCAAGTATTTTGCTCTGTTCAGGAATTTATCAAATATAAACCTGACTCCCAGCTCTTGGGCACGTTAGGGCAGCATTTATGTAATTACTGTGATATACTGTATGTAACTGCTGTGTTTGTTTGTCATTTATATTTCCTCATGCTATCTACTTTTGTGACTAGTCTTATAAATTGTATATTCTACTTTTTTTACGATGCATAAAGAAATTTGAATTTGTTAATTTTGTAAACAACAAAAATAAATTTGTATTTGTCTACTTATTCTATTACTCATTAGTTTGGCATATCATGTCATAATATGAATTTGACAAAATTTTAACCTAGATTTGGTTAGATATATCATCCCCATATCATTGTGATCTAAACCAAGCCCCACGTTTTTTAATCCAACCCCTTTTTGATGCAAATAATTTTTGCTCGCACGGTATAAACTATAGAAACATATATTGCAATAATCAACAGGCAAGTTGCCGAACAGGGACGGACTGGGTCTAAATAATGTAACGGGCTATAGAATGGAAAAGGCGTCGGTATGTATTTATGAGGGAAAAAAATAGCGCCGCAGGCGAAATTTTTTTAGGTACCACTCCTGCTTTTCAAATAGGAAAAAGAAATAGTAGCGCCGCAGATGAAAATTTTTTGGGTGCCACGTTTTTTTTTTGTTAATGATGGTACTTTGTGCTCAAGTAGGAAAAATAATAAATAGAAAGTAAGATTATTTAGATTAAGTTTTTGGCTTGGAAAAATTAGTCTATCAAATCTCTTAACTAAGGAAAAATCATTTCAAAGATTCAAAAATTGAGTTATGATAACAAAAAAATTGTATTTGCACCAGAAAACCTAAATATATAGCACAGCTGTATTAACTCAAGTACTTTTGCTAAAGCAATTTATTTCTTTCAAATATATTTCTATTTATTTCAGCTCGTTCGGGTTCCATTACCCTATCCGTTTGGCCATCGCCGGGCGGCACCGAATAACAAGTTGCTTTTCATTGCGCATGCGGGCGACACCAAAACATTAAATTATTAATTTATGTAATATTTTCGATTTTGGTTTTTGTTTTTCCTATTATTTTCATACGTTCTCGTAAACCAAAAGGGCGCCAGGCCAGGGCAAAAGCCGCAGCAAGGGCGCTAGAACAAAAGGCGCAGCGGGCTCTGCCCGCGATCCCGCCGGGCCTGTCCGTCCCTGTTGCCGAATTAATAAATAATATTGTCCGTAATAACGAAAATGCGAAGGTATATTTTTCGAACAACGACTGGCCAAAACTCTTTAGATCGTAAACATTTATTTACTTTTAATTATTTACTTAATTAACGTTGCGTCGCCTTCGTAATTTTTTTGTAAAATGTGCTTAATGTGTGTTTAAAAAACACATTACTTTTTTACGCGTTAGAAGCACAAAGTATTTATTTTAAATGCCAGCAACCAAATACAATTTCCAAGGAACACATATTGTTCCATTTTGCTATATTATGTTTTCCAAAGGCAGTGTAATGGAATTTTTTTTTATATAAACCGTTTGTAAAAATGGAAAACTTTTTTATTATTGATTTCTCAGAACATCTTTTTCGTAACTAGGGAGTATCCAAGGCTTCGCTTGCCCAATTCAATTGTAATCGATTAATTAGGTATGCTGTAAAAAAATCTTTGGTGCTTCGTTAAACTGTATTTTCCTCTCTTCCAACAAAATGTCTTACCTCCTAGTTATAAAAATAGTATTGGTTTTAAAGTTTCTGTTGCGTAGAATGTATGGTGGCTTTGATCGCATGAAAAACCGATAAGAATAAAATTAGGGCGAGCGAAGTACTCGCCAGTTTAAAATAAGGTAATTATCTATTATACGCACACCACGCCGATTTTGGTGATTTTTTCAGGAAACACGTATTTCGATGCGTAGATTACGAATCCGAAAACGAAAGTTGTCGGAAAAGCTTAGTTTCCGAGATATTTCCTTTTTAAGTTACGATTTTTCATGGGTTTGTATACATTGTGTTTACTTGGGATTTTTATCGTTTTTCAGCCACCTCTCACTACTTTTTAGGTTACACAGGATATATACTAATTTAAATCGTGGTTAAAAGAAGGAAAATGCGAGTGAAAACGCGCATTTTCCTTCTTTTAACCACGATTTTCCACTATGGGAAGCCATCAAAGAAACGAGGATAGGGTAAGTTTAAGTTTTAGATTTTATGTTGGTAACCATGAGTAATATTTGGTGCGAAATATTTATATTTAAATCAATCTAGTGGGCGCTCTTTTTTCAATTTTTTTCGTTTTTAAAAGTGCTTTCCACTACTTTTCAGTCTCCGTCTTTTTATTTAGGTTAAATTAAGGAACTTTTGAAAACGTGAGTTTATAATTAATTAGAAACAATATATTTAACAAGAAAAATGAATATTGCCTATAAAATGAGGTTGCACTTTGTTTTCTTCTTCTTTTGGTTCACACAATACTTGCCGCAGCGGAACTTTAGAGTATATTTGTTTAACTTGCAAATATTTGAGCACTTTCCACAATTAATTTCAGATACAAATATTCCGAGCTCCAATAAATAATCAATAAGCGGCAAATATAAGCATTAGTTAATACTAAAAATTCAGTGAAATTCATTTTTTGGAATAGCGTTCTAATAAAAACCAAACTTAATAATGAAAATAAAGCCACATTGGTTGGTAGCGTCATTTAAAAACGAAAAAAATTGAAAAAAGAGCGCCCACTAGATTGATTTAAATATAAATAGTTTCGCACCAAATATTACTCATGGTTACCAACATAAAATCTAAAACTTAAACTTACCCTAACCTTGTTTCTTCGATGGCTTCCCATAGTGGAAAATCGTGGATAAAAGAAGGAAAATACGTTTTCACGCGCATTTTCCTTCTTTTAACCACGATTTAAATTAATATATATCCTGTGTAACCTAAAAAGTAGTGAGAGGTGGCTGAAAAACGATAAAAATCCCAAATGTAAACAAACTCATGAAAAATCGTAACTTAAGAAGGAAATATCTCGGAAACTAAGCTTTTCCGACAACTTTCGTTTTCGGATTCGTAATCTACGCATCGAAATACGTGTTTCCTGAAAAAATCATCAAAATCGGCGTGGTGTGCGTATAATAGATAATTACCTAAAATAACTAAACAATAGACCAAGAACTATTTTAAGTATTTTACCCAAAAACAATTAAAGCTTAATGTCAATACAGCAAACCATTTAAAAGTATTCAAATAAGCATATTAATTTATACTTGAACCTACATTCAGGGGCGGATGGGACACCTCGGACCAGCGCGGGAAGTCAATTGAAACGGCGCCGCGTCGCGTCGTGTCGATCCAATAAAAAAATGAGAAGACATAAATATACTTAAATTAAAATAATTTCCGTTGCACGTCATACCTTCGAGTATCAGCAGTGTTGCCAGTTTGTAATTAAAATACCCCAGTAAGGAAATGCTTCGGCATTTTTCAATAAAGGTAAACAACGTAATCAACAGAAATGTGTATGAATCCCTTTGTTGTTCTTAAAAGATCAGTTTTTAATCCTATTTAGAAAAGGATTTGCAGTTTTAGTTAAAAACGACTTAAATAAAGTCACGAAAACACGAAATGAAAACAATAAACGTCAATCAAAATTCGCCAAGAAATAAACTGACATCACCGATGCGTTGACACTTCTGTTGCCAACTGTCAGCCCAAAAAATTCAAATGATATTAATTTTTAAAAGGTTAAATTTAAAAAACATCCCCTTAAGCGGCTTAGTATCATAGAAGAATACATTAAGTTTCTTTTACATTCAATATCGCATGAAATTTATACATTTTTTGCCCAAATTTTATGTTCTTATGTTTCCTTACCGATTTTCAACTTTCAGCTGATTGATGACGTGCAACGGAAATTCTTTTAATTTAAGTATATGTATTTTTTCTCCAAATGACATTAAAAGCGGTCTTTCAATGACACCTGACAGGCTCAAAAGGTGTATTTTTTCTGCCTAGTCAGTAAAAGTGGACTTTTTATGCCTAGGTAGAAAAAATACACCTTTTGGGCCTGTCAGGTGTCATTAAAAATTTTAATTTTAAATGACAAGTAAACACAACAATTCAATAAATGTCATAAATAACATACATAAATATAAAAAATACGATTTTGCGTGAAATTGGAACAAATTTTGAGAAAAAATTATATGTTTTACTAGGCAGAAACAAATAACTATTTTCATCCACTTACGACATATTTTTTATAATAACTCATAAATAAAAAAACAAAATTCATTTTTTAACACGCTTTTATTAGCTTCATCTGTATGTTTGTATGTAGGGTTTGTGGACTTATCAAGAACCACTTGACTGACAATACAATAATCTATACGCAAAAAATTCTCCTGTCAAATTTTGACAGCCGTCAGGTATAAAACAAAGATGCGATTTTGACTAAACAAATTATGGGGTCGTATAGTATTCGATGCGGAGACTTCGGGAAAAATAAGCAAAAAATTCTCCTGTCAAAATTTGACAGCTGTCAATATGTCAAATCGTTTAAAAAAATTATATTAATAAAAAAACTATAAGGTCGTATGTATATTAACGGTGGAAAGTTGAAAAATTACGCAAAAAATTATCTTGTCAAAATTTGACAACTGTTAATATGTCACAATTATTACAATAACCGATAGTAATGAAACAAACGTAGGGTCGTATAGATATTGTCGCTAAGAATAGAGAAAAATTATAAAAAAATTCTACCCGTCAAAATAAAATTTTGACAAATTTTTGTCGTTTTTTTATTTCTTGCGAATAACTCCGTTATTGTAAGTTTGAGAGCAAAATGTTATATAACTATATTTATGGAACGTTTAAAGACGCGTCTTTTTTATTTAAAAAATTTTCGTCTAAGTATTATCAGTTTCGAGATATGAGGCAAAACCATATTTTGGCCGATATCTCAAAAACCGTAAGAGATACGAAAAAATAATAACAAGCTGGGATGTAGATTTCTTCGAGATACAACTTTTTAGCTATATAGACTTTTTCCTAAAGTTTATAGGGGAGGATGGGCCACCTTGAGACGCGTGCACCATGAGACAACCGTTACAGTTTTTGAAATACGCGCCAATTAAATATAGTACTACCGCAGCGCGTTGGCCATACAGCGATCAGTCTCTCTCGTGCTATCGTGGTGGTTGTTTGTGTGCGAATAAAATTTTTATCGTGAGTAGTGTGTATTTTGACAGGTAAAGTTTATTTTATTACTTACTTTTGACGATTGTTTTTAAAAAAAATAGAGCAAATGGATTATTCTGTTTTTGCTTATGGCCAATTAAATATATGGTGTTTTTATTATTTCAAGGTCTTAAGGGTTCTATGTTCAGGATTTTGACTTTAGTACATTTCTTATTTTCAGGTGCATAATGGGCTACCTTGAGACAACTTTTATGGGCCACAACGAGACATGTCTCAAGGTGGCCTAATAAGTTTAAAAGTCCAGAATAACTATTCGGATATCCCAAAGATCAAGCAAGAAAGTTAAAACAGTCAAGACAGAGAGATAGGAGTAAAATTGTAACCGATACACCGGAGAAATTAGAAATACAAGAAAAAGACAATGAGAAGAAACAAACAAAAAATAACTACAATAATCAAAAGGAACAAAAAGGCAATTAGGTTTAGCCAAAAAGTCGAATAGAACAGCTACAGTCTCATCATCATCTTCTGACACTGAGGAAAATAATTCATTTATTTCAGACTCCTCTGACCCAGAATCTTTTAGTAAATTGGAATTCGAAAAATTTAAAGATAAGCCACAAATAAACTCTTACGTTTTGGTTGAATTCCATAATAAAAAGTCTGTATTCTATATTGCCATAAAATATTCCGACATTGAGGTGACTTATTTGCACCATAGTAATAAAATAAAAAATGCATTTATTTTTCCCCGAAGTCAAAGATATTGCTCTAATAAAAGACAGTGACATCAAATGTATTTTGCCGTCTAACACTAACTGTGAAGGTACCAGGAGGCAGCAGGCTTACGTAACATTTGGTATTAAATTTGACAGTATTGATATTCGCTAATTTTGTCTTTTTTACTGATGTAACCTGTTTATGTATTCTTGTAACCAGCAAATAATAATAAACAATATTAAACTAAATTTGTAACAATATTCTTATGTGTGTCTCATGGTAGACCTTCCATGTCTTAAGGTGGCCCGATTTGGGGCCACCTTAAAACAGATGTAAATATACATGTTTCAACATGTTTAACAATGAATACTGGGTATTTTGACTGCTAAACAATTTATTTTAGTAGGCAACACTGAGAAGCATCATTTTAGTGTGCAAGATGTCAAAAATATTTCAAAGGGATGGGTTTAAAAATACAAATGTAAAAATCGTCTCAACGTGGCCCACCCTCCCCTACTTTCTGAGAAAAAGGGCAATTTATGAATATTACGAAATTTTACGGAAATTAAAATTTTGAAAAAAATTTGCAAATATCGTTATTTTCTTATAATTCGGCATAGACGATCGGCTTTGTATGTATGTTTGTTTGTAACCAACTTCTTTGAACCCGATTTTGACCCACTTTAAATGATCAGATTTAATTTAAATTTTGTAGACTTATCAAGAACCGCTGACAATACAAAATCATTTTCGCTTTGTGCTATATTTTTCGTATATCGAGCACCCCATGCTTTTTTCACAATAATACTAATGTTTATCGTTCATTATTATTTTCTGCCTATATTAAGAATTTCAAGAATTATTTTAAACTATATTTATTTTCCGCTTTTTAGTTTGATTAATTATTAAAGCGTGTTTTTAGTTGTTTTTAAACTATAATTTATTACATTTAAAACACATTTAGGTGAAAAACATACTTATTATTAATATAAAAATTAAATGAAAAATATTTAACATAAAGATAACATACCTAATTAAATTCTGGTTTTTGGCTTTTTCGATTATTTTCAAAATTAATTCAAATTGAATCGCTATATGCAGAAACGTCACATGTCCAAAAAAGCAAATTTCGGGAAAATGAAAAAAACATTATATTATTTATTACAAAGGGTTTGTCATTGGTTTAACAGCTACAAAACATAGTTTAAGGCAGTTGTAATAATATGTAATATTATGTTTGGTTTTAAAATATAAGTTTTAGTTTCTACGATTTTTTTAAAAAAAGGACATGAGAGCTTTCTGCATAGCACAGGGAAAAATTAATATATTTTTTAAATTTAAAGGTTATTGTTTATTACAAACGACTTAAAACATTTTTTAAATTAATTATTAATAATAGTTGGCCAAAGAAGTATTGAATTATAAAATTCTTGATATTCTTCCTCAACGAAAGCAGCACATTTTCTTATATCTTGAAGCTTTTTTGCTTTCATAGGAACTTTTCCCAATGGATATGCAAGATTAGATGGTAATACAACTGCACTTTTACCAGACTGTTGTAGTTTGAATGTGTGTTCTAAAGCTCCATCAATAAATTGGGAAGCTTTGACACACCCCTTTTTTTGAATATCATAAGTAAATTGCGAAAAGGTACTTATATTGAAATGAACTTTTTGGTTACGTGGAGTATTTTTGGAAGACGTTTCTTCTGATATGGAGTTTTTTTTATATAGCTTTGGCCACCAATCTTTTAAATTTATTATCTCCTCTGTTTTGACTTCTTTGACTGTGAATTTTTTTGAGTTGCTGCTTGTTACAATCAACTCGGTTATTTCATGAACAGTGGAAAATCTGTCACATCTCCTAAGTTTTCGCTTTACTACTGCAAAGTCCCTATCGCAAGGAAGAAAAGAATGGCCTCTCACAGGAAAATAATGTATTATTTTCAAAAATCGTCCACTATCGGTTAAAGAAAGGAGCATCCGAATTAGGGTGTGATTTTTATTTTGCCCCCAGCAGTTGTCACTATATAAGTGGATTTCAGTTATATTGTCTGAATTTTCCTTTATATAGTCCAAAAGAAATGATCCAATCTCATTGGCAGTTTTTTTAGCTTGACCTTCGTGATAAAGATACATTCTTGCTGTATTATCTTTGATGTTATGTATACAAAACACCGAAACTGTCAATTGTTGATAATAAAAAACTTCACCTACTGGTGTTTTTGGGAGCTGTATATTCTGCATAAAATCAATGGATAGCGCTAAAATATTATCAGCAGTACGTGGTTCATTCGATTCATTTCTCAGTTTAGTATAAAAATTTTTAGTTCGACGTTTGTGAACCATCAGTTCCGCCACTGCTGTTCGTTTAGCAACTTCGTTTAAATGCGGGTTTTTAATTTTGTTGTTTAAAGTCTCACACGTTGAACAAACATCCACTTGCGGACGTCCAAATCTTAATGAAAAGTTTTCTCGAAAATACCTTGTATAATAGGGATAACTGACTTTTATTGCAGGGTATTTTTGTTGAAATAAGTCATACATAATTTTTAGATTTAGCTGACTGTTCAAATATTTAACTTCACGATTGGCATAATGGCTCAACTTAACTGGAAACGACTCAATGTGTTGTCGAATAGAAAGTTGAACATGGTTCCCAAACTTATTACCACTTTGATTTTGACCACGCAAATCTCTTGGAGATTTTCCTAGTATAGCCAGATCTTTGAGTCTTCTAACTCGACTTAAAGTTGTATTATAAACTGAGGTAAACGCATTCAAACAAACTTGCTATTGCAAGCTATTGGATTTTGATTTATTTCCTACTTGAACCCTTGCGCGACGCCTCTGCACATTGAAAGGTTCTATTTGCCCTTGTAGAAATACGTCCTGTTGGTCCTTAGTATCCATAGAATAAAATCGTTTTAAATTTTCTTGCAACTCCTCATTGGAGAATTTATCAAAGCATTTTCCCTTACAACTAGAACAAAAAGCTTATTTTATTCACAAAATACCAAAAACTATATGAAATTGTCTATAAAGGAGACCCAATACCTTACTAGAAATATTATCTCTCTTAGTTTTTGTAACACTTAACTTTTACACCCTATTTTTAAAATAATATTTCGTTGAGGCTATAATTTTGTAGGCAATATTCCAAAAACCATAAAATTACCTGCAACGAAAGCCCAATCCTTTGCCAGGAATATCACATCCCTTATAGTTTCTGTAAGGTTCTCCTTTTACACGAGATTTTTTAATAATGTTTCGTTGGTATCCCTTAGGATCTGCCTTTCTCTTGCCCTGGGAATTATTTTCATTTTCAATTTGCTCCATCTTACACTATTTAACACTTTACTAAATCAAAAACAATAAACTAGTTCAGAACAAATACAACAAGTGTGAACGTTTACCTGTCTCAAATAACAACACTCTCCCACCACATTGTCATACATCACCCCATTAATTCCCGATTGGTCGAATGACGGCAAATCGCACGCAGGTTATGTTAAGATTCTGTTTTACAGCAGAAACCGCACATGTCCGGGACTTGTGCCGTTTCTGCTGAGTATGCACTAAACTACTCATCATTCTAAGCGTAGTTATGATATGGACATGTGCTATTTATGTATAGTACGATGTAATAACCTTCATAGACTCATATTCTTGAATAATCTGGTTTTGGCTAAAAATGGACATGTGAGGTTTCTGCATATCGCGATTCAATTGTTAAAAAAGAAAAGAAAACGTTCGCAAACGGCGGCGGCGCCTGAGGGACCGGCGGCGCACCGGCATAACTTTAAGTTATTAATAGTTTAGAAAATATGGTAATTTTAAAATGTAACAATAAATTCAGTTTGCCGCTATAGTACTTTCTTTAAAGTTCGCAAAATACTGTACCGCTCCAATTTTTGGACTTTGGACTAGTTCTGATCTCAAGCGACAAAATGATATTTTATGACAATTTTAGTACACTCATCTAATGTAGTATAGGAGAATATGCTTTTATTTAATTAGAAAACTGTTTTAATTAATAATAATAAAATTATTAAATTAATTAATTAAATTATAAGATAGTTGAGCTTGTTATTAAAACCCTTATATAAGTTTAACTAATGTTGATTTTTTTTTATGTTTGCCTTAAGGCAGTAATGTGTTTTATTTATATTCAGTTTAAACGGTTATTGCAGTTTGTGTAAAATGTAGAGTAGATTTATAATATTGTTATGTATTTCACATGAGTTCCTAAAGTTACTATCTATAGTATCCTATTTAAGTATTTTACTTAAAAAAATACTGTAATATGTAAACAACTTTGTTGTAATTGTTCAGTCTTTATTTATTCAAAATAAATTAGTTAAGTAATGTAGGTACTTGTTTTATTACAAATTCGGTACACATGCAGTAGCAGTGAAGGTTTAAAAATTAATGGGATAGTTACATCTACTATAGAAACTTCAAACAAAAATTCTTTAACGAACCAACCATCTACAAGTGGTTGTTCTAAGCAAATAGAGTTGACTATATCAAAAAAGAGAAAGGACCATGCCGGCGAGACTGAACGTAGACATAGGGAAAAAATGGCAAAGCAGGATGAATTTTTAAAGCAGTTTAAAGAATTGATGATATTTTTAAAAGCAACAAAGGAAAGCCAGAAAATGCGAATGTTCTTCAGAATATTAATAAAACTAAATAAGTATTTAAAGTAAAAGGTTGCATCTATTAAAAATATGTTGCCGAGAGGCATAGGCAGGATTTGTTTCTAAACATAAAACTCCTGGCTACGCCCGTGGTGTTGCTATCATTTGGCCACTACCTATATATTATTGTTGTTAGTATGTTCTTTTTATTGTGACTTGTGTCAAGAACATTATTTAAGAAAATATTTTTTATTTTGTTCTATTTCATATTAGGTACTTATAAGGATTATTTTGTATTGAAAAGAAATTTAATAAAACAATATCATACAATTCAAATCTGTTTATTTCATAGATTGGTTCATCTTATTCTAAAATATTTCTATCCATATCTAAAATATTCATAATATAAGTTCTTTTATTTCTTGCTACCAAATCTAAATTTTCATCGTTGTTATGTTCATTGATATCCTCGTTAAAAACTTCTTGCAACTCCAAATTGTCAACAAGTTGTTCTGGCAGATCCCATTTTAAAATACAGATATTATGCATTATGGCTGCAGCTACTATTAAAAGTGATATTAGATCTGGTCTCACTGTTTCTAGATACTTCAGCCTACGGAAACGCCCTTTTAAATAGCCGAATGCATTTTCAATGACAACCCGACACTGTGATAGTTTGTTACTAAAATTTGTTTGCTCTATGGCCAAACCTCCAAAATTTTTAAAGCCAACTAATAGATACCTATAGTGGATTTCACCTTAGTTTTTAATGGACGCCGCTGACACATGTCATTTATAACATTTCTTTTTACAGAACTTAAGGATTGGCCAGGGCCGAACTTAAAAATTATGTGTGAACATGGGTCAATTTATTTGTAGTTGTAATTATGGATGGCAACGAGAATTACCTAAGCAATTTTAAAGATATTTCAAAAAAAAAAACTGAAGGAGAATGGAAATAGGATAGAATATCAGAAAAACAATTTCATTTAATTTTTATTCATAATATAATAAAGTGCTGTTATTTTGGTAAAAACACACTCTTAATTTAGTACAATAAAAAATATACAAGGGGCAGTCGTGAATCTAGTATCATCAATAATTAACTACGTTTTTTATTAAAGAATTATTTTGTTTTTTAATTTGATTTTAGACCATGCAGTGTTAAGTTGAAAAAATCTATATATTATATTTAATAGCTTATTGTTTACTTTTTTATTTTATTATTCACGGGTAGATATTTTTTTCTTTATACTAGGTTCTAAAGAGTTTGAAGTTTACAATAGGTCTAACTTTTCGTTGGTTTATAATAAAACAATAAAAGTTTGTAATGTTATCAAATTAGGTATTTTTTTTTTAATGAATAAAGAAAAAATAATGTAAGTAGATACTACAAAAAAGATTTTTGTCCATGCGTTTGCAGAACAGCACTCTTCAATACAACTGTATGTAAAACTTATTTTAGCATAATGGTTCACTGTGGTTTTCAAATTTAATTTTGTTGCAAGTTCCCTATTATTTTTGGTCTTCATCTGATAAGCTGTCGATGTCGTCGTCACCGTCCGAGACATTAATAATTATTTACTTACTTTTGCATAAAAAGAAACACGTCACAGATACACACAGTCCGGCAGTTTAAAACCAAAAAGTCTAATACGCACAAAATATAAGCAAAATGCTGTCTGAAAAATACCAAAAAAATAACCCGAACGATCAAGAATTAAAGACTCTAAGAATTAACAGCAGAATGCACGCGGTGCGCGGTGTGTCCCAAGTCCCAATGCGGCTCTGTGATATTTAAAGAACGCGACGAGACAATCGAATTAATGAAGTACGAAAAGAGATATGCGAGAGCAAATGCGTAAGACAAAGATGCACATACTAACGGCATATACTGTATATATGTGCTTTTGACGATTTTGAGCTCATTGAAGGGCAACGTATTGAACTGTGTAGTGTGTATCTTCGTCATGTACATGTAACTATACGGTCAGTTATATATCCATCTCTTATTAATCTAGCCAATGCCCGTGCCTGAAAGCCGTTTATAGAATTAGGGATTTTAAAATCACGTGTTGGCTAATATGTTTGACAAGAGAGACGTCAAAGCATTAAAAACTAAGGTGAAATCCACTATAGACAATGTGTACGCTAAGTCTCCGACCAAGTGGCTATCATTGGGAAATTCTACATTCCCATTTCTTATCCTTTCAAATAGATCTGATTTTTAAAATAAACGCTGATCATGGATTGACCCAGGTTCACCTGCATAAACATCTAAAAATAGTTTTTTATGGTCACATACACCTTGCAGCAGAACAGAATGATAGCTTTTTCTATTGCAGTATGAGTTGGGATGATCTTTCGGTTTGTTAATTTTGATGTGGCTACCATCAATTGCACCAATTATTCCTGTAAATAAAGTTTTAAAATAATAGAACTACTGTTAAATTAAGCAACAAGGCCTATAGTAATTTTAAGAAACCTGGAAAACCATTTATTTTTTGAAACGCTCCTATTATTTCCTCTGCTCGTTGCCGGTCAGGCAATTATATCAATTGGTAATATCTATTTACAATTAATAGATTTCTAGATGATCGGTACAGTACATCCCAACATGTGCTCTTTGTAACTCCAAACCTATCACTAACTGATCTAAAAAAAAATTAACAGTATGAAAGGAGAGAAATAGACACTAAGTCTTCCTCCACTGATATATTAAAATAAAGTTTTAATGAAGGGTAAATTCTCTACTACTTAATGTGTCTTATTTCTCTCCTTTCAAATATACACTCCACTTAAATAAGGTATGGATTATTTCTTCAAATTAACATATTTTCGGCTTATAAATACCATAAAGTTACTACTATTATTTTTATACCTAAAGGATTCCATGTTCGATAGACACCAAATCATAATAAGTATCTCTTTGTCTAAAGGAATTGGTTGGTGCCCTTTATGGGGTTCATTAGCTGGTTGAATGTTATGCATTTTTTGGAGTAAGTCCTTAAAAGTTTTTGCAGTTATCCGAAAATGAAATACAAACTGTCTGTCCGTAAATATGGGCACAATTTCATCTGCATATCCCATAACTTTGGGAACAGGCTGGCGCTCTTCCTCATCGCTGTCATCATTATATAAAATTAATTGAGCTTCTCTAATTGCCGCAGTGATCACAGCAATATCTAAATTGTCCATATTTTCAATTAATAAATAAAAATAATTTAACCGAAAAATTTACAAAACAACAGCAACAACTGTGAAAAAGTTAGGTTAGATTAGAATTGACAAATGTCAGATGGAACTCGACAAACTCTAAAAGGATTCGGTAAATGCTACTCGCTCGTTTAGCCCGAATATCACGTGACATTAAATCTGCATCTGCTCGCTCTGCTCGACCTTTTCAAAACCGAACGCACTTACTGTAGCCTCTGGGCAACAAAAATTATTTTGCGAACTGTCATTTTTTGATTTATTGACCCATTTTCACCACGAGATTCTAAAGTTATTTTAGCGATATGAGATTTGAAATTGGACGGAATACGTTGTGTGATCCTTGTACATTCGGTACATATACAGGGCGTTCGGAAATTCGGGCAATTTTGCTACTTTTTTTCGAATTTCAAAAGACGTGATTTTACGTCACAGCATTGCAATTTAGTATAGGGAAGATGGAAAATTCAAATAAAGTTGTTGTTAAAATCGACATTAGAAGGTTAGTAGATTGAGTTTTGGATAGGATTTGGCAGAAAATGATAGCTTTAAGCATCTACAAAAGCAAAATAGTTCTCCGTCAATAAAGTTATTATTTAATATGTGTTTTTTAATGAACTAAAACAATACATACAGATTTGTAGATCTAGGCAACCAAACACACATACGTGGGTTTGTGTAGTATTTTGCATATTTGGACTAAAAAATATTAGTTATCTAGAATGCTATGCTAAACGGTGAAAAAAAACATGTCATGAATAATAAAATTCAAAGTTCGAAATAGATCTATTTCGAACGCGCTAGCGAGTTCGAAATAGATCTGTTTCGAGACAAAATTAGAAAAAATTTGTTATAATATGTAGTTTGGTTCTAAATTAAAAAAAATATAATCTTTTAACCAGACAATCGACGGAAAAATATTGTAACTAACGAGTATATTAAATAGCGATTAATACACTAGTTTGTTAAATTACTATTATGTCAATGTTCTTTCATTATACAATTCTCCCAAAATTGGCATTGAAATAAATTGATATTTTTGTAAAATATCAGATATTACCTAAATAATGTGCCGACGATATTGATTTTATTTAAATGTTGGCAATAGATTTAATTACGTTGAGAATTCCAAATTCAGCTAATCTTGATACATTTAGTTGCCTTAAGAGTGGGCATGGGTGGTACTCCCGACTGATTGAGTCGTTGCGTGTGACGCATGCGTCGTCAGCTTCGAAGGCACTTTAAAATCCCTTAAATCAAACATGATTTAAAATGTTAGCATATTGGATTCTTTAAATAGATACTGATCAATTGTATAAATGACAGTAAAAATCATACAACTGATTTAGGAATTGATTACATTTTAAATCAAAATAAATTTAATTAGATATGACTTGCTGCTAATGAAGTAAAACTACGTGCTCAGTAGGTAATAAAGAAATCTGTACATCAATTGATAGTTCCGACAGTTGCCCTTCGTGCGCTCGCTTGTGACCTTTCTTTGTATGGTTACGAGCACTGTCTTAATTGTTTATTTATCGATGAGAACAATACAGTCGGATTTTTGCTAATTAGAGTAGGTAATACTGGAGACTAGGGATGGGCAAAAATTCGATACATCGATATTTTTATCGATATATCGATAAACGATATTTAAAAAATAAAATATCAATTTATCGATATATCGACTATATCGATATTCGATTGGAATTTCAATATCGTCCTTATAACACATTTAAGGACCAATATTTAATTCAACCTCTCTTTTTCATGTTTTCATAATAAGAGTCTCCCCTTGAAATGAAGGTACGGAGTTTTCCAGGGCACATAAGAAAATATTGATATACCTACAGTGTGACCAGTAAAGTCCGCATCATATGGGATTTTTTTATTAATAGCTTTATTCAAAATTTGACTTTGGCATCAAGTTCTGCTTCGATCGAGATGAAAATTAAGCAAAAAAATAGAAGTCACGTGATTCGCATTATCTGTCAAATTTTAATTTTTTTCAAAAATAATTCAACAGTGGGGTTTTTTTTTATCGAAAAAAGTTATTAGAAAAAGTTTTTTTAATGCAGTTTCTAGTTTCCAGCCCACATGCAAATTTCAGCTGCATAAGATAATTTTGATTTTTTACCTATATTTTGTAAATTGCACCACTTTTGCAAAATAAGACTCAACGCAACCTACATAAAACTTCTTAGTTTTGACAATGCTTTATTTCAGATACATTTTCTTTAAAGTAGAGCAATATTAAATGTGTGTTTTTCTACAAAAACGTTATTATGGCATAGCTTAATAATAAATTATAATATAGGGATTTTAAATTAAATCGTTGAAAATAGATAAACTTTACTTTAAAGAAAATGTATCTGAAATAAAGCCTTGTCAAAACTGAGAAGTTTTATGTAGGTTGCGTTGAGTCTTATTTTGCAAAAGTGGTTCAATTAACAAAATATAGGTAAAAAATTAAAATTATCTTATGCAGCTGATATTTTGCATGTGGGCTAGAAACTGCATTTAGAAAAACTTTTTTTAATAACTTTTTCGATTTTTTCAGAATTAACCCCACATTTGAATTATTTTTTGGAAAAAATTAAAATTTGACAGATAATGCGAATCACGTGACTACTATTTTTTTTGCTTAATTTTCATCTCGATCGAAGCAGAACTTGATGCCAAAGTCAAATTTCGAATAAAGCTATTAATAAAAAAAAATCCCATATGATGCGGACTTAACTGGTGACACTGTATTTATAATATAATATTTTTATGTTTTATCGATAATATATATTATCGATATATCAAATAATGATATTTAAAAAATAAAATATCGATATATCGACTATATCGATATTCGATGTTGGAATTTCAATATCGCCCAACCCTACTGGAGACGGATTTAACATGCACGTGCCTTACATGGAACTTTTAACAATACATATTCATGTTCTTTTCTTGAACATGCATAAAATATCATCAATTTCATCCAATGGATGGCAAAAGTCACCCTGCTTACTTGTAAACATGAAACTGCCTACTAAGTAGCGCGTGAATAATTAATGACTTGTATTAAACATTCTGCTGGCATCTTGCGAGAGGACGTCATTAAGCGCATCAGGTGGCTGAATCATATTTGACCAGAGAATTAATGGCTTTATTCAATTAATGGGATGAGGAAAATCGTATCCTTATCGTATGTTCCTAAGAACGAAATTACTTGAGCGCAAAAGTCTCGAAACTGGCTACTAATAAAGCACGCGCGTGCCTGAATATAAAATAATATATTATAGGTACAGTATTTCCCAAATTCAATGCTCACCTTTGACATGGTGGTTGTTATAAAAGTAAGAAGGTTAAAGTAAAAAAACTTTGGTGAAGTTTGCAGCTGATTTCAAATGTTTTTTGACAAGCGTGCAAAAAATCTAATTTTGAACACAGCTTTTAATGTGAAATATTTGTTTTTAGCACTGTAACACATTGCACCTCTAGAAGAATAATGACGCAGGTGCAAAATTTCAAAAATTCAGTTAAATGTGGCAAACATGTCATAAATAACCATTTTTTCCAACGGTACAACGACGTAATTGTAGTACGCACTGATGTGCTAGAGGGAAGCTGCGTCGTTGTTCCATTTTCCTAAATGACGTACTCTCTCTCGGAGCAACGACGACGTAACCAGAGAACTCAAGTTTGCTGTGATATTCTGTGGACGTAACCTTCAGTTATGTCTTGAATCCCGATTGAGGCGCACGTGTTTCGTTAGTACAACGACCTCAGACCATAGTGCTTGGTCTGAGACAACGACACAATTGTTAGTTTTTAGGTTTTTTAAAGATATTCGCTCAAGTTCTAGTAATACAACGACGTAATTGTGAATTGTGGCATTTTTGATCTACAGTTCAAAGGATTTTTACTCGACTGCCAGTGGAATAACGACTTAAGTGATAATTGTGGCAATGTTAATATATAACTCTTATTTGTCATAATGACGTAAATGTGCATTCTGTCATTGTTTACTCAAATTCTACTGAGTTTATGACTTTTGTTGTATATTCAAACCTGGTCTGTGGGCCGTTAGATACACTATTTTATAGTCATAGGTATCCGAAATAGAAAATGACCACACTGTGTGTTATTTTTGTCACGAAGGGTTAGGGCATAGAGGTGCCAATGAGATAGAGTAATGTGTTTTACTGTTCCTTGAAGAACTAGCCAGTAAGGTAAATGACCAGTCTTTGCCACTCTACCAGTTATTGCCACTATGACATATTTTATTAAAAAATAAGAAAACTAGCTAAAATCAAACCATATTTGCTGAGAATACTAAGAACCTAGAACATTTGGCAACTATGTACCATTACAGAGTGCTTCCCCTGCCGCCATTTTTTCTACAAACCACATGTTATGATGCAATGTGACTTGTCTCCTGTTTAATGTGTGATTTATTGTGAAAAAAAAAGGGTAAGTAGATTTTTATTTTGCAGATCCAACCTTTTAAACACCTGTTTTACAAAATTCTTTTTGTGGCATTATATTTTAGTTGCTTTAGATTACAAGTATTTGTCATTTAAATTAATTTGGGGTTTTGTTTTTCTTTAAAAAATCAGTCTGGCAATCACTGGGTGCAAAAAATTTAGTAACACCCAGTCATTGCCACTAGTGGCCATTACTGGTTTGGATTGTTTTTGACCAATCACAGTTTATTAATGAAGCATTTCAAGTAACAATGTTGCCGCTATTTTTTTTATTTCAAATGGTACACACTAACCAGTTATTGCCAGTGGTGGCAATCATTGGTTATAGAGTGGCAATCATTGGTCACTTCTTATTGTTTATTTTTTCATTCCAGAAATGGCATCGAAACGAAATTACACGACAACACAAATGGCGAAAGCTTTAGAGGATGTTAAAAAGGGGATTCCAGCAGCTGTTGCAGCCAAAAATCATGGAGTTCCTCGAAGTACTTTGAGATATAAAAAAGAAGGAAAATCACCACTTATTTGTTCCTTGGGACCTTCTACAATCTTACGCAAAGAAGAGGAGTCGGTGTTAGTAAAATGGATTTTAGAACTCTCTGAGAGACATTTTCCTGTTACAAAAGAACAACTTTTGGATACAGTTCAAATGGTTTCGCCTTTTTTTGAAAAGGCATCCTGAAATTTCTCAAAGAATGTCCCAGAACTTAACATTAAGTCGGGAAAATGTAACTGAAAAGAATATTAGGGACTGGTTCAGTGAAATCAAAGATTATTTGATGTTAAAAGGTCTGTTAGACATAATAGAAGAACCCAGTAGAGTTTTCAATGCTGATGAGAGCGCTTTTTATTTATCACCTAAAGAGGGCAAAGTTTTGGCAAGAAAGGGGGATAAAAATGTTTACCGCTCTTCTGGAGATGAAAAAGAAAATATCACGGTATTGGTAACAGCTAATGCAGCTGGGACAGTGGCTCCTCCAATGATTGTTTTAGCGTATGAAAGAATTCCTTCAGCTATATCTAATAACATGCCCAAAGATTGGGCGTTGGGAACTTCAGATAATGGATGGATGTGTTCCAGCACATTCTACGAATACATTGTAAATATATTCAATCCATGGCTTCTAAAAGAAAATATTAAAAAACCTCACGCAGAAATTAGTGTTGGAGACTATGTCCTTGTGAAATTCCTGGGTGGGAAAAGAAATTCTTTAACATACAGATATGCGTGTATTGTTCAAGATCTTTTGGATAATAATGATATTAAAGTAATGTCAATGAAGACTACCAATGCTGAAAAAAATGTTTTTATTTGTGATGAAAAAGACATCTCTTTTGTTAAAAAAAAATGTATTTTAGGGGTGTTGCCTACACCCTCGATATTATCCACGGGTGAACGGATTCGCTATGAGTTTAAGGCACCAGTGGATGTATTTGAGGCCTAAAAATTTAGCTTTTTCAAGTTAGTTTTAAAATAATTTAGTGTTTTCTAAAGGATTATCTTTATTATTTTTCTTTTTCAATGTCATAATAGTTTTAATGTATTCCACAATTAGTTTATTATTAACCCTTTTATATGTTTTTCATTAATAAAGATTTTTTCTAATATAATTTTGTTGATTTATCAGTGGCAATGACTGGGGTGACAAACATTGGTTTTTTTAAAAATTAAGTGGCAATCATTGGTTTTTTGGGATTGCATGGGTTTCGGCTTTAACCTTCTTATAGTGACAATGACTGGTCATTTACCTTACTCGGGCTGATACCGATGCCAACAGAAGAACCGGTAATTTTAAAATTAATTAAAAATTTAATAATTAGCCGATAGAGATAGTAATTTACGTTAAATTAATTTTAGATTTATAAGGGGAATGTACTTATATGCAGTGAAAAAGTTCGAAGTGAAGTCCATTACACATAACATTTCTCATTCGAGGAGATGCAGTCCACAGCACTATTGAAAAGTCGCTCAAAAAGGCGAAAAAATCGGGACCTATACGTACCTGATCAGTAAGTTTCTATAATAAAATACTCAAAGAAAAAAGGAAATCCTTTTATTGTAAGAGACATAAGCTTCGGAGATTTTATGGATTTAAAGCTGCTTAGTGATGAGATGACCTTCAATTATTTAAAAAATGTAAACGGAGATCATATTACAATGTCAGACATCAAAATGCTGCGTTTTGAAAAAGGTAGCGATTGCGCAGGACACTGTTATAGGCGGTCATCTGCCACTATACTGGCGGACGTGCCACACCTTGCCTATCTCCAGAATCATGGCGTAGCGCGTCCTCAGGAACTGACATTCAAACAATGGAATATAAATACAGGGTGTCCGGAAATGACGATGAAAAATTTTAAGGTGTGATTACATAAAAAGATATGAAAAAAAGTTCATATTAACATAGGTCCGGAAATGCTTCCAGAGGGAGCTACATGCCCTTGAAGATGGTGTCATAAAAGTGGTTTTTATTTAATTTATTAGGATCTACTTACAATACAGGAATTAACTTCTACGTATAAGTTAGAGTGATTGGAGGTCACTTTTTGAAAATATTAGGTGACCCATAATTGCAAACAGTGGCGTGGGAACAAAGGGGTGGTTAGTTATTTAGGCTTATATTTTTTCGCCGAGTGTATTTTCGCTACCTTTAAATAAATTATGATTCTTTGAACATTTTTACGTAAAAAAGGTTCCCTTGGTATAAAGTCGTATAGTGTTTTCGAGATAAACGGACTTTAATGCTCAGATTTTTTTTTTTGAATAATAATTTTTTAAATAAAAATACAAACACATTATTTCAGTCTAGTCGTCGAAGAGTGAAGACGGGTCGATGTCGATACTGAATAAAGGCCTCCAGCTCATCGAGTATGTTTAAAAAATATTAGCATAAAACAATTCTACAATGGAATGCGATGTCTGTAAGTCCAAAGAATCTAAGCAAAACAACATTTTCCAATGCGATGTCTGTCAAAAGGGACACTGCAAGCAATGCGCACGTTTAACATCATATGAAATAAAAGTGCTCAGTCAACAGAAGGAGAGAGTGTTGAAATTTCATTGCGATAGATGTGTCCAACTAGATACACACCAATTGCTACAAAATACGATTGAAGACAAAACAAGTATCATCTCCAGTAAAGATGAAATAATACAAATGCTAAAAAAGAAAATTGAAGAGTTAGAATGCCAAGAATTTATCCCGAATCAGACTAAATTATCGTACAGTGAAATAATTCAAAAACCAGAAAACAACTCGAAGGTAAATAAGAATGTACCAAGTCTAATAATTAAACCTAAACAACTACAGAGTGCAGAAAAAACCAAGTCTAATATAAAAAATAAAATTAAGTTGGACAAAGTGAAACTTGGAGTAAGGAATACGCGCAGTACCAAAAATGGAAGCATAATAATTAAATGTGACAGCAAAAACGACATAGAAAAGTTAAAAGACGAAGCTCAAGCTACATTACTTAACTATGACATACATCTCACAAAAATGAAGTTGCCTAGATTTAAGATAACAGGCTATGAAGGTGGCCTAAACAAAGAAGAAGTTGAAATATGTATTAGAGAACAAAATAAGTTTATTTCTGAAAGTGATGAATTGAAAATCACATATATAAAAGAAGCAAAAATGGGAAATCAGAAACCCTCCACAATATTTGGTGAATGCTCGCCAAATTTATTTCACAAATTCATGGATGTTAAAAAAATATACATAGGCTGGGAAAGATGTCCTATATATAAAGACTTAACAATTCAAAGATGTTTTAATTGTCAAGAACATTATCACAAAGGTAGTTCCTGTACCAATAAAACTTCTTGTGCATACTGCGCAGAGGAACACAAAATAAATGAATGCCCAAAAATTAAAAAAAATTGCACTAATTGTGTTCAAGCAAATATCAAATATAAACTTACCTATAACGCTGAACATGAGGTAAATGATCTACAATGTCCCTCATACCAATATCTTTTGAAAATATTAAAAAGTAAAATAGACTACGGATATGGCCACTGATTATCCAGAAATTAACTTACTGCAAGAATTGGACATATCACAATCTGATATTCTACAAGAAACTAGAGACTGTGATCAGGTTGTTAATAAACTGAATCTTAACAGAAAACTGCTTAATATCCTACATCTTAATATACGGAGTGTACGAAAAAACTTCAATGAGTTTTTAACTTTTCTCGAAGCCTATAAACTAAATTTCTGTAATATAATTGTGCTTAGTGAATGTTGGTACAATGACGGTCAGTATAGTATACCAGGATACAAAACTTTCTACGATAATGCCTGCCTCAATAGAAGTGATGGAGTTATGATTTTTATAAGGTCTGACTTAAATGCCAATGTCACAAATTTTAAACTTAATAAAACTAGTGTAAGTGTTAGTGAAATTAAATTTAATATCGAAAATATTCAAATTGGGGTAAACTGCTTATATAGGCCTCCATCTACACATATGCAATCCTTTTTAGAAGATTTAGAGACTTATTGTTTAAACAAACCCACTAACCATATCGATATTTTCATAGGTGATATAAACATAAATATTTGTAATCTTCAGGATAATGTAGTCAACTCTTATATATCAGTATTAAATCATTTTGGATATTTATCAGCAATTAATAATCCTACACGTGTAACAAACGAGTCTTCTTCATGCTTAGGCCATATTTTTATAAGAAAGAAACTCAAAAATCGTTCTTTGAAATTTTCATCATTTATACCTAACTCTGCTATAACAGATCACTATCCTATAATGCTTAATATTGATAAAGAAAACCTTAAGATAAATTCGGCTACAGAATATTTGACTCACATAAGCTACAAAACTGATTATCACAGATTCGAAAATTTAATTCAAAAACAAAACTGGTCGATTGTTACGGAGTCGAATGATTCTGATATTGCATGTCGAAAATTTTATGAGGCTTTTCTGCATATTCTAAATGAATCTAAGATTAAACAAGTCACTAAAATAAAACAAAATAAACGAATTAAGCCATGGATTACATATGGCATTATTAATTCTATTAAACACAGAGATAAACTAAAAAAACGTTTACTTTTAAATTATAATATTTTAGATATCAATATGTATAAAGAATACAGAAACAACCTTAATAAAATAATCGAAAAATGTAAATATGATTATTATAAACAAGAAATAGAAAGCAATAAAAACAATATTAAAAAAATATATAAAATTATATCTGAAGCAACTGATTAAAATATATCAAAATCAAATGCGAAAATACAAATTAAGAACAATGACACAGCATTTTCTAATGACAAAGCTGTGGCTAACTTTTGCAATGATTTTTATGTAAATATAGGCTTTAAAATGCACAATAAAGTTACTGCACCATCTATTGAACCAGATGTTAACATAAACACCGTTTCATCCATGTTTCTAAGACCTGTTCATAAAAACGAAAGTATTAAACAGATTAACTCTCTTAAGAATAATTGTGCTTCAGGTATAGATTTTATTGGTGTCCGGCTAATAAAGTCATTTCATCAATATTTATTGGAACCCTTAACCCATATCATAAACTTAATTTTTGAAACTGGTAAAGTACCAGAACATTTTAAGACATCTGTTGTTACACCTATCTATAAAGCCGGCGATAAAGCTAATATAAATAATTATCGGCCAATAAGTGTAATAAATAACTTTTCAAAAATTTTTGAAAAATGTCTTAAAGAAAGACTGATTCATTTTCTTCAAAACAACAACATTGTTTCTCGTAATCAATATGGGTTTACAAGTGGGTTAAGTACTGAAAATGCCATATATGAATTGACTAGCCAAATAACCAAACAATTAGATAATAATAAAAAGAGCATTGCCGTATTCCTTGATCTAGCAAAGGCATTTGATAGGGTGCCACATGATCTGCTCTTAAATGTGTTACATTCATATGGTATAAGGGGCACCGTGTTAAATGTCTTTGAGAGCTACGTTAAGGATTGTCAACAAGTAGTGAAAATCGATAATATACACAGTGATCCGCTAACCGTAAAAATTGGAATACCTCAGGGGACCGTCTTAGGACCAATTTTATTCATTACCTATATAAATTCCTTAGCTAATTTAAGTATTAATAACGGAATAGTCATTTCATATGCAGACGACACAGTTGTGGTATTCGAAGGTGAAACTTGCGGACTCAAGTAAAAGAGTCAGCTATGGATGGTATGAAAAAAATTAAGATCTGGCTGGATTTCTATAAATTAACATTAAATACTTCCAAAACTAATTTCATAGCATTCTCTCTTACTTCTTCCAATCGTCCCAATTTTAACAACATACAAATTGAAAATCTTGAAGAAGTTATCTGTGAGGTATCCTCAACAAAATATTTAGGAATTACTATTGATAAACATCTTAAGTGGGGAGCACATATCAGTTACTTGACAAACAATATTAGAAAATTAATTCATAAATTCTATATTTTAAGGGAAATTATTGGCAGAAAACTAGTACTCTCTATATATAAGGCTTTAGTAGAATCTTTAATAAGATACGGTATAATTGCGTGGGGTGGAATCTACAAAAACTCATTAAAACCTCTAAATGTCGTTCAAAATTATATCCTTAAAATAATCTATAAAAAAAACAAACGCTACTCCACACATTTACTCTACAATTCAGAAATCCTAAATGTTCGATCACTGTATATATTGTCAACTGCTACATTAACACATAAAACCTCCAAATTAAGAAACTATATTAATCATCCATATCAGACTCGCAATCATATAAACGGACAGTTGATAATTCCTAACAGTAGTAAAAATGTTAATTTAAAATTTATTCATTACTTAGCTCCAAAAATTTATAATGCTCTTCCACTAGAAATAAGAAATATTTCAAACAACAAAAAGTTTAAAAAAAAATGTAGGATTTTTATAAGTAGCAATTTTAATAAATTTAGTGTATTGTTTTAAAAATTAAACCGTCTAGCGTATTTTTATAATAAGGCACCCAAGTGCATATAATATACTACTTTACATTACTCCTATTCTTATATTATTATACATACCTTAGGAAACACTTATATTTAAGATAGAATAGTTTATACCTACCAGCTTTTAATTAAACCTTTATATTACTTATTTAATAACATTAAGATTACTGTATTATTATTTTGAATAAAATTTTGCACATACGGGGATTTAGTTCTCTAGGTGCAAAACTAAAAAACCTATAAGACTATAAACGTTTATATATACATATAATATAAATCATGTAGACTTTTCTTTTCAGGAATATGTAATATATTATTATAAAAAAAAAAAAAAAAAAAAAAAAAAATCAATAACAAAATAATAAACAACGCTGTCCCTAAATTTTTAAATCCTTTTCAATGTTATTATAAATTTTATAATAAGTGTTGAAAATGATTTTCGTTCATTTCAATGCATCCTCGAACTCGTTTTCTCATAGATCTTCTAACTTTTCTAAAAATACAAGGTTTATTTCTTATAACTTCACAACAAGCAAACACCCGCTGCTCTAATTCTTCAACGCTGCGAACTGGTACTTCGTATACTAAGGATTTTAGGTAACCCCATAAAAAAAAATCTGAGCATTAAAGTCCGTTTATCTCTAAAACAGTCGACTATACGACTTTATACCAAGGGAACCTTTTTTACGTAAAAATGTTCAAAGAATCATAATTTATTTAAAAGAGAGCGAAAATACACTCGGCGAAAAAATATAAACCTAAATAACTAACCATCCCTTTGTTCCCACGCCACTGGTTGCAATTATTGGACACCTGATATTTTCAAAGAGTGACCTCCAATCACTCTAACTTATTCGTAGAAGTTAATTCCTGTATTGTAAGTAGATCCTAATAAATTAAATAAAAATCACTTTTATGACACCATATTCAAGGGTCTGTAGCTCCCTCTGGAAGCATTTCCGGACCTATGTTAATATGAACTTTTTTTCATATCTTTTTATGTAGAATCATACCTTAAAATTGTTCATTGTCATTTCCGGACACCCTGTATATTACTAGCAGACTGTTATAGAGAGTACGAAATGTCGTACCCTATACTGGAGTGTGTTTTGCTCCGTTTTGTTCCTTGACTCCTTTCACATCAACACTTCATTGTACCTATATTTTGCATTGTTGTTGATTCCAACTTGATGGCGTTGCGGCTTATTTACTACTTGCTAATTTATTAAGCAAGATTTAAATGCGCTGCGGTGTTATCGGTGAAATTGCTTCGGGTTGTGGCATTCTAATGAGTTTCTAACAAGGACGAAATAGCTGTCAATGTCTACTCGGCCCCAGGGAGTCCATTGTCCATTTTCATACTTTAAATTCCGCTAGCCGAGATTAATTTTCGTTGATGATACGGACGCGATTACGCTACTACTTTTTAAAAGAGTATGTATAAGAAAAACTCCAGTATACACAAAGCAACATGCTTTATACTAAAATGTATTTCATACAAATATTTTTTCTTTTTCCAATAGTTCTGATTTTGACAAAAAGTAGTGACGTTACCTTCGAAAATGTAGAATTTGAAGGAGTAAGCTTGTTTACCAAGACCATGAAGAAATCGGACAGTTTAAAAAAAACCTTTCCTGCAGGATTCAACAGGCGTTTGGTGTTCCGGAAACAAGACATACCAATCACGTCAAATAGGGACAATAGGGATAATATGATGCCGTACAGAAACAACCAAGCACCTGCTATCAACTTAATAAATGCAACTACTTTTATCACAATTACGATATAAATCAGACCGAAATGTAACATTTAAAATAAGAATTAGAATATAACTGTAACTTTCCTTTATTTCTTATTACCTATTTCTTATTGCACGTTGCTTATTTATTTAATTGTGTCTCGGCCTTAACGCTTGAAATCACTTAATTTTTGTTATAACTTTATTCGGTATATTAACGATAAAAAACCGATAATCGTCTTGATCATAGGTTGAATAATTTTTGAAAATGAAGATAGACCACCATCCAATCAAAATATTTTACACGTGAATTCTAAAAGTATACATTTTGCTCAAAATGATTTACGTTTTGATGAGAATGATTTATCAATTGTTATTATGGAAGCGGATACCATTGTTGGTACTGAAGAATTCAACCCAAGTCTAGACCAGATGATTGCCCCCAGAAGATCTCGATACAACTTTAAAACCCTCGTCACCAGTTAAGTCCAAAAACTGTTGTATATACTAAAGAAAGGCAATTATTAGAATCATCTGCAGACGATCTGAACTTTACTGCAAGTTCCGAAGAAGATAATGATGTGAGGGTAGCAGACACCATTGTTAATACTGGCTAACTCGACCCAAACTCTTCCACTACTGAAAGGCAGTTTTTAGAATTATCTGCAAACGATCCTGACTATATTGCAAGTCCCGAAGAAGATTATACTGATGCTGAAGACAAGGATGATGAGAAGCAAGACCAAGCAGGGCCAATCAGGCTAAAAAAATCTTGCCCGGAATATTGGAAAAAGAAATAGAAACAAAATTAAGAGAATGGAAGGACAAGCCTACTTGGGTTACACCAGATCCAAAGACGGAATAGTAAGCCACAACAAACAGCGTCCTTTTAGAAAGGTTATAACTTGTAACTCAGAATACTGCCTAAAAAATAACAAAAATTGCAGTTTACTAAACTAAGTTTTGAAGAATATGGTGGAGTGAAAAAATAGTGTATGTATGCACTCTCGTGGATTACGTTTCAAAAAAAACGTAGCTATACATCTGGCCCGTCCAGGCGATCTGGTACTTACAAGTATCAGCTGAAAAACAATGAAGAAAAAATGTTAGTGTGTAAAAGAATGTTTCTTGGAACCTTAGGACTTAAAGAAAAAATGGTTCATTCCTGGATTAAAAAAAGTAACTCAGGAATGGCAAATAAAACAGAAGCATTAACTTAAGATATCGAAAGAAAGCAGTTCCTACAAAAAATTTTTAATGACTTGCCAAAACAACCTTCGCATTACTGTAAAATGACAGGTCAAAAATCTACTTAGAGCAGACCTTTCAAACATAATCTGAGTTCTATAAACTTTATAAGGAGAAATGTTTACAAGAAAACGTGGAGCCCTATACAATTTTTCTCTTTTGTGGGATCCTTGATGAGATGAAACTCTCAATTTTTAAACCGAGAAAAGATGAGTGCGATGAATTATTCTGGACTGTGTTGGTAGTACAAAATATTCGGACTCGCTTGCGAGCTGGAAGACAGACAGGTATTTTGAGGCATTGCTTGTATTCACGCTGGGCGAGTAAATACTGAGATTCGTAGGGCTGATAACGCCAGACATCCCGGTCATACTGGGATAGCTGAACCAGTGGCGTAGATATGGGGGGGGGTCCAGGGGGTCTGGACCCCCCCAGAGATAGTAAGACAATATCACGATTTTTTTTTAAATCAAGATATTGCAGTTTTTTAGAAAATTTAGAAAATACGTAGGTTAAACAATTACAATCAACATATTCAAAGCCACAAAGGAAAAGGATTGTTGAAAAAAAGAAAATTATCTCCTTTTAACGAATCGAAAGTTAAATATCGATGTTTTCAGCCCAACTCTATTTTTGCCCCTTATTATAATGCCAAACGACAGAGACAGCCAGACAGCTTAAGCCGAGTTCTAGTTTCGTTCTGTCGCTGACGACACGTGTTGTTTGTGACCAATAGAAAATGAGTATTTTTACATGTGACTCCAATACTCATTTTCTATTTTATATATATATCTAAAACGAAGCTCTGAGAACTAGGCCTTACAACATATTTGGCGCGTATATACTTATATGGTAATAAAACGAATTTTGTGTTTACTTTTTGGTGAATTTTGATAATTGATATAAAAGCAGTAACAGTAGGTAAGTCTATTTCACTTCTTATAGATTTTTTATGAATTATATAAGTATTAAAAAGTATTAATACTTATTTTTTTATGCAACGACTAACGATTCGTTACTTGTTGAACTAAGTTATAATTAAATTCTTATGCGGTAAAAAAATATAGTAAAGGTTGGAGCAATTCATTTAAAATGCAGGTGCTTCTTTTTAAAAAAAAACCCTCGGACCCGTGAATTTTTTTATTTTAGGTGGGTAAAATCTAAACGGATTGAGAACGAACGAAATGGTTTTTACTTTCCTGTATCTTAACTTTCATAAGCTATCCATGCGCACTAACTTTGGATATATTCCAAGAATAAAAAAAATCGGATTAACTTTGACTAACATACAAAATTGACGATTGCGAGCGTTTTTTTTTAGGAAACACCTAAATTTTAAATGCATTTCTTTCAACCCTTATGTTTTACGTTCTTACTGTACTGTATTAATTTGGAATTTAATTGGTGCTAGATTTGTAAACACCGGAGAATTGGAGCATCTATGCTAACCAGTCCAGTCCTACCAAAATGTCGAAACGTAGCAAGCTGCAAACCATTGATTATTTTGTTCTTAAATCTTCATCAGCCCACGCACAGCCAGAAATGGAAATTCAGACGGAACTTAATGTTGATGAAAGTCAGTCTTCTCTGTCAACGGAAACGGAACCTTTACCGTCATGTTCGAACTCCATCGAGAATATCGAGATTAATTCCCAGGTGTTATCTAAAAATTTTTCTACACCAAGTACGTTTGAATTTGACAATGAGAATAGGACCTTACAAAAACATGCCGACCCAGGTCCCATTAACGACATCAGTAGATTTTGTCAGAAAGTGCTAACCCATGCTGAGAAAATAAGTGTTTTAAATAATGTATGGATTCCAAGTGCTTCTTATGCATTTCCGGTGACTATTTCTGGAGCTAAGGGAAAAAAATTGAAATTTCAATACTCTTGGCTTAGCAAATGGAACTGGTTAGCTTATTCTAGAATTGAGAATGGGGCTTATTGCAAATATTGTGTTGTATTTTCTAAAACAGGGGCTGGCGTAAACTCGCAGAGTTTTGGTGCGCTAACGAAACGAAAGTTTGACAATTGGAAAAAAGCAATCGAGTCATTTGAAAAGCATTCTCTTGCTCAATACCATTTAAATTCACTTAGTGACGGAGCTAACTTTCTTAAGGTTGATAAAAACAATCTGCTTTCGATTGAAAATAAACTATCTGCGGATAGAACAGCAAAAATATTACAGAACAGGCAGAACATAATTCCGATAATCGAAGCAGTAATTCTTTGTGGCATCCAGGAAATTGCATTGCGCGGGCATCGAGATTCTGGAAAAATATTGACGGCAGTTAAATCTGACAAAAGTGAGGGCAACTTTCGTGCAATACTAAAGTACCGAGCCAAAGGAGACGAAACACTTAAAAAGACTTTGGAAGGACCAGGTGAAAGGAATAAATACATTAGTCCTTCTATTCAAAATGAAATCATCGATTCCTGCAATACATTAATTGTTAAAAATATAGTTGCTGAGGTAAATATGGCAAAATGTTTTTCTGTCTTAGCCGATGAGACCGCGGATATTGCAGGAGTGGAACAAGTATCATTGTGTGTCAGATATGTTGATATGATTTCTATGAAGATTAAAGAAACTTTTTTGCAATTTGTGCAGACTGAAGACGTTACAGGCAGAGGCCTGGCAATAATTATATTGGAAAATCTACGTAATTGGGGAATCGATACAAGTTTTTTAAAGGGACAAGGTTACGATGGTGCAGCTGCCATGTCTGGAAAGTTTAACGGAGTTCAAGCTGTTATAAAACGTGAACATCCAACTGCACTGTATGTGCATTGCGCTGCACATAGTCTTAACTTAGCAGTTTCAAAAGCTAGCGAAGTTCCTGAAATACGAAACTGTTTAGGCACTGTTGGACAAACTCACAGTTTTTTCGTATACCCAAAGCGTAAAAATGTCTTAAATAGAGTCCTGGCAGAAGCAGAAATTACACCCAAAGCAAAAACTTTAAAGAGAATGTGTGCTACCCGGTGGATCGAGAGATTTAATTCCATTAGTGATTTCAAAGAAATTTATGTTCAAGTAATTGACGCACTTTCGGAAGTTACAGAATGGACGGATAAAGACACCGCTAAAGATGCAAGATCTCTTTTAAGTAGCATATTACAAGGTCACTTTATGATTGCGTTATTTGTTACTGTAAATATTTTTGCAATTGGGCCCCCTAAGCAAACATCTGCAGAAAATTGACGTAGACCTAAGAACTGCTGTATCTTTGGCAGAAGAGACGACTTCCAATTTGCAAAATTTAAGAACTAATGCAGATAATGAGTTTAAAAAGATCTTTGAAGAAGCTACAACATTGGCAAACGAAGTGGCAATTTCTATTCAAATTCCACGACTCACCACCATTCAAAAGCATAGATCAAACCCGACCAACCTAAAGACCCCCGAAGATTTTTATAGAGTCACAGTCTTTGTTCCATATATTGATCGATTCATAAACGAACTGGAAAAAAGATTTATTAATCATAAGGAAATTTTGTTAGGATTCCAGTCTCTATTTCCCGCAGACAAGAAAGACTTAACTAATGAAGAAGAATCACAGAATAACTTTAAAAATTTACTTAGTATTTATTTGGAGGACCTTTCTGACAACGCAGAAATAATATTAGCTGAAAGAAAAATTTGGTTTGGAAAATTATTAAAGGAAGACAATATTCCAACTAATGCAATGTCAGCATTAGCTATCTGTGACCCGGACATATTTCCCAACATGTTTATTCTCTACAAAATTCTTGCTACTCTTCCTGTTTCAACGGCTTCTTCAGAACGGTCATTTTCTAGCTTAAAACGGATCAAAACGTACCTTAGGAATACGATGTCAGAGGTAGATATTAATATTATTAATTACATTGATTAAAAAATGATCTATTACGTTTTTTTAGCGTAGGTTAAATGGTTTGGCTTCATTATCTAATAATAAAGAATTTGTACCTATAGCTGAAGATGTCATGGACCACTTAGCCAAAAACCCAAGAAAATTGGAATTTATTCTTTAGTTTCAGAACTCTGAAATTAATTAAAGAATAAAAAGTAAATTATAATTATCATTAGTGCTTATCAAAATAAAATTATGTTATATAAGAAATAGATATATTTTTTAAAAAAATCTATCCATTTCAAAATAACAGGGAAAACTTCGTTGAATTGATACTTTAAAGCTAAATTTTTGAGAGCTCAAAACAAAATTTTAGGGCGTGGCACCCCAAAAATTTTTCGCCTCCGGCGGTACGCCTCCAGCGGGGAATTAGCCCGAGACCCCCCCCCAGAGTGAAAAGCTATCTACGCCACTGAGCTGAACAGCATTATGTTCTGGTTGCCCGGAGTGATAGTGATTGAACGAGTAATCTCTACTAGGTGAGTACGGACTACTGGGGGGTACCGAGTTCCGTTGAGTCGGTGATTTTCGTCGATCATGACTACCTGGACTTAATAGTGGGGATGAGCTAATTTCGGGAACTTCATCATTTGGCGATGCCTCACTACAAGGCGGTGTTATACTAGGTGGAGGTGAGTTGGGACCACTTATTGTAACCTCTCCAGTTGACCTTATTATAGCCACGGGTCGTGCCATAGGGGGAAGGGGTGGGGTCATTTAAGATCAAACAACTTTCTGAATATGACTACAATAAACACTTGGCAAATAAAGACAGAGCAAGAGCTGAAAAATGTAAAAACAATGAAGAGGCAAACCAAAATATGGCACAAGTTTTTAAGATGGACACTCAAGCGGTTAAATTGTGCCCTGTGTTAAATATTAGTTCATAATACTAGAAAACAAAGCTCCAAATACACAACTTTACTGTGTATAACCTAGAATCCCATAAGGCTGTTAATTATCTGTGGAATGAAATCGAAGGGGATTTAAGTGCTTCAGTCTTTGTTACTTGTATAATAAGGCTTTTAGAAGAAAATTATTTAGTAGACAACAAGCCCACTATTCTATTTTCTGATGGTTGCTGCTATCAAAATCGAAATTCTGTACTTGCAAATGCATTACTTCATTTCTCAATTATAAACATGGTATTGCAATACAGCAGAAATATTTGGAAAAGGGTCACACTGAAATGAAGTGTGACTCCGTCCATGCTCTGATTGAGCGAAAATTAAAGAACAGAACTATATATTTGCCTAGTGAGTATATTTCTGTAATTCGCGAAGGTCGATTGAAGCCTGTACCAATGGATGCCTTTTACATGACTGATGATGATTTTTTAAATTTTGATGATAAATCTACCTATGTTTATTTTTCGATTCGACCGGACAGAGTAGTTAATGACCCAACTGTGACCGACCTCAGAGCTCTGAAGTATATACCAGAAGGCAAAATCTTCTACAAAATTAATGTTGCATCATGAATATAAGGAATTACCGCAAAGACAAAAGCAATCCAATATCAAACCAATTTCGGTAAATAGCGGTAAATTTGGGAACTTAAAAATAATTTCCAGCAATTTCTTTTGGTCGATTTTGCTATAAAATATTTTATTTCAAAACGTTGTGTCAAACTGTTCCTGAGGTATGGCCGGCGTATATATTCCTATTTGGCCACATGCTCCAAAATAATGCTTTATAAAACTTGTACTTTAAATGCCATTGTTTCTGCTCTTTACAACCCCTTTACAAAAACACGTCCTATTAAAACCAACATTTTCGTTAGGGTCTTGTTTTCCTGTGTGTGGCCTACTTTTGCTTAAGTAGCGGACATGTTGTGATAACGAGTTTGACTTTCCTGTACTGTATTTGTTTTTAATACGATCTATTACGATTTATCATGATAAATTTATTTATGGGCACGCCAGAGTTCTCATTTATTTGAGATGGACCACCCCAAACCCTTTTTCAATTAAAAAGGGCGGCCTGTAATTAGCCTCTGGTTATAGGAATAAATTCCGTAAAACGTCAATTCTTGACGGACGACGACACAGTTAAGGTTTTTAAACGAAAAGGTCTACTTATGTATTTTTTACGGCAAAATAAGTTTATCGTGTTGTTAAAGTTGAATACATTATGCTAAAATTGGAGTTTTAAAGGGGTTAATTTTATAAAAAGAGCACTTTCTTACCGAGTATAGATACATTGAGTGGGTAGTAAGTTGAATTTTCCCATAATTTTTTTCTAGGAGATCCAAGGCATTAAGACGTAATTACAATAATTTTACATAATATTTTACAACGTAGTTTTAATTAAAACTAAAAATAAAGTGGCAAACCGGACAACTGTGTAACTTTGTATTAGAATACACAATGCAATCTAATGGAGTTTGTATTAGTCAAACGCATAAGTATAGCGTCATCTATACTTCGTTGTATTTATTTAGTTAGCTATCTTTCAATTTTGTATTACCAGTGAAACCACCTTTTTGTATTGTAGTTGAATCTACTATAAATGGCGTTATGGCTTTCCGAATAAGGACGAAATGACCCTTGTTGTTTACCCGGCCCAAGGCATCCATTATGATGGATCCTCGTATTCTAATACAAAATACAATTACACACTTGCTCGGTTTGCCACTACATTTTCAGGTTTAATTATTTTCACGGACGTAAATTCTATCTAGTGGTTTTCAATTTTATTAACATAATACCAACAGCCTGACAGAATAATAATAATAATAATGATAATAATAAATGACTTTATTTCACAATTAAATAAGTTTAACAACTATTTTATAAAAATGGTGGCGGTATCCAACATGCGCTGCTTATACAACCGCCCTTATTCAAAATACATTAAGAAGAAAAAAGCTTTAAATGCAAAACATACGGCTAATATAATGTTAGCCTATAGCAAAAAAGTATACCTAAACATTATAATTACATTACTATATTAATGAATTATATTTATATAGTATATTCAAAGAATAGAATAGTTTATTCAAAATATATATTATGCCATACAAATTTTAATGATTAAAGGAAATAAAAGTATTATAATATAACAGAAATTCAAAACTACCTACATCAATACATTCTATTGTTCCAAATTATCTAGTGAAATAATATATTAAATTTTTATAAAGCGTATCCAAGTATCTCTATATAATTATGGTAGTTAATCATAAAATTCTTAAATTTCTTTCGAAAACTAACAAGACCAGGGACTGTTTTGATATCATTGGGAATAGGGTTAAAGGTCGAGGCTGCGTTGTAAGAAAATAAACGTTGATACAAGGCAATACTATGTCTAAGGACACCGTAAAGACCCCGAAAGCGCGTTAGGCGATCATGAACATCCATTATAAGGCAATTCAACGAAGTACACTTGATTGGCCATATAATAACACCCGAATGCCTGAAAGTTAGGTGTTATAATATGATCATATTTACGTACATTATAGCAAAATCTTAAGCATGCATTTTGCAGCTTTTGTAGACTGTCTCTGTCGACTTGAAGTAGAGCGGGCCAATAAACTACGTCGCAGTATCCCAAATGGGACAGAACAAGGGAGTTGCATAACCTTAGTTTTTAGTTTCGTAGCTGAACCGAAAATATTCTTATGCATGTAGAGGAATTTAATTTTGCCTGCTGTAATAAAATCAAAACATGGGAAGTAAATTTTAGGTCAGAATCCATGATTAATCCAAGATTCTTGCAGGTTATAGAGGGTTGCAAGGTGATATTATTAATTGAAATTTTGAGCAATGAATTGAGTCTTTAGATTTACCAAATATTATAAGCTGGGTTTTAGCCCCATTCAAAACAAGCCCATGGATTCTCGATACGTTAGAAATGATTTGTAAATCAAAATTTATTTTGTGCATAGCAGCATTCAAAGTGGAAAAAGGAAAAGACTAATTTGAGTGTCATCTGCATATTGATGCGTTTGATAAAATTTGAAAAACCTGTAAAAATCAGCAGCATATATGGCGAAAATTAAAGGACCTAGAAAGGTGCCCTGAGCAATACCCCTAGACACAGATGACAAATTAGACCTACTGTTCTTCAATAAAAAGCTTTATCCTCTGTTAATAAAGTAATCTTGAAAAAAAAAAACTAAGTGCAGTATCACCCAACCACCGAAATATTCAAGTTACATAATATACCACTACGTTGTAAAATACTCCCTAACATGTTTTTATAACACTTGATTTAATTAATTTCATTAGAAAACAATGTGATCCATTAAATTTTTATCCAACAAGCGCTTTCGTTTAACATCTCTAATTAAGTGTCTAAGTGCCAAAGTAAGACAAGTATATAATTCAGATTATAAATTTAAGACCCCACTTTGCGTTCCGTTGATTTTTTTTAAACGTAACAATAATAAATTACGCTGGAATACATTAATTATTTTGTTAATGAAATAAGAGGCAATTATTTCAGTGCCTATTTTTGTAACGTGAGAAGTATGGAAAGTCCCCATTATCTGAAAATCAGGAGCTCAAAAAAAACTGTCGTGCGTTTTTATGGTAATGAGTGAGAATGTCGGAGTTTTCGAGCAATTAGTCAAAATTGTAGTGAATGAATATTTTATGTTATAGCGTAGTTAAAGCTACACAAATTATTATATTAATAGAAAAAAGAAAAGCACAAAGTCTTTCTCCACAATTTTTTATTCGAATAACTAGGCGAACCTAGAATAATTCGTAATAATTTAATTCGACATGTTCTGAGTGTCGAAACACTCATCATCAGGAAAACAAAGTACAATAGCGATAGAGAAAATAATAGTGGGATTAAGCCGTAATGGAGCTTTTAATGGTGTACAAGAGGTGTAAAATTGAATAGTCAAAAGACCGACAATCAAGACTTCAGCATACTGAAAAGTCAAGGGTTAGTGCAAAGGCACTGTCCTGGGCTTTGGACTTTGTGTGACAGTTATTTATTAAGTAGTGCAAAATTGTTTTATTCAGCTTTGTCAGAGACATGTGAAAGTATTGAAGTAAGATGGAAAAAAAAATTGTTTTTCATAAAAGTCAAAGCATCATTTAGCTTAAAATAAAATACTGTTGGGGTACCCGGCAGGAGTGAAAATATACACATTTTGTGCAAAATTAATTTTCATTTCCCATCTGACACGTGCTGGTTGCAGTGGAACTTCTCCAACAAAGATGTTCTAGTAAAACAAAAAACTTTTTAAAACATTAATTTTGCACAGAATGTGTATGTTTTGACTCTTGCCGGGGTAACTGGGCCGTAAAAAGCCTGGTACCCCAACAGTATTTTACTTTAAGCTAAATGGTGCTTCGACTTTTATGAAAAACATTTTTTTTCTTTTTTTTTCCAACTTACTTCAATACTTTCACATGTCTCTGACAAAGCTGAATAAAACGATTTTTCACTACTTAATAAATAACTTTCACAGAGTCTGTTAAAACTCCCTAATTTTTCTTTTGCTCTTCTCATTTTTCTGCTCAGGACAGTGCCTTTGCACTAACCCTTGACTTTTCAGTATGCTGAAGTCTTTATCGGTCTTTTGACTATTAAATTTTACACCTCTTGTACACCATTAAAAGCTCCATTACGGCTCAATCCCACTATTATTTTCTCTATTGCTAACAACATCAGCATTGTATCTTTCACTTTGTTTTTCTGATATGAGTGTCTCTACACTCGAAACATGTCGAATTGAATTATTATAAATTATTCTAGGTTCGCCTAGTTATTCTAATAAAAAATTGGGGAGAAAGACTTTGTGCTTTTCTTTTTTCTATATCATTTAACTCCACTTTGAGTACGGACAACTTCTTCAAAATTACTATATTAATATTTTGTAGTAGTTAAATTTCCTCTTATTTATGCAGGCCTTAATAATACCTCGTTCGATATACTGGGTCCTGCAATAGTGCGTCAAGCTTCCATAGCTCCTATACGAATTAAGTTAAGAACTTTATTCTTATGCTGACTTATACTGCTTCACAGGGTGTATTTGAGGAAAATATTTTCCCATATACAGGGTGGTCCAAAAATGTGTGATAACATAAAATTGTATTAAAAAGCGAATATTGTGGTATATCGAACAAATGTGTAACTGTTTTTTATATTGGAATACACAGGGATCCAAGCACAATGGATATCCTGGGGCGGGCAGACCACGACGGTCGCTTCGTCCTTGTTAGGACTCTACGGGTAGCCATAATCAAAGCAATCCCGACAACGGCTTACATATTTGTCCGATATGCCACAATATTAGCTTTTTAATTATTTTCGCGGAAACTATAAAATTGTATTATTTTAGATGGGACACCCTGTATTTTTTTTATCTTTAGGTTCGTATTAGTGCCCTTTATAATTGTTTGTAATAAATTTGATTTATTAGTTTAGGAGTAATAAAACTAAAAAAAAACTTTCCAGCCTTGGAAAACATAATCAAGTATAAATCCAAAAGCAGGCTTTCGATTACGTTCTGTGCGATTAATGGCAAGGGGTTAGGAAATATCATAAATGAAATAGATTTTATCTATTTTATACAGTGCGTTCAAAATAAGGTTTGAAAAATGACACACTTTATTACTCATTTTTCTCAAGTCTTTCAAATGGAACACTCTGTTTTATTATTGTTTCGATTTGATGACTAATTTTGAAAACAATTTTTTTTTTGTATTTGCAAATAATTTCAAATTCTAAACCGATTTCATAATTTATCAAAAAACATAAATGTCGCCATCTCTAATAACGTTTCATAAACAAAATAGCTAGGCGGCCATGGAAAAACAATCAGAATAACCACTTAAATACGTTCTGACATTATTTGTCAGGCACTTAAGTGCGCTTAAACGGATAATTTTATGTTCAAAAAATGTTTTTTTAAAGAAAGTAAAGAGCCTGGTGCAATTAAATAGGGCACGAATGAAATAGTATATTAAAGTACACGTTTCATAAGAAGCGGTGTTAGCGCACGCGTTTATTTTAAAAAACGAGCCACAAAGTGGCGAGTTTTTTTTATTGACACGTGCGCTAAAACGCCTTATGAAACATGTGCTTTATATATTTTTTTCTATTTCACCTTTTATAATCAAGAAAAATACATTTTAAAAAGAAAATAAATCCTTCAAATTTTGTAAATTTTTATGTCTAAATTTTATGTTGGTAATACTATTTTTTATCATAGTAGCCTCTGGACAACAAAAATTATTCTGCAAACTGTAATTTTTTGATTTATTGACCCATTTTCACCACGAGATTCTAAAGTTATTTGAGCGATATGATATTTGAAATTGGACGGAATACGTTGTGTGATCCTTGTACATTCGGTACATATACAGAGCGTTCGGAAATTCGGGCGATTTTGCTACTTTTTTTCGAATTTCAAAAGACGTGATTTTACGTCACGGCATTGCAATTTAGTATAGGGAAGATGGAAAATTCAAATAAAGTTGAAGTTAAAATCGACATTGGTAGGTTAGTAGATTGAATTTTGGATAGGATTTCGCAGAAAATAATAGCTTGAAGCATCTACAAAAGATTGATTTATAGATTTATGCAACCAACATACCTGACTGTTATCCACACAGAAAAAAAAAGTAGATTATCAAGCTATTTGTCCTCTGCGAAAACTGGGTTTTCTCGTAAATCACAAAGGCCGCGCAAGGCAATGAAATAAAACATTTAAATGTTACCAACATCAAATAAAGAAAAAGCGCGTATCGAAATAGCTTCATTACGATAGGCAAATGCGTATCGTACTGAGCTTATTATGAACGTGAAATAGAAAAATGCTGTTTTTGCAGTATTCTTTGTCTCTCTTATCTAGCACATACCTCGACAGGAACAGCCAATGACATCTTCTTGCTGTAACTGTAAACTCCCCTATAGAAAAGAGGCAGATAATACAATCAAAGGAAGAGAAGGTTAAGAAGGATCTCAAACTAGACAATACAGGTGGTAAATCATGCACTGATGCTGGATTTTGGGAACCCTGAAATAAGCACCGAGCAATATCTCAAGAACAAATATTGATTTATAGTAAGAGAAATGAGAATATTTTGAAGAAAGGTTTAAATATTTATATTTCTGCCTTTGGTAAATACCGACTAACGACCATAAAAATAGCTAATTTCGGTAATCTCTGCAATCTAAGAGTAAACGATAAATGTTAACTACCCAGTAAAGCATACATGTTCATAGGGTTGTAAAAGGTAATGGTTGTCGTTTAAACGTTTGATGTCGCGTATTGTTTATGTCCCTATTTAATATTAATGTGTAATACAATAATTCGTTTCCTGGTAATTAATAAATAATATATATTAAAGCCAATTAGGCGAGGAGAAATATTTTTGAAATTCATGATAGGATATAAGCAGTGGTGCAGCCAGAAGTTTGTATTAGGGGGGGTTTTCAAAAAAAATAACAGGATTTCAAAATTTTAAAAAGCGCTATTTTTTATTATTTGGTCGTTAATTTTAATACTGTAGAAAAATTTGTATGAATACAAATTCTGTATTTTTTAAATTAATAACGGTCGATAATTTTTGAAACCAAAAAAAATAATAGTAGGATGAAACCCATTGGAAAAGGAAGAGAATATTACAAAAATGAAAGGAAAAATAATTTACGGGCGATCCGAGGTCGGGAAGTGGAAGGGGGTGAGTTTTTAAGGGTAGAAAACGATTTATCTCGATTTCCGGCAAAACTACAAGTCCTATGGAAAAACGTTAAATAGCAAAGTTGTAGGTAATAAAAAGATCTACAATTTTTGTATTTATACTTTTTTCACATAACCTCAAAATTTATGTGAAAAATTCAAATAACCAAGTTTTTGGTTTTTTATTTTTATCTTTTACAAGAAAAATATGATTTTCAATCGAAAATTCTCACGTCAAAATATCTGCTTTTTTAAAAAAGTCGGTGGGCTTTTTGTTCGTTGAAATGTCTACTTTCTGATGGTGTAAAAAAAGATATACATTACTACGGTAAATGTTCTCAAAAAATGCAAAGAAACGAAAAAAACTCGAATCTGAAATTTTTTTAAAAATTATTATGTACAATTTTGAGCTATTTATTGAAATTTATACTTTAATTACTCGTAAAACGTAACAGTCCATGTTACATTGATAAACAAAAAAATATCAAATCCATAAAACATAAAGATCGCAAAAAATATGCGAAAATAGTTGTTCTAAATATAAATAAAGGTAGGATTTAAAGGGGATTTCATCACATTTACCATAGTAATGTATATTTTTTTACACCATCAGAAAGTAGAGATTTCAACGAGCCCACCGACTTTTTTAAAAAAGCAGATATTTTGACGTGAGAATTTTCGATTGAAAATTAAGGTGCTTTTTCGATATTAAGTCAAAATAAGGTGAAAAAATACATATTTTAAATCAAAAAAATTACAGTGTGTTTGGGACATAAAAAGGTAAGTTTTCACCAAATTTCGTGTAAAAAAAATTTGTCTTTTAAAAGATAAAAATAAAAAACCAAAAACTTGGTCATTTGAATTTTTCACATAAATTTTGAGGTTATGTGAAAAAAGTGTAAATAAAAAAGTTGTAGATCTTTTTATTACCTACAACTTTTCTATTTAACGTTTTTCCATAGGACTTGTAGTTTTGCCGGAAATTGAGATAAATCGTTTTCTACCCTTAAAAACTCACGCCTTTCCACTTCCCGACTTCGAATCGCCCGTAAATTATTTTTCCTTTCATTTTTGTTATATTTTCTTCCTTTTCCAATGGGTTTCATCCTACTATTATTATTTTTTTTTCACTTTTTACTATTTTCAAAGGCTTCAGCCGGTCTAAACCGTAAAAAAACCATCTTAGTCTGGGCGTCTGGGGGGGAGGGGGATTTAACCCCTAAACCCCCCCCCCCCTCGCTGCGCCACTGGATATAAGCGAGGCATATTTCTTAATTTTAATTTTTTTATTTTTCAATGTAGTAATATTCTTGAATAGTGATAATTTTTTTACACCTTTCAAAAAAAAAAATTTCTAGAGAAATATACCTCGCCAATAACCGTAATATAGTAAAGTTTTGTGTTTGAGATTGTTGTTTGTATTTGAGGTAGAGATAGCGATTGTTATGTGTTGTAAATAAGACGAATGTCATTAAAATTATGAATTATGAAAGTCAAAATAAGGTTGAATTTAGTTGAAAAAGCACAAATTATTGCTCATATAAATGATGGTCTGCCTCTTAAAAATATTGTACATATACAGTGTGTTACAAATTCGACATACCAGCATTGGAATCTCGGAAACCATAGGAGTTAGAGAAACGGTTAAAGGGGGGGCAAAGTTGTGCAATTCGGTGCTGATTATAATGCCGCTTTAAACGTTTTTAAATTCCGAATACTTCCGATTTTATTCGAAAAAAAACGAAATTTTTCAAAATCGTTTTTATTTTTTCCTGAGCTCATTTGACTAGCTATTTAAAAATAAATGACACTTTGTCATTGCCACTTTTTCTCCTCTACAAAATGACGTTACTAAACTAAAGATCCGCCGTTTCGTCTCCGAGCGGTCATCACCAACTTTACTTTTTTAAATACGGACCTGGATTTTTTTAAACCGATTTTTAAGCCCCCCTACCCTCAAAATGTAATGGCGATATTACTTTCGCATAATGATGAATTGTCCTTACTTATTTTTTTAAATTCATATTTTTTACACTTCTTGTCAATCCGGTACTGGCAACGAATCACAATATTAATTAAAAACTTTATTTTATTTAATACATTCATACATAAGTAATATAATTTATTTTATAAGAATTTTCTAATAATTTTAAATTTACTAATTATAAATCCTAATTTTCTAAATGTTCAAATAGTCAAAATTCTTTTTGGGTATTACATGTATTACTTAAATACCTAACATGAACTTTAGACAAACTTTTTCATAAAACTTATTTGTAAAGGTTTTAAATAAAATAAAGTTTTTAATTAATATTGTGATTCGTTGCCAGGACCGGACTGACATGAAGTGTAAAAAATATGAATTTAAAAAAATAAGCAAGGACAATTCATCATAATGAGAAAGTAATATCGCCATTACATTTTGAGGGTAGGAGGGTTTCAAAATCGGTTTAAAAAATCCAGGTCCGTATTTAAAAAAGTAAAGTTGGTGATGGCCGCTCGGAGACGAAACGGCGGATCTTTAGTTTAGTAACGTCATTTTGTAGAGGAGAAAAAGTGGCAATGACAAAGTGTCATTTATTTTTAAATAGCTAGTCAAATGAGCTCAGGAAAAAACGATTTTGCAAAAGTTCGGTTTTTTTCGAATAAAATCGAAAGTATTCGGAATTTGAAAACTTTTAAAGCCGCATTATAATCAGCACCGAATTGCACAACTTTGTCCCCATTTAACCGTTTCTCTAACTCCTATGGTTTCCGAGATTCCAATGCTGGTATGTCGAATTTGTAACACCCTGTATATTGCAGACAAATAAAAATACAATGCAAAAACTTAAAATAGATGGGACATAAAAAAAAAAAGCTCCAGCAAGAGCAGGAATTTTAATCGAGGAAGAAGATAATGCGTTTATTAAATATATGTGACAGAATCCTGTTAAAATTGCTTGAACTGCTATACAACAAACCTGTTTTCCTGGTTCAAGAATAACAAACAGCATGACCTAGAATAAAAATGCTAAGATAAGTAATCGTGGAGCTGTAAAAAAACTTAAACTGAAGGCAGAGCATAAGCAAGGATTCTTTTTTGATTGAATAATAGACTTCGGGAAGATTGGGAGAGAATAATTTTTACCAATGAAAAAGTATTCCACTATATTTGACGGACAGGTTAAAGTATATCGTCCACGTTATCAGTAGATTTAATAAATAGTATGTAAATAACTCGCATTTCACTGCAATATATTACAAAAATATTTTAGAAAATGTTATAATAATATCAATAGATCAATAAAACTTATCCATTTAATATTTTTAGATAAATGGTTATAAAAAGAGACGGTTGGTAATATTTATTTGTTGATATAATGTTCTATTTAGAAATTTTGTTCAGTCTTTAAGTATCAAGGTTTAGCTAGAAGAGGGTGTCATTTTAAGTAGCACATGGAAAAGAAAAATGACAGAGAGTTCTAAGAAAGTGGCGTCAATTATTCAGAGATATTTAGCCTTGTGTCATGTTTTGATACCATCAGAAACGTGTTGTGTGTAACAGCTCGTAAAAATTTAAGTTTAATGTAATTTGACATTACATCAGCATTTCTTTTTTGTTAGATGTTAGAGACTTTAACGGAATAAGTTATTACTTCTTTTGTACGTAGACGACGGATTGCTTGCAAAAAATGTAAAGATGAAGCTACTGATCTTTTTATCCAACTGAGCGCCAGGTTTAAAGCAATGTGAACTGTTATAGTGTTTCTAAGGTCAATTTAATGACATTAAACTGTAGGAATTTCCTAACCATAGGCGTCCCAAACAAATAATTAAAATGCGTATACACACTTATAAGTTTGTTTTACATTAGGTGTCTGTACAGGGTGTCCCAAATTCGAGCCTCATCATGGGTATCTCGGAAACTATAAGAGATACAGCATCGGTCAAATTGTGGCAAAGTTGCGCAACTTCGTACTGAGCAATATCGCAAAAAAAAATTTGAGCTATCTTTTTTAGTTTTTGAAATTTTTGCAAAAAACTAAAATTTTGAGTTTTTGTTTTTTTAAATTGCTTTACTTATTTTATTCGCTACAGAAAAACAAACACAACATTGTTAAGGCAACTTTTTACGCTCCATATTGTGACGTTTTTAGAATTTCGTTACAACGTTTCGTTTTTGTGGAACTATTATCAACTTTAATTTTCTAAATACGGACCTGTATTTTTTATTTTATTTTTTGATAGCCCTTTAAGCCCTGAATTCAACCATGTACCACACTTAATTATATTTAGACGTTTTGATGTTATTATTACATCTTCAATGTGATAATTATTTTTAAATACGGCCCTGGTGTTAGTTACTTAATCTTTTTACCACATACAACATGTAAATGGATCCGGAATTTTATACAAATAATTTACTATATTTAAGTTTTTATATAAATTGTAACAATGTAAAAATAAAACCAAACAAAACAAAGGTGGCTATTACAAGAACTTTTACTTGATTTTTTGGCTTAATTATTTTGACAACTGCAGTCACCATTTATACTGACTATTTCAGCAAAATGATGTTTTCTGCTTTAGAAAAGCGCGACATGTTACGAGTTTATTATTCTTCCAATAGGAATTCACAAATTCTTGTGACCGTTATATACAAGACTATCCTGAACGATTGCAGCCTCATTATAGTTATTTTGCTACGCTTGATACCAATTTAGCCCAGTATGGTAGTCACCCCGGTGAAGCTTAAATGGACGATTTCGCAACACAGTAGAAAGAGAAAGAAGAGAGAGAGAGGGGTGTTAGTGTGCCTGCCGGCCATCAGGGCAAATTAGCGCTGTTGTCGCCAGCTGGCCGTGTAACCGGGTTCTGTCGCATATTTTTGACGTATAGAAGAGAAGGACAGTTATATTCTAACCTACTATAACGCTTCCCAAACTGCGCCAGGTGCTAATTGGAACAAACCAGCCAGCCCGCCATCCATCCAACTGTCGATTTTTTCTTGTCCACGTTTTTTTCTGAGGAAACTAATTAATTTTTTATTATTATTTTAAATATACAATTCTATTAGTTTCTATTCTAGAAAACTTCGCCGATGTGTGTAATCTTTCAGTTATTATTCCAGCCTACTATGCAGGTAATTATTTTTTATTATTTATCAAATTGATTTTACACTTCCTTACCTATTTTTTATATAGGAATATAGGAAATGTAAGTTTACAATAAATAAATTAACATGAAATGTTTCACATACATAATAGGTGTTGGTTAACAAGCCAATCTTAATAAAATATCACTGGGCAACCTGCAGATAACTGCAGCACATTGTGCCCGAGGTAATACCTAACAATCTATCAGTTACGAACAGATAAGTTTAGTCTCTTGAAATGATAATTTTAACATTTTTGTTTTACTGAGTGGATTAAAAATTATAACATAATGGCACAAAGATAATGGTTTGAGCTAACTCGATAAGTAGATACTTGGCCATCGGCCATATTTTACAGAGAAATTTAATGTCTACCCGATACTGTTTCTTTTGTTTCAGAGAACGCTGTAAGAATCACCTGATAGTTTATGGATCTTTTAGTACGTGTCTCAATGCATCCTAGTGCTTGTGTTTATACAGTATTTGTGATAATATTATATGAATTGAGTCAATTCCAGATGAGTGAGACCTGTGAGACGTAACCTAAGGACATTAGTTTATTCTAAACAGTTATTTTTTGTTATGGTTGTCAATGCAGTTTTTATTTATAAATAAACGTAGAAAACATTATTTACGATAAAGTGCTTCCATCTTTATTTTCTAAATCTTGGTTAATATAAAAATAATGTGCATTATTTATTCCATAAAAAAGAACTTTTGTGCGTCTTTTTATTGATTTAATTTGTGATTTAATAATATTTATATTGAATCACAAATTAAATCAATAAAAACTCGTTCAAAAGTTAACAATTAAATTGAAAAGTCCTAAAACCGCTGTTCAAATTTCCCGCCATTGCGCCTCTGATGGCCGGCGGGCACACTAACACCCCTCTCTCTCTCTTCTTTCTCCCTCTACTGTGTTGCGATTTTTTAACAAGGAGCTAACATTTCTAACCCTATAAATTTTCTTTGATGGTAGTGTTAATAAACCAAGAGTCAAATATAGTACACGAATGGGACCGGAAGAACAACAAAATATTTTAGATTCTGTAAGTTTTAATTTATGTTTTTAAATGTTCAAATTTACCCATTTAGAAAATTTTATTTAAGGTTAATGATGCCCCTCGCGCCTCAACTAGGCATTTTTCCAGTGAACTTGAAAAACCGAGGATGAGGATCTGGAGAACATTAAATTCTCATGGATACCTTTGTTTGTTTGGTTTTATTTCTACTTTGTTATAATTTATATAAAAACTTAGGTAAATATGGTAAATTATTTGTATAAAATTCCGGATCCATTTACATGTTGTATGTGGTAAAAAGATTAAGTAACTAACACCAGGGCCGTATTTAAAAATAATTATTACATTCCTGAAGATGTAATAATGACATCAAAACGTCCAAATATAATTAAGTGTGTTACATTGTTGAATTCAGGGCTTAAAGGGCTATCAAAAAATAAAATAAAAAATGCAGGTCCGTATTAAAAAAATTAAAGTTGATAATAGTTCCACAAAAACGAAACGTTGTAACGAAATTCTAAAAACGTCACAATATGGAGAGTAAAACGTTGCCTTAACAATGTTGTGTTTGTTTTTCTGTAGCGAATAAAATAAGTCAAGCAATTTAAAAAAACAAAAACTCAAAATTTTAGTTTTTTGCAAAAATTTCAAAAACTAAAAAAGATAGCTCAAAATTTTTTTTGCGATATTGCTCAGTACGAAGTTGCGCAACTTTGCCACAATTTGACCGATGCTGTATCTCTTATAGTTTCCGAGATCCCCATGATGAGGCTCGAATTTGGGACACCCTGTACAGGGTTTTTCCGTATATTTTGGAGCACCCCTGGAGCTTTTATTTCAAGACCTAGAAAAAACTTTAAATTACCAAAGTTGCATGATTTTTCCTGAACTGCCAGAATTTGTTATCGGATAAAACAAATGAACATCGTAAATTTGTTTAATAATGCCAATGTCGATTTTTTAAAATGGAACCGTATATTAATTTTTTTTTAACTCCTCACTCTTTTCTGATTCCAAATATGTATATATGTTATATGTTTGCTTCATAAATTATTATCTTTAATTATATTCATTATTGTCACTGAATAAGCAATATGTTCTAGCATGTTTTCCTCACATCAATATAGATTTTCTAATCCGCAATATTTTGAAATGAAATTTTGCCTAAACGACTAAAGTAAACATATAATATATATACATATTTGGAATCAGAAAAGATTGAGGAGTTAAAAAAAATTAATATACAGGGTTTTCCATTTTAAAAAATCGACTTTGGCATTATTAAACAAATTTACGATGTTCATTTGTTTTGTCCGATAACAAATTCTGGCAGTTTATGAGAAATCATGCAACTTTGGTAATTTAAAGTTTTTTCTAGGTCTTCAAATAAAAGCTCCAGGGGTGCTCCAAAATATACGGAAAAACCCTGTACATACTACACTTTATAAACCCACTGTAGTATAAATACTTATGATTATTCTTGTATAAACTTTACCTGTTCTATGTGTGTTACTGGTGACAATTCAGTCAATGTCATGTTTTAACTTTTCATGCCAAGTTCTGCAAAATAAAGCCTACATTCGTAAAGGTTTAGTTTATTACAATTTATTTTGCAGTATACTTATTTTATAAAACACATGGAGAAGTATCTAAGACCTGACAGATTCGAAACAGATCCAAATTCCGCAACAGCCTCTAAGGAATACAAACATTGGTATGAAACATTCAAAAAATTTTTGGATAATAATTCAAAAGAAAAGTCAATCGAAGACGCAGACAAACTGAAACTTTTAATCAATTTTATTTCCCCTTCTGTATACGAACATATTAGTGAAACTAAATCATTCAAAGACGCAATTAAAGTTTTAGAAAACGTATATATAAAACCAACCAATGAAGTGTTTGCTAGACATTTATTGGCCACAAGAAAACAGCAATTAAATGAATCAATTGATCAATATGTACAGGAATTAAGACTTTTGAGTAAAAATTGTAATTTTAAATCTGTTTCTGCTGAACAAAACAAGAACGATTTCATACGAGACGCTTTTATCAACGGACTTCTTCAACCAATTTTTCGTCAACGATTACTAGAATCCAACAATCTAACTTTAGATGACGCTGTATCAAAATCAAGAGCTTTGGAAGATTCTCAAAAACAATCTGAAACATATATGTTACCTCAAAACGTAATCAATGCTACCTATTCCAACGACACTAATTTGACTTCTCAGCATTCAACATCCGCAAGTATTGGGCATGTTCAAATATGTTACTTTTGTGGTAATCCAAGACACCCACGTTCTATATGCCCAGCAAAGGATAAAATCTGTACTTATTGCCAAAAGGTTGGACACTTCTCAAAGGTATGCTTAAAATCTAAAACAACAAAAAGCAAACCAACTTCAGCATCTGTTCATCTAATCGCCACTGCATCTCCAAGATTTCCATACTGCCTTTCGAAAGCTTTAATTAAAGTTATGATAAATGATACATCTGCAAATGCTTTAATTGACACTGGAAGTTCAGACAGCTTTTTAGACATAAATTTTGCAATTAAAGAAAAATTATCAATTTTTCCATGTCATGGTCAAGTATCCATGGCGTCTACTTCATATTCGACTCAACTTCAAGGATATTGCTTTATAGATCTAAAAATGCTTAACGAAATTTACAAAAAAATTAAAATTTTGGTTCTTTCAAATCTATGTACAGATTTAATAGTTGGCCATGATATTATGCAGCATCATGATCGAGTCGATATCAAATTTGGAGGACCCAAGCCGCCCTTATCTATTTGTTGCTTAGCTGAAGCCCAAGTAGATCCACCATCATTATTTGCCAATATTACTGACAATTGCAGACCCATAGCAACCAAATCACGCCGCTATTCAGAAGATGACATGCTGTTTATAAAGGATGAAGTGAAAAAGTTATTAGAGGAAGAAATAATAGAAGAAAGTATATCGCCATGGAGAGCTCAGGTACTTATTACTAAAACTGAAAATCACAAACGTCGAATGGTTATAGACTATTCTCAAACTATAAATAAATTTACCTTACTTGATGCTTACCCTCTACCTAATATAGAAGCCCTTGTTTCAAAAGTAGCAGAGTATGAAATATTTAGCACTATCGACTTAAAATCAGCATATCATCAAATTCCTATAAACGAGAATGACAAGCCTTTTACAGCTTTTGAAGCAGGAGGTCGACTTTATCAATTTCGAAGAATCCCATTCGGAGTTACAAACGGAGTATCTTGTTTTCAAAGAGTTATAGATTCTATTATACTTAAAGAAAGTCTGCAAGGTGTTTTTGCTTATCTTGACGATGTTACTGTATGCGGCAAGGATCAAATGAGCCATGACTTAAATCTTAAAATGTTCTTGGCTGCTACACAAAAATATGGACTTACACTAAATGAGAACAAATGTTATTATAGTAAGGGATCAATAAATCTGTTAGGATATACAATTGAAAACAAATCATTAAAACCAGATTCTGACAGATTAAAACCTCTCTTAAATTTGCCTCATCCTCAAAATACACCTAGTCTACGAAGAGTTATAGGAATGTTCTCGCATTATTCAAGATGGATTAAAAACTTTTCAGATAAAATAAGAAGTTTAATCGACTGTAAAACGTTTCCTTTACCGCCAAATGTAATTTCAGATTTTGAAAAGCTAAAAAGTGACATAGCAAATTCACTTTTATGGACAGTAGATAAAAATGAAATTCTAACTGTTGAAACGGATGCCTCAGATGTGGCAATTGCTGCAACTTTAAGCCAATCAGGAAGACCTATTGCCTTTTTCTCTAGAACATTATCGGACTCTGAGAAAAGACATTCATCTGTAGAAAAAGAAGCATATGCCTGCGTTGAAGCAATTCGTAAGTGGAGACATTTTTTAATTGGGCGACATTTCAAAATAATCACGGATCAAAAATCAGTTTCATTTATGTTTCATGCAAACCACAATAAAATAAAAAATGAGAAGATTATGCGTTCGCGTTTAGAACTTTCATGCTACAGTTATGATATTGTTTACCGACCTGGAACATTAAATGCAGTAGCAGATGCGTTTTCAAGAATTTGTAGTTCAACTTTAAGCAACAAACTATTTGAATTACACACATCTTTGTGCCATCCTGGTGTTACAAGAATGCATCATTTTGTAAAAATTAGAAACTTGCCATATTCCACTGAAGAAATAAAACGAATGACATCCGCTTGTCCTATCTGCGCTGAAATAAAACCTAAATTCCAAAGAAATTCAAGCATTCATTTAATTAAAGCTACATCGCCATTCGAAAGACTCAACATCGATTTTAAAGGACCATTACCTACTTCCAGTAAAAATGCATACATGCTGACTATAGTCGATGAATACTCCAGATTTCCATTTGCATTTCCATGTAAAGACACTTCATCGGCAACTGTTATAGAATGTTTAGATGGTTTATTTTGTTTATTTGGAATGCCAGCTTACATTCATTCAGACCGTGGAACATCCTTTACTTCCAATGAATTTAAAAACTATTTACAATCTCGAGGAATAGCTTCTAGTCGAACTACACCTTATAATCCAGAAGGAAATGGTCAAGTAGAACGATATAATGGTATAATTTGGAAAAATGTTACTCTTGCACTGAAATCACGAAACCTAAAATCCATACAATGGGAAATTGTGTTACCAGATGCATTACATTCTATTAGAAGTCTACTCTGTACAGCAATTAACTGCACTCCTCATGAGCGATTATTTAATTATCAACGACGATCAACTAGTGGAACCTCTATCCCCTCGTGGTTAAAAGAATCGGACACTGTTTTATTAAAAAAGTTTGTACGCCATAGTAAATTTGATCCTTTGGTGGAGGAAGTTGAATTACTGGAGGCCAATCCAAATTACGCACTCGTTCGTCATAATAATGGCAGAGAAAGTACAGTTTCCATTAAACATTTGGCCCCTAGAGGAGATATTGAGTTATTAAATGCAGAAACTGAACTTGATAAACAATCTCATGTTGCAGAGAACGGCAACAGAGATTTTAATAATCAGAATAAACCACCAGACAGCTTAGCTAAAAATAGCGAAGAAAATATAGCAACTCAACATACCGAGGAAAACACTACAGAGACACCACAACTGCGTAGATCCTCAAGAATCCGAAATAAACCTAAATATTTCTCATGATAAAAGAAAAGTAAACTGGGGGTGAATGTAGTATAAATACTTATGATTATTCTTGTATAAACTTTACCTGTTCTATGTGTGTTACTGGTGACAATTCAGTCAATGTCATGTTTTAACTTTTCATGCCAAGTTCTGCAAAATAAAGCCTACATTCGTAAAGGTTTAGTTTATTACACCCACTGTATATATAATGATATTATATTAAAATAATAAATATAAGGTAACTCAAAAATTCTATACACAAAACTAAAATCAGAAAAATAAACCTGACACGGCACGACACTGCTCAGAAAATGCTTTAATTTTTTTACCAGAACTCCATTCTGGGACCATTGTCCAGTCCGTCCACTAATTCCAAATTACGTATATTATATCTTCGTCTCTTCCACGCCATCGGCGGTCACTGGCCTATCTCTGTCTGACAGAATCGATCGTTAGACGGGCTGCGTACCGCTTCAGCTTAGATCAACCATTTTAACTTATATGCTGTTGCCAATTCTTCAAAATTTTCGGATTTGTAAGCACAATGAAAGTATATACGAGAAACAAGGGTTTGTTAATTAGTTGTTTTTAAACACTGAAAACACTTTTTGTCTTGATTTCAGTTATATTGTTTCTTAAGGACTAAATAATGTATTATTATAACAATGAATGGCTTGTTACTTTTTTCTGTCACACTCAAAACTTCTCGGTTTAAAGTATATTTGCAAACTAGCTTTCAAAGAAAGTTACTGACTAACAATTGAATACTGATATAAAAGAAACATTTTTAATAAAAAAACTTAAAGAATTGAAAAAGAAAGATCTGACAACCCTAGTTGTGAGGTCGGTCTCTTTGAGACTGTTTACCGCCGTTTGTATGCCGTATGGAATGATTGGAATGTCATCACACTGACTTTGGATAAATTATACTTCGGAATTGAAAGTAATCAGTATGAAAACAGATCGGTTTTCATCAATTAAGCTGGCTATATTCAAAAGAGTTTGCAATAGTTTGCATAAATTTGGTTTGGTACAGCAAATTCCGTTTCTACGTCTACGGAAACTAGGTGGAAAGCAAGTAAACATATTACAAAAAATGATGCACTTTATATAGACAGATAATGTGGAGTCTAATGTGTCTACAAGAAGTAGTCACCAGACCTGACATCGGATTTGCAATTGTTATCATTTTAAGAGCATTACACAAACCAACACAGGCCCATTATCACCTAGTTAAAAAAATTTATTACCTTAATTCTTTAATACCCAAAAGGTACAGACGATGTTGGATTACAATACATGAATAATGGAAACTGCTTGGCTGTATGCCATGAAGCTGGGTTCGATGTGTTCGATGCAGACTTTGCAGGTGACACAGAGGAGAAATTCAACATAAGGTGCATTATGCAGCCAACATGCATCACATGGCAGAGCAAAAAGCAGCAGTATGTTGCTCAGTCCACTACACACTACGGAAGCGGTATATACAGTGTATGTATAAAGTCTGGAAACGGCTTAATAACATCACAATTTACTGGCCGATTTAAACCAAATTGGGTACAGTTGTGTAAGAGGATCTAACGCACCGAATGGCGATATTGGCGTTGTTGCCAGCTTTTTAGTTTGTCTGAAATTCGAACGAATTTTATATTTTTAAATATAACACCCAGTATATTTTTACATTTTTAAATTCCACATAAAATTATAATTATTTTTTATTAAATGCATTATTAGTCTATACTTTATAGTTTCCGAGATATTGACTCTCGAAAAGGGACATTTTTGAAGTTTGGCAGCTTCTAAATTTTTAACAGTACGTCTTAGAGCAAAACGGCTTCCATGTCCCTATCTTCAAATTTTATTATCTTCCCAAAAAAATCAACTTCCGGTTAAACCGGATGTAACTCGAAAGCAGGAAATATAGTTGTTCCGGTTTAACTGGAAGTTGATTTTTTTGGGAAGATAATAAAAATTGAAGATAGGGACATGTAAGCCGTTTTGCTCTAAGACGTACTGTTAGAAAGTTATAAGCTGTCAAAGTTCAAAAATGTCACTTTTCGAGAGTCAATATCTCGGAAACTATGAAGTATAGACAAATAGTGCATTTACTAAAAAATAATTTTAATTTTATGTGGAATTTAAAAGTAAAAAAATACAGGGTGTTCCATTTACAAAAAAAAAAAAATAACGTCAACACTTGACAGTTGGTGACATTACTGACATATGGTATAATAGTCAAATAGTAAAATTTTAGTCCTATAGATTGCCCAAAACCCGGATCCGATATCACTTTTCGTTAGCCTGTAATTAAGCCGTTCCGGAACATTTGCCCAACCCTGTATATGTGAGTGCGGCTAGTGAAATTAAAGAAATTTTGTGGGTAAAGCGTTTGTTAAGTAAGTACCTAAAATTACTTTCGATGCAGCAAACCAGGATAATTTTCTGTATATAGAGAACAATAAGAGTGCAATTTAATTATTCAATAACGAGTTTCACCAATGTACTAAACATAAAGACGCTAAGTATCATTATATTAGGGCTCTGTATGCAATTGGTACAATAGAAAATTTAATCTTAAACACAACTTGCTGATATGTTAACAAAAGCAATTGCAAATTCTAGATTTAATTTTGTTGAATGTAAATCAGGCTTATCATGCTTTCAAACAAATAATCAGAATTATGTTTCTTGTATTGTTTTTGTTTCGAGTTACGTTTTAGGGAAAATGAAACTTACTGGAAACAAAACAGCGATAAGACGAACCGTCAACTTGTGCTATGTCTGCAGCTTTTAATCGTCTTTATATCGGGCAAGATTGAAGTGGCGTTGCCTTGAATCCTTTATTTACAATAACAAATATATTGTTTAGTCAGTTTAGTGTATGCCTACGTTGATATATTATTCTCACTCCTGTAGCACCTTTAACAGTCTTATTTACATTGTTAGATTGTTTGTCATTAAAAAAAAAATTCTAACAAACAAAATACACGTCATGACCTCATGACCTTGTTATTATTTCGTGTTACAAATTATTGTCTCCAAGCAAATATACAGCGACCGGCAGAAAGTGCGCAGCATATGGGAAAGTTTTTTATCTTTAAGTTTAAAAAAATAATTTTATTTTAGATAGGTTCTGCATGTTCTCAAACCAAAATAACACCCATTAAATCCGGTAAAACTCTTATGGTATACGGGGTAGGATCAAAAATTTGAAATTCCGCTAAGAGTAAAGTACCTCTATCTTTCATTTTAGAATATTTTTTTACTAAGAATTATTGTTTTAATTTCAAAGTTATACTGAAATTCCAAATTTCGCTTATTTTGGACAAAAAAATGGATTTAATCGTGTTTTCTGAATAATCCTGTATAAAAAATAAATGGCAACCGAACAGTACGAAAATAAGATTTTCTGCAGACTTTGTTAGAGATTACCGTCGATCATAAGTCCGATTAGTGTGTTTTCTTAATATTATGGCTTTTTAAAATAAAAACATTAAAAAAATTAATATTTTTGCTGCACACCGTATTTTATTTTCTGAGGGATTAAGTTAATTTCATCAAACTGACATTTTTTTATTCACATTGACTTAAAGCGTATCCTAAATAGTTTTTTATACATTGAAGTATGCATAGAAAGTTTCCTTATTTTGCGTGACGAATAAAATCCGTTCAAAATGTATTTTAAATTAAAATTTTTTTCTTTATAAATCAAAAGGAAACTTTCTATGCGTACTTCAATGTATACAAACTATTTAGGATACGCTTTAAGTCAATGTAAATAAAAAAATATCAGTTAGATGAAATTAACTTGTTCCCTCAAAAAATAAAATACGGTGTGCAGCAAAAATATTTAATTTTTTATGTTTTTATTTTAAAAAGCCATAATATTACGAAAACAAACTAATCGGACTAATGATCGACGGTTATCTCTAACAAAGTCTGCAGAAAATCTTATTTTCGTACTGTTCGGTTGCCATTTATTTTTTATACAGGGTTATTCAGAAAACACGATTAAATCCATTTTTTTGTCCAAAATAAGCGAAATTTGGAATTTGGGTATAACTTTGAAATTAAAACAATAATTCTTTGTAAAAAAATATTCTAAAATGAAAGATAGAGGTACTTTACTCTTAGCGGAATTTCAAATTTTTGATCCTACCTCGTATACCATAAGACTTTTACCGGATTTAATGGGTGTTGTTTTGGTTTGAGAACATGCAGAACCTATCTAAAATAAAATTATTTTTTTAAACTTAAAGATAAAAAACTTTTCCATAATGCTGCGCACTTTCTGCCGGTCACTGTATACGCTTCAAAATGCACAGCAAAAGAATCTGTAGCCTAGCCAATTTAGAAAGGGATGTGAATTGCGACATTCTCGGTAACTCCGACCTTTCATAATTTGTTAATATAGGTACTCATACTTATTATGTTTTTCTATTCTCTAGGACAGCGTTTCTCAACCTGTGGTCCGCGGACCCCTGGGGGTCCGCGAGCATACGTATGAGGGTCCGCAGCCTCATCTCTGGACTAAAAAAAAATAAATAAAAGTCTCGCAATCGCGATCGCTACGCTTAGCACGGCGAACAGGTGCTGACGGGTGATGCGGACTGATGCGAGTTGAAGGAAGTGCCAACGGCGAACGGGCTTTACACTGAACTTGAGTCTGCAAGGGAGAGATAACAACATCTTCCAAGTTAAAGATAAAATTGAAACAATGGTAAAAAAGATTGAGCTATGGATAAATCGTGCACTTCAAAAAAGTTACAATCACTTTCCTACACTGTCAGCGTTTTTGGAATCCTCTGGTGGAGAAATGTTGTCAGATCAAGTACAAGAGTAAATTATTGAACACCTCCGCGCCTTGAGGTCTTCGTTTCGAGATTATTTCCCAGTACCCGACAAAAATAAAAACTGGATATCAGACCCTTTTAACACAAATGTTACTGATATTACTGGCTTGACAACGACACAGGAAAACCAATTAATAGAAATATCCTGTGATTCGGCTTTAAAACAGAATTTCAAAGAATCCTCCTTATCAAATTTTTGGGTAAATTTAAAGAAAGATTATAATGAAATATCAGAAGAAGCACTGAAACATTTACTGCTTTTCTCAACCACATACCTGTGTGAAAAAAAATGTTCTCTGCTCTTGTATATACTAAAAACAAATACAGAAACAGATTACAAGTGGAACCAGATTTAAGAATACAACTTAGTAGCAACATCAATCCGAATATCACTGATTTAGTTGCAAAAAGCAACACCAACCTTCACATTAAGAATTGTACCCATTTATTTTGTTTAAAAAGTTTTTTTATTTGTATACCTACTTAATAAATATAATCAATGATTCTATACTGTTATTGCTGCTTTTTTATTAAAGTAGGGTGACCAGACGTCAGGATAAAGCCGGACATGTCCGGCTTTTTCGTTTAAATGAAAATGTCAGGCCGGCTTTTTGTCGTGTCCGGCTTTTTACCAATCAAGAATTCTAAATAAAAAAAAACACACATTTTATCGTTATTTCTTGTTTCAAATTTCCCAAGCTGGCAACGCCGCGTCGCCCCGCGTATATCGATACCACCTTGATCGATACCGATTGACACAACTAGAAACCACGCTCGTTCGTGTTCGTAGAATCGTTCTTAGTTGTTTTGGAAGCGCAAGCGAATAACATGTCTAAAAGAAAGTGTAAGTTTACCGAAAAATTGGCGGCAAAATACAAAATTTTTATAAAAGGTCGAAATGAAGAAGAAGCTAAATGTGTGTCTTGTGATTCGTTTGTTTCTGTTTGCAATAAAGGAGCAGCCGATTTGGAAAAACATATTTTTACTGAAAAACACAAGAAAAGCCTCCAAGCGTCATCGTCCTGCATGAAACTGGAAAACTTTTTTGTCCAAAAGAATAGTTCAGTTGATCTTAAAATCAAGGCTGCCGAAGGTACATTAGCATATCACACAGTTTCTCACCATCAGTCTTATAGATCGTTGGACTGTACTTCTTCTCTTCTTAAGAAGGTAGGTCAACAAAAAAATATAGGTATACAGAGGTTGTTTTAAAAATATAGTTATTAGTAAGTTTTTAGCAATAGATTTGTTTGTTTTAGATTATTCCGGATTCAGAAATAACTGCAAAGTTTGGATGCGGAAGAACCAAAACAGAAGCAATTGTTAATCATGTACTCTCGCCTCACGCACAAGAAACATTAATATCAAGCCTAAATTCTGTAAATTTCTATAGTATCGCTACAGATGCAAGTAATCATGGAGCTACTAAAATGTTTCCCATTGTGGTCCAGTACTTTCAATGGTCTGAGGGAATTCAAACAAAGTTATTGGAATTATCTTCCCTGTCAAATGAAACTGCTGCAGCCATATCAAAATATCTGATTACAACCATTCAAAAATTAAAAATTACTTCTAAGTGTATTGCATTTTCCGGTGACAATGCTAATGTTAACTTTGGAGGTCTCGCAAGGCAAGGACGGAAAAATGTTTTTAGCAACATAAAGCAAGACTTGAATTCAGATATAGTTGGTGTAGGTTGTCCAGCCCATATCCTTCATAATTGTATACAACATGGAGCTGATTCGCTGCAGTGCGATGTGGACTACATCATCTTCAAAATATTTAACTACTTTTCAATCTACACAGTTCGAACGGAAGCATTAAAAGAATTTTGCGATTTTGTCGAAATATCCTATCAACCACTTTTATATCATAGCAAAACAAGATGGCTATCCATGTTTCCGGCCATTGAACGCATTCTTAAGCTCTATCCGGCACTAAAATCCTACTTTCAATCTCAGCAAGACTGTCCAGCTATGTTAAGGAAATTTTTTGAGAGTGAATTTTCAGAAATGTATTTATGGTTGTTACATTCAACTATGCACATTTTCCATAGAAACGTTGCTTTAATTGAAAGAGAAAATATTTCCATTTTAGAAGTACAAGAAATTCTTGCATTAGTCCTCACTGCACTAAAAGAAAGGTTGTCCGAGCAATTCATACCATTAAAATTAAGAAGTCATTTAAATATCCTAAGTGAAAATGGATCAGAAAAAGAAGTTAATGATTTTAATGAACAAGTGTGGAAATTTTATTCTAAATGCATAGACTATTTAGAAAAATGGGCCGCTCCATTAGCAGAATATAAGTCATTTCAATGGATGCTTTTAAATGATACAAACTTTAAATTTAATGATATTTTACCCTCTATTGAATTTTTATTAAAAAAAGGGGTAGAAATTAATGACACAAAACTAATAGATGAAATTTTTTTGTTTAAAGATTTTTTGAAAAAAATGCAAAATGACCACTTTTTATCATTATCTTTAGATAAAAAGTGGTCTTACTATTTTAAGCAGTTAAAACAAATAGATTTATCAGCAGAATTGCTGAAAATTTGTGAATTCTACTTTGCTATTCCGGCACATAATGCTGCCGTTGAACGAATTTTTTCTTTAATCTCGGCGCAATGGACCAAAGAAAGGAACCGTTTTTCTATTGAGTCAATAAAAAGCATTATAATGTTAAAATTTAATTTGAAAATGTCGTGTGAGGAATATTATAATTATTTAATGGACAACCCCAACATTTTAAAAAAAATTGGTTCTTCCGATAAGTATAAGTAGGTAATATATATATACATATAAATAAGTAAAAAATTTTTTATTTATATTTAAATATATTTTTTGTCAGGCTTTTTTATTAAAAATCAGGCTTTTTTGTCCTGGTTGTCCTACTTTTAGGCAAATAAATCTGGTCACCCTAATTAAAGGGGTCCTTGACAATTGTTCTTGGTTTACTAGGGGTCCGTAGCTGAGAAAGGTTAGGAAACGCTGCTCTAGGATATATCCTAGATAAACCTGACTTAAAGCTATCTTAAGAAATGGTGGTGAAATCCACCTTAAGTGCTTTTTTCTTGTAAGCTCACGAAATATAGTATTAACTACGATATAATAATATAGAATTTCGTATAGTGCTTATGTTGACAATAGCGTTTTCATAAAGATTCAGTAAAAAAAGGAAGCCTATCTCTATGCATTACTTGCTATATTACCTATACAAAAGAATACACGCGTTGGGAATAGGTTGATTATTGAAACGCAAGACTCAAAGGACTTTGTATACTCGATCTCCTTGCACGTACGCAAAGATCGCGATCTGTTTTTTTAAATTTTCTTATTTTCTCTAAGTAGTAAAATAAACACGTTTTCAGGTAAAGTAAAAAAATTTACCATATTTCCACTTTCTTTAAACGCTGTATGCTGTATTATATTTAAAACCATAGAAATTCCCTTGGTGTTTTATTTTAAAAACAAATAAAAACAACAGAAGTAAACAAAAATCAATTTTATATTATTATATCATTACCTACATTAAACTTAAAATATTAAAACAAAAATATATCATTCCCAAATTTCAAAAGTATATATTGTGTTATAATAATGGATACGAAGTACTTGACATACCTATGCAACAAAATATATGAGTCAGGCAAAATCCCGTCGGACTGGTTAAGATCTACCTTTATACCTATTCCCAAAAAGAGTACCCCTAAAAACTGTGGAGACTACAGACTCATAAGCCTTATGAGCCATGCCCTTAAGGTCTTCCTGCGAGTCATCCACGCCCGAATTTATACCAAATGCGAAGCAACGAGCGGAGAAACCCAGTTCGGTTTTATAAAGGGTCTAGGTACGCGAGAGGCTCTCTTTTCCATGAAACTGCTTATGCAGAAGTGTTACGATCAACGGCGAGACGTATATATATGTTTTATAGATTATTAGAAGGCTTTTGATAATATTAAGCACGACCTTCTTCTGGAAAGGCTGCGGGAGATTGGTATAGAATCTAGAGATATCAGAATAATCCAACAACTGTACTGGCAACAGATTGCAGAAGTGAAAATTAATAATGAATTAACTACAGAGACATTCAATATATCCAAGGGAGTCCGTCAGGGATGCATCTTGTCACCACTCCTGTTCAATATTTATGTAGAAAAGATTTTTGGATTGGCGCTGGAGGAAGAGAATAGAGGAATCAAGGTCAATGGAATTCCAATTGATAACATTAGGTATGCGGACGATACCGCTATATTGGCGAATTCTCCTAAGGTTCTTCAACATGTTGTAGACAGAGTTAACCAAACAGGTAAACAGTTCGGGCTAAAGATCAATACCAACAAAACGAAAGTCATGGCAATAGCTCGCAGGCATGTTGATGTAACAATTAGGATTGACGACCAGGATCTGGAACAGGTAGCGCGTTTTATATATCTGGGTGCCAATCTCAATCAAAAATGGGACTGCGACGAGGAGGTGAAAATTCGGGTTGGACGTGCAAAAACTACGTTTCTTAAATTAAAAAACTTTCTCCTCGCACGCACTCTTCCACTGGCTCTACGGCTTCGAGTAATTAAGTGCTACGTGTGGCCTATTATGCTATATGGGGCAGAAACATGGTCTCTAAAGGTCAGAACACTAAACCGCATAGAAGCTTTTGAGATGTGGACTCTGCGTAGGCTGCTACGTATTCCCTGAACCGCACGCACATCCAACGAGGAAGTATTGAGAATGGCCGGTGTACAGAGAGAGAGCTTCTTGACATCGTGAAAGAACGAAAAATATCTTATCTCGGGCATATCCTAAGAGGTGACAAGTACTCAATCCCAAAGCTGATTTTACAGGGTTTACATAGGATATGATTTAAGAGGAGTACAAAAGATCGCCAACGTGCGCGTTAGCACAGGGCACAAGAAGAAGAAGATATTGTGTTTTATTGGTGTGGCGCAAGCTTCAATAATAGATATATAATACCTATACCAAATTAGAAATTTGAAAAATCCATTTATTTTTCAATAACCTTCCTAGGGAACGTTCTTATATCACCATCCTCAAACATAAATAGTTAAACTATTTGACTTTTTCTATTTCGGTTTTATGAAGTTTACTTTATGCAGTAGACTTTAGTCTTTAGACTTAAGTAACAAAAAATCTGCCTCAGATTTCTGCTTTCATCTCAAACAAAAAAATTTCACCTGTGATGAATTTAATGTCAAGGAAGTAAATTTTATCAATGTAAGAGATATTATTAACAGATTAAAAATAAAACAAAATCAGACATTTATGGACTGACTGCTAACATTATAAAGTCGTTGAAAAACCTAATTATTGTACCTCTTACTAAACTTATAAATCTGTGCATACGTGAACATTCATTCCCAGAGGTTCTAAAGCGGGCTCTAATCCTCTCCAATATTTAAAACTGGTTATATTGACATTGTAAGTAACTATAGGCCCATTTCCTTGTTGCCTATTATTTCCAAAGTATTTGAGAAAGCAATGGCGATCCAAATAATTGATTTTTTTTGAATTAAATAACCTCTTTTCTAATTGTCAGTATGCATGGCTTCAGACAGGGCAAGAACACTATACATGCAATCCTGGAACTCAGACACTGTTATGGATGGGTTTGAAAACCAGTTTTGTCTCTCTGCATTGTTCTGCGACTTAAGCAAAGCATTTGATTGTGTATCGCATGAACTGCTACTTAAAAAACTCAGTATCTACAAATTTAGCAACAACAGTGTCGAGCTAATCCACTCATATCTACAGAAGCGATGTCAGGCAGTGAGGGTAAATAGGGTGTTGTCGACATCTGCAACAGTAGATATTGGTGTCCCACAAGGATCAATCATGGGATCCATCCTATTCTTAATATTTATCAATGACTTACCTCTCATTCAACAATTGGCTGACATGTACTCCTTCCGGATGACACCACAGTCTTTGTTACAGATACATCGGAGCAAATGGCCGCTGCAAAACTGGATGATGCACGAGTAACTGTGAAAGAAGGGTTTCTCTCCAATAGACATTTACTAAAGCAAGAAAAAACCCAGAAAATGGTGTTTACACTAAAACACACAAATTCTGAATTAACTTCTGTAAAGTTCCTGGGAGTCTATTTGGATAGAAAGCTTGTATGGAATGTGCATGTGGAGAGTGTATGTAAGAAACTGGGAAGAAGCGTGTTTGTCTTACGAGGTCTATATGGGTGCGTGTCTGAGTCAACCATGAGAACTACCTTTTCCATAGTATTATGTCATATGGCGTGATTGCGTGGGGGCGCTCTTCCCATGCCTATAGAGTGTTCAGGCTGCAACGCAGAGTAATTGGATTGATGAGTGGCTTGGGATACAGGGAGGACTGCAGGGGTGCTTTTGTCAGGTGGGCGGTTCTTACTTTTCCTTCGCTATACATATTGGAGAGCCTGTTATTTATAAAGCAAAAAGATAACCTTATTACACACCAAGATATACATGAACACGACATACGAAACAAGGAGGACTATGTCCTAACACACTGCAGACTGGGAAAGTGTCAGAGCAGACCAAAATTCTTGGCCATTAAATTGTTTAATAAACTGCCACGAGCAGCGAGGGACTTGCCTTTGTCAAAATTTAAAACAACTCTCAAGTCATTCTTAATAGAAAAGGCATTATATAGCATTGATGATTTCCTAAAACTCAATTTTAATGATTTTAATGTTTTTAACTGTGTAATACTGATGTGTAGCTTAATAGAATTTTAATAAGTAACATTGCGTTTGTTATATTTATGTTTATATTAATATTGTATCTACTATTCTGACGCGTGTAAACATTTATTGTGATTTAACATGAATAAAGAATTATAATTGAATTAGTTACAGGAAGATCAACTATATTTGATTAAAATATTATTGTTGTCATGTTGGAAAAAATAATTTATAATGTGTGCATACGTTAGCCCAACTGTACTTGTCAACTTTCGTATTTTTCAGGCACATAAAACTTCCAATTTCACCATTCATGTCAATTTGGCGCCCAACGTTATCTTAATTTATGGCGGTCCCGATAGATAATAACTGACAACTGAGTACAATCTCGCAATTAATTATGATTAATACTATGAGGCAGTATGACATTAAAAAATCTATACGGCTAATTATCATGCCCGGACTCCCGTTGAACGCGTTAATTGAGTTTTTTTTTCCGAGAGACCGTCCCCGTGCCGAATGCACGTCGGCCAGGTTTGACCCATTGTGCTCGCCCTAGTTGGTCTGACACCCACTAATTTATCTCAGTTCCTTGCATTAGTTTGTGTAAGTCAGCTGGGAAGAGTGTCGGTATATCATCTAGTTCTAGCCTTGGTTGCCCGAGTATTTGATGCCTCTTTCGATCCACTGCCTCGCATTGGCAAATTATGTGCTATGCGGGTTGCATATTTACACATCCTCACATACGATGACACCAGGGTGCTGAAATCTGTGAGCCTTTCTGAAGAATAATTATACTACAAAAGCTCACTGATTTCGGCACCTACGCGAATTGTTGCATTCTTAACACTTTCAGATGCAATAAACAGCCACAGAAAATAATAAAATCACAATCATGTTGAATAATTGAAATAATTATTTATTTCTTTTAAAAAATATATATTAGTGAGGTAATATGATATATATTATTATGCACTCGTATACATATGTAAGCATATAGAACAATATACGAAGTCCAACTATGGCCACAATGGCCCTTAGCATTACGCTGATTAAGGTAATGCTGTTACGCATGATCAGAATAACCGGTAACGTACAACGTTCATCAAATAAGTAGCTAAAAATCTCTCTAATAACAAAATACCTTAACGTTATATTTCGATTTGCGAAAATTCCGCTTAAACTTTTACCCCAAATACCGATAGATGACAGCAAACCATAAACTTTAAAATGTGCTAGAGGGACATCCATTGCATAATTATTATAATATTCATGTAGGTATGACTTATTCATGGGTTGATCTCACACACATACGCACCCTCTCATATGCCACACTAAATTATAAAATACCTAGGTACTTACTTTTATTGATGTGTGTAAAGCCTTCTTTAATCAGTCACCCTTTTTTTGTGTCCTTAGTGATTTTGCGTATCTTTACAACCAATTGTAGCTTGACAGTTAAATTTTCTATTACGAAACCGACTATAAACTTCGGGATTTGTTTCTACTGGAATGTTGGCACACAAAGTCTTTGCGAAAATCAAGTTGTTTTATATTTGGATATGTGTAAGATACTATCCATTCAGTATGTGTTTCTACCGAGTATTTTTTTTATCCAATTTCTGCATTTATTTATTTATTTATTTATTTCAAATAAGGTCACTTAACAGACTGCTTGGAGCAGACCAATTATAGAGTGACCTAGATTACAAAAAAATGATTTACAAAGATTCGGTAGAAGTACTCAATAGGTTTAAACAAGAGAAAAAAAAGCTATTTTATATATAATCAAGTATAAATCCAAAAGAGAAATAGCAAAACAAGAGATAAGCCGAGTTATAGTAGCGTAATTCCTAATCAAACGATTATGGATATTTTTCTTTTAATAAGTTTTTTAAATGCACATAAATTAGTATTAAACAGGTCAATGCCACTATCACCCGTTACAAGATAGTTATATGTTCTCATGCAACGTATGAGAGGAGAGTTGGAAAGGTAATTAGTTGTAAAGGCAGGGACACTAAAAGTTAACCTGCTCCGAATTGTGTATGGGTTAGCGTTAAAAAGTACATAGTTTATACGAAATTCAGAATCGATAAGGTTATTTACTATCTTATAAACAAAGAAGATATCAAAACACTGCCTTCTGGACCTCAGCGATTGCAAGCCATAAAATAATAAATTCTCATTATACGAGTAACTGTCTATTGTAACGAAAGTTAAGAGCATTAATAAACTTTTTTTGGACACTTTCAATTCAATCTATATATTTGTGATACATGGGATTTCAAACTGTTGACGAGTACTCCAGGACACTTCTTGCCATGCTGCAATATAAAGTGATTAAAGATGCCGGGCTCTTAAAGCCCTCGGTAGTTCTTAGGATAAATCCTAACATGCGCAACGCCTTTCGAATGATATCCTCTATGTGGGACTCGAACAACAGTTTGGAGTCCAAAGTAACCCCCAAGTCTTTAACCTCATTAACACGTTTTAATTGTATATTGTTTAAACTCAAAACCATATTAGGACTTCTTCAGAGGTTTAACTTTTAAAAGACAGTATAGTGACACTTATCAATATTTAAATGCAGTCGATTCAGTGTGCAGTATTCAGAGAGTCTGTTTAAGTCCGCCTGCAGGTTCACTATATCCAAAAGAGAATTAATGACAGTTGAGATCCTAAGGTCATCAGCATATAAATAGTACACACTGTTAGAGTCCGGAAAACAGATTCCTATATCGTATAAAAATAATACGAAAAGCAAGGGACCCAAGTGTGAACCCTGCAAGACTCCAGAGGTCACACCCAAGCAGACCGACCTTGCTCCATTTATTGCTACATACTGAGTTATATTTTGCAAATAATTGTTTAAAAGATCGAGAAGCCTGCCCTGCACCCCGAAGTTTCCAAGTTTCACAGCCAAAGTGGGGTGATGGACCTTGTCAAAAACTTTGGAAAAGTCGGTGTAAGCAGCCCAGACCCCTATAGAAACCATGCTGGTTATTGTCAATTTTGTTTTTAATTTGAAAAAACAGGAGCTCCAAAATAACAGATTTGAAAACGTTTCCAAAGTTTCATAGTCGTCGAAAAATTTTGTTTTCACTTCGGCAGTATATTTATCTTCATTGATAACTGTATTTAATATGATCTTACACGCTGGATCAACACGCTGTAAACGGGACTTTATATTTTATGCAAATGCCTCTTCCATTACAACAGCTACATATAAATAACAAACACGTTCTTCACCCTCTGATAGGTAAGAAAAGGAAACCGTGAGGAAATGCTGAACACGAAGAAATTTCGGTCAGGTACTATCTTTTTAAAAACATAAATGCTGCGATAAATTAAATAATTCGCGTAGGTGCCGAAATCAGTGAGCCTTTGTAGCGCAATTATTGTTCACAAAGGCTCACAGATTTCAGCACCCTGGTGCCATCGTATGTGAGGATGTGAAAATATGCGTACGGGTTCCCTCTCTCGTCTGCATAGCCTGTAGCTTAGGTCTCCGTCAAACAGTTGCATATGACGCAGGTGCTTCTTAACAGCCATGTATTCTATCAGAATTCCTGTGATGGTTCTCAGCTGGTTTCTCCTTATCAGAAGTAGCTATCTTGCTAGTTACGGGTCAGGGTCCAGATGAAAGATTTGCTATGCTTTAATCCCTGTCTGTTGTTCCAGTAGATTTTTTGTGCATTCTTTGTTTATCGTTTTATGGTATCCCGTACTGTGCACGTTGGGACGCAAGTGCCAGTTCTGGTTTGATGAATGTCTTTTCTGAACCCTTTTTTGCCAAGGTTAAGGCATTTTTATTTCCTGCAAAACCTTCATGTTCTGGCACCCATTGTATATTACTTTTTGCAGGGCCACAAATTGCTCCTCGTATTCCGAGACCATTTTTGATGTTCCCTTGTTAGCGCTCTAACGGTTGCGTGGCTGTCAGGGTATATATGAATTCGCTTATTGATATAAGTTCTGCTGTTATTTTCATAGGCGATCGGCATGTTAGCGTAGATTTTTGCTTGGAACACCATGGGAGATGTGCCCTGGGAGAAGTAAGCATTCTTCTCCGGTCTTACTCCGTGTATGACCGGAAAATAATTCTTACTTCTCCCGGGGCGTTCATCAAGTCCTTAAAATAATAATTTTTACATTGGTAACGATCATAATAATTTGGATAAAGTTCTCGTAAAAGCAGAATGTGCAATTAGACAGCCTGAGGTTACAGACCTTACACTCAATTTCGTTGTTTTGGAAAGAGAACCAATATTTTTATGCAATGCTTCTGTACATTTCCAGAGATACCCCTCTTTGGGAGATTCTACTTCCAGATTTCTAGTTATTAATAAAATGTTTGCCGACTACTCGCATATCGAAGAGCTTTTCGCTTTTCTCTCAATCAACAAGTCTGGAAAATAAACTACGTTATTTTCGATGCTGCTTAGAAAAGTATAGCTAAGTTTGCACGTAGGATTTTTGGACCCTTCTCTTTAACTTGCACCTCGGACATATAAAGTTTCTGATCCGACCGGTAGAAGTTTAGGGGTTTGGCATCCGAAGGCTTTAAAACCACATCCATTAGGTATCGACTTTTAATATGACCTTTCTTATTAAAGAAGTATTTAGTCCAGTATTTATTAGTTATCGATAATTATTTTTTGTTTCAAGTTGCGAGGAAACTTTCTTTTAGGAAGGGGTATTATGGTTTGGTTTTTCAATATGATATTAGATATTAGAAATTAGTAAGTTTGAAAATGGTCACATTAAATAAAATTTAAATACATTGTTCTATAGATGAATATTATACCTAATTCGAAACAAATAATTTTTTCTACCACCGTCAAAAAATGACAATGTTTGCGTATTAATGTCAGTGTCTAAAATAAGACTTTTTTCATTGTCATTACTTTTTTAACTTAACAATGACCCCGCGTGTGCAAAATATTTTGCGCATCATATACCTACTATGAATTTAATTATGGCCTGTTTTGAAAATCTTATTGACATTTGCCGAAAAATTAACCAAATTCATTTTCTATTAAGGTAGTACACAAGAATTAAACAAAATCCAGTTTAAAAATATTTATTATTTTATCAAATAAATAAACTAAACGCAGAATTTCTGAAATAGTTGTACTAAAAACAGTATGGTTTCCTTTAACAGTGATTTTAATTATTATTTACAATATTAACGTTACTTGTGCAACCACTACAAGATGTTATATTTATTCCTGAGGAATCGGCTGCTCGAAAGGTTGAAATTACATTATTATTATTCGCGTTCGAACTGGATGGAACTGGATCTACATTTAAAGTTTCGCAATCAAAAATTTTATTTGAAATATTAATTTTATTATTTATTGAGTCCTCCACATATCCTTCGGCCACGTTTGAAAATTTCCATCCTCCATGGCGCTTTAAAGTAGTCATGTCACCTCCTGCGTTAGCAAGAAGTATTGCAGACGTCCTCCGAAAGCAGTGACCGGTATATGATTCAGGACTCGTTATTTTGAGATATTTTGCTACTAGGGATGGCATTTTTCCAATTAAATTAATTCCAACAATCTGGTTAAAGCATCTATTGTTTCGACATTTCAGAAAAAATCGCCGTGACGATGCATAGTCAGGACGAAGAGCTGCATATTTGCTGTAAAGATCGATATATTCCAGTTTTGAAACTGTAAACACGCGCTGCACGTTTGTTTTTGTATCGGGAACTTTTACTATTAAAATTTAGTCTTTGTCCTCGATATCATCAAGACTCATTTTTGTTAACTCCTCCCGGCTACAAGCACCCGAGATACCCATAATCAAAACAATCTAAAACAATAAATTATTCTTTATATTCTCAATAGTAAATTTAAAAATAAGGTAATTACCTTCACTAATAAAAAAATGTTATCATCCGCCTCAGTTAAAAAATGATTAATTTGCTCCCGCGTTAGATATAGATAGACTTCTTGGCATGATTTTCAACTAAAAGTTTTTTTAGAAACGGGACCAATTTTGGAAACTTTCTTATATCCACGTTTTCCTTGACATTAAGTGTTGACTTTAACATGAAATATATTGACCATAATATGGACGATTTGACTTTTTTCGATCTTCGCGCAAGATATACCAGTAAAATATTTTCGGAGACTTTTTTTACGTTTTTTGTCAAACACCATGTTTTAAATTGTTCATACTGCCTTTTATACTGTCGTCTAGATTTTTCCGGTAGAAGATTCATTGTAACAAGTTTGGCTGCATCTGATATTTCTGGTGGGGTACAGGATAAAACAAGTCACTTCACTTGGCTGCGCCTCGTCAAAAAATCTTTGTTCTCGATCACCAAAGTAGTATTTCGCACCCTAGATACAAAAATAACTATTGTTCTGTCTTATCAAGAGTAAATAACCTATATTTTTCAGCCGGATGTATGTAAAAAACCTAATTCCATTCAACAACCTGTCTGTCATTATTTTCAACCTACTTGAGTGGGGAAAGCAACGAGGGTAGTGTGTTTAATGGTTATGTATCTATCTTCCAGAATTCCTTTATTCTCTTGGAGAAAGTAAACGGCTGGAACTATTTTACACGAAATAAAGGCCTATTCGTCTTGTTAGCTGCACGGATACTGCTACCTTTTAGTCCACTTAAAAAAAAAATTACAAGATCTTGATATAGCGCTGTAGTAGCGGGAAAAACAATTACATACCGGATGCTTCTTAAAAATATACAGGGGATCCCATTTAATCAGTGGCGGCTCGTGCTCTATTTATGCGGGTAGGCGACGGGTACGATAGAGGCGGAAAGCCCGTCCGAAAAAATTTTTGGAACACGCCCAAATTTGGTCAATAATTTAATGCTAATATTATTACTTTATCACTTATAAAAGAAAAAAATTACCGCAATAAAGCAATCAATAATATACACTACGTATTAAATAATAATTAAATTAATATTTGCTCTTATTCCAAAGTCCAAGTTTTTTAACTTCATTCACTTGATTGAATTGAAACCAATAATCAATATAAATTTATCACGAATAAAAACCGCGCAAATTGGCAACGTGAGGCAAACACAGAACTGCCGCACGGTAAAATTGAAACATGGCGTTGAACTACTGGGAATATACTTCATACGTATGTTTGGTTGCCTATTTTGCTGCCTTTTTTCGGCGGCCAGCCGACGGTTCGTCATCTGTGAGAAGACCTGCTACTATTACTTTCGGCCGTAGACATTGTTTAATATAGAGGTGACCAACCGGAAAAAGAGTTAATAAATTTTTAATTTGAAGCAAACAGTTAAATTAAAAAATTTATTGAACCATTAGTTTAAATAAATAGTTAAAATACAGAATTTTTTACGTATGGAAATGGGAATGTCTATTTTCTGAATTCTGCTGGGTCGGCTGCCGACCCTGCCGCCCCTGACGAGCCGCCACTGTATTTAATGACATAAAGTTTGGGTCACCGACGGTGAAATCGAATGTAACTAAAGGTATCGTAAATTTACGTATTATACACGATATTAAAATTATGTTTTTTGTTACCAAAACCAAAAGTTATAGGGGTGACCTACTTTTGAGAACAACACCACCCGAAAATTTTTAATTTAATGCTTAATAGTTTGAAAGAAGTAGGGGACTCAAGAATCTTGAGAAACACCTGATAAATCTGCGGACAAGGAAGAATATTGGGAATTAAATAACACTTTTTGAATTCTTTGGTGAAGGAAAATCCGTATTATTTTAGTTTGGATATTAAAACTTCATGAGTTATACTATCAAAAGCCTTAGAAAAGTGAAGGCTGTAACTTTCCCTTTGTCCGTATTGCCAGTAATATCGTTATTCTGGAGAGAGCTGTTACTGTAGGCGGCATTATATTGTACATAATCATTAAGTTGCTCAAAAAGTAATTTTTCCAATAAGTCAGAAAGGGCCGGAAGTATGGAATTCCTTAACAAAAATAGATATCAATAATGGTAACGTCATATCTTACGCAGATGACACAGCGGCCATTTTTGAAGATGAAACATGGGAGGAGGTTAAAAATAATGCTATACACGGAATGACTACAATAAAACAATGGCTAGATCATTTTAAATTAACACTGAATACATCAAAAACCAACTATATAGCTTTTCTCTTATACCGGGTGTAACAGGATCATGGTACACCCCCCGTATCTCCGTTAGTATTAAAGATAATTGATTGAAATTTGGGATATCCCATATACATAATAAGCGGCACTTTTTGACCTACAAATGATTTTTTTTTCACTTCCGGTTTCGCCGGAAGTGACACCAACTTTCGATTTTTAAATGGAACACCCTGTATATTATTACATTATTGAATTCTGCATAATTTTCTTAATTCAATGATACCACAAAAGTGACATTTCAAGCGTGAAAAATATTTATTATTTAATTTTCCGTTTATATGTGCCATGACGGTTCCAATTCATTCCAATTGATCCGTCTAATGCTAGACAAATCGAAGTCCCGTCAAAAATACTAAATTGCGTTTTTTATAAGCAAATAAAATTCAGCGTAATCGTTTTTGGGGTAAAACTCAATTTTTCCAAATTGAACCATATTGGTACCGTGGTACCATTTCTTGGTACTATTAATAAGGAATTTATTCATACCTGGTAATAACATGTGCGATAAATAGAATCAAAAGTACAGCTAAAAGAAAATACAATTATTTTGTTCTAATTTAATGCTAAGAAGTTACTAAGGTGGCTTTGAAAACAATTAAATTATTCAGATTGTCAAATAAGTATTCGGTGGTTTATCGGTGTTTTTATTGTTTTCAAAGCCACCTTATGTAACTTCTTAGCATTAAATTAGAACAAAATAATTGTATTTTCTTTTAGCTGTAATTTTGATTGTATTTATCGCACATGTTATTACCAGGTATGAATAAATTCCTTATTAATAGTACTAAGAAATGGTACCACGGTACCAATATGGTTCCATTTGGAAAAATTGAGTTTTACCCCAAAAACGATTACGCTGAATTTTATTTGCTTATGAAAAACGCAATTTAGTATTTTTGACGGGACTTCGATTTTTCTAGCATTAGACGGATCAATTGGAATAAATTGGAACCGTCATGGCACACTTAAACGGAAAATTAAAAATTAAATAATAAATATTTTTCACGCTTGAAAAAAAAGTGCAAGAGCACTAACCTACGACGAGTACAAAAAAAAAGTAAAAATTTTTGACGAAAATAACCCCGAGGATTTACAGAAAAAGTTCTATCAAATAGCGGCTGTGGAATTAGCATGGAGAGGAGGAGAAGCCGAGACATGCCTAAATACGTATTTCAGAGAAGAATATTATAGCGATGGTACAAAAAGTAATAGAATGGAATATAACCCAATCTTTTCAAAAACATCCCAAGGCGGAGACAAGAAGCTTTCAAATTCAAAATGGTTAGTGGCAAACACAAAAGATGCCGATTTATGTCCAGTTCGCCTTTACAGAAAACTAATTTCAAAAAGAGGGCAAAATATAACTACCCAAAGACTATTCCTGACAGTAAATCCAAATTGGAAAATGCGAAATTGGTACAAAAACTGTCCCATTGGAAAAAATACTCTTTCTAATTGGACAAAACAAGCAGCACAAAAAATTGGACTAGATACTGAGAAAAAAAATCACAAACCATTCCAATCGAGCCACAGCTGTCTCTGCATTAAGCAAAGCAAGTGTGAGCGAATAAACTCTTATAAAAATAACTGGACATAGTAGTGCTGCATCCATAAAGCCATACTTGCAGATGGACAAAACTCATCACGAAAACACTATTCAAGGTTTAAGAGGTCACCCTCCAACTAATGGGTTGGACCAACACGAAGCTCCAGTCTCTGGCAGCTCGAAGAGTTTCCAGCAACACCAGCAAGCCACTACTGTTTATTATAATAACTGTGTGTTTAACAATAATACTTATAACTAATTTTCTGTTAGTTTTATTACTTTGTCAATTGTTTAGGTTTTGTTTCGTTTTGTCCGTTTTTCTAGTAGCTACATAAATCATTTTAAAAATATTGCATTTCGTTGTATTTTTTCTTTTTTTTTGGTATATAATCTCAACATATACCACTCGAGGTAAATATTTTATTTAGAATATTTTTTGACATTTTTCCGCAAAATTTCTATAAAAATTGCCCTCGACAAAAATTCTTTAAAAAAAATATCCCTCAAGCTTCGCTGTCGGGATATTTTTAAAGAATTTTTGTCTCGCGAATTTTTGACAGAAATTTTGCACAAAAATGTCAAAAAATATTCAAAAAAATATTCACCTCTTGTGATATAACTTATGAATATTTTTTTATTTGCGCATACAGGGATTTAGTTCCCTAGGTGCAAATCTAAAACCCTATAGAAAATGTTAACTTGGTATTAGATTAGGTACTTTTTAGTACAAAAAATACAGTGTAATAATTTATAACCCAGTATGTAATACATTTCTATTCTATTCTATTCTAGTGGTCTTAATTCTGTGAACTGACTTGATTCACTTAAATTGTAAAATTCCGTTTTTTTGTTATAATATAAGAGGCTTTCAGTTGTTAATTTAAATAAAAATTTATAATTTGTAGTTTTGATGATGGTTTGAGACAAAATAAACCAAAACATCAACAACTAAACTTGTTATTTATTTTAATTTAACAGAAAATCCAAGAAACACATTTATATTTTATGTTCACAGGGCGTTGTTTGGAGCGTAAATCAATCATTAAATTAATCCGGAAAATAAAACTTCAGAAGCTATCAGTCATTGTAATCCACCAACAAAGAAAAATAGGATACATAGACGTCTACCAAGTTAATAAGGATGATATACGTAGTATTGGGTTTTAGACAGAAAAATCAATTTTTATATTAGACACCTTGAATTTAACTTAAAGAAATCAAATATTTCTAAAGTTTCAGAAGAGGATCCAGTAAATTTCAAGTAAATCATTTTCCTTAACTAACTTTAGTAGTAAACGGAGGCGAACAAAAACATTAAAAGAAAAGTTAGGCACTTTAACCTAGACCAATCGGAGATTTAATTAAGTTTATTCTGGTTAGAGGCCAAATTCTTTATTTGTTCAGTATTTTATTTGAAAAGATAAAATGTTTTTATGTCTTGTTAGGAGTGCCCTTAACGGATATTATGCGCATATAGGCTACTTCCTGTAAAAGTACGCTTTTTATCCATATATTTACGTGGCCATATTGTTATACAGCGTGTCCAGAAACCATCCTAACATATGAGAAACTTTTTTATTTTTGACTTTACGAAAAAAAGGTCCTCCTTATAAAAAGTTCTACTTGTTAAGAAAATACCAGTCAAATTAAAATTTTTTTATTTGTTTAACTAACTTTGTATAAATACATTTTGACGTTAAAAAACAATCGTTAAAAAATATCTTGAAATTGTATTTCATTATCTTTCTATAATTTCTCACTCACATCTGCTATTTTTATTTACAAAGCCAAATTCATTTGCTTTTTAGGCGAGCTTTGTTGAACTGCTATTGCAAAATTAACTTACTAAATGTGTCAGTTTTATTAAAAGCCCTGACAAAAGCCTCCTTTCTATCGAGAAAAAAATAAAATATATTACACAAAGAAATGTCTGGCGTTTTGTCAAAATCACTTTTGCAATTTTTTCGTCAAGTTGTAAGAACCTAAGCTTGAAAATACTTTCATACTTTTTGAAGCGAAAACAATTACAACCTCAGCATCCCTTTGAGAAAATGAAAAAAAGTTAACTAGTACACAGAAATGGCAATCGAAATATAAAAATCAATTTTATTTTTTGTATCGGGCAAATATAATAAGTAAAGGTTTGTACCGGGTGAGTCAACGAATGCGCGGAGTAGCTTTATGCCCTGAAGATAAAATTTGTCGGTAATGAGCTTTTGTAATAAGGTATGGTTGGATATCTGGCACATTTTAAAAATATTTTAATTTATACAGGGTGCGCCCAAAAAGTAGGGTGTCATAAAGTTACATTTTTTTAAATGGGACACCCTATATTTGAATACATTTATTAATTCTACGTGTTATTGCATACATTTTTATTAATGGTTTAATATACGAAAAAGTTATAGTTTTTTAGATAATTCGACTTTTAATGAAAATTTTGCATTTGCAAGCATCTCGTTATTGTGAAAATGCTACTTACATTTTGACACTAAGCGATTCATAATTTTTATACTTACTAAATAAAGTCAAAAATACATATTCACTATGAAATATTTGACGTATTATTTACAGGGTGTTTACTTTCTAGGACCAAAGTCAGAAAATTTCTAATTAAAAAATATCACTTTTTTTAAATGGAACACCCTTTATATTTTTTCGTCATCTTATAGCTCGTCATAAACTCTTCAACTTTTGTGAAGAACGTCCTATCCCTATCTTTAATAGTTTTTGAAATATTTTGATATTTAGAAATGTCCTCGTTATAGCATCTTTTGTCAATGGATCACAGTAGCCATGGGAAATAAATTTAAAATAATTGCACTGGATGACATTAAGAACAGGTCAATGTAAAAATAAAGCCATCCTACTGTAAAGTCTATTGTCCACAGTGGCGGCTCGTGGGTATTTGAAGCGGGGGGTCATTTAGCCTTGTAAGGACATATTAATAGCGTCGCAGGCTAAATCGCCGAAGGCGAAAATTTTTTTTGAGTGCCACGCTTATAAAAGTATTTTTTTGCCTATTAAAATTCTAGTTTTGATGTATTTACACTAATTTCTGTCTTCGCGTGAAAAAAGTTAACACTATAATTTTACCTGATAAAAAATCAAAAAATAAAATATGGACCGATCTATACGTACATTTTAAACAGATTTGAACTTAACTTTTAAAATGCCTTTATTCCAAACTAACTTAACAGTTCATTACATGGATAGTGACAACATAATATACCTAGCAAATAATAATAATAATAACTTAAGGTGGATTATTCTCTCTTTAGTTCCTGCAAAGTGAATAATTAAAATTTGGAATACTTACAAAATATTTTTCGACTGATAACATCGCTAATGCAGATAATCGTTCCTGGCTCATATTTTTTACAACTGACATTTTGTAACACAAGGAACAATAAACCATTTAACACAATACTTGTTAAATAATAACAAACCAACAAATTATCAAACCCGACGCACCCGTACGTAAATTAAAAATCCAATAAATATAAACAATGACACACTGACAATGAATATTTGAATATACATTATACAACCCTCCTTACCTACTTAAGCCAACAAATTTTCCTAGAAAATAAACTAAGCTAAGAACTGCTCCGCAACGTAACATCCCTTCCCACACGTTTCTGCAAAATTGCAACGTTTGTCGGAACCTCATCGAAACTTGATGAGGCTTATAGCCTTTATAGGACTCGTATCTTTGTCTTTCCTTTCAGTAGTAGCATGCGTTTGTTTCTCTCTTGCACGCTTGCGCATTAAATTTCTCTGGGAAAGCAAACACAGAGCGGCGGTCAAAAGTGGCCTGGACCCAATACACGAAGAACGTATGATAAGTACAGTTATTTATAGTGCGTGTCTGTGATCATAAACTTTGGTAAAATACGAGGGATATTTTAGAGGTAATAGTAATGGTTCACGAAACAAACGAGGTTTTACTGATTCGATGGCTTTTAAACATTATTTAAACTTAATAAATATTAAGTTACATGAGAAGAGAATTAGTGAGGGAGGTCATTGACCAAATGACCATAAGGAAGAGCCGCCACTGATTGTCCAGTCATTTTATAAGTTGGTACTCAAAATGAATAGTTCAAAAAATGAATTAATAGATATGGTTTATGTTTTGGGCGAGGCAAATAAAAATTGTCTTTTTGCTGAGCGACTATACAGGATGAAATATCCCGAGCGGCGAACACCCAGCCCTCGAAATTTTCAAAATGTAATGGAAATGTTTGATTCAATAGGCAGTGTGGAACATTCAAAACGTAAAGTTGTTAATAGAAGAGCTACAAATGGTAAGAAAGAACTTGAAATACTGTTACACGTCCAGGACAATCCCCTAGTTAGTAGCCGTAAATTAGCTTCGCTCGGTGATACGTCACAATCAACGGCAAACCGCACAACACGCAAGTATAAATATCATCCGTACCATATTGAGTTACATCAGGAACTTCACGATGAAGATTTTCAAAGGCGTGTAACTTACTGCCAATGGTAACGTATCCAAATTGAGGTAAACAGACATTTTTTAAATCTTATAATGTATTCAGATGAGGCTACATTTACAAGTAATGGTGCTGTCAATAGACACAATATGCATTATTATGCAATAGAGAATCCACACTGGGTCCGAGAAGTTCAACACCAAAACCATTGGTCGGTTAATGTGTGGTGCGGCATACTTCACAACAGAATTATAGGGCCATATTTTTTTAATGAACATTTAAACGGACGTAATAATTTACTTTTCTTGCAACAGACATTACCAAGATTATTGGCAGGAGTCGACTATGATGAACGTCAAAATATGTGGCTCCAACAAGATGGTGCCCCTCCCCACTTTTATCGTGAAGCATGATAATATTTGGATCAGCACTATCCTCAAAGATGGATTGGCCGCGGATGTTTGGTTGCATGGCCACCAAGGTCTTGTGATCTTACCCCGTTAGATTTTTTCCTGTGGGGCTACATAAAAGATAGGCAAGGGCGTCCATAGAGCGTTTTTTAGGGGGGGGCAAAAACCTAAACAATATTTTTTTATATATGACTAATTATTTAACATATAGGTACCTTATGCCTAACGGAACCTACAGAATTCGTAAAAAATAAACACAAAATTACAATTTATAAGTTTTCATCATAAAATAAAAATGTTAAATTCCTAGACGTCTTGCCAAACTAGTTGATTACTTTTTTTTATTAAATTTTCTTTATTTTTTGTAAATAATCATAATCAGTTTAGTGATTTGTTGGTCTCTACTAACTAACCACTGTACTATTCAATATTTACAGGCGCGGATACAGAACTTTGCTTTGGGGGGGGGGGGGGGGGGGGGTCAACATGATATAAATGAAGTTAAAAAGCGCCGCAGGCGAAAAATTTTTGCGACCACGCCCAAAATTTGACAGAGAATGCGCTATAGGCGAGAAAATTTTCAATGATAAACTTTACATTAAAAAGGATAATATATGCATGTAAATTAATGTTAAAGTGAATTCAAAAAAAGAAAAAATATAACTAATTTATGGTATAGTAATGTTGTCATGAATCTTGTGAAAAAGCGAAAAAGCTGCAGAGGTAGTCAAAACAGTAAATTCATTTATTTATTTTCTGTTTTGGGGGGGGGTCATGACCCCCTGGATCCGCGCTTGAATATTTATACCGAGGGGTAATTCACTGGCGAAAATGGTGTACAACTTCTAGAAAATACAAAAGAAAATACAGAAAATAAGAGGAAAATGCAGAAAATACGAAGAAAATACAGAAAATACGAAGAAAATACAGAAAATACGAAGAAAATACAAAGAAAATACGAGAAAAATACAGGCAACATAAGGAAAATATGAAAAATACGCGCGCCAATCAATTTGGCAATGACGTAAAGTCGTTAACGCTGCCGGGTTTTCGACGGTTTTAATGATGGGAATAACCAACTTAAGATTCTGGAACAACGCTGCTTAGTTTGACTTCTAAAAAAAAATTTAGTAAAGCCAATTTTTTTTTGGCGAAAATGGTGTACAAGTTCTAGAAAATACGAGAAAATACAAGGAAAATACAGAAAATACGAGAAAAATTAAGAAAATACATGGAAAATACAGAAAATACGAGAAAAATTAAGAAAATACAAGGAAAATACAGAAAATACAAGAAAAATACGAAGAAAATTCGGCAATATGGAAAATGGTGTACAAATTTTTCTCAGTGAATTACCCCTCGATTTATACTAAATTATGAAATAAAATAGTAATGTGGACGCCTAGGGGGGGGGGGGGGGCAAGTGCCCGTTTTGCCCCCCCCTATGAACGCCCTTGAAGATAGGGTGTATGTCACAACACCTACGACAAGGCAGGATATGGAGAATAGGATTAGGGATATCTCTCAAACAATAACACCAGGTACAACAACATGTTATCCAATGCCCGGGAAAATTTCATCAAAAGTATTGACAAGTGTATTGAACAAGAAGGACATTTATTCGAACATTTATTAAAAAGAAACTGATTTGGGAAAGGGACAGTTATAACAAAATATTTATTTTTTATTTATTTTCCATGGCTACTGTGATCCATTGACAAAAGATGCTATAACGAGGACATTAAATCTCTAAATATCAAAATATTTCAAAAACTATTAAAGATAGGGATAGGACGTTCTTCGCAAAAGTTGAGGAGTTTATGACGAGCTATAAGATGACGGAAAATTATATAGGGTGTTCCATTTAAAAAAAGTGATATTTTTCAATTAAAAGTTTTCTGACTTTGGTCCTAGAAAGTAAACACCCTGTAAATGATACGTCAAATATTTCATAGTGAATATGTATTTTTGACTTTATTTAGTAAGTATAAAAATTATGAATCGCTTAGTATCAAAATTTAAGTAGCATTATCACAATAACTAGCTGCTTGCAAATGCAAAATTTTCATTAAAAGTCGAATTATTTATAAAACTATAACTTTTTCGTATATTAAACCATTAATAAAAATGTATGAAATAACACGTAGAATTAATAAATGTATTCAAATATAGGGTGTCCCATTTAAAAAAATGTAACTTTATGACACCCTACTTTTTGGGCGCACCCTGTATAATTCAAAATATCTTTAAAATGTGCCAGATATCCAACCATACCTTATTACAAAAGCTTATTATCGACAAATTTTATCTTCAAGGCATAAAGCTACTCCGCGCAATCGTTGACTCACCCGGTACCTTTGAACTATTACTAAATTGGTATCTAGCCTGTCTAGATTAATGTTTTGAATACCAGTAATTATTAATGTGGTTGTTAAGAAAATCGTTAAAAAATCAACTGCATTTTTTATTATAATTGTAATCGTTCTCGAAGAAGCCCGGTGACCTTGTGCTGTCTAGCGGACGACACGGGCCTCGACAACGTAATGGAGAATTAGGAGATAATTATTGTGTTCGTGAAAAATAATTAAAAGCAACATAATACACAACACAACAAGACACTTGTCCGCTAGACTACTATTATGTTGCTTTTAATTATTTTTCACCGACACAATAACGGCAAACAATTTTGTTGAAAGGCGTATCCGTTCCCTCTACTGGAGTGTGTTGCACTTCCTGGTTTGACTTGTTTACTTTATCTACCTTTTTATTACCAGTGTAACAACTGCCTTTTGTATTGGAATTGATTCCGCTGGGATAGCACTACGGTGTATTGAAGGCCGCTTGACTTTTGCAAAATTACTTTTAGTACATCGTGCCGCTATCTGTGGAGTTGCTTAAATTATGGCTGCCCGAGTCTTAATAAGGACGAAACTGCTGTCGTGGTTTATCCTCCCCAGGGAATCCTTTGCTTGGAATAAAAAGAAAATAAGAAAGAGGGGCTAAGAAAATCCAAAAAGCAACGAAAACGAAAAAGTTTTCACATGGAAGAAAGTAAGGAATCATTAGACGAAACTAGGAACACTCTTGGAAAGAGAAATTTAGAGGCAGTAGAAGAGGACGAAGACGTAAAGCGCAAGAAAAAAAAATGAGAAGGATGTGCTAGAACCAAAGAATTACATAGAACAACGCAGAAGAACAAGTTTTCAAGAGAATACAAATGAGGAGTTTTCCGACGAAACAATCACTGTTGGAGACTACGTTATTGTGAAGTACCAGAGTAGAAATTACCCAGGTATTGTAAAAACAATATGAATTAAGACTACAAAGTCAGTGTAATGGAAAAGGCAAAAAAAAGTGGAGGTGGCCGCACATTCCGGACCAAATTTGGTACACCAAAAATCAAATTATTAAGAAAATTTTAAAACCCTCTCAGGATATATTATCCGATTTTGTCCATGTTTATTCATTGGTTTATCTTTGTTCATCAACTGGGTACTCATGTTCATTTACTGGTGATTTAGCATTTCTCAAACATAATCAAAAAATAACTACTAGATTAAACTTTTTGTAGTTTTGCCTGGACATTTAAAAACTATTTTAAAATATTAAATAATAGGGCATTCTAACCGTATAAAAACATCTGAATCCAATAATTAGGCCTTAGTAGTTGTTATCGTAATTTAAATTGTTAATATGTCTTATTTGTTCATTCATTGGTCGAGTCACCCTTTTTAATAAGATTTTCATCCATATCTGTAATAACAAAAAAAAGTTCAATATTTTCAAAAGCTTTGCTGGTAGTATTGCCATCGTTAGTACTACCAAATCCAGGCTTTAGCTTGTCAACATGTAATGAAACTGGGAAAAAAATCATACATTATTATACTGATAATTTTGTTAATAATGTAATGTATAAACATTTCTTGAGAACTTGATTCTTATCTTATTACATTTCCTAGAATCTAACATCATGAGATGTTTCGCTCCCCCGGGTTTCATTAATGATGACTGATGACTAAAGACTAAAGAACTAAAATAGTTTACTTTGTATTTATTCAACGAATAGGGGAAATTATCGCCACTCCGCCCCGTTATATTTCAATATTTAGTCTCTTTAGAGTTTTCCCGAAATTAAGTACAGAAATTGCGAGAACAATTTCCTGATAATAATAATGATGACAACAATATGTAGGCATTATTGGCCTTCTTATTGTTTGTGTTCGATTAATTAATTCTAACGCTACCGTGTACCGGCATAATTTTCCAATGTATGTACACAGTCTTCATTTAAAATTTGTTTAAAAAAACAATATTAATCAAAATTGGAAACTAGGCATTGGTAAGTAACACTGACACAACTTGGGCTTCCTATTTCGCAGTTACTCGCAAAACTACACATATCGCCAAAATTCTTGGACCCCCCTATGTTTGGCAAAATGAGACACTATTATTATAAGATAAGAAGTTTATTACAAAGTACATTTAATTTGGTTATTTATCCAATACAAGAAAAAAAATACAAACGAAAAATAGTGCACAATTAAATGATTACCAGAATTTAAAATCTAGAAGAAAACCACCTTAGAGCGAAATCAAAAATGCGTTAATATTCGGTGTGTCTTCCCCTGTTGTGTAGTAAGGTGTTAACTCGCCTGTGCATGGAAACAATAAGGGCGTTAATGGTATCCATTGGGATGTTGTTCCATTCTTCTTGGGCCGCTAGTGTGAGTTCCTGGAGGGTGATAGGAGGTTTTATTCTGTTTAAGATTGCTCGTCCAACGAAATCCCACATGTGCTCAATGGGATTTATGTCTGGCGAATTTGCTGGCCACGGTAATCTTTCAATATTCTGAATTTCTAGTACATTTTGTACACTTCTCGTAGGATGGGGCCTAGCATTGTCATCCATGAAAATGAAATTTGCTCCAATTTAATTTCGGAGAGGACCAAGAATGGGTTCAATAATGTTTCGAACATATCTATCCCCTGTCATAGTGTCTGGAATGGGAATAAGCTGCGTACGACGACCATGCATTATGCCTCCCCAAAACATTACTGTTCCTCCTTGGTCTAGAACGACTTCTCTGGCAAAAGATAGTCTTTCTGGTAGGCCTGGCCCTCTCCAAACTCTGTGTCGCCGACTATCACTAACTAAACCAAATCTTGTTTCGTCGGAAAAAAGGACATTTTGCCACTGAGCTAAAAGCCAGTCTCTGTATTCCCGTGCCCACTGTAGACGAGCGGCTATATGTCGGGGAAGTAACCTAGGTACTCTTAATGGTCTCCTAGATCGCAAATTGGCTCCAGCAAGTCTCTGCCGTATTGTGGTACTGGAAATGAATCGACCAAACGTTCTTCTACAATGAGTTCGGACAGCTGAGACTGTTATGGTTCGATTACGACATACATAACCTGCTACATACCGATCTTCTCTTGCATTAGTTACCCTAAGATGCCCAGTTCCACGTCTCCAGTCAACGCTGTTAGTTTCCTGGTACAAACATACTATTCGGATAACTGAAGCGCGGGGAATTCCTAGTCAATCCGCGATTCGATGATTCGGCAGCCCCTTATCATGCAAAGCCACTATTCTTGCTCTATTGAACACTGAAATTCTATTGCCAGGCAATATTGCAAAAAAAACTCAACAATCACTTCAACACGCTAAATCGATATGAACCACTTTTTAAACATTGTTGTCTAAAATTGTGGAAAATTGTTTTTGTAAACATCTTTTGTTGCGTAGCAACGGTGAAATAAATAAAGATTAAATGTACAAAAAAGAACCCATGATAAATATTTCGTTTTAAAATTTACAAGTTGGGTCCAAGAATTTTGGCGATGTGTGTCGTAGGCTGATAGTGAAATCCGTCATTTCATGAAACGCCTAGTCATATCATGAAGCGTGGCTAAAAGGTATATTGCAACTGGTTTGTTCGTTGTTCCCCAGAGCATTTTTTTCAATTTTTTCAACTAATATTATTTTATAAAAATAAAATTTAAATTAAATTAAAAAAAAATTGAAAAAAATGCTCTGGGTAACAACGAAAAAACCAGTTGCAAATATACCTTTAGCGTGCAACGTGATATGCCTAGGCTTTTCATGAAATGACGGATTTCACTATCAGCCTACGACATATATATCAGGATATTTCCGAACTTTTTTTAAATTTAAGTCCTAAATTTTTAAAGAGAACAGCTGTTTTTCGCACAACAGAAGACCTTAGTCCTCGTTGATGCCTGTCTAAGCAATTGGTTTTCTATCTAATTGCTAGCTATCTATGCGCAATCTTCAAGAGACGGGGCCTCCAATAAGAAAAAATACAGGGTGTCCGGAAAATACGTGTACAACGTTTGACGACATACTCCTGATGTCAAAATAGGTCGATCTAAGCCGACTTAGTTATATCCAAAATTGTCTCGTTTAGCCGGTAGAGGGCGGCAAAAATTTGTAAAAATATTGGTTTTTCCTAAATTACGTGAAAACCTGCTAATCGATTTTAATGATTTTTAGTATGTAGACTAATACTATAAAATTACGTTTTCTAGTAGTATAGTCACCGGCTGTAAATAAGTGGAAGTGTTATAAAAGTGATATAATACGTCAATATTTCTTCTCATTTTTTTTATGAACGGCGTTATGACAACCCAGATATTTTTGTAAAGTGACTGGATGTATTTGGAAGCTATTTTACATCTTTAATATTTTTCGTTGAATGAGCTGTTTCGCCAGAAGAAAATATTTGAAAATTATTGTTACAGGTAATTTGATTTTAATAATATTACTAACTAGCGTGTATCCGGCATGCGTTGCAACCCGCTGGTATAAATACAAACCCGAACAAACCCGATATATTAGTACCCGACATGCCACTTTCTGAAATTGCACCCGTGCGAAGCCGGGGCGGGTCGCTAGTTATACATAATAACCTTCCCCTTGAATCACTCTATCTATTAAAAAAAACCGCTTCAAAATCCGTTTCGTAGTTTTAAAGATTTAAGCATATATAGCTGGTAGGGACGGACAGACAGCGACAGCGACTTTGTTTTATACTATGTTAAGATAATACTAAATATTGTAAATATTTTCTTCTGGCAAAACAGCTCATTCAACGAAAAATATTAAAGAGGTAAAATAGCTTCCAAATACATCCAGTCACTCTACAAAAATATCTGGGTTGTCATAACGCCGTTCATATAAAAAATAAGGAGAAATGTTGATGTATTATATCACTTTTATAACACTTCCACTTATTTACAGCCGGTGACTATACTACTAGAAAGCGTCATTTTATAGTATTAGTCTACATACTAAAAATCATTAAAATCGATTAGCAGGTTTTCACGTTATTTAGGAAAAACCAATATTTTTACAAATTTTTGACGCCCTCTACCGGCTAAAAGACAATTTTGGATATAACTAAGTCGGCTTAGATCGACCTATTTTGACGTCAGGAGTCTGTCGTCAAACGTTGTACACGTATTTTCCGGACACCCTGTATATGTGTACCGTGAGCAGCTACGTTTCTTGGAAAAAGATTTTGGAGAAAGGCCTACCAGTGATAACTTGCCTCCAGAAGAACCAGAAGCTGCAGTTAACCTAGATGATATCAACACTTCTCATTGTTCATCTGCTCTCACTACTCGCCAGTCTAATAAGAAGAAGCAACCTGATGAAGTTGAGAAGAAAATTCTCGCGGTCTTAGAGAAAACTGAATATCATCACCTTTCATTTTGCAAGGGTTTCTTGCCAACGATAGAGGACTTCAATGAAGAGGAAACTATTGACATTCAGATGGGAGTACAACAGCTTATCCGCAATATTAAAAAAAGAAGACTATCAGCGACACCTTTCACGAGTATGACAAACTTGCCATCAAGTTCTCCCACGATGCAGTTCGGGCAAGCATGCAACCAACCATTTCAAACGGGCGTACCACAGCAACCGTTTTACCAAGCTCTAGTATTACCGTACTCTCGTTCTCAGTCATCCACTCCAATTCAGCAATTCTCATATCACCAAAACACCTTACAACCTTTTGGACTCCCGACTCAAGTTGCACAGGAATCTCAATATCTCAGTTCTCCAGCCTCTTCATCACTCGATTCTCCAACCAATTCACACCTTTCGGATGTAGATTTCACCACATACTGGCCACAAAAAAAAGATTTTTTGAAATACTATTTTATGTTGATCATTGTTTATTATAACAAACATGTTTACTGCTTAGGCAAATAGTTTTGTTTCAACTTATTAATTATGTTTCATATTAAAAAAATACTCTCAATAAAGCTTTTCTTAACTGATAATTAAGCTAAGCATTTCTTTTGGACTGATGCAATTCCTCATTTTTGTATTTTGACGCTGTAAAACTGGTTGTAATTTAGTATGTAGTTCTTAAAAAGACGAAAGACATTCTAAAGTAATTAAAAAAAAAATTTCGTCACTTCTTAATTCCTCATACAAAATTTGAAAAGCACCAATCTCGTCACGTGTTTGTAGTAGAGGGTGTACCCAAAGTCCCTTTTTACCATTTATTTGCTTCTTACGCTTTCTATACAAATACCACAAAGCTATAACAGCATTAAGATCCATCACCGAAAACATCAAAACGTGATGGGCTAAAGTTTATTAATAAGGATGAAAACCTGATCGGGTCAGGATATTTTTATTTTTACCTCAGGATTCTGTCCGGTTAAAAACCTGACCAGTGAACCTGATAGTATGAAAGAGGCCTTACAGACCGAGCGTCTCGAAAATTTGCGATATTTCCTTAGCGAAATTTATTTCGCAGCAACGCCGCACAGTAGTAGCCTCGTCTTTTAGCGTGTTTTAGCTATTGGTAACACAACAGTGCCAGAGTACATAATATATCGACCAGTGCTACTTATAGGTAGCACTACTTCCGAGTGCCAGCAGTTTTCGGTGTCTTTTTATATTTAACCATGCAAGGAGAAACTCTTGGGAATTTTAATGTCGAAATTTAAAAAGTAGTAAAATATTTTTTTTAGATTACAAACAATGGATTACGAAGAAGAACAAAAATATCTTAAAAAGCCTATATTGTGAGGTTGATACTGATTCTGAGGTTGAAATCGAAGAAGATGATGCGAACAAGAGTCTGTAGGAAGATAATCTGGAGACACAGTACTACAATACCGACTCTGAACAGGATATAGAGTACGAATAAAATGATGATGTAGCAGTACAGAGGAATGTACGGTTTCCTTGTTTTATTGGAAAATATCAAACGACCAAATGGAGAAAGCATTATACAGCAAATCGTGGAGTTCGTATTCGCGCTGAAAATATTATTCTTGCCAGGTGTAAAAGGAGTGGCTCGCAATAAGACTTCGCCAATTGAAATCTGGAGTGGTTTCTTTACGACGATATGCTAGAAATTATTGTAACCAATACAAATATTTACGTTGAAATGACTGCTAATCATCCCAATAATAGAACTGCTAGGAAAACTGATTTATTAAAAGTGAAAGCCCTTCCAGGTATTTTATATATTGCTGGAGTATCAAAAAACAACCGTAGAAACGCCGCGGGTCTATTTAGAACGAATGGGACATCCATGGAAATATTTCGACTAACAATGTCCCTAGCTCGATTTAAGTATTAACTAAGGCATATACGCTTCGACAACAAAAGGACCCGTGAAGAACGACAAAGAATCGATAAGTTAGCACTTATTTGAGAATTTTTTGATGCATTCAATTCCAACTTGCCTAAATTCTTTTGCCTCTTTGAATTTACAACAGGGGATGAAAAATTAGAGACCTTTCGAGGCAGATGCGGATTCAGAATTTATATGCTTCAAAAACCAAACCGGTGAAACCGGTATGGAATTAAAATATATGCATTGGTTGACGCCAAGATGTTTTATACTGCGTCTTTAGAAGTCTACGTTGGGCAACAACCACGGCCGTAGCCTGCGTTGGTACCAGGGCATTACTGTTTATTGTCAGGGCGACGTTTTATTTGGAACTCAAATTATTATACATCAAGTACCTATCAAAGTATTTGTATTTATGGGAAAAACAGCGTATTTATATCCTGTCTACTCGTAAAACTAACTTCGTTGCACGTTATATGACCACCACTAGTAAATCTTATAAAATGCGCATGGTGTCATTAATGACGTGCAACGATTTGAATTTTATGCGTTTTTTGACATCATTATTAGGTATAATTAAGTAAATTAAAACATTACTAATGTCAAGAATAATAGTGTAATAAAAAATCACTATTTAATTTATCAGTTTTTATTTAATCTTTAACAACCGACAATTCTTCAATAGATTGTAGCTCGATATCTATAGCAATAATAATAGAGTTATTGTTAGTTATATAATTTTGGGTGATTTAAAATGATCTCTTACCAGGTTTTTTTAATGGTTGAAGTTTTATCAAATCAAATTCTTCAATGTTACTAATGGCCATCAATAGGTCGTCATTGTCCGAAAACCTTTCTTCCAACTAAAAAAGCGTTAGATCTATGGCCTCAAAATATAATCTTTTATATTGCAAACTATAGCCTTCGGTCTCTACCTGGATATTAGATCTAGCGGTTGTTGGTATTAGGCAGGGTTTCCATCACAAAAAAATCATTTAGGCTATAAGTACTCTGCCTTTTTCGTTTCTCAGCGGTACTTTTTACGTCATCTTCAGCATAAGGTACCATAATATTTTGGGATTCATTTAAAATGTTTAAAAAAATTTCCGATGATCGCAGCAATTGAATTTTATTTTTGACACAAGTTGTTATTTCGATAGCATCTTTGAGACTTGTCGATCGTACTTGCAATGCGGCATCTGCCGATTCTAATAATCCTACAATTTTTTTCATTAATATTAAAGTTTCCTTAACATGACCGACTTTATTTCAATACTCTTGGCAATGTCTTTTCCAGCAAACAATTTGCTTTAAATTATTTCGTCTAACGTTCTAATAATTTCTGCATAGTTAGCTAATATTACATTAATAATGGATAATTCTCTAAATTCTCTGTCAGGGCAAAATATTTGTCTGTCAGGGCGGCGCCCTGATCCGCCCTATTATAGCTACGGCCCTGACCCCCTGGACCGTATGCAGTTGCTACCGGTAATATGGTTTTAGTAGCACGCCCAGCGCCGGATTTGCGTCTAGGCCCACCAGGCCCAGGCCTGGGGCGGCAAATTCCAGACCATACAATCGAATACTGAGTCTCATTACACATTTTAATATTTTAACTGAATTTAATGGTAGAGACAATTTTCGGATAAATGTATTTAATGTCATTGTTGATAAACTAATTTTTGAAATTTCTCGAAGAAGAAAGTCTTACGACGAGTTCGCAGACAAATTTGAAGATAAATGCAAGTCTTTATTAGCCTGCTACCCCAATGACTTGGATGAGTCAATGATTAACGAATTGATACATTTTCGTGAATTTATAAAATCTTGCCTAAATTCACCAAAGCCCGAGAGCTTCTCAAAGCAGACAAAAACGTTCAAGACCTTTTTCCAAACACCTTCATTGCTTTGCGTATCTTTCTATGTACTTTTATTACAAACTGCTCGGCAGAACGCTCTTTTTCAGCACTGAAACGAATAAAAACATAGCTAAGATCAACCATGGCAAAAGAAAGACTTAATTATCTTGCAGTTTTACATATAGAATCAGAAACTTTCACGTAATATTAACTACGATGAGGTTATTGATGATTTCGCTTAGAAAAAAAGTACGTCGCAAACCTTTGTAAATTTGCATTTACATAAAATTAATAATTTTTACTCTTGGCTTTGCCTTCGATGCTATTTATGGTATCGTCAAAGTGTTGTAAACATAAAGACCAATTTATGTTATACAGGGTGTTCATTTGAAAACTTCCCACCTCGATTTTCCTGCTTTAAAATGAAAATGTGGAAAATCGCTCGGACCCGTCGATTTTTATTTCGAGGGGGACACCTTTTGCGTATATTGTCAATCTTGTTACTTCAAGCCCCTAGGAGGGAGAGGGGGGGGTAAGATCTGAATCTTAAATGGATACCCCTATTTTATATAATTTTTTTGGATTCTGCATAAAATTCTGAACATTTTTTAATAAAAGCATTATTAGTCTGTACTTAACAGTTTCCGAGATATTGACTCTTGAAAAATGACATTTTTGAACTTTGACAGCGTCTAGCTTTCTAACGGTACGTCTTAGAGCAAAACGGCTTACATATCCCTATCTTCGATTTTTATTATCTTTCCAATAGTGTCAACTTCCGGTCAAAGCGGAAGTACTATATTTCTTACATCCGGTTTAACCGAAAGTTCACACTATTGAAAAGATAATAAAAATCGAAGATAGGGACATGTTAGCCGTTTTGCTCTAAGACGTACAGTTAGAAAGCTAGACGCTGTCAAAGTTCAAAAATGTAATTTTTCAAGAGTAAATATTTCGGAAACTGTTAAGTATAGACTAATAATGCTTTTATTAAAAAATGTTCAGAATTTTATGCAGAATCCAAAAAAAATTATATAAAATAGATTTTAAGATTTAGATCTTACCCCCCTCCCTCCTAGGGGCTTGAAGTAACAAGATTGACAATATATGCAAAAGATGTCCCCCTCGAAATAAAAATCGACGGGCCCGAGCGATTTTCCACATTTTCATTTTAAAGCAGGAAAATCGAGGTGGGAAGTTTTCAAATGAACACCCTGTATAATGACGTAACACAGCATTCGTTTTTGAACAATTTTCATATTTCTGTCTGTGCTTTTTTGTTTCTTTGTTTGAAATATTGTTTTTTAGAAATATATGGTTAACTCAAAGAAATTGAAGAATACATTTTTTTTTTATTTCTTGAGGTATTGCATGTGTTCTTTAATATTTGTAGTAAATTGTTAAACATTTAATATGATATTCTAGGTGATGGCGGCAACATTTTTTTGGGCATTGGGCCTGGGGCGGCGGTTACCATAAATCCGGCGCTGACCACGCCTTTGTATGCCAATTTCCGGAACAAACAGAAATGTCACCAGCATGGACAATTTTTTTACTAGCAAGGAGCTTGCAGATACGCTTTTAAGTCAACATAAGTTTACAGTTCTAGGGACAATAAGGAAAAATAAAAGAGCTCTTCCTATTGACTTTACTCAACCAAAAATACCAGAAAAAGCAAGTATGTTCGGTTTTCAAGAGCCAATGTACCATTGTTTCCACGTTCCTTAAGAAAATAAAAACGTACTACTCCTTTCGACTATGCATCACGATGACACTATTGGTGACAAGATGTGTGCAGCATACAATAATTGTGCAAGAGCAACATGGTAATTTTTTATTCGACAATGAATGTTGCAGGAATCAACTCATATATTCAATCATCAAATGTAACTTTTTGACTTCAAACAACGTGGTTTGTAAATTGCCTAGACGCATTTTTCACGAACAACTCGGGATGTAGCTCCTGGATGGCAAGCACGTAGCCAGGAAATGTATTCGGGGGGGGGGGGGTCCGGCAGTGGCGTATTTCGGATTTTGATGAGGATGGCCTTTCTTTCTTTCCTTCTTAAAAAATTTTTTTTAGGTGCCACGCCCCTTTTTTGACTCTCGAAACTTGGAAATTCTTAGTTTCGATAGCCTAACCCGAAAAACCGTAGATATTATATATAGAAAATTTAAAATTTTTATTTTAAAAATTATTTTCTTTAAGATATGTATAATATTATGTGTTATTTTCCTATTTTGCTGAAAAAGAATAAATTTTCCGAGAATTCCGGGGGGGGGGGGTCCGGACCCCCTGGACCCCCCCCTGGCTACGTGCTTGCTGGATGGGAATATTCGCCGATGTGCAATGAAACATAATATACCACGACCAATTAGATTACGAATCAAACAGATATGTGACATGGAGACGGAAAGCCCACCTCCTATAACGTTGAAGCTTTTGGACGATGCTTTTATTGCAGCAGCAAGATAGAAAAACAAAATACAGATGCGAAAATTGCCAAACATTCTTATGTGTGTAACATGTAAAGTGCTTGTGTGAGGACTGCCTAAGAATTTTTGAAGAAGATGATTAAAGTAATAGTTACGCCTAAGTCGAAGGGTTTTTATGTTATTCTTCCCGCTTTATTTTTGCTTAATGCGTTTCCTATTAGAACTTTTCAGTTTTTTATTTTTTATTTTTTTTTGGTTCCTTTTTTACCATTTAGAATGAATAGCAATCCAAAATTGTCATAGTTTTTTTATTTTATGTTTTTAATATGTCAAGAAATAAAAATAAGGCAAAAAGATATGTTCATTGTTTCATTTATTTGATAAATAAACAGTCATTAGATTTTTGTTAATTTATTTTAAAGAATATATTTTTTTCCTCGAATTAAAAAATAATGGTCTCTGACACCAACGTTAACTTTTATAACATGCATGTTAACCCTGAAAGGTTAAATAAATAAATAATATACATATATGAAATAGTCACCTATATCGAGTCCTTGGTATCGTATATTGTCGCCTTAAAACCATAATATTCTATGTCGTCGTTTTATAACGGAATTTGAAACGCTCCTCTCAACTCTGTTTGTAAACATCCACATTATTGAAAATATACCAGCAGTAGTGAAATTTAAACCTTCATATAAAGTGCATTAAATTGCTTGACATCCAGGATCTTGTTAACAACATGAAACTGTATCGTGGTTACACAGTTTAAAACCATTAAATCCTTTAAACTAGGTCTTTAGTTTGATACTTAAATTTTATAAAATCAGAGTAGTACAGCGAGTAAAAACTATTTGACATGGGTAACAACCATTGGCGTGCAGTGGTATAAGAAGCCTAGGGTAGGCAATAGCAAAGACAAACTTACCATTTATGGCAATAGGTAGTAACATACAGTGTCACTAGTAAAGTCCGCATCATATGTTTTTTTTTTATTAATAGCTTTATTCAAAATTTGCCTTTGGCATCAAGTTCTGCTTCGATCGAGATGAAAATTAAGCAAAAAAAAATAGTAGTCACGTGATTCGCATTATCTGTCAAATTTTAATTTTTTCCAAAAAATAATTCAAAAGTGGAGTTGTTTCTGAAAATATCGAAAAAAGTTATAAGCAAAAGTTTTTTAAATGCAGTTTCTAGTCCACATGCAAAATTTCAGCTGCATAAGATAATTTTGATTTTTTACCTATATTTTGTAAATTGCTCCACTTTTTCAAAATTAGACTCAACGCAACCAGTGGCGGATCTACGGGGGGGCCTGGGGGGGCCCAGGCCCCCCCAACTTTTTTTCGATCGATCAATAATTTAATCTGCCTTGTTCAACACACACCAAACCATCGCCACATATTTTTTTACATATTATTATCTTATAGGTAACATAAACTAAAAGTTCTAATAAACTAAATAACTGATAGTAATAAAAGTAAGTATACAATTTTATTATACAATTATAGAAACAAAAACACTAAACAGCAGAACAGAACGTTTTTATTTGGTTTTAAAGCGCCTTAATTGAAACGCCGCTCCGCCAAAAACCGACCGATACGAAATGCATGTGCAGATTATTCGCTTTTCTCTTTGTATGTTTATTTATAATATAAGTACCGAATTCCATTCCATTGTCATAATACCGCCGCGCCGTCGCGCAGCCGGCACCTTTGTGGAGTGTCGCGAGGCACCGCACAAAGGAGCTGCGGGACGGCGGCTTTGGTTTTACAAGCGATGTCTTTATTTTTATCCTTTTTTGTACGAAACAAAGAGAAGCCGAATTCGATCAGCGACCAATAAGCCGACTTTTTTACATTACGGCTCTCGCTTATTCTCTTGTGGTACTGTTGCCAGTGATGTTTATTTTATATTTATAGGTTAAGGTAAGCAAGGACAAAAAATATTCTTTTGTTGTAATTTCTGGTATGAATATTATACAGGGTGCATGGTGTTATTTAATAAGTGTCCGATATTTTATAGGACGATTCCTCAAGGTGAAAAGTTCGTATAAGCTGTGCTAACAAGCTCTTCATTTTTGAGATACAGGGTAGTAAAAAATTATTATTATTTTTGTTTTTTGTAAATAACTTCGAAAAACTATAATAATTTGTTTATACAAAAATTGGTATTTGGGGAATTTTCAATGAGAAATTCAAATTTGATCTTAGTTTGGCCTCTAATTGTAGGTGGCGCCACCTACAGTTTTTTTTCTCTTTTGGAGAGTCATAAGCCATAACTTTTTCGTGCATATAGGTATGTATCATATTTTCATTTTCTAGAAGAAAAACCGATTCCTCTATTACTTTCACGTGAAAATGGTAAGTTTATCAAAAGTCGCTACAAGCAGCAGTTTTCGAAATATCGCGATTTAAATTAATCAATAATCAATGCATGCATTTCTTATATGAACTTTTTACCTTATAAATAACTGAAACTGAGTAATCGTTCTGTAAAATATCGGACACTTATTGAATAACACACAAATATTATGTAATATGTAACTGGTAATTTGTAATTTGATCGCCCCTTAAAACGGGCGCTCGCTTGCCCTGCGCACCTTGCATGCTCGCTTATTGTTGCCCTAGACTGTGTTTTGAAACAAACTAAGTACGATATCTATGGTTTTTTTTTATAGAAAAGATAATGTCGAAAAAACAGTCAAGTCTGCTAAATTTTTTCCGGAAAAATAATCAAGATCCTGATCCTAGTAATGGCTATTGAACATGAATCTGTATCGGATATTTTACAAGAAAATGACTATATGGAACAAATCCTAAATTGTTTCATAAATAGTAGTAACAGAAAAATGATGTTCCATTAAAGTTTATTTCTCATTTATGTTTTTTTTTGTTAAATTATAAGTGTTTTCTTTCTTTTTGTAAATTACCTATTTTGTAGTAGTCTATAATATCTGGTCTTGTGCTAATATAAATAAATTACTTGGGATTATTGTTTTAAAACATTAAGGACCTATAGGTTCTTTATTGTTACATTCTTAACGACTTTCAAAAAGTTAATTTTATTTGTACCTTATACACCATAAACCTATGGATAGATTAGTTTTTAATACATTAAAAAACTTCTAATTTAGTTTTATTTTTTGGGCCCCCCCAATTTTTAGGATGTAGATCCGCCACTGAACGCAACCTACATAAAACTTCTTAGTTTTGACAATGCTTTATTTCAGATACATTTTATTTAAAGTAGCGCCATATTAAATGTGTGTTTTTCCACAAAATTAAAATTGGGCTATTAAAATTTGGTCGCATGTGATGCAAAGTATATTTGTTTTTGACCCTGTATAAGGTAACTTTATAAAATAAGTATTTTCGAAAACGTAGTTTGTGTCTGAAAGTAATACACCTTAATATTAAGACAAAAAAGAACACAGTGTCTTCAGTAAAGTGTTTTTTAAGCGGAAAATAAATTTTAGTTTAACAACGTAAAGTTTACCTATCTATTTTCAACGATTTAATTTAAAACCCCTATATTATAATTTATTATTAAGCTATGTCATAATAACGTTAACGTGTATTACTTTCAGACACAAACTACGTTTTCAAAAATACTTATTTTATGAAGTTACCTTATACAGGGTCAAAAAGAAATAAAACTTTGCATCACATGCGACAAAATTTTAATAGCCCAATTTTGATTTAGTATAAAAACACAAATTTAATATGGCGCTACTTTAAAGAACATGTATCTGAAATAAAGCATTGTCAAAACTAAGAAGTTTTATGTAGGTTGCGTTAAGTCTTATTTTGCAAAATTGGTGCAATTTACAAAATATGGGTAAAAAATCAAAATTATCTTATGCAGCTGAAATTTTGCATGGGGGCTAGAAGCTGTATTAAAAAAAACTTTTTCTAATAACTTTTTTTCGATATTTTCAGAAAAAACCCCACTTTTGAATTATTTTTTGGAAAAAATTAAAATTTGACATATACGTGATTCCTATTTTTTTGCTAAATTTTCATCTCGATCGAAGCACAACTTGATGCCAAAGTCAAATTTTGAATAAAGCTTCTAATAAAAAAAAATCCCATATGATGCGGACTTTACTGGTGACACTGTATATTTTTTTATGTCCTTACTCTTCAGAAAATCGTTGATGTAAATTGTTTTATTATTTATTAATAACATTACCGTATTAAATGTAGCAAGAGTTCTTTCTCCGCCGACCGCCGCGAGCAACAAAGACGCCACTTACTTTTCAGCGCAAGGCGCTACATTTATGTCTTCAATTTCGTATGCTTATTATCACTATAGGTGCTGCGTTCGCATCACAATATAGTCTTCATATTATCGTAATGGCCCACCTTACGAAGCGCTCACAATATGGGCCACCTACATGGCGTGTACGAGTGTGCTTAAGAGCAAGATTACACTATTGGAAATATTTGCGTTTGCTTTAATAATTATTAATAATTGCAGATAAAAAAGATTTGACAAAAGGAAGTAGTTGTAGTTGTTATAAGTTAATAGTAGAATTTTCGTTAATTTATAAATATTGCTAGAGTTAGGAATAGAAGACTAGAAGGAGGGTAGGCGATGCATTTTTGCCTACATTGTTTGCACGCCACTGGTAACAACGGGTTTGTTGTGTGTTATTGTAACAAAGGGTAAAAACCTTTGCTGAACTTCGGTACGTAAGATTTCAGATTTTAAGAAAAAAAAATAGTTTTAATGCCTCTTTTTAACATTTAATTATTATGTCGGATGTACTAAAATATTTTTCTTTGTATTTAATTCCACTTCTTGCATTTAACTTATATAGAAAGTAGCTTTCTAGTTTTTAATTCGAATAAGTATATAGCGGGAATGATTCTTCTAGAAAATGTGTTGGTATATTCCGCATTATGAATATACAGGCTTAAAGGCCTTTTTATTGACCCTTGAAAAAGTTTTTATTAAAAACGAAACGTTGGGATAAATACAATCGTGTCATTTCATTGCCTGCCCCGATTCCCGGTATACTTATTCGAATTACTAACTAAGGGCGCTGTATTTACTTAACTAGTTTTTAATGATACTTGTAGCCCTTATTAGTGAAGTCAGTCGTTTGAGATCCTGTAACGAGTCTCAACTGCGTTGACCACGGCTCTCGGACTTCGTTTGCTGTAACATGTATATCTACTCTTAAAATATAATTACACTGTTTTACAGCAAGTGTTGAATTTCATTTCAAAACTTCAACACAGAGGTTTAAACTTATTTAACATTCTGTAACTGATTCTGTTAATGAGCATCCTGTTCCCATCGTACGTTAGCTGATTCGTTTAGTGAATCGGAAGGACTTTTAAAATAATAAAGACTAATAATAGAATGCATAGAAATGGAAGAGAAAGAAAATGTTCAGATCAGTTCAGAGTAAAAGAAATAAAAAATAAATAGAAACATATCACATTCTGACCACAAAGAGCGTAAAAAAGAATCAAGGGATATTATAGAATTTTACTGTCTGTGTAAGAGTTAGTTACTTGTGAACGCGTCTTTTCACTATAACCGAATTCATCATAATCAGCACTGACATCCTGAATTATTAAAAATATATTCCAATAATGGGACGTAGGTCGCTGGATCTTGAGTATTTATATTTTCCCACGAATATTATCCATAATTTTCATTACGCTTGTTATAGTAAATTTCTGATTAACTAATTTTAATTGTCTTTAAGTACGATAATCAAGAGTTGCTGAAGTTAACAGAAGAGAGGAAATACAATTCTCCCCACTAATTATTTTAATAATAATGTATATGTCGTAGGCTGATAGTGAAATCCGTCATTTCATGAAAAGCCTAGTCATATCATGCTGCACGCTAAAAGGTATATTGGCAACTGGTTAGTTCGTTGTTCCCCAGAGCATTTTTTTAAAATTTAATTTAAATTTTATTTTTATAAAATAATATTAGTTGAAAAAATTGAAAAAAATACTCTGGGGAACAACGAACAAACCAGTTGCAATATACCTTTTAGCCACGCTTCATGATATGACTAGGCTTTTCATGAAATGACGGATTTCACTATCAGCCTACGACATATATATATTAAGAAGATACATAAAATATTTGTCAATTTATTGAAAATCTGATGGTCATCCGAAGGTTATTTACACTTATTGCGATATAATTAAAACAAATAAATCGTAAAGGAGAAGAAACTTTCCAAACTAGTTAGTAGTGGAAAGGTAGATACCTTGACACTAACCATGGTAAAATAAGGCCTTACCTTGACACTTGTCTTTGTAAAATAAGGCGTAGTACTGAAGGGTTGTTGTCAAAAATTACAAAATATACAAAATCGCGCCTCTTATTTTAATGTTTTACGACCTTTTTAATAACTAAACCTGCACATAAAAATCTGTTGTTGATAATGAAGCAACTTGACTTAATCTAAAACTAAGATATGATTTTGAAAGGATATGTGCTAACAAGAAACATAGGTAACTAGCAAGCACTCTGCAACAAAATGGCTAAAACAATAACCAAAGTTTATTCCTACATACAAGTTTATTTCAAAAGTTGCTTGCCTCATCTGATGGTAATTTCTTTTTGATAAAGAATCGATGGAAATCCAGCGAATCACTTACCGCGATAAAATTCAAACGATGTACCGCACTACAAACAAGAAAGCGCTCTGGTAGTAACAGCAAATAAATAAATTAATATGGTCAGTAATGTTCCAAGTTCCAATAAGATATCGATCATATTATACCATAAAACAACCCTATATAGTATCCATAGGCCAAATAATACGAATTTACGAAATGGTTAAAAGGGCAATGTGACCAAAATGTAATTGAATTTGTTTGCAGAAAAAGGTAAACTATACGTGGCAAGCATAGACTGGTTCAAACTTAACATGATTAAACTCTGAAAAAGGGATATAGGAACTTTGCCTAAGATAATTTGCAAAAGTTTTTATTGTTTTGTAAAGAAAGCCCCGATACCTTAGAATTTGAATATTTTGAGTTTGAGCTCAATTATATATACACATTATATAAATCAATAGGAACAATGTGCATATTGTTCCAGGCTTAATAGTGAATTCAACACGAACCTGCATATAGGTAAGTGATTACTTGATTTCTGCGTTAGCATACATTATGTCAGAAGGTGGTGGATAATAAAAATAAATAAATTTCCTTCTGTTTTATTCTGAGCAGTGTGTCTAGCGCACTGCCGAGTCTATCGTGAATTAGGTTCGTCTAGAAATTGAATAAAAGAAACATTGGAGCGTTGAGATCAAAAAAGTGATATTGTACTGGGCAAATAATTAGTTAAAGGACATTGACTGCGATATCCGCTTTACTTTGTTTAATTATATTGTTTAACATATGCAGCGATAATTTGTTTAACTAATAAAACACCCAGCACAGCTTTCTTGTATTTGTCTACTTATGCTATTACTCATTAGTTTGGCATATCATGTCGTAATATGAATTTGACAAAATTTGAACCTAGATTTGGTTAAATATATCGTCCCCATATCATGGTGATCTTGATGCAAATAATTTTTACTCGCACAGTAGATGGTCTTTCAACTGAGCTGAAAAATCCTACCCCTCCTCCCTTTTATTTAATGTAGTTTCCCTTTTTGTATATAAGACAGGGGTAAATTTAGCAACCTATTATAATTTCTCACCCAATTTCGGTCGCCATATATTTTATTGCGTTTCAGGAAAAGGAAACAGGCTTATAATCTGCCACATTGGTAGTGAGGAGGGTTTTGTTGACGGGAGTTTATTGTTTTTAAAATCACATAAAAAACTGGCGAATACCACTAGGAGATAAAGGGTGAATCTTTCGAACAGTGGTTTTGAAAGATTTTGCCTCGGCTTGAAAAAAAACTGCGTGATTTTCTTAGACCAGTGATTCTTAACCGTTCTAATTCGTTCTTCAAGTCTTTCGTTTAACACTTATTTTCACATTTCTAATTCGTTCTTCAAGCTTTTCGGTTTAGGATTATTTTCAAAGTTCATGGTCTTCGTTCATTTTCCACTTCAAAGCAGTGGCGGCTTAACAATAGGGTTAAATGGTCATTGACCTCCCATAATTAATAAGTTAAAAAGACAGTTTACAAACTCAACATTTAACCCATCCAAAAATATCTAAAATAGTATTTTGAACATCTGAAATCTTCAATTTTCACGCTACAACATCTTAAGGTTGAATTCTCAACGTCATTCAATCTATTGCCAACCTATAACCTATTTCGCGTTGATTTTTTGAGTTTATTATTTTAATAACTAACATTTAAAGAAAATCAATATCGTCGGTACATTACTTAGGTAGTATCTGATATATTACAAAAATATCAATTTATTTCATTGGTAATTTTGGGAGAATTGTATAGTGAAAGAACAATGAGTGACAATGACATAATAATGTTAAAAAAAATCTTACTCGATATTTTTCGCTATACAATTCTCCTAAAATAAGTTATGTAATTCCGTGATATTTATTAAATATGTCAATTATTACCTATAGAATGTCAAGTCGATACTGATTTTCTTTAAATTTTGTATAAAAGCTAGAAAACATAAATAAATCTACGCGAAATAGGTTATAGGTTGGCAAACATGTTGATACTCCCACCTTAAATGTCGTTCATATTATACCCCGGTCAAAACCTAATTTTGCTAAATATAACCTGCTTATTTAAATGTAAAATTCTATTTTCATAGCGGCCGATGATTTATTAGAGCGAGAGAGAATCATAGAAGAAATCAACGCGTTAAATCGAGAGAAACTGCTACCCATGCGAACTGGTTCCATGCGATAGGTCACATGTCGTGTCCAGTCTAACCTCCGACCTATGCACTAGTGTTGATCTAAGTCGCGATTTTTCAGTAACAGTTGCTATCACGACTGCTCTTATGTAATCACAGTGAATTTAAACTGTTATTTTTAACTGTGATTATGCGCCCTTGATAAAAGATATTATTTATCTCTTTAGGGTGACCAGATGTACTCTTTTTAAGAGTATTATACTCTTTTGAGTCGGCAAATACTCTATACTCTTACTTTTAGTAATATTTTGCTCATTATAATCTTTTTTTTCAAATTTGTGCCAAAAAAATAATTAAAATCAACCCAAATAATCCAAATTTGGTCAGCACACAATTTGTTGAAAATATTAATGATTTGATGAAATATTTTCTTCCTAATTCAAAAATTACGTATGAAGAATTTCAAGAATCTTTTCTTTGTTTCTTTAAAGATGTAGAACAGTTTTCAATATCATTCAACGACAATGAGATTTTCGATACATATTGTATGATTTCCAAATGTATGGACAATCATTTTGAGGAGTGGGTTGAACAAAAAGAAACTGTTCTAAATAAGTGGAACACAATTTATAAGGATTTTATTGCTGCTAACTCTGAGTTAAAAATTATTGAGTTTCTTTTTGCGTTACCGGGTACAAACGTAGACTGTGAACGACTTTTTAGTATAATTAACAATTATTGGACACATGAAAAAAGTCGAATGAGTGTTTCAACACTGGAAGAAGTAATGAAGGTAAAATTTAATATTAATTTAAGTTGTGAGGAATTTCGCTTAAAAATTAAGGACGATATAAGCCTATTAATAAAAGCCAAATATTCTGTAAAATATGATTAATATAAAGTATATGCTTATAAACAATAGCTTTTTTTTTGTTTAAACCTAATTTTGCTACATTATAAAACTAAAGTTATCGGATACTCTTTTTTGTCTAAAAATTTCTGGTCACCCTACGTCTCGCTCTTCTCCTTCTCAGTTTACGCACGCGCCACGTGGTTTTGGGCGGGTCGAAACGAAACAACAGGTCGATAGCGAAACAAAAGAATCGCAGAGAGCGAGAGCGAAGTAGCGTAGCAATCGCGAAGCCGACAAAGCAGCTTAGCAGAGACATTGCGATCGCAGTTTATTTTATTGCTGGTAGCAGACTGCGATTGCGATTTTTCAATAGCAGTGATTATTTCACAGTTCGTGATTTATTGATCACCTCTACTATGCACCTGTGCGTGTCTCTCTTCGATCTCCGACGCAGATTGACAAAAGGCTGACGTCTATCGATTATTAATCTGTGAAATTGAATATTTCATCCGGAAATTGTCGGTGGCAGTGTTTTGTCGAGCGTGGCTCCAATTACGATAATGGAATGTAATTTCGGTAATATTTAATTAGTTTGTTTTTTAATTAATTAAGTGTTGCAGTTAATATGTCGGACCGCTGCACAGTGATAGAAATTACCTAATTACGAGGTCATTAGCCGAAAAAATAAAGGGTTTCAAAAATATATTATAAGCTAGCATTAAGGTAGAAAAAGCTTCAGTACTACCTATATTATTCTTAAAAGAGCCAGAAAGATAATGACATAAAGACCGATCGCAGATAGAAGCCCTTCTAGTAGGTTTTCGGTCGCGCTGCTGATATTTGTGTTTCCTAAGTGATATTAAATTGTTGTACTGTTCTTGAAGTTAAAAGTTTTATTGAATCATGTCTGCTGGATCCTCAGGTTAGTAAATATAGTTGAAAATACTTTTATTATCCCCACTATGATTAGTAGATGATTTGGTTTAGTAACAGAAAAAAAAATCCTCTATTTGGGTTATTTTTGAAATTTGTTAGACTAGCAGAAAAAAAGTACCCTTTGTTTCGGTCCTATCACTATTTTTTATTGCTTAGTAATGTTTTACCTTTCTAAAAAATACAAAGTGAAGGTTCGTAGATGCTCGGAAGATATTTATTTATTTTGTTTTGTCCCCAGGTCCACCGCCTGGCGTGACGAGGTTGCAACTCTTCGAACTTTGGTGGATCACATCAAATCTAGTATTCCATTCTCGTCAGAAGAAGAAGTAGTTAAAAAAATTTCCTTCTTTTCTAACAAAATTGGTATCAAGAGGAAAAATAAGAAAAGCTTTTTAAAGCGAAACGAAGCTTGGTTAAAAGAAGAAATATATAGATATGTCCCAAAGCCGTCCATATGTCAAGTCCCTGCGACGCCGACGCCTACTACCCTATCGAGAGTCGTTAAAAATTTCGACGATTTGTCTACTAGATGAAAAAGAAGACGGATTAAAAAATTGGTAGCTAGTCATAGTTCCGAAGAACTTGCTTTTGCAGTCCAATCAAGTTTAATTAAAAAGGGCAAGCGAAATGTTGCTCACGCTATACAAAAAACTGTCGTTTCAAGTCCTCGTTCGCTAAAAGTAATAAAAAGACGAAATATTTCTCGCAATATAATCCGAAAACACACACCTGAAGAAGCTTTGGCTCTGATTGTTGATTCCAAATTGACTAGATCCCAATATACAAAGCTTAGAAATGCAGCCAAGAATAAAAATTGCAATTTGTATCCTTCCTATGATCAAATTCTTACGGCAAAAAAAGCATGTTATCCGAAAGACATAGAGATAACAGAAACTACGGGACAAGTTAAGTTACAAAGCTTGCTAAACCACATTGTTAGTCGTTTAGCAATTGTTCAAGATGAAGTGTTATCACAAGTAATTAGTGAAAATGATTATATATAAATGGGGTTTCGATGGAAGTTCAAACCATTCTATATACAAACAGAAGTTTCAAGAAAGTTGTGCCTCTATAGACTCTGATTTGTTCTTGACTTCCATTGTTCCATTGAAAATGACATTAAAAAGTGAATACGAAGAACAAATTGTATGGACGAATCCACGTGCATCATCAACAAAATTTTGCGTTCCGATCAAATTTCAATTTATTAAAGAGACTCGGGATATTATTGCACAGGAAAATTAATTTATCGAAAAACAGATTACGGCACTTTCAGCGACTACCATTTTAATTCAGGGAAAACGTGCTGTTTTCCACCATGTACTATTAAAAACAATGTTAGATGGGAAAGTAGCAAATGCCCTCTCAGGAAATCCATCTACCCAGAGCTGTTACATATGCAAAATAATTATAATAATTCTATATTTTTGTAAAAAAATTTGTTTATATTTGTTTATTTTTAAGTTAGTGTAATATTTTCCCTGTAATGGACTTCTAAAGTTCGTTGGGAATTATTTATTAAATAAAATAAAAAAAAAATAAAACCCAAAGACATCAATAATTTAGAAAAAGTTTTGAAACAACCATGTAACTATAATATATAATAATAAGGACTTAAACAATTTTATTTTAAACACCCTGTATAAAAAAGATTATTTTTTTTAATGCTAAATTGCCCAAATTATAATTATGCTTTATGTTTTTTTTATCTTAAAATAGTAATATTAACCATTTTATTGATATCCAAAGAGGTTTACAAAAATGTCCCCGTAAAATCGCCAAATCGACCACTGTGCGCTGCGTTGTTTGTGAAATTGTGTATTTAAAAGAATTATCTGCTTATATTTTTCCTTTTCAAAGACAAGAAATATGAACAAAAAAGGGCGTGGCATCCAAAAATTTTTTTCTCTGTATTGGCCACCCTGCTAAATTGACCAAGAGCCGCCACTGTTCCAAAGTTCTATTTTGTTTTCCAAACCATCTGGGTTTTTCTCATTTCCTATAAGAAAATTATATTCTAATATTCTACACCTCAGTGGAATTTGCTCTAACTTGTGTACATATTTGTAACTATAGACTAAGTGATAGTTAAACAATGGTTATTAGTGTTAAGTGAAAGATAATAAGAGAGTTTAATAATTAATGTGGATTACCAGGTGAACTGCTGTTACGAATGCTGTTGCACTTATGAATTGATAAATAAAATTCATTAAAATCCCAGGCAGTGTTTGTTTAACCAACCAGAACCTATTGACTCTACAACTCCATTCGCTTGAATTTGTGAGGACGAAACAGGGCCCTTACAAAAACTATCGGACGTAAAACAGCTTTTTGATGGCAATGCGTTACATAATATTACACCGAAAAAGTGGCGAAAATGTGTTGAACATGTGAAACAAAAAGTGGAGGCTAAAATATAGACAGTATAATCGAAAAACAAGTGGAACGTCCCATTATTAATGTAGATGAAGATGATAGTACATCAAGTTTATCAGAATAGCTTATAAGAAAAAGGTATTTGTTACAATTACACTTGTTTACATAAGTTAATTATTTTGTTTCTTTGGCCCTACACCTAAGATACCATACCATTTTTTGCTAGAACCTAAAGGACTCTATAATTTGTTCGATTTATTTTTTCTACAATGTTTTAAATCCTTTGTACTATTTATAGGTCTGAAGACTATGAAGATATTCTTTAGAGAGAAATATATATGTAACTAAATAAAAACCTTTTTGAGGAAAATACTGTATTTTATTCCTAAAATAAAGTAGTCGAGATAAAATTATAAATCTCAAAAAGAGAAGAAGGGCAACAGTGCCTCATTTGTCAAGCAATGTTCCAATAGACGATTACATAAAGAATTTAATTACTGTATAAATTTAATGGCAGTTTAAAGTCATCTCGTCCATTTCATTATTACGCTACCGAGCACAGTAAAAATTTCTCGTTGGCTAATTTTAAACTAAATTGATTTCGGCAAGTGAATTTAAGTTATTTATGATAAAAGTTCGTAAAGTAGATCTATTTGGGACATTTTAAAAATTTGAACTGTACAAGCCCATATTAATTAATGTATAAAAAAAGAATAACAGAAGGATGATCTTTTATCACACAAGTGTTTCCAAAACTTTAAAAACATTTTAAAAAAATACAACTTATATCATTTTACTTTATGCAAATATAATTTAGTAAAAGCATTTTTCTAAAATTATATTTATTAATTTTTATTTTATTACTGAATAAAATGAAAAAGGAAGCTACTGTTTATAATATCATCCATATTATCATAATACGTTAAAATAGCAAGGCCGATTTAATTTTATGAAACGATATGAGTTAAATACGTTTAAAAAGGGGATTATTTCGTAAAGTGTTGTGCTTGGTAGGATGAATGGCAACATGTAGAGTCGATTTTAGATATCTTTAAAGCATACCAGCACCTCTAAAGAAAACTCAAAAATAAAAGCACATGTTAAAAGAAAATCACCTGTAAAGACTAAAGTACAATTAGAGTTGTTAAGAAAAGAACCGAACAGGTTCTTTAGAACAGGTTAGAGATAGCCTGTTCAGTGAACTGTTCTTTGTAAAAGAACTGAACCGGTTCTTTAGATAGACTTATGACAGATGATTGCGCTCGCTTAACCTATTCAACCGACCACGCGGCGCTGCGCGCTCTGTTCACAGAACACCGCTGCATCCGTGTGTGCTCTCACTGCTCTCTGTTCCCTGCCTGCTCCACGCCGCATGAAAGAACAGCCTGTTCTTTCTACCCAACTGTTCTTAGAGTAGGTTCAGTTCTTTAAGAGAGTGAGATTCGACCGACTCGGTGACGGGGCCGCTGAACTGACAGGAGTGGCAGGTTAAACGACGCGATGGCGCGGTTAGAAATTTTTGAAATTTACCGGGAATCTTGGTGTGTTTGCTGTTTTCTTCGCGTTCGCTCGGCTCGGCTCAGTTATTTCTTTTCTGTGTACTAAATTGTATTGTACAGATAATTAAAAATCATGTCCGTTCTTTTCTTCCGCTTTCGCCATACTATCAAGAATAATATTAATATACCAAGTGAGTAAGTGACAATAATTTATGATCAAAAGAACAGGTGAACAGGTTTACGGAACAGGTTCCCGGGTGAGAACCGAACTGTTCGAACCTGTTCAGCAATTTACCTGCTCTTTAACATCACTAAGCACAATTACAAGAGTCAGGCTATATAAGTTCTTGTATCATAATACAGTGTGGTTGTTTAAGTGCAACATATGGGCATTTTTTTATTACCGATTTCTCAGAAAATTTTATTCTTGATAAAAGTTGATGCATGTTCGATAATCATATTAGGTGCACTTGGAATGGTTGCAGGTCAAACGGCGTACAGGGTAGGCCAAAAAATATAAAACTTGTACAAGAATAAAGTACCCCTATTTTAGAAAATTCAGCAAAATGTTATTAAAAAAAGTTGTTTAGAATTAAAAGTTATGCATATATTCAAAAACGAGACCTCCTAAAATAAAAAAATATATTTTCTTAAAAAACATTAATAATTTCCCCAATTTTTTTTTTTTATATTCACCATAAAGACCTATAAATAAATAAAAATTAAATAAATTAATTAAAATCAAATCAATTTCACATATCTTTGTTCAAATTCAGGCATATTTCTAAAATTTACTTGAATTTTTTAATTTATTAAGGAATCACAAACTTCATGTTTGTTGCAACAATATTAAACACAACTTAAAAATATCCTAAAAATTCTTTTTAACAAGATAAAACATTAGTAATGATAATATGCTAATTAAAAACTCTCATTTAAAGTGCAAAATTTTTATTTTAAATGTTTATTAAAAAAACTGTACAAATTAAGCGACAAAAATGAAATCTTACTAAAATAATCGCAGATACCTAAATTATTAATGTTTTTTAAGAAAATATATTTTTTTATTTTAGGAGGTCACATTTTAGAATATATGCATAACTTTTAATTCTAAACAACTTTTCTTAAGGTGGGAGTATCAACAAAATCAGTATCGACTTGATATTCTATAGGTAATTATTATTGACATATTTAATAAATATCAAGAAATTTCATAACTTATTTTAGGAGAATTGTATAGCGAAAAATACTGGGTAAGATTTTTTTTTAACATTATTATGTCATTGTTCTTTCACTATACAATTCTCCCAAAATTAGCAAGGAAATAAATAGATATTTTTGTAATATCTCAGATATTAAGTAATGTGCCGACAATACTGATTTTATTTAAATGTGTGTCAATAAAATAATAAACTTGAAAAAATAACGCGAAATAGGTTATAGGTTGGTAATGGATTAAATGACGTTGAGAATGCCACCTTAATAACATTTTGGTGGATTTTCTGAAATAGGGGTACTTTATTCTTGTACAAGTTTTATATTTTTTGGCCTACCCTGTACGCCGTTTGACTTGCAACCATTCCAAAAAAAATGCCCATATTATGTTGCACACTTAAACAAACACACTGTATATTGCGTTTGTGTTTTACGAAATTGATTAAAACATTTTTTATGTTTGCAAAGGAAGAACAGCATTTCGTGAATATAACCAGCACTTACAGTAAGTATATTAAGCTGTTTAAAGCTTGTTCCACATGTTTCATTGCTCGACCTGCCCATTAAGATCATCAATGATCTCTTATAATAAACGGGTTTACAGCACCCACTCCTGAACCCCAAAAGATAGTTCCTAATTTTAAAACTGAATAAAAATATGCATAATAGACTGATTTTAGAGCATGTGGGGCAAGGTATCCCCCCATTATCCGCAGATCATAGGTAGCAGAGGATAGCTTACCAATTACATACCAACTCAATCTCTTTATCCCGATTTGGTTTTATTTAAAACCAATCCGTTTCCTACAAACCATACCTGCACCTCGCTTAAAATACTACTGTAGCCTTCAGAGAGTTCAGAAAGACTCCCAGCTTTAAGAACAAGATTGATGTCATTCTGGCTTTCTCTCTTTCGTCTCGATCGCTGCCAGAGTCTCAAATTGCATAACCCGCAATGTGCTTTTGGTTTGAATGTTAATTTGGCGTATAAGTGTGAAAAGTTCATTGAAAGAAAATCTTGTATAAAGTATTTAGGAGTTTTTATTGATGAAACGTTTTAATGGAAAAAGCATGTTGGTTATGTCACACAAAAAATAAGAAAATTAATTTATAAATTCTATGAATTACGCAACATTCCAATATTGAAAACATTAAGGATGGTTTACTATGCTCTTGTGGAGTCAATTATTAATTATGGTATTGTTGTGTGGGGTGGTGCTGGCACCACAATCATGGCTAAACTTCAAATTACACAAAAGTGGTAATGCTTTTTTAGGAATACCTTTTATTCCTATCCCACTGAATTGGTATATAGGGACACCAATTTATTGTGTCCTAATCAACTATATATTAAGTCAGTAACCAGATTTATGTTAAAAACCTTGTATTATAGAGAAACCATAAATCATGGAAAGAATACTAAAAATGTAGCACAAAATAATTTCGTCAGGGGAAACCCAAAACATGTGATATGCCAGAAACATATCTATTGCATCTATTGTGTCGGTCCTAAAATTAATAGCTTACCGCAGGAATTTAAAGAAAAGCCATATCATAGGACAAAGAGGGATATAACAAAGTGTATTATTGACAGTAATTTTACAATTAACTATATTATTTAATCAACTTTATCTCATTCTTGTTCTCTTATGTAATACTGTGAACTTGTCATATCTGGCTGGTCAACAGGGTTTGTCAAGCTAGATGTCTTGGGTATTATTGTATTGTTTTGTATTTATTTTATTTTTTGGTATTATTTTGTCTCGTTACATATCGCGCAAAACCGCGATATGTTATATTATTTATTTCTGTTGAATTATCTTGCGTTGGAAAGTTGTTCTTTTGTTATTAATGATAGATTAACCTAAAACCTCAAGTATATTTAATTATATAATAAGGAAGAAGATGCACTGATGCACACACACTATTTTAAATACCATTGTGCATCTAAATTTTTAGCAATAATGAGGTAATTTATAATAATTAGAATAAGTTCTTTAAGTTGTATTATTTTATAATTGCTGAAATAAATAAATATAAATAAATAAATAAATAAATAAATAAAGAAAGAAATAAATATAATTAATTCCCTAAAAATTTAAAGTCAATTATGCCTGTTACCTAATTTTTTAAAAGATGACTTTATTTGTTTCCGTGTTCTTCTAATAAAATGAATCACTCTGTACCATAAAGGTCGGGTTTTGTGGGTAAAAACAAAGAAACCTATTTTGTAGAGAATAAGCTACAGAATACAAAACGCGATGAGAAATATTAAATTTCCGAGGTTTACGGAAAGGAACGAAAACAATGGCAAATTAGGGACTGCAACCCCTCAGTTTAAATTAATTTACCACCTTACAGAAATGGAGACTTTATATTAGAATTATTCTCGGCCATCACAATATTTCCCCAACGGGACTAAGAAAACTTATACCGTGCGAGCAAAAATTATTTAAATCAAAGAGGGCCTTGCATTTAAGGGCGTAATGCTTAGCCGTAGTGCTTAATACCTGTTGGGTGTCAGTAACTACCTGAATTAACAATCAATCAGTTATTCCGTCATCTTTGACAGTCGTTACAAGTAATTTGATTCATCGCACATTTTTACAATTTCTTGAACAAGTCACACAATGGGCTTTACGGAACAGCACAAAACATTCATGGTTGAAGCGTATTTTCGAAACGGGGTTAGAGTAAATGGTGAGTGGCAATACAAACCGGGTTCGTGCATGGACGATTTTCACGAACAATTTCCTAGCGTTGCTTTTATTGCTGGGGATTTTTATCATTGCCTGAATAGAACCGTGGCTGTGTTTAGGGAAACAGGTTCTATACAACACAAAAAACGAGCAGGAAGACTATCTGTAAGACCAGAGGAACTTGTTGCAAACATTCGTGAAATAATGCAAAATACGCCAACAAATTGTATAAGACGCTTGTCCCAAGAAGTGGGAAGATCTTATGGAACATGCAGGACTATTCTTGAGAAGCAGCTTAATTTATTTTTTAATAAAGTGCAAGTATTCCAAGAAATACAAGCCGCAGATTTTGAAAGACGCAGGAATTACTCTCAATGGTTTACCAAAAATTTATTGGAGACAAATGATTTATTAGACCTGACATTTTAACTGTGAATTTATGCTTGGAGCATGGCGGTGGCCAATTTTAGCAATTTATGTAATAATTTTCCCTTTTCTTTCTGTATATTCTTACTTTGTTAATTTTGTAAACAACAAAAATAAATTTGTATTTGTCTACTTATTTTATTACTCGCTAGTTTGGCATAACATCATGTCATAATATGAATTTGACAAAATGTTAACCTAGATTTGGTTAAATATATCGTCCCCATATCATTGTGATCTAAACCAAGCCCTACGTTCTTTAATCCAAGCCCTCTTTGATGCAAATAATTTTGCTCGCACGGTATTTTTGTAAGCGTAATGCTCATTTGCAGATATAAAAGTTAAGAGAAATTTTTGTAAACTTCGCTTAAATTTAATACGTGGCTAGGTCTTTTTTAATACTAAATGTAACTGTTTTATCTAATCTTTGCCATTTTCCAAAATAGTTTCTAGCACGGTTAGTCATAAGCAATTCATAATATACACTCTTCACCAACAATGTGATGCTTGTGTACCCGAGCACAATCCTTATTGAAGATCCAAAAACCGATAATAGCTAAATGGAGGATGAATTTCAAATAAATCGCCAGTACGTGCTGTTTATGTATGGTTAAATTACTTCTGCAAAATTTAATTTGCAATAGTTGAATAAACTAAGGTTAAAACAAATATTTCCAATTTTTAATGCAATACAGCTATATTTATATTTCAAAACTATTTGAAAAACGATTCAAAAAAGTTATAGTTCTTCCTTTAAAAACAGTTATGACTTGGTTTATTTTTTGCACTAGAAAGTACGTTAAGATATATTATAAAATTATTCCATTTTGAGGCAGTGAACGAACAAATCCAAACCAGAAAAAGTTCGCCATTTTCCCTAATGTGACGGACGTAGGTATAACGTAGTAAGTTGTTTTAGGGGGGAATTGAAAATATGACTAGGATCGATTTTATCTTTCATTTTCCGTAAAAACCGCTCTCATAGCAATTTCTTTTCTGTCAACGCTAAAATCCGAATTTTTCTACTTTAAAATTTGCTGCAACTGCAGATTAAAATTATCGACTTCATTTTACCGTCATGAAACATTTATACCCAATTAACAACTCACGCTGTGAAACATAACCTTTGTTGATTGTTCCATTATTGATAAGGAATTAATAGATGTATTTCGGACGAATGAAAGGCATGTGCTGATTAGGGCAAATAGGTCCAATAAATTAGAGGAAGGTAAACAAAATGTGCTGGGAAAGTTAACCTTATCAAATAATAAAAGGTTTAGGGTTTGCTTAGGTTTATTAACACGTCCATTATGTTTAAGGGAGCCTCCATAGCAACATTACACTAAACAAGATACGTTTATTTTCCTTCAAACGCAACAATTTCAAATAAATTGCTTTGAATGTACCGGTTTTGTCGATATATTGAATCGATGAGTGTTAAGATAGATATAAAAGATAAATAATTAAGAACAATTTACCTTTAGAATAAAATTAAAGGTTCATTTTTCGCCATCTTGAAAAAGTGGCGACCAAAATAAGATTTGGTATATACAGGGTGTTTCAATAAAAACTCCCAGGCCAATTATTTCGGAAACTAAAAGTGATATGTAAATTCTGTAAACGCCAGTTTTTAGCCTCTATGATTGGCTTCACAACTGTGTAAAAAATGTTTTTAAATAATACAAGATGTAGGTGGCGTCACGGTGCAAAGAATTTTTTCGATGAGAGGAACAGTTAAATGTTGTCGCTCTTAAAGATAATTAATTTTCGATCAAATTATTTCCCATAAAAAATTTTGATAAATCCAACATGAAAGGAGATATTTGGGGTTAAGTTTTTTTTTTAAATAATTTTAACGAGTATTTTAATTATAAATAATAATAATAATAATAATAATAAATTGCTTTATTTCTGATTATGTTATAGTAAATTAAAATTCCTTAAAAATAGAGAAGCGAAACACACAAACACAAAAAGAAACAGCGCCGAAAAAAAAAAGAAAAAAAGGGACAGAATAATAATATGTACATTGAAATAAGTGTGCTTAATACCTTAGGTAATCCTGCATGGAATATGGCTCCAGCTCAATCAAAAACGTTTTTATTTTAACCTTAAATTGCTTAACACTGTTTATGCTTTTGAAATCATCCGGCAAATTATTAAATAACTTTAGGCACATGTACTTGGGACTTTTCTCTGTGAGTGTCAGTCTGTGTATTGGATAGTCAATGTTTCTTGTTCTAGTATTATAACCGTGTGAGATCTGAGAATTGAACATTTGTTTGTTTTTGAAGAAAAACATTAAACATTCATAGATATAAAGACCATAGAATGTCAATATGCCAGATAATTTAAAAACACCTCTACAACTATCATTAAAACCCATCCCCTTTAATACTCTCAAAACTCTCTTCTGATTTATAAATATGTTGTTTGCCGTACTGCTACAGCCCCAAAATATTAATCCATACCTTATCACAGACTCAAAATTAGCAAAGTAAATTATTTTTAAGGCTCTTTGACTCATATACCTCGCAACGATCCTAATCCCATAGCAAATGCTGTTTAGCTTTTGTGATACCGTTTCTATATGGTATTTCCAGTTCAGAAGTTGATCTAGGTATATTCCAAGAAATTTTGTTTGGTTTGCAATTGTTATTTTTGTATTGTTTAACTGTAGACTGCTTTTGTCTTCCAGAAGAGGAATACTTTTGACTACTTATAATTTAAAAGATATGAACTGTTCACAGTTTTATGATTTTATTCTTTTACCCGAAAATATAAAACTATTAAATAAAATACAGTCTGGTGACAAGTACTTGTAGGGGGCTTCTGTTTTGTTTCTTTCTTTGTTGTAGTTTATAGCTTGTTTGATTTTGTTTTACGAAATAAAAGTGCTTTTTTGCTGTCTTTGTCTTGTTAGTGAAATAAAATTACGTACCACCGTACCATATGCCATTATTGCCTATTAGGTATGACCGTATTAATAATGTGAAAAATATATAATTTTTTTTATAACGTCCGGATTTTGTCCGGATTTTTTTATCAACTTGTCCTGGCTAAATAAACTTTCATCTGGTAACCCTAAATCTAGTGTACCTAAAAAGTCTAAATTATTTTTTCCACTATACAATCCTATAAAACGGTCATTACTGACCGGTTATTGACCTTAGAAATCGTTGACTGTGACGTAACCTAGTCAATTTAGTGACCATGGTTAATAATGAAATAGTATATTACATTACAAGTGCCGAAAGTGGTACCACCCAAACGAGGAGGTTGTTAGCACGAGGCGTAAGCAGAGTGCGGAAATTCTTCGAGTTTGAGAAAATGACTTACATTACGGAAGTAATGTATACAATTTTTCATTGTATACATTTAGTGGGTTGCCTGACCTATTTTCCCTTTTTTCATAGTTATTGTAATCATATCACCTCCTAATGGTTCCCAAAATTAACGAAAAAAAGAGTTTCTTTTATTTGAAATGATGCCCTGAGTATACTTTATCCCACCCAGCACCGCAATTCGCTCCAAGGGTCCCGTAAGTATGTTATTTTTTAAATAATTTTGCTGTTAAATTCATCGGCCATCAGTTAATTTTCATTTCAACACACATATTGAAAAAAAAATATTTTAATACGCGCATTCTAGCCAAGTTAAGCGTGCTTTTTTTCTTATTTTGATAGTTGGTCGTAGAAAAACAATTTAGCTGTCTAGCTGTCTAAACCTAGGTTAATAATATACAGTGATATATTATTCACTTTATCTGTTGTCTGTATATGGTTGGTGGTACCTACGAGGCGTACCTATATTGTACCCTTACACTTGATTAACCACTCGCCTTCTGCACTTGGTTAAAAAAAAAAGTTCCCGAGTAGGGGTTGCAAAAAATTGCCATTCAAGACCTAGAGACGATTCATCCAAGTAAGAAAGATGTTTCATCCTCGAGTCGTAATTTACTGTCGCTTTATGCTGGAGCTTAAACCAGAGAACTTAAAGCAAACCCTATTTAAGTTTAAATGCTATGTCCGCAGATTCCTTTGGTACTATTGAATAATTTAATAATCTCATTGACATTCGTAATTCATTTACTTTAAGAGATTCTAATATATTTTAAAATGTTTACGACGGATAAAAATTCCAAGCAGAATTTTTATCAGAGGCACTTTTGCTTCTGACAGAATTAAACATATTTAATGAAGAAGACCAAGATATTACTGCCGTGCTAAGCCTAACCCCCGTATTTGAAAAAAAATTGAAAAATGAGTTATTTTGCTTTAGCACCTTAAAATACTGTAAATTTCAGTTTTTTCTACGTTAAATTACCGTATCTGAACCAGAAATATATAAACTCGAATAAAATTAAACCCGTATTCGAAAATAATTTAAGAAATACTAAAGGTAATCCCAGTATTTTTATTTTACTAAGCGCTTTCCCCGTATTTTTAATCAGATACGGGTATTTTGCCTAGCATCTTTCAAATACGTGTTTTAAGCGTAGAAAATCGACATGTTGAATCCTGTCTGCAGCTAACGCGGGTTTTGTTTATATTCTATTTTAGTTTGCCGGCAACTTTACGGCCGTCCGTCTCGTGGTCGTGGTGGTCTTCTAAATAATATTGGAAGAATTTTTTATTTTAGTGAACAGTAAAGTGTAAAATTTGGGTTGTTATAAAAAAATGAGTTCGTGGAGTAGTGCCGGGAGTAGTAGAGGAAAAAAATTAGTTGCCTTGGCTACCACCTCAGAAGTGCTTCCAGTGTTTTCAGAGGATGATGTTTTCTTGGGTAACTTAGATTCAAGTTATAACAATAAACTAAATAACGATAATAATAGTAATACAGAATTTATAAAAATTACCCAGAGTTGTGTTATTAATAGTCAATTGCAACCGCATATTACATTCTTGGACTCAGATGTAATTAATAGTAAGTAAAAAATAAATAAACTAACTTAAAATTGTAACAATCGTCTATAAAATTAATTATATTATAATGAAATATAATATATAAAATATTGAAAGATCGTAAATATTAGTTATTTGGGCCTTTTTGTTTTATATTATTTTGTTACAAGTTAAATATTGGTAGTGGACACGGTTATTAATTTTAGGTGCAGAATATCGTTACACAGATTTCATAAATGATGATTACAAATTGAAAGACATATCAAATAACGATGTTTACCAAAAAACCCTAAATATTAAAGAAACTATTATCTCTGGTAAGTAATGTAATAATTAAAAAGATTAGTGAACAGCAACTTCTCAATGTTTAGGTTAGTTATTTTTGGGTTTAAAGTTAAAAATTAGTATTTATTACGGGATGTCCCAAATATTACATAATTTTAGGTACTAAATAAATGCATCGAATAATGTACAAACTAAAAAATCTATCGACATTACAAATATTACTGGTGGATCTGGTAATAACTTCCTGTTTTAATTTTTTTTAGATTTGGAGTTGGAGAATAGTGACTCAGAATTCCTTGAAAAAGAAACTAATGGAGAAAAAAACGAATATCTGGCCTTCACAACAAATAAAAATAATATTAATATTCAAGAGAGCTCAAATAGGATTGAAAGTATGGAGAACGATGGAAATAATAACGACCATGATGATAACGGAAACAAACTAATGGAAATTAACGCAACTGAAGAAATAAAAGAGAAAGAGACTGATGTTATTACCGAAAATGAAAATGAAGCACTTGAGGAAATAGGTAGGTAATTATTATTAAGTGTATACTTTCTACAAATTTACCAAGCATTTTTTAAATTATAAATTATATTTTTAGATCCAGATGAAACAGTTGAAACCCACACAAAAAAAGGTGAAAACAGAAGAAGAAAAAAATATAAACATTCTAAAAGTGTAAGAACTGAAATTAAGAAAAATAACATAATTTCGCTACATACAGTTGGACCAAGTTGCATAAATTGTAAATTTAAGTGTCACAGTTTTTTCTCCGTGGAGGACAGAACAAGAACAAATCAAGAATTTTGGAAATTAAACTGGAAAGAAAAAAGAACGTTTGTAATGAATTCAACTGAAAATAAAATACCAAGGCGCAAAGTAGAAGGCTCGAAGAAAAACAAAACTTTTACATATTTTTTAAAAGACGCTAGTGGTGCGAAAAGGCGTGTTTGTAAAATTTTCTTTCTCACAACATTAGGGTACAAAAAGACTAATGATTGGATAATCCATTCAGTGTGGGCGAACGCTAAGACAAAAAATCAAGTACAGAATAATGATTCAGATAGACAAGGTAGACATCCTCCTAACAAAATGTCAAATACCCAAATAGAGAGTCACATAGATTCATTTAATCCATCTGTGTCTCACTACAGAAGAGTCCATGCTCCTAATCGTTTGTATTTACCAAGCGATTTAAATGTTACCCTTATGTTTGCAGACTTTAGAAAAAAATATCCCGATTTCATTTGCTCATACGAAAAATACAGAAAAGTCCTTAAATCCAAAAATATATCGTTTGCTAAATTGGGAAATGAAGAATGTGAACTCTGTGAATCTTATCATATGCATAATTCAGAGCACACAGCCGAGTCCTTAAACGAAGATTGCGAGAAATGCTGCAGTTGGAAAGATCATATTGAGAAGGCAATAGAATCTCGTAATAGATATGCATTGAACAAAGAAAACTGCAATGAAGACAAAGATAATTTATGCGTTTCTGTAGACCTTCAGAAAGTAATAATGCTACCCAGGATGGAAATGTTTAAAAAAGCCATATTTTCTCATCGCCTGATAGTATACAATGAAAGTTTTGTACCCGTCGGAAAAATTAGACAATTTCTTCCATTTGCCGTTTTGTGGCATGAGGCCGTTAGTGGGCGACATCAAGAAGATATTATCAGTGCTTTTAATGCATTTTTTCTCCACCATAGGGATGTCAGAAATATCACTTTGTGGCTAGACAACTGCTCTAGCCAGAACAAAAACTGGGCTTTCTTATCTTTCTTAATTTATATTGTAAATTCGCCAGGTGTCGCTGCAGAAACCATACATGTAAACTATTTCGAACCAGGGCACACATTCATGTCAGCGGATTCATTTCATCACCAAGTTGAAGAATCACTCAAGCGTCAAAAGAAAACCTATGATTTTGCAGACTTTGAAAATGCCGTACAATCAAGCAATAAAGGAAAAGTACAGATTAAGTCTATGCAAGTGAATGATTTTCAATTATGGAAAAATCTCAGTTCGGCTAGTAAAATTAAAAACCGAAATCCTAAGTTCTATATTGCCAAAATAACTGAATTAATGGTAAAGAGAAATGAATTTGAAATTTACTACAAATGCAAATCCGATGAAGAATGGAAAAAACTCGATTTTTTGCTCAAAAAACATATTGGTGAAATGCCAACACCTTCCATAAAAACAGCACCCAATGGGTTTGAACGAGAAAAAGTCGACAATTTGTTTAAGGCTTTAGGTCCCATCATGCCAGATAATCGAAAACAATTTTGGAAGGACCTTCCAGAAAAGGTTATTGTCTAATAAAAGTGTTTCTTTTATAGTACCTACTTAATAACCATAATAAGTGTTATAGTTACCGTTAGTAATGTTATAAATAACTGAACTAATTTTTTAAATTAAAGTAACTTAAAAAAGCAGGTGTTGCTATTATGTATTTTAATTTAATAAATTGCTGAATTTCCTACATTAAATACCGGTATCTGCCAAATACGATGATTAATCTAAGTAAATTTGACAATTGCCTAGGTCAAATACCTGTATTTGCTAAATACGAGCTTTTGCGTAGGAAATTAGCCAAATACAAGTAAAAAAATTACCCGTATGGGGTTTTATATCATAAACACAACAAAATAACAATTTTTTAGGTTTACATAAGGAGTTTAGTGCCCCTATTGTTTAATATGGGCAACTGCTATAAATAAAGCAAAGGTTCGTTGAAGCTACAAACAATTAAAAATTAGAAATCGATATTTCGCCATTTCTAAACATTTTCAAATACGAGGGTTAGGCTTAGCACGGCAGATTACCAATAAAGTAAAATTTATTAAATGTTGGATGATCACAATTAATAGTTTACTAAAATGATGGGAAAAACTTTCCAAATTAGATTTTATGTATATTAAAACTAGAAGATTAAATACAGATTGTATTTTGAAATTTTTTTGGCAGCATCAGACAGGGTGGAAATGATGTCAATCCCACGCCTATCCAATTTAAAAGAGCGTTCCGTAAATTATTTTTCCAAAATTATTTTCATTCGAATTACATGAATTGCCATGATGATTTTGATGAAATTTTAATGAACGCTAAAGCCGTAGACATAAGCGATATTATTAAGGAGGTAGCAGTTCTAAAGCACTTGTTCTTCCTAATTACAGTTAAAAAACAGAAACTATAGCCAGCCAAAATGCTTTTACTTATGTATGTGGTTATTTGTTAAAGAAAGGTTTAGAAGTACATTCATGTGATACATGTAAAAACTTTGGTAATACTTGTGACAAACTTGATATTAATATTTTATTTACGCATTTTAAAGCCTATACCACAGAGAAAAGATTTTGTGGAAACCGTCAGACAGCGCCCGAAGATTTTATACATTTTATTTATAACTTAGAATATTTATTTAAATATCATTTTCAAGAAATTTGTAAGGGGCAAGCAGTTTCTAACATTTTATATAACAAAACAAAATATATTTCCTTCAAACATCCGTGTGAAAAATTTCCGCTTATATATATAAAAAAACTGTTCATAAGAATGAAGATTTTTTACTCTCTTAAAATATACTAATAGAACCATTAAATATATAAAAGGCGACAAAAAAGTTATACGAAAGCTACAAATTTTATCACATATATAAGTTTTTTTTAAATAGGCAAATGTAAAACAATATGTAATTATTATTCCTTTAGTAATTTCAGATAATAACATGTATTTTTGAATAAAATTTTTGTTTTTTTACAACAGCTTTTTACTTATTCAGGGTGAATTAACTTTTATTTAATCCCCGAAGGAACACATTTTTTTTATCCATGGGTAAGTAACTATGACACTAAAGCAATTGTCAAAAACGTCACTGTAGTTTTTAAAGCGCAAAAAACTGTGTAACGAATTACTGACGTTTTAAAACATTGATATTCATCTTACGCCACCCCATATCTACGTATACCTAGTCACGATATATTTTGACGTACCTAATAGTGTTCTATAATTAATGTTATAATACGTTTATAATATAAGTACATATTTTTGCCCGTCACAAATCGAACGAAACTCAAACAAATCTGTAAACGCGTTAGAAATTTAACAGTTTTTTAATATAATAATTTTTTTTATTTTCTACTTCAATAATATTCTTAATTCCCAAGACTAACAAATTTACAACTTTTTTTAAGTTTTGATGTTTGAGAAATAAATCAAGTTATAACATTTGCATCTGTACTAAAAAGTTAGGTCGCTCAGTGTAGAAAATAAGCAAGTTTTCTCGGAGTATTAAGTTGTGGATCGACCGTTATCGTTGTGTGAAGGTCACTGAAAAACGACCAGTCGATATGAAAGGTACCGACAGGTATTGTCGCTTCTGGTTTGCTGTAATATTCTGTGCTTAAACCTACTCAAGCGTCGATAGGAGGTTGGAACGGTTTCATGGACAAACCCTTTAAAAGATCACTGATACTATGATTGTGATTCATCATCATTTAAGTAGATTATAATATGGGATATTTCAAACTTCGGCCTATTGTTCGGCTCTGTAACTAGGAAACTATTAGCTTTGTAATGTAACTACTCGGTTCGATATGAAAGAGTCATCAAGACGTGTGTAAAAACGTATTTATTTCTATTCTTTCTATTCTTATTTTACAATCAGTCGTAGATACTTATATACTAAACTTAACCTTAAACTCGTAACCTTAACTCTAAGCTTAACCTATGATTATATAAATGTTATTGTTATGTTTAATGTACAATAACATATTGTTACCTTTAATAGAGGGTTATACCCTCGACTATATCCTCGTTATTGATATCAGGGTAAAGGTAACAATAATATTATACATACCATTAAATTGTACAATTAGGTAAAATAAGGTGAAGCCTTATTATTACCCTACATCTCCTACGGGAGGGGAAAAAAAAAAAATCTAATATAACTAAATATTTGATTTTTTTTTTGTATGTTTACTTAATTAGGTAAGATTATTTAAAATATTTCTTAACTCTATTTTTATGAACTAAAACTGGCTTATTGTCTATTTCTATTAGGATATTTGGCGATTGTTCATCTAACACTGTATATGGACCCTTGTATATCGCGTCCATTTTTGCACTGGCACTGTTATTCCTTAAAAGTACTTTTTCACCAACCTTATAATTAATTATATTACATTTCCTATCGTATACATTCTTTCTTTCACTTTTTGACTTTATCAAATTATTTTTTGCGTCGCTACATGCATGTTGAAGCCTGTACTTTAACTCTAGTGGGTAGCTGTCAAAATTGTACAGGGGGCTAACTTCCCTTAACAAGTTTGAAGGTAATTTAGCCGTTTTGCCAAAAACTAGTTCGTATGGGGTATACTTAGTTTCAGTATGCACGCTATTGTTATAGGAAAAACACCAAAAGGGTAACCAACTACTCCAATTACTTGGGTCTTTCGCTAATTGCATACGTAAATATGCCCCTAGTGATTTATGCGAGTTTTCTAAAGCACCTATTGATTGAGGGTGATATGCAGTAGATTGCAACTTTTTAATTTGAAGTAACTCACACGTTTGTGTAAGGGTTGAAGCTATAAATTCCGTCCCTTGATCCGACACTATCTCGTCCGGAATTCCATAACGTAAAATAAAATTTTCAACAAATGACTTAGCCACGGTTACGGCTTCTTTGTTGTTAACTGGGTAACATTCCACAAATTTACTGAGATCGCATTGTAAGGTCAAAATATATTTATTACTATGTACATCTGGTTCTAAAGGACCTACAAGATCTAAATAGATTCTCTGGAATGCTGAAGTAGCAGTATGAGTTATTGTCATTGGCTCCTATATTTTGCTTTGAATGTTTATATCTTTGACAATCGTCACATTTTCTTACGTATTCCTCGACATCTTGTCGTAAGCCTATCCACGAATAATACTTTTTTATATTATTATACATTCTATTTACCCCTGCGTGACCTCCTGTCGGCAGTAAATGGAAATCGTTAAGAACTATTTGCTTTGTCTCACGATCGGATATCCTTTTTATATTTTTAATAACAGATATTTTTATACCGGTTTCTATTATTAACTTTTTATTTTTAAAAATGTTTTTTAACATTTGAGCGCTCTTTTCGTCTTTTATAATAATTAATTCGCGAATATTATATTTATTACATACGGCATTCAATTCCCTCAACGATATGCTAAAAGCTAACGCCGATCGAGATTTTTGAACTTTATGTTCCGTACAATTATTGTTCCTGAATTGCAGGGCTTTCGGCGGAGGCTCCTGATTCATATAAACAATATTTTTATCTTTAAAATAGACGAAATTCCCTATGCTGCAGTCATATTTTTTACTTTTACACATTTTAATAAATTCAGAATTTGAAACAGGACAGAGTTCACAAGAATTATTAGGCCGTTTTACTAATTCTACCACGCCCGGGTGATCAATCCGTTCGTAAGTATTCGAACAACCTACGTTACTTGTTTTGTCTGTCTGTCGTTTTGTTGCTGCTCTTGTCATGGCAAGCAATGAGGTGCGTACAGTATTTTCTATATTTTTAAGTTCATTTTTACTTAATTCGATACGCGATAAGGCATCCGCTATTACGTTTTCCTTTCCTTTTACGTGCTTAATAACGAAATCGTATTCTTCTAATACTAACCGAAACTTTGTGAGTCTACTTGACGGATTCGTCATACCAAAAAGAGAAATAAGAGGTTTGCAATCAGTTTCTAGCGAAAATTTTCTTCCATATAAATAAGGTCTAAAGTGCTTAACTGCCCATACAACTGCTAATAGTTCTTTCTCGACTGTACAATAATTATGTTCTGCTTTATTTAATGATCTACTCGCGTAAGCAACCGGCTTATCATTCATGTTTAAAAGAACTGCCCCGATGGCACTGCCTGATGCGTCTGTTCTCAAAATGAAAATATTGTCTTCAGCAAAATTTGGGTACTGCAAAACGGGTGGTTTTATCAGTGCGGTCTTTAATATTTCAAAGGATTGTTGACACTCGGGTGTCCAACGAAATTGAACCTTTTTTCTAGTCAGGTTATTTAATGGAAGTGAAATTTTTGCGAAATTTGGAATGAATTTTCTATAATAATTAGCAAATGCAACAAATCGTTTAGTTTCGTTTGCATCTTTGGGTACGGGATATTTTTGCAGGACTTCGATTTTTTCTTTGTCAGGAAAAACACCTTCCGCCGATATCACATGCCCAAGATACAAAATTTCCTTTTTAAAAAATTCACATTTATTAGGATTTAGTTTTAGATTCACTTCTCTAAGCCTTTGAAATATTTTAACCAAATTTTTATTATGGTTTCCCAAACTATTTCCAAACACAATTAAATCATCAAGGTAAACAAAACAGCTGTCGTAATTTAAACCTGTCATAGCAATAGCCATTACCCGACTAAAGGAAGTAGGGGATGATTTCAACCCCATCGGAAGACGTGTCATTTGGTACTGTCCCCTTTCTGTCGTAAACGCTGTATACGGTCGACTAGCCTCGTCCAAGGACACTTGATAGTATCCTTGTGAAAGGTCTAAATGAGAGAAATACATTGCTCCTGACAATGAGTCTAAAATTTCAGTAATTGATGGAAGTGGAAATTTTTCATCATCCCTTAACTTTTTATTAAGAAGACGAAAGTCGATTACAACTCTAAAACGTTTAACACCTGTTTGGTCAGTTTTTTTAGGAACTACCAATAAGGGTGCAGACCATTCTGACTTGGTCTCTTCAATAATTCCATCTTTTAACATTTTGTCAATCTGCGCATGTATTTCTTTCTTTTGTGCATGAGGTAGTCTATATGGTTTCACGTATGACGGTGATGCGTCAGGTTTAAGTCGCAACGTTTGTTTATAAATGTTTGTCGTAGAAAGTGGGTCGTTCGCTAAATGAAAAATGTCCGAATATTTAGCACAAATTTTTTGAATTGAAAATTTTTCCTCTCTATTTAAATGTTTTGTATCGATTAATTTTAGCAATTCGTCTACTCGTTCAACCGAATTATGTTCCGTTCCAAGAAAACAACAAGTTTCATAATCGCTGACATTTTCAACCTTCGGATAAAAGTTTGTTAATGTTACTTCCGCGTCGCGTGTATTTAAAATTTTTACTGGTATCATATTACTTTGCGGTCGAGCTAAAACACTTGCTATATAAATACCATTTGCTAATTGTTGTGGTAATACTAGACAGTCATCATTTTTGTTAACATAGCAATATTTAATCATTTCACAACGAGCCGGTATTTTAAACTGTGATTTTTGGTTTGACAACATTGGCAATGAAACAGTTTCATATTTAGTATAAAACGAAAACTTAAAATTTTCAAAATTTATCTTGGCATTATATTTCTCAAAAAAATCTGAGCCTAAAACTCCATTTATTTTATTTTCAAAACTTTCAATTACATGAAATGTATGTTTTAATTTGATATTGTTATTAATAAATTCCAATGTCAAGTTCGCGATACCATGTGAAAGTGTTGAACCGGCCACCCCATTTATTTTTATTTGATTTCCTTTGTTTATATATTCATGTTTATTAATAAATTTTTTAAATATAACACTTATAGAAGCTCCTGTGTCGATTAATAATTTTAATATAGTGCCTCTATAATTGACTTGAATAAAATTTAGACCATTTAAATTTAAAATTACAGATTCTAAGTTTTCTTTAGGCTCGAAAAAACTGATCGGCTAATGTTGACTGTCTAATGTTATCCTCGCACGTATTCTCATCCTCCTTTTGCATGTAATATGCCCTATTATTCCTATTATTTCCTCTAAAATTTTGGCCACGATTTGACGAACTCCTATATTGCGAAAATCTATTATTATTATTATTATTTCGCGAGTTCCCTGCGGGTAAACTTTTTTGATATTTAAAATTTGGCATGAATTTTTGGCGTTGATTATTGTTGAATGACCTATTTATTTGATTTTTGTAGTCCCTTTGGAACCTATTAGAACCGCGTTTATTTTGCATATGGAATACCGAATGAGTTTTATCTCTTTTTTCAAGTTCCTCATCCATAGCTCCCCTTATTGCGTCACCCAATTTATTATAATTTCGTGCTTTAACAATAGTGCGCATATCATTACTCTGCAACCCGTTTGCAAACACATTAATGGCAAGTTTTTCATTGACACTACTCAGTACCCTTAAGGCTTCGTCATTTCCGTCCGATTGGGCGATGGTTAGGTCCAGCAGTAAATCCTCTATAGTTTTTCCAAATTCTTCAATGGATTTACCTGCTTGCCTAGCACCGTTCAATTTGACAGAAAGTGCACTAGCAGACTTTTTGCAGAGAAAAAGAGTTTTTAAATCATTAATAAGGGCTTGATTTGATGCGTATTCAGTACGCATTCTTATTTTTGAATTACCCGTCAATCTTGCTTTTAAAACGTAATTAGTTAAACTCTTTTTTCCGGCATCGTCCAGTAGCGAGTCGTATAATTCGATACCGTCAATAAGTTCTTTTGTCGTTTTCTCCGTACCATCCATGCGTGGCATCAGAGATGCGGCCGTTTTTAAATCAAATTTTTCACCCATTTTGGCTTCTTCAAAACAATCAGAATCGGAGTCACTTACGTCCGGTAATTCTGTTTCTTTTGCTTTGGCCTCTTTTAACCTACTATTCAAAACCTCATTAATAGCCCCAAAATACTGATCTAAACATTTAGCATACTCTTTAACATCGGCTATTAATTCAGCTTTGTTTTGTGACCTATTAAATGTACTCTTTAAATTTTCAAATTCCCTAATAATCCTATCTAAATTTTCCAACTCACTCTCTATTACTCTCGTTGAGCTGCGCCTCTTTACGGAATCTTTGCCAATATTTCTGTGGAACACCTTTGCTTCTTCCAATAGATAGCGGAATTCCTTAATGTCCATATATTATTCCTTCGGCTGGCTCCGGGTCTGTAGTGGGCTGTCTGCAGGCCTGGCTTGAGTCTAGTATAGGTCTGGGCTGGGTTTAGTGTAGATCTGGGCTGGATCTAGTGCGGGCCTGGGCTGGATTGTTGCTAAACTATATCTTGGCTTCTTGCTATCTCTTGCCTTATTTTCTTCTGTAGCGTCTTTTTGCATCGGTTGATTATATATGCTATTATGCAAAAGCATGCCAACACACAAAGGGCTATTCCAACCGTGTCCTTTACTGTTATACTATTTGTTACTCCGCCGCTATTTCCCGCCTGGGCGATTATAATTTCTTCCTTACTCTGATTCTTCCCCATCTCTAATATTTTTCACTGGACACTACACTTTAATTACTTTTATTTTTTTTTTTCTTCAAGACTTGTATAAAGTCCTCTGGCAGGATCGCCATGTAATGTAACTACTCGGTTCGATATGAAAGAGTCATCAAGACGTGTGTAAAAACGTATTTATTTCTATTCTTTCTATTCTTATTTTACAATCAGTCGTAGATACTTATATACTAAACTTAACCTTAAACTCGTAACCTTAACTCTAAGCTTAACCTATGATTATATAAATGTTATTGTTATGTTTAATGTACAATAACATATTGTTACCTTTAATAGAGGGTTATACCCTCGACTATATCCTCGTTATTGATATCAGGGTAAAGGTAACAATAATATTATACATACCATTAAATTGTACAATTAGGTAAAATAAGGTGAAGCCTTATTATTACCCTACAGCTTAAAAACAAAATAAAAATAAAAAAATGTTGGCAAATTTTATTCTTCTCAACTTTTCTTAATTTTTTTTTCTTCTTAATGCTACAAAAACCGAGGTATATGCCAAAACTTTCACACTAACTAAACTTTTCGAGAAACTATTTTTTTTATGCAACGAACTACATTATATTTTTTCCTCTCACTACGGTCCAATAAAAAATGCTTAGATTAACTGTATAAATATTAATTATAAGTTTACCGAATTTAAAACGAAAGATAATTCACGGAAAAAACTTACTAAGGCAAATAAAGATGTATTTGAGATAAAAAAAAAACCGTTAGTAAAGTTTTCCAATTAATTTTGTAAACACTTCTTGTCAAAAAGAAAATGGTATACTAACCAAAGTAGGATCGATATAACTGAAGTAAAAAACAAGCTTATATAAATTAAGAGTATCTGTGAAATATGGTATGTACAGTTGACGACAGATAATTTCGTACACTAAACTGTGACACTGTAAATGCAACTTTTTTACCTTTATTACCTTTGTAACGTGTTAATTGTTATCATGATATCTGTCAAATTATTGTCATTATTTTATTGAATTTAAAAATGCCTCATTTAGATATTATTGAAAAAGCAAGAGTAGAAATAGGGTGGTCTTATGGAAAAATAGCTGATCATTTTAGATTACCTAGATGTAATGTTCAAGGAATTGTAAAAAATGGCGCTATCATCAAACACTTGAAAGGTCTGTTGGGTCTGGTTTAAATAATGGAAAATCATCAAATGAAGACCGAAATTTAGTTGGGTATTTAAGGCAAAATCCATTTGAAACTGCACTATCCGCTATGCACATAAAAGGGTTCCCTGCTTCATCTAGAACTGCGCAACGCCGAGTAAGACAATGTTCCGAATTAAAAAATCGAGCATCTGCATCAAATCCGTTTTTAAAAAATAGTTATAAGGAACAAGGAATTGGGGTTGCTATGCAATATTTACCAGAAAATGATTTTTTTTTTGGTAAAATATTATCTTTTCCGATGAGAAAACTTTTCAGTCTATATATAATGGAAGGATTCGAGTATACAGACCACCAAATTCCCGATATGATGAGAAGTAAGTAGGTATATTCAAAAAAAGCAAACCAGTGGACGTTTTTCCGTTAATGTGTGGGCATGGATAAGTGTTTACGGTGAAGGTGTATGCTGGAATATTGGTGGAACACTAAACAGTAATGTATATCTTCAGATTTTGGGAAATGTTTTTCTTCCTTCTGCCGCGATAGTTTTTGAAGGAAATAACTTTATATTTCAGCAGGACACTGCCCTGTGCATACTGCAAGAAATATAGGAAACTGGTTTAGATAAAACAACGCAACATGTCTGCCTTGGTGCTCAAGAAGCCCTGATTTAAATCCAATTGAAAATGTTTGGGGATTGATGGTAAAAAAAAATGTACAAAATAAATTTTAAACCACAGAATGAAGTAGAGTTATTTGATAAAATAGAAGAAATTTGGGAAGGGCTAACTCCGGATTACACCAGAAGTATTATTTTGTCAATGCCAAGAAGATTACGATTAGTGTCCAATGGCGCAGCAATTAAATATTAGTATTTTGTTTTTTGTTTGTTAATAAATTTACCCTTTCTGGCTTTATACTTTTGTAGTTTTCCTGGTATTATTCTATAATTTTCTTATTTCGCGGCTGTAATTTAAACACAAAAATATTTAGAAATAACCATTATTACTTATGGTAAAAAATCGTACATAAAATAATTTACAGCTATGTATATAGCTGGTGTTCTATCCAGGTATCAGCAGCAAGGTGAGAAACCCGTTTTACCCAATTTTGTTGTAATTGAGTGTAAATGGGTGGAGTGTACGAATTTATATGTCGTCAACTGTATATAATTTTATACCTGTTATACTTATTACTTATTTGTAAACAAAATATATTTCATAATATATGTATTCACATTATATTGGCACCTACGGAAATAAAAGTAGTTAATAACCACCGAGCAATTACCAAACCATATCATTTTATTTTCACGATTTCTCGAAGCTTTTTCTTGGTGCTGACCAATGACCTTAAAGAGATACATATCCCTAATATTGCCTTTTTAGTGTCTTTTGGCCTTTATATGAGTATACGAGCACGTGCACCCCCATATTACATAAAGAAAAGAAAATTATTGAACAAATATTGCCCAAAATTAAAAAAAATTTGGGCGCTTGTTGTGCCCCTTCCCTCGACATAATTACAAAGTCACGAGCTGCCACTGGTTTATTAATGTCGCAATTTTATTCCCCATCATACATAAGCACATAATCTTTGTACCCTTGTCAATTTAGTCATCTAACAAAATCTTTTCCAGTTTAATAAGTTGTATTATAATTCAGGTTTAGTCATGGGCTTAATACTGTCCCCTCCCTTAGCAGAACCTTTTATGTCTAGATCGGAGTCCTTTTATGTCAGCATGGAGTCATACCCTTTTCTTTAAATGTTATTTTCATAAGACCTTGTGTTAAGGACATTTTCGCTATTTTCAATGATGACCTGCTGGTTTCAATTATTATTTAAGATGAAATGTTTCTTATGACCCTAGAATATTCAAACAAGATACGGCTTCTCCCACTTGGTGCAGCCCCTACACTTCTAAGGTTTGATCCCCCTGAAATCAGCCACGAGTAGCCCCTGTTTCATAGTATAACCTAAGCTCTATTAAGGCAATATTTATGAATCATTTATGATGTTCTGCAATTGCTCGCGTCGTTTGCATGGCTGAATATTGCGTTATTACACTTAAAATTGCAACAACTTTAACAAAGAGTAGGTACACGTTTTTATGGAAAACTGTTAGTTCGTTTTACGACTAGTCGCATAAATAACGTTTTTATTATTCGTATTTCAAAATTCGATTCACACATATGTAAAATTAGATGAAATTTTCTGGTAAATAAATCAAATTAAGCATTTAAATCTTTCTAACACAGCCTTTAAAGTAGAATGCTTAATGAAATTGATTTAGCCTAATACCTACATTTCCATAAGCTTTTTATGGTATCTCCTAAAATGGTTATTTTATATGCAAATGTGCATAAAACCTAAACCTACTGAAATTTCGAAATTTATTTGTACTTGCTTGAAGTTGGCGTTTTTGGGTCGCGAATGGAAAACTGAGATAGGACTTGGCAATGAGTTGAACTTTTCGAGTATTCTCAAGCTTGATAAGGTGTAAAAAATATACATTTTTAAAACGTTAAAGGCAAAACGTTGCGTTTGAATAAATAAATAATATTAACAGGTGTCATACAATACATCAGCCATAAACAACGGCGCTGCAGAAAGTATAGAAATAGCAAAATTAGTTATAGATTAGTTTTTCAATCAAGCTTGGCTTAAGCTTTCGAGAGTCGACGAAACTAGACCGTGGATGCATTAAGGGAAAAGGACAAAAACATTTTTTTTCTTTATAGATAAGTACATGAACGTTTTCAAATCGGTCAAATAAATTTAATTTGTAAGATCTATTATTTCTTTTACATCAATATTTTGAATGGTACAATACATACAGGAAACATAATTATTTTTCCAAATAATGGTCTTTGTGTAATTAAAGAAAAAAATTACAAAAGGCTAAGTTAAAGCTAAGCTTCCTCACTTCACCCAAATTTTCCCCTTCCGTTCCTCTATTTTACAGGATAGGTTTGCAACAGGTATATAACAGGTGTGTATCAAAATATTGTCAAATTACAGCATTACACAGCTTTTTATTTAGTGTATTTTCACTCTTTAGTTTTCGGTTAAATAAATAAAACAGCATTAACTAATTTCGTCATGCATATTGCGTCCTCTAGCGGTAACTTCTGATACTAAAACATAATTTTAATGAACATGTATTAGCCATAAAAAAGTATTTTACGGTAGTTTAGATACGGCCTCAATCCATCCTTAACTGAACACACATCATGAACATGTATCAAACAGATATTTCAGCTCTATACTGAACTTAATATCCTTATTTTTTCTCTATCATTACTCAATTTCATAAAATATACAATCTTGTCTTTCCAGATCATCAAGTTTATCTTCTATACCTTGAAATGCATCCAATGAACTAAAATTTATGTTCCGTAGAGAATGGATTGCTCCTTATAAACTGCAAACCAGAATAGGCTTGAAAATATTTTTACTAGTATCTTGTACTGTAATATAGGAAAATGTCGGCTGTATTTCTAAGAATAAAAAAAGTAAAGAATTTATATATTTTATTAGTTATTATAACTCGTAATTACATACAACGTCAAAAGTTTTGCATTTTGAAATAAAAACAAAAGAAAAACTAAAGTCTTCCTCCACAAGTTTATTAGAATAAAAATATTCAATTGAGGTCTCTACGTGTTTCGAACGCAGAAACGTTTATCAGGAGACAGAACAAGCTTTGCTGATGGTGTTAGCAAAAGAGAAAATGGTAGAAGGTAAAAAACCTTAATGGAGCTTTTATGGAACATAAAAAATGTGTTGATGTATCAAATGAATGATGTTCTGCAAGACACATTACCAATTCTTCTGGACAATTTTCCCCTTTTACTTCGGAGGGACATGTGGTATATGCATGATGGTGCCCCGCCCCATTTTTCAGTTGCCGTTCGGCAATACTTACATCATCAATATCCCAACCGATGGATTGGAAGGGGCAATGATGCACCAGTAAAATGGCCACCACGTTCTCCTTAAGTTAAGTATGTGTGGCTTATTTTTGTGGGGCGCTATTAAAACAGAAGTTTACAAGACTCCGGTAAACACACGCGATGATTTATTGCAGCGGGTTTTTAATGTAGGCAACCATTTTAATAACCCCGAGACATTAGATAGGGGGGATTGATGTATGCAAGTAATTGTTAATATTTTCTTCTGGCAAAACAGCTCATTCAACGAAAAATATTAAAGAGGTAAAATAGCTTCCAAATACATCCAGTCACTCCACAAAAATATTTGGGTTGTCATAACGCCGTTCATATAAAAAATAAGGAGAAATGTTGACGTATTATATCACTTTTATAACACTTCCACTTATTTACAGCCGGTGACTAAACTACTAGAAAACGTCATTTTATAGTATTAGTCTACATACTAAAAATCATTAAAATCGATTAGCAGGTTCTTACGTAATTTAGGAAAAACCAATATTTTTACAAATTTTTGACACCCACTACCGGCTAAACGAGACAATTTTGGATATAACTAAGTCGGCTTAGATCGACCTATTTTGACGTCAGGAGTCTGTCGTCAAACGTTGTACACGTATTTTCCGGACATTCTGTATAGTAGAATAATTAAAACATATTTGTTCAAAAGGAGAAGTCCAAACCAACTGAATGAATACGGGAAGTAAAATTACACTACTAAAAAAGATTTTCAAAAAAGGTCAAAAAGACATGATCTTGAGATACAAATTAACAAATTAATTATTAAACAAGCTGTTTGGGGCACTAAGTTTTGCTAAGACTTAGTAGCCCCAGTGAAATATAGTTTCCAGGCGTACATATTTAGAAATTTTTAGAAAAACATACAAACTCTCAAAGAAACTTAAAAAAAAAATCTTTATATGCACACGTGCTGCAATCAAAGTGAATGTCACTTGCCTCCATAAAAAACAAATGACACGACGGTGCATTGACACAATCAAGCGGTTGCTCGTCTCCTAAGGAATATTGTTCCATTCCTCTACTACCGGTACAATTAACTCCTCGGCATTTTGAGGTGCATCGGTGCGGCTATGACCTTGTTCAATATATAATATAATATCCTTAGATCTGTGCAAGGCTTTTGACACCGTAAACCATGATATTTTATTAAGAAAATTATACAGTATTGGGATAATGGGAAATACACACAAACTACTTCAAAAACTTGTTCAAATTGGGGAAAGAAAAAGTTCGGAAAAAGAAATAATATGTGGAGTTCCACCAGGATTAATATTGGGTCCGTTATTATTCCTAATTTACATTAATTCCGCTTCCAAATTGAACTTAAAGGGCAATTAAAAGCTATTTGCAGATGATACAATTATTTATTTTGCTGAATCTCTTGCAGAAATGTATTTTGGTATTAATAATGATTTAAAAATACTTCTTTCTTGGCTTCCATCAAATAAAATTACGTTAAATTTTACAAAATCTTCTTTTATGTTTATAACTAAAAATAAAATAAATTCCATCATTAACCCATTAACATTTATAATGAAAATATTCAATATTCAAAAACGACAAAATTTTTAGGATTAGTTTCAGACGAAAATTTAAATTGGAAATGCCATATCCAGTATATTATCAACTCGATATCCCCTTTGGTATCTGTTTTGTACAGAGCCATTCCTTTGAAATACTTAAAAAATATATATTTTTCATTAATATATTCAAAATTACAATACTTAGCTTCTGCATGGGGATCTGCTTGTTTATCAAACTTAAAACCATTACAAAAATTTCAAAATAAAATTATTAAATATATACACAAATTACCACATTTAGAACGAACTGTTAATATAAATAGACCGAAAGGGTATTTACACGTTCAAAACATTTATAAATTAAAAATGTGTATTCTAATTGACTATTATTTTGAAAGAAAAAAAATCAAACATAACATTTTAGGAAAATAAGACATGATCATAACACCAGACGTTGTATAAATATCAAACTATACCAGTAAAAAGTAATTTCGGAAAGAAATCGCTTTTATCTTATAACGGAATGATAAAATATAACAAACTTCCAAAAAATATCAGAAAAATTTAAAAATTGGCAACTTTTAAAAAACAACTAAAGAGATATTTACTAAATTAAATTATCTATACTATTTTTTTTATGGTTATTATTTTCTATATTATGTTGTCACTTTCCATGTAATGAACTGTAAAAGTTAGTTTGGAATTTTTGAAAGTAAATACCACGTGTATGTGGGTGATTAGGATGTCCACCCTCATGCAAAGCAACAATTCTTGCCCCATCAAAGGCGGAAACTTCACGTCCTGGCATTTTATAGCAAAAAAAAACAATTGCGTACTTCAATCAATAATCAGGAGTAATACTTTGATAATAGCTATCTGATCACGCAACACCTTACTTTCTTTCGGTATTTCTATTATACACTACAACATTGACGTTCAAATTCCTTAAAGCATACTAAAATATAATTTAAAATGTTACTTCTAAAAGGCCTGTTTGTTTATTGATTTTCTCGCAATGCTACTGTTTAAAACCTTTCTCTATATTACGTAACTTTTTCAAATTTAAAATCCTGAATTCAGGTTAATAGCGATGTTTTCATTTTATAGCTGGGTATTTTTCTTTAAAACCGGAAGAGAATTTTATTACCTGTTACTCTTTAAATATAGCCTTCAGAAGTAAAGCAAAATAATTTGGAATATTAGATATTTGGTTTTAGGAATTCGAATTTCTTTAGTAAATGCTCTTTTTGTTGTTATGATCCCAAGAAGAAATGATAAACAGCTAGGAAAAGTTAGATTTGGTCACAAAAAAGCGACATTATGAAAATACAATTCGGTTTTGTTTATGCTTTTGTAGTCCTTTCGATGTTTCAATTACTGGCTCCTTACATTAATACAGTGTCACCATCAGTAAAGTCCGCATCATATGGGATTTTTTTTTTTTATTAATAGCTTTATTCAAAATTTGACTTTGGCATCAAGTTCTGCTTCGATCGAGATGAAAATTAAGCAAAAAAAAATAGTAGTCACGTGCTTCGCATTATCTGTCAAATTTTAATTTTTTCCAAAAAATAATTCAAAAGTGGGGTTATTTCTGAAAATATCGAAAAAAGTTATTAGAAAAAGTTTTTTTAAATGCAGTTTCTAGCCAACACGCAAAATTTCAGCTGCATAAGATAATTTTGATTTTTTACCTATATTTTGTAAATTGCACCACTTTTGCAAAATAAGATTCAACGCAACCTACATAAAACTTCTTAGTTTTGACAATGCTTTATATCAGATACATTTTCTTAAAAGTAGCGCGATATTAAATGTGTGTTTTTCTACAAAATCAAAATTAGGCTATTAAAATTTGGTCGCACGTGATGCAAAGTTTCTTTATTTTTGACCCTGTATAAGGTAACTTCATAAAATAAGTATTTTTGAAAACGTAGTTTGTGGCCGAAAGTAATACTCCTTAATATTAGGCCAAAAAAGAACACAGTGTCTTCAGTAAAGTGTTTTTAGGTGGAAAATAAATTTTAGTTTAACAACGTCAAGTTTATCTATTTTCAACGATTTAATTTAAAACCCCTATATTATAATTTATTATTCAGCTACGTCATCATAGCGTTAACGTGTATTACTTTTAGACACAAACTACGCTTTCAAAAATACTTATTTTATGAAGTTACCTGTATACAGGGTCAAAAACAAATAAACTTTGCATCACATGCGACCAAATTTTAATAGCCCAATTTTGATTTTGTAGAAAAACACACATTTAATATGGGGCATCTGAAATAAAGCATTGTCAAAACTAAGAAGTTTTATGTAGGTTGCGTTGAGTCTTATTTGGCAAAAGTGGTGCAATTTACAAAATATAGGTAAAAAATCTAAATTATCTTATGCAGCTGAAATTTTGCATGTGGGCTAGAAACTGCATTTAAAAAAACCTTTTCTAATAACATTTTTCGATATTTTCAGAAATAACCTCACTTTTGAATTATGTTTTGAAAAAAATTTAAATTGGACAGATAATGCGAATCCCGTGACTACTATTTTTTGCTTAATTTTAATCTCGATCGAAGCAGAACTTGATGCCAAAGTAAAATTTTGAATAAAGCTATTAATAAAAAAAATTCCATATGATGCGGACTTTACTGGTGACACTGCATATATTTTTTGGCTTTTAACGGTTTAAATTATTAGTGGTTTTTTAAAGTAATTTTTTATCATTGAAAGTTATACAAAACATAACGTTATGTTGCATATTTACCTGTCTAATGTAATATAGTTCTCTTGTGCATCTCAGAGCAAACAATCGACCCCTTACGTGGTCTCTGATCCGAGACCAAAAAGAATACGAAGATACATGAAAATACGACCACTACTACCACCATGTCGACCCAGACGGAGCAACAGCTCCAAATTAAAATCCAGCATCAAATATAAGAAATGCCTAATAGTAAATTAAAAACAGAAAATAAAACTTAATTCAAAGCAGTCTTGACCAAGAAGAATAAGGAATTTCGACACCTTATAAATTAGAAAGACGTCGAAATCACGCAGCTAAAATCTTAGGTTCCCCGGCTCATTAAAATCAACATCAATCCAAATGATACCTGAATGGACGATGATGAAAACCAGTAACCGTTCCTAGAATCAAAATCAAGGAATGCACAATCATCGCCAGCATTAGTCGTCATGCCATCGACACCATCAACAACGCCACCGACCGTACCGGCAACAACAAAGCAAATAACACGCCAAATTTAGGTCCAATTACAAGGGTCTCGCCTATAGTTCTAAGGGACAAAACCAATTACAACATAGTCACATTTGAACTCAAGAAGAAGAAAATACAATTTGGTTACGCCACCACACTGCCAGAAGGTGTTAAAATCCACCCACCAACGCCAAACGACTGGAAAATAAGAGCCTTATTTAATAAGAACATCATTCTCTATCACTCTTACGAAACACACAGGAAGAAAAAATGCTACATACATCACTAAGAGGAGTCCTAAAAATCATACCAATCAAAGAAATATACGGAGAACGTGGGTTTCACCTCAAATCTACAGCAAGATGAAACAGAAAAGATAAAACGCAGCTGCCACTGGTTTTCATCATGATTCCCAGAACCAAAAAACATACTCAATATGCTAAACATGCTAAATATGAAAATTAGAGTAGAAACTTGAAAATTTAAAGCAAGAAACAGCCAATGCCATAATTGTCAGCTATTCGGCCACTCATCGTCCAAATGCAAGGCTCCACCATAAAGTTAAAAATGTGTAATGGACCACCTAACCTACACCAGCATCCTACACAAGCTGCAAGCCCAACAGATGCAATAAACGCAGTCATGCATTAATTCATATTCAGACCGCAAGACCAACTAAAACATACTCTACTTTCGCTTCTGACTCAACAACAAGGCCAAAACATCACTCCAAAACAAAAATGACGACATTTATTTTTAATTGATTTAGCAATCATCAAAATTATGATTTGGAACTACAACAACATCAGAACCAAAAAACTAAATAATCAACGTATATGTAGCATTAATTCAAGAAACGTTCCCAGAACCGTCAAACCAACTACGTCTGCCACCGCACAGATAGACTAACAGGCCCAAAAAAAGACACGCATATCCATTGCGTTAGAGAACGCAATGGCATATCCTAGTAAAGAAAAACTTCAGCCATCGCCATACACCTGAAGCATACACCATAGAATCAACAGCAGTCCTAATCAACTTCTACCAGAGAAGAGAAATAAGAATAATATCAGCCTACATACCACTCAACATCTTAGACCTCGAAGTACTTAAAAATTTAATAACAAAAATCGAACAATACTAGGAGGCGATCTCAATGCAAAAAAAAAAACTGGGGTAGCAGAACAACAAACAACACTGGAAAGCCAATAGCCGCTGCTGCAGTAATTAAACTATTCAATGTTATAATACCTTATGAATCTCCAGCACATTGAACCTAGTCATAGCAACGGAAAGCCTACAAATTTCTATACCAAAAGTTCTTTTTAAGTTCAGACCACACCCCAGTCATAATAGAAATTTCTAGATCAAAACCACAAAAACCTAACACGAAATTAAAACGAACGATGACCTAGAAGCAGCAGTCCTAAAACTAATATCAAATAAATCACGTCAAAATTTCACAAGTTAGTTCGCAAAATTATTCCCTTTATTAAACGGAAAGAAATTATCGATCCAAAATAAACAAGGAAGCCAATATTTAGCCACTCTAAATTTTGCAGGTTTTTAGTATCCTTGACATTTTTTAAATTTTGGTATAGAACAGTTCTCCATCGTAACATCCCATTAAAGAAAAACAAAAGGGAGACAATACCTAATATAAAATAATGTTCTTTAAATCTTCTGGCACACCTTAATCCTGAAGGATGTTTCCTTTCCTTGCAGTTTGTTTAAATTTCACTAATTGTCTTAGATTTACATAAGCCGATAAAATCTATCAAGAAGGGTTACCTAATCCGGATAGATAATGTTTGATTAGGCATATCTTGCTGGATATATATTCAAGAGGCTAAATCGATTTGGTTTGTGTTTAGACTTTAAAAAACTCTAATAAATTAAATTTGGAGGTTACCATATAGTTTTTAAAACGTACCTACTCTTTATTATAATGGAAATTTGTATTAAACATTATTTAAAAAGCATATCGATGATTGCAATACTTACCGGAAAAAAATTTGCAAAATAATGTCAATTACAGTTAGGAGTTCTGAATGTTCTATGAGATATAATGAACCTACATCTTCCAAATAGACAATGGATGGCATATTCACGTAGCAGAGAAAGCGAATTCCCCAGCAACAAAATAAGAGAACGCAACACTACACAACACACTGATTATTCCACTTCTATTGCTTCGCCGAACATTTATATATAATATTGTTATTATTTGAACAACTTACAAGTAAAACAAGTGCCTATTTAAGGATATATATTTTCTATCCTGCTTAGTGCATTTAATGCTGCTGCTGTTTTATGACACTGTTTTAGCTGTTCTGGATTTCATCGCCTGGCTAGGCAATGCCGGGTGGTATAAGCGAGGACGTCGGCTTTATCTTGGAAACCATTAATCGTACAACTATCGGAAAGATTTTTTTATGAGTAAAGTGGTCAAGAGAAATTACTGGAAATTACTTTTAAGTTCCTCATTTCGCCGCAAGGGGGCACAATTAAAAATTGTTTTTTTAAATTCTAAATTTCTCCGAAAATTCCCATATTAAGGTATAACTCTGATTACATCATTGGAAAGCTTAGACAATTCTGCATCATTTTGGTTTAAGGCTCATTGGCGTACCGACCTTGATAAGAGTGGGAGAAGCTATTGAAAGTGTAAACATTAAAATCGCTGTAACTTCTAAACGACTTGTCCGATTTTACTAAATTTAAGCTTGTTTGGAAAGGGAAAATAAGCATCTTCAATTGCCGTATCCAACAGTACACGATAGTGTTTAATAAAATTGCTAGAGGGCGCAATTTGTAATAATAACAGTTTTTTCGATTTTATCCCGAAAATTCAAATCATACGGTATAACTATGACATCATAATCGAAAAGTAGATGAAATTTGCAAGAAAAGATGTGAAGACCGCAGTTCGATATCTTTGTCCGTTTCAGAGTTATTGCCGAAACAATAATTTTTAATACAAATTGCGCCCTCTAGCAATTTTATTAGAAACTATATTTTCCTAATTTAAAAGCTGGCAACCCCGAACATTATGTAGGCTTCTGGAGAACACTGTGAAGTAGTGATGTTAAAGAACAGGTAAATTGCTGAACAGGTTCGAACAGTTCGGTTCTGACTCGGGAACCTGTTCCGTAAACCTGTTCTTTTCATTATAAATTATTGTCGCCCACTGACTTGGTAAAAAAAAAGTAAAAGTGAAAGGTCGGGAGTAGTAACAACCACGTTTTTGTTAATCACTTTCTAGAAAAAAAAAAAAAAAAAAAAGGTCGCTAGTTCCGTAAACTAACAACACGGAAAGAACACCGCGGCATTCCTGTTTCCTTGTAAGAAAGAACAGCCTATTATTTTTATGTGTGATTGGTGATTTATGAAAGATGGCTTGCGGGTCGTCGTTTCAGAATAAAAAGAACAGGCTGTTCTTTCTTTGTTCTTTTTTTGGACAGGGAACAGGGAACAGAGAACAGGGAACAGAGAACAGAGGAACAGAGAGCAGTGAGACCATACACGCGGACGCAGCGGTGTTCTGTGATTTTACTTTGTTTACGGAAGTGACGACCTTTTTTTTTTTTTTTACAAAATGATTAACAAAAACCGTTTTTTTACTACTATGGTGACCTTTTACCTCTTTTTTTCTGACAATACAACAGGTTCCCGGGTCAGAACTGCTGAACTCCCGCAGCAATTTCCCTGCTCTTTAACATCACTCGACCGCAATCATCTGTCATAAGTCTATCTAAAGAACCGGTTCAGTTCTTTTACAAAGAACAGTTCACTGAACAGGCTATCTCTAACCTGTTCTAAAGAACCTGTTCCGTTCTTTTCTTAACAACTCTACTGTGAAGCTCAGTTATGTCTAGACAGTCGAGCAACAGACATTGTGGTTAAGGTTATTTCCGATATTGTTTCAAAATAAATGTTACAAGCTGCCTGCTGAGTTTTTTTTGTCTGGGTTATTATATTGACAAAGCTATGCATGGTTATATATTTACTTTTTTTTTCTGCAAAGACAAAACGAAAATATTCGATCCGGGGGTAAATTGTAACAATCTAATTAGGGCAAAATGTATCATGTTATATTTTACCCCAATGTGATAAATTATGCATTAACAACAGCACCTTCTGAAATAGCTGAACTTAAACCCGTTGCTTCAACATCAGGATTAAGTTAACGTTACTTTCCAAATGGAAGGCAATATTACATTCTCTCCAGAGTTTGTTCGTCCACTTCCTAAAGCTGATCAGCGAAAGACAACCCTTAAGGGTCGAAAAAAAAGAAGGTCAACGGTACTAACTAACACACCAGAAGTGGAACCACAGACAATCGTAATCGACAATTTCCCCTTACGTCTTTCCCCGTTTCGCCATGGCTCAAGGTCAATCTACATAATAGCCACCACAGACAATCGCTTTATCGAACTTAACGATTTTATCGTATCGAAACAAGTCGATTGGCAAGTGGACGCCGCTAAAGCTTATCGACGAACAACCTAACCTCAGAAATCGTGTTTGTTTACTTTGTTTTGAGTTTTAAATGGTTTTACGCATTTGGTTTAATAATAATATATCTTTATAATTATAATACTAATATTATATCTTTATTCTCAACCAACTTAAAAAGTTTATTACAGAGAATATAACACCAAATACATAATATAATGTATATAATAATATAAAATCACAAATAATCATGTTTAGTACCTAACTGTTAATAACTCCATCGAAATTATTTAAAATATATATATATATATAATAACCATTTACAAAATAATAATAATAATAATAATAATAAGTTAAAGTTAGGTAGTTTAGTTTTAATTTTTTTTTTTTAGTTTTTGTTTAAAAATCCATAATGTCGATATTTCTTTAATTTTTTTCGGCAAACTGTTGGAAATTGTTATTCCTTTATATAATACTGATCATTGGCTAAAAGTACTCTTTACCATGGTGTATGAAAATCATGGTTTTGTCTCGTGATGTGAATAATGTTGGTCGAAGGAAATATTATATTCGATTATTTTTCTTTAATAATAATAGAGTGTATTAGACTACATAGTTTTAATTTATAAAGCTTACTAAAATTAAATATCCGTTTAGTCCATACAAATTTATAGGTTTTTCGGAGAAAGCGAAAAACACGGTAAGTATGTACCTACCCACATGAAGTTTTCTGTTTTTAGACAATGGAGTCTGCAGTAAAAAGAATGAGAGTAAATTTCAGGCATTGGGATTTACTCCTAGATATCTTAGAGGTGCATCCTGAAATGATTACAGGCAAATTTGTGTGCCAAAATGCTAAACAAAAATCTCTGGAGTTGTGGAAGGATGCAGCCACAAAATAAAATGCCTTGGGCCTACCCTGATAAATGAAAGCTTGCTGTGCAAAACTGAAAATATAAAACAAAAAGGAAGGTGGCGGAAATAAAAACATTTTATTAGATAATGTACAAGAAAAATTATTAAAAACTTAAAATTCAGAGACAACAATAAACAGTAAACAAACACAAATACCAAAACAATTTAAAAATATAACCTATATTCTTCTTCTTTTTATTGTTAATTACTGGCTTTTAATCATAAACTAGGAATTATAGAAAATGTTTTTAAAATGGATAATAAGTCTTTATCGACAAAGCGGAACCGCCCGAACAGAAGACGATTTCGATAAATAGATTAACCGTGGTACGAAATCTCGATCGCTTCGACAAGAAGGCGATCGACTTCTCCTTGTCGATCGATATAAAAGCGATTGTTCGTGGTTCGCCTTCAGAGAAGGATGCACTGGAAGAAGACCAAAATGGTCGAAAGGCCAAAAAGTCCAAAATTATTAATTCGAAAGTGAAAAGAAAAGTTTACGCAGAATCAGACGATTCTTCAGAAGAAAAGTACTTTTGTTTATTTGCACTGAATCATATGGGCGTAGCAAACCTAACGAAAAATGGATTAGTTGCCACAAGTGTAAAAAGTGGTCACATGAAACTTGCACTGACTTGAAGTTCCCATCATCACGATTCGGATAGTGAATAGATAACCAAAATAGCTACATCACGTTAAATAATGTTTATTTATGTTTGTTTAAAATGTTTTTTATGTTCACGTTTCTATTTAAGTAAATATACCAATAAAAAAACATGCGTTACCACTTACCCCGCTTACTATTACTTTTTACCCTAGGGCAATTTGTAACGAAGGTTCGGATATATTTAAAAAAAAGCTGACAGTTTAATTTTTAAAAATATTGTCATATATATTTAATCAATTTATGTAAGTAGACATTCATGACAAAAAAAAATTGATTAGTGAAAACAGCTCCAAGAAAAAAAAATTCAAATATTTTTCGTTATAACCTGCCCCGCTCTCCCCTAGCATAGCAACCGTAAAAGCTAAAAAACGTGATAAAATAAGTATTTCTTTAACATTAAAATTAAAATACCGGTTGAAATAAAGTATTTAACATTATGTTAGCATACATACAAGTTTAGAAATGTAACCGTATCATAACCAACAAATTAAATAAAATATGGGGATTTCCTTGACAGTAAATTGAATATCTGACTGAAATCAATTAGTTAATGTTGAACTGTAGGTATATTGTTTTCTCTATAGGTATAATCTGAACAAATAAGATAAATATATTTCCTTCCTCAGGGCTCTAAAACAATAGGATTCTTTCTTGGGTTTCAACAATACCCGATACAAAAATTACATAATATATCGGTTATTGTTGAAACCTATAAGAAAAAATCCTATTGTTTCAGAGCCCTGAGGAAGGAAATATATTTTCCGAAACGTCGGCAAATTTTAATTTGGTTTTATTTGCTTCCTAAGATCCTTAAACCCATAAAAACCACCTACATAAAAAGTGTATTGGATCATTAACAATTTTATTTTATTTCGCTTTTAATCTTCGTAATTACGAAACACGGCTTTCCAAATTTGTCGTAAATTAGCAGGCAAGAATTTGGACAATATCTTTCCATTTCCATTTTCATGGAGCATAATAGGACATTTTAGAACATTCTCGTGGGAAATTAACTACAGATTTAACCTTATGTCAAACTTTCTCATAAATCAAAGAACTCTGGCCTAGTTGTCAGTACACGAGTAACCTTTTATAGCTTTATACGATTTAACTCGACAGTAATTTGTTTTCATGTCCTAGATATAAAATTTACACAAACTTTTTAAAATATTGTAAAATATCAATAATTTTAGTTCTGTTATAGATAATCTACTAAACTAACAGTACGGAGCAACTATGTGGTTTACATCAAGGGTAAATTGCAGCAGAAATTCGTTGATATATCGTCACCCTAGAATTATCTTGTCCTATATCCACTTTTGGGGTTATTGAGATATTTACACCGTTAAAATCTGTAAATTATTTATGTCAGTTCTATGCAAAAACTACGCAAAAATTCCCGCCAATAAAGATTATTCTGGTAAATAAATGGTCTATATCCCAGTGTTTTGCACACGTGGCTAATATTATCCTATTCTATACATATGTATAGAATTATGTTGTGCCACAGACCGTTAGCGTACGAATTTTCTTCTATATCCATATCAAACTTAAAAGGCAGTATTTTATTCTATATCCAGTTACTTGCCTTTTTTTAAGCAAACAATAAGTAAATCATTTGTGGTTATAATATTATATACCGGTACCATTGTTATAATTCTGAGCCTTAAAGTGTTTTTTCTACTACCGTGCGTAAAACACTAACTTTACACACTATGGAAGGTGTCTAAAATTTAACTTTTTTTAACTAGTGCGTAAAGTAAATTACTTTACGCACTAGTTAAAAAAAGTAAAAAATATGAATGATTACATTGATATGGATACCTGCATTTTTACTTAAAATTGGTCTGGTTGGCCATGGACAAATGGCGATTTCTGTTTGACGTATCTAAATGTTGACAATTTGTCATTTATGCCAGGTGTTTTAATGATTTTAGGAATTAGTGAAGATTTTAATACGGTAAGTTTTGAGTTGTGATATCAAATGTGTTATATTGTTATGATTTCGTTTAATTTCATTTCAGATTTTTAAATCTCAACATTATCGGATTTTGAGAACACTCCGCCGAATATTGCAGATTCTGCACAGGAAGCTACTTTGAATTTGCTTCCCAACAAGTCTCGGTTAATTTACGAGCAAAAATATACATTGTTTATGAGTTGGTGCAAGAAAAACAAAGTGACAAGGTACTCAGAAAATGTTTTGCTAGCTTATTTTTCAGATGAATTAAAAAGCTATAAATCATCGACAGTGTGGTCAATATTTTCCATGCTAAAGGCTACCTTGAAAATTAAAAATTCAGTAGATATTTCAACCTACCACAAGTTAATCGCCTTTCAAGGCTACAAAGCAAAGAAATCAGGAATATTTGAAAAAAGTCATTTCATCAAGTTTATTTTGGAGGCTCCGGATTCGAAGTTTTTAATGATAAAGGTAACTTTACATCAATTTAATTCTATTGGTAAGGTAAAATATCATATCAAAATTATAGACGTTTTACCTTAGTTCTTAATACTTTTAGATTCTCTATAAAATGTTTGTATTTAATAGTTATTATAGATTTTATATCGACACGATTTATTATTTTAGGTTGCATTTATTATTGGCATTTCTGGGGCTTGTCGCAGAGAAGAACTGATGAAAATGACAATAAATGATGTTGAGAACAAGGAAACAGTCCTTATTATAAGAATTCCTGATTCAAAAAATGGTATGGAAAGAATTTTTACAGTTCTAAACCCAAATAATTCCATAAATTATTTATCGTACATTATAAAATATATGACATTAAGACCTCCTAATATTGAATTATCCAGATTATTTTTAAAATATGCCCAAAATAAATGTTCGAAACAACCTGTGGCCATAAACACATTTAGTAAGATGCCTTTTGTAATAGCTGAATATCTGAAATTGCCAAATCCAACATGTTATACTGGTCACTCTTTTCGAAGGTCATCTGCCACTATGTTCTGGAGGAGACCTTATAACAGTAAAGAAGCATGGGGGATGGAAATCATCTGCGCATTGACAGTACACTGAGCAAAAAAATTGACATATCGAATAAAATATTAACAAATGATGCTTCCTCTTCTAATTCCACTAGTACGTTTGACAATATTCCTGAAATCGAAATAAGTAATATTACATCAAATTTGTCTTCTGAAGTTTCAACCAATATAAATAAGCTAATTGATACACCATTTATATCTAGTTCTAATGTGACTTGTAACAGCAGACGTGTGGATTGTGAAGATTCACAAGTAAATTCTAGACTTAAGAGCCAAGGATTAACTTTTAATAATTCTAATAGCTGTACATTTAATATTCATATAGTCCACAATTAAATTGAATATAAATCCGTATTTGTAAGTACATATATGAAATTTTATTATTGTTATTGTTCCTATAACTTTTGTTCTTAATATTTTTTAGATAACTTTCTTCCTTTAAGAAATAATTGACCATTTCAATACATAACAGCGACCCTGTATAACGTCCGGTAGTAGAAAAAATTGTGTATGCAATTCGTGCGTAAAGTGCCTTTTTTTTACTCATGTGATTTGCGCACTCGCCTGCGGCTCGTGCGAAAAATTTCCCATTCGTAGAAAAATGCTACTTTACACCCTTGTTGCATAAATAACTATTTTTCTTATAAAGTATAAAATGACAGATAGTGTTACTAGTTCTTTACCTCCACAAAAACCACCTGATTGTTTAACAGAAGATTGGCGGTAAGTAAATATCTATTATAATAGTTATGGGGTGTATTCTGTAGCACTTCCGTTAAATTTTAGAGGTCGTCAAAATTTTGGCGGCCGTTATAAATTTGTTTATATTCTGTATCTTTCTAATATGTCAAGATCATAACCTATTCTTCTAAAACTACCGGCTAAAGTAATAATTTTTAGAGGGCTATTAAAAATCTCCTTTGATTTTTAGCAGTCCGTTAAAACTAGTTTTCTTAGGTTAGCTTTTAATATTATATTTTTTGGTTTGATACTTTATTAGTAATTTGGGATTATTGACGAAGATAGTATTTATTCGTTTAAACAATGGCATTTTCTGATGTTTATATCGAGGCCTTGATTAAGGAATTAATTGACAACCATGAAAGGTGAATATATTTTTTTTATTCAGTGTTTTCACACTATTTAAAATTACCGAAAGCATAAATGTCTGAAACACTGATTTGACCAGGATTTATATCTTCTGGCAAATACTTTCTACAACTTTTTTTGAGCTAAGGGCTGTTAATTTTTGTAAAGCTGAATTCAGATTCCATTAAAGGGTACTCCGAGACAACAGCGATCCTTTCCAGCTACCTAATACCACGTTCAAGAAAATATTTCGATGCAATAAGGACGTAGCAAGAATCAAAATCGATTTAATTAGCCCGCATATGCAAGAAGGACAAAGAATTTCAGCAATTCCTAGAAAACTAAAAATTCTTGCAACCTTAAACTTTTATGGTATGGATAGCTATCAATTATCCACTAGTCAATGATACAATTTTGCTTTAAGTCAACCCAGCATGAGTCGTTGCATTCATAAAGTTACTGAAATAATCTATTATAACTTAATGCCGAATTGGATAATATTTCCCAATAATGAGAACAAGAGAAATACAGTTATGAATGGTTTCAGAAATAAGTATAATTTTCCACAATTCTTGGGAGCTGTAGATTGTATATACTTTCATAGCAATTATATCACCACCAGAAGATTATCCAGCACTTCCCTACTTTTGTAGAAAAGGATATTATAGTATTAATTGCCCAATAATTGTCGACAGTGACTACAATATATTGAATATGAATGCTCGTTTTCCTGGATCAACCCACGATGCGGCTATTTGGCAAGCTTCCAATATTAAAATTATTATGCAAGATCTATATATTCATTGTGCTTATTATTTTCTGATAGGAGGCTCTGGGTACCCTTTACAACCGTTTTTTACTAACCCCCTTTGAGAACCCTGCGGTAAATACGCCCGAAAGTAGTTATAATTATCACTTTGGAAGTATAAAAATAATTGAAAAGTTGAATAGAACACTAAAATCAAGATTTCGATGCTTATTAAAGCATAGTACTTTAAATTACGATCCTATTAAGGCAGGAAAAATTATTTATAGTGGTGGTATATTGCACAATATATCACGGTTTTACAAAGATGATCTTCCAGAAGAAATTTTAGATTTAGATAATGACGGTGCTTTCAATGATATTGAAAATATGCCCGATGAAAATTGGCACAGAAGAATAGAATAAATGAGAACTGAATTCATTTTTCCTCCTAGCAGTTTTTGGTTTTCTTCTTTCTGGCATTTTGTAGTCCTCGGAGCGCGACACATTTTAAAATCAATGAACTAAATCGTATAATTCCACAATAAAAGTGTCATAATAATGTCAAATTTCGGCGACGGTAGTTCAAACAACTCAAAGTGTGACGTTGCCCTATTTCTACACACACATTTTAACGGACTCCTCTAAAATTTATATTTTTTAACCAAACTCTAAAATTTGCCTTTACAGAATATCAATTTTACCAAACATTTTTAGAGGGCTGTTAAAATTTAAATTTTTAATGGCCTCTAAAATTTAGCGGCTTGTTTACAGAATATACCCCATAGTCGGCTTCCACTTAACTAGGCGCACGTGACCTCCTGAATCAAATCAGTTGAATCAGAGGTTCAAAAATGTTTCAAAATATAAAAACTAATATGGCTGATTTTCCATAAAATTGAATATTAATAGGTTAACAATTAATTTGAAACTATCAGTCATAATAAAAATGATATAATAACAGTGACGGGTCTCGTTCCAAAATTAACTTCCCAGGGGTGCGTTCGTGTTGTTGCACACGGTTGACAAAATAGTTTTATATTTCAAAAATTTAATAACGAAATTGATGGAAAATTAGATAAACAATATACCTACAGTAAAACCTCTGACTAGCGACCACCCTTGGGAATCAAATGTTGGTCCGTAAATAGGGGTGATTGTTTTATAAATAAAAATTAGAACATCAGAATTTGTCTGCATTTTACATTGTATATAATTTTGAATATTTTTGTGTACATTTTTATTTTAACTAAACTGATGTATATATTATTTCGAATAGGTACAAATAACTTATTGGTGCCAATACATACAATATCTATGTTTAGACTTTTATAGACAAGTCATAAGATGATTTAGACCCACTTCCATTCGAAAATACCCAAGTTTCATCTAAAAAAACTGCTTTTCTAAACTTTGATTCATAATTTTTAACATATTTTTTCAGAAACTTTACTCGTTCGCTTGCAATTCTTGGTAGTTCGCACAAATATCTTCTGTTGCAGTCCTTTCTATAACGAAATCCTAAGCTTTTAATGAGCGCTGACAATGACCTGACACCTATTTCCAAAACACCTCGTTCCTTCAAAGCATCTTTTAGAGCTGAAAGCGTTATATCGACTTGTGATGCATATAAGTCGTATATAACATTCCTTTTATCCATTTTTTAACCTTCCTGAAAAGTTTCAATCTTCGTTTTCCTTGATGGTCGTTGCGTTTTCTTCATTGGTATATTTCTACTACTTCCATGAACAATCCTCTGTATTGATCTTAATGCTTCCGATACTTTCTCTTTAAAATAGGCTTGGGATTTAATAACTCGCCGGTTTCAGTAGCCTTTTCTTCTTAATTTTTAAAATAATCTATTAAATTGAGAACCATTTCTTTTGCCTGGGGATGCAGAAAACCTGCAAACCGATTTGTACTAAATTGTACTTGACATTTTATGTCACAATATTTTTAATAATGACACATTTGTCAAAACTATAGGGAGCTAATTCACGGCATTATATAATACGGTAGTGTTCTTCGAAACATTTTGATAATTACTGAAGTTTAGATGTGCTTCTGCCATAAAAAATAAAGCACTTCATTTTTGACAGAAAAATTATCACCTATTAATTTTATTAGGTTAATAGGCTATAGACTATCACTTATAATCTCCCTAGCAGCAGAATTATAACCGATAATTTTTTTCAAGGTCACGAATGGTTTTGTTGATAGAAAATTATTCCGAGTCGAAGACCAGGAAAATTTTCTATTAACAAAAACATGAGTGAAACCGAGAAAAAAATTATCGGGAATTAATTCTGCTGCGTGGGAGATTCGGTAAGAAAATTTCATAAATTGGAGTTTCTTTTAATATGATGAGATGATGAGACCTATTCTCAATAAAAATTATAAGTTAGCAACAAAATGTATTTTGATTTTATTCTGAGTGACGTTTGCCATAAAAAATAAAGCACTTTATTTTTGACAGAAAAATTATCACCCATTAATTTTATTAGGTTAATAGACTATAGACTATCGCGATAGTCTTCCGTCGCTATAGTGGATTTCACCTTAGTTTTTAATGGCCGCCGCTGACACATGTCATTTATAACATTTCTTTTTACAGAACTTAAGGATTGGCAAGGGCCGGACTTAAAAATTATGTGTGAACATGGGTCAATTTATTTGTAGTTGTAATTATGGATGGATACGAGAATTACCTAAGCAATTTATAAAGATATTTCAAAAAAAAAACACTGAAGGGGAATGGAAATAGGATAGAATATCAGAAAAACAATTTCATTTCATTTTTATTCATAATATAATAAAGTGCTGTTATTTTGGTAAAAACACACTCTTAATTTAGTACAATAAAAAATATACAAGGGGCAGTCGTGAATCTAGTATCATCAATAATAATTAACTACGTTTTTTATTAAAGAATTATTTTGTTTTTTAATTTGATTTTAGACCATGCAGTGTTAAGTTGAAAAAATCTATATATTATATTTAATAGCTTATTGTTTACTTTTTTATTTTCTTATTCACGGGTAGATATTTTTTTCTTTAGACTAGGTTCTAAAGAGTTTGAAGTTTACAATAGGTCTAACTTTTCGTTGGTTTATAATAAAACAACAAAAGTTTGTAATGTTATCGAATTAGGTATTTTTTTTAATGAATAAAGAAAAAATAATGATTGTAGATACTACAAAAAAATATTTTTGTCCATGCGTTTGCAGAACAGATACCTCAAGCACTCTTCAATACAACTGTATGTAAAACTTATTTTAGCATAATGGTTCACTGTGGTTTTCAAATTTAATTTTGTTGCAAGTTCCCTATTTTTTTTGGTCTTCATCTGACAAGCTGTCGATGTCGTCGTCACCGTCCGAGACATTAATAATTATTTACTTACTTTTGCATAAAAAGAAACACGTCACAGATTCACACAGTCTGGCAGTTTAAAACCAAAAAGTCTAATACGCACAAAATATAAGCAAAATGCTGTCTGAAAAATACCAAAAACAATAACACGAACGATCAAGAATGCACGCGGTGCGCGGTGTGTCCCAATGCGGCTCTGTGATATTTAAAGAACGCGACGAGACAATCGAATTAATGAAATACGAAAAGAGATATGCGAGAGCAAATGCGTAAGACAAAGATGCACATACTAACGGCATATACGAGCGATACTGTGCTTCTGACGAGTTTGAGCTCATTGAAGGGCAACGTATTGAACTGTGTAGTGTGCATCTTCGTCATGTACATGTAACTATACAGTCAGTTATATATCCATCTCTTGTTAATCTAGCCAATGCCCGTGCCTGAAAGCCGTTTATAGAATTAGGGATTTTAAAGTCACGTGTTGGCTAGTATGTTTGACAAGAGAGACGTCAAAGCATTAAAAACTAAGGTGAAATCCACTATATAAGCAACGCAAACAAAAAGAAGCCTTCTAATTGGTTGAAAATAAATTTATGAAATTTTCGCGATAGTCTCCCGTCGCTATAAGCAACGCAAACAAAAAGGAGCCTTCTAATTGGTTGAAAATAAATTTATGAAATTTTCACAATAATAAAATTAACACGAATACTTATATTAATTTCCACGCCAGCGGTAATATGTGTTTAAATTTTAATTATTATAGTCCAAGAGTCCAAGAGCTTGAATATAAAGAAAATCTTGTTGTCCCAGTTTTTATTTGGGCACTATACCTACTACACTTTGGATGAATATTATAATGAAACATTTTAAAGTTGTTTTATTTTTTTTTCTTGTTTTGTTTTTCTTTATATTTTTGGAAATTTGTGTGATCGATTTTGGACTTGATGATTAAACTTTTTAGTGTGTTCAGTTCATATACATATTTTATTGTTTAATCATTTAATTCTTTGCTGTTTTTGGACTTGTGTAGTTCATGTGTTCAATTCCTTTGCTATGCCATAGTGTCTTAGTTATTAAGTTCATTTATTTTATTTAGTTTTAGCGGGTACCCGCGGATTCACTCGCGTAATTCAACTGTTATAAATTCGCTATCAAAACAAAGCAGCGGATATCATACATCCTATCCAATAGAACCTGTTATAGATTACCCATATTGTTTTTAAAATGAAATTTCTCGGGTGTTTTCTTAAATTATTTCACACTATTTCAATAAAAATGTCATTTATCTCCTAAAGTCAAATTAAAAAAAGAACTCGCCGCATCATCTGTCATTAATGGCACCCTGTTGAAGTCTGATATATTTTACATTAAGCCGTTGGCTACAGACAGTGGCGCAACTACGGGGGGGGCTAAAGCCCCCCCTTTGAAGTTCCTTCAAAACTTATTTGCGCAATACAATGACAGAAAATAGACTAAATGGTCTAGCCCATTTAAACATCCATCGAGAAATACCAGTATCGGTTGATGAAGTGATAAAAGAACTTCAAAATCTGGGACCTCGTAGACTTCAGTTCAATTTGTAAAAGTTTCAATAAATACGTTATGTTTACACTTAGTTTAAAATAAAAGTTTGTAGTATTTGGCTAGTCTTTTTTTATTGTAACGTGTTTTATTTAACAGCCGTGGAAAAAAATATTTTCTACGAAATAGTAAAGAAGATTTAAAATAATTATTTAAAGTAGGTAAGTGTTTAACGATGTTTTAATATTCTACTTATCCTAGTAAGTGTAAAAAAAATTTTTTAAGCACGTTAAAAATTTTAAAAAATTGTGAGGCTAATTATTATTTCTACAATTTTTTATGCTACCAAAAAATTAAAGGTAGCCTTTTTAGAAATTTTTTAATAGACCAAAAAAGGGCGTGGCAGCCAAAAAAAATTTGCCTGCGGCGCTTTTTTTAAGAGAGAATGATCCTCTCTGGTAGCCCCCCCTAGAACGAAATCCTGGTTGCGCCGCTGGCTACAGAAACAGAACCGGACTAAGTTCTTTTACCTTCGCCTTCGCCATCTCTTAAATTTTGTAAGGGATTCTTAATATTTTTAAAGATATAGCGTAGATACTAATTTTATTATTTATAAAATAAAATATTGACAGACCCGTACCTAACAAAATAAGTATGTAAAAACATTATAAAACTAAAGGAAAAGAAGAAAACAACATTCCTTTCTTTAAGTATTTATTTATAAAAAGCGAAAATAGGTATTTCTGTATTTATTATAGAAGGAAAAAGGTAATACATTTTTTGCAAGGTGTAAGCTTTGTGGTACACGTCTAATTAAAACACCATATTAGAAACACTTTTGGTATTTACTTTTGTATAAATTTTATATATGAATATATTATAGGGTGTCCCATAACTAAAGAGCAAGCAACACACACAGCAACAGGAGATAGTGTACTTGAAAATATGTTATTTAATTTTATTTCTTATACGGTTAAAGAGATACAGGGTCATCCAAGTAAATATTTACTTTATAAAATTTGTGATGATTTAATTTAAGCGGATATGAAGCAAATTTGGTGTAGTTTTATTTTTGAGGGCAAGAAGGAGGATTCCATAATGAGTTTTAAGATACCTCCTCAAGAGCGCATATATTTTTTGTCTCTCACATTTCTGAGCGCTTTACCTCAAATTATGAACGAAGGATATTTTCTACGTAAAACATTTGTACTTCATTAATCTCGATATTTCAATTCGTTTTTGTGATAATTGCATTTAAATGCTAGATGGCAAGAAACATTTAAATAAACACCTTTCATAACGAAACATATTTATTGAAAATTAACCGTGCGTTCTTAAGCATAAATCATATATTTTCAAGTCTACTATTTCCTGTTGCGGTATTTCAGGTATTTGCCCATTAGTTATGAGACATCCTGTATATAACGACAAGTAAATGGTTTAACTAGGCACTTTATTGATTTGAGAATAGATGAGTTAACCAAAATGGTGTTTATACTCACTATTGAACTTAAATAATAAACACCAAAAAAGTCTTTCTCTGAAATATAGAAAATCAAAAATAAAATGTTTAAAATGCACACTACACAAAAAACGCTTTGTTTTAAGAAAAAGTTAAGTGTAGCTTTGTTTATAAAAATAATATCAAACATACAAATTTATCATCATTATTAAAAACTAGATACCTTACGTTTAAAAACGCCTTAGGGTAGAACGTATTTTAATACATACAACAACAAGAGCAAGTCCGCAAAAAAATATTTTTTCCAATAGAATTTTTTATACTTACTCCTTTTCACCACCTAGATGAAATTTTCGTAAATGCCTAAACACATAGTTATTTAGAAGGAAAGAAATAAGAACACAAAGTCTTCCTCCACTTTTATATTAAAGAAATAATTAAGGATTGAAAAATTCTCTACATGTTTCGAATGCAGAAGCATTCATCTTCAGGAGAATAAGTAAAAAGAAAAAATTATTAGATATCACCTTAACGGAGCATCAAAATTTGTAGGCACAAAGAAACCGGTTCAATGAATAGAACGGAGAAAAAGTCATAATGTAACTTGCATTATGAAAAGGAAAGAAATAAGAATGTAAGGGTTTATGGCTTAGGGCACGTAAGAGTGCAAATGCAGAACGAAGGGTTCAGCATTTGTATAAGAGAAAACTAAAGGTAGATTATATTGAACGAGATGTAAAATTGAAGAATTATTTAAGAAAAATCATTATGAAAACTGTGAAAATGGAAGTTTGAGGAAGAAAAACTATATTAATTGTTCTAACTTATAGATGCGAATCTGAAAAAGAGATAACTTTTAGGTCACATCCATTGAACAATAATAGAAAACTTACCTCATAATGAAATTTTTAAGAATAAGTATAACTGAAAAGTTGTAGCTATACTTATTCTTAAAAATTTCATTATGAGGTAAGTTTTCTATTATTGTTCAATGGATGTGACCTAAAAGTTATCTCTTTTTCAGATTCGCATCTATAAGTTAGAACAATTAATATAGTTTTTCTTCCTCAAACTTCCATTTTCACAGTTTTCATAATGATTTTTCTTAAATAATTCTTCAATTTTACATCTCGTTCAATATAATCTACCTTTAGTTTTCTCTTATACAAATGCTGAACCCTTCGTTCTGCATTTGCACTCTTACGTGCCCTAAGCCATAAACCCTTACATTCTTATTTCTTTCCTTTTCATAATGCAAGTTACATTATGACTTTTTCTCCGTTCTATTCATTGAACCGGTTTCTTTGTGCCTACAAATTTTGATGCTCCGTTAAGGTGATATCTAATAATTTTTTCTTTTTACTTATTCTCCTGAAGATGAATGCTTCTGCATTCGAAACATGTAGATAATTTTTCAATCCTTAATTATTTCTTTAATATAAAAGTGGAGGAAGACTTTGTGTTCTTATTTCTTTCCTTCTAAATTTCCACTCCACTTCAAGTATGGACTACTTCTTCAAGTTGAAATCACATAGTTATTTGTTCCAAGTGAAGAACTTGAATACATTATTTACTTATATTTTGGAACAAAACCCTGTGCCTTCGCATGGTGAATCCGATGGATGGCCGTGCGGCGGCGCGCGACTATAATCGTGGTTTTTCGGTTCCACGTTTTGATTGGCCATTTTTCGAATTAGCCGTCTTTTGGCCCCTACCAGTTTTGTGTTTTAGTTGTGGACTTAAAAAGGGAGAAGCAAATCAAAGCAAACTACTTTTGTTTTATTACCCAGCGGACCAAAAATCCCTGAAATATTTCATTTTACAACTGATCGTTCCGTGGCAATTTCTAGCCGTTGTGTCGGACAATTACCCCCTTCATTTCTACCCTCCCTCTAGGGGCAAAATTTCCCAAAACAGGCACTTGCTTATTTTAACAGAGTAAACATAGTTACAATTTTTGCTTATAGACCGTTATTTACAAAATAGGCAACACCCCAATTTTCAATCCGTAAGTGAATTTTGAAAAAATGACAATCCACGTAGGTACCTATATTATTTTATTAAACTTACATATTTAGACCTCCACCAGTTTTTGTTTCTGAGATATATTAAATACTATTAAACTTAAAAACCTCCATTGTTACCACCTTAGGGATTGATTTAAAATCCAGTCAGTTACTTCACAATTTTATATAATATCGTAGATTTTTTCAGACAAAATACGCGCAATACTTTTTCGTTCATTTTGCACTAGTTATTTTACTATAGAATATTATGTTAAATATTGATTCAAAGTAAACTAACTTTAATATATTTAAATGGTTGACACGCACCATTTTCCTCACTCTCCCTTAAAAATAAAAACTTTAAAAGTCATAATTTAATACAGGATAAATTCTGCTGTAAATAAAAAATGTCACTTCCTCTCGTAAACGGCTTCGCCGGCTTTGACGTCATTTATTATACCATTAAACACATTATCTGCTAATTTATGTTATGTTTGGCGGAAAGGATAAGAGAAACGTACCATCTAAAAATAATTTTAAAAGGCCACGTGTAAAGTACATTTCTTATTTTCCAAATACAAGTAAATACACTAACAGTGTACCACGTACGTCAGTGTAAGGTAACATCATTAGACATACTACTTCTATAGATATGTAGTTACAGGTCACATATAAAGTCACACCATATGTATAATGTATACATAAACGGTCTAGGTCGCATGTGTACGGTCTAAATGACGTATGTACACGCCCTACAATGAAAGAAGACTTAATGAAACTACTGAATACGCACAAATGGAGGTACCGCAGTCACCAATCTTCAATGAGTGAAAATATAATGAAGATCATAATCAGGAAAATTTAACGGTAGCCCCAATTCTAGCAGAAGAACAGGAACTCAAATGCAGTAATTGTTTGAATCCCATGAAACGCCATTTCATTTATTGGGAATCTTCGGAAAATGTTTTTAATGTTTGCCAGACAGAGAAACATAACAAATGCCAGGACAGGTGCCAATAATGCATTAGGAAGAGGGAAAACGAATGACGTAATTTCAGGCAGCAGCCATTTAAAACCGATTATTGAATTCACTAAGAATTCCGGTTCCAGACGTCGATTGTGGCAAAGAAGATGCTTGGTCAGTTTTAGCAGTAGTAAGTAAGTAGTAATAATAATAACAATAGTTTTGACACAGTGGTGGATGGTAGGTGACAATCGCAAAGGTACCATAAAATTCAGTGAATATTTCTACAAGTTGTGTTAATTGTTTTTAAGATGTAATTAATTAATATCTATAATTTTATGTGTTTTAAATATTAGTGACATATCAAAGAACAAAATCTCTACAGTAATAGTACTGACAATATTTCAATGGGGATGCTAAAACTTTGCACTCTGTTTATTGATGTTAATATGCTACATATCATTAATTGTTGTATATCGTCGCCTGAAAACCAGGTTGTTCTATGTCCATTTTTTTTTCAAAATTGACATTTTATCATCAAATTATTCTATGTCCGAAGCTCTATCGACCAAGCTATTCCATGTCACTCTGCGCCATTCGGTTCACTACTTACAAAGAGTCGAACTTATACTATGTCCATATAAAGTTTTTAATATCCGAACCATTTTAGTCTATGTCCTCGCCAGCCAATAGAATTTGGCCATCTGCACCACGTGAGGACATAGAATAATTTGGAATAAATATTTCTGTTTGAACAACGTGCACGTGTGCATATTATTATATCGTGTAGTGTCCATGTATACAGTGTTTTTGGTAGTAAAATAAGCTAAAAAATAATGAGTGAATCGGAAGAATGCCTAAATATTATGTTACTTAAATATTAATGTTTTTCATTATTAAAAAAAAGGGTTGTGGACATAGAATAATTTGTTTTGCTAGTTAAATTTGTATGTAAACAGCAACTTATTCTATGTCCGCAACATCTTTTTTTTTATGATAATTTTTCTTTGTCAGGAAAAATTTTTGATATATTCTTGCATGACTTCTTTTTGTACACCCTTAAACCTAACTAAATTACACTTTTAAAAGAAAATAAATTAAGATATAATACACAATAAGAGATGCTGAATTTTAAAAATGCTCTACTGTAAAATTTTGAAAAATGGACATAGTATAACCTGGTTTTCAGGCGACGATATAGCATAAATATTTTCCTGACTCGTGGAAAACATAGGGAAACCCCTTGCCAAAAATAATAACCCTAAAACTTTTTCGGATTTAAGAACAATTAGTATACTTCCGGAGATGTCGAAAATTCTAGAAAAAATTTGGCACGGCCAAATGTACTCTTTTTTTTTATAGAAAATCAACTTCTTGATAACCAATGTGGTTTTCGAAAAAATTTCAGTACGGCCATAGCATTAAGTGCCAACCGTGCTCAAAAAGTCGTTGTTGACAACATAAACTCCAATCCGATTGACATTCTTTCTGGGGTTCCGCAAGGCTCCATTCTATCTCCACTATTGTTCATTATTTACACAGCAGAGATCACAACTTCTGCGTAATTCTGTCAGTCAGACGCTTACGCGGACAATACTCAACTTCACCTGAGCGTCTCCACAACACACTACTTGGATGCAATCCAGCAAATTAATTTTGACTTGGAAACCATTATTTCCCTATCTAATACTCATAATCCTAAATTAAATTCGGAAAAATCCAAAATTTTGTGCTTTGCAAACAAAGGTAATCGTGTGACACTGTTAAAAATAATGTAAACATTTCTCTTAATGGCGTTCATCTTCCTTATGTACCTACATTCAGCGAAAAATCTTAGTATTGTTTTGGATGAAGAGCTGCGCTTCAAAGAACACGTAAAAAATATTAATAACAAACATTTTATTCCTTAAAATTAATTTACAATAATATAATAGACATATCCTCGATCAAAAACTTAAAAGAATGCTCTGCGATATAGTCGGATCTGGTCTTATCGTGCGGGTCATACGATTCAAGAAAGACATACTCTCAGTTTTTGTTTTCTTAACTTGCGTTTAATTTTACCCTCTAAATAAAATACGTAAGATAAATGAGACAGACTTATTCCATTTTGACATGAAAAAAAATAATGTGTATTTACTTTCCAGCGATTCTAAAAAAGCTTATAATAGCACCAGCTACGTTTTATTTTAAATATGCCAGTTTTGTGACTTTGACAGTTTGTGACAAAATGAAACAATTTTCTGGGTTTTTGCATCCCCAATCAAAAAAAAATGGTACTTAATCTGATAAACTATTTCGAAAATGAAAGAAAAAGTGAAAATTCGCCAACCAACATTCAGGAAACAGTAGCCAAAGCACTGGGAATTAGTTTAAGGACTGTGCAGAAAATTGTGCATGAAACAAAACATAACATAATACCCAAGAATACTAAAAAGTGTAAACGAAGAAAGCCAAAGACTGAGGATTTAAGCGAAAATATTAAAATGGGAGTTCGAAATGTGATTTACGATTTATACAAATCAAAAACCAATGTAACCCTTCCAGTTTTACAAAAAACATTAAAAATTCGGGGTGTTTTGGAAATTGGACTTGAAGCGTTATCAAAATTAATAAAAAATTTAGGTTTTCGCTATAAAAAATACTGTAACCGAAGATTTTTATGTGAGCAGCCACAGATAGTGAGTCAGCGTGTTCAGTTTTTAAAAAAATATACGGACAATTACAAATAGAAATTTATAAAAGTGGTATTTTTAGACGAAGCGTGGATATTTTCGAATGGAAGTGGTTCAAAATCTTGGCAAGATGAGTCTGTAAAAAGTGTTAAAAGGAAAAAGGGGTGCGGTACGGGAAAGCGTTTTATTATTTTGCATGCCGGTTCTGCAACAGGATATGTTGCAGGTGTGAGTTTAATTTTTTTTTTTCAACATCAAAAAGTGCTGACTATCATGATAATATGAATTGCGAAATGTTTGAAAAATGGTTAAAAGTTCAATTGATACCAAATTTGGATGCTCCGTCTTTAATTGTAGTTTTGATGTATTTACACTAATTTCTGTCTTCGCAGGAAAAAAGTTAACACTTAAATTAGGTATACCTGATAAAAAAATCAAAAAATAAAATATGGACCGACCTATAAGTACGTACATTTTAAACAGATTTGAACTTAACTTTCAAAATGCCTTTGTTCCAAACAAACTTTTACAGTTCATTACATGACAACATACTATACCTAGCAAATAATAATAATAACTTAAGGTGGATTATTCTCTCTTTAGTTCCTGCAAAGTATCATCAATGACCCGTTCATTAAGATTTGGAATACTTACAAAATATTTTTCGACTGATAACATCGCTAATGCAGATAATTGTTCCTGGCTCATATTTTTACAACCGACATTTTGTGACACAAGGAACAATAAACGATTTAACATAACACTCGTTAAATAATAACAAACCAACAAATTATCAAACCCGACTGCCGACTGGCATCCGTACGTAAATTAAAAATCCAATAAATGTAAACAATGACAAACATGAATACTTGAATATACATTATACAACCCTCCTTACTGCAGTAATCGGTTAAGCCAAGTCAACAAATTTTCCTAAAAAATAAACTAAGTACTGCTTCGCAACGTAACTCCTCTTCCCACACGTTTCTGCAAATTTGCAACGTTTGTCGGAACCTCATCGAAACTTGATGAGGCTTAAAGCCCTTATAGGACTCGTATCTCTGTCTTTCCTTTCAGTAGTAGCATGCGTTTGTTTCTCTCTTGCACGCTTGCGCATTAAATTTCTCTGGGAAAGCAAACAGGCGGTGGTCAAGAATGGTCTGGACCCAATATACGAAGAACGTACGATAAGTACCGTTATTTATAGTGCTCATAATCTCGGTAAATTACGAGGGATATTTTAAAGTTAATAGTAATATTTCACGAAACAAACGAGGTTGGCTGATTCGATAGCTTTTAAACCTTATTTAAACTTAATAAATTTTCATGAGAAGAGAATTAGTGAGGGAGGTCATTGACCAAATGACCTTAAGGAAGAGCCGCCACTGCCTTGTTTACATGAAATTAAAAAGAATAGAAAACAAAAAATGCAAAATTCCTGCTGTAGACTGATTTACGGGATAAGAAAACGCGAGCATATAACCCACAAAATAAATAAGTGCAAATGGCTTAATATGAGAATAGATGTAATTTTCATCTGGGTAATTTTATTCTTAAACTTCTTACCATCAAAAAAACTTAAAAATAAGTTCGTTTCCAGATACAACATTCACAATAGAAATATCAGAAACAAGAACAGTTTTACCATACCCCAATATAAAACATCCATTATTTCAAAGAATTTTCACTTATAATGCTATAAAATTTTATAACTCAATTCCAAACGAATTTAAGTTGTATAATATTAATAAGTTTAAGTTTAATCTTCGTGCGTATCTGTTCAATAAGCAATAATACATTAATTTATTGTTTCACCACTTTTGCTGCCCGGGACCGCGCTTATGGGGACGCAATCGTTTCCCATTCTGTCGTTAATTTAGTTATACCATTAGTTTATAATAAATGTCATATGAATTACACTATTTTTTATTCTTTTTTATATTAGTATATTTCGAGACGACATTCTCAGTAGTGGTTGAGTTGGAGTAGCCCTGTTAGCTAGACTTCGCCACTCTGAGTTTGGTCAATTGATTTTATTTTTTTCAGCTATGTAGATATTATTTTCTATTAATAAAAGTCTTTATTATTATTAATATTAATATAAACTGCAGTTTACAAGTACATCTAAGATGTGTTCGAGAGACAAAGGAAGTTACATTTTTGGGTCAAATAGATACTAACGGTTTAGCAGGAAAATTGTTTTAAACGGCCTCGTAAAACACAAGATGATTTTGAACATGCGTTTTTAAACTCTCTTAGCTTTTCAAGGAAATTGCCAATATTGACACCTTCAAGATAAAAATGATAACTTTATCGAGTTTAGAAGTGGTTCAGGAAAATTATGATTTATTGTTGGATATATTTACAGTTGTGCTGACAAAGGCCAATATATTGTCACGTTCATATTTCAGGGAGCGGCGAGGGCGCTAATACACCCACGGGGAACTATAACTGTTTCTTATGGTTTCCTTTTACATTATATTATGCTATACCGGCTGTCCACGGAAGGTGGTTCGCCCCTCTAACTTTTTCGTTTTTCAAGATAATGGAATAAAATTTAGAGGATTTATATACGACATAAAACTGCATTTTTTGACAAGTGACTCAACATTATGGATCTTCCAATTTAACCGGAAGTGACATAAACTTTCGATTTTTAAATGGGCACCTGCTATATTTTTTTTTACTCCATATGACATTCTAGATATAACGATGTGTTACTTGTCACTTTTTGTCACCAAGAAAATATTTTCAAGTCAAAAAAAGGAAAAATATACCAGGTGTCCCATTTAAAAATCGAAATTTTATGTCACGTCCGGCTAAGCCGGAAGTTTCATAATGTTGAGTCACCTGTCAAAAAATGCAGTTTTATGTCGTATCCAAATTCCCCAAATTTTATTCCATTATCTTGAAAAACAGAAAAGTTAGAGGGGCGAACCACCTTTCGTGGACACCCGGTATATATAAATGTTATTTACTACCTTATGGATATTTACGTTATATTATAACAAGAGAAAACCGCTGTAAAATTCATGATGCTCTTTGCGAACTACAGACCTGTGAGAAAACAATTTATTGAACTTTATGCTGATCAATTTACTTAATACCATATAGGGTGAAGTAAGGTAATTTCGTGGCATAGGTAAGTTCGTGATAGAATTATAAAAAATTTTCAGCAAGTTGCCTGTTGCTTTCTTTAGATGGATGATTTCTTGGCTAGTGGAAAGCATACGATGCTACTAGATGGCGCTACTTGTCGCGTTTTGATATCACGAACATACCAGACATTAAGAAAATGTTGTTTCCATGTCATGCGTATTTCGACGTGCTTTTTCGCGGGTTGTGCAATTGAAAAGAGATCTGCTACTTCAACAGGATTAACTGAAAGGTAGGCCTATGAAATTTATATCATTTATAGTATTTTAGATTGGGAATCTTTTTGTCAAATCCGATTAACAAATGCTGGCTTAGTTTTACCGTAATTGCTTATTCCGTGGAGCTAATTTCTTATGATTTCTGACTTCTGTTGAAGATGTAAAGATTCAAGGGTTGTTCAATTTTAAATATCTTTTTTCGTATGCAGAAAAATTATCCCGTATTTCTAGTTTATGTTATTTTTATGATTGCTTACGAATCTAACCTAAAAGAAACGTAATTGAACATATCACGAACTTACCTACTATCACGAAGTTACCTATTGTTGTTTTTAGTTGCAGCTTTAAAATGCAAGCAAACAAAAGAAAATATCGCAGTTATGAAATATCTGAATTAATAGAAGCTGGTAGGTTAGTAAGGGAAACAAACGTGAGAGTCTATAAAGCAAGTAAAGTGACTGGAATACCGTGGAGTACGCTCAAAGATTTTTTCGATAAATCAAGAAAACCAGCAACAAGTTGCAAAACTTGGAAGGCCATACCTATGCGTTGACGCCAGAATGTGAAATGAAACTATTCAGTTATATTGTCAATTTTATACATGTTACTTGTTTACTGTTAATAAATGTTTAAAAAAAAATTAATTGATAAATTAATCAAAAGCAAAAAACGAAACTTTGTCAAATTTACGCATATCTCTTTTCCTGCTTTTATTAATTCATTAATCCAAACTTATTTAATGTAAAGCTGTGGGTAATTGAACTTCAAAGATGGGTATTTGGCCGATTTCTGGATAAAACGAAGAAGTAACGAAATATTGTGGTTGTAACCGATAATAAAACCTTACCTAACAATTTTTAGCATTAATGGTTGTCTCACGAATATACTTACCCCATATCACGAAATTAGATATCCTATCACGAAATTACCTTTCCTTGACTAGGGCTACTTTAAATGTTTATTTTTGTAGTGTCTCTGAGTTATCTTTAAAGAAAATACCCAAATCTAAAAGCAAAATGTTAGGTCTTAGTTTCCCGACAATTATTGCAACCACTGCATGCCATTTATATTACTTTGCGACGAAAAAACTATAATTATCACGAACATACCTTACTTCACCCTATAAACCAGCTAACATTTACCTCTGGATAATTAAATAACACTGCAATTTTGCTTCAGTTTAAAATAATATTACTACCAAATTTTGGTCTCCCAAGTTTTTGCTATAGTATTACTCTCTACCAGGTAGTTCTTAGCTAATTCAGAGATGTTTTATATGCTATGATTTAAATTTGATTAATTTAACTGCCCCATGTCTCTTTCTAATGCCATAACTTGCCTTTTTCACTGTTATTCCTACTTTTATAGCTGATGATGACCTTTACTAAGATACTAAAGTATTTTTCACAATAAATGGTTGACTCCGTTTAACTACCTGGGACGTTTTGCAAGAGCTCGGCCATAAAAATGCAAATAAACTGTCGGTCAGGGTCGGATTATAATTTGTAATTATAGCAGGTAATATTTAACTATCTTGTGCTTGCGATGACATCTTTTAGTCTTCGTGTTTCTTAGGAAGTGTTCAAGTATATCTAAATATCTAAAGTCCTACCCAGTAGTGTATTTGCTTGTTGATTGTGTATAACAATAAGATTAAACCGGTAGTTTTATTGCTGTCAATAAGTCGATACCATTTAGAGTAAAAAATACTTTAACTTGTACTATTTACAATGATGTAAAAGAGGATACTCCTTTCTTTATTAAAAAAAAAATATAGTAGAGGTATTTACTAATCCTTGCCATATTGAACTCCTCTCTTAACCTTATGTGTATCTTTTACTGAAGTTTTCAGTAAATTGTTCTATAAAATACACTGCTCGGGTCTTATCTTCTATAAATTTTTGCTTCCATGCTAAAATCCGTTGTATTTTTAAAGCGACAGCAGATAACAGTTTGTAAAAATGTGAAAGTGTGTTTTACATAACGCGTTATTAACTGTAGAACGCCTTTATCGCTGTTGACAAAGTCCCATTTTTATAAATACGTTTCTTTCTTATTAAAAAGCCCGACTTGAAAAACTTATTTAAGAAGTGAAAATATTTGAACGGAAATGGCAGTCGGAGTAATTTGGAGGCCATCAGTTATAATCCATCATATGAAATCAATTTAGAAATGATTTATAGAATATAATATGAGATATATTAGTTGAATATCTTTCATTTGAAAGCCGTGTATTGGGTGAACACATTTATTTTCGGGTATGAAAAAACGAATAAGCTAAACTGTTAAACGATAATAATAGGATTTCGTACCCTATCAACATTATTTTTTTTAGATTTTTATAACAATGCTTTCTGAGATAAAGGGAATACCTTATTTTATTTTACTTAAACCCTTTGGAAGCGCCTTTTTGAGGATATAAACTAAAGTTACAAAAAGAGTGACGTCCTATTGCTCCTTTATTTTACAGTTGAGCTGCATTTCTAATCACTTTGCGGGCGAAGTGACACTTCGACACGCGTGCTAAGTTTATGAAGGACAACGTCGGCATTTTCAACAAAATTCGACGTCAGCACGCGTGCCGGCCCATACAAAATTGATTGCAAGCTGCAAACTTTCGACATTTGTGCTGACTTCAACACATGCGTGTTGTAAGAATTTTGAAATTGCAGTTGACATTGACAATTGAAATTGACATATAAACTTTGTTTTTATTTTTATGTTGATTTTCTTTACGTTTTGCTGCATCAATCCTGCATCATTGTGAATTATAATGGATGCTGTTCATACAAAAAATATTCTCAATTTGTTACTAAGGTTCTGGTGTCATATAAGGTCGGTCGAATTTCTTCATGTTTTTGGGTTTATTAGAAAGTTAACATTAAATGAAACCATTTAATGCAAAAAAAGATGCGGATAAAGCCATTTTTTTCAAATTAAAGTCATTTTTAATATTTACACCTAAGGCATCCTATTACTTAAGGTAAATGACCCAGTGATCGACACCCATCCAGAAGTCGACACCCCCAAAGTAAAATCCTAAAAAAAAGAATACCAATGACTACTTAAATGTTCCCGCCTTGGCAACACTGTTGAACGTGCTCGCGAAGTGTCATGCGTACGTCATTTGGCGCTTTCAACAGTTATTACAAGGTTAATTTTCGTTCCTTGCATTTCATGTGCTAACAACCACCTGTTTATCCGATCATTTTTATTGAAATTTTAAGGAGGTAAGTACACATTTTTCAATTTACTGAAAATAATTTGGTTACCTATACTTGGTTATGAAATATCTTAGGTTTGTAGAGTGTGATTGTGCATATAAAGCATGTTTTGTTAAGTTAATGCCAGAAGAATTGTTTAAAAATTGGTGTCGATATTTGGTACTCTAAAATATGAGTGTGCCTTAAACCCGACACCCTGTCGACTTAAGGAACCTACATATATATGATAATTTCATATTTAAAAGAATGATTTTTTTATGCTATCTGAAATTCAATGCGAATATACAATTTATTTTACATGGTTCCAATATTCGACAGGGGTGTCGACTATTGGATCATTTGTATGTTGGCTATTGGTACATTAGTTATCCTCTTTACAGATGACCCCTAGAAAGCTTAAAAATTATACAGATGCGTCGATGTTAGCAGCAATTCAAGATGTCACCAGAGGAATGGCATATAAAGCAGCCGCTCGGAAACACAGTGTTCCAAGAGTCACACTTATGGACAAACACAAAGGCAAAGTGCCACTTAAAACCAAAATGGGTCCTTCAAGTGTTTTTACCACTGAGCAAGAAAAACGGCTGGTTGACTGGGTTAAATGTATGGCAAAAGCTGGATTTCCAGTCAGTAAAGAAACATTTTTAAATAGCGTTGGTAAGCTTGCTAGGGAACTCCAGCTTAAATTTGGAGAAAATGCGACACCAGGTAGAAAATGGTTATCTCTTTTTATGGCAAGACATCCCGAAGTAAGTCTTCGCGTGAGCCAGAATCTAACTGCAATGAGAAGAAATGTTAGTCAGGAAAATATCGAAAATTGGTTTAAAGAAGTGGAGACTTATTTTAAAGACAACTCATTTATGAACATTTTAGAAGAACCTCAGAGAGTTTTCAATACGGATGAAACTGCATTTTTTTTAAATCCGAAACCAGGAAAAGTATTTGCAGAAAAAGGGAGTAAAACAGTGTACACCGCAGCAGGAAACGATGAAAAATTTAACTTAACTGTTTTGTTAACAGCTAATGCCGCAGGACAAACAGCCCCACCAATGGTGGTTTACAAATATAATAGAATTCCACAAATTATAGCAGAATCTTTTCCCCCAAGTTGGGCAATGGGTAAGAGTGAGAATGGTTGGATGACTCATGAACTCTTTTATGAGTATATGGTTAATTTTTTTTTGCCATGGGTGAAGAGTCAAAATAGTCCCCTGCCTATATTATTTTTTATGGACGGCCATACTTCCCATATTTCTTTACATCTCAGCAGTTATTGTAAGGAACAAGGAGTTGAGCTGATTGCTTTTTATCCTAATGCAACCCATCTACTTCAGCCTATGGATGTGGCAGTTTTTCATGCGTTGAAGTTAATGTGGCGTCAAAGTGTATTAGACTGGAGAATGCAAAATCAAGGAGAGCAACTAAAAAAACATAATTTTGCCCCATTATTGGAAAGCGTCCTTAGACGTCTCACACCATTAACTATACAAAATGGTTTTAAAAAGTGTGGCCTAGTTCCATGGAATCCTCAGCAGGTAATTGTAGAATGTCCAGTGGCATCTCAAATTTCTGATAAAAAACGCATTCTAGAAGAAAAAATGTTTTTGGTGACTCTAGAGCAAAAAATAGGCGATGCTAAGCTTCAAGAATTTTGCCAAAATGAGGGAAACTGGAATGGGACAATGGAGGATGGGTCTCTCTATAATCTTTGGAAAAAAGTAAAGGAAGAAATAGAAAATCTTGAGGTACCAGAATGGCTTAATATTTTAAATTATTATATTTACTTAAGTATTACAAATTTGATTTTTTTTGCAGGAGATAACTTCAGCAGAAACCGCGACAGAAAATATGGAAGTAGAGGAAGAAACACCAACACATGTAGAAGAAAATCGAAATGAAGATATTATCATAAATTCACAGAGTAATGTTGAATCCTTATCCTCCACATCGGAAATGAAGGAAGATGATAATTTAACAGAGAATACTAAAAACGACACTAATGGTGCATTAAACGATATTGAAAGTCAAGCTACCCCAGTAAAGAATATCCAGGGACCGAGCCAGGGGCCATCTACTTTAAAACAGATATCACTACCATCACCTTTTAAAAGAGCCCTACTCTGGCCCGAGCCCAAAGCAAAGGAGAAAGCTAAAAGAAAAAGGGAAATATTACCAGCAGCAGTAACATCTCCTGCAATGTTAGAATATTACAAGAAAAAAGAAATGAAAAAAATTGAAATGGAAGTGTTGAAGGAAGAAAAAAAAAGATTAAGAGAAACAAAGAAAAAACTGTTGGAAGAACAACTACTAATACGGAAAGGAAAAAAACGAAGACGTGAAAAAGATGACTCTTCTGAATCTGATTCTGAGGGGCATATGTCCTGCCAGGAGTCCGACATATCTGAAATTGAGGAAAGAAGTGAGGGAGAGGAAGAAGCATTACCTGTAGCGTCAATCAAAGATTTGAAAGAAGGGGACTTTATATTAGTTGAATTTAAGGGGGGGAAACGAATGGTTTCAGTTTTTGTCTATCTATGTGTAATTCAAAAAATAATATCAATCAATGAACTTGAAGTCATGGGACTTAAAAGTACAGACACAACCAAAAAATCATTTGTAGTAAAAGAAAATTATATATCCAATATTAAGTTAAAACAAATTTTAGGTAAATTAAAAAACCCAAATATTGTAGCTATAGGAGAGAGAGTGAGCTATCAGTTTTTACATTCCCTACCAATTAAAGAAATTTAAATAAAAATTTTTATACTTTTGCAGTCTATTTTATTTATGTGTCGACAACTGGTACAAAACATATGTCGACTACTGGATAAGTTTAATTTTTGGGTGTCGACATTTGGCACATTTACCCCTACCCCTATATACATCAGATTTTTATTATTTTCCTTAATTGAATCCTTTGCAAACAACGCATTCAATTTTCACAATTGCCGACTATACACTAAGTATATTGCAATTGTAAATTACCAGAAATTAACCAAAATAAAAAATATTTACTGTTTTCTTTTCCTTAAAGTGTCGACTACTGGTGCTTTTACCTTACCTAATAAATACAATATTATCCACGATTATTTTAGCAACTTATGGCCATTAAAGATCAATATATAATATAGCATAATCGATATTATCAAAAAAACTGCAAATTAAACTATTTTTCACTTCACAATAATGATTACAAGTTATTATAATATTCCCGAGGCACCAAAGCAAACGTCATCATATAATATAAACATAACCTCATCTGTCAGTCTATTTTTCGGCATCTTTCTAGTGGATTCATGGAAGACACGAAGCTATGTTGCCAAGTGTAATTCTAAATTTGTTTGGATTTGTATCGCCGTTTTCGTCGAGTCGCCTTTGCATATAACAAGCTGTCACAATTTTACACATTTCAGTTTAGTGTTTCTTAATCACATAATTTTATTATGGAAATTAATAATATTTTTCAGTTAATGACTATTTTAAATTTAGCAGATGAACAATTATTACCTATTGCTTCAGTTACAAAATTAGGGGCTCTTATGTAGAAATTTGCGGTGTCCCGCTCGTCGTTGCCGGCAAAACTGTACTATAAGAAGAAGAGCCCAGTCCCCGTTTGGAGTAGCTTTTTTTTTGTAGATGTTCAAAAAACTACACTATATTAACAAACTCTTTTTTTGAAAACTGTAAATCACCAATTCGAATTATATTGTTGCTAATGTGGGAGATCCGTTCCGGCTGTGCGGCTATGTCATCGGGATGTCCCAAAAAGACAGTAATTCAGTATTTTCGTTTCTTTACAGATATTTGCTCTTGGAAATTATTGCGACAGGATGAGATATTTTTATATGGTAAGAGTACACGTTAAACCTTTTCATTTTAGTTATTGTTATCTTTTTTATGCTTTTAAGGTGGTGTCGGGCATGTTGTACAAATCGACGAATCGGTTATAACGAAAAGGAAATATCATGTTGGCAGGCTTATTTTGGAAAAATGGGTGCTGGGCATATACGACGTTACTTCAAAACGGGGGTTCGTTGTATTTGTGCCCAATCGTACTTCCGAGACATTAGAACAAATAATTGCAGAACATGTATTGCCAGGGAGCGAAATTTGGACAGACTGTTGGCGCGGTTACATGGGACTGACTAAGCTGGGAGGTGTTTCTCCGTATACGCATAAAACAGTAAATCAAATCATTCACGCAACTTTGTAGATCCTGATTCGGGAGTCTGCACCAATCACATTGAAGGACATTGGTCTTGTTTAAAGCAATTTTTAAGAAGACTTGGAGTAATGCAATCTCCCTTCATTGCAGAGTATATCGACCAATTTATGTGGTGGGAAGTTTATGGAGGATCGCCATCGATCCGGTTCCAAAATTTAATCAATCAAATACGGGAACGCTACCCATTTTAATTAAAGATCCTTACCCTTTTTGGTTTTGGTGTCATATACATAAAGGTGTAACTTAGGCCGCGGCAGCGGCCGTTGCGTAGCCCAAGGATGTTTATAATAGTTGCGGGGCGGGCGAAGCCCGCAACGCTAATATATGATGACGTTACCTCGTAAAAGTGTTACTATTAAAGGTGTAACTTAGGCCGCGGCAGCGGCCGTCGCGTAGCCGGCGTTCTATTGCGTAGCCCAAGGATGTTTATAATAAACTGCTGCACATAATTATCGTTAAAAGAGCATTTTTTAGTCAAATTTGATACCGTGTAATTCCTGATATACTGAACGCATTTCAAAAAGCTGGTCACATTTCGAAAGGTGTTTTCATCCTCTGTTGAATCATTCGTAACAACTTCTTAGATTTTGACCGGGGGCTATAATATAGGGTAAAATAAAATGTCGTGCATTTTGAAAAAAATTTCACTTGCTCCCCATTTTGCAGGAAGACCATGCGGATATGTTTTGAACCTAACATTTCATAGATATTAATCATACCTCGGGACCTTTTGGGATTTTGCGAATATCTACTGTCGTTTGCGAAAAAGACAGTTTTTTCAAAAAATTTTTTTTTTTAATTTTATGTTTTTACACCAATTTGCTCGATTTTGTAAAGTGCATTATTAATCAGGTTATCTTTGCTAACTTCTATCCCTATCCTCCTCAAATAAAGAACTCACCCTGCGAATATATACCTACAATAGTTTTATTTAGGAACTTAAATAAAGAATAAAATCAGGTCTTTGTTCATTATAATGATTCATGTAAAAAAAAATAATCTGGAGTGCTTCAAACAAAAATATTCGGCGGATGAACATTTAAAACCTTGAAGGACGTCCCTTACTCTCTCGGGCATAGAATCCACTAATCATGTTTTGGGGAATAGCTTCCCATTCACACAAAATCGCATTCACCAATTCTTGCAAATTTTGAAATTCATTCCCTTCCCGATTCAAACGTAACTTAAGGTTACTCCACACGTGCTCTATAAGATTCATATCAGTTGCAGGCCAAATCATACGCGTGATATTATTTTCCCTAAGAAAGTCGTTCACGATTCTTGCTCTATGAGAGCGAGCATTGTCGTCGACTATTGGTGTAGAAACATAAAATAAAAAAAATTTCGAAAAAATTGTTTTTTCGAAAACCACAGTAGATATTTGCAAAATCCCAAAAAGGTCCCGAGGTATAATCAATATCTATGAAATGTTAGGTTCAAAAAATATCAGCATGGTCTTCCTGCAAAATGGGGAGCAAGTGAATTTTTTTTCAAAATGCACGACATTTTGTTTTACCCTATATTATAGCCCCCGGTCAAAATCTAAGAAGTTGTTACGAATGATTCAATAGAGGATGAAAATACCTTTTGAAATGTGACCAGCTTTTTGAAATGCGTTCAGTATATCAGGAATTACACGGTATCAAATTTGACTAAAAAATGCTCTTTTAACGATAATTATGTGCAGCAGTTTAGTTGCGGGGCGGGCAAAGCCCGCGCAATGCTAATGTATGATGCCATTACCGCATAAAGGTGTTACTATTAAAGGTGTAACTTAGGCCGCGGCAGCGGCCGTCGCGTAGCCGGCGTTCTATTGCGTAGCCCAAGGATGTTTATAATAGTTGCGGGGCGGGCGAAGCCCGCAACGCTAATGTATGATGCCATTACCGCATAAAGGTGTTACCATTAACGTGTAGCCGGCGTTCTATTGCGTAGCCCAAGGATGTTTATAAATAAAATAAAATAATAAATAGTATCCTTATTTTCAAATCATGAAAATTCGTCCAACTTGGCAACACAGTAAGTATTACGTCAAATAATGGAGACTTCTCGCATTGACATTTTCGGCACAGTAAAGGGTTTATATTTTCGGTAAAAATGTCAATTTATAAATAGTTTATTATTAATTTTTCGCGTTAAAAGTGTATAATCCGCAATTTTTTTGCTTTTAACCAGTTCTATTTATACAGCTTAGGCTACAGTGGCGCACCCAGGGGGGGGGGGCAAGGGGGCCTTGGCCCCCCCCAAAACCCCCAATGAAATTGACTTCAACTTACTATACCCACTAACCCACTAAAAAAAACTTTAATTTCCAGGCGCGATACAAAGAACGATATAATTTTTATTACTTTTGTTCAGTATTATAAGTAGAAAATTTGCAAAGCTTTCTCAGCCTTCATTCTTCTTATGCAAATTATTCATTTTTTAAAAAATTTTATAATGAAAGCATTCTAATATGCGAATTTAAATTATGGAACGACAAGTTTACAGGTAGCAAAGAAATACCCTCTGATATGTTTAAGCTATATATTCAATGTAATGGTATGATATTTCCCAATATAAAAACTTTTGCAAATTTTTGTTTCCCTTCCCGTCACCGCCAGTACCTCTGAAAGGTCATTCTCCATATTAAAGTACTTAAAATCGTACTTAAGAAATTCCACCGGGCAAGTAAGACTTAATGGTTTGGCAAATTTTTTTATTCATAAGAATGTTCCTGTTTCTTGTGAAGAAATTTTAAATAAACTTTCTAAGGGTCGATGAAAATTAGATTGACATATTTAACAAATGCAAAGGTGTTATAAAAAAGTTTTGGTTTCCATTATTTATAAAATATTGTTTATTGTTGTGCTTTATACTAATTTATATTTTTAAATAAATATATTTGTGTTATGGATATGTCGTCATTACTATTACCTATATTTTATTTGGTAAAAAGAGTGGTATGTTTTGTCCGGAATAATTATTAAAGTGGATATTTTAAAAAGTCAATTTTTTGAGATATTTACTTGAACTTGAATTGAACTAGGCTATTGCGATCTTCTGAGAATACCTGTTAAAAAGCTACAAAGTTCTAGAAAAATGCGTAACTTAAAAGTTTATTAAAAAATTTGCTTCCGGCACTGATTGGCGGGCCCCCCCTAACTTAAAATCCTGGGTGCGCCGCTGTTAGGCTATATGATAAAATTTTAAAACTATCAAAATTCGACCGATCGATCTTATATGACACCAGACCCGTTACTAATAACTCAGGTACTTTTGTTAAGAAAAATACTGGTGCTGAGGCAAAGGAAGCAGCGGAGGCCCAAAAGATTTGGAGTGCGCCCAATTTGCAGCGTCGTAAAGAGCAAGGGTTTTATCACAATCTACTACAAGAAGCCTTTATAAGTGACCCTTATGTATTTTTTAATTTTACAAGAATGTCCTTTGTGAGTTTTGAGAAGCTACTGTCAATAGTAGGACCATCTATGACTAAGAATTCAAACAGAGAGCCTATTTCTACAGGATGCAGGTAACCATAATTTTTATATTCATTTATCTTTAATTTTTTACATTTGAATTTTATTACTTAATGCCAATTTAGCTAAAAGTATTTTATGAAAAGAAAAAGTTAAGTAAGTTAGATATTATGTTAAAAACATTTATAGTATTAAAGTTTGTGTTCAGTTGTTAAAAGATTATATTTTTTTAGGTTAGCAATAACCCTACGGTTTCTGGCTACTGGTGATTCATACCCGAGCTTGCACTATGCCTTTCGAGTGGGGGTTACAACCGTTTGTAATATTGTAAGAGAAACCTGCTCAATTTTATGGGACAAACTACAACCACTAGTGTTATCGACCCCTACGGTACAGGATCTACAGAATATATCTGAGGAATTCTGCAACACTTGGTCTTTACCAAATTGTATTGGGGCCATTGATGGTAAACATGTCAATATTCAAGCCCCTTCCAATTTAGGATCATCTCACTTTAATTACAAAAAGGATTTTAGTATAATTTTATTAGCAATCTGTGATGACAATTATTTTTTTAAATATGTAGACATAGGTGCTTATGGATCACAAAGTGATGGTGGAGTATTAAGCAAATCAACTTTTGGAAAAAAAAATATTAGAAGACAAATTCGATCTTCCACCTGCAAAAGAACTGCCTCATTGCCCACAGAAAAGAAAGATACCACATTATTTTCTTGGTGATGAAGCTTTCCCCCTAAAAAGTAATCTTATGAGACCCTACGGTAAGCCCAGAGTAGGTACTTTGACAAGGTCAGAGAAGATATTCAATTATCGTCTTTCACGGGCAAGGCGAGTAATTGAAAATACTTTTGGTATTATGGTGGCACGTTTTCGAATTCTACACAGAGTTATAAATGCTGAGTCAGGCACTGTTGATAATATAATAAAAGCTAATTGTGTGCTTACACAATTACATAAGAAAGGAAAGTAACGTCTTGTACTTTGCAAAAGCCGATGTAGATAGGGAAATAGATGGAAAAATAGTTCCAGGAATGTGGAGGAATGACATTCCTAGAGAAGGGTTGGCTCTGGAAAACGTTTTCCTTCGACTAGGGGCTAGAAATGCAACGGTGCCAGCATTAGACATAAGAAATAATTTAAAATATTATTTGTATGGACCAGGGGCCATTTTGGCACCTTGGCAAGATAATGTTATTGACAGAACACATTAAAAGTCAAAGTTTATTGTATATTATGTTTATAATTTATTATAAAAAAATGTAATGTAGTTATTGTTTTATTTATTAAAGACAAAACAGAAACAAAGTACCTAATAGTGTTTATAAAAAAAAAGTAATATATGTATACAAATTAAAGAATCAATTCAGAAAACAATACTAGCAATAAAAATGGTCATTGAAACACTGTTTTTTTTAGTTTAGTACAAATTAAATATAATACATACAAAAATATATACTACTCAAAATTATTTTCAAAAAAAATAGACTGTAACCAACACATTTGCTTTTTGATAACTACATTTTTAATTTATATTCTGACAATTTGCTCTTATGTACACACTAGACCTAACTTAAAAATTTTTGTTGATCATACTTATGAAACAAGAACAACAGACAAATCAAACTACCAATAAGTACAAATAATCTTAACCTAAGATACATTCATTATTTTGGTCCCAAACTGTACAATTTACAAGTTGAAGTAAGAAATTGCTCTAAAACAAGTTTCAAGCATTTAATTCAAAATGTAATCTTTGAGAATCTTTATAAATTTAAAGGTTTTTCAGATAATTGTTTCATATATGTGTTGCTAATAATGTATAATATATGTGTGAAAATAATTTACTTAGTTGATTTGTTTTATATTGTGTATACAAATGTAATGTAATAAAGTAATATAATATAAAAAGTTTAGTTCTTACTAATACGGAAAAAGCTCTTAAAGTTAATAATTTTGATTTGGATTTGTTCCATTAAAATCGAGCTATGTGGTTCTCCGAGTTCCTTTAATTCAAGACTCAAATATTTACTGAAATGATCATATTTGTCATCAACGTGCTGTTCAGGAACCTTTTGGTTAATAGATCTGATTGCTGAAGAAACATCGTTCAACACATTATCGATCATTTGGATTTAATTTTTTGCTTTAGGGGAATTGACCAACTTTCTTTTTTTGCTTAAGGTAGGTGTTTCAACAGTTTCTGAGAATCCTTTAATAATATTTTGTTTTAAGTTGCTGAGCGCACTAATGTAATTTCTTTGACTATAGTTGTGCTCACTACTACATGTCTGACTATTGTCCTCATCGTTCACAATAATTTCATCTATGATAATATTATCAAAATTGTCTATGTCACTTTCTGGTTCGCTTGCATAATTTGAAGTAGTTGCTCTGTGTTCTTCTTGTCCATATTTATACATAAATTTAAAAAAGCTCATTATTGGCCATGTAGGTTTAGAAGAGTAAGGTGCACCACTTCGGGTTAATTTTTCTTCAATAATAATTTCTCTCCTATACTTTTCTCGGAGTGTTTTGAATCTACTTTTTACCACAGGAGCTAAAAATAACAAATACTCTATTAAATTAAATTATTTTGTTCAGCGTTTTCTTAAAACTTTTACCTGTTGTTTGTAAAGACCTAGCCACATTTGCCCAACAGTTCTCCTTCTGAAGAATGGATTTATATCCCTTATCTGTTTTGTCGAACAGTGGTTTATAATTAGCAACACACTGCATCAAAAACTCATCATTAATTTGACTTCCCTGGCTATTTTCCATTTCTTCTTGATAAAAACACACAAAAATAAAGGAGTAAAAAACTTGGAAACTATGAAATCAAAAGAAAACGTGTGACAACAAACTTATAAAAACCGCACATGCAGCCCACAGATGTCTGACAAATGCGTCACGAATTGAATTCAGAGGGGGGTCATTTCATGGTGGTCATGACTCCCCCCCCCCAAAACAGAAAAAAAAATGGATTAACTGTTTTGACTACCTCTGCAGCTTTTCCACAAGATTCATGACAACATTACCATACATAAATTAATTGATTTAAAAAAAGCAATGGATGCGATGAATGACACCATTAGTATTTTACAGCAAAAAAGAAAAGAAGTTGATTCAATATTTCGACAGTTATTTTCTGAATCAAAAGAAGTTTCTCAGCAGCTGGATGTAGAGCTAAAATTACCACGACTTGTAGCTAGACAGGCACATAGACAAAACAATCAACAAGGTCAATCTGTTGAAGAATACTTTCGTAGGGCCATATACATTCCTTTATTAGATTCAATTATTGCCGACCTAAGTGAGAGACTCTCTCCAGATGTGCTGGCTTTATTTCAGTTGAATGTTTTTTTACCTAAAACATCTTATATGGAAGCAGACATACTGACTGCAAAAGGAATTGTTACAACGTATAAGCAACTTTTAAATTATCCACCGGTTTCTGCGGTAGTGGCAGAAGTTCAATTATGGATTGCTAAATGGAAACGTGAAGTAAAAAATGGCTGTAAAATACCTGAATTACTTCCCCATATAATTGATATAATTGTGATTCTGATTTATTCCCCAATATTAAGATTCTTCTTCAAATACTTGCTACACCACCTGTAAGTGCAGCAACAGCGGAAAGGTCCTTCTCGACTCTACGTCGCGTTAAAACGTGGCTTAGAGCAAGCATGGTAGAGGAACGCCTCACTGGCTTGGCTTTGTTGAACATTCATAAAAATATAATCATCGACGTTGATGAAGTTATAACCAGATTTGGAAATAACAAACAAAGAAAATTAGAATTCGTGATTTAAGAATCAATGCTATGTTATGTATATTTTTATTTTATTTTATCAAGTGTAGAATTTTTTTTTTAATATTGGGGAATAAATGGGGTTTAACCAAAATTTTTACTTGGTTTTAAAAGTAAACACACGACTATTTATATATGTATACTATATTTTCTATTGTCGATAACGAATGTGGCAATTTTTTAAAAATATTGGGATAAAACAAAGCAAAGTTCTGGACCCGCCTGAGATACGGCATGCTAAAAAGGAATTATCTGCTTTATTGAGAATTATTGTATTATGATGTCCTTCTGAACTGGACACTAATGAGGCATTTATTTTTCAAGATATCGCATAGGAGAACATTTCGATTTTTAAAATGCATACCAAAAAACTCCAAAGCTCTATTCAACTTTTTTTTACAACTTTAATACCAAAATATGTTAAAAAGTTTTGTTTTCAAAAATATTCATAATAACCGCACAACATTAAACAAAAATTTAAATATAATAAATCCTCTACAGGTTAATTAAGTATTTGAGTAAGTAAGTGAATTAATTAAGCTCACCCAACGTGCCATGTTGAATTAATTTAAAATGTAAATCAGTAATGAAATAGCCGGTACAATTTAAATCGGAATTTGAATAAATTAATTTATATCAATTTGCCAACCAATCAATAATCTCATCATAATCGTGTAGCGGTTTTCAGTTAGGCACGGGGCGCGGCAGGGGGCAGGCTGACAGAGACAAAACGAAAAGTGTTTTTATCCGAAATGAAAAGATCAAATAAAATAAATCACACTGAAAAAAAATGTTGTTGATTATTTAGTGAATAAAAAAGCAATATTATTATATTTACAGTTAGTAGTAGTTAGGGGAGGCTTATATCGCCAAGCAAGTAGAAAGAAAATATTAAGTTTGTATGGCCAGAGAACGAGGACATTAGTAAAGTGGAGCAAAAGTTTATTTTTTACGGTCCAATTAGCCTTATAGGTTCGACCCATTTCAGATAAAACGGGTAAAGTTTTTGAATATTAGTAAAAAATATTATAATTTAAAAAATAAATTAAAAGGGTATTAAATAAGATTTTATGTTATATTATCGTTATTATAAAATTACTTATGTCTTAAAAGAAAATAACGATTTTATAAATTACGTTGTTTTTTTTTTGTTATGTGAGGTTTCAGATTATTTAAGAGTGTTTTTGAATTGAATTGATTCGATATTTCATTTGTCATATAGTTGATCTAAGAATATTTTGCGTTATATTTTTGCCAAGTGTGGTACCTATGTATACTATATTATAAATGCATATATTTCTTTGTTTAACCTTTAAAAGTATTTTACTGTCTTCCTAAATACATGTTATTTAAAGATGTTTTTGTTTTAAAAATTAGAGAATATAATAATCTCAATAATAATATACTAATTTAATTTTGAGTTTTTTATTTTATATAAATTTTTGCAAGAGGTTAAGGCATCTGTTTTATATCATTCTCGATATCAGTTTAGTCTTGCGTTTAGTTTAGTTTTTATCAGTGGCGTAGCGTGCCTTAGACGGGCCCTGTATCAAAATTTGTTGGGGGCCCAAATAAAGTGTAAAGACTTTTTATAAAAGGAAAAAAACTAAGCTAGCCAAACAATTTAAATCAAATATACACTTTTCTTGCCTTTTGCTCGGCGAACTTATTTATTAAATCATTCATAGCTGAAGACGATTTCAGTTTTTCTAAATTTTCTGCCTCTATAGACAATAGTGGAAAATCTGATAGACTTTTCTGTCCCATAGAAGTCCTTAGATAATTTTTTATTAGTTTCAATTTCGAAAAACTTCTTTCACCTGTTGCAGTTGTAACCGGAAGGGTCAAGAATAAAAAACATGCTGTTATTACCTCTGGAAAACTGGATGTAGGGCTATTAAATTTTATTACCAATAATTCCATAAGTTTCTTAATGGAATGAATTTTCTGAATATCAGATTTTAAGCATGTTTTCACTTATAATCTCCCTAGTGCTCGAATTATTTCCGAAAATTTTTCCGAAGGAACGCATTTTTTGAAAATTTTCTAGAAAAATGCGTGACTGAGGAAGAATTTCCGGATATTAATTCAAGGACGCGGGGGATTCGGTAAGAAAATTTCACACCTGAAATTTATTTGAATTATTTTATTGAAATTATCCATAATTAGGGGAATACTTAAACTTTCAAAAAAAAGTTTCCTCACCGTTTAGTTAAACGAAATGCAAAAAATATAAGTGAAAATTATCCTTTTTATTTATTTTTACTACATTTCATTTACTAAAACAAAGGAAAAGCATAGTATAGTCTAGTTTAGGCTAGTTATGCCAGATAAAACAATTTTTAAAATCTAGGTAGATAGTAGATACCACAGTCAAGTAGGCTTAGGCTTGTGATGTCAAAATCGTCTCTGCTATACGTCACGTCGACAGTTATTTCTTAAACGTGCTTCTTTAGTTCACAATAATTAAATCATGGCAGTAAACAATCAAGAAACTAATTTTAAGCCCTACGGTGTTTGTAAATCTTGCTCTGAAATAGGGACATTAATATGTCTCATAAAAATTTAAAGTATTTGCAATGTTTAATGGAAAAAACTGAATTAAATCCCCATCAAGAAAACCTTTTCTCAGCTATCCAGAAGATTTTGGAGGAAGATATCCCATCCTTTTTAAGAATAACCAGAATTCAGCAGAACAAAATTGCATCCAAATATTACATCTATTATATTAAACATAGACATCTGATAGAAGTGGAAAGGGAAGATAACCATTATCCTTGTTATTCTCCATTACGAAGAGAAGAGTTCGAACCAGAATTCCAAAAATATTTAGCCTTAATGAAAGAAATATTTGGTAAATAAATATTTGTATTTATTTAGTATTATAAAATGAATAAAAACATTAAATACCAAAATTTGATCCTGAATACTGATTTTCGGATCATATGATAGCAGCTGTCAAGAAAAAATTTCCACTTATTAATTTTGTTCGCCTAGCTTGGCAGGAGGAGCAAAATTTCCGAAAAATTGGTTGTCATTGGTAACTGTCGAAATGAAAGTGTGTGATTGGCTTAGAATGACAGGTGTGAAATTTTCAAAGCAATTAATTGTTCATAAAGATCAACTCACATAATATCTGTACTGTATTTAGCTGACAGTTTTCCGGCACACTTTTTTATGACATTTGATATGATTTTTTTCTCGGGAAGTAGGTACTGCCTAAAAGTTTAAGTGAGATTGTGGATAACATTTTATGAATTTTTTCCTACACACGTTTGGGGCCGGGGCCCCTGTGGCCTGAGGGTTGATACGGCGGTAGCTACGCCCCCGGGGTTGTTTAAGAATATTTTGTGTTATGTTGTTGGTATGTAAGTTTGTCTTGTTCTTCGTGTGAAATACATAAAATATAAAGTTCAAAATTACTTATGTCTATCAATAAGTGATTTATCCCTCGGAAAAAGGTGTCTCCGAGAACTATAAGTTTTTTGTAAAAGAGAACTGGCATTCAATAATAAAAACACACCACATAACACTAAAGTGACATTTATTTCAAGAATATAGGGCAACTACAGTGAAAAGGAGGAGCCGAAGATACTATAATATATTATAGAATTTCGATAGGATAATTTGTATCTTTGGGGTAAAAATCCCATTATTTATTGGAATTCTCTGAATCACCGCCACTAGAGAAATAAAAAAAAACGACGTCATATTATTGTATTGCATTGTCTTTTATTGAGATTTAACAACGTTAAAATATGCCCTTATAACTCTTTTTAGAGTGAAGTTTAGAAAAGAATAACAAACGATTGCGCACAATAAATAATAATCTCATTCATTTAACGCTTGGATAAAGGATAAAAAAATTAAGTGTGACATTTTGGATCTGGCATAGCAAAAAATTGATAGGTATTAACTCACTTAAATTTTTTTGTTAAACTATTTTAACGTTTAGCCGAGCCTTATGGCAATTAAAATTCAAATATGCTGCTCATCAATTAAAGAAATAATTATATACTGTAATCGCGCACCAGAATTATATTTCTTATCATCGCTTACCCAACCCACAACTCACCACTTCTTGCCTCCACTTGAACTATTATAAATAGAGTCCGGATTTTCAGGCATTGTGCCTATTGTAAATATTAATAGCAATAGTAGATAGAGGAATTGAACAAAAAAATTTAAAAAAAGATGGTGTTTTTAATGCTTATTTTTTTTTTTTAAATTTTATGCCTATTTTAATTTTTATGCCTATTTAGAGTTTTTTGCCTGTTGTTGAAATCTTTGCCCAGTAGTTGCACTTGCAACTTTTTAAAAATGGAAAAAAGTTTTTGTTAAAGCGCCATTACGGGTACCACTCTTCAAAGAACGAGTACCTTACACCCCATTATAACCTGAACCCGTTTTGACAAGGCGGGGCACTTGGTTAAATGCTGCAATATAAGATAGTTTCGAAAATTTAAAAAAAGTTATATTTGAGCTACCCGAATCAGCCAGCAAGGCAATTAAAGATTAAAGATGATCAAACGGTCCTAAATCAAGAAGAAATAAGGAACAATAAAATATCTATCGAGAAACCATTGTATGCCTCCATTAAATTCGAAGAGGCCATTGCCAATATTGCTGGAGAAACTGGCCAAATAGTACAAAAAGAGCTAAAGGCTACAGTGTTTAAGAATAAAGGTTTTCAAGAGTAAAAAAAAATTGCTTTGGTATTGGCAGGAAACGCTAATCCGGACTTGCAAATAATGACCCCGAATATGATTGCAAAATTTAAATATGAGCCCATGTTGACGTAGAAAGGAGTTTTGTTATACATACCTAAGTATAACTTTATAATATTTTGTTTATTTAGCGATTTTATTTATGTTAATAAAGAATAAATTCTGTTGATTTGTGCTTTTTTATATATTTTATGCCTTTTTTGTGCATATTTCATGCTTTTTTTAAGTGAAACTTTATGCTTTTTAAGCGTTTATTTTAAGTGTTTTTATGCTTTTTAATCCGGACTCTACTTATAAAACAGTCTCTTGAAGAGTAACCATAATCTTTGCTGGACGTTTCTGTTATAATCTTTACGCATCGCTCAACATCTTGGGTGTGACATGATAATTTGACGTAATTTAAAATCATTACTTTTAATATTCATTGTTAGTGGAGGGCTCTATGATATATAGCACCTTCTCCAATCTATTCATTTAGTTTAATCTGACCTTATCAGTTTATGGGAAAGATATAAGACACTTTAAATTTTCCTCCACTGGTATATTAAAATAAGATTTGGGGGTTTAATGACGGGTAAATTCTCTACATGTTCCGAATGTATATATTATGTCGTAGTCTTATAGTGAAATCCGTCTTTTCATGAAGAATCTAGTCATATCATCGTCGGCATATTGTGTAAAAACATGAAGCTACACAATATGCCTAGGCTTTTCATGAAGAGCCCATCAGATGTTGGCGAATTGTGTATACTACAACCGGACTAACTTTAAATATTGCGGTTTCGTGAAATTTCCACAAAGGCAAGGCATATTGTGTTTAAGTGAACTTGTAATTGAGACAATGCTTTATATAGAGTGTACCAGTTTCAATATAGGGGTAGATATGAGTATCTAGATATTCTAACAAAAAAATTGACTTTAATAAAGAAGAATAACATCAAACATTTATTTCTAATTATTAACACAGGGACCACTTTTGTGACATCGAGAATTACACTGCAATTTTGCTTTAAAGCATTTACATAGGAGGCACTAACTAGAGGAACAAATTCCGTCTAAAAGGTATATTGGCAACCGGTTTGTCCGTTGTTACCCAGAGCATTTTTTTTAAATTCAATGTTTTCAACTAATATTATTTTATAAAAATAAAATTTAAATTAAATTAAAAAAAATGCTCTGGGTAACAACGAACAAACCAGTTGCCAATATACCTTTTTGACCGAATTTGTTCCTCTAGTTATCGCCTCCTATTGATATCTCGTACTTCACAAAGTGCCGCTCTTTAAATTTAGCCAGGTTATGTTACGACGTTATAATATGCCGAAGTTCTACGGGCTCTTCTTGAAAAGTCTAGGCAGATTGTGTAGCTTCATGTTTTTACATAATATGCCGACGCTTCATGATATGACTAGATTCTTCATGAAAAGACGGATTTCACTATAAGACTACGACATATACATTCATCATCAGGAGAGTCGAATAAGAAATCTAAGAAATACAATAGGTGCAAACAGTCCTAACGGAGCTACGAGATGATGGAAAAAGCAAGCAAAGTATATAAGAAAATAAGTTATAAAGTTATCATAGCAGCAAGCTAAGTGTCATATTGATGAGGCAACACCATACGTGTAAGGAGAGAAGAATATTTAAAATTGGGAAGGTAGTTGTTGTAAAACTTTATTTATAATCAAACGAGGAGCACCTGAAAAGTCACATATCAGTGAACCAGACCAGTAAGGTACGTGTGAGGAGAAGAATATTTAAAATGAGGAGTAGCTGGAAGGTCACATACTAGTAAACTAGAAGCGTAAGTGTGAGAAGAATACTTAAAAATTGAATATTGGAGTAGTAAAAGTTTTTAATAAAATGAAGAGTAACTGAACAGTCACATAATTAGTGAGTTAGCAACATAAATGTAAGGAGTATTTAAAAAATAGCATAGAGATATTTTAAAGTTGTAGTTTTTTAGATGTCATGTGGGTATCCTTATTTAGGAGTAGAAATATAGTTATTTTCCTAACAAGTGCGCAAAGTGATACTTTTCCGCACGCAAGTACAGTTGGACGAACGACGCGAAGCGGAGTTCGGATAAGTTCTTGCGTGCGGAAAAGCACTTTGCGCACTTGTTAGGAACAACATTTTTCCTACGAGCTTCATATCAGATAACAACAAAAATAAAAATATGATAATTTATTTAATAATTTTTAATTCGACTTTAAAGAAAGAACTATAATATACTTACAACTAAAAATTACATAACAAAAAAAAATAATAGAAAATTAAAAAATTACATAACAATAAAAAAAATAATAGGAAACTTAATTATTTGTTTATAACATTTATATTTATCGTCAGAGCTGCTCATTTTAACAGTGTTTATATATATTCCCTACCAAGGAGATTTTTGAATAGTTTTACTTTTCCGCACCCAGTGCGGATAAAAGTCTTATCCGCACTAGTGCGGAAAAGTGTAACTTTGCACACAAAAATGCGTGCGCAAAGTACTACTTTGCGCACGCTCGTAGGAAAATAATAATTCAGAATTTTTGTTCTGGACACTGCTAATCAAAATTAGTTTAAAAATTTTTATTGCAAAGGTGAATAGGTGAAATGGAGCTGACAGTCCAAAGAAGACAAGGTACCTTGTCGACGAACGACATGAGTCCTGTTAGATCATCAAGACATCCGGGTTAGTAAAATTACTGACAAATTTAATTTAAAAGTATATATCAAAAAAATAAATATATAATATAGGGAATCATTTTGGTGTAAAAATACTGACGATCATTTTTAAAAACTGGTGGCAACTAAATCCAGATTAACTTATTGTCCCCTTTATGATTTTTTTTCGTACTCGTAGTTTTTAAGCTTCTTAAGTTATCCAAGTGGGTATACTATAAGTGGAAATTTTCATTACCTCAGTTCAATTGTTTTCAAGTTTATTCGTTAACATTATAAGTAAGCATGCCATAAACAGAAGCTGTAGAATCCAAGTAAAACTAGGCAGAGAGAAAATCATTAAGACTAAACCAATTTCAGTATGTAAATGTAGGCGGAATGTCTGTGCATAAATCTTTTTATATGAAACAGTAAACGGTTTGATGTTACTGTGGTAAATCCAACTGTTTTAAAGCAAAATTGTCATACGTTTTACGATATGATATAAAAGTAGCGACAAATTAAACTGAAACTAAACAATGTTGGTTTATACAGATTATTACTAAAAGTTGAAAAAATCAAGAAAAATAAATAAAATGGCAGTCAAAGTTTAGAAAATTGCATCTAACAACAGAACTGTATAAAACAAAGAATGTCATAATACAAAAGAAATGAATTAAAAAAAAGCAGACGTCAAGGATGTAATAAAATAAATTATTTGGTAACCACACGATTTTTGATTTTTTTAAATTCTAATTTTGAAGAAAATAATAAGATATTATGCACTTATTTTCTTGCCCCGTTTAGGAGTGTTTCCAGAAAAATTATTGTGTCCTTAAAAAGGGTAAGAATATTTATATTATATCAAGATATGATATATTATCTTGTAATTTAACAGGAGAAACAGACCAGAAGTTCATTGTGCCATAAACAGGTAGCTATTAGATGCCAAAAATATATTGTCGCTCTTCCTCCAAAAATAAATTATCACACCAAGGAGGACTATTTTCCCCCTTTATAATTTGTTTGTACCCTTTCTTTTTTTAATTATAAAAAAAATCCAACAAAATTTGCTTAAAATTATCTTAGCTTCATCTAATCTATAAAGTTGCAAAAAATATAATAAAAAAAGTTTTAGGTTTATCTGGGTTAAGAAACAAAAATAAACTAATTTGTGTCGGGCTACATGCTGGGTGAAACTGTTGTTCCAATGTACAGGAAGTAAAAATAACTACTTGTTATGTTTCACAAATGTATTCAGTTTCCTGGCACGTGTTTTGGCCCTTGTGGGTCATTTTTAAAGAAGTACAAGAATATACTAAATTCTGCGTGACATCACAAAGGTATTTATATCTTATTATGCCTATTATGGTAATTGTAAACATGTCATAAAATAAGAATTAGGATTGGAATGATTGAATGGTCAACTGTGGATTTTCCTCTTTTTAAAGTACAAGTTTAGTGCATATTTTGCCCTAAATTAGTGTGCTATTAAGAATTAGTGAAGCACCTTTTCGGTTTGATTATTAACAACATTACATTTGTTTTTTATGGCTCTTTTAGTAGCTATTGTTTCTAATAGGTTTAGTTTTTTGCTTTTATTGTGTATGTATATGGGTTTGATGTTGTTAGAGATTGAGTATTTTTTGCAGTGATCGGCTAACCCTGTTTTTTTTTTTTTTTTTTAATATATAATAGATGTTTTGTGTTCCTTAAGTCTGGTGTCAATGTTTCTACCTATTTGCCCAATGTAGATAGTATCACAGTTATCGCATTGTATTTGGTAGACCCCACTTTGTGAAGGTTTGTTCTTAGTTTCAAAATTAACATTGAATATGTGTTTGTGTAAGTTGTTTTTATTGATTTGTATAGGAATGATATTAAGGGTTTTAATTTATTTGTAATGTCAGGCACAATTTAGTATTTTCTTGTACTCCTTTGACAATGACCCGCAAGGGCCGAAACACGTGTCGGGAAACTGAATAAATGTGTGAAACATAACAAGTAGTTATTTTTACTTCCTGTACAATAAAAATATTCTAGATGGTTACTAAAACATATTTACATAAAATAACAAAAGTGATTTAAAATATAAATATTTCTTGTCTGTTTTTAGAGCAGAAAAATATGAAACAGAAAAATAAAAAGTATAGAAAAGAAAATAACAAAGTAGGATGGTATTATTTTGATAGCGAAAGTGCTGCAGCTTTAGCAATTTACTATGCAAACTTTATTTTCGAGTAACTTTTATCAGAGAATTTGCAGTACAAGATTTCGTTTTATGAAACAGCCAAAGGTAATCTTTCGAAAATTGACACGATATTGTGAATATTTATAAAGAACATGAACAAAATGGAAACAGTGCTTCTGTTGGAACAAAAAAGCAATTTACATATTTTCCGAGTCCTTTGTTTCAACTTTAAAATTATTTTGAATGTTGAATAACATAAAGCAGTTAACAAAAGTACTAAATTAAAGAGATTCATCAATAATTTTCTTTAGACCTGTACATACAGTGTACATTTAAGCATCAGTAATAAAAAAATAACTGTGTATTCATTTAATACTAACAACCCTCTTCTATTTGTGAGAAAGTTAAGACTCTTGTCCCTTGGGCCATCCTCGGGCCGTTCTATCTAATTCACCTAAAAGTTACTGCAAACATTGGGTATTGTTATATATATATAACTTACAACACTGGACACGGCCTTAAGGCAACATTGCGACTGCTAATTCCCGCTAATTTGCATTCATTTTAAGGTTGAGATCTTTGCGGTATGGTGTGTAAATATTGACGAGTGCAGTTTATTGGTTTTAACTGGAATGAAAAGTAAATAGTATTTTTTACTAAAGTTCTGGGCGTATGGACTGTTGATATCGCTTCATGTGATAAAATTTTAAAATGCAAAGTCAAGACGAAACCAAGCGAGCACAATTTGGCGTTGACGCCCTAACAAATGCAGTGAATGCTGTTTTAAATGAAAATATGTCTGAGCTGCTGCCAAACAATTTTATATAATATCTTGAATCATCCAACAAAACCAGAGGCGGATTATAGTACAAGCCAACCAAGTCTAGACTTGTAGCGCCAAATCTGAAAGGGCGCCACATTTCCCAGCGCCAAGACTCCAAAAGAGACTAAACTACAGAGAGCACCAGTACCTTATAACCAAAAAAGATATAAAACTAAGCGATTTCAACGATGGTTAGAAAAAACCCGGCGTTTGATTAACCGGATAATTTTTAGCTAACATCACACACCATGTATATTATTCTGTAATAATTATTATAGTTCATTTTTCCGGACACCCAGACTAATACGCTGTACACGAGCAGATGCTAGTAAAGCATTATACACATCATACCATGAAATATCTGAGGTTTTGCTATCAATAGCTCAGGATAAACTTCAAAAATCTGCTACAAGATCGGAAGCAAAAAATTGAGCAGATAAATTAATGCAATTCGAAGTTTCAATAATGACTTGTTTTTGGAATAAAATATTGGAAAGATTTAATAAAACAAGCAAAGCTCTCCAAGCAGTTGAGATCGATTTACAATCAGTGCTTCGGTTATATGACTCTCTACACGGGTATTTAACTAATATACGCGATCAATAATTGAATCCTTTCTTACTGAAGCTGCTACTTTATGCCAAAATAATATTTTTCAATATGATATATCGAGGGAGCGAAAAAGAAAGGTATCTTTTGACAAAGCAAAAAATGAAACCGATTTTATAGACGGAAAAACAAAATTTCGAATAACTATATTTCTCCCCTTAATAGATAAATTAATAAATGAGCTGTTAAAGAGAAAAGATGCATACCAGGAAGTAAATAAAGAGTTTGAGTTTCTTACCAATCTAGGCTGCTTGAGGTTGACCAATATCTATAAAAATGAGATTTTTCAAGTTAAACATATTCCAAATATTCCGCTGGAAGGGAAGGAATTTGCTGAAATCACTTAAGGAGGAAAATCCAGTTGGCATATTTCCAAACTTGGAATTAGCAATAAGAATATTTATATCTAAAGCAGTAACTAATTGTTCAGGCGAGAGATCTTTTGGACTCTTTAGAGGGTTAAAAATTACTTAGGATCGAAGTTAGTCGATTCCAAACTTAATGACTTAGCCTTAATATCAACAGAATCAGACTTACTTAAAAATCTAGACACGATAGAGATAATTCAAGTTTTTGCAGCAAATAAATCAAGAAAAAATATATTTTCCTAAGGTCCTTTTTTGTTATATTATATTTATATTACCTAAACTTTATTTTGTTTATATTTATGTAATATCTAAACTCGATATACTTTGTTCATGTATACTTATTGTTAATTTGAAGATAAAATGTTTTGCACTTTTGCCTTTTAATATGCGGGTCATTTTTGGGCGCTTCCAAGTGTTAATACGCATCTGAACAAAACCGTTTAAAGGAAAACCAAGATGATCAAACTTATTTTTGTATTTGGACCGTTAAATTTTTTACAACGCATCAGCTCCTGAATGGGTTTATTTACGACTATTACCAAATTTTGGAAATTTAGTACCTTGTCGCGTCGCGTCAAAATAACACCAAATTTTGGAAATTTAGTACCTTGTGTTATTTTGACCCGACGCGATGCTTTAGTGCTTTAGTTTCCAAAAACCCAATGATAAGCAGTGGCGGCTCGTGACATTATAAATAGGTGATGCAGCATCGCGGTGATGCAGAAGCGCCGCAGGCGAAAATTTTTGGGGACCACGTCCAAATTTCGTTTTTGTCTATTATTTTCTAATATTTGCAGTGAACACGTGTATGATAAATTATTCAATTTCATATAACATACCTATAAATTTGGGGGGGGGGGGGGGGGCATGACTCCTCCCATGACCCCCCCCCTGGATCCGCGCTTGCCCCCTACCTGATACTTGGATCGTATACATAAATACATAAAATAATATTGCAATATGTTAATAATATGAATTTTCTACAAAAAACTTACCGTTTTACTTACACTTAATATGGGAGAAGGCTTTTTAGAGTTAAAAAAGTCTTTTTTATCATCGTCAGTCCACCCCGAAAACGATTTTTCCAGTAAAACACAAACTGCATCATATATAGGAAACATTGTGAAATATAAAACTAAATACCGCAAAGAAACAATACCCCGGCACGCGACATCAGTTATTAAACGCAGATGGAAAATCTGCATCACTTGTCGCAGGCCGAATCGAGACCGCGCGTGGCGTTATCATGGCAACCGCCGCATTCCTCGTGTCTGACGTGAGCCAGCGGAAACATCATCAAGACGCTGCTTCACAGCGCGTTTTACAGGTTGCCGAATGGTTTTTCCAGTGTGTTATAAAATCAAATCTGTAGCATTCTGTTAATTGAATAAAACGCATCATAATATATGTAAATAATATCAGAAAACAAAGTTTTATAGAAGCGAATGAATTTTTAAATAATTATTTAGTCAGTCTGGAAATAATATGAGGTAGGTGAAGCAGCGCTTCACCTGCGTCATCGGGCGAGCCGCCACTGATGATAAGACTCGACTTTGGGACAAATGGTTTTCCTGAGATTAAGAAAATGTTTTTTCAGGTATGTATACTCAACTTAATCCTTGAATTTACACAAAACAGACATCAGAGCTCGTTTATTTACCAGCAGTAAGCCTACTATATAATACTAATACATAGTCCAGGTATGTTTTAAAATTAAATATATAATATAGCAGAAATGTATTTCATATATTTCAACAACTATGCTTCCTTTTAAAATACATTGCGAGGCTGTAACCAGCAAAAATAAAATATTTTGGTGTATATATGACCCAAATTGTTTCAGAAATAGGCTATGGTCGAGGTTATAAAATATTTATATTTGATATATAAAAAGAATTTTCAAAGGAATATATTTAACCATAAAAGACAAAAAATGACTTTTTTATATAAAAAGAAAATAAAACCACAATTGATCAAACGATATATGGAACAATAAAATACATTTTTGTCTTTTATTTTCGAAGAAAATGCAAATCGACTAGACAATTTCTTTTAAATATGAATAGGTATATTTATTATCTAAAAAAATGTAATACGTGTTAAAATATGGTACAGCAAATAGGTGTATATGGTTATAAGGCTCTATTATTGTCAAGACTAAAGACATGCGTAAGATGGAGAATAATATTAAGGAGGAAACGACGACCGCAATTGGTGGTTGGCCGGTTGAGTGAATCAATAAGATCAATACTAACTACTGCTCAATCTTTATAGAGTGGTTCAAGTGTCGCTAACATGATAGACTATGACCTTAAACCCCTCATCCAAAATGACGGAAACAACAGAACCTTAATCTTAAAGTTCAATGTTAGTCAGTATTCCTCTGAAGAAGTTTTTGTAACTGCAGATGGCAAGACGTTATGGGTACGTGCCAAATATGAAGTAAAAACAGGGAATAATTATTCCGCTCACAGAAAGTACAAATGTGAGTACCAACTTGTTGCCAGGCGGCACCAACACAGAGCTTATCACGTCTTATTTGAGTAGAGAAGGCCTTTTGACAGTTGAGGCTCCACTTCCGCGGAATAATTGATTCTAAACAAACATAAACTTTCTTACGAAATATTCAAATTTATATTAGTGGTGAAAACGTAATAATATAATAAGTTAAGAAAAAGTGACCCAATATTTTCTCGCAATGGTGAAGTATAGTTAACAATAAGTTATGTTTATCTATTGTAAACGCGGACTGTAAAGTATGCTGAATTACTATGCAACACCCTTACCTTTGAGAGCAGTCTCATATGTGATTTTTATTTATTATTTTCAAAAAAAAAAGGAGCATGCCATGATGTCTTACTTTCTATAAAGATGTGGGACAAATATTACAGAGGATAATTCTTAGAATCTTGCAGGTGAATTTAAAGAAGATTCTGTGACAAATATTCCAACAAACAAATGTCAATGCTATATATTTCGAGACATACTTTACAAATAAATTTAAGTTCTGGCAAAAGCTTTATAACGTTAATTTTACAATAGTATAGGGTAATTCGAGGATAGATGGCGCAGAAGGTGAGATGGCGCAATGGTTTTACGGCGCAACCGCTAGAGTATAAGATGAGTGGAGACGCACCGATGTATATCAGTTCATACTAAACAAGCCGCCGCATCGTCTGTGTTCACTGGTTAAAAGCGTTTTCAAATATTATTTATATTGTGATCCGGTTGGGACAAATTTTTTTTTTCCAATTATTATTTGTGGTAGTAAACTGTACATTTACCAATAATTTTAGTTAAGTTATCGTCTCAGGTAAGTAAAAACATTCTAGTTTTGTTGTATAACCTTAAAATGGCGAATATTTAAACATGTGTTTAGTTTGTGAGGTGCGCCATCTCCCCTCTTACGGCGAGGATAGATGCTTCACTTATTTTTGAGGTGAGATGGCTCATTATTATTTCTTTATTTTTCAGTATGCCTACCAAATATAAACGCAATGGAAGTTATTCCAGGGCTAGTTGGACCGAAGAACAGTTGACAAAAGCCATTCAAGCCGTAAGGGAACACAAAATGGCCGTTGATTCGGTTCGACGAAGGAGCAAGCAGCTAGCAGAAATTTTAACCATAGAAACAAAAATTGGCGAGAAAAAAAATAAATCCGGCAAAACAACACAGAAAGAAAAAAATTGTAAAATAAAAGCAATTTTTAAGAAATCAAAGGCAACCAAAAGGAAAACTATTTCATGATTCCTGCTCCCAGTTTGTTAACTTTTGCCACGACTCACAGTGGTTCCGATTAAGAATCTAGCTTGACAAAAGGTATTAAAGTTATAGCAATAAAAAGATGTAAATACCATTGTATTATGTTCCTATATAGTTGTGTAACTATAAAATACCACCAGATTTAGATAACAAAGTTATAGAATCTGCGCAAGATCAATTATATTCGTTGTTACGGGCAACTCTCGGTTGGGTCGAGCGCTAGTTACGTTTGGGACTACTACCTGTGAAAGTGCGTATTATTATTGTTGGACTAAGGTACTTTGTGGCAATAAACTACAGGTATTAGACTTTATTTTTATCATATTTTTAAATTTTTACGTATTGCTGTTGTTGTGTTTTGATATAATGTTAAGTAATGGTAAATTTCAATTATTTTTCTCATTATCTGATAATATAGCAAGCCCGCAAAAGCAAAGGCCATCGAAGTCTGTTGTAAATTTGTATTTAGCGTATAAGTTAATCATCTGGGTATACGATTGTAATAGTTTTTTGACCATGTTTAACCAACTTTTTTTTTATTACTATTTTTAGTAATGGAGGTCAGAATATCAAGACGAGACCTATTTGAAATTTGGCGAAATGAACCGAACATTTCACAAAGATTTTCCCGTGTTTGTGATTATATAATGACTGAAAGTGGTTTAGAGGACCCTGATGGACAAATTCGTAAAGTAGTGCAGAAAATAAGTGCAGAGTATTGCAAAAAACTTAAAGAACGATGGACCAAGAGCCATTATATCTTAAGACAATTTTTGGACAAAAATAGTGAGTGGTTAAATGTGAATATATCGCTTCTTGAAGCTGACAATTCTCAAGAAAAAAAAGCTACCGGTCGACCCAGAAAACTGTTTAATGAGAGCAGTGATAGATCTCGAAAGAGGAAATTAAAACCTTTGTTAGACCAAACTCCTGCTAGTGAAATTATTCTTGCAGCTCAAATGAGCCTACGGTGTGCAGGTAGGCGCGATGCAGCTCAAATAGTAAAGGAAGTATCAATGTATTCACCCAAAAGAGGTACAAAAATAAAAAAAGCTTACTGGTCTCCAGAGAGTAAAATGCCATTTAAAATGACAAGTGATGAGGCATTAGCATTTTTTATAGATAACAAATTTACCAAACAACAATATATATCTATGCATCAGATATCAAAAGCTCATAATGCTGATATTTTTCCAAATTACCACCAGCTTCTTGAAGCAAAAAAATGTGCTATCCACAAAACGTAAACATCACCGATTACTCTGGGGAAGTAGAGTTGCAGTCACTGCTTGATCACACCATAAATCGTTTGGTGTTAGTACAAATGGAGGTTTTGCAACAAGTACGTGTAGGATTAGAGACGGTTCCAATAATTAACATAGTGTTTAAATGGGGCTGTGATGGGGCCTCTGGACAAAGTCAATATAAACAGCTTTTTTCGGATACCCAGGAAGATGTAGATGATGCATATATATTTATCGTATCAATTGTCCCGTTGCAGATGACCACATACTCCATTGTTGGAAGTAGTACAAGAGAAGATAAGATCATTTTGTGGCAAAATCCTTTGCCTGCATCAACAAAGTACTGTAGGCCCATTAAATTAATTTTTAAAAAAGAGACCTCAGCGCTAACGAAAACAGAAATCAACAATATAAAAGTGCAAATAGCAGCTTTATCTCCAACAGTAGTACAAGTAGAAGGTCGTGATATTACAGTAAAACAAGAATTGGTTCTTACGATGATCGACGGCAAGGTGTGTAGTGTACTTTCAAATCAAGCAGCACAAAACTGCCATGTGTGTGGGGCCACCCCTTCTCAAATGAACAACATTTCTCTTGTTAGGCAAAAAAAGCCTAGTGAAGAAGCATTATCCCTAGGCTTATCAAGTCTGCATGCTTGGATAAAAATTTTTGAGTGCATATTGCACATATCTTACAGACTAGATATAAGATCGTGGCAAATACGAAAAGAAATGAAGGCTCAGGTTGACGCACGAAAGAAAATAATACAAGATCGGTTTCGACAGGAAATGGGACTTCTAGTTGATATACCCAAACCTGGGTTTGGAACGACAAATGATGGGAACACCGCGCGACGGTTTTTTGAAAATCCAGCCCAGGCATCAAATATTACTGGCATTAGTGAAGAGCTCATTCGGCGATTCGGAACAATCCTCAAAAGCATAGCGAGCGGATTTAGTATCAATATTGAGGAATTTGAAAAATATTGTTTCACAACAGCAGAATTATATGTTGAAAAATATAAATGGTATTATATGCCACAAAGTGTACATAAGATACTACTCCATGGCACACAGCTAATAAAATCAGCCATACTTCCAGTCGGAATGATGTCGGAAGAAGCACAAGAGGCCCGGAATAAAGATTATAAGAATTTTAGGGAATATCATACCCGAAAATTTTCTAGAACCGATACAATGACGGACATGATGCACATGTTATTGCTTTCTTCGGATCCAGTTCTTAGCAGTCTTCGAATGAAACGTCAAAAAGGAAGTAAAAGTATTTCTTCCGATGTGCTGAGACTACTTCAACCTTCTGATCAAAATGACAATGATAGTGATGATGAAAATTAAATATATGTACGTTTATTTCATATACGATTTTATTTATTTCTATTACTTTCTTATATTTTCCAAAATTTCAAAGAAAAAAATAAGAAAATTTTGTTTTTATTTACAAGAAATCATATAAAATCATACATTCTTTTTATATTTTCACCAAATTATACAAGGAAATAGTTTTGTCAAGTCAGATTAGCTATCGGAACCACTGTGCGACTGTGGTATTGTTGTTTGTAAAACAAAGTGACATTTTGGTCAAAATATTTATTTTTTTTAGTTGCGCCATCTCACCTCAGCACTGTGGGGAAGATGGTTTTTGTTAACTATTTTTTTTTTTTTATATATACAGTAAGTTTTATTTTTTATGAATTTCAATTATTTACAACATGTTCCTAACTCAATAAAGATTCGTTTGAAAAATAAATGGCAATCCTAATTCAACGTATAAAAATGTTAAACTGAAATTTCAAAACCTGATCCATCTATCCTCGAATTACCCTAGTAACTTAATTGACAGAACAGTCAATAACATACGAACAAATAATTATCCGTCGAAAGACTATCCCACGGGATGTAAATTCTATATAATTTTGCCAACGACCTTCCTCAAGTGCCCCAGACACTGCGTTATCGAAAATGTACGATAAAAATATTGCGAAGTAATTAATACCCTTGGGATATTAGGAAAAAATAGAAGTCTGTAAGATTAAGGGTCTGTCAATCCACAGGTGCCTACAGGATAATGTTAAATAATGACGTTAGGCTTATAAAATATAAGATATTTCATTCTAGACGAACGGGATTTAAAATATTTTGGGAATTCGTGTTAAGTCTGGTCTGATAAAATTGATAGGACACCACACCTTGTCGAGTGAGGGTGGAAGAAAATTTGTTTTTCAGTCCATAATTTGATTTATTAAATTCAGGTTGCTTTTGGTCTAATAGGCCATTTTCAGTGCCTAAGAGAGCGCAATACATGAAACTTAGTAGTTTGATAATTGAGAAATAACGACTTTTAATTGATTGAAACAGCATTGCAGGTCGTATGTACACAGTTTAAAATATGCAAATATACAGTGAGGACCAGAAGTCCTGCATAAATTCGATAAAAAAATTAGGGATGCATTTTTCGAAAAAATGCTTGAACACGTAAATTTTTATTTTTATTTACGCATCTTTTGACATGCAAGTTAAGTATACATACAGGGTCACCCATGTTAAAGATATGACATAATTCGGTATTTTTTCTTATGGAGCACCCCGTATATTATTCAATTTTTTAATAATTCTAATAAACATTCTAAACATATCTGGTATAGCATATCCTACGCCTAAAGTAAAAGATTATCGACACGTTTTTGATTGAATATTAGTATTTTAAAAGTCACCTTGGGTTTCATTATTTAAATAGGTATAAAGCAGTCCTTCTAATTTGTTGTCATTAGTTTTGTCAGTTTTTAGCTGACAGCTATCAAGTAATATTGCCTCATGCAGCATTTCGTACTACTTAACTAAATAAAATTGAAGATTAACAAAAGAAAATGGTTAAATTGACTTAAACTCAGAGAATAGATGTCTTAATTATGATAGGATGTGGTGATCGTATTAGGACTCAAAGGGAAGTTTGTGAACTATTTAATATAAAATATCAAGACAGTCAGATATCTCAGTCCAACGTTTAGAGAATCGAGAAGAGATTTAGAGAAACGGGACAGGTACGAGATCTTCCTAGGTCCGGTCGGCCTTCAATTTCAGAGGATAAGAAATTAAACATAATATGTCTATCCATTGAAGAAAGTCCACATAAACCCACTTAAGAGCTAGCATTGGATAACGAAAATGGGAAAATCATCTGTATTTAAAAATAGAAAAATATCATCCATATAAAATAAAATTAATCCACGACCTTAACGAAGATGATCCAGATCGTCGCTTACAGTTTTGCGAAACTCTAATGAATATTTGCAATAATGATCATTTTTTTTTCACGTAGGATTTTATTTTCTGACGAGTCGACTTTCTGTCTGAATGGGGTGATGGACAGACAAAACTGTCGCTACTGGTCTTTAACTAATCCACACTGGGCTGTTAAAGCTCACACCCGGCGGGTATTGTGGGCGACAGAGTCATAGGACCGTATTTCTTCGATGGTACGCTAACAGATGAACGTTACTTGGTGTTTTTAAGAAATTAATTGATCCCCGCATTATATGCCGTTTGTTTCCAAATACGAACCACCCCAATATTCCTGGAGATCTTGTTTGGTTTCAACAAGATGGCACGCCTCCACACTTTAGTAGGGCAGTGAGCGAATATTTAAATGACGTATTTCCGGGTCGTTGGATAGGGCGAAGGGGGCAAATAGAGTGGCCTGCTAGGTCACCGGACCTAACTCCAATGGACTTTTCTATATGGGGCTATCTTAAATATAAAGTGTATAGGAACAAACCCAACAGTATCAAAGAATTAAAAAATAATATCAGATATGAAATTCAATTAGTAACCCGCGAAATGATACATAACATTTTTGAAAATGTTTGAAAATGCTGGCCGAAGATTTGCTAGAAAAAAAGATACGAGCTTAGAAGCTTTAGGACTAAGCCAACAAATGGTCAAAATGGAAATACTTTCTATGACAACATTTTAGAATAAAATCTTAAAACATTTTGGAGACGCATCAAAAATATTGCAAACACCGGGCCTGGATATATTATATGAGGGCAGTGTATTAAAAGGTCTTACGGAAACGGTTTCCATATTTAGGGACCAATTAGATTTGTTTGAGGATGAGGCAAAACAACTTTTCGGTTGATTTGTACAAGCATTCTAAAGAAAAAACAATGCGAAAGAGAACATTTCTTGACGGCCAAGATGAATTTCTTTCAGATGGAAGGAATGCTTTCAGAATACAAACATTTCTTGTGATCATCGACAAACTTGTTTCTGAATTACAGAGAAGAAGTAATGCTTACTCTAAAATTACTGATCTCTTTGGCTTATTGCAGAAACTTAATACAGATATAGAAAGAACGGAATTTGAGACCTTTACTAAAAAAATTTGGATGTTTATGAGGAAGATTTTGATGACAGTTTTACTGACGAACTAATATTTTTTTCGAAATTATTAATGAATTCCGACGAAACTTTAAAAACTCCATTTGATTTTTATATGTACCTATATATTAAAGCACAGTTTAATGGATATATTTCCGAACGTTTGTACAATCCTGAAAATTTTCTTGTCAATCCCGATCGTTAATTGTGAAGCAGAACGTTCCATTTCGAAGCTTGCCTACATAAAAAATAAATATCGGACCACAATCGTAGAGAAACGTCTAGCTAGCTTCATTATCATTAATGTGTAGTCAACGTGGCATTTTGAAAAAATTAAACTTTGAAGATACTTTTAAAGATTTTGTTAAAGATAAAATAAAAAAGACGTGTTTGTGATTTTTCGTAATAAAAATTTATTGCTTGAATGGTTTTGCTGTTTATTTAGCATCCCTTTCCCCATCATACTTGGGTAAGGGGGCCCATAATTCAAATTAGCCCCGGGCCACGTGAAAGCTTAATCCGGCCCTGATACTCATAATCATAGCACACGAAACTGACGCAAGTTAATTCAAAGCTATCAACGTATTAAGAGGTGCAGAGACGGCCCCTCCCAGCTGCCTGTCTATACGATTCTTTAACAAGCTTCCGCATATTATCAAGAACTTGTCAATCGCTGAATTCAAGATTAAAATAAAGTTTTCTAATTAGTCCGGCTAGCTGCGAGGATTACTTTTACCACGTCTTTTAATTAAAATTCTATTCTTTTATTTTGCATAATTTTTAAATCTGGGTTGTCAGTGTGTGTACTAATATTATATAGTGTCATTGTTTTCCCGATATTATTAATATTTTATTTTAACATTTTTACTTAGCATGATTTGTTACATACCTTTCTTCCTTGACTTGTGTATTTGTACATTGTATGATGACACCACTAAACGATTTGTACTTGTATAATGGTCAATCATCTAGTCATCTTGCTAACTTCCCAGAAAATCTTGGTGCTGTTAGCGATGAACAGGGTGAGCGATTCCACCAAGACCTAAAGATTATGGAGGCACGGTATCAAGGTAGATGGGATGTCAGTATGATGGCTTACTACTGTTGGAGCATCAAGCGAGAATGTCCACAAGTCGAACACTCCAGAAAAAGCTATAAGCGAAAATTTTTACCATAATATCTTTTTTTATTATTTTTTGTATTAACACAATTTAAGTAATTTATTAACCTCTGTATCAATAAAATATTCTATTTTATTTGGTCAGATCTCACCTTATTTTCCTTTTTATGCCTATTTTGTATGACTTTTAAGGTAATGATAGGATATGCTGTAGCTTTAAAAACTTGACGTGATAGATAAAAATTGTGAATATTTTTGAATTCAGAGACCAAAAATTAGTCAAAGATCCAAGTGAACAAAATTGCTGTTCCCCAGTGAAATCAATAAAGTAAATTTTAACAAACTCCTTTATTATAAAAGTAATTCGAAGATTTACAAATTTTGACGACCTTAATAAATTAAAAAGTTGTTTTATTTGATGAATAAAGACTTATTTAATATGATCCCATCAAGAGATCGAGTAAGTTTCTCGAAGTATCATAACATCATATTGTATAACTATTAGTTATGTCCCAAGAGACCCTTTTCATTTAACAATGTTTTCACAATTTATTTTATATATAAAAATAATAAGCTATTACCAAATCGGTTAAATTCAGAACATAATCTTATTTTTAGAAAATCTGGCCTTCTCAAATGCTATTTCGTTCTATCCAATCAACTAGCATTTTTTTTTAACTGATTGGGAATTGATATTTGATAAGTAAAAAATCTAATATGTTGATTCGGATCATTTTGGTTTAAAATATGTACCTATTATAGGTCTGCAAAATCTCCAAGCCATCTATAAAATGCTTTTTTAATACTATATAATAATATATGTCTACAGTTGTATTTTATGATCTATATACACGTAGGGAAAATGTTTGTCCGCCCATCTCTTAGTAATAAGTTAGAATAGTACAAATATGAAGTATCGCAAAGCAAACAGAGGTAGGTAGATTATGTTTCCCCCACTCCATCGTATTGCATCTCGCTCATGGCACTCGCTGGTGACACGCGGTGCCACTGCGAACTTCATACATTTGTACTATTCTAACTTATTACTAAGACACATGGGCGGACAAACATTTTCCCTACGTGTATAAGGTATCATGGCAAAATCATGTTATGTAATTCCGGCTAGTTTCTACAAAATTCAATTAAAATATTATATTTTATAAATATTTTCAAAATATGTTTTAGTGATATAAATACGCTGAATGCATTTTTACCAGTAAACAATCGCCACGATTTAATCTATTTGGGGCATCGAAATATTTTAAATTAGCAAGAAAGCGACTTAATCTATGAGTTGCATGATCAATAATATTATTTGTTGCCTTGTTTATAAAATATATAAACCAAATAACGTTGTGTAATTTATTTGGTGTTATAAAAAAAATACTAAATAATGATAATATTGATTTAAGTATTTTAAAATACTCTAAAATGGGTGTCGCTAAAAATTAGCTCTGTAAAAAGTAGCAAAAGAACCTGTTCATTACGCTGACGTTAAAATATACAACTATAAAACTATCTTTTAGGTCTGATAAGATTTTCTATAAAAATATATCGACTTGCATACCAGTTTATTCTTTTTTAAATATTTTTTTGTTTCAAATTCAAATTAGCAACACTTTACTGTCGACTTTTCTTTAACGGTTGGTATGAGTTTTAACTTGACAGTTGTCACACTGCTGAAAAAATGTAGGGAAACTAACGGGAATTTCGAGATTAAGCAAGAGAGTGGTAGGCCACGCAGTGTAAGACATTAAAATTAAAAATACAAATTGTAGCAAGACATATAAAATATAAAGCATTCCTGGACGCATGTATTAAACTAAATTAAAATATATATTAAAACATAATTATTGTATAAGAACATAGCATAGACAAACGTTATAAACAAACAGTACCTAATAACAACAAATTTTAATATTTCTCACACTACAACAGAAAAAATTTTTAAAACAACCCATCCGCTGTGGCTGTGTCCATTATACTCCCGAACTGAATAAAAACAGTGACGGCGAAGAGATTTTTTAATCATAGATTTGAATTTTGAATAACTAAGCAGCTTTACATTTTTAGGCAGTGCATTATACAAGAAGATATTAATAGAATTATCCATGGCCTTCTTGTAGCAACATTTTTTAGGTCTGATTAAGTCAGAGCCTCTAGTTGAGTAGTTATGAAAATTGGAATTTAACCCTTTGTGTCCCACTGGTCGCTCCATGTAACCACCAATCTAATAATTTGTTGCCCGAGTCCTACCGGTTCTATGGCTTAACCGCCGCTTACAATATAATGCTAAGGGTGCCATCTATTGGAAATATTTGGTTTTACAGTTTATTTGCACGTTTTCCGCTGTATGAACTTTAGTGTATCGGCTACTGGTGAGCGGTTAGTGACAGATTATTTGGTTTTTGTTGTAATTTGGGAAAAAATACAGGCAGTTTGAAATGGCACGTAAGTAATTGCACAAAATACTGTATAGTTTTATATTGTACTGCATGATTGCCTATTTTTTAAATCTTACTGCAGGTTACATCAGCTGATAAGTGGTGGTTGCGTGAAATAACCACTAGGAACAGAATAAGAATATTTTGATATATAATTTTTTTTTTCTGCGGTTACAGATGAACGAAAAAAATGGTCTTTTGTGGATCTTGAAGCAATGGATGAGAGACAAATAGATAACATACTGGCTGAAATTCCGTCAGACACAGAATCGTTGGCAGAGGACTATTTATCAGGGGATGAGGATGAAGTTGACGATGTACTGCAAAATATTGACGAAAATATGATAATTGGGCAGGAAGACCTAAGCGCAGAGATCTTACCTCAGAATATTGAAATTGAGAGTGATGACGACGAGCCACTTGCACGGGTAGCTGAGAGATTACCTACGTCTGTGCCCAAATTCGCAGGTGCAAATTGGTCTAAACAAAATTATTATCAGGAACCACCAATATTTGACTTATCTGAGAGCGTAAATGTGAACGAGGCAATTGAACTTCCCGTAGATATTTTTATGTGCTTATTCCCAGAGGATTTGTTAGCTTCAATTGCATTCAATACAAATTTTTACGCTACCCAAAACAATACTAAAAAAGGAAATACATTGTTTCAGCCAACTACGTGTGAAGAAATCAAACTGTTCTTGGGGGTAAACCTACTTATGGGTGTAAAGAAGCTTCCTAGCTTGAAGGACTATTGGTCTTCACAAGAAGAAGTCAGAGATGCGTACATCAGCAAAGTTATTTCTCGTGACAGATTTTATTGGCTGCTTAGTAATCTACATTTTGCAGATAATAACCTACAACCAAAAAAAGGAGAACCAGATTACAATAAACTTTATAAATTGGGGCCGCTTTTGTCAACACTTTCACAAACATACAAGAAGTACTACTCTCCCGGAGAATTTCAAGCAATTGACGAAAGTATGATCAAATACAAAGGCAGATCATGTATGAAGCAATACATGCCTGCAAAACCTACCAAGCGCGGATATAAGGTTTGGGTTCGTGCGGATGATTCGGGTTACGTTTGTGAATTCCAAATATATACCGGAAAAATAGGAGATTTGCCCGAAAAAGATTTAGGAGCAAGAGTAGTGAGGGACCTGACTCAAGATTTGAAAAATCAAAATTATAGGGTATTCTTTGATAATTATTTTTCCGGTGTTCCTCTGCTTTGGGGTTTGAAGCAGGATAAAATATATGGCTGCGGAACTCTAAGGAAGGGAAAAAAATATTTACCAGATGATTTTATAGATGACAAGGGACTTGCTAGAGGTCAGTGGGATTGGCGAATGACGGAAGACAAGCTGTTGTGCCTAAAATGGAAGGACAAAAAACCTGTTTACTTTTTATCAAACTTCCATGATCCCGAAGATGCCGTTACAACTAATCGAAGAAACAAAGATGGCACGTTGGAAGAAGTAAATTGTCCAAAACTAGTAGTCGACTATAATAAACATATGGGTTCCGTCGATAAGGCTGACATGCTGAAAAAATGTTACGCCATTGATCGGAAAAGCAAAAAGTGGTATCACCGAATAGTTTGGCATTTTCTGGACACTACAGTGGTAAACGCATATATTTTATTTCAAAAAAGATTTGATGGTGCTTCTCTTACCCTAAAGCAATTTAGAATTAATGTTGCCTCAGGATTGATTGGCAGTGGATATTTAGCCAAAAAAAAAGGACGAAAGACTGTGGGAACCATAAATCACTACAAAAAAACAGTGCCAATCGAGAGAAGAACTGACAAGGCAGCCCATATGCCTATACATAGTACATCTAGGCGTTGTGCGGTATGCAGTACGAAGGATGTAGCGCATAGAAGTATGTGGAGTTGTACTGTTTGTGGCGTTGGACTTTGTCTGAACGACAAAAGAAACTGTTTTTTTATTTACCATAGTGGTGAATAAGCCAATTAATTATTTTATTATTCATACTTTCATTATCATGTAAAATACCTACTTGCTTTATCATTAAAAAGATTTACCCTAATTACTACTGGTCACCTGACGGGACCACCATTTTTTAGAAAAATCTCCCACCCCTAAATTTTTTTTTACTCATATTACAGTTAATTGCTTACTTTTAAGCTATAAAACATGATTTTCATATAAAAAAATTCAAAAAGCGGTAATTTCGGACTCAAAGGGTTAAGGAAAAACTATTCTTGTTTTATGAATTTCGAGCAGTTGATAGAATATAAACAAAGAAGCATAACTCCAAACCTCTTAAAAAGGGGTTGACAGTGGTCAAAGTAACCAGCATAGGCAATCACACGAACATCTTTTTTCTGCTGTCTAAAAGCTTTATTGGCCGAAGAAGAATTGCCCCACAATATGACACCATAACTCAAGTTAGAATGAAACAGTGCGAAATAAACAGTTAAAAGGGTAGATGGATTAACTGAACTTTGTTTTTTTGTAAGAATATTAACATGTGCCGACCAGTTAAATCGATCGTCTAGTGTGATTCCCAGTAATTTTGCCGATTTACCAAACGTAACAGTATTATTGGTAGAAAAATAATACGCTGTGTTTTGTCGAGATTCAGCTGTAGGTAATTATTTGTAAACCAGTCGTGGGCTTTAGATTCTAAAGATGACATGCTCCGTGGTATGCTCAGAATGTCCTCATCTGAGGTAATAAATGAAGTGTCGTCCGCATAACAAGAACATTTATAAGGACGAGAAACATTGAATGGTCAAGAAAAATAATAAAATCCCTATTACCTTTCCAGGAAGTAGTAATAAAAGTCCCTGAATAATTGGCAATGAACGTTGCACGTAACTTTGATTGCTGATAATTATATTAGGATGGTTATAATGAAACAGCAAATCTACTCGCAAATAAATTTATTTACTTAAGTTAAGCAAGCAAAATCAACTTTAATTAGAACACCTCCAATACAATAATAAAGGCAAGAGGCAAGAAATAAACCATGAAAGGTTTTTGACCTATTAAATCTGAATATCGAGTTACTGAAATCGCGATTGCGAACGCTAAATTTAAATGGAAATCCAATTTAAAGCAAGTGGTATTCGAAAGACAAAAAAAAACTAAAATGTTTCCTCGATTGCGCCAGGAATTTTTTAACAAAGTGGCATCACAGTAGAGATTAATTAACAGGGTGGCAAGTAGTGTTAGGTACACTAAAATTTCCAAACTATACAATTTTTAATATCTTAAGGTCTAATCAAAGAGTAATAGTTTTTATGGCTAACCATATTTATTTAACGAGTTTTATAATGTCCACAAATTTAAAGCGCAAACATTTTATAACCGAAAAAAATATTTAAGGATTAAATGCCAGAAAGATGGTGAATACGAGGCGATTTGTTTGGATTTCCAAAAAAATTTGCCAGCTTACATCGAACAATGTATATTACAAGAGGCAGTTATCTATTTAGCTGTTTAACATTCACATTTTAATAAAGGCGAGTCAGTTTTCTATGTATATCCAGAAACTGTGGCTGGAAAGGGAAGCAATAGTCATATATATCAATGCTCCATCATTTTATTGAGAATTATCTTGACTCCAAAATAAAACACCTTGAAGAGTTTTGCGACTCACGTGGGGGGTCAAAACAAGCATTATAATATGATCAAATACATGCATTGTATTGTTCATATTAAAAAATCATGCCGAGTCACTGGGTAGAAGAAATAGAAAAGTCAAGAGTGAAGCCAGCACCATTTCATACAGAAGATCTGGCAAAGTGTCAGGAAATTATAAGAAACTGGGAAATTCTCTTTCAGAAGCTAAATTACAGAAAAGTATATCCATTTGCTATACGCCCTATAAAGGAAATAAAAGTCAATGTTATACACATAGAGCTTGGGTGTAAAGCTCAATACTACTACCAAGAAGTATTCATCCTGCACTGCAACTTAATGAATATTTATTTTGTGACCGGAAATACGAAGTTAAGATCTTTTATCTGGAATATTTCCCTCATATGTTAAAGTTCCCATAAGAGAAATGCAATTTTCGCAAAATTACAGCGAATATTTCCCTCATATGGTTAAGTTCCCATAAGAGAAATGCAATTTTCGCAAAATTACAGCGAAAACAGCACTGCCAGAAATCGAAAATTGCATCGCAAGTTTATATTGTTGACGAAACGTCAAAGCGGGATTTTATTGTTAACAAACGTCAAAAAATGTAATATTCTGACAATTAACGTCATCTTATTAAGTGACAGCAGACAAAAAAGTCAATGTCAACGAATGTTTTCCTTTCATTTTGTCAAGAATTGTTAATAACTATCTCTTTGCATTCTGTTAAATAAAATATTTAAATTTACTTGATTCGAGTTCTTAATTAATTTGGGAAATATTCAAATAAATTACACTCGTGCATAAAAATAACCAGATAATTTTTTTATTCAATGTGTTTTTTTTACAAATTGCAATCGTTTGTTTTCATATTTTACGAAAATGCCCTCCTCCTGCGGAGTCGGGCTTTTTCGCGAAAATATGAAAACAAACTCTTGCAATTATAAAAAAACACATTTTATTCAAAAATTATCGGTAATTTTGATGCACTTGTGCACTTACCCCCGATAAGTTTTTAGTATCTACTCATATAGAACACTGTTTTCTGGAAGTGGGAAAAATAACAATATATCGATGTTTTTTTGCATATCGATATTCAACATTGGGTTTTCAATATCGCTCACCTCTACCAGTCATTTGAGGTCTAATCCCAATAACGAATGAAAAATTCAAAGATTTGCAAGGCTTGAAATTATTTTGTTTCAAAGAAACCCAAAACTACGACAAGTTACTTTATGCCACAAATAGAGAAAAAAAACAGAATTATCAAAAGGATTACGAGCAAGAAGTAAAGTTGGATAATCCTTCTTTTTCCCTTGAAATTTAATTTATTTTTTGGACATTCCTTTTTTTTCGTGGAGAAATAGTTGACTTTTGTTTTTTTTTGTATTACATTATTTTCTAGAAGTTTTAAACTTTAAAATTTATTTTTCTCCTAATTGATATCTATTTTGTGACATTCTTTCTTTTTCTCCCGGATTGACCTCCTTTTTCCGGACACCTTGTATATTGAAAACGATAATTCGTCTAGTTGTATCACAAATTTAGTTCAGGGTAGCTTACCTTGGAGGGAGAATTTCTTCCAAAAGTCGTAATAAATAGTATTTCTTATAAGTAAGTATCAGATGACAAACCTGTGAGATAAACTACGCCAGACGATTTATTGGCAAATCGAAAAAGTTTAGCGCTTTAACTTGCCCATTTCCTTATTCTTTTTATCTTACTCATTGCTTAAAGTTTTCGCCTTAAACTTTTTATATTAACTTATAAGTTACTAGTTTTATACGTTCAATGAAATATTACCTAATTGTAAAATCCATTTAACAGACTTACAGAATTTAATTTATTTATCCCGCTATTATCTGCTGAAATATGTGTATATCTATTACATATCACGAGTTTATGATATAATGAAGAACTTAAATTATATTAATAAGCGACAGCCAGAACGCTAACATGCATCAAGGTGACATCAAGACTGGTTTGGGAATGCCAAGAGGGCAAAAGCTAACCTAACAAAGTAATACTACAATGAATACCAGGAAATGAAGGTATTACCGATAGCGAAAAGGCGGACTAATTTGCAAACAGGGTTCGAAAGAAACATTCATGGTACAGCAGAGTAGGGAATGCCATAAAACGGCAAACAAAGAATGACAAAATCCATTGGATTCACAGAGAGGGATTAAACGTATCCAAATCTTTCATCGCCAACATGGTCTCTTAAAAATAAAAATACATTTTTTGTTTATTAATTTGTTCTTTTCTATTAATATTGTTTATGGACACGAGCCCTTTCACTTTTTATTCTACTAAAGGTAATTCAAACATCTTTTTGTAAACTTTTATTAATATATCTTTATACTTATACAAATCATCCCATCCCATATAAGCATTAGCATTAACCTTGTAGCCGACACCTGTTTAATTATTTTATCCTAAATTTTAGTAAATGCTTGTTTACTTATTATTAATATGTATTCATACCTATAAGATCTATTTCTTGATACATTTTTTAACCCTTTGCCAATTACTGAACTCGAGAGAGAAGACAGGATTTTATCGGTGTTTTCTTAGTTGGGGACTTCTTACTTAGAGACTCTACCTGCTAAACTTAAAACTATTCTTATTTCGCGCCCCGCAATTATTTTCATACCTTTCTATGAACCCTTCGATTTCTTACTTGACCCCTTTTTACCTATATTACACAATATAATTCCTAATGATTATTTTAATCCGTTTCCTCATAGTGTATAGGGTCTATTAAAACCTCATTATGCATGCAAAAATACTTTAATTACTATACATTTCAGGGAAACGGTTAATTAAGGAACCAAACTTATAGTATAAAATGCATGCCGAAATATTTGGTAATATTAGTTCCAGTTCATTTTACTAGTGATTGGTTTTACTATTTTCGCTTCTGCCTTGGAGTATCAAATCATTGAAAGTACCAAAGGTGGTAATATTTTATTGGAATCTGGCTTTAAAAGGGAGAACAAAAATCCGACGGTTTTTTGGATCGGCAAGAATAAAAAATCCTGTTCTGGTAGTGTAACTACTTCACCAAAAAACGAAATTGTACGACGAACTATTCATCAGTGTGTCCCTAATGTTACCGACAATGATATAAGTGTCTGTAGATAAAGCTAAAAAGACATCAAGAGAAGAAGTAGCGCCAGTTACATAAATTTCAAAAGAAATGGCCCCCTTAGGGATACTGGATTGGAGTTTGTTAGTTGCCTTCTTGCATTTTCCCGTGTTAAATTTTTGCTATATACTATATACTGCAAGAAATAAGGCACTGGGTGCTGTGACATTTAAAAACGGGAGGCTGTTTCTATTCCTGAACAAATATCGAAAGCGTTTTTGCTTATAGACGACGGCCGCATGGACAAAATTTTGGTATTCGCCTCCCCCACTGCCCAACAAACTATGATAGACTATTCAGATTTCTTTGGAGATGGTACTTTTAAAAGCTGCAGCCCACAATTCCACCAACTTCACACCATTCATAAAGATATCGGCAGCACATCCCTGGAAAGATCATTCCTGTTGCTTTTGCATTGCTTTCAGATAAAACTTAGAAAACCTACCAACGGTTGTTTCAGTTAATCCAACAAAAAAATTCGAAGTGGGTACCGAAAAATTTCAAAATCAACTTTGAATTAGCAATTCAGGCACACCGATCATGCTTTCCCAATGCGAAGATTACAGCGAAAAGTGCAAGAAATAGGGCTTACCAATGACTATAGGGAAAATTCGCTTACATATAAGAATGTGTGCTGCTTCGTGACAAAAGTCTCCAACTAAGAAGTGGCAAAGTACAAAATAAATATAACCCAAGGGTGCCAACTAAGAATAATGTTTTACCTAAAAATGGGCGAGTTCCAAACTAAGCAGGGGCCAAATAAGAGTAATTCACTCTTCAGCTTGCCTATAAAAAGTTTTTACCCGGGCCTTTCCACTCTTTCAGACCCATATAAAGTGAGTACAATATTGAATATTGAGAATACACCAGATTTACTTCTAATTTTTTAATAAAACTATGTCATGCATATGTAGTTGTATTTTTCATTTTCTTTCAGGCAAGATTAACAATAATTTAGATTTGACATATTTTTGTTTCGACCAATTAACATGCTTCATTGTCTTCTTCCTGGTGTAAGTATTCGTTGGTATGTCGTAGGCTGATAGTGAAATCCGTCATTTCATGAAAAGCCTAGTCATATCATGCTGCACGCTAAAAGGTATATTGGCAACTGGTTTGTTCGTTGTTCCCCAGAGCATTTTTTTAAAATTTAATTTAAATTTTATTTTTATAAAATAATATTAGTTGAAAAAATTTAAAAAAATGCTCTGGGGAACAACGAACAAACCAGTTGCAATATACCTTTTAGCCACGCTTCATGATCTGACTAGGCGACCACGAAGGAAAACGGCACAGAACATAAACTGCCGCTTCGAGTCATTGGATCGGAAAGTATTTTATTAATAATAAGTAACCGGAGGAAAACTTAATTGACAATATTATTAGCAGTCATTTAAATAAGTTATTGATTGCTTTGAGGTCGAAGCTTGTGCTATATCTAATTAAAAACAGTTTAATCAATTTGGAAAGTCTTGTCTTATACTGTTGCTACAGCATATGATATGGGCAATGTTTTAAAAATTATGATCTTGGCTCGCAGGTGTGCTGTGATTTATCGTGAGCGACGACATTTTTCGGGAAAAGTTATTAGACGATGTTTGCGAGAAACTGGGCAAGTGTTACCGCTGCAAGTCGAATTATATACGCACAGGATTCGTAGAATTCGAAATGAATATAATATCTGAATAAAAATGTGAGAAGGAAACAACAGATAAGTTACTAAATATAAATTAATGGATATACAGGGTGTCCGGGAAAATGTGGGAAATCTCCCGGATATGAAAAAAACAAGTCAAAGGAATACTACAGGTTCATATAAACTTCTTTCGTATCGGCCTCCTCTTCGGAGATACGGGCTCCCAAAGAGCTCCCATGGAATTAAGTTTTTGACACATAATTATTAAACTAGGGTGACCAGACGTCAGGATAAAGCCGGACATGTCCGGCTTTTTCGTTTAAATGAAAATGTCAGGCCGGCTTTTTGTCGTGTCCGGCTTTTTACCAATCAAGAATTCTAAATAAAAAAAAACACACATTTTATCGTTATTTCTTGTTTCAAATTTCCCAAGCTGGCAACGCCGCGTCGCCCCGCGTATATCGATACCACCTTGATCGATACCGATTGACACAACTAGAAACCACGCTCGTTCGTGTTCGTAGAATCGTTCTTAGTTGTTTTGGAAGCGCAAGCGAATAACATGTCTAAAAGAAAGTGTAAGTTTACCGAAAAATTGGCGGCAAAATACAAAATTTTTATAAAAGGTCGAAATGAAGAAGAAGCTAAATGTGTGTCTTGTGATTCGTTTGTTTCTGTTTGCAATAAAGGAGCAGCCGATTTGGAAAAACATATTTTTACTGAAAAACACAAGAAAAGCCTCCAAGCGTCATCGTCCTGCATGAAACTGGAAAACTTTTTTGTCCAAAAGAATAGTTCAGTTGATCTTAAAATCAAGGCTGCCGAAGGTACATTAGCATATCACACAGTTTCTCACCATCAGTCTTATAGATCGTTGGACTGTACTTCTTCTCTTCTTAAGAAGGTAGGTCAACAAAAAAATATAGGTATACAGAGGTTGTTTTAAAAATATAGTTATTAGTAAGTTTTTAGCAATAGATTTGTTTGTTTTAGATTATTCCGGATTCAGAAATAACTGCAAAGTTTGGATGCGGAAGAACCAAAACAGAAGCAATTGTTAATCATGTACTCTCGCCTCACGCACAAGAAACATTAATATCAAGCCTAAATTCTGTAAATTTCTATAGTATCGCTACAGATGCAAGTAATCATGGAGCTACTAAAATGTTTCCCATTGTGGTCCAGTACTTTCAATGGTCTGAGGGAATTCAAACAAAGTTATTGGAATTATCTTCCCTGTCAAATGAAACTGCTGCAGCCATATCAAAATATCTGATTACAACCATTCAAAAATTAAAAATTACTTCTAAGTGTATTGCATTTTCCGGTGACAATGCTAATGTTAACTTTGGAGGTCTCGCAAGGCAAGGACGGAAAAATGTTTTTAGCAACATAAAGCAAGACTTGAATTCAGATATAGTTGGTGTAGGTTGTCCAGCCCATATCCTTCATAATTGTATACAACATGGAGCTGATTCGCTGCAGTGCGATGTGGACTACATCATCTTCAAAATATTTAACTACTTTTCAATCTACACAGTTCGAACGGAAGCATTAAAAGAATTTTGCGATTTTGTCGAAATATCCTATCAACCACTTTTATATCATAGCAAAACAAGATGGCTATCCATGTTTCCGGCCATTGAACGCATTCTTAAGCTCTATCCGGCACTAAAATCCTACTTTCAATCTCAGCAAGACTGTCCAGCTATGTTAAGGAAATTTTTTGAGAGTGAATTTTCAGAAATGTATTTATGGTTGTTACATTCAACTATGCACATTTTCCATAGAAACGTTGCTTTAATTGAAAGAGAAAATATTTCCATTTTAGAAGTACAAGAAATTCTTGCATTAGTCCTCACTGCACTAAAAGAAAGGTTGTCCGAGCAATTCATACCATTAAAATTAAGAAGTCATTTAAATATCCTAAGTGAAAATGGATCAGAAAAAGAAGTTAATGATTTTAATGAACAAGTGTGGAAATTTTATTCTAAATGCATAGACTATTTAGAAAAATGGGCCGCTCCATTAGCAGAATATAAGTCATTTCAATGGATGCTTTTAAATGATACAAACTTTAAATTTAATGATATTTTACCCTCTATTGAATTTTTATTAAAAAAAGGGGTAGAAATTAATGACACAAAACTAATAGATGAAATTTTTTTGTTTAAAGATTTTTTGAAAAAAATGCAAAATGACCACTTTTTATCATTATCTTTAGATAAAAAGTGGTCTTACTATTTTAAGCAGTTAAAACAAATAGATTTATCAGCAGAATTGCTGAAAATTTGTGAATTCTACTTTGCTATCCCGGCACATAATGCTGCCGTTGAACGAATTTTTTCTTTAATCTCGGCGCAATGGACCAAAGAAAGGAACCGTTTTTCTATTGAGTCAATAAAAAGCATTATAATGTTAAAATTTAATTTGAAAATGTCGTGTGAGGAATATTATAATTATTTAATGGACAACCCCAACATTTTAAAAAAAATTGGTTCTTCCGATAAGTATAAGTAGGTAATATATATATACATATAAATAAGTAAAAAAATTTTTATTTATATTTAAATATATTTTTTGTCAGGCTTTTTTATTAAAAATCAGGCTTTTTTGTCCTGGTTGTCCTACTTTTAGGCAAATAAATCTGGTCACCCTAATTAAACCAACAGGTATATTTCAATTTTTTTTCATATGATGTATACCAGGTAAGGCCCTTCAAATTACTATCACAGAAAGTGTTGCGAATTACTCACAGCTGCAGGGACAGACTAGCTGTGACACTAATGTGCCCATTTTTTTTACGCCCTGTATGATAAAAATTTTGGACAACGTTTTTTACATACCTTTATCTATTGACTAAAAATTAAGTACTCTTCATTCATGCTGCCAATAAACGTATTTCGATAAAAGATATATCTATGTCAAAAAATAAAAATTTAAACTTTACCTGCAGCTTAGTTAAAAACTTCATGGAGCCCATGTTGAACCCACTTACGAAGTTTTTAACTAAGCAGGTAAAGTTTAAATTTTTATTTTTTGACAAAGATATATCTTTTATCGAAACACGCTAAATACATGATGTAGGAATAAAAGGACGTTTTTCCGAAAACGGTTAGGATTAGCGACATGAATGAAGAGTACTTAAGTACTTAATTTTTAGTCAATTGTTAATGGTATGTAAAAGACGTTGTCCAAAGTTTTTATCATACAGGGCGTAAAAAAATGGGGACATTAGTGTCACAGCTGCGAGTAATTCGCAACATTTTCTGGGATAGTAATTTGAAGGGTCTTACCTGGTATACATCATACGAAAAAAAAATTGAAATATACCTGTTGGTTTAATAATTATGTGTCAAAAACTTAATTCCATGACACACTGTATACGTATAAGAGAAGAGAATACACAATAGAACAAGAACTAAGATATTTGTACCTCTTGCAGGTTTAGGAATAGCAGCAATGGTATTGGGAATATGGAACAGCAGATATGAGCTGTCTCCATAATATAATAAATGATCTTAAAAATAATCATAATACAATTATGGAAAATAAAAATAAATTTAGTCATCACATTTAACAATAACTAAAAAAAGTTTTTATCAGGTTTTAAAAATTAACAAAAGAGCTGGAAGCGAGAACACAGACAAAAACGATAAAAAAGTAAAATGTAAGCGTAAGCAAAGAGGAAAATTATAATCTACTGCCCGAGTATTCCTTTTATAATTTAATGAAACTAAACTATTTATATCTCAGTTTGCATGATGCACTTCGTTGCATTAGTACACGTTATTTTATTTTATATCCTTGGTGATTTATGAAAACGGAAGCAGAAGCCCGTAACTAATATCCTGGGAGGGTCGTAGGTATATTAATTAAAATTAATTGTAAGTTCTGGTAATAGACCGACGAGAATACAACATAACTTCCCACGGCGATTTGTAACGAGACCGCCTACAAATAATAACAAGCTAGTTGTATTACAATGTTCCTACAAACTAGTTTTCACCACATGCAAACATAACATTAACCTTCCTTGGTATTGTTTAATTTAATTACTTTACTAGTCAAAAACCTTACTCATTTCTTTGGAGTAAAAGTCAATTGACCTTTTTTTTAACACGCTTTTATTGGCTTAACCTGTATGTTTGTATGTTTGTAACCGAATTTGGTAGACTTATCAAGAATCGCTGACAATACAATAATCTACTAATCTACTGAAAATTTTTTTTTCTTAACAATAACTCAAACTAAAAAACGAAAAACAAATAAAGTTAAAAAAAAACTAAAAAACACGCTTTAATAATAATTATTTAAACTAAAAAGCGGAAAATAAATAGTTTAAAATAATTCTTGAAATTCTTAATATAGGCAGAAAATAATAATAAACGATAAACATTAGTATTATTGTGAAAAAAAAAGCGTGGGGCGCTTTGTGCTAATTCAAAAAATATGCTTGATAGACAAAGAAAAATGGAAGAATTTAAAGAAAACCTAAATTTATTTTATCCACTAGTTTGTTGTAAACTTAAACCTATCCAGTCGACTAGTAAATCCCCATCGCCTAGAATATAAGATGAGCCCGAAATACCACAGCGTTCGCACGTTGCATAATATTGAAATTGTTGAAAATAGTGTTAATATTTACCCCGTTGGATTCAATCATTTATTCCAATGATCTGGTACATATAGATGGCATATGTCATTCATAAACACTATTAAAATGTGGTGACAACATCGTTTTTAGGAGAGAGGCAGCCCGCAGCTGGGTGGGGCAGGGAGTAAGGATTACGGTGGATATGTCGTAGGCTGATAGTGAAATCCGTCATTTCATGAAAAGCCTAGTCATATCATGAAGCGTGGCTAAAAGGTATATTGTAACTGGTTTGTTCGTTGTTCCCCAGAGCATTTTATTTATTTTTTCAACTAATATTATTTTATAAAAATAAAATTTAAATTAAATTTAAAAAAAATGCTCTGGGGAACAACGAACAAACCAGTTGCCAATATACCTCTTAGCGTGCAGCATGATATGACTAGGCTTTTTATGAAATGACGGATTTCACTATGAGCCTACGACAGATATACCTTTGAATGTGACATTGCTACTATAGTTTAAACCAAACCTACAATTAACCGAACTTTTTATGTACTCATCTACACACAAAAAAAAACGACTCTACTCTATTTTGAAACTAACTTGCTTTATTTTGTGCCTAAAATATATTCATTTTTAAACTACTACTGGTTTTAAATTATATCATCAAGTTATTGTGGTCAAAGTGAAATATACTATGATGGGTTTAACAATAAAAATAAATTTGTATTCTCACAGCGAGCACAAAGACAGTATCTATACTCAACTTGAGTAAAATCTAAACCCTTATTATTTGTTTGATGCTATTTGCATCACGTGACTTCTTGTTCTGCGAGGAAACGACGAAACGACCGAAATACGTTTAGTCGTTATTTAACATCCACGCAGACGTCGCGCGTCGATGCTCACCGATGCTGGTAGTGTGTGTTCTATTTTGCGCGTTTTGTGTAATAGTGTGATGGTATGATATCAACGGAATTAAATATACAAAATGTTATGTTCTAATACACGAATACACTACAGATAAGTTACCGAAAATATGCCAAATTCAACATATTCTTATCAATAAAAATGATGACAGAGATGTACTTACACTTTTTGTGCAACCCTGTACAAATTAATAATTACAATAAACATTTTCGGGCACATAAAATAATTTGTAACGAAACTGGCAATAGCAATATAATTTCCGTTAATATAAGAAAACTATCTGTTCCATTTCCAATGATGGTTTATAGGGTGCAAGGTGAATCTTACATACACATGAACTAAAAATATTATATTCGTTATAGTTATGGTTTTTTGTTACCTGTTTGGTTACCTGTTTTTTTTTTTAATAAAACCAAAAGCAATAAAAAGTTGTTTTATTTATCAGTTATCTGTTAGGGCTATATTCAGATCAGATACCTAAGGTAATATCACAATAGTATTTGATACCTATGTCACAAAGACATTTTAACTTGACATGTACAATTCTATTGACTGCGGTGAGCTTATCTTATCTGACCTTAATAATATAGTCCTTTCAGATCTATCTGTTTTAAAACTACATGATTTTAAATTTTACTCTATCTAATAATAAACAATAGTCACAAATTGAAGATACAAGTTAAATATGTGTGCTCAAATGCAACTTCGTATATTCAACTTAATAATTACTGATACTCAAAACGAAAATAACAAATATTCATTTTTAGAATACTTTGAATCAAACCAATATTAACGTATACTATATCTGCAACTACAATTATTGATAGGTTGATCATTTATTTTTATTACCCTTAAACTAAAGCAGAGTCAAGTTAAAAGAATGTAGTATTAATTTAAAACTATATTTTGATGCTACGGTATTTTCTATTTAATTTTACTTTAGCGTTGCTCCTATTTATGTATATGATAGTTTCAGTTTGAAACTTTTAGGTTCAACTGGATACTAGATTTTTTTGTGTGATATGAAAAGTAACTGCAGAATTATTATTTACCGAATTCTCACATACTTGACACTTGCGACTCATCTTCAGTATTTTAATTAATGTATTAGGCCTGAATTTTATTCGTAAAATAACTATTTTACCGTTGCCTCTCGATCTTGATTATACGTTTTACCTTTGGCTTCAGTTAAGGTATAAGCTAAGAACACTAAAAAATATCGATGCATCGCAAACATAAATGTTGCGATACATTTTCTGTGGACATGCCTAAACGGAAATGAATGAGACAACGTCGTCATGGCATCCGACCAATTTCGTGGTGGTCACATCTTTGGGGGCAGATCTCTTACTGCTGCGTTACCATACTGCAGACTTTTTATAAGGTTTTAGGCAAATATTTAAATTTCTCACATCATGTTAATACTTTTAACTTAAGGTTGAATTCTCAACGTCGTTCAATTTATTGCCAACCTATAACCTATTTCGCTTTGTTTTTTCAAGTTTATTATTTTTTAAACTAACATTTAAATAAAATCAGTATCGTTGGCATATTACTAAGGTAATATCTGATATACCTATTACAAAAATATCAATTTATTTCATTGCTAATTTTGGAAGAATTGTATAGTGAAAGAACAATGAGTGACAATGACATGATTATGTTAAAAAAAATCTTACCCGATATTTTTCTTTATACAATTCTCCTAAAATAAGTTATGAAATTCCTTGATATTTATTAAATATGTCAATTATTACCTATAGAATATCAAGTCGATACTGATTTTATTTAAATTTTGTATAAAATCTAGAAAACATAAATAAATCTACATGCATAGTATCAACATGCTTGCCAACCTATAACCTATTTTACGCAGATTTTATTTATTTTTCTAGCTTTTACACAAAATTTAAATAAAATCAATATCGACTGCATATTCTATAGGTAATAATTGAGGCGTTTAGTACAAAAGTGGCCCAAGCCACAATTTTTTTCAAATTGAGTTAACAACAAAAATGGCCTACAAACAAATCAAATTTTTATCGTGCAAAACCGGCCCAAGCCTAATTCGGCCATTCACCACAAGATGTCACATAAATTCACTTTTGCGCACACAGCCGGTTAACATTGGCTAAAGCAAGACTGGCCCATTCTGGATTGTGGGCCGCTTTTGCATTCAGTGACGACGCATAAATTTTACCGCGTGTTTGTTGTTATTTTGATAGCTCACCTTTTGTCCGTTAAAGTGAATTTTGTTTGTTTAAAAATCCAAAGAAATATGTCTAGTAGTGACGAAAGTAGTTCTGGTAGGTAAACTATAATTTTTTTTGTTCTTATTATAGAAGTAATAGTATTTTAATCAGATAAAAAGCTGTATCTTGAGGTTATGTTAAATACTGTGTTTCGGGATCCTAGGTTTGGGCCACTTTTGCACTTAATTTTTTTTTTTATTACAGATATAGAAGAACCTTTTCAGGACTCGGGTTCTGAGTTCGTACCTTCTGGTAGCTGCAGTGAAGCTAGTGATCTCTCTGGTTAGTTTGTTTTCCTTAGCCCTTTATCATGTTTTAATCGATTGATTTTTTTGTTTTTATTACAGACATAGAAGGCACTTCGAGCGAGCCGGTTTCTATTCAGGGAGCAAAAAGAAAGAAAAATGAAGGACAGTGGAAGAGAAATGTTAGAAAAAGAAAGCGTGCTGCTGGTGAAGAATACGTTAACACCAAGGGGAGGATGGTTCCTTCTAAGAGATTTGAAGCCAAAGAATGCCCTTGTTCAAAGAAGTGTCACGAAAAATTTTCGCAAAGTTGGCGTGAGACGATATTTAAAAACTTTTATAGTTTGGGATCTCATACTTTGCAAAGTTCTTATATTTTTGGACATGTCAGACTTGTAAACAAAGAACGTACTTACACCACGGAAAATAGGAAACCAAAGGAACACACCAGGCATTATCTGCTACCAGATGAAAAAGGAGAAGACAGAAACGTTTGCAAAACTTTTTTTAAGCAATCATTGCACGTGTCGGATGGCCGCATAACTAGGGTATTGAAATCAAAAAACACTACAGGAACACCACAGCCTGATAAACGTGGAAAATCAACATCAGGTAATAAAACTTCTCTAGAAAAAGTCACTGCTGTGAAAAGTTTTATTAATAAATTACCGGCCTATCATTCCCATTATTCTTTAAAAAAGAATCCAAATGTCAAGTATCTTTCTCCAGAACTAGACCTAACCAAGATGTACAATTTGTATAAGAATGAAACTGAACAACCCGTGTCCCTGTTTGTTTTTCGTCAAATATTTAAAAATGATTTTAATTTAAAGTTCCACGCACCACTATCCGATAGTTGTCGCAAGTGTGATGGATTTGAAATTAAAATTAAGGCAGCTACGGCAGATGGCCAAGAATGTGTGGCAATTAAAGCGGAACAAGAGCTGCACCAGAGGAAAGCTGAAGCTGCTAGACAAGGCATGAGAAACGATGCTGAAGCTGCAAAATCAGACAATGATCTTACAATAATTTCATTTGACTTAATGAAAACATTGGCAACGCCGATCATTTCAACAGGAGTTGCGTACTACAAAAGGCAACTGTGGACGTTTTGTTTCGGGATTCATGATCTTCAAACTGGCAAGGTACACATGTACATGTGGGACGAGAGTATCGCATCCCGTGGTCCCCAGGAAATTGGTTCTTGTGTTGCACACTACATTAAGAACTTTGTTACTACAAGAAAGTTAATAATGTACAGCGATCAATGCGGTGGTCAAAACAGAAATTTTAAAATGGCTGCCCTTTGTACTTTCATTGCTTCATCCAGCGACTATAAAGTTGACAATATTGACCATAAATTTTTAGTATCTGGCCACTCATACCTTCCGAACGATCAAGACTTTGGTCTAGTTGAAAAAAACAAAAAACACTACAAAAATATTTATGTTCCCAATGATTGGGTGCAAGTGGTTCTTGAAACCAAGAAAAAAAATCCATTCAGAGTAGTAGTTATGTCATCCAGTGACTTTTTCTCAACAAAAGAACTAGAAAACGCATTAACAAATCGTAAAAAAACGGAAGCTGATGAAAAAGTACAGTGGTTACGTATACAGTGGCTTCGGTATAATAAAGAAAAACCGGGAATTATCCAATATAAGTATTCCAATAACGAATATGTTCCATTTAACGAAGTTAATATAAAAAAACGGGGCAAGCTAACTTTCCAAGAAATGGCCAAACTTGTTCCTCTGTTTGAGGGACCCAAGCCCATACAAGAAAAGAAATACCAAGATTTGTTATCTTTGCTTGACTATATTCCACCAGTAAACCACGAATTTTATCGTCAACTAATCCACAATGGACGTGTGGAAGAAGACCCGGATGTTTTTGAAAATTACAGAGAGGAAGAAAATGATTAAAGGGACTTTCAGTTAAGTTTTGTTTAAAAATCTCTTGTCATTTACCAAAAATAAATTATTTTGCTTCAAAATCTCTTTTTATTCCGAAGTCATTCAAAAAAAAGGTTATGCAAAAGTGACCCAAGCCACATTCAAAATTTTATTTTTCGAAAAAAATTGTCCAAAAACTATGTATAATATCCTAACATTTCCCTGAATTCAAATAAATTATAAAACTCTTAAAACCGCCTCTAATAATTACGTAATTAATCTGTAAAAAATTTCATAATTTTCTTTTGCTTATTTCTCCATAATTACTATTTTGGGCTTGAGCCACTTTTGCTCTAAACGCCTCAATTGATATCTTAACATAGTATAAAACAAAGTCGCTGTCGCCCGTCTGTCCCTATATGTTCTTAAATCTTTAAAACTACGCAACGGATTTTGAAGCGTTTTTTTTTTAATAGAAAGAGTGATTCAAGAGGAAGGTTTTTATGTATGCATAATATTGTAGAGAAACACTGATAAATTTAGAGGTTTGTTCGGGTTTGTATTTATAAATCTTGACGTGATGGTGAACTCGCCTTATTATCTCAGAGAAAGCGACGTCGTATAATGCCGGGCTGCAACGCAGGCCGGGTACACGCTAGTATTAAATAAATATCAAGGAATTTCATAAATTATTTTAGAAGAATTAAGTAACGAAAAATATTGAGTAAGATTTTTTTAAATATTATTATGTCATTGTCATATCATATTCTTCCACTATACAATTCTCCCAAAATTAGCAATGAAATAAATTAATACTTTTGTAATATATCAGATATTACCTAAATAATAGGCCAACGATATTGATTTTATTTAAAAAATAGTAAATAAAATAATAAACTAAAAAAAAACAACGTGAAATAGGTTATAGGTTGGCAATAGATTGAATGACATTGAAAATTCCACCTTAACAGCAAGTTTGGCAAACAAAGTGGAGGGGCGAAATTTGTATGTTGATTTAATTCTGAATGGAATACGATTTTGTCAATAGGTTCATTTGTTATTGATTCATCTATATGTACCAGATCATTGATTTATCCTCTTAAACCAGCCATCTCCCTGCTTTTACTCAATAAATGGGTGGTTTTAGCTTCTTAGCAAAAGTATGAACAATACGGTTATAAAATTTTAACGGATTCGCATAAAATAAATGTATGCATCTTTAGAAAAGTAAGAGACACAATATTATAAAAGTTTCAAGCAAAAACACGCCTTACCGATCCCAAGGAGCCATTTATAAAGAAACTTGTGTGTCCTAACTTTTTAGTACTGGAAAGTTTCGGCAAGTATGTTAATATTTTAGTAAACATTTTAGATCACGAAAGTAATAATACACCTTATAATCCTTATATACATACAAAAATATCTTTGTCAGTACAAACGCTTGAAATATTTGATTCCGTCTCTGTGCTACAGAAGTTATCAGGAATGTTGCTTTCATTTTTTACAATTAAATATGTGCTTCCCAAGCAATATTGTTCAATTAATTCATCAAGCACGTTATGAACCGATATACCTACATATATGCGTATATTATGGTTAAACGCACTGCGATTAGATATTTATATTTCTATATATTTTATATTGATTTTTTGATGTATGACTAGGTTAAGGGTAAGAATAGCAGATTTCCATGGTCTCTGCTAAACTTCGCCTAGCTATGCTACAGTAATTGTATATTGTATGCCTTATTATCTTACATAAAAGTCGATTATTATTATGTAATAAAATTACAATATTTGCGTAATAAAAAAAGTGTAATAAATTACGGATTTAAGCAAGGTTTGTATCAGAAAAAACTGAAGAAATTAGGGAGGAAGAGGAAATAATACTGGAAGAAGTAAACATCAGACAAGAAGAAGAACATCCAATAAGGCAAATAATAGAATTATTAGAAAAAGCAGCAGTGGCAACAAGTGCACAAGAGAAAGATACCATGCGCCTAGAAGAAGATACGGTTTTAGAGAAAATACCATCGACATCTTTACAGATCCACAAGAAAGAAAACTGATAGAAAACAGAAAAAAATGGCATATATTCGGAACAAGCGACTCCTTTAAAGAATATTGTATCAGTATCTTTACAAGATAATCAAAAGCTCTCAACTTCAAAGCTAGAGTTTCCATCCATCTTCATTTAAACGCGCTCTGGTGTGGCCCGAGCCAAAATATTCTTTTAAATCAAAAAGAAGAAAAGAGAGAAGTTGCCAGCGGTTGTTACATCCCCAGAGATGTTGGAGTACTACAAATAGAAAGAAATGAAAAAAATTGAAGCCGAAAAATTAAAGAAAGAAAGGAAAAAGTTAACAGAAACTAAGAAAAAAGATTTAGAAGAAAAAAAAACTGAAGCAGAAATATAAGAAACAAAAAATTAAGAAACCTGAATATTCTCATTCCAGTTCAGAGGATCAGATGTCTTTGAGAGAGAGTCTTATGACTCTATGTGGGATGAAAAAAGTGACGGGGAGGAGGAAGTTACGAAAATTGTTTTATTAAAAGATGTAAGGGGGACTTTATATTAGTGGAGTTTAAAGGAGAAAAACGAATGGTGTCAAATTTTGTATATTTATGTATTATTCAAAAAATTATGTCTCCTGACGAAATAGAAATAATGGGGCTAAGAAGTACTGATGCAACAAAAAATATATTTGTACCAAAAGAGAAAGATATATCTCTTATTTCATTTAAACAAATTCTGTGGAAAACTTCAAACCCTAACGTTGCACTTACAGAAGAGCGAGTACGTTATCAGTTTAGTCCTTCCCTGCAAGTAAAAGAAATATAACACTCCTATATATAAAGCCTTACTGATTTCAATATTTTAAGTAGACTTAAAATATGGACTAATTATTCATACTGATATTTCTTTTATATATTTTAGAGTATTTTTGTGGTTACTTTGAATAAAAACTTGTTCCTAATTGGTTTGTATTTCTTTAAAATGTATTTTTATTTATTTTACAAATATTTTGTATATTGTATTTTGTGTGTCGACAATTGGTGCAATTAGGTGACGACTATTAGATCAATTTGTAATTTAAGGGTCGATTTTTGGTGCAAATACAAACTTAAAAAAAAAAATTAAAAACAGTTTCTTAAACCTAAACATTTTGAAACAGTGAAAATCAAATTGTGCAATAAGGGACCAGTATATTAGGCTAATTATTCAATTTAGTTATTTAATTATTCTGTCCTGAGACAAACCATAATTAGACCAAAGATACTAAGAGTGTCGACAATTGGTGCATTTACCTTATTATAGTTTAGTGTTAGCATTCCAACAGTGCGGACGTACTTCTAGATAAGCGGTATAAAATCTGTGAATATTTGTTGTTCTTTAATTTTTTTATTTAGCGTGAACGTAAACAAGACATTTTTAACAGAATGAACAGTGAAAGTGATGGATTAGAAATTGAAAAAAATAAGCGAAAAACTATAAGACATTATTCAATTGGATCCTTATCTGATGAAATAAATAGAATGATTGGTGCGGAATCTAACAAAAAAAGTGCGGAGATTAAAACGTACCTTGAAAAATATCAGAAACCAAACACAAGCAATGCTGTGATACAGGGGGAATCCAATAAGTCGACCAATTTTAGTGAACATTTGGACAATACAAATAAAAGCGAAATAGATTATTGCACACCGGTTAACTCAGGAGTTGGTTTTTTTAAAGCAAAAAACACAATTTTTAGAACGCCACCCATGCAGTCCGAAAACACTTGTTTGCAAAACGAATCCGCAAACCCTCAGAAAAGGCAGAGGTCAGATTCAAGCCCAGGATTTCTCGAACGACAAAAAATTCGAAAAGAATCTATGAATAAGGTTGAACTAGACATGTCTGTTTTTTCGGACCCAACCGAAGATATTTTAGAAAAAACCATGAAAGCTCTGTCAATAATTTATGAATGTTCAGAAGGAAATGAAAAAAGTGCTGATGCGAGTAAAAGCATACGTGATGCGGTTTTTACAGTATCCAAGATGGTTACAAAGCTTGCCTACAAAATTGGCAAAGTAGAGAAGGATAACATACATTTTATCAGCTTATTAAATCAAAGCTCTAAAGATACATCAGCAAATGAAAAATCGACCCAACCATTACATATAATACAAAACGTAGAAAAAGACAAACAATCAACGACACAAAAATCTTATAGTACTATCGTACAATCCAGGACGATCTCGAACGGTACAAAATGGACGACACCACCACAACTAAAAAAACATCAAACTATAATAAAAATCAAAGACCAAGCCGACCCAAAAATAGTAATTAAAGGAATAAAACACAGCCTAAATAGTAATGGCAATGGGTCTCACGTTTTCAATAACGTAAGAAAATTACAAAGCGGCGCGGTAATAGTAGAATGCGAAAGTGATGCTCAGCAAAACGAACTAAAGGAAATTTTGGAAAAGGACAAAAACTTTGTAGTAAAAGAGTTGCAAAATACTGACCCAATAGTAATGATTACCGGCATCGAAAAAGGATATGAGCCACAGGAGTTCATTTCAATAATCCTTGATGAAAATCCAGAGTTAAAAACACTAGTGAAGTAAATAGAATGATAAAATTCCTAACAAAAAAGGAGTGCAGAAACAATTACAAAGAAAACTGGATATTACAAACTAAACCTATTATTTTTAGGTGGTTAATGCAAAATGAAAAAGTAAATTTTGATCTAACAAGAGTATACGTACAAGAATATTATAATGTGTCTATGTGCTATAAATGCTGTCTATTTGGACATGTCACAAAGTACTGCAAAAGTTCAGCATGCTGTCATAAGTGCGGCGGACCCCATGAGGCTAAACAGTGTCCCGAAAATACACCTTTAGATTGCCCAAATTGTAGACGCTTAAAATTACGAGATCGAATACACACAGCAAGAGATCCAAAATGCCCAGCTTTTTTACAGAAAATCGAAAAATATAAGCAATCTATAGAATATGGACATAAAAGTGGGGGTAGTAAACCTTTTTGATACAAAATCAAAATGAAAAGGCACAGTGGGAACAGAGTTTAATACACCAAAATGTCCAATCACTAGGAAACAGCGTTAACAGACTAGAAAAATTGCTACAGGAATCGCCAAATTGTATTTTTTTGTGTATAACAGAGCATTGGAAAACCACGGAACAGTTGCAAAAAATAGGTGTTAAAGATTTTAAATTAGCTTCCGCTTTTTGTAGAGGCGAACGTCAACATGGTGGTAGTGCAGTGTATGTCAAAAAAAATATTAATTTTGTTTCGTTAAAAACAATCTGTAATATATCCAAGCAAGGTGAAATTGAATGTTCAGGAATTGAATGTCGTTTAAAAGGTAAAAAACTTATAATAATTTCTATTTATCGACCACCTTCCGGTAATAAAGAACTTTTTTTCATTAAATTAGAACAGCTGTTAGCTAATATTGAATGTTACGATGTAATATTTATTGCAGGAGACCTTAAATCTTGAAATGTTGAAGGATAATGTACATAAAAATACTCTTTTCTCATTACTTAACTTTTATAATATTAAGGGTACGGTTTTTGAAAACACTAGAATAAACCAAATTAGTAGTAGTTGTTTGGACAACATTTTTACTAGCCTGGAGGGGGATTACAGTACTGAAGTTTTGGAAGCACACATCTCCGATCACACAGCACAAAGGATCAGTTTTAACATGAAAGTATGCAATAAAAATAAATTAGTACATAAAAGATTTTTTTCTGATGCGAATAAAAAGGCCTTTTCTCAACTTTTAATAGAGCAGGACTGGGAACTTGTCTTCCAGGCTAGTAAAACTGATGTAAACGCACAATGGGACATATTTATTGGTACATTTAAAAATATTTTTAATCAATGCTTTCCAGTCACCATGGTTTATAATAATAAAAAAAGAATAGTAACAAATCAAGAAATTTTGGATTGTAAAATAAAATTAGATAAGCTATTGGTTCTTTCCAGACATAGTGACCACTATAAAAAAGAATATAACGAAAGCAAAAAACATTATGATATGCTACTAATAAAAGAAAAAATAAATAAATATAACAATAAGATTAGAGCTTCCGACAATAAGAGTAAATGTATGTGGTCAATATGTCATGAAATAAACGGTAGAGTCAAAACTGCACAGGATAATTTTACCGAAAATTGTCAGGAACTAGCTGATAGTTTAAATGAACATTTGGTTAGTATAGTTCCAGAACTTTTAAAAGATATAACGCATATACCATTTCAATGTAATATTACCGAAAATGATCAGTCAATGTACTTAAAACCTACAAATAGAAAGGAATTGTTAGAAATATCCAATAGATTAAAAAATAAATATAGCAGTGGTGAGGATGAAATTCCAACAAGCATAGTAAAATTATCAATTAAAGATGTCTTTGAAGTTCTGGTGTATATTATTAACAATTCTATGAAATTTGGAATTTTTCCAAATCAGTTTAAGTTCTCAAAAATTAAACCTTTATTTAAAAAAGGAAGCCCAACAGACTTGAACAATTACCGACCGATTAGTTTACTATCAAGTTTTTCAAAAGTCTTTGAAATGGTGGTGTGCTCCAGACTGTTGGACTTTATGCACTTGGGGCAACTCTTTGCCCAGAGTCAGCATGGATATCTGAAGGGTAGATCAACCATGTCAGCAATTTTTCAATTTACTAAAGCAATATTAGACCACCTTGAAAATAAAAACTTGGCATTAGGTATGTTTTTAGATCTTAGCAAAGCATATGATTGCATTGACAGAGAACTGCTACTTTATAAATTAAGTAAATATGGAGTTAGGGGTAATGCCCATGCATGGATGCGATCCTACCTTTCAGATAGACAGCAGCGAGTCGTAGTCCAGGACGGAAGTGGTATATTCAAATCTGTTTTTAGAAAAAATACTGTTGGTATAGCGCAAGGAAGTATTAAAGGGCCTATATTATTTATAATTTATATAAATGACCTAAATGTATTGGAAAATAATTCCTCCCTAACTAACTATGTTGATGACACAAATTTCTTGGTAGCTGCAACGGATTTTCCGGAATTAGATCAGAGAGCAGAAGAAGTTTTTGTAGAAATAAATAATTGGTTTAGTGGAAACAAACTAATTCTGAATGAAAAAAAAACTAATATTGTTATTTTTAGAACAAAACAAAATAAAATAAATATGCCGGATAGTCTAAACATAAATGGCATTGAACTAAAGAGGGAAACAGATACCAAGTTTTTGGGTCTAACGATCAATGAGTTTTTGTCATGGGAGACTCATATAAATTCTTTATGCTTAAAGCTGGGAAGTATTGGGTATGGTATAAAAGTTGTGTCATCATACATGAATAACCAGACAATCAAAATATTGTATCATGCCAACTTCGAATCTGTTTTGAGATATGGCATTGTTTTCTGGGGTAGTAACTTTGAAACCCAACAAGTGTTCGTAGTGCAGAAAAGAATAGTGCGACTGTTACGTAAATTAAAATATTTGCAAACCTGTAGGGGTGTTTTTAGGGAAATAGGTATTATGACAGTTTATGGACTATATATCTACGAGTGCTTAATGTTTGTTTTTAAAAACAGGGAAATATTTCAGGAACTGAATGACCATAGTCATAATACAAGAACTCTTAATCTTTTGTATCCATCTCACCGTTTGACCCTTACAGAAAAGAGTCCGTATTATATGTGCATTAAATTGTATAATAAGCTACCTAATACAATTAAGAACATTAGCAGTATAAGAGTGTGGAAAAAAACTATAAAAAGGTTGTTAACTGAAATTGAACCATATGCTATACAGGAGTTTCTTAATCATAATATGATATAGATAACTCTCTTTTATGACGTCATTTCATTTTATATATTGCCTTCCCTATGTGATTGTAGTTTGTAATTTGAAATAAAGAAATATTATTATTATTATTATTATTATTATTATTATTATTATTATTATTATTATTATTATTATATTATAGTTTACCTAGAGAATAATAATAATCATAAACGTCTTTTATTGGGAACAAAGAATCTACAAGGCCAAAAAGAGACATAATATTTCATGAAACCCATGATAAGAGCGAAGTTTAGCACTATGGCGAGTTCAGCAGAATGACTATATTATGCTATTCATTTTTCTTTATCATTTTATGTTATAGTTATTTTGCCAGGTCAACTTGAAATAATTTTGGTGATTCGATTTTTTCCAATATAATACATGCCTTATTATCCTTCAATACACATGGGACTTCGAAGGACTACATAAATTCAATTTGTTGTGCGGTTGACTGAAAATACATACTACCTAAAATAAAATGATGTATGCACCCTTGCACAATATATTATGTAGTAATTTTTGTCTTATATTATCACTAGAGAGCGGATTCTTTGATTCTTATGTGATTACATCTTTTTTTGCTAAATCATATCAAGCTAGATTTTTATAACTGCACATAACAATATTTAAAATTTTTACCGTATAAAAATTTATTATTCATATGTGCGCTTATAAGGACATATATTTGCCTAATTGTTTGAAAATTACGATGCGTTCTGATATTCTCGTCATTTTTATTAAGGTGCTTGGTTAAAATTTGCAATGCAGGAATACCGAAAATAAAGGCGGCAGGAAGCACCTAGAATAAAAATATACTTACTACCACGGAAATATTACTATTCTTTTAAAAAACGAATACAGTTCCTATTTGTCGTATCTAAATGGTCTATCATTTTTTTATTTTTTTTATTATTAATTTTGTATTGTTATTAATAATATAGTCAAATCTGGTCTTATCATGCGGGTCCAAAGGTCACCGATCATATAAATCAATTTGAAAACTCCAGAGCTTATCAAAATATTGTGAGATTATGCAGGTATCAATATACCCGGAGAAAAGAAATATAGTTTTATTATTTTAACTGTCGTGAAGATAGCCACAGATAATATTATTATTTTTGCAAAAATTATGCACATAATGGTACAGGGGTGGTAAACCTTTATGTATTAACGTGCCATTTTTTCTAAAGAAATGATTAATGAGACCATAGACGGCATGCGAGCCATTGGTTCGCCATCCCTGTAAATGGTATAATATCTACTAAATCTATTTATTAAAAACGACAATAATAAACCGTGTAATTTATTTTAGCAACAAAATTATCTATATCTAAAAATACAACGGAATTTAATCCCATTAACTATTTAAAGAAATAAATAGAAAAAATGGTCATTTGCCAACCAATAAGTAGAAAACAGTAACAAAAGCACTGGTAATCAATTTAAGGATTGTACAGAAAATTGTCCATAAAAGAAAGCATAATATAATACCAAAGAATACTAAAAATTGTAAACAAAGAAAACCGTTTATAATTATAGACTAAAAACTGTCATCATCACTTAGAAACTTTGAAAAGTCCTCGTTATCTGAGTCGTCCTCGAATGGAGCAATGATCATCGGCGCTACTTCGTGATCTAATACTTGTTCTCGATCCCACCAATTCCTTATGAATTTTTCTGTATGTTCCACCGATTTATTCCAGTACTCCTGCGTAATATGATCCAACGAATCTTGCCAAACTATCTCCACTCGCGATTTTGCCCCAGCCCATATTAATTCTATCGCATTAAACTCGCAATGATATGGCGGCAGTCGTAGAACCTCGTGGCCATATTCACGCAATATTTTATCTACAGCGTATATTTCGGGTAATTTGGGAAACTTTGCCATTGGATTCATCGGATTTTACCATATTTGGTAAAGGATTTTGGTTGTGTTTTTCAAGCCACTCATAAATATCACTTTTGCGCCAAGATGAACTAGGTTATTTATTTAAAATTTCTGATATGATGCATTGTCTAATACAATTTAAAGACGGCTCATCTAAATTTGGGATTAATTAAGCTTTTAGCCATTTTCAAACATTTCGCAATTGGTATTGTCATGATAGTCAGAACTTTCTGATGTGGAAGAAAAAATTAAGCTTGCACCTGGAAGATATCCTGTTACAGAACCGGCATGTAAAATAATGAACCGCTTTCCCGTGCCACATCCCTTTTTCTTTTCACGCTTTCCACAAATCATCTTGCAAAGATTTTGAACCACTTCCATTTGAAAATATCCATGTTTCTTCTAAAAGTACTACTTTTCTAAATTTTGATTTGTAATTTTCCGTATATTTTTTTAAAAACTGAACACGCTGACTTACAATATGTGGCTGCTCACATAAAAAAAATTCCGGTTACAGTATTTTTTATAGCGAAAACTTAACTTTTTTATTAATTTTGATAACGATTCAAGTCCGATTTCCAAAACACCTCGAATTTTAAAATTTTCTTTTAAAACAGGAAGAGCTACATTGGTTTTTGATCTGTATAAATCATAAATCACGTTTCGAACTCCCATTTTCATATTTTCGCTACAATCTTCAGTCTTTGGCTTTCTTCGTTTACATTTTTAAGTATTCTTCTGTATTATATTATGCTTTCTTTCATGCATAATTTTCTGCACAGTCCTTAAACTAATTCCCAGTGCTTTGGCTACGGTTTCCTGCATATTGCAAATTTTCACTTTTTCTTTTATTCTCGAAATAGTTTAACAAATTAAGCACCATTTGCTTGGGGATGCAAAAAACCAGAAAATTGCTTTTTATCGTTGTTAAGTCCGAACTATTAAATTCAAAAGACGTGACAACACTGTCTGAGACGGGTGGCGTTAGAGAGGACCTGTGAAAAAACGAAACGAGACTAACGAGAGATCGTTGACAACAATCGAAGAGACCAGACCGCTACTCGTAGTTATTTTTTAATTTGCAAATGTTTTGCATTTTTATATCTTATAAAGTTTAAGTTTCAAATTAAACGATTTGTTAAGTGTTTAACTGGTCCATCGCTTTAAAATTAAAATCATCAAGTCCAATCCCCAACAATCGTTCATATTGTCACATTAAATCAATTGCCAAAGTCACAAAACTGACATCATTAATTCATTAAATCAAGAAGAAGGTGGCAAGTACAAACTTTTGTGAATCGCTGAAAATAAAATACATATCCTTTTCTTTCATGTAAAAATTGCATAAGTCTGTCATATTTGTCTTACGGATTTTATTTGGATAGTATAATAGTAATAGGAAAAGTAAATTTAACGTCACTACTTGGTGTTTTCGTCTTTTGCGCGTATCGTGGGTTTTTTCTATCATAATATGCCAGCATAGGAGTAAAAATAGTTATTAATATTATTATTGTTATTCCAACAAGATTGGTGTAAGTTAGGTTATGTTAACCGTTTTAGTATCAGACGAAAGTTATTGGGTAACGTTTTCAAGTTAATTTTATTTTGTAATTCTCAGTTGAGAAGAAAACGTTAATGGTGCGTAATAATAACATTTCGGTTAAAATCTAATTTCCCTTTTTTTACGTAAAATAAACGCTTAATGTTACCGTGATCTGGCGTTAGTAAAAATAAAGGTAATAATTCTAACGTTAATTTAATGTTAAATCTTTGTTATAGTTACTCATTTCTCTAACGTGTTAGTAACACATACTATAGTATAGTATTTAACCTTGAATTTAGGATTAAAATAACTATTTAACCAGAATAGGGACACTTGTAATGTATTTTGTTATTTTTAGTTAATTGTAGTTCTCGTGTATCTTTTAAATATTTATCTTACCAACCAAAAACAGAAACTCGAAACTGGTATATGCTTTATTAATTAGCAAACAAGTTTAAAATATTCACATTACGTTCAGCATAGTATTTACTGCAATGTGATGCATAATTTACCAGTTTTATGATTTTATATTACATAAACAACTGTTATTTAAGCACTTGAAGTTCTTTTTAAGAAATACAAACTTCATATAATTATAATAACAGCGTACTCTGGCCCACGCTATTTACATTAAAATAAGGAAAACAAACAGGATTTTCTGCTGAATCTATTCTCTAAATAAAGCGAGTCCATACCTTGGAAAATTTAATTTGAAATGGACAACAATGTCCAGTTATAACAGACACTTAAACAAACAAATGGCTGAAAAACGACAAACTTTCTACATTAATTTACGTTTAAATAACGTTCGTGTATAATTTATACATATTATACACCCATATAAATTGCTAAGTAATTTTATTTAAAGGTGGAATTTTCACTTATAATATTACAAGAGCTTAAAAAATTTCCAGGAATAATTATTAATCAAACTTGACATTTTAAACTAATTTCACTGCTTGTCAAGTTGGCCAGGGTATTTTGACATAATATCTTGAATTGTCATTTTTGTTTAACCGGTTCTGTCACAAGCTTAATAATTACTAGGCATATAGTTTAAAACGTCTGTACGTTGAGTGTTGAGTTTAATAATAAAAAATAAGTTTTTTCTACCACCTTTAGTAACCTAAAATTATGAAAGGGCGATAGACTGAACTAATACCCATCTGGGTTATAGCATCTGGTGTAACTAAAGTTGGTATTTTTTTTTATTTAACGAAATATGGTGCATATAGGTATATGATTTTTTTAGAATTTATTTCATGGTGATAATATACTTTAACAAAAAATACATTTCTACCACCTTTAGTAACCTAAAATTATGAAAGGGCGATAGACTGAACTAATGCCCATCTGAGTTTTAGCATTTGGTGTAACTAAAGTTGGTAATTTTTTTTTACTTAACGAAATATAGTGGATATACCTATATTATTTTTTTAGAATTTATTTCATGGTGACCTAATATACTTTAGCAAAAAATACATTTCTACCACCTTTAGCAACCTAAAATTATGAAAGGGCGATAGACTGAACTAATACCCATCTGGGTTTTAGCATTTGGTGTAACTAAAGTTGGTATTTTTTTTTTATTTAACGAAATATGATGGATATACCTATTATGTATATATATTTTAGAATTTATTTCATATTGAACTAATATCTTCATTGGCAAATCTCTAATGATATCCACTAATAAGCAAAATAATAACGAAATAAATTTAATTATTATAGGTTATATAGACATCTAATTAATTCGCCACCTTCCAATTCACCATTAAGAAGAAGAAGAGAGGATGGGTTAGAATTTAAGCAACATTTAAATCTGATGTTTGTACATTCGACGTTTGTTGAAATATAAATTGTTAATGCATAATAATTAAACAAATTTGTGTTTTCTGTTTAATGAAACGTTATAGCGAATAATAATGTTACATAATTCAGATATTTTGCATTATTCACAGGTATATGTACATTATTTAATGGTTGTAGATCATATGTTTACCTTTTCAACTGTCAAAAAATTTCCACTTAAATATCGTGGCGCCTCGAAAAAATCTCCGGAAATTCTTTTAGTTGCCATGGTAACTAGTCATAATTAAGGTATCTTATTGGTTAAAAAGTACAGGTGTGAAATTTTCAATGTCATTCAATCTATTGCTAAACTATAACCTATTTCGCGTTGTTTTTTTAGTTTATTATTTTATTTACTAATTTTTAAATAAAATCAATATCGTCGGCCTATTATTTAGGTAATATCTGATATATTATAAGAGTATCAATTTATTTTATTGCTAATTTTGGGAGAATTGTATAGTGAAAGAATATGACATGACAATGACACAATAATATTTTAAAAAATCTTACTCAATGTTTTTCGTTACACAATCTTTCTAATAATTTATGAAATTTCTTGATATTTATTTAATGTCAATTATTACCTATAGAATATGCAGTCGATATTGATTTTATTTAAATTTTATGTAAAAGCTAGAAAAATAAATAAAATCTGCGTAAAATAGGTTATAGGTTGGCAAGAATGTTGATACTCCCACCTTAATTGGCAAGAATGTTGATACTCCTACCTTAAGGGAAGTATCAACATGCTTGCCAACCTATAACCTATTTCGCGTATATTTATTTAATTTTTCTAGCTTTTACACAAAATTTAAATAAAATCATTATCGTCTTCATATTTTATAGGTAATAATTGGCATATTAAATAAATATCAAGGAATTTCATTAAATATTTTAGGAAAATTGTATAGCGAAAAATATCGGGTAAGATTTTTTTTAACATTATTATGTCATTCTTCTTTCACTATACAATTCTCCCAAAATTAGCAATGAAATAAATTGATATTTTCGTAATATGATATTACCTAAATATTGTACCGACGATATTGATTTTATTTAAATGTTAGTTAATCAAATAATAAACTTAAAAAAGCAACGCGAAATAGGTTATAGGTTGGCAATGGATAGAATGACGTTGAGAATTCCGCCTTAAACCGAAAGATTACTGCTGGATATCTAAATGATTTTATAGTCCTTCTAAAAACTACTTGAATGCACCTCACAAATTGGAAATAGATAATTAAGAATGAGACAGAAGAAACGTTGTGTCTAAGGTTTACAAGACTGATAAAAATCTGATTGTGGTTACCTTGGCAGCCTTGCCAGTCAGACAACGGTTTAATTTGCCGATTGTTACTGATTGATTGCGGAACAATATAGATTCATCATAATTATTAAAAAATATATCTATTTCACTAAAGATTACAGAAATTTTTCAATGTTTATACCTGTTTTTCCTCCCCATAGGGGCAAAACTAGGGGTTATTTGTTCCAAACGAAGAATGTAATGTAATTTAAAAATATTTTCTTTTCTTCTAGCGGTCGCGTTGAAAACTTACCCCCTTTATTTCTCCTTTGGAGTTGTGGTGTTGCTGGGTAACGCGTTTCGTGCTCACAAAGTCATCAACGCAACTATGTGGTATAATCCGAATCTACATTAATATTCCGCAAAAATGCAAAGTTATTCAACCTGATGGCGTTTTTAAAACGATCAAGTTCTAAGCTCAGTTCTAGCAAGAGGTTAAAATAAAACTTCTATAGTTATATTTAAGACATACAGATTGTTCCAACTTAATATTTACAACAGTTCAAGCACAGAATATACAGCTATAGTAGCTAGATTCTGTGGTTTAGGTGAAAATATAAAATTATAGTACACGGGTGTGTCTCTTGTAATATTAATACTAAAAGACAGAGTTGCACAAGGAAATCTTTGTTATTTACTTAAACGCAATCTTCTACAGAACAAAATATAAAACGAACTTAAACAATTATGCAATATAAATTTTCTTATTTACAGGTGATATCATGGATATTCTGGCGCTCACCAACTCCGGAATCAACTTTATTTTGTACTGCACAATGTCCAGGCAATTTAGGATAACTTTCAAGGAAATTTTTCTTATACCAATCGTCAACCATTTTAGTCCCATATCCCATTATTCAAACATCGATAAGACTGGTGAGAAAACGCAAATATCTGCAGTGTAGTCAAAATTTTTTTTTATTAGGACTGAAGCTGTGATTTACGGATAAAAGGTGAGCAACTATCCGCAATTAATTTTAGCTTTTAATACACACATAAATTTTTTCCGAAAACGCAGGGAAATAAGTATAACTAAAATTGTACCAGCAAGTAAACTATAAAAGCCAAAAATACCCTTATTAAATCTTTACGTCAGGCTATTTATCAATACTTTTTCTATAATTCTGATATTTGTGCTATGTGTAGTATAATCTTTCCTGCCAAGAATTCAATTCGAGAAAAGGCTCATAAATACATTAACGAAATATCCGGCAAAGGGTTTGACATAAAGGTTTATTAAGCAGATAACTTTAATGTTGAGATATATCTAAAACATTAACCTTTAAATATCAATTTAAGAGGACCCCTTTTACACTTCTTGTTAAGCTGATCATTAGAAGTTAGCTTATTCCTCTCGATTTTGGGCTAGATTAGTCTGTTTATCAGAGCAATTTATGGTGAATGGAATATAATAATTACTTATATATATTCTTACTGTATAACTCACACGCTACATCACCGGTATTTGGTCCCGGGCTTTTACCCAAAATATCCCATAGACAGGATCAATTACAATTTGAGTTATTTATTACGAGCACATTAATAAGTTAGTAATAGTTAATAAAAAATATAGTTTAAAATAATTTTTGAAATTCTTAATAAAGGCAGAAAATAATAATGAACGGCAAACATTAGTATTATTGTGAAAAAAGCGTGGGGTGTTCGATATACGAAAAATATAGCACAAAGCGACCCACGCTTTTTTCACAATAATACTAATGTTTATCGTTCATTATTATTTTCTGCCTATATTAAGATATTCAAGAATTATTTTAAACTATATTTATTTTCCGCTTTTTAGTTTGATTAATTATTAAAGCGCGTTTTTTAGTTTTTTTAAACTATATTTATTTCTCATTTTTTAGTTTAAGTTATTGTTAAGAAAATTTTTTTTTGAGTAGATTGAGCTAGATTAGTAGATTATTGTATTGTCAGCGGTTCTTGATAAGTCTACAAAATTTAAATTAAATCTGACCGTTTAAAGTAGGTCAAAATCGTGTTCAAAGACGTCGGTTACAAACAAACATACATACATACAAACCCGAACAAACGACAAAATTTTTTAAAAAAATTTGTCAACATTTTATTTTGAAGTGTAGAATTTTTAAAAAAAATTTTCTCTATTCTTAGCGACCATATCTATACGACCCCACGTTTCTATCGGTTATTGTAATAATTCTGACATATTGACAACAGAATTTTTAGCGTATTTTTTTCAACTTTCCACCGTCAATATACATACGACCTTATAGTTTTTTCTTTAATATAATTTTTTTAAACGATTTGACATATTGACAGCTGTCAAATTTTGACAGGAGAATTTTTTGCTTATTTTTCCCGAAGTCTACGCATCGAATACTATACGACCCCATAATTTGTTTCGTCAAAATCGCTTCTTCGTTTTATACCTGAGTACCTGACAGCTGTCAAAATTTGACAGGATAATTTTTCGCGTGTAGATTATTGTATTGTCAGCGGTCTGACCGTTTAAAGTTGGTCAAAATCGGGTTCAAAGAAGTCGGTTACGGACAAACAAACAAACAAGCAAATATACAGGTGAAGCTAATAAAAGCGTGTTAAAAAGGATTAGCCTTTTATACAGGGTGGTAATTAATGTCATGCAGATATTTCAGGGGATGATAGTACTCGTCAAAATAAGAAAAAAATGTAAATATATGCCTGATCCAAAACGCGTTATTTTCGTTATACAGGGTGGCAAAGTTTCAATTTTTATCTCGTATTTTGCGTTTTCTCTCTTATATTCTGCGATAATTGTTTCAAATTTGGAACATTAACCCTTTTTTAAAATCTCTACAATAAAGTACCAAAATTGCCGGTCGCAGTATACAGGGTGTTACATTTTCTTGAATCGGCTACAATTTTATCTTTCAGAACTTTTTTTTTGGCTCCCTGTATGAATTCCGGTATGAAATTTGAACTCTCTGTTCCTTTGTTTAGCGTTCTGATCTCTTGCACTATTCTCTCATATCTGTGACCGTTTTCAATTTATTTGCAAAAATATCCATCGATGGAAATTAAGTGTAGGCGAAATAACGCAATAATAAATATGAGAAAAAAAATAGAGTGTCTGTCAGTCCATGAGGCGAAGACTTGATTCGTGCATTTTGGCAAGAGGCGGACATTTTCAACAGGTTTTATAATTTGTTTTATTTTTATTTGACTAACTAATAAATTGTTTTGATACACAGCTTTTTACTCTGCGTTATTTCGCCGACTTTTAATTTCCATCGATGGCTATTTTTGCAAATAAATCGAAAACGGTCATAGATACGAGAATAGTGCAAGAGACCAGAACGCTAAACAAAGGAACAGAGAGTTCAAATTTCATACCGGAATTCATACAGGGAGCCAAAAAAAAAGTTCTGAAAGATAAAATTGTAGCCGATTCAAGAAAATGTAACACCCTGTATACTGCGACCGACAATTTTAATACTTTATTGTAGAGATTTAAAAAAAGGGTTGATGTTCCAAATTTGAAACAATTATCGCAGAATATAAGAGAGAAAACGCAAAATACGAGAAAAAAAATTGAAACTTTGCCACCCTGTATAACGAAAATAACGCGTTTTAGATCATGCATATATTTGCATTTTTTTCTTATTTTGACGAGTACTATCACCCCCTGAAATATCTGCATGACATTAATTAACACCCTGTATAATATTATTTACTACATGTAAGTAGTACACACGTTCCTTAATTTGTTAGATTCTAGCAACACTGATGAAACATGATATGATGAAACGCGTCTAAGGATGGATCTGACGAAATTAAAGAAAACACTTTCTTCTGTTTTATATAAAATACCGCCCCCTTAGTCAAGAATCCCTCCGACCAGTCAAGTTAATTTTTTTGAAATGCATTTTTTTAGAAAAAAGATATATTTACAGCTAGTTATTTTTTTACTTTAATTTTTTTAATGAAACATTGAATACATAATGTTTACATTTTCATTTTCTACAATCAATTGTAGATATTTTTCATAAATCAATGGAATGCATCATTGATTTTCTCGACTTAGCAACGTTTTGAACTAAGTCACAATCTTTAAGGCATTGAGCCTATAATGAATAAAAATGTAGCAATTGCTTTTTCTTATAAAATCAAAGCCAATGAATAAAAACTAAAGTAATTGCTTTTGCGTCCAGCAATTGCTTAAAAGTGCAGGAATTGCTTCTATTCAATGCTTTTTCTTAAAAAAAATAGAAGCAATTGCTATCGTTTGCTTTAAATGTGATGAACAAATTAAGGAATTGCATTTTCTAGTGTAGCGATCGCTTTCAACTTTTTAAGGTAGGTCGACCCCTGCATCATTTGCTTGGTAGCAGTCAACTTTAGTTCTCAGCGGTATGTACGTGCGTTGCTCTTAATTTGTGTCTTCAATTATGACTAAATATATGAACGTTCGTAAAAGACAAATCTACAGTGTACGTAAAAATTGCAGGTAATATGATGGTTTCAGAAAGTTATATCGATTTGACTGCGAACTGTTGCGTGGTTGGCAAATTATTTTTTGACTGATACTGGTAAAAGGCGAGGGGGTGCACTGTCGCCTTTAAATAAGATTAAAGTCTTTCTGCGGAAATTGTCGAATCCGGGCTTTCAAAATACTGTAGGTGAAGAACTCGGTGTTCACCAAACTACTGTCTGTAAGACATACACTTCTGTAATGGATGCAGTTTTGGAGAACGCCAATATTTTTATTAAATTTCCTACAACTGCTAAAGCTGTTGTGAAAGCTAAACGGTTGTGGTCAGAGAGATTTATTTATATTCCTTCAATTTGTGAACGAATATCAATTGCTTGTCTTTAATTTCTTTATCACTACTATCACTTTCCTCATTTTCACTGAAATTTACCCTATCACAAATATAAATTTCCTATTTTCCCCAAAAACGTAACAGATTACTATTGTACTAAATAAATAGACCAACGTTGTTGTATTTACGTCAACTCTTTTGCAAATTAGGCACCAAACTGAACTTGAAATCTTTAATCTGACCAAGTGGATAATCCACGTCTGAACTTGTGTTGAATAAGCATTTGCTGCAGAGGTGTAAGAAAAACAGCAATTGCTTCAAAATTGTATTCATATCCAGATCTAACAATTGCTTTTACTTATAGCATTTGCTAGTCAAGCAATTGCTTTTACTAAAAAGTAATTGCTTAATTTTTATTCATTAGGCTCATTGATAATAGCAATTTGCAATAAGACGTCAACAAATGCCAGTGAATGTTAATCAAATTTGAATTTTGTTCTGCTTGTATTACATGCAAAATGCGCCTCGCTGAAGATAAATGAACGTCATTAAACGTTTTTTTATTAATTATCGTTATGGGAAATGTTCCTCAGAAGTTGTAGGTGTTCATACTTTTGGAAAAATACCATATTGCACAGTATCTACAATAGGGTGGAACGAAAAAAACTTTTTTACCCTAAGTAGTGTGACATAGTTGTTAAAATATGCGCATTAGTAAAGAAAAAAAAGTGTCAAAAGTTGGCTGACAGATTTTAATATTCTGGGGTTCCTCAAAGCCCTTAAAATTTTTAATATTGCCATGTTTTAAAAAAAAAACTAACTTCTTTAAAAATAGGAATGAGTAATGTTAATTTAAGAGTTATTGGTTTCTTTCTATTATTCTAGACTTGAAGTTAATAAAAATATAATTTAAAATAAAACTTGTATTTTGTTCCGATTTGATGCACTTGAATAGCCTCAAAATGTTAAAATTTCGCTTTAAAATTTAGAAAGTAGTTTGCTACAACCTTAAACAGCATACTATGTCATTTGCACATTGCTATTTCTGTCACAAAAATCAAAAATTAATAAAAATTGGTTAAGAGACTGAAAGTTCTTATTTTATTAAATATGGCGTTCCTTTGAGGAACCTCAAGAAACAAAGACACAAGTTTTATTTTTTGTATACTTGTTTTTAATTGTAAGAAGCATATTTTTTTAACAATGACGCAACGCTATTCAATTTTTTTAAATTTTCGTTCCACCCTAATCTACAATTACCAAATGCGAATAGGTATACAGGTTATTATTTTAGAAGAAGTTCAGCTTTTTTTTTGTTTGAAACAGGCACTGATATTTTAATGTTAAAAAGCCACGCAGGTTGGAAGTCTAATTCTGTAGCGGAAGGCTACATTGAAGATTACTTAAAAAAAGGAATTATCAAATTAAATTCTTGCATAAGGGGAAGGTACTTCAGGTTTAAGTTTTTCTGTCCAAAGAATTTCAGTTAAAACGTACTGCTGAAAATCAAAAAAATGTCGCTGTTAGTCATTTTATGTCTAATGGTGGAATTGCTTTTTGAAAATGTAATAAATGTATATGTCATATTTAACATAACAGTTAACAACAAATAAAGCCAGAATATTTTTATTACATGGCATTGTCGTCTTTTTTCAGAAAACAATTTTTAGGTCCTACCTAAAATTTGATAAGCCTCGGCCCTGTATGTTTTTCATGCAAGACGGGGCGCCGGCACACTTCTCCAGACAAGTGCGAAATTATTTAAATGAACAGTTCCCTGAATGTTTGATATCTCCATGAGTTAAATCATATAATTATAAATTTTCTTAATCTGCTCAGAAATGATGAAGATCTTTTGTTTAAAGTCCGACAGTCTTTTGTCACACGTATAGCGAAATGTATTGAGGTCAATGGTGGCCAAGTTTGAACAATTGCTATGATCACGGCGTTACCATTTTTATTTCTAACTATTTTGTTCGAAAGCGTTTTTTATTAGAAAAAAATAGTCAACCTTAAGTATCTACATTAACTTTGCCACTTAGCAAATGTAGCTAATTTACAATAATTTTAAGTCAGAAATTCACCGTTGCTCGATTTTCCGTTGCTTTTGGACCACGTACTCAGTTCCATTGGACATATGAAATTCGATTATCTCGAAAATGGTTGCTCCTAGCGACTTCAATATGTTATATGTTTATGATGTAAAAGAAGTGAAGTAACTTAATTTTTTAATAGTCGGATCGATATAAGAAGCCTAAACAAAGTTATGTCAACTAAAAGGAGCGGGCCATGCCGTAGGCAGCGCCCTCTACTGGTTCCACAAAAATTATGGCTAATTTTGAATTTCTCACCTCAAAATACCCCAAAACCCTTAAGTTTGTGAAATAATCACAAAAACTAAATTGAAATCTTGATTGTTATCAATTTTGGGATAAGGTAAGTTCAAATAAATCGCATTATTTCGCCTTAAGGAGTCTGCTGTTGCTCTGTGTCCCATTACTTTTGGGACATCCTGTACATATATAAACTATGTAGTTTTTAACGCTAACCCATACACACTTCGGAGCAGGTTAACTTTTAGTGTCCCTGCCTTTACAACTAATTACCTTTCTAACTCTCCTCTCATACGTTGCATGAGAACATATAACTATCTTGTAACGGGTGATAGTGGCATTGATCTGTTTAATACTAATTTATGTGCCTTTAAAAAACTTAGAAGAAAAATATCTATAATCGTTTGATTAGGAATTGCGCTACTATCACTCGGCTCATCTCTTGTTTTGCTATTTCTCTATTGGATTTATTACTTGATTATACATATTAGTCTTTTTTCTCTTGTTTCAACCTATTGAGTACTTCTACCGAATCTTTGTAAATCTATTTTTTTGTAATCCGTGTCAGTCTATACCTGGTCTGCTCCAAGCAGTCTGTTGAGTGACCTTGTTTGAAATAAATAAATGAATAAATAAATATCACTATAATTCACTCTACAGTTCAAATTGCTAAATTGTCGCTTTACGTTTCTACCACATTAACCACGTCATGCAGATACGAAAAAGTATTAAGGACAGACCACCACGATCATTCTCTTAAGTAAAATGATAACGTTAACTTCCCCCAAAAACTAAAGCGCATTCATTCTGTTTAATATTCTTGAAAATCCTTTTTTTGTTAGGCTGTAATTCTGAATTTTAAGAAAATAATGAAAAATATTTTTAAATTGGGGTCGATAGATTTACGTAATCGTTCTGAAACCGACAATAACAAACGAGTCAAGAAAGGACGGACCTAATGTGAGGGTTAATGGCGCTTAAAAGCGTTATTAATGTAATATTTTAACTGTTCATCATAAAAGCGGTATTTAAATTGTTTAACCTAAAAGAAAGGCGCCAATAAAAAAGACGTTAACGATGTTATTGCTATTATATTGAATAATGAAATGAAAATTTGCTACTTTCACAAAACATAATTTTTTTACAAAAATTCTATTTTTTTAACCGTTTTTATTTTTAACGTGATAAACTAACACTAGGACAGTGTCTTATGAATTAAAAGAAAAATTATTTATAAAAATTTAATTAATGAAATTGATTAACAAATAGACTGCTAAAAAAAATAGAGGAACACTTCTCTATAACTTTTCGGTGAAAATGATATACGTATGAGACATTTATAGATTGCCTAAACCTAATTGAGAACCACTTGTCCAATAATTCAAATTTGAACCCTCACAGATCACAGATTTATGCAGACTAATTGACATTGTTCTGGAACAGAACTTTTTTAAGTTCAACAATAACTTCTATTTTCAAAAGTCCGGCCTAGCCATAGAATTGTACCTCACCCCTCTCATGGCTAAGATTGGCTTTCCTCGAGCCTAAATTAAAACAACACTGCCTCATTTCAAAAATATTATTCTATTAAAGGTATGTCGATGACATTTTATTATTCTTCGATGGCTCCCTTGGTGATATCCACCTATTATTTTCTTTTTTGACATCATTACACCCCTCCTTTAAAATTTACTTTAGAAATTAAACAAGTCCATCAACTTCCTCGATTTAACAATCCATAAAGTCAATAACAGTCTTTAGTTCTCCATTTTTCATAAGCCTTCCACCACCGATTCTATCATCCCATTTAATTCGAACCACTCTCCTCAACACAAATTTGCGTTTTTCAACAACTTTCCATAGAATTTTCTCTTTACCATTAACCCGCCAATCTTTTTAAAACAAACTTAACTGCATTAGAAATAATGCTTTTAATAACCAATTTCCCCTCAGGATCATTAAAAAAATTTATTATAAATTTACCATTTAATCTGTTAACAAAAATGTATTATCTTTAATTTCTAGAGAACCAAAACCTTTCTACATTTTGCCTTTTCTGGGTAACATTTCTTTTATAGCCAAAAATATTCTAAACAAGTTCAACATTGCTTTCCAAACCAACCACAACATTGGCCAATTTTTAATCAACTCGAAAAAATAAAACTTCTCTACTAGATAAATCAGGTGTTTATAAACTTTTTTGTGGTACTTAGAACTGCAATGTTTGTTAAATTGGCTAAACAGGCCACAAACTTTCAACTACAGTCAACGAACACTATACAGAAATAGATAAATTCCTTAACACTGTTTTCTCCAATCACAAATTTCAATCTAGTTTTGCCTCTCATATTATCTGTGATAACCAGTCCCTTGACCCTCTGAACAACACTAAGCTTCTTCATTCCTGTAATAAAGGCAGTACTTAACTTAAACTTAACCTTCCTGAAATGATGGAAATCCACAAGGCTCACCTTAATAATGACGTAACTTGTGTTAAAGACCAAATTAACTTTTCTTGTCTACCTTTCTTTGAATCCTTACATTTTTGCTTTCTATCTACTATGACCACCATAAACTATAACTTTTTATTAATTCAAATGGGCGCATTAACTTGTATTCCACCCTTCCCCCAACCCCTATTGTTGAATGGTAAAATGACTAGTTTGTTTTTGCCTTCACTTGGATTAAATAATGGCGCCACCCATCCATCTTGCGGTTTTTAGCCTTTAATTTTATTTACCGCTACTAGATGTCTACTGCTTGCTTCAAGAACCACGTTTTCCACATGTGACGTCACTTCCCTTTATTATTATTTTTATCTCTATCTTTCTCGACACCATTAGCTTGTCTTGTAAAATATTTGCCTTTGCTTGATATTGTTAGATGTTATATATGTCGTAGGCTGATAGTGAAATCCGTCATTTCATGAAAAGCCTAGTCACTTCATGAAGCGTCGGCATGTCGCGTCGGATTGTGTAAAAACATGAAATTACACGATCTGCCGCGTCACTTCTTGACGTTTGGGCGTATTATGTATAACACAATCTGCCTAATTTTAAATATCGTCGCTTCATGAAATGCCACAAAAACAAGGCATATTGTGTAATTCCGTCTAAAAGGTATATTGGCAACTGGTTTGTTCGGGTTTGTCAGAGCATTTTTTAAATTTTTATAAAATAATATTAGTTGAAAAAATTTAATTAAAAAAAAATGCTCTGGGGAACAACGAACAAACCAGTTGCCAATATACCTTTTAGACGGAATTACACAATCTGCCGACTGACATGACATCGTTAGGTACTACATGAAGTGACGATATTTAAAATTAGGCAGATTGTGTTATACATAATACGCCGAAACGTCAAGTCTCTTCATAAAGTGACGCGGCAGATCGTGTAAATTCATGTTTTTACACAATCTGCCGACGCTTCATGAAGTGACTAGGCTTTTCATGAAATGACGGATTTCACCATCAGCCTACGACATATACACCATTTTATTCTAATTTTTGACTTGTCATGGAGTGATTTTTCGTTAACATGTGTAAAAAAAAAAGGAAATTCCTTTTAAATGCACGTATTACTTGGTCTGTATGTCTGACTACTTAAAATGTTCTCGTCTTTTCATGTTTTTTAATAATTCTTAAAAAAATTATTTCATGTGCCACTTGGGGTAAGTTTTTCAATTTGTTTTGTCCTTCCTTTTTCTATTCAATTTCAATTTATTTTAGCCCAATGGTGCTGCTATTCCTCGGGACTGGGCGAACTTAATCCGTTTAGTTGAACTAGTTAAACTCTTAAAGTTAAAAACTTGTAACTTGAACAGCACTATAATGTTGAAGAATGCTAACATTTTACTAAAAGAATAAAGGGCAACTTCCTCGTTGAGAAGGAATTAAAAAAAGGTCTTTGAAGATTTGTCACTGAGATTTTGTATTTTTTCAAGGATTCGTGCTTAAAAGCAAATCCGCGTGTCTTTTACTTTCTGTTAGATTAAAGATAAGTTAGGGCTCTCTGAGCTTATCTTAACGCCCCCCTTTTATCATTAATTCCTATTTCATGCAAAAAGGGCACACATTTTAAGCGACAATTACTGATTAACGTGTTTCGATAACAAACTTTATTATGTGAAAAAGGCGATAGTGTCTGGACACGTTAAGTTGAAAAAGTCAAGCTATTAGAATTTCGTTCAAAATTAGATAAAAAGTATGGGAAAAATAAGGCCTGAGTTGTCTTCTATGGAAGTCCACTAAATCACCAAGTATAACAAGACAAGTGTAGGTAAAGTACGTTTATTTTACATCACGAATACTCTCTTAAGTAAAAAATAAAATAAATAGCTCGGTGACATAAACTTCTCGTCGCAAAGTTCGATAAATTGTTCTTTAACACCTTTATTAATGGTCTGTTGTAGCTCGGAAACAACATCACGGTGTTGAATGCGGTGCAGAGTTTGAAAGATTGTATCTAGCAGATTAATAGTATGGTTCATCTATGACGTAAGCAGAGCGCTTTAAAGTTATATAGGGAGGGGGAGGGATAGAAAGTCGTGCAAAAAATTAAAAATTTCAGTTAAGTGACATGTTTTTTCATGTTTATACAGGGTGATTCACGTTGAGTGGCCTATTAGAAAATTTGGTAGCGGGCATGATTGGCTTTGAACTTTTAAAATATTATATTTCGACGTTTGTATCACTTCCGGTTATACCGGAAGTTAGGGCAAACTTTGGTATTTGAAATGGAATATCATGTATATTTTAGCATTTTTGGATAACTTATTGAAACCTAAGTAATTTTTATTAACAATAATCTATACCTATCTCTAACCGTTTTTGAGATATGAATTATTAAATGCATTTTTTATGTAATAGCCTTACCGAGAAGAAAGTTCAGTAATTTTGAAATTATATAATAAATCTAAACGTTCAAAATTTTGTAGGCTTTTAACTAAAACATAGATCTTTAGACTACATTACTTAGGTTTCATGTTTTGCATACAGAGAGTTTTTAAAAATGTGCCAATGTGGCCATTTAGATAAAAGTGCATAAGCCAATTTTTGCAAATGTTGCCCTGTTTTTTTTTTTATCTTAGTAACGTGTAGAGAACCAAATTTTCTATCTAAACGTGTAATATGTCAGTATCAATATTTTTAGTCGTTTGGTATTGCGTAATTTAGGTTTGGTTCGGGTAAAAGATCAAATTAGTGGACTGTATAATTAATTGTAAGACGTGAAATTAGAAAATAAGAAAAAAATCGGCAAATAAACTCCACTCACCTTGATGTTGCTTCGGGGATGGAGATGTTGAAGGGCCCCTCTTTCTTTCTTGAGTGAGATCACTATTTTTACTTTAAACACATGCGGGTTTTTGTCTTTCAACTGGCGGTTTTGACGCTTACACTTCCGTCGTAGTCGTACCAATTTTAGCTTGTGGAGTTCTTTTTTAATAAATCATGCGCGGTATAGATTAAATATTTATATACACTGCCAACAATTTTAAATCTCTTGGCACAGCAATGAATATCACCATTTTCAATAAAAACCAATTTATAGTAATTACTTTTAAAAACCAATTAACAAAAAAAAAAGGAAATTCCAAACATTTGGAATTATGAGCAATTAAAAAAATATATCTTAAAATATGTGGTGTGTTAAGTTTTAAGTTCATAAGACATTATTTTTGACTTTGAGCTTTGTTACCAATTAGTAAAGTAGGCTTTGACCGAAATTGTTTTAAAGTTGACACTCACTTTAGGCCTGTTGTCATATTCTAGTTAACTTAAAATATGTGGTGTGTTAAGTTTTAAGTTCATAAGACATTATTTTTGACTTTGAGCTTTGTTACCAATTAGTAAAGTAGGCTTTGACCGAAATTGTTTTAAAGTTGACACTCACTTTAGGCCTGTTGTCATATTCTAGTTAACTTAAAATATGTGGTGTGTTAAGTTTTAAGTTCATAAGACATTATTTTTGACTTTGAGCTTTGTTACCAATTAGTAAAGTAGGCTTTGACCGAAATTGTTTTAAAGTTGACACTCACTTTAGGCCTGTTGTCATATTCTAGTTAACTTAAAATATGTGGTGTGTTAAGTTTTAAGTTTATAAGACATTATTTTTGACTTTGAGCTTTGTTACCAATTAGTAAAGTAGGCTTTGACCGAAATTGTTTTAAAGTTGACACTCACTTTAGGCCTGTTGTCATATTCTAGTTAACTTAGGTATTAAAAATTACTTTCATTCTTTATAATCTAAGAATGGCAAAAAATAATTATTTTAATAACGATATTTTAAATTTATTTTATATTCATGGAGAATGTCTACCAATCGTAAGCAGAACATGCTGAGTGTTTAATGAACGATATCCACATTTACTACCAATTAGCGATAAACAGTTTAGAATAATTTGAGGCCAATTTTTATAATTTTTGTCACACAAAAGTCAAAAGGACATTTCCGATGCCTATTCTGAACTCTTAAGAAAAGCAAATTACTGGTTTAGGATATTTTCATGCCTATCCAGATGCGTCTATTCGATGTGCGGAAAATGATCTGGGTATAACGTATTCTTCAATTCAAAGAGTCCTACAAAAACATAAATTGCATAGCGATGACGAACTACAAACCTTTCTACAACATATGAACAACCTGGCACCTACAATTAAGTTTACCATGGAGAAGGAGGATAACGACAGATTACCGTTCTTAGACGTCGTAGTATAGAAAATCGGGAGCACCATCCAAACATCGGTATATAGAAAACAAACCCACACAGGTCAATATCTTAACTACGCCTCAAACCATTCAAACAGCACCAAACATGGAATAGTCAAAACACTCGTCGATAGAGCATTCACACTTTGCAACTCGCAGGGGACTTTGACGAAAGAACTTAAGAACATCAAGCAAGACCTTGGCATGAATGATTACCCTACGAAACTAGTCGATCAGGCCGTCAAAAAGCGTCAAAATCACAAAACTAGAACGAACAAAGATAATGAATCTGGACCCACCATGAATGTACCTTATGTCAAGGGAATCTCCGAAAAAATTCGAAGGATAGGACAACAGTACAACATCCGAACAGTCTTCAGCTCCAAAGATTCCTTAAGAAGCCACCTGACGAAGACAAAACCAACAAATCAAAAGGACACGAAGAATTGTGTATACAGAATACCTTGCGAATGCGGACAATCCTATGTTGGTGAAACTCTACGACCTCTCCAAACAAGGATCAAAGAACATCGAAACCACACACTGAAAGGAGAAACAAACAGATCCGGTGCAGCAGACCACGCTTGGACCCACGGCCATCATTTACAATGGGAAAACGCAAAAATTATACTTAAAGAAGAGCATTGGCGGAAGAGAAAATTCAAAGAAGCAGCTGTCATAATCCAGAACCCTGACTGTTTCAGTAAGCCTTCTGCAGATATAAGAAACATTTGGAAGCCCTTGTTAAATAGGTGTAGGCTCAGATTGAGTAGTGATGCAAACGTGATGACGTAAGCGGATGACGTCAGCAGATGAATAATCATGGTGACGTAAGCAGATGACTCACGACTGCACCCGAATTCGTCACTAGCTCCGCCCCCCCTAGGTAGTATAAATAGGCTCGTAGCTTTGTAACTTGTTTAGTATTCACCTGAAGACGACTGGAGATACTTACCAGTTGAAACGTTGTGATATGAAAAAACTAAAGGCAATGGAAGTCCAAAACACATCTATTACTCAAGATACATCATTGTCTACAACCTTCAAACAAACAATAAATTGCATTGTTATAAATGGATTACCTATCAAGGCTCTTTTGTCTCAGGATTATGCAAAGCGAGTGGAATTTTGCGAAATGATGTTAGTTCGAACGCAAGAAGACGCCGATTTTTTAAAAAAGGTAATTTGGACTGACGAATCAAAATTTTCGCGGGAGGGAATTTTTAATAGAAGGAATTCTCATTTTTGGGCATCCGAAAACCCAAAATTGGTTAGAGAAAGAGGATTTCATTAACAATTTTGTTTTAATGTTTTTAGTTTATTAATGATTAATCAGTTTGCTTTTTGTATTTATGAGGAAAATTTGAATTCGGAGAAATATTTGGAAATTTTAAGAACAAAATGTCACTGACTTTCTGAAGACTTTACCACTGGAACTATATCGGAGTTGTTGGTATCAGTTGGACGGTGCTCCAGGTCATTGTCCCATGCAGTTAGTGAAGAACTTACTAATTTGTTTGAAATGTATAAAAACTTTAAGAATATTTTGTCACATTACTTAGGAAATAGTTAAGCAACGAATAACGTAGGCACTTATATTAACAAACTGCTGCCATTAAAGCATATTTTAAGATGTTTTTTTTTTAATTAATTGCTCATAATTCCAAAACGACTAAAAATGCTGATACTGACATATTAGACGTTTAGATAGGAAAATTGATTCTCTACACGTTACTAAGATAAAAAAATAGGATGTCCCATTTGCGAAAATTGACTTATGCACATTTATCTAAATGGCCACATTGTCACACTTTAAAAAAAACCCTGTATGCAAAGCATGAAACTTAAGTAATGTAGTCTAAATATCTATGTTTTAGTTAAAAGCCTACAAAATTTTAAATGTTTAGCTTTATTAATTTCAAAATAACTGAACTTTTTTCTCGGTAAGGTTTTTACATAAAAAATGCATTTTTCTTAAAAACAAAAAATAAGAAGAATTTCAATATCTGTGTTAAGAACAGCTGCCTTTAGAATAACTTTATCAGTTTGAATAACTAAACTGTCTTAATTTTATCATACTTTTTGTAACAGGTAAATCTTATGACCATTGATTATTTATCTTTGCTAAGAAATAAAGAGTGCATTGGATAGAAAATACACTGTATAAAGTCATCAACTTATACAAACAGTTTAGTCCTGACGTCTTATATGTAGGACTTGTTAATTTTATATTTGTAGTAGTAAATAGTAAAGGGCGGAATATATGCAAAATGCATATTATATGCATTTTTTGCATATTTTGTCAAATATATAATAAAATTCATATTTTCCCTAAATTATTATTTTAAGAGCATATTTTTATGTGTTCGGCTTTATCAAAAAATTTCAAACGTTAAAGGTTTCATGTCCAGTTTGGTTAGGTTACCAGGAGTTAGTTTACCTCGAGAAGATAAGAAGATAATAAAACCGAAGTATAAAAAAATGGTAGAAGGTATACAAAGAAAGGCTGCAATAAGAATTGCCAGCGCATACAGAACAGTAGCAACAAAATCAGTACAAGTTATTGCAGGGACAATACCAATACACTTACTGATAAACGAACGCACTTACAACCAAGGAGAGAACAAAACAGAACAAAAAAAAAAAGAGCCCGGGAATACACAATGGCGAAATGGCAAGAGGAGCCTGGAAACAAGAAAATCGCAATGGACTAAAAGATTGATACCAGTGATAGAACCATGGGTAATGCGAAAACACGGAGAGGTTGGATACTACATGACACAATTTTTATCGGGACACGGACGTTTTAAATCATACCCATATCGAATAAAGCTCATGGACCACGAAATATGTGACTATTGTGGCGAAGAAGATACAGCAGAACACACGATCATGAAATGTACAAGATGGAACGATATACGAAATCGGATGGCTAATGAAGCAGGAGAACAACTGACAGCGGACAATATAATAAGACTTATGCTGGAAAACGAAAACAAATGGAAATTGATCGAAAAGGGAATCATACAGATATTAAAAGCAAAAGAGGAAGAAGATAATATAAAAAAGGGATGGGGTACAGAGAAGTAATACTGAAAGGTGATTCCGCTGCACTTCTAGAGATCCAGAGGAGGAAATTTTTTAGTCGGTGGAAATCCGACACCCCCGGCCACATAAGATATCTCGGCCGGGCGTCTTTAAAAGATTTTTTTTACCTCCTCATAAAAAAAAAACCTCCAGAACCTGTAATTACCCGGTGGGGAACATGGATTAAGGACTCAATATTTTAAGCAGAATATTGCGAAACTATTAAAGAAGAACTTCGCAGTATGTTGTGCAAAGTAAAGAGTTGTTAAAAAGTGCAAGTGTAGCTAAATATCTTGTTTTTATTAAGGTTAATTTCAGTTTAATACCGAACATATATCCTCGTTGGAGAGTAGAAATTTAAATTTAAGAGACTCAATTACTATTGCTGAAACTTTTTCCGCTTAATGTAACAACATTCCCGGTAAAGTAGAAAGTTAAGTAAGGAATAAATTGGATGTAACTGTAAAAAAGAATAAAGGATTTAAATACTTAACTGCAGTAAAAAGCATTTGTTAGGGTAAACCATCCAACGATTGTATCTTGGCCTTATATTTGGGTACCTAAGTTGCAGTATTGTACGATTACATCAGTAGATGTTGAAAGAAGCTTCTCTTTGTGTAAACATATTTTTACTAATAGAAGACAATCCTTTAGAGTTGAAAATTTTAAAAAATATTTAGTAAGAAATGCCTTTTATACAATTGTAGGTTAAAAAATTGTTCAGTTTTATTTTTTTTTGCATTTTTTTAGAACCCAATGTGTTTCTCTACCTTATTTTACTATAATAAATTATTGCATAAAAATGCATATTTGGTCAAAAAATGCAAATAACTGCATATTTTAAAGGCAAACAAGGCATATACGCATATTTTGGCTGAATTTAACTGCATACAATCCGCTCTTTAGTAATTAGTTATACATAATAAAGTAGGAGAAATGCAAAAATACTAGTTTTTATTTTAGTTCTTGTTTTATTGTTATCTGTGTTAAAAAACAATTTATCAAACTTTGTGGAACAATTTTTACAATTTATCAACCTTTGTGGAGCAATTTATTATCAGTCTATGCAAAAGGCTTGTTTAAAATCGATTAATACAAATAAATAGCACGCATCCTCGAACAAAACAAGCCACTTTAAGTAAAATTTGTTGGTTTGGGACCGCACTTGTTTGCAACGGGTGTTCGGCGATCCATTGCAGTGCAGTGACTTGAAAGGAGTTTAAATATTAATCACACTCCGAAATCTTTCCAAATAAATATAAATTAGGTTTGCACTCCTTAATCGAGGTTCACAAAACACAGATGGATTTTTTGTTTGCCCCCTTATATGGTGGCGTCCAAGAGGGGTCTGTTTGACAAAACTACCAGTATCATCCTGTTAGTATTAATTGTAAAATTTGAGGAGTTACAAGAAAGTTTTTTGCAGCTTAACAATAATTCGCTTTTGCCCTATAAAAATGTACTTGTCATTACAGGAGTACCTAATACTTTTATGATAGACCACCAAAAAAATTACCTTGTCGGATTTCCATTGTCTTTACTTTGTTACTTAACACAACGTTTCGGTTAGTTAGTATCTCTAACCGTTTTCAAGTGTAAACTAAATTATAATTCTAAGGCTAGGGGAGAACGGGGGAATGACGTTCACCCCAAATTCTTGATAAATACGGTGCTTATAAACACGGCACTTGGAATGTGATGCGTGGGGGGTGACGCCTGATTAGGCCAACGACATAAAATCAGTCCGCTTGCAAAGTCGAGAGAGTGAGGTCCGCCTATTTGTTTTCGGTCGCTCTGATCTAATTGTTTCGCTGGTCATTTTTAGTGGTAAGTCAAGACTTTTAGCATTTATTTATCACGTGTATTATTATTTAGGCTGCTTAAACGTTTTACTTAAGGATAACGTTAACACATTTGTAGAATTGTCTATGTATGTATTTTTTATTCGAAGTCTAATATAAAACGGTCGTTTTGGGGTTACTTGAGTGGAATTACCCATAGCCAGGGGTAATGACGCTCAATGCTGTTTCTTTTTTTGTAAGTTTTCCTGCTGTTTGTCAGTGAAATATAATAAGGTTTTGTGTTAAAATGTTGATTACTTTAGAGTTGAGCTTTTGTTATTTGTTTTTACTTTTAATATAAATTAAAGATTTTTAAAAATACCGCGTTTTTTCTTTAACTGAGCGGCATTCCCCCTGCCTCCCCTACTGTCTTAAATACTATCCATGGACATTGAAGCTTGATGACTCCGCCTACGTGCTTATGGGAGTGTGAAGTTTGAGCTGTTGGTTTTGGACAAGAAGAGGCTTCCAGATATTGGGGATATCTATACTTGGTTTACTAAATATATGGATATTTTGATTCATGAAAGCTGCTTTTCTGAATTTTCCTTTTCCTCCAGTGCTGTTCCATGTCGAAAACCACTGTATATTATGTATATTATATATGATATTCCCAATATCTGGAAACCTCTCCTTGTCCAAATCCAACAGCTCAAACTTCACACTCTAATAAGCACGTAGCCGGAGTCATCAAGCTTCATTGCACATGGATAGTATTTAAGACAGTAGCCTTAGAATTATAATTTAGTTTACACTTGAAAACGGTTAGAGATACTAACTAACCCAAACGCTGTGTTAAGTAACAAAATAAAGACAATGGAAGTCCGACAAGGTAATTTTTTTGATATTACTTTATTGTCTACCAACTTTAAACATAGACTACCAAGATATAAAACTTAAAATTTTGAATTTAATCTGAAAAATTTGACTTTAAACTCGAAATATTGAGTTGATTGCTAAAACCGTGTATTTTAAATAACGAAATAAGAGACAATGCAAGTCCGATCTAATAATTTGTTATTTTACAGGTAAAATATCTTAAAGCTTAGACCAACCTAAGAATAACTTGGCTGATTTATATTTTTTTCATTTATTCCATTTCATCAAACATTTAAAAAATTTTACACCGTATGGATATCTTTTTTTTTCCAATAAAAGTTCCAAAAGGCTTTTAATGAAAGCATCAAATTTACGCTTCACTTAAATTATGGACTCGACTTAAAATAAAAGTTAACATCAATTTATTATTACTACTGCAGATTGAATTTGACCTATGTTTTTAACTATTCCATAGAAGTCCATAAAAGTGGAACGGACTACTTTGCACACTGACTTGGTTAGATGCCAAAATGTTGGGGAATGTTCAACAGCATTAATCTTAGCGGCAGCTATGTACCTATATAATTTGTTTAAAGTCCTGCATGTCCTAATTTCAGTTGGCTCGGCATACCGAATCTAAGTAAGTAATTTTGGCTTATGGACAACAAACCGAGCAAACGCTTTAAAAATCAGTTCAGAATTCAAAGGTAATTTTTTTTTTTTTTTTATTTATTTATTTCATGATGAAAAATATTATACAATTAAATAATGCAAGAGAGGCAGCATGTATCCGAGGATATGTGTGTGCCTCGTGGACATGGACAATTTTGTCGACATATACTTAGTTATTATCCTATAGATGAAACTTCATCTTTTCAAAGAACCATTACCGTAATAATTTCTGAAAGTAGGGTAACTTGGTGAACCGGGTGAGACGGTGAACGGCATTTTTTCATCTACTGCTCGACAGATGCGCTGGTAGTGCCGCATTGTGCTCTGTTGATCCGATTTGTTAGTAGCATAAATCACCTGTGTTAACTTGTTAATCAGTTTGTGAGCAAATTATTTCGTTGTACATATAATTTATTTAAAATTGATAGTTTATGTTCAAAATTATTGGTTAAAATATCAGATAAGATATTATAATTGCAAATACTTATGGTTTAAAGTTCATATTGGTGTTTTAAACTTAAAATTAAAGTAAACCCCTATCAGTTTATCCGTAAAGGAATTCGCCATCTCTCCCGTGGAAACGGGACAGATGGTGAACCTTAATATGGGATAGATGGTGAACCTTTATAAAATCGGTAATATACATATTAATGGTAGATATTCTGGTATTTTCAGAATTCTTACCATGCCTACATTTTATAAAAGAAAACAAAGCTCCACACGAGGCCAATGGACGGAAGAAGCATTGAGAAATGCTGTGAGTGCCGTTGAAAATGACGGAATGAATTTAAATTTGGCATCAAAGTCATTTGGTGTGCCATGGTCCACACTGAAACGAAGAATTACAAACAATTGCTTACAAAACAAGTCTCCGGGTCCATCATCAGTATTAGGAACTGAAAATGAAAAAAAAATCATCCAGCATATCAAGAAAATGCAGAAGTATGGATTTACACCTACAAGGAATGAGGTACGATCGATGGCCTACAGATTAGCCGAACAGTTAAAAATTAAGCACAATTTTAATAAAATCAGGGAAATGGCGGGCACCGATTGGGTGCACTTATTTTTAAATCGTAATACTGAGCTTTCTATCAGAAAATCTGAGGGAACTTCGCAACCTCGTGCTGAAAATATGAACCAGGAAAATGTCAAGAAATACTTTGATTTACTTCAGGACATTCTAGTTAAACACAATTTAATTAATAAGCCCGGGAATATTTTCAATATTGACGAGACAGGGCTCCAACTAAATAATAAACCTGGGTACGTTGTGGCTGCTAAGGGTTCGAAGTCTGTTACCAATATCACCTCTGGAGAAAAAGGCGAGACTATTTCCGCGATTGCTTGTTGTAACGGCGAAGGCGTATTCCTTCCACCAGCGTGTGTATTGAAAGGAAAAAATGAAAAACCAGAGCACAAGGATGGCATGCCGCCCGGTTCGGTTATTTATATGTCACAAAAATCAGCTTATGTGACAAGCGAGACTTTTTTCTTATGGCTAAAGAATCACTTTTTACCAAGAAAGCCGACAGGAAAAACGTTAATAATACTGGATGGTCACAGCTTCCACTGCAGTTCAGTGGAAATGCTTGAGTTTACTGAAGAAAACAATATAATTTTACTCTGCCTACCCAGCCATACTACCCATTACTTACAGCCGCTGGATAGGGCATTTTTCAAATCCTTAAAAAAAATTCTACTACAATGAATGTAATTTATTTATAAAAACAAACCCTACAAGAAAAATCAATAGGCTTGTATTTGATAGATTGTTATGTGAGGCATGGACCAAAGCAGCCACAGTAAGCAATGGGATAGCCGGTTTCCGCGCAACAGGTATTGTTCCATTTAATCCTCATGTCGTCCCGGACTATGCCTTTTTAACAGATGTTGCACCTCAGACCAAAACTTACCAGCCAGATCCTTCACACCCCCCATCTACAACACAGGTAGAAAATCACCAGCCGGGCCCTTCACATCAGCCAATCACAACCAATGTCACATGAATTTCTACTAAACCAGGACTTTCAAATTTAGTTTCAAATGAGATGTCATTAGCAAGCTGCAGTGTTTCAGCTTCAAATAAATCTACTGATGATATCACGCCCGAAAAAATGTTGGACCAAATTTCTCCCGTTCCCAACTTACCTAGAATTGAAACTGTTTGCAATAGGGCCAGAAATTTAGCGTCAGTTTTAAATACAGAAAGCAATATAAAAGTTTTAAAGGAAAAGATGCTGGTAAAGAGCAATAAAATAGTAAAAAAGATCAAGGCGAAAGAAACCAAACCAACTGTAAAAAAAAAGAAAATTAGAAATTCATGACACATCAGAGGAAAGTGAACCCGAACTAGATGATGAAGACGAAATAAGCGATAATATAATGATTACTGCGTAGGATGTGGTGAAGAATATAAAACTACCAGGAAGAATGTTGATTGGATTAAGTGTGTGCGGTGTGAGCGCTGGCTGCACGAGGATTGCACCAAATATGGAAATAGTTGTGATACATGTGGAAAATTTATATCCAAGCATAAACAAAACTAATATGGCGACGTTACAATTGTTATTTTTAGAATCACCATCACACCCATATATCATTCACCAACTAACCCATACATTTATGGGTGAGATGGTGAACGAACTGTTTTTTTTTTGTTTTGAATTATTTATTTTCCTAAACCTTATAGCATTTAGTTTACCTATATTATGTTTAAGTTTATTATATGCAATGCCTTGCAAATCTTTCCTTTTTTCTATATATGTTTTTTAAAAAAATACGATTATTTGAAGTTTTTTTCACCATCTCCCCCCAAATTACCCTATACCTTCATACCTGTAGTTGTGGAATCTTACAGCTGTCTGTGGCCAATTATAGTGGATGTTTTTAGCTATTGGAACGTTTATAAATGAGTGCTATTATATTACATAGGTTGTTTTAAACCGCTATCCTAGAAAGTTTCCAGATTTAATATGTAGCTTGTAGACTTTGCAGCAGTGGCGCGCCAGGGGAGGAGGGGCTCTCGCCCAACCTGCTAAATTACGCATTTGAGCAAAAAATATATATAATAGAGAAGTACCTAACAGCAGATTTTTTTAGGCTATCAATTTTATAGATCTACCTAGTTCCAAAAAGAACAACACCCGCAAGATAAACCTGTAGAACTAAAAAGACTTAGTGACACGAGGTGGACCTCACACATATCAAGCTCTTTAGCTGTAAAAAAAAACACTGCCAGCAATATTAATATTATTAAACCAATATATAACAGAAAATAACGCTCGCTCTCTAGGGGCAAATGGACTCTTGACCAATATTAATTTAACCTTTTTGCTCAATTTAGAAGTTTTTTTGTGAATTCTTGTCTGATTATTTACAAAGCAAAGATAGTGATATTTTAAAAAGTTTAACATTAGTGGAATCACTAAAACAGTTATTTGTATCATATAGGCAAGATTCTGAATTCGAAAAGTTATGGACTGCGACTTCGAAAACGCATCCGCTAATAATATTAACTTGATGTTAATAATAAAAGATTAAAGAAATTACCTTCTAAATTTAAAAGCACTATAATCATTCAAAAAATTACCTCACTGGAAGAGGACAGATGTGTTACTAAAAAAAGTGAATTTCAAGTTAAACTATATTATTCCATAATTGACCGAATCACATCAGAACTTTGTCGGAGATTTGACGAAAATGCTAGTGTTCTAAAGGGATTTAGGGCGTTAAACCTGTCAAGTAATATATTTTTAAATTTAGAGCTAATAACTCCATTAGCTATCCATTATAAATGTGACGTAGCGTCCATCGAAAATGAATTAAAATTGCTACCAAAAACCATTAACAGGTATGAAATTAATCATGATGTTAACATAAAGACCATATTGTAAACAAAAGTGCAGGTCCTGACAAAATTGCTCCTCTATTTGTTAGGAACTGTAGTCCTACCTTATCTTTGCCATTAAGTATAATATTTAACTCATCACTATGCTCAGGAGATTTTCCCACAGTATGGAAGAAGGCTACAATTACTCCACTCTTTAAAAATGGCGATCGATCTGATATAACCAACTATCGACCTATATCAGGAATATCTTGTTTTGCAAAAGTATTGAACTCCATTGTTACAGACAGTATATCTTTAACATTTCGTGGTATCCTCTCAGAATATCAACATGGTTTTTTGCCACAACGATCATGTCAGTCAAACCTCACAGTATACTGTAGCTACTTAACAGCAGCTCTTGATGCAACTATACAAGTGGACGCCGTTTATTTTGATTTTAAGAAAGCCTTCGATCGCGTTAACCACACAATTCTGCTACATAAACTTGATCACTATGGTATTAGTGGTCCCTTATTATCATGGATAAATAGTTACCTAACCGGCCGCACACAGAACGTAAAATATCTTGGTTCCCTGTCCAAGGATATAACAGTGCACTCTGGGGTACCTCAAGGGTCTCACTTAGGTCCGATACTGTTCTTGCTTTTTATCCACGACCTATCGAATGTCATCAAAAATTGTTGCCACTTATTCTTTGCAGATGATTTAAAGTTATTTAGCAGAATCATGAACAAAGACGATTGTACTAATTTGCAGATCGCAATAGAAAAATTGGTTGAATGGTGTGCAAAGAACAAAATGACCTTAAACACACTAAAATGCAAAGTAATTTCCTTTTCAAGAAAAAAGCACAATTTAAATTACCTTTACAGTGTCGAGAATACTCCACTACCTCGCGTGACTCTTGTAAACGACCTTGGAGTGATATTCGACAGCGAATTAAGATTCACACATCACATAGACAATGCAATCTCCAAAGCATTTAAAATGGCTGGTTTTATCATTCGGCAGTGCTGGGACTTTCAAAATACTGATGTCTTGAAATCAATGTTCTTCGCTCTGGTTAGAAGCCATTTGGAATACTGCTGTACAGTCTGGGCGCCAATGTACAAAGTTCACAAAAATCGCATTGAGAGAGTACAGTCGAAATTTGTAAACTTTCTTCTCTATAAGTTAAAGATAGATAAATCACAGCTCTTGTACACTGATCGTCTTAAGTTAATTAATTTTGACACACTAGAGACGCGAAGAATATCACTTGCTATGTCATTCGGTCATAAAATTATAAATAATCTCATCGACTGTCCGGAACTACTTAGCCAGCTTAGATTTCGCATTCCAGCGCGACCAACTAGACAACTGGAACTGTTTTCTTTGCGGCCACACCGAACTGACGTGGGAAAGAATGAACCAATGAATCGCATCATGGATTACTTCAACCGTTTCTTGCCATATGACTTTAATATTAACTGTTCACAAGAATCATTCAAACGCAAGATTAGAACAGTCGTTAGTTAATACTTCCACTTTCATTCAGTGTTTATAATTGTTGATTGTTATATGTTTTATTGTTTTTTATATTGTTATACTATTTGGGCATCTGCCTGTTATGTATATGTATACGTAATAAATTAAAATTATTGCCTATTATTGGACCAATATTTGGAAGTTTATTTTTGTATTAAGTAAATGGAATGTATGTTATTTTGTTATAATTTATAGTTAATAAGTTTTTATTAGACCAGTTGCTTATTTTTATAAAATCTTTTTCAATAGTAGTTTTTTTTTTTTTTTTTTTAATTATTATCAGATCTTGCAATTCTGCAGGACTATAATTTAGTATTTAACGAAATAAATAAATTATGTATCATTGCAAGTCAAGTGCCAGTTGTGAGAGGTCGTTTAATGGCTTAAAAAGAATAAAAAACCATTTAATGACCACAATGTTACAAGAAAGGCTCACAGATTTGGGAATTTTGTACGTTGAAAAAAATATTGTTAAAACAATTCATGTAGTTGTAAATTATTTTGCAATTAAGCATAATAATTAATTGAAAAATAGCTCTTTCCTAACTGCTCCTAACTCTGTTTTCTGTTATATAATCATGTGTTTCTTTGTAAATTAAACTTTAAAATAATTTCGGTGTTTTTTTTTAAATTTTAGTTTGAATTTCACAATTCACAAAATTGCAAAATATCTATAAATAGTAAATTATATACTTAATCTATACCTAGTATCCATTACCCGAAATATTACCTAGATATCTAGGTCCTAGGTACACATTTTTGCTGCCCACCCTCCAAATTTTTCTGCCGGGTGTCGCCCAACTGGAAAGAAAAATCTGGCGCCGCCACTGCTTTGCAGTTAAGATTACACATGCTATTTGCGACATTGTAGTTGACTAGTGGCGACGTCCTAAATACAAGTTTTGAAATTGAGACAATGTAGTTAAGGAAATAGCTTTAAACCCTTTGATACAATACACTTCTTTTAGAGGCAATATGTGTTGTATTCAATAAGCAGTTGCACTCAGTTGAATAGGAAATAATTAAATTTGTCAAATGCGCATTAAGTACCTAGGGGAGAGTGGTCCACATTCGGCCATATTATAGGGAACATTCGGCTATCAAATAAAACCCTGATTAAGAAGATAACAAAAGTACAAAGGCTTATGTGGATTCGCATATGCAGTGCGTATAGAACAATTTCTGCCGAAGGAGCAGGCGTCATAGCGGGAGTACCTCCAATAAAACTCTATACAAGAACGCAAGGAAACATACGATGGAGTAAGAAAGCAATCGCAAGGGTGGCTCTAATGAATAAATGGCAAGAGAAATGGAGAAATGGAACATACGGAAGGTGGACTTGGCGTCTAATTCCAGACATCCAAACCTGGATTAACAGACCACATGGAGAGACCGACTACTACGTTACGCAGGCGCTCTCGGGGCATGGATGCTTTCGAAAGTATCTATTTGAAAGACGAACAGCGAACTCTGACTCGTGTGTTTACTGTCAGGAAATTGATGATGTTGAGCATACTCTTTTTAACTGCCCTAGATGGGAGGAAGAAAGAACAACGTTTGCGACGAATGCCTCGGGTAGGGTGTTCACCCCCCGAAAATATGATGAGGAGTTTAGTTCAATCAGAGGACGATTGGACACACGCATACACGACAATCCGAAGTATATTGAAAACAAAAGAAAGAGAGGAGAGAAGAGAAAACTAACATAGAATAATAAGGACAGCCTCCGCACTGAAGAAATGTGAAAACGGTACCGGTCTGGTGAGCCAGATGATCAGAGGGAATTTTTTTAGTAGGTAGGAATCCGACACTACCCAGCCACTAGAACACCATAGGCTTGAAGGTGTATTCTGAAAATTTTTTTACCCCTCTGGACAAAAAAAAGGGGAACATTCGGCTATTCACAATAAGTCCAAATTGCGTTTGAATTTGGCGCCTTATTTCAATCCACGCAGTCGGAAAATATAGTGTCTGGCCTTGGCAGCGTGTGAGCAGTAAAGATTTAGAGTCGTAATATATATTTTTTTTATTGATGTGATTTTTAGTGTAATTTAAGATCAGTTTTGTGTTTTATATTTTGTTTGGTATACAAGTCTATTTTAAAAAAAATAAATTCTAATCACCATGTAGGTATCTGATCAGGAATTATTAACCTTTTAATGTGCAGTCAAAACATAACCTTCAAAGAGTGCATACTGTTCAAATTTTGTTTTCAGAGCACGTGGGGAAGTTTCGGCTGACTCTTATGGTGAAGATTCGGCTAGTAGCCGAATGTTCCCCATGTTGATTTTTAATATACAATGATTCATTTCCTCTTTAAGAAAATAAAAATTATTGTTAAATAATTTGTTCTAGATGCTAGGAAGTACATAAAAAAGAACAATCGCTGCCACATTAGTAATTTTTTTTTTTAATTTAATAGTTCCAAGCTGGAAATTTTTTACGTGGGTAAAATAAATTGTTTCCAAGATGAGGAATATGAAATTACTTTTCTACGCCGTAAAAGCAACACAAATAGTTTTTCGTTTCCTACTCGAAGATATTTCAGTTATATAGAGAAACAAGACAGTGTAGCTGTCTTGCCATTCTCTTCCACTCGCGAAACTACAAGAACATCAAGTGTTTTTAAATTTAATGTTAACTTTTCTGCTTTAAATGTAAGATAAGATAATTAAAATTGACATTTTTAATATAGTTTTTGTATTTTATTTACTGTAATTATAGATATTTTTATTTATAGCCGAATGTTTCCCCTCATATAGCTGAAACCCCCCCCCCCCCCCCCCCCAGTGAGGTACCTTCGGCCATTTGTGAAAAAAATAATTAAATAAAAATCGTGAACCTACTCTATTAAAAAAAATGCCGAATAAGTTATAGTTTAATCAGTTATTATTTTTTTATGAGAAATATGACCAAGTTTATCAGATTTGGCTCCTAAAGGCTAATATGCCGAATGTGGACCACTTTCCCCTACTGTGTTATGTAAAGTAGATTCCACACGATAAACATAAAATCAATTAACCAGTAAATGAAATTGTTCTCCCTTTTTTTAGCAAGCCCTATTTACACTGAAATATTTTGTTTTTTAAAGGATATCGCTTTATATTTATTATAATAAATTACTGTACATTTAGCACGAGACAAAGTATGTGTTTGCCAACAACGCCATTAAAATTTACATCACGTATACGACGGACTGGTTTTTGTAAATAATAGACTTTGAGAATGCAAACGGAGTTAGAATTTTACATATTCTAGTACTGTTAAGAGATTTATGTTTAGAAAACACCACCATTTATTATCGCATATGTCCCACGTGTGGGTAAATAAATCAGTGCGGAAAACCAAAATATTTATTATGCACTGCAGAAAATGGTAACATAACTTAAAAGTGTGGAGTGTGTGAATCTTTGTCTAATACCATTTTACCATTTTACTAACTTTTGGAAGATGAAGTTGGATTTTGCGACTCTTACGCCATAATCACTTCTCTATGCTGCCACAAAGGATACTTGGTGCGGTCTAACTTTTCTGTGTCGTTCACACGACCCACTCTCTTGTGCCGTGTTATTTTCAGCCCTCTTATACTATCACTTGTACACTTGTCACTTCCAAATCCTCAGCTGCCTGGCACACTTGTTGAAAATTATTCGGTTTTTTGAACTTCTTATGCTGAACCTAAGACTTCGGGATTACTACTATTTTTATTCCTAAGAATTTTGGAGAGTAAGTTGCATACACACATATTATATTTTCGCTAACCTGAATTTTCTCTTTTACAGTTAACCTATGACTCACATTATGACGATCCAATTTTAAATCTTAACGCTATCTTTTACTCTTAATTTTACTGTTTTATTCATCACTTTTTCCTCACACTTGATCACTTTTTCTTTCCTTTTCATCAGCATGTTTAAATCCAAATTTTACTTTTTTCTACGGCTGTACTAATCATTTCGCTTCACATATGGGCCTTGCTTCCTTTAATTTTACTATTATTACCCTATACCTGGCAAATTAATACTTCGGTACTTTGTTCTTTGGTGCTTTTATGACTTAGAATGTTAATGTGCCCTTTTCACTATCTTAAAGCTTAAAACGTTAATACTAGTTATTTTTCTTTTTATAACATCTTAATTCTCCTGAAGATGAACATTTCTATGTTCGAAACATGTAGAGTTATCTTTAAATAGAGTTATTTTGAATATATTAGCGGAGGAAGACTTAGAGTTTTTCTCTCCATTTCAATCTTTTACTCCACTTGAATTATGGACTATTTCTTTAATAACTTAAAAAGTTATAAATACAACCACTTTGTTCCCGCGCTAGTACTACGAGAAGAAATGTATAAAGGATCCTTTCGCCTTTCATTTGTAGTAATGCAGGATCTGGAAGTTTTCTTAAAATTTGATCCAAAGTAACGTAACTAACGTTTTATTAATCGCAAATTTATTCGTTTTTGTGCGTCCCGAAGGCCAGTGACTTTAATTTAATTTTATTCAATGATATCCTTCACTATACAAACGTATTCAAATCCCAAAGAATATTATAGAATAGAAACAACCATATTAACTGAAACTGTTTGAGAACACCTGAAACCTATTCAGTAATACCTCTAACCGTGTCTCTTAATTATACAAGGCTATAGAAAGTCTGTAAATAAAATAAAACTTTCCATTCTAGAATACTAAAATAAAACTCACTCTTGCTAACAAAATAACATGAAATTATGGGCTGAAAGACCTAGGTCGATAGCCTTTTAGACTTGTGTCTAATAAATGTTTTAATAAAAAAAATAACATGAAATTATTCTATTTTTAAACTCGACGAAGAAAATGAGTCCTTTGATGTAAACCGCTACATCCCCTCTACTCTGCGCTTTCACCGGTCTCCAAGCCGTATACATTACCAATATCTGGACTGAATTGTAAAAAATGCAAAGTCACGGTCTCACGTAAAACTTTTATCTAAGTAAATTAGGTTAAGGTGACATGTTTCGCCTTATCGGCATCATCAGACCTAAATAACAGAAGTACCTAATTACAATACAGCACAAAATATATAAAACAGGATCGGTTACCTTATAAACAATTAAAAAGTCATTAAAACATTAAATTAAAATACAAACATCCACATCACAGCCCACGAACAATATAGACTACCACCAAAACACGGGACGAAAACATGGTTGGTTGCCTACTTAATTTAATTTGAAAATTACATGATGTTATTTCCAAGTATATCAGGAATTATGGATGATCTGATAATGCCACTTGTCGAAGCAAGGCGAACACAGCCAACTAGATAAAATAGGCAAATTATGCCAAAACATAATAGGTCTACGGAGCGTGACGTCACTACCAAATTTCTTTAGAGCACTTTGTCCTTATTATCTAGGAGTTATTGGGTACCACCGAGTTAGCGCATAGTTTAAGGCCTACGTGCCAACTGATTTGGACCATAGGTACCTTCCAATCCATTTATTCCCAAAGGCATGATTTAGCCAATGATCAAAAGGAATTGAAAAAAAAATCCAAAAAACAAAAACTGTTCTTTTAACAAACCCTGTATAGTAATCGCAAATCTAATTTTTGAAATTGTAGTTTCAACACTAGCAAAATTCATTTAATAAATCAAGGAATAAAAAAAAAGATCCAAAAAATTAAAACTGCTGTTTTTGGTGAACCCTGTATAGTAATCGCAAATCTGACATTCGAAATTGTAGTTTCAGCACAAGCAGACATTTTTATAAAGAATGACTTTTTCTTCTATACGTACCAATAAAAAAGTTTTTTCTCTTCCAAACTATATCCGTGGACACACTGTATAACGAATCGGTAAATTGCTTCCAATTTTTTTATATTTTTGTCCACTTCGGACAAAAAAACATTTTTAATCTCATTTGGTTTGGCATTTTTATTAAATCATTGATTAAGTATATACTATGGAGGACTTGAGGTAGGAGGCCGATCGCAATGCATTGGATTCGGTCCCAAATTAGCATCGGTAATTCAGCTTTACGAGTTGCCATAAGATGGCGCTCGTGTTCGAAGTGGGCTATCAAATAAATGGTTTCTTATGAACGCGATGACTATTTTTATTTAAATTAGTTCTTTAAGGAACAAATAAGGACTTTTATATGAATTTACACTTACTTTGTTATACTTATTAGTAAACTCGGCCTGTATAAAGTTCCAACGATGCTTCGTTTTTAAAATACAGGAACATTCTAGCTAGAGGGTTTTACCTTTGGAGCTAGAAAGAGACTTATTTGGCTGCGTTTCCTCTCTGAATAAGATCATGTCTTACACTCCGACATAAAGCGAACTCTACTTTTATAAATTGTACCATTATTCATTATAAATATGGAAATTAATTACAATACAGCGTTATTTGTCTTGTCTTGCCTTCAAACGTTATTTGTTATTTCGAAAAATAAAATGTCAATTGTCAAAAGTAAAATTTAAAAACTATGGAGGATCTAGTTTTCCATATTAAAAACGAAGAAGAAGAAGACAACATCAGCCCACTTCGGACGCGAGAGCCATCTATCGGCCAATAGCGAACTAACCAAAAAACCGGGACAGAATTTGAAAATGCCGCCATTGTCGATCCATAGTATATACTATGGAGAACTAGAGGGTAGGAGGCCGATCGACAATGGTGGCATTTTCAAATTCTGTCCCGCGAGAGCCATCTATCGGCCAATAGCGAACTAACCAAAAACCGGGACAGAATTTGAAAATGCCGCCATTGTCGATCGGCCTCCTACCCTCTAGTTCTCCATAGTATATACTATGGATCGACAATGGCGGCATTTTCAAATTCTGTCCCGGTTTTTGGTTAGTTCGCTATTGGCCGATAGATGGCTCTCGCGTCCGAAGTGGGCTGATGTTGTCTTCTTCTTCTTCTTCGTTTTTAATATGGAAAAGTAGATCCTCCATAGTTTTTAACTTTTACTAAACCCTTTTTTTTCTGTGACTTTTACTTTTGACAATTGACATTTTATTTTTCGAAATAACAAATAACTTTTGAAGGCAAGACAAGACAAATAACGTTGTATTGTAATTCATTTCCATATTTATAATAAATAATGGTACAGTTTATAAAAGTAGAGTTTGCTTTGTGTCGGGGTGTAAGACAGGATCTTTTTCAGAGAGAAAACGCAGCCAAATAAGTCTCGTTCTAGCTCCAAAGGTATAGCTAGAATGTTTAATACCCTGTATTTTAAAAACCAAGCATCGTTGGAACTTTATACAGGCCGAGTTTACTAATAAGTATAACAAAGTAAGCGTAAATTCATATAAAAGTCCTTATTTGTTCCTTAAAGAACTAATTTAAATAAAAATAGTTATTGCGTCCATAAGAAACCATTATTTGATAGCCCACTTCGAACACGCGCGCCATCTTACAGCGACTCGTAAAGCTGAATTACCGATGCTAATTTGGGACCGAATCCAATGCATTGCGATCGGCCTCCTACCTCAAGTCCTCCATAGTATATACCTATGTCATCATGACATGAACAACTGTCCCACCAAGTGTGGTAATCCCAAAAGGCTTATGACTTATTAAGCTTATCTAGCAATATGGGAACAATGTACCATTAGTTGCATAATCGCTTTAATGCTATTGGCCCGCATTATCAATAAAATTAGTTTAAAAGGTTTGATTTGACATACAAATGAAATTTTGACGTAATAACACATTTTTCTTTTTCAGGGTGATGGGATGCACAAACTGCGCGGAACCAGACATTACCCAGATCTTGTAAAAATAACCGAATTGTTCGTTTGTAGATATCATTGTTAGAATTAAAAATGTAAGAGTCTAAAACGTAATAGCCAAATAGTGTTTAAAAAATAAGGGCACAGATTAAATGATAAGGGTGTTTTTAACAGTAATATTATTAACGAAACAAATATGACTGTTACCTACCATATTAGGAGGCAGGCATATTTAAAAAACCCTTTGTTAACGAATTCCTAAGAGTTGAGCCCCAAAGTATTAGGAATTTTTTAATAACAATTTAAAATTTTTTACAAATTGTATTTTTTTGTATAAATGTTTTTATACTGATAGAAGGATTAACTAAAACCACATTTATGTAAATATGTATGTATTAAATATATAATAAAAATTGCAGTAAATGTTGTGTTTTCAATATTAACTAAGCACCAAAAACTTAGACATTCTGAAAAGCCCATGCCACATTCAAAACTTCTAAATGCTGATAGAACGATTAAAAAAACAATAATACATTCAAATAGGTTAACAATAAAAAGTGCAAGAAAAATAAGCCTAAAGGTATACGAACCTTAAAAAAATAGTACAAGCAGGGGATTTGATCAAGATTGCTTCTTGCCTATTGCGTCCATAGACAATTTACCTTTAGATAAGCAAACAATAATCACGCGAAAGTGGCAGATTTATGGCCTCGCGCATGTAAACAAAGCTATACACTGTTAGACATGCGCACTGCAACATTATCGTTTGACGAATGGGAAAATAGACAGGTCCAGGCTTTAAAATTTAAATTCTTGCCAAAAAATTGGACTTTCTTCTCAATTTTTGATCAAGTTGGGAAAAGAGGTAGTGATTTCTGGTATTTTTAGTAGTAGCAGACCGCTGCAAACCTATCAGATTTTAAGGATAAAAAATTGTTTTTAAGGTTTTGTTTTTAAAATTTGTTTAAAACTGATTCGTCGTCGTGTTTTTAGTTCGAAAAGGAAGAGAACAAGAACAAGTGAATTAAACTAGTCTTATAAAATCGAATATAAAAACAAACATAACCAGCAAAATAACCAATCTACGGTGTTATCGCGTGCCTAACCTCAACTTGTATTGATTTTTACAATTTGGCAAAAACTTGGGTACGTGTAAAACATTTTCAAGCAAAATTTCTTGTTCAAGAATTTCAAAAGTGTTTGCCCGAGAAACTGACCCGTGGAATACTGGCTTTATTAACAGCTTAATGTCGGGGTGTACAGATTTTAACCAAAAAATTAACCAACCAGCAACTTTGACAGAATTAATTTTCTCACAATCAGACATAATTTCACTAACCTACACAAAAACTAGAAATCCGTAAATAATAAACACCCATTTTAATTTAAATACGAAATACCAAGTATTTTACTCCTATTTGGGCATAATAAAATCATACAACGGCTCTTACTAATCATTGTTTATTTTCCAATCCTAGTCGCTAAAAGCACAAACACAATTTACTAAACTACACAAAAACTCGAAGTCCGTAAATATTAAACACCGACAATCCACAATAGCAAAAAACTACAAGGAATCCACAGACACAGAGAAACCTTAAAACACAACAACAAAAATGGGGGCCGAGCCGGTTCTGGAGTGGATTTTGAGCATGTCGCTAAAGTAGGACAGGCCGATAACACGAGGTTTGTGCGCATGCCCGAAGGTGCCCAGAGGGAAGGCAGCTGACCGGCGAGTCATGCGCTCGGACGTATTTTTTTAAAACGTAACTTTTGTTTGCGCAGGAGATAAGCTGTACGTATCTAAAGGTAAATTGTCTATGGTTGCGTCCTATAAAATACTTTTCACGTGACCTACGCTAATTTAGTAGGTGGGAGCATTCTGCTCCTTAACCGGGATACTCCTGGTTTTTCTGTACGGAAGAGAAAAGAACGTCATTCGCGTCCTTTGCCGTTACTAAATTATTGAATATACTAAAACTTCCGTCAAATTCATTAAGTCAGCAGAATTAAGGTTCATGACCGGAGTTCGTTGTTTCCCTAAAAGAAGGGAAAACTGCTGACTTGGGGAACTGCATTATTAATGGAAAAAATATCGTTCGTCACTATATAGTGCTCGGAAGTCCGTACGAAATACTTAGTTAAAAACTTAACTTTGTAAACATCTTTTCTGGTTTGTCGCTGCCCCCAGTAGAAGCCCATCAAGCTCATAAATTTAATGTAAGTATAATTTAAATTCGATTGTTACCTCGGAAGCCTGGAGAGATTACCACACGAAAAAATAAAATGAAAAGAAATTAGAAGAAAAAAAGAAAGAAAATTGAAAAGACAAAATAAGCTTCTAAAGAAAAATGTAGGAACCACAGAATGTTCTGAGGAAGAAGAGCACGGGGAGTGGAATGCAAGTGGGAAAAGTTCAGACAAGGTTGATATTTTTGAAGACAGGAATGAAGAGTTCTGTGCTTTAACTCAAGGGGGCATATCTGTTGGAAGCTATGCTCTTGTAAAATTTATTGGTGGAAATAGGCAAACAAGAATCTACAGATATGTTTGCATTATACAGGAAATTATGGACAATAACGACATCATGACGTCTATGAGATATGTAAATGATAAAAGCAATTTTGTTTGCAATGATAAGGATATATCGTGTGTTCAAAGAAAAAATATTTTAGGGTTATTACCTACGTATGTTAGCCTATGGCGAAAGAATAAGGTATAAATTTTGTTTACCAGTAGATGTTTTCGAATCAAAGGATTAAGTCATAATATGTACTTACCGAATTGACCAGCAAGTTCGTTATTTATATACGTAATACTGGTAATACTATAGTGTTTATCTTTTACTTACAAATACAAGTATATTAATTATATTTGTAATTTAACCGTTAAGTATTAGCCTTCTTACGCCTATAAAGAAGTAGGAAAAATTATTTAGTATGTTTTAGTGATTTATTAATATGTTTTTAAAGCATAGCGCTTTTATTTTTCAACAATAACTGGATGTCAATAACTGGTTTACTTAAAAAATTGGGTGTCAATAATAGGTGGTTTTGCATACCTTACATTTTAATTATTTAAAAAATTTAAAAATATCTTTAAGTAATTATTTTATTTTAGCCGAAATTCGTTTATCACTTGTCAGTCTACATAGCAGAACAATCTATTATTCAATACTATGGAACATCTTCCAAAACTTATTTCTGTTATTGAACAAAATCCTAAGGTAGCACAAAGTCTATCTTGCGATAGGACAAAAACAACAGCCATTGTTAAAAATGTTCTAGGACAGCAAAGATTCCAAAATCTATGTGCAGAATTGAAAATAAAAGAGTTTTCACTAATAACAGCTGATGAATCCACGGATAGAAGTACAAAGAAATTTTTATGTTTAGTGGTGAGGTATTTGGACACTTCTATTAGTGTACAAGATGCATTTTTTAAACTTAAATCTGCGGATATATAATAACATTGTGCATGTTTTCAGACAATATGACATTCCTTATAAAACAAACATGATAGGTTTTGCATCTGACGGTGCTAATGTAACGATGGGCACCCGTCAATCATTAATGACATTATTAAAAAATGATATACGTCATTTGTTTGTTATGAAGTGTATTATGCCACTCTTTTCACTTAGAGCTGCATCATATGCTTCTGAAAAACTACTAAGGTTTGTGAAGAGACATTTACAACTACTTCAGTTCGAGCCCAAAAAGAACTTCCGAATTGCGTGAATTTTAATTATTTTGTGATGTAAAAATTCATAAAATTCTACATCCGGCACAAACTAGGTGGCTTTCTGTTCACAGTGTAGTTGGTAGGATTTTGGAACAATATGGAGCGTTGCAATTATTTTTTATAAATGCTGTCGCCAGTAAGGATATTCTTTCAGCGGAAAATATATTATGTAAATTAAATAATCCTACCACAAAATTATTTTTGCGATTTTTAGATTTTGCATTACCTTTTTTTACTAATTTAAATAAGGAAATGCAATTACAAACTGTAAAAATACATATTGTGTACAGAAATATTTCAAACCTTATAAAAACAATTTTTGACTGTTTTATTAAAATAAATTATTTATTGGCGACGTCACTAGAAGACGTTGAATATAAAAATCCAAGAAACCATTTAGCAGATGAAGATGTGTACTTTGAAGCAAATGTTGCAAAGTCTTTGTCAGATCTTTAATTGACCACCGATCAACTGCAATTATTTAGGCTAAGGAAGGTGTATGGACTTTTATATTGAGGCTTGTACCCAAATAATTTCTCGCTTTCCTTTAAAAAATAATTATTTGAAAAAATGGTACCATATGCTCAATTATTGATTGTCTTTCGATCTTTCCAAATTTAATTCATGCCGATTTATTGCAAACAGTTGATTCAAAATGGCGCCTACTATATATATGTTGTAGGCTGATAGTGAAATCCGTCATTTCATGAAAAGCCTAGTCATATCATGCTGCACGATAAAAGATATATTGGCAACTGGTTTGTTCGTTGTTCCCCAAACCATTTTTTTTAAATTTAATTTAAATTTAATTTTTATAAAATAATATTAGTTGAAAAAATTGAAAAAAATGCAAAAAAATGCTCTGGGGAACAACGAACAAACCAGTTGCAATATACCTTTTAGCCACGCTTATTTTTAACCTTTTCTGTTTGCCACATTCATCGGCGAACGTTGAGAGAAAATTTTCGCAAAAAAATTTATTGAAAACGGAACAAAGAAATTTATTGGATACCAAAACAGTCATTGGCTTGATGCATACAAAGGAGTACATTGGGGATAAAACCTGTTATGATTTTCCTATTGAAAATGAATAAAAAAAGACTTATATTAACCAAATCAATTTTACTACATGCCTATTAAGTTAAATCTACCAGTAGTGGGCAGTGTCCCGGTACATGGCCAGTGTGACCAGATTGGGCGATATATCGCAATTTGGGCTCCTTTCTGCCTCTTATTGCGACAACATTTTTTCAAAAGTCGCTAAGCGAATTTTGGGCTAGTTTCAGAAATTTGATACAGAGCTTTGGGCTATAAAGCAATCAGATCCCGCTTTGTATTGTAACATTTAGAAATTAGTACAGTTTCGTTATCTGAGACGACATCCACCTCCAGTTACAAATAAATATGTACACTCCTGTTCTGTGATGCACACCTTGGGAGTGGGTGGGTGCCCTGGTGCTGTAATTAGTGCAACCTGTGCAACACTGTGTTTCCTGTTCCCACCCGCTCCCACCCGCAGCAGTTCCTAACCTAACGTTATTTTTAAAACTGTTACTTGTTCTTTAACAAGCGTAACAAGTGTCTGCCAATATTTTATTAGGTTTTATTGGTATTAATAAATAAGAATCCAGGATCCACTATGGGAAAGTGGGGAAAGTATAGTAAACAACAAAAGAAAGAATGGGAACAAGAACCTTTGTTTCGAGGTATGTTCTAACATTTTTAATACTTAATTTGTATTTTATATTATGTACCTATATGTTTGGGGCAAGATATTTTCACTTTATTAGGTAGATTAGGTCTGGTGAAGCTATTAGTTGCTTAGGTTGTGGAAAATATTAATTATAGGTTGGTTAACAGTTAGCAAAGATGGAACTGCAAGCTATTGTAAATTATGCCTAACAGAACTAAGGTCCCACAAAACGGATTTGCAGAAACACAGCTATACTAGCAAACATAAGCAGAAATCGTCTGGAGTGGATAAAAATCAGCTACCTATATAAAAATCCAAGAAACCATTTAGCAGTTGAAGATGTGTATTTTGGAGCAAATGTTGCAGAGTCTTTGTCAGATCTTCAATTGACCACCGATCAACTGCAATTATTTAGGTTAAGGTGTATGGATATTGAGGCTTGTGCCCAAATAATTTCTCGCTTTCCTTTAAAAAATAATTATTTGACGCATTTTAATTTTATGGAACCCTCTATTGTTCAAAATGATACCATAATATGCTCAATTATTGATTGTCTTTTGATATTTATAAATTTACTTTATGCCGATTTATTGCAAACAGTTGATTCAGAATGGCGCCTACTTAGAAATACTACAGAAATACAATCTTTTTTGGAGGAAATGATAGGCTTTTGGAAGAAAGTCAAACAGATATATTTAAGTAACGGAGATCCCATGTTTCCTAATCAACAGAATTTATGTTTAACCTTTTCTGTTTTGCCCCATTCATCGGTGAACGTTGAGAGACAATTCTCACAAATAAATTTATTGAAAACCGAATAAAGAAATTTATTGGATACCAAAACAGTTATCGGCTTTATGCATACAAAGGAGTACATTGGGCTCTAAAGCCCATCTGTACTACCTATGATTAGGGGATAAAACCTGTTATAATTTTCCTGTTGATAAAAAAAAATGTTATTGAAAATGAATTAAAAAGACTTATATTAACCAAATCTATTTTACTACATGCCTATTAAGGTAAATGTACCAGTAGTGGGCAGTGTCCTGGTACACGGCACTTACTTTTTAAAAAGAAATTTTAAAGTAGTTTTCTAGAGGAACCCATTAGCAATATTAATTTTAAGGTACCTAGCGCTATGTAGTTTTGGTTCAACTTATTCAACATGGCGAAATATTTAGTGGCATGGTTATCGCTATGCAGAACTAGAACTAGTTCTCCGTAGTTATCGCAAACCTAAATTTTGTTAGGTTTTGTTGGTGAATTTGATAAGAAAGGTAAGTTTTTGTTATTTTTAATGATTCCTACAATTTTTTGTTTTCATAATCTTTTGTACTAATATCTAAACTAAACCTGATAGTTGATATAACAAACAATTTGTAGGCTATAAAACATAAAAAAGAACAAAGTTATTACAGCATGCCAATTACTCGAGCATGTAGGTATAATGATTAAACACCAGTGTGTTGGCACAAGTGCCATCTATCGGAACATGCTACAAGTTGTATAATATGTCATTCAGGCTAAGATCAGCAGTACGCAAATAACACCAGTATAATATTAGCTGTTAAAACCTATAATTACCAGAAGATGGCACCTGCCATTTACTGGAACATTTATGTGCTAACTAATGGTGCTGTCGTTTCAGGAAGATGCCTCCAATTAAAGATCGCATGTTGGCCTACACAAAACATGATATGGCAGAAGCTATAAACGAGGTTTCCAAGGGTCTACCTCTTGCAACGTCAGCGAGGTTGCATGGGGGTACTTAGGGCTACACTGAAAAAGTCCACTTAAACGCCAAATGGGGCCAGATTCCATTTTAACTCAACTTGAAGAAAAAAAGACTGGTTTCTTGGGCATTTCAAACGGCAGATGCTGAATTTTCAATTATTGGAAAAGAAAGCCCTCTAAATAGTGTACAACATCTGGTTAAAGTAGATACTTAATCGTAAAACTCCTTTTGCAAATAACAGACCTGGAAGAAAAAAGTATGAAAACTTCTTGAGCAGAAATCCAGAGATTTCTGTTCGAACTCCTCAAAATTTAACAGCAAGCCGTGCCGCAATTAATAAAGAAAATATACATAAATGGTTCAAAGACGTTAAATCCTACCTTGATACAAATGGGTATGGGCATATCCTCAGTGATCCAACAAGAGTTTTTAACGCAGATGAAACTGCTTTTTTTTAAACCCTAAGGGTAAACAAGTTTTAGCAAGGAAAGGTGATAAAACTGTATACCAGCACGTAAATACGGATGAAAAAGAATGCTTAACGGTGTTAGTTACTGGAAGTGCTGCAGGCCAGTTAGCAGATCCTTTAATTGTATTTAAATATGAGCACATCCCTGCACATATCTCATCTAGCCTGCCTGAACACGGGGGTATCGGTAGGTCAGAAAGCGGGTGGATGTCGAGGGAAACTTTTTTTGGATTTTTGGGAAATGTTTTTGTTTTGGTGGTTAAAAAGAAACCAAATAATTTTACCACTGGTCCTTTGCATTGATGGCCACAGTTCCCACCTGATTATACACACCAGCAAACTGTGTGAAAAAGAGAAAATCATTTGATCTCATTATATCCCAGGGCAACACATTTCAGCCCCTTGACGTTGCTGTTTTCAGAACTTTGAAAGATGAATGGAAAGATAGAGTTCAGGAATGGTGCGTAAAGAATTACAATTCACCAATTAAAAAAAAAACATAATTTCTGTATGTGGCTGAAGTTAGAAACGGATTCAGAAACGATTCCACCAACGAGTTCCCAATATTGGGAGATATAAGATATAATTGAAAAAATACGTTTTTCTTACATGTTGTATAGTCAGCTGGCCCAGACAGTAAAAATTATTTGTGATATACATACGGGGGTTTGTTCTGAAAATTGGTTAGTCTGCCAGGGGCTGCAGGGGTGGATAACTTATTAAAATTAATAAATTATCAAAATTGGTCCCAAGAAAGAGTAAACGATTTTTGTAGACCGTTAGATTTTGATATGAGGTAAGAATCAATATTAACAAAGTTTTTATACACCAGAAACGGAAAAAGTCAGGGGCGGCGAGGGTGAAATTAATTAATTAAAGTTACTATTGGGAATAATAAATAGTAAACGAATTTGGTACACCACTAGATTTTGCCAAAATATAAGGTTTACAACTAAAGAAGTTATTATATGTCAGAAACGGCAAAAGTCAGGGGCGGCGAGGGTGAAATTGATTTATTAAAGTTACTATTGGGAATAATAAATAGTAAACGAATTTGGTACACCACTACATTTTGCCAAAATATAAGGTTTATAACTAAAAAAGTTTCTATATATCAGAAACGAAAAAAGTCAGGGGTGGCGGTGGTGAAATTTATTAATTAAAGTTACCATTGGGAATAATAAATAGTAAACGAACTTGGTACACCACTAAATTTTGCCAAAATATAAGGTTTACAACTAAAAAAGTTATTGTATGTCAGAAACGGCAAAAGTCAGGGGCGGCGACGGTGAAATTGATTTATTAAAGTTACTATTGGGAATAATAAATAGTAAACGAATTTGGTACACCACTAGATTTTGCCAACATATAAGGCTTACAACTAAAAAAGTTATTATATACCAGAAACGAAAAAAGTCAGGGGCGGCGGGGGTGAAATTTATTAATTAAAGTTACCATTGGGAATAATAAATAGTAAACAAATTTGGTACACCACTAGATTTTGCCAAAATATAAGGTTTACAACTAAAAAAGTTATTATATACCAGAAACGGAAAAAGTCAGGGGCGGCGAGGGTGAAATTAATTAATTAAAGTTACTATTGGGAATAATAAATAGTAAACGAATTTGGTACACCACTAGATTTTGCCAAAATATAAGGTTTACAACTAAAAAAGTTATTATATACCAGAAACGGAAAAAGTCAGGGGCGGCGAGGGTGAAATTGATTTATTAAAGTTACTATTGGGAATAATAAATAGTAAACGAATTTGGTACACCACTAGATTTTGCCAAAATATAAGGTTTACAACTAAAAAAGTTATTATATACTAGAAACGGAAAAAGTCAGGGGCGGCGAGGGTGAAATTTATTAATTAAAGTTACCATTGGGAATAATAAATAGTAAACGAATTTGGTACACCACTAGATTTTGCCAAAATATAAGGTTTACAACTAAAAAAGTTATTATATACCAGAAACGGAAAAAGTCAGGGGCGGCGAGGGTGAAATTAATTAATTAAAGTTACTATTGGGAATAATAAATAGTAAACGAATTTGGTACACCACTAGATTTTGCCAAAATATAAGGTTTACAACTAAAAAAGTTATTATATACCAGAAACGGAAAAAGTCAGGGGCGGCGAGGGTGAAATTGATTTATTAAAGTTACTATTGGGAATAATAAATAGTAAACAAATTTGGTACACCACTAGATTTTGCCAAAATATAAGGTTTATAACTAAAAAAGTTTCTATATATCAGAAACGAAAAAAGTCAGGGGCGGCGGGGGTGAAATTTATTAATTAAAGTTACCATTGGGAATAATAAATAGTAAACAAATTTGGTACACCACTAGATTTTGCCAAAATATAAGGTTTACAATTAAAGAAGTTATTATATGTCAGAAACGGCAAAAGTCAGGGGCGGCGAGTGTGAAATTTATTAATTAAAATTACTATTGGGAATAATAAATAGTAAACGAATTTGGTACACCACTAGATTTTGCCAAAATATAAGGTTTATAACTAAAAAAGTTTCTATATATCAGAAACGAAAAAAGTCAGGGGCGGCGGGGGTGAAATTTATTAATTAAAGTTACTATTGGGAATAATAAATAGTAAACGAATTTGGTACACCACTAGATTTTGCCAAAACATAAGTTTTATAACTATAAAAGTTTCTATAGACCAGAAACGGAAAAAGTCAGGGATATTTAGCAAAAGATTATAATAAAATCATCAATTAATTTCAGTTATGAAATAAGGAGAGATAATAGAATTCTAGCAATAATATTTAAGCTACTATAATGAAGAACTATCGATGTATAGGGTAGCCCAAAAAATAGCGGCAATTTCAAAAAAATGTTATTATTGATTTCTCAGAAGGTATTAAATGCTAATGTTTATTTTTATATCTAGGGTCATATTGTCACAATTTGACAAAATTTGGTGGTGTAACAAATTCGTTTACTATTTATTATTCCCAATGGTAACTTTAATTAATAAATTTCACCCACGCCGCCCCTGACTTTTTCCGTTTCTGACATATAATAACTTTTTTAGTTGTAAACCTTATATTTTGGCAAAATCTAGTGGTGTACCAAATTCGTTTACTATTTATTATTCCCAATAGTAACTTTAATTAATTAATTTCACCCTCGCCGCCCCTGACTTTTTCCGTTTCTAGTATATAATAACTTTTTTAGTTGTAAACCTTATATTTTGGCAAAATCTAGTGGTGTACCAAATTCGTTTACTATTTATTATTCCCAATAGTAACTTTAATAAATCAATTTCACCCTCGCCGCCCCTGACTTTTTCCGTTTCTGGTATATAATAACTTTTTTAGTTGTAAACCTTATATTTTGGCAAAATCTAGTGGTGTACCAAATTCGTTTACTATTTATTATTCCCAATAGTAACTTTAATTAATTAATTTCACCCTCGCCGCCCCTGACTTTTTCCGTTTCTGGTATATAATAACTTTTTTAGTTGTAAACCTTATATTTTGGCAAAATCTAGTGGTGTACCAAATTCGTTTACTATTTATTATTCCCAATAGTAACTTTAATTAATTAATTTCACCCTCGCTGCCCCTGACTTTTTCTGTTTCTGGTATATAATAACTTTTTTAGTTGTAAACCTTATATTTTGGCAAAATCTAGTGGTGTACCAAATTCGTTTACTATTTATTATTCCCAATAGTAACTTTAATTAATTAATTTCACCCTCGCCGCCCCTGACTTTTTCCGTTTCTGGTATATAATAACTTTTTTAGTTGTAAACCTTATATTTTGGCAAAATCTAGTGGTGTACCAAATTCGTTTACTATTTATTATTCCCAATAGTAACTTTAATAAATCAATTTCACCCTCGCCGCCCCTGACTTTTGCCGTTTCTGACATATAATAACTTCTTTAGTTGTAAACCTTATATTTTGGCAAAATCTAGTGGTGTACCAAATTCGTTTACTATTTATTATTCCCAATAGTAACTTTAATTAATTAATTTCACCCTCGCCGCCCCTGACTTTTTCCGTTTCTGGTGTATAAAAACTTTGTTAATATTGATTCTTACCTCATATCAAAATCTAACGGTCTACAAAAATCGTTTACTCTTTCTTGGGACCAATTTTGATAATTTATTAATTTTAATAAGTTATCCACCCCTGCAGCCCCTGGCAGACTAACCAATTTTCAGAACAAACCCCCGTATGTATATCACAAATAATTTTTACTGTCTGGGCCAGCTGACTATACAACATGTAAGAAAAACGTATTTTTTCAATTATATCTTATATCTCCCAATATTGGGAACTCGTTGGTGGAATCGTTTCTGAATCCGTTTCTAACTTCAGCCACATAATTTCTGTCCGTTACTAAAAGAGCTCTTATATAGATGAAAGAATAAAGCCAGAAATATTAAAAAGTGGCTTTAGAAAATGCGGCTTAGTTCCTTGGGATCTGAATGCTGGGTATTAAAGAAAGGCCTGGCAATGTTGCATTAAAGCGCAATTTTGAAGAACTGCAGTCTGGATGTCGTCATCTTGAAAAATATGTCCCAAAAAATAAACTTCTAGAAGTCAGGGATAAAATGTGTGGGATGGAAATCTAGAAGATGCGTTATTATTTAAGCTTTATAAAACTGTATTTGGTAAATATTCTAATATAAAATCTTTACTTGATAAAGAAAAAAAATCTGAAAAAGAAGATGATTAGCATGCTCCCCACCGTTTGTATTTACAGAGTGACCTCACATTTAATGCGATGTATCAACATTTTCTTAGGAATAATCCAAATCTCAAAATATCCTATGAAAAATATCGGGTTGTGGCAAAGAAGATGCATGTGTCACTAGCTAATCTCGGGACATAAGGAACGTGAACACTGCGAAATGTTTAAGCTACATAGCAAGAAGAATGTTGATGAAAATTGTGAGATATGCAAGGTGTGGCAGAAACATGTTGATAGAGCAGAAAAATCCCGAGCTAGGTACAGAGAGGATAGCAACAAGTTTGAAGAAAACGATGAAATTCTTTATTGTGCTGATTTAGAAAAGGTGATCATGTTGTCCAGGCTCGACATGTTTAACACTGTTATATTTATCAATCGCTTAACTGCATATAATGAGAGTTTTTCCTTGTAGGCAAGAAAATAACGTGGAAACAGCTTGCCGCGGTGTGGCATGAAGCATTATTTTATATTATCAGCACATTCTACCAATTTTTTCTCAGTGACGTTTTGTCGATTATTCAAATTCCGAGACCAAGTCAAAACCACACAAAAAAAAGTGTGTTGATCTAGTGATTGTGTGACTCTTTTCGTAATAGACTGTGAATTTTTTTGTTATCTTCTCTGATATGGACTTAATCTGAATCTGTCGCTAGAATTGGCCTATCACGTCTGAGTAATAAAACGCAAAAACTAGGATTTTTTTGTGCATTTTTAAACTATTTTCTGCGTTTTATGAAAAATTCTTGGCCCATTTTTGACAAGCAATTCAGATTTAACTGATTAAAAAATACCTGGTCACTATAGAGGGGGCTGTGTGTGTAATATGAGTTACACCTTATTACTATTATTTTTTAAATTTTACGGGCTATTCGGGTCTAGTATGCAACATACCAACATCTTTATAACAAAAATATCTTTAATAGAGCCTAACCCAAATATTAGAGGTATATTATGTATATTAGAGGTATATTATGTGACCTTACATGTTATAGTGATACTTAAACTAAGGTATTTTTATTAATAGTGGATGAAAACTTCTCAGAAAGACGAAACATTTATTTTGGCCAGTTATAAACATAGGGTCACGTGTGAAAGCACTAGTCTTTAGTATATTTAAAATAATAATAATTATAAAGTATCATGATGTTTGGGCAACAATAGACAGGTTTCTTTGGTTATTGATCATGTTTAGATGCCTGGCGAAAAAAGAACTTGGACCTTCGTAAAATTTGATCATGACGAAACTACAGAGGCAGTACCTACAAGACGGTTAGAAAACAATTTCTGTTACTGGTCAAAATATGACAGCAAGAAGCTTACTCGAGCAATAAAAAAGTGTGAACTCATCTTGGGATAAATTTAAAATTCTTATCTTTAGAAATGCTGCATACAGTAAGACATTTTTATTCATCTGTAAAAACTTTTTTGTTAAATTTTAATTTTTTTAATAGATGATTACACAAAAGCTAGAAACAAACTTTAAAATACTGAATATACATCAGATTTAAATTCTGATAATGAACAGAGAAGGATTAGAAGACCTCTTAGGCTTTCTACAGATAATAAAAGTGATAGTAACGATTCTGAAATACAGTATAAAAACCTAAAGACAAAGTTAGCAGCAGCTGTTACAACCTTACCCATTTTTAGCTTGACCAATATAGGTAAATAATAAGTCATTTTGGTTACAATTATTGGTTAACATTTAAAAATCCCTAGATGATCTTAATTCACTGATCGTTTGATGTATTGATTTTCAACTATCGCTTTAACCAAAATTCCTAGGAGGGGCTGTAAATTTTTCTAATTTATACAATGCTTACAGTGCCTGAGATCCTTTAAGTGTCCAAAAATATAGGGTACATTTTTTGAAATCAGTGTATATGAAATTGCAGGGTTTTAATCTTAGTTTGATTTTCTGATTTATTATTGTTATATGCTAGTCTTTGCGTTAGGTGTAAGAGTATGATTATTGTGTACGCGCCTAATAATCTTCTTACTGCTGGACCATCCTCTGCTGTTGCAGAAAACCTGTAAAAAATACAAACATCCACCATGACTAGCAACCCAAAAATGTAGAAGAAATCGAACTTGCAACAATATTTTTGATAAGTCACATCACAAATATACATTAAATTATCCAGAGATAATAGCATAAAGAGGAAAATAGTCTTCATATTTTCTTCAGCTTTGAGACGTTAAAAAACCAACCATGCTACGCAAATGCACAGAGAGGTGGAAAATTCGAGTAAGTACAACAAATGAAATCGTGTCAGGGCATTGATAATGATATCGAGCGACTAATTATTCGCACAGAGAAAGGAAAAATGGACAGATATTCTGCACATTGTCATGGATACTGTACTGTATCTTTCAACGAACTGTCTTTCTTTTCATGGGTCCGATGAAACTTCTAGCGGCCTGATCACAGAGTGTCCTCGGCCTTATCAGGGAAACTTTTTGAATTTAATTTCTCTGCTCGCTAAACATAATTTAACTCTCAAGTACCAATTAGAGCACCTGAAAAGGGGACTTATATCATATTTATCAAAGACAATACAAAATGAAATTATCGACATAATGGCAAGAACAGTACGAAATAGCATTTTAAATAATATCAAAGAAGCCATAACATACTCCACAAGAATGTTCAACTGCACTCCCAGATGTGTCGCATACAGAACGACAGTGACGATCGGTGGCATGAGGCAGGTGAGGCCGGGCCTCACCAGCATAAATCCAAATGTGAAGCCGGGCACCACCAGTATAAATCCAATAAAAAATTAAATCGAATTTTACAATAAATCCCTAACTATACTATAGTAATATTCTGATTTCATTTACCTACACTGAACAAAAAAATAATCACCGTCGCGTAGTAACAACTTCAAAATTCCTTGCGCTGTTATTGGCTACGCCACGAGACGCGCGTGGAAATCTCAGGATTGTATTTCCGACTATTTCCCTCTCTAAAATGAAGACGAAGCAGCGTTGCCACAGCTCGCCCGATCTCGCGAGATCTCGCCCCTTTTATTGCTAATTCGCTCTGCCGCTCCCCTTTATCAAATCTCGCTCGTTTTATTGCTTGGATATTGGACATTGCTTTTATGGTATATACTGTTTGTATTTTGTGATATAGATGCCAATAGATGGCGCGGCAAAGGAAATGTTATTATAGTTGTGGTGGTTGCCTACAAGCGAACAAGCGTCAAAGAGAACTTAAATCGGTCGGAAAATCGGAGCAGTGAAGTAAACAGCTGACAACGTAGACACTCCCACCTTTCCAAAAAGAAGAAGAAATCAGCTGATATTTTTCATTTATGCTTTTTCCCACAATTTTGAAACGACGAAACGACCATTGCACTAAACCTATTATTTGTTTTGTGGACCATGGTGTACGGAATAGTAGACTCACGTTAATAAATTTAAAAAAGTAAAATGGATAAGTAAGTTTCCCATTTACCAATATGTTGATAATTTTTGTTGTTAAATTAAATTATGTTTATAGGTTTGTTAAGAGCTTGCCAAAACCGACATTAGACAAACTAACTGAATTAAAAAGAACCCAAGAACAATACAAAACTACTGCTGGTCCAAGTTGTCTGAACATAAAAAATAAAACAAGTGAAATACAACTGGCAGAGAAAAGTTCTAAAGTAGTACCTGACTCGTCAGACTGTGATCATGATAATCCCTCGGATAGTGATAGTACAGAAAGTGAAGAGCAAGATGAAGCAAAAGAACCAAAACAGAAAAGAAAGAGGTATTCTCAAAAGTACCAGGAAGAGTGGAAAATCAATTATCCATGCCTTAAAAATTGTGCAAATAATCAGGTATATTGCACACCCTGCAATACTTTTTTTCGTTGTAGTACATATAGTATAAAAAGGCATGAAGCTACTGAAATTTATAAAAAGGATATTAAGAAATTAAAAAAATACGTAGATTCTAAACACAGCTACCGCTGAACGCCTGCCTTTCTGACAAGGATTGATATTAAACGGTCACATTTTGCCTTTTTGTTTACAAGTAGCAGCACTGTATGATGTTTCAATCACTTGTAACTTTTTTTTATGGTGGCCAAAGGTAGCCCCAACCTTGCTTAGAAACCCATTTCAGTCAATAAAACAAATAACACAGCACTACATCTTTATTGACTAGATGGCTATAAGTAACTATTATGATTATTATATAATATACTGATACGGTTTTAAGAAAATAAACTTTAGAAACATGGAAACCTTAGGTCAATGACATATAATTACGCGCTTCGCTTAACCCTTAAATATTCTATATTTTAATACATTTTAAATGAAGCTTAATGAGGCAGAAACTAAGCTAACATTAACCAATTTTAGTTGGATGCAAATTTGGACGGAAAATCTGTTTACAATATGTAAATAGTAAATTCTTAGAAAATTTTAAGTGAATCGATTTTTCTTAACCAAACTGGTATAATAGCAGTTAAAAATTGGTCAATTTTTATATATAAGCAAATTTAAGGTTTGTTCAGCAGTTTTACAATTGATACTGAAATACGAAATTTTGGTAAATTGTATTGGGCTATACCGAGCCATGTAAAATAAATACATGGTTTGTTTTAGCATGTAAACTATATAAAACCTCAAAATCATCGATGTAACCAGTTTTTTCTTTAACCTAGACATGTCCTTAAGTATAATTTTAAATTATTATAGTTCTTATATTTCCCTTTTAATATTTAATTTATTCTGAAGCGTTGAAAATAAGTCAAAATATTTTTTTTTCAATAAAAACTTTTAGAATCCCTTTTTATCCATTTGGGTGCCGAAGTTAAAATAAATCAGATTTAATTGTTTTATTACATGTGTTAAGAGTATTTATGCAGAGTTTCTAGAAAGAACCCCGCACTTCTCTTAAGGAAAATGGTCCTCGGTTAAATTTTCTAAATTCTTAGTATGTCGTAGAGTACGTAGAGAATGTCATTCTGGTCAAAAGTATTCATGGCCACAACAAAATATGCCGATCAGTTTTTGAGATACAGGGTGTCCAAGTTGCAAAATACGAATTTTAAATACATTACTGCGTAGTTTACAATATTATTTCGTTTTATTTTTCTAGATTTTTGTTAACCCTGTCGTAGATAGAATAGAATACTGGAAAAGTAGTTTAAATTTTTTTATTATATACCGGGTGAGTGACGAAAATTATTTAATATTTTTTGTTAAATCATTGTATTTTGGGCATTAAATTAAATGTTAACAAAGTAATACTGTAGATAACATTAGCTTGGAGCAAGCTATCAAATTTATATAATTTATAATTGTACAGGGTAACTCAAAAAAATTAATATTTTTTTTATTAGTTTTTAAAAAATGTTTGTAGATATTTCTTTCTGTACTGCTTGTCGCTTATCGTATGGTTCCAAATATATAATTATCAAGACTTTACAGGATGTTTCCGATGATAACTGATAGAAAATAACAGAAAAATGCATGTATTTATAAATCACCCAGTATATTCAACTTGGATCGGTTAAACTTCGGTAATTTTTAATATTTTTTGCTTGAAGTGTCTTACTTACATGTTTGCTATTGATTTCCCTTTTCCTATGATCAGTTCTGGAGATATACAGCGTCGAACAGACTCAAAACTCAAAAAATCAGCACCAATTTTTTTTTATTTCAATAAAAGTTCATCTTATGGTGAAAAATAAATATATTTAATTCTATACAGGGTGTTTTAAATAATTAAGGTATTCTAACACTGTATTATGCAAATACGAATTATATAAATAGTCTCAATACAAAGAATTAATTTTATCCAAAAATAATAAGTAGGCCTTGAGAAAACTTAATATACAGAGTAATAAAGTGTTGACAGACTTTTTATTATAATACCCGTAGAATAAACTTACAAAAGTATTAATTATCTACTATTTGAAGATCATGTTTTATATTTTCAGGCGGTAATCTATTTTTTGGGTAAAATTAATTCTTTGTATTAAGACTTTGCTTGTTTATACTATTTATATATATTTCTTATTTGAATAATAAAGTGTTAGAATATCCTGATTATTCTAAATACCCTGTATAGCATTAAATATATTTATTTTTAACCATATGATGAACCTAACTTTTAAACAGAACTGGTCATAGGAAAAGGGAAATCAATAGCCAAAAATATTAAAAAATAAGGAAATTTAACCGATCCAACTTTAATATAATGGATGATTTTTAAATACATGCGTTTTTCTGTCATTTTTCTATCGGTTATCATCGGAAACACCCTGTATAATATTGATAATTATATATTTTTGGAACCATACGATAAGCGACAATTCTTTAAAAACGAATAAAAGAAATATTAATTTTTTTGAGTTACCCTGTATAATTATAAATAATATAAATTCAGATAGCTTGCTCCAAGCTAATGTCATCTACAGTATTACTTGTTAATATTTAATTTAATGCCGAAAATACAATGATTTAACAAAAAATATTAAATAATTTTCGTCACTCACCCGGTATATAATAAAAAATAGTATTCTATCCTATCTACGACAGAGTCAACAAAAATCTAGAAAAATAAAACAAATTAATATTATAAACTACGAAAATATAATGTATTGAAAATTCATATTTTCCAACTTGGACTCAAATCAAAAACTGGTCGGCAGATTTTGTTGTGGCCATGAATACTTTTGATCAGAATGACATTCTCTACAACATTTCAACCCCCGTATTTACCTCTTTAGGGGTTGATTATCGAATTCTTAGTGGATAGGTGCCTACGTTATAAGGAGAAGACACCCTTGAAATTTAATTATTCCAGGGGAATGATTCTGAATGAAATATATACATGTTATACGATATTTTCTTTGATTCCAGACCCACATTGGGCTTCGTCTAATTGATGTATTTTAAGCTTAGCAAGGACAATAATATGGTAGAAAAGGAAGATTTTTAAAACGATATTTATTGCCAAACTATCGGCATTCAAATTGTAAAACTGCTAAATAAAACTGGAAATAAATATGATACAATTGATTTAAGATGTTAGAGAAAAGTTCAGCGGTATATTATGATAAATAGCCAAAAATACCTTTTAAACGGATAAAATATCTTTACTTGCTTTTAACTTACAACAGGGACTTAACATCGAAGCTAAAACTTTGACCGTCCTTTATACTAAAGGGTTGACCCTACTACTACGAAGGAATGTAAACAAATTTTAAAAGTGTAAGTGGTACTTGGGCCCTTCGGTGCTGATGATAGTACTTTCTAGTACCGAAACATGTACACCCCAATAAACTGACCTTTTATATATTATTTGTGGAGACGACTGTGTGTTTTTCCCCATATCTTCGCAGCTCCACTCTGAGACAATGGACTACTTCCGTAAAATAAAAAAAAAAATATTTTTGTTAGTATAGGTACAGAAAGTGATCTAGGAAGGCCCTAAACCCAGGTGATTTTCAATGTATTATGCATTTGTGGAAAGATAATCGAAAACAGTTTATGCTTTTCGATGTACATGTATGATATTGCCCACCAGTTAAAAATGACAGAACTATAAGCAAGGCAGGAAAAAAGTAGTTACAGAAATGTTGAAATCGGATAAAAATCCGGCTACAAAGGATAAATAGTACAATAACACAAAACAATAGTGAGGCCTTTATTGAATTGTTGACTCCTAAAACTAAGTTGGTTGGAGTTTATTTTTCTAGCGTTTAGTTTTGCATTTTTTTATTGATTATTGGCCAAAGAACTATGAACAAGGACCATGTGAAAAATCATTGAAGTTCTTGTTGATAAATGTTTGCAAATTATACAATTTTTTTAATATTTTGGAAATTAAAGAAGATTTTAGGGTATGGACACGAAATAAAATCTGCCGCACAATCTGGATTGTAAACAGTGTATTTTATTTCCAAATTTTCTTCGACTGAACTATCCATCCTACAAGGAAAGTACAAAATAAGGCTTGCTGCACGTCATGAATGCAACTAACTGAAATAAATGCGGTATTTAAAAGATATTTTTGGCACTGATAGATAATATAATAAAAATACAATTTTATTATGTAATAAATTAAACAAAATGCTTTAATACAATGTTTACACAAATAAACAAAATTACAAATATAACAACGAATTTTTGTCCACTGTAAATGTAAGAGTGTTTAGTAGCGCACAGTCGTTTGAAAAATTATTCGGAATGTCCAATGTTTTGGTCAAAAATTGTCAAAATAGATTAAAATGTGTTTTTTTAGGTGTAATGCCCTGCCATTCTGGGGCAAATCTTTATCGATTGGTAACCAACCAAGCTTTGCTGAGATAATTTGAAGACTTGAAATAAAAACCGGGCCAAGTGCCAAAATTGTAGTTTTGAGATAATCGATGTTTTCTATTTAATTTGGCGTTTGGAATTACACAGCGCGCCATCTTTCAACGAATAGAAAAAATATTTACGATACTCCTGGCACATAGCACGTTTTATAGGTTGTTGGCGATGGCATTTAGCACTGTTTTTAAGTTTTTACACAATTTTTGAATTTTTGGCACTTAGCCCGGTTTTTATTTCAAGTCTTCATTTACAAATAAATATTTCTGATAGATAATCTTACTTCTTTTACATTAAGGCTTGGACGAAAGTGCTAAAGTTTGACGTTTCCTTTTTTTTTTGATAATTTTATATCAATAGTCATGTAACTATCGGTAAGGTAATTTTAGGCAAAACAGTGTTTCTTGTAGCATTCAAATTTATATGCTATTTAAAAGAATAAAAAATAATAACATTACGGGTATCGGCTTTTTTTTTAATTATCTATGTTTTCCAACCTAGCAGCATTTCGCAGTCATAAAATCTCAAGTAATGTCAGAGTACATCTTGCAAATGAATGTTTCCGAGATTCAATAGGTATATTTTTAGATATTACAATCGTTACTAACTTTTGTACAAAAGTTATTTACTTTTCAATTTGCATTATGCATTAAATAGGTGCCTTATTTGCTACTTATATATTGAACTGATCACCTCCGGTTTTTGCGTAAATAACCCTTATTATGTTACGTGAAATCTACTTTTTATCAAACTATGACATTATTGGTTTTCAAAATGGTGGTAACATTTTTTTATAAATCAAATAACCCGAGAATTTTGTAGAAAACAGAACACTGTAAGCTAAATCGACTTAATACATAATAGTATATTACATAACAAGTGTATTAGACTATTCTATTTCTGCTCTATAGCTGCCCCTTTTTTTTCTGTGGTTCAACTCAGTTGACATGTTTGGTGGGTTGCTTGACATATTTTCCCTTTTTGATATATTATTATTTTTATCATAAATACTCTTAGGTTCACAAAAAAAAGGAGTTTTTTTTTATTTGCAGTAATGCCCTAGTGTACTTTACCCCCACCCAGCACCCCAATTCGCTCCACGGGTCCCGTAAGTTTGTTATTTTTTTAAATAGTTTTGCTGTCCATCAGCTGTTTTATATTTCAACACACGTATTGAAAGAAAATATTTCAACACGTGTGTGATATAATAAAGGACTTTCTAGCCAAGTTAGGCGTGCTTTATTTCTCATTTTCATAGGTGGTCGTAGGAAAAGTAATATTACTTTTTATTGACTATTTAGACACCTTACGCTTTTATAATCATAGTAACCTACAGGAGAAGATAAAAACAAGAAATGCAATCCGAGTAATTCTCCAAAAAACTGCGCCTGGCCTAAAATTATAAGCAGATAATATAGGTATCTTGGACTTAAGAATTAATCAAGGAAGTTAAGCAAATAACAATAACAGAACAGATGATATGGTAATATTGCACAAATTAAAGCTAATTTTACAAATAAACAACAACACAGTAAAGTAAACATTTAATACAAGGTAAGCGATTGCACATACCGAAGTACCGTCTCATACCTAAAATGAATTGCTTCTAACTTTACAGGACTATACTATAGTTGTGACAACAAAGACGTTACGTTAACGATGGTCGTTACTGCAACTACATCGTAGGTATAACGATTTTTTTATTCCGTAAAACCCACAGTATCTTAGCTTTTAGCTTAGTTAGAAAAATGAGAAATAACAACGGTATTTATCGACGAACAGTTTTATTAAAACATTTAAGGCCGATTCATACTATAGGTCAAGTCATGGTCTAATCACGAACCGGTCACAGTCACACACAGTCACAAGACATATTAATTAAATTATGCAAGCCATAAAAATTGAAAATATTCTATTCAAATGGTTAAATTACATTTTTTCTGAGAACAATAACTTTGTAGAACTAAATTCCAATTTTATGGTAATGCATATGTTTTAAAATGTATTATATAGGTATGTTGACGAAATTTATTCGAAAATACTTTAGATTGATGAGGTAAGGTTTCTGCCTTCAGAATATTCGGCATCTACAATAAGTAAACATTAATCTGTAATTAACTGTATCTCCTATACAGCAAAAATGATTTACATGTAGCATATGCGTAACAACTCGATAATATGTTATGGACTGTGGAGAAACCGTATGTTTTTTTAACTCATTAAAACTGGCTACTCTTCCTGTCTTTATAACTGGTCAATGAATTATTGAGTAAAGTTCTTATTTAATACACAACATTGTAATAAAACATAAATACTTATTCACGCAGAAGAAACCTTTTTATCAAATCTCAATTCGGTACTGCGTTTATCAATAATTTAAATCATTCACTGTGCATGTCAATTCGTTCCTTACGTGTAGCTAGTATTACTTAACATAATTTATCCTGGTCTAGGTTCTAAAATTATTAGTGGTATTACAAAAGGTTTGGATAATACCGGGTATCCCACTCAGAATGGCTCTCAGCCGTATCTCAGATAGTGTCAGTCGTATCGTATATGTAGGAAAAAAAATTTCTGTAAAAGTGGCCATGAGAAATTGCTGGAAATTTAAATTAAATTTATTTTTTCACTCTATTGAAATTTCTGGATAACTTTTGTTTTTGAGTTTTTGCTCTATACGTGCTCTACGTACCTTCATTTCTCTCCAAAATTTTAAAAGCAATGATATATCTTTTCTAATTTAAGCAAAATAAAGAATAAATAACAAGCATATCTGTGAAAACTGCACCCCAATATATTTTTTTAACCGGAGATATGGGCAATATATTATAAAAATTATCTCCAATACGGTATTTGTAGGTCAGAAGTTACAAATACCATACCATTGTGTCTTCTACAAAGCCATAATCACTTCTTTGTTAGTACTGTAAATTACATTTATTTACAACCAAAATAATAGAGGATGGTTGCATTAATAAAACAACCAAACAACTATCGACCAGTCGCATTGCTTTCAGTTATATCAAAGGTGATGGAGAAAGCTATTAACCAACAACTTCTAAAATACCTAGAAGGCCTTAAAATTATCAGCGACCATCAGTATGGTTTTCGTAAGTCCAGATCAACAGGAGACCTTCTAGCCTATGTCACTTATCTTTGGAGCAACGCAATCGAACATCATGGGGAGTCCCGGGCTATTGCACTGGACATCTCTAAAGCCTTTGACCGTGTCTGGCACGAGGGGCTCCTAAGTAAACTGCGTTCTTATGGTATGCCCGGTCGATTTTGTTCATGGTTGTCTAGCTATCTCAAGGACCGTTCTCTGCAAGTGGCGATTGACGGGTTTCTCTCAGACACCTTCACCATCAATGCTGGTGTTCCTCAAGGGTCCATATTATCCCCCACTCTCTTCTTACTGTACATTAACGACATTCTAGCGAAAACAGAAAATCCAATATATAGCTTTGCTGACGACAGCACACTTATCTCATCTTTTACTTTGAAATCTCAAACATCGGCTGCTGACGTACATCTTCGCAGACAACATGAGGTATCACGCCTCAATAAAGACCTGGAAGAAATTTTGTCTTGGGGTGACAGTAACCAAGTCGCGAAACGCAATTCCACTGACTTCGTCTATTAATTTGCTGGGTGGCAACCTGGGAGGAAATATGTCTCGGCATAATCACGTTGTGGCAATCGCCAGGGCAGCTTCTCAGAAGCTCGGTATACTTTTCCGTACCAAAAAGTTGTATACACCTCAACAACTTTTGAAACTCTATAAAGCCCAGATTCGACCATCACTGGAATACTGCTCTCATATCTGGAGTTCTGCACCGAAGCATACCCTTCGGTTGTTGGATTCCATCCAAAGGAGAGCCGTTCGTCTAATCGGCGACCACGAGCTGACTAAGAACCTCGACAGCTTAGAACATCGAAGACAGGTTGGTGATTTGACTCTCTTCTACAGATATTTCCATGGCAAGTGTTCGACAGATATTGCCCGCTCGATTCCACCTAGAGTAATGCATAGCAGAAACACACGACGAACCACTGCCACCCATCCCTATGTGATTCAACTTAGTACACCCCGAACATCATTGTTTCAGAACTCTTTCATTTGGAGGACGTCATCTTTGTGGAACGGCCTTTCTGAGACCGTGTTTCCAACCGAATATTACCTCCAACGATTCAAGAAAAACATGAATCGCTTTCTTCGCACACGCACCGCTCCCAGAGCGCCTTAAAGGATTTTTCCTATAGTGCTTGTGCTCGATCATAAAAAAAAAATTGCGTGGGCTTAAGCCCCTGTGTGTAATATAGTTAGCTTTAAATTTATATTTTACTTATTTAAAGACAAAATGCTGAACATTGAGGTGTCCAATAACTCAATCGGTTTAACCCTACAATTCTATTATTGGACACGCGTCCAATTACTGTAGGTGGTCAATAATAAATTTTAATTTTTCTGATAGCTAAATTACAATGAAAAAATTATAACAATTTTCTGTCAATTTTCAATCAACTCCCTATAGTATTTGAACAGACTGTCCAATAACTATATTTCGTTGTCCAATTACCGTATGCATATATATTTATTAGGTTTAAACATGCCAAAAAGAGGTTGTTATTCTAAAGAGGCCTTAGAAAACGCCATAAAAGACATTGAAAATGGAACTTCATATATAGGTCGGCTTCTAAAAAATATGGGATAAAAGAATTATTACACAACGATGAGAATGAAGATTTTTTAAACATTTAAAATTTGGTCATATTTTAATAACACAACAAAATTAAAAAAAAACCTGATTTAGCAAGGTCTTGCACAGAAGAATTTTTAACCCTCTCAAATAAATTACCACAAAAATAAATTAACTTAATAAGTCATATAGTAATCCCTGCAGGTCAAGCTATAGTACAGAATGAAACAGCATCAAGCATGCAAAATCAGATTGAGGTAGTTGCAGATGTCCACAAAGAGTGTAGCTCTAATAATTATAATATAAATACCACAGCAACAATCATAATAATAAATACTTTTGTTACTACTTACATACTGTATTTTTTATCCCTTTATCTATAAAATGTATATATTTACAAGTTGTCCAATTACTATATCACACCATGTCCATTTACTACAAAATCTGTCCAGTAACTGTACAATTTTGCATATTATTGTTTATTATTAACTTTTTTTTAAATATATCAAATTACTTAATATTTCTTACCAGATGCTTATAAAGAAGCTCTTCATCTTCAAAATAAACTAAATAATTCAAAAAATAGTAAAAATAAAAGTATGACACATTATTAAATAAAAGCTTTCTTAACTGTCCAGTATGGTTTACCCTATTGGCTTGCGGTTTTCACAGATATTCCTCTTATTTATTTTTCTTTTTGCTTAAGTTAAAAAAGATATATCAATGTATTTAAAATTTTTGAGAAAAATAAAGAAATTGATTCCGCTAAATAGCGCCCTCTCCAACTGTCGCATAGGACTTTATTTTATAAAATTGATAAAACAAAAGAATCCCCATTTGGCGAATTCAAATTTGTCAAATTTCGATAAGCGAAACCAAAGTTGTGAATATTTTTGGATATCAATATTTGGCCCTCCTAACCTCCTTAAACAAAAAGGTAGAGCAAAAACTCAAGAACAAAAGTTATCCAGAATTTCAATTAGATTGAAAAAACGTAACATTTGATACATCATACCCACTTTTACTAAAAAAAATTATCCGGAAGACATACGACTAAGACTGTCTGAGATACGTCAAAAGCCATTCTTAGTGGGGCACCCGGTCAGGCCCGGTTCCAGCGCCCGGGCAGACGCCGGGGGCGCAAAGCCCAAGGGGAGCAAAATATTGCCAAAGGTAAAACAAATAAGCGTCTGTATAACCTTCGATGTATAATATACTTTTTAAAAGATAAGGGCGCCCAAGTATTTTTTATGAATTCTGAAACAAAGCGGGTGCCTTTAACCCATTTAATAGGGGCCAAAAAACATCGAAAATGGAACATCGATGATCTTTAAACTTCGATATTTATAGTCCGCCCTTAGCGCGACGCGGTGAGCTCGGCGCGGCGACTAAAAAAGAAACAGCAGGCTCAGTTGGATAGACTCGTGTCGACTTGTTTTTACTCTTTTAAACATTGAAGGGAGCAAATTATTTGCAAATTGGTCACTGCAGAGTGCACAGAGAGCCTCTCCTTCTTAAAATACCACGTCAAAAAAATTAAATATTTTTGATGGTATAAGTATATATATATACTGCGCGACATATTTAACGCATAACATCAAAATTGAGGCAATTTTTTCGTTATGCGTTAAATATGTCGCGCAGTGTATATATTCAGGAAAAAAATATGAAATAAAAATTTCGAGGGCGCTAAATAAGACCCTTGCCCGGGGGCGCCAGGAGGTCTTGAACCGGGCCTGACCCGGTATATGTGATACCGATGATTAATGAAGGTTTTAGCAAAAATCAAAAAAATTCTAAATGTGTCGCAATTAACAGGTATGACTTCGTGGCTATTTTAGCACTATAAACCTATTTGAAATAAAATCAGTCATATTTTTGCATTTTTTTTACATAACTAAACGTTGTAGCATCGTAGAAAAAAATGAGAAAGTTTTCTACAATACGCTTTTAAATAAACACACAATCGTCTATTATATTTTTATCATACTCATTATTCAAATACTTTAGTAAGAACGGAACGTTGGACGAATTTCCCTTCTACCAAGAACAACTGTTATATTCTTTTCTTAGGTACTCTTATCTACATTTTTACACTTTGTAAGTTGGCTAGATATTTTTCTAAAAAAGTACAAACTATCTACGTTAGTCTTTTTCTGGGGTAACCATTTTAATACTGCTAATTAAATTTTACATAAGGTTAACTTAAAATATTTGTGGAAATACAAGATTTGGAAATAAAGTTTTAATTCGGCAAAATACAATGATAACTTTAAATTTTATTGTCTGAAGAATGTTCAACAATACTATAGTTCTCGTATAAATTTTAGTTAGCTAAGCTGACTTGCAAGGCTATAATATTGAACATCTGATGGTTTCGTTGTCATGTGATTCACAACTATCTGCGTATAATATAGTAATGAGTATCTTGTGAAACCAATGTCATTAAAACATTTTTGGCGGAATGCACAAAAATCGAAGTGGCCCGCCCATTCGGCTTAATTCTATATTTACCAACCAGACAACTTTAATTGTGAGTACTTACCTACTAGGGGATCCAATTCCAGGATCCCGTAAGAAACTCAGCAGCTTTTCAACAATCCTGGGACGCAACAGCGAAGAATGATAAACGCCTAGGATTCAAATGCGCCGCGCCGCGCCGTTTGTAGATTGGTGGACCTAACCTACAGTTTGAATATGCCCTTCTATGTAGCATATGATATTATACCTCCCACAAGGTAGCAGGATTGATTTTAACCAAACTTTATTCTTCTATGTTAGACGAAACTTTGGATAACTTCATCTTTTTGCGTTATTTTCTTCAAGAAAAGAATTATATTTAAAAAACAACCCTTTATATACTAGTATTATTTTTTTTCTAAAAATACTTAATTTGGGTTGCACAAAGGTTTTTTGACAATAATTAACTCACCAGGCAACTTTGACTGTGACTCAAAAGTCGATTGATTAGTAAATCAAAAATTAAGCTATCATCATCATATCTAAATTATTTTTCACCCTAAATGGTATCGACTTATTGACTGCAATAAAACTACCGGTTTAATCCCATTGTTATACACAATCAATGGGCAAATACACTACAGGGTAGGACGTAGCACAACTTGAACACTTCCTAAGAAACACAAAGACTGAAAGATGTTATCGCAAGCACAAGATAGTTAAATATTACCTGCTATAATTACAAATTATAATCCGACCCTGACCGAGAGTTTATTTGCATTTTTATGGCCGAGCTCTTGCAGAACGTCCCAGGTAGTTAAACGGGGTCAACCATTTATTATGAAAAATACTTTACCAATGTCATTTTCGTCACACTCAAAGTTGCTGGTTAGTTAATTATTGTTTAAAATGTTAGGGTTCCTATTCTGAAGTTTTTATTTAAATGTTTGTTTACAATACATTCTGTTTTCTTTTAATATTTTACTAGTTTTAAAAATAGTTTGGCACTATTTTATGGAATAAAGACTTTAAAAAATGTCTGTTCATGTTTTAGTCCCGGGATCTCGGAATTAGAAAAAAATCAATCCAGAGATTAAATCCCTAGTAACTACAATGTCATTTCAGATATCATTGATGCCACAACCAAATTTATCTGGTTAGTTAATTATTACTTAAAATCGTTCTGTAATATGTATGGCACAAAACACAAGAAAGCCGACTTGAAGGAAATAACTTTCGAAGTAGCAATACCTAATGTCGATATATAAAGTTTCCGAACCTTTTCCTTTAGAACGGGTTTAGCAATTGGCTTGACTTTACGTCATATAAAGGTCAAAATATATATGCATTAAAGTTTCAGTTTATTTATATTTCATCTTAGCTTTTAGTTTAGTTAAGTTAATCGGCAGCTAAGTAAACATACCTTAATGAACCAGCCCTTAATCTAACAACCTGCATAATAGCCCTGTAAGTGGCCAGAGAAAATACAAATTGAAATATAAAGGTGCCCACAGACTACTACGGTTTTACGGGACTGCCTGGCTGTCGAACAGAGCTGATATAAATAATTAGGTTCAGTCTGATTTTCTACGTCGAATATGTTCGGCCAATATGTAAGTTCGAGCAAATCTAAAATATGTAATGGTAAGCAGTTTTAAAAACGACAATTTGTGCAGTATCGTAGGGTAATAAGTTTTAAGTAAATTGTATTTTTTTAACGAATTGTTTCAATACGGCGGATCTTTGCTATATTAGAAGAAAGTGACGGTGTAACAGCTTGACTTAAGAGTAATTTGAAGAAAAGCATCGTTTTTCAAAAAGTTTATAACTCCTCCAGTTGGTGACAATCAAAAAACTCAAATAAGTCAAGATAAGGCACAAATGCAAGTACAAAGAAGACAAAAGAAGATTGCATACCGATGGAAGTTTGTAAGTGATGTAAACATGGTTCCATATGTACTTTCACCCACTCCAGAGCAAAGTGAAAACACAGAAACATCTTCCTCGAGCAAAATGAAAGGCTCACTGAAGAAAGCTCCGACAGTGAAGATGACGATCCAATCCGAAGTATTTTTCAGTTATTTAACAACTCTTTGAATCACATTGAAATAGTTGTTGAAAGCAGTGAATCAGATATTGTACTCTCCAAGTCCCAATCGAGTTCAGACAGCGATGAGTTTAAAGACTCCATATCAGATGTCGCTAGCCCTGATGAGTCGAAACATGATTCAAGACCCCCAGAGAAACCATAGAAGACCGAATCATTTTTATGATTTTATTTGTAAGTAAGATTAGGTAAACAGTAACTTTTGATATATCTTGCTCCCGATCTATTAAAATTTAAAAATAATAATTGGTGGTAGATTTTTTTAACCACTGCCTAAATACTTATATCTGACAACTTAACAAAATGTAAGGATATCAAAGGTTTTAGATTTTTTTAACCACTGCCTAAATACTTATATCTGACAACTTAACAAAATGTAAGGATATCAAAGGTTTATTGTCCGCATAGAGTTCTATTTTTATAGCTAATTCCTTTGCCCACTGTGTCCGTTCACTTTTTCTTGCCGCCGGCGGTAAAACTGCTGACCAATACTGAAGTATGTCTACAACTCGAGTTGTACTTACTCTTCGAGTAAAGCAGTCCCATAAAACCGAAGTCTGCGATCCTCTTAGACGATAATGCGGATAAAATAATATTTATTCTATTGAGTTTAACTACATAAGAAAAAATAATATCCGGGTAAATTACCGATTACGTGGGAATCCGGCATTTCAAAACTAGAAACGCATGGACCGCTCAGACATGATACAATAATTATTAGTAACATTTATAATGCTTCTTATCATTTGATGATTGATGATGATGAGCAGGCTTTATTAACTTTACTTAAAGTTACTTGTAAAAGTCACGCAACTATATACTATGAAAAACTGAAGAATTCATGAATTAAAAAAACTAAGAAAATGGTAAATGGAATTCTTAAATGCGAATGTTTAAACTCTTGCGCAGAATTATCAGCGCAGTACTGTAAGCGTAAATGAACCTTTTAAAATTATTTTTGGTAGAATGAGCAGAATGGTATGATTTTCTAGAAGTAATATCTGACTAGATTCTAGCAACTTCTAGCTATATTATTGGCACACGTTTTGAACTAGCGGTATTTTATTTAACATTAAAAGTCTAGTTTTAAAACAACTTTAACCTCCATATAGAAATCGGCCTTTGAAATACTGTTACGTGTCCTTGTTCCTTTCCCCCAATAATATAAACATAAAGAGGAACAAACGGATCTATTCGCTCCACTTCTTTTTCCTGGAATTTTTTATCCAAGGTCTTATTTCGTTCCGCCCTGCCAGCGCTATGAGCTCTAACTTGATTTGAACTTGTTCGCTTTGTATGTTTATTTAAAGGCAAGTTTACTGGTCTATTAGATCTGCAAGAATGTCTGTATAAAACTTTTGTATTTTTGTCCAACAGCCCGTCATAAGTTAAAAGTTCCAAGACTTCCTCTTCGTCAGAGTTCTTGACTTCTGAATGGTCGTTTGATAACATCTTACTTACAACTTTCTTTTCGTCACTGGTTAACATCGATTTAACTGCAGGACCCATATAGTTTGGATTGCAAAATCCAAATGGACCTTCTTTCTATAAATAATAACAAAAACATTGCTAAAAATGCAGATTTGTTATATTAAAATAGTTGAGGAATCGTGTTCGTAATAATTATCAAAAAAGAATAATATACAGGGTGTCCCAGAATATGTGGGCAATCTTCCGGATTCGGATAGAATATGAAAAAATAATATGACAAGTTTCCATAAAAAAAAATCCTACAGGCCCTCCCTACTGAGATATAAGCCCCTGAAGGACGCCTCTGGAAATCGGTTTATCTTGAATAATTCTTAAAGTACTTGGTGTAATTTAATAATTTTTCAGTATGGTGGTTGCTAGGTAAGTCTCCTCAAAATGAACCATTTTAATTTTATTCGGCTTATTTAGTTTTCCAGGGACGGACTAGCTTTAACAGAATAATGCTTATTTTTTTTTACACCCTGTATGATAGAGGCATATCAATAATACTATTGAACAGCTGAAACCTTAAACTAAAAAAAAGGTACTCTTCATCGACATCGATAAAGTAAACCGTTTACGAGAAAATTTTTTTGTTCCATATGCCTTTTTTTATAAAATATTCGATAAATACCTTATTTTGTTGAAATGGTTTAGTTCACACAAAAAAATCTAGTATCCAGTTGAACCTAAAAGTTTCAAACTGAAACTATCATAGACATAAATAGGAGCAACGCTAAAGTAAAATTAAATAGAAAACACCTTAGCATCAAAATATAGTTTTAAATTAATACTACATTCTTTTAACTTGCCTCTACTTTAGTTTTAGGGTAATAAAAATAAATGATCAACCTATCAATAGTTATTGTAGTTGCAGATATAGTATACGTTAATATTGGTTTGATTCAAAGTAATGCAAATAGCATCAAAGAAATAATAAGGGTTTAGATTTTACTCAAGTTGAGTATAGAGACTGTCTTGGTGCTCGCTGTGAGAATACAAATTTATTTTTATTTTTAAACCCATCATAGTATATTTCACTTTGTCCACAATACTTATTTTTAAAACAAGTATAAGATTATCTTGTTATGATAATGATGCAATCTCTTTATGAACATAATTTTGATTAACTTGATGATATAATTTAAAACCAGTAGTAGTTTAAAAATGAATATTTTTTAGGTACAAAATAAAGCAAGTTAGTTTCAAAATAAGGCTATTTGTTTGAGCATTACTATAAGCTTGTTTTGAGAGTAGTTTTTTTTGTGTGTTGATATGTACCAGTTAAAATAAACAATAATTACTGAAGTGTCAGTTGGAAATTGAGTGTGTTTAAGTTTTTAATCTTATTTCTTCTGCTTCTTTTTGGTATGTAATTTACGTTTGAGGAATATGCCGACATGCATTTAATGTATGTGCTTGCATCATGTAATGCCTTAGAAGCCCGAAGGCTTTATGAAGAACGATTTCCAAACAGAAGAATTCCTGACAGAAAACCCTTTGAAAGAGTAGATCGTCGTTTAAGAGAGACAGGTAAAAACTAAGTTGTTTTATTTTTAATTTGTACTTATCGGATGATAAAGATTTGATTTAAAGTATTTAGGTCGTAAATAATTTTAGGAAAGTTTGACAAAGCCAGTCACAATTGTGGAAATCAAAACCATCGCGTTGATGGTCTTGAAGAAAACATCCTTAACACTTTCGCTGCCGATAACGCGCTGGCACGTTTTAGTCGCCTTCAGTCAGTTGCCATACACGCTCTTGCGCGTTTTTGACATATAAATATTGAATGCCTTAGAATTTAGTTGAATGTCTTTTTCGGCCCCTACCAACAAATTTCAAGGCAGGTGCCGAACACGCGCAGGCGCGTTTTTCTTAAAATGACATAATATAAAATTTATATGTCATAAATAAGTCAAAGAAACACTAAAATGATAAAATTACCACTTCTGTATAAAAAAATGATGGCCCCGAGGCCAACATAATCATATTTGGTGGCAGCGAACGTGTTAATGCCGTAGAAGTAGATCCTGCTGCAAGTGTTCGAAAATTGGCTGCCGGATTTGATTGTTCAAAATCAATGGTCTTTAGAATCCTTAGAGAGCAACAGTTACATCCATACCACCTTCAAAAAGTCCACGCGCTTCTTCCTGAAGACTTTCCGCGAAGGATGGAATTTTGTAACTGGGTTTTAGATCGGCACAGAAATGATGCAAATTTCATTGGTTCAGTTCTCTTCACGGACGAAGCTGGGTTTTCCAAAAACGGCATCATAAATTCTCATAATTTACATTTATCTTCTTCTTCGACTGTCTATCCACTATTGTTGGATGTTGGCGACCATATTTCCATACATTTCTCTATCGGTTGCTGTGTGGACCAACTCTCCTATCGTTCTTAACCCCGTCCACTCTCTTATATTTCTCAACCATGACATTTGCTTTCTGCCCATCCCTCGCTTTCCCTCTATTCTTCCTTCGACAATAAGCTGCAGCAGTTGATATTTTGAGTTTCGCATTATATGACCAAAGTACGATGTTTTCTTCTTTTTGAGATTAAGCATTAACTCACGGTCTCTGCCGATTCTTCTTAGAATTTCGTCGTTGGTTACTCTGTCTGTCCATGGCACCCTCAACATCCTACGATACATCCACATCTCAAATGCTTCTATTTTGTTGACGGACGATGCCTTCAATGTCCAGGTCTCTGCACCGTACAGCAACACCGACCATACATAGCATTTGGCATAGCGTAATCTTAGTTTTAATTTAATGTCACGACTAGTTAGTACTCTTTTAAATTTAAAGAAGTTATTTCGGGCCATTTCGATTCTGCATTTAATTTCTTTGTCATTATCCCAGTCTTCATGCAACCAGCTTCCTAGATATTTATATTGTGTTACACGTTCTAAAGTTTGGCCGTCTGCTATTAATCTTGCATTGTTGTACGGGAGTTTGCGTCTGCTTACTATCATGAACTTTGTTTTATTGCTATTTATTTTAAGACCATAATCTGTACCAACATAATTCAGCTCGTCGATCATTTGTTGCAGATCTTCAATATTATCTGCAATTAAGATTTACATTTATGGGCAGAGGGAAATCCCCATGCTTCTATTGTAACGCATCATCAGCACCAATTTGAACCCATCAACGTGTGGGCCGGAATTATCAGACAACACTTAATTGGACCATTTGTATTGCCAAGAAGGTTAAATGTAGAAAGGTATTTGGAATTTCTTCAAAACAATCTGCCACAACTTTTAGAAGATCTACCTCTGCAACTACGACATAATATGTGGTTCATGCATGATGGGGCTCCGCCACATTTTAGTCTAGTAGTTCGAGAACACCTAAACAGGGTCTTCGAAAATTAATGGATAGGAAGGGGAGGACCAGTGGCTTGGCCTCCTCGATCACCAGACCTAAATCCATTAGATTTTTTTTTGTGGCGCTATCTAAAATGTTTAGTATGCGCCAATCCAATACAAAATCGGGAACACTTATTGGAACTGATTAACTTCCATTGTCGCGAAATAAGGAATAATGTTGGCGCATTGTGGAGGATCCAATAATCTACAATTAAAAGATGTAGGGAATCCATTGCAGTAGAAGGAGCTCATGTTGAACCGACGTACAAAATGAATCAGTAAAAATATGGTATTTATCGAATATTTTATAAAAAAAGGCATATGGAACAAAAAAAAATTTCTCGTTAACGGTTTACTTTATCGATGTAGATGAAGAGTACCTTTTTTTTAGTTTAAGGTTTAAGCTGTTCAATAGTATTATTGATATGCCTCTATCATACAGGGTGTAAAAAAAATAAGCATTATTCTGTTAAAGCTAGTCCGTCCCTGGAAAACTAAATAAGCCGAATAAAATTAAAATGGTTCATTTTGAGGAGACTTACCTAGCAACCCTCATACTAAAAAATTATTAAATTACACCAAGTACTTTAAGAATTATTCAAGATAAACCGATTTTCAGAGGCGTCCTTCAGGGGCTTATATCTCAGTAGGGAGGGCCTGTAGGAAATTTTTTTATGGAAACTTGTCATATTATTTTTTCATATTCTATTCGAATCCGGGAGATTGCCCACATATTCTGGGACACCCTGTATAAGTATAAGGTAAAACACCCAATTATAGACATTCAACCAATAATTGGCATATTTTGTAATAATTTAAGAAATCTTTTTATCTCACCTACTATTTAAATGCACCAACCCTTTGGGACTACAATCTGGCAACCTCCTGCCAGTTCATATTTTTTAACAATAGGGCGTAATGACTGTAAAGAAGGCTTGTTTCTCATTGTGTGGTAGTACGTGTTACTGCTAATTGTGGATATAAAGGTGCCTAATATTTTTAAAGGTATGAAATCAATTATTTATTCACTTTTTTAAACATTTATGGTATCAGTTAAGCTAAATAACTCAAAAGGTTACTTTTGTAAAATAAAACAATCATACAAGAATGATTACCAGAAGGGAAGGGGGATGTCAATTATTGGCTATAGAAATACACATGTTTTTCAATGATTGACATCCCTGTCAATCTTTGGCAATTGGAATTTTGTACCGGTTTTATAATGGGTTAAAAGCCCGCATTTTTACAATGTTGCCTATATTTGTTTTTTATTGAAATACATCCGCTATCCAATTATTGACACACCTTGACAGTATATGGTACGTGGGGTGTCAATCATTGGAGTAAAAATGTTAACTGCAGAACATGATATTCAAGATGTGGAAGACATGTCTCTTTGTAGTTTGTGTAGAGATGTGAAACTTTATGTAAATAAACAAATCGTTAATACAGACATTACACATGAAAAAAGTATTGAGGGAGATAAAACGGAAGAAGCTGTCAATCAAAGTATGAAATTAAATAATGATACTAATATATCTGACAAAAAACATTCAAATAGCAATTATTCTTGCACTAAAGTAAAAAGTAATAATCCCAGCACGTCAACATGTAAATCACCATCACTTCAACCGAGGACAAACAGTGGAGCAGAGTGGGGTAATAGTACGCACGGGACAAAAGTCTAGTCTACAATTAAAAAAAAAAAATAACTACAATTTGGCAATACCGTATAAACCTACGCGTGACGCGAACCGACTTTTAGTATCCAGTGTGTTTTCAAACGCCAAGGAAGAGACAGACCGCCACCATGAGGTAAGTCCCGTTTTCATAGAGGTAAAAAATGGTGGAGTAGCATTTTTACATGGTTAATTGACGTTTCGGTTGTAAATGCATGGCAGTTACACAGATCAGCTCATCCAGAAATCTCACAGCAAGAATTTAGACGACATATAGCAATATTTTATTGTTAACACTACGGACAAAGTGCCAAAGGACCTGGCCCATCAAGAAAACGCAAGCTCGAAGGCACACCTTATTCTTCTTCGCTATGATAAACGTAACCACTGGCTAATTTCGATTGAAAAAAAACGAAGATGTGCTGGACAATCCTGTAGCACAATTGGCCGTACAGTTTGTGAAAAGTGCGATGTTGGACTATGTATTAAATTGGTTAGGTAAGTATAGCGCCCTTACAAGTAGATTCAAATAAGTCTGCCTCATTCCCGCTATACATATTTGAATCGAGTATGTATTAAATGTTTTAAAGAATATCATTTACAAATGTAACATAAATAATTAAAACTTGATAAACTTATCTATTTTTATTTTTATTGTATATGACCCACAGTTGCCATATGGCAACGGCCTATTGTACACATATCAGTGAAAAAAAAATCCAATTTAACTAATTTTTGTAATCCTTTAACATCAAATAATCCTTTTATAAAAAAAAAGTGTAAAATTAACAAAAAAAAGTTCTGGGACATAACGGGTTAATTTATAAAATTTTTTAAGAAGAATTAATTCATGCATTGAAGAGGAAGGACGTCGCTTTGAACCTTTGATTTGAATGTTTAATTTATTGTTCTAGTAACTTAGGTATTTTAAAACTGCAAATAAAATTTAACTTTAACACCCTGTATAACCAATTTTCGAAAAAATCTTATAGGAAGAGACAGCATTTATTTTCTGTCTAGAATTATACCCTAAATTTTTTGCTCATCATTTCCGGACACCCTGTATTAGGTGTGATTTTCCATGAACAAGTGAGGATTTTCCCCCAGTATCTGTAGTATTGTCTATTAACCTAACCATTCAAAGAAAACGTAGCTTCATCTGAACAACAAATTCTTTAGACAATTCGTGTTAGCTCAATCATTATTTTGTTTTGTTTGTACCACCTTCGGTGTCGGTCTTTTTAGAAAATGTGAAAATAAGCTCATGCGGTCATAATTATCGGTCATTTTAATGCACTTATGCTATTACTCCCGAAAATACATTAAACATTTTAAAATAAGTCTTTAGTTTAGCTACAATCTGCTTTACACATATTATTAAAAGTAAATTTACTTACGATATTTTCTTTATTTCGAAGAATTTCTTCCTGGGGAGTATTGGTTTTGACGCTGTAACTACTAGCAGATGATAGACGATTTACGGTCTCTATGCTACAGTAATCAGAAGTAGATGATACATTTTCTTCCGATTTTTCCTGAAGGGAATTTATCATTTCGTGGTACAGAGGATTATCAGCGTAGCCCAAATGTGAACTGTAACTGTCTCCTCGCTTAAGAGGCTTAATATTTTCATAGCCATCATCATCGACGGGTTCAACCTAAAAATGTTCTGTTTAGTTAATTGCAAATAAAAAATAATTTTGGTCTGAAAATTATTAGGAATTACCTACTCTTTTTTTCATTTTTATCGATTCTATATTATTATGTAAAAGTTTATCTGTATTTTTTGGCAGCTATAAAAATTGCTGTTAGTTACTCGCTTCTTCGTATAGACATGTGAGCGGTTGCCAGATACCTATAAGGGGTAAATCGACGCAAACAGCTTTTAATAGGGAACTTTCCAATTTTTTTTTCAATAATATGATTTAGTTAGGCCTGAAAAAAGTATTCTCCAATTATTACTCCTTAAAAATCAAAAATAACTTGGTAAAAATTCTTTAAAGTTTCGCGCGTGTCGAAAGCATTTCAACCGATCTCTAAACACCCGAATGCACCGTTTATGGATTGTAATCCCAGTTCCCCGATCCAGTTTTTGTAATCTTTTGTCCGTAGCTATGAACCGTCAGTAGATTATCTAATCCGGATTAGAAATCTGACAACGTCGGAAGCGCAAGGTTTTTTTCGACAGTTGAGAAATAAACGTCAAAAATTTGTCAGTTTTTTTGGTTTAATTTTCAAAAATTAGTGAAAACGCAAAAAGAATCACCAATTTTTCACCAGGAGTCTCATGAGCATACTGCTAAAACATGCCAATTTCATCGAAGACAAAAAAAACAAACAAAGTTTCGAATGGTGATAAATCTGAAGCTTGGAAGCGAGTTCACGAAGAATTATTTTTGTTTTTAAATGTTCTTGCAATGGCCGTAACCCGATTTAAAATTCTAGAAATCGTACACTGATGGCAGCCAGGAAAATCTCTAATTGTAGTCTGATGCCCCCCATAAGAGTACATACGCAATGTGGCCAGGAACTGGTTCATCGGGGTTATACTATTATTTCTAAAACAAATAAGTTTATAGTAGATCCAGGAGTAGTCACCAAGAGTCCATCTAATATCCAATCCCATTGCACTCTCTTCTATTTATAAACTTGCAAGTAATTTTGGAATTTAATTTCTTCTTCTATGTTTTCCAGGAAGCTGAGAACTGTAGGTTTTGTGAGGCGAAATCTTCGAAAAAATGAATAATTGTCCATTGAGTCAAAATAATCACTTCTTTCGTAGATTCTGCGAGTAAAACCAAAGTTGATGATGTCGGGGATATCTAGGTCATCATCAATGAATATTTCGTCCTCTATAAACTACATTTTTATCCCAAAATAATAAAAAAATAGCAAAAAAATAGTGCCAAAATTTGACTTTGAGGTTAAATGTCAATCGCTAATCGCGACGCTTCGTTGACCGATTAGATAATCTGAAGCTTAAACCACATATTCTTGCGGTGCATGTAAACATTTAACCAAAACCTGGCTTGCCTAACTAATCCTCAAAATTTGCTTACGGTGCATTCGGGTGTAAGGCGCGCGAAGCCCGATGACGTCAGGGGGTATGACTTTTGGTCATCCGTCATCTTGACACTCCTGACAGGTGCCGAGCGACCCAATTTGCATTTGGATTGCCGTGTGTTATTGTAGTGTTGTTTTAAGGTCGTGTCGCTTGACGCGTGGATGTCAAATCTGACAAATCATCAAATTTATTGAAAACCTATAACCTATTTCGTGAATGTCACACACAAATCTGACAAATTATACCCCTTGACGTCACGACTACTAGCAGCGCGTTTTTACCCGCTTGGAATAATTTGAATTTTGGGGCATTTTTAAATCCTTCTAGCGGTCTTTTGGGACGAAATATGTAGTTTTTTTTTGCTGCCATATGTTTTATGACAATATGTACTTATGATTTATAGAATTTTTTCCCCATTTAAAATTTTTGTCAAGTTCCCTATTTACTGAATATACTGTATATTGGGGTATTTGGATAATGGGCTGATCCCCTTGGGGGCGTTCCTCGATCTCTGGAAAGCCTATAATCTATAAACTAGTATTTTTATTAATAAGTCGGAACATTATGGAGTTCGAGGAGCTGCCCTGGTATGGATCAGATCCTATCTCTGGGAAAGGTCACAAAAAGTAATAGTGGGTAGAGGTAGGGACCGAGTAAAATTTAATTCAGAAAAATAAAAATGGGAATACCACAGGGAAGTGTATTGGAACCTTCATTATCTATGTACAACGATATAACCGAACTCCTATCTATTGAAAATAGCTTTACTATTCTTTCTGATAACGGCTCCAAGTCTATGTGTTCTTAAAATGACATCAAAGCAGAACATGATGAAGGCAAACGAGTGGTCTACTAAAAACAAGCTTATATTGAATATATCGCAAACAAATGCTATATTATGTAAACTTTTTGACGCTATTTTATCTTATGTTATTGTAAACAGTCATTGATAATATATTAATATATAGCTATAAAAATGCTTTAAAAATAATACAAACCTCCGTGATTAACCTATCACCAGGCACCTTGGATTCAATATCCGTTTCTTCATCTGTTAGATATACCAATTTAGAAGCTTCTATAGGCGTTAATACCGGAGTAGGTAAAGTTAATACACTAAAATTTGGCACAGAGATTGGATCACGCGAAATCTTTTTAATTGTGCAATCAAACTCAACTCGCTTTTTTCTGGAAATTTCTTTAACTTCTTCTTCCGGAGATGGGGAGCTGTCCAGGTATTTTTTTTTAATAACATATGCTGATTTGGACTTAATCATAGTTCCTAAAAAATTAATATAGAAAACTTTTCGCTTTCGTGACATGTTGTTATAGTGTAAGTTTTATGTGTATAGTATTAGTTATTAGCTAAAATCGTTAAGCATTACAAAATAAGCCAATGAATTATACAATATTTTGTAATTGAGAAGCTTGTCTCATGTTTTCAAACAAGTCATTAAAAGTTTGCCTCTTTCTTGGATTAGATAAGCAAGTCAAGACATGCTTAGCTTAAAGGCTAGCCATCGTCTACTATATACATATTAATGAAAAAGGCCACAAAGCAATATTAAAATGATTTTGGTAAATTAACTGATTAAATGCATTTAATTTATAACTTATTAAATATATAAAATAATGGAGCAATTATTACACGTAAATTATTTGGATTAATTGCAAAACAGGGTGTGATTTAAAGTTACTTTGACAAGTTTAGTTGCTAATGTTACTTTAAGATAAAACGTTTCAATAAACTATGTTTCTTAACAACTTGTAGCGTTTAATATTTTACCACCTTTTCTAGTATTTTTTTTTGGTACTCTTGCTATTCTAGCCTAGTCGCCATGTCGTACTACCTGTGCCGGCGATGCAGATTCGATGACTTCGATATTTTCTTTTTGCCATGCTATATGCTGCATTCGTGCAGAGATAAAAGATTCCGTGACTTTTGAAATCCTGCTATTACAGCAAGTCGCAGAAAAATATTTTTAAATGTCGTTTTGCTATAATAGACGCGATCAAATTTACCATTTCGTTTCGTGGTATTGGATGTCGCTACTGGCCTAATATTTCAAATTTCAAATTAACGCGTGTTATGTTTCCAGTAAAATTGAACGTACCTCAAAAATCCAAGACCTCAACAAAATGTACAACCATAATAGAAATAAACAAATCGCTAAATATTTAATCTACGATTTAAAGTTTTTCCGCATTCACAATATACAATAAATTTACACATCACTTTCTAACAAATCATTATCATTACCCTACTCGACATTAAAAATTCTCTGTTAAATCGTTCTTTGCCGTGAATGGTTTGGCCAGAGGCGTCATTGGTACAAAATTATATCATATTTTTTAGTATACTAGAAACTAGTGTCCGACCGAAACAAGATTTTCAGTTTCGGCCGAAACTGAATCTTCGGCCTTGGTCTCTGTTCGGCCACAACCGAAACTTTTTTATACATGTTAAAAATTTTATTGTATGTAGAGAAAAAAATCTATATAGACAACAATGCCTACGGAAGCCACCCAACGTTAGCCGAACGGTGCGCGACAATTCACAAACACTGAGTTTCGGCGTGGCCGAAGGTTCGGCCGGTTTTTGGCCAAAACCGAAACTGTCACCAAAACTAGATTTTTTGGCCGAACCTTCGGTCGGTCTCTACTAGGAATTATTAAGGGGATTGGTGAAATTTTTCAATACTATGCTTGTTGCGCCGTTGGACTATTTGCGAAAACTGGCTTTTATATTGGTATTTGTTTATATTAAAAATATGTTTCATGAAAAACTACAAATAACCCAATTTTTAGGAAAAACTATGAAATAAATAATTTTTAAAATACTTTTATCTTAACGTGCAAAGCATTTTTTTTAAATTTTGCTTTCATGATATATTGGTATTTGTTTATATTAAAAATAAATGTTTCATAACAAACTACAAATAACCCAATTTTTAGGAAAAACTATGAAGTAAATAATTTTTAAAACTTACGTTTATCTTAACGTGCAAAGCATTTTTTTTAATTTTTGCTTTCATGAAAATGTTAAGGTGAACCATGTTCTGCGTACATTTACTCTATACCCAATTTTTGAAAATATTTATTGGAACTTTTCATCTTAAAATAACATCAGCGTACCATAGTTTGTCGAAATATTTTTGAATCGCCCTGTATATTAAAGCGTAAAATCATGGTTACACAAAATTTTCCACAAAGTATCGTAACTAAAAGCAGTGGAAAAGAACAACTACAAAAACAATCGGACTTTTAAAAAATTTTAGGAAAAGGCAAAATTATTATACAGTGACCGACAAAAAATTCGCAACATGGTAAAACTTTATTAGCAGAATATCGAAGAAAATTTTCTGGGGGATCGGTTCTGCATGTCTGTATCCCAGAAGCAAACTATGTTAAGTCCAAAATTGTCAAAATTAAGGTAAATACGTTAAGTCACTTCCTTTTTTAAGTTCTATCTTTTGCTCTTTGACGTTTTCCAATATCTCTACAAACAAATAAAATTAAGTCCGACTCCGGCCCTGACCTAAACAAGGTTAAGTCACATGATCGCAGTTTGGCTCGAGCTCGCTCAGTTTAGTTTGGTATGTCAAGTCCATGCGTTAACATTTACCAAAATTAAATAGTGCATTTTATGCTTTTTTTGTGAATGATAATGTCTTTTCGCTCTACTCCTGCCAGCAAGCTTTTGAAATCTGTAAAAAAGGAAGATCAAGATGCATAAACCTGCAGTAATAAAGTAACAGGTTAGCATTAATTAATTTATTAACTAAGAGTTGTTTATTTTTAGTTTTTTTTTAGGATAATGTGCATTTTTGTATCTTTGTAATTAACTACTTGTATGCATATTATATATCAATGTTGTGTATTGATTATTCTAATTAACTTCTTGCCAGTTTAATACATGGTTTTGGACTTAACATTGTTTGTACCTTGGGTTGACTGTGACTTAACATTATTGTAATTTTTGGTTTTATAACGGGACTTTAATCCGATTTTAAGGGTTTTTTCTTGTATTTTAGTGATTAATTTTTTTAATTAACTACTTGTTTGCATATTATATATCAATATTGTGTATTGATTGTTCTAATTAACTCCTTGTTAGTTTAATGCATGGTAATGGACTTAACATTGTTTGTACCTTGGGTTGACTGTGACTTTCTTTTAATTTTTAGTTTTATAATGTGACTTTAATCTGATTTTAAGGGTTTCTTTTTGCATTTTTGTGATAAATTTTTATGTAGATGACAATGTGTGTGTTTATCGATTGTTTTAATTAAATTTTTGCTATTTTGGACCTTAGGTTGAATGTGGCTTGACATGCTTGGATTTTCAGTTTTATAACGTGTAACTAAGATAGATACGTTCTACGCATCTTAGATGTGAAGTGGGCGTGCAAAAATAAAATCAATAAAGTACCTAGATATATTTAATCAAGTTTCTAAAACACTTTTTTTAGACGAAATATCTGCAACAAATGGTTTACAAAAGAAAAACACGACGACGACCAGCCATCAAAACGACTCGGCTCCTGAAAAATCATCTAGTGTTGACGTGCACTCCGAAGTCCTAGCAGAAATCGGAGATCGGAAAGATAAATGTGAAAACGGACAAATAAGTTCTGATGACCACAAACTTACACTTCTGAAAAACGTTGGGTCCCCATCAGTTAATATAAACTCCCCCGTGCAAGCAAGACAACTAAAACAACTTAAAGGTACTCAAATCACATCACCGAAACCTGTTAAACAACGCGTCTCCCTATAATTTCTGAAATCGAAAAAGAAATTATTTTGGAAGAATTGCCATCCAGCGAAAATCATAATTACCAGACAGTTGATGTTGAAAAACTTGCTCACGCGAAAAGAAGATTGGTAATTACCAAACATATATCGGCTGAAGACAATGATAAAAATGAGGCAAGTTTTGAAGATTTTTCTAGGGATGACAGTGTAGCAGATCCAGATTTTACCGAGGTTATAGAAAATGCTACCCAAATGGAACAAGGCAGTGACACAGAAGAGAGCGATATTGAACCAGCCAGCAAAAAGAGAAGGCGGCAACCAAAGAAATGGAAAAGAAGTCTAGAAAAAAGTAAAAGGCATTCCGGTGCAGAGTTTATAACACAGAATAAAAGGATCATTGTCAAAAAATCTGTCAAGGATTCTTGTGAGCATACTTGTAAGCTTAAATGTTCAGATCGCATATCGGAAGCAAGAATTTAGATACACCAACAGTTTTGAAAAGATCAAAAATCCGTAGATACGAAGAGGCAATTCATTGCCTCACACGTACATCAAATTCCTATTGAACGTAGACGGGAAAGAAATTCCCTTAGACAAGGTAAAAGACAACATACAAATAATAGTACTTTAATATTATTGGTCGTTACTTGGTGGAAATCCATAATAATATTGTTTTATTACTGTAAGTAAAACACTTTTTTTATTGTCAATAAAAAGTGGAATTTAAGTAAAAAAGTGTTTTACTTACAGTAATAAAACAATACAAATAATAGTAATTTACGTTACAAAACCGGAAAGTAGTGTTTTTCAGGTCGAGACAAGCATTTCCAGGGCGAGCCATAGGCGAGTCCTGGAAGCTTGGAGAGACCTGGAAAACACTAATTTTCGGTTGCGTGACGTACAATTTTTTTTTAAGACCGACACTTCGATATATTTTATAATCTACGCGAAACAAGTTTGACATAAAGAACAAAATTAAAAATCAACGAACTGTCACTCGACAATACATCAAAATGTTGTTGTCATAATAACGAAATCAAGGTATCTTGTATTATCAAAGAGCGATTGGGAAAACAAAAAACAGGGTGACAGTGACATTAGAGACCGGAAAAGTGACATTAGAGTCCGGAAAAGATTTTTCCGGAAAAACGTTATTTTCTAGACGAAATATTGTCCAGAAAGTGTAAATTTTCTGGTCGGTTTTAAAAAAATACTTTTTTGAGATAGATAAGAACAGAATTAATGTATGTAAGAAGTATTTTCTTAACACCTTGTCCATATCCTAGCAGTACGTTGACACTGCTATTGCTAAAAAAAGAGGAGGTGGCCTAATCTGGCCCAATAAGAGAGGAACGAAATCATTTGAATCTAAAGGAATAGTCTAACGCTTGTAGAAAAAATTTTGATCCTAACTCATGCGGAAAGACACTTCCCCGCACGAAGGGGGCAATAAAATTTTCTGCCATATGTTGCAAACTTTTTGCCGGACACTGTAATAAACGAAATCATTTGAATCTAAAGGAATAATCTTGTCTTTAGTGTAAAATATTAAATTATTTACTTCAATTAGAAACCAAGTGTGTCCTTCATCTTCTTTATTAATAAAGAAGGTGAAGGACACACTTGGTGTCTCATTCAGTTCATAACGACCATTCCGGAGAGAAGATATAATTTTGTAAACTTGTTACGATACTTTTGGAAAACGGGCTACCGATAAAGCGTCAATGTTTTATGAAGGTGAATTATTAATCATACTAGAAAGCACGAAAACAGCCCCATGGTATTTAAATTACCTATGCGGATATACCTAATGAAACAGGCAAGACCTGTTTTAAAATAACCAATGAGCTTAAAAGTTGTGTCAATGGGTTTGTAGTATGTGTATATTTAATAAAATGTACAATTAGTTATATTATTTTTTCATAACTATGAACCATGATACAAAGAAAACAAGATTATGTGAGATCGCAGTCACAATTTCGACTGCCTGGCGCATGACGCCACGTCGCGCGAAGAATTTCAACTGGATTTATCAACGCCCAGCCTAAACCACCAATCCTAGAATCATGAAATTTCGGGATGTCTTTTCCTTATCACGTAGGCATCCACTAAAAAGTCAACCCCTAAGAGAGTTAAAAAAAGGGTTGAAATTTTTATGAGAATTTCTGCATCTCAGAAACTACAACCGGTGGAGATTTAAAAATTGGCATATAAGTTTCTTTAACAAAATAATATTATATGTGTCTCGTAATTCTTCCAAAATCCACTTAAGAGCCGTTTCACACACGACTGATGGTCAGTGCTGATGATCAGTCCTGGTGAGATCGGGCCATTACTTTAAATTGCCTCTCCATATGCAGAACGTACCATCAGTTCACCGCTCCAAAACGCACGGGCATCAGTCGAGCCCGTGCATGTCCGTATCATCAGGATTACTTGAAGCCGTTATTTTAAAGCTAGCGTTTCACATGCATGTGTGCCGTCAGTTGCGTATTTGGTGCTGTACCGCCATTTGGTTTTCGCTTCATTCTAAGTCCGGTAAAAGGGCAAATAGCCGCTCAAAATATCGGTTTAATACCGAAATATTAATTAGCGCCATAGAGCAGCGAAAACCACTCTAGGAAACATGTCAGAAGATTACAAAAAACGCAATTTAAAAGATAACGCATGGGCCGAGGTAGCTGACATATTAATAGAGAAGTTTGTTGAAATAGAAACTCTAAGGTTGTTTGAAAATTTTAACTCATTTTCCAGTTTGCTATGCAGTTCATCAAATGAGGTACGGGACATTCGAAAATACGTAAAAAACTTCTTTGGATCGTCCCTTAAATTTGAGTATAGGGTGACAAATGCACCTTTTATGGGCCCCTCTAGACATTATGGATGTACCCAAAAATTTCTAAAGCTTTTTCTTTTTCGCTTTGATAACCTACGCACAAAGCGACAACTACGCGTTGCTCTGGGCTTTGCCAATACATATTTACAACTGATCAAACGCATCCATGTGAAGACAAGAGAAACGACTGATGATCAGTTCATTTATTTACGACCGTTCATCAGCACTGACCATCAGTCGTGTATGAAACGGCTCTTAAGGTTAAAAAAGGGGTGTAGTCTATTTTAAAGGGGGCACATATATATTTCTATATTGCTGAAAATGGTAATATGCTTAGGTACTCTGTTAGAACAAGCAAGTACGTGTTTTAATGTTTTGGGAAATTTTGTCCCTAGTTTTTGCTTGAAATGCAAGAAAATATAGAAGAAACATGTGCTTGTATCGATGCATTTAAGGATATAGGTGGGTGAAGCTGCCAATCAAGCTACCTTGGATTTGTTGCCCAGAAAATCCCGAATGCAATATGAGATTGCTTACAATAAGTTTATGAAATGGTGTCAAAAGAAAGGCGTGTCCTAGAAATACACTGGGTGCCTCGCATATTTTGAGGAATAAGCAAAGGTAGGAAATGTGGTCGAATTATTCGATAAAGAAAGCTATGCTATACGTATAAATAGATACATGATATTAGCAAACATTTTAAACTTATCACTTACTTAAAGTGTCAACCCAAAAAATTAAAGATCATGGCTAGAGACCAAATTGAACAGTTTTAGAAGTGATGATGAGTACTTCTTGCCGTAGGGAGAAGGGTTGTCATTTGACTCATGGTAAGGTAAAAGATATAGGCACTTCATTAATGATTAAAATATCAGATACCAAAACTAAGGTTTCACGAAATTTTACTATCGTTGAAAAATTGTATTTGGATGTCTGACATCGGCGTTAAAGGCAAATGAACCAGAAATCTAGTCAGAATTAATTCGTTTGGAAAAATTCCTGCTGCTATAGCCAGATTACGGCAACTTCAAAATTCAAAACGGGCATTGTTTTTGTCGATTTTCAATGAGCTTACTTGCCGATGCTGGAGCAAATTCGACAATTAAGCAGCATGGGGGGAGTTGGAAATTCTCGATTGTTGCTGAGGGGTACATCGAAGATTCCGTGGAAAATAAGAATTCTATTGCCCGAAAACAGCTTACAGTAAAAAAACGCTAGGAGATCTTGCTGCAATGTCAACTGGGAATGCCGTTATTTCTGTTCAATCCTTCTCAACTACGTAGAGTGGTAAAACTGTGGAAGGAAGTTATTTTTTAAGTTGTTTAATATGTACCATTAATATTAACGTTATTAAATAAAATAAAAACGTATTTTTGTCGTTTGCTTTCAAAAGTTGATGTTTCACTTTTAACACTAGTCCCTTAAAGTGTATAAAGTACTTTAAGGCACTACTTTAAGGTGCTAATGCCTTAAAGTTACATTGTTAAGGCTACAACAGGAGGTGTTAAAATTGCATTTTTAACACGTTTGTAAAAAAAAATCATTTAGAAATATTTATAAAAATCGTCTACAAGGATATGCATTTACCTCTGGAAGGAGTGGAAGATAAATCCGAGTCCGCTAATGTAGTGTTGATTTCTTGTTGTGGACTGGAATGCTGCCTTAACAAACTTTCAGTACTATCCGTAGCCGTACGCTTCGGTAAAATTGTGTAATTACACTTGTTTACCCTTGAAATATTAATTTGAGACAGTTTTGATATTTCTTGAAGGAAGCTGTTTTTGGAAGTCCGACTATTATCCGAGTACTGTTGTGCTAAACTGCTTCCTGTAACAATTTATGTGATGGTATGTATACTTTTTTTTATCAGTAGCAATAAAAATTTGCAAGAAGCAGGTCCAAATATATATTTAAAGGTTAATGACGTAGATATCTTAGAGCCTAAACACCTATATTTAATATATTAAACGATTTCTTGATCCCTTTTCGTATAAACCTGTTACTATTTGTACAGTGTTTTATTTTTTTAAAACACCGGAATACCATAGTGTCCTAAAATACCCACGTTTACTTACCATCAATATAATTTACTTGAGATGGCTCAAAAATATAAGTACTTTCACAAGGGGCTACTCTATTATTTGGAAGATATGAAGAATGTCTGTTCCCTCTATCGGCAGAATTGCTTGTTCTTGCTCTAATTCTAACGGTTTTAGCTTCAAGTGAAGTTTTTGTAGAGCCTTTAAGAAGAAGTTCAGATACAATAAACGCTCTGCTCTCGGACCGTGGTTGTGGTTTAAGACCTGATATTATAATTTTTTCCCATGATTCCATATCTAAAAATAAAATAAAAATCAATTTAGATGTAGTTCGTTCATTCCTAGCCTATTATTCCTGAATAGAATTTTTGAAAAATCGTATGCCAAACCTTGTTGAATAGAAATAATCTTGCAAAAGTAAACCTATTCTCACCAAAGTTATATTTCCATAAGTCATTACTACTTTGACCACTTCTTTCTCCTCCAAAAATGATCATCGATGATGGCATTTTGCAGCAAGCATGACTATGTAAAGACCCGGGATTTATTTTACTTTTTATGTTTGTCCACACTTTGGTATAAAAATCCCATTTCCAAAAGTCTGCACGTTCAAGAAGATCAGTCATGCCTAAAAGTACAAAATAGTATATTATAAACCGAGGGACTAAAGTATATTATAAACCGAGGGACTAAAGTGACTAATTTAATTCCGCGATGGAATTCTTTGTATTCAAATTTTAGTAAAAAAAAACGTGTAGATTATTCCGATCAAATACCGGACTATTTATTTTTTAGGTCTGTACATCAGACTTTCTGACTACCTCAAGAAAGCTTGCGATATTTATTACGGTCCTTCCCCTAAAGAAGTAAGAAGGGTCGCTTTCCTATATGAGACATCATTAAACTTGTCCACACCTGCCACATGGAAGAAAAATGAAATGGCTGGCACCGATTGGTTCTCTGTCGTTTTAAAAAGAAATAGAACAGTGTCTATCCGTTAATGACACTTTTATTATATTTCATACGCCTACTACGATTTTTCAGTTAATAAAAAAAGGCAGAACTTTATTTTTTCAAATGGCATCTACCATTTTTGTATGCCAAAAATCAACGTAAAATTAAATTTTAGGTCGTTTTTAAGTTAATGGCATTCTTTAAAATAAATTTTACCATGTTTTCCTCAAGAATAGAATGCTTTGAAAATAAATTCTGAATATTAAACTTATCGTCTGGTCGGCCATTGTATTTTGTTGAGGGTTCAGAAAGATCGAAAATCACCTGGACAGATGAAGCAAAGTCTACTCAAGGAGGGGTATTCAATCAAAGAAATCAGAGTTTTTGGGCTTACGAGAATCATCGTTCTCTAATTGAGGTTGAAAATCTAATTCAATTTCGTATTAATGTTTTCTGTTTGTTGATGGATTGTGAGGTACGATATTTCATGTAAGATGAAAATCTGAATGGCCAGGGTTAATTGAGAATTTTAAGAGAAATAATTGTAGAAAACTATTTAATTAGCATGCCACTGTTGGCACAACTGGCTTGACAATCGTTGGAATCAAATAGGCGGAGCTTCTCCACATTCGACTAGAACCGTCGGATGCCAAATTAACAGAATTCTTTGAAGATCGTGAGTGGGGAATTAGAGGTCCATCACTTTGGCCCGCCCGATCACCTGATCTTACACCATTAGATTTTTATTTATGGGGTTGGGCAAATAATTAGTGTACATAAATCCGATTTGAAATTACGAAGACTTAATAATAAGGATTGTTGGAACTTTTGACCATTTGAAACCTTTCAAAGTTCACAATGAGTATTTGTAATGAAATAATGGTTTTGTTAGTATTTTGATTTATTAATTTGTTATAGCGATACGATTTTTGAATAAATTTCTAATAACACAATAAAATTATTTGTGAAGCCTACTACTACCCTCGAGAAAAGAGTGGTAACACTTCATTTCAAACATGCCAATAACTCAAAAATGACTTAAGATAGGCATAGACCAAGTTAATAAAAGTGGCTTTAGTAGGATACGTGAAGTTCTTGACATTTTTTGTTTATCAACTTGGAAAAATCGCAGTAGGCGCATGAAACATAACAAAAGTGTTTTTATTTTCATTGAAATGAATTATGAATTTCTTAATGGGCTCCTGCATCGCTGGTTTGTCAAAAACTATGACAGGTAAGTAATGACAAGTGGCGTGACATAAACTAAGAATTCAATGCAAGATCCAAATATAAAATCGAAATAGGGTATATCCATTTAAAAAACCAAGATGGCGTCGATATCCGTATTTCCCAAAGTGCCGCCATTATGTAAATATTTTATTTAGACTTGCAACAGTTGACTATGGCTGGCTACCAAATTTCATATCGATGAGATCACCCTATATACCAATGGTATACTACACATTGACTTGATATAACTTGGTAATATCGTAAGCATTTGATATTTGTTTTCTCTATAATTCTGTGACCCTTTAAACTAAAGTAATCTAAAATTATTGATAGTGTCGATCGTAGTTTTCTAATAAAATTATTCTTATCACACTAAAATGACATAACGTTTATTTATTTTGGGAAAGCTTTTATGCGAGTGGAAGGTCTGTTTCAATAAGAATATATTTACAATAAAAGATTTATTACCTCCATAAATCCACATAGCTTCGCCATGGATAACAGCTGAATGTTTATGCCGAGGATGCGGGAATTGATCACCGGGTTTATTTGGAGGAGAAGATATCAGATGCCATGATCCAGTTTCTATAAATAAAAAAAAAGATAGCTATATTATACTCATATAGATTTAATAAAAACATCAAACAAGGAACTTGCTGAGTTAGAACGGTCTCACGTCGTTTCCTTTTATGGAATTTATTGGAATTAATAGTTTTTTTTAAAGCAAGGTCTAGACAACAGGTAAACCATGATACAAAGAAAACAATATAATATGAATGAAATATACCCACTCTTAAGATAACTGAAAATCTTTTTGAATAACAAAAAATGCCGGCAAATAAATATTTGCGCAGTTGTGAATTAAACTCTCAGATTCATCTAATTATCATTGGAACTAAACATTTGGAATAAATAAGTTAAAAAAAAGAAATAAATACATTATTACCGAAATGAAATGACCACAATTCACCGCAAGATCCTCGTAAATCCTGATATCCTCCATAAATCAACATTGACCCGTTATGAACTAAGGCAGTATGTCCACGTCGACCTTTGGGAGTAGCAACACCTACAATATATATAGATAATAATCAATATTTCTTTTCATAACACAATGTGTTATTAAGAAAATAACTGTTTTTTCTAATGTTGTTTTTACCAATAGAATATACATTTATTTGATTAAAAATTTTCCTACACCTTAATATTATAAACCAAAACTTTTATAAAATAGTGTAGATTTATAGAAAAAGTGCCAGGAAGGTTAGTTATGTTGTTATGTTTCACAAATTTATTTAGTTTCCTGATACGTGTTTTGGCCCTTGCGGGTCATTTTCAAAGGAGTACAGGAAGATACTAAATTCTGCGTGACATGACAAAAGTATTTATTAGGTTCAACGACAAATTCAGCTTACAAGAAGAGGGACTGCCGATGGGCTCTCTCTTATCACCTTTGTTAACTGAACTTTGTATGGCATATTTTGAAAACAAACTATTTAACATAAAAAAATCCCCTAATTAAAAACATACATTTTTGGCGTAGCACCGACAATTCTCAATTTTCTTAATAGCCTAAATCATAAAATACAATTTACCACTCAATTAATTTCCAGAATTTCCTAGACCTCACAATAATAAAAAATCAACACAATATATTTACCTACCGAATTTATAGAAAACCAACTACCACAGATCTAGTTATGCCAGCAGATTCGAAACACCCCCAACAAACAAAACTAGCTGCATTCAATAGTATTGTCACGCCCAGTTTTTAGGGTGCGACGAGGGCGTAGAGGTAGCGGAACCTTAATGACTATTTTAGGAAAACAAATTTATTTTGAAAACAAATTTATTAACAAATTAAATAAAGATCACCTGATGGGTTTACAAAGAATGAAATAACCAAATAAAATAACCAAATGAAATAACAAAATGAACAGATCGGATTTAAACCTTTTACAAATTCAACTCAATAAGTATTTTACTTACATTAAATTTATTAGCATCGCTTCTTGGGGGACCAGCAAATATACCAACAAAGATGATCACAAAATTTTTAACTGCTTATTACGGACTCTTGAGCACTAGTGCCGAACGATATTTTTTCTATCAATAGTGTGCCGTTCACCAAGTCAGCAGTTTTCCCTTCTTTTAGGGAAACGAGGAACTCCGGTCGTGAACCTTGATTCTGCTGACTTGACGACTTGGCAGAACCATTGATAGATCGGGATGCGCGTATAATGTTTCATAATTGCAACTTTTCGAATTTGTTTAATAAATTTAATATAGGTTTTAAGTTACGTAGGAATGACCTGCCATTAGCCTTAATTATAGAAATCTATTAAAAATTCGAATATTGAACCATGAAATATTTTTAAATAAATTCGAAACATTTTTAAACAAATTCCTTTTGTGACATATCCCCAGGTCTTAAGAAAGCTGGCCCCCAGCGATAATAGAAACAAAGTAGAGTTTAAACAATTTAAATATTGAAAGCTGTAAAAGAAAAGTAAATTATCAAAAAATAAGTTAACTCCACTTCTTTTCTTTAATAGACTGAAAAAAATTATTTTGAGAATTATTCAGTTGAGTGAAAAATAAAAATAAATATTGTAATACGAAACAATAATGTTTCTTAATGTCTCTATACACATTTCCACTACACCATAATAAAGTCTATGCTTGGTTCCTGAGTACGGTCCTGTCGTGGTTGGGATTTCATGCCTTGCCATGGGTCTGCGGATGGTCTCGTGCGGTGCGCCGCCTATGGGAATCGACTGGAAATCGTCGAAGAACCTTGGGTGTTGCCGATACTGTTGGTGGTACTAAGGCCTCCTGCGTTGACGGCCGATGCCATACTGGTAGCCATTCATTCATCACGAATTTTTAATAGATTTCTATAGTTAAGGCTAATGGCAGGTCATTCCTACGTAACTTAAAACCTATATTAAATTTATTAAACAAATTCGAAAAGTTGCAATTATGAAACATTATACGCGCATCCCGATCTATCAATGGTTCTGCCAAGTCGTCAAGTCAGCAGAATCAAGGTTCACGACCGGAGTTCGTCGTTTCCCTAAAAGAAGGGAAAACTGCTGACTTGGTGAACGGCACACTATTGATAGAAAAAATATCGTTCGGCACTAGTGCTCAAGAGTCCGTAATAAGCAGTTAAAAATTTTGTGATCATCTTTGTTGGTATATTTGCTGGTCCCCCAAGAAGCGATGCTAATAAATTTAATGTAAGTAAAATACTTATTGAGTTGAATTTGTAAAAGGTTTAAATCCGATCTGTTCATTTTGTTATTTCATTTGGTTATTTTATTTGGTTATTTCGTTTGGTTATTTTATTTGGTTATTTCATTCTTTGTAAACCCATCAGGTGATCTTTATTTAATTTGTTAATAGATTTGTTTTCAAAATAAATTTGTTTTCCTAAAATAGTCATTAAGGTTCCGCTACCTCTACGCCCTCGTCGCACCCTAAAAACTGGGCGTGACAGTATGGTACATCGACTATTTAACATTCCTCTCTCAGACATCGTATATAAAAGTTTAAAGTCAATTATGTCTTACTAAATATTTTAAAAGTTAACTACTGGTTCCTAGGTCATGGGCCACTTAACGTTAATCGCTCTGTGTCCGGGAAAATGTGGGAAATCTCCCAGATATGAAAAAAACACGTGAAAAGAATACTACAAGTTCATATAAACTTCTTTCGTATCGGCCTCCTCTCCGGAGATATGGGCTCCCATGGAATTAAGTTTTTGACACATAATTATTAAACCAACAGGTATATTTCAATTCTTTTTTTCATATGATGTATACCAGGTAAGACCCTTCAAATTACTATCCTAGAGAGTGTTGCGAATTACTCACAGCTGCAGGGACGGACTAGCTGTGATACTAATGTGCCCATTTTTTTTACGCCCTGTATGATAAAAACTTTGGACAACGTTTTTTGCATACCTTTAACTATTGAATAAAAATTAAGTACTCTTCATTCATGTCGCTAATCCTAACCGTTTTCGGAAAAACGTCATTTTATTGCGATCATGTATTAATATTAAGCAGTTAAAAGTGAACATTTATAATTTATAGGAACAAAGATGTATTTTTTATTGAAATGCGCTAAACTATACATGATGTAAATATGTTAAAAATTACGTTTTTCCGAAAACGGTCAGGATTAGCGACATGAATGAAGAGTACTTACTTTTTAGTCAATAGTTAAATGTATGTAAAAAACGTTATCCAAAGTTTTTATCATACAGGTCGTAAAAAAAATGGGCACATTAGGGCAGCTAGTCCGTCCCTGCAGCTGTGAGTAATTCGCAACACTTTCTGGGATAGTAATTTGAAGAATCTTACCTGGTATAGATCATATGAAAAAAAAATTGAAATATACCTGTTTTTTTAATAATTATTCGTCAAAAACTTAATTCCATGGGAGCTCTTTGGGAGCCCATATCTCCGAAGAGGAGGCCGATACGAAAGAAGTTTATATGAATTTGTAGTATTCTTGTCACGTGTTTTTTTTATATCCGGGAGATTTCCCACATTTTCCCGGACACCCTGTATAAATATAGTTGGATTAAGAACCGCTGTTTTTTACCGCCGAACTACCTATAATTTACCATCTGCTTGACGTTTCAGGATAATGGTAAGTATTTACAAAAAAATATTAGTACTAAAAAGAGAGCTTGTAAAAGCTTCGAAAACTGGACGATCGACAGGGTGTCGGTTCGTAAAATACTAAGTAGAAGTAAAATAATGAAAGACACGTTCTATAACTGGTTTACTGGGCATTCTTAAACAGTTTCTTTTCGAGTGCCCTTGGAGAAACAATAATATATATTTAATTTTTTTAATATTTTCGGTTCTTGCTTAAACAACCTACCTTTTTTCGTTTTGACTTTTTTCCAGCTATTTCTCCTGACATCGTAAACCCAAAGCGGCGTTTCCGTGCTGGCAGAGAAACTAACTTCTCCGCCAAAAACGTAAATATTGTCTTTGTAGGCTACTGCAGTATGTTCCTGCAAAGAAGGAAGTTGGTCTCCGGTGGGCTTTAGTTGTTGCCATTTTCCTGTAACTAAGAATAAAATGAACTACATGAAATATACAAATACAAAAATGACTACCCGCTAATATAGAGCCCGTTCACACGAAGCGGGAACGGTAAAATATCTATTTATTTATTTATTCATTAACGAGCTGAGCCCATTTTTAAAATTACAATAATTGGCGGTCCGGCGGGAAAAGTAGTATAAGTCGAAAATTGTGTATAATAAGTTATATCTAAATCAAAATCCTTCTAAAAGTCCTCTACGCTTGGGTAAAGCAGTATAAGTCATACGAGCCATACAAAGCGAGTTATGAAATGTGACTTCTAGTATATATCTGCTTTTATACACGATCGCTTTGAGAATATGAGTATATGTAAACTTATCTAAATCTTTTTTTAAGAATTGGTACTAGAAAAAGGTGAATAGTATCATAAATACACTAATTCTGTTTGCCACCTTAATTTACATCTTAATATAAAAGGGAATAGGATAACAAGTGCACTTAATATGATTAACCATATAAAGTAAATATATAAATAATGAGAAAAGTAGAATAAATTAACTTATACTAGTGTTCAACAAATTGTGAGTTTAGAGCAACAATGCTATGATGACAGCGACGATTCGGTAAAGGATCGGGATTACATTATAAGTGACAGTGAAGAAGAAAGTAACGATGAAGATGTACCCAGGAAAAAGAAAAGGAAAGTGATACAATCAATACAAAATATATTACCTGATTCACAAGAATCTAACGTTAGTCAGACAGTCCATTTAACAGCGGAGAATACGCTCGATGCAGAGAAATCCATTAACACAAAAGTAACTCCTGGAAGAAGAGGTAGAAAGGCAGTTAAAGGCGAAACTCGAAAAGTCCGCGAAGAAAGAAAAAATCTAAGAAATCTTGGCGAGGCATACTTAACTCGAAAAGGAAAGAGAGTAAATGAAAAACAGTTTAGGGACCTTGAAAATTGTAGAATGAAATGCAGAAAAAGACTTGACATAACAAGAAGGGAACAAGTTTTTAAAGAGTTTTGGAACATGGGCGACTTTGATAAAAGAGTATCTTTTGTAGCAGCACTAATATCAACACAAGAAAAAAATGTTACTAAAAAAAAAATCGCGGGCAAGAAACACAAAAATCGAACAGTATCGCATTCTTACTCCATTCCAATTGACGGAGAGAAACTTATGATATGCAAGAATTGCTTTTTAGTAACTTTTAATATCACAAACATGTTTGTTACGGACGTAATAAAAAATAAAAGCTCCACGATTTCTGGGATTGTTCACCCTGACTTGCGGGGAAAAGGTGAGCCGTGGAACAAAACTCCCGAAAATGATATACAGTTAGTTAAAAATCACATAGCCTCAGTTCCAACATATGAGAGCCACTATACAAGAAAAGATTCTAGTAGACAGTATTTGCCGAGCCATTATACTCTAAAAAGATTGTACGATGAATATAAATTATGGTTGCCAGAAGGTAAAAAATCTGTGTCCCAAAGAAAATATGAAACAGAATTTAGAAATCTTGGCATAAAAATTAAAAAACCAAATAAAGACACCTGCGCAACGTGTGATAAATATATAACTCTTATAAAACATGCAGTTAAAGAGGAAAAAGAAAAATTAATAGCTGAAAGAGATGCTTACCAAGCAGCAGCGGAACAAGCTTACGACACCAAAAAAACAGACAAAAAAAATGCTTCGGATGACTCCACGAAATTAGTCTATACTTTTGATTTACAACAATGCTTGCCAACCCCCGATATCCACACCTCCGTAGCCTTTTATAAAAGACAATTGTGGACTTTCAATTTTACAATGCGTAGATGTGCCGACAAGCAATGCTTTTGCTTCATGTGGCACGAAGCTATTGCTGGAAGGGGTGCCAATCAGATCGCATCGTGTCTGTATAATCATTTTAATACCAATTCGTTTGATGGTATTCGAGAGATTACTCTATACTCGGACACCTGTCCTGGTCAAAATAAGAACTCGCATATTCCAATAATGTTTTTTATGGTTATGAAGGAACAGGAACTGCAATATATAAATCATAAATTTCTAGTGCCCGGACACACTCACATGGAGTGCGACGCTGATCACTCAACAATAGAAAAAAAAAAAGTCAAAATATCCAGTTTCCATTGACCACCCTAGAGACTGGGTTCAGCTTGTTCGAACTTGCGGAAATGCAAAGCCTTTTATAGTAAAAGAAATGCAGCGTGAAGACTTTTTCGAATATTCTTCACTTTTTAAGAACTATTTTGTCCAAAAGAAAGTAAACACAGATGGGGAAAAGGTCGTTTGGAAAAACATAAAATGGTTAAGGTATACACAAGAAATTGGTGTAATAGAGTATAAAACAACCTTGGAGGAAAATAAACCTTTTAGCAGAATTAACTTTATTCGCAAAACTTTACCTGAAAATATTTTACTGCCTTTACAATATAGTGCAGCAGTTCCAATAAGCGAAGAAAAAAAAAACTTAATGGAGCTGTTACCATACATCGATAAAAATTTTCACCACTTTTATATAAATTTGCCATCTACAGGTAGTATACGAAATACGATAGAGGGAGATAGTGACGATGAATAAAATAGTTTGTAATTTTCCTGGCCAGTGCGCAAAGTGATACTTTACCGCACCCAGTGCGAATAGAAGTCTTATCCGCACTAGTACAAAAAAGTGTAACTTTGCATATGGAAATGCGTGCGCAAAGTACTACTTTACGCACGCTCGGAGGAAAAGTAAGTTTCTATTAACATCGGCACTATTCGAATAGGTACAACCTATTATTTATTTAAGTTTATTTTAAATAAAAATTTGTTTTAATTTCAATTAACTTTAAAATAAGACGAAGATATTTGGATTTATAGTAGTTTAAAATACAAGTTAAGGTATAAAAAAAAGTGTAAACTAGTTTATGTTAATTGTGACCTGTAAATAAAAGTGACAAATCGTATAAGTTGTTGTTTTTTCTTTAAATATAAAAAATCCCAATTTTTTTCAAAGTTACACAAAATGTACTATTTATTGCCTATTTCATAAAATAAATTACTTTGTACAAAAACTTGTATACTAAAAACGCTACCTTAGTAATATAAAACCTTATCTATCTCAAAACCATGTTTTATGACTTATACTACTTTTCCCGCCGGACCGCCAATTATTGGCAAATAATGCATATTTTAACATGGGTAAATACAATAAAATTAACAAACTCAAAATTAACAATAGTATTAACACCAATAACAAAATATCACAGTGTAGAAAAAGATAAGCGTAAATACAAACTAAAGAAGAATCAGTAGGAAGCCACTTAATATCGGGTAACCAGACGCAGGTTCATATAAAAACTTGAGCAGATGAAAAAATGTCCAAATCGTTAGAATAATAGTTATCCAACCTGATAGACCTCTGCAGAAAAGAGTTTGAAGCATAATTTGTGCGATTAAATGGCTGATAGAAAGTAAAATTAGAACGTGTGGTTCTGGGTGGAACAAAAAGTGGAATCTTCATCAACAGATCCGAACAATGGTAAACATGGTTTAAGATATTGTATAATAATTTCAAATCATGCCTCTTACGGCGAACCTCAAGTGAAACCAGCCCCAAAACAGACTCAAGTTCAGGATAAGACATTGCATAACCATCTGGGACTCTAAATGCTGAATATCTAAGAAATTTGTGCTGGACAGTTTATTAGACTATATCGTGTAGAGTCTTACGTCAAAATATCGGTATGTGAAAAAATTATGCATGCTTTTTATATGGTTGTGTTCAGATGACGAGGGAAATCCCATCATGATAAATTTCACTGAACGGTAGACTAGGGTCCGTCGCCGTCGTGCTTATAAGCTAGTATCGTGTATCGTCTTACGGTCAAATATGGTTACGGGACTTGGTGGGCCATGCATTTTAATGACGCAGTTTATACGCATTTGAGAACTTGACGTGAACAGGCTTGTTTTTCTTGTATTTAAAGATAGCGGATGTTGACTGTGAATATGGAGAACTAGAGGGTAGGAGGCCGATCGCAATGCATTGGATTCGGTCCCAAATTAGCATCGGTAATTCAGCTTTACAAGTCGTCGTAGGATGGCGCTCGTGTTCGAAGTGGGCTGTCAAATAAATGGTTTCTTAGGGACGCGATAACTATTTTTTTTAAAATTAGTTCTTTAAGGAACAAATAAGGACTTTTATATGAATTTACACTTACTTTGTTATACTTATTAGTAAACTCGGCCTGTATAACGTTCCAACGATGCTTGGTTTTTAAAATACAGGGTATTAAACATTCTAGCTACAGAGGGTTTTTTAAAGTGAGCAACTAAACAACTATTATAATCTTATTTGGCTGCGTTTCCACTATGAAGAAGATCCTGTCTTACACCCCGACACAAAGCAAACTCTACTTTTATAAATTTTACCATTATTCATTATAAATAATATGGAAATCAATTACAATACAACGTTATTTGACTTATCTTGTCTTTAAACCTTCAAACGTTATTTGTTATTTCGAAAAATAAAATGTCAATTGTTACAAGTAAAAGTCCAAAACGAAGAAGACGACACCAGCCCACGTGCGAAGCGAGAGCATCTATCGGCCAACTAGCGAACTAACCAAAAAACCGGGACAGAAATTGAAAATGCTGCCATTGTCGATCGGCCTCCTACCCTCTAGTTCTACATAATTGTGAACTATTAATTGGTTTAGTTGAAGCTTAACCCGCGATAAGAGACAAAACTGCAAATATTTATAAATAGACCAGGGCTGAAGCCTTGGAAAATGGTAAAAAGTAAAAAAAATAATAGTAGGATGAAACCCATTGGAAAAGAAAGAGAATATAACAAAAATGAAAGGAAAAATAATTTATGCGCGATCCGAGGTCGGAAAGTGGAAAGGGGTGGTTTTTAAGGGTAGAAAACGATTTCTCTCGATTTCCGGCAAAACTACAAGTCCTATGGAAAAACGTTAAATGGCAAAGTTGTAGGTAATAAAAAGATCTACAACTTTTGTACTTACACTTTTTTCACATAACCTTAAAATTTAGGTGAAAAATTCAAATAACCAAGTTTTTGGTTTTTTATTTTTATCTTTTACAAGAAAAATTTTTTTTTCACGAAATTTGGTAAAAACTTACTTTTTTATGTCCCAAACACACTGTAATTTTTTTGATTTTAAATATATATTTTTTCACCTTATTTTGACTTAATATTGAAAAAGCACCCTAATTTTCACTCGAAAATTCTCATGTCAAAATATCTGCTTTTTTAAAAAAGTCGGTGAGCCTTTTGTTCGTTGAAATCTCTACTTTCTGATGGTGTAAAAAAATATACATTACTGATAAAAAGAAAAAACCAAAAAGTTATTTGAATTTTTCACATAAATTTTGAGGTTATGTGAAAAAAGTGTAAATACAAAAGTTGTAGATATTTTATTACCTACAACTTTGCCATTTAACGTTTTTCCATAGGACTTGTAGTTTTGCCGGAAATCGAGATAAATCGTTTTCTACCCTTAAAAACTCACCCCCTTCCACTTCCCGACCTCGGATCGCCCGTAAATAATTTTTCCTTTCATTTTTGTTATATTCTCTTCCTTTTCCAATGGGTTTCATCCTACTATTATTTTTCTTGGTTTCAAAAATTATCGACCCTGGTCTAAAAGACAAGACCAATAGAACCTCAGCGTGAACGAGAGAAATTTCTACGATTTTTCAACTTTCTGATTGCTCATTGACATAGTCTTCTTGTATGAAACCATAAGCACCGTTCTCGTTTATTGCATTTTGTTGACTGAATGTAATGAAGGAGAACGAAAAATGCCCTCTCTTATAATGGAAAAGTTAACGTTACGATCAAACAAAAATATAAAAAAATTAGTAGATTAAAACTTTTTTTAGAATAGTAATAATTGTACATTTTTATGTGTTTAAGTAATAAGTAAGTAAAAGTAATAATATAATTTGACCGAAAATATACTTCTTTCATTTCATTGTGAGAATGTAAAATACGTAAATTTTTAGGAAGTGACTAGAATTCCGAACGCAGGATCATTTGAATAAATTAAAATCACCAAGAGGTGTAAAGTCGATTCAGCCAGTAAACCTGTAAGATGGCGGCGGATAATCCATGTCAGCGCTCTCCAATCACAAATAAATTAAGGCAAAAAGGTACTAGGATTTTACACCAGAAATTATTAAAATTCAATTCCAAACATAAGTAAAAGCAACAATTAATAAGTCCCTAAATCATATATCTTTCTTGTTTCTTCGTATCGAGTTAAATGCATGATAGAGAGACAAAATTAGATTAGGTTTAAATTTTGCAACTGTTTTGGTGAGAATATAAGAATTAATAGCTGAGATAGTAATAGTACAGATGGTAAGACAATGGGCTAATGAAAGAAATAAGTTAATGATAGTAAAAATGAAGAAAAAAAGCAAAGAAGAGACAAATTAGCAATATTATTAGGTTTTGCCATTATCAGTTTTTACATTTTTTACAAAATTTGACGACTTGAATATTGGCCTTTTTAAACCTTTTAAGGACCAGTATCACTTATTGTGCTTTTAAATTAAACCAAGTTGATGAAATTGCATATAATGGCCAAATATTAGCAAAAGATGATACTCAAGAAATTAGTACAAAAAAGATGTGAGAAAAATCTCATCCAATACTTTACAATGGATGTCTAAGCCGTAAAATTGTGTCCTCAACAAGCAAGCTCAACTGCCGGTCTATAATTTTACTATTTATAATTTGAAAGCACACGAATTTAGCAATTTTGTTTGGAATAAATCTAAGGGCAAACTGTGTTCATCAGTATTTGCCACATGTGTATTTATATTGCTAGAAGCAATTGTTGAGAAGCAAGTTAGACCAGTACCTAGTCATTTACTCCCGACAGTTGTGGATACCAGAATAAGAACCATAATCTGGTCAATGCTTTGTCACTGTTTTCATCAAGATGTAACATCCTAATTGAGCAAAACTACCTAGAGAAGGGCCATACTCAGATGGAGTGTGACTCTTCTCATGGTATGATGGAAAGGCATTTTAAAGGACGAGACGAGATATTTTTTCCGACCGACTATATATCTGTCATCTGTCATTCGAAATGCCATGCAGACAAAAGCCAAGGCCTTGTATGTACAATACTTAGATCAGACAGTTACAGTACAGCCTCGGCAATTTGGACACCCCGTAAACCGGACACTCCAGTCAATCGGACACCCGCTAGAGTTCGGACACTTTCAGATTTTTACCTCTATAATCCGTACACTGTCAAAAAGCACGACAAATCACAACGACTAAATGCGAAAAAGTAAACAAAGCTATTTTTATACATGCAGCGGCTTTTGGAATGTGGATTAGTTGTTATTTGGTTGGAATATGGCCTCAATTGGTGTCAGATGAAGAAGATCATATTTCGCTGGCCGATCTAAGAAAAATACTCTTACTTAAAGAAACTACGGAAATGAATGACTTGAAAAAAATGTTAAGAATTATAGATCCGCAAAGTGAACTGAATGATGAAGAAATTACAAAAAATTTAGTGCCTTTTTGACTTGAAATATATTCCTTTTCGCCTTTTGTAAAACATAAAGGTAATGTTGAAATAAATAATGCTGTAAACTCAACCCATTCTTCATTATCAGCACAACTTCGGTAATCCGGACCATTCGCCCATTCGGACCAGTACCTAAACTATATCTGTCCGGATTGCCGAGGATGTACTGTACTTTGATGTAAAATAAATGAAGACACAAATCAAGGTATGCTCCCAGGCAGGTATTTTCAGGCTCGGAAAAACAAGAACTTGTAAAATATTTGCTGCACTCATCTAAAATTCATTTTGGTCTACGCGCATATGAATACGCAAGCCATTGGAAGAAGGTTTCTCAGAAATTGGAGGTTACAATGATGGCTGGGGTATAATTCCTAATAATAACATTACGTTCTGAATTACTATTAGTTCTGAATAGCGTCATTAAGGCACACCTCTTCGGGATTTTAATTTATTCTGTTAATATATGAAAACAGCATTAGCAGTTCAAAAATTGGCCATAAGAAGATAACATAACCAAAAAGGTCCCAGAATACAATGTCAAATGTTTTGAATGTGGAGGGCCACATTTGAGACGAAATTGTCCTAACTTGGCAAAGATTAATTGTAATTTTTGTAAGAAACCAGCCCACAAAGAACAACTTTGTTGGTTTAAGAAGCTGATAAGCGAATCTGTAATACTAAATTGCTATGACGTTATGAATATAGTCGATAAAGAAAAGTTAAACACTGAAAATTGGTGGATGGACAGTGGCGCTACGGAACACATTGTAGTAATAAAAAGCAATTTAAAGATTTGGGCATTGTATCTCAATATTTGGGAATCGATGTTAAACAAAATTTAAAAGAGGGTTACACTCAGTTAAGTCAAGAAAATTATGGTGCGACTCAGAAGATGATGTTCCTCTTCTACTTACAACTCATTTGTTCGAACCGCTAGCACGAAGACCAAGTGAAGGGGAATACGTTCTGGTTGAATTCGCAACGAAAAAGACACTGGTGTTTCGCAGTGGAAAAATTCCTGAAAGAAATGTTGACACCGAAGAATCTTAACATAGTATAAAACAAAGTCGCTGTCGCTGTCTGTCCGTCCCCTACCAGCTATATTAGTATATATGCTTAAATCTTTAAAACTACGCAACGGATTTTGAAGCGGTTTTTTTTTTAATAGATAGAGTGATTCAAGGGGAAGGTTTTTATGTATAATAGCGACCCGCCCCGGCTTCGCACGGGTGCAATTTCAGAAAGTGGCATGCCGGGTACAAATATATCGGGTTTGTATTTATACCAGCGGGTTGCAACGCATGCCGGATACACGCTAGTATTATATAAACTTTTTAAGAATTACGTTTAGAGACGTGGAGCAGTTTATTGAACCACAAATTAGAGACGCAGCTTATGTTAAGGAGCAAGATAGTAAATATATACTTCCAAAGCCAGAAGAAAATAAAGGTACAATAGGGGAACAATCCTTTTTCAAATTTGATATATCATTCAATGCGTTAGTAGTATTTCTTTTTCAAAAATATGTTGTAAAATGGTTATTTTTATTGTTCTTACAAATAAATATTGTTTTAAGTAAAATACGCTAATCTTTATTGAATACACTCATACCATTGAATATCAAACTATATAAGAATGACGGATGTCCGAGAAAAGTTGACAACCCATTTGTTGACGTATTGGAGCTGGTTTGGCCGCCATTATGGAGCTGATCGTAACTCTAACCTTAAATCTGTCACCTGTCTGTCGTTATAATGCAGCGCCTCGGCAACAGATGTCTCAAATTCACCGATGTGATGTCGTGGTGTTGCCGCATATAGTATTTTATTGGAATTTTTAAGAATTTAAGCATTTTTAACAGACAATAAAATAGGAGGTTCTCAATTCCAGCCGAATGTATGTTTTTGATAATAATATGTACGCTGATTACCGGGGTAATTGGACCGACTTTCATAATGATTTTACCGTTGCATTAGGTGTTAAATGTTAAACAAATAAAAGTAGATAAAAAGCGACAGCAAGTATAACTAAAATAGGTTTTGTTTCGTCGAAAAAGAGCAAAATACGTAATACACTAATACAAACAAACTGAATGTTTCTTAAGTAAGAAAGTAAAACCTACTTATTTTAACCATTTTGAAAAGTAGTAATAATTGCAAATAAAAACCAAGTTATACAAACGGCACATCATTCATATTTTACCTAACATATACGTTGTAGCCTAGGTAGGTATTGAATAGTGAGAGTCGTCATTTAGTTCTGTTATAAATAGAATACATGGCGGTCAATATGTTTTCATGTAATTAACGTTGGGACGTCAAAAGGTTGAAAATATTATATGCTACAAAGCAATTAAAAATAGGTACATTTTTAGGTCTAGACTATACTATAGGTAGGAAAATAAATGTAAGCTACTTAAACCTAGGATAGGTGTAGGTACTTATGTGAAATCAATTTTTACGATAAGCTATAAAAATAAATTTAAAAAACGCATGCAGCAAGTCAAACAGACAGGCGGCAACAATGTTTTAATTTAGCAGTGAAAAGGTTAGTCGCTTTCTTGTTGGTGAACTCATTGTGTCATCTATGAATTTGACGTAGCAGATTTAGGAAATCGGCTCATATGGCCTTCTTATAGTTTGATATTCAATGCTCATACAAATGGTTTAATGGTCCACTGTGTACACAACATTGGTTCACTGTAGGACACTCAGAAAATATAGGTTGGTAACACTGACAGCAGATGTCAAGCAAGTCGAAAATAGTCGGTGACAAGGTTCGTTGTTTAGTTTTGTAATTTTGTGAATTCCTTATAAAATAAGTAAAAGTATACCTCACGGTTTGTTTTAATTACTTGCAAACATCAAACAACAACATATTCAAACGATCCAGCGTGTGGAAGCCTAGTTACTTTCAATTTTTTTGAATCTAATAACTCAAAGTTGACAAATAGATTGCCGGATGACTATCGTTAAAAGCTATTTTCTAAATTGGCTCTTGTTCCTATTAATGCAGCCGAGTGGTTTATCGATATTCCCTTCTGATAAAGAGCCGCTTGCGATCCCCCGTAACGAGGTGAAGATGGATTGTATTAACTGCTGCCATGTTTCACTTCGATAAAAGTATTCCCAAGATAGAAAAAAGCGAATGCATCTGGGAAAATACTAAAGTGTACTCGAGGAGAAATGTTTGTCATATATTTATTATAACACAACTAATGTTTTTAAATAAAAAAACGCCATTAAATACAAAAAAATATTATGTTTTACTTTTATGAACGTTAATAAATTTATATAAAATGCGCTCATACAGCGCGTGTCCAGAAACCATCTTTAAATATGGGAAACTTTTTTATTTTTGACTTGAAGGTACTCTTCATAAAAAGTTCTGCTTGTTGATAAAATAACACCCAAATCAAAAATTTTGAGCCAACATATACGGGGCGTGAAGAAAGTAAAAAATATTAATACCGTAGGTGGAAAAATACAGTGTGTGTATAAAGTCTGGAAACGGCTGAATAACATCACAATTTACTGGCCGATTTAAACCAAATTTGGTACAGTTGTGTAAGAGGATCTAACGCACCGAATGACGATATTCGCGTTGTTGCCAGCTTTTTAGTTTGTCTGGAATTCGAACGAATTTTATATTTTTAAATATAACACCCAGTATATTTTTTCATTTGTAGTTTTTACATTAAATTTGTTACACTTTTGGTATAACATACTTTGTTCATAATATCAGTAGTTTTCGAAATAACGACGTGTTTTGAAAATATCAACAAATTGTGTTTTATTTATTAATAAATAAAACACCAGTTCAGTTTTGATGTTAAGTCATAAAAGCTGTCATTTTTACATGCAAAAATGTCTTTAACTGAAAGTGAAAGAATTAAAATTCTTATGAGAGGATATGGCGATAGGGTCAGATCTTAGGAAGAGGTTAAAAATCTATTTAATGACGCATTTCCAAACCGAAATCCAATTTCAAAAGCAACTGTTCTAAAAACTATCCGACGGTTCGAAGAAACTCAAAATTGTAGAGATAGGCGACGATCAGGACGACCAGTAGTAGTAGATGAAGAGAAAAGTTTAGAAATTTTCCAACATGTTGTTGAAACCCCTGTTTCTTCATTAAGAAAAATTTCTCAAGTAAGTGACGTCTGCTTCAAATCCGTCTATAATGTTTTAATAAAACATAAATATCACCCTTTCAAAATACATGTAGTTCAAGATTTATCAGAAGATGATTATGAGCGAAGAATTGAATTTTGTGATATTATGATGTCAAGGTTTGACCAAAATAACCAGTTTTTCAAATTTATAGTATTTTCGGATGAAGCAACATTTATGTTAAATGGTAAAGTCAATAGACACAACTGTAGGTTTTGGGCAAATGAAAATCCCCACTGGATGATAGAAGGTCATACACAACGCCCTGGAAAATTGAATGTGTGGGCTGGGCTTCTGGGTAACCACAAGATCGGTCCATTTTTTATTGATGGAAATTTGACATCACAACTTTACCTTGAGCACTTGGAAACGCAAATAGTGTCTACTATACAAAATGTGATGGGTCCAAATTATGCAAGTACATTCTTCCAACAGGACGGAGCTCCTCCCCATTTTGGTCGAAACGTGCGCGAATTTTTGAACAACACTTTTCCGAATAGGTGGATCGGTAGAGGGGGTACAATCGAGTGGCCACCTAGGTCCCCTGATTTGTCGCCTAACGACTATTTTTTATGGGGACACTTGAAGAACAGAGTTTATACCACAAAACCTCAAGATTTGGCCGATTTGCAGCGTCGAATTTTGGACGAATTTGAATTAATAACGCCAGAAATGATTTACAACACAATTGAAAAATTTTATTTTCAATTAGCAAACTGTCAAGCTGTACAGGGAAAACAGTTTGAACATTTAATATAAAAAATATATTTTTTCTAAATTGTACTAGTTATTTCGAAAACTACTGATATTATGAACAAAGTATGTTTTACCAAAAGTGTAACAAATTTAATGTAAAAACTACAAATGAAAAAATATACTGGGTTTTATATTTAAAAATATAAAATTCGTTCGAATTCCAGACAAACTAAAAAGCTGGCAACAACGCCAATATCGTCATTCGGTGCGTTAGATCCTCTTACACAACTGTACCAAATTTGGTTTAAATCGGCCAGTAAATTGTGATGTTATTAAGCCGTTTCCAGACTTTATACACACACTGTACATTATTTTCGTAAAGTCAAAAATAAAAAAGTTTCCCATATGTTAAGATGGTTTCTGGACATGCTGTATAATGAGACTTTTTTCGAACCCCATAAAGAAAGCATGATGGACTATAAGGCAAGCTCAGACAATGTTCTGGCAAAACAGTATTTTTCTCAATATTAATGATGGAAAAACACAACTTAAGAGCGCGTTTCAAAAAATGTGGCATCTATCCTTGCCTCATAACGGTTCTTTTTGAAAGATTTCCGCCAAGCAATGAACTGAATTAATCTAAAATAATTAAAATTTGTTTTATTGATTCTTTAGAAAAATAAGTGAACCCACATATAAACCCAGAAGAAAGAAGCGACCCCAGGTAACACCGGGTAAAACCTTTACCAAGTGAATCTGTTAACTGCGACGATGGAGAACACAAAAATTTGTCCCAGACAGAGAGATGCGCAAAAGATGAAATTTATTAGAGCTCCGCGATGACTTTACTTTCTACAGAAAATTAGAAAGGAAGCAGAATGCTTGCAGAAACCGAGATTGCAAATAAACTTTCCAATGTAGGGGGCTTAAAACAACTTCAGAAAAAGCCACGCCAATACGTTATATTTTCCGATGAAGCTTAATTCTATCCTGGCAAAAAAACTAAGGTGAGTGATGATGGGGCTGTTATAAAGGCGATGTAAATTCTATAAGGTCGTAGAGGAGGCCACAGGGGGGAGATCACTCCTCTATTCTTGGAAGGATGTTATTGGAGCAATTTAATGATCTCAAACGGCTATTAAAGCATGGATTATTTTCCGTACTGCAACTTGATAAGGTATGGTGGGGGTAAATTTGTAATTTAATCTTCCTTTAAAAATACGCCCAGGTGTCAATGTTTTTTTTTAATTAAGGTGCCTACTTTTTTGATATAGTTACCTATCCAAGGTTTATGTAATTTATCAACTTTAGTTTTTTGTATAGTATTTGCAAACAAATCTAACTTTATTTCTGAAATAGATTAATCACCTTTACCATCGTAAATGAGGATGGTACTATATTTTTGGTTAACACAACAGATACATTTGGTAGTCATCATAACACACCAATTTTACTTTCAAAATCATTCAAGACACTGAGAAAATATAAATGTTTTGTAAGAATAATTGTAGTAACAGATAATGTTGCTAATATGGCCGGAATGAGACATCAAGTACAAGATAAATTTATGCTGTAAATGTTATTACATGCGGCTGTTTGACACATTTATTAAACTTACTTGCTAAAGATTTAAATCTTAAAGAAGTTAAGAACAATATAGTGCGGATCATAAAGTATTTTCGAAATAACCATTTAGCAAAAGCGTTACCATTACTTCCATTGCCAATTGAGGTATCTACGCTGGAACAGCAAATGTGACTCACTTGAAAAAATGGCATACACTGGTTAAAAGTGGCGAAGAACATGGCAATAATATTGATTATGAAATAAATAAATTGATTTTCAACATAGCTAATAAACGTAATGCTGAATATATGATGGCTCGAATAAAACCTAAATCATCCGCACTGATTAATTGAATTTAATGCTAGGTTATGTGGAAAAATTTACTAAACCATGTACATGAAAGTCTAGAGAGCATTGCGAAAAAACGTAATTTCCAGCAATACACATGCTGTTGATAGGTACCACTTTATTGCGCGGAATCTGCAGCTGCAGAATTTCCAACTCTGTTAGCGGTTTTGTTACGATTCCATGGAACACTGTCCCCTTATAATTAGATCCTGATGCAGGACTGATGGATATTAAGTGGTGGATGTCAACATTTTCATTAACAGAGATAGATCCTACAGCGCAAAGTAGCATTCATCAAATTATGACGACATTTTCAAATGAATATTCTTAATAAGGAATAAGTTTTCTATGCATTTATTATTTATTCAATCAGTAGTTTTAGTTTGTGTTGCAAAAATTACATGTTTTGTTATGTTATGTTTTGAGATTTTTAAAGAAAATAAAAACTTCAGAAAAGTCCGAATCAATTCAAAGTCGGACTTTTTTCACTTTTTATAAAAGTCATTACTTATTACAACCCTGTTTTTGTGGGATGTTTTAAAAAATGGCTGGATTCCTTGTTACCGAATTTATTCCAGTTAAAAATTCACCCTGTTTACTATGTGCGAATACCAAATAGGCATACAACCACAGCCAGAATAAAATGCGCGTCAAAACTACATCAAGGGGCGGCTAGAGCATTGCGTTTTGACAAGGGCAAACAGTAGTTACGATTAAAAGAACAGCCTAAGGGAACGTCGACAATATGGGAGCTGTCTAAATGATGCATGAGATTACTCTCGAGGGAAAACGCCACGCCGCCGTACGTGATGGGACTGACAGATTAACGAAAAGTTTACAGTTGATTTTCTAAATCAAAAGGTGATAACCGGTATCTAGAGAGCAAAGAAAAACCAGCGTCTCCATCTACACGCTATACAGGGTGTCAAAAAGTCTGAAATATTACAAATAATAATAATGTCATTACTGACAAATTTCCATTTTCATTCTTTGTCTCCCGTAACTTCTGTAGCCCCCGATCCGTATTAAAGCGCATGCAGTTTGAAGGAGAGATCATTCGAATTGGAGCTCTAAGAGAATCAAGAAGTAGATAAGTAAGCAGAACTTATGTAAAGAGCACTAAACATCGTGCAACGTTGGTGTGAGAAGGTGAACCTCAAAGTTAACGCTGCTGAGACTGCAACATTTCCTTTCACCAAACGAAGACAGACAAGGAACTATAACAACCTAAAAATCTTTGGTGAACAGATAAAAACAGTCAGCGAAGTAAAATATCTAGGACTGACCCTGGATGCCAAACTGACACATTATTGACAACCTAAACAAAGCAAAAATGTGTCTAATAAGATGCAAAAGATTTATCTAGGGACTTAAACCACAGATGGTGCTGTGGTTTTATGTCAGTTATCAGACCCCTGATGATGTATCGGTCTGTAGTTTGGTGAACAAAAACACAGCAAGTCAGGATAGCCACAAAACTAAATAGTGTACAGAGACTGGCCTGCTTGTGCAGTAACCATGCAATGAGAAGCACCCCCACCCCAACAATGGAAATCATACTAGGACTAACACCAGTAGACATTCACATCAGAATGGAGGCAAACTGCAGCGTCTCTAGGATGAAAGCAAACGATGAATGGAAACAACGCACCGAGAAAATAGGGCATACAAGAGCCACGGACCTTATCAACGACAAGCTCTTGGAGATGCAAACCGATCGCAACTTTACAAAACCATTTAATATCAGGTGCGATTCTGATGGTCTAAAGGAAAACCTCCATCATTAGACAATGGCCTATAGTAGGGTGCTTCTTATTTTTCGACTTTTGAAAATTAACCGCGTCAACTTGCAATTCGAGTCTATTATCTAAAAAAACGAACCCGTTTTTTTTTTTTTTTTTTTAATTGATGTTTAAGGGTTGCTACCGAGTGTCAAAATTTGAAAAAATAACTATATGATAACTTGCTTCTCAATGTTATTAAAATACATAAATTCAGGATTCAAACACGATGAAACAAAACTTTTGCAACTTGTCGACTCATGCTTTAGTGGTGACAGGCTCACTCACTCACTCGGAATACCTTCTCTTTCCTAGATCTGCGGCCTGCGAAGCGGTAACTGGCACTTGGCAGTGCTTGGCTTGCCAGCTGCCTGTTAGTACGTGTTATTTTGCCACGCATCGCATTTTGTAACATTATGGCGTCGTCGTCTAATTCGTTCTTGTTGACTAGGAAAAAAACTAGTATTTGGTTAGTAGGACAAACATCAGATCACTTACTTCAAAGCAAATTACCGACGACAAAAGAAGTGCTGTGTTTATTTTTTCATTATAAAATCGTAACTAAGCAAACCAATCATAGTTCAGCCAATTCTACTGCTTGTGACGTTATGGCACAGTGGGAACGAGCAGGAATTCCGACTAAATTAAAAAAGGATGTCATAAAGAAGATAGAAAACAAGTTTACTGAATGGCAAAATTTAAAAAAAAATAAAGAAAATAAAGCTAAACGCTCTGAAGGCCTACAAAATAAAGAGACCGAGTGGCAAGATAATTTGGAAGATCTTTTTGACATAGCTCACGCTGATGCTTTAAATAAGATCACCATTGAGGAAGACAGACAATTTTTAATTGAGCAGAGAAAAACAGGACGTCCTGGTACAATAGGTGGTGTGGACAAAATTTATTTAAAAAAAATAACCGCGAAACAGCAAAAACACGCTCGCCTAAAACATCTTTTTGATCGAGAAAAAAGTTATATTGAATCCTCGCGAGAAAAGTGCATATGGTCTTCTTCGTCCAACAGCAGTGACGACGAAAAAAAAAGTTCGGCAACGGACATTTCAATGAGGGCAGGACCTTCGACTTCGACAGTAGATTTACCCCACCTAAGCGCAAACGCGGCATGAAGAACCTTCTAGATGAACGCTTATCCGTAAGCCTCGACTTTGCCAAATTGAGTAATAGGAAAGCGACTGTTGTTTTGGCATCAACGCTCAAAAGTGCAGGAACCGATCCCTCAGAGTTCAATATTAATTCATCCTCAATTCGTCGCGAACGTATGAAACAACGGCAAAGGGTAGCAGAATCTTTAAAAACCGAATTTCAAGCAAATACACCACTTACTATTCATTGGGATGGCAAACTAATCGAAGACATAACAGGACACGAAACAGTAGATCGCTTACCTATTTTAGTGTCAGGACATGGTGTGGATCAACTTTTGGCGGTTCCGAAACTAAATCGTGGAACTGGGGAGGCATGTGCTGCAGCTGTGTATGACACTATTCTATCCTGGAACTTAAGCGAAAAAATAAAATGCGTGTGCTTCGACACTACTGCGGTCAACACTGGTTTAAAAGCTGGCGCTTGCATCCTATTAGAGCAGAAGCTGGAAAAAGATGTACTTTGGTTAGCCTGTCGTCACCATGTAATGGAAATAATGCTAGAAGCAGTCGTACTTGAAGCACTAGGTCCCTCAAGTGGGCCAGAAATATTGATTTTTAAACGTTTTAGAACGGCTTGGCCTAAAATTGATCAAAAAAGGTTCAGTACAGTTTCTTCAGATCCTGACGCTTTAAGATGCGTGGAGAATGTAGCAAGTATCACGATTTCATACGCTAAACGACAGCTTAATGAATACCAACCAAGGGACGACTATAAGGAATTGTTGAAACACAATAATATTTCTAGGAGGTGTGCCTAACGAAGGAATATCATTCAGAGCTCCAGCAGGTCTTCATCGTGCCCGTTGGATGGCAAAAGCAATGTATTGCTTCAAGCTTTTTATGTTCAAAGACCAGTTTAAGTTGACAAAAAATGAACTAAAAGCTATTACTGAAATTTGCGTTTTTGTCATTGTAATTTACGTAAGTTGCTGGTTTGAAGCCCCTGTCGCAAGTTCAGCACCGAGGAAAGACTTATCGTTGTTAAAAAATCTTAAGAGTTTTGAGAATATAAACAAAGCTATGTCCAAAAAAGCCCTCACGAAGTTCCTAGGGCATTTGTGGTACCTATCCGAAGAACTTGTTGCGCTTGCTTTTTTTGATCACGAAGTTTCGTTTAAAACCAAACAAAAAATGGTGATCGCACTGAATGAGGAAGGTTCAGACTATATCCCAAAACGTATTAACTTGGATATAAGTCACATTAGCGAAAAAAATCTTGAGGATTTTGTGTCCGCCAACACCTTAAGATTTTTTAGAATCCTTGGAATTTCTTCCGCATTTTTGCAAAAAGAACCTGGTCTTTGGGAAGAAGATGAAGATTACAAAGCTTCCAGAGAAATTGTACATTCTATGAAAGTGGTGAATGATATTGCGGAGCGAGGTGTAGCATTAATGGAAGAATATAACAAATTAATTACCACCAACGAAGAACAAAAACAATTCCTTCTTTTGGTTGTGAAAAATTTCAGGCAAAAGTACCCAAATACAAATAAAACCACATTGTTAGCGTAGATTACTATATTTTTCTAATAATTATTATGATTTATGTAAGATTGTCCATTTTGTTACCCAATAAAATTATTTTAAAAAAACATATTTTTTTTATTTTTCAGTTACTGGTAGCGACCCCTCAATATTACTTTAAAATTCTGAAAAAGATAATGTAATACTTTTTTGTGTATTAGAACAGAATAAGAGGGTGACAGGCGATATATTACAAAAAAAAAATTCTTCGGCGAAATAAGAAGCACCCTAGCCTATAGTTTGGTACACTGAAGGATCGAAAACGGTCAAAGGAGTAGGCGCAGGTATATTTGGGGAAATACCTAGAATGGAAACCTGTATCCTCTCTTGGGAAACTACGCGACAGTATACCAAGCAGAAGTTCATACGATACGCGTACAAAAGAATCTTGAAAAGGGCGCTGACCATCTCTATTTTTTAGGAGGTACCTGCGCTAGTAACTTCGAACCATATTTTTTCAGGTAATCATTTGTTTTTGATTATTTTCTGGCTCTTAAAAAATTTCAATAAAAAGATGCGTTTTGGAGATAATTTTAAAAGTATGGGTCCTTAACTGTTGCCAACGTGGCTTACGCAAATCTTCCAATTTTAAAATTCTAAATTAAGACACCCGATGTGACATTACCTTGGATACAAGATATTATAATTAATTAAAACTTTGCAATAGGTGATAATACCGAAAGCAAAGGACTAGCCAAAAATAATGTAAGGACAGTGGCGTACAGATAAAAACCTGTAGTACTAAATCAGGTAATATTCTTCACATAACAGTAAAAGCCCACTGTAATCAGTCGTTCTTAAGATAATAATCTAATATTAATTGTTAAATAAATTTGAACCATCATAACAAGATAATAAATATTAAAAACATATACCTAATTTTCACAATTTTTTTTGATATATCCAGCGCCTATGAAAACGTTAATCTAGATATTCTTTTACAAAAATTCCAAATATTCAATGTTCCACCAGGTTTTGCCCATAACCTTATCAACTTATTTGTCAATAGAAATGTATTTATAAGAGATTCTAGTGGCATTATAGGTCCAAGAATTGTCTCTCATGGACTTCCCCAGGGATCGGTACTGAGTCCTCTTCTATTTAATATATATACAGCCGATATTCATGACATTGGGTTTAATGCTACAGTTTTACAATTTGCTGACGATTTTTGTATATATTGTAGACAAAAAACACTTAGACTCGTGAGAGATAAACTAAATCATATTATGTACATATGTAATTCATACTTTCCTAGTAATGGCTTTACTCTGTCCAAAGAGAAATCAGCCGTCCTAATATTTTCCAGACATAGGGTCGTTAAGGAAGACACAATATGCCTCAATCGTAGCATTATTCCATGGGTTTACTCCACAAAATATCTCGGAGTTATATTAAATCAAAAGTTAAACTGGGAGGAGCATATCAATTTTATAGCAGCTAAGGCTGAGAAAAGTTTAAACACTCTTCGGGCTATTATATCAAGATCTTGGGGCTCTGACCCCTCCACCTCATTAATGTTCTATAAAGCATTTACTCGTTCGATATTGGATGTTGGGTCCATTTTTTACGGTTCAGCTACAAAAACTAGGCTCAAAAAGTTAGATATAATCCAATATAAGGCGCTACGGCTTGTTACGGGAGCATTCAGATCTTCCCCTACGCAAGCGCTGTTAGCAGAAAGCAGCGAACCCCCACTATCACTTAGAAGACAAATGCTAGCAGAAAAATTTGTTATTAAACACCTACAATTTATAAACAGTTCCATTATAAATAAAATCGGAAAATTGGGTATTGACAATCTAATATGCTTGTTCTGGGTCAACAAAAATAGCCCCCCCTTAGCGGAAGCGTTTACAAATACAAATGTATTTGAAGGAACAATCGAAAAAAGCGATAAGTATTTTATATTTAACTACCCTTATGAAATATCGCTAATTATAGTTAATGTCATAATTCCAAAATATACAGATTTCCCAGGTCTCAATCGATCAATCCTCAATCAACACCTAAGTAAATTCCATAATTATTATAAAATATACACCGATGGCTCAAAAAGTCTGAATGGAGTGGGCAGTGCTTTTATCATTCCCGAATGTGACATAACACGTAAATACAAATGCGAGGACAAGGCATCCATATTTACAGCGGAGGCCCTCGCCATTATAAAAGCCTTAGAATACGTAGCAAATCATGAATTATTCCAAAATATAGTAATTTTATCCGACTCTCAATCAGTACTAAAAGCAGTAAAAAATACATACCATTACAAAAATCCACTTATTGGAAAAATTTTAAACATTATAAACTACCTGTATTCAAAAAATGTTCAAATAGTATTTCTATGGGTTAAAGGACACACAGGATTAAAAGGCAATGAAGAAGTTGACAGGGCGGCAAAACAAGCAGCGGAAGATGGAATAATTATGAGGGGAATTCCCGCAAGCGATCTGTTCCCGTTTATAAAAACAAGATTAAGAACAACATGGCAGAATATTTATCACAATTATACACTAAACAATAAAAATAACTATACATCCATAAACCCTAATCTCCCAACTAATCCCATAATAAAAAGGTTACAACTATCAAGACACTGCTTTACCTCATATTTTAGATATGTTACTGGCCATGGCAACATTAATAAACACCTACACAAACTAAAATTAAGTGAAACTCCCGTATGCAACTGCGACAATCAATCTTTAGATGATCTAGACCACAAAATGTTTGGTTGCGGCCTTAATAGAAATGCAACCAAATTTCTTTACTCAGAACTGGCCCAACATAGTTTACTGCCCCCAAATTGTACCTCATTCATGGTCAACGCCAATATAAATCCAACGATAGAGTCAATATTTATAAAATATCTGAAACTGACCGACTTTAAAATATAATAAATCTAAAACTCCTTATCTTCCATAATTATCCTAATTTAACCATATGTGTTTTCCCATTTTTAGTGGCCTTCACTGTCCTATGTATAAATTCAAGTCGCCCTGATAGGCCCCAGTGGCGTGAAACGAGTGTCCCTGTGCAGATCCCTATGTTACATGCCTATATCCCTATCATTAAATCGTAAAAAAAACTATTTAATCTATAATTTATTTAATTAATATACTCTGCGGTGGCTAAATGAGCTACGCTCAAGGCCAAAAAAAAAAAAAAAAAAAAAAAAAAAAAAAATTTTCACAAAATTGTAAATACGTTAGTAACAAGTGGAGAGCAGTTTAGGTTGCAACCACCTATTTTTCAAGGGCTACAAGGCGATTTCTCGAAAACGGTAGAAAATATTTTCTTGAAATTTTAGTGAGGTAATAGGGAGGAGGGAGGGACATATTTTTGACGTATACTCCCTTTCCCCATTTTAAGGGGTGGGAGGTAACTTTATTATTTTAAATGTACTTTTTTTGGTAAATACGAATCTACGTTAAAAAGTACGTACGTGTCCAAAAACTATTTTGATTTGCTCCCCTGGTTACGAAATTATTAGTTATTAGGTTATAAAATACAAAAACTACTTTACTATTTAATTTTACTTATTCACCGTCGTCTGTCATGCTTCAGAAGATATTTGAAATGTGTTCCTTTAACTTTCAATCACTTTGTGCGGATTTGGTCTTTCATATCATCTAAAGTTGTAGGTGCAGCCGCAATCACTTTATCGTTTATAAAACCCCAGAGGAAAAAGTCAAGGGGGGTCAAATCCGGGAACCTAGCAGGCCAATTTACCGAATCAGCTCGACCAATCCACCTGTTTTCAAACAATTCGTTGAACTCATTACGGGCCTGTATCGCATAATGCAGTGAAGCTCCGTCCAGTTAAAACCACAATGACATGTCAGAAGTTATGTTTTGGTTTAATAATTAAGGTAATTGGTTCCTTAAAAAATCTGCATACATTTCTCCATTTTAGTGGCCTTCGGAGAAATGCTGGCCAAGACCTCTATCCCCGATTACACCTCACCATACATTAATTGACCAAGGATTCAGATCTCAGTGGGGATTTTCCTACGCCCAATAGTGCATATTGTGTCTATGTACCTAGTGCAATATGGTCATAACTGATTTCTGACGTATTTCAGCATCTCTAGCAAGCCACCTGGAACCTACATCCGGGTCAATAGTTACAATTCCTAAAACTTCAACTGCCTATTTTCATTCGTTTTAGTTCGCTTTCAAACTCGTGGTTTCGTCTTCAGGCTGACTTCTCGTTTCCATATCGGATTATTAGGAAATTTCTTCGCCCACACTAATGCAGCTTGTCTGTAGTTTGTTCTGCACTCTCCCAAGAAATCAACGTTAAATCGTAAAAATCTTAACTGACTTTAGTTAAAACAACGCAATTCCATAGAAAAGAGTAATAATTTTAAAATAAGTGAACTTGATTTATTGGTATTTTTTTTCTATCAAAATTTAATAAATAGGTTGGTTAAATGGTAAATTATTTTAAATACATCATAATTTCGTAACCAGGAGAGCAAATCAAAAAAATGTTTGTATACGTACGTAGTTTTTTACGTAGATTCGTATTTACCAAAAAAAGTAAATTATCTCATTTAAAATTCCAAAGTTACCCCCCACCCCTCAAAATGGGGAAAAGGGGGTAGACCTCAAAAATATGTTTAAATATGTCCTTCTATCTACCTATTCCCTCACTAAAATTTCAAGAAAATATTTTAAACCGTTTTCGAGATATCGCCTTGTAACTTGTAACACTTTAAAAAACTCACCCTGTATAATAATAAATAGCTTAGAGGTCAAATCGAGCAATCTATTTAGACTATTTTTTTTTTAATTTTGTTTGTTTTCTGTTACTAGCGTATTCATACTGAATACGAATTATTCAAAAATATCACTTTTTAGTTTCAAACTTTGACACCCTGTATATCGAACATGGGGGTCACAAATGACAAATGGCATTATAAAAGTAATTTTGCTTAATTAATATATGGTTAACGGATTGACCTCCTTTTTCCGGAACCCTGTATAAGTGGATGGGTGTAAATAAAGTCTACTACTTGACTCGCATATACCTAATAAGTACACTCGGATGATTATATAATCATCCTCGTGTATTAATTATGGCCGTATAATACTTAATAAACTATTATTTCATTTAAAATTTTTAAACATTGATTTGATGAATTAAAAATGTTTTTATTAATTGCGGGGAAACACCCAAAAAGTATTAATCGAATAAGCTTACCCAAATTATACTTCCAGAAATCCTTCAGGGGAATATTTCCATTACGGCCACCCAATATATATACGCATTCCCCAAGAACTGTGGCACTGTGCTTGCCCCTCGCTGACGGCGCCGCGCCACGTGCGTCATCTGGCGCCACGGCGCTCCACATTGTAGTCTGAAAAAAGTTTTATCGATAATAATTAAATGTAACGTTTACATTTCAAAATTTGTATTTTATTTTTTAATGCGGAAACTTGCATTCCAAAGTTATGCAGAAAGGAAGGAAGTTGCATTGGCAGTATCATTAGAAATTACTATTTAAATTTTATTTAAACTGTTTATCTAAAGGCTATTTTTGTGCAGGGAGGGGGGGGGGGGTAATTGGATATTCGGCAAAGAATTTGATTGGTTTATTTTAATCACGTGGCTGCAAATAAAGATCTCTTGGTTGTTCAACAAAAGAAGAACGGACCTCGATTGAGCATAGTGAGGATAGAGGTTCTACTAGGTCTCCAAGAATAAAAAAGAGACAAAGAACATTCGAATCAGAGATTTCTTGTACAAGTGACTCGCCAGTTGACACAATACCGGCTGGATTTGGACTTGGCAAGGGTGCATCTGCTGTGGCCACTCTCTCCATTGGAGTTGGAACAGTTTCAAGCATTGACGGTGGCATTGTAGACAATGGGAACAGCGGCACAAATTTTACTTTAGATCCCTCTATACCAGGGGTGGCCAAGAGGTCGACCGCGGTCTACCGGTCGACCGCGGTCTACCGGTCGACCGCGAGGGCAATTTCGGTAGCCCGCGAGAGTTAAATAAGAAAAATATAAAATGGGGATGGGTTTGGCAGAAGGAAACAGACAAAACTCTTTTGAATTAATATCTGTGGTCCGGCACTTGTACCGGTTTTGAGAGCACTCTTGCAAAATTTTCTGTTTTTACAGAATAACCCCTTTACGACTGACCATTTCTAAGGTACCGTACTGGGACGCAAGATGTCGCACCGGGTTCTATAGTTCCCGTCGATAATCGATCCTGACAAGTGATTTGTCTTTGAGCCCTGTTTCCTTCTGCCAAACTGAGCTTCACTGATGAGCCGTAATAACGGCGAAACGCGTCTGGGGATGGGTTTGGCAGAAGGAAACAGACAAAACTCTTTTAAATTAAAAATATAAAAAATAAATTTTAAAATTTGTTCGCGCCAAGGTTCGGTCGCAGCGCTTCTGTCGCAACGCAATCGTAGGTGTTGCGACAGAAGGCAAAAGCGGTTCGCTATTCGCTGGCTCACCACCCGCATATAGTTGTTCCTTTTCTTTTCTTTTCTTTTCATTTCGCTATTGTTTGCATTGTTTTTCCCTTTTAATGAAAGTATTGACATTGACAGCTTGACCAATAAAATCGGCAAGTGATTCTGTTGTGGTCGAAGAAAAAATAATTAAAATGAGATGCGACATATTTTTGAAAGGTAGAGCATTTGGTACTATTGATTTTTGGAAACAGATTTGCAAAGAAAAGTTTCCATGCCTAAGAAAGGTAGCTTTATAGTTGACTTCGTTTTTTGGTTCTACCTATCCGTATCAATATTTTTTACTATGAATAAAAACCAAACATAGTTCCCGCTTAACAGTCGCTCACTTAACTTCCTGTTTGCGCGTAGCAGTTACTTCTTACACTCCGCAATATGGTAAACTTGTAGAAAATATGCAGTGCCAAAATCTACCCAAAAACGTAAAGCGGAATGAAAAAATGCGAATTTTGTATTTAACGTTTAATAAGTAAAAACAAACTTATTACACAATTGTTTAATTTCCCTATTGTAAACTCTACCTAGTCGACCGCAAGAAATATTTTTGAACACAAGCAGACCTCACAGGTCAAAAGTTTGGCCACCCCTGCTCTATACAGTGTAACCAGTAAAGTCCGCATCATATGGGATTTTTTTTATTAACGGCTTTATTCGAAATTTGACTTAAGCATCAAGTTCTGCTTCAATCGAGATAAAAATTAAGCAAAAAATAGTAGTCACGTGATTCGCATTATCTGTTAAATTTTAATTTTTTCCAAAAAATAAAAAATAAAATAAAGGGGTTTTAAATTAAATCGTTCAAAATAGATAAACTTTATATTAAGTTAAACTAAAATTTATTTTCTCCTTAATGAACACTTTACTGATGACACTGTGTTCTTTTTTGCCCTAATATTAAGGTGTATTACTTTCAGACACAAACTACGTTTTTAAAAATCCAATTTTATGAAGTTACCTTATACAGGGTCAAAAACAAATAAACTTTGCATCACATGCGACCAAATTTGAATTTTTTAAAGCTGCTTTAAAGAAAATGCATCTGCAATAAAGCATTGTCAAAACTAAGAAGTTTTATGTAGGTTGCGTTGAGTCCTATTTTGCAAAAGTGGTGCAATTTACAAAATATGGGTAAAAAATCAAAATTATCTTATGCAGCTGAGATTTTGCATGTGGGCTAGAAACTGGATTTAACAAAACTTTTTCCAATAACTTTTTCAATATTTTTAGAAATAACCCCAGTTTTGAATTATTTTTTGGAAAAAATTAAAATTTAACAGATAATGCGAATCACGTGACTACTATGTTTTGCTTAACTTTCATCTCGATTGAAGCAGAACTTAATGCTAAAGTCAAATTTCGAATAAAGCTGTTAATAAAAAAAAAATCCCATATGATGCGGACTTTACTGGTCACATTGTATATTATAATAACTATGTCATACTACCTGAAGAGAAAGTTGCTGATTACATTCAGTTACATAATATAGTTGGTTGAAGGTAAACTTTATGTATATCAAGTTAGCAAGACAACTCGCTCGAATCGAAAAACTGTCCGGCCAATAATTTGCCGCTAATTAGTTGTGATAAGGAAAAAATTGTCGTTTCATATTAAAAAAAAAAATTGATGTTTTGCTAACTTGATATCAAGTTAGCAAAACACCTAAGGCAATTGTTATTAAAAATAATTTTTAACAACAATAAACCTGCTAGGAATTTGTCGTTAATTTGCCGTGACAAAATGGTAATGCGCAGAATTAAATAGGGGCTGATTTGGCTATGTATTCGCATTTAATTAATTTATTTATTACTGGAAGTTATAAGAAATCCGTCCTGTATGGGCAAATAACATCACGTTTACAAACCCGAACAAACCCAAATAAGGATAAAACTTCATTTTTCGGGCGCGAAAAACTCGTGGGAAATTGCCGTTCGCTCCGGACGAATTAGTTGTGGCCTTGAGGAATTTGTCGCGATGAATTTTTCTGCTGATTCGCTAAAAAAGTGAGTTTTTGGGAATTGCTAACAAAACACCCCCCAAATAAGGGTAAAACTACATTTTTGGGGTGCGAAAAACTCGTGGGAATTTGCTGTTCGCTCCGAACGAATTAGTTGTGGGCTTGGGAAATTTGTCGGGATGAATTTTCCTGCTGATTCGCTGGAAAGGTGAGTTCTTGCGAATTGCTAACAAAATACCCCCCCAAGTGGGGGTAAAACTTCATTTTTCGTGCTCGAAAAACTCGCGGAAATTTGCCGTTTACTCTGGACGAATTAGTTGTGGACTCGAGAAATTATTGTGATTGATTTCAGCTAATTATTCTGCAAGATTTAATTGTTATTTGCGGTTTTTCGCCACATACTCCTCCACGTAAACGGTTAATACGATGTCTTGCCTGCGAGTACACCATGATAATTCGCCGTACTACTGAAGAGTTGCCAGGACTTCGTTTCTGGCCGTGGCAAACCGTTTATTCGTTTTCGGGTGTTATTTGCCCGTACAGGACGGATTTCTTATAATTTCCAGTAATAAATTAATTAATTAAATGCGAATACATAGCCAAATCAGCCCCTATTTAATTCTGCGCATTACCATTTTGTCACGGCAAATTAACGACAAATTCCTAGCAGGTTTATTGTTGTTAAAAATTATTTTTAATAACAATTGCCTCAGGTGTTTTGCTAACTTGATATCAAGTTAGCAAAACATCCATTTTTTTTTTAATATCAAACGACAAATTTTTCCTTTTCACAACTAATTAGCGACTATTTAGCGGCAAATTATTGGCCGGACAGTTTTTCGATTCGAGCGAGTTGTCTTGCTAACTTGATATACATGTAAACTTTTCCCCGTTGTAATATTCGTTTTGTAAATGTATCTATAATAACCTAACAGCAAAAAACAATGTCGGTGTTATAATAATAATAAACTGTCTTTTTATTCACAAATGTAAATAGATTACATTTGCCCATAGGGCGAAGATTAGCTAGAGCTACTCTTTAGCTTAATATTGTAGTTGGTGATAATAGTATTGTCTGTATGTAAATAGTGAAAATGAAGCTAGATTGTTTTGATTGATAACGGCATTATTTTAAATTAATCATGCCAAAAACAAAACTTCCAGTGTTCCAGGGTGCAAATCAAATTAGCATAGCTCCTTAAAACAAGGTTAGAAACTTTACATACCTTTATATACTTAAATTTCGGGTCAGTTATGATTTATAGAAAAAAGTAATGGTTAAAAGTGATTCCCAGAAACGGAACACTATCAAAATAGTATGTGGTTTACTCCCTGCATTCTTCTGAAACTGATATAATATTATACTTAATTCGCGACGACGATTATCGTTTCACAAATGGTTCTCTGTATTAAGAATTTCGATAAAAACTATAGACGTTATAAAAAAAGGTTCATTTTTCTTTTGGTCCTTTTTCCATTGTTTTTCAGCAACGTGTCCCGATTTTTCCCTGGTCACCTTACAATATCGGAAACAAAGATATCTTCTTTTTCGAGTGATACTAACGGGATTCGTTTAAGTTTATCGCAATTGCTAATTAAATACTTAAGATTTTGCGAGATTTCTTGTTGTCGCATATTTTTGTCTCGTCTCATAAGATTCCCGCAGAAAAATTTTTCAACTCGTCGAGCAGTAGACCGTAGAGTTTAGTGATATGTTATCAAAGCAACCAATAACTGTAATCAACTTTTTTAGGTGTAAGATGTGGGAGTAGGATTGAACCGAGGGGTGTCTCCCTGTGGCAGTAGATGTACAAATGTCAAGACAGGACTTAGCAGGACCGACAGTACCTGGCAGGATTGAAGCAGGACAGGCAGTACCTTTCAGATCCAATCAGATTTCTCCAGTAACTTTAGGAGTAGGGATAAATAGCGGGAAGCAAAAAATATTTTTGTTTGCTTTTGTTTATTAATTGAAAGTGAAATGGAAGTGCGTGTATTAAAGGGTTCTGGTAAGTATGAGATTATGAGAATAATTACTGCAAATAGCGTCAGAAACATGCACCTACACAAAAGTGAAAGTGATACCCTTACTAACGATTTTATTTCATATGAAAATAATGATGAAGAGACAATGGAGATTCAGATTTTGCATGAGAGCTACTATGCCGTATTTTATGATAACACATGGTATCTGGGACGAGTGCTAAATTTTGAAAATGAAATATGCAGAATTAAATTCTTGGAAGAGTTCATGGGATCTTATTCTTGGCCAAAAAAATACGACATACAAGATGTACATAAAGATTTTTTATTTCACGGACCCAAACTGTTAGGCGCCTGTCCTTTTCAACTTCGAAGAAACGACAGTGCAGCAATAAAAAGAAAGTACAAGGAATTTAAACAATAACCAGAAAGCAAGAAAATGCTGTATTGCATTTAATTATTTTAGATTTAAATAAAAACCTAATTTCGCCGAGATTTAGGTATTATTTAAGATATTATAATTTGACCTTTCTTTCCTTTTTCGTCAATTTATTGCTAAAATGTTTTTTTTTTCTTTAGCATTAGGTAGATACCGCATTGACGCCCGACTAAATTTAAAAAAAAAACATAAAAATGTAGTAACCGAGTAGGTAACCTAACACTGTGTATTAGTTAAAGAATCGACAATACCTACTATAGGAACCTATAGTAAGAAAACTATAGGAACATATAGTAAGAAAACTGTAGGAACCTAGTAAGAAAGGTAAGAGGAAAGGAAAGAAAAGAGGTAAATAATTTTTTCACATGTGTTTATTACCTAGCAGGGCCATAGCAGAACAAGCAAGACAGTGGTAGGACAAGCAGGACCGTGGTAGGACAGTAACAGGACCGTGGCAGGACAAAGGCAAAAACGACATGCCAAATTTAGCAGTAGGTGTACAAATTTTGACTAGTGAGACACCCCTCGGGTTGAACGAATTAAAACGAATTAAATTTTCCGTTGATCTACTTAATATATGATACAAACAATCAGTAAACAAAAACATGACAATACCATTTCTATACAGAGAACCACAACATGTGGCATAGTATCCCACTAAGCAAAAAACATCTTCGGCATGTTTCGTAACGTTTTTTAAAAGTAAATTATATAACGTTTTAGTTCAAACGTTTTTTATCGTAGTTTTTACATTTTCTAGGAACGTAATTTAATATTTACGTCTTTTTAACATAATCTCGTTACTGTACTATACTTTTAATTGCGTGCTCGTTATGCTTTTTTCTAAACATTTCAGATACGAAAATATTTTGCTTAAACAGATAACGTTACCCCTGCACCGTTCTTAAATTATGTTTTTTTTACCAAAATCTTATTGGCTTCAGCTATCATACACTGGAATAATTTGTAAAATAATAAAAAATAGAATCTTGGTTTCAAAGTATTTTTTTAAATTGTTTTATTAGTTTCTGAAATTGTAAGCTCTTCAAATTTATTTGTGGCTGATTATATTGTAAAGCATATTAATTTAAAAAAAAATTCAGGTTTACAAGACGTGCATGATTTATTACTTTTTTAATTACATATTTATACCTTTACATGTAAATGTTTTTTTAATATAATCTTTTAATCCAATATAATTTATTTAGGTATACAGGGTGTTCCTAAATATCATGTAAATACGAAAAGGGGTAATTCTTTGGCTTATTTAATGACTAAAAATTCATATAAATATAGGTCCGCAAACGCTTCGTTGCCGATCTACTGGGTGTTGAAATTTCAAGATTTTTTTAGTTTTTTCTTTATAGCTCTTGTAGTTTTTGAGATATTTAGCTCTAATTTGGAATATAGGTTACGCTGTAGGACTTACATCATTGGGCATACCAAATGGTTTTAAGAATCTACAGGGAGATATTTTTTCAGGGGCCATGCCCCCTTTTCTCCCCATGAACTTTTTTTAGTGCGACGCTGGTGGATTCTAAAATACAAAATGCATTTTTTGTTTCGTTTTAAAACTTATTAATCTTTTGTAGTTTTTTCATATTCACCACCGTTATCGAGAAAAAAAAAATAAAAGGTTTTCTGTGTTTCGCTAGAATTTTTTAAATAGCCTAATAAACTCTGGCTTGATTTAGATACCTAACTTTTTGTTTGTATTTATTTTGACATCAACTACTGTTAAAAATTAAAACTTGGATGGCGCGGTTTTTGTAGCAATGATTTATTAAAGTCTATACGAAGTCAGTTGAGACAACATAAATATTGGGGGTACGATCAATTTACTGCATCACACATTGAAACTACAATACAAATATAACCAAATTTGTATTGATCGCTCCCTGTACAGATGCTCGAAGATAGTCAACGTGGACTTGACGAGTCTGTCATCAAAAACTGTGGGCGGAGTTATATTCCGCAAATTTGATTTGTCAGTTGCGAATTTGGTTGGTTAGAAATACTTTAGTTCTATATTTAGATCATTTTGATGGAATGCGTATCGTATGATTTTTAATACAGTGCTGTGTCGAGTGAGGAAAATTGTTGTTGATGTTTTCTTAAATTTGCATTAGTGATTAGTGATCATTTTGTGTGTGTGTGTTGTAGTGTATGTTAGTATGGAGTTTTAATTAGACAATTACAATGGCATCTTGGCGGCCTTTTGATACTAGTGATAACGAAACGAACAATTTGGGTATTTTTAATTTTTATTTTGCATACGCACGGAATACCTATTAGGTGCATCACAAAAATTATGCCAGTCTTCTCACATACGGATTCCGTACAAAATTTCAAAATTGATTTTACATTTTTCAGTCAACCTCCATATTTGTATGCGAAAATATGGGAGGGTTTTAAAATCAACTGAGTATGGACTCGAGCCATACGAGCGTTTAAAACCATAGCGATACGTGGTTAATAGGCTATCCAGCCCGAAACCACATATCACTGAACGCGGGGAGTTTAGTCGGTCGGCAGTTGCCCCCTCAGGATAAATGTCAACCCGACACTACGTCTGTGCTTCCTCCGGTGGGGGCCATTTGCTCTGGCTGTACCCGGAAAGAGGAGTGCACATGTGTCTGTAAGCAGATTCTCCTCTTAGCCGCAAAAAAAGCACGCCTGTGCAGAGCCGAAACACCGAACCGAGTGGTCTGAAGGTTTATACGCCTATAATGCGGAAACCGCAGGAACACGGTGAGTTTAGTCGGTAGGCGGCCCCACCACAGGGGATTGAATCTGACACTTCTCTGTTAGTATCACCACAGGGGGTCAGTCTTTTGAAGATTCTCATCGACAAAAAAAAAACAATTAAATTGTCACTGCATTTTAAATCAATAATGATTGTTTAAAACGTGTTACGTATTAAAGTTGCTTTATTTATAATATTATTATCATATTAACAAATTAAAACAATACCCTGCATTTTAATTATTTGTTTGGGGCGCCTATTAGGAGTTTCATAAATTTTTATGTCATTAAATTGACCTGAGAAACACTTTACCTATTGCATAAACACTGTGTATAAACCCTAAATACCTACCTATTTTCCTATTTATATATGAATTTATAATGACATACATTATAAAGAAAACCATAAAAATCAAAAAAATTAACCGTCATCTTATATTCAGTTTATAAATATATCAGATAGTTTATAGTTGGAATTGATTAAAATTGTGATAAATTTCTTTAAAAATACAATATATAATTTAGTAAAACATTTTTAAATTTCTACCGCCGCCCATGTTTCCCAAAGGAGATGCTGATTTTAGCCAAATTTTATTTTTTTTGTTTGTCTCAACTGACTTCGTATAGACTTTACAATACAAAAATATCAAATAATAACAAGGAAACTACGTTATAAAAATTGTTGAAAGTGACCTCCGCTTACTCTTATGCATGCGCCCGCTCTTCTTCTCATTGATGCCCGTACTTCTTTAAATACCCCCGGAGTATTTCTTATGGTTTCAAATCCATCTAATATTCGATTTCGTAAATCATCAACGGTATTCACTTGTGGGTAAAAATTAATATTTGAAATGCGAACTGTCAAAATTAATAAAAATAAGAGATTACTCAAATAAAGCCAAGGCATACACTAGATCAATTATTTAAAAGAAAATTAATTTCATCTAGCGAAACACAGAACAACTTTTTTTTTTCTCGATAAAAACTACAAGAAATTAAAATACTTTAGAACAGACAAGAAACGTATTTTGTATTTTAGAATCCACCAGCGGCGCACTGAAAAAAAGTTCATGGTGAGAAAATGGGGCATGACCCCTGAAAATATTTCCCGGTAGATTCTTAAAACCATTTGGTATGTCCAATGATGTAAGTCCTACAGCATAACCTATACTCCAAATTAAAGCTAAATATCTAAAAAACTACAAGAGCTATAAAGAAAAAACTAAAAAAATCTTGAAATTTCAACACCCTGTAGATCGGCAACGAAGCGTTTGCGGACCTATATTTATATGAATTTTTAGTCATTAAATAATCCAAAGAATTACCCCATTTCATGTTTACATGATATTTAGGAACACCCTGTATTTTAAATATTATTATTTTCAGCAAGGGGGGGTGAAAATAGCAATAAAATATGTCCCCCTGAGAACTAAGGTTCCCGTGTTCGAGCGAATTTTGATTTATTTATTAACAAGAAAATAAACCTGGGTGGAAAAGGTCGGTGCGCCACCCTGTATAATAGTCATTAGGATTACCTATATTTTATGGTATTTACTGTAGTAGTTTAAGGACAATAAATTAAGAGAAACGTTTCTCAGCTTGTCTAAACTGGTACAAGTGCGTAAAAACTTGTACAAAAGCTAACCGACTTTGATTGTATGTAAACTATGTTTGTCAGTGTCATTACATTACTACATTTGTGCAATCCAAGTGTGTGAAAATTTTTAGCTTCCCGAATCTTACCGTTTTTGAGATATCGGTTTTAATAATGACATTTCATTAGGGACAGTTTCCCTTAAAAAACGCTTGGACCCGTCAATTTTTTTATTCATGAAATTACCTTCAAAAAAAGAGTAGGGGAGACCGGGGTTGGTTGTCTCACGGGTTGGTTGTCACAGGGGCCATAACCGAAAACTGAGTGAACGAATAAGTTCGTTGACCGGCATCGAAGACTCGTGGTAGCGAGACCTCTCTTTGAACTTCACTGCAGTCCGTTCTGAAATGTCGTGACGGAGACACGTGCGTTTGTTTTTTTTCGAGTATTAAAAGTAATTTTTTGTGCATCTGTATTGAGTATCATAAGTATACCTAAATATTGGATATTAATATAATTTTTTGTGTATCTATGATTTTTAATGTGTACTTTATAATATGGTTATATGATTTTTTAAATAAATATTGATTTGCACTTATTTCGGGAGGATATTTTGAAAAACGTGGCTTGGGGCCGGTTGTCTCACGTTGCCGGGGGCCGGTAGTCACTATTTTTTATTATGACTATATTTTTTTTATTTTTGTTGACCTATTTTTTTGATAGAAGTTTGTTTTGTTTTTTATTATGAATAAAACATTTTTCGTTATTTTTTTGGGTACACTAGGTAATTAGGTACCTACAACCATATTCCTTCAATAAAAATTAGTTCAATTTGAATAAACGTATTTATTTCCACTTTAATTTACCATGTGACTACCTTCCCCGCACAATGTGACAACCATCCCTGACACGGGGTTACAAGTCTCACTTTTTCTTTTTCATAAAAATTGTAATGTTTCCTCAATTGGTAGTGTTAGACATTAAGTATTGATGTCTTTTGAAACTAGAATGAATGCACTATCTATTGATATACAAATTTATTGCTAAACTAGGAAAATGGAGACAAAAAATACAAAAGAAAAAAAATGTGACTTCCAACCCTGGTCTCCCCTACCTAACAAAAAAATTTTCCGGGTCAATTTTTTTCAAAAAAAAAAAATAGCGGAAGTTTACACGAACTTGTTTTAACGTTTACGTAAGAATTTTTTTATTTACCCAAAAATTTAAGATTACACAGTGTACAATAAAAGAAATGATCAAATTAAAAATAAAAACATATTTTTACAAATGTACATTTTTAGCATTTTGAATAAATTTGATGAGAATCACAAAACATTACACAAAAGTGAATTTATTGGGGCATACAAATGTAATGTTTTTTTCTGGAACATGTTAAAGGTCATTGACATTTTCTTTCATTTAAAATATTTTCTACAACTTCAAACGAAACCAAAAGTCTAACGATAAAAGCAAGCATATATAGGTACAAAATTCATTTTTTTGTCCAATTCTTAACTTTATTCGTATCGTAAAAATTAGAGGTTCCAAAAGTGTATACTTAAAAAAAAGCATCTATTTATGTCCAACAAACAACATTCAAATGTTTTTAAACAAGTCCCCAAACAAGCCTGAATAAAAGAAGAGTAATTAAATATTAACCTCTACCTACCTTGAAATAAAGAAACCAATACAATTTGACACTAATATTATCACCTTTATTTACCACTTAACTGTATTATTCACAATATATTTTCCTCCATAACAATAAATATCCATTAGATGTGTTCACAAACTCTAAACGCATGGCTTGCGGGAACGCGATAGTCCCGATATTTCTGTTATCCTGTCGCGTAAGCGCAAGCGTGCCGCAGGATAACACAACGTAATGGAAAGCCCGCCGTGAAGTCATATTGATTCAGGATCAAGCGTACGGACCCGCGGCAGTCACAATGGCGTTTCCTGGAATGCTTGCATAACTATTGCAGGAGATAATAGTATACAGCGTGTATTACGTCCTAGGCCGCTCGCCGTTATTTTGGCGGTCAATAGCATATTGTGCTTTCACCAGGCGCGTACGCAAAATTTCTGTTCAGGGGGATGGGGGGTTTAAATAACAAAATTAACATGTATTGCCGATATTAAATATATTCTACTAATTTGTAGGATTAATAATAATAAACTGGACTTTAATCTCTAAAACATTAGAGTCTGGCATTACCTGATGGCGAAGAACATAATTTAGACGTTTTTAAAATTATGAAACAACTGCTTTATTTTTAAACAATATAAACGCCTGGACAAAATTAACGCTACATCATAAATTTCCCACATTTTTATGCTATTTTTTTTCTGAACTTATGATCCGATTTGAATGACTTTTTTTTGCATCGTAGGTTGGTTCATTGACAATGTGATAGTTTTCGCTGTTTATGATAAAAAGTTCATTTTCGATTTATACCGGGTGTAATAAAAATGTTATGTTTTTTCCGAAAATTCGTATCACCCTGTTGCGTATACTAGCAACCGAAACATATTGCAGTATAAATTAGACTGTAGGTACATCTTTCCCCAACATTTTCTTTTTTGGTTTACTTCATTATCTCTGTTATTAGAGGAGATACACCGTTTTATAGCGTAACATGTTTTTATAGACTTTATTATTCAACACATTCATTGATAAATGTTTTCAAGTAGGCTATGGACCTTTTCTGACATTTGAAGCGATCTTGTGTCAAATAATATTCGCCATACTGACAAAAAATTGTTCGGAAACTGCTAGGGATGAGCGTTTAATTAGGCAAACTGCTCTTTGAAACAGATATATTACTAGTACTAGATTAAAAAGTGAGCTTAGAATTGCTCGCCATCATACAATATCGTCTCGAACAGTCAGAAGACGTTTAAATGAGACTGGTTTATTCAACAGAAGACCGGCAAAGAAACAATTACTTACCAGAGCGCACATAGTTAAAAGATTACGTTTTGCCAGAAATTATCAACATTGGACTGTTAATGATGGGAAGACGGTTTTATTTTCTGATGAAACGAGAGTTAGTCTCAATTCTCCTGATGGGCGTGAACGTGTTTGGCGAAGGGCAGGAGAGAGATTTGCAAGTTGCAATATCTCTCCAAAAATCCCGTTTGGTGGAGGCTCTGTAATGTTTTGGAGTGGAATATGTTTTAACGGACGCACAGAGTTAGTCCCTATACGTGTAAGATCAATGAACGCCAATTTTTATCTAGAAAACATTGTAATTGAACATGTAATGCCATTTGTTCCTTTTTTGGGACCGAATAGTTTATTTATGCAGGATAATGCTCGTCCCCACGTGGCCAGACAAGCTATAGACTACATAAACTCTGTAGCTATTCCGTTGATGGAATGGCCACCTTACAGTCCCGATTTAAATCCCATAGAGCATCTATGGGATGCTCTTAAAAGAAAGATTCGAAGTCGCAATCTCGTACCGGTTAACCACAATCAATTGACGGATGCAGTAATTGCAGAATGGGAGGATATTCCCCTGGATACCATTAAAAATTTAATTTCCAGTATGCCGAGGCGTATGAATGCAGTTATTCGAAGTAGAGGTGGATACACGCCATTAACATTATAAATCCATTAATTTTATTGTTTTTGATTTTTCCATGTTTCACTCGTTTTCAAAAAAAAATTGTGTTTAATAAACTGACATGTAATCTTAATATTGTAATTACTTTAGTAGTAAGTAACTCGTTAATTTTGTTGTTTTCATTTATCAAAGCAGAAATTATACAGTTATATAGATAACAAATAATGTATTGGATACTCCTATTAAAGTCCATAAGGTCCATGCCTACTTAAAAACATTTAACAATGAATGTGTTAAATAAATTAATAAAGTCTATAAAAACATGTTACGCTATAAAACGGTGTATTTCCTCTAATAACAGAGAATATTTCACTCATGTATAAATTTTCCCATAAGAAACGTTAAAAATAAAAAAATATCAGCGGATATACAACGTTGCCTAGACAACGTTGTATATCCAACACACAACAATCGAACCTATTTGACGAGACAGTTTTTTTTTACCTTTTTACTGCGAACGTGATCGTTATTGTTATGAGTTCCCTTCGGGAAATTCATTGCTTTTGAAAAACAAACCCTCTCAACAGATAACGACAAAGATATATGGCATAAATGAAAAAATATAAATATTATTTACCTAAAAAAAAAAACCCCAACCCGGGTTTGAACCCGGGTCGTCCGGGGTCGTCCTGGCGAAACGCAACTCCTTAACACTTGAGCCATCAAAGGCTTTACATATTATTCGTCAATTATTCAAGAAGAGTTGTCTTAGGTGCAGCATTGTAAAGCAGTTTGACAACAGTCAGGTTTGGTCGGGCGAAATAATACTGTATCCTAGATACCTGTTGTTTGTATTGTTATTATTAAAAAAGTCAAGATGAACCGATTTGGTCATGCACTTAATGAACAAATAGACAAAGAAATTATGAAAACGACCCCAAAAAATACAATCAAATCAAATAAGAGTGTTTGGAAGCAGTTCATGGAATTTTGCACCGAAAAAAAATATACTTTTGGCCGTGATACTTCGGCATCCGAGCTCGCGTCAATTTTAAAATGTTGGGCTTTTAATATGAGGAAAAGAAACGGCGAAGAATATAAAGAACATACAGTAAAACTCCTTTGGAATGTTACAGCGAAATTACTAATGGAAAAGTACTTTAATGAGTACAATATTAAAATAAATCCCTTCCATCAAGTTGAATTTAAAGTGGCCCGAGACGCAAAAGATACAAAAAGAAAAGAATTACAGGGTATGGATGGTAAGCGTAAGGAATCAGCAAATTTCTTGACCTATAATGAGTTTGAAAAACTTATCCAAACTTGCGATGAACAAACCCCAGAAGGTATCCAAAAAAAAGTATTTTTCTTGTTGTCTTACGAACTTGCTTGGAGAGGTGGAGAGGGCGCAAGAGCCGATACAACATTTTTTAAAGAAGAAACCGACAATAGTGGAGAGAAAACAGGTAGGATCGAATATAACCCTGTATTTTCAAAAACTACGCAAGGGGGTAGCCGAAAACTAGCCGATTCAAAGTGGCTGGTGAAAAATTACACAGATCCTAAAATTTGCCCCGTCAGAATGTTTTTAAAGCTCCAAGAAAAAAGAAAAAATGTCACCAACACCCGACTATTTTTAACTCCAAATCCATATTGGAAAACATCCGGAAATTGGTTTAAAAATAGCCCCGTAGCACAGAGGTGAATTTTTCAAAATTCCCGGTCAAAACATATTTTTTGGGTTTTTTAACAGTTTAATGGTCTATAAAGTTAAAACATAATATTTTTTATATAGAAAACATAAAACAAAGTCTAATTGAAACAAAAAACCACAATTTATTATACAGTATGTCTCCGTAAGTTTGCATCATATGGAAAACTTTTTTATTATTAATTTTACGAAAAAAAGTTATTCCTTATAAAAAGCTCTGCATGGTCTAAAACCTAAAATGCAACCATCAAATATCGAAATTTTCTAGTCATATACGAGGGTTGTAAAAAAATGTGAATTTTTCCCAAGAATGTAAATTTTTCCCAAGAGTAAAGTACCTTTATTTTTGACATTATCAAAAATTGTTATTAAAAAAAGTTGATCAGAACTAAAAACCACGTCTAAATATGCAATTATACGCATTTATGTTGAAAAATTATTTTATTAATTTATTATTAATTATTTAATTTTTTAATTATTTAATTAATTTAATGCTTGTGATTGCATATTTAGACGTAGTTTTTAGTTCTGATCAACTTTTTTTAATAAGAATTTTTGATAACGTCGAAAATAAAGGTACTTTACTCTTGGGAAAAATTCACATTCTTGTGAAAAATTCACATTTTTTGACAAACCTCGTATATGACTGGAAAATTTCGATATTTGATGGTTGCATTTTGGGTTTTAGACCATGCAGAACTTTTTATGAAGAATAACTTTTTTTCGTAAAATGAATAATAAAAAAGTTTTCCATATGATGCAAACTTACAGAGACATACTGTATATGTATTATATTATTTTCTCGTAAATTACAAATAAAGGTATTTGAACGTACGTATAATTTGACATAAGGTAATATTTAAGCAATGTGTATATCATCAACTAAACCTTGTGAAAAAATCAAATTAATCAGTATCACTGTCAGTTTTCTTTTCTTGCTCAAAATCACTTTCTGATTCACTGTCTTTTTCAGAAGCGCTTAATGAAACATTTGGTTCTTTGAAGAACTGAATAATATCCTGCGTGAATTGCTTCCGTTTGGTTGTTTTTAATTTTCGTTGACTTGAAATGTACGGGTCAGATGACACTAAAAGGGCATGCATAATATCTTCAATATTTTGTGACCTCGAAAATTTTCTGGCGTAACCTTCACGATATTTTTTTATATCTTTGTTGCGTGCTTCTTGAGCCTCCTCTCCAAGTTGCCCAATAGGCAACAGAGAATTAGATATGATTTGGGGGCTATGAATTAATATCTTGTGAACCATAGTTGGCATATAATATCATGGATATAAATGTACGAACTCCCGAGCTGTTTCTACACAATAGTTTTTGAATAAGGGTACATTAATTTCAAAACCACTTGATATTGTTGACAAAATAACTCTAAAACGATTTATAATCGATTCACTTACACCAGTTATTTCTGCAGATACAGAAGCATTCTCGAAAAATTGCCTGGCAGTGTTTCCATCATTGGTACTTCCGTAACCAGGTTTGGGTTTATCTACTAAAAGTCCTAACTTGGATTTGAATTCTGATTGAACTTTGGCTTTGGTTTCCAACAATTTTGTTTTATTTTCATGCCCACGAGCTTGCCATTGTTTTATTAGTAATTTATAGGACAGATGCAAGAGACATTCAAAAAACCTTATCCAAGCATGTAGAGACGATATTCCAAACTGTAAGTTAGTTTCGTTTATATTTTTACCTAATATCATGTCTATTTTATTAAAATCTTTTGAGGTCATGCCACATAAATAACACTTTTGTGCAGAAGAAGTTTCTGTTATTGCGTTGCATACTTTCCCGTCAATCATTGTCAATACCAACTGATGTTTAACTTCAAGGTCATTTCCAGAAAAACTTATTTTTGTAGAAACTAAACGCTTTATCTGTTCTTCAATATTTTTAACTCTGGTTTTAATTACCTCAGTTGTTTCGTGTACATATTCTATACACACTGGACGGCAAAACCGCGGTGATGAAGGTCGTAGATTCTGCCATACTACAAGTTTATTTTCTGTCGATTCCTTTAAAGAAAACAATTGCACGGGTACCAAAGATATTACAAATATACTAGCGTCTGAAGTCGCAGCATCTTTAAATTTTTGTTTGTATTGGCTCATTCCGGAACTGCCATCGCAACCCCATTTCGTAATCAATGTCAATGATCCCAGCTCTTCTTGATTTAATCCATGAAATACTTCCTCTTGCACTTGAAATATTCTTTGTATTGTATGATTTAGTAAACTCTGCAGTAAAACTTCCGCCTTTGCTTCAGATATCGTTATGTTTTCTGGGTAACATCTCTTCTTTGCCTTTATAACAGATTCATAGTTAGGATATATGTTACAGCCCTGTTCTTTTGCTGAGTCTCTGAGGGTATTATACTGTTCTTTTGTCAATTTTGCTTCGACAAATACAGATAAAGCCTGATCTGGTGTATAGGGAATAATTTTTTTAAAACTTTCCGCATATGCCTTTCTATACTTAGTTGCACGTTTTGGTGTAGAGAATATTATATCTTTTATAACTTTAGCTGCGTCATGTTGACCCTCCGTGCGGAGCTGCATTTGGGCAGCATAAGTTAATAAAGTGCTGCTTTCGGATCTTAGATCTTCTGTTTTTCGTCTTTTTGTTCTTTTACTACATAAAGAAAAGTCCTTTGCTGGCCTACCGCCAATACTTGCGGCCGATGCGGAACCCTGCGGATTTTGATCGGGTAACGGGAATTCAATCTTTGTTTCTAGCCAAGCTTTATTTTTGTCTTCAAAAACTTTAGCATTTCTTGATGCGGCAAACCATTTCTCTTTAAATCGGGATGTAAAATGGCTTAAACTCTGCTTGGTTTCTTTTGATAATTCTTGAATACTTCCAATCCTAGTTTTAATTGCATTAAGCAAATAATTACATTTTTCTTTAAAATTTTCCGAAGGGCAGCTTCTGAGAATCTCATATAGATCTCGTCTAATCAAAGTAACGTAAGAGGCTGCCGACCCTATAAAAATAAAAATGCATTTAGAGCTAAAATTAACGTTTATAATAAAAAATGTATGAAATAGGTTTTCCTGAACCTGTGATTCGTTTTACGTAACTCAACTTTTCTCTTAAGTTAGCACTTTCTAGCACGTAATTTAACTTTAGAGAACAGTACAATATGTAAGCTTTATCGCTATTATAAACATTGGATGGGATCGTGTGGGATCACTTACTAAACCCTTTAGCGAAAATTAGAAATATAATTTTCGAATATTATACTACACCCGTATACATATGTATGTTATTAAGTACATGAAAATAAACAAATTCGTTAAATTTTTCATTAATAATATATTACATACCTCCAGGAATAGGTTCCATATTGCAACAAAGAAATTTGTTCACACACAAATATGTAAAACAATAAAGAAAATGCTTGTTTTAATATAACACTATACACTGCCAACAACCACGAGCAACGATTACAAAGTTTACACTGGCGTCACTTTAAGAAATGGAATTCCCGGACCTTTTTAGGGCCAATTAGACATGCCCAGGTACCTAAGCTCTCATTTGCCTCTAGTAGTTCCCAGAAATTTCGTCTTTAGTTTGAAAGGGTTTTGACCAGGTTTTATGAAAAATTCACCTCTGTGCGTAGGGGTTAATGAGATATCGGCTTGGACAAAGAGGCAAGCAAAAAAAACAGGGCTTGACATTACCAAAAAAATTACAAATCATTCACTTAGGGCTACTGCTGTATCAAAACTGGCCAAAAGCGGAGTTTCAGAACAAAACTTGATACAAATCACGGGTCATTCCAATGCAAAATCCATATGCAGCTATTTACAAATGGATGAAGACCACCACAGAACTATCATCGAGAAAATGAGGAAACGCGGAACGGAACTTCAGCAGACTCCTCAGACTCCAACTTCTTCTATGACGAGCAGCAGCAGCAGTTCCATGTCATCACAAAATCAAAATGTAATTAACAATTACAATAATTGCAATTTTTATTATTCAATCAATAATTAGTTAATATTTTTCAATTGTTTGTTGCTATTTGTTAAGTTTTTTTATAAAATAAAAAAAAAATTGTTATTGGATTTCAGTTACAGTTTTAATTATGTTATATGAAATTGAAAATTGTATGACAAAAAAAATTTTTTATATATATTTCATTCTAGAAATATTCTCCCTAAATACCGCTCGTGCATAAAAATTAACCAGATAATTTTCATTCAAGCTTGTTATACTAATTCCACTCGTTCTTCGAACTCGTGGAATTATAAATAACAAGCTTTCATGAAAATTATCGGTAATTTTTAAGCACTCGTGGTATTACCCCCGATAATGAAGTAAACCAAAAAAGAAAATGTTGGGGAAAGATAGACATACAGTCTAATTTATACTGCAATATGTTTCAGCTGCTAGTATACTCCACAGGGTGATACGAATTTTCGAAAAAAAATAGAAAATGATTTTTTTTTATCATAAACAGCGAAAACTATGATATTGTCAAGGAACCAACATACGATGCAAAAAAAATCAGTCGAATTGGATCATAAGTTCAGAAAAAAAAATAGCATAAAAATGTGGCAAATTTATGATGTAGCGTTAATTTTGTCCAGGAGTTTATATTGTTGATGGTCGTTTAGTTGGATAATGGTAAAAAAACAGCTTTTATTAATCGATGTTTCAACCTATATTAGGTCATCCTCAGTATTCTGAAATATAAGGAGTATTGTGAGGGTTGACATTTAACATTTTCTTTAATTATTGGGTTTGTATAGAGCCCATTAAAACATTAGTAACGAACACACGGTTAAAATAATACAGTAACATTTAGTATAGTAAAATAAATTAACAATGTACTTGTATATCTGTATATATAAATGCAAAACAACATTAGATGTAGGTTAACAGTGATTTATTACGAAACACATGATTGGAATGGTTTTTTGTAACAATGTATTTGGATTTTTTAATATTTTTAGCTGTTGGTATGCTACACTTGGCGACAGACGAAAGCAATTTAAATGTTAACAATAAAATCAAATATGTGGTAGGAATTATTCTCCCAACAATGTTTACCGATATAAAAACTAATCATTTTTTTGAAATTACATTTCTTTTACTATGTCTATTGTATTGGATATCAAGGATGTAGGTAAAATGATATTAATTAAATTTGTTTTATATACTGGGTGTTAAATATTTAAGAATATTGAAATATGAACTGCTTAGATTTTCTACATCTTGTTTTTTATTTATACTATTTTTATCTTTTTAAATTTCAACCATCTCATTAAGTAATCTTTTTTTTATAGTTGTTTTGTTTTGCTAAAATCTGAGTTTTATCAAATTGGAATTGATGTCACAGTGTTCGGTAAGAGCTGTTTTATTGGTGTTTCTTATAAGATTAGTAGGCCTAACAATTCCAATATGTTCTGATATCCTTGTTTTTAGATAACGGCTCGTTTGTCCGATGTAGACACCATCACACCCCGAGCATGAGATTTTGTAAATAATATTACTTTCAAAATTCTGTGGTGTTATCGTCTTTTGTCTTGTAAACAGTATATTAAACGTATTTTCATTCTTGAAAGTTACTATAATTGATTCGGTACTAAGTTCTTTTGCTGATTTTTTCTAAAATGTTTTTTATATAAGGTTTTGTCATATACAATGATGTATTTTTTGGTAAAGTTACTTGAGATAATCTATTGTTAATATTAATTATAATAATAAAGTTCTGCTTAAGAAACCAAAATATCGAAAGTGGTACAATTTACCCGACTTTACCCTATTCAGAAAGATGGAACACCTGTAGAAAGGTTCTGGACATTTTTAAAACCAGAAAACCATGATGCTTTAAGTTTAGCATCTTGTATTAAAAGTGTTGCTACAGGTCATCAATACACCTGATAAATTAATTGTGGCAGTGAGACACCTACTTTAATACAAAGTCCACCAATGTCTAGAGTCTAGACCATGTAGTAGTCATGAAGTAGAAAGAAATAGTGTATCGTCATCAGGTGAAACACAAGGATCATTCAGTTCTCGTCCATCTACTAGTCAAGAAATCAGGGCACCACGTTCCTCAGTTGAAAATCAGAAGAAAAAAAAACGAAACGAGAAATTAGATATTCAACAAACAGATGACATTTTGGCTCTAATAGGAGAAAGGCTGCGTGCTAACAATGATGACCAATGTAGGTAGGTACCATTTTTGGAAAAAATGTAGCAGTAAAATTAAAAGAGCTTCCAAGAGAAACTAGATTGTATACTGAGAAACTTATAAATGAGTTACTTTTTGAGGCTGAAATGGGTTACGTTAGAAAAATACTAGGATTGTTTCACTAGCAGATGATACAAGGAATCCGACCAATTTTCAGAGGGATAGTCCTGTTATTGCTAATTACCCTAACCAACATAACTACGATTGGGCGCGGCATACTAATTACCAGAAAGAAGGGCCAAATTATTCGTACTTATAATAAAAATATGACATCGATAAATCAAGAGCAAACCTATTCTCCTCACACTTATTCACGTCAAAACCAGTGCATTGAAGTACATTCAGCACAGATTAATTTACAGGACAATCCTCCACAAACTATTATATAGTCCAACAAACAAACCCCCAACAACGCATACACTGAAAATCGGGATAATGATGAAACAATTTTATCACTTAAACGCTCATACACCAATCCGCCAATTCCAAACTACTCTCCCAGAGGGGAAAACTCCACCACATGGTATTGATGTTGTTTACTTTGATCATTTTATGTAGGTACTTCACTAAAGAGAAATAAAAATAAAAGTTTGGGCATATTTTACTCTAAATAACTGGTTCCTACCTTCATATATTTATCCTTTAGTACTTTATAAATAGCACTGCACGTCTCTGGAATTATGTGACTAAGGAGAAATTATCCTAGAAAATTTTAAATCTTCATAATTTCTCCCAGGGGCCAAATAGCGGAGTGTGGCTGATAGGCGTTCATGAGCCAATATAGCACATCTCATAATTGTGTCATGTTTTTCAATAAGTGGTGTTACTAACGCTAGGAGTGTTGTATACCTATCTTCATCCATGCGAAGATAGTTTCGCCAATCGTCAGGTTCTAATCGTAGCTGTTCAAGTAGATATGAGTATATTCAGTCCGCTTCAAAAACCATTCTTTCACCAATTTTCTTCGTGGCTGAAGCCTTTTATTTAATTGTTGTTATTTTTTTTTATAACACACACGCAAGCCACTGCCAATAACTTTAGTTTATCGTCACTCGACATGCTGACACCGCAACGCCTAGAAGACTGACATTAGAGATGATCAATAAATCACGAACTGTGAAATAATCACTGCTATTTAAAAATCGCAATCGCAGTCTGCTACCAGCAATAAAATAAACTGCGATCGCGATGTCTCTGCTAAGCTGCTTTGTCGGCTTCGCGATTACTACGCTACATTCGCTCTCGCTCTGTGCGTTTCTTTTGTTTCGCTATCGACCTGTTGTTTCGGTTCGACCTGCCCAAAACCACATGGCGCGTGCGGCGTGCGTAAACTGAGAAGGAGAAGAGCGAGAGAGATAAATAATATCTACTTAAAAGTTTAGATATGCATGCGCATAATCACAGTTTGAATTGACTGTGATTACATATGAGCAGTCGTGACAGCAACTGCTACTGAAAAATCGCGACTTAGATCAACACTAACTGACATACAAGTAGCTACCCGTCTGTGGAGAAATGTGATCCACACATCATCAGACGTACATTGGTCGTTTGGGTTTATATTATGAACAAAATTGTTTTAGTATCACTTAAAACTATTTACAGCTTATAAATTGCAAGAATAAAAATATTTCTTTGAATAAACTTTGTCAATGATTATAATTATTTTAATAAATGTTCGTTTTTTAGATCTTGCCATGCAGTGGCGTAGATATGGGGGGGGTCCAGGGGGTCTGGACCCCCCCCCCCAGAACTAAAAGGGAATGGTCAGATTCTGAAACTGAAGAAGAATGGGAGGAATCGGGAAGTAGTGGTGATGACATCTCCGATCTTGAGAATTATCAAGAAAACGATAACGACTCAGAAGTGGTACCCCAAAAAAGTTTCGCCCCCGGCGGTGCGCCTCCAGCGGGGACATAGCCCCAAACCCCCCCCCCCCCCAGAATAAAAAGCTATCTACGCCACTGTTGCCATGGATTTAATAATAATGCGTCGTGTTGTCAATTCATTAGTACCTTCAAAAGGCTATTATTGCACCACGATATTAAAAAGGTAACTGCATGGAAATTGTGTCCCACTTCATTCTACATCAATTTTAAGTACCTATATCTTCCCATAGAGATAAAAATATAGTACATACTTGTGAATTATCAGAAATTAATAGCTTGAGAGAATGTATGTAGATAATGTATAATTTTTGTCGAAACATACATAATTGTATTTGGGGTAAAATGAATTTTAAAAATTAAAATAAAAAAATCCAGGTCCGTATTTAAAAAAGTGAAGTTGTATTTTTGCATTTATTTCAGTGGCGTTACAATATTTTTCCTTCATCATTTTTAAGCAATATTTGGGATGTTTAAGAGATGAGACCCCTTGTTTTTTTCTACAACATAAATTTAAAAAAATATATATATACAGGTCCTAAAAAAAGTTTTCTTGAAATATACAGGATGTCCGGAAACCACGTCAGAAAATTTAAGGATGCGATTTTAAGGCGATGAGCTAATGGCATTTTCATATCATGTAGAAATTTTATTGACATAATGTGACATGACCAAAGTAATTGCAGGATACGTTTTTTTTAGAACAAGGTGTTACATTGGATGCCCTAAAAGAAATTTTTAAACAAAATGATAATGTAATCAGATAATTAGTGCCTCAAATCGGCTATCAGGCGTTGTTAAGAAAAAAAATGAAAGAGTTAACAGAGCCAACAAAAGATCCCAATTTAGATCAGCAGAACAATATGCGGCTGGAACAAGAAAATGATCAAAATAATCATCAGATTGAAGAATTTCTGATAGATACAGAAGGTCAGCTCCGACCGCTTATTCCAAACTTAGGGTTAGATTGTCTATCTACAAATAGTGCAATTATTATAATAGGGGAGAGTGGGCATGAAAGTACCGTGCTATGAAAGAGCCGTCCGCCATTGTACTAAAACCGCTGCAAATTTGGATTTAGTACAATCAGTATTTTGTAGCAACCCTAGTAGTCGTTCATCCACAGAAGTGTCAAATGAATCGGCGAGTAAACAAATTCATATAACCGACAGGTTGATTTGCTTAAGCTGTTAAAAATAAATTGTGCTGTGTATTATTAAATTTGTTGGTTTCGCTGGTTTTGTAAAATCCACTTCTAGTATTGTATCAAATATTTGTAAGTATTAGCTTTGATATTATAGCATGCATTAACTTCATTTAAAACAAAATAGTTAGCTTATGGTAGGTTATGTTTCCTAAATACATTTGCATTGAAAGAGCCGCAGCGATGTGCTATGAAAGACTGAAAGAGCCGGCTCTTTCATTACATATATATGCAAATTCGTTTTTTTTAAATTTGTTTTAGACAATGTCAACACCAAGTAAGAAGAAAATTAAAAAGCGAGAAAGACCGGATCCAGCTGTGGTACAAGAAGCGGTGCAAGAAAGAGGTCGTGGATCGTGGCCAAAAGATTAATCCAAAAGCAGTTTCCTTTAAAATATCGAGAGCATATTTGGCCAAAATAGTAAAAAGGGTAAAAAATGAACAAACTCAAAACTATATACACCGCCCTAACATAGGAAATAGACGAATATTCTCTGTTGATCAGGAAAACTCCCTTGCTGACTATCTCAAGACGGCTTCCAAAATGTGTCACGGTTTAACTCGAAGTCAAGTTAGGAAATTAGCATTTGATTATGCTCGAGCGAACTCTATTCCCACTAACAACTGGGACAAAAAACAAGAGGCTAGTTTGGACTGGTTACGGAGTTTTATGCAACGTCATAATGAACTATCTGTAAGAACGCCAGAGAGCACATCTTTGTCCAGAGCGACGAGTTTCAACAAAACAAATGTTCAAACCTTTTTCTCCCAGTTACAGGCAGTTTTTGAAAAATACAAATTTTCAGCTCACATGATTTTTAACTGCGATGAGACAGGATGCACAACTGTTACAAATCCTCCAAAAGTTATTGCTGAACGTGGGTGTAAACAAGTGGGTCAGGTAACGTCAGCGGAGAGGGGCAGCTTAGAACGTTATTATTTTTCGTAAATACAGACCACTAGTCTTTGTATTTCCCAGAGTAAACTTCAGCGAGAACATGGTAATAGGAGCTCCCGCCGGAAGCTTAGGATTGGCGAATCCAAGTGGTTGGATGTATGAAGACGGTTTTATAGCATCACTTAAACATTTTGCAAGTATTGTAAAACCCTCGAAAGAAAATCCTGCCTTGCTTTTAATGGACAACCATGCTATGCATATAAATTTGAAAGTAATCACATATGCACGCGAAAATGAAATTGTAATTTTAACCTTTCCACCCCATTGTAGCCACCGACTCCAACCTTTGGATGTCGGTGTGTACTCACCGTTTAAAACTAGATATAAAATAGCAATGAATGAATGGATGTTAACAAATGCGGGAACAATGGTGACAATATACCACATAGCTCAATTTGTTAATAATGCTAATTTGGCTGCTTTTTCACCACGTAATAAAACGCAGGGATTTTACAAAACTGGAATATATCCCTTGAACTCATGTATATTTAAAGAAGAAGATTTTCTTCCTTCTTTTGTAACTGACAGACCTCCTGATAATGCTGAATTACCACAGCCAATCGCAGGCGTAGCCACAAGAAATGAAACAGAGAAGTCCGATCATAAAAATGCCACTTCAAGTAAAACTATGGACGGGATGACTTTAACCTTTAAATCAATTTCGGCTACCTCGAGTGATAATCCAGTAGCTAGCACTTCAAAGGAATGTGTGATGGTGTCGCTCGAAAGCGTTCGTCCATTTCCAAAAGCTGTCCCCAAAAAACAAGTCAAAACATCTTGCAGGAAAATGCGTTCCGCAATTTTAACGGAAACACCTGAAAAGAACAGAATCGAAGAACTAGAATTAAGTAAAGGAAAAAAGAATAAAACAATATTACAGAAAATAAAAGCAAAGACGTCGATCAAATCGCTAAGAGTTTCCTCTGATTCTAGTGAAAGCGATGGAACGATGTCACTTCATGATGATAGTGGTGACTCATTGAATGATCTGCAGTCAGTGTCCAATAAAAAATATCTCCATGTCAAAAAAGCGATTTATTTGCGATAACAAAAAGCCAAAAAAGGCCTCTGGTATTAGTGTTGTCCAGAGCAATGTTAAACATATTTGTAAATGCTGTGGTGAAGATTATGACAAAAGTGTAGAGGATTGGTACCAATGTAAAATTATGCAGCGAATGGGTGCATGCATCTTGCGGTCAAAAGGGAAGCCTTAATTTTTTTTGCAACTCATGCTTTTAAAATTTACTTTTTTATTGTGTTATTTTAAGTGTGTGCAGAATTGCAGAAACTATGACTTTTTTCTTAAGGACATAAATTTAGATTTTGCTAGTTAACAAGTTTTATTAAAAAAATAATAATAATGTTGTTTAATATCGCTTTAATGCTGGTGGCTCTTTCAAAACAGTCTGCGGCTCTTTCATTACTAACGTGTTATGAAAAGGCCCAAAAACACTTCTTTTTGAGATTTAAAATAAAATGTTTTTTTGTTCAAATCTTGGACTTATTATTACCTAAATTTATTCGTAAATAACTATATTATTCAGCAGTTTACTTGGTGATTTTGGAAAAAAGAAATAAATAGTAGATTTTTTATTAAGGGAAAAAACGGTTCTTTCATGCCCACTCTCCCCCACATAGCACAATAATACATTATTTCTAAAACATATTGTTTTATTTTTTACAATCTGATATAATTGCGCCAATAAAATAATATTATTCTCAAATGCATGCAATAGTTGACTAAATAAAATCAACATATTGTTACAATTATAAATTAGTTTTACAAAATATCTTGAGGGTTTAAAATGAATCTATAAATAATTGTTACAATTAAATTAACTTATTTTAGCACAATAATACATTATTTCTAAAACATATTGTTCTATTTCTTACAATCTGATATAATTGCGCCAATAAAATGACATTATTTTTGGAATAACGCATTACTTTTGAGCAAAATTGATTTCGTTTTTGCAAACTATAGTATAGTTGTCACAAGAATATTAAAATCTGTTCAAAATAAAATATAATTACCACAAAGAATTATTATTCATTACATGAATTAAATCGTCATTGTGACAACAAAATTTTAATTTTGCTAAATATGCACTATCCAAAAATCAAATAAATTATAATTTACGCAATTTAATTTCTATTAAATATTTTTGGTATAGTTGTGGATCAATTAAACCTTTATTGAAATTCCAATTAAATTATGTAATTCTTTGAATTCGGTGATTTAGTTGCTCGTTACCAACTCGATTATTTAGTTGGATGAAATATATCTGGGTATTGGGAATTAACCCAGCAAACACAAGAATGGTGGCTTTTAAATGGGCCAATTCCGTCATTGCTGGCTTTTTGATGGCACTGGCGAGCCAGTGATGGCCTGTTATAATTTATGTGATGTTTTACCAGGAATCAAGTTTTAAAAAATACGGTTTACCCACCAACATTGGGCCATATATGCACAGCCTACACAAAATCAAACAGTTTTGTAGCCAGTGATGGCCCAACATAATATATATGCTGTTTAGCCATAACTTCATAACTTAAAAAATTACATTTAATGACCAACAACAGGCCATTGTTGCACAACCTGCCAAAATTATTCAGTTTTTACATTATTGTCCCATTTGTGTTTTAATGTCGGTAAATTTACACAAATCGGGTTAAGGCACGCCATTTTGTTTCGGAATCAATTGATAGCGTCGCGTCGTTGGTCGCTGTGATTATATTGTTTTTACTTTATTTTTTAAATCTACAAACGCTTTTTTTGAATGACTCGGAACCCATTTTTAATCTGTGTTAAACTGTGTTTATTTCCGTTCGTTGCCTGTTGCCTTGTCACGAGTCACGTTCACATTGACACAACATAACCCTACTTAGTAGGGGAGACCGGGGTTGGTTGTTACACGGGGCAGGTTGTTATTTTTAATTTGAGACCGTTAACTAGATGGCAGCGCATTAATGTTGATAGCAGTGACGTAAAACCAACATCTCAATACACCGACGGAGTTTGGTCAGTGTTGTGAAATCCGTTCTCGTGTAAGGTGATATTTCATGTTTCTAAGAAAAAAAGTAATTGTGGAACTGGCTGTTTATTTATTTCTAGCTAGGTTCGTATAAAATATATATACATACTAAATTTACTGCATGATATATAGATATATAGCATTTTATATTTGTACAATTTGCTTGATAATATTTACAGGGCGATGATTAGAAGGGGATGTTTGTTCAAAATGGCTTCCCGGGGCAGGTTGTTACAGTTGAAAAGAGGCAGGTTGTTACTGTAACAACCTGCCCCTTTTATACTTTATTATTGAGTTTAAGTAGGTATTTATTGTTCTTGCAGATATATAATAAAAGATGCGACATTATAAAAAAAAAACAAATCGCGGAGAAACGCCAAAGGCAGTGATTTTAGCTGCTGTAACGGAGGTTATAGAAAACAAAAGACATCTTAGACCCGTGGCTGATGAGTATGGAATGAATTTTATGACACTTCAAAGATATGTCGAAAAGTATCGAAGAGTGGGTCTTCAAGGTATAATGTTTTTGAATTTTATTTATTAATTTGTATTTAATATCTTACTTTTATTTTGTAGCAGCAGACACCGTTCCTAGTGGTTATTTAAAGAATCGACAAATATTTAACGACCACCTTGAAAACGAATTGGCTGCTTACGTAAGCGAGTGCTCAAAAATTTATCATGGTCTGTCTCCAAAGGATCTCAAACAGCTAGCCTATGAATTTGCCAAAAAAAATAACGTAAATGTGCCTGATAACTGGACCAAAACTGAATCCGCATCAGCTGACTGGCTTTCTAAAGCGAAATAAGGAGCTGTCAATTCGTACTCCACAAGCGACTAGTTTGGGACGCGCTACGAGTTTCAACAGACATAATGTCAATTTGTTTTTTGAAAAACTTTCGGATCTTTTTAATAGATATAATTTTGGTGCCAATGACATTTATAATGTAGACGAGACGGGTGTAACAACAGTGCAAAAGCCTGCAAAAATAATAGCAAAAAAAGGCGTTAAACAAGTGGGAGCAGTAACATCGGGGGAACGAGGCACCTTAGTCACAATGTGTCTGGCGATAAATGCAAGTGGTAATTCTGTTCCACCAATGTTTATCTTCCCGAGGAAAAATTACCGGGAATACTTTGTTTCTGATGGGCCGCCCGGTTGTATAGGAACAAGCAATCCGTCCGGCTGGATGACAAAAGTTGAATTTGGTGTTTTTGTTAAGCATTTTACTAAATATGTTAGATGTTCTAAAGAGAGCCCAGTTCTACTCATACTAGATAACCATGACTCACACTTGTCAGTCAGCGTTATCGACTTCTGTAAAGAGAATGGCATTGTGCTTCTGACTTTGCCACCACACTGTTCCCACCGCTTACAACCACTGGATAGGTCGATATTTGGGCCATTTAAGAAGTTTGTTAACAGTCAGATGGATGGATGGATGAAGTCGCATCCTGGAGTTACCATGAGTATTTACAATATACCATCAGTCGTCAAGGAAGCATTACCTTTGGCTGTAACGCCAAAAAATATCGTGTCTGGCTTCCGTGTGACTGGAATATTCCCATTTAACAGGAATATTTTCACAGATGAAGATTTTTTACCGTCATCTATTACCGATAGGCCAAATCCGATAGAAACTATAGAGATACAAAATCCAGGAGAAGAAACCCTTAACCGTCCTGAGCTACAGACACCGCCACACTCTCCAACAAATATTGCACCCTCACCAAAAAATATTTATACCGCAGTCACACACATAAATAATAACATAAACAAAATCAATGATGAACAGCAACCGTCAACATCAAGACACTTTTGTCAGCCATCTCCCTCCAAGCAAGTTTTTATCAGCCCAATAGAAATACGACCTTTACCAAAAGCAGAGGCCAGAAAAACTACTCAACAAAATAGAAGAAAAAGGCATAGTGCGATCTTAACTGATACACCGGAGAAAAATTCTTTATTAGAGCAGGAAGAAATGCGAAATAAGAAAGTGGACAATAAAGGAAAAAAGAAAGTGACAAAAAATATATGTGGAGAAAATGAGAAAGTTGATAAGAAAGGGAAAAAGAAATTGAAAAAAATCATATGCGAAGAAGAAAGTGACGATGAAAATGAAGAATGTTTTTGCCTTATTTGTTGCGAGCCTTTCAGCAATTCAAAGTCGAAGGAGAAGTGGGTTCGATGTATTCAGTGTAAAGGTTGGGCTCATGAGTTATGCAGCGATGGATCACTCTTATTCACATGTATTCACTGCGACTCCGATTAAGTTTTACTATTTATTTTTTTGGTTACATTTTTCATTCGTTTTTTTCTTTATTTCTGATTTCACGAATGTGAAATCTTAGAAGCTGGAAGTTTATTTTCAATAAAAATCTTTGAAACAAAATTTTTGTTGAGTTATTTTAGTTAAATTTAGGGTTGTAACAACTTGCCCCATTAAAGTAACAACCTACCCCATTATGGGGCAAGTTGTTACAATTTTCACTGAGTGATATTCATCAAAATTTTTTAAAGAAAAAATGTACTTTCTTGAAATGTAACTAAACTAGATGATAGCCCAAACATATATGTCTTATACCTATATAAACGAAGGTCTTATCATTTGAACAAACCCTACTAAAAAATTAAAGTATAAAATCTGTAACAACCAACCCCGGTCTCCCTACTAGTAGAAATCCCTGGTTTGGATGATGGTTTTATCCAGACTCAGACCCTCTTTGGAAAAGCATCCTTCCTGGAGTAATTACTTAGTCACCATCCATCAAGAAGCTGGCCGAATTGTCTCAGTTACAGTAAAATCAATCAATCAACCCTATTTGAGAACCACTTGAGCATAGATAGATAAGAAATTAATATATATAGAAACCACTTGAGTCTAGTGAACAATGGCTAACAATCCTGTGAAAAAGAAGTAGGTAAGTACGATACAAATAAAAAAAAATGCCTTTTCACACCAGGTCACACACTAGGGGGGTATTTAAAAAATTATCCAAACGACAGAAAAACAGAGTTCTTAGGAAGGCAGTCAATCAAACTCTAGTCTAAATGAAGTTCAAGCCTTAGAAGTCACACCTGTAAGGGCAACATCATCTGCTTCTTGTGTACCTCTTTTGCTAAATATTAAAAATTACTTGAAATACGAACGTATCTCATAAAAATTAGAATAAAACATGCATTTTGCTTGACGTTATATAGTAAGAGTCACTATCAAACAATGTCAAAACCGAACTATAAGATCTAAATTTAAACCGTTTTAAATTTTAAAACTTCTTAGTAAATCTGGCTGGTAGTGTTTTTTTGCTTATAAACACCCAAGCATAAATTATTATAAGACTTGTCAAATGCTCCAGTGTATTATGAGTTTGGTAAGTGTTGCGCTGCTACATTATTTTTTTTTTGCAGATGACATATCCGGTGATGAAGTGATGTCTTAGATTTTTTTTTTTAGTGTTTTATTATGTTTGTATAATAATGTACAATATATTATGTATGTTTATTGTTCATATACTTAGTGTCCATGGACGCGAGGAAAAAATCTTCATTATTGATTTTGCGACCAAAGGTCAATTCTTTTTTAAAATATTCTACTAGTCAAAAAAGAAATAGGTTTCTCAAATAAAAATTTCAGAATAGATAGATATAATAGGTGTTATTAAATTAAGAAAACATGAATGTGTTTCAGGAGAGAGGTAGGGTCAACCGGGGTAAATGTAAAAAGGGGTATATGTAAATGGCCATTATTTTCTGGTTCAAAGAGAACTTAAAGTCAAAGTGGCATCACTGTTTGTTCAAGGCGCCTTTTAATTGGTCAGAGACAAATTTTGACGCCATTAACGGTATTCAGTTTTGAAATATGTTCAGGTGAATATCAGACTGTGATTGTGTGTGAAAAACCGTTGAGCAAGGTTCTTTTTACAAGTGGATTGTCGCCAAAATACGGTCTTTTTTGATAAGAATTTTTGACTAAAGTAAGTAAAATATTACAGTATTTTAGTTATACATTAAAAAATAAGTATTTTGCAATAATAATAACCTATAAAATCGTATTTACATTTACCCCGGAATAGATTAGTATCGGGGTAAATGTAAATGTAAAATGGGGAAAATGTAAATACTAAAATTACGAAAATTATTAATTAAATATTGGAAATTATTTTCAGAAATGCCACGGAATTACATTAAAAAGAGACCAGCGCCTTCATATACCTCTGAAGACTTGAGTAGGGCGGTAGAAGATATTATAAATAAAAACCGAACCTATCAACAAGTTGAAGATTACTACAATATCCCAAAAGCGGTAGTATTCAATAGAATAAAAGGCAGAAAAAATTCAATTAATAAATTAGGTTCTGGAAGGACTCAGTCGCTTAGTATTGACGTAGAAAATGACTTAGAAAATTGCATCAGGGCACGAGCACGAATGGGCATTCCATGCGATAAAGAAAACGTCAAGCAAGTTGTAGCTGAATATGTGCGTGTAAATAATTTAAAAACCCAATTTGTCAACGGATGCCCTGGAGATGAATGGTACTATTCGTTCTTGAAACGGCACCCAGGCTTATCGGTTAAGAAGCCAGAGTTGTTACAAAAGTGTAGGAAAGATTCGAGAGATCCCTTTGTTATTTATGATTTTTACACTGAGGTTGCCCAGCTTTTTGATACAAACGCACTTGAAAACAAAGCAGCATTTATATACAATTGTGATGAGAGTGGGTTTTGTCACGACCCCACCAAATTGAAAGCGATTGGGGAAAAAGGAAAGGCTCTGTCTAGAATATCAGGAGGTTCAGGCAGAGAGTATACCACTGTATTGGCATGCATTTCTGCAGATGGGTCATTCCTTCCACCTATGATTGTATTTAAAGGGGTAGGTGTTCAGGCTAGATGGACATCGGCGAAAGATTTTCCAGGAACTAGGTAATAAAATATTAATATAATACAATAATAAAAATATTAGACCTTTTATCTCGCCTTTTATAAACATTATTACACAATACCTCTAGGTCTTAAAAAATTATATTTTCAAACACATAAGTATTTTTTTGTCGTTTCAGGTACACTTGTTCCAGCAATGGTTGGATGGAGGAACCACAGTTCTTTGAGTGGTTTTCCTCAGTCTTTATAATTCATGTTCAATCTGTACGAGCTTCGTATAACCTACCCAATCAAGCTGCTGTATTATTTTTTGACGGACATGCTAGTCACATAAGTGTGAGAATAGTCAAAGCTGCTTTAGAAAACAATTTGCACCTGGTGAAATTCCCCAGTCACTTGACCGACCGAATTCAGCCTCTCGACAAATGCGTATTTGGCCCTATTAAAAAACTGTGGGAAAAAAAACTTGTTGACTTTACAACAGAGCAACTTCAAAATAGACAATCAAGCCGATTGACAAAGAGTTTATTTTCTGAATTGTTAGGTGAAGTGTGGTCACAAGGAATGAAACCTACTAATATTAAAAGAGGCTTCGAAACAACTGGCCTCTTTCCTATCAACCCCAAGCGATTTCCGGAGTCAGAATTTGACCCAATTGCCCTTAAAAGGTTTAAAGAAAGTCGTAACGAAAATAATTTAGCAATGAAAGAAATAGATAGTTCTCAAATGGAAGAACCTAATTTATCAACCCTGCCAGCAAACATAGCAATCGCTGGTCCATCTGGTATCTCTAAATTTTCCTGCGCCCCTGAACCTTTACATGAAAATTCTCAAAATGTATCTAATCTTAATTTGAATCCTGACAAATTACATGTTGTAATAGATGGTCAACCTGAGACAATTTCTACACATTCCACACCCATTAAAAGTTTAGGTATTAGTACATGCACCACCAAAACTACTCCCAATACAATAATCAACATTTTTGCTGAGCACAGTAATAGTCGTTTTATTGATCAAACAAAAGTAGCAAAGGTCCAAAGGCAGGTTATTCCAAGACTAAAACCACAGAAGTATGGCGAAATTTTAACTCAGCAAGATGTTTTAGAGAAACTCGAAGCTGCTCAAAACTTAAAAGATCAAAAGAAAAAGACCAACAGAAAGCATAAAGGTGAACCGGAGAATGACGCAAAAAAGGCACATATGGGTAAGAAACGAAAGAATGTTTACAACGTTGAAGAAGAGGAAGTAATAATTGATGAATCTACTTTGTGCCAAGATGACTCTTCTGATGATGAGGATCAGCTGGAATCAGTCATTGCTGAAATAACAGACGAAGTTGAATATCATGAACCAATTTGGAAAGAACTAAAACCAGGCTTATTTATCTTAGTAAATTTTACAGGCGGGCGAAGAAATAAAGTACATTACAAATATGTATGTTGCATACAAAACGTGGATCAACAAGATGAAGATATTGTGGTGCAAGCTTTTGAGAGGTATAACACTATTTCAACAGAGTTCATAGAGAGGCCAAATGACGTTAGTACAGTAGCATTTGGAATGATTGAAGCAATTTTGCCTCAACCTAACATGAAATATTGCGACAGGAAAATTATTTATGTTTTTCCCGGTACCGTAGCGGTTTTTGAAAAGTAAAACTATAATGTAAAAAAGTTTAGTAAAGTTTATTGTTTAGAAAGCTCTTTCTTATTTTTATTTTAAGTTTTTACTAAGCCTGCAATGTTTTCTTTGCCATAAAAAAAATATTTTTTTATTTTATTTTGGGGTTAATGTAAACGCCCTGCTTTAAAAAAATTAAAGTTTGTATATCATACAGATTTCAATTTATTTTCATTTGCCCCTTTACCACTCCAATGCAATCCTAATTCTTCAAGAAAACATTGTTTACATTTCCCCCTTTGAGCCGGGTAAATGTAAATATGTAGGGGTAATTGTAAATGATAAAAAAAATAAAAAGTTACCTTTCTAATAGTGAGTTGACTTTACAAATTGATAGGTAAAATGCCAACTAACACCGCGTCCAAATTTCATTAAAGTGTAAAAATTAAGAATGCATAGTTTTTATTTTTAAAGTTGAACTTGTGAAAATCGTTTACAATTACCTCAGTTGACCCTACCATTTTTATAATCTAAAGCGAAGTCTGAATGCAAACTTGAAATCAAAATTCTGATTTTTTTACCTTTATAATAATAATAATGCTAATATGAATACTTGCATTATTTTTCAAGAAATTGAGATATCCGTTTAAGGAAACGTCAGTGTTAGGTAAGTATTTTATTACGTTTGTCTAAATCTTGTTTTTTGTCAAATGCTACTAAAAACACAAAACAAGTAGGTACTATTGTTATTGATTTTAAAATTAGAATATAGGATTTATTTTAGATTATAAACAACTTTGTTTTATAAACATTTTGTCTAAAAAAATAATAACTTCTCTCTTGAAGCATATTCTTGTTTTCTTAATTTATTAACACCCTGTAGATCTAATCTTAATTTTTATATGGAAAACTTCATTTGTAGACGAGCAAAACTTTTCAAAAATAATGAATTTTGGTAGTAATATCAATAATAACGATTTTATTCTGCTTGTCAATGTACATGAACACACCGTATATTTTTTTGGGTAAAAATAGAATGTTGTGTATGCCTAGTGGATGTTTATATTTTATATTGGTATATGTTTTGGATAAAAATAAACGTTTTTATTCTTAAAAGTCACTTGTTATATTTTTAATTATTAATGCTCCCTGTATAAAAAAGGGTGTCTCTTGTACAGAGTAGTATCAAATCGACCCAACTATTTTGAATCGAAATATCAACAAATCTATTTATTGTAACTAGTAATTGTTGTTAATCTAAAGACACAAAAAAAAGGAGATTTTACTTTTTGAAAATCACATTTCATTCGCAGGGTCAATTTTTCTTTAATGGTCCTTTTTAACGTTGTCAGATGTGGATTATTCGTAGAGAATATACTTAAGAACACAAGAAAAATCAATTAACCTAGCCGAGTTAAAAAGGAACGTTGAAAAAAAAGTCGGGCTGTTTCCCACAGAACTTTTTATGATCGTTTGCAGCAGAGTCCGTAAACACTTCGAGGACTGCTACGAATAAAATAGGTACCTAGTCATTTAAGAAATGTCATTTTTAAAAGTAGTTCTTTTTGACTTTAGATTAACAACAATCAACTACCTACTTAAAATAAATAGATTTGTGATATTTTGATTCATAATAATTGTTGGGTCGTTTTAAGACACCCTGTGCAATAGGATCCGTCGGATAAACAAAAAATGCCTTCGGTGGCACTTCGATGGCCATGCATTACATTAATCGCAATGGTCAATTGGTATTGGGCCTCAATTGGCACTGCAGCGTAAATTCAAGTGACCTTTATTGGCTAACTATTGGGTAACCATCATTGTTCTTTTAATGGTATAAATGTTTTGTGCCACTGATGGCTGCATAAATGGTCAGTTGATGGTCCAATTAGGTCTACTGTTGGCAAAGTTAACTATGGCCAGCTGCTGGCCGGTGGGACATCCCACTCCCTAACCAATGATGGTTGCCATCAAAGAACCAATTGTGGAAATGCTGGATACTAAATACAGTTCCGTCAAAGGCCCATTTATCTGTGTTTGCTGGGAATCCTTTTTCTCAGTGTACGCATATGGCATTACTCAACCGAAAGAATAAAGGAGGACTTGTTAGACCTTCATCAAGTGTCAGAACTATATGCTTGCTCTGGGAGACACATACAAAGGAAATCATGAGACAAACTGACAATAAAATATCGCCTAAATCCAGTTACCAAAAATATATATTAAACATTATTATAAACAATCTTCTATACCAAGTAAAAATATTTTTCCACAATTGCAAGACCACTTTACTAAAAGCAGCGTTGATGAGGAGTGTCATAAAAAGATATTAATTAAAATAGTTGGACTATCATATTGCCGCATTAGAATGCATCACTTGGTCAGTGGTCCTCTTTGCAGGCAACTGTAGATATACTAAACTTATTTTGTTTTAAAACCAATAATTGAAAAGTCATTGATAAAACTAATTTTATACAGCTTTCTTGTACCACATTCGTTATATATTTATTATACTAGTTTTTTTCTGGGGTCTATCGATAGTTCTCCACCACTAGTCTGTGGCCCAAGCTTTAAGTTGACAAAATATTACATATTATATTATATATTGTATATTATACAAAATATATTTAAATATTCTTTATTAGTAAAATTTCTATGAATTTTTTTTACTTTTAACTTGGTGTTATTTAAAAAGGCATTCCTAAGTAGCAAGGGTACGTTGTTTTAACGTTTATTTAAGGGTTTCTGCGTCGGTAACGTCGGAGACCTAGGAATCTACGTTAATTTTTTTAACGTCACTGACGTCGTAAATGAAAACGTCAGTGTAACGTCTTTTTAACGATCTTTTTTACGAATGGATTATGTCAAAAATAACACCGGTAAATCGACGTTTTCCAACGTCATTAAATTACTTTAACAAAAGTACATTTTATATAATATACTACATATACAAATTACTGAATTTAAAGTTTATTATCTTGCTATAAAAATATAAATAACATTATATTATATCTCAATGTATACGATCCTGAAAGTTTCCTCTAAATTTTAATAAGATAATAAATTTTTCGTTAAATTTTCCTCTACAATAAACATTCGATCTTTAAACAGATGGACGTTATCGAAATAGGCGTGTGTGACAAAGAAAACAATACAAATTTGACGAATGTGTCATGGCGTGATCAAAATTGACCAATTAAGTTTGAAACGATAGCCGTTCGCTTTGCTGTCGAAAATCAAAAGGATTATCCGCAGTGTTGACAGGTCCATCGTTTTTACCAATTTCTACCGCTAAACATGAAAATTCAAAATTTCGAACAATTTATATAAATAAAGCGTAATATATTATCATTTATATAAACTTTTGATGTCAATTACACCAAAAATATCGATTTATTGGTTGCATGTCGATATCATAATGACAACATATTAATGCGGCAGCCATGATAACATTTTGCATTTACCAACAAAATTATTAAACAATTTATTTATGTTATTGAAGTTTTGCTACATACTTAACGAATAAATCGCTTATACACAAAAATGACAATATTTTTAAACATTAAATATAGATACCGTTTTTTATTTTTAAATCTATCGCTTTTTATAACCTCCCGCTCTCGTCATTTTTAACCTGGCAACACTGCACGGAGGCTGAGCCGAGGAGACTTATGCCCGTTTGCACCGTTGGTGTAAACCAGTGATTCCCAAAGTGGTCCAGGTGAACCCCCAGGGGTCCACGGGAGACTCGACGGGGGTCTACGTTGGCGTGACAGAAAAATTGGGGTTCACAATTCGTAAGCGGGGGTCCACGAAAATTTATCTAGTTTCGATAGTGAAGAACTAAATTTTTTTGTTTTTATAGAAGTTACCTACGTTACGTTATTAATGTTTATATTTAATTATATTACGACTGTTATCTTATTACAATGTAATGTAAACCTTACAATGTAATATGTAAACAATAATAATTAATAGTGTAATAATTACATACAACACAAGAATGTATACTATTTTTATTTTTATTTTTACCACTCCGGGAGTTTTCTAAATAAAATAAGTAAGAATTGATCGGTTTCTTGTGCTGTGAGTAGATGCCCAAAAAGTAAAGTTGGATGTAATCACTTTTTTGATTGGCCAACTTTACTTTTTGACATCCACTCACAGCACAATCAATTAACTAATTTACCAATCAATTCTCACTTTTTTTTCGAAAACTGTTAATTCGTGGTTGGAAATCATCCGCAACGCAAAATTTCCATAGTTAGATCTAATCTTCACATTTTTTGTTGAGTTTTGTGAATATGGTAGAAATGTAGCTGCAGGGGGTCCACCGGGAACCAGCAAAATTTTCAAAGGGGTCTATGAGAAAAAAGAGTTTGGGAACCTCTGGTCTAAACCTTGATTAAAACTATAAGCATTGATTAATTTTGGCAACGTATTGGACCGGGTGTTAAACAGCGTTTAACGAAAGATAAACGGTGATTAAACTAATCACCTTTGGACGTTTAAAAGGATTGATTAGTGTATTGCAATTATACGCAGCCGCAAAGAGGCCAACCTAACCTCAACCTTTTTAATGATCTGTGTTGTTCTTGTTCAGTTTACCCGCCTTTTTTAACAACTATTTTACTCGTTTTTTTAATGTTATCTTAAATCGCACTAAAATAATCCTTTATTTCACTTAAAACCAATAAAAATCTTATAAACCATTTAAGCAACCCAATTTATTGGACAAAATGGATAGGAAGAGACAATGTTACTCAAGTTTTTCGAGCGAGGAAAAAATGCTGATAGCCAGTATTTGTGCAAAGTGCAAACACATTTTGGAAAACAAAAAGTAAGGAGAAAAAAACTACTTGGGAAAAGATCTCCTTGGAAATTAACTCTGCAGCAATTAACTCTACTTACAGGAAGGTTTTATGAAAATCGTAAACGGGAAATACGAAGCTGCAGAAGAGAAAAAAGAAATATATTCTACTGGAGGAGGACCATGTTTTAATTTTTAAAAAGACCCGTGCCACGATTTAATACTCTCGCAATGAATACCAAAACAGTTTATGGATTGGAAAATGATTTTGGTGGAGATGCGGAGCCATTTACAGTTAGGTTTAATTTTTAAAAGTTTAAGTTTTGTTTGCATAGTTAAAGATATTTGATCTTGATAACATTCTTAAAAGCTTACACTTATATTTTAATTATTGCTTTTTTTAGGAGCGTAGCGTTTTAATTATCAATGCAAGCACCAACACTGCAAAAAGCATGTATATTTCCTTAATAAATTATGTGAATTTTACATAATTTATCATGTATATAATTTTTTACCAAATTATTATGTGAAAGTAAATGAAGATGTGCTATTACTGTTCAAGATATGTAAATATTTTTTTCCATAGTAAAATTCCATTTAAAAATGGAATTTCACCGTATATCTCACGCACTTGGAAAAAAGAAAAGATTTAAATTTTTAATTTTACAGATTTTATTATGTCAAATTTATAGATTTCATGTGTTAGCTTCAACAGGCCTGTTTATTTCAAACAAATTTAAAAAGTAAAGAAAAAGTCAGGCATGATATGTTATAAAGAAAGTCAGATCTATTTAAAAACTTTAATTTTTTAAAATAATTCTTTCATTGAACCATTATTATAAAAAAAAATTTTATTTGACAAGGTGTATCTATCGTTTTCGTTACAAAAGGTAATATAGGTATTGAGTTTGCTGGACTAATCTATAGAGACATACATACATACATACATACAGATTTGATGACATAATATGATTTTTGTTTGGCTGGCAGCCTAGGAATAAATAAATCTCTTATCCAAGGAATGAAGCGATCCTTTTACTATTTATTAATCTATTTCTTGAACGGACCCATTGAGCAATTATTATGTCCCTCCATACCTAATATTATGTAAAATTCCGATAGAAATAATGCATTTGTACAAGAAATATTATGGAAAATTACAGAAGAAATCCCGTAACTATCACATGACGCAACAGACAGGCAGCGCCGCCTGCGCCCCCATTACTAATAATAATTTATTAGTCGTGAACCGATACTCTGGTCTTTCACTGGCATTGCTTCAGTTTGTTTTGTCTTGAGTCGGTATACAATATTTCTGCAAAAACGTAAGTATTTATACAATAAATAATAAAATGTTTAAGTGTAAAATTTGTTCGTTTAAATGTTGCAAAGTAAGAAAATATAATTTGCATCAGTATTTGCATAGAAATTGGAGTGGCGTTACATTTTCTTGTGTGCATCAGGGATGCAATATAGTGTTAAATTCATTCATATTATGAGGATTATCACTGCAAAATATTAAACACTCAGTAACAACACGTGTCCCAGTTCGCCCTTGATGTACATATTGTCATTGGGTGTTTAACTTCAGATTTTCCATAGATAATAACTTCATAATATTGTAATAGAACGCAAAATCTATCATTTTATTTTAAGTTATTTTATTAAAGTGCGTTCTCACGAGTCCAAACAATATGTTTCCTTTTTAAATTCAAAGAAGGGCTTCTAAAAGCTTTTATTCCAAGAATAAATATGATAATAAAACCAAATGTAGTATAACTATTTTAAACAAATACCAACGATTTTTCCTAAACAAATAAATTGCCCAAATTATCCTAAATATTCGTTATGTCATAAAGTTTATTTTTATATCCTAATAGCAAGATCTCAAATAAATATCTAGAATCTTTAAAAGAGCACGTTTTGTCAAAGATAATGTAAACTTTCTAAGAATCTATAATAAAACAGATGGGAATAATAAATAAAGGGCACTCCGCTGGTGGTCCATTATGATGAGATAAAAATGAACCATATTATTGAGAAAAAAATGGAAAATATAGGTAGAACCTGAATTTGTATTTTGACCATTCTATGTATGTGAAAGTCGGATCAGATTTATTCTTTTATTTTCCCTGGAACAGCTTAAAAGGTTTTTTTTTAAGTAAATCTGATTGCTGTACTTTAAATTTAAGGTTAATTTAGGAATGTTATTTCTAAGACCGTTTTTACGGTTATTTTATAAATATACTATGTATTGTTTAGCTATAGATATGATTTTTAAGTTAAAATGTCCATAAAGAGAGAAAAGGTTTTAATTAAACATCGAGAGGGTATAACTAGAGTCACCTAGCGGTAATATCTACAATCATATATTGGGACGACCCTGTTTTATGATCTAAGGCAGAGTTTTAGAGAGAAATGACTTCTGATTGGTTGGATAGAATAAACTATCACTTGGTACCGAGGGATGATATTGATTTTAGTACTTTCTATAGGGTGGAATATCTAAATATTTGAAGTAGCGTAATTTAAGGGGTGTATTTAGAAGTTAGATGCTTAATCAAGAAGATTCACAATTCAGTTCCGAAGTTTCTGTTATCGGGTTCGGTTTGACCAAGTACCAAAGATGCTATTTTCGGGTGTAGTCGCGCGGAGTATATATTTTCGGACACATTTCTCTCTTTGATATACCTCTTGTGTAGTGAATCCTTTGTTACTTAAGAGTGTTAAGTTAAATTGTGGGTTTTAAGTATAATTGTTGTTTTACCTATAAGTTTCAGGGTTTTAGTGTTTAGACTTTTCAGTTTTTGGGGATTATCATAAATTAATCTTTGGGTGATTAAATTACAGGGTTGTATTAATTTAAAAATAGTAATTTTATCGGTTCACAGGGTTTTAAATATTAAATGGGTAATTTTCCGAATCGTACAGTAAACGCATGTCAATAGAAAAATCTCTATTTATTAGTTAGCATAATACATATTTTGTATTAGTTTTACAGTCTTTCTTTTTCTTGTTCATTACCTTTTCTTTCTACCTTTCTTTATAATTGTTGTTAATAGATTTATAAGTTGTTGTTTAAACTGGGTGTTGTTTTATTGTAACAATCAATATAAAGGGTTTCATTAACAAAGGTTGAACGGTTCGTTCTCGCGCCCTAAAGACGCGTCGCTGCGACGTTATTGTTAACATCATCACCTGGATATTGCTGTTTGGTCGACATTGGTAAGTCGTTTGGTATTACCAGTAGATACAACTAACAGAAGGAAACGACGTGGACGTTATCATGAAGAACTCCAATATCTCCAAGAGTGCCTTTGCTATAAAATTATCTTAGTTATATACAGGTATTTTAAAGTCTAATATGCGGATAGTTTATAGCATAATAATATATGTTTTATATTTGCAATAAAAAAATATGTATATTAAAATATAAGAGCAAGTGTTCTTATTATAAAAATACTAAATGTGTATTTAAAATATAAAGGATTTTAAGACGTAATATTTAATGTGTTTCTATTTAAAACTAGTTTATTAAACTATCATATACCGTATTTTATTTAATACAATTTATTGCTTTATTTTTCATATACAAGGTATTAAACTAAAACATTAACTTATATTTATTTCAAATAAAAATTATATTAAAATTCACTCCAAGGGGCTTTAATATAGCGTATATTAATTTCTACAATAGTGTTGTTAATATAATTAAATATTATACCCAAATATATTATATAGTTGTCCCATAAAGATAATATAAATTATATTATAGTGTAATATAATTATATTTAAATTTAATATATATTTTTCCCCGTGTAGTAAATATTATGTTTTATGTGAATCAGTATGTATTTCCCTACTTTACTAATTTTGATATGTTGTTTTGCTTTGAACTGTATTTAGGTATACACTTTTATATTATGATCAAACTAAAAAATTTTAAAAATTTAATTGAATGGGATAATTTTTGTTAAAAATTATGTTTCAGTTTGTAAATATATATAGGTAATTTTAGACGAGAGATACCCACTACACGGAATATACGTAACACAGGGAAGGCTCAGATCACGCAGAAACTTCCTTAAGGTGGTCGACGAGGAACCCCCTGAAAACTACCCACCACGTCAGGAAAACCCTGGAGGGGTGGATCTTGACTGGCGAACATTGAATAGAATCAGAACGGGAGTTGCAGCTGTGAAAACCAACAACATTAGATGGAACCAAATAGACCATCAAGACGCTCTTTGCGACTGCGGAGAATTACAAGACATGGCGCATCTCACGATCTGCAGAAACTGCCCTAACACCTGCTCCCTGCATGATTTATGGAATGCTGAACAGAATGCTATTGACGTCGCCCAATATTGGGCACAAAGATTATGATTTGTTGATTTGGATACGAAAAAGTAAGTAAGTAAGTAGCACAGAAAATCACTGAAATAGACCTCTTAAAGTTGCTCACGCAATTAGTCTCCTTGTATATTTGATCTGAAATTTGCATTTTGTTGCAGATATGGCTCCATATATCAGAAAATTCTCGAGGCAGTCGTGGGATGAGAACCAAATGAGGGAGGCTATCGATGCTGTTAGGGGCGGTAAAATGGGTTGGTTATTGGCATCCAAAACGTATAATGTTCCTTTTACCACATTGAGGCGACGTACTAAAACGGGGAATACTTCTAAAGGATATCTAGGTGGACACAAGTCGACGTTTGATGTCAGTTTGGAAAAAGAATTAGTTAATCATTTACAAGACTTGGAAATCAGATTCTTTGGAATGACTTCGGTCGAGGTTAGAAAGTTAGCATATCAAATAGCTGTTAAAAAGAAAATTCCACACAGATTTTTGAAGGAAAAAGAAATGGCTGGAAAGGGTTGGCTGAGATTATTTAGGATGCGGAACCCTATATTATCCCTTCGCATACCAGAAGCCACATCAGTTGCAAGGGCTCGGGGTTTTAACCGACCACAAGTTCAAACTTTTTTCGTCACTTAACCGAAATATTTGATAGCTATAAATTTGAGCCACAGCAATTTGGAACGTGGACGAATCAGGGTTTAGTACAGTGCCATCAAAACCTGGGAATATTTTCGCTACTAAAGGTCGAAAACAGGTTGGAATTTTAACAAGCGCTGAGAGAGGTCATCACTTCACTTCAGTTTGCTGTGTAAACGCATTGGGAACATATATTCCGCCTGCTTTCATCTTCCCAAGGAAAAATATGAAATTAGATTTAATGGACCATGCGCCAACAGGTTCGGTGGGATACGCGCAAGAAAAGGGACGGATGAATGGACATGTATTTCTTAAGTGGTTGCAACATTTTGTCAAGCACAGCAAAGCTTCACCTCAAAACAAAGTTTTATTGCTTTTGGATGGGCATTCTAGCCACAAAAATATTGATGTTTTGACGTTTGCAAAGCAAAATGGCATTGTAATTTTCTGTTTTCCGCCACACTGCACCCACCGTCTTCAACCGCTAGATATTAGTTATTTTGGACCTTTAACTACTTTTTATAATCAAGAATTGAATATCTGGCTGAAGAGTCACCCTTGTAGAAGTGTAACTCACCAACAAGCTACAGGTATTTTCAAAGACGCGTATCTTCGAGCTGCTACTGTAAGAAATGGCCAGAGCGGATTTGAGTCTGCTGGAATATTCCCCTTAAATGAAAATATTTTTCCTGACCATATGTTTGCACCTGCGGATGTAACTGACAATCAATTACCACAGCCAGTGTTAGTACCAGAAGAGCCAAATGAACTTTCAACGATTGCCCAAGAACAGCCTGGTCCGTCATCGTCTAAAGAGTCAGTGTTTCCAGAAGAGCCAAATATACTTTTAGCAAGCACTTAAGAACAACCTGATCTGTCAGCGTCCAAAGAGTTACAAGAACCAAATAGACTTTTAATAACCGCCCAAGAAGAAGCTGGATCTTCGTCGTCCAAGAATCTAAGCATATCGGAAATTTCTCCATTGCCAAAGGCAACTGTTACACTTAGATCGAAACGAAAAAAGGAAAATTTGAAGTTCTAAATGCTACCCCGGACATTGAAGAACTGAAATCAGAAGAGGCAAGTAAAAAAGCCACAGTATTAAGAAAATCAACCAGACGCTCGGCCAAGAAAACAGTCCGCATGCCATCGTCATCTGAGAGTGAAAAAGAAGAGCTCGAGGATTCTGAATCAGAAGAGGAAAAAGATCCAGCTTGCATATATTGCCTTGAACCATACAGTGTGTCACGACATAAAGAATGGTGGCTACGTTGCCAATTGTGCCACAAGTGGTGCCACGCAGACTGCAAGGGCCTTCCCAGAACTGCAAAAATTGTAATATGCGAGAGATAGATGATTGATTGATTAGAATAGATTGATTTGATGGCGATAGAATTATTTCCCCGAAATTCCAAAAACCAATGTTACCAATAATACCAATTACCAAACCATAATAATACCATAGTACCATATTATAATGCCGGAAAAGTTGTGGAAATTTTAAAATTGTGGTCCAGATTCCGGAAAAACAAATGGGGAAACACGAAAAATATTCCAGAAAATACAGAAAAGATTGGGAAAGAGAACGCTGGGCGGTAGGTATGTACCTTTGCAGGAATATATTTTTTGTTTCTGCCCACTTTTATATACCAAACAATGCCACAGTCCCCTCCAAAAAGCTGGCTGTGCTACTGTGCTAATATATTTATTTAAGATAATTTAGTTTAGGACCTTTCACTTAATATCTAAAGTTTCATACTTTTTAGGATGGTTGTGTTCATCTGAGCCAGGGGATATTAATGAGGCTAAAGTGTGTAAAGTATCCCTACGAGCTCACCAAACCGATTTACAAAGACATGCAAAAACAAAGCAGCATATTAATGCAACAAAAAGATTAAATCCCCATGAAAATAAACAAAATGTGCTGGAACCACATATTATCGAAATAAAAAATGAAGACAAAGAAAAGGAGTTAAAGTTAGCGGTATACGTAGCCTGCCATACTCCCATCCGAAGCATTGGCCATTTATCAGAAATACTTTTAAAAGCTTTTGGACATTCAACTTTAAAACTTCACCGTACAAAGTGCTCTGGACTCATAAAGAATGTAATTTCACCTGTGTTTTTATCGGAGCTTATCGAAGATATTGGTAACTCAAGGTACTCGCTAATTGTCGATGAATCAACAGATGTTTCAACAACGAAGTATATGTGTGTCTGTGTCAGGTACTTCAGCATAAAAAATAGCAAGTAGTTAGTGACTACTTAGGTTTAATTGAATTGGAGAGTACTAAATCAGCGGATCTTTATGAATATTTGAAATGTTTTTTGGTAAGAATGGGAATTGAGTTAAAAAATATGATTGGTATTGGCACTGACGGAGCGAGCAATTTGTGCGGGTGTAATCATTCACTTTATACCTTGTTAAAAAAAGACAATCCAAATATCCAGTTAATTAGGTGTGTCTGTCATTCCTTGATAATGCCTCAAAAAAGGCAGCTGAGAGTTTGCAGGCAAATATTGACTTTCTATGTTCTGAAGTTTATAACTGGTTTAGCTATAGTGCACAAAAAAAAATGATTACAAAAAATTTTTTGATTTATTAAATACGAACCACGATGGTCCAACAAAAAAATTTCATAAATTTGTTCAGCTATCTCAAACAAGATGGTTGGTTCGCTTTAATGTTGTAAATGTCCTATTAGAACAATGGGAGGAACTGAAATTATATTTTAATGAATTTATTAAAAAAGAAAAATCTTATAAAGCTCGTCTCATTAATGAAATGCTTAACGACCCATCAAATTACTTACTCTTGGTTATATTGAAACCTTTGGTTTTAGAAGTCAACAAAGTATACCTAATTTTTCAAAAAACCTCTCTAAATATTGGTAGGGCTCATGAAGACCTTGAAACCTTAATATTTTTTTTTTGCTTCCAAAATCATGAAGGCCCCATTTGTCCAAAATGGGTTAGATAAAATTGAAAATTCAATAGATAATGATTTAGCTTTTCTACCACTCAATAAATGTGATTTTGGGATAGAATTTTATCAAAAAATTCAGGAATCTACCTACACGCAAGAGATTATCGATAATGTCTCTGATAGAGGATTTAAGTTTATAAAGTCATTGCTATCTGAAATGATAAATCGCCTACCCATAAGTTTGGAACATTTTCGAAAATTTAAGTTTCTGGAGCCAAAAGCAGCCCTAAATAGAGTAAACAGGCCAAAATTTTCTGATCTGCCTTTCATTAATTATTATGTACCTAAATATCTGAAATGGAAAGTCAATGGCAAAAGTTGCTGCTCGTTAATTGGGAGCTAACATATGGCTTAGAATCGGCGATATTTCAGGATATTTACACATTTTGGCAAAAAGTATATATGCGTCAAGATGCCGGAGATAATTTTGTTTTTAGAGAGCTGGCTAATTATGTTTTTGTTTTATTGTCTATGCCATCAAGCAATGCGATAGTTGAAAGAGTATTTTCTGTAATGAACGCTGTAAAAAATAAAGCTAGAAATAAAATACAATATAGTATGTTGGACGCATTATTGCGTATTCGGCTTAGAATGGCTTTTGGTGAAAACTGCTGTAAGTCATTTAACCCATCGAAAGCTATGTTCCAGAAATTTAAATCTGAGGTAATTTATCAAAAAAATACACCTTAAACTGATAAACTAGTTCTAGATACATTTGAGATTGTCCAAGAAGTTCTTGGCGTTACAATTCATATTATATAAGTACCTACATAACATAAACCTATACGTCGTGTAAAATTATTTGATTGTTACATCCTGCCTTATTTTTTATTGTACCTACTTATTTGTATTTATGTATTTTGTATCTGTTTTTATTGCTACCTGTAAAATATATATTATGTTTTGCAGTCAAAAGTTTACATTTCATTTTTTATGCGCTGTATCAAATACAAATTTAAATTACTGCCAGTTTAACTTAATATTTTGATTTGCATTATTGAAGGTAGATGGCGCACCATCTTCAACGCATTGGCGTACAAAATAATTTAGAAACAATTTTTCGTTTTTTGTAAAAATAAATAAAAAAACTCTTGCATATCTCCTATTGCCAATATATTAAGCATTTAAGTGATATCATAATAATATACAGAATTTCTGGCGATTTTAAATAACAATATTGGCGTTACTGAACTCTGAAAATCTGGCAAGCCTGGCCAGCGACATAAAATCAGTCCGCTTGCAAAGTCGAGAGAGTGAGGTGCGCCTAGGGTGGTTTTGCTAGTAAGCCGGCCCCCAGTCGGCCGTTTGAGTTTTTTTTAATAATAGTTTGAGTTTTCCGCCAGTTTGAAATACACTCAAAAAATCCAGAGGGGACCAGCCCCCCCCCAGAGGTCTGCCTGGCCCCCTTCCCCAGAATCCGCGAGAAACAAATGTATTCTGCCAGACCACCCAAATGCGAACGATAAGTCAAACGACAAATTGAATCGAATTTTTTTATATACCTACATAAATTAATTATATTTATTCATCAATTTTATTATATTTTTAGTCTAGTCTCTACCCTATACGCGCAACTAAAACTCGGAATCGAAACTCCAAGCCAGGTCTGTAAAGTTAGAAATCCAATGCTGCCTGCCAAGACGCTCTCGGGATCTAATCAGAATAAACATGTCCAAATTCAACTCGAAAAATTTCCAAAAAAAAGTTTTCATGACAGCTGAAAAATCGAACCGATAAAAAACGAGGTCTTGTGATATTACTGTTGATTATTGACCAAATTTGTTAAAATTTGGGCGTGGTCCAGAAAAAATTTCCCACCTCTACACGAGCCGCCACTTCAAATCACAATAACAGCCCCCCCCCCCCAGGTCAGAGGGCTAGTTACGCCACTGTATAAACTTATCAATTGATGTATAGTAATTTCTGTAATAATATTCTTCAAGTGTTAAATGAATTCTTTTAATTTTCTAGAAACAATTGGGATCAATGTGGCATTGTTGCAAAAATAAGTAACCCTGGGAATCTTAGCGAAAATTAGCTGACAACGTTGTGCCAGAATTGCCAGTCCTTGCAAAAATTGTTAAATGCGGTGGTAATGGTAAATGGTGGTGCGCGTGTGGTGACTACAAGTGAATGCGTAAAATTTATTATTTATTTCACAATCTATCCAAAATGAGTGAAATTGCAGAATTACTTCGTGACTGGGGATTTTCTGAGTTAATTCAGATATTTTTAGGTAAGTTTATCTAAATGTGGATACGGTTTACTTAATTTTTAATTTATTTTTAAGCCGGTTCATCTTCCCATTGCAACATGGCGGCTGCTGCGGTTGAAGGTACATACCTAATAATTTTCTTATCAAGGACGTAGATTTTTATACTTATATTTATACAGTGTCACCAGTAAAGTCCGCATCATATGGGCTTTTTTTTCATTAATAGCTTTATTCAAGATTTGACTTTGGCATCAAGTTCTGCTTCGATCGAGATGAAAATAAGCAAAAAAATAGTAGTCACGTGATTCGCATTATCTGTCAAATTTTAATTTTTTCCAAAAAATTATTCAAAAGTGAGGTTATTTCTAAAAATATCGAAAAAAGTTATTAGAAAAAGTTTTCAGCTGCATAAGACAATTTTGATTTTTTACCCATATTTTGTAAATTGCACCACTTTTGCAAAATAAGACTCAACGCAACCTACATAAAACTTCTTAGTTTTAACAAGGCTTTATTTCAGATACATTTTCTTTAAAGTAGCGCCATATTAAATGTGTGTTTTTCTACAAAATCAAAATTGGGCTATTAAAATTTGGTCGTATGTGATGCAAAGTTTATTTGTTTTTGACCCTGTATAAGGTAACTTTATAAAATATGTATTTTTGAAAACGTAGTTTGTGTCTAAAAGTAATACACCTTTATATTAAGACAAAAAATAACACGGCGTCTTCAGTAAAGTGTTTTAATTGGAAAATAAATTTTATTTTAACAACGTAAAGTTTACTTATCTATTTTCAACGATTTACTTTAAAACCCCTAGGTAGTTTGTGTCTGAAAGTAATACACCTTAATATTTAGACAAAAAAGAACACAGTGTCTTCAGTAAAGTGTTTTTTAAGTGGAAAATAAATTTTATTCCAAACAACGTAAAGTTTATCTATTTTCAACGATTTAATTTAAAACCCCTATGTTATAATTTATTATTAAGCTATGTCATAATATGACATATGATCCGTTAAGGTGTATTACTTTCAGACACAAACTACGTTTTCAAAAATACTTATTTTATGAAGTTACCTTATACAGGGTCAAAAACAAATAAACTTTGCATCACATGCGACCAAATTTTAATAGCCCAATTTTGATTTTGTAGAAAAACACACATTTAATATGGCGCTACTTTAAAGAAAATGTATCTGAAATAAAGCCTTGTCAAAACTGAGAAGTTTTATGTGGGTTGCGTTGAGCCTTATTTTGCAAAAGTGGTGCAATTTACAAAATATGGGTAAAAAATCAAAATTATCTTATGCAGCTGAAATTTTGCATGTGGGCTAGAAACTGCATTTAAAAAAACTTTTTCTAATAACTTTTTTCGATATTTTCAGAAATAACCCCACTTTTGAATTATTTTTGGAAAAAATTAAAATTTGACAGATAATGCGAATCACGTGACTACTCTTTTTTTGCTTAATTTTCATCTCGATCGAAGCAGAACTGATGCCAAAGTCAAATTTCGAATAAAGCTATTAATAAAAAAAAATCTCATATGATGCGGACTTTACTGGTGACACTGTATATATATGAGCTTATCTTGCTGTATTTATGATTATAATTTGCAGACTTTTAAATTATTTTTAAACCGACTCAAGTATTATATACATTCTACTTAGGTATTACCTGAAGGTATAAATTAAAATATTGTAGTACTGCATGTTCATTATGGAACTGTTAATTGTAGATATTGTATATTGTTGAATGTAGCTTACAATTTTTAGATGCAGCTGATGATTTTGATGTTTCAAAAAAATTTCAATGTTTAAAAGATATTGAATAATTTTTGGATTTTTTAAACGTTAATTGATGACATTTTATCAGTTCTAAAAGATAATCGAAGAAATGCTGATGCTACGTTTAACACAATTTTTAAAGAAGTTCAGGACTGCCATAACAAGTTAGATGCTTCTCTTTTATTACCTCGGCGAGTCGCGAGACAGACTTACCGTTTTAATTTGGATACAAATGATCCGGAAACTTACTTCAGGACTTCAACATTTGTTCCACTTCTTGATAATGTAATACAAGACCTTGAATTTAGATTTACCGATGAAAGTTTATGTATATATTATTTAAATAATTTAATTCCAGTTAATAGCGTCAAAACACCTGAATATGAGATTTTGGATCATCTTTCCAAATATTTAGAAATTTTTTTATTAGATGATGCAAAATTAATTGTTGAAAAATTGAATGGCTAACTTTCACTATGGAAAAGGAAAACATCTGAGGTCTTGCCAGATAGCGCTGTGGTTTCATATTCTCTTTATGATACAGATATTTTTCCTAATATAAAAATCGCTTTGTCTATTCTCTGTTCGATTCCTATAACCGTAGCTTCTATCAGCTGAACGCAGTTTTTCTTCCTTGAAGCGACTGAAAACGTGGCTGCGATCTACAATGTCACAAGAGCGCCTCGTAGGTTTAGCTCTGCTTCATGTTCATAGAGATATTTCCATAGACATAACTAAGGTAAAAGATACTTTTGCAAAGCAAAAGAAAAGAAATCTAGACTTTGTTATTTAAATATGGCAATGTGGTTAATTTATTTGTTTAAGATGTTTATCTCTTTAATACTATTATTTATAATACTAGTTTTTGAATGGTTGTCTTAATTTTTCATGATTTTATTCTTGTTTTTGTGCAATCTTATATTATTCGATATTATATCGACTTATCGACGGACTATAATAGAATATATCTTATAATATTAAGATGTTGATATTTTTATATAAAAAATGTTTTTCCAAATTTATTGGTTTTGTTTTTTATTTAAAAATAATAAATATGTATAGTTTTTTGGACATATTATTTTTAGTTTTTGCGTCCTCAACCTGGTCTCTGGGGGGGGGGGGGGTTAATTACCCCCAGTACCCGCCCTTGGAGGAAACCTATGCTAAGCTCTTCGGAATCAGGATCCGATAGTAGTGATTCTGATAATGAACCACTAACTAATTTAGTTCTAAGAAAAAAAAATCTTTGGGTATTATTTTCTATTTTATTTCTATTTTATTACCAATATCGGTATCCAAAATCTTTGAACAATAGCACATAATATATTATGGTATCTTAACAACAATTTACAAAAAAAAATTAATTAAAACATTAAAAGTATAAATTGTAAAAAATAAGTATATTATTACATTATAAATTAGAAATATATTACATACTGGGTTATAAATTATAACACTGTATTTTTGTACTAAAACTACCTAATCTAATACAAAGTTAACATTTTCTGTAGGGTTTTGCATTTGCACCGAGAGAACTAAATCCCTGTATTATGGCTAATAAGACTATGAATTCGAATGAACCTAAACATATAAATGAAAGTCAAGACTCAGGTTTGAATGAATCGAGGGATAGCATCAAGGAATTGTTTCCAACACCCGAATTAAAAACGCCAACCACTAAACGAGGCAAAGCAATTAACTCAGCTGCTCAAGTCGTCGTTAGAGATTTATTCAGCACACCTTCTACCAGTTTCGCCATACCTTTCAGCAAAGAAAATGCTACTTTGACAGATAATGCGAATCACGTGACTACTCTTTTTTTGCTTAATTTTCATCTCGATCGAAGCAGAACTGATGCCAAAGTCAAATTTCGAATAAAGCTATTAATAAAAAAAAATCTCATATGATGCGGACTTTACTGGTGACACTGTATATATATGAGCTTATCTTGCTGTATTTATGATTATAATTTGCAGACTTTTAAATTATTTTTAAACCGACTCAAGTATTATATACATTCTACTTAGGTATTACCTGAAGGTATAAATTAAAATATTGTAGTACTGCATGTTCATTATGGAACTGTTAATTGTAGATATTGTATATTGTTGAATGTAGCTTACAATTTTTAGATGCAGCTGATGATTTTGATGTTTCAAAAAAATTTCAATGTTTAAAAGATATTGAATAATTTTTGGATTTTTTAAACGTTAATTGATGACATTTTATCAGTTCTAAAAGATAATCGAAGAAATGCTGATGCTACGTTTAACACAATTTTTAAAGAAGTTCAGGACTGCCATAACAAGTTAGATGCTTCTCTTTTATTACCTCGGCGAGTCGCGAGACAGACTTACCGTTTTAATTTGGATACAAATGATCCGGAAACTTACTTCAGGACTTCAACATTTGTTCCACTTCTTGATAATGTAATACAAGACCTTGAATTTAGATTTACCGATGAAAGTTTATGTATATATTATTTAAATAATTTAATTCCAGTTAATAGCGTCAAAACACCTGAATATGAGATTTTGGATCATCTTTCCAAATATTTAGAAATTTTTTTATTAGATGATGCAAAATTAATTGTTGAAAAATTGAATGGCTAACTTTCACTATGGAAAAGGAAAACATCTGAGGTCTTGCCAGATAGCGCTGTGGTTTCATATTCTCTTTATGATACAGATATTTTTCCTAATATAAAAATCGCTTTGTCTATTCTCTGTTCGATTCCTATAACCGTAGCTTCTATCAGCTGAACGCAGTTTTTCTTCCTTGAAGCGACTGAAAACGTGGCTGCGATCTACAATGTCACAAGAGCGCCTCGTAGGTTTAGCTCTGCTTCATGTTCATAGAGATATTTCCATAGACATAACTAAGGTAAAAGATACTTTTGCAAAGCAAAAGAAAAGAAATCTAGACTTTGTTATTTAAATATGGCAATGTGGTTAATTTATTTGTTTAAGATGTTTATCTCTTTAATACTATTATTTATAATACTAGTTTTTGAATGGTTGTCTTAATTTTTCATGATTTTATTCTTGTTTTTGTGCAATCTTATATTATTCGATATTATATCGACTTATCGACGGACTATAATAGAATATATCTTATAATATTAAGATGTTGATATTTTTATATAAAAAATGTTTTTCCAAATTTATTGGTTTTGTTTTTTATTTAAAAATAATAAATATGTATAGTTTTTTGGACATATTATTTTTAGTTTTTGCGTCCTCAACCTGGTCTCTGGGGGGGGGGGGGGGGGTTAATTACCCCCAGTACCCGCCCTTGGAGGAAACCTATGCTAAGCTCTTCGGAATCAGGATCCGATAGTAGTGATTCTGATAATGAACCACTAACTAATTTAGTTCTAAGAAAAAAAAATCTTTGGGTATTATTTTCTATTTTATTTCTATTTTATTACCAATATCGGTATCCAAAATCTTTGAACAATAGCACATAATATATTATGGTATCTTAACAACAATTTACAAAAAAAAATTAATTAAAACATTAAAAGTATAAATTGTAAAAAATAAGTATATTATTACATTATAAATTAGAAATATATTACATACTGGGTTATAAATTATAACACTGTATTTTTGTACTAAAACTACCTAATCTAATACAAAGTTAACATTTTCTGTAGGGTTTTGCATTTGCACCGAGAGAACTAAATCCCTGTATTATGGCTAATAAGACTATGAATTCGAATGAACCTAAACATATAAATGAAAGTCAAGACTCAGGTTTGAATGAATCGAGGGATAGCATCAAGGAATTGTTTCCAACACCCGAATTAAAAACGCCAACCACTAAACGAGGCAAAGCAATTAACTCAGCTGCTCAAGTCGTCGTTAGAGATTTATTCAGCACACCTTCTACCAGTTTCGCCATACCTTTCAGCAAAGAAAATGCTACTCGTTCCAGTCCTAAAGATAAGGATAAAAATGAAATTTCTACAAGTAAGATTAAAAAACAAACTGATAGTTAGTACTGCTTCATTTGCAAAGAGGAAAGAATGCTAGACATGACATGAGACTTTGTGTACTTTGTTGTCGGTACGTCCATGAGGAATGTGTCTGGTTAGATAAGGGAGATAAGAGCAAGTTTGTGTGTCATGAATGCCAACGTTTGTAAGTTTGTTCGTCAATAAAAATGTTACGAAAAAAAAATATGTTGTTTTTTTGAATTTTAATAGCGATGTTATTTTCGTATCCAAATAAGGCCACCTAAAATCATTCATAAGAACCAAACCAATTAACTTAACTCTAAAAATTCAAAATTTTAACACATGGAAAAATCGCCACCCTTTCATAAAGGTCATATTTATCAATTTCTGCAGGTGGCCTTAAAAGATACATGGGTCACCAAATAAGGCCAATTTCACTCTTCCGATAAAAAATGTATACTCCACAAATCAAATGAAAAATTAAACATTTTTTGTGGTAGAACCAATATATTTATATGATGCACTGCTTATGTTTAACAATTTATACAAAGCTTGGAATAATATTTCTCTTCTAATGCCCTCTTGAACCTTAACGTGGCCTTAATTGGTTTGAGTACCTTATTAAAAATTAAGTTTTTTTTAATAAATTTTGTTATTAATTTTTCCTAGGTATGTTATGTTTTTGTATTAGACTAAAAAGAGTTTATTTTAAATTTTCATTTTGTTTTACGTTTCTAAAGAATTAAACATTATTTTTCTCGGTATATAGTTGATTTTTTTATTATATTATATAATATTTTATATTTTGTATAAGTCATGGGGCCCCAAATTTTTGTATCCATTTCATGTTTACTGGGCATCCAAATGAAAGGCCCGCGTAGCCAAATGGATACACAAGAGTATGTACGTTACGTTCTCAGACTAAGCACTAGTGCTTGGTCTGAGGTTACGTTGCTCTAAATCAGCTATACTCTAAGTGTGTTCCGCGGAACCCTAGGGTTCCGCGATACCTCTGTAGGGGTTCCTCAAGAATTTAGAAAAAAAATCAAAACACCTCTCTCTGGTCGAACGTTTTGACTCCGCGGCCGCGCGTAGGTATATTTATTTGTATTTGTATAAACATGTGTTACAATAGCTGGTACAATATCTCATAAGTTTGGTATCAACATGTATACTTGTGAGCGCGCAGTCCCTTTGATAAAAGCCGCCTCTGAATTGTTTACAACGCAATTTTTATATTTCTCTTTTTATTTTTGCTTTTTGTTTATCAAAGGCGCCGACTCGAGTATTTTCGAGAATATTCGAGATCGAGTCTAGAACTAAGTCTAAAAGCGGCGATCGCGCGTCGCGCCTCGTCAGTCAGTTGACGATTAGCGTTCGGAGCGATAAGTTCCTACCTACCTACTTACAAGCTCGCTAGCGAGAAACTAGTGTTCATTGTTCTACTGCCTGCTGTATTCTGTTGTCTCAGTTTTATACATTTCTTCATTGTACTAAACTTAGTCTCTTATACGCAGTAACGATTGAGCATTATTTAGACCCCACCATTCTGACGTGTAACATTATAAATAAAGAAGAATGGAACGTTGGCTTAAAGGTGTTAAACGTGTTGCAACAACATCTTCTAATGACGCTGAATGTTCAAAAGCAGTATGCGTGGAGAATATTATAGCAATCACCGATCCAGACGATGATGCCACGACGTCAAGCTCGACGGTTTCAAAGACGAAAAAAAGGAAGTATGATGAATCATATATCAGTTTCGGATTTGTTGATTCCAACGGCTCACCTCTCTGCATGCTATGTAGTAAACTGCTTCCAATAGTTCCATGGCACCTGCCAAATTGCGCCGACATTTACAAACTGTACACCCCGAGTCTAAAGACAAGAATAAAGAATTTTTTGTTCGTAAAAAAGATCAGTTATTGGAAAGTCAAAAAAATATGATGCATGTAACAAAAACTATCAACGAAAAGGCCACGGAGGCATCATATTTAGTTAGCTATCGCATTGCACAAGCAGGCGAAGCGCACACTATCGCTGAGAATTTAATAAAGCCATGTGTATTAGACATAACAAAATGTATGCTCGATAAAAAATCTGCAAAGCATCTTTCTACTGTGCCGCTATCAAACGATACTGTTTCACGGCGAATCCATGATCTGGCAAGCTACGTCAAACAAGAACTAGTTACACGTCTACAAAAAACACGATTCGCCTTGCAAATGGACGAGTCAACTGATGTCGCTGGTTTGGCTATCTTGCTGGTTATCGTGAGATATCCATATGAAAGTTCTTTTGAAGAAGACATGCTTATGTGTTCACCGCTCCTCACAAACACTACCGGGGAAGAAATTTTTAATAAAATAAATATATTTTTTGAAGAAAATAGACTCAGTTGGAACAATTGCATTGACATTTGTACAGATGGGGCCAAGGCGATGACAGGTAAAACAGCAGGAGCAGTGTCACGAATAAAAAATAAAGCGCCTAATTGTAGTTCCAGCCATTGTATATTCTGCATAGACAAGCACTTGCGATGAAGCAAATGCCGTCAAATCTAAAATTAGTTATGGATGAAGCGGTAAAAATAATTAATTTTATAAAATCACGACCACTACAATCCCGATTGTTCTCATTATTGTGTGAAGATTATGGCAGCAAACATTAAACACTGCTGCTCCATACAGAAGTGCGATGGCTGTCTCGGGGTAAAACTTTAACAAGGCTATTTGAACTTAGAGCCGAGTTACAAATGTTTCTTTCAGCAGATACTTCTTTTAATTTGAAGGACCGTTTGTGTGATAAAACTTGGTTGTTCCGATTGTCTTTTATGGCGGATATCTTTCAAAAACTGAACGAATTGAATTTATCATTGCAAGGTAAACAGACAACAGTGTTTCAGGCTAATGCACGACGTCGGAAAGCTGAAAGGTTCTCCATACAAAATTATGCTGGAACAGAAAATAGCAGATAAAAGGAGTGTTGAATCAATTAAGCGAGGGAAGAATTTGCTTTCAGAAGAAGACGTTAGCAAGAAAGGCAAGAGGTTGCTTTCAGGAAAAGATACCAGCAAGAACATTAAGGAAAAACAAAAAAATTATAGTCTTCCACGCAACCCGATTGAGGAGAAGACAACTTGCCCTTTGTGCCTTGAAGCTCATGAAGAGGATTGGATTCAATGTGGAAGCTGCAAGACCTGGGTCCACGAGGCTTGTGTAATGGAACGACATGACAATATTTTGAAAAATAATTACTGAAGAATTTTTTTTAAAAGAAAAAAAAATTAATTATTAAGTGAATGATTTTACTGTTAACATTAAAAAGGATTATATTTAAAAACAAAATAATTGTCTAAATTATTTTGTTTTAATTCGAAAAAGGTTTTGTCTGTTTCCTTCCGCCAAACTCATCCCCAGACGCGTTTCGCCGTTTACGGCTCATCAGTGAGGCTCAGTTTGGCAGAAGGAAACAGGGCTCGAAGACAAATTACTTGTCAGGATCGATTATCGACGGGAATTATAGAACCCGGTGCGACATCTTGCGTCCCAGTACATTTTGTTTTAGTTACTCAATATAACATTTTTACAAAAAACCGGAAAATAAAAACTTTTCTATTTTCTACATTTTTTTAAAGTTAAGAAATTGACTTAAGTTGAAGACTCACTTAATTTCAATCGGCACGTAATCCAATTCCAAAAACAATAAGTAAAACTTAACACAAGACTTCATTAAAGTCGTCACATTTAAAATAAATAAAAATTATTTTATTTTTTTTCTAAAATTCAACAACTGTTTCCTCGCGTCACTTTCGACTGTTCACTACCGACCGAACGAAACTAATGAAGAGCCACCAAAATTTTATATTGACTTAAAAACGTTATTGCACTTGGCACTACAATTTTGCACACGAATGCTGCGATATATCCGCAGGTGTTTTAACAAATTGCACGCGTTACCAATAGTTGCTCACGACTCTACAGATACTTCAGGACAGGTTTTGCAGGAGCTTTATACACTGAAAGAAAATATTGAATTGGACATAAGCTAAATTATAAAATATTTTACTTTTCTTACAGTGTAGAACTCATAAATTGTATTACCTTGTCATGTCGATTGCGAAACATTTCACCCGGAACCAATATAATAATCGAGTCAGGTGTAATTTTGCGCTAAGCATCACTGCTTTTGCGGGTATAAAACATGAAACCTTAGCGATTGAGAGTTAGTCTGTGAAAAAAAGTCGAGTCGGTTAAAAGTCTTGTCTGAAGTCTGATTCCAAAATTGCTGTCGCGATATTAAAGAAATTTATTGAACGTTAATAACGGAAGTAAGTCGCGAAAAGTGGAAACGTCCTAGTGAAAAAGTTGTCTGCTAAGTGGAAATTTAATCACGATTCTTTTTATCCAGTGTATTAAGTACGGATCGTTTAAGTGACAATTTTGACTAATAAGAATACTAACTTATGTACTCGGCTCGGTATTGTCAACAGTAAGTGTCGAATTTAACATTGTTTATTTTCTTGAATCATGTACAGGGTGGTTTCGATTTTATTATTTTAAAATAAACTTAAGATGTTAAAGTGATTCGTCGTTTAACTTATTATAATAAGTAAGTAAAAATTTAGGCCATAATCATAATAGGGGCGGGCGTTACACTTGTGCAAATCTATCAGAGATGTCAAACCAATACATTTGTGATTACTGCAATATATAGATGCCAATATCTTTGCTGGCCGATGCTGGAGGTCAATTTTTTTATGTTGATTTTTCTTTATTTTAATATTTTATTAATAAATTTGATTATTTGTAAATATATCAAGATTATATTATTTTATTCATAACATAAGAGTTCCTATGCACATATTAGCAGGTTGTTACACATGTAACTTAAGAGATTTTTATTTTATTCTAAATAAACCTTAGGGTGACGGTACTGCTGGACTCCCCCCTAAATATACGAAAATTTGTCGAATGGATTTGGCAAAATCTGGTTTTGAGTGTTCAGGGATTTATCCATTTAACCCCAATATTTTTACCGATTTGGATTTTCTAGAAGCAGAAGGGTTGGATATAGAAACACAGCTTGAAGAAAATAACACCATTTTAAAGAATTCTCGTCAATTAACGACTTCAAATATCGAACCAGTACTAAAAAGCACCGAGTTGGCCGTAGCAGACTTATCTGTGCCAAACCATATGCCAATGTTACATTCACAGACGCAAGCTGGACCATCTAAACTTACCAAATCATTGGAACTGGAAACGCCACCCAAACTCAAATTACCAGAATCATTAGAAACCACAGACACAGCCCCGCTGATAAAAAAAAATGGAAAAAATTTTAGCCGAAATTTCACCCGTTCCAGTAGCTGCGGAAAAGCGTCTTACTGTCCGAAAACGTCGGGCAGGCAAAAGTGAAATTCTCACGTCAACACCAGTTAAAAGATCAGCTAGAGGAAAAATATATTTTACAAGAAAATAAAGTTACTAAACAACAAAAGAAGAAAGGTAAAATAATTTATTAAAAAATTCAAATAAAAGAACAAGACAAGGAAATCACAATAAATTACCAGTGAATAAACTAATAAAGGACGTCAACGTGATAAACTGCAATATTTGTGGTGAAAACTTTGAAGAATCGCAGATAAGATGCGAATTTTGTTGCGAATGGTCACACGAAGCCTGTGCCAATGTAGAGGGACACCCCTTATACTACAAATGCGATAACTGTTCTTAAAAAACAAGAATTATTTATATGGGAGGTATAACCGGACATTTTTTATGATTTATGAAAAAAGAAAGTTGGTAATTTATAAGAGTACCTACCTATAAAGGACATGATACCACGCAGTCCGAAAAGAAGGCAGAAATTGAAAGCGAAGAAGGTTTTCATGTCAGCGATACCGACTCGGCTTAAAAGAATGGAAATTATTCGCTTGACCAAGCAAGGCTTAAACCTAATAGCCTCTTGGTTTGCAAGTTTTTATAGTTATAATAAAAATACCAAGCGTGAAGTAGAGAAAAAATTCGTAGCTAAAATATTAAAGGTTGAAGATAGTGGGATCCAAATAAGTTGCCTAAGAAGAAAGGATTCCGAATCGTTTATAGTTCCAATCGTTGAAGATATTACCGAGGCTAGTTTCACAAACATAGGCTCTGTGCTTCAAACACCTCAGGAAAAGCGCAGTAAATTTCGTTTATGCGAAGATTTAACTGATGTAGCCTAACTTTTATCTTTTCTTTGTTTAGTTACTTAAATAATAAGCCTTTTGTTTTGAGGTTAAATGTTATTTTTTTGCCTTTTGCCCTAAGTGTCCGAATGTAATAATTTTTAAAAAAATCTAAAAATTGCATTGAAATCCCTTGGTCCTAATTTCGGACATATAAGACACTGAATCCGAAGATAAGAATAGACGTCCCTATGTGTCCGAAATTAACAAACCACTTGAATTTCAACTAAAAAATTACTGTCCGATCTTGGGAAAAATAAACCCTAACTTCGGACACCCATTTATAATTTTTTTTTTACACGCCGTTGCTGAAATTGCTCGCCTATATCTATCACTTATGCCCAATTGCACCGTTGCTGTATTAAACGATGATTACTGAATCGTTGATTATAATATAATCAATGATTACTTTTATTGGAGTTGCACCGAATAAAATAAGGGGATGTTTACCTAATCAGAGAACACGCTTGGCAACGTTGCATTTTCTTGTTCTTCGCTAACTTCACAACGAAACTATCACACCTTTTTTGTTTCTGTGGCTTTACTTACAGTTGAAAATAATATTAAAAATGGAATCTACCGAAGAAATAAAAAGAAAAAGGGCTCGGTGCGTGAGTTTTGGTGCTGATGAAAAGGTGGTTATTGCAAACATTTGTGCCAAATATAAATATATTTTGGAAAATAAAAAAACGGATAGCATTTCTGCAAAAGAAAAAAAAGAAATATGGGGAAAGATTTCGGATGAAATAAATTCTACATCAGTACATGGTACATATAGGTCTCCTGATATTTTAAAACGCTTTAATGAAAATAGGAAACGGGAAGTAAGAAAAATTGCTGCAGAGGAAAAACAACAAATCTTTGCTACTGGAGGGGGGCCAGAAATTAAAATAAAGAAGGATGCATGTCACGACATCATATTATCTATGATGAATTCCAAAAGCGTTTATGGGTTGGAGAACAATTTAGATGGTGACGCACCCCATAATGAAAATATAGGAAACAGTTCTGCATACACTGTAGAGTCAGTACGTATCTTTTTTTTTAACTGGCATTTATTGTTAAACAAATATAAATTCTAATCAACAAATTATTTTAGAAATAGACATATAATATTACTTTATTGTTTACAAAATTACGTTTAGTCTTTGTTTTAGAGTTCTTCTGCGAAGCCGAATGATATAGAAATTGTTTACGATGAATCAGAAATAGAAGACTTGTATGATAATCAGGTGGGTAGTTATGTTTGCTAGCTACTGTTAAACTTGGTACGCATCTTCTATGAATCAAAGTTTATATGGTCATACCAAAGTTATCATAAAAAAAGGTTTTTTCATAAAATTTTACACCCCTAGTTCAACAGAAAGACTTTTTTAGGACACATGTAAATATGAAGTTTTTTTTTCTCAAAATGGTCCCAATAATAATAACCTTCTTAAATATTAGCATGTTATTTAAAAACAGCCTGTATATATCCTATATTGATATAGCCATATTTATATTTTAGGATATTGAGGAGTCTTCATGGAAAAATTATAAGGCTGCAGATCTCAATAAACCAATAACACCAGCTTTAAAAAGGAGAATTGACAATAAAGGTATTTTTTATTTATTTCATTTAATAATAATGTAAAAACCTAAACCTGGACAAATTAAAAAATAAAGGCAATGTAATTACAAAACCCACCTTCCATTAAAAAATAACTCTTGTCTTGTCTTTAATCATCAAACTTTTTTTTTTAGATGACAGTACACCTAGAAAGAAGCTATTGGCTTCACGTCGTCGTCCTGCTGTCACGGTAAAAGCACTGACATCTTCAGAATTGGGTGCAAAATATAACTTATTGGTTAACAAACGCATAGAAATAGCTGATCTGCAGAAAAAAAAAATTGCAAGAAGATATATCCCAAGCAAGTGAGGAAAATAAACTAAAACTACAACTTTACCAGATTAAAATAGAAGTGGAAAGAAAAAAACTAGATACATAAAGAATAAAGTATTTTTATTTATAAGAAAACTTTCATCTTGATACTTATCTGAGTAACTCTGAGGTGATGTCTTAACAAAGTGTTGTTTCCTTATGTGTGTACTTATTGGACTTTTTTTATTAGTTTATTAAAAACGAAATAAATATGGAAATAATTTGTTTTATTAAAATATATCATCAGGACCTATCATATGGATTTCTATGTTTTGGTTTTTAATATTTAAAAAATATACAACCCTAAGTATAGGTTTCTTTTATATTATGAAAACTTTTTTCTCATATATAGTTTAACAACTTAAATTTGCATACGCATAAATAACTTTTTTTTTTTATATAATATCTTATAACCCTAATTGAGAAAAATAATTATTTATTAACTCATTCCGAAAATAATTTGGTGGAACGTCTTCATTCATATTACCATTTGGTACATCTGCTAAATTACCTATTTCTATAAGATAATTTATGTCATTTTCGTCCAAATCTTCAGGTAGTGGAGGTTCATCTTCGAACATGTCTTTAGCTAAATTATAAAGCACAGCGGTAGCTACAATAACAGACAGAACGGTTTCTTCCTTAACTCTCATTCCATAAGCAATGATCGGAAATCGTCTTTTCCGCACACCAATACAACGTTCCACACAATTTCTGGTTCTGATATGAGACTCGTTATAAAGTCTTTCACTTCTTAAGGCGGGATTAACCAAAGGTGTTAAAAAATAATGTCTCATTATGTAGCCACTGTCTCCTAAAACCCAAATGTAATTAGACTAATAAATATATACAGCTTACAGGATACAGCTTGTTACTGTTTCAGGATCCAATCCTATCTAGGTACATGTATTATATTCTTATCTGTATTGTATTTATTCTGTCCTTTGCTTTGTGATTTTATATTGTAATTGTAAATTTGACCCTTTGCATGTAATTACCAATTAGGTGTTTGTAGAGTGAACAAATAAATAAATAAAATAAAATAAAATAAATTACTGCATGTAGGACTACTTACCCAATAAAATAGAATTTTGAAACTCATTGCCTTCAAACCGACCCTTTAATCTAGAGTTATTAAATATAGTTGAATCATGAACTGAGCCTGGCCATCTAGCAACTAAATCCATTATCCTTAAATTGGAGTCGCAAACAATCTGCGCATTTATAGAAAAATATCCTTTTCTGTTTCGGTAGATTTCAGCATCTTCACCTCCTACAAAATTATTAACATTTTTATTTTATTATTGTTAAATAATTGCATTAATATACCTACCAGGGGACTGTATCCGAATGTGAGTACCGTCAACAATACCAATTACCCGGGGGAATGAAGCCATTTTGAAAAAGTCTGTTTGGGATTTCAATATTTCAGCCCCTGTGGGCATTTTAATAAATTGGGGATAAAGCCTTGCTATGGACAAGGAAACTCTTCTAATAATTCGAGTGGCTGTCGCAGGGTCCATTGGAATAAAGTCAGATATACTGGCAAGATGCCCAGAACTAGCAAAAAAACGGAGAGTGGCCAACACTTGATTTATTGGGGAAACACTGTTATTGCTAAAAATTAAAAATAAATATAGTGCGACTGTCAGTAACAGTTAAAATTATACTTACAGATCATTGGTATACTCTAATTCTGCCTCGACCAAGGTTAAGAGACGCAACACAGTTTCCTTGGTAAGACGGAATCGTTTAAAAAAAGTGTAATCATCAAAATCATAGAAACGGTTGTTTCTTACATATACTTTTTTAGGAAATCCATAATCAATAATCTCCAAAATATCAATATCATCGTCGAAAATATCATCATCGGAATCCATTCTAAAGAAACTTTAATTTTTGTCTTGTCTTGCGTGGGTTATTGGCTTCTGATCTTTAAAGATCAATTTGCCACTTTAATTTTTGTTCTGCTTTTAGAAAAGTTAAAAGGCAGTTAAAATTCAATTCAATCCAAAAACATAAAAACTAGTCTGAATTTTGAGGTTATAAATCGATGTTTATAGTTAATCGCATCTCTAACCGCCCAAATTTGACCGTTTAGATAATTTAAGCGATTAGCAAAAATAAACAACGATTACACCACGGTGCAAGGAATTTTTTAAAATTAATCATGGTTTAGCTCTAAACACTGTTTATAACGAATGGTGCAATTGGGCATTACTCTCTCTTAATACCCTGGCAACAATAACTTACATGCAATATTTGTATCTTTTATTATATCTATTCAATAATCGTCAGTTTATATAAATTTTGTTCGAAGTTATGCAGTTTTACGGTACCGTAAAGTGGGTATACTTGCAACAGTGGTATAACTTGCAACAATATGAACCGGGTGGAATGTTTGCTTTCCCCCTCCCCTAGGTTAGGCCGCGCGTCAACCGCTTGCGTGTTTACGTTTAGTACGGATCGGCACAGTACACAGAAATTTTTAGTAAAGTAAGCCCGCCTACATTTGTCCGATACTTAAAACTTGCGAGTACAACTCTAAGGGGGCGCTGATAACAGGCAATCCTAAAAATATTTTTGTAGGTATCTGTATCAGAGCGGTACCAATATTGATTAATAGATGGCAGTGTAGATACCCAATCGGAACTCTGCGAGCAGGCAACCAGGCAACCACAACCACTATGCGACGTGTACGGTGTACGGCGGCGCGGCCATTAGTGGAATCGTTGCAAATCGTTGATTTTTGAATTATTGATTTTTTGAATTTGTTCGGTGTTTCCCGCAGTGTGTGCGTGTTTAAAATGAAGTGTTTTTCGTCCTTACTTTTATTTCTTATGTACTTTTTCGACGACTTTAAGCCTGGAAAAGCGAGACGTTGTTGTGTTCCTGGCTGCCAAAATCGGCAAGGCAAAAGGCACCGTTTTCCAAAGAGGGAGCCCGAAATTTTCGATGCCTGGGTGAGAAAAATTAAACCGGCTAATTACGAGGTTTTAAGCACTGAAGAAATTTATAAACAATTTGTGAGGAACATTTTACTCAAGATTGTATTGTATCTGGTCGAAGGGGACTGAAAAGAACAGCAGTTCCTTCTTTAAATATTCCTGGTAAGTTTCGATAAGGCTTAATACACATACATATAAGTAAATTGCATGCACCTATAAATTAAGTTATATAAAAGGGCAATTTTTTCTCATAAGGCAGGGACTACATAAAAAATCATAATAGAAGGGTATAAAGTTAATGATGTAAAAATGCTTGGCATCTTTCAAAGAAGAAAATTAACCCACAGCGTATTATGTACTTTATACAAATTAACTAGTAGATATAATGTAGTGTGTATATAAGTACATCTATCGATCTATATAGATATTTTTTAAAATGAAATTAGACTTACGTTTGTAACTGAATGAAGAACACAACAAAAATATGGGGACCTCATAATGTGATCCCAATCGAACTGAATTTTCTCAGTCGAATACGGCATATTATTATGTTCCATAATTTTTAATTTAAGTAATGTTAAGAATTTTTTTAGGGTTCCCTGCTGAATCTGAAGACATTTCTAGAAAGTGCATGAGAATAGAGGGTAAGTTTGGTTTTACTAAATTTGTCTTAGTGTCCTCTTCTGTAAATGAAATGAGGATTACTCAACCTGGGGGTGCCGAGTAATTTGAGTGATCTTAGTTAATTATTGTAAGTTTGTTACCCATCGGTAACACTATAACTTTCTACATTGTATATAGGTACAGCTGAGAAAGAAGTTGTCACTATACCAAAACCTTGTGAGGTGGAAGCTCAAAATATTCCGGGACCCTCTACAAGTTTTATCTTTAATGACATAGAGGTTGCATCGGCAAAAGTTGTCACTATACCAAAACCTTGTGAGGTGGAAGCTCAAAATATTCCAGGACCCTCTACAAGTTTTATCTTTAATGACATAGAGGTTGCACCGGCAAGTGGGACAAAGGAAACTGAATTGGAAATGACGATTCCTACAAAGCAAAAAACTGCAAAAGGGAAAGGTCTGCAAATGTCAAGAAAAGCTGTTGTTCGCAAAGGTAAATAAAAATTATTCCTTAAACTTATAACAAAATAAATAGGCAGTGCAAGCTGTTACACTTATATTTTCATATTAAAGTTATATTTTTTTATATGAAACACCCTATATTTGATGATTTTTTGGATTCTATAATTGTAAATTTGGATTGTTCCCTATTATACCTAACTGTTTCAATTTTTAAAATATTTTAGAATATGGATACTACTACATAATACATTTCAAATTTAAATATCTCGACTAGCCACATTAATTTTGAAAATTCATATGAAATGTGCTCAATCATCCGTTAAGGAAATGAGCTATATGTGACAAAATAAAGTTTTAGTAAAAAAGTTATACAGACTACAGAGGATTAAAAAACTAATATTTCATGTGAATCGCATGAATCGCGTTGTACCCCCTGCCACCCCAAATAGTTTTTGTATTTTCTTTTTTGTTTCATAAAAAAAAACGTTTTTTCACATCAGTATATATTTTAGGTGTATTTCGACGATCCATACTCGGAAAAGTCAATGTCACAAGAGCTGCTGATCTTACGCCACAAGCTAAAGTATTTTACAAAACTCTAAAGAGGTGGTCAGTTAATATGGCTGAAAAAGAAAAAAAAATTATTTCCTACAGACAACGCTTAAGCCATGCAGAAAAGTTAATTAACACTCCAAACTTCTCAAATTTATTAAAATTTGTAAATAATCCTACTTACGATTTTATAATGTGCCAAGTGAGAAACCAAAATGTAAAATCCAAGGCACGACGTTATACTTTGGAAGAAAAAATCTTGGCGCTTTCCTTATATAAAGGAAGTGGAAAAGGATATAAACTTTTAAGCAAAATATTCACTCTACCATCTAAGAAAACACTTTCAAATCTTATTCAGAAAATACTCTTTTATCCTGGTATTAATGAACATATATTCAATTCATTAAAAGAAAGTGTAATTAAAATGAAAGATGACCGAGAAAAAGTTTGTGTCCTTCTGTTTGACGAAATTGCAATAGACTCCAACTTAAATTATAATAAAAAAAATGATGAGATCGTCGGCTTAGAAGATTATGGAGACCAAATTAAAAAAGCCTCGTTCGCTGACCATGCTAATGTATTTATGTTAAAGGGTATTTTTCGCCAATGGAAGCAACCTGTTGTCTTTTCATTTAGTAGTGGCCCAATCAAAGCAATTATTTTGAAAAATATGATTAAGGATATTATCAAGAAATGTTTTGAGATTGGATTGGAGGTGGTTGCGACAGTTTGTGATCAGGGCGCGACCAATCAATCTGCCATTAATCAGCTATTAAAAGAAAGCAAAGAACAGTTTCTACGAAACAATAGGGATTATCCCCATTTTGGCTTTTTGGTTGAAGAAAGAGAAGTTATACCCCTGTTTGACGTCCCGCACCTTTTTAAAGGACTTCGAAACAACTTGCTTAATAAAAATTTACATTTTGTGTTAAATGGAATTAACAAAATAGCAAAATGGGTTCACATAGAACAGTTTTATAATTTGGATATCTCGGAGCCTACCTTAAGGATGTGCCATAAATTAACTGATGGTCATATATACGCTTCGAAAATGAACAAGATGAAGGTAAAAACGTGCACTCAAGTGTTCAGCAATACTGTTGGTTCCCTTATGAAGAGAATTTCACAGTGGAGTAAGATATACTTTTATGCTATATTTTATATTTCGTATTCGTGTTGTATCGACATATAATAGTAATTATTATATATTTTAGTTAGAAGGTAAAAAGAGCCATACTGCTTTTATTGGTTTATAATATATTAGATTTAAAGTGAAAAATGCTTTAGTATAATGTATTTTATAATTTTATATGAATTTTGGTTCTTTCCAGATATTCAAGATAACTTTAATTTGCCACCAGAAGCACAAGACACTGCAGACCTAATTCTATTTTTGGATAAACTATTTGATAGTTTAAATGTGTCTAGGAAGTCCAAAGCTGAAGCGAAGCCTCTAAAACGTCCTTTAACTTCAAAGTCAGATCATCTACAATTTTGGGTTAAAAGTAGGGAAGTCTTGGAATCCATGAGATTTTTTTCTTTAAAGAAGAATTGCTTTGTAGCAAATCCATCTATTAAAAATCTAAAATTTACATTACAGGGATTATCTTATCTTAGTTGTAACCTCTTAAACAAACATAATTTTAAATACGTCTTGACTGCAGTGTTCAATCAAGATCCTTTAGAAAACTTTTTTAGTTATATTAGAAGTCACGGAATTAGAAATATTAACCCCGATGTTACCCATTTTATAGGTTCTTTTAAATCATTAATAGCCAATAATTATATGTCGAGTCACTCTCCAGCGGCTAACTGCCAAAAGGATACTTATTCTGAGGGATTAGATAATTTAAGGGCATTCTTGACTGGCCAATATATCGCTGGCATTTCTTTATTACCTACTGACCATCAAACTTCCTATCCTCTACCTAAAGAAGTAGTTCTTCAAAAAAAAAGTAGAATTGGTCGAGGCACGGTGGTATATATGAGTGGAGCAATAGTAAAAAAAATTTTAAAATTGAAATTAATTAAAAATTGCCAAAATTGTAGAAATAGTCTAACAGCTAGACCTCTGCTTCAGTATGATGATGATATTATTGAGGCTAAAGAATATGAGGGAGCTCACCTTATAAGACCAGGAAACTTTTTAAATTATCTTATCAACCACTCTATAAATACCCTTTTTTATTTAATTCCAAGAATATGTACACAATCACATATTTCTAAAGTATTGCAGGGTGTACTAAAGAAAGAACTTAGCTTTCACATACTTAACTGCCCTGAACACAATTTAGATGACAGAGTTTGTGCAATTATTGCAAGATGTGCACTTTTCTGGTGGTGTAACAGCGTCAATAAAATTTTGAAGGGTTCTGATACAAAATTTTCCAAATTTTTATCATTAAATCCAAATAAAAATTTAATCGACCCTATAAAGGTTTTAGCTGTAAAAAAATATGACTTAAAAAAAAAGCACTTTAAAAAAAAATGATTTGTCCAACCTTTTTTACTCTCTGATTTTCCCCACAATTTGTACTATTTTTGAATGTTTATAACAAAATGCATATGCATGCATAGCAAATTTTTGAAAAACTGTATACCTATTATTTTAAAAATATTTCCAAATTATGATTTTATTGTTAAAAAAAATTTAAGCACGTAGAAACTTTTAGCGGTAATGTCTTGTATGCTCTTAAGGCAAAAAGTTAATATAATTATGCGTGCCCTAAACATTTAGGATCTCGAGATGTAGGTACAAGGTGTTAATTTTTAATATTTTTTTGGGTTTTTTTAATTTTCTTTGCCAATCTTAGGGAAAATTAAACACATAGTACTTTTACCAGTACCTATAAACCAACGGTATTAACATTTCAAATTATCTGGATAATTTACAAATTGATTTCCAAATTTTATAAGGTACAAAAGGTAGCCGAAATCTGCAAGTTCCAAAAGCAATATGACATAATAAAAAAAAAATTTAATTTCCTGGAGGCATTATATGGTTAGGTTTCTATCAATGATCTACTAATATATTTCGTGTAAAGGTTATAATATATGTACATACTTAATTAGTTCTAATTTGTAAACGTAGTTTAAAAACAGGAGTTTCCACATGCTTAGTTTATTGGCGCCAGTTAATGTACTATAGTTTAGTGGCCCAATGTAATACTGATGACAGTACTTGCTTCCACTTAATAGCAAAACCTGTTAACTGGCGCACTAGAAAGAACCCAGCAAACATTTATGATTGGTTTTAAGTCGGCCGACTGTGCGCAGATCTATTTTTGATCGGGATCGGTTTACTTGGAACGGTAAACCATTTAATTTACGCCCCGTTCCCGACAATCGGGAATAGTAATCGGATCTGAATCGAAAAAACATTGATATTTCGATTGTCGGTTGAACACGATCTATTATATGTCGATTATTTTATATTAACCGACGCTCTTTCTTTCGTCATCGAAAATGTTAATTTTAGACGGCGAGAGCCAACGGAATAGGTAATGCAATAAAAATTAGTTGGGAATTCAAATTTTAGCGCCATTTCACGGTAGTATCGTATCCTGCATTACCGACCACTGCATGTGACGATGACGTCAAATGCAAATGGCGTTCTTTAGTTCTTTGGCTTCGGTCGGTGTGTTTTTGTGTTTTTCGGCGTTGCATACGATTAGAGTGATTTGCTGTTTCGTTACATTTTCATATTTCCAAATTTCAGGTAAGTTTTTTGTCTTTTCATTTAGGTATTTTTATTGCCAAGTATAAGTTCAGTAAATTATTGTTAGGTAATTCGTGGTTTACGGTTTTTAAATTTCATTTATTTTACTGGCAATTCACTGACATATATTTTTTGTTTGTAGGTTGTACGATTGTGATCATTGTGCCTTCTAAAATTAAAATAATGTCTCAAGAGGCTTTCTATATAGATCCCGATATTAGCCAGGAGTAAGTAATTATTACCTTTCGATGTAGGTACCTACCTAATAAGTACTTTCATATTTATCAATTACTTCTGCAAAACTGTATATAGGTATTAAGTACTCAATTGTACTTGAGATCTTTGTACAACTAAACAGGTGTACCTACCTCCTTCACAGACCTTAACCTATATTTAACTATGCATTCTGTAAGTAAGCGACAACAAAGGCGAATAAGAAAAAAAAATGTAGAAAATATTATGAAATATCTAGCTACACCTAGTTCAAGCAATGTACAGGTAAATCAACCATCCAATACAATAGACCATAATGAGGCCCATTCTTTTGACGTAGACATTGAACCACAAGAAAATGTGCATACACCATCTGATATGGAAACGGAATCAGAAAGTTCTAATAGTCCTTGCAATATGTTTGAACATTTCTCTGATTTCAGTTCATATTCCTCAGACACCTTTAAACAAAATTCCGCAACTTATTCTGAACAGTTAGTTACACAAGACTTTTTAAGAAGTTGGGCCTTAAAACATAATTTGACTCATTCAGCTTTAAGCGAACTTCTTTCCTGGTTTCAAACCAACCCCACTGTCACAGATCTTCCAAAAGATGCCCGCACATTGCTAAACACTCCCAAACAAATTAATATTGAAAAAATGGGAAAGGGAGAATTTTATTATTTTGGGATTTTGAACAGCTTACTTGCAAGAATATCAAAGCCTGAACTTGAAAATATAGACACACTATTTTTAGATTTTAATATAGATGGTATCCCTTTACACAAAAGCACACAAACTTCATTTTGGCCTATACTTTGTTTTGTTCGAAATTTAAAAACATTGCCATCTCCATTTCCAATAGCAATTTATTGTGGTTCTGGTAAACCACCTTTAGAAGAATTCTTTAAAGACTTTGTTCTGGAACTAAAACTATATTTAGATGGTGGCATATCTTTGTTTGGAAAGCAAATTATGGTTTCTTGCAGGTCTTTTTGTTGTGACACTCCAGCACGTTCATACGTAAAAGGAACACAAGGTCATAACTCTTACACGGGTTGCGATAAGTGCTGTGTTAGAGGGGAGTATGTTAAACACCGTATAGTTTTTCCAGATATTAAAGCTCCTTTAAGAAATGATGTAGATTTTCATGCAAAAGAGTACGGTGGGTATCAAAAAACAACATCGCCTCTAACTGAATTAGGTATAGGACTAGTATCTTTATTTCCTGTGGATTATATGCACAGTGTTTGTTTGGGAGTAGTAAGAAAGTTATTAAATGAATGGCGTACTGGAAACAGATTTCTGCATCGATTTGAGCCAGCAAAGCTTGCTATATTAGAAACTAGAATACAAAATATTTCTGATGGACATTATTGGCCAACTGAAATAACTCGAAAACCAAGGTCCATATCCCAATTAGATCATTGGAAGGCTATTGAGTTTCAAAATTTCCTATTATATATTAGTCCATTATTAAAAGATATTTTACGCAAAAATATTTTTTGTAATTTTATGCTTTTGCGCTTTGCAATAACTATACTTTTAAATGAGAACCTCAATAGTACTTATAATAACTATGCTAATGATTTGTTAAAACTATTTGTAAAAAATGTAATTCAAATTTATGGAAAGGAATTTTGTGTCTATAATGTACACTCATTAATCCATCTTTCTTCAGATGCAAAATGTTATGGTAGTTTAAATGGAATTAATTGTTTTATTTTTGAGAATTACCTTGGCTTTTTAAAACGATCCTTAAGAAAATCGAACCAAAATTTGCAGCAAATTGTGCACCGAGTAATTGAAGGACGAAAAATGCAAACTGCTGAAATGTTGTGTAATGAAATTTCAGTTATTGGTAAACCAATAAGGCAAGATGATAAAAAAATTTTTTATAAAAAAATTAATTTTCAGGGGTACCTAATTTCCTTAAAATCTGGTGATAACTGCATCTTTTTAATGAACCAAGAAATTATGCTTGTTCAGTCAATTTACACAGATTTAGATAACATTTTTCTGACGGGAGTAATACTCCAAGATCGAAAACCTTTTTTGTCATATCCCACAGATAGTTCAATAGTCAGTTTATTTGAGGTGTCTATGGGAACAGAATCTGTCACAGTTTCTGTTACTGATTTGGATAAAAAAGCTATTCTTTTACCTTGGACTGTTGACAGATTTGTTTGTAGTCCATTCGTCAGTTGCCTTTAATAAACAATAATTAATTATCTACTTAAATTTATTTGTACTTTCATATGCAAGGGTTTTATTTCATTCCCTATTTAAGAGGGGTCCAGAGGTCATTTGAGGTTCTTGTCAGTATTTTTGATTTTGATATTTTATTATTTTAAACTTTTTGCATATTAATTTGGACTTACTGAGCAAAATAAATACAAAATTACTAAAAGCTATAGGTATACTATGTACATTTTTTTATTACATATTTTAGTATAATTTTAATTCTAAGAAAATGGATGATTACTCAGTACCTATAATTTAAAAAATATGTAGTACAGAAATGACAAACCAATTTTATTTTATAGTTTATTTTGTGGATTTGAGACCAGATAAATACATACTTAAGAACAATTTGCAATTGGATTTTATGTTTAATAGTTAAATCACAGATAGTGGATTTGAGTTTTATATTGAAGGGAAGCATTTTAAGGGGTCCTATCCAATGTTTTTAGTGGTATGAATATTTCATTGTAATGTTATTCTATGCTAATAAATAATTTATTTTATATGAAAGTTAAGATCACATGGTCAGTAGTTTACTTATCTGTTTTTTATGGCCTCATTATATACTTAACATAGCTATACAATTTTCAAGAGAGTATTTAATTGTGGAGTTCCCTGAAGAGGAGTCTGATGGCAGCATGCCTATGGCTATCATCTCAAGTCTGTGGGTTTTTGAAAAAGACAGAAACACCTATTGTCATTGGCCAGCCTATTTGAAATCAACTACAAAACGTGAAAAAGCTGTGATTGCCCATGCTCAGCTTGAGACTGAAAAGTGCACAGAATGCCTGATTCGCGTCAAAACCACCTCAAGTAAGTAAAGTTATTTTTTAAGTTTTTTCAATAAAAACCAAACAAAATAATTTTAAGCTGCCGAGATGCTTATTTCATGTAGGTATTTAGTTTTATTGTAAAGCTCTGTAGCATTTCTAGTTTTAATATAATTTTTTTTCCAGCTGATTATCGGAAGTTAAACAGAAAGTTAAAAAAGCTAGAAGAGGAAGAAGAAGACTCTCAGACAGAAAGCGAACCTCAGAAGCGTAAAACAAAAAATCCACACAATTCTTCCATGTATGAATATTCTCAAGCCTTGAGTGATGAAGAGGAAATTCCCCCAGCCCCACTGCCGCTGAAAGAAAGATCGAAAGATCAACATTTAAATAAAAATAATAATCAGAGAAAGACAATAGCTGAGTTTTCCCTTACACCAAAAAGAATTTTAGACAAATTGACTTCAACTCAACAAAATATAATTGAGTTGTCTAAAAATTCATCAACAACTTTGATGAGAAATTCAGATAAAAATCTGAACTGTAACTGCCAGTGTCAAAGTTTAGAAGGTGAGTCAAAACTTCTATATTATTTAAAAGACTATTTATATTAGGTTGTCCATTTAGTGAGGGATTCTTAAAGAATTCCTCACCAAATGAATACCTGGTATAATTTAAATTTACCTAAACAGTCACCTAACTTTTTTTATGAAGAATCTGTAACCCTAATGTCTACAGTTATTCACATAAGTTCACTGTAATACAAACCTTTATAGTTCTCTATTATATTTTAGGTATTCTTAAAGAGATTTTAAACAGTTTAGAAGGCCTTAAGTCAGATACTAAGTATCTATTGCAATTGAATCAAAATAAAGATTTAGAGCTGCTGGCTGATACTGACATTACTTGCCTAAACTCATTTGAAGACATTGAAGAATTCAACAGTAGTTTAAAAAATGAAGACTTTTTTCGAAAAACAGTAAGTATAAATTACTTCAAATTTTTCTTCAAGTTCACATCTATATTTTTTCTCAAAAAATTTTTTTTTTAAATTAATAATTTCAGTAATTTTCTATAAACTTGGTCTGTTAATATTCGGATAAAATTTACCAAAAATGTAACATTATAAACTAAAAAGAACTAAATTGCAATAACTTTGCTTATTTAAAATTTAAGGGTTATTTACCACTTACATGCCCTCAGGGCATAAAAATTCAGTTTTTTTACGATATCTTTTTACTGAGGTAAAAATTTTAAATTTGGCCGCCATCAAATTTTGCATTTTTTCTTAAAAGATGTAAACGAAGATAGAGAATTACTAACTTTTTCTAAAATTCGCATCTCTTTCTACAATTTTCGAAGAAAAAAATTTAGACTTATTTCTTAAATTCAAGAACTAGAAGCCGTAAAATTGGATGCCGGCCAAATTTAAAATTTTTACCTCAGTAAAAAGATATCGTAAAAAAACTGGATTTTTATAGCCCGAGTTCATGTAAGTGGTAAATAACCCTTAATGTTTATTAGTTAATTTTTATTTTATGTTGTGTTTTTAGTTTTGTTGACCTTTTTTTGTTAATTTTTAGATTATTGGTGGCACAAGTTAAAATATATGTTTTTTTCAGACCATTAAACTCAGTCTAATTGGTGGCAAAGATGTAGGTTCCATAACAAGAAAAGTTTTAGGCCAAATTATCAGCCATCCGGTGTCACAAACCCTCAACTGGACGGGTCGCAACCATAAGAAAGGAATAAAGGATCAAGAAATGTTGGTTCAACTAATAATTTGTAAGTATACATACATTGTTATTATTAAAATTGCATTATAAAATTTAACTTACATATTGTAAAATTAATAAAATAACATAAAAATTGATAATAGTAATATAAAAATGTAATATGTATTTGAATTCCTTTGAATTAATTTTTGGGTAACTTTTTAGCGTCTGTACGTCGAAATGTCAACGGAAGAAATGCCACAATCGACGACATCGAATCAGCTATTAAATCCTGGCTGCGTAATGCAGGAGACAGAGCAGGTGGACGAATAAGTCGCAAAAAAGAAACTATGCCGAGTACTGAAGACTGAAATTTTTCCATTTCTTGTATTGTAGTTTCTTGTTTAAGATAAGATTAGATTTCTGTTTCTTAGTATTTAAGTTTAAAATTTCATATTTTAATGTAATGAAATAGTTCAGGATATTTTGATTTTATTAATAATTTAGTAATTAATTGAAAAAAAAAAATCAAACTAACCCATCACCCGTCCCACCCAATGTGTTAGGGTAGTTAGTTTTCAATTAATTAAAAAATTATTAGCAAAAGCAAGTGGTGGGTGTTTCATGAAATGTTTATTTGTTTCAGGAAAATACATATTTCACTATACAAGTACGACAGGGTGTCCCAGGATAAGTGATACGATAGGTTAAATGGGTCAACAATTTTTGAATTTGAATATGGCATTTGGGGAACATGCCCTGCTTGATCCAAAAGTGAGAAATACAGAAATTCCCTTGGATTGGTATTATATATACTGTGTATTACATTAAAATTTTTTTAAAAATATTGACTAGATCTAATTTCAAATTATAATATTAAGTTTCATTTCTCAACATCTCTTTCTACTAAACTTTTGTCCCATTCCAAAAATAAGGGTACTTTACTCGTGGCCATCTCGCCCTGTATAATACCAATCCAAGTGAAATTTTGTATTTATAACTTTTGTACCAAAATGTCATTTTCAAATTCAAACATTTTTGACACATTTATCCTATTGTAACACCTATCCTGGGACACCCTGTATATATGTATGTGAAGTTTTTTTTTGCTAATTAAAAACCTGTTTGGAAAAGGTTATTAATAATTTTTCCTGTTTAAAATTTTTGTACCTAATTAATAACTATATAATCTGTTTAAACTGTTGTTGTTTTGTTTAAAATGGATCTAATATGTTTTAAAACATAACATTTAAAAAATTTTGTTAATGTTATAAGCTAAGTTTTTTAGTGTATCCTTTAAGTAATAACAGACACACTTGTTACCAATGATAATTTATGTTCCTATTTAACTTAAACATATAACGTTATATTATACTGTAAATATTTTGTCTGTTAGAGGTTTTCCAATATTTTTATGTTCTGGGAAAGATGTGTAATAAAAAAACGTTTCATATTTAAATATCAACTGTTTTAATTATTCTATTTGAGAGGGCTTTGAGTTATGTTATATTAATCCCTATTATCTGTACCAAAAGTGAAAAGACTAAAAATGAATGTATCTAATGTATGATCACTCTAAAATTATATAGTCATCATCCTATTTTATCTATATCTTTAATTTTTTTTTTATTTTAGTTACTTATAAAAGGGACCAAGTAATAACAATAAGTTTCAATTATCAGTTTTTAAAAAATTTTTAAAAATTTTTTGGATTTTATATTTTTTACATTCAAAAAAATCCCTATGCCAAGCTGTAATTTGCGAGTGTAGGGATTTTTAAAAGTAAAAAATATAAAATCTAAATTTTTTTTAAAATTTTTGAAAAACTGATAACCGATAAATAAAATGTATCCATACTTTGAATATACCTCATTTAAATGAAAAGGAATATATGACGTAACATAAAATAAAACGCAATATTTAGATATTGTACCAACAAATTTTGTGTAAAGAATATGCATCTAAATGAGGATCGAGTTGTAAAGGAATATCGGCAAGATATCGGGACCCCCAATTGGCCGATTGCTGGCTCTGCTATCGGCCAGGCGGTCATATACGGTCCGGATCGACGTTGGCGTCCGGCATTGGCCCGATAATCCGAAACCAATCGGCCGACGTTTAATCGACGCTCAATGTTTGCTGGGAATGGAGTTAACTGATTTTCTCTCTTTATAACAACAAAATTTGTAAGTTTGTGATTCTACAAAAAGCAGAGATTCTCTTCGTAAACTTCAAAAACCTTATAATTTATAATACGTTCTGCGTTGGCCCTTTTTTATATATACATGGCATAAGACTGCTTTCTACTTTGCTGGCGCATGGATTACTGTCGCCCGTTTATTTAATCAGTTTCTACGAGCCGCATAAGTTTCTCCAGCACTGACGCCAATTATGTATGTGGAAACTTCGCTTAACAATATACTATTTCAATTTCCCGTAACATTTTTGTTTTATTTTAGCTTACACACAATTACTTCCAACAAACTTATTGCATTTTTATAAAACCGCATTTTATATTACATTTTGATATCCTTAAGTATTAAGTAATAAAATATTTTGAAACATGAAAAAGTAGTCATTTCACCTTATTATAATCAATGCTTTTATAAAGGGAAAAATGATAGTTTTTAAATTAGTAGATATTCACGTTTGAAAATATTTTTTTTCTTAATATACCTATCAAAATGTAACTTAAAATGGTTTTATAATAAAATTTATTTAAAATAAAACCGCTATAATATATCAGTTGGTAAAACAGGTCTCTTCGCGTAATCGTTTTCTTATAGCACAAACTTACGAATACAGATTATAGATGGCGTTAAAAACAATGCCGACGGACCTTTAAGTATTCAGTTTCCAGTCTAACCCTACTCTTTAGTCTATGCGGATCGGTAGGTCGACTTGTATGCAAGTATAGCGCTGCACAAAATTTACTACGATAAATTTGGCGGGATTTTTCGTCGTCTACGGTAAGTGCTCTAAATTGTTTCTGTATAACTTCCCCTGTTTAGAGCTTATTTACAGTGGGATTTGTATCAAATTTGGATATAATGTGCTTAGATGCTTGGTCTAAAACCTTAAATACCCAGTTTTGATTTAAGTTAAAAGATTTTTGTAAATATATTTTTTTTTTAATTGCATGTCCAGAAGTGGGTAACTTGCAACATGCCCCGAAAACACAAAAAGCAGTTAGGGAGTAGATCGTACCGAAATTTTTCCGACGAAACTTTGGAAGCTGCATTACGGGCTATTGAAAATGGTTCCGGAATTCGGGAAGCATCCCGGAGATTCGGAATTGACCCATCAACACTCTCACGGAAAAGAAGGAATTTGTTTTCCCGTAACCCTGGGAGGCAACCAGTATTTCCCAAGGAAGAGGAGGAAGCATTTGTTAATAATATCCTTTTGGCCGCACAGTGGGGGTTTCCATTAACCTCATATGATATACGGTTAACAGTAAAACAATACCTGGATCGTAAAGGTGTTCGGAAGAATCGTTTTGGAAATAACAATATGCCAGGTTTGGAATGGGCAAGAAATTTTTTAAATAGGCACAAATCTAAGGTAGGCTGTAACTAGCCAATAATTATACAAATTTTAATTAATTTTAAAAATAATTTGATTATACGTTTATTTTTGTATTTTTAATAAAAAAAACTAAATAAATGCATTTTTTTAATCTACAATCATACCACTACCATTTGAATACCCAAATTATTTTTTTAAAATATTTTTTGTGTTGCAAGTAAATCAATACGCGCTCCTAAATGCGATTACTACTGAAAAAAGACACCTGTTGCAAGTATCCACTTTAGTGTGTCTAACTTGCAACACCCGGTTTTTTTTAAAAATATATATTAAATATTCATTTTATTCAAAGTTTTTTGTTAAAATCGGATACTAGACCACAAGACTAAAATTTTGGTACCAATAATGTAAAATTTGACAAAAAAATAAAAAACTTATTGACAAAAGAATTTTGAAAATGTTGCAAGTATACCCACTTTACGGTACCTACTGATAAGCAGCTAACATGATCAAAGCCTGTTAATTTTTAATAAAACACCTTCCCTGCTTTGCCCATACCATCAATTTGGCCGTCCAAGACAGTGTTAATATAAATCCTCTTAAGAGAATTACAGCCAGAGGCAAAGAAGACCGGGAGATATATAAAAAGTAGTAATGTCGCTACAGAAATATTTAATATAGAACAGACTAACGACAATCCTTTTAAGCTAGTTCAAGAGGTACCTAGCAACTCGATGGAATAGTGCTTTTTAAATGATAAAAATAACTTTACAAACTAGTGATTCCTCTAATAGAACTTTGCTAAAGCTCCACAACCTCTTACTATCCAATAAATAACAGCATTAAGGGAAGTTGAGGATGTGTTGTTTCGATGAGGCAACAACAAAAATATCAGGTACGAAATATGTGGCAATATAAGTACCGTAAACCAGGGTTATTTTACACGGCTAGGTGACTTTACACCAAGTTACTTTTCATGATACTTTTTTATATTATGCTAACTTTGGCAACAATGCGCTCGTGCATTGCGCTGTACTTCAAAGCTGACCAAACGACAAGTCGATGCAGGTCTAAACGGAAAACGCACGTGGTTGCAGTAAGGCATTAGTGCTTAATAAGTAAGGTTGTGGCAAATAATTGTGTATCTTAAACTTCAGAAGTAAGGTTTTTGGGGTCGAACTAGAAACAGTTAGGTAAGTTCTATCTATATTTCTGATAAGTATAGTCACCTAAGGTTGTCCTACCAACGTTTAAACAATATCTAACTTAAACTTATGATTATAAAAGTAAAATTTCGCAGCTGCGGTACAGTGATTTTGATCGCATGGGTGTCTTTACATGATTACTTTTTTGTTCCAGACTATGTAAATATGGGTCGAATTTACAAAAAAAAGTTGGGATCCAGAAGATATCTCATGTACAATGCTGAGCAACTGCAGCAAGCTGTAGGAGCCGTAAAAAATTATGGAATGTCTTATGCTGAAGCTGCTAGGCGGTATAAGATAAACAAAAAAACGCTTTGGAACAAAGTTAATGGTAAGCATCTTGCAAAGCCTGGGGGGCAACCTGTATTAACAGAAGTGGAAGAACGTCATATCGTGGACGTTGTTGTTGCATCAGCAGAATATGGTAGCCCAATAACATCACTAGAGCTTAGAATGATAGTCAAAAGATATTTAGATTCTGTTGGCAAACAAATCAGTAAATTTAGTGACAATCTTCCTGGAACTGAATGGGCTCTTAATTTTATAGATCGACACAAGGACTTATTATCGCAAAGAACTTGTCAGAATATTAAGGGTGTAAGAGCTCTAAAAAATGAAGATGAAATCAACATGTATTTTGATAACCTTGCCGAGAGTTTGAATAATGTGCCAATTCAGAACATACTTAATTACGACGAAACAAATTTATCAGACGATCCAGGTGCCAAAAAATGTATCTTCAGGAGAGGCATAAAATATCCAGAAAGAATTATGAACACGAGCAAAGCGTCTATATCTGTCATGTTTGCTATCAGTGGTGATATGAATGTCCTGGCCCCTTACGTGGTTTATAAAGCCGAAAGGCTTTATGATCAGTGGACCATCTGTGGTCCTCCAGGAACTCGATACAATAGATCCAAGTCAGGATGGTTTGACGCGTTTACATTTCAAGAGTGGTTTTCAACTATTGTATTACCATGGGCAAAATCCAGACCTGGGCCCAAGGTGATTATTGGGGATAACCTTTCGTCGCACTTGAATGTTGATATAATTATAGCATCCCAGCGTAACAACATCAGATTTGTATTTTTGCCTCCCCATTCCACCCATCTTACTCAGCCCTTGGATGTCGGGTATTATGCCCCGATGAAAAGGGCCTGGCGAAAATTATTAGAACAATTTAAACTGCAAAATCCAGCGGAAAAGGTTTTAAATAAAACCTCCTTTCCATCGCTCCTAAAAAAATTAGTAGAATATTTGAAACTAAAGGATAAGGAAAATATTGCAAGCGCCTTCAGGGCCACCGGAATCATTCCTTTGAACAGGAATCAAGTTTTGAAAAAGCTGCCCCAGGCAAGGGCAGAAGAACACGTCGTGATGCAAAGAGTGAGCGATAGTCTGCTAACCTTTTTAAAAGAAACAAGAAATCCGTCACAGCCTGCGGAGAAAAAGCGAAAGAAAATGTTGAAAGTGGCGCCAGGGAAATCGGTTTCCTATGAAGAACTTTGGGAAGACCAAGAAAATACCACACCCGAAAGTGAAGGGAAAAAGATATTTGAAGATGAAGAAGATCAGGACAACAATGATGACCTTTATTCTATTGAAGAGACCCTTGAAGAGAACTTTGAAGAAGACAGCGATGATGCCCTTCCACTGGATCATATTATACCAAAACCAGGAAAATTTGTTGTGGTAGCATTTCCAACAAAAAAAAGCATTCGGCACTTTGTGGGCCAAATATTGGAGAGTCAGGATAGGCCAGAACTATTAATAAAATTTCTACGAAAAAAAGGTAAAAGTTTCGTGTTCCCAACTGAAGATGATATTTCCTTACAGCAGGAAAATGATGTCGTAAAATTCCTAAGAGAACCTGCTGTTAGAAGGGGTGTTTATACATTTCATGGTCTGAAACTTGAAAGGTATAATTTAATGTAAAAACTTTGTTGTTGTTGTATTGTTTAGTTTCAGTATATTTTCGTATATTTTATAAATGCTTTTTATATTGTCGTTGTGTATTAAAGTATTTTTTCATTAAAATTGACTTTTATTTGATTATAAGTAGTATATAATAAGCTATATTCATGATTTACAAATTAGAAAAAGTATCTATGAGAGTTTCTGCGTGTAAAGACACCTATATTAAGCTGTTATGTAGTCTCTTAGTACGTTTTTAATACTCGTATAAAGTGACCCCGATTTCAAGGTGACTTTACACAGTTTTTAATAAAAAATATATTATATAGCAGGTTATATAAAACAAAAATATTGTCTGAAAATTACTTTAAAAACCTTAAACTATGACATAGTTATAGCTGTGCCAGATATCTTTAAAAATAAACGAGATATTAAACGAAATATACCAAAATCGTGGTAAAGTAACCCCGGTTTACGGTATCTCTTGTTATCCCCCATATTTATCGAATTTATAGAACATTAAGCAAGATGCCAGAATTAAAAACACATGAGGGCAAACAAATTTGTTTAAAATTGCTGGATTCTGTTCGCAATCGTCTATTTCCCTACGAAAAAAGAACGGCTACTCATCTAGGGTGACCATATACTCCATAGACCAAATCCGGACCCGGCCCCGGGGGGGGGGCTATATTTTTTTGCGGTCGGTAAAAAAAATGCTAAACACATAAATAATGAGAGGTATACATGTGACATGTGGTATATGTATTTAAAAACGAAAAACATGTTTAAATTTTTAACGTAAAATAAAAAATAACTAAATAAAAATATATTCGGCAAAAGCCTACGTAAGGTAAGGTGAAAGTGCCTTTTTCTTTGCCCGCCCGTCCCGTTACTTGTGCTTAAGTTTATTTTGCTATTATACCAATTTTTTTGATTAGGACTCAAATTCCGGACATTTTAATGAATGTTGTGATTCCGCCCGGACTTGAAATTAAGCTCTGCGTTTCCGGACATGTCCGGGATTTTCCGGACGAATGGTCACCCTATACTCATCAGATGGGTTAGGTACCCATTCCTATTTGAATCTCGGGGTCAAGTAAAGTAGGTCTTTACTTGACCCCGAGATTCAAACAGGAAGGTTTTATGAACAATAAGAATGTTAAATCTGCATCACATTTTCTAGAGCAAGAAATGAACTATGGGATAAAAAAAAGAAAGCAGAAAACACTTTATTTAGATTAGATTAGATAAAGATGCCAGAACAGGTAGTCAACTTTTTCTAAAAACAAAGCGTTTCGACAGTTGACAGCCACATATAACTTTAACAGCTGATACTGGTTTCTTCCTAAAAGTTCTCAGTTCAGTAGTGGGCCATATGTTACGTTATATTATTTTCTTCTAATTTTAGTGTTTCTGTGGCTGGTTCTGGTAGACTTTAGCCACGGTGCTGCTTGTTCTTAGAGAAATTTGACTAAGTATAGTACATAGTCAAGTTTTTCGGGATCAGGTTCTCTGTTTTTATTTATGGAAGAGAAGGTGCAGCAAAAGATTACATCAACAACTGCCGACATTATTACGAAGAGGCAATTAATTCATGGAGCGTCAAAATACAGCTCAAGACGCTGATCCACTTCTTTTTTGGAAGGCAAGGTTATTTTGGCAACCTATACCGAAAGTAATGTGCAATCACTATTTTTGTGCTTTTAGGTAAATGCAAACGATTTTAAACCAATGCAGGGGAAGTTCCCAGGAATACCTATGCAGTACAGCTTCCTCAGTGATATTGGAAAGATAATTTAGCACGACTGGTTTTCCTGAACAAAAATAGTTTTTGTTTCGAAACAAATAGATACTTATAACCTATAATGTTGGTCTTTTACGGTTTTTTTTATTAACCTTTCAAATCTCAATAATCGTATTTTTCTTATTATTTTTGTGTCATAATTTCTTTCCAGTTTCAGTGAATTCTTAGTACCGAATATTATCGATAGTCAAAGATGCGACTATCGATGGTTCTCCACCACTAGTAAGTGGCCCAAGCTTCTTGCATTGCATCATTCTGGCTTGTTGTACGCCCACGTAGTACGGGTACCATACAAACTTATACCTTTCTAATATTGTTTCAAATGGTATTACGTTAATGTTATTATTTTTGTAAGGCCATCACTGCTACAATTACTGCATTCTCTTGAAACAAGTCAACAATGTAATATCGACGAGTAGTTTTTTCCTCGTCGTAGCCGAATATTGTTCTTCATGATTGATTATTGCACTCATCATTTTACGGCAACGATTCTATTTTGTATTGAGCCAAGACGTGATTGTATCCTTCTGTACATCCAGTAGTTATTTTACTGAAAGACTGGATGGAAATGGATAAAGGAAGAATGGATACAGAAATAAGGACTTGATTCCTCCCGGGACAATGTGGTGGGAGAAAAACAAGAGCTCGCGTGGGCAAGGATCGCCACCCCTTGAAGTAGATCTGTCCTCCGCCAGGATCGCAGAGGAGTATCTACCCGCTACCCAAAATGTATTCAGCAATAGGTAATGGTCAAGATTTCTTAATCTTTAAAACGAAACACAAAATTAAAGACGTACATATATGTATTTGTATGACTAAATTGAGTATAAAAGTAAATTGTATTGAGCTTTTATAATAATTTAAATAAATAAAAGGCAACTAAACTATAAAAATGTAACAATCGTAAAATTAGGCCCTTAAAATAAATACATTTACAAAATTAGTCTATAACACTTTGGTACTTAAGACTATTATATTTAGTTTAAAACCCTTAACTATCTATGCTTTCTGCCCGGGTTCTTTGTACCTATTTCTACCGGTATAGTATGTATATGTTTAAAAAAAATTAATTCAGTTGCCAGAAAAGGTTTATTAAAATCCTAATGAATTTAAAACAAAATTTGCACTGAATGATAGAAGAGATTTGGCCTTGCATCCGGAAATTTTTGTTAAGTAGAAGTAACCTTAGGAAAATACCGCGCACTAATTAAACTGCATTGCACTGCAACTGCACCAATCTCAGTTATGCTTCAGTGCCCTAGCTAGTATACCGGGTGCCACGGAAGGTGGTTCGCCCATCTAACTTTTTTGTTTTTCAAGATAATGGAATAAAATTTGGGGGATTTGTATACGACATAAAACTGCATTTTTTGACAGGTGACTTAACATTATGGAACTTCCGGTTTAACCGGAAGTGACATAAACTTTCGGTGGTATATATATGGTTCGTATGGTATATTTTTACTTTTTTGGACTCCATATGACATTCTAAATACAACGATGTGTCACTTGTCACCAAGAAAATGTTTTTTTTCCAAATTTATTGTTTTATCTAGAGGGCTACAAATACCTTAAAATCACTTATTTCAATTCTTTAATCTTGGGAAAAATAGAATTTTACTATTTTTGGTCCAATGCATTGTGCTGTGTAAAATTTAATATTTAAAATTGTATAACTCATTTTTTTTAAACGGCAATATGGTGGCTCGTCGGGTTAAGAAAAAAGAGGATTTTATTACGATTATTTTGATATCACACACTATTAGGTTTTAGAAAAGCTGCCATTAAAAAACTTTAAAAAGTTAACTTGGAACTTTCTTAAAATGAAGCATCTTTTGAGAACAAATTTAATTTAAATGCATCAAGTAGCCGGTGACCAGTAAAACTGATAAAACAAAAATTGAAAATGAAGTTTTTCTACATTCTTCAAACACTTATAACATATCAACTTTTTCACTCCTTGTAAAACTATTATTTTCCATGTTTTTTAAATAACAACCTAATTTACTTTGGCAGAAGCTGTCGGCATGTCAATTTTCTTTAAGGTATGATTTTGTTTTATCAGTTTTGCTGGCCACAGGCTAGTTGATGCATTTAAATCTAAATTTATTCTAAAAAGATGCTACATTTTAGGAAAGTTCTAAGTTAACTTTTTAAATTTTTTCAATGGCAGCTTTTCTAAAATCTAATAGTGTGTGGTATCAAAATAATCGTAATAAAAGCCTCTTTTTTCTTAACCCGACGAGCCACCATGTTGCCGTTTAAAAAAAATATTTATACAACTTTAAAGATTAAATTTTACACAGCACATAGCATTGGAGCAAAAATAGTAAAATTGTATTTTTCCCAAGATTAAAGAACTGAAATAAGTGATTTTAAGGTGTTCATAGCCCTCTAGATAAACTAATAAATTTGGAAAAAAATATTTTCTTGGTGACAAAAAGTGACACATCGTTATATTTAGAATGTCATATGGAGTCAAAAAAAGGAAAATATATCTGGTGTCCCATTTAAAAATAAAAAGTTTATGTCACCTCCGGTTAAATCGCGCGTGTTTTAAAGACCAGTTATCCACGAATACTTCACATTCTTTTTTTTTTATTGGTATTCTTATTGGTATTTATATTACAAAAAATGGAAATAATATTTTAGTAAGTAAGTGAAATGGTCGAATTCGTGATGTGATATACATGTCGTTGTCATGAAAATGAGGAGAACAAAAAATATCTTCCAATCTGTCACATAAGATTCATTGTTGTCACCGTTGAAATTGGTTGTGTATTGCTTAAAAAAATATTTCATTTGACGTTAAAAGGTAATTCTGTCAAATCAATAATTAAAAAGTTGACATATTTAGACTTCGTTTCACGGGTTGTTGATGTTGCCATGGTAACTTTAAAACACGCGCGTTTTTGAAAGTTGAATTTAAACACGCTGAGGCGTACTTTAAATAAGCGAAATAGGGTATTAATAAAAAAAATGTCTATTTTTGTTTCAAACGTATAATATTGGCACGTGACACTCACGACTAAGCTCGAGCTGTCCGTTAATTTGAAAGCGTTGTTTCTACCCGCTACCCTTTTGTACACCGAATTATTGCGAATTTTATTTATTAAGGTTTGGTGCTTTTGTATTTACCTAATTATCGTTGATACGTTGGTTGTTAAGTAGTTTGCGAGTCCGACAGATTAAATGGTTTGGCAGTTCTTTATGCGAACCACGATATTGATATTACCGTGGAAGAAATTCTGAACGAAATGGCAAAAACAAAACGAAGAATTTTACTTTAATATTAGTATTATTAGTGATTACTTACAACTTATTTTATAAGTTTTTTGTTTTGTTTTAGTATAAGTATGATTAATATATGCGTTACCTATTTTAAATACATTTTTACTAATTAAAATGAAATCTCGTGAATCATACGTATTTTACCCAAAAAAGGGCGTGGCACCAAACAAAATTTTCGCCTGCGGCGCAAAAGAACGCCTTCGGCGCAGGAAGTTAAGGCTCCCCCTGAACAAGATTTCTGGCTGCGCCACTGACGTCTACGTTAAGTATTACTCAAAATAGGAAAAATTCTTTAGAGGGGCGGCATAATAGGTCTGTGCACGCGGGCGGCCGACACCCTAGGATCGGCCCTGGTAGCGCCATATTAAATGTGCGTTTTTCTACAAAATCAAAATTGGGTTATTAAAATTTGGTCGCATGTGATGCAAAGTTTATTTGTTTTTGATCCTGTATAAAGTAACTTCATAAAATAAGTATTTTTAAAAACGTAGTTTGTGTCTGAAAGTAATACACCTTAATATTAAGACAAAAAAGAACACAGTGTCTTTAGTAAAGTGTTCATTAAGTGGAAAATAAATTTTAGTTTAACTTAACGTAAAGTTTATCTATTTTCAACGATTTAATTTAAAACCCCTTTACTTTATTTTTTATTTTTTTACTTTCAGGCACACACTATGTTTTCAAAAATACTTATTTTATGAAGTTACCTTATACAGGGTCAAAAACAAATAAACTTTGCATTACATGCGACCAAATTTTAATAGCCCAATTTTGATTTGGTAGAAAAACACACATTTAATATGGCGCTACTTTAAAGAAAATGTAGGTATCTCAAAATAAAGCATTGTCAAAACTAAGAAGTTTTATGTAGGTTGCGTTGAGTCTTATTTTACAAAAGTGGTGCAATTTACAAAATATAGGTAAAAAATCAAAATTATCTTATGCAGCTGAAATTTGTGCATGTGGGCTGAAAACTGTATTTAAAAAAACTTTTTCTAATAACTTTTTTCGATTTATTCAGAAATAACCCCACTTTTGAATTATTTTTTGGAAAAAATTAAAATTTGACAGATTATGCGAATCACGTGACTAGGTACTATTTTTTTGCTTAATTTTCATCTCGATCGAAGCAGAACTTGATGCCAAAGTCAAATTTCGAATAAACTTATTAATAAAAAAAAAATCCCATATTATGCGGACGTTACTGGTCACACTGTATGTATGTAGGTATGTATTTTATGACCCTATGCGATCCTAAAATTACTAAAGCAATATTATACTCTACTAAATATGTTAAATTATGCCAATAGTTTCTTTAAGTACCAATAATAAACGAATCACTTATAAAATAATATCATTTTGGAAGGAGGCAAGCCTTTATAATGTGAAAGAACACTTCAGTACTACTTTGTGTCCAGCCCTTGCAGGAGAGTTAAAAACCCTCCAAGAATAATTTTTTTGGCTTTAACTCCTAAAAGAAAAATAATATAGATATTTTTAACAAATGTAGAACATTAGATTTTGCACAAGAACTATTTCAAGGTTGACACTCTGTTAATATTATTTGTGACATTTTAAATTTTATCGACGCGGTAGTAAGACAGCTAATTTAAAATTATAATAGTTATATATTATCACAGATTTTATTAGGATCTTCGCAGAAGACAAATTGTGTCTACTGCAAAGTAACAGTTACCAACCATTTTATAAAATATCTGAAATAGATCACATGGCAGATATTAAAAATGTGCTTGCGCTTCATTTTTACTTTAATCGTACTTTTCTGGCAACCAAATATACTAAATAAAGACAACTTAATACTGGCACTTACAACATTGAACACTGGTGCTTATGTATATTAAGCTTCTTCTTACCATACTTTAGGCTGACAACAAATTAAAGCGTTATAAATACAAACATTAACAACATTTAAATTATAACACACTTGGCGCAACCTTGTATCTTATTCTTTCTTCGTTTATCGTTATCGTTCTGGGGTTGATTTCGGATTATTCTTACCACCTACGTAAAAAAAAAGTATTAATAGATTTTAAAATTGCATTATTGGTAGATCTATAAATACTCCAATTATATAAGGATTCCTCTACGAAAAAAATCCAAGTGAGCTGAAATTTTACATACACATCCACATCTTCCCCAACGATAATAGTGATGTTGTGTTGTGATTTCTCAAGTGCCGTCTCTACTATTAAAACGTCGGCGTCGTCTCTAGCTTGTTTCACAGTTATGTTGATAGATTGTAGTTTATACATTAGCATTGATATTAATCTAGTTTTGTTTGCGTGATTGGATAAGAACTTTTCTTGGCCAAGTGTCACTTGCATTGCTTCGTCAAAAATTACCTCTACGGATCCTGAAGTTAAAGCACTTCGTCGAAGTTGTTCAATTGCTTTTATATTCTTGCTATTGTCACTGTATCCATCAAAGACAACCGTAATGTCAAAGCCAAAATGTTTTTGTAGATAATCAATATATCTTTTAATTATAAACTCAAAAATCTTTTTGCCATATTACACGGTTGTAGACATAACTGCGTTGCGCTTCATGCAGCATAATTTAGCCGTATGTTATTAGTTTTACGGAAAAAACTTATATAACCTTTTTTGTAGAGAATTCCCTGTTCTTTATTTTTTGTAATTACATTACACTTACATTGCTTACAAAGTCAAAATAAAGGTGTAAACAAAATTTTGGCTCACTTGCATTTTTAGCAGATGCTGCTTTTTCCGGCCTAATATGACTGGAGTAAAAGTCTAGTCTAAAGTATAGTGCACCTAATTTGTCATGGTGAAAATAGTTCTTTTTTATTTTTGGCATTTAATTTTAAAAGTGCACGGTGGCAATTGTTGAGAGACGTCTAAAAGTCAAACATTTTAAAATGCCTCGTCCTTTAAATTAGTTGAAAAGGCACAAATAGTGACAAAAATTGAAGAAGGGTGGTCAATTCGTGCCCTAGCACAATTTTATGGCAGAAATGAGAGCACAATCCTAAATATTAAAAAGCGTTGGGAGCAAGAAGGGTCCTTGGAACGAAAGGAGGGTTCTCGGTCGTCCTAGAATTTTCAGTCCAGAAGAGGATGCTTCTGACGCACTTAAGAGATCATCCCTTTGAAATCGCGAGGGAAGCTATAAATATCACAGGATTTCCTGGCTCTCGACCCACCGCCAGTAGAATAATTAATGGATCAGAATAAAAAATTCGCGTTGCGGCGAAAAAAAATTAATTTACAGAAGAACGAAGGTAGTCGCGGTTACTTTTTGCATTAAATTACATATATCGCGAACCTGAATATTGGAGCACGGTAGTTTTCACGGATGAAAACTTTCCAATCTACTTATAACGGACAAATTCGGGTGTATCGACCAGGCGGAACAAGATTTGAAGAGCGTTATACTGGCAACCTTGCTTTTAGATCTGGGCGTTTTTCTGTCAATATATGGGGTTGGATAAGTGCCCATGGGCTTGGTGTATGCTGGCGATTGAAGGGAAGATTTAATTCTAAAAATTATCTCATTGTTCTGGATCATATTATTATGCTTCCATGATTTAGGTCCATTTACCCCAATAATTCTTTTATTTATCAACACGATAATAATAAAATTGTCCTGTGCACACTGCAAAAATGCTGTTAAGGGCTGGTTTGCAAATAATAATGTAGAAGTATTACCGTGGCCTTAATTCAGTCAGGATATTAATCCAATAGAAAAAGTCGTAAATAAAAAACCGCTGCTTAAGCCATATTGCTGAAAATTGGTACTATGCTATACTATGAGATAACTGACATTTTTATTGAAAGGGAAAGAAATAATGTAAGCACCAAAGAAATTTCTTTTTAAAAATAATATGTATATAAGAAACTTTGCTGTGCTAGATGGTAAGATCGAATCTAGAGAGTGGGTCTATTATGTGGTTGCCCTTTTATCAGACTCAAATTAAAGATCGCTAGGATGTCCAGAACAGAATAAATAGTTTACATTGTATTAACGTAAAAAAACAGTTTTAGATTTTTCAGATATCTTAAGAACAAACCGTTTTGAGCCAATTTCTAGTCATATTTCCAGTAGTTTAATAAATTATGTACTTTAGCTGCATTATAGTAGCCGAGATGACATGAATAGTACATTGAATTTGTAACACACTGAATAGAGTAAAAAAATACATTACTTACCTCATGAAATGTGGCATCAATATTTAGTGGGGGATCCTTGGCGCTTGTTTCGATATAAGGAATACCTAATTTGTGGGCAAGTTCTCGTCCTTGTTCTTCGGTGACTTTCCGTAAATGAACTAAGTCAACCTTATTCGCAACAAGTAACATTGGATATGTGTCCCTATAAAATGTAATAAATAAGTTTAACTAAAAAAAAAGTATTTATTGTTTGTATATTATTATGATAGTATTTAGTGTCCGTAAAGTAATAAGAGCCTTGGCCTCCCTGGGTCGGGTAGACAATGACGGCCGTTTCATCGCTATTAGGACTCTGCGGAAAGCCATAACCCAAAGCATGTCGCTAGAGAAAGATATCTAAATTTCTTTCGAAATGATCTGGTTCCCGCTTTTGCTATTCTATTTCTAGGTGATAATCCTGATTTACCAAGTTTAACCTTACTGTACACAGGGGTTAATAGAGTGGCCACCCAGATCGCCTGATCTTAACCCACTGGACTTTTTTTTATGATGCTACGTCAAAAATTTAGTATATAGATCTAAACCCAACTTGATAGATACACTTAAGGAGTAATACAAGAAATGTCTCTACAAGTAGCACAAAATGTAAACAGGAACCTTTAGATAATTTTTGATCTACCGCAGAACCGTTGGCGGAGGACATTTTCAACATCTTATAAAATAGTTTCTTCTTGTCGTTTGTCTCTTTTGGTTAAAAAGTTAATATTTCGTAAACGGTAATAGTTATAGGATGGGATATATTGTTTTATGCTTAGAATTCTTCGTAGAATGCGTATTTTAAAAAATATACAGTGCTATATTTAAAATAACAAAGTTGGGAAAGTGTGTACTTTCGGTTCAACCAGAAGTGACAGTCAGACATTAAAATGTGCGCACAGTGAAACTATATAAAGTACCAAAATTTCATATTTTATTTTATAAGGAAGTGACAAGCTGTCTCAATTTCGTGAATATTTGGATATATTTTATCTTGTCAAAAATATGTAAAATTACTCATTTTTATTTTATCAAATTAGATATAATGGTTTATGGTAAGCCTTGGTTAAAATTTTATAACGATATCATAGGATAAGTTACAGTAGTTGTTAACTAAAACACAATCTTCTTTACTTAACAAGGAAGGTTGTGACTATACACTACACGTTGAAGAGTAATATTGACTTACCTGTCCTTAACCCTTAAAATCTGCGTATGAAAATGAGTGATATTTTCATAGCTATTCTTGTCGGTTACAGAATATACAAGCAAAAAACCATCTCCTTTCCTCATATACTGCTCTCTCATGGCGCTAAATTCCTCTTGACCAGCTGTGTCAAGTACTAAAAACAAATACACAAATTAGTGTGCAATTTTTCCAGAGAAAATGAAAATTGCTAAAGTACCTAACACCTGCATTTAAAACTGACAAAAGAAATAAAGGCAACAATTCTCGCTCAATATGTTTTACCAATAGTTTCAAAGATAGTTTTTCTGGAAAGCCACTTTTTGCTTATCAGTATGGCTTTCGCGTATCTAAGGATGCAGAAATAGCTATAGGCCATATCATAACAGATATTCAAGTAAATGTTGACAGAAATAAAAATTACTGTTTATTATCCTTAGATCTATATAAAGCTTCTGACACCGTAAACAACCATATTTTTTGAAAAAAAAATGATATGGTGTTGGGATAAGGGGAACTTCACACAAATTGCTTCAAAATTATTTAAGCTATCGTAAACAATTTGTTTTAATTGGGAAAAGAAAAAGTTCGGAAAAATAATTATTATGTGGAGTTCCACCAGGATCAATATTAGGTCTATTCTTAATTGATATTAATTTCGTTTTTAATTGAAGGCCAAAGCAATATAATTTTTGCAGATGATACCACAATCATTTATTTTGCGGAAAATTTCAAAGAAGAAAGAAAAAAGAAGATTAGTATTATATCAGTGAGGCTTATCTGCGGAAAAAAATCGACAGTTCTGTTTATTGACTTTACCACTGTTACAGTGTACAAAAGTACACTAATCTGTAAAAAGGATCCAGTCCAAATCTACTAAACGCTGATTAAGTGCATTTATCATCACTTCACAAAACTGATCTGGATCATCTTCCAGTAAGTCTTGTATCATTAACATTTTATAAGGACGACTTTGACATATTATTTTGTCAATTCCAATTTAATGAACTGTACAAGTTTTATAGTAAAAAAATGGGAGGAGGAAAACGCAAAAAAAAGGACCGGTAAAGTGCTTTACCTATTTTCTCTATTTGATTACTTTCTGGCCTAGACCGGTAAAATTATGCTTTTACTTGAATCGTGTGACGTGGAAAGAAAATAGGATTTTTTAACATAAAAAAAATCCATCGAGAAACTTTAAAAAGTGATTCTAAATGACTAAATAAATAAATAGTAAGAGCAGTTTCTAAAAAACATTAAATTTAAATAATATAAGTGACTAAGTTACAGATGGGCAAAGTTTATATATTTTTTTAAATATTATATTACGGAGTTACAAGTTAAGGAAGGAATTAAAAAAACATTAAATTAAATCAAGCTAATATTTTGCCCAAAAACTACAATCCTGAGATAAAAATATGTACTTTACTGTCGCGACCTTCGACTTATTCCTATTTATTTCACCCTTAACTTCTTTGTACAAACGGGCTTTTACATTTTGAAATTTAATCAGGAATGTAAACTGACACTTTTTGCCCAAGGCCTAAGTTATTTATAAACCAGGATATCATTTTGGTAGCTACTTTTCGATTTTGATTTAGTTTAATATGTATTCTGAAAAATACAATACAATACAAAAATGTAATAACATTTAAATACATAGATAAAATTAATAAAATCATTTAAATAAAGTGTGTAGTGTGTTCATTTTTGTTTATAAGTATATTGTCTACAATCTACATAATGAAGTGTTTTTTATAAATTTTCTTTAAACAGCAATTTTGTAGTTTAAAACAAAAAAACAATTTAACACAAAAGGCGTGGGTATTATAAAAGTGGATTTTCTGGGTTCTTTGGGGTGAGTTTTTGGGGTAAATAACCAATAGGGTATTTTATTGGGTCCAAAATTTACCCATTCAACCCTCACTAACCATCTAGCATACACCATTGTCCGTCCACCTCCACATGCTGCATATAACTGTCTTCTATGGTTGGATCGTAATCCGTCACAAAAAGCTTCTGGAAAAACTGGATGGTAATGGCACTTTTCCCCACACCGCCATCTCCTACCACTACCAGTTTGACTGTAGGCAAATTGTCAGTTGGAGGCTTCGTCATGGCTCTCATCGGGTTTTCTGATTAGGTCTTGAAAATATCGTTTTAGGTGTGGCTCACATCACGGCTAAAAAGAAATAAGTTTATTTTATTTTATTTATTTTATTTGTATACGGAAAAGCTCCATTTTTACAATAAAGATACAAAACTATATAAAGTTACATATTACAAGATGACGAAAAGAAAATTAACAAATACAACCTACAAAAAGAAAAACATATATAAATCGGATTAGACACTATCTATACAAATTAAAACATGCTTTCTTGTATGATCTCATTGGCATTGACAAATCCAAATCTCTAGCATCGATGTTAAACCTTATTTGGATTTTGGACATGGGATCGTTGATACCATAGTTTGTCCGGTGGAACGGAGGTTTGAAAAGGTCACGATTACGTGTTTTGTGACTGTGGCAAGGTGCATTAAAATTAAGGAGCTCGAGCAATTTCGGTGCATCAATTAAGCCATTAGCAATTTTATATAGGAACATGCGTTCCTGACAGTGCCTACGCGCTTCTAACGGCTGAAACCCCAATGTCCCACACCTTTCCAGATATCCCATGTCAAAGACATATGCTCCTGTTCCAAATGCATATGACCTCAAGAATTTGGCCTGTACTCGCTCAATAGAGTAGATATGAGTTTGGTAATAGGGGGACCAAACGATCGATCCATACTCCAAACATGGACGGACGTAAGTACAATATAAAAGCTTTAGGGTATTCGGAGAAAAATCCTTACCATTGCGGAGAATAAATCAAAGTTGTTTAAAAGCTTTGCCGGCTATATAGTTGACATGACTTCTGAAGTTTAGTTCGCTATCTAATATAATTCCTAAATCATTAACTTCCGAATTCCATGCCAGGCTTTCACCGTTAATGTCATAAAACAAATCTTTGATAATTTTTGTTCCTAGCAAATGTTATCACAGAACACTTAGGAATATTTAGATGAAGCGCATTTTCACGAGACCATTCAGACGGCTCATCCAAATCACCCTGTGGTTCTTTGGAGTCTTGAATATTTCTTATAACTCGGTATAATTTTAGGTCGTCTGCAAACCGCAGATGAAGGGAAGTATGGTTGATGTCATTAGTAAACAAAAGAAATAGTAGAGGACCGGAGTGAGAGCCCTACGGTACCCCTGATGTTACTATGAATTGATTTGACAAGTAGTTGTTAATATTGACACATTGATATTTGCCTATTAGGAAACTCTCCAACCATCTCAATATAAGGCCCTCAACCCCCATAAGCTTTAATTTTTCACACAATATCCTATGGTCCACGCGATCGAAGCTTTTGAATAGTCTATATAAATACTATCGACTTGGAAACCCTGTTCCAATGAATCTGTTAAGCAGTGCTGGTTAGTTAGAAAGTTATTTTAAAAAATCAAAGAACGTCTAAATTTTGCAAAGATTAATAACATTTAAATTACTCCCATTCCCTTGAGCTTATTTTATCTAGTTTCCCAAACAATAAATGAATAATAAATAATCGCATGATTTTGTATTAATCTTGAAGAGGGATCTATAAAGAATATTTTTAACTATTTTTTATTAAAAATATTTAACGTGGCTAAAAAATATTTAGACCAAACCTAAAATCTTACATATGGGAAGGATTGGGCTTTGACACAGTGGGCGTGGGGCCTCCCTATTATATTATCGGTTATAGTAAATAGATAAATATTTTTTTTAAAACCGACCAGAAAATTTACACTTTCTGGACAATTTTTCGTCTAGAAAATAACGTTTTTCCGGTCTCTAATGTCACTGTCACCCTGTTTTTTGTTTTTCCATTCGCTCTTTGATAATATAAGATACCTTGATTTCGTTATTATGACAACAACATTTCGATGTATTGTCGAGTGACAGTTCGTTGATTTTTAATTGTTTTCTTTATGTCAAACTTGTTTCGCGTAGATTATAAAATAAAAAAAAATATTGTACGTCACGCAACCGAAAATTAGTGTTTTCCAGGTCTCTCCAAGCTTCCAGGACTCGCCTATGGCTCGCCCTGGAAATGCTTGTCTCGACCTGAAAAACACTACTTTCCGGTCTTGTAACGTAAATTACTATTGTTTGTTTTTAAAAATGCCCAGAAATTTTAAAAGAAAAACTAATAGGGAGCCAGTCAATGAAGAAATTTTGGCGCAAGCAGTAAAAGACGTAATTAAGAAAAAACATTCCTTAAGAGATGCGGTAATATATTTTTACGTCCACGGTCTTAATCAACAAAACGGTAATTTCTGAACGAAAAATTGTCCAGATTGTGTATATTTTCTGGTCGGTCTTAAAAAAAATATTTCCATGAATGCCTATCTTTATGAACCGGATTCCGATTCAGAAAATGATTCGGATTGTAAACAAGACCACATTTTCGAATCGAAATATTCGAGTACGCAAATATTTTAAAAAGATTAGGAGGAGCAACTGTGTTCCTATACATAAAAATCATCAGATCAACACTATGGCCTTGCCTATATAGACAAATTCAAATACTTTCATATCAGTATACAACCCAATTAGAAAATAAGAAATACCCACTAATTTCGGACCATAATAAAAGTGCTGACATTAAATCGCTTAGACCAGTGGTTCCCAAACTTTTTCAGTTTGCGGCGCACTTACAGGTTTAGTATTTTGTCAGGGCGCCCTCACTCGCAATATGTAGGTATATAGTCGTGTCCAAGAAAGTGCTGCAACACATAAATGAAAACAACTCCAATCTAACGCTTATATTTTGTTTTATTATTTAACTATAACACACAAGAATACATTAATCATGATTAAAGAAAAAAAAAATCAATGTGATGGGTGAGCTTGGTGATCTCCACACATTTTTTCAAAGCGAGGAATAAGGCTTGACACTGCCACACTAATTTCTCGCTCCACGTTGATCTTTGAACGATATTTGCTCTTTATTACAGCTACAGCTGAAAATCCGGCTTCGCATAAATAGGATGTTGCAAAGGGGATTAAAATCCTCAAAGCTTTTAAACTTAGAGTTGGATATTCATTTTTAACGGTTACCCAAAACTCCATCAAATCGGAAGAAGCGAATTCGGCTTTAAGGCTGTTGTCGCAAGAGAGTTCAATAAGACTCTCTTCTTCTAGTGAAGTGAATTCAGGTGCATGTGCATGGAAAGGATCTTGGATCCATGCAAATTTTTCGACATTTTCTTTCGTAAAGTATTTTGCAAACCATTCCGTGAGTTTGGAAAGATGTTCCGTGAAAAGGGACAGCAAATCTTGAGAGATAACGAGCCCATTAGAGGCTGACAATGTATGCAATTCTGGAAAATAATCTTGACCGCCATCTTCATTAATTTTTCTTGTCCACAACAGCAGTTTTTTCCTAACTGCTGTAATTTTCTCTGATAGTTTCAAGATATGTATGTTATTGCCTTGCAGAGACAGATTTAAGACATTCAGCTTTTCAAATATATCGCACAAATATACCAGTTTTAGCAAAAAGTCGGGATCTTTAAAGTATCTGGAGCTTGCCTGGCGGCGCCCTTGGTTACTCCTCGCGGCGCCCCAGGGCGCCGCGGCGCACACTTTGGGAACCACTGGCTTAGAGGTTTTATGAAACGACACCCTAATTTAAGAGAAGATTATATTGCAGACCTTTGTGATGACGAAATTTTGATAGTCTACATAATTTGTTTTGGTCATCTTTAAACTTCGAAAGTCAAAAATCCATTATGTGGGCAGAATTGAAAGAGAACTAAATACCAAAGAATATGAGGTGTTATTTTTTAGGCACAAGGGACTTAATAAATTTACAGAGCCTGATATACTGGACTTGCATGTTGTAGATAAAGCATACATTGTTGCGCGGTTAACACAGCTTAAATTTTGTCCTGGAACCGCAAGGTCAGCTACTGTAATGATGTTTGAAGTATCTTTTGAAAATAATAATATGAGACAGTATGTTTTTTATATTGCTTGTGTGCTTGTGACATGTTTGTAGAGGAAACAATAAATAATTATTTACACGTTTAAATCTTAAGGTTTATGCTTTCATCTGTTGCTTAAATAACGTTATACCTTTTAAAAACAGGCTTGGTTGGGTATGCTTAAGAGTTAAATCCCAACAAATTATTCGCGTTTGTGGTATTAAACACGTGTAATCAATGATTAGAATATAAATCAATGTACTTTATGCTATGCCCAAACTACCCCCATACCCTGGCCAGACCGTCCCTACCCCTGGGGAGGCATGGGCCATTTCTGAGGTGTATAAAGTTAGCACAGCAACTTGCTTTGAAAAAGATGGGAATGCGTATAATGATTGCCCATCGTATGCCCACTTTTGCCCATACAATAGATTTTTTTGCCCACAATTTGTTTAAAAATAAATCAATTATAACTTTTTGCGGGCCAACGTCCATTGAAAAAGTAAAGAACCTAAGTATAAATGCCAATGCATCAGAAAAAAGCTTTTCGTTTGCCCATCAATTTGTTTTTTTCAAAATTAAATTTTTACAATTATTGTTAAATAAACAAAATAAATTAAAAAATTAAAAAAACCGACTTTTTTTGCATTAATCCATAGATCTTTGTTTGCCCATTAATCAGTTTTCTCAATATTAAATTATTAGAATTGTTAAATACCTAAACAAAATAAATTGCTAAATTAAAAAAGCCAATTTTTTTTGCATTAATCCATAGATTTTTGTTTGCCCATCAATCAGTTTTCTCAAAATTAAATTTTTACAATTGTTAAATAAACAAAATAAATTAAAAAATTAAAAAACCGATTTTTTTGCATTAATCCGTAGATTTTTGTTTGCCCATGTTGGCCTATCAATCAGTTTTCTCAAATTTAGATTTTTACAATTGTTAAATAAACAAAAGAAATTGCAAAATTAAAAATCCTATTTTTTTGCATTAATCCATAGATCTTTGTTTGGGTTTGTTCAAACAAAAAAAACCGAACAAACCCGAACAAACCCAAACAAAGATCTATGGATTAATGCAAAAAAAATTGACTTTTTTAATTTAGCAATTTATTTTGTTTAGGTATTTAACAATTGTAAAAATTTAATATTGAGAAAACTGATTGATGGGTAAACATGGGCAAACAAAGATCTATGGATTAATGCAAAAAAGTCGGTTTTTTAAATTTTTCAATTTGTTTTGTTTATTTAACAATTGTAAAAATTTAATTTTGAAAAATAGTATATTAAAGTATAAGTGGATATTAAGGTATTTAAAACACGCGCGCTTTTGCAAGCACGACGGCGCAGCCGGAGTGCTTGAAATAGAGCAAGTGTTTTAAAGACCAGTTATTCACGAATACTTTACATTATTTTTTTTTATTGGTACATTTAATGGTATTTATTTTACAAAAAATGGAAATAATAACTTAGTCAGTAAGTGAAATGGTCGAATTCGTGATGTGATATACCTGTCGTTGTCATGAAAATGAATAGAACAAAAAATTACTTCCAATCTGTCACATAAGATTCATTGTTGTCACCGTTGACATTGGTTGTGTATTGTTTAAAAAAATATTTTATTTGACGTTAAAAGGTAATTCTGTCAAATCAATAATTAAAAAGTTGACATATTTAGACTTCACGTTTCACGGGTTGTTGATGTTGCCGTGGTAACTTTAAAACACGCGCGTTTTTGAAAGTGGGATTTAAAACACGCTGAGGCGTACTTTAAATAAGCGAAATAATAGGGCATCAATAAAAAAAACAAATTGATGGGCAAACATGGGCAAAGGAAAAGCTTTTTTCTGATGCATTGGCATTTATAATTACTTTACTTTTTTAATGGACGTTGGCCCGCGAAAATTTATAATTGATTTATTTTTAAACAAATTGTGGGCAAAGAAATCTATTGTATGGGCACAAGTGGGCATACGATGGGCAATCATTATACGCATTCTCATCTTTTTCAAAGCAAGTTGCTGTGCTAACTTCATTAAGGTCCATTTCTGACATTTTCTTAAAATGCAAACAACTTAGAGTATGTTTGGGACACAGCGTACCTATATTAACATAAACTTTTCATGCCACCCGGTATTATGTCTCCCTAGTGACATTAAGTTTGGGGATTTTCCTTAATAGGAATCACACATTTTCCTTAAGCATCTGAATAAAAAGTAAGTGAAATGCCTTAAAACCTTGGTTATTTGTAAATCATTATTGTTGATCACATATTCAGTATGAACAAACCCTATAAATTTTCTTTGTTTAGTATCGTCTTTAAAGTCCGCGATATCGAAGTAATAAGAAAAATCACATAGAACGGAATTTGCGATTCACATTCGGCGTCTTCATTGTGGTCCGTACGAGCCACATATGGTAACCTTTTATAAAAAACAGTGACCAACTAAACCCAGGAGTCCCAGTACATCAAATTAGTGTGTTTTCAAAAGCCAAAAGTGTTTTTTTTTTTACGCAAAAGTATGTTTATTTAAACTTTAAAAAAGTTCCAACAAAGCGAAAACGAACGGTTCCGAACAGAAAAATTCCGTGACGTATTTCGAAACTTTGATTCGCTTTATCGCCAGGTTGTGAAAATCACTCGCACATGTTTGCGTTTGCCACGTATTTAGTATCATAGTATCGTCTTTTCGTCTTTACATTCCGCAATATCAAGTAACAAGAAAAATCACATAGAACGGGATTCGCGATTCACATTCGGCGTCTTCATAGGGGTTGAGGGTTTTTACTGTATTTTTATTTTTATTGAATCGTTTGCATCTTATCCAAATGTAGTTGGTACAAAAATCTTATAAATAAGTACTACCTACTGTTTTTTTCTTAAAGTACAAAAACTTTTTTAAAAAGTGGCCCAATCCTCCACTCTCTCCCCTGTTCATATCTAATAAAGGATTAAAATGAATACCTGTATTTGGTAGGTATATGCATTTTGTCAGGGAAAGGGGGGACTTGATATTGTGGGTTGTGGGGGAGTCATGCGATTATGCATTATGCTACTGATTATGGGACTGGTAAAAGCAAGGGTAAAAGTGAAAAACAAAAAAAATTATGTATTATAATTTAGCATAATTAAACACAGCAAAGAAAATCAGCATGTGACCCAATAATGCAAAAAGAAGTTCACAGCAACTTAACCAAATTTCTAGATACCTATTTGTTATATTATAACTGAACCATAAGTACTTCAGATATTTACTATCATACCTAGTTAGGGGTGTGTTAATCAACTAAACATATTAAGAAGCTACAAAATAAAGCTCTTAGTAATATTTAATATGAGCCCGATATGAACTTTACATAGGTACCTAGTAGGTAATCAAATTTATAAGGCACTCCTTACCAACAAATAAATGAATTAATAGTAAGTACTAGAACAATATTTAAAATTAATTGACAGTATAAAACATAAACTTTTAAAAATAAATGTAAAATTGTAAGATAATTGACATTTCTACAATAGGAATACAAGATCCAATCATGGGGTAAGAAATGCTTACCTATACCAGGACTAAAAAATGTCAAGACTCCTCAATATACAGAGGCATACAAGTGTAATAGTATACCACAAACTACACTTCATGGGGCTACTACAAAAATGTGCCATAACCTCAAGTAGGTACTATTTGGAGGTATTATCTGTGATGTACTGTTTGTATTAAATAAATAAACTATTGAAGGAAAAACAGAAAGTTTTATTGGAATAAGTAAAGGTGCACTTTGTAGGTACCTATATTTATAATATTAAAGCTCTCTTCAAACCAGTTGTTTGTTAACTTTTTTAATGCCTGCTTAAGGTTTGAAATAATGACGCCCCAAAATTTATCATTTTTGAAAAAAAAATTAATTCTGGCGTGGTGAACGTACTATATTTACTGGGATATTCAGGTAGAGGTATTACAAAATGGATTGATGTGATGTTATATTATGGTTGACAAACTAACTGGAAAAAGAAACTGGACGCAACACGCAACGAGAATGATTTAAAACAGTCAAAGCCGGTTGAATAGGAACTGCCTACGAACTGATTTCAAAAAAGCCATGGGCACAAAGATATTCCATGCAAAATATAGGTATTGCTTATTATAATATAGGTACTATACTATAATATAAAATATAATTTCCCAATACAGACCTGAACATAGTAAAAATCTGGAACATTTAAAAAATACTACACTTTTGCTACTTTTCTTCACAGAAAATTTCGTTCTTTTAAGTAAATGAAGAGTTCGTTGTTCTGTTATTTTTGGCTTGTTTAGAAAAATTAAAAATGTCCGCTTGACAACGGCGATTACAACCTGACAACTGACAAGCCCCAGCTGCAGCGTTGCCACATTTATTTTGGCGAATCTACTTTTATTTTTGCTTGAATCTACTAAAATCTACTAAACAATTCAAAACCGGATTATAACCGGTTTTTCACTCGAATTCTAATATTAATATTGGCTGTTCATCTACAGCATTTCTACATTTCTAATAGCTTCTCGGAAAATTCTTGAGATTTGTTGGACTTCTAAAAAAAAAAAAGGTCGCCAGTTCCATAATTATTGAGGGTAACGGGATTATTCAAAATTTTGACTTATAAACTTCTGAAAAAAAAAGAAAGGTCGACAGAGAAAAACAACGGTGAACCCCCATAAGACACTACCAACATAGAAATTAAAGTAAATACTTGATTAAAACAATAATTATATTGTTAATGGCATTTTTACATTATTGACAGTTATATTTTAAAATCTACCAAAATCCAAGGTCTCTAAAAGAGACCTTGACCAAAATCTACTAAAGAAAATATGCCTACTAAAATTTTCTGAAAAAGGGTGAAAATCTACCAAAAAAGTAGAAATCTACTAGATGTGGCAACGCTGCCCAGCTGACTTTTTTTGACTGATTCAAAAATGACATCTGATATATGACATCGAATTAATTGATGTTGCCAGTTTTAAATAATCAATACGAAATTGAAGCAGTTTACACCAAAATCGCTTTAACGATGCTGATTTTTATTAAACCGTCAATTACTTTATACGAATTTAAATTGTTTTTACTCACAAACGCTGTGACTAAAACTTTTAAATGTGGATAAAATTATTGCCATAAAATGGTCTAGCGACAAGGTTGAACCTATTTTTACTCTGTGCAGCCGTCTATAAAAACAGTATTAAACCTAGTCCCTTTTAACATAGATATTTTCCATTTGGTTAAATTATTTTGCAATTTACCTACCTTGTCTTGGTTACAAATAAAATCGCCACGATTGCACGTTCGTGAACATAGGCGCCGAATTTTAAAACTGTTTATGGGTGCTGGAGCATGTCCATTTTTATATCTTTCTGAAAATATGCGCCACAGGCAAATTATTTCAGATGCCACGCCCTTTTTTGGACTATTAAAGCTTAATTTGATTCTACGTTTCGATAGCCCCATCCTAACAACGTAGAAATAAATAAATTTTGCACAAATAAAACGAGATTTTAAATACTTGCTAAATAAATTTTATCAAAAATTTAAAAATGAAACACATTATATGATTTAAAGTATTTATTACCAACACAAAACACAAATATATTGTAACTGTAGTACCTATATTAGGTAGATATTGTGTAATATCAACTTTGAACTTTTTAAAATGGTGTTATTGAAATCAACTGTTTTTCAATACAATGCAAACGTATTTTGGCGAACGACAGCTCGATTTATAAATATATCAGCGACTTCTTCAAGGTCCAAATCATCTGCTATTTCTCGGTTTACGTGCACTACCATTTGATCATTCAGTCTTTGCTGGGTCATAGTATTTCTTAAATAAGTTTTTATTGTCCGTAAAGCTGGAAATGATCTTTCGGCGGTGCAAGTCGATACTGGAATAGTTAAAACGATTTTTCAATTTAATAACTTCAGATATGATATCTTCGGTACTCCAGACACACTTACCTTTATCATTAATAAAACCAGCAAAAAAATCGAACACATGACTGACACTATTGATAACTTAACACAACTTAGATTTTAGTTAAATGAGTTTAAATACTGGCTTCAAGCTCCATACATACAATACATACTAATACATGGCACTTATATGGGATGGCATAGACAACTAAATGAAATGAGTCTGGGATTCCCCGAAATCCAAAGTACGCGAAACAGAACAGCGCCCCGCCCTCATTTTCGCCAATTAAACAGCCACCCGACTCGCTGATCGGACAGCAACGCCAACGCGCGGGCCGGTGTAATAAAAAGGGTTGCAAAATGTTGCGTTTTCGATTTAATAGGGGTGTATCACAAATAAGTATGACAAACAGTCATAACAACAACAACAACAACAAATTATTAGATATTATTATTGTCATTGTGGTGCGGTTAAAACAACTAAGTATCGCACGCAATATGTGCGGTTTTAAATAATAGCTTTTGTTGTGATTTTTTCATCCTTACCTTGACGAAAATTATGTTAATTTGTGCGGAGCATCCATAATTCAGTATGTCCAGTGCGTGCTATGGGTGCGCAAGCACCCATAGCACCCATGGAGTCGGCACCTATGTTCGTGAACGCAAGACTGTGAACACGCCCTACGAACCCACCCAAAGTTAGCCGAACGGTCCGCGACAATTCACAAACACGGAGTTTTGGCATGGCCGAAGGTTCGGCCGGTTTTTGGCCGAAACCGAAACTGTCACTGAAACTAAATTTTTTGGCCGAAACTAGCCGAAACCGAAACTTCGGTCGGTCTCTACTTTAAACCTAAAAAGGGACGCTCGGAGTAAAAACTCAAAAGGAACTTAAAACAAGAATAACAGGATCCTCTGGAAACGAAGTAAACGTAGTATTCCGTATAAATTTTTGTTTTAAAAAAATTTGGCAACGTTGGAATCTTAGCTATTTCTTGGAAATTTAAATGGGTTTTTCTTGCTTTTGTGCGGTGTGACTCAGGTTTCTTATTTAGTGTTTTTGTCAGCGATGTGTCAGATTTGTTTTATATGAAGTAAACAACTGGTTTTAGATTTTCAGGTGTAAAACATCTTGTACAGTATTTGGTATTTAATTGTACAAAGAAGTTGTACTGTAGAACATTGTAATCAGCAATCTAATTTACGATTATAGGAATACAAACCATTGCGTGATTAACTCAGGTAAATTACTTGTTACAGTTAAAATTATTAAAAGGTCACTGACATAGTTTGTTAGGTACACGCCTTGTTATTTTTTTGTTGCAGGAAAGAATTTAAAATGTCTAAAAAACCCGCGGTCCAACCCGCCCTCCATAAAGTAATTATGGTAGGAAGTGGTGGTGTAGGAAAATCAGCCCTTACCTTGCAGTTTATGTATGACGAATTTGTAGAAGATTATGAGCCAACCAAAGCTGATTCATACAGAAAAAAAATACTTCTTGATGGTGAAGAAGTACAAATTGATATTTTGGATACTGCAGGTCAAGAAGATTACGCTGCCATAAGGGACAATTATTTTAGAAGTGGAGAAGGATTTCTCTGCATATTTTCCATAACCGAAGATGAAAGTTTTCAAGCCACTCAAGAATTCAGGTGAGAAAACTACTTTTATAAATGATAAGTAGGTAAGTCTGGTGTCTAATAGGTTCCAAAAGTGGGCGGATTGCTTCCAGTGGGCTTTTCTTGAGAAGGCAACACAATGTTCAAAGAGGTTTAAAAAGATGACTAATCGTTTCTTAGTTAAGTGAGTTACTACACTCAGGATGAATTTTTTAATGATCCATCAGTTCAGTTATAATCTTATTAAGTAAATATGTTAAGTTTTTTTTTGGACCTTTAGATTGTGTCATGTTAATGGTATTAACAAATAATGACTTTAGTTTGTCAACAAGAATATTGTTTTGTCACCAAATGTCTTCTCTATATAAGTTGTGTGATTCACCATTGATTTGTAACTTGTTTCTTTTTTGGGTTCACTTTTCTAGTAGATTATCTTTTGCAATTGATTTCTACTGCTGTATCTGTAAGCAATGATGGAAGTTCGTCATCTGTGAATTTGCTTCAGATTAGGCTTTCTTGTGAATTTCAATAAGGACGAAACGGTTTCGTTATTATCTTACCCACTATTTTGGCGTCTTCGTCTACTAATGCAAAAGACAGTACACATATACCGCTTATCGCTGTATTTACTTTCTGACTTAGATATACAGTATGTCTCCTTAAGTTTGCACCATATGGAAAACTTTTTTATTATTCATTTTACGAAAAAAAGTTATTCTTTATAAAAAACTCTGCATGGTCTAAAACCTAAAATGTCATCAAATATAGAAATTTTCCAGTCATATATTATGAGGTTTGTTAAAAAATGTGAATTTTTCCCAAGAGTAAAGTACCTTTATTTTTGACATATTTAAAAATTGTTATTAAAAAAAGTTGATCAGAACTAAAAACCACGTCTAAATATGTAAAAACACGCATTAAATTAATTAAATAATTAAATAATTAATAAAATTATTTTTCAACATAAATGCGTAAGTATAATTGCATATTAAGTCGTGGTTTTAGTTCTAATCAACTTTTTTTAATAAAAATTTTTGATAATGTCAAAAATAAAGGTACTTTCGAGGGTACTTTACTTTTGGGAAAAATTCACATTTTTTGACAAACCTCCTATATGACTGGACAATTTCAATAATTGATGGTTGCATTTTAGGTTTTAGACCATGCAGAACTTTTTATGAAGAATAACTTTTTTCGTAAAATAAATAATAAAAAAGTTTTCCATATGGTGCAAACTTACGGAGACATACTGTATATACCGTACGTGTAGGAGGTCCTACAAACTTGTACATGGAGATCTCGAAAACAATAAGAGATACAAAGATGGTTAAATTGGGTCTTAATAATTTAATGAGAAAAAATATTGTAAATATTCCGAATACCTACTTAGCTACCTTTGGACATGTTTCAAACAGAAATTTTCAGTTACTATTTCAGTTTTTTGCGCCCTAAGTTTTGAAATCAAAAAACACCTTTTTATTTGGTTTTTATGATTTACAATACTTATGGCTTTTTACCAGTTTCCAAATTAGTCGTTTTGTTGTTTAGATAGATACCATTCTCTAGTCCATTTTTTTAAATACAGACCTGGAATTGTAAATACGGTTTAAGGAACTTCTAAGCTTTAGAAATTCAAAACAAAAGAATTTCAAAATTTTAACGTTTAGTCATCAAATAACAAATCCTCAGCATTTCAAATTATCCTTCCTTTACCATTACGGCCCTGGCAGTTGTCTTGAGGACTACATATCACAATTGAAGACATTAGTGGATAAAGGTGTTATGTCGTATTTTTTTTAAAACTACTTTTTCTACTTTTTGAGCATCCCTGGTATATATCTTACTATTAGTAAAAACCTTAAATGCAGCTTTCTTCATATATAATATCACAAGAGATAAAATTTTGTCGGCAAAATTTTCGAAAGGTATGAAAGTTTGTTGCTTGGCAATTTCGCGAATGACATTTGCGACACGAGCCGTCAGGCGAGTGATTTTGTCGAAAATGTCATGAGCGAAATTGCTTAAAAGCAACAAACTTAAATAAATCCTTGAGAACAATTTTGCTTACACAATTTTTTCTCGAGTGGTATTCGACATGACTATTTAACTAGAAAAAAGACAAAATTTTGCCGCGGCAAAAATCACATGTGAATTTTGTCCAGGTAGGTGCAGGTAGTAATTTTGCCAGTAGAAGACCGGCCGTTGCTATGACATTTTGCCAGTGTAAAACACTCTAGTTAAATAGTCATAATAAAAGATTTTTTTAAAGGATAAAGGTGTTAAGTCATCTAGCATGTGAATAAAGGTGTCATTTTGTTACATGACACTATGAAAAAAACTATGAATTTGCTTTTATTATTAAGTGCACCAAATAAAATTAGTTAATTTTGCCTAATTTATGCCGTGTTAGTAAATAAAATTAAATAATAATTAAAAAAGTTCTAGTCATAACGCGTTTTATTGAATAACTTCGAAGTTTAAAAATGTGACATGACACCTTTATCCACTTATGTCTTCAATTATTACACTATTTTGTTTGATTTATTCTTTAAATAAAAAAAATTGTGTTTGGCCTTTCATTTTTAAACCTTTTTTTTTGCCAAGAAAGTGTGCATGGCATTCTCTAACGTAAATTATATTAATATTGATTAGCACATTGTAATTTTAAAACAATAATATTTATTTTTAAATAACTGATACGCTCGTGATACGTGAGGGTGCTTGTTTCTTGCTAGCTTTCCAAGGAAGTAGATAATTATAATTTAAAAATAAAATGAATATTAATTATTATGGGTATAATTAGTTTTGCATCAAAAATAGAAAAAACTGCAATAAATGCTATTGGCAAATAATTGCTTCCTTCATTTTTATGAACTGTGAAAAACTGGCAATAGGCCTCTAATAAGTTTGTAACTTGGAATATATCTCTAATTTGGAACACACTGTACCAATATTTTTTTTTTTATAAAAATACCACAACTTAAAACGTTAATAAGTACCCGTGTCCAAGCATTTTTCCGAACATTTTTCCAAAAAAAAAAATGTACTGGATTTACTAAATTTATTCCAAGGTGCAGCAGCTAGTTTATTGTAAAATGTACAAGTTCATCACAAGTACATCTTCTTTGGAATAGAATTACCCTTTTGATATCATTACAATTTTTTAAGCTATTCTTTTTTTTAGGGAACAAATTCTACGAGTAAAGAATGATGATAATATTCCTTTTCTATTGGTGGGCAACAAATGCGATTTGGAAGAAAAGCGAAAAGTTTCTTTTCAGGAAGCACAAGACAGGGCTAACAAATGGGGGGTGCCATACGTTGAAACCTCAGCCAAAACAAGAGAACATGTTGATAAAGTAAGTTGAGTTTCGAATATTTCCTGTCATAGTAGATGGGTGTCATAGAATGTATACATAGTATCAAAAATCATAGATAACTTAGGTATACATAAAATTAAAACCTACCCAGGAAATTAAGGGCGTAGATTGATTGGTTTTTGTGTGGTAGGAGGTTAAACACTAGTACGAAAAAAAGGTCGGGTGGTGTACATTATGGCGGTTTGAAAATAAGTTTATTTATGATTTCCGATTTGTAATATCAATCAAAAGCTTACTTGGAATGTATCTATCTCAGACCAAGGGCGCTATAAATTCGTGTGTGTACATTGGGATCTCGAATACGGTAAGAGATGATGGTTAAATTGAGGCAACGTTATGTATTTTGGGACTCAAAAATTTTGTTAAAGTAATAATTGTATATATTCCAAATATCTTTGGAGGTATTCGGAAAAGAAACCAAAAATTCAATTTTGGTTTACTATTTCTTGATTTGGGAAGAAAACAAAAAAACACTTGATAGACAATTTTTATGTTCTACAAGATTATGATTTATCATATTATTATGATCTACAAGATAGAAAATTCCGTTGTTTAGTTACCACCTCAACAAGTCAATTATTTAAAATTCCAGGTCCGTAAAAAAAAAAATACTTGACGGTGGTATTAAAGAACGAAACGTCGAATTGTGAATTGTAGAACATAAAAAACCTTGTGTGCTCAAATGAATGAAATTTAAGTGTCACTGGTACTTAATATTTACCTAATACTTACTGTCGCTTTAGCTCTAGTCTCCTCCAGACAAAAATTCAATCAAGGTATATGAAACACGCACGTATTATTTGTAGGTCTTCTATGACTTGATGAGGGAAATTCGTGCAAGAAAGAAAGACGAAAACAAAACAAGTAATGGTAGAGGAAAAGACAAAAACAAGAAGAAGAAACTTAAGTGTGTTATTCTTTAGAGGATGCCAAGCTTTATATTTTTGGCATATGTGTAAATTTATTTCCACGCATTTAATTTGTGCAAAGAATGTTTGTATTTTGACACTTCGAACGTAAAATTATTTTAAGTATAAATTAAATATCTGCTTTTATTGGTGTTAACTACATTTTCACTCTTGAAAATAGATATTATTTAAATGTGGACTTATTAGATTATAGTTATTTAATTTTATTATTTATTTAAAGAGGTAGTAAGGGTAAATAAACATAAATTGCAGTTATATACGAAGGTCGAAAAAAATGTTTGCAAATAAACTAATTCTTTCCTAAAAAATGTAAAGTTTGCAAAATTTTTAGCTTTACTTTAAATTTTATAGGTACTATCTCCTGTAAAAATGAGCAATTTTTAATGTAGTTTAGCAGAAGTGGTAACTGATACATAGAGTAACTACAACTACATATTTGAAGTGTCTGTTTAAAAGTTGGCAATGGTGTTTCTTGAATAATACACGAGTTTTGGACTTGTATTGTCTTCATTTGATTTAAATCGGACCGTTTCAACTGATGTGTCTTCGGATCAATACTAAATAAGCACAAAGTAACTACATCCCTATCTGTACTAGCTAAGTGTGTAAAACAGCAGCTTCCTTGAACTTCCTTCTCCTCCAGTGTGGATCTTTATATAGGATATTAGTTCCACATGATGATGGCCATGTGTCCACCTGGGATGGTCAGCTGAATCTAACTTTTCAGTATCTCATTTTAGCTTATTGTTTCTGTGCCCTTTATTCCTTGTTTCGAGTGGTCTTAGTGTCTCACCAATATAAGACTGTCCGCACTCGCAGAGGACCGGTAGACACAGTTTTTTTTCCTGTCTGGCGTTGTCTTCTGGTGAAACCGGAAGTAACCAAAGGTAGTAGGCGACGTCAAATAACGTAAATTTACATATTATAATAATATTCCTTTATTTAGCACCTGGCTAATACACAAAAATAATAATTTCAGTAAAGATTTACAAAAGATATCAAGATTTAAAATAACAAATAAAATAAAATAAAATACATACTAACAACAGACTGTCAAAAAATACAATACATTAAAATAAAACCGTCAATGTGTTAACATATTTATTTGTCATCATAACACGAATAAAACAATCATGATTATTGAATCATTCTCCCTTTAAGTGTTTCCTGAATTTATTCTTAAATATATTAAGGTTTCTAGCATTCTTAATGTCATGTGGCAGGGAATTGAAACTAATTAAGCCTTTATGAAAAACTGAATTTTCCGAGCTACTTTTATTCTTTGTTGTAATGTAAAAGTTCGTTTTGTTTCTTGTATGAATGTACTGATGAATGAACTGATTCGTTAGTCAGTAACCGTTCTGTTAAGTACCCTGGTGTCAACCCATTTTTTGTTTTAAATATAAGAACCAGTGTCCAAAATTTAAGAAAATCTTCAATAGAAAGCCAATTTAGTCTATTTAACATATCTCTCACAGGTGTGTCTCTTCTTTCCCCCCAAAATTATCCGCATCGCCCTATTTTGTAGTTTTTGTAACCTATTAATCTCATTTTTGTTAGCCAAATACAGTAAAGTGTATACGATCTTAGTTGAGACAGACAAAAAAACTTAAAAAAATTTGATGACTGACTTGTCAAGTCCACGTGGACTATGTTCGAACATCTGTATAGGAAGCGATCAATACAAATTTGGTTATATTTGTATTGTAGTTTCAGTGTGTGATGCAGTAAATTGATCGCACCCCCAATATTTACGTTGTCTCAACTGACTTCGTATGAAGTATACAGATGAACTAAAAATAAGGTGCGGCAAAACCAAAGTATTAAAAACAGTAATTTTTGTCCACTGGGATAAAGATGCAGCGACCCTAGATAAAAAAATTAACATTCCTTGTTACATTGTTTATAATGTGTAAAATATGTTCTTTAAAATTAAGATAGCCGTCAATAAAAACTCCAAGATATTTGATTTTTTCCACCACTTCAATAGAATTACCGCCTATTTGTACACTTAGCTTCCTCTGCTTAAATTCGCTTTGATACTTACCATTACCAATCAACATGAACTTGGTTTTTTATGTTCAGTTTAAGTGAATTTATACTAAACCATTTATGAAGATGTCTCAATTCCAAATTAATAGTACGAATGAGATGATCTAGATCCTTTGAAAAGAAGTATATCAATGAGAGATCCAGAGATCTGGAAAGTTTCCGCTATAACCCCAATATATAAGAGTGGCCAAAATAACGATGTCAAAAACTATAGGCCCATTAGCAAACTGTGCACCTTTTCGAAGCTATTTGAAAAGCTTATCTACCCATATGTTTTTAACTTTGTAAAGAGCGACATTATGCCGGAACAATACGGTTTCTTACAGAAAAAGAACTTGGAGCTAAATTTAATAGATTATTCACAATACATATATGAAACATTTGATGCCTTTTGTCAGGTGGACGTAATTTACACAGATTTCAGCAAAGCATTTGATAAAATTTGCCACCAAATTATGATAGAGAGGCTGGCGGAGATGGGGATCTGCGGTGACCTTCTCCGATGGTTTGAGTCCTACCTATTCAATAGATCAATGTTTGTAGCCCTTGCAGGATTCTGCTCTGGAAGATTTTCTCCGTCTTCGGGGGTCCCTCAGGGTTCCCATCTTGGCCCTCTACTGTTTATCATTTATATCAATAATATAAGGCTATGCTTTAGATTGTGCCTCTTTCTTTGTTATGCTGATGATCTAAAAATATTTCTTAAAGTTAACTCAATAGAAGACTGTGAAGCCCTTCAAACCAGTATAAATAACTTAGTGGAATTCTGCAATGAAAATCAATTATTCTTGAATTTGGACAAATGCTCAATATTAACTTTCTCTCGCGGAACCATAAAGTTTAATTACAATTACAAATTGGGAAATACTTCTTTGAAAAGGGTTACTCACATCAAGGACCTGGGAGTTCTGTTCGACTCTAAAATGACATTCAACCTGCACATTGATAAATTAGTCAATGATTGTAATAGGATTATTGGATTTATCAAGAGACAATGTGCTGATTTTCACTATCCTAAAACAATTATTACGCTTTACTACTCATATGTTTTTAGCAAACTACAATTCGCGTCAGTGGTATGGAGCCCCAGATATAAAAATTCAATCGACAGGTTGGAGAAAGTCCAAAACAAATTTTTAAGATTCCTGTGCTTCAAAACCCAATTTCGCTTTGCGGACCATAACTACTCAATCCCTCGATTACACTTTAAAGTTCTTGAACTGGAAAAAAGAAGAACTATAGCTGACATCTTAACAATATTCAAGATTGTCAACAATATGTCCAATTCCCCGAACATTCTCTCTAAAATTCATTTTAATGTACCTGCTCGAGCACTCCGCAACCATGACCTATTTCTTATTCCATACTGCAGAACTAATTACTATCAGAACGCCCCTTTAATTAGGATGGTAAGGGCTGTCAATTTATATTGTACTGGCAGTGATTTGGACTTATTTGCAACTAATCTGTTAACACTCAAAAAGAAACTTAAAGTTAAATTCCTAAACGGACCAGACGCGTAGTGTTTTGTTCTGTTGTGTTTTGTTTTGTTTGCAGTATCTGCTGTTGTAATCCTTAACTAATAGATTTAGTTTATATTAGGTTAGACTTAGGTGATGTTTAAATTGTATTATTTTCGTAATTTTATCTAGATATTGCTCTAGCAATATCAGGATACTATTTTTGGAATTTATTCTGTTTGTATCCTAAAGACCTAAATAAATAAGTATCATCTGCAAACAAATGTATAGAACAGATGTGCACTACTGAAGTTATATCATTAATATAAAGTAAAAACAATAAGGGGCCAATGGTACTTCCTTGAGGTACACCGTTATTGTTCAATACCTCCCGTGATATACTATTGTTAATTCTGGTCACCTGCTTTTGCTTGCTATTATACAATACATGATATTCAAATTTAATTTTTTTATTGCAAACAAAAAAGTTACAGGGGCGTGCCACTTTTGAGAATGACATTAGATCGTAAGTTATTGATAATTAAGGGTATTTTATCACCCGCATGCTGTCTGAGCATAAAATTCAGTTTTTTTACGATATTTCTGTTCATAAATAAAAATTTGACCGCCACCAGTGCCGAATTTAGGTCTTCTGCCTAGGGCATAACATCAACTAATGCTTTTATATAAAAGCCACAAAAAATTGCTACATCTGGTAATAACGCCAAACATTTTAATATGAAATTTTGGAAAATAACGCAAATTTTAAAATTTGGACGTATCACGCTTGTGGTTTAAACTTACTGGTAAAAAAAATTAAGCCATAATCCTGGAAGTAAGATTTTGCTAAAAAGCGCTGATACGCTCTCTGCCGGCGCAAAACAACCAACGATGCCGCAGCAGAAATATGAGCAAGTCTGTAGGCAGAGCGTCGAGAGAGAGCAGTGCTGGAATGGAAAAGTGGCAAAATTATTTTCACTATCTATCACCATTAATAAAACTGCCTATTATTTTTGGTTAAATCAATAACATGTTTTAAAAAAGGAAGCATGTTTATTTATCAATTTTTTTATTTTTCATCAAAAGAAATTAAATCTAAAATTGTGATTATAATGTTTTGCATTGCCGTCGATGGTTTTGTAATGTATATTGAAACAAAAATGTCGCCGACAAACTGTATTTTTATGCCCCGAGTATATGTAGCTGATAAAAGCATGATTTTTTGTAATAAGGCCTCTTAAGTTACTGCCATTATATTTAGGAAATACTGCGAATTTATGTTTACATACCCCTACCTAGAAATATTTGAGAGTTATCCATAAGTTCGCTGGGATTTTTATATTTAAATAATTATTGTAAAACACTTCGTGGGTGGCTGCCAAATTATACATGTGTAAAATAAGTTATGGCATTTTTTTTACAAAATACATCACCAAAGTTGTAAAGAATTTCGATTTACAAAAACTATTAATTTTTACGATACATTTTTGTCCAGTGATTTGTACTGTAAAAACGGTAATTATATAAGAGACAGGGCTTAAATTTTATATATAACTTTTCAAGATTGTAATTTATACTCGTACGTACTACAAAACAATAAAATTTTATTCACAGTAGTTTGACGTTTTTATTTACAAATTATTGTTCCGCATTTTGCCACAAGGGGGCACAATTGAAAATTAATTTTTAAAATTCTAAATTTCTATAATATGGTATATCTCTGGTTACATCATTAAAAAGACTAGACAATTCTGCATCATTTTGGTTTATTGCTCATTGGCGTACCGACCTTGATAAGGGTGGGGGAAGCTATTGAAAGTGTAATCATTAAAATCGCTGTAACTTCTAAATGACTTATCCGATTTTACTAAATTTAAGCTTGTTTGGAAAAGAAAGGTAAGTACTTTTAATTGTCGTATCCAACGGTACATGATCGTTTCTAATAAAATTGCTAGAGGGCGCAATTTGTAATAATAACAGTTTTTCGATTTTATCCCGAAAATTCAAATCATATGGTATGGTATAACTATGACATTGTCATCATAATCGGAAAAGTAGATTAAATTTGCAAAAAAAAATGTGAAGATCGCAGTTCGATATCTTTGTTGGTTATTGCCAAAACAATAATTTTTAACACTTATCAAAGAAATTATTGTTTTTATAGCTTCGTGGCCACAACAAAATATTTTTGAACTATGATTCTTTTATGTGTAGGTTTGTTACTCATTATTCCAATAGCCCAAAAATTACTTTAGAATTAATGACATAATCATGGAAAACTTCTAATTTAGGCATATGATGTTTTAAAAAAGAAATCTAAATAGCCGTGAAACAAAATCGGCAGATTTAATTTTGATAGGTGTTGAAAAAAGTTTCTCTTTCCTTGATTCTTTTTGAATTACTTATTACCTCATCAAAACTATAGGCTTGTCGTACATTTTGAATGTTTTCAATGTGCCCCTATTGCCGAATGAGAATAGGCTGCCATATATCCTGAATTTCCTGAACGAATGCACCCAAGAGTATTTCGACGACTGGCAATACGTTTAAGGCAAACGGGAAGTGTATGACCTATTTCAGTTGATGGTATCAGAACACGTGCAGTAAGGAATGAAGACAACATTATAAACGTTCTTGCGTACGTGGAAGCGAATCCGCATTTAAGTTCACGAAAAATTTCCATAGTATAACTGTTATTTCAGTGTTCCGATTTATAAGGGATTTTAAGCTGCATCCCTTTTATGTAGTTTTACACCAGGCTCTATCGGAAACTGATTTTGATAAGCGGCTCGACTATTGCTATTGGCTAAGACAGATATAATGGCGAATCTTACTTAAACTTTTTACAACATGATTTGGTTATCCTTTTACAAGATATTCTCATTTACCTAAGAACATCCATGTGGTATTAACATGATGGATGCCCAGCACACTTTTCCCAAACTATCTGTGAATTTACATGTTAGATACCCGAATCGCTGGTTGGAAGGGGTAGTTTATTTCCACGACCACCTAGATCCCCGGATTTAACTGTGTTAGATTTTTTTATTATCTATGGGGACGAATAAAATACGCTTTTTATAATACGCGACCAGCAGTGGCGTAACTACAGGGGAGCCGTGGCCCCCGGGCCCATCCGAAAGTAATTTTAAAGTCGAAAAATATATTGGTACGGTTCTTAAAATATTGTCTTACGAAACCTAATTATTGTAATCAAGAAAATACGAAAAACAGGAAAAATTTTGGTTACCTACCAATCTATTTATTATACCCACATTTATTTGGAAAATGTAGATACTAAGCAAAAATTGAAATCGCGATAATAATATGTTAGCTGTTGAAGAAAGATGGTGGGCGGTTTCTGCAAAATAATTCTTTCCAGGTTGAATGCTTTGTACAAAAAAAGTTCGAAAAGTGAATGAACCTGGGTGGAAATACATAAAATATGCTGCAACCGGCAACTGTGCTTGCCCAAAGTTCCCAACTTTGCTGACGAATTAAAGTTCTGATGAAAGATTATCAAATGTAAAATCCTATTTCAAAACGCAAATACTTTATGGAACATTAGATATAGTTATCCGCCAGTTAGAAGTGCAATTTAGGAGTTTAGATGACATTGCAAGACTTTTTACACCGATTTTTCCTTAAAATATTCGGAACCTGTCGGAAAGTGAACTTGAACAGTTCGTTTTAAACTTGCTAGAAAAATATAATGATGATTTGTCAGTTGACCTTGCGAGCCAAATTGTGCAACTGAAGCTATCATTTGGCAATAAGCTAATTGAATTGACTGTTCAGGATTTTGCAAAATTCTTAATAGAGAACAGTACCAAATTTTCAAAAGTTTGTATAGCCTGTATGTTGTTTCTAACTCTGCCGATGTCAGTTGCACAAGCACAACGTTCATTTTATAAGTTGAAGATTATTAAAAACCATTTGCGAAGCTCCATGAGTCAACATCGCTTATCCAGTCTTAGTATAATATTTATTGAAATACGAAAAGCTAAGGCTTTGAACATCGACGACATAATTAAATTCTTCGCTAGCGCTAAATCAAGGAGAAACATGTGAAACATAAACGTCAATTAACTACAGACTATGTATGTTAATTTGAACTATCTAAGATATTTTAGTTGTTCGTTTTTTAACCAAAATTCAAACTTATAAATTCTTGGCGCCGTGGCATCTTTACCCCTCTACTGCCACAATAAGTGGCACGTAATATTTGCATCTTAGGTCTAGGCAAGTGTACGAGTATGGTGTATCGTAATTGGGCCTCGCCAAACCTTTTTGCCCCCAGGTCTAAAATCTGAAGTTACGCCACTGGCGGCCAGCCACCCGAGACGCTATTTCTAGTTCTAGAAGAATTAATAGTTGTATTTTGCAAAATGAAAGTAATTTTTAACATTTATAAGGCCTTTCGATTGTTTCGTTAAAAAGTTTTCCATGATTATTTTAATGATGTTGTTATTGCCCATTGGCCTTTAAACACGCTTTAAATTTTGTCTTTTATATACTACATTTTACTTATCTTATCTACCTATGGAACCATAAAAACACGATTAGTGACAAAAATTATTATTTTGGCAATAACTCTGAAACACATTTTTCTTGCAAATTTAATTTACTTTCCGATTACGATGCCATAGATATACCGTATGATTTGAATTTTCGGTATAAAATCAAAAAACCTGTTATTACAAATTGCGCCCTCTAGCAATTTTGTGAGAAAATATCTAGTACCGTTGGATACTACAATTAAAAGTACTTACCTTTATCTTCCAAACAAGCTTAAATTTAGTAAAATCGGATAAGTCGTTTAGAAGTTACAGTGATTTAAATGATTACAGTTTTAGTACACTCTTATCAAGGTCGGTACGCCAATGAGCCTTAAAATAAAATAATGCAAAATTGTCTAAGCTTTCTACTGATGGAACCAGAAATATACCTTAATATCGGAATTTTCGGAGAAATTTAGATTTTTAAAAATTAATTTTCAGCTTTGCCTCCTTGCGGCGAAATGAGGGGGGCCCCACTCCGCCTGCCTAGCTGACGTATTTATAAATTTTAGATTAATATTTTCCATTTCTTCTTAATTTTTTTTTGTAAGAATATTATTTTCTATATTTCTTGCATTATTTATAATGAAATATAATTTTATGACCATAATAAAAATTAGTACCTATTTATGTATATTATCACATAATTTTGCGGGGGGGGGGGGAGGGGGGCCCAAATGTTTACCGCCGCCACTGATGGTTTCTCTTGGTTTTATTTCTCTATGGTATTACTAATATTATGTCGGCAAATAATGTTTAAACAAGAACAAAATAAGTGGAATAAAAATACCATACCACCAATTTTAATTAGGCATTATAGTCCGGTCAATCTAGACCAAAAAATCATACTGAAGGTACATAAATTAACAACAAGCTGAAAATCAGTAAAATTGTTCAAAATATAATTATAAATAAAAATTATAAGTTCCCCATCATTCCCGTGTTTGGAAAAAATTTTACTCAAGGTCAAAGGTCAAAAAAATTTGTTTTTCTCGATTTTCAGCAAAACGGTACGTTTTATCATAAAAATAGCCCAGACAAAAATTGTAAATCATAAAATTATCTATAAAATATGTATCAATACTTTTTTCCTACGAGCCACCGGTTCTGAGATATAACGATTCAAAAAGTTGTTATCGTTATAATATGCACACGTTATTTTTTCTAATGATTTTACCGCATATATCTCTGCGAGTACTTCTGTCATGCCGCTTCCTTGCAATTTTTTTTAATGACCAATTGCTCCCAGAAAAGACATCAGTAGATAAAATCCTCCGAGTCTGATGATAATTTTTGATACTTCAGAGCCCTCAGGTGTGGCTGATGCTGATATAATTTCTCGAGCTTTAGCATACATGGGCTGGTCGAAAGTCACGATGCATACAGTGTGGTCATACCGTTTTGCATTTTCTAATGCACAAAGTAAAGTCGTATGGATAGTATTATAGTTACTGGCTGGTTGGTGAATAAATGGTAAAAATGAAATTTGAGATTTAGAATAATTCATAATAATATGGTTATTTGTTAAACGTTCAATAAAACCATTCCAACCGGGTAAAGACGCATTTTTCCATTTTGACGATAACAACTTTTAAAACTTTTTGAATCGTTATATCTCAGAAACGGTGGCTCGTAGGAAAAAAAGAATTGATACATTTGTTTTAGATAATTTTATGCTTTACAATTTTTGTCAAGGGTATTTTTATGATAAAACTTACCGTTCTGCTGAAAATCGCGAAAAACTAATTTTTTTGACGTTTGACCTTGAGTAAAATTTTTTCCAAACACGGGAATGATGGGGAACTTATAAATTTTATTTATAATTATATTTTGAACAATTTTACTGATTTTCAGCTTGTTAATTTATGTACCTTCGATTGTCTAGATTGACCGGACTATTATCATCATAAAAATTAATAAAGAAAAACACGTTTAAATTTGTAAAAATACATAAAAGTTATTTTTATTCAATTTTGTATAAGCAAAATTTTAAAAAACAATGTAAAAAGATACAGTACGAGCGTTTTTCATTGTTGTAAAATAATATTTGGGGCTAGTGGCGCGATCGCCAGTTAATTTTTGGATCAATATTTTGTTATTTTTCGTTTTAAGTTCGTAATTTAGCAAATTTTGAATTAAAAATTAATAAAAGCAAGAAACGCGATTTTGTCAATTTTCTATTTTTGTTATTATTAATTTATAATCAACATTTTTTTATTTAGAAATTACAAGGAGAGGCATTTCGCAAAGTTTTGGATAAAACAAAAAAGTAAATTAAGTTAAATATTGATCAAAAAATGAAACGGCGCATGCGGCACTACCCCTTTTAAAATCCTATGCTATTCTACTTTTTTTAAATTTTTTAAAGCAATAGTTGTCGCATTCCATTATTGTGACCTTCCACATCACTTTGTTTATGGCGTTTAAAAGTCAATGTAAAACATAAATGTATTATTAAATTTATGTATGGGCTCCATCTTAACTTGTTGTCCATTTGTTCCTCTTCGTAGAATATTTCTTAACAAATATAAATATTTTCATTTACGGACACAAAACAAAAATAAATTTATCGCTTAAACTTAAATACATATCTACACAATTTACAAATCTAATATCTACGACGTTTACGCTAGCTATATTCGTCAGTTTCTATGAGCTATGTAGTCCAGTGAAAAACACCTGCAAGTACAGCCAACCATTGGACATTCCAAATGATCTCTAGAAGAAAATAGGTTAAAATATATTACCGCTCCTCTTTAATGTTATTTAATTTACTTCTTAATTTATTTCTTTATATCTTCCTCTACATCTATAATAATATTAATAAAAAAAATTTAAGCCAAAATTAGTAATAAGCTCCCAAGCTAAACTGGACGAGGACATTTTTTCATTTATCAAATGTGTAAGTTACAAATGTTTGTTGATTATACCTTAATTTACATTAATGTTTTAAATATTTTTGATGGTCTAACTAAATACTCTAAATTCTGAGATAAATATATTATTAAATTTGGGAAGAGTGTGGGTAGAATGGTTTATTTTTCACTTGTTGAGAGTCACTTGAGGTATGGTATTGCTTTCTGGGGATTTAGTAGTAAGGGCCTATTGGGCTCTACACTGGTTTTGCAAAAGAGGACATTAAGATACTTGTGTGGTGCTAATTGTCATACTCACTGTAAACCTTTATTTGTCAGGGAAAATATTTTAACTTTGATTGGAATTTTTATCTTGGAAACCAACCTTATCCATAAAAAATATAAATATTATGCTACTAACGGCTCCTATAACATGCGTACTGTGAATGATATTCCTCTTTCTATACCAAAAACACCTCTCACCAAAAATTCCTTGATATTTGAGAGCATTAAAATTTATAACCACTGGCTTATCAGCAGGTGATTGATGATAGGATTTTTAAGCAAGACTGAAAAGGCGACTAATTACTAGACCCTACTATATCTACTATCCAGGAATTTTACAATGATAATATCTAGGCATTTCTTTTGATTTTTTTTTAACTTTGATCAGTATTCCTTCCAGATTTTTTGTAAGATTGAGTTTGTCTTCGTCTTAGATTGGTTTGTGTGTAAATTTTTGACCATGACTATTTTATTGTCTCATAAGGTGTGATTATCTGTTTATTTATCTATTTATTGGATTACTTATTCTTACTTTATATGATGAACATTGTAATTTCCATAATGGTTTTAATACTGTCCAAAGGTTTGTTAACACGATGTACTTCTTATAACAATAAAGCGTATTTTGATTTGATTTGATTTTAAATTGGCCAAAAGTAAATAAATTCAAATTAAACATTTCAAAAACTAAATGTATGGTTATGGGTAATAATTTCAATTGTCAAAATATAAATGTTGTAATTAATGGTGAAAAATTGGAATTAGTAAAGAAATTTAAATATTTAGGGATAATTACACTGGCCGACAAGATTTTTCCAACACAGGTCAGCTCTTTATTTTTTTAATGAAAATACCCTTCTAATAATAGAAAAAATATTGGGAAAGCCCCAATACATACCATTTTTCAATAGCTTAATAAGACCATTTTACATTAGCAGGTAGTCAATTTAATTAGGGGCGGTAAAAATGGCTGCATTTTATAACAGAAAAATTACCTGAACTGTAGGAATTTTAGTAGGACTTCAGGGAGGATTTACAAAATATTGCTGTTTTCTTTGTTTGTGGGACAGTCGTGCAGTAGATCAGCAGTATGTAATAAAAGATTGGCCACAAAGAAGTGAATTTCAGCCGGGATCTCAAAATGTTAAGTTTGCACTTCTTGTAGACCCCAAAAAAGTCCTTCTGCCTCCTCTTCACATTAAACTTGAGCTGATGAAAAACTTTGTGAAAGCTATGAATAAAGACGGTGATGTATTCAAATACCTAAGACAAGTCTTTCCCCAGTTAAGTGATGCCAAATTAAAGGAAGGTATTTTTATTGGGCCACAAATCAGAAAATTGCTGGACGATGTCAACTTTACAGAGAAGCTTACCAGGCAGGACCTCAGAGCATGGAACTCATTTGTTAGTATAGTAAGGGGATTTTTGGGCAACAATATGGATGCAAACTATCAACAGTTAGTTGATGAACTTTTAGATTCCTACAAATCGCTTGGTGCCCGAATGTCATTAAAAATTCACTTCCTCCATTCCCATCTGTCATTTTTTCCTAAAAATTTGGGAGCTGTCAGTGACGAGCAGGGTAAAAGGTTCCACCAGGATATCAGGACAATGGAAATTCGCTATCAAGGACGATGGGATCCAGCCATGATGGGTGATTCCTGTTGGTTTTTGAAAAGAGAAGATATGACCCCTCATAAAAGGAAAAAATAACATTTAATTAGTGTGTTCAGTTAATATTTGTAATGTTTGTGTTTTTTCTAGATGTAAGGTATGTTTAGTAGGTGTAAAAATTTAAATGTAGTCGATATACACAGTTAGAAAATTCTTAAATTATTTTTTCAATAGATATTAAATATTGTAACATTAAATGTGGTACTATAAATGTAACAAGAAAACTTTACGTGTTACAACTTTTTTATTCCCATTTTCGTATTTGGATAGGTCCATTCTACCACAAGATGCTATTTAGCTTTGTGTTACAACAAAAAAAATTGTTTTTGTCGGCCAGTGTATTGATTCAAAATTAATTTTTTTTAATTATTTTGCCGGAAAAGTAGGTTATTTTAAAAGAATCAGTTCTAAGTTAAGTTTGTTTTCTAAAAAAACTGTATTTAATACTATTATATCACCACATTTTCTTTATTGTGCTTCCATTTTATATTGTGCTAGTGAGAAAATATTTGATAAATTACAAATTTTACAAAATAAGGCAAATTATTTTAAATTGTGACAAATATGCAAAAATAAATTTTATGTTAAAAAATTTAGATTGTATGTATCTTTATACAAAAAATTAAAAATAAATTATTGCCTAATTGTTTAAAAAATTTTTGTTCTTTTAATCATGACCATCATAATTATAAAACAAGAACTAATCAAAATTTTTTTGTGGATAGAGTGTCTAAAACATAAGCTTATAATTTTGAAGAAGTAGTCCATACTCAAAGTGGAGTTAAATGATACAGAAAAAGAAAAGCACGAAGTCTTTCTCCACAATCTTTATTAATCGAAACTAGGCGAACCTAGTGTCACATCGACATGTTTCGAGTGTAGAAACACTCATCATCAGGAAACAAAGTGAAAAATTAAAATGCTGATGTTTTTAGCAAGAGAAAATAATGGTGAGATTGAGCCGTAATGGAGCTTTTAATGGTGTACAAGAGATGTAAAATTGAAAAATCAGAAGGTCAAAAATCAAGACTCCAGCATACTGAAGAGTCGAGGGTTAAGTGTAGAAGCACACTGTCGTGCAGAAAAAGATAGGGTAGTAAAAGTTAGGGAGTTTTGAAAAACATATCTGTTAAAAGTATTAATAAATTACTGAAACATCCTGAGTTTTATTGAGCCCAGTCAGAAACATTTGAAAATGTTGGGGTGAGATGTAAAGAAAAGAAGAGAAAAAGAAAAAATTGTTTTTTGGTCAAAGCATCTTATATTATAAAAGTAAAAACAGTTGGGGTACCAGGCTTTGGGCCGTAAAAAGCCTGGTACCCCAACTGTTTTTACTTTTATAATATAAGATGCTTTGACCAAAAAACAATTTTTTCTTTTTCTCTTCTTTTCTTTACATCTCACCCCAACATTTTCAAATGTTTCTGACTGGGCTCAATAAAACTCAGGATGTTTCAGTAATTTATTAATACTTTTAACAGATATGTTTTTCAAAACTCCCTAACTTTTACTACCCTATCTTTTTCTGCACGACAGTGTGCTTCTACACTTAACCCTCGACTCTTCAGTATGCTGGGGTCTTGATTTTTGACCTTCTGATTTTTCAATTTTACATCTCTTGTACACCATTAAAAGCTCCATTACGGCTCAATCTCACCATTATTTTCTCTTGCTAAAAACATCAGCATTTTAATTTTTCACTTTGTTTCCTGATGATGAGTGTTTCTACACTCGAAACATGTCGATGTGACACTAGGTTCGCCTAGTTTCGATTAATAAAGATTGTGGAGAAAGACTTCGTGCTTTTCTTTTTCTGTATAAGCTTATAAGTCTATTTTTCATAAAGGTTTAATAGAATATAATAATTTGGAAAATTCTATAAAATCTCAAATATCATTAAAACGATTTAAAAAAACTTTAAAATTACATTTAATTAAAAAACAAAATGATACGTAATATTTAATACAATTTGCAAAATGTTTAACTTTTCTGTCTGTTTTTGTTAAGAGAAGGTTGCGTTTTAAAATTTAAAAATAAATCTATAGAAATGTGTTAAAAAATGCATTAAAAAATATTAAAAATTGTCCTTTTTGCTAAATAAAACATGTTACTATTACTACTAAATGCAAGTAAAAACCTTAATACGCATACGAAATATTATGTACAACTAAATACATCGAATTACAGAGGTTGTATAAACTTCTAGACAGTACTGCAGCATCTTTCAAGCAGAAACTATAGCAGTAGGTAAAGCAGTCAATCTCCTGCAGGATTCTACTGGGCCTAGAGAAGCTGCGTCAATAGCTATCTATATAGACAGTGAAGCAGCGATAAAGGCAATTTGTTTGAGCAATATTAAATCAAAATTAGTAAGGCGCTGTCGCAACAATCTCTGCATACTTAGTGCTTAGCAGAAAACTTAAAATAAAATAAAAACTTACTGAAACCAATTTGTCACATGCCTGGAATGGCCACCGTGTCGACAATTCTGACACCATGTAAACCAGTTGTCAAAATCCATTGGCTTGACGGACTCTATGTCACCAATGGGCGTGCCCATATTCATTAAACAGATTGTACATCTAGGTAACGGTTTACGGCAATGTGGACATCCCGTTAACTAAAAAAATATAGTAGTTTACAGTAGATGTTATTTTTAGTCTACATTTAAAAGGTGCAGAGAGAATACTAATGGTGATAATTTCCCCCAATGTCATTCATGTCACAATCAGTGTCATCTGGTAAGTGAATTTTTAATTAAAATATTTCTACAATCTAACTGTAGTCTAACGAGACAGCAATTGGTCAGTTTAGCAGGTACGGAGTATGGTAAGTTGCCACTTGTGTCTCTTGGGTTGCTTATATGTATTTGGGTATAGACACTAGACAGTTTCAGAGGGAGTAACTAAATATATCTCACTGAGCCCCTCACTTCCTCCCCGCCTTGTACAACCATAGAAAAGTAATAAGAGGGAAAAGGACACCCACTGTAATGTTTATAAACAAGCTGCTTTTATACCCTATATCCAAACTCAAATAAATGTAGCCAATTAGCCTAATGTTTGTTGTGATGTCTGCGTACATACGTCAGAACCACGGACGGGTACCTGTGACCAACAGCAGACTGGGCACACCACCTGCAAGCTCGTGTACGCTCTCTACAGCAAAAGGCATTATCAGCCATGTCGTAAATCTTTTTAACACGCTTTTATTAGCTTCACCTGTATGTTTGTTTGTATGTATGTATGTATATTTATAACCGACTTCTTTGAACCCGATTTTGACCCACTTTAAACGGTCAGATTTAATTTAAATTTTGTAGACTTATCAAGAACCGCTGACAATACAATAATCTACACGCAAAAAATTCTCCTGTCAAATTTTCATAGCTGTCAGGTACGAAGAAGCGATTTTGACGAAACAAATTATCGGGTCGTATAGTATTCGATGCGGAGCAAAAAATTCTGTCAAAATTTGACAGCTGTCAATACGTCAAAATTTGACAGCTGTCAATATGTCAAATCGTTTTAAAAAAATGATAATAATGAAAAAACTATAAAGCCCATATTACACGGGATATCTCGTCAATTTCTTGGCCAAGAAATTGTGCAATTTATTCGTCAAGAAATTGCCAAATTGTCGATCGTTTTACACGAGAATTTTCTTTGTGAAATAAATTGTCGGAAACTTCAGGAACACCAACCGAAATGTCACACTTGTCTTTTTTCAGCCTTTATAGATGGTATGCCTGTTTGAAGGAATGATTTGAGGTTATGATAAAAACGTTTATCTCCTGTGTTTACTGCGTTTTCAGTTTTTATGTCTTTATCTCATCTCAATAATGGATATAGATTTTGTGTTTACAAGCCACAAATAACAACAAAAATTATAACCTCGAAATTGGCAGTTGGCAGAACCGAAAAAAATTAAATATAACTAGAACATTACCAAAGTTGGTCAATAAATTTGAGCAAAACCTATCTCGTCAATTTCTTGTTAAATAAATTGCACAATAAATTGCCGCAAAATTTTGGTGCTTTACACATCAAAATTTGACCTTGAAGATATTCAATTTATTGCCCAATAAATTGACGATTAAATGGTCCGTGTAAAACCGGCTTAAGGTCGTATGTATATTGACGGTGGAAAGTTAAGAAAAAATACGCAAAAAATTCTTTTGTCAAAATTTGATACAAGTCAATATGTCAGAAGTATTACAATAACCGATAGTAATGAAACAAACGTGGAGTATAGATTGTCGCTAAGAAATTAAAAAAAAAATTCTGCCCGTCAAAATAAAATTTTTGTCGTTTGTTCGGGTTTGTATGTATGTTTGTTTGTAACCGACTTCTTTGAACCCGATTTTAACCCACTTTAAACGGTCAGATTTAATTTAAATTTTGTAGACTTATCCGCTGACAATACAATAATCTACTAATCTAGCTCAATCTACTTAACAATAACTCAAACTAAAAAATGAAAAATAAATATAGTTTAAAAAAACTAAACAATACGCTTTAATATAATTAATCAAACTAAAAAGCGGAAAATAAATATAGTTTAAAATAATTCTTGAAATTCTTAATATAGGCAGAAAATAATAATGAACGATAAACATTAGTATTATAGTGAAAAAAAAGCGTCTGCTATATTTTTCGTATATCGAGCACCCCACGCTTTTTTCACAATAATACTAATGTTTATCGTTCATTATTATTTTCTGCCTACATTAAGAATTTCAAGAACTATTTTAAACTATATTTATTTTCCGATTAATTTATTAAAGCGTGTTTTTTAGTTTTTTAAACTATATTTATTTATAAATTTACTGAAGCTGTAATAGTAGTTAATAGAACTTGTTTTACAAAGCGATATTTTATTTGTAATAATAATTTGTTGCTATAATTTTATATATAACCGGTAGTCGTATAGGGTCGCTGTTATTTTACCTGAAGAGAGCGCCTCCAAAGTAAACCCCAATATCCAAAATATTCTAATGGGCCGTCACCGAGAGATACCCTGCATATATGCATAGATAGTACCTATAATATTTTATTGCAATTACCTTATTTGAAGATCCAGAAATATTTAACCGTGAAAACTGCTGGCTTTTCAGATTTCTTAAATGAGCAGATATATTTTTTCCACAGTATGTACACGACATGTAAATTTGTGGTGCAGGTTTTTCGTTTTTATATTTCACAACCATTAGGTCAAAATCGGCCCTTTCGAACCATAATTTCCATGTATTTAGTAATTCCTGGTAACTGAAATTAAAATTAAAACTAAAATAGACATAGGTACCGTAACATAAGAACGTTTTAATAAAATTTACCAACAAACAAGTGGAAAAAAGTTGGGTCATCTTCAAACATATATTCAAGTTAATTCCATTTAAAACATGATTTATGGTTATAAAGAAATATTCTTGTTAACAAAGCAATATACAAGCAAAAATATGACAAACAATAAAAGTATACTTTTAAATATTAAGTAGTAAAAAAAAATAGAAAGCGACATACAAAGTACAGATTTTTTTTAATTACTTAATTTACTCTTTAATAAGCAAACACGCAACACTACTAGTAAAAATGTTGCTGCACAAAATATAATACAGACAAAGAAAATAAACTAAACTGGTGATTTTTTTTAAAATAAAAAATGGTATATGCTACACCATCATATTTTTTAAATTGTTAGTTGTTATATTATACAGTCATACTTAGGGCTGGTACTTTCAGTCCTGATTAACTCAATTGATACGTGGTTACTTTAATATGACGTTTGGAATATGTCAACACTTATTTATTTCCCTGTCACTCTGACCTATTCCAAACGTCATATTAAAGTAACCACGTATCAATTGAGTTAATCAGGACCAGCCCTAAACATATCAGAAACTGACAAATCTTAAATTATTGTTATAGATTTGATGGAATTTACTAAAACATTTATTTTTCGCACTTCTAAAAAAATATTTGGCTCAATAGTGAAATAAGTGATTAAAGCATAATTTTTAATTCCTTAGTTGAAAATTCTTAGCCCCTACACAGTTACTGCAACAGGCCTTTTACTTTCCCGAGGAATTGAAAATTCTTTTACTTCCTCCGCAAGGTACTTTTTTATTTTAACAACTCTTGAAATTTACAATAATTTTTATTCGATCTTGACAACCTATTCAAAACTAACTCACTTGGTAGTTGGCATAAATAATTATTTATGATTTAATTTTAAGTGTCCTATAATAAGCAGCGTGAATAAAAAATAGCGTATGGACTATTGGACTAAAGTCTATCAATTCATCATGCAATTGGTCCTCTGAATTGAAAAATATATTATAATTCCTTGCTATACAATATACTATTATGGCATGAAATGACAAGTAAACACTTGGTTGTGTAAGGGTAAATAAAAATTAAATCTACCCTAAAAATCCAAGACTGGAACAAAATATACAATCTTCACAAATAAACAAATCGCTATAAATACAATCTATGATTCAAATTACAATAATATCACGTTTTAATTGATTTCAAGCTATCGAACATAACATACAACCAATTAATTGAAGCCCCAAGCTCAGAAACTCAAACATTCATCACTCTAGAGATTCAAGCCGTTCGTGTGTATATATATATAAATTAGTAGTAATTAAATTATTTCTGTGTCGAGTAGATGGATTGGTCACTCAAAAAGCTCCCGAGTCTACCGTTAAACGTGCGAAAATCCAGAGAAAACAAAGTCAAACAAAAGTATGTGAGAATCTTACTTTTCAATCCAACTTCTTATTGGTGGTGAACTTAATTCATTATGAAATGCTCGGACTCCCACAAGTGTAGTGGACTGAATGTCACCAGTTACATCCAAGTATTTTTGTAATAATTTCAGACCTTGGGGGCTGTTTCCTAGAAGCAAGTAGGAGTATAATTTAGTATAATATAATAAAACACTACGTTGTATTAAGTTCCAAGCCTAAGGTCCTAAAGACCTTCAATTATTCTAAAGTAGAAATATACAGGAGGTAGCATATATTACCAAGAAATAAACTGATAAAATAATAATTTTTAAAACTAGTAGTGTCGAGTTTTTAGTGTTTTTTAAGAGTAAAGGTACTGTAATAAATAAATGCAACTACGTAGAGAAAAATAACACAGATTTGCTCAAACATGAACTTGGTATCCTAAAAAGGTAAATATCTGGGCGGGTACATCGGATTATTGAACGTTTTTTTGGAACAAATGACCAAACCAAAAAAATAATTAAAACTAAGGTGATTGCAGCGTATTAGCAAAAACCGCGACCATCTGTCGACACTAAAAAGGGAGTCAATAATATCGAAAACTGGACACACTGTTAATTTAATCTATATTTACCTGTCAGTAATAAACCATCCAAATTCCCGTGTTCAATCAGATTTGTGCATAATTTTTTTGTATATTCCATAACGCGGATATCTGACAAAAATACACACGCAAAAGCTACTCTGTCATCGACGGCGATATTTGATTCATTCTGTAAAACAAGAGATTAGATGAGCCTATAATTACATAACAATACAGGGTTATATTGGATATTGTAGCTACGAGCCAATGAAGCGGTACGCCTGCGCATTTTTCGCGTTCAATGCTGCGTTGCCATATTATTATTTACGTTCGCGGCGTGGTACCAAACCGCCAAAATGCGATGTGTTTGTAAATACAAACAGGCTGGATTAGTTTGCAGTAAGAGCAAGGTTTGGTACTAACCTATTGTACCGTAATTAAAATAGATGAACTAATAACAAATATATAATAGCAAATGATGGTAAATTAAATTTATTGGAAATAGGAAAGTTAATTAACCTAAACTGGTTCAACTTAAATAGTTAACACCACGAAAATTTGTTCTCTGAAACCTGACGCGTGAGCTTGCTACGGCCCACTACTGAACTGGGAACTTTTAGGAATAAACTAGTATCAGCTGTTAATGTCAGATGTGGGTGTCAACTGTCGAAACGCTTTGTTTTTAAAAAAAGTTGACATACCACGGGAAAGAGTTTAAGGGTAAAGGTACCTAATTAACTAAGCAGGTAACTGTGACTATAACATAAATTACATTGACGAACAATATTTACTCAAAATCAAAGCTGGAAGATTAGCAAATCAAGAAGTGGGCTAGCCAGGCCACTTCATAGATATACAGTGGGACCAGTAAAGACCGCATCATATGGGACTTTTTTTTATTAATAACTTTATTCGAAATTTGACTTTGGCATCAAGTTCTGCTTCGATTAAGATGAAAATTAATTATTAATTATTAAAAAAAAATAGTAGTCACGTGATTTGCATTATCTGTCAAATTTTAATTTTTTCCAAAAAATAATTCCAAAGTGAATTTTTTTTTAATATGCAAAATTTCAGCTGCATAAAATAATTTTGATTTTTCCCATATTTTGTAAATTGCACCACTTTTGCAAAATAAGACTCAACGCAACCTACATAAAACTTCTTAGTTTTGACAATGCTTTATTTCAGATACATTTTCTTTAAAGTAGCGCCATATTAAAAGTGTGTTTTTCTACAAAGTCAACATTGGGCTATTAAAATTTGGTCGCATGTGATGCGATTGCGATGCAAGTTTATTTGTTTTTGACCCTGTATAAGGTAACTTCATAAAATAAGTATTCTTGAAAACGTAGTTTGTGTCTGAAAGTATTACACCTTAATATTAAGACAAAAAAGAATACAGTGTCATCAGTAAAGTGTTCATTAAGTGGAAAATAAATTTTAGTGGTGGATAAAAAATGAAAAGTATCTTATGCAGCTGAAATTTTGCGTGTGGGCTAGAAACTGCATTTAAAAAAACTTTTTCTAATAACTTTTTTCGATATTTTTAGAAATAACCCTATTTTTAAATTATTTTTTGGAAAAAATTAAAATTTGACAGATAATGCGAATCACGTGACTACTATTTTTTTGCGATCGAAGCAGCACTTGATGCCAAAGTCAAATTTCGAATAAAGCTATTAAGAAAAAAAAATCCCATATGATGCGGACTTTACTGGTCACCCTGTATAGTATAGTATACCTTTAGACCCGTACAGCTTATTTCGTGCGCATACAAGAGTTAGTTTTATCGGTGAAATGGTTGAAACTTACCAAAACGCAGTCATAATTATTTTCGGCAGTCAAAAAAGCGAACATGGCTTTCAAATACGGATCTGTTAGTTTTTTAGTCGAATTGGCACAGAATTTCTTCCAAACGCTGTTGGGATCGTCAGAAAAGCCAGATAAAGCCATGGCAACCACATTAAGGCTTAGACCATCGCCAGATTGATTCGGTGCTCGACTGAGTATGTCGATAGCCAGCTGCACTTTCAGATTAAATACAGCAATTGCGGCTGCACGCGTGTATGCTCCTTCTCTTTCTAAGTTTTCAATGAAAGTTGTGAGATTTTGAGAGTCTCTTTCCGTAGGCCAGCTGCATAATAGTAGAGCTTTATTCCTATCTTCATGTCTACAATTAAAACGTATATTATTATTCTGGGTGGTGTCCCGCCATACTGGTCATGTGAAATCCCATGTAAATATTGCTACCCTCAAATATTGGCTCTCCTATTAATTTTATATCAAAACTGTATTAGACCTTTTTGAAGGTCCTTGTATTAAGGACTCACAAACCAAGTTTTATTATTTTCTAAGTCAATTAAAACTTTGTTAGAAAAAGCTCTTCGTAAAATTCCTCAAAATTAAATACGGCTGTGACACATACCTCAATAAAACCACCAGTAATTGTTACTAACAGTTTTATTTTTTATTAGTTCCAACATACAGGATGCAAGAAAAAATAACAATGTTTAAGTGGTACAACATGTTTTCGCAGAGTATCTGTAAGGCTCCTTTTAGACTGGGATTCTGAATCTCGGATTCCGGAATCTCGGCTTCACATTTAACGTAGCGCTTAAGCAAAGCGTTTAGACGGGCGTCTTCTCGGAAACAGAATCGCGATTCTAAATTTCGGAATCGCACTAATTTCAGCCGCCCGGCTACGGGATTCGAATCGGCGACAGGTCCAGCAATGGTTTATTATGTAAGCATTTTCACTGCGATTCTCGTTCAGTAGCCTCTTGCATTGAATATCAAACTATATAAGAATGACGGATGTCCGAGAAAAGTTGACAACCCATTTTTTGACGTATTGGAGCTGGTTTGGCCGCCATTGTGGAGCTGATCGTAACTCTAACCTTAAATCTGTCGCCTGTCTGTCATTATAATGCAGCGCTTCGGCAACAGATGTCTCAAATTCACTGATGTGATGTCGTGGTGTTGCCGCATATCGTATTTTATTGGAATTTTTAAGAATTCAAGCATTTTTAACAGACAATAAAACAGGAGGTTCTCAATTCCAGCCGAATGTATGTTTTTGATAATAATATGTACGCTGCTTACTCCGGGGTAATTGGACCGACTTTCATAATGATTTTACCGTTGCATTAGGTGTTAAATGTTAAACAAGTAAAAGTAGATAAAAAGCGACAGCAAGTATAACTAAAATAGGTTTTATTTCGTCGAAAAATAGCAAAATACGTAATACACTAATACAAACAAACTGAATGTTTCTTAAGTAAGAAAGTAAAACCTACTTATTTTAACCATTTTGAAAAGTAGTAATAATTGCAAATAAAAACCAAGTTATACAAACCGCACATCATTCATATTTTACCCAACATATACGTTGTAGCTTAGGTAGGTATTGAATAGTGAGAGTCGTCATTTAGTTCTGTTAGAAATAGAATACATGGCGGTCAATATGTTTTCATGTAATTAACGTTGGGATGTCAAAAGGTTGAAAATATTATATGCTAAAAAGCAATTAAAAATAGGTACTTTTTTAGGTCTAGACGTGGATAGGTGTAGGTACTTATGTGAAATCAAGTTTTTCGATAAGCTATAAAAATAAATTTAAAAAACTCATGCAGCAAGTCAAACAGACAGGCGGCAACAATGTTTTAATTTAGCAGTGAAAAGGTTAGTCGCTTTCTTGTTGGTGAACTCATTGTGCCATCTATGAATTTAACGTAGCAGATTTAGGAAATCGGCTCATATGGCCTTCTTATAGTTTGATATTCAATGCCTCTTGCCAGCTCCGTATTATGGGTCGTTTCTGTTAGGTTTACGAATAAATAATTCAATATGGATGTTTTAAAAGCTCTTTTCGACACTGACAAGTTCATATCGTCAATACAGGCACGTCCAAGCTCAAGCTTATGGGATACTTCGGCAGAAGAGTATTCGAATAAAACAGGCACACTGGGTGGAAATGGCTAAAGAAATTTTGTCTTTTAAGATATTGTGTAGCTCGTCAAAAGACCGAATTGACATTCTAAAACAGTTTAAAACTTTCTCAGTGTTCTCTTACATTTTTATACAGTAAAACGTATCCTCTTGCTGTATTACGTTCGCTGATTCACTGGACAACAGCTAAAATGTTGCAGAAATAAAATCAACTAAATCTTACTATTTCAGGTGTGCTTAAATCGAAAATAAACTTTTTTTTTAAATATTAGTTCACGTTTAAGAGATACGTGACGTCATGTTCCCCTAAAATATTAACACTGTAACTGCGAGAACGCACGTAGTATATTTGTATTGTAATAACAATATATGGATTTTATATTGCCAAATCTACATTTTCACCAAGTTAAGGAATGGTGGATTCTTAGGGACGATCCCCTATATTCGAAATCCTAACCCCCCTATTGCTTAAAATAAGAGCGATAGCCATTGAAACCCATGTAAATCCACTTTCATGTCTGCCTTGTACTGAACAGTCCCTATATAATAAAAATCTGTTTACAAAAATAAGAGAGCGAACGAAATGAGTTTTACATAAATTTACCTAAATAGGGATATTAACACGATGACGACTCAGCCGGGACCACCCTAAAACAGGGATAATATTAAAATATTTAATTAAGCGGCAAATAAATAATGCTTTACTACCCGATTTTAAATAAATAAACGACTAAACGGATAAAAGGACCCTTGTTTATCCTCATTTCTATGGTTTACCTGAGCACAGTACTATAATGTAGGCCAATAAATCCATTAGTACCTGCTCAGTCGCATTGTGTCCTTTATCCCTATTTAGGTAATAACAAATAAAAAACTCATTATGTTGGTTTCTTAAAATTGTATATAGACTACTTATAAGTAAAATTATAATGAAATGTATTTAAAAATCTATAATCCATATTTGGGGATATAAACAGGTAGGTAAGCGGAGAGGTTAGTCAGTCGAAGTTAGTAATTCAAGTCGAATAGTTAAGATTGTAAAATGCCTCGAAAGTGTGTAAACAATCCAGATCACTTCTGTTATGTTTGTGGTGAAGTGACTTTTGCGTCTCAGAAGCGATCTATGACTCCATTGATGAAAAAAGCATATCATCTTTATTTCGGTTGCAGAATAGGAGATCAAGACAAACAGTGGGCGCCACATATATGCTGTAATGCATGCGCTTCAAGTTTGACAGGCTGGTTAAATCGTAAAAACCGATCTATGCGGTTTGCTGTTCCAATGGTCTGGAGAGAGCCTACAAATCATGTTAATGATTGCTATTTCTGCATGATACCTCCTGTTGGGCAAGGCACCGGTATATCCAAGAAGAAAAAGTCTGTTATTAACTATCCAAATATACCATCTGCCATCAGACCTGTACCACATAGTGACGACCTTCCTATTCCAGAACCCCCAGAAACAGTCACTTACGAATCAGACAGCGATACAGCGTTGTGCCAAGAAGAAGATATGCCATCAAGAGATCCCGATTTCGCACCCAGCACATCATACCGCCAACCGCACAAAATAACCCAGTCAGAATTAAACGATCTTGTGAGAGATCTAGAACTTCCAAAAAGTAAGGCTGAGTTACTAGGATCAAGATTGCAGCAGTGGAACCTGTTAGAAGAAGATGTATCTGTAAGTGTTTTTCGTAAACGCCATAAAGGTCTAGCGCCATTTTTTGACATGGAAAATAACTTAGTTTTCTGCAATAATATTGGCGGTTGATTGGAGGCTTTAAATATAAACTACAAACCAGTGGAAAGGAGATTGTTTATAGACAGTTCAAAATTAAGTTTAAAGACAGTACTATTACATATTGGCAATATTCTTCCGTCCATTCCTGTCGGATATGCAGTTCACATGAAAGAATCATACGACAATATGAAGTTCCTATTGACAACCATAAAATATGATGAGCACCAATGGCAGATCTTTGGTGACTTAAAGGTTATTGCACTTTTACTTGGGTTGCAGCTAGGCTACACCAAGTTTTGCTGTTTTTTGTGTGAATGGGACAGTCGGGCAAGGTCACTTCATTACAATAGACGACACTGGCCCGTTCGACAATCATTAGAGCCAGGGCAAGAAAATGTACAACACATGCCATTGGTAGACTCCAAAAAGGTTTTGTTACCACCACTGCATATCAAATTGGGCCTAATGAAAAACTTTGTTAAGGCACTGAATCGAGATGGGCCAGCATTTCAGTACCTACGTCAGAAATTCCCGAGGCTAAGTGAGGCAAAAATTAAAGAAGGTATTTTTATTGGGCCACAAATTCGAAATATTCTGAAAGACGAACACTTTGACAGCACTCTAACAGATATTGAAAAAAACGCCTGGAAAGACTTTCGCCTCGTGGTAACTAATTTCTTGGGAAATAAAAAAGCTGACAATTACGTTACTCTGGTTGAAAATATGCTGTCGTCGTATCAAAAAATGGGCTGCAATATGTCTCTAAAGATCCATTTCCTACACTCTCACCTGGACTTTTTTCCTGACAACTGCGGAGCTGTAAGTGATGAGCACGGCGAACGCTTCCATCAGGACATATCAACCATGGAAAACAGATACCAGGGACACTGGAATGCTTCCATGCTTGCCGACTACTGTTGGACTCTTGTTAGAGATGCTCCAGAAACAGTTCACAAAAGAGTAGCAAAGCGACAGCGCATTTAGTGACTCTAAAGTGTAAAATTATGTAGTTTTTATTATTTTATCAAAAATAAAATATAACCACTTTTTTTTTTTAAAACGGCAACTAAGTTTTTAATTTCATTATCATTTTTGTATTCAGCATCCCAAAGTTAACAAAAAAAATGCATTTTGATACACGATACAACCAATAACCTAAAATTTGTTGTCCAGTGTATTGGATCAACCCACATTCTTCGTTTCCTAAGTTTTTTCTTTTTTTACACACGATCTAATAATAATATAGGCAACAGTGCTTCTTCTACTACTACTAAGATTAGAAAAGTATGCATTTCGAATCTCGTTAGAATTCACGTGAGATTCTGAATCCCAGATACTGAATTTCTCATTCAGAATCCCAGTATAAAAGGAGCCTAATAGTATCTGCGATGTTTTCTGACAGACCATCCAAAGTAATAAAACAGTCCTGAATATTGTTCGTAAAGGTACCGTAATCAATAAATGCAACTGCTTAGAGCCAAATAATGAAGCACTGGTTGATGAAGCAAAGAAAATAATGCAGATTTATGAAAATATCATCGGCATAAGTATCAAAAATATTGGGAATTAAGGGAAGGTGATGATATACGAAGAGCAAACTTTTATTTTGAAATTATGGACTGGGTAAGTAACGATTGGGAATTCTCGCGCAATGTTTTACCGACCAATGAACCAAATGTTCAAAATTGTAGATATGTATGGAGTACAGAAAATTAAATAATATTCTATAAATATTTTTAAACAATCCTTACTTATAATACTTTGCAGATCCCCCACAATTAGGATGGCCCAACTCAGCCCAGGAAACAGTCACGGCATCCGATGGATTATTTTCTATATCAATTTTTAAAACTGAAAGAATACCAGGATGCCTAAAGCTTGTATTTACAGACGAACTGACAATTTTGCCATCATCCACTAGTTTTGCACTTAAATGTAACCAATTCCATACGTTAGCTAGAACTTCGTCATTTTTTACAAAATCGGCGTTTTTATATAACTCGTCCTAAAATATAAAAAAACAAACATTTGAGATTTGTCATTACCAGAGTTCCGAATTTCGGATTAACATTATTTTATATTAAGCCATGGTTTCAAGAAAAGCTGTCTTATAAAATGGAATTAGATATATACAGTAAGGACCAGAAGTCCTGAATAAATTCGATAAAAAATTAGGACTGCATTTTTCGGAAAAATGCTTGAACACGTAAATTTTCATTTACGCATCTTTTGACGTTAAAGTTTACTATACAGGGTGACACATGTTAAAGATATGACATAATTCTGTATTTTTTCTTATGCATATTTTTTTAATTTTTTAATTTTAATAAACATTCTAAACATATCTGATATAGCATATCCTACGCCTAAAATAAAACATTATCACTTATCTCCCTAGCAGCAGAATTATTACCGATAATTTTTTTTCAAGGTCACAAATGGTCTTGTTGATAGAAAATTATTCCGAGTCGAAGACGAGTGTGAAACCGAGAAAAAAATTATCGGGAATTAATTCTGCTGCGTGGGAGATTCGGTAAGAAAATTTCATAAATTGGAGTTTCTTTTAATATGATATGACCTACGACCTATTCTCAATAAAAATTATAAGTTAGCAATAAAATGTATTTTGATTTTATTCTGAGTGACGTTTGCCATAAAAAATAAAGCACTTCATTTTTGACAGAAAAATTATCACTTATTAATTTTATTAGGTTAATAGGCTATAGACTATCGCGATAGTCTCCCGTCGCTATAAGCAACGCAAACAAAAAGGAGCCTTCTAATTGGTTGAAAATAAATTTATGAAATTTTCGATTGAATTAAGGAGTACACGCATTGAATCGACTCGGACCGGTCGACTCGGAAAAGAGCAGTCGGAAATTTTTGATATTCATGTAATTAAATTAGACCCCGCGCACTGAGTCGGACCGGTCGACTCGGATCGGTCGACTCGACCCGGAATTGCTAGCAGGGGCAAAAACTGCCGAATGCTCTGACGGCGAACTACGATTTATGTATGAAATTTAGTGTAGCGGAAAAACACCAATAAAGAGAAACGTAATAATTTTGCTATTTGATCGATGCCGCCGTGACTTTAAAAAAAAGTTTAAAAAATGTCAACATATTAATTTACATTGATATCGAAATTCTCGAGCCTTAGTTTTAGTAAAACAAACTTGAGTGTAACTTTTTTATTGCACACTGTAAAAAGTGGGTTGAATTTTACATGATAGTTCCTTAAAAAATATAAAAATATAAATTTTACACATACTTTCATGTGGTAGATAAGGATACATCAATGTTTTTGTAATATTAAATTTTATTTTAATTTTACAATAAAACAAGATATTTTTAACAGTGATGAATAAACAACTTTATATAAGTAAATTTTAGGAAAGTTATGGAAAATTAAGACATACAATTTAAATTTACAGCTTACAAAAAATTTTTATTTATTTTTATGAAAATTATAAATATTAAAGGATTTTTCATGCTAACGCACCGTAAAAATATTTCCTTTAATTATTTTTACATCTACTACAAACCCTAGTATTTTTCATAGTTAAGTTAACGAAATATTACATAAAGATATTACATAAGACACGCTAGAGCTATCATCAATTCTTCGTCAGAATCTGTAATTTTTATCTTCTGCTCCTCTATACTCGACTACTAGTGGACGACTGCCGGCAAAGCGAATTCAATTCGCGGCTGACGGCTGACGTTGTCATTCCAACAGCTCTTTTCCGAGTCGACCGGTCCGAGTCGATTCAATGCGCGGTGATATTCCGACTGCTCTTTTCCGAGTCGACCGGTCCGAGTCGATTTAATGCGTATACTCCTTAATAGTATTTTTAAAGTCACCTTAAGTTTTATTATTTAAATAGGTATAAGGCAGTCCTTCAAATTTGTTGTCATTAGTTGTCAGTTTATAGCTGACAGCAATCAAGTAACATTTAATCTTGTCTCATGCAGCATTTCGTACTACTTAACTAAATAAAATTGAAAATTAACAAAAGAAAATGGTTAAATTGACTGAAACTCAGAGAATAGAGATGTCTTAATTATGATAGGATGTGGTAATCGTATTAGGACTCAAAGGGAAGTTTGTGAACTATTTAATATAAAATATCAAGACATTCAAATATCTCAGTCTAACGTATGCAGAATCGAGAAGAGATTTAGAGAAACGGGACAGGTACGAGATCTTCCTAGGTCCGGTCAGCCTTCAATTTCAGAAGATAAAAAATTAAACATCTATCTATCCATTGAAGAAAATCCGCATAAAGCCACTCAAGAGCTAGCATTGGAAAATTATTTGTAAAAAGAATGTCAAAAATAGAGAAATATCATACATATAAAATAAAATTAATCCACGACCATAACGAAGATGATCCAGATCATCGCTTGCAGTTTTGCGCAACTCTAATGAATATTTTCAATAATGATCTTTTTTTTTCACGTAGGAGTATATTTTCTGACGAATCGACTTTCTGTCTGAATGGGTTAATGAACAGACAAAACTGTCGCTACTAGTCTTGTAACTAATCCACACTTGAAGCTCACACTCAGTATAAACAGTCTGATAATGTTTGGGCGGGTATTGTAGGCGAACATCTCTGTCATTGATCGGATATAAAGATTGTGTTGACTGATGTAGATAGTAACAGTAAGAATATACACACATATTTATATATTTATACATTAGGTGTTTACAACATATTGTTATTTTCTGTCTCCGTAATTGGCACTATTTAATTGTAACTACTCTTAATAAATAAAGATACTACTGGATGACATATGAATTCATTGTTATTCACATTCTCTTGATAAATTCTTAGTGGTAACGCCAAGCTCCATCTAGTGTCGGTGTGTGACACTTTTAAAGCATACCAGCACCTTTAACAAACTTACAATACAAAATAAGAAAAAATGTTTAGAGGCACCTGTAAAGACTCGTCATGATTACAGGAGTACCGCTAGGCAGCGCTAAGCCTGTAAGATCCTAGCCTTACTGATGAGCCATGATAGGGCGAAACGTGTCTAGGGATGGATCTGACGAAATGAAAAAAAAAAAACCTTTTCTGATACTCTTAGTGGGCCTACTAACCTCTAATCCGTATAGTTTCGTAGCTCTTTCTTTAATTTTCGCTGAAAGGTCATCTAATCCAGCAATTAAATTCGAATTTAAACATTTTAATGATTTTCTGCCATGAGACCAGACGAAATTAAACTGTGGCGTCCAGTTTAATGTTATCCTATCAAAGACCTGATAATCCATTATTGCACCTAAAAAATATATAAATTTTATAGATTCCAACGATGCGTTCTAATAGGCATCGCCAAAACTAAATAATTGGATATTATTTTTCATCATCATTCATACTTAATGGCGAAAAGAAAACTAAAAATTTTGTAGCAGAGGTAAAATCACAGGCCTATAAAATAAAGTAGAATGCTTTAATTTTAAAGTCCATATTTTTTTATCTAAATGGCTATATGGATTTCGAGAATTAAGTGACATATTCTGCAGCTGCTGATATAATTTCAGAAATTCAAATGGCTTATGATAGAGGCCAAAAATGTACACTTGTTCCTTTGGATCTCTGCAAAGCCTTTGATACAGCAAATTTCTTAATGTTAATTACGGTGTTTGGCAAGGTACGATTTTGGCCCCTTTGTTTTTTCTTATAGAATTAATAATAGTTATTTATGTATCAAGGGTACTAAGTAGATGATTATGCCCTGAGGCCTATAGTCTTACAAAGCCGAGGGCCTCTGGCCCGAGGGTTCGTAAGTCGCCCGAGGGTATATATCTATTAGTACCTATGATTAGTACCCGTGGTGCATACAAACTTTTATGTCATACCAGTTAGTTTTGAATAATAATTTTTTTTTTTTAATTTAATTTGATTTACCAATTTTTTATTTTTACCTGCGACATTACCTTGACATTATTAAAATGTTTAATGTGTCAAAGTCAAAAATCAAAAATGGAACAAGATGCACACTTAATCCAACACTTAATGCCCGCGCGGGCCATAATGTGTACTTTATGCCCGCACGGGCATAAAGTAATCCATTATGTAGATGGTATCTAAGGTATAAAAACACAATAATGTACTGGTATGACATAAAATTATTTTATACATTGCTTATTCATATGAAATTATCCAACATTTTATACATCATGACATAAAACTCATTGAAGTATGGATATGTAGTCATAACATAAATTAATATTAAATTTAGAATAACCTCCTTTTTTATGTATAGGAATTTATACAGAAGTGATTCAAAATTAAAATGATCAAATTAAATTTTTGGGGTTGGTAATAGATGAAGCTATTAATTGGAGAGAACACATTGAATATATTAAACAGAAAATAGTTGTACCATTGGGGATTTTTAAAAAACTCAGTTTTTTTACTTTGACTTTACTTAAGGTATGTTACGTCCTATTTATATTGCTATTATTCGCTCTTATTTACAATATTTAACTTTAATATGGGGATCAACTTTTCAAAATTTACTTAACCCTTTACAAGATTTACAAAATGAAACAATTAAAAATATATATTCCTTGGATAGACAATATTCAAATAAACTTTTGTATAAAAATTTTAATATTATGTCAATTAAGGATATTCACTTAACCCAAAATATTGTTTTTGTTCTAAAATTCAAATTCAAATTCTTTATTCATGTTCAATCACACTAAATGTTTACACACAAATTATATCAAAAAAATAAACATTCAAATATACAGTTCAACCGACGTGACGTACATAAACATTTACTAGAATTGTTTTGAATAATGACCCATAATATAAACTAGGGCAGGTCAAAACTCCATTTATTATCAAGGTGTGAAATTTTACAATGAAATACTCGAAGAATTAAAATTTTTAAATATAAAACGTTTTAAAATAGTAATTAAGAAATTACCAAAAAAAGGGTAAACCGAGGGGCAAACCACCCCCCATTATATGTACACCAAAATTCCCCTTTTGTCATAAATACCCCTTAAATACCCATAAATTCCAATAAATACCCCTTAAATGACCATAAATACCCCTTAAATACCCATAAATACCCCTTAAATGACCACAAATAATTTCCCATTAAATTCCCTACATTGTACACCAAAATTCCTATTTGCCTCCGATAGGTATAGAGCTTTGGAAACAAAAAGGTACAAACGTCGGTGCAAACCCTGTCATTGAATAGTTGGACACTGAGGAACTGAAACGAGCAAAAAAGTGGTCTTGGAAAAAATTGAAAAAATTAAGGCGTATTCCTTCTAGGGAGGAGATTTCGGGAAAAATAAGCAAAAAATTCCAGCTGTCAAATTTGACAGCTGTCAATGTCAAAGTTTTTATGAGAAAGAAAAGTTTCGTGAAAATCGTATGTATATACCGTTCGAGCGATCTCTTTCGCAATACGATTTGTCAAAATTTTCGCTCTAGCTTCCGTATAGTTTATCCGATTTTGACGAAATTTGGTATGGTGGCTACGGTAGTGGTATACTTCAAAATGTATATCTCAGATCTGTCAAAATCTTATTGACAAGCGGTATATAGAAAACCTGTCAAAATGTCAAATTTGGAAATTTTCGATATCTGTCAAAAAAAATAGCAGGTCGTATATATGGTGACCCAAGGAATTCGGGAAAAATACGCAAGAAATTCTCCTGTCAAAATTTGACAGCTGTGAATGTCAATTTAATAATTTACTATTTGGATGAACCAAAGTGGGGGTGTCGTATAGATATTGAGGTGGAGATTCTGGGAAAAATACGCAAAAAATTCTCCTGTTAATGTCAAAAAATTGAAAAAACCAGCTATTGGGGGGTATGTATATGGATACTATAGGTACTTATAAAAAAGATGTAGGTTAGTTATTTACATTACATTCTAATTTGCAGTAATTTAATGAACACTGATCATAAAACAGAAGCATTTTTGTAGGTACTTATACTTTTTAAAAAATATTATCACTTTTAGATTACTTATAATTCACCTCGTAATTCACACTATCGCCGTTTAAAACGAGCCGAGATCGCATCTCTATGATAATGAAAGTTGTAATGAGCCCACAAAACATCCCCATTAGAACATAAAGTGAAATGACGACAGCCGAGCCGATAGAGGCATACGCTAGATGCGGTCTGACGCTAGATGGCGATAAGATGCACTACCAGGTTTCTGCCTAATCAAAATAGATGGCGCCACACGTTAATCTGAATTCTATCGGCTATCCCTCGGGCTATCCTATTGTATGTTTTATACGTTCTTGAAAATTCGCAGGCGCGACACCATTTGGCGCATGCGTAGAACTCGTTATATAATAATAAATTCCTCTTAAATGGCCATAAATACCCCTTAAATACCCATAAATACCCCTTAAATGACCATAAATATCTTAATTTCCCATTAAATTCCCTACATTGTACACCAAAATTAGGTGAAATCCCCCTCTGGGTAAACTAAAAAATATTTAAATATTTTAATAATTATTTTTTTTTCTTCGTTTTTTCAAAAATATTTTAATATGAAATCTAAACGATATTTATTAGTTTTATTTATTACATTAAAATAAATAATTAAATTATCCAACAAATAAAAAAATACAACAATTTGTTGTAGACTATTTTAGGTACCTAAACAATTTTTAAGGTAAGTTTAGGCTTTAACAGTAAATACTCCTCGCAATTTTTTACATAGAATTGGGAAGTGTTATATAAATAAAGTAAAAACCACAATAATTGTCAAATTTTTGTAAGTAGGTAATCTTACTTTTACCTGAAGCGGCAACACTGAGAATTCGGTTTTCTTCAGTAGGGTGCCAAGAAAAAGACGTAAGTTGATGTGTTGATCCAGGATTTACAATTCTTTCCAAAATACTGGGCTCTACTTCCTCGTTTCCAACAATGGGATGTTCAATGTCATAAAGACTGATAAATGTACTGTCTCTTTGTAATGTCGTTAGAACACAATTCCTAGAAAAAAATACTGACAAGTTTTATTTAGAAAAAAAAGTAATCACAAAATAAATTTAACTATAAAACAAAATTATACATTACTTTGTTGGACACCATCCTACTCTTATCACAGGTCTATTCTGTGGTAAAATCTGTATTGGTTTTTCAATATTTCTGGTATCCCATATGTATATTTGATTATCAAAATATGACGCCAAATACTTATCATCTTTTGGATTGGTACAAACTCCAAATGCTGCCTTTGTAACTGTCGAACTAACTACTCTTGATGGATCTTAAAAGGGGAAACCAATCTAAATAAAATAGTATTATTTGCGAAAAAATAAAACTTTACTATTTGCACCACCTGACTGAGGTGGGATATCATATATTCCATGTAAATTTTCATACCTTAGGTCTCCCACTCTTTTTAATTTACTTTCATTTACTAATAGCTGAGAAATTCACTATTTTCGGTGATCATACCACCATGCTTTGGTACGGAACATACTTTGGTACGCTTGAAATTTATTTTAAATCAAATCAAATCAAAATACACTTCATTGTTATAAGAAGTAGGTATGTACATCTTGTTAACAAAGCTTTGAACAGTATTAAAACTGTTGGCAATGGAAATTACATGTTCACTATATAAAGTAAGGAAAAGTAATCCAATAAATAAATAAATAGATAATCACACCTTATGAGACAACAAAATAGTCATGGTCAAAAATTTACACACACACACACAATTCAATCCAAGAATTAGACAAATGCAATTTTACAAAACTACAGGCGAATGCCTAGATATTATCATTGTAAAAATCCTGAAGAGTATAATAGTAGGGTCTAGTAATTAGTTGCCTTTTTAGTCTTTGCTTAAAAATCCTGTCATCGATCACCTGCCGGTAAGCTAGTGGTATGTGGTTATAAATTTTGATGCTCTCAAATATCAAGGAATTTTTGGTGAGAATTGTTAATAGCATAGTTTTTATATTTTTTATGGATAAAAATAAAAATTCCAATCAAAGTTAATTTTTTTCCCCTGACAAATAAAGGTTTACAGTGAGTACGACAATTAACACCACACAAATATCTTAATGCCCTCTTTTGCAAAACCAATGTGGAGCCCAATAGGCCCTTACTACTAAAGCCCCAAAAAGCAATATCATACCTCAAGTGACTCTAAACTTAATTTCAGTAATGATTATCAATAGACAGCTCTCTTAAATTTAAAACTCATATTTACAATTTATGTAACAAAATTCCTTCTGTTATACTCTAAGGGTGATATCAAACAACTTAGATTTCACTTTAAGATAAGGGGTTCATGCTCCCAATATACAATTTCTTTTTATTTATAAACATTAGTTTAGGACCTTTAGATTGTATCCTGTTGATTGTATTAGCAAATAATTACTTTACTTTGTCAACAAGACTAAGTATATTCTTTAGACAATAAATTTAAGTACTTTTGAGTTTGCGTTTGCCGCTATGTAATGGGCGAATAAATTAATACACTGGAGAATACCCAAGAAGTCATCTATTTACACATAAGTCTACACACAAAATAACTTGTGTAAATATTATTATAGAAAAATCGTGACCTACCTCGAATGTCAAATAACTTGATAAACTTCATATTCATTCCAGTTGCCAAAATCTTACAATTGTTATAGAACCACGAGACGTTCTGACAGTTTTCTGACATCCCGAATTCCCAGACCGGTTTCGGCACTTCAACCGCAGCATCAGAAAGTCCATAGCCACCTGTTCGATCGTCGTTTGAGGACAGTTGCGTTATGTCCCATATCATTATGCAATTGTCTGGTTTGTATTTTTCCAAACCTGCTGCGAGCAAGTGTGATTCGACTGGATTGAAATGGACCGAAGAACATGGTCTGGGAAATTTAGGAACTGTAAGGATAAAAATTTGATTATTCTTCGTCTATTATTTCTTTTAGAAAAAGCTTAATATTACAAAACCTAGTACCGCAATTTCCTCCTGGCACTTAAAGTAAACTACTTAAGTACCAATTTTTCAAGTAATTTAAGCGTGCAGTATCGCAGCTCCGATTCCTACCTAAATCTTTTCCAGGTAGAACTTTGGAATCCCAATCCAGTTGACCAAACGTAGTAAGGGTGATCTTTCCATTGGAATGGCCTACAGCCAGCAACAAATCTTTATCGCCTTTAGGATAAACATCCAAACATCTGAGGTAATGCTGATTACTTGCCGAATTAATTACTTCTGCTACATGGGTATTTGATATTTTGGTTACTAAAATCAAACAAATACGGATTGATTAGGTTAATTTTGGTCAAAGTGTGAAGTATTCCAAAACAAAATTGTCACGGACTTATTATTGACTCGAAACTCCGCGTTTCTTACCGTCACCATAACAGGACCCGAGAAACTAGGGTTTCACCGGAAAGCCGATATAATTAGGCAGGTTTTACTGTGTAGTGGAATTTGGCTTTATTCCAAGATTTGTTTATTTATTTATTCTTTATTGATAAAGACTTAAAAAGTATTAACAACGTCTATGTACCGGGTGTTCCACCTAAGGAGGTAATCGGCTATATCTCAGAAAGTAATAACACTAGGACTTTGGGACAAAATATATATCGATAAAAGCGGCCAAGAGAAATTGCTGGAAATTATTTTCAAGTTCGAAAAATGACCGCTAGGGGGCGTAAGAGAACTTTCAAAATAGATATGCCGATTTTCTCTTGATTTTTCTTAATAAAAGTATGTTAAAAATATAAGCATTGTATTCTTCATAAAATGATGCAACTTTATGTTAGGAATCGTTTTCCTCTATTTTCAATAATAAAGTGGTGGGAGAAGGTCAAACCTTTTTTCTTTCAAACGCTGATATTTCTGCTTTGGATAAACCGATTTTATTCAACTTGGTCTTGAAAAAAAGCCCTTCTTTTCCTGTACACGTAGATCTATTAACTATACCATATTGATTCTGATGGTGGCCACTAGATGGCGTTTTTCCGTAATTCCTCAATGAATAAGGATTTTCTCAAAAAAATCAAATGTTATGATATGACTTTTTCATCATATTTTATTCTAGGCTTATTAAGGCTATTAAATAGTGGAATAAAAAATCCAGGTCCGTATTTAAAATAAAAAAGTTGATGATGGTCGCTCGAATCCAAAACGTCGGAATAAAAAACTAACCCCATCAGCTTGTAGAGGAGGAAAAGTTACTATAAGGAACTGAAAACCGCAACGTGATATCTTTTGTTAATCTAGAGAAATTAGGGATAATAATAATTAATATGGAAAAATAGGCTATTTTTTAAAACATTCGATTTTCTTTAGTTTAACAAAAGATATCACGTTGCGGTTTTCAGTTCCTTATAGTAACTTTTCCTCCTCTACAAGCTGATGAGGTTAGTTTTTTAATCCGACGTTTCGGATTCGAGCGACCATCATCAACTTTTTTATTTTAAATACGGACCTGTATTTTTTATTCCACTATTTAATAGCCTTTATAAGCCTAAAATAAAATATGATGAAAAAGTCATATCATAACATTTGATTTTTTTGAGAAAATCCTTATTCATTGAGGAATTACGGAAAAACGCCATCTAGTGGCCACCATCAGAATCAATATGGTATAGTTAATAGATCTACGTGTAAAGGAAAAGATGGGCTTTTTTTCAAGTCCAAGGTGAATAAAATCGGTTTATCCAAAGCAGAGATATCAGCGTTTGAAAGAAAAAAGGTTTGACCTTCTCCCACTACTTTATTATTGAAAATAGAAAAAAACGATTCCTAACATAAAGTTGCATAATTTTATGAAGAATACAATGCTTATATTTTTAACATACTTTTATTAAGACAAATCAAGAGAAAATCGGCATTTCTATTTTGAAAGTTCTCTTACGCCCCCTAGCGGTCATTTTTCGAACTTGAAAATAATTTCCAGCAATTTCTCTTGGCCGCTTTTATCGATATATATTGTTTTCCAAAGTCCTAGTGTTATTACTTTCTGAGATATAGCCGATTACCTCCTTAGGTGGAACACCCGGTACAATATACAGTGTGCCCACGGATAGAGTATGGATGAGGAAAACCTTTTTATTAGTAGGTATAGAAGAAAAAGTCATTCTATGTAAAAACGTCTGCTTGAAACTACAATTTCGCATATCAAAATTGTGATTACTATACTTACTGGGTTCGTCAAAAACGACATTTTTAGTTTTTTGGATTTCATTTAAAATAAATTTACGTAAAAACAAACAACTATTGTTGCTTTTCTTACTTCGAATATGATTTTATATCTGGCCGAGTAACGATTTTGTTGTAAGACAACTATTTTTTATTTGCCTACGTTTCAAGTATTTTTATTATTACATGTCATATTTCGTCAATTCATTCAATTATAAATTATAAAACTTTTATTCAAACGTAGTACCACCGAGTTAGCGCATAGTTCAACTCGACATCTGAATTCCCGATAACAGTTTCTAACTTGCTGTATTGGAATATTATCAATAACTACTCTTATTTTTTTCTTTTAAGAGATCTAAGTTATTATTGAAATTGGTTTTATACACATATGGCTTCAGATATCCCCATAATGTCGATAATTGTGAGATCGGGACTCCTACGTGCCAACTGATTTGGACCATAGGTCTGGTACCTTTCAATCCATTTGTTCCCAAAGTGATGATTTAGCCAATTATCAAAAGGAATTGAAAGAAAATCCAGAAAACAAAAACTGGTGTTTCTGACGAACCCTGTATAGTAATCGCAAATCTGATATTCGGAATTGTAGTTTCAGCACAAGCAGACGTTTTTATAAAGAATTACTTTTCTTCTATACCTACTAATGAAAAAGTTTTTCCTCTTCCAAACTCCATCCGTGGACACACTGTATATAATACAATTTAGAGGTGGTGGTACTGCAATTTTTGCAAAAACCAATCTGGAACTATGTGCTAAAATAACTAAATTTATAAATACGTAAATGAAACAACATTAAGGTTTCAAATCTTCACAAAAATTACTTTATTTTTATATTAAAAATAAAAATATAAACATGACATGTTTCGTAGCACTGCTACTTCGTCAGATGTCGAGATGGAAATGACAAACAAAGTTGTAGGTGTAGAGGCATTTACCTGCTAAGTACTAATTATCTAAATATTCCTTATCTTACGGGTTTTGGAAAAAAACCAAGTAATAAAGTATACTTATAAATACTGAACAATAGGAATAAAAATGGTTGGAAACTACAATATTTCAAAACAAATTTAATAATGGTGAATTGTTAACATCTAATTGATCGTTTAAAATTTTGCCTGCTTTTTTAATTTTGTTAATTTCTAGAGATTCCAATAAAGACAACTTTTTGCTTTTATTTTCGACATGTAAAATTTTAAAATTATCCTGAAAAGTATGGTTTTCTGATAGTAGATGAGTTGCGTACGCTGAATTTTGTTTTTTATTTAGAAAGTCCCTTCTATGTTCCTGTAGTCTAACTTTAAAAGTGCGTCCTGTTTGTCCTATATAACTTTTTTGACAAGAACCACAGTCTAATTGATAAACTCCGCATTTTTGTTCTTTGTCAGTCTTGTCTTTATTGTATGTAAATACATCTGTCATTGTATTTAAATACATCAAAAACAATAAAGACAAGAATGACAAAGAACAAAAATGCGGAGTTTATCAATTAGACTGTGGTTCTTGTCAAAAAAGTTATGTAGGACAAACAGGACGCACTTTTAAAGTTAGACTACAGGAACATAGAAGGGACTTTCTAAATAAAAAACAAAATTCAGCGTACGCAACTCATCTACTATCAGAAAACCATATTTTTCAGGATAATTTTAAAATTTTACATGTCGAAAATAAAAGCAAAAAGTTGTCTTTATTGGAATCTCTAGAAATTAACAAAATTAAAAAAGCAGGCAAAATTTTAAACGATCAATTAGATGTTAACAATTCACCATTATTAAATTTGTTTTGAAATATTGTAGTTTCCAACCATTTTTATTCCTATTGTTCAGTATTTATAAGTATACTTTATTACTTGGTTTTTTCCAAAACCCGTAAGATAAGGAATATTTAGATAATTAGTACTTAGCAGGTAAATGCCTCTACACCTACAACTTTGTTTGTCATTTCCATCTCGACATCTGACGAAGTAGCAGTGCTACGAAACATGTCATGTTTATATTTTTATTTTTAATATAAAAATAAAGTAATTTTTGTGAAGATTTGAAACCTTAATGTTGTTTCATTTACGTATTTATTTAATATGGATCTTCATCAAGTAACGATCGAATCAATTACACATTAACTAAATTTATCTCTCAGGAAAAACAATTTGAATTCAGCATATCACAGATCTCTTTAAATGGTAAAACTTATATATTCATATGTTTGTACAGATCACCTTCGGGTATTCTTGATCTATTTTTATCTAATTTGAATGAACTGTTATCAGCAGTTTACTGTCCTAATAAGTTTTTTATAATATGTGGAGATTTTAATGTCAATTTTTATGAAAACAGTATGGAGTCCTTTTTAGTTTCACAACTCCTATTGAGCTTTGGTTTATCGTCACACATAAATTGTGTTACTAGGGCTACCTCCTCCTCTCGTACTCAGGTAGATAACATATTTAGTAATTTACAAGAAAACAAAATTAAATGTAAAATAACTCTTACAAATATTTCTGGTCACTATGGTCAAACTATGCTTTTTGAGATTAGTAAGAAAACTATTCCAGTAAAATACATCAAAAAGCGTTTTTTTACTCCATCAAATATTAACATATTTGTAAACTATTTAAATAATGAAAACTGGAATGATGTGCTTGGCACTACAGATGTTAATGATAAGTATCAAGTCTTTTATAATACTTTATTTTATTATTTTGACTTATCATTTCCCTTCTGTTCATCTAGAGTAAAAAACATGGAAGACTCCTGGGTGAACACGGAGATAAAGAACTATGGTAAGTATGTTAAGGACCTATATGTTTGGTAGAGAATAACAAATAGTGAAGATGTCTACCAGCAATATAAAAGTGAAAGAACCCAATACCGTAAGTTTCTGTTAAACTATAAAACAGCACTGAAAGAAAACAAAAATATCAACTCAAAAACTGCATGGCATATATTTAACAAAGAAACAGGTAAGTCAGTAAATCGTACCGATATTTCACTTAATTACAATGAAAGCATTATCGACGAGCCGCAGGCGGTTGCCGATTTGTTCTCTCAAAAGTTTGATATACCTGCTGGCCCCACTCAGGATCAGAACATACATAACAACAACACTTTGCCGACTATATATGACAAGATATATAGGGTTATTATGAACTTACCAAACAAATTTTCAGTTGGAATTGATGAAATTCCAACTGTGGTGCTTAAGCACTCAGCCACATAGCATATCGTATCCTATATGTTGCATTATCAACGAATGTTTTTTAACCGGGACGTTTCCAACTGCTCTTAAGTTGGCTAAAATAGTACCAATTCTTAAGAGGGGGGACAAACAGGATATTTCCAATTATAGACCAGTCTCTCTTTTATCTTCTGTGTCGAAGGTCTTTGAGAGAGTAATTTATACAAGACTAATGAATTTTTTAAATCAAAATAATATTTTAGCTGAACAACAATACGGTTTTAGAACAAACAGGTCTACTCAACTCGCTATATTCAATGCAATTACCTATATCGGGGATAATGTCGATAAAAATAAAAAAGTTGCGGGCCTGTTTTTTGATCTCTCAAAGGCGTTCGACACAATAGATCATAAGCTTCTAGTGCAGAGGTTGGCTGCTTATGGGATTCGAGGAGTATGTGCTTCCCTGCTAAATTCATATCTGTCAGGCAGACAACAGGTAGTATGCATATCAAACAACGGAAGGCAGTACTTCTCTGAGCCGACTTGCATGGAGCAGGGAGTACCACAGGGGGTCGATCCTTGGGCCGGTCCTGTTCCTGCTGTATGTGAACACTATTTCCGAGGGATTTGTTATTGGCTTGCTTTGCCAGTACGCAGACGATTCGACTGTGATATTGTCTGGGGATGATGAGACTCAGCTATCGGGGGAGTGTTCGCGTGCAGCTGGAGCAATGCAGGACTGGTGCATGGGAAGCGGCTTGAGGTTAAACTGTGAGAAGACAGGGCTGGTGACAGAGTCTCTGTATGTAAAAGTAAATGGCAAGACCATACCCGTGGTGAACTCGGTCAAATTTTTGGGAGTCACACTCGATTCCACGTTACACTGGGATCGGCACCTGCAGGGGCTTCAATCAAGATTAAATAGCCTTTGCGCCCTAATAAGGAGAATAAGAAAGGTTCTCACAATTTCAACTTTGCGCCAATTTTACTTTGCGGCGGTACAGACGTCACATAAAACGGTGCTGATATCCATCGACCCTAATTGTTGCTGCCTGCCAGTCAGATATAACTCTATCCAGGATAGCAATGAGCGAAACTCCAAAACTGGAAGACTTGGAAAGTACTATTTGGTAAGGTTAACCTTATTTACATACGTCGTTAACACCGACTTAACAAAAGCGTTCGACCGCGTGGACCATCAGCTGCTAATCGGAAAACTTTCTAAAATGGGCGTGAGTGGTTCCTACCTTAAATGGATTGGGTCGTATCTGTCTGATCGGAAGCAGTTTGTCAGGATCGGAAGTGCAATCTCTCGGGAAATAAACGTGGCATCTGGTGTGCCTCAGGGCTCTCATTTGGGGCCTGTTTTATTTCTGATTTTTATAAATAATGTCGTCTCGGTTTTTAAAAAGTGTAAATGTCTTATGTACGCGGATGATCTCAAAATGTTTTGCGTCGTAAAATGTATAAGTGACTGTCTACATATACAACAAGACCTTATTACCAATCTAGTCGATTGGTGTAATGCGAACAGTTTAGAAATTAACGTTGGTAAATGTAAAGTACTGAAATTTAGCAAATCTACTAGTCCAATTAATTATCAATATTTCATCGGTAGCATTTTACTTAATAATGTGGATAGTTTCAACGATTTGGGCGTTGTTTTCAGTTGTGATCTAAGCTTTAACAAGCACATAGACAACATGATTCTGAAGGCCTCTAGAATGTTGGGCTTTTTACGTCGTACCTGCTCTGACATAAATGATACAGCAGCAATTAAAAGTGTATTCAATTGCTTAGTGCGCAGTATTTTGGAATATAACTCCGTTATATCGCTTGCTGAGAACCATAGTGGCGAAACTGCAAAAATTCCAAAAATGAGAAAAGACTACTAAAATGTTCTAAATTACGCCCTTTTTTAAGTATAATATCGGCGAAACGATAACTCTTTAACTATTCAAGAGAGGGCACCACCAGTCGTTATGGCAGTGCAGAATGGCCAACAAACTGCGCGCAAGAGCGGCGAATCCAGTGTTATGTCAAGTGTTCGAGAGTGAAACGTTAGCCGTTTTTTATTTAAAGTGGCGAAATGGATGATTCGTCGTTATTGCATAAAAATGCAACAGTTTCGATGTGTTATTGTCATCAATGAGACGAAGACTAGGAAATCGGTTTTAAAAATCGTGAAGTGTTTTGAATTATTGCCCGCTTATTCGCAAACCATTCCCATTGGGAAAAAAAATTTGACAACCTCCAATCTCTTGTTAAAAACAGATCCATTCCCCGCGTTCATGCACCATTCTACGAAAATCTGAATCACGACAAAAACTAAAATTCTGGGTATGTCCCTACTAGTCTATTTTTTAGACCAGACGATCCGACAAGGCGTTATTGACCTCAATTTTGCCCATTAGTTTTATAAGAGACTTAATGTTTATAAATTAATATTTTTTTGAGTTTAATAAATAATAATTTTGATTATTTTGTTTTTATTCCCTACCTAAGTCACTGTTGAACTAAAATGTGGGAAAAAAATACGCTATATTTGTGCCACAATGGCGAAAGAACATACTCAAAATTTGGCTCATCCACTTTTGTACTTTCACATTGATAAATATAGTTAGAGCACAAAAAAACAAGCTTTAAAAAACAATTTTGTTTTTACAAAGTCCTATTTAAAGCCTAGTATTCTTCTTCCAATTATAATCAAAACTTTATAGTCGATTATCTCGAAAGCACTTATTTCCACTTTCGCCACTATGGTTCTCAGCAAGCGATATGGTCTCCTATCTATTACTGTCATATACAGCGTCTGGAACGAATACAAAACAAATTTGCTTAATATGTACTCTATAAGCTAAGGTTTCCATATAAGGATTTGCCATATTTAACCCGAATTCAATTAGTAGGAATAGACAGTCTGGAAAAACGTCGAGAAAAAGTGTTGTTGTTTTTTCTTTACAAAATAGTTAATGGTATCGTCAATTGCGATCACTTATTGTCTTTAATTACTTTCAGGCTCCCAAGTAGAGCAACTCGTTCAAGAAAACTATTTTATTCATTTTATAACCGGACCAATTACGAAACTCAACGTTTTTCTTATAGACTTATGAATAATTATAATATTAATTTTAAGAACGTTGACATTTTTAGACATCAAGGTTTAAAAATTACGTTAATAATGAACTTTATTATTGATGTATACGTATTTGTGTTATTGTACTATTTGGAGGTATTCTCTGTGATGTACAGTTTTGTATTAAATAAATAAATAAATAAACAAAGTTGATAAATGGAAACAAATTGGTATCAACCAAATGACCTGAAACAAAATCATGTTGTTGACTTATAATTATTAAAAACGCTTCATAATACTTTCTCAATACAATGTTCCAATACTTTTGGAATTGCAGAGAGGATGCTTATTGGCCGATAGTTGGAAACGTAATTTTTGCTACCAGATTTGTGAATTGGACATACATGTGATAGTTTTCAGGTCTCGGAAAACACTCTTGAGGTTAGGGATTTGGAAAAGTTATAGTATAAAGAAAGATAGAGTAAGTTTGAGCAAAATTTTAATGCTCTATTGGGAATGCCATCTGGCCCTTCATCTTTATTTATATCTAGCTCACATAGAGCTGTTTGAATATCGGTAGCACTTATTTCGATGTTAGAAATTATTGTAAACCTGCTCGAAAAAGTATTAGTGTTTTGGTTCAAAACATTATTTAGATTGTAAACTGAAAGAACTGAGCAAAGAGATTAGCAGTGTCTATGCCATTGTCGGCTTTTTATGCACAAAGGCGCATTTTCTTTGGAATAATATCCTGGTTAGATCGGGAGTGAATGAAATTCCAAAAAAACTTTGGATTATCATTAATCGTGCTTTCAGCATTCGTAATGTAAAGACAATAGCATTCCTGGCTCAGAGCTTGGCATGGTCTTCGCTAAGAACTAAATATGTTATTATGCCACATTGTTTGTACCTTTTATGAGCCATTTTTTTCTGAAATATAAGATTTTTCAAGTAATTTGAGAACCAAATAGCAAATCTGTCACCAGAATGAGATCTCTTCATAGGAACAAACATATCAAAACAGGTAAACAGTACAGAATAAAAAATTTCAACAATAACCTCAATATCATTATCTAATATTCTTAACCAATTAAATGTAAGAAAATAGTTGTTAATTAAAATCTAGTCAGCGTTTTTAAAACCATAGTATATAGTTTTTCGGTTTTAGATATTTTGTTGTCTTGGATGATATTAAGAGTTAAAGGCTAAATGAAATGAGTCGCAATTTACTAATCAAACACATTCGCGACATATGTTGTAGCTCAAAGTTAGCAAAGCAAGGTGAAGAATAGTATTGTGCTCATTTAAGACATTATTTTGCTGAGATAAACCCATAAATGCAGTAGAATCACATCGACGGGTGCGCCCGGTAAGAGTCCTAAACAGTCACTATAATAGGTAAGTCCAATTAATTTGGGACAGGTTGACCATCATGACCAGCATATTTTTAAACATATTACCTGCACCTAAAGCAGTTGCAGGGTACACTTTTCTCGACATTCAATCATGACTCTGTTCGGTCAGTTTATATATGAAAGCCTATGCTACTTAAAAAAACACATCCACCGACACAACACACATAATGACATACATCAGCACGACACACGTTTCAGCCATAACATTGTAAAACCGCAACTTAGACTACATACAAACAACAATACAGGTATTGACTTATTTAATAGCTAAATATAGAACTATTTAAGAAACGTCTAGTTGGTTTATGGTTATGGTTTAGTTTGTTTTAAATTCTTGTTTGTAAAGCTTTTAAGTAGTCTGTAGTAGGTATGTTTTTTCATGTTATATATTGTATACTGTTAATTTACTTTATTTCTCTGTATAGGTACTAATTAAGTGTTATTTGACGTATCAATGAAATGTATATTTCTTTTGAACAATAAATTTGAATTGAATTGAATTGAATTGAATTGAATTGAAAAGCAGAATCGAGGTGAAATACATCCATAACATACCATACCCATAGTTTGACATTATAGGTAATAAGTACAAACTTCTGGGTGTTATGGTAAAGTTAATGGCTTAAGCTATCTTGCTATTAAGATTACCGAGTCTTTAATTAGGAATAGCATTTTTAGCTTCCTTTAAAATAAATTAGGCACCAGGTAATAAAGTGTAGATTACCTAGAATAGTTTATATTACCAAAATAATACATTTGTGTACATATAGGGTTGACAAATAAGTGTAGGTAGGTATCTACCGCTTGATTATAATGTTTAAACATAGCGGTTATTCAATCAGAAAGGAAAATATTACCTTTAGAAGTCGAAGTTGATCCTTGTAAAGATTTAACATCATATAAAGTTATACTATCACATCCCCAAGTAATAAAACGATTTGAAATTGGAGACCACAGAATTTCTAATCGTGTCGCCATAATCGAATTTCTAGAATAAAGTAGTTTTAACTAGCAATAATAGTTAGAACACATAAAAACTAATACCTCCACAAAAAAATTTCTCACAAAAACATTTTAAATAATTTTAAAAATTCCGAAAATGTTTGGTTTGGTTTTAGGTTAACATCAAAACCACAAAGAAAAAAAGGGTTTCTTCGCGTATTTTTATCAAAACTCTGTGCAAAAGTTACCGAACCCATTTTTTTCTGTGACTTATTTTCAGTTTGTTGTTTGTTTTCATTATCCCATTATCTTTTGCACATTTTAAACCCTTTATTTTTCTGTGACACATTTCACGAAATAGTTTCTAATATCACTCGTTTTATATTTGGAAAATAAAATAAAATAGATATATATATGAATTAATGTTATAGTATTATGAGACACTACTAAACATATATGTTTTAATATCGTTACCCCCCCTTTAAAGTAGCCCAGTGTCAATATGTTTAAGGAGTAAAGAAATCTTTTAATCAACACATGTCTATTCCAGATTCCAGTTACATACAAATGCATAACAAGTAACAACCCGCGGGGCGTCAAGTGTCAAGTCATTGGTTAGCAACGAATACTTTTGGTTAGCAGAGTTCCTTAAAAGCCAAAGGCTAAAGTTGAGCGTTCTTTTTAAAAATTTAACTTAGCACAGCAAAGATTTTTTCCTACCCCCCTGCTGTGGTTATATGCCCCATTCTATTTCCCACACGGACTATACGAAGTTGTTCGCGAAGCGTTCCTTTAACAACTTGGTTAGCTAAGAAAAGATTTTGAGTTTGATTTGCTATTTAAAAGAAGCAAATGGAAAGTTCCTATTGACAAACCAACACTTGTGGCTCCATCTAGTCTCAGAAATTCAACATTACATATGTCAACAAATCCATTTTTTTTTAACCTATAAAATAAAAAAAAAGATTTAACCTCTAAAAGTCGCTAAAAGTGCGTCGTTTAAATATCAAATATTTGTTGAAAAGTAATAGCTAAACTAAACATTTTATAAGCAAAAATGACTACTTTTCAGGTCTCTCAGGAAGGCCCTGTAAATGCATTGGCCTTAAATAGAGATAATTCGCAGGTTGTTATTGGAGGAAGAAATGGTGAGTCCTGTATTAAATGTTACAATTTAAATAAATGGCCATTTATTTAAGCTTTTTCTAGTAGGTAAACTATTTAGATGTTTCCATGATATCACAAACCAAAATTCACCTCTATACCATTTATGTGTACTCTAATTTATAGGCTTTATATTTAAAAGATCCAAACTGGGACAAATGGATAAGTAGGTAAAAATGTGTCCCATTAACTTTATTATGAATATACCTTTTTCTCAAATACGTATCAGTTACTTCAAAGTTTAGAGCAAAATTGAATTAGTATTAGGCGAGGTATTAGGACACTTACCTCGGTAGGTACTTACTTACAATCGTTCTTGTAAAAAACTTAAAAATAGAGTTTACAATACAATAAATTGCGTTTAATGACTAGGTATTTAAAATAAGTTTTATGCATGCCAACGCTGCTTCATTTGAGGTCAACCTTTTGAAACAGCAGAAAATTTAAGGAAATAATTCAAAATTTAACCTATTACCTATTAAAACTTACTACTATTTCATATTTAAAACCAAAGCCTTCTTGCATTTTTGTTTGTTTTACTGCCCACTTATAGTTTTACTGCAATTTGTTCCATTAGTGCATCCATCATCTATTATTTTTGTGGTAAATAGAGGCAATTTACAGATCTTTGATTTAAAAAAGTGTTGTTATTATTATAGCTTTGTAGTATAAATGTTATTATATTTGTAAGTTCTTGCTTACAAATACCGTATTAAGACATCAGTTGTCAGTTCTTATGGAGGTCATTATATTATATTTTCCATATCTCCAGTTTAAAGAAATATATTGACTTGCGGGTTTCACAGATATGTTATTATTTATTCTTTCTGCTTTAGTTGAAATAGTATATTAAAGTATAAGTGGATATTAAGGTCTTTAAAACACGCGCGATTTTGCAAGCACGACGGCGCAGCCGGAGTGCTTGAAATAGAGCAAGTGTTTTAAAGACCAGTTATCCACGAATACTTTACATTATTTTTTTTTAGTGGTACACTTATTGGTATTTATTTTACAAAAAATGGAAATAATAACTTAGCAAGTAAGTGAAATGGTCGAATTCGTGATGTGATATACCTGTCGTTGTCATGAAAATGAGGAGAACAAAAAATAACTTCCAATCTGTCACATAAGATTCATTGTTGTCACCGTTGACATTGGTTGTGTATTGCTTAAAAAAATATTTTATTTGACGTTAAAAGGTAATTCTGTCAAATCAATAATTCAAAAGTTGACATATTTAGACTTCACGTTTCACGGGTTGTTGATGTTGCCATGGTAACTTTAAAACACGCGCGTTTTTGAAAGTGGGATTTAAACACGCTGAGGCGTACTTTAAATAAGCGAAATAGGGTATCAATAAAAAAAAAGATATTTCGTTGCATTTAAAATTTTTGAGAAAAATGAAGAAATTGTTGATTCGCTAAATAGCGCCCTCTAGCTATCGCAATGAAACTCGGAACATCTTAGTTTTTTATTAACTTGATAAAACAAAGTACATCCTATTTAACAAGTTGGAGCAATAGTTGTCCCCTCTTACCTCCCCCTAAACATAATGGTACAGCATAAAACTAAATTGCATTGAATTTTCCGGGGAATTTTCATTAGATTTAAAAAATGGCTTTGACACACCTTGAGGATAAGAAGATAGTTTATTGCCAAATTTGCCAAACTTTTAAAATCGCTTTTTTATTTCAGTTTTCAAAGTATACCAAATTGAAGACGATAAATTTCGAGAAATTTGCAATTTAAGAAATTCCAAACAACTTAGTTTAAGCTTTTCCTGTAATGATGTTGCTTGGAGTTCAATTGATGGTAAGTAAGATTTAAATAATTTTCATAAGAAAAAGGAAGATCTATGATGGTGTTAGAGTAGTAAATATTAGTAACTTCAAATATTGATATTTTATAGATTTTTGTGGCTGCTGTAGATTACTGATGAATATAATAAAACTTATACTTGACAGTATCTGAACTTTAGAAATAGTAACATGTGATTTCTTGTTATTTTAGTATTGCTTTTTGGTTTAAAAGTATTTCTATACATGTTTCTTTTTAAGTCTTGATTATATTATACAGGGTGATTCACGTTGAGTGGCCTATTAGAAGATCTCGGAGACGAGTAAAGTTACATTTCTAAAAATTTGGTAGCGGGCATGATTGGCTGTGAACTTTTAAAATATTATATTTTGACGTGTGTATCACTTCCGGTTATACCGGAAGTTATGGCCAACTTTGGTATTTCAAATGGAATAGGTACCCTGTATGTTTTAGCATTTTTGGATACCTTATTAAAACCTAAGTAACTTTTATTAACAATGATCTATATTGTATGTATATAATTGTCCGATCGCTTGAATGGTACGGACGTGGCGTCGTGCAGTTAATGTTATTTTGCTTTTTTGTTGTGATTTTTTTTTTCTGATTTATTTATGGTTAATTCGTATAAGAATAATTTATAATTTATCATTTGCAAATATTACTTTAGTACAAGGGGGATTCCCTATATTTAAAAAATGAATAGTGAGAGTGATGGAACAACGGTAGATACGCAAACAAGAAAAACAAGGCATTTCTCTGTAAGTTCTATGACCAGACAAGAAATAACTAAGATTATTGGAGCAGATATCAGTAGCAAAAACAAAGAAATAAAAACATATTGTGATAAATATAAACAACGAAAAAAAAACACAACACTTGATGCTGAGATACCAGGGTCATTTAATAAGAATTTAAATACAAACACTGAAAGTGGTAATGCGTTTGATACTTTAGAAAATGCTTTTAAGGCTAAACACAAAGTAAATAGAACACCGACAAAAAACATGGAAGCTGTTGAGTCAACTAAGACCGTAAGTAGGGCCCCAGAAAATGAAAATGTTTTAAAAAGACCCCGCTCAAACTCGAGCCCAGGGGGTCTAGAAAGGCGGAAAATAAGCCGCTTGAGAGATGAATCTAATGAGAAAGGCGCAAATGTATGCCAAATCGACTGGGAGGAATCGGAATTATCAGAAAGCCTTGAAACCGCTGTAAATGCGTTAGAAACAATAAATGAATTTTCCGAGAGAGAAGAAATAGAGGCGCAAGATGGTAAACAAATACGAAGGGCTACCTCTCTTATTCACAGAATGGTCACCATGTTTGCATACAAGATAGGAAAAATCCAACAGGAAAAATTAGAACTTGTAAATCAGTTAAGTTCTATCAATAGTCATGCAAATCAAAAAAGGATTGATGAAAACAGTTTTCCTAGTCTACCATTGCCGAAAGTGATAATACCAACTCAGAAAACATATAGTACAGTTCTACATAGTGAACCACAAAGGAAACAGAATGAAAAATGGACAACCCCACCACAAGCAAAAAAACATGAAACTATTGTAAAAATGAAAAATCAAGGCAATCCAAAAGAAGTCATAAAAGAAATCAGACAAAACATTACTAATAGTAATAAAATGACTGGCGGTTTTAAAAATGTAAAAAAGTTGCAAAGCGGAGCCGTAATTATTGAATGTGAAAATGATGACCAGCAACAGAAACTACGGGAAATACTGGAACATAACAGTGAACTAGAAATAACAGAGATACAAAATACAGACCCTATGATAATGTTAACGGGCATAGAAAAAGGTTATGAACCGAAAGAAATTGTTCAGTTTCTGGTTGAAGAAAATCCGGACCTGAAAAATAACTTCGGAAACAATGTAAAGGCATTACTAAAGATTATTACAAAGAAAGAATGTAGAAATAGATACAAAGAAAACTGGATAATTCAAACGAAGCCAGATATTTTTCGGTGGTTCATAAAGAATGAGAAAATAAATTTTGATTTAACCAAAGTATACATAAAGGAACACTTTAATATTGTTATGTGCTACAATTGTTGCTATTTTGGTCATCTCGCAAAACATTGCAAAACGGAGCTATGTTGTCACAAGTGCGGTGGAAAACATGCACCTAAGGAATGTGATGAAAACAGACAACTAGACTGTCCTAACTGCAAAAGAATAAGTTTAAAAGATCGTGTACATTCTGCAAGGGACCCAAGATGCCCAGCATTTATAAAAAAACTGGAAAAATATAAGCAAACCACCAACTATAGTATACAAAAACCAAATGATGACACTTTTTTAGACAGGAAGTAGAAGGTGGGACCAAGTATTCGTTAGTTCACCAAAATGTTCAATCTCTTGGAAATAGTGTTGATAAACTGGAGCAACTTCTGAAAGATAATCCGGAGTGCTACTTTTTAGGTATTACAGAACATTGGAAAACTAAAGATCAACTTCAGCAAATTGGAATTAAAGGGTTTCAGTTGGCTGCTTATTTTTGTCGAGATCAAGGCCAACATGGAGGGAGTGCCATTTATGTAAAAAATGGCCTACATTTCACTATGCAAAAAAACATTGGTAATTTATCTGTTAAAGGGGAATTCGAATGTGCAGCAATTCAGTGCGCAATAAATAAGCTAACTATTAATTTTGTAACAATTTATAGACCACCACTGGGTAGTAAAGACGTATTTTTTAAAAAGTTAGAAGAAATGTTATCGATTATTAATACTGACTCAACAATTTTTATAACGGGAGATTTTAATATTGAAATGTTAATAGACAATCCTAATAAAAATGCGCTATTTTCCTTAATGAACTTTTATAATATAGTAGGAACTGTCAATGAAAACACTCGAATAACATCTACTTGCAGTAGTTGCCTCGACAACATTTTTACCAATCTGGAAAAATTTAATACTAAAGTGATAGAATACCATATTTCAGATCACACTGCACAAAAAATATCATTTATTCATGGCCAGAAATCGGACAAACAATTTATATACAAAAGATTTTTTACAGAAGAAAATAAGAAAGAGTTTTTACGACTATTACTGGAACAGGATTGGGAAAATGTTCGTCGGGTTGATGAACACGATGTTAATTTGCAGTGGAATAAATTTATTAATGAGTATAAGAACATCTTTAATCAATGCTTTCCCTTAGTTATGACTTACAAAAATAAGAAATGTAAATTTATCGACAATGAACAAATAGCGGCTTGTAAACGTAGACTAGATACGTTACTGGTTTTGTCAAAACATAGCAACCACTATAAGTTAATTTATAATGAAACAAAAAAAGAATATGATAATCTATTAAAATCAGAGAAAAGTAACAACTTTGAAAAAAGAGTTAAAGCCTCTGACAATAAGATCAAATGCATGTGGAACATATGCAATGAAATAAAAGGTAAAGTAAACAACAGCGCTTATCAATCTGGAGATCACATACAACAATTAACTACTAATTTTAATGATCATTTACTTAATATTGTACCGGAGTTATTAAAAAGTCAAAAAAAATTACCCTTTGAATGTAACATTGTTGAAAATAATCAGTCTATGTTTTTAAAGCCAGTAACAAATAGGGAACTTTTGGACATAGCTAATAGATTAAAAAATAAATATAGTAGTGGTGAGGACGAAATTCCAACGAGCATTGTAAAATTGTCCATTACTAAAATATTGTGTATTTTAAAACATATGTTGAATAATTCTTTAAAGTTTGGGATTTTTCCTGACCAACTGAAACTCGCAAATATTAAACCCTTGTATAAAAATAAAGGACCCTTAGATGATTTAAATAATTATAGACCAATTAGTCTCCTTCCAAGCTTTTCCAAAATATTTGAAATGGTCATGTGTTCTAGACTTACAGAATTTATTAATAAGTGTAACATTTTTTCAACTAGGCAGCATGGTTACCTGAGCGGTAGGTCGACCACAACAGCAATATTTCAATTCACTACAGCCATTTTACAGCACTTAGAAAATAAAGACTTATCACTGGGGTTATTTTTAGATTTAAGTAAAGCATACGATTGTGTAAATCACGACCTTTTGTTTTATAAGTTAAGTAAGTACGGTATCAGAGGAAATGCGCTTGCGTGGTTACAGTCCTACCTCTCAGACAGACCGCAAAGAGTTGTTGTTAATAATATAAAATCCAACATTAAAGTAAGTAAACTGGGTATAGCACAAGGTAGTATTCTAGGTCCTATTTTATTTGTAATTTACTTGAACGATTTAAGTTCTCTAGAAAATAATTTTCTTATTACCAATTATGCAGATGATACCAATCTGCTGGTTCCAGGATCAACAATTCAGAATATTTTAGTGAATTCGGAATATGCATTACAAAAAACAAGTGAGTGGTTTACTTGTAACAAAATGATAATTAATGACAGCAAAACAAATTTAATTTTATTTAGAAGAAAAAACAGCCAGCTCATGAAGCCCGAACATTTAAATATAATAAATAATAATTACACGCTGGAACATAAAACGAAATTCTTAGGTCTTGTAATAGATGAATTTCTGTCATGGGACCAGCATATTGATAGTTTGTGTTTAAAACTAGGTAGGATCGGTTTTGGTTTGAAGGTTGTGGCTCGCTATGTGAATGCGGTTTCGACAAAGATCTTATACTGTGCCAATTTTGAGTCTGTTATTAGATATGGAATTATATTTTGGGGTAGTTGTACTGGAATGCAGAGAGTGTTTATTGTACAAAAAAGAATTATCAGAACTATTAAAAAGCTTGGTTTTCTGTGTTCCTGCAGGGGCATCTTCAAGGAGCTTAATATCATGACTGTATATGCTTTATATATTTTTGAATGTATTGTGTTTATTTTTAAAAACAGAGATAGGTTTGATAGTATCAACGAACACAGCTATAATACAAGAAACCAAAATTTTCTATATCCAACACATCGTTTGGCAATTACTGAAAAAAGTCCATACTATATGTGTGTAAAGTTGTTCAATAAACTTCCGCAGTCGGTAAAAAGTATTACTAATGTAAAAACCCTAAAAAGGGAACTAAAACGACTGCTAGTTAACATTGAACCGTATACCATAGCAGAGTTTTTAGAATATAGTTTTTAAGATTATTCCTTTTTTTTGACGTCATTTCATTTTATTGCAAACATGTAATTAATTTGAAATAAAGAAGTATTATTATTATTATATTATTATTATTATTATTATACCTATCTCTAACCGTTTTTGAGATATGAATTATAAAATGCATTTTTATGTATAAACCTTACCGAGAAGAAAGTTCAGTAATTTTGAAATAATTAATAAAGCTAAACATTTAAAATTTTGTAGGCTTTTACCTAAAACATAGATCTTTAGACTACATTACTTAAGTTTCATGTTTTGCATGGCATGCAGGGGGTGCCAATGTGGTCATTTAGATAAATGTGCATAAGTCAATTTTTGCAAATGGAACACCATATTTTTTATTTTAGTAACGTGTAGAGAATCAAATTTCCTATCTAAAACGTTTAATATGCTAGTATCAATATTTTTAGTTGTTTTGGAATTATGAGCAAAAAAAAAAAAATATATTAAAATATGTTTGTGTTAAGTTCATAAGACATTATGCGGTATGCGGTACAATTAAAATTATCTTATGCAGCTGAAATTTTGCATGTGGGCTAGAAACTGCACTTAGAAAAACTTTTTCTAATAACTGTTTTCGATATTTTCAGAAATAACCGCACTTTTGAATTATTTTTGAAAAAAATTAAAATTTGACAGATAATGCGAATCACGTGACTACTCTTTTTTTGCTTAATTTTCATCTCGATCGAAGCAGAACTTGATGCCAGAGTCAAATTTCGAACAAAGCTATTAATAAAAAAAAATCCCATATGATGGGGACTTTACTGGTAACACTGTATTTTATTTCGTTTTGAATGTGGCAAGGTAGGTACCGCAGGTGGCGCCCTCTAAATTTTACAATAAAAATGAGAGAAGATTTTGAATTTTCACCCCACAAAATCCCCCCTAGCCGAATATTGTGACAATGCACCAATTATTGAAAAAATAATTTATGAAAAAGAAAAACTAGAACCAAAATTGAACTTTTGACCCGCTGTATCTCCGAAATCATCCACTTTTGGACTTAGGTAAGTTGGCTAGTATTTTTTCCCCATCCTTTAGAGACGAGTAAGTATATAAAATTTCAACCTCCGTTTTTACCCCCTTAGGGGTTGATTTTCGAAAAATCCCTGCGTAGTGGATGCCTACCTTGTAAGGAGAAGACATCCTCGAAATTTCATGATTCTAGGGGTTTAGGCTGCGCGTGGATGAATCAGTCAGTCAGTCACTTAACAATTTTATATTATTATAACTGTATAGATAATAGTAATATCGCAATGTAACCGTAATTATTATTTTAGCACTGATGCCTTTATTATATTTATTCAATCGGATATTTTTAATAAGGCTGACCTTGTAATATAGTATATTTTTTAATTGTAAAACTCTGTAGATCATTATCTTGCGACTGCTGCCACTAACGGACATGTGTGTGTTTGGAATCTCACTAAAACCGGCAGAGCAATGCAGGAACAAGATTATCAAGATCACAAAAGAACCGTCAATAAAGTCAACTTTCATGCTACTGAACCCTTCAAGCTCATATCTGGGTCGCAAGATGGCACTATGCGATATTTTGATGTTAGAGTTAAAAATGCAGTATCAGTATTTTACAGGTTAGTATGTATTTTTATCGATACTTTTTTAATTAGCATTTGTCATTCATAAACGCTATTAAAGTGTGTTGACAACATCGTTTCTAAAAGAAAGGCGGTGAAGAGTTGGGTGGAGCAGGGAGTAGGGATTACGGTGGATTTACCTTTGAATGTGTGTGACCTTGCTACTATAGTTTAAACCTAATTTAACATAGACAATTTACCTTTAGATAAGCAAACAATAATCACGACAGTGACAGACAAAGCTAGACACTATTAGACATGCGCACTGCAACATTATCGTTTGACGAATGGGAAAATAGACAGGTCCGGGCTTGAAAATTTAAATTCTTGCCAAAAAATTGGACTTTCTTCTCAATTTTTGATCAAGTTGGGAAAAAAGGTAGTGATTCCTGGCATTTTTAGTAGTAACAAACCTATCAGATTTTAAGGATAGAAAATTGTTTTTAAAAATTTTTTAAAAATGATTCGTCGTCGTGTGTTTAATTCGAAAAGGAAGAAAACAAGAACAAGTAAATTAAACTAGTCTTATAAAATCGAATATAAAAACAAACAAAACCAGCAAAATTACCCATCTACGGTGTTACCGCGTACCTAACCTAGAGTCAAATATTAGTTGGTATATAACTTGTATTAATTTTTACAATTTGGCAAAAACTTGGGTACGTGTAAAACATTTCCAAGCAAAATTTCTTGTTCAAGAATTTGAAGAGTGCTTGCCCGAGAACTTGACCCGTGGAATACTGGCTCTATTAAAAGCTTAATGTCGGGGTATAAAGATTTTAACCAAAAAATTAACCAACCAGCAACTTTGACAGAATTAATTTTCTCACAATCAGACACAATTCACTAAACTACACAAAAACTAGAAATCCGTAAATATTAAACACCCACAATCCACAATAGCTAAGAAAACTACAAGGAATCCACAGAGAAACCTTAAAACACAACAACAAAAATGGCGGCCGAGCCGGTTCTGAAGTGTATTTTAAGTAGGACAGGCCGATAACACAAGGTTTGTGCGCATGCCCGAAGGTGCCCAGAGAGAAGGCAGCTGACCGGCGTGTCATGCGCTCGGACGTATTTTTTCACCCATAAAACGTAACTTTTGTTTGCGCAGGAGATAAGCTGTACGTATCTAAAGGTACATTGTTTTACAAATAACCCAACAACCATAGGGATGTTCGATATACATCCACGCATCGAAAACATCGATATTTTCAATGCTATATATCGTTTTTAAGCGATGCATCGATGTATTAGGCCTTGATTTTATTCGTAAAAATTTATTTTGCCTCTCGATCTTGATTATACGTTTTACCCTTTGTTTCAGTTAAGGTGTGAGCTTAGAATAATTAGATTTGTGATTTGCTTTGTAATTCTAATTCTATTAACACGTTAAACGCCATGGTAAATTTATAGAAATGGCCCCCCAGGCCAAGTTAATTAAAACATAAACATGTATTTTTTAATTTTACCACAGAATTTTTATTTTATCTCGAATTAAAAAGTTCGAGTGAATACACTTTCCCTGTACGCCACAGCGGTCCGGCTATAATGTTTAACTAGGTCTGATCGAGGTCCGCTGGCGTACAAGGCACGAAAAATCATTTTAGTACCTGGCGGTCCCTACGGCCCGCGGTGGCGTGGTAGGATAAACTCTGAGCGGGCCCTAGGGACCGCCGTGGCGTTTAACGTGTTAAAAAAAAATTTTCGATGCATCGCAAACATCTATGTTTTTCCGCGATACATTTTCTGTCGGAACGGCAATGAATGAAACAACGTCATCTTGGCCTCAGACCAATGTCGTGGCGGTCACATCTTTGGGGGCGGATCTTTTACTGCTGCGTTGCCATACTGCAAACTTTTTATAAGGTTTTGTTAAATACTTATAACACGTGGAGGGGCGAAATTTGTATGTTGATTTACGTCAGAATGGAATACGATTTTGTCAATAGGTTTATTTGTTATTGTTTCATCTATGTTAGTATATACAGTTTAAAACACCCCGTGATTTCAAATCGGGAGGGGTTATAAAGGGGAAGGAACTAACTCGTGACCACTGATTAATGTATTTTTTGTATATCCTTTATTATCCTCTATATTTAAAGAGTCTGAGTTCAGTTTATATAGGGTCACTAAAAATATCAAGGTTGGCAGGATATATATCTTAATAAATATCATGATATTTATGAGACGATATTTATCCTGATATATATATCAATATTTATTTTTCTAAAATTCTATTCATCAGTATAAAAATATGGCCCGCTGCCGCTTAGCCGGCAACAGCGTATTATGCTGCTTACGATGCGGTGATTCCCCATTTTTCCGAGACGTTGACCACCTGTTGTTCTTTGCCGCGTGGCATTTTTATTTAGTTCCGATTTCTGATTGAACGGAGCAATATTTTGCTGTTTGTTTTATGAAATAAAAATTTTACAATGCCAAAAATGAACAATCCAGTTTGGGTTCATTTGGATTTAATTAACAAGTCCAATAATTCTGGATTTTAAGTTGAACCATAGTTAAGAGCAAAAAGATAGGTATGATGTGTTCATATTCATAAACTTGCATTTTTTATCTATATTTTACATTGCTAAGATAGAAGTACTAAAGAAACTTGTTATTGTAATAGCAACTATCATTGAATAGAATTGAAATACAAATTTGTAGGTTTATAACATGTTTATATTAAATTAAGTGATTTTGAATTTTTAAAATATACTTTAAGTCTTTACAGAAAATAGATGAAATAATTTAAAAATAATTAAAAACATAAATAAATATCCAAATTTGGATATATTATCGGATATATATCGACATATGTCGGATATTTGGATATTTACATAAATATCATGATATTTGCCAACCCTGAAAAATATGTACAGGGTGGGGACTTTAAATGGAACGCTGCTTATAGCGGCTCTGAGAATAAGATTTCTGTAAAATCCAAAAATACGTCCTCAAAGATTTTCTATGGGCCACGCATTGGTCATGTAAAAAAAAATGGGGACCCCAAAGGGGGGGCGCAGCCCTAACGAACTTTCTTTTTTCAAATTAGACAATACCACTTGTGGCACCTTTTTGGGAAACTTATTGAAGAAGGAATTTGTCCATATTCTTTTTTTCAACATCTGTCAAACCATGTGTCAGAAATTTAATAAAAACTAATCTTTAACGAATAATTATATAAGATAACTTGGAAACCGAAATGCCACTTTTTTAGCGTAACAATTGTTGAAAATGTGCCCCATAAACCTGTTGGCACAGACCCAACCGATGGTAGAACTCTTCCATTACTCTTTCCAAAACTTCTGGAGTGATTAAACTTATCTCTGCTCGAATCCTTACTTTCAACTCTTCCAGATTTCTAGGTCTGATGACATAGACCCTGCTTTTTAAATCGCCCCATAAATAAAAATCTAATGGTGTAATATCCGGGGATCTGGGTGGCCATTCTATAAATCCTCGGCGTCCTATCCACCTGTTTGGAAATGTCATATTTAAGAATTCTATTACATTTCTTGCAAAGTGCGGAGGGGCTCCATCCTGCTAGAAAAAGATCCTTTGATCTAGATTTCCATAATTATTAGGAAATATTCTTTGGAGTTCTGGTATTAAAAATGTCTGAAGAAAATTTAAATACAGTTCTCCATTTAAATTGCCTTCAAAAAAGAATGGACCAATTATTCTGTCGCCTATTATTCCAGCCCAAACATTCACTTTCCCTTGGCGTTGAGAATGACATTCAACAATCCAATGAGGATTTTCGTCGGAATAATATCGGCAATTTTGTCGATTAACCTAAAATGGAAATTAATTAATAATATGTTTAGATTTGCCCAGCGAATGTATAACCGTTAATTGCTTTTAAAACATAATTTTTTGTTTAACTTTCGAACTTACTTGACCATTTAAAGTAAATGTTGCTTCATCAGAAAAAAGTATCCATGCTAAATCAATTTGTCGGTTGTCCAATGCGGCCATCATAACTTCGCAAAATTCTACCCTTCTGTCTAAGTCATCCTCCAATAACTCTTGTACTGGCTGCATTTTAAATGGTTTTATCCCAGTAGACTTTGTGATCTTTAACACCGTTTTATGATCGATATTGTGATCACGAGATAATTGTCTTGCTGGTGTAATTGGGTTTTCTTGATAAGTCAATATGATATCCAATTTAGTCTCATCTGATACTTTTGGGGGTCTTCTTCGAAGAACATGTCTTACATGACCCAATTCTCGAAATTGCTTTTCAATTTTACTGACTGTACTTCGCGACAGAGGTGGCAAATCGGGATGACTTTCATAAAACAACGCAGCAACTTCTTCTTGACTTCGTTTTCTTTCTCCAAACCCGACCATCATCAATATTTTAATTTTTAGCGTTTCAGTTAAATACATTTTTAAAATTTCTAAATTAAAGCGATAAAAATTAAACAACTTGTCAAATGTAACAAAACAGGCTGTATTACCATGGAAACGGATGGGTCTGTCTCTGGAGCACATTTTCAACAATTGTTACGTTAAAAAAGTGGCATTTCGGTTTCCAAGTTATCTTATAATATGAATTCGTTAAAAATTAGTTTTTATTTAATTTCTGACACATGGTTTGACAGATGTTAAAAAAAATAATATGGACAAATTCCTTCTTCAATAAGCTTCCCAAAAAGGTGCCACAAGTGGTATCGTCTAATTTGAAAAAAGAAAGTTCGTTAGGGCTGCGCCCCCCTTGGGGGTCCCCGTTTTTTTTTACATGACAAAAGTGTTTTTGGATTTTAGAGAAATCTTATTCTCAGAGCCGCTATAAGCAGCGTTCCATTTAAAGTCCCCACCCTGTATATACAGAATCAGTAAATCTTCTTAGTGTAGTTCAATTTTTTTGAATAATTTTTTTTTTACAGTAATACGGAAAGTGTAAGAGATGTTCAATTTAGTCCTCATAATTCGTACACGTTTTCCGCAGTATCCGAAAATGGCAGTGTGCAAATATGGGACGTTAGAAAGCCAGACAAGTTTCAGCAAGCGTTTACGGCTCACAGCGGTCCAGTGTTCGCATGCGACTGGCATCCCGAATCTACGTGGCTCGCTACTGCTAGTCGAGATAAAACTATTAAAGTAGGTATTGAATAAAGTAATATTTGATTGGCCTGGCGATGGCGTTTAGCGAGATATAAATTGTATGATTATGCTGATTTTATCGATATCGTAATATCTCTATATTGGGACACACTGTATCAATATTTTTTTTTATAAAAAAGATCACAAAAGCCCGTGTTCAAGCATTCTTCCAAAAAAGAAAACTGTACTGGGTTTACTGAATACATTCCAAGTCACAAACTCACACTGTATACAGGGTGTTTGGGGAGGAAAGGGGAATACTTTGGGAATGTGTTTAGAGGGTGAAAATAAGAGAAATAAACCCATATGTTTTAGTTCGATTCTCAACCATTTCTGAAATAATCGGTTCTGAATTTTTTTTTTATTGAAATAATGAAGGAGGCTTTAGTTTTAAACGTCCGAAACTTTTTGATTGATAGTTTTGTCATGCATTGTAGTTGTCAGTTAGCTTCATATTGAGCGTATCGACTTGAACCAATATTTTCATACTTACAATGCCCCACACATTTAGTCACAGGGAGTATGCCGACATGATATTCGTGTATGGTCACTGTCACGGTAGTGCGATGCGCGTAGTTAATGAATATCGACGTCGTTTTCCAAATCGAAAAGTTCCTAAAAGAAGAGTTTTTCAAAAAGTAATTGCAAGTGCTCGGGAAACTGGAATGTTTCCAAGCGTGAGAATTGTTTCTGAAAGAGTGCAAAGTCTAGATGTGGAAAATGAAGAAAATGTTCTGGATATTGTCGCAGAGGTATGAGTACGAGACGGGTTGCAAATGAACTTCATATACCATCACATCTAGTCGTACGTATGGGGGTCACTTAGGAAAAGCGGTTTAAAACCTTTTCACGTTCAACCCGTTCAATATCTTCTAGATGGTGATCCTGCTTCAAGGGTACAATTTTGTGAATGGATCCATGAAAATCGAAGTCTGTACAAATTTGATTTTTGCCTTTGGGGATGGATGAAATCGCTAGTATATGAAATACGAGTGGAAACGAGAGAAGCACTCCGCAGCTTTAATAAAAAACAATTCCCACTCAATCTAACGTACTACCTGAGTGATTAACAAACGTGCCGAAAAATGTATTGAAGTTGGTGGAGGAGTTTTTGAAAATAGTTTGTACTGCAGTACCTGCAATTATTCGCTTTTATAATAAAAATTTACTTTAACTAAAACTATAGAACCTATTATTTCAGAAATGGTTGAGAATCGAACTAAAACATATGGGTTTATTTCTCTTATTTTCACCCTCTGAACACATTCCCAAAATATTGCCCTTTCCTCTCCAAACACCCTGTATATACACAATATAACGAAATTAAGAAATTATGTTAAAGTTCTTGGCTTCGCAGATGACACAGTGTTGTAGACCGGTTTTAAAACCTGGAATTAAACCTATGACATAACAGAAACGGCAATTAGTGCTGTAAAACATTCGCTGAATGACAGCTTACTTACTCTAAAACCTTAAAAAACTCACTTTGACAATGAGAAGTCAACCACACCGGGAATACATAACAATACATGAAACCAAATATGACTCGGTAAGGCAGTAATTGCACTGTAAAAATAGAACGAAAACAGAAATTGTTGACTACCTAGGCATTTACTTAGACCAAATTTAAATTTAACTAAGCAAAATTCCATTGTACAAAAAACCATTTTTAATTGTTTTATTTTAGGTATGGGATTTAACAAATAAACCTACTTTGGAATATATTATTCATACAATCGCCTCAATAGGATACGTTAAATGGAGACCGCAATATAAGTATCATATTGCTAGTTGTGCTTTGGTCATAGATTGTAGTATAAATATTTGGGACGTCAGGAGGCCATACATACCTTTTGCCTCATTTAATGAACATAGAGATATAGCGAGTGGTGTAGCTTGGAGAGGGGACCCTAATATATTTTTAAGCAGTGGAAGGGTAAGCTATTTAAATGGATCTTAAAGTAATGTTATGCATTTGATCTAACTATTTAAGAGTTTGTCACCGCATGTAAAATAGACGTCATCGATGTTAATATCGAAAGCAAGCGTCGATTTCAACAAAACATCGTTGTTAAAATATCAACATCGATTTCTGAAAAAGATAAACTCGGGAATTTTACAAAAGTTACTGCGCTGAATCACCGCAGTATTTATTTTTGTAATTTTTGACGCGATTTCGAAAAAAATTGCTTCATTACTATAATAGACCACTCACCGGGAATGGTTCGTGTATGCATTGAATATCAAACTATAAGAATGGCTGATGTTCGAGAAAAGTTGACAACCCAGTTTTAGACGTATTGGAGGTGGTTTGGCCGCCATTGTGGAGTTGATCGTAACTCTAACCTTAAATCTGTCGTTATAATGCATGTGTGATGTCTCAAATTCACTGATGTGTTGTCGTGGTGTTGCCGCATATCGTATTTTATTGGAATTTTTAATGATATAAGCATTTTTAACAGACAATAAAATAGGAGGTTCTCAATTCCAGCCGAATGTATGTTTTTGATAATAATATGTACGCTGATTACTCCGGGGTAATTGGGCCGATTTTCACAACGATTTTACCGTTGCATTAGGTGTTAAATGTTAAACAAATAAAAGTAGATAAAATGCGATAGCAAGTATAACTAAAATAGATTTTATTTCGTCGAAAAATAGCAAAATACGTAATACACTAATACAAACAAACTGGATGTTTCTTAAGTAATAAAGTAAAACCTACTTATTTTAACCATTTTGAAAAGGAGTAATAATTGCAAATAAAAACCAAGTTATACAAACCGCACATCATTCAAATTTTACCCATCATATACGTTGTAGCCTAGGTATGTATTGAATAGTGAGATTCGTCATTTAATTCTGTTAGAAATAGAAAACATGGCAGTCAATATGTTTTCATGTAATTAACGTTGGAACGTCAAAAGGTTGAAAATATTATATGCTACAAAGCAATTAAAAATAGGAACATTTTTAGGCCCAGACTATACTACAGGTAGGAAAATGAATGTAAGCCATAAAAATTTAAAAAATTCAACGACTTAGGGTCCAATTAAAAGTTATGTTTGTGCAAACAGACAGGCGGCAACAATGTTTTAATTTAGCAGTGAAAAGGCTTGTCGTTAGTGGCTGCATCAACACGCTTTATTGTTGGCGACTCTTTGTGCCAACTATGAATTTAACGTAGCAGATTTGGGAAATATGCTTATATGGCCTTCTTATAGTTTGATATTCAATGCTTATGGTTATGCGGCCGCCACTGCACATAAAATATATTGTCTTCATTATAACGTAGTTTTCGGTTAAACTGGTGAACATTACTGAAGTCTCGCGCACGCCATTTTGTTCGCCGAGCAAAGCAGCCAGCAAAGCCGCGGTCTGCTCCTTTACACTTCAACCAGTAGTCAATAATGAATAAACTTTGCCTGCCGGCAATATACTATCGCTCCAATATCGCCATGCATTTTGTTGTGTTTTAAATTAAGAATTAATTTATAAGAAAATATTTAATGTTTATTAACATAATTATTTTAAGAGCGTAAATTAAATCGAGTGTAATGTTTAGCGGTAGAAATTGGTAATTGGTACCTTAGCGGTAGAACGGCAGTTCATACATCAAAACGGTAGAACTTCTGCAAAAACTGGATATGGGAACATTGCAGACAACTTGCAGGTGCATGCAATGTTGCCAACTTGACTAAATATTCATTGGGCGAAGCTTTCCCCATAACTTTTCAGCTTAATAAAAAAATTACCTCGAAAATGACTTTAGAAAAGAAATTTAAAGTATAACAATCAAGGCATTATTCAACCCAATAAAGTAAATTTAATGTCAAAATAAAGTTTTATTTTCAAAATAATACCTTTAACACCGTGGATAATTTCTCTAATGCCTCGACTAATTCCTTCAATGCCTCGACTAATTCCTCCAATGCCTTGACTAATTCCTCTAATGCCTTTACAAATTCCTCCAATGCCTCGACTAATTCCTGTAATGTCTACTAATTCCTTTAGTACTTAATACCACTAATTCCCAAGGTTTCTACACCAAAATTCCTCCTCGGTTTACCCGTCGGTAATAACGAACCTTTGTAAAATGTATAAAAATACAAACTTTTTCTTGCAGGCCGTAAATCATTAAAAAAATGATGTAGGTATAAGCTATTTTTTTCATTCAGTATAATGTTAAAAAGCTTGACCTTTTATACAGAGTATAACTTAATCTTTTAAGATCAAAAACACTTATCTAAATAAGTCCTTTTCGGTCTACGGATGCATTTCCTTTTTTTAACCTAACAAGTAGGTACTTTAATGTAATTTCTTCAATTTTTTTAGGACTGTACTTTATACCATCATTCGTTCAGCGATGCTCACAAACCAGCCAATAAGGCCAATCCACAGGGTGTTACATTAAATACTAGAGGACACGTAATATATTCTAAGAAAAATAACACCACGATAGCAAGTATTAATAGTTGTAGCCAAAATTCATTAAGTAAAGCAGTTGGTCTTATAAGAAAGGTATCCACGACACAAGCAGTTGACACTTTTCATCAAGCATCCAGCAATATTTGCGTATTTAAACCTAATGACGTTGAACATCAGGAGTCTTCAATATTTTTAAGTCTGGCCAAAAACTACCATCTACACGGAAGAAGTGTTTCTGAATTGTGTGAACGTAATTCTGTGATAGCTAAGCAATTTGGGAAAAATGACATTGCGGTGACGTGGAAAATTGTGAAAACGATGTACGGGGAAGAATTTGTCCAAAACTCGATGAATTCAAACAGCAACAACACTCATGAAGAGGTATCGATTCCTGCACAAAATGTTAATGTTGATAACAATGCAGACGATCAAAAATCGAAAGGCGTGGAGACACCAGTGGCTCAATTTAGTGGAGGAGATGAAGAGACTGAAAATGAAGACCAAGTGGACAATGCGTTCCCAAATTACCTTAACGTACGGAATGGGTATTTGCCAAAAGGAGATTTCTTCTTTGGTGAAAATGAGCTTGATGTAGAACTTGATGGGGCTCCGGTCTTTTTAAACTATTACCAATATGGATTTCGTTTAAATCCAGTTACCCCTGAGTATCATAATATAGACTGGACTTTGCCGACGGAGGCATTTCCCATTCGTCACGAAATCATGGACCGTTCACCACCACCGGAACAGTTTCCCAATCATCACCACACACCTGATTTGCCCGAAGATACTCACACAGTTCAAGTTGATGATCATTTGCCAGGGATGCTTATTGTTTCCACTCCCTCCAAGAAGTTAAGTTGGGATCCTAGTCTAATTGTGATAGATGCGCTTCATTATTACGCAACCTTAGGGGATATACAGACTGCTGCTTCTATATTAATTGTCCTTGGAGATAGCCGAAAATATTTAACTAGTAAGTGCATCTATAGGTATTAAATATTCCACACATTTTCCTTTTTAGGTTCTTGTATGTGTCGGTTGGCACAACATATTAAATTCCGTGTACAATTGAACGTGGTTAAATATTGGTTCCCTATGTTTATCTTAGACTAAGAGTGTATCTAAGTTTTTTTTTAAGAATTTAATAAGCTAAAATCACTTGTGAAAGTTTAATCATTTTCATGCAGAAGTTACTTAACAAATTATATCCTTTTATTGCGGTTTCGCGCAATTCAAGTTGTTATAAGATCACTATCGTAGATCGTAGCAAAGCATAGCTGATATCAGCAAAGCAGTTGGATATATCATCTTGGCTTTTGCTACTTGTCATTTATTTTAATAAAACCTCATTGTTGTATACTACGTATACCTGGGGGTGACATATTTACCATTTTAATAATGTCACTTTTGTTTACCATTATTTTGCATAGAAATGTTGTCCTTGTTATCAAGAGCAGGTAGGCCCACTCCGTATTCGATAAGTTTATGGCGTTTACAACTGTTATCTAGGTTAGGCACCCTTGTTAATTGATCCCAGGGCCGGGCCAGGTGCAATTAGAATATATAATCATTGTGCGTTTGAGAACTGTTCCATGGACTTTGTGATTATAAATAACTTATGGGTAGAATTCATCGAAATAGTGAAATACGTAAAAAAAGTCCTATTTTTTGAAATAGACACTTTTAAACCACTTTTTTACCCTTTAGGAAGAGATTTAAAAAAAAATCAGGAATACATGTTTTTGTATATTATTAGTCTATTTGTTCCCAGAAATTCGAACAAAAAATACGTTTTTCTTACCTCTTTTCCGCGTCCTAATGGCAAAATTTTCGTAAACCGTAAAACACATTTTTTTTGTTCCAAGCTAGGAATTTGTCTTAAATTTGTTACTTGTATCTTTTTCTCTAGCGGTAGCGTTAGGAGAAGTCCTAATCCTGCAAATTTTATGATTCTAGGATTAGGGGTTTAGTCACTTTACAATATTATATAGTAGTATAGATTAACCAGGGAGTAAATATTTGACTACGTTAAATTTGGCATGCGATTTCCTATTTTGCGTCTGCCTATACACCATTAAACAAACTCATCCTCACACACACACCCTCACACACCTGCGGTACGACAAATAATTACTGCGGTATTACTTGCGCGATATTGTTTTATCGCAAACGATACATCGCATGCCTTATCTTTCGGCGTACTTTTATGTGGGTTTGAAACTTTTAGGTTTAAGTGAAGCTATTCAAGAGCATTGGTTACTCGCTTACATAGATCTTCTAAGCCGATATCAACTTTGGAATACAGCTACTCAAGTTATAAAGCTTAGTTGGTTGCCCAATGTGAGCCAACTCAACCAACAAAGTACAACTATAAATACGAACTGTGGAAAATGTTTAAAACCATTACAGAGGGTTGGTTGGCTGTGCGACCGCTGCCACACGTCAGAGTATGGGTTATGCAGTATTTGTCACCAAGTTGTTAAAGGTAACGTAAGATTATAAAAAAATACGTCCTCAAAGCTTGTGGTGGTATAGGTATAACTATATTCAATCGTTTACGAATTATTAAGTTTTAAACCCAAATGGACAAACGAAAAATTATGAAAAGAAACTATTTTATAAGATGTTGAAAATATCCTCCACCAACTGTTCTGCGGTAGATCAATGGATCTAAAAGTTCCTGTTATACATTTTGTATGGATAAATTTCTAGTATTACTTATCGAATGGACGTATCGAGTTGGGTTTAGATTTATAAACTAAATTTTTGATGTAGCCCCACAAAAAAAGAGCCTGGTGGGTTAAGATCGGGCGATCTGGGTGCCCACTCTATTGACCCCGTCTTCCTATCCACCGCCCCGAACAAATTGTATTTAAGAACTTCCGTAGATGAGCAGCATAATGCGGGGGGAGCACCATCCTGTTGAAACCATAAGGTTAAACTTGATAAAGCAGGATCATTATCATCGGGAATAGAGAGGCGAAAGCTGGAACCAGATCATTTCGAAGATAATTTGGATATATTTCTCCAGTGAGGCTCTTATCAAAGTCCGGTTAACCTATTTTCAACAATACCCTTCCAGACATTAACCGTTTCGGTGTACTGGGTGTTATTACATATCGCGCAAACACGCGATATGTTATACGGCGCTTCGGCGCGAAATCACGACAATCCTGACTGCTCTTGATACTCCGCCTATATAGGCGCTTCGGTGAAAATAATGTGCGTATGTTGTCGGCGTCAGTTTCGACATTTTCACATTTGCGATTTTTTTTCTCGGAAACGGTTAGAGTGGGACGATTGAAACTTTTTGGGTTTATAGAGGAATAGTGGGGGTACGTTGTGTGAAAATTTCGAATATACAGGGTGTGCCGGAAAAAAGTTATTAAACGTCAAAGTCGAAAAAAGTCGAGTTTCACGCGGCCCACACCGTGGTCCCAGGAATGAACTTGATCCATTCAAACTTTTTGGACGTGTAGAGGACCGCGAGTTACAGAACCCTATTGTTTGTGAGGGCGATCGAGAGATTGGAAGTAATTTTTTTGATTTTTTCAAAGTCAAAATTTGGTCGAAAATGGTACCTCTTGGATCGCTAATAAGTCGAATTGGGTGCATCCAATCGGCATGCGGTTTGGATAATCGGTTAGGCCATCTCAAAATCTACCTTTTTCCAATATATCGTTCTATACCTAACTGGAATGGAAATTGCCGAAAATTGTAAGAAAGTGGAAATCATAAAGTTAGGCCTGATTTTTTCACGGTTTTTATTTTTTTTCGTACTGAAAACGACTTTTGATCGAAACGTTGTGAACTTTAGCGGATAGAGCTCGTCAAATTGTATTTAAGAGATATCTTTTCGTTTCTTTATCTTTAATACGGAAAAAACGGCAGCTTTTTTTTTTTACTATATCGACTGTAGCTTATTCAATTTTTAACAAAACCGTTTTATTTTTTTCTCAAAAAATGCGCTGATTACTTCGCAACACCTCTACATATTCAAAATCATTAAAATATATTCGCAAAATTGAGAAAAGTCGCTTTTTTGGGTGCGGAAACAGGCACAATTTTCAAATTCTAACACCATTCGATTTAGAAAAAGTTGGCCATGGTTTTACCACGTGCGTTTTCCTGAACTTTAACTTTTATACCATCTGTCAAAAATAGGTGAAAAATGCGATTTCCAAATTGATTTTTTAGAGGAATAAGAACATTTAGACTATGTCTTTTGTGGGAAATACCTACCTTGAACCTTTATCTTTTTCGTTTGACCAAAAATAAGGGGGAAAATATCGCATTTATACGCGTACTTGTAATAATAAAAATAGCTTGCAGGAGGCATATTAACTTCAATTTTTATACTTTTTATAATATTCGGAGAGTATTTAATGTATGAAATACCTGTCTTGGACCTTTTTCTTTGCGGTTGACCAAAAATAATTGAAAAAAGTGTATTATTTGTGTGTATCTTCAATACTCAACGTTCTATGTAATATCGAATACGTCATTAATATCCTATTTACCACAAATCAATCTGCAAGCTTCGGTGGCGTAGTACTAAAGACTGTTGATTTTGGAGACGAAGGTCGAGGGTTCAAGCCCCAGTGTTTTTTTTTCTTTTTTTTTAATTTTTTTTTTTAATGTCGTTATTTTAGGTACTGAAAATTTTTTAAATTTTGGATTCTTACAGCTATAATAATCTATACGAAAAAGCTAAAAAAAAATTACACTTACCTGTCAAAATCTGACAGCAGTAGTATAGAACTTTGTTATTTAGGTACTGAAATTTTTTTAAATTTCGGATTCTTACAGCTATAATCCTAGATACAAGAAAAGCTTAAAAAAAACTTGATATTTACCTGTCAAAATGACAGCTGTCGTATAGAACTTTGTTATTTAGGAACTGAGAAATTTTTTAATTTAGGATTCTTACAGCTATAACCCTCGTTACAAAAAATCTAAAAAAAAATTGACACTTACCTGTCAAAATTTGACAGCTATCGTATAGAACTTTGTTATTTAGGGACCTGATAATTTTATAATCTCGGACTCTTACAGTTATAACTCTCGCTACGAAAAAGCTAAAAAAAAATTGACACTTAACTGTCAAAATTTGACAGCTATCGTATAGAACTTTGTTATTTAGGTACTGAAAATTTTTTCAATTTGGGATTCTTACAGCTATAATCCTCGTTACGAAAAAACTTTAAAAAAATTGACACTTACCTGTCAAAATTTGACAGCTGTCGTATGGAACTTTGTTATTTAATCACTGAAAAATTTTTAAATTTCGGATTTGTACAGCTATAATCCTCTATATGAAAAAAGATTAAAAAAATTTACACCCGCCTGTCATAATTTGACAGCTGTCGTATAGAACTTTGTTATTTTGGTACTGAAAATTTTTTTAATTTAGGATTATTACAGCTATAACCCTCGCTACAAAAAAGCTGAAAAATAATTGACAATTACCTTTCAAAATTTGACAGCTGTCGTATAAAACTTTGTTATTTAGGTACTGAATTTTTTTTTAATTTAAGATTTTTACATCTATAATGCTAGATACAAGAAAAGCTTTAAAAAAAATTACATTTACCTGTCAAAATGACAGCTGTCGTATAAAACTTTGTTATTTAGGAATTCAAAAATTTTTTTATTTAGGATTCTTACAGCTGTAATCCTAGATACAAGAAAAGGGTTAAAAAAATTGACACTTACCTGTCAAAATTTGACAGCTGTTGTATTCAACTTTGTTATTTAGGTACTGAAAATTTTTTAAATTTTGGGATCTTACAGCTATAATCCTAGATACATGAAACGCTTAAAATAAACTTGACATTTACCTGTCAAAATAACAGCTGTCGTATAGAACTTTGTTATTTACGTACTGAAAATTTTTGAATTTCAGATTCTTACAGCGTCAATCCTCAGTACGAAAAAAACGAACTTGGGTAGTGAAAAATTACACATATGTTTTTATTGCCACCTGGGTTGTGAAGAAACCACAAATTTTTTTTATCGCGAATCGAAATTCTTTACAATTAGGGCTTGCTAACAAATGGTTTTGTGAAAAGAATAAAATAAAACGAACGAACTTAAACAGTGCCGTGCCCGAAGGGCTCGGCACAATAATATTTCCACAAATTTATTAGCTGATAATGTGATTATGATAATGAAATATGGAACGTATATCCCACATTGCACAAAGGTGTGTGAGTTTAAAAAGCACCTATAAATGTCAATATCATAATATTAAATATCATATATTTCCGCAACGAAAGGTCGTAGCGAATCGAGCGAGACGGCATTGGAAATAGGACGTCGGCCACTATACGATGCCGTCTCCAAAAACTACCTATCTATACGAAAAAATGGAAATTTTGCACCATTTTCTGGTTTTGGTCAGTTGTTATAATGACAATTTGGCGATATGTTTCTCCTTCACGTTCCGCAGGAAGGTGAGGCAAAAAAAGCAATAGTAAATAGAGAAAAAGAAAAGAAAAGTATTTTTTTATTGTAAATTTTTTTTTAGTACTAATATTAGATGCACTCTCGGCTGACGATTAGCGATATGTACCCAGTCTAGTTTTCTATTTCAGTGAGGATTTTCCTGTGCCCATGTATATGTAGTTTTGTCTATTAACCTGACCATTTCAAGAAAACGTGGCTTCATCTGAAAAACAAATTTTCTCTCTCTGTTAGCTCAATTATTATTTCACAAACTTGCTTTCGTCTATCAAGATCATCGTCCATACCTCTTGTACAACTACTGGATTGTAGGGATGAAACTTTTTTTGATACGGTGATTTGGTGAATCACCCCCAGGTTAAGCTATGAGAACCTTCTTGTAGTGATAATATGTTTATTTTTCTCCTTAGGTATACCAGGACGACCAATTTTAACACTATCTTTAACAATACGGGAAGTTCTCCACTTATTGCTACCCTAGACACTGTCGATTCTCTAATAGGAGGGCGATTTGGGTATTTTTCATTGAACATGTCACGGACTTCCTTGACTACTGCCACGCTGTTATAAAGGACTAAAAAGTAAAATAGAGAAAATAACCAGACTACATAACACAGCGGTGTTATTCCAACAGTATTTGGAGTCTCACTAGGTTTATTAACATTGCAACAAGCAGTCATTACCTCAGTGCTGCATATATTTGACAATGCTAGTCCTGAAATACGCCGATTTAACGGACTTGTCGTACATAACATAACACATACCAAATTGACAAAGGTCATTGAATATCTAACTATAAGAAGGCCATATAAGCAGATTTCCTAAATCTGCTACGTTAAATTCATAGATGGCACAATGAGTCATCAACAATAAAGCGTGTTGATGCAGCCACTAACGACAAGCCTTTTCACTGCTAAATTAAAACATTATTGCCGCCTGTCTGTTTGACTTGCTGCATGATCCTCTCCCCACTGCCATAACCATACCGTCACGCGCATCGCGGTGCCTGGATTGCCTTGCACTGGCATAATACATCGTCGGCTTCGTGCAAAAATTCATTAAGTCAAAATTGGCAGTTTTGAGTAAAACCCAGTTTTAAGAAATGGCGGAGTTTAAAGTGATTTATTAAAAAAATGTGCAATAATGTTATGCCTACGAAGTTGTCATGTGCATATGTACAAACTTTTTAAAATTTATTTTTATAGCTTATCGTAAAACTTGATTTCACATAAGTACCTATCCTAGAGTTAAGTAGCTTAGATTTATTTTCCTACCTATAGTATAGTCTAGACCTAAAAATGTCCCTATTTTTAATTGCTTTGTAGCATATAATATTTTCAACCTTTTGACGTTTCATCGTTAATTACATGAAAACATATTGACTGTCATGTTTTCTATTTCTAACAGAATTAAATGACGACTCTCACTATTCAATACATACCTAGGCTACAACGTATTTGATGGGTAAAATATGAATGATGTGCGGTTTGTATAACTTGGTTTTTATTTGCAATTATTACTACTTTTCAAAATGGTTAAAATAAGTAGGTTTTACTTTCTTACTTGAGAAACATCCAGTTTGTTTGTATTAGCGTATTACGTATTTTGCTATTTTTCGACGAAATATAACCTATTTTAGTTATACTTGCTGTCGCTTTTTATCTACTTACATACATTCGGCTGGAATTGAGAACCTCCTATTTTATTGTGTGTTAAAAATGCTTAAATCCTTAAAAATTCCAATAAAATACGATATGCGACAACACCACGACATCACATCAGTGAATTTGAGACATCTGTTGCCGAGGCGCTGCATTTATAATTATAGATTTACGATCAACTCTACAGTGGCGACCAAACGGTCTTCAATACAGTCTAAAACAGGGTTGTCAAGTTTTCTCGAATATCCGCTATTCTTATAGTTTGATATTCAATGCAAAGGTCTTAGTTTCCATCAATATTATTTTTTTTAGGCCTATATGTATGGTGTCAAGGCTGTTCCCATGGTGGCCATATCGGACACATGAAGCAATGGTTAGCTAGGAAACAGTATTGCCCAACTGGTTGTGGACACATGTGTGAATATAACTGACAGTAGGTCGCGTTTGTTGATAAAGAACAAATTGTAGCTGATACTACTTTATGTCAGTAGATAACAAAAAAAAAACGTGTGTGCCTTATAAGTAAGTGCTGATAACACTTATTTACTTTAAACTGTGTGAGGTAAGATGTCAGACCAAGGTATTTAGAGAATGAGTAAGGCGAGATGAAATATAGAAATTCAGCTAGTGTGGAAAGAGATAGGTATTGAAGACCAAATAGATTGAATACAGAATACTATAAGTAATATGGTTTCAACAATACATAAAGGGGGATGTTTTTTAAGATATAATGCTGAATATTTAAAATCTTTAAATTCATACAAAGTTAGTTAACTTTTGCAATAAAAATCTTCCGTGGTAGAATTACATACTTAGTTTTATGCTCGTCTTTAAAAGGTTCTTTATTATATAAAGACTATTGTTATTTAAGGAGAGGCTGTAAAGCAGTTTTATAGTAGAGATGAAATGGAAATATGTAGTCATTTTATGTTAATTTGTTATTTATTGGCGTTTAAATAGTATTTCAAGTAAAAGAAACTTTTATGGAATAATTTTTCCGTAATCCACTATAAAAGTTTAGGACGGTAATTTCTTCTAAAGTTTGTTGCATTTTTTTAAACTAGTTTTACGTTGGGTTGTACAAAGTTTTTAACTACAGATAATTTTGATCCTGACATCAATGACATTTGCAGAAATGGTTGACGCACAATCTAAGTAATTTTTATGCAATCCAACACAAGAGTTAGGACCATTGACTTATCATAGAAAGAAATCTAATATTCCCTCGTTCACAATTTGTCTGGTTAGCTGCATGGTCCACGTATACTTAACATGTACACCAAAAAAAGTTCTGTCATCAAACCCTCTGTTAGGTCACATATTGGATTCATAAAATTAATAAAATACACGTTTTACAATTATAATAGGGAAGTTTCCAATTTTTTTTTCAATAATAAAAAAATTCCCCAATTATTACTCCTTAAAAATCAGTAATAACTTGGTAAATTTTTTTAAAGTTTCGCGCGTGTCAAATGCATTTCAAACGGCCTTTTAAGCGCTCCAAGCTCGATGACGTCACGAAGTATGACTTTTCCGTCATCCGTCATCCTGACCGGTGGCCGAGCTACCGAGTTTGCATTTGGATTGCCGTGTGTTATTGTTATTGTATTGTTGTTTTAAGTTGGAATTCTCAACTTCGTTCAATTTATTGCCCACCTATAATCTATTTCGTGGATGTCACACACGAATTATACTTCTTGACGTCATGACCCGTTTTTACCCGCTTGGGATAATTTGAATTTTGGAACATTTTTAAATCTTGCTAGCGGTCTTTTGGGACGAAATATGTTGTTTTTTTTGCTGCCATATGTTTTATGACAATATATACTTATGATTTATAGAATTTTTTCCCCATTTAAAATTTTTGTCTAGTTCCCTATTCAGATATATAATAAATATATATATATAGACAGTCTACTTGTCAGATAGGGGTTGTTGGAAGAATGTATATTTATAATTCAGATAAAATTACAAACGTTAATAAGATACCTACTATAGGTAGAAACGTGGTAGAAAACGTTTTTGTTTTGTTGGTTTAAATAAAATAAATGTGATTATTTCAGGTCTTTGTATTTAGTACCTTCTTATTTTAGTGCCGTGGTGTCAAAATTTAGAATGATAGTGTCAACCTCGCTTTCCATTTCCACTCGTCGACCATTTTAACGCAGGAACAAAAACAGCTGTAGTAATCGAACAAACCCTTCTCCTTTTCTGTGAGTAATCGCTGTATTTGTTTTTAAGATGCCGTGGTTAGTCGTCGGACTACTCGTATTTGTACGTTTTTTGTGAAGTTTGTGTTTTTTGAGTTTTTTGTAAAGGATTTTTTTTTCATTTCATTGTTATAAGCACTTAACAAAATGGTTAACATACAATGACACATTTTCATTTTTTCGTAAAATGCTGTGATAATTTATTAATCTGCATCTGTGTTTAGTCAAAATATAACGATAATAGTATTTTAAGTACCTATTAAGTATTTTTGCAAACCAAATTTTTTAAAATTATTTAATGTACCGGGAAGGTAATTTACAATTGGGGGAAATCTGTACGCCTTGCTCTGTCAATAATAATCTTTTGCGTACTCCTCTAGTGAACTTCGTACAAGCAATTGACAACGGATTTCCAATTTGTCTCCGCGCATGCGTGGTTTTTAACTGGTTGCGAACTGGTTGGAAATTTGGGTTACAATTGAGCTTCTGCGAACGCCAGATTTTCTGTCAGCGGTTTGGGATTTGTCGTGTGCGAACGCTTTTAAAACTGCTTACGGTTTCTGACCGCTGTACGAATGAAGCTACAGTATGGCTACAGTATCAATTGAAAAATGTTTTGAATTTTTTTCTTTCTTCTGAAAATACTTACATTTTGACACCAGTGATTCATATTTTCGCTATGAAATATTTGGCATTTAATTTACTTACTAGGTCCAAAGTCAATTAATTAGATGTCAGATATTTCATACCGGATACATTATGTTCAATACTATAACTTTTTAGTAAATTAAATCAATACTAAAAAAGTTATGAAATGGCACGTAGTATTCAAAAATCCACCCACGTCCTGTATAAAAATCAAACTTTGTGATACCCTAGTTTTTGAGCGCACCCTGTATAATTTAAAATATATTTAGATTATGCAAAATATCCAAACACAAAGCGACAAATCTTATTTTCAAGGCATATAAATACTGCGCGCAATCGTTGACTCACCCGGTACATTGTACATATTATGACGTACATTGTACCGGGTGGTCAACTAAGAATGGCCGCCGGCTATATCTCAGAAACTACTAAACATAGAAACTTGGGCAAAAAAAATTATGATTAAAGCGATCATGAGAAAATTCTGGAAATTACTTTCAAGTTCCTCATTTCGCCGCAAGGGGGCACAATTAAAAATTATTTTTTTTAATTTTAAATTTCTCCGAAAATCCCCATTTTAAGGTATAACTCTGATTACATCATTGGAAAGCTTAGACAATTCTGCATCATTTTGGTTTAAGGCTCGTTGACGTACCGACCTTGATAAGAGTGGGGGAAGCTATTGAATGTGTAAACATTAAAATCGCTATAACTTCTAAACGCCCTATCCGATTTTACTAAATTTAAGCTTGTTTGGAAGGGAAAGGTAAGTACCTTTAGTCGTCGTATCCAATGATACACGATAGTTTCTAATAAAATTGCTAGAGGGCGCAATTTGTAATAATAACAGTTTTTTTGATTTTATCCCGAAAATTCAAATCATACGGTATACTTATGACATCATAATCGGAAAGTAGATGAAATTTACAAGAAAATACGTGAAAACTGCAGTTCGATATATTTGTTCGTTTCAGAGTTATTGCCAAAACAATAATTTTTAATACAAATTGCGCCCTCTAGCAATTTTATTAGAAACGATTGTGTACCATTGGATATGACAATTAAAGGTACTTACCTTTATCTTCCAAACAAGCTTAAATTTAGTAAAATCGGATGAGGCGTTTAGAAGTTACAGCGATTTTAATGTTTACACGTTCACTTGATAATAGTGGGAGAAGCCTATTGAATGTGTAAACATTAAAATCGCTGTAACTTCTAAACGACTTATCCGATTTTCCTAAATTAAAGCTTGTTTGGAAGAAAAATATAAGTACCTTTAATTGTCATAGCCAAGGGTACACAATCGTTTCTAATAAAATTGCTAGAGGGCGCAATTTGTATTGACAATTATAGTTTTGGCAATAACTCTGAAACGAACAAAGATATCAAACTGCGGTTTTTACATATTTTCTTGTAAATTTCATCTACTTTCCGATTATGATGACATAAGTATACTGTATGATTTGAATTTTCGGGATAAAATCAAAAAAACTGTTATTATTACAAATTGCGCCCTCTAGCAATTTTATTAGAAACTATTATGTATCATTGGATACGACGATTGAAGATACTTACCTTTCCCTTTCAAACAAGCTTAAATTTAGTAAAATCGGATAAGTCGTTTAGAAGTTACAGCGATTTTAATGTTTACACTTTCAATAGCTTCCCCCACTCTTATCAAGATCGGTATGTCAACGAGCCTTAAACCAAAATGATGCAGAATTGTCTTAGCTTTCCAATGATGCAATCAGAGTTATACCTTAATATAGGAATTTTCAGAGAAATTTAAAATTAAAAAAAATAATTTTCAATTGTGCCCCCTTGCGGCGAAACGAGGAACTTCGGCCATTCTTAGTTGACCACCCGGTACATACTAAATTTAAAGCATCTTGTAAAAGGATTTGATTTTGTTTTTCTTTTAAAGTGTAAATAATTCGTTGCCGTTGTGAAATTTTTATATAAATTTACTATAATATATTCTTTCTGTTGAAAAATATATTGATTAAAAAGTATTATTGCTACTTTATTAACAGCTAATGTAAGAAAATATGTGACAAAAAAGGTTTATTGATCCGTCTTCGAGGGGTGGGGTCCACCACAAGCGGCGTCTTAAAGTCAGCGGCACGGAGTTCAACTGAATAATTTGGGGTTTGTTTTGCTTGTCAATTTATGACAAGACGTCAAGACGTTGACATCCGTTTGTTTATTAATTTAATGTTTTGAGGTTAGTTTTACGACAGAACGTTGACAGCGGTATATTTTTAGATTAATTTTGTTTGTCAAATGTCAAATCATAACAGGACATTGACATCAGTATATTTTCAGATTAATTTGTTTGTCACATCATGACCAGGCGTCCCCTAGTACAGTGACAAAAACTGATACGGCAACTTCGCGTAAGTGGTTATTACGTAATGGTCACTAAATCTAAGATTTTACCGTGATAATATGTTTATTTTATATTGGCGTAATCGCAATTATGCAATTCTTACCTCTGTAAGCCACTTCATAGTTTCATAACTTTTTGGTGGTCTGTATATGGTGCCTGAAACGTTATGAACACTAAGCGGAATGACCTTAAAATTATCCAAACTATAAAGTGGAAACTAAAAGTAACCGCAACCACCAAATATTACTTGCAAGTGGTAATAACCATACAGTGGGTTTAATAGTTTTAGCGACGTTTCGAGAACCTTTTACAAACCTTTAATTTGACGGCACTTAATTATATAATTGTGGAGACTATCATCACGGTATTGCTACGCCCATAAGTGATTTCCACATTTGGCATGGAATCTAACTCACTACAAAGTCTTTATTACCGTCAAAATTCACTATAAAGTAACCGTTACCCAATAGTGATCTGATTCGTACATGGACCCTCTTTCATCTTAAAAAGAGAATCCTCCGCCTCCATAGTTGTGGTTAGACTCCTGTCGTATTAGCGTACTTATTATTACTAACTTTATTCAGTTTGTGTGTAGAATGGGTAACAATAAAAAGCCTCGGAAAAAGAAGACTTTCCGACATTCGACGTTTTATAGAAAATTAAAACAACAATCCGAAAGCGCGGAAATTGCCACACTTAAATATTATTATCCTGTAAATAAGCAGCCAGTACCGTCAATACAGAAAAATCATAAATCATACATATCATTTGTTTGAATTTAGAGGTTATGTTGGTATATCCCGACAGTGTTGTCAGAGCAAGTTTAAGAAATGCAATAAAGGAACTGAAAAAATTGGAATAAATTGTAACAATTTAGTTATCGTAAAAGTATGATATATATATTAAAATAATTTGCCCTATATTTTTAGTAAACGTTAATAGGTACATAAAAATTGAAAGGTATATTAGTGCAATTTGAGATTTATCGACTTTATTAAATGTAATTAGTACAATTGTAATAAACTGGCAACACTGTTTCCGGTTATAACTTTGAACTGGCGGAACACTTGACAAGGTGTTTGCGACGTGGCAATGGCATTTTAAGAAGTTTAACGTGGCGAATCAAGGTGGCCGCAGTGTTGCTGCTACTTTGTAGTGGCCGGAAAGTTAAAAGATTAGTTCCATTGGCCGGCCACTTGTTTGATGAATGTAACTATGTAACTATAGAGTGAAATATTTTTAGTTTCTGCAACTTTAAATATATATTTTAGGGTTATGTGAATTTAAAGTTGTCGCCTTCAAAAGCAGACATGTTTACAAATACATTTGGGCCGCCATTATGAGAAAAATAAACTTGCCATAAAAATTTTTTTATTTCTCATCTGTGCTGCGTTAAATTTCGTGAGTCAATATAGTCTAAGATCCGACCATAGAACGACCTTCACCCATCGCGTTACGGGATAAAACATGTTTTTATATAAAATTTAATATGTCAAAAAATATATTTCGCGAAGGTTGCCTGAAAATTTTGGTGCAAAGTATTTTTAATAAAAATTAAAAAATTATTTTTTTTTAAACGTTTAGCGTTTAGGTTAGGTTCTATCATATTTGACATAAATTGTGTGCAATATGTGTCAAATATGACAGAACCTAACCTAAATGCGTTAAAACTTTGCTTGGTATGGTACCCCCTTTTTTTTAACTTTTTTTTAAAACACTTCCCTCCTTAAATTTAATTTGCTGTTTCACTATTATGTGATTATTCATCTACTCTACTGTTCTTTATTAATTTTACGTATTCCAATTTCTTTCCTCACTCTTATGTCACTGGTTTACCAAAATGTGACTTTTTAGTCACTCCTCATTACTTTAAAAGTCAACATTTACCACTCCAACGTTATGTTTTTCTTCTCTCCTCACACTTAGGGTGCGTTGTCACTAATTTGTTGGTGCGATGTCACTAATTTGTTGGTGCGATGTCACTAATTTGATGGTACGTTGTCACTAATTCGACAAGTAGCTTACTGTTACATTAACTTATATCTTGTTTCTGCCAATTCCCCACAAATGACCTTTTGCTAGGTATACCACTACGGTGGACGTTGTTCCGATTACTTTATATGTCCTCTCCATCTCCATCATCTTTTAGCTCAGTACGTACTGCTTGCACCTGATATTTCTCTTTTTCCTTATTCTCTTCTCCTGATGATGACTGTTTATACAGTCGAAACATGTAGAGAATTTACCCTTATTTAAAAAAATTATTTTAATAAACCAGTGGAGGAAGACTTAGAGTGTCTTATTTCTTTACCTTTATACATACACTCCACTTAAAGTTTGGACTGTTTCTTCAAGTTAATCTGTAGAATTGTTATTTTGTGCATTTCTGTTAAATAAACCATTTTTCTGATATGCAGTTAACGATTCAAATTCAAACGACTATAAAGGTGCAAATAGACTGGCAATTTACTTATTGCGACAGAGCGACTTCCGTATGAGTTTACACTGCATGAAATAATTGTCGCAATTAGCTGTTGGGCAAGTTCAGCGAGATTATTTTTCGCGAGTTCTCGCAAACCTGTTTACACTCTCAGCAACTTCGACTCGTGCTTCCGATGTTTTTAGTAGCTCAGGTATCATGGCTCCAGTAAGACGAATTTCATTGCCGAAAAATATGGCCAATTAGATTAGCCCAGTACGTGGGGTTTTTTTGAATGCAAAAGGTGGTGTAGTAGCGATTTTTTAGTATGTTGTTAGGCTTGGGGCCCTAATGAAAAATCCAAGTTTTCGACCTCGAGGCGCATGCGCTCGAGCCGCCATCTTGGATTTTAGGTACAAAAATTTGATTTTTTGACAACTCGAAAACGGTGGCTTTTACGACAAAAGATATTCTATACAAAGTTAAAGAGAACAAAATTTAGTACATTTTTTGTAGCACCCATATGTTAGGAGTTACACTTCCGTGAAGTTGCACTATTTGAAAAAAAATGCGAAACCTTCATTTTGGTTGAGTTTTATTTTATTATTCTTATTATATATCATGATAGTTTTACATAATAATTATAAAAAAAACTATGCACTTAAATATTATTTTCAACATGAACATAGTTGAAACATGTAAACATGTAAAACTAAATTTATAGAGAATCGCATAATGAAAGTTATATCGACTTAAATTTATGAATGTTTGATCTTTGTAAGGGAGAATTCAGATCTTTTTTCCGAACATATCAGAGAACACTCACGCGACACAAGAAATAAAACAAATTTAAAGAATACAAAGTATAATTTCAGCTTCATTCAAAGAAATGCAGAATTTAATTTAATAGAAATTTACAATAAAACTCCTCGGGAAATAAGGGAATTAAATGGCAAATCCTTCAAAATAGAAATAAAATCGGTACTTATTAGAAAGGCCTATTACACTGTCAATGAATATTTTGACGATGATATGGCATGGCAGTAAGTTATTTCCTCTACCACTATTTTTTATTTGTATTTGTTTAAATTATTTATATTTTTTCACAAAATTTTGTGGAGGAAGACTTTTAGTTTTTTCTTGCTATTCTATACTTTCAACTCCACTGTAAGCATGGACTACTTCTTCAAATTATTTATTTTATTTATTAACAGCTATTTTTTTTTCTTTTTTTTTTTAAATAGTGTAACTTCACGGAGCTGTAACTCCTAACATAGGTGTGCTAAAAAAAAGTCTACAAAAATGTAGGTAATTTTGTCCTCTTTAACTTTGTATAGAGTATATTTTGTCGTAAAAGCCACCGTTTTTGGGTTATTGTCAAAAAATCAAATTTTTGTACCTAAAATCCAAGATGGCGGCTCGAGCGAATGCGCCTCGAGGTCGAAACTTGGATTTTTCATTAGGGCCCCAAGCCTAACAACATACTAAAAAATCGCTACTACACTACCTTTTGCATTCAAACACCCCTTTTTGATACCCACATACTGGGCTAGATATATAGGTACACTTCATCTGCCCCAGCGCCACTTTTCTTTATTTTCTTTCACTAGCGCTGTATAATGATCGTGATCCGGGTTTTGTTTGCAATGTTGTGTGCTTCCATACTTTCTTCCATTCTCTCTCCATTCGCTCGCTTAAGGTGCTTTTAGTGCTACGGAGATTTAGCGATTTGGGTATTTCGGGAATGACACCATTGGTTGAAATGATCATGTGACCCCAAGGAGAAACGTCAAAATCCCCGAATCCCCGATCTCCCAAAAGTTGGTTCAAGTTCAACTTTTCTCCGATGTTCTTTGGTTTTTTTGACATTTTGACGTTAATTTGATTTTAATTCATAGGTATAGGTTATGTTTGTTAGGTCTCCAACGGAAATTTTTGTGCTGCGCCAAATTTTTACTGCCTTTGGAAAAAATAAATAACAAAAATAAAAGTATAATCTCCAACAAAACCCATGAAGTATGTATGGATGAATGTAATAGTATACAATACAAAATAATTTTCAGGTTATACGGTAATCTAATCTCCAATTCTCCAAATAACCGCCGCAGAAAAAGCCCTTAGTAACTGAATCGCCGGACACGCCCATAATAACACAAAACCCGATTACCAAAATACCCAGATATCCGTAGCACTAAAAGCACCTTTATTCATACTGGACATTATAGTGATTTACAGGGTTTATGTGACTGCATCTTTAAAATTTGGTATATTTATTATGATCTAGTTGGAGATCTTTGGGTGTAGTGGCTGTAGTTAGTGACGCCTAATAGTAGGCTGGGCTTATGTCATGTACATCGTTAGTCTGTCGAGTCAGGTTGGGAGTTTTGCGAGGATTTTAAGGGTTTAGGGGTCCTCAAAATAAATTGAAAGCCGCGAATAACGCAGGCTTATGTTTTACTGCGTGTGTGTGGCGTGTTTGGGTTAAGTTTGTTGTCAGGGTAGATGACTGCGGCTTTATAGGTAAAATTTGTCTGATTGTTCGTAGATGTATTGGTTGAAGTAAGGCATATTTGTGATACCGTGTAGTTTCTTCTTTATTTTGATTTTCTTTATATCCTGCATGAACTGGCTTCGTAGGTTGGGTAATTTTCGTGTAATTTCGTTAACGTCTGTATTGAACTTGGTTCCAATTAAAAGCAATGTGTCTTGTTTTTTATTTCGATTTCTATATCTTGGGGACCCCACGTTTCATAGCACAGGGGTATTGTTCATAGATGGAAATTAAAATTTGGATTTCGTCGATTGTCCACACTTTCTTCACTTCCGACATATTAACTCGCACTGTGGCACTCGCGAAATATCGAATCAAACTGGAAGTATTGACCGAACTTGCGAAACTAACTTTTTCATGTTTACACAGGCAAGCGAGAATGTCGCACGAGAACTTCCGCGTCGCTCAGCAAGTCCACTGGCGATGCTATTTAGACTAGTGACACCAGTGTCTGACAGTAACTTCCGCGAATTTTCTTGCCAGTCTATCTGCACCTTTAGGCCGCGTTTCCACATGCGAGAAACTCGAAGAAGTCTTGCGCGATATTCGTGCATTGCCGTTTACACTATCGTAGAAATTTCTGCGAAACTGAAAGCAATCACTGTCATGCAAGAGACAATCAGACAATACTGTCGCAAGTTCTTGCGGTGCTATATACACAGATCTTGCAGTGTCAGCTTTCAAAGCCATGCCTCGTCGACGTGAACGTGCAGCAGCTGCAATAATAACTTTATTGATTAGTAAGAAGAGAAAAAAAAGATCCATTTGGGTCCGAGAACTTTTAATTTTTTTTAGCCTCGTTTTGCCATTGGCTTCTTAAATTCTGCAATTTTCTGGTGACTTCTTCCACAGATGTCGAAAATTCGCTGGCAATTGTTTTGTATATAGTATTTTTCTTTACTCGGTCTTTATGTTCAACATGTCGGCAATCCCATAAGCAAGGATTGCATTCGTAACGATCTATTAATTTAATAACATCGTCGCGGGACCATTCACGTGTTACCCGTTAACTCATTATTGGTATATTTTAATTTTTTTATTTTCTTTATTTTATTTCTGATCCCTAAACAGTACAGTGCTACTGGCACCGAGGCCTAGTAATATCTAAGTAAATTATCAATCTGCTTAATTAAATACAAATCTTTTTTTTTCTTTCTTCCTTTCTTAAATCATAACTTAACATTTTTAATTCAACAGGTCTAGTTCATATTTGTAATACAATAATACATATAATTATACAATATCTAATATATCTCAGTTTATATTTTACAGCCAAAGTCTCTGGATTTTATTAACCTTTTATGATTTTTGCAAGTTTCCTTTAAGTTTCGACCCAATTTTCTGTGAACTGTCGCTGCGAGCCGCAAGATATACGAAACAAATCCTATTCCTTGAGAGTTGTGTCCGAAATCGACGCGAACACGTTTACACTTGCAATTTATCGCTGTCACGAAAGTTTGCAGCAAGTGTGCGTAAACTGTCGCTCCGGCACTTGCAGCACAGTTTACACGGGCTACTTTATATCGGACAGTCTGTCAGACATAATTTGCAGAAGTTTTCTCGCATGTGGAAATGCTACTGACAACTACTGTCATGCAGACAGACAACAATTTGCTAAGATCAGAGCCATATTTGAGCGAACTGGCAAGTTGGATTTGTAAGCGTCTTTAAGCGTAACGTCATCAAATTTTTGATTCGCACAAACACACCGCTTACTGCTGAAATGTCACAATGTCACTCAGTTTTGACTTTTTTCCTTTTTTAACCTTAAAAGGTATTTTTATAATTTTTCGTACAGTTTCACAATTTGATGTTGGTGTAAACGTGTTTAAAATGGAAAATACAGTGTGTCCACGGATGGACCTAACTATACTTGTAAAGAACATTATTTTCAATTTTTCGAAAAAAAGTCATTCTTTATCATTTCTTCTGCTTCTTATAAAAATACAATTCGCGTTGAGAAAATTCGATTTTATTGTACAGGGTGTGAAAAAAATGTTAAAATGTAGATTTGCAAAATTAAAAATTTTTGATCCAACTTTTTTGAATGATCAGAATAAAAGAGATTGGAAAGAGAATTCGAAAAGCCGAATAAAGTTTTTAGATATGACCTGTGGTAACTACGATATTTTATATTAAAACTTTAATCTGTAGGAAAATATCAATAATTTATTTAAGTTTGTACACTGAAATAAATAACAATATAATAATAATAATAATGTAGAACTGTCACTTTAGCATTATTTGAACACAGCACTCTTAATATTATTATTCACAAAGTGAGATAGCAGTCCAGTTTAAAAAATAATACACAGTTAATTAAATTAGGTTGGGACCTGAATTAAAAAACCTTAATATAAAATATCGTAGTTACCACAGGTCATATCTAAAAACTTTATTCGGCTTCTCGAATTCTCTTTCCAATCTCTTTTATTCTGATCATTCAAAAAAGTTGGATCAAAAATTTTTAATTTTGCAAATCTACATTTTAACATTTTTTACACACCCTGTACAATAATATCGAATTTTCTCAACGCGAATTGTATTTTTATAACAAGCAGAAGAAATGATAAAGAATGACTTTTTTTTCGAAAAATTGAAAATAATGTTTTTTACAAGTATAGTTAGGTCCATCCGTGGACACACTGTATATCTGCAGCAGAACTATTCTCCTTTATAGAGAAAGATGAGTTTTCTGTATTCGCGTGTTTATTTATTTTTAAACGGTTTCCTATGGTTCTCAATTTGTTAATTTCATTTATGGCAAGGGAACAACATATTCGATCCAATTATGAGAATGATTGGATATACAGATATTTAAACCAATACTTTTTTTTAAATTGACTGTGACCATACCCGACACTTCCTCGGACATTGTAACAGTTTAAAAATACATATGCTTATGGGGGAAACATGGTCGACTTCCTGCTGGCAACCGAGTCCACGACTGAATATATAGATAGTTTGGATGTTTGCTTGTAATATGTTTTATATTGTGTTACCTACTTACATCTTATGTATTTTTGTGTGTTGTATGTTGTATTGCCATACGCTAAATAAATAAATAAATACATAAAACGGGAAACGTAGACTGCCGGTACCGCCAATATATATGCCAATTGTCACCCAACCTTAAAATCCCAACAAACATCAACAAAAGTTCGTTATTTACCCCCCACCACACGCTTATTATCTTTCTGGCGGTCTCCAGACACCGCCAAGTATCGCTTAAAGCGTCTTTAAGCGTGACGTCATCACTTATTCTCTCAAATGACCCCGCTTGAAGCGGCTTATCGCGTCTTACTCGCACAAATATGGCTTAAGAGTTTTAAACAAAATTAAACGAAACTATTTATACCTTTTTTTTTAAATTCATATCACTAAAAAGAAACGCTGAAATGCAATAAATCTGAAAACACTTAATATTTCAGTTGAAGAAAGGTATAGAATATTGTACATGAAATATGTCTAAAAAATTTGAAGAATTCAAAAATTGAATAACATACAGGGGTATTGCATTTAAATAAGAAAGTTGGTATTGACCACTGTTACATAACACACCCTGTATAAAAAGTTTTTATTGAAAAAAAATGCGCAACTACAAATACCATTGGACGTGTCCGAGCGTTTTTTCGGACACGCCCCTACGTATTTATCATCGAATTTATTCTATTTGGCTGATACACACTGTATAGTACAACATAGTGTTTAAAACAGAAACAAATGTTAATTTTATAAATTTATATTTTACATCAAATAATAGACATTGGAGACTTATACACTTTTTCACTATTTGGCAAATAATTATGTTTGGATGTTAAATTATCTTATACATATTTCGTACACAACATTAAATAAGTCCTATATTAAATGAGTACAATGTAATGACAGCATTAGAAATTTCCCAGTCAAAACGTGTAAGCGTATTATTTAAATCAGTGATAAAAAATGGTTTGTCTGAAAAATCTCTAATCGGTCATGAATACCTATATTTATAATATTTACAATATGAAGTAGGTAGTTGTTCTATCGTTGACAAAGGTAAATCACTAATCATAATTGAAAGTACAATAATTGTATGTTAATATCACAGGTAGTAACAAAAAATACAAAATACACTTAGGTACTATGTACAAGATGTATCTAAATATACATGCAGACTACCATTCGTACAGATACATACAGGGTGGTCCAACGAAAACTTAACACCTCGATTTTTCTGCTTTAAAATGAAAATGTGGAAAATCGCTCGGACCCGTCGATTTTTATTTCGAGGGGGACATCTTTTGCGTATATTGTCAATCTTGTTATTTCAACCCCCTAGGAGGGAGGGGGGTAAGATCTAAATTAAATCTTAAATGGATATCCCTATTTTATATAATTTTTTTGGATTCTGCATAAAATTCTGAACATTTTTTAATAAAAGTTGTTGCTTAGTCTATACTTAACAGTTTCCGAGATATTGACTCTTGAAAATTACATTTTTGAACTTTGACAGCGTCTATAGCTTTCTAACTGTATGTCTTAGAGGAAAACGGCTTTCATGTCCCTATCTTCGATTATTATTATCTTTCCAATAGTGTCAACTTTCGGTTAAACCGGATTTAAGAAATATAGTACTTCCGGCTTAACCGGAAGTTGACACTATTGGAAAGATAATAAAAATCGAAGATAGGGACATGTAAGCCGTTTTGCTCTAAGACGTACAGTTAGAAAGCTAGACGCTGTCAAAGTTCACAATTGTAATTTTTCAAGAGTCAATATCTCGGAAACTGTTTAGTATAGACTAATAATGCTTTTATTAAAAAATGTTCAGAATTTTATGCAGAATCCAAAAAAATTATATAAAATAGGGGTATCCGTTTAAGATTTGGATCTTACCCCCCTCCCTCCTAGGGGCTTGAAGTAACAATATTGACAATATACGCAAAAGATGTCCCCCTCAAAATAAAAATCGACGGTTCCGAGCGATTTTCCACATTTTCATTTTAAAGCAGGAAAATCGAGGTGTTAACTTTTCGTTGGACCACCCTGTATTAGAAGGATAATGTGCATATAAATTATTAAGCATAATTATTTATGACGCTGATATGTACTGTACATAACTTTTATTTTTTGATTTTTTTTGTATAAATATTTGTTATCCTTAATTAAGCATGCTTTATTGGTAGAATTTACAAAATGTCACTTGTCCAGGAAATTTTATGGGCTCATATTATAAAATCTCATGGAATTTTGTTACACATTCTTTACATAATATAAGAATGAAAGTTTGTCTCTACAGTTACCCTGTTTTTCGTTCAATAAAAGTTTAAATCGAATATTAATAGTGTAAAAATAATATGTCTTAATATACAGGGTGATCCACGACGGGTGGCTGTATCTCCAAAATCATACATGCTACGATTTTGGCGTAAAAAAATTCATTATGAAATATGAGCAAAAAGAAATCACTGGAAATAATTTTTAGGCTCCTAATTTTACTTGATACAAAGTCCTTTATTTCTACTAATACCTGCAATTCAATGTAGGTTAGAAATTAAGTTTCTAGATGCTCTGTAATATCCTCTAAAAATTTGGTAGGTAATAACAAATTTTTTTGTAGTTATCATGGTAACAGCGTGGTGAAGGGTAACGACTAAAAGTACTTAAAAGGCTATAACTTCGGTCTGCGTTAACCGATATTAACAAACTATGGTTTATTTTAAAGACGGTTTTATCCTGTTTCAACGTTTATATAAATATTTTTAAAATAATTCATGCGGTTGATAATAGAGGGCACATTAAAAAAAATATTTTTAGCTTCGATTTTTGAAAACATTTAAATGCAACTATCAACCCGTTTTAACTCGATTCGATAGCTAACTAGCTAGTAAAGAGAACTGCAAGTCGTTTCCTTTTGTCACTTAAAAGATATCACAAAAATAGTGGGATAGTGTAATTCGATTTGGGCTTTTAGCAATGTTTTGCTATTTTCCGTTTATTAAAACGTTGAAATCGTACAGAAATCGCTTTTTTGGCTAGGTATGGACGTTTAAAAAAAAATAATTATGATATTTTGTTATTGATTTTAGTATTTATTTATCTAAAAAATGCAATAATAATCCAAATGTTACATTTGCTGTCAAGGCTGCCATGGACAATTACGAAATTAAACATAGTTTCAGGCTGCTGATAAAACAGGAATCATTGGTTTTTACTCTATTTTTTAGGTCATTAGGTAGGAAAAGGAATAAATAAATAATTTATGTAAATAAAATCATAAAATTTTTTTCTGGAATGGTGAACTCTATGAGGATAGCGTATTATCTTGCAGTCAAAACTGCATTTTCAAACAATTGAAAATATCGTCATATCATAGCTTCCTCATTCGTAAAAGCCTTTTTTTTTTAATATTACTTATTTCACAAAAAAAATACTTCATCATCACTGCAGTAACAGAAGCTGCCACATATTATCATAGGTAAAACGACAATAAAATAATAAATGTTATTCTTTTGTTTTATTTCGGAATTGTCCACGGCCGCCTTGGTAATAAATGTAATATATTTGGATTATTATTGCATTATTCAGATAAATAGCTAAATAATTAACAAAATATGATAATTTATTTTTTAAAACGCCTAAAATTAATAAATATAGTTAAAAAAGCTATTCCTGTATGATTTCAACTTTTTAATAAAAGGAAAATTGCAAAACTTGGTTAAAACCCGAAATATAATTTACACTCTTTCACTATTTTTGCGATAACTTTTAAGAGAGAAGAGGGAAGTCTTGAGGTTTTTGCAATTCCCTTTACTAACTAGTTAGCTATAGAATAGAATTAAAATGGTTGGATGGTTGCATTCAAAATTTTTAAGAAATCGAAGCTAGAAATATATTTTTTAAAATGTGCCCTCTATTATCAACCTCACGCATTAATTTTAATAATATTTATATCAACGTACAATCAGGATAAAACGTTCTTTAAAATAAGCCATAGTTTGTTAAATTCGGTTAACGCAGACCGAAGTTACAGTCTTTTAAGTACTTTTGGTAGTTACCCTTCCCCACGCTGTTACCATGGTAACTACAAAAAAATTGTTATTACAAAATTTATAGAGGATATTACAGAGCATACAAAAACTGAATTTCTGACCTGCATTGTTTTGCAGTTATTAGTAGAAATTAAGGACTTTGTATTATAGTATAGCGACTACGCACCCTAGCGGTAAAGTTAGGAACTTTTCAGTGATTTTTTTTTTGCTCATGTTTCATAATAAGATGTTTACCCTAAAATCGTAGCATGTAGTATGGTTTGGCAGATACAAGCTATAGCCACCCGTTGTGGATCACCCTGTACATAGAACACACCAAATATTCTGCCTAATACACACATTTACAACTGTTGTCTTTAAACTCTATAACCTGTGAAGATGAGTTACGTCTTACTGATTTTCTTTAATTTTTCTAGATAATGTTAAAACATAGAATCTTTTTTGTGGTCATTCTGTTTTCTTGCCAGATCGTAGGAAAAAGTATCCAGATAATTTGTTGTTCTGTTTAAACCTCAATCAAAGAATCACAAAAATGGCGTATCCGCCCTTTCACCAAAATACCATCGATCTGCGTGTTCACACTGCATTGTTGTCTTTTGATTTTTTGACAAGTCTACAATTGCACAGCACGCTAGTTTTTATGTTCTTAGTGAAGCCTAAGGTCGTATTCACTTCTATTAACATTCCCACACAGCGTATTTTCCTAGTCCCCTTGTTCGCTGGAGATGACACTAAATACTTTCTTTTCTGTGATTTAAAATTTTCAATGGTAAATAAATATACTCAAAAAATGCCATGACAAGTCAGATACACTAACCTATAAGTTTGTTATCATAACCTTTTTCTAAAATTAGAAACACTTTTAATATGGGAAAATGTGGGAAATCTCCCGGATATGACAAAAACACGTGAAAATAATACTACAAGTTCATATAAACTTCTTTTGTATCGGCCTACTCTTCGAAGATATGGGCTCCCAAAGAACTCCCATGGAATTAAATTTTTGACACATAATTATTAAACCAACAGGTATACTATTTCAATTTTATTTTTCATATGATGTGTACCAGGTAAGACCCTTCAAATTACTATCCCAGAAAGTGTTGCGAATTACTCACAGCTGCAAGGACGGACTAGCTGTGACACTAAGGTGTCCATTTCTTTTACGCCCGTATGATAAAAACTTTGAACAACGTTTTTTACATACCTTTAACTATTGACTAAAAAGTAAGTACTCTTCATTCATGTCGCTAATCCTAACCGTTTTCGGAAAAACGTCGTTATATTGCCATCATGAATGTATTAATATTAAGCAGTTAAAAGTGAACATTTATAATTTATAGAAACAAAGATGTATCTTTTTATCGAAATACGCTAAATACATGATGGCAATATAAAGAGTACTTAATTTTTAGTCAATAGTTAAAGGTATGTAAAAAACGTTGTCCAAAGTTTTTATCATACAGGGCGTAAAAAAAATTGGCACATTAGTGTCACAGCTAGTCCGTCCCTGCAGCTGTGAGTAATTCGCAACACTTTCTGGGATAGTAATTTGAAGGGTCTTACCAGGTATGCATCATATGAAAAAAAACAAATTGCAATAATTATGTGTCAAAAACTTAATTCCATGGGAGCCCATATCTCCGAAGAGGAGGCCGATACGAAAGAAGTTTATATGAACTTGTAGTATTCTATTCACGCGTTTTTTTTCATATCCCGGAGAATTCCCACATTTTCCCGGACACCCTGTATAGTTGATTTGTAACTGTTATTATAGTAAGAAAATAATGATATACTTTATGACTTTCTTCTGTCAATAAATTGAAAATGTATTATAATACTGCTCACATTATAAATTAACTTTGCAAGCACGGACGAGACTTTATGGGCTATAGATATAAGTTTCACCTAATGAGGCAACTTGCCAGAACTCGGTCATTGTTTGTAACTAATGCAATTAATCAAAGTATTAGGACTTCTTCTTCTGGTTTACGAAGCTGATGTTAGGATCATTAGGTCTGACTTAAACCAAGACTATTGTGTTCAACATGTTCGGTGTAGTTAAAGGTCAAACTGAACGTTGCTCGCTAACTTTATCGATGAGAGCTAATTAACAAAACACACTATCTACAGCATTTTCCTTAAAGCCTGATTTTTTTGGTTGCGAAACTATATTGGAACAGTGAAAAGTTTTAATCCATTTTTCGGGGTATTGTCACAGAAATACCGTCTTTTTGTTTCATTTAATTAAGAGATGCATAGCACACCTGACAATTCTGTGTAGGATCTGGATAACGTTTAATGGAATTATTTATGATATACAAATTTTAATGAAACATGTATTCTAACTCTTTTTCCGAAACCAGAGAACCACAATTCCCTTGCGGCTACAATGAAGGAGACAATCACCGCACTTATGAGTTCATACTTTTGCAGAATATTTAAAGTGTTCTCTACTTACATATGTATTAAGATATACATGAAAGTGTTTTAAGCTGCACTAATGCAGTCGCCAATGTGGAATAGGGTCCTAATATCTGTCGACCATGATCGATTTCACATCATTTTGTATCATGTAACATAATATTTATCAGTAGCGGCTTTTCCATATGGTCACAAAATATATCAGGAAATATTATGTCTTTTATTAAATTATTTTATTCGTAAATATAATTAATTTAACTTAAAAATACACCTTATACTATCTTAACCCTCCCTCGTAATCAAACCCGGGCATTGGCCTGGCGTCCGGAATGGTCCTCGTTGGTTTAAAGCTGGGCGGAAGTACCCGACCGAGCGGTAGCCGTACAGCAAATTGGAATTATAAGCGCGGGTCGGGTCATTAGCCACACTCCGCAGCCAGTGTTGAAATACCATCTGTCATCGAACAGTCGACACTGTCTAAAATCGATTATCGCATTTAAGATGGCTCTGCATGGCGGCCAGCTATGACCACGTCGGGATTATATTCTTTTGATTTGAGTTTCGGGTGTTTTCATTGATCAAAATAGATTTTTTTAACTTTTTTTTTGTCATAATTTAATAATTTCCTATTTATACAGTGACCGGCGAAATCATTCGTCGCGCAAAACAAGGATCAATATAGGATATTTTCATTTATCACACTTTTAGGATAATCCAACTAATAGGTTATTTATTTTTTAACTCAAAAATAGGAAACAAAAAATGCTAATTAAGACTATTTACATTAACAATAATTATTCTAACTTTATATTTCTACATGTCCTCCTCCATTTTCTATACATTTTATAGTTCTTTTGTTAAATTCTTTGGCTACGTTTCTTAAAAAAGCCGGATTGATTCTAGCGATACACTGTCTTATAACATTTTCCAGATGGTCCAAATTTCTAAAAGGCCGATACTTATACACCTGGTTTTTTACGTAACCCCAGAGAAAGAAGTCTAGATATTTTTAATTTAATTTTTTTTCTTTATAAATCAAATGGAAACTTTCTATGCATACTTCAATGTATCAAAAACTATTTAGGAGTTGCTTTAGGTCAATGTAAATCAAAAAATATCAGTTAGATGAAATTAAAATTAACTTGTTCCCTCAGAAAATAAAATACGGTGTGCAGCAAAAATATTTAATATTTTTATGTTTTTATTTTAAAAAGCCATAATGTTATGAAAACAAACTAATCGCACTTACGATCGACGATTATCTCTAACAAAGTCTGCAGAAAATCAGGGTTATTCAGAAAACACGATTAAATCCATTTTTTTTTGTCCAAAATAAGCGAAATTTGGAATTTGGGTATAACTTTGAAATTAAAACAATAATTCTTAGTAAAAAATATTCTAAAATGATCCCATATGCTGCGCACTTTCTGCCGGTCACTGTATGACCCATGTGTGCGTTGTGAGTGTATGTGAATTAAAATGTCTACTATACAGGGTCCTGCAATAGTGCGTCAAGCTTCCATAGCTCCTATACGAATTTAGTTAGGAATTTCATTTATATGCTAACTTATACTGTATCATACGGGGTACTTCAGGAAAATATTTTTTCATATACAGGGTAGCCCAAAAAAGTGTGGTCATAAAAAGTTGTAATTTTTTTAATGGAACACCCTGTATATTTTTACATTTTTAAACTCCACATAAAATTATAATTATTTTTTATTAAATGCATTATTAGTCTATACTTTATAGTTTCCGAGATATTGACTTTCGAAAGGTGACATTTTTGAACTTTGACAACTTCTAACTTTCTAACAGTACGTCTTAGAGCAAAACGGCTTACATGTCCCTATCTTCAATTTTTATTATCTTCCCAAAAAATCAACTTCCGGTTAAACCGGATGTAACTCGAACGCAGGAAATATTGTTGTTCCGGTTTAACTGGAAGTTGATTTGTTTGGGAAGATAATAAAAATTGAAGATAGGGACATGTAAGCCGTTTTGCTCTAAGACGTACTGTTAGAAAGTTAGAAGCTGTCAAAGTTCAAAAATGTCACTTTTCGAGAGTCAATATCTCGGAAACTATGAAGTATAGGCTAATAATGCATTTAATAAAAAATAATTATAATTTTATGTGGAATTTAAAAATGTTAAAATATACAGGGTGTTCCATTTAAAAAAATTACAACTTTTTATGACCACACTTTTTTGGGCCATCCTGTATATGAGAAAATATTTTCCTGAAGTACCCCGTATGATACAGTATAAGTTAGCGTATGAATGAAATTCCTAACTAAATTCGTATAGGAGCTATGGAAGCCTGACGCACTATTGCAGGACCCTGTATATATAAAGGTAAGATAATTAATTTGTATTTTTAAGTGTTTTTTTTTTAATTAATTACTGACCTTCCAATATAAATTACCAAGAACCGCCACTCATATTTATATGTAGTCGTCGTGCGCGAACTTGGATTAAAGCAGTTGGCATTATCTATCATACTTTTTTGGATCCTTTACAACGTACAACCAATTAATAGAAAAAAAAACTTATAGTTCAGGTGATAATAATTACAATTAAAAATATACAACAGTTTTTAGGATGCGATGACTACAACTTCCTTCAAATGGTACCGACATTTCACGTCTTAAACAGTCAAAAGATTTACTGTGTCGAACTGCCATTGTCTTTATTTTGTTACTTAAAACAACATTTCGGTTTTCGTTTTCGAGTGTAAACTAAATTACAATTCTAGGGCTACTGCCTTAAATACTATCCATGTGCAAAGAAGCTCGATGACTTCGGCTACGTGCTTCATGGAGTGTGAAATTTGAGCTGTTTTGGACAAGAAGAGGCTTCCAGATATTGTCCAAGTGTGTGGATTCATAAAAGCTGCTTCTTTGAATTTGCGTTTTCGATCGTGCTGTTCCTTGTCCAAAACCTTAGCTTCTCTCCCAATTGGCAGAGGTGAAACTTCGAGATCAGGTATAGCGGATCATGGTTGGACCAACCAACATCATATGCAATGGTCAGAAGCCAGGATTCTGGACACATTCTTGAAAACGCAAATTCAAAGAAGCAGCTTTCATAAATCACATTACCCATATATTTAGTAAACCAAGTATAGGTATCCCCAATATCTGGAAGCCTCTTCTTGTCCAAAACTAACAGCTCAAACTTCACACTTCAATAAGCACGTAGACGGAGTCATCGAGCTTCATTGCACAGGGATAGTATTTAAGACAGTAGCCTTAGAATTATAGTTTAGTTTACACTTGAAAACGGTTAGATATACTAACTAACCGAAACGTTGTGTTAAGTGATAAAATAGTACGACAGAATATTTTTTTTTTTGATAATACTATATTGTCTACCACCTTCAAATACACATATAGTGTTTTGGCATTGTTCATTACATCAGCCCTTTAGACGGATTCGGGATTCGGTTGTAGATTGCTGGTTTAAACTCAGCTCAATAGAATTTGTCCTGGTGGCGATAATTTTGAATTCAAAATGCATTTCCTCTAAACATTGTTTTGCTATGTGCAACAACACAATATTTAAATTGACAACAATCTAAGAAAGTTTAACCACCATAGTCCTGAAATGGGTTAAGCCAGAGCCAATCATCTACAACTACAACAGAACCTAAGTAAAATAACTGTTTAGTGTCTGCATCGGCTTCGTTGAAGTGTAATTTTAGACGTAACTAATAATTCTGATTGGGCAATTTCGAAGAAATTTGAACTGTACAGTTTTTATTTTCAATACATGGTTGAAAATTAATTAATATTTACCTACCATACCGTACTACCGTGAAATATTGGATTAAGGCAAGACAGTTCATACAAATAATTGCTGTACAAATTGACATTTATGTTTCATACGAAGGAAATGCTAGATACTTTAAAAGGTACCTTACCTTTACCTAGCTAGCTACTTATTTATATCATCAATAATAATAGTTTTAGTTTTGCAGAAGTAGTCCATACTCAAAGTGGAGTTGAATGATATAGACAAAAGAAAAGCACAAAATCTTTCTCCACAATTTTTAATTCAAAAAAAAGTAGGCAAACCTAGAATGATTTATAATAGAATTGAATCGACATGTTTCGTGTCATCAGGAAAACAAAGTAAATGGTACAAAGCTAATGTTATTAGCAGTAGAGAAAATAAAAAGTGAGACTATATAAGCCTTAATGGAGCTTCCAATGGTAAACACGAGGAGTGAAAAACCTTTTTATAGTCAAAAGACAGAAAATATTTCAAAATACTGAAAAGTCAAGGACCACTGTGGGTGGGAAATGAAGAGAAAAAAGAAAAATTAGGAAGTTTTTTAAAAAAACTTTGTAAAAAACATCTTTGAGTGAACCTACGTTAATTTTGACACCTGCTGGGGTAACTGGGCCGTAACAAACCTGATACCCCAAAAGTATTTTATTTTAAGCTAAATGAAAGCATCTACATGATTTTTACGAAAAACATTTTTTTTTTATTTCCCTCTTATTTGACTACCTTCACATGTCTCCGACATAGTTTAATTAAACTAAAGATCTTTTATTACGTACACTTAAAGATGATTTTTACAAAGTTTTTTTAAAAAACTCCCGAATTTTTATTTTTTCTCTTCATTTCCCACCCACAGTGGCTTTGCACTGGTCCTTGACTTTTCAGTATGCTGAAATATTTTCTGTCTTTTGACTATAAAAAGTTTTTCACTCCTCGTGTTTGCCATTGAGAGCTCCATTAAGGCTTATATAGTCTCACTTTTTATTTTTTCTACTGCTAATAACATCAGCTTTGTACCATTTACTTTGTTTTCCTGATGATAAGTGTTTCTACACTCGAAGCATGTCGATTCAATTCTATTATGAATCATTCTAGATTCGCCTAGTTTTTTTGAATAAAAAATTCTGGAGAAAGACTTGGTGCTTTTCTTTTTTCTAAATAATAATTTTGTTTAAGTCAATTTTCCAATTTGATTAAATCGTTACTAACTAAGAAATCTCCAGGTGTATTTTTTCCGATTTGAAATGAAATGACTCAATTATATATATCCCAACATTTCGTTTTATATTAAAACTTTATCAAGGCACAATAGAAAAGGACTTGAAGCCAAAATACGTATGTTGTCAAAGAACATTTTAGGGAAAACACATTGTTGGACCCGTGTATAGATCCAAACTGAATACAATATGAACAAACCTATTTTGGCTTAAAGACCTTTTCTAGCAGCCCTTGATAAAGTTTTAATATAAAACGAATTGTTGGAATATATGCAGGGTGTCCGTAAAAAAGAGGGTAATCCGTTAACCATATACAGTGCCACCAGTAAAGTCCGCATCATATGGGTTTCTTTTTTGTTAATAGCTTTATTCAAAATTTGAATTTGGCATCAAGTTCTGCTTCGATCGAGATGAAAATTAAGCAGAAAAATAGTAGTCACGTGATTCGCATTATCTGTCAAATTTTAATTTTTTCCAAAAAATAATTCAAAAGTGAAAGTGAAATATTGAAAAAGTTATTAGAAAACGTTTTGTAAATGCAGTTTCTAGCCCACATGCAAAATTTCAGCTGCATAAGATAATTTTGATTTTTTACCTATATTTTGTAAATTGCATCACTTTTGCAAAATAAGACTCGCCGCAACCGACATAAAACTTCTTAGTTTTGACAATGCTTTATTTCAGATACATTTTCTTTAAAGCAGCGCCATATTAAATGTGTGTTTTTCTACAAAATCAAAATTGGGCTATTAAAGTTTATTGGTCGCATGTGATGCAAAGTTTATTTGTCTTTGACCCTGTATAAGGTAACTTCATAAAATAAGTATTTTTGAAAACGTAGTTTGTGCCTGAAAGTAAAAAAATAAAAAATAAAGTAAAGGGGTTTTAAATTAAATTGTTGAAAATAGATAAACTTTACGTTAAGTTAAACTAAAATTTATTTTCCACTTAAGAAACACTTTAATGAAGACACTGTGTTATTTTTTGTCTTAATATTAAGGTGTTTTATTGAGGCACAAACTACGTTTTTAAAAATACTTATTTTATGACGTTACCTTATACAGGGTCAAAGACAAATAAACTTTGCATCACATGCGACCAAACTTTAATAGCCCAATTTTGATTTTGTAGAAAAACACGCATTTAATATGGCGCTGCTTTAAAGAAAATGTATCTGAAATAAAGCATTGTCAAAAACTAAGAAGTTTTATGTCGGTTGCGTTGAGTCTTATTTTGCAAAAATGGTGCAATGTACAAAATATGGGTAAAAAACAAAATTATCTTATGCAGCTGAAATTTTGCATGTGGGCTAGAAACTGCATTTAAAAAAACTTTTTCTAGACACAGAAAGACACACATATTCTGGAGCTGGTAGAGCAAGACAGATATTAGTCAGCCGGTCATAGTATTGTTTACTTTCGTGTTTTGTGCAATTAATACCCTTTTCCTTGTTAAAACAAACACATATTCTCTAGAATTCTTAGGAGAGATGACATCTAGATAGACTAGAAAATATCGTGTTACCAGTAAAAATTGTTGTTTTTACTTCAGTTCTGAAAATCGACGTGTTTACTTCCAAGGATTTTAAGTTAAATTTTGGCAATTCAAGTGGTTTCAAAAACCTGCTCTTTTTAAAAGTTTCTATGCATTTATTTAAAAAAAAACACCGACATACTATTCGTCAATGCCTCCCTGAACAGCCCTTCCAAAATTAGACACTAATTATTTTTTTTTATAATTGCAAGGTTCCGGAAGTTACCCCTGCATTCAAGCCATTTATGGGTTTCTTTTATACATGATTGACCTTGAGAACTGTGCCCTTAATATGCACTTTAAAAATAGTCGATAAAAAACAAGGGGTTGGCATTTAAAAAAATGGTCGATATCGTGGTAATTTGGAAAACACTGTATCAATATAACTTAAATGTTACAAAAAAAACTGTAAGACTTACTAGATTTACTGAATTCAGTGAATTTATTCCAAGTTACAAAGTCACACTGTATAATTAAGTCATTTCGTTGCCGGCCCGCAAGACAAGATAGTGTGAAGAAAAAAATTGAAATTTTTTTTTTTTAATTTCCAAGACCCTTAAGAATGATGTTAAAATGCCTCTGTTATACTGCATCAACCCTCTTAGGTCCTAAGTATGCTGACGAAAGATGCTCCATGGGCGTTGAGCGGTGCGTGGTGAAAAACAATGGCATGGTATGTCATTACTCACACCGCTAACAGTCCATATACAAAGATCCACGATCAAAGATCATTAAAATATGTTTTTTTAAGACCGACCAGAAAATATACACTTTCTGGACAATTTTTCGTCCAGAAAATAACGTTTTGTCGAACAAGACCGGACAATGGATGTGAGGAACCGGCAAAAGATTTTTCCGGTCCCTGTTTTTCATTTTTCCAATCGCTCTTTGATAATACAATCCACCTTGATTTCGTTATTATGATAACAACATTTCCATGTATTGTCGAGTGACAGTTCGTTGATTTTTAATTTGTTTTTCATGTCAAACTTGTTTCGCGAGTGCGCAAATTTAAAAATATGAATCCAAATTTTGAATTATCCGACACGGAACATGAGATTCCAGAAGAAATTTTGGAAGCAGCAAGGAAAGCGACTTACGATATATTGCCAGTAAAATCAAAAACCCGTTACGAGAAGTCATACGATGCATTTAAAAATAAAATAAAATAAAATAAAAAATTCAATTTAGAAGTGTCGGTCTTAAAAAAATATTGTACGTCACGCAACCGAAAAATTAGTGTTTTGCAGGTCTCTCCAAGCTTCCAGGACTCGCGTACGGCTCGCCCTGGAAATGCTTGTCGCGACCTGAAAAACACTACTTTCCAGTCTTGTAACGTAAATTACTACTACATCTCTTTCCGTTTAACGCCCGTCACTCACCGCTCGCCAGCATTCACAGTGGCTTATGCATGAAGTAGATAATATTAATGTCAATGAAATATTACAGAAAGTTTGCACTACTTTCGAAATAGGTCCATTCGTACACAATTATAAGCTCGTAGGCTGGGACTGCGTCGTCATCGTTCCGTTTTTTAACATTTTCGAAATGTTTTCCCTGCTGTCACTTAAATTTATGTTCATCCTGCTGGTCATTGTCATGGCAGTTGCGGAAGTCGATGGGTCACCCTTGACTAATGGTCCCACTTCACCTTCGTCCTCCATGTTCGGGCATATCGATGTATTTCTCGTTGGTCGATATCTGAAATGTAAAAGAAATTGGGTCTGTTCGATTATATTTATTTAAAAAATACAAGGATGGACAAATGAGTAGGGTAGGTCGCCTAAGAGTACGCGTTCCCTAAGAGTATGCATTAGTGATATTTTCTACTTGACAACACCCCAATTAAAAAATTTCACATCAGCTGTTTAATTACAACCAGTACAAGAATGTGTGAAGGTTAGAGCAGGGCAGTGTTGATTTTTGTTATAATTTTGGTAAGAAATTCAATTTATTGTTTTTTTTTATAATATTAATGCACTCTAGAGTAAGACGTAGACTATTAAATATATAGATTTTTGCTAAATATTTTATTGAACATGATAATAAGTATGGTTCTGGTGCAACAAAGTCCTGTGTTTACATTTTAGTTAGGTACGTTTGTTGGTTAGCTTTTTGAAGCCAGTTTTATATACTTGTTGCTAGGCACATAGAGTACGCACCCAAAGAGTACGCATGCGTACTCTTAGCTTTTATAATTTATATAAAATTGTTTTCGTTTTTTTTAAAGAGTTTTTCCGATAAATTTGTGAACATGGGAAAATATAAAAGGAAAAGTAAGAGCGTTAAAATTTACACAAGAAATCTTAAATCAAGCAGCTGAACAAATAGCAAATGCGAGAGCAAAAGGTCGGTTGCAAAGTCGCTAAACCTCAATTAATGTACCCTGAGAATTTAGTACCTCTAGCTACCTTGAAAACAAAGAAATTAACATGAGGATAGAACTCCTACACTCAAAGCCCTGACCTTAGCCAGAATGGGCCGAATGTCATTGGGAGGGTTGAAAACTTATCCAGAATTCCAGCTATGGATGAAAACCCTCTATACTATGACCCTGGTCGTTCACACTGCGATCCGGGCCCTTCCTGTTTGAAAGTAACGCCAAAAATGATCATGCCTTTACCAAAAGCCAAACATCAGCAAATACGAAGGCAAAAGTCTAAAAAATCCGAAATTCTTTCGTCCACTCCCTATAAGGATCAAGTTATAGCTGAACAAGAAGAAAATACTAAAAAGCAAGGTGGAAAGAAAAATGTTTTTAGTTCTCGGAAACTACCTAAAAAAAAGACGTAGTCATCTCAAAAAAAATTACAAGGACAGTACAATACAATTTGTCCTGGATGCAATGATCATTTTAGCTCATCAGACTGGATAAAATGCATTAATTATGGAAACTGGACTGCACAAGCTACGTGGGGATAAATGGTTCTGCTTGCGATTTGTGCAGCAGGTTAGCCTAAATTGTTCTTAAACTGTTAGGTTAATAAATTTATGTTTTTAATGCGTACTCTTGGGCGGCCATCACACCAGCAATACGCGACGACGACGATACCGCTACGCGACGTAGCTTTGCAGTCGCGGCACATAGTTTCAAATGGAGGCCTGCTCACCAAGGCAACGGCGACGCGATCACGACGCTACCTGAAAGATACCGGTCGCCCGTGACTGAGTGGCTCAGTCGCCTTGCGACTGCGAAGATACCTACATAGAAATATTATCATAAGCGAGGAACAAATTAACATTAGATTTATAGAAATAATTGAAAAATATCCCTGTATATATAATTATAATTTATCTGATCATTCCAGAAGAGATGTAACATAAAATGACTGAATTTTTTTTTCGTCGCATAATAATTCTCTTGCGCAAACGAAAGCTGTTCGATGTGTGTAGTAATATACGGATGAACCCAAAATCTGCGCCTTCGTTTTTTCTTAAATAATACAATGCCACTACGACTGCATCGTCTTCGCTTGACGAAGACATCTTGTACACTGAAGTTGGTTATTTGTGCAAACTAGTAAAATTGCGTAGCGGTAGCGTAGCCTTGGTGTAAAGTCTTCGTAGGACTGGTCGCGGACAAGTCGCTAGCATTTGAATATCGTCGCGGTATCGTCGTCGTCGCGTATTGCTGGTGTGATGGCCGCCTTAGGCATATAGGTCGCGTACTCTTAGGACACCAGGCATCAAAGAGTACGCATTTTCGTTTTTTTTTTATTTTTAATATATATAACTTTGAAACCCGTTTTTATTTTGCCAATATATGATATTTTTCTATGATTTTATTTATTATACAGTGACCGGCAAAGAGTTCGCAACATATGGGGAAAATTTTGATTAGCGGAATATTGAAAAATCTTTTTTGGGGGCTTGGATGTGCATGTCCCATAACCTTAAAATCGATTTTGACATACGTCACGTGACCAATAGTATGGCGGGAAAGTTGAAAAAACCAATATGAAATCATCATAAATCAGATAAGTTGATGAGATATCAAAAAAATTTCAAGAATAAAAAGTGTTTAGAATTCTATTAGAACCTAAAATACAATGTTTGGGATATCTACTTGAAAAAACATAAAATCGAATATTTTTGTAAATATTTTTTTTCCCGAATTAAAAATTTCCATATTTTTCCTTTCTTAAAGCTTCATTAAAGTAAAACTGACATCTGGTGACCACAACTAGAAATATTCTTTTGTTTTTTCTGGCAATTTGGAGTAATAATTCAAAAAATTCGTTTACACTTGGATACCAGCTGTTGCAATAGTCTATTTCCAATAACCTTATCGGTATTTTTTATATCGAAATATTCTATTATGTTAAGAAATCCTTAAATTCATTTTTCCAAAGAAAATTATATTTATAACCGTAAAAAATAATTTTGAATTTCGCAGAGATCTTAAAAAAAATCTAAAAATTAATAAAAATTTAAATTATTTTAGATTTCTGCGAAATTCAAAATTATTTTTTACGGTTATAAATATAATTTGCTTTGGATTAATGAATTTCTTAACATAATAGAATATTTCGATATAAAAAATATCGATAAGGTTGTTAGAAATAGACTATTGCAACAGCTGGTATCCAAGTGTAAACGAATTTTTTGAATTATTGCTCCAAATTGTCAGAAAAACAAAAGAATATTTCTAGTTGTGGTCACCAGATGTCAGTTTTACTTGAATGAAGCTTTAAGAAAGGAAAAATATGGACATTTTTAATTCGGTAAAAAAATATTTATAAAAATATTCGATGTTTTTTCAAGTAGATATCCCAAACATTGTATTTAAGATTCTAATGGAATTCTAAACACTTTTTATTCTTGGAATTTTTTCGATATCTCATCATTTATCTGATTTATGATGATTTCATATTGGTTTTTCAACTTTCCCGCCATACCATTGGTCACGTGACGTATGTCAAAATCGATTTTAAGGTTATGGGACATGCACATCCAATCCCCCAAAAAAGATTTTTCAAAATTCCGCTAATAAAATTTTTTCCCATATGTTGCGAACTCTTTGCCGATCACTGTATAACGCACCAGTTTTTGGTATTGAGAAATCATTTGAAGCAAAAGTTTGTGTTTTATTTACTCTAATAAATTAGGTGAGTACTCTTGGGCGATCCTACCCTACCTACATTATATGCAAAACTCGATTGTTGCAGGATAAGTTGTTTTAAGAGAAACGTGAAAAACCGCTGATAAATTTATTTAAAAAAAAAATAAATTGCAAAAATTCTATAAAAGTACTATCGTGCCGAGAAAAAACTGGTACATAGGAAAATGTCCTATGTTCTCCTAGACTATTAGAAAAAAATGTATATAAAGCCTGTTACCAGTAAAACTTCATATGAAATTTCAGTTAAGATTGTTACTTTATGATTAACTAATTTTTTTTGTATAAATATGCCACAATTATTAACCCCCGAGCAAAAAGCAATTATTTATAGTCGGTTGCTGGATGGTGTTGCTATTAGGGATATTGCAGATGAATTAGGTATAAGTAAGAGTACCGTGCTATTGACAAAACAAAAAATAGCAAGACATGGACTATTATTAGAAAAGCAGGTTCAGGACACCCTAAAATTTCTACTGAAGATGATGATAGAAGACTGGTTAATTATCTAAGGGATCATCCTTTACGATTGACGGCTGAGTTGGAATAGCTGAGACACGAAGCCAACAAGTGCAACGTTATATTAAACCTAAAAAAAACTTTAAAAATTAAAAAAAACCGAAGTTCATCATTTTAAATAATTTAATAAGGTTCCTATTTTTATGATACAAAACAGAAACAATAGATTATACATTATACTTGGAATGGAAAATGCCAAAGGTCAGCTGGGAGTACAAAACCTAAAGGTAAGGCACTCCCTCTATTCTTTACGTTCTGTATCATGTAAAGCAAATTAGCAAGAAAGAAGAAATGGTAGTCTGCATTATAAAAAAAATTATTTCTAATAGTCCGAAACAAATAACCGTGGGCACAGGGCCGATCCTAGCAGGTGTGCAGCGCGTGCACCGCACACGGGCGGCGAAAACAGGGGGCGGCCAGATAGTTCTCTCAATCAAGTAAAACTTTTTACGAATTTCTCGAAATAAAAATAAAGTGACATTTATCAAACTATAAAAGATAACTTTAAATTAACGTCCAAGAAGAAAACAATATTTTTGTGAATTATTTATTAAAGATTTTCAATTAAACCAGCCAGCGCCAGTGGTGAAATTTCTAGTTTTTTTGATGTGGTACAAGATGTATACAGCAATAAAGGCGAAAGAAGGAACGGCCTTTCCAGGTTCTGCAAATACTGCCAGAGAAAGGCTTCGAAATTCCGATATACGAAGTAGTGCTGCCAATAAAATTTTATTAACGGAAAGAAATAAACAGGACAGGTTAGAATTTGCACATAAATATGTAAATCAAAATAATTTATGGGAAACAGTTATATTTTCTGACGAGAAAACTTTTCAGTCCTGCAATAATGGGAGAATTCGGGTGTATAGGCCTTCTGGCATGTGGTATGATGAGAGATACACCCAAAGGCGTCCATAGAGCGTTTTTCAGGGGGGGGGCAAAAACTTAAACAATATTTTTTTATCTACTAACTAACCACTGTACTATTCAATATTTATTTTTACTGAATTATGAAATAAATTAGTAATGTGGGCGCCTGGGGGGGGGGGGGGGGGCAAGTGCCCGTTTTGCCCCTCCCCCTATGGACGCCCTTGGATACACCCACAAAACCAACCAAGGTGGGCGTTTTTCTATAAATGTTTGGGGTTGGATTAGCGCTAGAGGACCAGGGTCCTACTTCTTGAAACTGGGAAACACTGTTCTCAGGAGAAATGAGGGCGGAGTTCTCACGCAACGCATGAAACGGTATTCTTGATCACATGGGACCATTCACATCACCGATTTACGGGAGAACTCGCTTTTCCTACTATTTTTGGTGGGAACGACCGATCCCATGCAATTCTAACCCCAGTAGTATATTTACGTCCTTAAATTTTTAAACTTCAAAGTCAAAGTGTTTTAATTTGAAGAAATAGTCCATGCTTAAAGTGGAGTTGAAAGTATGAAAAGGGAAAGAAAAACACAAAGTCTTCCTCCACTAGTTTAATGGAAAAAAAAAATTCCAAATATTAAGGGTCTCTACATGTTTCGAACGTAGAAACGTTCATCTTCAGGAGACAGAAAGTCTAAATCTATGCTGATGGTGTTAGCAAAAGAGAAACTGAAATTTAGAACCTTAATGGAGCTTTATGGATTTAAACAGAAGTGTAGAAGAAACATGGGTAAAATATTTGATAGTGCCGAAACCACAGAGCGATTAGAACATAATGAAGAGTTGTGAAACAACCAAAAAGTGGGGAAGAAGAAAACCTGTCTAGGTGTCGAGGCTTATTTAAAAATTTTTAAATTTTTTTTTTTTATAAAATTTGTTGTTCAGGGAACTAAAAATTATTGTAGACATTATGAAGGTGTACACCTTCTGTTGTAGTATAAAGTTGTTATAAAAAACAGAACCTTTTGGGGTCCTGAGGACTAAACCTCAGTAACCCCGCGGCAGGTTAATTTGTAGATAGTAAAAATTTTAATTGAAAAATCGAACATTTTTAGACTTTTTCCTCGTCTGCCAAAAGGTCGTTCACCTCCACGTGCTGTACACCTTCATAATGTCTACAATAATTTTTAGTTCCCTGAACAACAAATTTTATAAAAAAAAAATTTAAAAATTTTTAAATAAGCCTCGACACCTAGACAGGTTTTCTTCTTCCCCACTTTTTGGTTGTTTCACAACTCTTCATTATGTTCTAATCGCTCTGTGGTTTCGGCACTATCAAATATTTTACCCATGTTTCTTCTACACTTCTGTTTAAATCCATAAAGCTCCATTAAGGTTCTAAATTTCAGTTTCTCTTTTGCTAACACCATCAGCATAGATTTAGACTTTCTGTCTCCTGAAGATGAACGTTTCTACGTTCGAAACATGTAGAGACCCTTAATATTTGGAATTTTTTTTTTTTTCCATTAAACTAGTGGAGGAAGACTTTGTGTTTTTCTTTCCCTTTTCACAAAGTGTTTTATTTTAGTATATATTTTTTAATATATGCATAAATTCTGCCAACATGTCTTTTTGCTGCTGGATGATGGGTCCCACACGTTTCTTTTCATTTTCAGCCATCGATAAAAAATAAATGACGAATGAATAATATTTGATATTGACAAGTTTCATAATCTTACCTTTCACAATAAAGAAAAACCCGCACTAATAATTTCCACCTCAATTTACCTTTAGATTTCTTTAAAATTTTCGTAAAAAGTGCGTTGAAAATGGTTGGCAACACTGTCTTATCACCTCCCCGCACGGAACATATCGTCTGCGTTCGAGAATACCAAATTTTACTAACTTATGATCATAGGAGAACTGCCGCGGAAGGGAATGCTCCTTTGCAGGATGTGATCGTTCACGTTCTCTTACGCTCGAGAATTAGGACCCAGGAGTTTGCCAAATAGTAAAACTGCAGCCGTATACGTTAATATAGGTACTTAATGAAGTGATGATACCATCGATAAATGCTGTATATGGTCAAAATTTTACATTTCAGCATGATAATGCTCCAACACACACAGCACGCATGGTAACATTCAAGAGAATAATATTGCAGTTCTTCCCTGGTCTTCGAACAGTCCCGATCTCAACCCGATCGATAAAAATCGATTAAAAAACTCTGCCTGTATACCTTAGGATGCCACAAAAAGTTATGAATGAATTAATGAAAAAAAAAACGTGATTTTTCGTAAACGTTTAGCTTTGTTTTTCGATTTCTCGTATGGGAAATTTGATTTTCTACAAAAAAGTATTCTTGTACAAATCTTAAATTTTGCTCTATTTTCAAGTTATTTTGAAAATACTAAAAAAAGGCACTATCGGCCACCTCTCAAAAATGCACCACTGAATTTAGTAACACTTTGTGATTTATTTGAATGATCATTTTTAAGTGTCAAATTAACATATTTATAAAATCATAAAAATTATTCAAAAGCCTATTATTTGCTTGATATTAGAGTTACAAGCTCTGGAACTTCAACGGAAGTATAGGTACTTAAAAATATTGAAAAAGATATACTAATGGGTAAAATTGCTCAACATGTGTTGGTTTGATTTTTCCATAGTTTTTGTTGACAATTATCTAACAACTACGCTTTCGTTCAGGAGAAAATTTCTAAATACAACCTACCTTTCTGAAGATGCTTTGGATTTTTTCGGAAACACGCTGTTTTCTAATTGAAGTGTGGCATTCACGTCCTTGTTGGCTGCGCAGGTGCAGGCTTTTAAGAAACTTTTCTTAAAGTTGTCGCTCAAAAATGCGTAGAGTATTGGATTGACTGCTGAGTTGGAATAGCTGAGACACGAAGCCAACAAGTGCAACGTTATATTAAACCTAAAAAATTTAAAAAACTAAAAAGCCGAAGTTAATCATTTTAAATAATTAAATAAGGTTCTTATTTCTATGATACAGAACTGAAACAATAGATTATACATTATATTTGGAATGGAAAATGCCAAAGGTCAGCTGGGAGTACAAAACCTAAAGGTAAGGCACTCCCTCTATTCTTTACGTTCTGTATCATGCAAAGCAAATTAGCAAGAAAGAAGAAATGGTACTCTGCATTATAAAAAAATAATTATTTCTAATAGTCCGAAGCAAATAACCGTGGGCATAGAGCTAATATATTTCAATAGGTCTATGCCGTGGGGCATGGACATCGCTAGTAGCTGACTTCGAACGGTGGGACCTTTAAAAGGTAAGCATGATTGTAGAAGTCTTGTCAATATTTGGTCACAAAGGGTTGTCACTATTAGTTGGACCTTCCCATTTCTGTATTCTATTAAGTATTATTGTTTTATTTACGCAATAGGTAATGGTTAGGCAATTTTTTTAGGTTTTCCAATATTAAACATGACCAGGGATACCAGGGCAAGGGCAAGAAACCATCACTGGTAATTCTGGTTAGATTATGTTCTGTTAATATTCTTCATATTTTTGTTAATCTGGCCTATATCCGCAATAACTAAAATAATCGGTAGTAGTGAGGGTAACTTGGGCATGATTCAAATGCATTACATTAAAATTATTTACATGAATTATATTGAATATTTAGGATTAAATGTTAGTAAACGAGATTAAGATACCTAGAGGTTTAATAAAGTTTGATTATATACAGCGGATTTTGTTTTAAAACCTAATCAGTAATCATTATTATCATTTCGTTCATAATAGTACGTTCTTTCATATAATTAAGTAAATCTGATTACTTACGTATCACTTAAAGCTGAATTACTAAGTGCCAGCTGCGTCACCCAATATGGCGTCCAGCAAATAACATAGACCGTTACTACAGTCAACACCAAGCTGGTAACTTTTCTGTGCGATCTCTTCTTCTCTTTGGATTTGTTCTTTGGGCCGACAGTTTTTAATTTTCTAATAACTTGGCAATAGAAGAATAGAATCAGGCTTAGCGGAATTGCAAAGCTGAATACAAAAGTATATACTGTAAATATAGTAGCAGGAGAAGAATCCATCATTTCGTCCGTAAAGTTTGCAGATAAAGAAGTATTAAAACTGACAAAAGTGAGATTCTCGTTTCCCCAGATGATGGCACACGAACCTCTACCGTCGTCAGATACAATTTCTCTGGCGTGTTCTATTATTGGGACTATTAAAAGAATGCTACAGCTCCAAGCTAAGAAAGACACCACTTTTGATATAAATGGAGTTCGCCATCTTGGCGAGGATATTGGATGACACACTGCTATATATCGATCGGCACTCATAATACATAGCAGGATGGAACTCGTAAACTGATTAATGCTTGTAGTAATCATGTAAGCTTTACACGCGTAGTGTCCGAAAATCCAATGTCCATTTAGGATCGTTGCTATTAGAAACGGTATTCCAATTAGAAAAAACTCGTCAGCTATAGCCAAGTTAACTATGTACATGTTAGTAACCGTTTGCATTTTGGAGAAACGAATAACGACATAGATGACAAGAGTATTTCCTACTAAACCGACAAGACACACCACAGTGAAAAGAATAGTTTGAATAATTTGAACAACCAAAGGGAAAATTGGATAATTTTCGATGTTGGTCGCAGTGTCCGTAAGGTTTGTATCGTCCATTTTGATGTCTTCTTAAGATCATATGTGGATATTATCTGAAACAAAAGAGACTTCGCTATAATTAAAGGATATTTTACAATGTAATTTTAGTATTATTTTTGGTCTTAAGTAGCCCACAGACTATGTACTTATTAGAAGCTTTGTATGACGAGCGACACGTCGTTCCGGTCGACGAACAAAATGACGACGCGAAACTGCAGTTTTGTTCACTAGTTCAACAAAAAACTACATAATTATAAAGACAATATATTTATGTGCAATGGTGGCGGCATTAGCAATAAAATCAAAAAAGGGAATGACGAAGCGGGTGAAGGACTGATTTTTGAAGAGAAACCAGAACCTACTAGACGCTCTGAAACTGGATCCGGGAGATTTAATTTTTGATAAACACGGAAGACGGCTATACACTTCTATAAAATCTAATAAATACTTTCTACTCATCCGTCGTGTTGAAACAATTCGTTGGAGAATACAAACTAATCAAAACGTGTTCCCCGAGTCTGTCTCGAATCTTGAAGTTAGCTAGGATTTGATAGACTGCTTTGAAATATTTTTTTAGTATTGAAAATACTATTGGGATCGTGTTTACGCAAACTTTGCATTGCATGTCAATGTCGCTCATGTCGATGTCGCGGCCAACAGCGCAATATCTAGATCGGTCAAAGTATTATGTTACAATACTCTGATAAGACTTGGTAGAAATATAAATATGAATCAGCGTAAAGTCGGCAAGTAAATAATGAATAATGTTTAGTTTAGTTTGTGTTTTAAAGAACGCCATAGTAACTTTGTTAAAAAGTGTTTTATTGAGATAAGTTATAACTAAGGTAAGTTCACGTTATTTAAATCGGAATATTATATCGAAAAAAAAAAGCGGGAGGCAAAAAGTTGGAGCACAATAATTGCATATTACAGGGTCCGCCCAAATTTGGTTAACAAATGGGATAATTTTTTTATTATTGATTTCTCAGAAAATGTTATTGTACCGTTGGATAAATAAGTATAATTTAAAAACATAGCATAAGTAGGCTTAGACAATATGACCGATTGAATATAAGGCAATTGTTCACCTTGGTTGGTCTGCTATGTGAATATTATTGTTTATAAACAAATTAATATTAATTATTCTTAGAAATAAAACCATACATTTAATATAATATGTTTTAGTTAATATACAGGGTATCCCAAACGTAATGGGACACAGAGCAACAGCAGGCTCCTTAAGGCGAAATAATGCGATTTATTTAAACTTGCATTATCCCAAAATTGCTAACAACCAAGATAAAGGGTGTCAAACTTTTATTTTTGTTTTCGTTTTTTTGGGATTATTTATAGTTCACCTTGGTTGGTCTGCTATGTGAATATTATTGTTTATAAACAAATTTATATTTATTATTCTTAGAAATAAAACCATACATTTAATATAATATGTTTTAGTTAATATACAGGGTATCCCAAACGTAATGGGACACAGAGCAACAGCAGGCTCCTTAAGGCGAAATAACGCGATTTATTTAAACTTGCATTATCCCAAAATTGATAACAACCAAGATAAAGGGTGTCAAACTTTTATTTTTGTTTTCGTTTTTTTGGGATTATTTATAATATGTTTTAATTAATATACAGGGTGTCCCAAACGTAATGGGACACAGAGCAACAGTAGGCTTCTTAAGGCGAAATAATGCGGTTTATTTTAAAGCTGTGTCAGGTATTTTCAATACATAGGATGCTTGCGTAAGGTGCAAGATCTGTGAATTTTTACTTTCGTCTTCATTGAAATTGAATGAGCTGTCAAAATTAGACAAAATTGGGGTATTTTGTCTTCATTTCAAGTTATCTCAACGTTTTAAACCCAAAATTTGTACGAAATAGATTATTTATGAGACCTAAGATTTATATTTGAATTTTCAATTTTAAGAGGTATGAAATTTTCTGACCGGTGCCAATTTGATGAAAGTTACGACGCGACGTTTTGAATAAAGTATCGTGTCACAACCACCTTGAAAAAAGCCGTGAAACAGAAACATCGACAACACTGCTTAAAGATCCATGTGTCACGTGAATTTTTTGAGGTTATTAATGCTTTAGTATGTAATTTACGCGCGACGAAGGTGTTAATTTTGCGGTTTTTCGTATTAATTTGTATTTTTATCCGTTTTTCGATATCTAATAGAAAATTTAAGTGACATGATTGCTAAGAACCTCCACATTTACTAGTGAACATTTTTGGTACGGGTTTGCTCTAATAGCCTTAATAAAGTGAGAAATCGAACAGCCTGGCCGGCCGGCGGTTTGTTTACGGGTCTTTATAATGGTGGCAAAATTTTATTTGTTTTAATTTAAAAGTTGTGCGTTTTGTAGTCTAGTTAGCTCTTTGGGATAAACTTTATTGTTTTGTGGCTACAGTTAATTTATTAAATATTGAAGTGTTTATTTAGCTTCAATGTATATGTGAATCAGTTTAAAAATATCACCAGTAGAGATAGTTCGTAAGTACTACTCTAGATACCTAGGTACTTAGGTATAAGAACTATTTTTTTTCTTCTAGTTTGTTTATTTATCAACATGCCAAGCCCCTGCTGCATTTCTGGGTGTAACTCTAACTATAAAAGTGTTTTAAAAGCAGGTAAAGAGAGTGTATCAGTTTTTCACTTCTCAAAAGATGAAAATCTGAAAATTCCATGGCTAAAAGCCATTCCAAGAGCCAATTGGTCGCCCACACAGTATTCTGTAGTTTGTGCTAAGCATTTTGTCCCCAGTGATATATATTATTGCCTGATGGCACTACAAAAAAAATTCCAACTAAAGGGAGACTAAATTTAACAGCTGTTCCGTGCTTTTATCCCAATTTGCCTGTATACGTTTCAAAAACTGTTCTCATTCCTAGAAAAAGTCCAGCGGAGAGAAACGAGGAACAACAAGAGCGTACCTCTCAACTTAATCAAGCTTTCGAGTAATCAGATTTTATAAAAAAATTTGACGATCTCAGTAATTATTCACAAAAAATTAATACTTCTGAATTTTGGGAAGTAAAAATTGTAAGTGACTCAAAAATATATTTTTATAGTTTAGTTTTGACTAAGGATCGACTGTATATAAATATTGTTAATTAGGTTTCAGTGGACATTGATATGATGGTAAAGGTTTTTTTAAAGGTAATGAATTGGCTTACAATGATTTGAAATAGGCTTTACCCTTTGAAAGAATAAAAATCTCGCCCGTTGCCGCCCGTCATAATAATAGCTAGTGGATCCGCAACTCCCATGCGGCGTTGCCCGATGTCACTTCATGGATTCTTTTTAAGGTGGTTGTGGCCGTGTGCAAAGAGACAGATGGAAATAATTAATAATTATGTGTCAATTTTTCTTTATATAAGGTAGGGAAGGTGGGGCAAGTGCCACTTTGGGACAAGAGCGCCTATGACCTTTGAAACTCTAACGGTTAGTCAATTCTTGAATTTTTTTCCACCAACACTTTCTTTGTACTCTAACAACAGCCCATATTAGAATTCAACGCGCCATTTTCGTCTCCATTCCGTCTGTCAACAACCGTCGCGTGGTGTGATGTTTTTGCTGTTGTGGTGAGTAAACAAATAAAAATATAGTGATAAGTATGTGTATGCATATTTTGTAAATATATGGTGGAAATATATTTGATATGAGGCTAATATGTAATAGAATAATGACATATATATTTGATTTCAATTTGCTTGGTGGAATTAAGGTTATGTTGAGGGTCGCAGTTGCCCCATGAAAATATGCGATTAGGGCAAGTGCGACTTTTGCCGGTGGGGTAAGTGCGTTTTGTGGGTGCACTTGCCCCTTGTGAAATTTTATCCAAAAATGCGAAACTATTATATCTTAGATATTTTTTATAGATCTATACTTTTCAATATGGTTCAGATAAGCCAGCAAGAAGATCAAGATTTACTTAATACATCAAAAAATATAAGTGACATGAAAATTAATGATTGGGTCCTAGTTAAATTTGCTGGGAAAAAATTAATGAAACATTATGTAGGTCAAGTAACCAATATTTTTGATTGCGAGGACTGTCAATTTTGCCAGAAAGAGTACTTTTCCCAAGAAAAGATCTATTTTTATTTTTCCTCCTGTGCAAGATTGCTGGCCGGTTCCTGAGAACGACATTATTTCAGTATTACCTAACCCGAAAATTATCCGCAGAGGTGAAATAAGTTTTATTTACAACCATATATGTAATGTTGACATTACAACATTTTTAAAAGTTTGGAAGTGTCACATTACTTACGTCTACTTCCCTCTTCCACTTCCCTCACCCATTTCCCTCACTCATTTCCCTCATTCTTGTCGTTCAATCTTCTGGATAGCTGAGAAAATGTTTTCTTGATGGGGATTTAATTCAGTTTTTTCCATTAAACATTGCAAATATTTTAAATTTTTATGAGACATATTTATGCCTTAATTTCAGAGCAAGATTTACAAACACCGTAGGATCTAAAATTAGTTTCTTGATTGTTTACTGCCATGATTTAATTATTGTGAACTAAAGAAGCACGTCTACTATCTACTATCTACCTAGATTTTAAAAATTGTTTTATCTGGCATAACTAGCCTAAACTAGACTATACTTTCCCTTTGTTTTAGTAAATGAAATGTAGTAAAAATAAATAAAAAGGATAATTTTCACTTATATTTTTTGCATTTCGTTTAACTAAACGGTGAGGAAACTTTTTTTTGAAAGTTTAAGTATTCCCATAATTATGGATAATTTCAATAAAATAATTCAAATAAATTTTAGGTGTGAAATTTTCTTACCGAATCCCCCGCGTCCTTGAATTAATATCCGGAAATTCTTCCTCAGTCACGCATTTTTCTAAAAATGCGTTCCTTTGGAAAAATTTCCGGAAATAATTCGAGCACTAGGGAGATTATAAGTGAAAATAATTTATTTTCTTTATAAATTAGTCGCGACTGAGAAAATGTATCGGAAAAAAAATACGTACTTTTTCGTAATACAGGGTGTTTCATTAAGGTCGAAGAGCGGCCATATCTCGGAAACTACTGGGCATAGAAACTCAGGAAAAGAAAAATGATAATAAAAGTGGCCATGAGAAAATTCTGGAAATAATTTTCAAGTTCCGCATTTTGCCGCAAGAGGGCGTAATTGAAAAGTAAATTTTTAAATTTTACATAACTCCGAAAATTCCACATTAAGGTATATGTTTGATAACACCATTTTAAAGCTTGGACAATTATGCATCATTTTGGTCTTATGCTCATTGGCGTACCGACTTTAATAAGAGTGGGGGAAGCTGTTGAAAGTGTAATCATTTAAATCGCTGTAACTTATAAACGACTTATCCGATTTTAGCAAACTAAAGACTGTTTGGAAGAGAAATGTATGCACTTTGACCAATCGTATTTAGTTGTCCATAATAGTTCTCAAAAAAAATGCTAGAGGGCGCAATTTGCAATAACAATACATTTTTTGATTTTCCTCCGAAAAAATAAATCATACTGTATAATTATGATACCATAATCGAGAAGGAGATGAAATTTGCTAAAAAAAATATTAAAACCGCAGCTCGATATCTCCGTTCGTTTCAGAGTTATTGCCAAAACAATAATTTTTGAGACAAATTGCGCCCTCTAGCAATTTTATTAGAAACTATCTTGTACATTGGATACGACAATTAAAGGTACTTACCTTTCTCTTCCAAACAAGCTTAAATTTAGTAAAATTGGTTAAGTCGTTTAGAAGTTACAGCGATTTTAATGTTTACAGTTTCACTTGATAAGAGTGGGAGAAGCTATTAAAAGTGTAAACATTAAAATCTCTGTAACTTCTAAACGACGTATCCGATTTTACTAAATTTAAGCTTGTTTGGAAGAACCTTCAATTGTCGTATCTAATGGTACAAGATAGTTTCTAATAAAATTGCTAGAGGGCGCAATTTGTGTTAAAAATTATTGTTTTGGCAATAACTCAGAAACGAACAGAGATATCGAGCTGCGGTTTTAATATTTTTTCTAGCAAATTTTATCTCCTTCTCGATTATGGTATCATAATTATACCGTATGATTTATTTTTTCGCAGGAAAATCAAAAAATGTATTGTTATTGCAAATTGCGCCCTCTAGCATTTTTTTTTGAGAACTATTATGGACAACTAAATACGATTGGTCAAAGTGCATACCTTTCTCTTCCAAACAGTCTTTAGTTTGCTAAAATCGGATAAGTCGTTTATAAGTTACAGCGATTTAAATGATTACACTTTCAACAGCTTCCCCCACTCTTATTAAAGTCGGTACGCCAATGAGCATAAGACCAAAATGATGCATAATTGTCCAAGCTTTAAAATGGTGTTATCAAACATATACCCTCAATGTGGAATTTTCGGAGTTATGTAAAATTTAAAAATTTACTTTTCAATTACGCCCTCTTGCGGCAAAATGCGGAACTTGAAAATTATTTCCAGAATTTTCTCATGGCCACTTTTATAATCATTTTTCTTTTCCTGAGTTTCTATGCCCAGTAGTTTTCGAGATATGGCCGCTCTTCGACCTTAATGAAACACCCTGTATAATTGAAGACATAATATAGTGTCACCAGTAAAGTCCGCATCATATGGGATTTTTTCTTATTAATAGCTTTATTAGAAATTTGACTTTGGCATCAAGTTCTGCTTCGATCGAGATGAAAATTAAGCAAAAAAATAGTACTCACGTCATTCGCATTATCTGTCAAATTTTAATTTTTTCCAAAAAATAATTCAAAAGTAGGGTTATTTCTGAAAGTATAGAAAAAAGTGATTAGAAAAAGTTTTTTTAAATGCAGTTTCTAGCCCACATGCAAAATTTTAGCTGCATAAGATATTTTTGATTTTTTACCCATATTTTGTAAATTACACCACTTTTGCAAAATAAGACTCCACGCAACCTACATAAAACTTCTTAGTTTTGACAATGCTTTATTTCAGATACATTTTCTTTAAAGTAGCGCCATATTAAATGTGTGTTTTTTTACAAAATCAAAATTGGCTATTAAAATTTGGTCGCTTGTGATGCAAAGTTTATTTGTTTTTGATCCTGTATAAGGTTGCTTCATAAAATAAGTATTTTTGAAAACGTAGTTTGTGTCTGAAAGTAATACACCTTAATATTAAGACAAAAAAAAACACAGTGTCTTTAGTAAAGTGTTTTTTAAGTGGAAAATAAATTTTAGTTTAACAACGTAAAGTTTTTCTATTTTCAACGATTTAATTTAAAACCGCTATATTATAATTTATTATTAAGCTATGTCATAATTACGTTAACGTGTATTAATTTCAGGCAAAACTACGTTTTTAAAAATACTTATTTTATGAAGTTACCTTATACAGGGTCAAAAATAAATAAACTTTGCATCACATGCGACCAAACTTTAATAGCCCAATTTTGATTTTGTAGAAAAACACACATTTAATATGGCGCTACTTTAAAGAAAATGTATCTGAAATAAAGCATTGTCAAAACTAAGAAGTTTTATGTAGGTTGCGTTGACTTTTATTTTGCAAAAGTGGTGCAATTTACAAAATATAGGTAAAAAATCAAAATTATCTTATGCAGCTGAAATTTTGAATGTGGGCTAGAAACTGCATTAAAAAAAAACTTTTTCTAATAACTTTTTTTGATAATTTCATAAATAACCCCACTTTTGAATTATTTTTTGGAAAAAATTAAAATTTGACAGATAATGCGAATCACGCGACTACTCACGTGACTACTATTTTTGTGCTTAATTTTCGTCTCGATCGAAGCAGAACTTGATGCCAAAGTCAAATTTTGAATAAAGCTATTAATAAAAAAAAATCCCATATGATGCGGACTTTACTGGTGACACTGTAAGTGAATAAAGGTGTTATGTCGCATTTTTTTTTAAAACTACTTTTTCTACTTTTTGAGCATCCCTGGTATAGATCTTACTATTAGTAAACCTTAAATGCAGCTTTATTCATAATAAAAGATTTTTTTAAGGATAAAGGTGTTAAGTCACTTAAACATCTAGCATGTCGTAGTGAATAAAGGCGCCATGTTACAATTTTGTTACATGACACTATGAAAAAAACTATGAATTTGCTTTTATTATTAAAGTGCACTAAATAAAATTAGTTAATTTCACCTAATTTATGCGGTGTTAGTAAATAAAATTAAATAATATTTAAAAAAGTTCTATAAGTCATAACGCGTTTTATTGAATAAATAAATGTGACATGACACCTTTATCCACTTATGTCTTCAATTATTATTAAATAAATTTAAAATAAGAAAATTTTAATAAATTCTTATAAATTATCTTATTTATATTATAAGTAAATTGTCCTACTTGTGCTTACCTTAAGATGAAAAGAGACACGATGTAAATATTAGAATAGATAACATAATAGCCAACGAATACCTGTCCTACTGAGGACAACACCAGAATCATTTAAAAAATTTAAGAAATTATATTAAGAATAATAATAATAATTAGATTATTCTTTATTTAGTTCGGATGATTATATGTTGCGGAAAACACACGCATTTGCACCTTATAAACCAGTTTCGTGAATAATTTCATGTTTCTTAAACCTCGTTCTGGTTAAGTGATTTTTAAGGGTCCACCAAGTTGCAGGAGAAAGTATTTGCATATACTATCAGTAAAGGCGTAAATCTTATACGGGGTCTTTCAAAACGTTGCCGTTGTGAGAAAATGTGTCAAAAAGGCTTTTTTCTATTTGACGTTCATAATAAGTTCATTATGAACTTGAAATGAAGTTCATAATGAAGCTATTTCGATACGCGTTTTTTCTTTATTTGATGTTGGTAACACTGAAATTGAAAAATTGAAAAATTGACGTAACATCACGTCTTTTGAAATTAAAAAAAAATTAGCAAAATCGCCCGAATTTCCGAACGCTCTGTATATGTACCAAATGTACAAGGATCACACAACGTATTCCGTCCAATTTCAAATCTCATATCGCTAAAATAACTTTAGAATCTCGTGGTGAAAATGGGTCAATAAATCAAAAAATGACAGTTCGCAAAATAATTTTTGTTGTCCAGAGGTTACTATGATAAAAAATAGTATTACCAACATAAAATTTAGACATAAAAATTTAAAGGATTTATTTTATTTTTAAATATGTATTTTTTATTGAAAAAACTACAAATAGAAAAAATAGTATAAAGCACGTGGTTCATAAGGCGTTTTAGCGCACGTGTCAATTAAAAAACTCGCCACTTCGTGGCTCGTTTTTTAAAATAGACCCGTGCGCTAAAACCGCTTCTTATGAAACGTGTACTTTAATATACTATTTTCTAATTTGGTATCATAACAACTCTATTACGATACGCATTTGCGTATCGTAATGAAGCTATTTCGATACGCGTTTTTTCTTTATTTGATGTTGGTAACATTTAAATGTTTTATTTCATTGACTTGCGCAGCCTTTGTGATTTACGAGAAATCCCATTTTTCGCAGAGGAAAAATAGCTTGATAACCTACTTTTTTATTCTGTGTGGATAACAGTCATGTATGTTGGTTGCATAAATCCATAAATCAATCTTTTGTAGACGCTTCAAGCTATCATTTTCTGCCAAATCCTATCCAAAATTCAATCTACTAACCTTCCAATGTCGATTTTAACTTCAACTTTATTTGAATTTTTCATCTTCCCTATACTAAATTGCAATGCCGTGACGTAAAATCACGTCTTTTAAAATTCGAAAAAAAGTAGCAAAATCGCCCGAATTTCCGAACGCTCTGTATATGTACCGAATGTACAAGGATTACACAACGTATTCCGTCCATATTCAAATCTCATATCGCTAAAATAACTTTAGAATCTCGTGGTGAAAATGGGTCAATAAATCAAAAAATGACAGTTCGCAAAATAATTTTTGTTGTCCAGAGGCTACTATGATAAAAAATAGTATTACCAAAATAAAATTTAGACATACAAATTTACAAAATTTGAAGGATTTATTGTCTTTTTAAATATGTGTTTTTTATTGAAAAAACTACAAATTAGAAAAAAATAGTATAACGTACGTGTTATATAAAGCAGTTTTAAGCACTTGTCCCGTTATAAAACTCGCCGCAAGCGGCTCGTTTTTTAACATTTTGAAATTCTACCACATAGCATTGGAATTTAATCGTATATAAGTCAATAATAATAGTGTTGTAATTTCCCTTTTCCCAAGAAAATATAGGAATACAGGGTGGCACATTTGTGCGACAAAGTAATGTATCGGCTCTACGATTAGAGTTATCCACAAAATTTTAAACAAAAGTTCCGAGGTACAATAAAATATTTACAAGGTGATCCAGAAAAGTAGGACAATAAAAATATATATTCTTTAAATAAAACAGCCTACATAATATTTAAGCATTTTTGGTTTCCACATGATATTATCCACATTATTTTGCAACGTTGCTAATCAAAAGGGAAAATTCTTAAGTATAGGGAGAAAAACAGTTTTAAATCATAAAGTAGTTAACATTTGGTAAACGGTGGTTAATTGAAATTTTTAATATGAAATTAAAATCCATTATTACCCAATATTTATTTATTTATAACTTGAAACAACCCAAATAACAATATATCCTAACACTAAATTAAGATAAAGAATTACCATCATTTACAGTTCTTTCTATAGTATGAACCAACGAATATGGTCTACGAGCAAATTTATGATTTGATTTAAATTGCACAGGAAGAAAAAATAATAACTACTTGTTATGTTTCACAAATTTAATCAGTTTCCTGACACGTGTTTCGGCCCTTGCGGGCCATTGTCAAAGGAGTACAAGAAGATACTGAAGGTATCTTCTTGTACTCTACCTACTTGTATCTTAGCATCTTCTTGTACTCCTTTGACAATGGCCCGGAACACCTATCAGGAAACTGATTAAATTTGTGAAACATAACAAATAGTTATTATTTTTTCTTCCTGTGGCAATGGAACAACAGTTTCACCAAGCATGTAGCTCAACACAAATTAATTATTGATTTGAATTTATGAATGTATAACGTTCTGCTTAAAAAAATACAAAAATATTAAATTGTGTCAAAAGGAAACTACTTTTATTTTTCATTTGAGAGCAAAATAATAAAAAGAAAAATATTTCAAATATACTAACATTCTTTAAATTATTTTTATTATTAATAGACTCGCTTCCATTGCTTTTTAGTAAAAGCAATTGTTTGACTAGCAAATGCTATAAGTAAAAGTAATCGCTAGATCTGGATATAAATAAAATTTTGAAGCAATTACTGTTTTTCTTACACCACGTACCTACTGTAGCAAATGCTTATTCAACACAAGTTCAAACATGGCTTATCTACTTGTTCAGATTATATATTTCATGTTCAGTTTGGTGCCTAATTTGCAAAAGAGTTGACGTAAATACAACAACGTTGGTCTATTTATTTAGTACAATAGTAATCTGTTACGTTTTTGTGAAAAATAGGAAACTTAAATTTGTGATATGGCAGATTTCAGTGAAAATGAGGAAAGTGATAGTAGTGATGAAGAAATTAAAGACAAGCAATTGATATTCGTTCACAAATTGAAGGAACATAAATAAATCACCCTGCATGACCACAACCGTTTAGCTTCCACGACAGGTAGGAAATTTAATAAAAATATTGGCCCTATCCAAAACTGCATCCATTACAGAAGTGTATGTCTTACAGATAGCAGTTTGGTGAACACCGAGTTCTTCACCTACATAATTTTGAAAGCCCGGATCCGACAATTTCCGCAGAAATACTTGGTTAAAGGCGACAGTGCACCCCCTCGCCTTTTACCAGTATCAGTCAAAAAATAATTTGCCAACCACTCAACATTTTCGCAGTCAAATCGATATAACTTTCTGAAATCATTATATCTGCAATTTTTACGTACACTGTAGATTTTTCTTTTACGGACGTTCATATATTTAGCCATAATTGAAGACACAAATTAAGAGCAACGCACGTGTATGTCGCGGAGAACTAAAGTTGACTGCTACCAAGTAAATGATGCAGGGGTCGACTTACCTTAAAACGTTGAAAGCGATTGCTTCACTAGAAAAAGCAATTCCTTAATTTATTCATCATATTTTTAGCAAATGATAGTAATAGCTTCTATTTTTTAAGAAAAAGCATTGACTAGAAGCAATTCCTGCACATTTAAGCAATTGCTGGACGCAAAAGCAATTACTTTAGTTTTCATTCATTGACTTTCAAGAAATTACTTCGATTTTATAAGAAAAAGCGATTGCTACATTTTTACTCATTAGACTCAATAAGACACCCAGCGGCGGCTCTTTCGTAAGGCCATTTAATTTGGTCAATGACCTCCCTCAATTATTATCTATCCTTAATTGTAACTTAAGCATTATTAAGTTTAAAATTTATCCTACTTCGTTTGATTCGGTATTATTGCTATTACGTCTAAAATATCCCTCGTATTTTATGATCACAGCGGCAGCCACGCCCTACAGGTAACGGTAATTTTCTTACGTCTCCGCATTATGTTGGATCTAAGCGACTACTAGACAAATTTTAATGCGCAAGCGTGCAAGAGAGATAAACACATGCAACTACTGAAAGGAAAGACAAAGAAAAATAATCTATTGCGATTGGAAGCCCAATAAAATTTCGATGAGGTTCCGACGAACGTTGCCATTTTGCAGAGACGTGTGGAAATAAGTTAAAGAGTTACATTGCGGGAACAAATTTTTTTCCTCCGGCGCTTTTGGTATTGGCTTACAATACCCCCCATTTAAAATAACCAATTGCCGCCACTGTGAAATACCCTGAACAATATGATTAAATCAACCTTTAAATTTACCTAAATACCTGCGTAAATTAATAACTTCTTCGTGATTTACATTTATTTTACATCCATTTTATTCCCCTAATGACAAGATCCTGCTTACCATAATTTTGTATAATGAAAAGTATATACGCCCTGATAACTATTTTCCATAATATAACTATGCAAATAGAAGAGACGAACTTCCCACAGAACAGTCCAGAATATTACGCTAATACAGCTGTTTTACCAGACTCTTTCAGCGTCAAATTTACCGTAAAAGTTTTTATTAGAACGTGTTAAGCATACTACGAAATATTTGATTTGAACAAAGAATATTGAATCATAGATGAACAATTGTTTGATGTCATTACGAACATTAATGCCTAATTACCAATTTATATATGACCAAAATTCGAATATTTGGAGCCAGTTTTTAAAAGGACAATTTCTGCAGAAATCTCAAACAGCCGTTTCAATTTTTCTATGGAAAATAGTGTTTTAATTTAGGCTTTTTTTTCATCATTCATTTACGTTTAAAAATGGCTGACAGAGTTTATCAAATAGTTTCTTAACTTGATATTTTCTATTTATTTTTAAAGAAGTAGTCCATACTCAAAGTGGGGTTAAATGTAGGTATAGAAAAAAGAAAAGCACAACGTCTTTCTCCACAAGTTTATTAGAATAACTAGGCGAACCTAGAATAATTCACAATAATTCGACCTGTTTCGAGTGTAGAAACACTCATCATCAGAAAAACAAAGTTAATAGTACAATGCTGATGTTGTTAGCAATAGAGAAAATAATAAGTGGGATTGAGCCGGAATGGAGCTTTCAATGCTGGTACACGAGGTGTAAAAAATTAATAGTCAGAAGGCCGATTAGTCTTCAGCATACTGAAAAGTCAAGGGCTAGTGCAAAGGCCCTATCTTAGGAAGAAAAATGAAGAGAGCAAAAGAAAATTAGAGAGTTTTAACAGACTTTGTCGAAATCATTTAGGTATAAGTAGTGAAAAATCTTAAGTTTCATTAAACTTTGTCGGAGACATGTAAAAGTGGTGAAATGAGAGGGAAAGAAAAAATTGGTTTTCGTGTCAAAGTATCTGTAAAAAAAAGGAAATGTAGCAAATGAAATTTAATAAAATGAGGTAGATTGGCTTACCATTTAGCTTGAAGTGAAATGCTGTTGGGTACCAGGCTTGTTACGGCCCAGTTACCCCGGCAGGAGTCAAAACGTACACATTGTGTGCAAAATTAATAGATTTAAAAGATAAAAAAAAAATTTAGTTTTACTAGAACATCTTAGAAAACTAACCTTTTCTTTGTTAAAGAGGTTCAACTGCAAGCAGCACGTGTCAGAAGGGAAATGAACTTGACATTGTAAAAGGGGAACAAATGACAAAAACCTTCAAGTATGCTAAAATATTAAATGTTATAAAAGAGAAAAGCTCAATTAAGGCTCAAAATTGCTTAAAAAAATAAAAATCACTAGAAATACAAGATAAAACCAATACAATCCTTGCAAAATAGAAAGAGAAGGGTTTTAATTAGAAATATGTTGCTTAAGGGTTAAGAATAGGTGGTCTTAAATATTTGTGTGGCGACCTCTATTGGTATGTTTAGAAATGGTAAAAGTGTCAGTATTTCGACAAAATATCTTCTTATATTGGTCATGGACGCAAGCCTTTTTAATTTTCATTCTGCTAAAGGTAAGTTATCATATTTTTGTCAACCTTATGATTATACAAATCATCCCATATTATAACTCATATACCTAGCATTAAACTTGCAGCCAACACCTGTTTGATTATTTTCTCCTAAATTTTGGTAAATGTATTAATACGCATATTTTAATTACTAAACCCTGCGATAATAATTTAAATCGTGCTGGTTCTTGCTTAGCGACTTATTACTATGTATATTATACGACCTATTTCTTGATCTTTTTTAAACCTTTGTCGATTATCTACCTACTGAACTCGAGTAGAAAATAATTTTATTTTAACCCATTCTGAAGTGTTTTTTTTGAATTGTGGTTTTTTGTTTTAGATCAGCTGTTCTGTCTTATGTGCAAGAATGAATCTTGCCATCACCTTTAGGTTGCCTTTTACTCAGGCCTTTCTACTTTTCCAGGCTGACAATGTGTGACAATGTACAATAGAAATAGGTATTTTTATTGAAAATGCACACATTGCTGAGAAAACTTCAAGTAGAGAATGAATGAATCAATGAAAAACCACTAAACATGGAACTCGCTAAGTAGAATAAGACAGATTCAAATGATAATTGTGATTTTCTTTTAATATTTCAATAAAATTATGTCATTTGCATTTCCGAGTTTTATTTTTTATTTTCTTCTAGGCTAAATTAACAATAATTAAGAGGATTTTATTTTAAAGTGATATGTATTTCGTCAAAAAGAATATTCAGAATAATGCTATTCGATTTTTACTGCATAATAAATAGTTTTTTTTGTCTTAAATATTACTTTAAAATATTTCGCCCAAAAAAAAATAACATAGCTATGGACATTTAAATGTCCCGCCCCTCGGCTGAAGGTTCTCACCAGACACAATGGCGGCGCTGTTTTCGACAGTTTTAACATTTTCTAATGTGATTTTGGCTTCGACCCATTAACATGCTTGTTGATCTTCTTCTTGGTGTAAGTATTCGTTGACGAATCCAGGTTATTGAAAAGTGAGGTCACTATGCGGGTCGTTACCGGGATAGCGAACATGCGCAAGCGCAATATGGAGTATAAACAACAAATAACAATCACATGTTGCTTCAATGCGAACAGAACCTGTCACTCATTGTATTCATTTTATGTCTATGGTGTTTGTGTGATTTTTAAGTGTTGTCTAGTTTACAATAGAGAAACTATATTATAAAGCGCCTTTTTATTTGGTAACAGTAGGTACATAAACTAAAGTGTTTCAAAAGTTCAGCACCAAAAATAGTCAAATACATTTTAAGCCCGCCCTGTTCAGCTTTTACATTATGATCCACAAAATGATACGAACTGCGCAAACTCTGTATCTAGCTTTAGTCCTTCACAAGAGTCACAATCTTGTGACATGCCATTAGCAATTATACAGACTGTCCGCGGATAGGGTTTACAATAGCACAAATGGATGAAAAATTTCATTTTTCGGGAAAAAGTCCCCAGTAAACCAAAGCTGGCGGTAAAAGTTCGGCCGCCTTCCGGCATTGACGGGAAATCGACGGCTCTTGTTGCCGATTACTGGCCGCTTCTGGCTCTCGCGTTACCTTCCATGCGTCGAACTACCACGGCTAATAGTCTGCCACCCAATGGTGGTAGTAGCGCAGCACATGAGAAACGGACCTTATCTTTCGAATCGGACACGGTTAGAAGATATCTCGCCGGTTGTGACAAAGGGTCGACGTGCCGTGTACCACCCGCGAGTGGGTAGCTGACTATACTATACGTTTCTCGTTTTACTTGTTTGGCAACGGCTAATCGCAAGCCAGCCGCTTATTTTTGAAATTTGCGCCGTTTAGCTGCTGCGAAAGAACTGACACTTCTTGACAGGTGAATGACGGTAGACAGACAATTAAAATTATTTTTCCACGAGCACGAGGCGTTCCTTTATTGTTATAAAAGCTACATTTCTCAAAAAGATTCAGTGCCTGTAGGCAGAATACAGGATTCATCATTAGACCAACTTATTACTGATTTCCAAGATAAAGAGGACACCCCTCAGACAGAGGATTCAGTGCCAGAGAACAAAACTAATAAGTGAGTTTAAGTTTCATATATAATTGTAAATTTTTTATACCTGTACTCTCATGTGATAGTTAAAAGTGTTAAAACAAAAAAATTAGTGCATGCTTGGCTATTCTTTGCACGCAGATTTTATAGTATATAAACTTAACCAAACCAAATGGTTTTTAGGTGCTGTACAATGTACGAAGAAGAAATCCAATAACATTCAATGCAACAATTTCAGATATTGTTCTGACGTACCATTAGAAACTGGAGAAAAAATGCTTCCGACAGGGACGGCGGGCGGATGAGTCGCAAAAAAAAAATAATAAAAAATTATGTGTAAATGAATCAGAATAACGTCTTAAAATTGCAGAGTTTGTTAAACAATAAAACTGTTGTTTTCTACTAACGGTGAGTTTTAATGGTAAGACTTCCCCCTAACTATGCGCGGTCCCTCGCTGGTATTTAAATGAATTGCCAGCGAACCGTCCGCGGTCTTGTCGAGATGCCAAATCTGTACAGCCCGCGGCTCAACGGTAAAAAGTAGCGTCTGTACCGCACAACCAGGTTCGTTATGTAGCTAATAAGCCGCCCGGCGGCCGAGCGGTCATGCCCTACCTCCACGCCGCCGATATTGTAGCTGGCGGCCCGACACCGACGTTTCGGCAATGCGCCTTCCGTCCACCTCCGGAGCTTTCATGTCGTGTTTACTGGGTCATTCTTGATAAAAAGTTTTGCTTGTAAAAAAATGCAATTCACGAAGAGACAATTTTGATTTTTTAAACAGGGTCGCAAAAACTTCAAAAACATGATTTTTCTCCAATCCTACCATCTTTTGTAAAAACATGGAATTTTTTTACCTTTTTAGTACTTTGATGGGGCAAATTTGAAGTTGTCAAATAGAATTTGATGTGTTTTGAAAATGTTGACTTTAGAACAAAGGGTTTATTTAGCTCAATGTTACGGGGCGGGCGAAAGTTCTTACAATTTTGTGATAAAGAAATTTAATCAAAAATACCTTAACGTTTACGTCTCAAAAATGGGACATAAATTATTAAGAAAATTTTATTGAACTGGTTCAGTTTCCAATGAAAAAAAAAACTATGATCAGAATGACACAGCTTCCCTAATCGTATTGCAGTCTGTTGCTGACAATCCTACCCTCTCATTAGGAAACCGAGCTCAAGAACTTGATGTAGTAAAAAAAACCTCATATTCAGTATATTTTAAAGGCAAACAAAATATTCCCATTTAAGCCAACTTTTAATCAAACGTTGGAAGGAGACGAAGCCAAACGTTTGGATTTTTGTCTTTGGGTAGGAAACAAAATTGTAAGTGAAAACAGGAATTTTCATAAATTTATCATGTTCTCCGATGAATCGACATTTTCAACAAACGGGAAAGTATCTTCTGCGCATATTAGATACTGAAGCGAAAATAATCCCCGTTTTAGAATTCCTGATGCAAGAAGACAATATTACAAAAAAGTAAATGTCTGGTGTGCGATTTCTTATTATTGCATTATTGGCCCATATTTTTTCGAAAACACGTGTAACCGTGGGAGTTACCTTAAAATGTTGGAAACATTCCTTTTTGACAACCTAGTAGAATTGCCTTTCCAATTTAGGAACGAAATGTACACTCAACAAGATGGATGCCCTGCGCATTTCGCAATTGAAGTAAGGGAATGGCTTAATAATACATTTGGCCACAGATGGATAGGTCGGAATGGTCCGGTTCTGTGGCCCCCAAGAAGTCCCGATTTAACTATTTCAGATGCCTATATCTTTGGGGGCCCCTCAAACAATTAGTGTACTCCATTCTGTACCGGTAAAAATCGCAGCTTTCTTGGGCGTGTAACCTTTCCCATTTTGTTTGAGAAATGTAATTAGTTTGAAATGTCTACATTATTATTGGATTGTAACATTCTTTTAATCATTGAACAATTCGACCACACTGTTGATGGCTTTTGTTGTTGTGCCAATTCCGAAAAATAGGCTAATAACACCGTCTCTGACAAAGAACTGCATGTCTTTTTCATCTTCCATTCCATAAATCTTGAATACGCGGTTTTGTAAATTTTGCGCGATTTAGCTGGCAATAATTTTGGTGACGCTACTTTCGCTGCTTCTACTAATACCGGTGGAGTCAGAGAAAACTCGAAATAAGACATTTTAACTTTATATTATTCAAAATAACTACTAAACAACCAGTAAAAGTTCTTAATTTTTAAATTAAAAATCACATAATTAAATTGACAGATATTTTATTATTTTAAAGGTAGGTACTAGTTTAAAAATTCAAATTTTACATCGATACTTTTCTGACTTTAATATATTATAATAATATGTTTTTCAATATGAAATCGTCGTTTTTCCCGTAACAGAAAAAAATACCTAGTGTATTGTACACGGGAAAAATATTAGATTTTAGCTCTCGGTTTTTTGTCTCAACACAACCTCGAGCTAAAATCTAATACTTTTTTCCCTTGTATAATAAATAACTATTTCTTTTTGAAATGAAAGAATTATAAAGAAAAACAAAAATGGTGTGACAATTTGGCACGATTTTCCAGCGCCAACTCTGCTTGGAATAAGTTTAGTTAAAACGTGGAGTACATACCAATCACGGTAATTTAAGCAATATTTTGCTCAACTGGATATTGAAGTTACAATTTAGCGCGACAAAACGCCCCGAGAACTACGTTGTATAATTTATTATTTTAAATTGCAATATAAAAACATCACAGTATCGATGTCATTTTATACAGGGTGTATCATAAAAATGCAACGTGCATCAACTTTAATTTTTTTAATAATAAAACATAATGTTACGTTATGTTACATTTTTCAGAAATTATGCTCTATTCCTATCTTCAACCGTTTACGAAATATTAACACTGTTGCTATGCACCAATGATATGTTTGTCAACTTAAGGCTCACTTACACATGGCAAGTTTACTGGCGGAAAGTACTTGCCGCCAGTAAACTTCCCATGTGTAACCCAAAGGATTGTTGTACTTGCTACTTGCCGGCCAGCAGCAAGTAAAGTTGAGGCGTCGGCTAGTTTTGTGGCCAACTTGCGTGTCTTGACAAGTAGCTGTCCGCGTTTAAACGTGGTTTTATTATATTCAGCAAGTTGCTGTGTAGATTTCAGATTCCGATAAAATAATAATAATTGAAATATAATAAAATAGCAATATACCGTGCGAGCAAAACTTATTTGCATCAAAGAGGGTTTGGATTAAAAAACGTAGAGCTTGGTTTAGATCACAATGATATGGGGTCGATATATCTAACCAAATCTAGGTTACAATTTTGTCAAATTCATATTATGACATGATATGCCAAACTAATGAGTACCTAATAAAATAAGTAGACAAATAAAATACAAATTTATTTTTGTTGTTTACAAAATTATAATACTTGCACTTTATAAGGAAATAAATTTAGCTGCTTCTTAAGAATAGTCCTGCATGTTCCATAAGTTCTTCCCACTTCTTGGAACAGGCATCTTATACAATTTGTTGGCGTATTTTGTATTATTTCACGAACGTTTGCAACCATCTTACAGATGGTCTTCCTGTTCCTTTTTTTGTGTTGTACAGAACCTGTTTCCCTAAACACAGCCACGGTTCTTTTCAGGCAATGATAAAAATCCCCAGCAATAAAACAACGTTAGGAAAATGTTCCTGAAAATCGTCCATGCATAAACCCGGATTGTATTGCCACTCACGATTTACTCTAACCTCGTTTAGAAATTACGCTTCAACCATGAATGTTTTGTGCTATTCCGTAAAGCCCATTGTGTGAATTGTTCAAGAAATTGGAAAAATTAGCGATGAATCAAATTTCTTGTAACGACTGTCAAAGATGACGGAATAACTGATTGATTGTTAATTCAGGTAGTTACTGACACCCAACAGGTATTAAGCACTACGGCTAAGCATTACATCCTTATATGCATGGCCCTCTTTGATGCAAATAATTTTTGCTCGCACGGTATAAAACGATTGAATATTTTATTACTAATAATTTTTCAAACATTGTTGGGGATAATCTAATAAAATTCTTATAATCTCATATAGTCCCTTTTAAAAGTTGAGCAGAAGCCCCTAAAGCGTTCCGACGCTTAATCCAGCTCCTGTCCCATAATACGCGTTTCTTTTTTTTTTTTTTTTGTTCCTCAAAAATACTCATGTTTTCCATACAATACCAGCTAGAATAACTTTTACAGCCACAGCGGCCAGCAGCACGCACTATCGTACTCGGAGCCATCTTGAATTTTGATAACTGAGCAAGTAAACTAACCAATGTGTATACGCACAAACGAAACAAGTTTACTGGCGGCAAGTACTTTCCGCCAGTAAACTTGCCATGTGTAAACGGGCCTTTAGCAACGTTCTGAAGTTAATTCATTAACAATGACAATGTGTTATTGTTATGTATTATGACGTCTAAGAATGTTAGTCAATGTTAATCAAATTTTTGCTCTGCTGATTTTACAATTAGCAATTAGGTGGAGAACTTCCGATACTGTTAACGATAGTGTTAAATGTGGTCGTCCTGGTATACCTGGAGAAAAAATAAACATATTATCACTACACACTACAGGAAGATTCTCATAGCCCAAGAACACAGCTTGGGTGTGACTACGATACTCACCAAACCACCATACTATCTAAGTTTAAAAAAAAAAAAGAGAGAGAAGGTTCGTCCGTCGTCCCTACAAACCACCAATTGTATCTACAAGAGTTATTGGATGATGATCCTGATATCATGCGAGAGCATATTGAACTAATGATTGAGCTAACAGATAATTAAGCACAAATTGTCCAAACAATTGGTTGGGCATTGTTGAAAATTGGGTAATCGGACCATTTTTCTTTGATGAGAGCCTCACTGGAAAAAGATATCTTAATTTCATTCAAAATTATATGGTGGGGGTCAATACAGTGGCCACCAATATCGCCCGACCCTAACCCATTGGACTTTTTTTGTGGGACTACATCAAAAGTTTAGTTTATAAATTTATTAGCAACTCATAAATACTATGGAGTCAATTCGACGAGTAATATAAAAAATTTCTTCACAAGTAGTGCAAAATATAAATCAGGAATTTTTAGACCGATTGATCTACTGCAGAACAGTTGGCGGAGGACAAACAGTTTCATAAAGATTTTACAAAGAAACAGTCATATAGCAGAAAATATTTGAAGCAGTAGAGGATTACGGAACTGGCCAATCAGAGCTCAGCCATACGTCAAATAATCAAATTAAAGGACCAACACCAGCCCCGCAGGCATTGCAGTGCGTGTGACCTAGGTAGGGGATAGTTATACGTAACAGTTCCTTCCCAAAAGTAGAGAAAAAGTGAATCATAATATGCATAAAATACAGTGTGTACCGGGTGAGTCAACGATTGCGCGGAGTAGCTTTATGCCTTGAAGATAAAATTTGTCGATAATAAGCTTTTGTATGAAGGTATGATTGGATATCTGGCACATTTTAAAAATATTTTGAATTATACAGGGTGCGTCCAAAAAGCGGAACAAGAAAAAATGTACTTTTTTCAAATGGAACACCCTGTATATTTTTGAATTTTTAAATTCCACATAAAATTATAATTATTTTTTATTTAATGCATTATTAGTCTATACTTCATAGTTTCCGAGATATTGACTCTCGAAAAGTGACATTTTTGAACTTTGACAGCTTCTAACTTTCTAACAGTACGTCTTAGAGCAAAACGGCTTACATGTCCCTGTCTTCAATTTTTATTATCTTCCCAAAAAATCAACTTCCGGTTACGTACCTGACTACTGCAGCATTTTCCAGGCAGAAATTTTTGCAGTGGATAAAGCAGTCAACACCCTGCGGGATCACCCTGGCTTGAAAGCAGCTGCGTCTATAGCAATCTATATAGACAGTCAAGCAGCCATAAAGGCAATTTGCTCCAGCAGCACTAAGTCAAAATTAGTAAGGCGCTGTCGCCACAATCTCTGCACACTTGGTGCTCAACATCGAATCACCCTGTGTTGGGTTCCTGGACATAGCAAAATACAGGGAAACGAGACTGCTGATGTGCTCGCCAGGGAGGGCGCAAGCAGGTCTGCCGAACTAGCAGAGAATACTGTGGCTAGACCACTGGGATCAGTCAAAGAGGATATAGATCAAATAGCTAAACAACTTGCACAAAGCAGATGGACAGGGCTGGCAACTTGTAGCATCTCCAGGCAATTGTGGCCCCTACTTGACGACAGGAAAACCGCAGTGCTATTACAACACGGTCGGAAGGACCTAAGAAACATCACTGCCGTAGTCACCGGACATTGCCTGTTCGGTAGACACGCTGAACGTATGCAAGTACCAACTAACGATTTCTGCAGAAGTTGCAGAGATGAAGAGGAGGAGGAAAGTAATCAGCATTTCTTGTGTGAATGCCCCGGCCTCGCTAGAAGAAGGTTCAATGCCCTTTTGCGAACCATTCTTTAATGATCTGGAGGAAGTGAGCAGCCTGCAACTGGGTCGACTTACGAAGTTTATTAACAGCAGTGGCTGGTTTGAATGAGCTGTCAAGATTCTTCTACGATCTACGTCACGTCGCGTTAACCATCAGGAGGCTGATGCGGATAGGTTCCGCGGAACACGTGTGGTACCACAACGGTCCTACAGGACTACGTGTGACTGTTTGGTCAATGCCAGAGGTCTGCCACTCTAACCTAACCTAACCTAACCTATAGAAGAAAAAGTCATTCTTTATAAAAACGTCTGCTTGTGCTGAAACTACAATTTCGAATTATCAGATTTGCGATTACTATACGGGGTTTGTCAAAAACAACATTTCTACAATTTAGGATTTTTTTTAAATTCTAGTTTTCAATGCTTTGATTTATTAAATGATTTTCGCTTGTGCTGAAACTACAATTTCTAATATCACAATTATCACATTTGCGACTACTATACAAGGTTCGTCAGAAACAACATCTTTAGTTTTTTTGATTTCGATTAAAATAAATTTACGTAAAAACAAACAACTATTGTTGCTTTCTTACTTCGAATATGATTCTATATCTGTCCGAGTAACGATTTTGTTGTAAGAAAACCATTTTTTCTTTGCCTAGTATTTTTATTATAACAGTTCCTAACTTGCTGCATTGGGATATTTGCAATAATTTTTTTTTCAAGAGATCTAAGTTATTATTGAAATTGCTTTTATACACATGTGGCTTCAGATATCCCAATAAATAAAAGTCGATAATAATTGTGAGATCGGGACTCTTACGTATCAACTGATTTGGACCATTGGTACCTTCCAATCCGTTTGTTCCCAAAGTGATGATTTAGCCAATCATCAAAAGGATTTGAAAATAAGAATTGAAAAAAAAAATCCAAAAAACAAAAACTGTTGTTTCCGACGACTGTATAGTAATGGCAAATCTAATGGTTGAAATTGTAATTTCAACACTAGCGAAATACATTTAATAAATCAAGGAAATGAAAAAAAAAGATCCAAAAAACTAAACGAACCCTGTATACTAATCGCAAATCTGATTCGAAATTGTAGTTTCAGCACAAGCAGACGTTTTTTAAAAAAAATGCTTGTTCCTCTATACCTACCTACTAATAAATAAGTTTTTCCTTTTACAAACTCTATCCGTGGGCACACTGTATATTGTGTTAGAATAGTAGGATTATTGATATGTAAATACATACAGAATAAATAAAGACCTTTTTAATAGAAACAGAAAAAGGAACAGGATATTTTCTACATCTTATCAAATAGTATCTTTTTAAACTCGGTCGTTAATATTTCGTAAACGGTTGAAGATAGGAGTAAGGTGGGGCAAGTTGACGAGGTTAAAGAAAAAAACGCTCTAAAAAATAAACTACAAATATTTTAAAAGAAAAAACAAGTGTAATAAATTAACGGAACATTAGTTAATTTTTGGTGAACAATCCATAAACAAAAAAATAAAACATAAAGGAAAAAGTTAAAAATTAAAAGTTGTCGCATTTTCGTCATCTTGCCCCAATAGTGGGGTAAGATGACGAGCACATTGGGGCAAGTCGACGATTACATAAAAATGTCACATTTAAAAATACCCCGATTCTCATAACGCGTGCAAGCTTCATGCCACCAACTTTCGCACACATCACACTTTATCCAATCTTCAACTGGTGGATCAATGTATCGTTCTTCGCAACTGGGACATAGTATGTCTTCTTTAAACGTTGTTGCAACCTTTCTAATACATTTTTTTTGAGTCTCATTAAATATATTTTTTTTCACTCTTTCTTCGCATTTTCTTTTCTTGGCTTCATTTTTACTCTGTTTTTCTCGTTCTTTCTCTTCAAGATCTTCTTTATTTAGATACACCTGCAACAGCCAAATCTCCTTGAATCCCATGTTCCGGTTTATTCTCTGCGTGTATTTCTTTATCCTTAGTTAGAGGGCCAGCATTGCAAGGCAGTTTTTGCAAGCCGGTTGAACTAGCTGAATCTGATGGAATTTTAGATTTTGTTTCACTGTCTTGTTTCCTTTTTATGTTAATGAGAGGTTCATCATCACTAGACCCTTCACTTTCTGCGGTAATATGTCTGCGGTCACTTACCGAACCTGAGTCAAAATCTGCCTCACCAAATATGTCTGGATTAAATGGTTCAATGCCACATTTAGTAAAGCTTTTAACTGCGGTTCCTATAGTTGCTGCTTTTAAATAAGCTTTTCCGAAGAGCTGCCCAACGTCTTTATCTGTAATACGTTTACCTGGGTTATTTACCAAATAATTGTCACATGCCTGGTTGTAAAATGTTTTAAGGGGGAAAAAAATCCCACGTCCAACCGCTGCAGTCGGTGCGTTGTATGAGGGGGCAAACCAACCATAATTACTCCACTTTCTCTGCACAAATTGATAGCTTCTAAGGAAGTATGAGATGAATGATTATCAACAATTAATAAAATTGGCGTATTTTTTGATGGAGAGGTGTATTTAATAAAATGACGGAGATATTGAACAAAAGCATCGGTGTTCATCCATCCACTTTGCTGAGCTATACCTTCGGAACCAGGGGGAACTCCATGTAAAAGCTCAGGACGCGATGTTGGCAAGGGGCATGTTGACGAATTCGTCAACATGCCCCTTGGACCATTTACAACAAAAACCTAAAGTAAATAAAATAAACAAAAAATAAAACTGATTTGGGCTATTAACATGACCTTTTAGGGTTCGAGGAACAATATAAATAATCAACAGAACAAGACTGGCTCCTTTACTTTTTGCGCAAAACTCTATTTCACTGAACAAACAAATTATAACGACTAACCTCTAAAAACATTTGGTAGCACAAATTCGAACATATGTAAACTAGCGCCATCTATCATTTTAAGTTATATCAAGGTCCCGAGACGGCAGTATAGAGATGGGTACATTACAGATTTATGCTTTAGATTTTCATTAAAAGTAAATTCGTTACCTTGCCCCGTGCGTCAACTTGCCCCACCTTACCCGACATGATTTATGAAAAATGTCTAGAATTAATTGTATAATTTAAAAATGTGAAAATATACAAAATGTTTTATTAAAAACAATCAAGTTGATACACGTAGCATTTTTGCAAACCCTAAATAACATCTTTTAAAAAAAAATGCATTTAATTTTATTTTTGACAGATCCGAGGGTCTATTGATGAAGTATTCTATAAATATAAAAGGTTGATCCGTTTCTTAATCATAACTCTGTAATGGTTTTCTATTTATTTTTTTCTACTACTGACACACCTAAACAACGTCATTTAAAGACCTTGGTGCAAGAACCGGACAAGTCCATTTTAGGCCGAAAAAACGATTTCTGTAAAAATGTTTGTATTAAAATATCGCCGATCGATTGGTACAAGAATCAGCCAAATCCAAAGGAATGTAACGTTTATATAGTATATTTTTAGGACTTGGCCGCTGGCATTCTTGGGTGCAAGAAACAGCTAAGTCCAGGACTTGTCCGGTATTTTGACCAACAGCTTCACAAAGTGTAGGGACTTGGCTGGGTGAGGGAATATGCGGAAGAGTCAGGGTCTCGCTGGCATTAGATTTATTTATTCAGTAACTGCTGTGATTTATTGAGAGTTTTCAGTTTTTGAAATAAAGCTCTTCAAAGTTATCATTTACGGTGTTACTTATTTTTTATAATATTTTTGGTGCAAAAATCGGACAAGTCCACATTTTCAAAAAATTCTAGGCTCTTATGTTTTTTTATAATGTTGTTTTGTAATGTTTCCCTATCAATTTTATTTTATATACCTACAAAAAAAAACCTGTATGCTATCTGTTTCTAATAAATTAATATCCAAAAATAGAAAGTTTTTTTCAATTTCCCAAAAGTTATAAAATATGGACTTGTCCGGTTCTTGCACCAAGGTCTTCAAATTTTGCACTCTAACCAGAACGATATTAAATTTTTTCATCCTTCAAATCTCTTGGGAATACCTATACAGCTATAAAAATATAAAAACACAATACAAATTCTGCATACAAATATCCTAATACACGGCATATACTTTTTATAAAACGGTGAAATCCTAAAATCCAATGTTTAAGTTGGTACGTTCTGATGGATGCAAAAGGCTTTTTATTTGGGCTCCATTGTTAAACTCTAAAGGGAAACCGTGTTGGCGGCAAAAAGTAGGCTTTGCATTGCCATTTTGTTTATATCTATGGAAACAAATCTTTTATTAACGGTGGATCAAACGACTGTTTTCAGTTTTAAAAAATTCATGGTTTTCTATTGTATGCCTTTGAGGAGGGATATGGAGGTTTTGCTGCGTTAGGTACTGGTTAAAAAGAATGTTATTGAATTCTACCTACTATAGTCTTTCTAACGACTTCTTGAATTCACGTCACAAATTGGAAATACATAATAAAAAATGAGACACAAGAAATTTCATGTCTAAGTTTTATTATGTTATTAATTACTGTCTTGACCTACTAGGCTCCAATTAAAATGACATTTGATTATTTGATATTCACAAGTAGATATTTTTAACCGGCAAATTTTTAGACCAGGGCTGAAGCCTTTGAAAATGGTAAAAAGGAAAAACAATAATAGTAGAATGAAACCCATTGGAAAAGGAAGAGAATATAACAAAAATGAAAGGAAAAATAATTTACGGGCGATCCGAGGTCGGGAAGTGGAAAGGGGTGAGTTTTTAAGGGTAGAAAACGATTTATCTCGATTCCCGGCCAAACTACAAGTCCTATGGAAAAACGTTAAATGGCAAAGTTGTAGGTAATAAAAAGATCCACAAGTTTTGTATTTACACTTTTTTCACATAACCTCAAAATTTATGTGAAATTCAAATAATCAAGTTTTTGGTTTTTTATTTTTATCTTTTACAAAAAACATTTTTTTTTCACGAAATTTGATGAAAACTTACCTTTTTATGTCCCAAACACACGAAATTTTTTTGATTTAAAATATTTATTTTTTCACCTTATTTTGACTTAACATCAAAAAAGCACCCCAATTTTCAATCGAAAATTCTCACGTCAAAATATCTGTTTTTTTTTTAAAAGTCGGTGGGCTTTTTGTTCGTTGAAATCTCTACTTTCTGATAATGTAAAAAAAATATACATTACTAAGGTAAATGTTCTCAAAAAATGCAAAAAAACGAAAAAAACTCGAATCCGAATTTTTTTTTTAAATCATGTACAATTTTGAGCTATTTATTAAAATTTATAATTTAATTACTTGAAAAACGTCAGATTCCATGTTACATTGATAAACAAAAAATTGCAAGTTGAAATATACTACTATAATTAACAACCAAATAAGTTAATAAAGTTAATATTTAATATTTTAAAAAGTTAATATTTATTTTTGAGAACATTTACCATAGTAATGTATATTTTTTTACATCATCAGAAAGTAGAGATTTCAACGAACAAAAAGCCCACCGACTTTTTTAAAATGCAGATATTTTGACATGAGAATTTTCGATTGAAAATTAGGGTGCTTTTTCGATATTAAGTCAAAATAAGGTAAAAAAATAAATATTTTAAATCAAAAAAGTTACAGTGTGTTTGGGACATAAGAAGGTAAGTTTTCACCAAATTTCGTGAAAAAATAAGATAAAAATAAAAACCAAAAACTTGGTTATTTGAATTTTTCACATAAATTTTGAGGTTATGTGAAAAAAGTGTAAATATAAAACTTGTAGATCTTTTTATTACCTACAACTCTGCCATTTAACGTTCTTCCATAGGACTTGCAGTTTTGCCGGGAATCGAGATAAATCGTTTTCTACCCTTAAAAACTCACCCCTTTCCACTTCCAGGCCTCGGATTGGCCGTAAATTATTTTTCCTTTCATTTTTGTTATATTCTCTTCCTTTTCCAATGGGTTTCATCCTACTATTATTTTTCTTGGTTTAAAAAATTATCGACCCTGGTCTATTTGTGTTGTGCTTTATTTTGATAATTTTCTGGTTAAATGTTGTGAAAGCATGGTTTATCATACAGAAAGAGAACCCTTATTACCTCTTGCTGCAATTCATCAACCAAGTTTAACTTTTTTTAATCTTTACTTACCAGTAAATAAAACATTTTGTCCATTGTAATATTATAATTTATTTATTTTAGAGAGTCTGGTGCTTAAGGAATTCCTCTCGGAACTACAAATAAATTGTGTAAAAGGCGTCGAACCAGACGATGAATATCATAAAAGAAAAAGCAATACTGTTCTCGCGTGGCGAGGAAGACCACTCCATCAAAATTTACGACCATGTCATTAGATCCCAAATTTATATAAAATGTACTGTAAAGGCATTGAATATCAAACTATAAGCAGATTTCCTAAATCTGCTACGTTAAATTCATAGATGGCACCAATGAGTCATCAAAAATAAAGCATGTTGATGCAGCCACTAACGACAAGCATTTTCACTGCTAAATTAAAACATTGTTGCCGCTTGTCTGTTTGACTTGCTGCATGAGTTTTTTTAATTTATTTTTATAGCTTATTGTAAAACTTGATTTCACATAAGTATCTACACCTATCCTAGATTTAAGTAGCTTACCTTTATTTTCCTACCTATAGTATAGTTTAGAGTCTAGACCTAAAAATGTCCCTATTTTTAATTGCTTAGTAAAATATAATATTTTCAAACTTTTGAGCAATGAACAAACCCCAACGTTAATTACATGAAAACATATTGACTGCCATGTTTTCTATTTCTGACAGAATTAAATGACGACTCTCACTATTCAATACATACCTAGGCTACAACGTATATGTTGGGTAAAATATAAATGATGTGCGGTTGTATAACTTGGTTTTTATTTGCAATTATTACTACTTTTCAAAATGGTTAAAATAAGTAGGTTTTACTTTCTTACTTAAGAAACATCCAGTTTGTTTGTATTAGTGTATTACGTATTTTGCTATTTTTCGACGAAATGAAACCTATTTTAGTTATACTGCTGTCGCTTTTTATCTACTTTTATTTGTTTGACATTTAACACCTAATGCAACGGTAAAATCATTGTGAAAATCGGCCCAATTACCCCGGAGTAATTAGCGTACATATTATTATCAAAAACATACATTCGGCTGGAATTGAGAACCACCTATTTTATTGTGTGTTAAAAATGCCTATATCATTAAAAATTCCAATAAAATACGATATGTGGCAACACCACGACATCACATCAGTGAATTTGAGACATCTGTTGCCGAGGCGCTGTATTATAACGACATATTTAAGGTTAGAGTTACGATCAACTTCACAACGGCGGCCAAACCACCTCCAATAAAACTGGGGTGTCAACTTTTCTCGGACATCCGCTATTCTTATAGTTTGATATTCAATGGTAAAGGTAATATGGTTATAGTCCGTTCACACGTTTTTTCTGAAACGGTGTTTATTATTTAACTTTTTCTAATATTGGGTATACATATTTTTTTTAAGGAATCGAACCCAGTACCCCCGCGGAGGCATAGAACTTTTTCAATTTAAAAAAAAGTTGTCTGCAAAAAGTTCATGATAAATATAAAAAAGGGAAAAATATTTAGGTCAGACTCAAAAGGTTATAGACAGTGCCTGCCTGGGCTAGTGCGAGGCTAATATATGTTAGTGATGTATTATCAATCATCATAAATCCAGGTGAATCGGATTCTTCTGATAATGTAGACTAAATTTTAAGTAATCATTGAAATTTAATACCAACTTTCATATAGTGGTTACAGTTAATTTCCGTTGGGCTTTATTTCCACGTTTGCCGAAAACATCGAGAAAAGGTAGAGTAGAATGTAGTTCTATTTCCGTGGTGAATCTAATCATTAAATATCATAAATGTCAAACAAATAAAAGTAGATAAAAAGCGACAGCAGTATAACTAAAATAGGTTTTATTTCGTCGAAAAATAGCAAAATACGTAATACACTAAAACAAACAAACTGGATGTTTATTAAGTAAGAAAGTAAAACCTACTTATTTTAACCATTTTGAAAAGTAGTAATAATTGCAAATTAAAACCAAGTTATACAAACAAACCGCACATCATTCATATTTTACCCAACATATACGTTGTAGCCTAGGTAGGTATTGAATAGTGAGAGTCGTCATTTAATTCTGTTAGAAATAGAATACAAGGCGGTCAATATATTTTCATGTAATTAACGTTGGGACGTCAAAAGGTTGAAAATATTATAAGCTACAAAGCAATTAAAAATAGGGACATTTTTAAGTCTAGACTATACTATAGGTAGGAAAATAAATGTAAGCTATTTAAATCTAGGATAGGTGTAGGTACTTATGTGAAATCAAGTTTTACGATAAGCTATAAAAATAAATTTAAAAAACTCATGCAGCAAGTCAAACAGATAAGCGGCAACAATGTTTTAATTTAACAGTGAAAAGGCTAGTCGCTTTTTTGTTGGTGAACTTATTGTGCGATCTATAAATTTAACGTAGCAGATTTAGGAAATTGGCCCATATGGCCTTCTTATAGTTTGATATTCAATGATCTAAATGGATTGCTTATATTATTAATATGTTCCTAAAACCGTATCAGCTCTTCGTTACTGTCTGTTTAAATAAGATAAAAGGTACCAAGCCAAAGTTTAGATTTAATCTTGGCAATGTCGTTTGCTTATTACTCGAACCATTCCATGGTGGCTATCACCGGAGGGAGAGAGACGAACCCATTGGAAGACCGTTATCCTGGGCGTAAAATCTATATTTTACTTAAAAGTAGGAATTACGAGAACACTCGAACTTGTGCTTATCCACAACAAGCTGCTCAAACAATGCACATGAAGGGTGTTTAAGACAGTAGCCCTAGATTTATAATTTAGTTTACTCTTGAAAAGGGTTAGAGATACTAAGTAACCGAAACGTTGTGTTAAGTAACAAAAAATACAATGATCCGACAAAGTAATTATTTGATAATACTATACTGTCAGTTTCAAACAAACAGGTAGAAACTTCCTTCACAACCCTAACCCTCTGTCTTGTTACGGCTCTGCACTGAACCATTTTGATCATTAGAATATATATTTTAGATAGGTACATCTGCAGGGGTCCGGCTAATAAGACCTAATATACCTAAACAATTATACATTATGTATAGGGTGTCCGGAAAATACGTGTACAACGTTTGACGACAGACTCCTGACGTCAAAATAGGTCGATCTAAGCCGACTTAGTTATATCCAAAATTGTCTCGTTTAGCCGGTAGAGGGCGTCAAAAATTTGTAAAAATATTGGTTTTTCCTAAATTACGTGAAAACCTGCTAATCGATTTTAATGATTTTTAGTATGTAGACTAATACTATAAAATGACGTTTTCTAGTAGTATAGTCACCGGCTGTAAATAAGTGGAAGTGTTATAAAAGTGATATAATACGTCAACATTTCTCCTCATTTTTTATATGAACGGCGTTATGACAACCTAGATAATTTGCAGAGTGACTGGATGTATTTGGAAGCTATTTTACCTCTTTAATATTTTTCGTTGATTAAGCTGTTTTGCCAGAAGAAAATATTTACAATTACCTGCATACATCAATTATTAACAATAAAAATAAAACAAAGTACAACAAAGTTGAAAGTATGTATTGTAAGAAACTAAGTAAAACAAAAACATTACTTAAGCAAATGTGTAAAATGACCGCCATCTTGCTGAATACACTTATTAACACTCCTTAAAAAATTATATTGGACCGTATCTAATGTCTCGGGGTTATTAAAATGGTGGCCTGCATTTAAAATCCGCTGCAATAAATCATCGCGTGTGTTTACCGGAGTATTGTAAACTTCTGTTTTAATAGCGCCCCACAAAAAGAAGTCACACATATTTAACTCAGGAGAACGTGGTGGCCATTTTACTGGTGCATCATTGCCCCTTCCAATCCATCGGTTGGGATATTGATGATGTACGTATTGCCGAACGGCAACGGAAAAATGGGGCGGGGCACCATCATGCATATACCACATTTCCCTCCGAAGTAAAAGGGGCAAATTGTCCAGAAGAATTGGTAATGTGTCTGGCATAAAATTTTAATAAATATTTCCATCTAACCTGTCTGGAATAACAATGGGACCAATAAGGTAGCGATCAATAATACCTGCCCAAATATTTAATTTAATTTGATGCTGATGATGTGCAACTTTAATGGCATGTGGATTTTCATCGGAATAAATATGTTCGTTGTGCAGATTGGTTACTCCAGATCTTGTAAAGCACGCCTCGTCAGTAAACATAATTGTTCTACAAAAATTTGGATTACGGATTCTTTTGTTTCTAATAATTTGACAAAATGTAAGCCGCATGGGGGTATCAGTCGGTAAAAAGTTCCTGGACTTTTTGCACGTGATAAGGATGTAACAACTGTTCTTTTAAAACCTCATTGACAATCGTTTTAGGAACATGTAACTCACGTTCTAAGCGACGGGTACTGGTACTTGGTTCTTCTTCAACTCTTTCCAGAATCATCTCTTCTGTTTCCACAGTTCAAGTTGTTCGCATACGACCCCTGCTTTCAAAGTTTTTCTCAAAGCTGCCCGTTTCCCGAAGATGACGCTCGATATTGGCAAATGTTTGGTGGTTTGGTATTCGACGGTTAGGAAACCTCTCCATATAAACCCTAACACTCTGACGTCCATTTCCTTGACAAAACCCGTATACCAGGAGCATGTCAACCTTCTTAGAGTTCGTATAATTTTGCATTTTTAATGGTAAAATGAACTTGTAATTCAAGAATGTTGATCGTACGGAACGGATCTAGGGGGGGGGGGGGGGGCAAGCCGGGGCCTATGCACCGGGCGGCAAGTTCAGAGGGCGGCCAAATTCACACTTTATAGACAAATGGATAACTCATCATTTACCTAACTTTAACCACGGAATAAATAATAGTACAAGTACAGAAATTTCATGGCCATATCAACTCGACCGATACCCAGAGCGCGGAGTGAGACGTGCTGCACGAACATTTTTATTGTTTCTTTAAATCATATGTATTTTTGTAACATGGATAATCCTGTTCATGATATAATTTGTTCTTTACACGAAACGCCATTTTATAGACTTAGAGATGACGACAGTAGAGATGTAATAAATAAAGGTCGCCCTACGCCACCCCCTTAATGTTTTTTCCGTCGACCGTGTATTTACAACCTTAATGTATAAAAAATCATACATTAATGGCCCCTATTATTGCATGATTTTTTTTATTAATAAACGATTTTAGGCAACCAAACATACTACAAAGCACGCACTGCCGCGTACATAATGGCGTTCCCATAGTTTCTGTCGATGTCAATAAGTTTGAAATTCAAAAATTTGTTATAATATGTAGTTTGGTTCTAAATAAAAAAAAATATAATCTATTAACAAGACAATCGACGGAAAAATATTGTAACTAACGCGTATATTAAATAGCAATTAATAATCTCAAAAAATTAACGTGCTCGCTGCGCTCACACGTTGAGATTGTCTCGATTATTAATCGCTCTTATTAATACACTAGTTTGTTAAATTACTATAAACGTGATCATAAACAAGGACATCATTTTTCGCGATCATTTAATACTCAATGGTACGATAGTCACAAGTGGCTATGTGGGAGTTATTTTAAACAAGGGTTATTTTGTTCGTTGCGTGGTGTAGTCTAAATTTTCTTTTCTCTCTTTTTATTTACGTAAATAAGACAAAGTAAGATATTATGAGAATCATAGGAAAAATTAAGTCTTCCGAGAAGAGTATTCTTTTAACCCCTCCCCCTTCCTATTTCCCAGAATATATTCCTAGCTGCGCCACTGGGTTCCGGGTTTGTTTTGATTTCCAGTAAAGACAAAACACATCAATTTTTAAAAAAACCTATAGCTGAGGAAGTAGGGGAGGGTGGGGGAATGGCGGTCACTTAAGCTAGATTACTTATAGTTAAACAAATAGTAGTGTTTTGCTATAAGTAAGTAGAATGGAAGATAGCCTGACCCATCCACTAGATCATGGTTTTCCATTTAAATCAAAATACTTCACCTCAAAACAGAAGTTCGGACCTGACCAATGAGGTGTCATTGACCAGTATTCCCCCACCCTGCGGGTAATTCCGGTCAGTCCGTTTTAAATGCATTTTATATGGCAAAAATTACTCTAGAATACATTTTTTTAATAAGAAAGGAATAAAACACATCCATGTATAATAAAGTAATATATTACCAAGGGTTTCATTAAGTTCTTCTAAATGTTTATAAAATATAAAAATTAAACAATTAAACTAGAAGAGAATACAAAACTTAGACTGGTATTGCCCCAATTGGGTTAACCGGCATTACCCAAAAGCTACTTGCAACAAAAACCCTAACCCTAAAATTAATCGTAGTGATTTAGATATGTACGAACGCAGGAATCATTAGCCCAATTAATTCTGAGAAAGTATCATATAAGGGCATGCAGAAAAATACATCATTTTTGTACTTAAGTTTGTTTCAATTCGCCTAAAAGTTATAACAAAACAGAGCAAAAACTTTGAGGTTCAATTGGAGCCAGTACAATGGGGTGATCATAGCGAAACCACATGCATTTAACTCTGACCGTTGTTTGTTAGATGGCAGCACGGTACTAAACAAACTAAGTACGTTTACACTGTAGTATTTAAAGTCACCGGAATTCCCCACCTGACTGGGATTCCCCCACTTCCCCCTACACATCGCTAAACATTTTTTGTTTAATTTCAATTGGAAAAGGATGACGAAAGCATTTTTCATCAAAGGTTCGCAGATGTCGCAAATAAATCCTTCACAGCAGGGACAAAGAGCATTTTTTAAGGCTGCTGTGTATCAACATGAGTGATGCGGACTTTGGATTCTTTTCCTGTCTGTCGTGATATATGACTATCCATTGAATCTCTATTCCATTGGTATTTTTATAGCCACGACACGAAGTACGCTATGTAGTTTGTTGTACAAAACAATTGTTTACCCTCACGGCGGCGCGGCGACGGTTGGCCCGGCCCATTGAGTTTTCGGGATGAATTTTTTTATTATTTACAATGCTATTTTTTGGAAAGGAGTTTTGCATTATTTCTTTTTGAAATATGGTCAGAGGCTCGGTCAGAAGAGAGGATGAGAAGTTAATGGTAAACTAATATTAAAACTTTTTTTTACTTCCTTTCACTTGTCCAAAACAATAGTTAAACAATTACGGATGTTACACATTGTCTTGTTAAACATTTTTGTGGGGAAACTGGGAAACTGGGGATGATTCAACCACGGGGCAGATACAACCCTTTATCTAAAGAAATATTTAAATTTCCTGCGTGTTTTTACTAACCTATATTGTTTTTTGGCCTGTTATTATTGTGTGTAAAGTTTGGTGGCTGGAGCGGCAGTGTGCAAATATATGAGAAAAAAAAGTAAAATTTTATAAATTAAAGGTAAAATAATACTCGCTCTCGCTAGTCTTTGAAATATTATTCATTATTGCTTATGCTTATAGGTATGTGTTATATTGTGGGTATAGTTAAATCTGCATGGCATTAGCTAACTTATTATCACAAAAACATAACCTAAAAAATCACGTCGTGATTCTTTGGTATTATTAATAAAATAGGTATGTATGGGGTAGATTCAACCATGTCATTTGGGATAGATTAAACCGGTTGAATCTACCCCTTTTTTAATTAAAATCAAAATGTAAAAAGTTAATAAATGTTGTATTTATATTTATTATAACATATTATTATATTTTTTGGTAGATGCCAAGGGTAGGTATACGTAAGAAAAACACACAATCTAAATCGAAAATCTACACGTCAACACCGGTTATGGAAGAAATAGAGAAAAAGCAACAAGAAAAACAAAGAAAGGATGCATTAAAAAAATCAAAATCAACTACACATAAACTAATTCCCGAAATCAATGAGGACACAGACAGAGATGAATCTTTAGTTGATCTTATTGATTCTGATAATGATTCATCTCTGGATAAATTTCCTATATTTGAAGACCAAGACTTTCTAATTAACGTACAAGATTTTGTTTTAACAAAGTTGTCCTTAAAAACATTCACTATTTATTACATAGGTCAGGTTTGCTCCAAGAATTTAAACGACTATAAAATAAATTTTTTAAGGCGTAAAAACAATTCGACAACTTTTACTTTTCCAGATATTCCTGATATTTCAAACATAGAAAGAGACGATATTATGATGATTTTACCGACGTTACAAAATTCTGGCACAACTAGAATTTCTTTTCTTTATAAATTTAAATTAATTTTAAAGGGTGGAATGTTCGTTAAATATATTATATATTATATAGTAGTTAGTTATACTTTGAAAGATTGTTTTTTTAAATACTATGTATTTTTATGATTTGTTCGAAAATTTAAAATATTTCTATAATTTGTTGTCTTCGTACACTGGTTGAATGTACCCCACACGCTGGGTGGATCTACCCCGTGCCTGGGGGACATATACAACCAAATGTAAGCATAACCATTTGTGTCCCAATGGGCCGAAAGCGCTAGGCGATAGCAATTAAAATACGCTGAATACAAATATAATGTTTCATATAGTAATTTAGTTATACAGGAATATTTTCTAATTTGTATCCAGCATATAGACAATTAAATACTAAATGGTTGAACCATCCCCAGCTTCCCCTACTGGGTCGTCAAGTATATAAGTTGTCAATATAAAAGGATCTGCAAAGTCGATATATTGTATTTACTGAAGAACTGTTAAGATTTAACGGTGGTTCTTTGATTTTAAAAAGAATAGCGCTATGGATAATATGGACAATGTTATGGATAAAAATATTGTGACGAAAAAAAAAACGATTAAGAGATGTGAACATCTACAATGTTGGGTCAAAAACAATAAACAGCAATTCTGGTACCAATACTTAGAAGTAGCGCAAAGTCAGATAAGTTAAGCAACATACAACATACAGGTCTAAGAATTCTTCCAAAATTAAAGGAAGAGTAGTCTCAGAAGTTGCTTAACCAATGAGGGGTAATGATTAAGGTGCTTCGAGATCCACAAGATGCTGGTCTACTTTGTCGAAAAGTTCAAATATATGGAAGTACCTATATGGTGCGATTAATAAAATCAACAATTAAAATTGTTTTAAAATCAGTAAATCTTCGAGAAGTAGTAGGGGAAAATGGGGTAATGGCGGTCACTTAACGAAATTTTGACATAAAAGTCAAAATATAAAACATATATTTATTCTGATAAAAGAAAAATGAAACATAAAAGTTACTCTAAGTTGTGAAATACATAACAAACTGAAAATCTAACATTTATTTGGTTTGGCTCAAACTCCAAAAAAGGTGACCTTGACCGGTATTGTCGTAATCGGTATTACCGGTCATAGCATTGGTAATACCGGTCACATACAAAAATCACAAATATATCTGGTTGGGGAGTCCTTTGCAGAACATAGGGAATGTGCCCATTGTCCACACATGATACACCTGTACCACATCTCATTATTTGCCCCATATTCACCACAAATCACACATAAGGTGAAATCTGTCTCGTTATTTTCATTATCACTGCAGATATCGTCCATTTCAACATCAGAATCAGATTATGTTAATCGGTCCTCTTTCTGAGTTTCTTTTCAGTTTTGAATTTCATTTCGGTATAGTGACGCGCTTCATTTATGGTTTTTTGGCGCTGGCGCTGCTGGTTCTCTCAGGCGAATTTAGTATTTTTCTTTGGTCGGTCACTTGACCGACATTGCCGTCATATGAAGGCATACATTCAAAAATAATTTAGGACCTTAAAATTTCGATAAATCACTGATTTTAATACATAAGACTAATCTATAATATACCGTCCAACTGATAAACTACGCACAGTCTTAAAAAATAATAAATATAAGTACTTACCGCTTGTTTTCAATGATGACGAAATTAGAAGAAACACAAGAAAAACAAATGGCCGACTGTTCCACGTCAACGGTTGCTGGTGACTGAATTAAAAAGGCGCACTTAATACTACGGTATTAAAAGCAGCCGTTTGCACCAAACGCTGTTGCCGGATCTATCTTCCTTAAGGAATTATTTAGGTGACCAGTATTGCCCAATGACCAGTATTACCCGATTTTCCCCTACTACAGAATAATTGTTATCATTTTCCTGTTTCTAAAATTTCATTTTTCGATAAATCATTAAAGAGCACAATAATATCTAATTTCACAACCGGAATTTCGAGTTTCACTCTTTTATCTTTGAATCAATTTTAGGCGTCACCCTGTTGAAGGTCAACATCTTAGAAAAGCAATTTTCTTCTCAAAAACGGATAGAGTAAGGTACAAAAATTTTTAATAAAAGGTATTGGAATTTGAAGAAAGGAACAGAAAAAAATATAACATACGCGTACCTGACGGACGTACGTAGCTCAGGGACGTACCTGGGGGCTGAATCAGTGGCGGCTCGCGGTCTTAAAAAATGGTGAAGAGCTCAGTGGCGGTTATAGTGAATTGTTAACTTGGGAATGCACTAAAAGCCCGCTGCAGGCGAAATGCGCCGCAGACCAAAACTTTTTAAGATCACGCCCAAGTTTGGTCAAAATCGACGTTGTATTTTGATAAAAAATTACATACCTCTTTGAAATTGCCTTTATTCAAAGAAGATTCTTCTTCTTAAATTCCTCTGAATGCCAAACCCTGGGCCTGGCCAGTAACAAAACAATAAACCAAACTCAAAATAATACAATGACATGTTATCTTCGACAATAATTATTGCTAAATTTTCATACTTACGTTCATTTGATTTAATTCACAAAAAATATAACAACAAAAATTAACGAACTGCCGAAGAAATAAGTTAACGCGATGCGACGAAGACGAATCGGATATGATAATGACGTTGGAGGGTGTATGCCGCATGCGAAACGCGTAATTTCCAACCAGCGTTGCCATATTGTCACAAAAGTAACGGAACAATGTATCGTATCTACAATACCCATTTGATTTTTATTGATGCGCTTTAAGTGGGCTGTGGGATTGGAATTTTGTAATATTTATTTGGTCAAATTATTTTAGGGGGGCTACCAGAAGTTTTGGGGGGGCTTAGCCCCCCAAGCCCCCCCCCCCCCCATAACTACGCCCCTGCAGGGTGCTCCATTTAAAATAAGCAAGTATGAGACAACAACCGGAAGTCGCTGTTATTTCATTTAAAGAGAGCGTCTCCGAAAACCCCATTATCCATATTTGCAGGATTCAAATCATATTACTTTGAGAAATAATCTAATGGAGCGTCACCGTGAGACACTCTCTATATCTCCTAATCCTTGCATTTCTGTTAACCAAACAACATTTGTTCCAAATTGCGTAATATTCGACAATGACCTACTCCAATATCAAGATGAAGCCTATACAAGTGTCCAATCATAGAATAATACCTACCTTTCCGTTTGTCCAAATCTACTGAGACCACAAACAGATGACTGGTTGTCAAGAAAGCTGAAAATTAAAACTACTCCATAATAACAGAAGTCGATTTAATGACATTCAATCGACATTGACAAGATAAACATCCTTCAGAAACAAGCAATAAAGATTCTCAAAGCTGACTCTGGAATCCACACCATAGCCTGGTGCTTTGTTTGCAATTTTACTAATTATAACGTTGTTTAAAGTTTGGAAATCTATATAAAACTTCTAGTGAATCTACAACTACGTCCAAACCAAGTGACTCAGACATTCCTAACCTGATAGAAGTGGACCTCGGAAAACAACCCCGTTATTTTCGTCTTCGGTGTGATGTCTGAGTGATCAAGATTACTGAGTGCCCAGTTACCACAGATATAACAATGACGAAGAGATATTTTAATAAGTATGTGGTATGTATCAACTTTTATTGACAACTTATAAAGGAGTCAAAATATAAAAATCTGTTTCTGGTTCTGGTTCTGGTGTCATACCTATAAGGTCGGTCGAATTTATACCTGTTTTTGAGTTTATTAGAAAGTTAACATTAAATGAAATAATTTAATGCAAAAAAAAGATGCGGATAAAGGATTTTTTTTCAAATTAAAGCCACTTTTAATATTTAAACCTAAGGTATCTTATTACCTACTTATCTAATAATTACAACATCCACAATTACTTTACCAACTTATGGCCATAAAAGATCAATAAATAATATAACAGAATCTATATATTATCAAAAAAACTGCAAATTAAACTATTTTTTACTTCAGAATAATAATTATAGGTTATAATATTCTCGAGCAAATGTCAGCATCATGGAACTAAAAATACATTTATTTTTAGTTCCATGGTCAGCATAGAACATGGAACTAAAAATAATCCATTTCCATGGCATAGAACATAAAAATAACCTTATTTTTGTCTATTTTTCGGCGTCTTTTTAGAGGAGAGGGTAAATTAAGCTCTTCGTGCGGTGACGTGACTGATGCCGTGACGTCATTGGCGCTTGAAATTTGACATAACGTGAACTATGGAGAACTAGAGGGTAGGAGGCCGATCGCAATGCATTGGATTCGGTCCCAAATTAGCATCGGTAATTCAGCTTTACGAGTCGCCGTAAGATGGTGCTCGTGTTCGAAGTGGGCTATCAAATAAATGGTTTCTTATGGACGCGATAACTATTTTTATTTAAATTAGTTCTTTAAGAAACAAATAAGGACTTTTATATGAATTTACACTTACTTTGTTATACTTATTAGTAGACTCGGCCTGTATAAAGTTCCAACGATGCTTGGTTTTTAAAATACAGGGTATTAAACATTCTAGCTATATTTGGAGCTAGAAAGAGACTTATTTGGCTGCGTTTCCTCTCTGAAGAAGATCCTGTCTTACACCCCGACACAAACCAAACTCTACTATTATAAATTGTACCATTATTCATTATAAATATGGAAATCAATTACAATACAACGTTATTTGTCTTGTCTTGTCTTCAAACCACAGCGACCTTAAGAGTAGGGAGGGCTGTGTTCAAACGTTATTTGTTATTTCGGAAATAAAATGTCAATTTGTCAAAAGTAAAAGTAAAAAAAGAAGAAGACGACACCAGCCCACTTGCGACGCGAGAGCATCTATCGGCCAATAGCGAACTAACGAAAAAACCGGGACAGAATTTGAAAATGCTGCCATTGTCGATCGGCCAGTGCTGGATTTACCATTAGGCTGAGTAGGCTGGAGCCTAGGGCGGCAGATTATAGGGGGCGGCAAATTTGGCCCAAAATTTTTTTTTATCTTACAGAAATAAATGGTACAATCTTTATTCATGGTCGACGGGTAGTATTTTTTTAAATAAACTTTATTGTTGGCCGTGTCTGTTAATGGGGATAAAAAACGGTAGTTGGAACTTTACTGGCTTTGCAGAAAGAAATTTCATTTTCAATAAAATAAGTAGGTAATTATAAATTTTTAAAATATTTACTAAAAATTATTGACCAAATTTGGGCGTGGTCTTAAAAATTTTTTGCCTGCGGCGCGTTTCGCCTGCAGCGGGTTTTTTCTTTCCCGAACACTTCACCTGTTTCACAACTCACGAGCCGTCACTGGTATAGGGGCGGCAAAAATTGAATAGCCTACTAGCACCAAATTTGTAAATCCGCCCCTGCGATCGGCCTCCTACCCTCTAGTTTTCCATAACGTGAACTTAAAAGAATTTTAACTTAATTTTCTAAAATGTTGGATTGCGTTACCACTTTTAGTGTATCTAAATTAACTTGTCGAGGGGCTATTGGGCTTTAACACCCAGTACCCCAAAAACAATCTTCAAATAATCTGATGTAAGTAATTTCTTTTTAACCTAAAAAGTTTTATAAAAAAGATATAAATTTTACTTTTGATTTTAATTTCAAGTTTTATTTTTACAGATTATGAATTCTACCTTGGATTTTTATCTTTATCCTGTCCTACAAATAGATATCAATCAAAAAATTTACATAAATGATTTAAAAATCTTTGACACCTTCTCTTTAGAAGGTCTATTTTTTCTTCCTTTTTTAGTTTGGTTCTTTATACTTCCTTTACTAACTTTCTTCACATGCTCAGCATTTTTTAACTTTCCTCAACTTTTCTTATATACGTCACTTCTAAATTTCCATGTTTCAATGCCATATGCTCCATTACGGTTTTATACCATTTTCTCTTCTGCTAATACCATCAGCACAATATAAATTTTTTCTGTCTCCTGAAGATGAACGTTTCGACGTTCGAAACATGTAGAGACCCATAAAGAATTTATTTCTATTAAATTTTGTGGAAGAAGACTTTTTGTTTTTTCTTTCTTTCCTATACTTTGTTTGTTTCCTCCTGTACGTTCGAATAAATGTACAGGGTGTCCCACATAAGATCCTCTATCCCCTTATCTCGAAAGATATTCGATTTTTGAAAAAAAAGTTAGGTACAAAGGGTTATTATTTTAAGGGAACTTTTATATTATATACCTTTCACGTATACAGGGTGCTCAGTTTTTCATGGTCAGGAATCAACTCTTAAAAATTAAATGGGACACCCTGTATTTTATTTTGGATATGGATTCCTCATAAAAAATAAGGGTGACTTTTAATAAGATATTATATAGCTAACTCTCGTGGTTTAGGATTTAATAGCCGTTTTATTTATTTTTTTGGTAAAAACGTATTTATTTAAGGTAGTAGGAAAAAATATAAGTATATCATATTTGGTGAAACTGCCATTTTTATATTAAAGACAATACCACAATATATAATTTTGCTTGTTTACTTTGGCTACAAATTATACAGGGTGATGTCAGAAATTTATCCGATCGGGATATATAAAATCATCTGTAAGTCGATAATTTGAAATGAAACACCCTGTATATCATTGCCACTTTCGATTGTTCACAAAAAATTAAGGTAACTTTGTATAAAATTGCCTATACCCATCTCTAGCCGTCTAGAAAATATTCGCTCTTAAACATTTTTTATGCATTAAAAAATACCTTTCGTTTAAATTTAATGAGGAAATACGTTACAAATGTTTTTTTAACGAGCTGACTGTAGTAGATTTTCAACAATATACTGTCGTTTATACTTTTAACTAACATTAAGTAATTATTTAAATGAAAACTATGCAGAAGTCATTGGGCGAAAAGGAAATATTCGTTGGCCTCCGCGGAGTCCAGATTTGACTCCCCTGGACTATTTCCTGTGGGGAACATTAAAGGAGAAAGTCTATAAAAATAAACCTCAAGATGTTAATGAGCTTAGGAATCGAATAAGGGAAGAACTTCAAAATACCAATGAAAGTGCTGCAGTAAGAGACGCCCTAAGAAAACTAGAAGTCATCTACACAACTTATATTGCCCAAAATGGAGGCCATATAGCACATTTACTTTAATTTTCCGTTTTGTATTAGGTATAGTTTATTGGTTCTTTCCTTATATGTATTTGTTTTGTTCGTTTTCACATAATAATTAATTTGTAATTAAATGTTCACTATTAACTTAACTTCTTGCTACTTACTTAATAGTTCACAAAACTTATCATATTGTTAAATGTTAAAGCATTTCTTGATTTGTTAATATATCGTAAGTCGTTGAAATAAAAGATTAAATATTATTGTTATATCGAGCATAGCATAGGTATTTTATTTTACCGATCATTGGGAAAAATTATTTTCTCAGAAAATACGGTTAGTATATATATATATATATAATAATAGTGTTAAAATTTAATTTCTGACGAAAGTGATTCCCGATAAGCTGGTGCGTTCCTATGTCCTCGGTGGCGCAATTGGTAGCGCGTTGTACTGGATATACAGAGGTTGTCGGTTCGATCCCGGCTCGAGGATTACTTTTTTCACAAATATAAATTATGTATTTAAGTACACTAACTTTTCTTTATATAATAATATATATAATAACTAACAAGTTAAAATTATAAACTACAGTATACTGTTGAAAATCTACTACAGTCAGCTCGTTAAAAAAATATTTGTAAGGTATTTCCTCATTAAATTTAAACAAAAGGTATTTTTTAATGCATAAAAAATGTTTAGGAGCGAATATTTTCTAGACGGCTAGAGATGGGTATAGGCAATTTTATACAAAGTTACCTTAATTTTTTGTGAACAATCGAAATCGGCAATGATATACAGGGTGTTTCATTTCAAATTATCGATTAACAGATGATTTTATATATCCCGATCGGATAAATTTCTGACATCACACTGTATAATTTGTAGCCAAAGTAAACAAGCAGAATTATATATTGTGGTATTGTCTTTAATATAAAAATGGCAGTTTCACCAAATATGATATACTTATATTTTTTCCTACTACCTTAAATAAATACGTTTTTACCAAAAAAATTAATAAAACGGCTATTAAATCCTAAACCACGAGAGTTAGCTATATAATATCTTATCAAAAGTCACTCTTATTTTTATGAGGAATCCATATCCAAAATAATATACAGGGTGTCCTATTTAATTTTTAAGAGTTGATTCCTGACCATGAAAAACTAAGCACCCTGTATACGTGAAAGGTATATAATATAAAAGTTCCCTTAAAACAATAACACTTTGTATTTAACTTTTTTTTCAAAAATCGAATATCTTTCGAGATAAGGGGATAGAGGATGTTATGTGGGACACCCTGTACTGCGGTTTCCCAAAAAAATACGTCGCTGTTATAGAATGTCCATTTATTTTCATAGGAGTATATTTTATGTTTGGGTAAAATAATTGTGGGAGTGAAAAGGTCAAAAATAAGGAGGTTTAAGGTCGAGGCAAGAAATAAAGATTCTTCAATTTAAAATTTACATGTCATATATTATAGAATTTTTTTATGGAATACAGAAGCCAAGAAACTTGGTGTTTTCATTCTAATTAATTACGTTCCCAATCTTGATAAAAAAGTACTCAAAGTCTACTGTGTAAAGAATTTTTCTTCAGAACAGTGTTTCGAGAAACGAGAAATCCTTGCACTGTTCAAAAAACTGTGGTCTCTCAACATCTCGCAAACAGCGACTAGGTTTTTTCATAAATTTCGTCTCGCAAAATATTTTCTCGTCTTATCTCGTTCCGGCACTATGACATTAAAATATGCTTTTAATTCTATGTTTTAATTTTAATTGTCCTGACCGCCAATTATTTTTTGATCCTTACAAAACTATTTTGGTCATTTTTTTGAACCTATGGAATAAACGAGATGTTTGCATTAACGATTTGAAAAAAGCTATAAAATAACAATTACAACAAAGTCGTAATACCACAATCTATATTATTATATACCTCTACTTTCCCCTATCCCCAACCCTTAATTCGTACACATCATTTGTTAATAAAATAGGAGAAAACTAATTTACCGCTCACTTGATTGTAATGAAACCGTATTTACAATCCTTTTTTGGGCATCATTTCATTACAATACCAATAAACATGCCGTAAAACGTTAATGATTTTGATCAGGGAGTATATTCTCTAATCTGAACCTAAATTTGCCCTAAAATATTAGGATGATGAACAATCAGAGGAGTAGGTAACATTTAGACGCTTACAATCGATATTCTATCGGACCCTCTTACTTTCATACCAAATGTATTACAATTATACTACCAACATACTTAATAAATAGATAAAAATGGAAATACAGTTGTATTCATAAAGCAAGCGTATAAGAATTATAATGAGAGGTAAGTTTTGTCATATTTGCATAAAACCAGCTTGTCTAAATGATTGTTTATTGGAGGTTATAACACGTCATAGATTATTAAAAACGCAAAGCGTCGGTGTCATAGACAAGCGAGTTGCGCGCTCTCAAGAATACTTAGGGGAACTTAACATACTAAATTGGTTCCCTGATAGCGCCACATGCGACCGGGGGCGAAACTAAATATAGTCGGGGTGGGGGTAGGCGTCAAGCATAAAAATTTAAATTTTATTATTAGAGTCTATTCAGCGAGTAAACCTGCAAGATGGCCGACATGTCATATGACAAAAGTCATTGATGAAAATGCAAAAATTTATTTTATTTAGCTGGAATATGACTTTTGTCATATGACATGTCGGCCATCTTGCAGGTTTACTGAGTGAATCGACTATACTTTGAATTCAAATTTTCGCGCTTCTAACTTAACGGAAAAGTTTGAAGCGCGAAACATCTGATTCAAGTTAAAATAATTTGGGAGAACGAAAGGAAATTATAACAATGATATGGCGACAAGATTTATTAATATTAGATATTTACATAAATATGGTTTACATAAAAAAACAGCTTACATTATTATAATATTATTTTCTGTAGATTTTTCTAACAATTCCGTGTTATTTTCAAAGTTTTTATTTAATAAACTAGTTATTGTACCTTGTAGTTCATTAAGTTGTGAAGTAAAGTTTCTTTCTATATCTTTAATAGCTTTCGCTGTACTTTCCAATCGTTGGACGACATTAATGAAGTCTTCAGGAGGTTCCACGCTTTTGTTAATTGCCTTGGTTTTTCTTCCCGATTTCTTTGGTCGCGACATATTAAATATATACCTATTTACGATTCTCAAACTACCGACTGCGCCATGTTAAGTTTATAAATTATATATGAATAATTATTTAATAATAACTTTATTTTTTATATATTTTCAAATCAATCATAAAATGACAATGACAATCTTTCACCAGTCCAGGTAAGACTTCAGGATCTGTCACAACAAGCCATATTTTTATCTTTCTCGCACATATTATGCAGGTACAGAGAGAGAGAGAGGTACAGAATGTTGGCCATGCTCATTCTAAATGAATATTCTGTTCCTACCAACGTTAGGAGATGAACAACCTTATAAAACAAAATTCCTACAATAGCGCCACTAGCGACCGAGGGCTAAATTAAACGAACAGGGGACGACCTTCACCATCAGGATAGGATAACTTAAATGGTGAAGGTCGTCCCCTGTTCGTTTAATTTAGCCTCCGGTCGCTAGTGGCGCTATTGTAGGAATTTTGTTTTATAAGGTTGTTCATCTCCTAACGTTGGTAGGAACAGAATATTCATTTAGAATGAGCATGGCCAACATTCTGTACCTCTCTCTCTCTCTCTGTATTAAACTGTACCAGCGTATGTGCGAGAAAGATAAAAATATGGTTTGTTGGGACAGATCCTGAAGTCTTACCTGGACTGGTAAAAGATTGTCATTGTCATTTTATGATTGATTTGAAAATATATGAAAAATAAAGTTATTAAATAATTATTCATATATAATTTATAAACTTAACATGGCGCAGTCGGTAGTTTGAGAATCGTAAATAGGTATATATTTAATATGTCGCGACCAAAGAAATCGGGAGGAAAAACCAAGGCAATTAACAAAAGCGTGGAACCTCCTGAAGACTTCATTATTGTCGCCCAACGATTGGAAAGTACAGAGAAAGCTATTATAAAGATATAGAAAGAAACTTTACTTCACAACTTAATGAACTACAAGGTACAATAACTAGTTTATTAAATAAAAACTTTGAAAATAACACGGAATTGTTAGAAAAAACTACAGAAAATAATAATATAAGCTGTTTTTTTATTTAAAACCTATTTATGAAAATATCTAATATTAATAAATATTGTCGCCATATCAGAAACGTTGTTATAATTTCCTTTCGTTCTCCCAAATTATTTTAACTTGAATCAGATGTTTCGCGCTTCAAACTTTTCCGTTAAGTTAGAAGCGCGAAAATTTGAATTCAAAGTAATAATAAAATTTAAATTTTTATGCTTGGCGCCTACCCCCCACCACGACTATATTTAGTTTCGCCCCCGGTCGCATGTGGCGGTATCAGGGAACCAATTTAGTATGTTAAGTTGCCTATCTATCCTTGAGAGCGCGCAACTCGCTTGTCTATGTTCACCATTTAAGTTATCCTAGCCTGGTCGGTGTAATTAATTTTGAAACTGCATGGTGGTAACGTTTGATAAACTTTGACACAAGAACATAAAAATGCCTTGTCAGTTAACTGAAGTTGAAAAGGCTCAAATTGTATCAAGAATCGAAGAAGGATGGTCAATCCGTGCTGTGGCGCAGTTGTATAATAGAAATAAAAAACTTTATTGAAAATTAAGCAACGCTGGAAACAAGAAAGAGGCAAATTGGTCAGGTCGTCCCAATCGTTCCAACACTGAACAGGATGCTGCTTTTTTGGGATATTTAAGAAATAATCCATTTGCAACCGCAAGGGATGTTGTTATTAATACAGCATTTCATGCCTTCCAACTTCCAACCTACCGCCAGCAGAAGAGTCAAGGAATCTGAACTAAAATGTCGCCCAGCTGCGAAAAAAATGTTTCTCACCAAAGAACAGCGACAATCAAGGAATATTTTTGCTTTAAATTATATATACCGCAATCCTCAATTTTGGAACTGGGTAATTTTTACTGATTATTTCCCTTATTATCAAATAGACCAATCAGACACCATCATTTTTCGAATAAATTTTGTTTTGATAACCGATTTTAAATCCCAAGACCTGTTTAACCGCGGTCAAACTTTCGTCCTCCATATTGGTTTCTGTTTTATCGTTTATCACTAATTCTTACAATTCTCGGCAACAGTTTATAAAGAAACATTAATTTCTTAGTCGTCCGAATAACCTAATATTTGTTTTTATCAGGAAATACGCCATTTTCGATAGAATTTTTATACAAATATTTTAACATAAGGCGATGAAAATATGTCAGAATTTGTAATATTTACATACACAATTTGCTAAGCAAGCTTTTTCAAGGCATTTATGGGATGCGTAACCATTGTAAGAGAAACACAAACATCATCGAAGCATCATAATTTGATTATAAAACGTCTTTTGTATTTATTTAACTTTAGTTAAAATTAATAATTCACGTTTTAGTAATATTTCGTGTAATAATATCGATCTGGAAATTCAAAAAAGTATACCAATTAACACTGTAAAAACTCATACCTTAATATGGCTACAATTTTCCGACTTCTGTAAGACAAAAGGCTACAATTTGAATAAAGATACCAAAGTAGAAGAATTGGCTGTACTATTGAAAGACTGTGGGTTTAATATGCGGAAGAAAGGTGGAACAGAATACAAAGAAAGTGTGGTGAAAACAATGTGCAATATCGTATAAAAAAACTGCAAGAAATGTACCACGTTCAACATAATGTGAGTTTTGATCCATTTAAACATATAGCTTTTAAAACTGCCAGAGATGCAAGGAATGCCAAGCGGAGAATTCTTCAACAAAACCCAATTAAAACAAAAGTAAGCTCTTTTGCGTTAAGTGTTGAAGAACATCTGAAAATGGTTGAGTTATGGGATGAGAACACTCCCGAAAGATTGCAAGAAAAAACAGTACCATATAATAGCCGTTGAATTAGCGTGGAGAGGAGGAGAAGCGACTTTCTGCCTGATAAGTTATTTTAAAGAAGAAGTCGACCATATAGGTAAAATATTAAAAATCTTTTTTGTCTAAAACTATATTTTTTTTTTATTATAGGTAGAATAGAATACAACCCCGTATTCTTTAAAACTGCACAGGGAGGCGACAAAAAGCTCACGGACAGCAAATGGTTGGTTCCAAATACTAAAGAAACCAAACTGTGTCCTGTAAGATTATTTAAAGAGCTTCTAAGGAAAAGAGGCAATAATATTAAATCAGATAGGTTATTCTTAACCCTAAATCCTTTCTGGGAGAAACCCGGATCTACTGGTTGGTACAAAAATTGCCCAATAGGAAAAAAATCAAATTTCAAAATGGACCCAAGAAGCAGCACCAGAGAATCGGTATTAAGAAGGCAAAAATAACTAACCACTTTAACCGATCAACAGCAGTCAGTGAGCTGGCTAAAAATGGAGTTCCAGAACAACAACTAATCAAGATCACGGGACATAGCAACGCAACCATATCTTCAAATGGATCCTACTCACCATCTACATATAATCAACAAAATGAGAAACATGCATTCAACTGGTCCATCTTCATCTGTTGAGTTATCTTCAATAAATACTAACGTCTCATCTAATGTAAATAGCAATGAAAAACAATCATTTATAACCTACACAAATTGCAACTTTTATAACAACTGTACGGATACAAAACAAAAATTGTATTTTTTTCTATATATAACCAAAAATATTAAATTTATGATTTGTTGTTGTTGTTGTTGGCGAAAAAAATGTAGCCGAAGCTTTTGCTCTATATTTTCAATCAGTTTATGATCAAAATAATATACAGGATGGTATGCAAATCGATGAGGATCAGGAATCTGTGTTTAATTTATTGCCTATTTCCGAAAATGAGCTCGATAAAGCAATATCAACTTTAAAAAATAAGAAAACCTTAGGTACTGATAACATACCTAGATTTATTTCAAAAGCTTGTAAAGACTTGTTAATTAAACCGTTGTTACATATTTTTAATCTGTCAATAAAAACTAAATTATTTCCAAATAAACTAAAAATTGCTCGTATCTCACCGATTTTTAAATCTAACAATAGATCAATTGTAAACAACTACCGTCCCATTTCAATTTTATCTAACACTGCCATAATTTTTGAAAATATAATAAGTAAAAGAATAAATTTTCATGTCAAAGAAAAATTATCCAAATACCAGTATGACTTCCGTTCATGCCGATCTACAGTAGGAAACCTTATTGATTTGGTCGAGTATACTACAGATGCCTTGGCGGAAGGTACCCAAATTGACACTGTGTACATTGACTTCGCAAAGGCATTCGATAAAGTAAACCATAATCTAATTATATCAAAATTTCCCTCTCATTAAACTGGTCTCTATTTATAAAATCTTATCTAACAGACAGATTAAATTATGTATCAATCAAGGGTTGCAATTCATCCAATTTCACTGCGTCGTCTGGAATTCCGTAAGGATCCAATTTAGGACCTTTACTATTTTTGTTATTTATTGATGATGCGGTTAATATTATCAAACATTCTCAAATTCTTCTTTTTGCAGACGACGTAAAATTATTTTTAAAAATCATTAGTATCAACGATTGCAAGAATTTACAAAGAGATCTAGACGCATTGTATATTTGGTCCAAAATAAATAATCTGCCTTTTAATATTGACAAATGTAACCACATGAGGTTTTCCTATTCTAAAAAACTGATAAACTTTTCCTACTTAATAAACGGTAATGTTATAGAAACAGTTTTACAAAAGAAAGACTTAGGAGTTTTATTTGATGACAAATTATCCTTCAATGCTCACATACAGGGTGGCCCTTTAGTGTGGCAAAGTACAATACCTCCGTTACTATTTCAAATACATTAAAAATATTAATACAAAAGTTGAAGGGCAGTAAGTAACTTATAACGTAAAATTATTTTTAACTCTATAGGGTGGCTTAAAAAAGCGGAACAAGAAAAAATGTACTTTTTTCAAATGGAACACCCTGTATATTTTTTCATTTTTAAATTCTACATAGAATTATAATTATTTTTTATTAAATACATTATTAGTCTATACTTTATAGTTTCCGAGATATTGACTCTTGAAAAGTGACATTTTTGAACTTTGACAGCTTCTAACTTTCTAACAGTACGTCTTAGAGCAAAACGGCTTACATGTCCCTATCTTCAATTTTTATTATCTTCCCAAAAAAATCAACTTCCAGTTAAACCGGAACAACTATATTTCCTGCTTTCGAGTAACATCCGGTTTAACCGGAAGTTGATTTTTTTGGGAAGATAATAAAAATTAAAGATAGGGACATGTAAGCCGTTTTGCTCTAAGACGTACTGTTAGAAAGCTAGAAGCTGTCAAAGTTCAAAAATGTCACTTTTCAAGAGTCAATATCTCGGAAACTATAAAGTATAGACTAATAATGTATTTAATAAAAAATAATTATAATTTAATGTGGAATTTAAAAATGAAAAAATATACAGGGTGTTCCATTTGAAAAAAGTACGTTTTTTATTGTTCCGCTTTTTTGAGCCACCCTATAGAGTTAAAAATAATTTTACGTTATAAGTCACTTACTGCCCTTCAACTTTTGTATTAATATTTTTAATGTATTTGAAATAGTAACGGAGCTATTGTACTTTGCCACACTAAAGGGCCACCCTGTATAATCAATTGTAAAACAATCTTATAAAAATCTCGGTTTTATTTTGCGTAACTCAAAATCTTTTAAATCTGAGAAAACTCTTAAAGTTCTTTTTAATAGTCTAGTTAGATCAAAACTTGAATATGCTAGTGTTGTTTGGTGTCCTTTCTATGTCAAATACATTCAAATGATTGAAAAAGTACAAAAAAGTTTATCCGTTTATCCGATTTTATACTGAAAAAAAATCATGATAATAATTATCCTGTTAATTCAAAACGCTATAACCTAATGACCCTCCATAATAAGAGAATCTTCAGCAGTATTATTTACTTGTACAATATATTTAATAACCTAGCTATAGACAACACAACGATACAAATTGTTAGTTTAAGTATACCCAACAGAACCAGGCCACGTGGTTATAGAACTTTTTCTAGTAAACTTGTCAGAACCAATTATCAAAAAAATCTCCTGTTAGTTATATGGTTGTGAATTATAATAACAATCAAAAATACTGTGATATTTTTAGTGGAAAAAAGGACCATTTATAAACAATCTTAAAAAAAGAATGTTGAATATCTTGAATACAGTTGAGTATTAGTAAAATATTTGCTAATTTTAAGATTTTTTATAATGAGATTTTAGATATTAAGTCGCTCTTGGGCGACACCAATTTAATCACTACATTTGTAAGTGGGTTAATGATATTTAAGTATCAACCTGTAAATTGTAGTTCAAATAAATAAATAAATAAATAAAGAAATTCTTAAAAAGTGTCAAAGTTTAATATAAATAAAATTGTTTCTTGTTGGCTTTACTTTAAATTAATCGAGAAATAATCTAGTCGTATACCACTCGACCTATAAATTTAATCGAACTATGCAACATATTTTGATCATGATTTTACTTTTTGGTAAATAGTTTCATGCACAATAATTTGAAAATAAAAACCCTCGACCGCTTCGTAGTCTCGAATTTTTATTAAATTATTGAGCATTCAACTATCTTCCAAGTAAAATCATGATCAAAATAAATATGTTGCATAGTTTAATCGATTAAATTTATAGGTCTTGTGATATAATATATTATAAAAAGACGTTCCAGTCGACTTATAACAGACAAATTCGTGTGTACCGTCCAAACAATACCAGGGTTGAAGAGCGATATACTAACATTATTACTTACCACTTCACCTCTAGACATGGGCGTTTCTCTGTAAATGTATGGAGCTGGGTAAGTGTTCATGGACCTGGTGTTTGCTGGCAAATAGAGGGAAGATTTAATGCCGGAAATTACATTAACATTTTAGAAAACATACTATTACCATCTGCGGAGCAACCCTCGACCGCTTCGTAGTCTCGAATTTTTATTAAATTATTGAGCATTCAACTATCTTCCAAGTAAAATCATGATCAAAATAAATATGTTGCATAGTTTAATCGATTAAATTTATAGGTCTTGTGATATAATATATTATAAAAAGACGTTCCAGTCGACTTATAACAGACAAATTCGTGTGTACCGTCCAAACAATACCAGGGTTGAAGAGCGATATACTAACATTATTACTTACCACTTCACCTCTAGACATGGGCGTTTCTCTGTAAATGTATGGGGCTGGGTAAGTGTTCATGGACCTGGTGTTTGCTGGCGAATAGAGGGAAGATTTAATGCCGGAAATTACATTAACATTTTAGAAAACATACTATTACCATCTGCGGAGCAACCCTCGACCGCTTCGTAGTCTCGAATTTTTATTAAATTATTGAGCATTCAACTATCTTCCAAGTAAAATCATGATCAAAATAAATATGTTGCATAGTTTAATCGATTAAATTTATAGGTCTTGTGATATAATATATTATAAAAAGACGTTCCAGTCGACTTATAACAGACAAATTCGTGTGTACCGTCCAAACAATACCAGGGTTGAAGAGCGATATACTAACATTATTACTTACCACTTCACCTCTAGACATGGGCGTTTCTCTGTAAATGTATGGGGCTGGGTAAGTGTTCATGGACCTGGTGTTTGCTGGCGAATAGAGGGAAGATTTAATGCCGGAAATTACATTAACATTTTAGAAAACATACTATTACCATCTGCGGAGCAACCCTCGACCGCTTCGTAGTCTCGAATTTTTATTAAATTATTGAGCATTCAACTATCTTCCAAGTAAAATCATGATCAAAATAAATATGTTGCATAGTTTAATCGATTAAATTTATAGGTCTTGTGATATAATATATTATAAAAAGACGTTCCAGTCGACTTATAACAGACAAATTCGTGTGTACCGTCCAAACAATACCAGGGTTGAAGAGCGATATACTAACATTATTACTTACCACTTCACCTCTAGACATGGGCGTTTCTCTGTAAATGTATGGGGCTGGGTAAGTGTTCATGGACCTGGTGTTTGCTGGCGAATAGAGGGAAGATTTAATGCCGGAAATTACATTAACATTTTAGAAAACATACTATTACCATCTGCGGAGCAACCCTCGACCGCTTCGTAGTCTCGAATTTTTATTAAATTATTGAGCATTCAACTATCTTCCAAGTAAAATCATGATCAAAATAAATATGTTGCATAGTTTAATCGATTAAATTTATAGGTCTTGTGATATAATATATTATAAAAAGACGTTCCAGTCGACTTATAACAGACAAATTCGTGTGTACCGTCCAAACAATACCAGGGTTGAAGAGCGATATACTAACATTATTACTTACCACTTCACCTCTAGACATGGGCGTTTCTCTGCAAATGTATGGGGCTGGGTAAGTGTTCATGGACCTGGTGTTTGCTGGCGAATAGAGGGAAGATTTAATGCCGGAAATTACATTAACATTTTAGAAAACATACTATTACCATCTGCGGAGCAACCCTCGACCGCTTCGTAGTCTCGAATTTTTATTAAATTATTGAGCATTCAACTATCTTCCAAGTAAAATCATGATCAAAATAAATATGTTGCATAGTTTAATCGATTAAATTTATAGGTCTTGTGATATAATATATTATAAAAAGACGTTCCAGTCGACTTATAACAGACAAATTCGTGTGTACCGTCCAAACAATACCAGGGTTGAAGAGCGATATACTAACATTATTACTTACCACTTCACCTCTAGACATGGGCGTTTCTCTGTAAATGTATGGGGCTGGGTAAGTGTTCATCGACCTGGTGTTTGCTGGCGAATACAGGGAAGATTTAATGCCGGAAATTACATTAACATTTTAGAAAACATACTATTACCATCTGCGGAGCAAATATATCTCAATAATACTTTCATATTTCAACAAGATAATTGTCCAGTCCACACTGCCAATGCTGTAACCCACTGGTTTCAAACCCATACTGTGGAAGTGCTGCCTTGGGTCGCTTATACTTCCGACATCAATTAAATTGAAAATATTTGGGGTATAATCGTAAAAAAAATATATAATCGAAATATTAGGCCACAAAATTCAGAATATTTATGGGAACTGAAATAATACATGCGTGCTGAAAGGAGCTTGATCCAAATATTGTATCCAATATAATTCAGTCAATTCCCACCCACTAAGCAAAAAAACGTAATAGTTTCCTCCTATTCTTGTTTACTTGTTGACATGTTACGTTTCATATAAGAGAGTATTAACGAAACATTTGAGTTTATAGATTCGTTATAAATCCTACATCTTAACAAAGTGTTAGATACGTTTATTTTATCATGTTCTAAGAACATGAGTTCTACGAAAAAAGAACAAATATGATACGTATTTATTACATACTTATAAACGTAACAGATTTGTTATTCAGGTACTTTTTGAGCACAACTATACTGAACGCACTAGACGAGGAAGTTTCGTACCAAGAACGTTCTTTTGCAGTATTTACTATGCACTAATAATGTTCTTTTCACGTCTTACTAGGTACATATTCCGTAGCAAGCACGTCATTTGGTCGTACTTGCTATACACTCATAACATTCTTTTCTTTTTACTATAGGCCTACCTACAGATTTCGTAGCAAAAAAAAATATCTAAATAAAAACACTTTTTAAACTTTACACACTTTAATAAACAAAAATCAACACAAACGAATTTAATGTATAATACATATTACAACAGAAATATCCTATATTCACTTTTCTGCGGCAAACCTTAAAAAAAAATTATTGTTACCTTCGTATTAAACCTTTGTAAGACACCAACGTTTGAAAAATGACAATTATATCGTACTTTGACAAAATTAAGCGTTTAAACCATACATTTTTTCTCTCTATCTCTCTCTAAAGATGTGTTAAACCGGTTAATAAAGTTTGTGGGTTTCAACAAAAGATGGTTTCATTTGACGATAATTGAAAACTAAAATCAAAATGTCCAAATGGTTTTTCTCAAAGATGTTCAGATCTGGGTTCAAATAATCCATCTAGTGTCAGATGCAAAAACCAATATATTGCCCAAAAAACATATAATTTTAAATAAAACTTACTCTCTTTGAAGCCTTTGGTTCGCATGTCGAAACCAGTCCATCACCATACATTGGAATTGTTGATCGGTCGGGGAAGGAAATGTGTTAATGTGCGCAATGAAGCACCTGTAAAATTATAATTTATATAAGTATAGATAATAACAATAACCAAAATATAGGTAACCTTTAATTAATTACTATTACGTACTTAATAGCTATTTAAGTATCTAGGTATTTTTACTCCAATAGAGTCCAATATTATTTTAATTGATGTAATTAAGTTTGTACCTATATATTTCCACAACATTTTAAACATGTATATGTATATAGACAGAACAAACCAAGAGGTACAAATCAAATAAAGCATCGGGAGTACAGGACGTGCACAAACTTTACAATATCATGAAACATAATATACCATACCTACCTAATAATTATTTACATAAAACATCGGCCAAAATATAACTATATTAAAAAATAAATAGCTTACCTTACGTTCCATTTTACTTCACACTTATATTAATCACTTTACGGACAAATAGAGAGCAAAAGAAAAGTCACCAACAACACTACAACACACGCCAAACCCAAGACAATGACAAAATAAAAATGGCAGATTTCAAGATTTGCATTTATTTACATTATCCCATACCCCTCAAGGGCGATAATGAAAAATGTTATTTTTGCGTAAGCGTTTCATCTATGCGTCGTTCCTGGGATGAAAGTGCTTCGAAGTGTATGAGGAAATGTTAAGTAAATTATCTGTTATTTTTAACGCACTAAGCACCGACCAACAAAATAGAATAAGTACGTTTGAGTGTAACAGAGAAAGTACAATTGGATTTAACATCTTCAACATTATCGTTATAATAACGTACTTTGGAACATTTATTTACACCGTTATTTGAAACGTACCAGCTTCGACTTAATTTACGTATTAGTTTCGGCTCACTTTTAACGTTAAATAAAGTACGACGTGGATAAGTAAAAAGGTTGGCACTTAACAAACGTTCTTGCTGTTACTTGTTAAGTACTATTTAGAAAAGGCTCAAAACCTCCCAAGTATGTTCCTTGCTTAGTGGGCAATAGACTGGCTTAAGTAATAGAAAACAGGGATATATGGCCAAATATTAGATTTTATTTATTATTGTTGAACGTGTTTTGTTTCTATTGTAATTTTTATAAAACTGTTAAGATATATTCTAAAATAGAAAAATTATTTATTTTTATTCTATTGAACTAACGCCCAACGTCAATGCTTTGCATTTTCAATAACCTTTAACATGCGATAAGCCGGTTTTACGCAAATATGGTTAAGGTTTCCTCTCATTCTAATTCGTATACGCTTGACTATAGGGGAATATTGGGACAAAGAAGTTTCTAGATTGTTCACCCGATTCAATTTTGGGTTCGGGGGGTGGTTAATCCAATGACTTCCTTGCGTATATTGTAACGTGCTAATAGACACTTTAAGCATGTCCTAAATTTCAACCGTATCCGTATCCGCATCGATCTGCGCATGTGCAAAATAGATGCGTTGGACTCAATACGTTACGTTGCCCGCATCGTTACGGGCCTGCCATCGTATCCCTATCCGTAAACGCATTCCAACCAATCGACCGATCTCTGGTTTCTATGATTTTGTCAGTTGTCACTTAACCTAACATCAATAAGGATGGGATGAAGTATTTCATCCATAATTTAAAATATTTAATTTTAAATAATTCAAAATTATTCAAATGAAAAAATCACAATTTTTAAGGTTAGAAATAGAAAATCTGACATGTGACGTTTTACTTTACTGCTGGATGCGTTCGGTTTCGTATACGAATGGTTGTTGATGCTTAAACAGTTTTTTTTGCGGTCAACGTAACTCAATGCGTTACGGATGCGGATACGGATACGGAAAAAAAAATACGGTTTGCTTAATGTGTCTATTTTGTGACTAAGCGTGTAATATTCCGTAATCGTGATTGAAGAATAGATACCCAATACGAAATTACTTATTTAACGAAACAGAGAGGAAGCCACAAAATATTATTAGCAAAATGTCGCTTGAAATGGTCTCATTTTGTATGCCAGACAGGCTTTAATTTTAAAACTTCAATAAATTCGTTGAAAATATTGTCTGATTTATAGCTAAAAAGTTTTTGTGTTTGACAATGATTGAACGTTATCATTTTGTCATTTTTAGTAATATGTAAAATCATATAAAACGGATATTTGGCCTTAAAATGACAAAGTGGGATTTAGTTACAAAATAAATAAAAGAGCTTCAATACACAATAAACTTTACCAATAGAACATCTTCAGGGTGTCGAGAAAAAGTAGGTCAATCCGTTAACCATATAGCCCTTGAGCAAAAATACCTTTAGACTCTTATAATGTCATTTTTGACCTTCGTGACTGTTCCATATACCGAGCGTCAAAGTTTGAAATTAAAAACGGATTTTTTTGAATAATTTGAGTAAGATTTAATAAGATATTAATTTCAAATTTGGAACATTGCTTTAGTATAAAGAGTTATATCTTTTGAAAAAAACAAAAAACAATTGTCAAATATTCAAATTAGGAGGCTCCAATACCACCTGACCCCCCTCCCCCTACTTTTTATTACGTGCACTTCCGAACTATATTTTTTAAGGTAATTATTTGTTTTTAATTATTTTTGTTACCTACCTATAAAAATTCAATAAAATGATGGGTTTGAACATAATTTGAAAAGTATGGGTCCTTAACCGATGTCAATGCAGCCTATGGTAATCTCATAATTTTCAAATACTAAATCAACTTTGCGATAGGTAACGATACCGAAAGCAAAGGATTAGCCAAAAATAATGTAAGAACAGTGGCGTACAGATGAAAACCTAGAGTACTAAACCATTTAAATGGATGTATTTTATTGCCCTACTAGGAACTGCTAATCTCGCTGCTCGATCACTCGTTCTTAAAACAATATTACTTACTAAAGAAATTTGAAACATCATAATCTGATATTCGAAATTGTAGTTTCAGCACAAGCAAAATTCATTTAATAAATCATTCAAAAAATCCTAAAATGTAAAAATGTTGTTTTTGACGAACCCTGTATAGTAATCGCAAATCTGATATTCGAAATTGTAGTTTCAGTACAAGAAGACGGTTTTATAAAGAACGACTTTTATACCTACCAATAAAAAATTTTTTCGTCTTCCAAACTCTATCCGTGGAAACACTATACTCTCACGGTAGATGGTACCTTAGACGTTACGGAAAACGGAACATAGGAATCTTCTGAAAATTTGGCAACATGGGTAATTGGCATTGCTCTATCGATTTAAAATATTTTCAACAACGCAACGTTGCCGCTTATACAAAAAAGTAGAATCAGCTTTGATATTTTAAGTGAGACATCCTATATATTATTGCCTTTTCCGCTACTCTAGTACTTTCTGATTATTTTTGTATAATACTTTTCTATACCTATCTTTAGCGGTTTTCGAAAAATTAATTAATTTCCATATTTTTTGTTCAAAACATAGCTCCAATAAAATGTTTATTACTGCGGTATTTGGACTCCTAGAAAGCTGAAATTTAGAATGTAGTTTATCAATGTCTTGTGTATTAGTAAGGTGTAAGGGAATTTGTTCTGTGTTATACAGGGTCTTTCAAAATTCATCATTTTACCGCTTAATATAAAAATGGTTAAAAGTGATTTTTTTTTTTAATGGAATATATATTATTAAACATCTTGAAAGAAAATTAAAGTCCCTTTCAAATGATATATTCTGTTCCTATACCTAAATAGTTAGGTTTTCGAAATAAAACCAAGTTTCTGTAAAAATCGGATTATTTGAGCATATTTGTCTTAGATAGCCATGAAATACAAAGATGAAACATGCCATTATGAAAATTTGACACCTGGTACATTAATAGTAAACAATTTGCGCTTGCGCGTTCCCGATCAACAACCAATCAACAAGAGAAAGTTTATACGATTACAAAATAATTTTATCAATAATAAAAAATCTTAAACCTTTTTACAATAATTAATAAAATTATTTTGTAATCGTACAAACTTTTTCTTGTTGATCGGGAAACAATTCATTGAACCTTCTGCATGTTCTTGCTATAATTTGGATACATTGTCCATGAAGAATAAACAATTTCATTAAAAATTCAGATCAATAGTTATCTCCTTCCATTTTAATTATTTTCAGGTCACTTTCTCTAATAAACTTTAAAAACGCGCAAATTTTTTATTATTAATGTACCAATTGTCAAATTTTCATAATGACATGTATGTTTCATCTTTGTATTTCATGGTTATCTAAGACTATGGAGAACTAGAGGGTAGGAGGCCGATCGACAATGGCAGCATTTTCAATTTCTGTCCCGGTTTTTTGGTTAGTTCGCTATTGGCCGATAGATGGCTCTCGCGTCCGAAGTGGGCTGATGTTGTCTTCATCTTCTTCATTTTTAATATGGAAAACTAGATCCTCCATAGTTTTTAACTTTTACTTAAACCCTTTATTTTTCTGTGGTTTTACTTTTGACAATTGACATTTTATTTTTCGAAATAACAAATAATGTTTGAAGGCAAGACAAGACAAATAACGTTGTATTGTAATTAATTTCCATATTATAAAAGTAGAGTTTGCTTTGTGTCGGTGTGTAAGACAGGATATTCTTCAAAGAGGAAACGAAGCCAAATAAGTCTCTTTCTAGCTCCAGAGGTATGCTCACTTTAAAAAAAAACTCTGTAGCTAGAATGTTTAATACCCTGTATTTTAAAAACCAAGCATCGTTGGAACTTTATACAGGCCGAGTTTACTAATAAGTATAACAAAGTAAGTGTAAATTCATATAAAATTCCTTATTTGTTCCCTAAAGAACTAATTTAAATAAAAATAGTTATCGCGTGCATAAGAAACCATTTATTTGATAGCCCACTTCGAACACGAGCGCCATCTTATGGCAACTCGTAAAGCTGAATTACCGATTCTAATTTGGGACCGAATCCAATGCATTGCGATCGGCCTCCTACCTCAAGTCCTCCATATTTAAGACAAATATGCTCAAATAATCCGATTTTTACAGAAACTTGGTTTTATTTCGAAAACCTAAATTTTTAGGTATAGGAACATAATATATCATTTGGAAGGGACTTTAATTTTCTTTCAAGATGTTTAATAATATACAGGGTGTTCCATTAAAAAAAAAATCACTTTTCACCATTTTTATATTAAGCGGTAAAATGATGAATTTTGAAAGACCCTGTAAAACACAGAACAAATTTCCTTACACCTAACTAATACACAAGACATTGATAAACTACATTTTAAATTTCAGCTTTCTACGAGTCTAAATACCGCAGTAATAAACATTTTATTGGAGCTATGTTTTGAACAAAAAATATGGAAATTAATTAATTTTTCGAAAACCGTTAAAGATAGGTATAGAAAATTATTATACAAAAATAATCAGAAAGTACTAGAGTAGCGGAAAAGGCAATAATATATAGGGTGTCTCATTTATCAAAGCTGATGCTACTTTTTTGTATAAGCGGCAACGTTGCGTTGTTGAAAATATTTTAAATCGATAGAGCAATGCCAATTACCCATGTTGCCAAATTTTCAGAAAATTCCTATGTTCCGTTTTCCGTAAACGTCTAAGGTACCATCGACCGTGAGACACCCTGTATATAAGGTGTTTGGGGGTGAAAAAGGCAACATTTTGGGAATGTGTTCAGAGGGTGAAAATAAGAGAAATAAAACCCATGTGTTTTAGTTCGATTCTTAACCATTTCTGAAATAATAGATTCTAAAGTTTTTGTGGGTTAATTTATATTTTAAAAGCGAATAATTGCAGGTACTGCAGTATAAACTAATATTTTCAAAAACCCCTACACCAACTTCAATACATTTTTCGGCACGTTTGTTAATCGCATCAGCATTGAAAATTCGATCGCGGAGTGCTTCTCTCATTTCCACTCGTGTTTCATATACTAGCGATTTTATTCATCCCCAAATGCAATAATGAAGCGGGTTAAGGTCTGGTTTTCCACACCAGACATTATTACTGAATCGATGTTGAAAGTTTCGTTCAAATGTAGCTTGATGGTTTTTATCTGACCACCGATGTTCATTGTGGCAATTATTAATTACATCACGAGTAAACTAAGCTTTATCGCTAAATAAAATGTATTTGTGCAGACTTCGATTTTGATGGATCCATTCACAAAATTGTACCCTTGAAGCAGGACCACCATCTAGAAGATGTTAAACGGGTTGAACGTGAAAAGGTTCTAAACGGTTTTTTCAAAGTTACTCCCACACGTACGGCTAGATGTGATGGTATATGAAGAACATTTTCTTCATTTTCCACATCTAGACTTTGCACTCTTTCAGAAACAATTCTCACGCTTGGAAACATTCCAGTTTCCTGAGCACTTGCAAATACTTTTTGAAAAACTCTTCTATTAGGAACTCTTCGATTTGGAGAACGACGTCGATATTCATTAACTGCGCGCATCACACTACAATTACAGTAACCATACACGAATATCATGTCGGCATACTCCCTGTGACTGAATCTGTGAGGCATTGTAAGTTTGAAAATATTGGTTCAAGTCGATACGCTCAAGATGAAGCTAACTGACAACTATTATGCATGGCAAAAAGTATCAATCAAAATGTATCGGACGTTTAAAACTAAAGCCTCCTTCATTATGTTAATATTAAAAAAAAATTTAGAACAGAAGAAATGGTTGAGAATCAAACTAAAACATATATGGGTTTATTTCTCTTACTTTCACCCCTGAACACATTCCCAAAATATTACCTTTTCCTCCCCAAACACCCTGTATATATATATTTTTTTAATTGTAAATCATTTATTTATTAATTTAGGAACAATTTATAAACTTTCCAATATCCTGTGATTAATTCTAAACGACTTTTATAATAATAGTTTTTCAAAACCATTACAGTTTCTTTTCATCCGTCTCAGTCGTTCACTCTTTCAAACGTCCGTGGCGGATGCTACTCTCGGAGATGCGATACCGGCCAATGGAACAAAAAAATGAAAAACCCTCAAAATGCGGGTAGCTACTGAATCCTTTTAAAATTCATAGTATTTTTCTTAGACCTGTTCTGATTACCATGAAAACCTGCAATTGTTTAAAATTTATTGATTGTCAAATCTATCGTTTTTCGTGTCAAAAAATTTACGATATTTTGCTCAAGTTTGTCCATTTCTCTAATGTCTGATAGCGAGTGAGACACCTCAAAAAATAACGGATGCGGCGAAGATCGTTGTATCAAATATTTTGCCCGCGAAATCAAAAATACAATATAAGAAAGTGTATAAGAAAGTGTACATCGACGTTGTGGTCTAGTGGTCAGTGCAGCGGCCTCTCAGATCGAAGGCCCGGGTTCGTTCCCCGGTGCTGGCAAAAAAAACGTCGATGTTAAATTTGGAATTTGGTTTAAGAGGTGCGCCGTCTTTCGGAAGAGACGTTAAACTGTGGGTCCCGTGTCATGGATGTTGGCACGTTAAAGAACCCTACCCTCGACAAAGAGGGATTCGGCAAAATTACCAGATAGTGTGTGACAAATTCCCTGGCGTCGGTGATTGGCCTCGTTGCGGAAATAGACCGACGTAAAAAAAAAAGAAAGTGTACACTCAGTTCGTGAACGGCGTAACATAAAGAAGGTAAAAACCGTTTCAGACATTGTTTTGCTGTGTTATTTGGAGGAAAAATTGAAAATAATAAATTGATTTATTTGATTATTAAAAATGGTAATAAAAAAAAATGTTTAGGGAATTCATTTTTCTAGCCGTGAAAAAATAACATTTTTTACCATGATTATTTCGTACACCTGTCAATTTCGCCTTTTCATCCAATCAAACCGTCTCGTTTTAACCAATCAGCTAGTATAATAGTGATAAAACTACGTTGGATTTTAGCGATTAAACGTCGCCAGTTCTGTCACCATATTTCGAAGTATAAATCAATATCAATTATTTTTTTATAACTTTTTCGGATGATTTCTGTTATTTTAATAAAATAACATTAGTACTATATTTATTTACCTACTTGTTTTTATATTATAATGCACCCATACCTATATTTATTCCAATAAAAGTTGCTATTCTTTATAAATTACACCACATTTTAAAAATACTTATCAAATGTCATTTATTATAGAATTAATCTAAAATTCTGACTTCTGCTTATAAGGCTGGCATGCTGGCAACCAAACATACAATTATTAACTTAATTATAATTGTATGTTTGGTTGCCAGCAGTAAACTAAACAGTTATATATATAAAATATTATTACTCAATAGATATGGATGGGACATTTGGGGTTCACGAAATAATCGTGCCAAACATCACTCGACAATCATTTTTTTATTGGTTAAATTTTTCATTTTTCACTCAAACTTTTTTGGCAATTTTACTCGTTGAACTTTGGGCATGTTTATTCAAAGATTAAATCCCTCGAGCTTCGCTCTCGTGATCTAATCAGAATAAACATTTCCAAATTCAACTCGTAAAATTTCCAAACAAAAAAGTTTTCGTGACAGTTGAAAAATTTAACCGATAAAAAAAACGAGGTCTTGTGATATTACTGTTGATTATTTCCTTCCTATCAATTTTGACCAATCACTGACAAGAATTCGTATGTCATATTTAATTTTCAAGTAAAAAAATTGCATGACAGCTCCTGTCAGTAATTTTTCCGGAAAAATGTTTGATAGGTACTGTCAAAATAAATTGTAACTTTAGTAATAGGACCCAGTAAAATGTTTTGTATGTTGCTTTGATTGATTAAATTATCATATTACTAGTAAATATGCTTTTTTTGTTCAGTCAGGAAATAATCTTGCCAAACATCATTCGTGCATCTAATTTTTCCTATAAAAATTCAAATAACTCGTTGACAAGTAATTTGTTTAAAACAAAACACTTGTCAACTCGTTTTTCCAAATTTTTTCGGAAAAATTAGATGCACGAGTGTTATTACCCCCGAAAAAAAGAGGCATTTAGGTACTGGAAGTGTTTTAAATTTCGGGTTCTTAAAGCGACAATCCTCGGTACGAAAAAAATGAACTTGGGTTGTGAAGAAACTAAATTTATTTTTTATTGAAATGCTTTACAATTAGAGGTTGCTAACAAATGGTTTTATCAAGAGTATGAAAAGAAAAGAACGAACTCGAACAGTGCCGTGCCCGAACGGCTCGGCACAATAACATTTTCACCAATTTATCAGCTATCAATGTAAAACAGTTTTTTTCCTTAATTGATTTAATACATATTTTTTTCTCCAAATGACATTAAAAGCGGTCTTTTAATGACACCTGACAGGCTCAAAAGGTGTCATTAAAAATTAAAATTTAAAATAACAAGTAAACACAACAATTCAATAAATGTCATAAATAACATACATAAATATAAAAAATACGATTTTGCGTGAAATTGAAACAAATTTGGAGAAAAATTTATATGTTTTACTAGGCAGAAAAGCACAAGATTTAATGCCCGCGGCTGGTGTTTCATAGACGAGGCGCAGCCGACAAATAACTATTATGGGACATACTTGGAAAGTATATCCCACATTGCACACCTTTGCTGTGCGATTTTAAAGAGCCGGTACTGACAGGTTCAATGTCAATATCAATGTCATAATATTAAATATCAAATCGAGCGAGACGGCATTGGATTGTATATTAAGTTTCTTGTTAGGCAGTTTACAGTGTAATACTTAATTAAAATACTAGACGATTGTCGATGGTGATGACAAAGATATAATAGAAAAATTGGTTTTATAAAAATTTGTGCTTCACAACAAGGTCTCATATCAAAAACGCGGGTAAGTAATTAGTTTTTTATTTTATATAACTGGCATAATTAGTGTTCAAACTAGATGCCTGGTTTTTATAGGCCGGCCAAGAATTATTAAAATAATTGTAAATAGTAATAATACTTGACAATGTATACCAATCTATTTTATAAATACCTAGGTTAGGTTAGGTTAGGTTAGGTTAGGTTAGGTTAGGTTAGGTTAGGTTAGGTTAGGTTAGGTTAGGTTAGGTTAGGTTAGGTTAGGTTAGGTTAGGTTAGGTTAGGTTAGGTTAGGTTAGGTTAGGTTAGGTTAGGTTAGGTTAGGTTAGGTTAGGTTAGGTTAGGTTAGGTTAGGTTAGGTTAGGTTAGGTTAGGTTAGGTTAGGTTAGGTTAGGTTAGGTTAGGTTAGGTTAGGTTAGGTTAGGTTAGGTTAGGTTAGGTTAGGTTAGGTTAGGTTAGGTTAGGTTAGGTTAGGTTAGGTTAGGTTAGGTTAGGTTAGGTTAGGTTAGGTTAGGTTAGGTTAGGTTAGGTTAGGTTAGGTTAGGTTAGGTTAGGTTAGGTTAGGTTAGGTTAGGTTAGGTTAGGTTAGGTTAGGTTAGGTTAGGTTAGGTTAGGTTAGGTTAGGTTAGGTTAGGTTAGGTTAGGTTAGGTTAGGTTAGGTTAGGTTAGGTTAGGTTAGGTTAGGTTAGGTTAGGTTAGGTTAGGTTAGGTTAGGTTAGGTTAGGTTAGGTTAGGTTAGAGTGACAGACTTCTGGCACTCTCCAAATAGTCTCACGTTGCAATACCACACTTGTTCCGCGGAACCTGTCCGCATCAGCTTCCTGTTGGGTAACATGACGTAGAATTAGAAGAATTTTGGCAGCTTTTTCAAACCAGCCACTACTGTTAATAAACTTAGTAAGCCGACCCAGTGGTAAGTTGCTTACTTCGTCAAGATCATTAAATAATGGTTAGCCCAGGGCATTGAACGTTTTTCTTGCGAGGCCAGGGCATTCATACAAGAAATGCTGAATACTTTTCTTCTCTTCTTCATCTCTGCAACTTCTGCAGAAGTCGTTAGCTGGTATTTGCATACATATTTTCTTAGGTCTCTCCGAGTGTGTTTTAATAACGCTGCGGTTTCCTGTTATCAAGTATGGGCCACAATTGCTTTGAGATGCCACAGGTTTTTAGTTCCCTCTATCTGCTTTGCGCAAGTTGCTTAGCTATCCGATTTATCTCCTATTTAACTGATCCCAGTGGTCTAGCCACATTATTCTCTGCTAGTTCGACAGACATGTCTGCGCCTTCCCTGGCGAGCACATCAGCTGCCCTGTTCCCATGTATATTGCAATGACCAGGAACGCAATACAAGGTTACTCGATGCTGAGCACCAAGTGTGCAGAGATTGTTGCGACAGCGCCTTACTAATTTTGCTTTAAAGCTGATAGAACAAATTGCCTTTATCGGTGCTTTACTGTTTATATAGATAGCTATAGACTCAACTCCTCTCAGGTCAGGATGATCCTGAAAAGGAGATTGATTGCTTTACTACTGCCAAAATTTCTGCTTGAAACATGCTGCAGTAGTCTGTGAGTCTATACGACCTCTGTATTTGCATGCTCCCACTCCGAACTATTTCATCATTGACCTTAACCGAAAACCTTACCTCATAAATATTTATTTAAGGACGCAAGTAAAAAAATCAAGTTAATAATAATGACTGGATTTGCATAGCTCATGACGCCAATTCCAGGGGCTAAATTACCACGATGTTTATATTTATTTAAAATTAAGAATTTTAATTTTAACTAATGTTATGTGCAGATATTATAACAATAACGGAGAAATAAAATATAATTTTTTAAATTTAGGTATAGTATTTTAACATAATATGTCCGTGTCACCATCAACATTCTGCGTAACGTTGCATCGACCAGATAATTATTCTGTCGTATGTAAACCGTTTTCTTTTCGGTGATAGATTTATTGGTGCAATAATACCGGGCATCTTACTCACTGTATTACGGGAGGTGTATATTTTTAAAGCTTCTAATTCAACACTTCGTTTCTTAATATGTTTGTTGTTTCTAGGGTCCAAATACTCACACCGCACCTTTCATCAGCATAATGATAAACATGCGACCAAGCGCCTCGCCGCCCTCATGTTGCAACGGGCTATTTTCTTAACTACAGTGAGAAAAACACCTATTCCTTTTAAGAATTTACATACTCTTTATACAACTGTTTAATACTATACTTAACAGCAACACGGTTTTCTACTGTAAGACAACGAAAATTGCTAGACCGTTGTGTAGTAATTATGTCCCGGTAATTTAGCCAATAGGAAATAGGAGTTTTATATACTGTATTAGTTTCGACAAACACTTGTATTGAAACTTGACTTAATAATCATAATAATATTGGCTTGCTACGGTCAGGCCCGGTCCCAGCGCCCGGGCAACCCGGGCAGACGCCGGGGGCGCAAAGTCCAAGGGGCGCAAAATATTGCCAAAGGTTAAACAAATAAGCGTCTGTATATAACCTTCGACGTATAATATACTATTTAAAAGATAAGGGCGCCCAAGTATTTTTTATAAATTCTGAAAAAAGCGGGTGCCTTTAACCCATTTAATAGGGGCCAAAAAAACATCGAAAATCGATCCTCTTAATCGATGATCTTTAAACCTCGATATTTATAGTCGGCCCTTAGCGCGACGCGGTGAGCGCGGCGCGGCGACTAAAAAAGAAACAGCAGGCTCAGTTGGATAGACTCGTGTTGACTTGTTTTTTTCTAAAATTAAAACACCGAAGGGAGCAAATTATTTGCAAATTAGTCCCTGCAGAATGCACACACAGAGAGCCGATTGTGCATTAAAAATATTTTGTAACCTTTTTAGATAAAAATATCTGCTTGTTTTTTAACCTCTCCTTCTTAAAATATAAATATATCACGTCAAAAAAATCAAATATTTTGATGGTATAAGTATACAGTGAGGACCTAAAGTCCCCCCCCCCCCCCCATCTAACTTCTAAACCGTTCGGTATATTTCAATGAAATTTTGAACGATAATATTTGAGCAAGTCTTGCACTTTTTGACATACCAATCAATGACAACTTTAAATGTCAAGGCGACAGCTGGCTCTGTCTGGTCTTACATGTCCCTATCTTCAATTTTTATTATCTTCCCAAAAAAATCAACTTCCAGTTAAACCGGAACAACTATATTTCCTGCTTTCGAGTTACATCCGGTTTAACCGAAGGTTGATTTTTTGGGAAGATAATAAGAATTGAAGATATGGACATGTAAGCCGTTTTGCTCTAAGACGTACTGTAAGAAGGTTATAAGCTGTCAAAGTTCAAAAATGTCACTTTTCGAGAGTAAATATCTCGGAACCTATGAAGTATATACTAATAATGCATTTAATAAAAAATAATTATAATTTTATGTGGAATTTAAAAATGTAAAAATATACAGGGTGTTCCATTTAAAAAAATATTCCAAAAGCGGACCCAGCTGTCATCTTGACATTTAAAGCTGTCATTGGTATGTCCAAAAGTGCAAGACTTGCTCAAATATTATCGTTCAAAATTTCATTAAAATATACCGAACGGTTTAGAAGTTAGAGGGGGGGGGGGGGGCGGACTTTAGGTCCTCACTATATATATATATATATACGTATGGTTGTTAAGTTGTCACCTCAGGGTCGTCGGGAAGGCGGACTCACCTCACCATTAACGAAGCACTTTTTTGCATATATAAATTCATATATAGGTTAAGGGGAACCCCCTTAGTAGGTTTTCCATGAGAGGGGAAATGATTTTTATGATAAATTTTTATAAAATAAAGTTGATAAGTTAAATGAGTTGTCACCTCAGTTGTATATGAAGCATGCTTATTTAAACCAGACGTTGCCACCTCAAGCAATGTTGCCACTAATTTGAGGTGACTACGTGCACAGTAGTTAACTGAAAATATATAAAGGATTTATTTTAAAGACTAAATCAAATTCCAACGTTCTCATCGGGTCAAGCGCTTAGCATATTTTTTAAGTAATTAATCTATCTATTTTATTCTAATGTATAAAATATTGTAACTGACTGACTGATTCATCATCGCCGAATGGAACTTTTATAAATATAAAATTTGGTCAGTGGCTTAATTTTATAATGTAGAAACTAACTAAGAATTTTTTTTTCAAAATTCAACACTTAAAGGGTCACAAGGAAGTTGAAAGTTTTAGCACCAATAAAACTACAAATGATAAATTACGTATTTCTTTTTTTCAGTCAACTAAAGGGGTAAAAGAAAAGACGGTGTACATGGTTTCTATGGGAAAACATATTTTTGTTCAGATTTTTTCAAAACTTAATACTACGTGTACAAGTTTAAATAGGAAAAAATATTTTTTTAACGGATTTTTTTTTCTGATCAGGTGTTTATGAATGAAAAGTTTATGGAATGGTTCTGTGAACGTACCTAATATGTATTAATGATCTGCTGAAATAAGACTTGCTATGCTCCATAACCCGAAAGAGCACACTTTTTTGAATATTGCAATCAAAATATACAACTAGCTTTTACCCGCGACTTTGTCTGCGTGGAATGCGTAGTACGTATGCTATGTAGATGAACAAATTGTAACGCATACCTTATACAGGGTGAGTTAGGAGGAATGGACCAAACTCCAAGGGTGTAACCCATGCATCAAAATAATAACGAAAAACTCAAATGTTGTTATCCAATATTCATTTGTTTTCAAAGTGCTTAAATGCAACTTCGATTTTGTTAACAATGAGTTTTTGGATATTGATCAGAAATTCAGAATGCTAAATGATGTGTTTACAAATTCCATAAATATCGCAAAAATTAAAGCCAATTTTAAATTCATAAAAAATTCTAGTAAACCCCAGCAGGCTATGTGGAAACTTTTTAATATTAAAAGCAAAAATAATGCTCCATGCTCTAATCTAAATCTAAATTAATGCGAAAATGTGTTAAATAAACTTGATAGTTCTCCGCGGCCTTTCGAAGACTATCTACAATCCATACCAGTGGCAAACACCCCATCATTTAATTTTCAGTCAGTACATCCTGATGATGTCAATGTGGCTTTATTTGAGATAAAAAAAATAGTAATAGTAAAGACCCAGATGGAATCAACAGAAAAATCATTAAAAAAATAAAAAACATATTAGTTCTGCTTCTAACAATATTAATTAATCAATCTATGGCTTGCAATACTTTTTCGGAAGTATTCATAACTGCAAAGGTAGTACCTTTTTTTAAGACTAAAGGTTCTATCAACGACTGTAACAATTATCGCCCCATATCTTTACTTCCAATATTGTCAAAAGTTTATGAACTTATCTGAAAGGATCAAATAAACAAGCACTTTGATTCTAACAAACTATTTGCCATTAACTAATTTGGATTCCGGAAAAACAAAACCACAACTCTAGCCATTGACCATTGTTCTAGTAACATTTTAGCAGGGTTTGAAAAGCATCTTGACACTATCGCATTATTTCTGGATCTCACTAAGGCTTTCGATTGTATCACATACAGCATTATTTTTAAAAAATTACCCTACTACAAGTTTTAGGATGACGCTGTTCAACTCCTCGATTCATACCTCTCGGACCGTACTCAATATGTTCACTTTAACCAATGTGACTCAAAAAACAATCCCTGAAGCATGGCGTGCCTCAAGGGTATGTATTAGGCCCCATTTTATTTCTCATCTCCATAAACGACGTCGCATACTCCCAGGGAGAGGGAGTCAACACTGTCTTGTTTGCAGATGGCACAACCTTTTACATTAGCTATCACTTCTCAGAAATTGAAAATCTTGGTTATCACACTACAGAAAAAAATGTATTTCAATGGTTTCTAGCTAATCGTCTATACCTGAACAACTCTAAATCACAATGTATTAATTTTACTCTAACGAATAGCACTAATGTTGTACACCCTTCTTATTTGCCCCCATTCTGCAGTAGAAGCCAGGTTTCTTGGAGTACACTTGGATGCGGGTTTACCTGGGAACAATATCTTGTTGATCTTTCGAAAAAACTATCCCAACAACTTTTCATGTTCAGGAATCTTGTACAAGTGACTTCCAGGGAGACTTTACTGACAGCGTACCATAGCAACTTTTACTTTCGTCTAACTTATGCTATTCTCTCCTGGGGACATTAGTGTCATTTTGATAGGGCATTTGGGCAACATAGAAAGTGTGTACGTATTATTTCTGGTCCCGGTTATAGAGAGGATTGTGGAAATTCTTTTAGGGTTCTAAAGATTTTGACATTACCGTGTGTGTACATTATGCAGTGTTTGTTTTACGTTAAACAAAATTTTGATCTGTTCAGATCACATGAAGATTTTCACAGGAACCCAACAAGAATCAACAACAATCTGGTACCTGATATTTGTCATCTTAAGAGATCCAGAAATGATTCTACACATTTAGCAATAAAGTTTTATAGCTGCCTACCGGCTAGTATCAAGGCTCTTAACTTCAATCGTTACAAGAAACAAATTAAGAACTACCTTGTGCTGAATGCTTTTTTTTTTCATTTGAAGAGTACTATCAGTTCTAATTTTAATCTGTAGCGTCTATGTAACTGCTTTAAAATAATAATAGTGTTAAACTAAAATATGCAACATTAACATTGTTTTAAATAAATCATTGGTTTAGTAAATTTTCAAATATATAGGTACCGCCATTAAGTTCCAAACATTTTCTGCTTGCGCGCATGTTTCTTCTAATTGATTCGTGCCTTTCTTTAATATTGAGTGCAGCATTTCTAATGCGTCTAGTTAATGCATCCCTAGTATCTACTTTTACTTTGTATACCTTATTTTTTTAACCAACCCCATAAATTATAGTCCAACGGTGTGACGTCTGACGATCTAGGAGGCCAACTAATAGGACTATCGCGACCAATTCAAACCTCTGGAAACCAAAATAATAAAAAAAACTCAAATGTTGTTATCCAATATTCCTTCTTGTAAAATTATAACGCAAAAACAAAATATTGAATTAATTTAGCTTTCCTGTAATAAATGGTATTATTGTCCGCTTTTGATTGTTGTGCTGTCACTATCCTGTTAGTGTCAGTATAAATAGTGTCAGTATAAAATTTTACATTGATTCACCGTTAACTTTCGGATTTGTATCATTTAAATTTTATAAAATGCTATACATTTATCACATCTTGAATAAGTACGCCAATATGGTTTTTATTTATGGTTTGTGTAATGGGAATGCTACAGCGGCTGCTGAATAATATCGTCAACGATTTCCACATCAAAGAACACCGAATAGAAAGGCCTTTATCAGAGTTTTCAACAAACTGTGCGAGAGCAGATCCCTTCCAAGTGCTAATGTAACATCCGAACGAGCCATTCGACAGGATTTAGAAGAAATATAAAATGTTCTAGCTTTAGTAGAAGAAGATGCAACGACCAGCTCACAAAAAATTGAAACTTATTAGTTTGGGATTCCCCAAAACAGAGTGATCAATACGTTTCACGAGCAAGGCTTATACCCGTACCATGTACAGCCCGTGTACAGAATTTTCAACCTGGAGACTACACCAAGCGTATGCAATTTTGTGAGTGGATTATTAATAATCGCCATCTTGTACCGCAAATACTTTTTACTGACGAAGCTACATTCATCCGTGACGGCATTAACAATAATCAGAACTCCCATGTATGGTCGGACGACAATGTACACGCAATTATTGTCGAAAATAATTTTCAACACAGGTTTTCAGTAAACGTGTGGTTTGATCGATAATAATTTAATTCGTCCTCTTCCTTTGGAAAATCGCCTTACAAGGGACCACTACTTAAGTTTTTTACAAAATGTAATGTAATGTGACTACTGAAGGAGATTCCTTTAAACATCATAATTAAAATGTATTATCAACACGACGTTGCGCCTCCCCATTTCGATCGTCGGGTCAAGCAATATTTGGACCAAAAGTTTCCAGAGGTTTGGATTGGTCGCGGTGGTCCTATTAGTTGGCCTTCTAGATCGCCAGACCTCACACCGTTGGACTATAATTTATGGGGTTGGTTAAAAAATGAGATATACAAAGTAAAAGTAGATACTGGGGATGCATTAATTAGATGCGTTAGAAATGCTGCACTCTATATTAAAGAAATTAGAAGAGCCACGCGCGCCCTTCGTAAAACGAAGCGGAAAATGTTTGAAAGTCAATGGCGGCATTTTCCAAAATTAACCAAACCAATGCTTTATTTAAAACAATGTTAATGTTGCATATTTTGGTTTAACAATATTATTATTTTATTTAGCGCTGTAATTTGAAAACAAACTAATATTGGGTAACAACATTTGGGTTTTTTCTTATTATTTTAATGAATAGATTACATCCTTAGAGTTTGTCCCATTCCTCCCGACTCAACCTGTACATGAATTTCAATGTCATGATACTGTAGTTTATTGTCACCGTTTATATTTCAAGTTAAGGGGTTTAATAACAAAAATAAGGAAAACTTTGAACTCGTTTTTCTCCCCATTAGAGGCTTAATTTTTAAAATAGGCAAAGTAGGTACGTATTTTAGCATTTGTGTCAGTTAGAAACCCTGTCTGTCAATGTATCCCAATTACTACGGGATATTGTAGTTAATTTTTCTAATAGAGGAAAAATCCAAAAAATTTACCCTCAAGTGCCGAGGTGGTAATAGTTATTTACCTAACAAGTGCGGAAAGTGGTCCTTTACCGCACGCGACGGCAGTTGCACGAACGACGCGAAGCGGAGTTCGGGCAAGCCGTTAAGGGCGGTAAAGACACTTTACGCACGTGGTAGGTACACAATTTTTCCTTCGAGCAATAATATTTGGAACAAAAATCAAATTTAAAAGAAAAAATTTATAAAAAGTAACAAATATTAATTGTTAAAAGCTATAAATATTTTTATATTATGCATTGCGCGAATGCAAGTACATCAATTGCATTTTTTGAATAAAATTAATACAGTGCGGTAAAGAATCTTTACAGCACTGAGTGCGGTAAAGAATCTTTACCGCACCGGTAAAAAAAAGAATTATATTACAAAATTAATACAAAAAGAAACAATATTTTTTAAAAATATTTATTACATACAAACATTATAATATAAAAATATAGCTAACGATAAATATTAAAATTAAATGTACAATTTGTAGCGCAATGCAAATTAAGTGCTGAGCGAGCTTGATTTTGTTCATCAGATGTAGTTGAGCAGTTTTTGTAAATTACAGAAGCGTTATTTTCTTGCGCCATGCATGGTACAGTAGATTGTTGTGACCTGAAAATTGCTAAAGGTGTAGGCGTTGGGTTGTTTCGTGTTGATAGACCAGGAGCATCCTCTAAAGTCTCTGTCACTGCTACTGACGTTGATGTTAAAGTTGAACACTGCTCAGTGCTTCTATTTGGGGTACTAGAGCTTTGCAGAATGTTTTGAGCAATCCTTTTTTTATTTTGCAAGGAATCTTCTATGTACGACTCTGCTACAGAGGTGGATTTCCATCCACCGTGCCTCTTAATGTTTGTTATGTTGCTGCCAGATTCTGCAAGCATAGTTGCCGATGATCTTCTAAAGCAGTGCCCGGTAAAAATAGGTACCTAGTAAAAATATTCGTAATGATGTGATACTTATCGCCGTTAGTTGTGGTTAGCATCATAATGTAGTAAATTAAATAGAACATATTACGCATATAATAAAATTTACAAGAGTGCGGTAAAGAAATTTTACAGCATTGGGTGCGGTAAAGAAATTTTACCGCACTTACCGCACTGAGTGCGGTAAAGTACTACTTACGACATGAAAATGAGTGCTGTAAAGTGTACTTTACCGCACGCGAGTAGGAAAAAAATTTTTAGAAAACATTTTAGAAACCAGAGAGTCAGTATACTTATAAAATTTAAGATGCTAATAAATACCTAAATAAAAATTAAAATGTCACAAAATTTACCTCCAAATCCCCGGCGTTCATCCCCGAGGGTTTGGGGGTAAACTTTCCTCATGTAGTGAATTGTAGTTATTTTTTTATTAAATGCAGCAACAATAGATCATTCATCATTTGTAACAAAATATGATCGGTAATGGTAACAAATTTACATTTTTGTATAATTTTTTAAACAAAACTAGAAGATAAAAGACGTCTTATTAGAAGAGCACCAATGTAATTTTTTTACCTTCTTGCTTTGGTCATGAAAATAATATGGGTAAGTATAACAGTTTATATTGAATAGTATGTATGGTATGTAAGTATTTATGAGACTTTGCTCGCATAACGAATAAACAACAACTAGATTGCGGCAGCGAAGCCGCGAGTACCCGCTAGATAGTTTTCTATATTATATTATTTTACAAATACGAATTATTATAAAATCAGTCAAAAGAACTAGTTAATGCTGAGATTTTCTTCATAAGACATCACTAGACCGTAAAAAATAGAAACAAGTAAGTAGATAAATTAAAAGGTACTTTATTGTTAAAAAGTTGAACTTAACAGCAAGTTGTAATATGCAATTAATCTCAACAAGATGTATTATTTATTTTACAAAAAATATACCTTGGCCAATTTTAATAATAGTTTTGTTCTTGCCGACATTTTCCATGTAATTACCACACAATCCGATAAAATTTGCAGAGCGCTAAATAATTGCAATGTTGCCAATATTCTGAGGTGACAAAGCATGGCCTCTATACCGCATATATGTCGAGAGTGGTGTGAGGTGACATCGAACGTACTGTCTCCTTAAAGTTAAACGAGAAAGCGACACTAGCGCCAATTATATATGCCCGAACTAAGAGCACAAGGTTACAGATACTGGAGCTACGTTGTCACCTCACAGCGATTTTTTGTGAAATGAAAGATATGACGACAGCGAACCCAATAAAATTAAAATGCACGCAAAACGTTGTCACCTCGAAAATCTGAGGTGACAGCGTTATATATGAGGTGACACCGTATGTTGTGCATCTATTTTCGAGGTGACAACGTACCCTTTATACATATATATATATATATATATATATACGTATTCAGCTATAAAAGCGAGGCCCGATATATTAAACAGGCCACCCGAGGCCCACTCGATGGGATGGTTTTTAAACTATATATTTGGATGTTTTTAAATGTCCTTGTAATGTTAAATGATAGCCCCTATCGAGGGGTAAGATATTACTAAAATTTAAACATACATGTATGCAACTTACATCCGAGTCCCTTTTACCATAGATAATTAACATGCGAGGCCCACTGTATATAAATGGCATTTTCAATCAACTTGCGAGTCCCTGCGACGTTGTCAAATATCTATTAGATATTTGCCGGCCAAAAGTCTGTTTACATTTCTTTACACCTGCATAAGCGCATTTTTTGTCATAATTTACTATTTCTAATATTTTCGTGGTGTTATTTTAATTTAAAAATGAATGGGCGTTCAAAATATATTTTGAACATATCGTTAACCCAATATCCATTAGGAAAGTTATCTCTGTAAGCACTAAATTATTATCACTATTAAATAACTGTGATCAGTCCCGATTTAAGCATGGGTCGTCTTTTCGTTTAAAGTACTGCTCGATAACATTTTTAGTTCTTATTGTATTACCATAATTAATATGTGATTTCTTAATCCTGAGTCCGGGAAACAGCTATTTCTGGGTTTAAGCCATATTTGAATGGGTGCATGCAAGAAGGGTCCTTAGTCCATTTTTGCCGAAAATGAGATATGGTGATATTTGACATTTAGAAAGGTAAACTCAATTATTTGGGCAAGAACGGACCTTATGCGGGTTTCTCCTATGTAATTAAAATAAATAATTTTGACGGTTCATGCAAGAACGGACCCAAGTCCGGGACTTGTTGTCTTATTATGCTCCACCATTCATGCAAGAAAGTACCTAAGTCCGATGATTTTTCTGCCTCCCAAGGTTACCATAGGTCTATTTCTCCACTGCAATTTGGTTTTAGAAGCTAGATAATAGGTGGATAACTCAAGGCCAAGGCTAGCCGGTTCAACAATAATTCTTATGCAATTTTGTTATGAGGTTTTTTTCGATTTTCTTAAAACTATCCAAATGGACTAAGGACCCTTCTTGCATGCACCGATTCATTTTAGAGTGCGAGCGCATCAGCGTTCGTCATTTACCCCAGGGGGCAAACTACCTTAAACCGGTACTAGGTGTGAAATTTTTCACATTAATTTTTATTTTTTTAAATTTTAGAGACTAATCAACCTAAATAAGAGTATTTCTATTGTCATAAACAGCATAATATCTTATTTCTAGTGTTTGTTTGAAGGTGGTAGACAATGAAGTAATATCAAAAAAAAATTTTCTTATTGTAGGATTTTGATCTTGGTCGCGTAAATGATCCATCATTTATTATGAAATTATCTTTAAGTATAGAAAACCCATTAAAGAAAGGTTGTATTCTTTTCGGATATTTATAATAAGAATGACGCACAATGATAAGAAATAACTAGGTATTGAATTAAGAAAAAGTGAACTTGTTAAAACATATTTCAGAGACATGATGCAAATTTTCATTGGATTGCATGTAACAAACGTATCGTATGTTTTAAAGTTCTGACATAGGTAAGTACTCCCAGTTCAGCCATTTTTTAAAAGAAAACACACATTTTAAACTTGCAACTTTTAAGTCAAGATTGAATATTATTGATCTGACATACAAAACTTGTTTAAACTTTGCCATTAACATATTATTGTATTTTGTTTCATTAGCGCCTTGGCCTACTGTTAAATAAAACGTTATAATTTAAAGAAAATTGTAGTTTATTCAGCTATTTTTTCAAATACATATATACCTACGATTATCTATTTTTAAAACACCAACAAAATGCTTAATTTAATTAGTTAAAAATATATAGGGTGTCCTATTTAAAAATATATGTACCTATGTTTTATAACAAAAACTACGCCACTGGATTCTACAAAGAAAGTTCTATAAGGATACCTTTTCACCTATCTTATAATTTAAAAGACAACTGAGATACCAGGGTGTCACAAAGGTGCTACTGTTATTTTCACCCGGTATCTCAAAAACCAAGAGGGCTATGGAAATTTTACTAACGGCATGCTTAGTTTAACAGTATAGTGCTGGGCTAAACCGTAATCCTTCATCTTTAAATATAAACGAGATACGCTGCAAAAGTGCCTAAAAATGAACACCCTGTACTTAGTTTCTTTATGTCATTTTTTTAGAAGTGAAAGGGAACAAAAAGAAATAGAAAAAAGAAAAAAAAGATATTATGTTGAAATGTTTCAAACATTTTATTAAAAATAAAAAAGCCACTAAAAAACAGGAAGTTAAAGAATTTAAGCTTAAAGAAAAAGTTTTTGAAAAAATAGAGTGGGTTAGAATTAAAACTTATACTATGCCATACTGCATTATAGGGTGTATTTTAGGAAAATATTTTCGGATATACAGGGTTGCCAAAAAAACTGTGATTACATAATTTTGTATTGTGTTAAATGTTGTTTAACAACTTAATTTTTGAAATTTACAATTATTTTGAAAACGGCTGGAAATAACTTATACGCTTTCATTACAAAAAAATGTGCTTGTGAATTCTACATCAAAAAGCCAAATAACATACAGGACATTTTATTTGAAAAACTTGAGAAACATTGTTTTAAATGTGTAGTTTTTGAAATCATATTACAAACACACTGAGTAAAATAGATTATACACCATTAGATTTAAAACATCTCTAGGCCCCTTGCCATAAATCTCACCCAATGATGTGTTTAAAAATAGTTTTTTTGATTTTTTCCAGTTTTTAATTTATTGTTCTGAACTACCAAAGCAAAGTAAATAAAATTTTAAGTAATTATAGAGGACAATAATAACAAACCAAAATATAAAAACATAGTGTTCCTTTTAAAAAATATAAAATTATGTTAGTGCACTTTTTTGGGCCACCATGTATATAAGAAAATATTTTCCTAAAACACAGCCTATAATACAGTATAAGTTTGCATATGGTTAAAATTTCTAACTTCATTGCCAGAGGATCCATGAAAGCCTGACGCCTTATTGCAGGACCCTGTATTTACTGTTTTTCTGTTAAATATTATAGGTTAAAATACTTTCTACGTCTGGGGGCTTTTTTAACTACCATATTATAATTATTAATAATATTACCAAGATTTTATGTACTCATTATAAATGGACCGCCCCCTTAACTTTTTTTTTTGGATTTTTTGGCTTTGCACATAATGCATACAGCCACTACCGTAACTTAATTTATATTTTTTATTTTTAAAACATTCATACTACCTCATTCACACTAATAATTAAATCGACATTTCTAAGAGACAAATATTAACCCTATGCGATACATAAATAAACAGGGACACACGCTTCACGCCACAGGGGTCCTTCTGGGCGACTTAAAAAAAACACACACAGTACTGGACCACGGATGGTAAAGAGTTAAACACATAGGATAATCAAGGCCCTACAACTTTCTCTCACACATTCTAACAAATGATATGAAAACCTCAAAAACCTTATTGTCACTTCTAACTAGTGCCATCAAGCTTTCAGCATTAATGGGTAAACTGCTATAGTTGGCCAATTCATGATATATATAATCAGAAGCTCGTTGATTATGCAGGCAATTAAATAACCACTGGTTTAGATCATCAATACTTGTACCATCGTACGAGCAGAATGGGCTATCCACAAGTTTCATCTTGTTTAGTAAATATCTTAAGTTTCCATGGCCAAATAATGCTCTCACAAAAGTTATGTAGTCTCGTCTATTGAGTGATGTGACTTGTATACATGGGTTCGAAACTAATAATTTGTTATTCCGGGTATAGTAGTTGGAGTTATTGGATGCATAGTGTGCATAAGATTCCTTCCACATATTTTTAATATTTCCTTTGACTACTGAAACTAAATCATTATGTTGTAACCCAGTTATAACTGTACCGTTTTGAATAGCCTGTTTACCAAAAAAGTCCACTTTGTCATTATGAACAATTCCCGCATGACCTTTAACCCAGATAAAGGAGACCTTAATATTTTTTGATTTCAGCTCTGATACTTTTTGACAAATTTCGAATATAATAGGGTTTATATAAACATTTTTTACTTTATTTTCTATAGCTTTGAGACACGACATAGAGTCCGATAGAATAGCGTAATTGGTGGCCGGGTGACAGTTGTAGTATATAATTCAGTGCTTGTTTAACAGCAATTGATTCTGCTGTAAATATGGAGGCATTGGAGTTAATCTGGAAGGATCTAACAAAATTGGCATTTGAAACATAGAATGCACATACGACACCATCCGATGTCTTAGAGCCATCGGTATAGATCGGGATAATGCCTGGAGAGTCACCAAGGATATTGTTAACAATTGCATTGTTAAGGTGTTTAAGATCGGTGTATTGCGGGGAAAAAGTGTTAACCTTGTCAAAGAGGATATTAAGATTTCCCGTGAAAAACGGCAATTTATCCCCTTAACTTTGTTATTTGTAAAGATAGAGAGCTGATTTTTTTACCAAATTGTAGGAAATCTTTTGAATTTTTTTACGATTTATAAAAATATTATACAGGGTGTTCTAGAAACGCGTATCAGAACAAACTTATAGTTTTTTTTTAATGAAACACCTTGTATATTATTACAGATTCAGATTCTACTGCAAATTCTGAGCAGATTTTATATAATATACCCTTTACCTAAGTTCAACTGTTTCCGAGCTAGAAACAATTAAATATCGACTAAAATATTATTTATTTAGTGGTAATTGAATAATTGATGAACCTGCAAAATTAACTTCTCTTAGAGAGAAGAATAAATACATATATGAAATAGTATATAAGGTATAACAAAAATTAATACCACCAAGTTTTTACTGAGACTATATTATTCTCAAAAGTAATGGTAAAAAATGTTCAACTAAAAACTAAACTAACATAACAATAAAAACAAATTTAATTTAAAGAAATGATTGAAGTACATGTTTAACATGTCCTCCATTTTCTTGAATACATCTTCTATAAATTTGTTTTTGTCTCTCTATTGCAGCTAAAATGATTCCTTGATTTCTGCCATTTAATATTTCTGTTTCTTCGCTTAGTATTTCCCTAATCCTATTCACCGACGGTTGTTTTTCATGATTTAATTTTCCTTTTAAAAAACCCCCAAAGAAAATTATCTAAAACAGGCTGGCCATCTGCAGGACCCAAATGTTCCAATCCAAAAATCAAAATTTTCGTTCAAATACTTCGTGACAGCAACAACATTGTGAGCAGGATCTTGCTGCCAAATCACTTGAGTATGATTCCTTAAATCAGGAACTATTTCATGTATTAATTCCAAATATCGGTTTCCATTCATATTACCAACAAAAAATATTGGACCAATGACTCTATTATTCAAAATACCAGCCCATACGTAAACAGATAGACGGCCTGAATGTTTTATTTTCCGAAAAGCTCTGGTATTTTCAGTCGACCAAAAATGCATATTTTTCTTGTTAAAAATGCCAGAGGTTGAAAATGAAGACTCGTCCGTCCAAATAATTTTATTAAATAATTGTGCGTCTTGCTCCAAACGTTCCATCATTTCCAAACAAAAACGTAAACGAGGTGTTTTATTTTCTTCAGACAATTTATGCACCGGCATAATTTTGTAAGGGTGGTATTTATATTTTTGTAGAGTTTTCTGTATCTTAGAATAGGATTTACCTATTGTTTCAGACACAGCTAATGGTATAATGGATTTCTCCGGACATTCTAAAATTACAAGGCCAGGGAATTAACATGCAGATACCAATTATTAAAGGAAAACATTACCTTCAAACTGCAAAAGAATCTCTAACTCTTCTTTTGCACGATTTTCATTCCCAGCTAATGTTCTTTTCTTAAGCTTAAATATAGTTTCGGTAGAAACTTTATGGTATAGTCGAGGAAAAGTATTTAAACTAGGAATTCTCCTTTCTCCTTCAAATATTCTTTGATATTCTCGTTTAGCTTTTCTTTTGTTGTATGCGTTTTTAATATTTGATTCATATATATTACGTTTTTCTGCCTCAAAAAAGTTCATTCTTTAATCAATTCAACTGACTTAAATAAGTAATGTTTTACTTTGCCAGGGTAATTGCCAAATTTGTTTTAATTACTGAAATCATAGCTAACTTGACAAATTGAGCCAAATAAAAATTAATAACCATTCTTTTCTAAAGTCAAGTAACCTAATGCTATTTAAAGCAGAGGTACCACAATAATTGGCACTCATTTATATAATTCTTAAAAAGTTAATATAAGAAAATCATAATCATTTTGCTGTATCTCTGACCGTTTTGTGGCAATAATTAGCAAAATTTCGTAAAAAGTCTATTTTTAATTGTTTCTAGCTCGGAAACAGTTGAACTTAGGTAAAAGGTATATTATATAAAATCTGCTCAGAATTTGAAGTAGAATCCGAATCTGTAATAATATACAGGGTGTTACATTAAAAAAACTATAAGTTTGTTCTGATACGCGTTTTTGGAACACCCTGTATAATATTTTTATAAATCATAAAAAAAATTCATAAGATTTCCTACCTAATTTACCTAATTTGGTAAAAAAATCAGCTCTCTATCTTTAGAAATAACAAAGTTAAGGGGGCGGTCCATTTATAATGAATAACCCTGTACAAAGCCCAGCTTTATCAATCAGTTTTGCAGGTCACAAGCTACTTGATACATTTAAATCTAAATTTATTCTCAAAAGATGTTTCATTACATGAAAGTTCCTAGTTAACCTTTTAAAGTTTTTTAAGGGCACCTTTTCTAAAACCTAATAGTGTGTGGTATCAAAATAATCGTAATAAAATCCTATTTTTTCTTAACCCGACGAGCCACCCTGTTGCGGTTTAAAAAAAATGAGTTATACAACTTTAAAGATTAAATTTTACACAGCACATGGCATTGGACCAAAAATAGTAAAATTGTATTTTTCCAAAGATTAAAGAACTGAAATAAGTGCTTTTAAGGTATTGATAGCCCTCTAGATAAAACAATAAATTTGGAAAAAAATATTTTCTTGGTGACAAAAAGTGACAAGTGACACATCGTTATATTTAGAATGTCATATTATGGAGTAAAAAAAAGAAAAAATATATTAGGTCTCCCATTAAAAAATCGAAAGTTTATATCACTTCTGGGTAAACCGGAAGTTCCATAATGTTGAGTTACCTGTCAAAAATGGCAGTTTCATGTTGTATACAAGTTTCCAAAATTTTATTTCATTATCTTAAAAAACAAAAAAGTTAGAGGGGCGAACCACCCTACGTAAACACCCGGTATATTTTTAAATCGGTTACAAACCATTTTTTAAGACAAGGGGCAACAAAATTGTAAAAAATATTCAATGAAATGAAAAATATATTGAAAAGTTAATACGGAAAAATAATAGTTTGTAATTTCAGATGATGTCCCGCGGTAATAGCTCCTACTTTTTAATTATTTTATTATATTATAGCAAATTATCAAAGCATTTACATACTAACAGCGTTGCCAGTGTTAAGGGACTCAGAATTGGCAATAAACTACTATATTTAACTGATATACAGGGGCCTCGCATTGCTAACGGCAAGTTTATACAAAACGATCGAAGCGGCCTCTAGTAAAAAGCAGATCGAACTAAAAACCGTATAACAGGTGACATGCAGATGAATTGCGAGTCCCGAAACAATTTATCAGTATGTGGATCTGGGGGGTCAGGGGATGGTAGACAACTTTATATACATGCATTTACCATGCGAGGCCCTTTTTCGGGCCTCGTATGTGCAAAACGGGCCTCGTATATTATGCTGTACATATAAATACGGGACTCGTATGTGATGAGGATATATATATATATATATATATATATTCAGGAAAAAAATATATGAAATCAAAATTTCGAGGGCGCTAAATAAGACCCTAGCCCGGGGGCGCCAGGAGGTCTAGAACGGGGTCTGCTACAGTTAATAATAAAGCATATTATACTTACCACTAAAAATCAGTGCTGCAGTTCTCAAAAATTTAAATAGCTTCCAGTTTGATATTGTACTTGCCGTTTAATATTGCATATTATGATTATCTATTATGCAACATTGTTTACTGAGATGGTAAAATTCATCCATAGCTTATAACCAATACTAATGATGGGTTGTGCGAAATAAGAATCTTCTATTGCTTTATCTGACATACAGAGTTTAAAAAAACTTAAACACAAAGTAAACATTAATCAATAATTGAAACAGGTATTGGTACGATCAATAAAATTCAAATTCAGACAGGACAGCTAGAATACTCCGAACAATGATATGACCTGCGCAACAAATACGTTAAAAATAATACCAGGGCGCGCAGCGATTGCCGATCGCTAAGTACCCCAGCAACGTCTTGGTGGATTATAGGTTCTAACGGATACAATTCTTTTTTTGGGGACGCTGTTTTGCTTTCTTAATTATAGAGAAAGCGCTTTACTGGGAACAAAATGCGTCAATACAAACAAAATGCGTCAATACAAACTATCTCTTAGCACACCTGTTGTATTAGATTATTTTCCTCAGTGTATCGTACAGTCTGGCCGGGTTTTTACCACAGGCGCCGTTTATTGAACATGAACTATTTAACTCCGTCCATTAAATTAATTATAATCTAATAAGTTAGATTTTTTGTTTTTAGGTTCTCTAGCAATATCCCTAAAAATGAATGATATGAATACTTTCAATGACATCCTTCGGAAACATGGAACCTTAGATGACAGATATGAACAAAAAACCCCGGAGCTTAAACTATTAAGCATAATTGGTTTAATTGTTTCCTACATTCATGTTCTTATATGTCTGCTCGGCCTGGCTAGTGATATATATTTAATAATAATAATAAGGAAATTTAAAAACCTTCGAAACAGAAGTAACTCCTTCATACTTCAGTATGCTATTATTAATATATCGGTTTCTGTTTTGACATTTTTACTTGTTGTTTTATTAATTCTATCAGATTCAAGATATTATGAGACCGATATATTATTTATACCACCGGACAACCATTATTTCTGTTTTGTTGGGAATTTAAGTAATTTATCGCTGACTTTAAGCTATTATGTTTTATTGTTTATGGCTATTGACTGGTATGTCGTAACTTTCTATACTAATTTCTTTGACCGATACCCCAAAGTCCTCAGTTTTGGACTTTATATAGCACCCTACATATTAGCTCTACCTCAGTGGATTGTAACTTCGATTCAGTGTTTCGAAGATGTATCAATGGCAAGAAAGTATCGAATGCTTATGGAGTTGGGCTCCTATTTTCTTTGCGTTGGTGTTATTGTTTACTTAAGTATAGCTAGGAAAAGAAGAGCGATACAAGCTGTTACAGATATAAAAAATGAATACGCCTTGGCTATTCCAAAAATTATATTGGTATGGTCAATACCCCTAAATGTTATGAAGGTTGTTTCTTTATTTTTTAATTTTTATATCGATTCGCACACAACAGTCCCCCAATCGGATTTAGAAACGCTTAGTTTATATGTATTTAATTGTATATCGTTGTCTCTGTTTTCTGCGATACCTATTGTGATAGTTTATCAGCTAATAAAACGTGATAAATATTTTAAAGCTGCATACTTTAAATGTTGTAAAAAAAGAAGGTTAAATAATGATGTCGAAACTGATGTTCAATAAAATAATGTAACTTATTTAAGAAATACTGAGGTTGTTAATTTATAATGTTTTAAAAATAAATTTACATTAAATTTCAGTATCCTTTTTATTGCGGATTTCACAAATTATTAAAACGGCTGTGAAGAAAATAAACGGTATCCACCAACGATGATAGAGCAAGATAGACATCTCACTCTCTTTATCATAACATGACAAGACGTCAAATGCCAAGATCCACCAAGTTCCTCGCGAGCTCCACAACGAAACCATGTAAAAATAAAAAGCGTCTAGAGTCTGACTATGGACTTTTTAACCAGCCAATCATAGGCCGTGGTCTTAAAGAAAATAATTTTGAGGTTAGCGATGTAAAGCCGGTTGTTGTAAATTAGAAACATAAAATGCTATTTATTAATATCGGTATATACCTAGGTTCCGTTGAAACGTCACGTATGCCAAAAACACCCATTTTCAAAATTCTCAAAATTTCATCACACAAAAAAACTACAAAGCTCAATAGTCTATATTATAAAAAGCAGTGGCGCTGGAGCAACTTATCTTCATGGGGCATATGGCTTTGAAAATACGTTGTGGGAGGAATGATTGGTTAAGTTTATTAATCAATAATTTGCTATATGATGTAACCTATGGGCATGACTAACTCTTTCTGTCAGTTTTTTATAGCCATATTGAAAGAAGTGTTGCTCCGCATGAGTAGACTTTTTTTGTACGTGCTTATGACTTGTAACACACAATATATAAAGTTGCCACAGTGGATCTTTGCCCGTGCGTCATCAATCAACGATCAGGACTCAACGTGGTTAATAACTCTGCATCCTTATTTATTACAGTAACAAGTTTGAATAAAAGCATAAAAGAACGTCTCCAAGATTCCGCAATAATATAACGTGCTAGAAAAGAATAAAACTATAAACGTCAATTAATTACTTTTTTTATTTGTTTAGTTGACTAACGTTGTATTTTAGAACGTCATTGTCAACCTTGTTTTGATCTGCCAATCTAATTCGTATTTTGTAAATTTGTGTGCCTTAAAACTGTTCCTTTTTCTAAAAATTGTTCTTTTTAGAGCTAATTATACCCACCATCTGTTTTGGCGGTAAGTATTTATGGATTTTTATAATACCTAATTTATTTAATTTCAATATTCTAACAGTGAAAGTTCTTTGAAAAGTTTACGGCAGTGGCTAAATTCCCTTAAATGAAAGGATGCCAAAAATTTGACTTTTGCGATTTTAATAGTCAATAAAACACAGAACTTTTCTAGATTTCAAGCTTTAAAAATAGTATTAAATGTATAAACATTTGTTTGTCAATTTCTTTTAGATAATATAGATTGCCGGGCAAAACTTAAAATAAATAATAATTTTTCGGGATATTATGTAGGTACGTCAAACGGTAGGCAGGCGCGTCCATTTTATGAACTTAGACTTAGTTTTGACTTTTTTTGTCTCTTAATTTTGATTTGATTCATACGATTTTGATGACGTGAAAGTGATGACGCACCGGAAAAGATCCAGTGCGGCGACTTTATCTACGCAATATATACATGTATACCGGGTCCGCCAACGAAGCGGGGACGGAAGATTAAGTCCTTATCGATGAACTTATCAAAACTACCAAAACAGCATAAGGTATGGACTTAAAAGCGGCATATTTTAAAAATATTTTATATTATACAGGGTCTCCCAAAAAAGTGTGGCGGACTAAACTTGCATTTTTTTAAATGGAACACCCTGTATATTTTTACATTTTTAAATTCCACATTAAATTATAATTATTTTTTATTAAATGCATTATTAGTCTATACTTCATAGTTTCCGAGATATTGACTCTCGAAAAGTGACATTTTTGAACTTTGACAGCTTCTAACTTTCTAACAGTACGTCTTAGAGCAAAACGGCTTACATGTCCCTATCTTCCATTTTTATTGTCTTCCCAAAAAAATCAAATTCCAGTTAAACCGGAACAACTATATTTCCTGTTTTCGAGTTACATCCGGTTTAACCGGAAGTTGATTTTTTTGGGAAGATAATAAAAATTGAAGATAGGGACATGTAAGCCGTTTTGTTCTAAGACGTACTGTTAGAAAGTTATAAGCTGTCAAAGTTCAAAAATGTAACTTTTCGAGAGTCAATACCTCGGAAACTATGAAGTATAGACTAATAATGCATTTAATAAAAAATAATTATAATTTTATGTGGAATTTAAAAATGTAAAAATATACAGGGTGTTCCATTTAAAAAAATGCAAGTTTAGTCCGCCACACTGTTTTAGGAGACCCTGTATAATGTAAAATATTTCTAAAATATGCCGCCTTTAAGTCCATACCTTATGCTGTTTTGGTAGTTTTGATAAGTTTATCGATAAGGACTTAATATTCCGTCCCCGCTTCGTTGGCGGTATATGTATGCAGGAAAAATATATTAGTTGAACAATGTGTAATTATTTCTATTCGATCTCCAAAAAAGTGCATAATAATAATAAAATTAATACGTTACATCTTAAGAAGTCATAATATTGTACAAATAAAAATTTTAAGACCCCCTTAAGAGTTTAAAAGATGATGAATGCAAAAGTAAAAAAAAATAAGTCCGGCTCTGTCTCCAGAGTCAACCTCTTAACGTAAAATATACCAGACTTCAACAGGCAGCTATAAATGACAAGTGATTTGGTCATGATAACAAAATGACAACAAGAAACAAAATTGCAATTAGTTTGTTTGTTGACCAACAGATAATGATTGTTATTTTGAGGACAGAGATTATAGTCCAAGTGCTCGTGAACCCTTCGAGTAATGGTCGTCCTGTAAGGCTAGTAATTTTTTTAGTAGCTAGTCATAGCATACTAAGTACGATAACCACGACCTGGCAGGCATCAGCCCTGCACGTCATCAGCCCTTAGATTTTTTTAAATGTGTGTGTAAAATTTTAAAAAAAACTTGTCGCTGTAAACTTCAAATTTTAATATGATTTAGTTAATTGATTGTAAAGTATGAAAAAAAATTGACAGGCGATTTCGGCCAGCACAAGTACCTGAATCGAAAGGTGTGCATTATATGATTGAAAATAAACGTATAACGTGTTCGGATTCCATTCTGCACACTGTTTACTTAAATAATAATATAAGGTATAACAATGCACAACGAAAACTGCACAATATAGTTTAAATTTTACACTTTCAAATAATGCACAAAATAAAATCGCATATACAATAATATTTGGATAATATAGTAGAACAAGATTCACGAGAATAAATCCTTGTCACAACTGAAATTTTTTTTTAATCGTTGTACGAAAGCAGGTATATGACCTTTCGATTTGTCCATTACTTAAACATATAAATATAAATTTTAACTTTACAGAACAAAGTTTATTTTCAATCATATACTGCACATCTTTCGATTCACCTGTCAGGTATTTGTGCTCGCTGAAATCGCCTGTCAATTTTTTTTATACTGTTTACACTTTCAAAAATATAAGGGCTGATGACGTGCAGGGCTGATGCCTGCCAGGTCGTGGTTATCGTACTTAGTATGCTACGACTAGCGAATAAAAAAATGACTAGCCTTACAGGACAACCGTTACTCGGAGGGTTCACGAGCTCTCCATCTATTATAGTAAGCTTTAAAATGAAGTAATAAATTAAGTTTTATTTAAATAAAAAAAGTTGTTTTTGTTGTTCTTTAAAATTATATTTTTAATACAAGTAAGCAGAAGACCTCTATTATCTGTTTAGTCTTAGTTCAAATCGCGCCCATACGGTATTTAACATAAAACTGGCAAAAATAAGAATTTCGTGAAAATGTCCACTATCTGCGTAAGCTCAATAGTTTGGGAATAAAATACTAATATTGTAACAATTTTTAAATGACCTGAGAACCAAGAAGATCTAGTATTCAGCAGCACGTATTCACGATTAAGTGAATAATTACTGATCTTTTATAATATTTTTTGGAATTAAATGTGGCGAAAACATTTCTTATAGTTAATCCTGATCCAGGTATGTATTAATGTTGAGAGTAGTTTTTTAGATTACACACTGAGAAAAAAAAGAATTCACATACTCTTTATAGTTTATACAACTGTTTGATAATAATAATAATAATAATAATAATAATAATAATAATAATAATAATAATAATAATAATAATAATAATAATAATAATAATAATAATAATAATAATAATAATAATAATAATAATAATAATAATAATAATAATAATAATAATAATAATAATAATAATAATAATAATAATAATAATAATAATAATAATAATAATAATAATAATAATAATAATAATAATAATAATAATAATAATAATAATAATAATAATAATAATAATAATAATAATAATAATAATAATAATAATAATAATAATAATAATAATAATAATAATAATAATAATAATAATAATAATAATAATAATAATAATAATAATAATAATAATAATAATAATAATAATAATAATAATAATAATAATAATAATAATAATAATAATAATAATAATAATAATAATAATAATAATAATAATAATAATAATAATAATAATAATAATAATAATAATAATAATAATAATAATAATAATAATAATAATAATAATAATAATAATAATAATAATAATAATAATAATAATAATAATAATAATAATAATAATAATAATAATAATAATAATAATAATAATAATAATAATAATAATAATAATAATAATAATAATAATAATAATAATAATAATAATAATAATAATAATAATAATAATAATAATAATAATAATAATAATAATAATAATAATAATAATAATAATAATAATAATAATAATAATAATAATAATAATAATAATAATAATAATAATAATAATAATAATAATAATAATAATAATAATAATAATAATAATAATAATAATAATAATAATAATAATAATAATAATAATAATAATAATAATAATAATAATAATAATAATAATAATAATAATAATAATAATAATAATAATAATAATAATAATAATAATAATAATAATAATAATAATAATAATAATAATAATAATAATAATAATAATAATAATAATAATAATAATAATAATAATAATAATAATAATAATAATAATAATAATAATAATAATAATAATAATAATAATAATAATAATAATAATAATAATAATAATAATAATAATAATAATAATAATAATAATAATAATAATAATAATAATAATAATAATAATAATAATAATAATAATAATAATAATAATAATAATAATAATAATAATAATAATAATAATAATAATAATAATGAGCAAAACGATGACATAGCACATTTGATGAACCCAAAAACCAACCTATCCGATACGGACCTAGAACAGAAAATCAAGCTTCTTTTCCCAGATATAACATCTCTGATGAAGGAAGGTCTTGAGGAGGGCATCATTGAATATATCAAAACCAGCACAGAAACTACAATAAGTAAAGGAAAAACGGAGGGTAGCTCAAGGATGCTGTATGTCCTACCATAAAACGTGAACCCAGATGGCATAGGCGACGTGAAAGAGTTGTATGAGATACTTGAAAAATTAAACGTGGAAGCAAATACGCACAAATCCAAGAGGATTAAAATTGCCACGATGGGAAGTATACATGACGAATACCTTAAAAAGTGTGTAGAATTTGTCTTTAGAGATACAGGGACAAAGATGCAAGTATTAGTATCCAAAGTAGGACCAAATCGAATCAGGCAAAAATCAGCCAGAAGCAGAGAAAATCCACAAAACGAGAAAATATTAGTTAAATCTAATGGCAGACAGTACGCTGATACGTTGAGAGCAATTAAAACCAGTGTCAATCTTAATGAAGTGGGAGTAAGGGTTAAAACAATTAAAAGGACGGTAAACGGAGACGTTCTCTTGGAAGTACAAGGCGGCAAAAACAAGGCGGAAATACTAAAAAAAGAAATTCAAAATAAAAACCAGGACATAAAAGTACATATTAAAGACAACACCGATATAATACACATAATGGATATTGATGGCGATGTTAGCGAGAAGGAGATAGCAACAGCTGTGATAACGAGAGCAAGACTCACAACAGAAGAAAACGTCAGAGTTCTCTCAACTAGGCAAACCAGGTTCGGAGGACAAACGGCAACAGTTGCTATAAAGAAAGGCTTGGCAACAGAGCTTATAAGAGAGGGAACCATCCAAATAGGATGGACAACTTGCAGAGTAAGAGCACGGGTCAACATATTGCGTTGCTACAAATGCTTGGAGTTTGGACATCATAGCTCCATCTGCAGAGGTGTTGACAGATCCAAGCAATGCCTAAACTGTGGAAAAGAGGATCATAAGGCAAAGGATTGTAAAAATGAGAGTCATTGTAGTACATGCCAAATAAACGGGCATAGAGCAGACCAAACAAAATGCCCTCGCTATAGAGAAATGATTAAAGAGAAGGCAAAGCTTGTACAGCTAGGAGGCACAGAGGGAATAAACAGCAGAGGCACTGAAAGCCAATACTTCAAATGACTATAAAAATACTTCAAACAAACGTAGGCCGTGCATATGCTGCGCAAGAGATGGCGCTTGCCACTGCTCAAGAACTGAACATTGACATCTTAGTGGTTTGTGAACCTAATAAAAAACGAGTCCAAGGAAGCAGGTGGATAAAAGACCAAAGAGTGAATGTGGCAGTGCTGATCAGAAACAAAAAAATTGGAGTTGCTGAGCACAGATCTGGCGAAGGCCACCTGATAATACGACTTAAAGATTACACAATTGTCTGCTGCTATATATCTCCAAACATCAATATACAGGAATACAAAACAGAGTGTGACAACATCATGGGTCAAGCACAACAGGGAGAAACTATAATTCTGGGAGATTTTAATGCAAAATCCTCTATGTGGGGCTCGCCAGTGACAGACGAAAGGGGAACCTACTGGGTGGAAGGTATCTCGGCGCAAGATATGATAGTGCATAACACTGGTAATAGACCTACCTTCGTGCGAGGAAACACCAGATCCTTTATTGACGTTACGATCTCAACAAACAGAATTGCAAGGTATATCAACCGATGGGAAGTGCTAGAAACTGAAACTCTAACGGAACACCAATACATTTTCTTTGCTGTCGAGGGAGCGAGCAAAATTAAAAAGAATTATCTTGGTAGGACAATTTCAAACTGGAATATGTTTAAGAACATCATAGAAAATACTGCCAAGAAAAATAAAACACACGAGACACTCACAAAAACGGTGCAGCTAGCATACAGAAGTAGCAGTGAAAGAACTACAAATAGAAGAAAAATGCCTTATTGGTGGAACAACGACATAGAAAGCAAAAGGACACTCTGCAACATGCACAGAAGGATTTTGACCCGAGCAAGAAATAGAGGCACTGGAGAAGCAACTATTGAAAACATGAAAACCACTTACAAGGCGAAAAAAAATGAACTAGGCAAAGCTATCAAGGATGCAAAAAAGAAATGCTGGAAGGACCTATGTGGGGAGCTCAATAATAACATCTGGGGCGACGCTTATAAAATAGTAGCTAGAAAACTAAACACACTAACTCCCTATGAGGTGCCTCTCGACCAGAAAAAGAAAATTATCAAGGAACTTTTTTCAAGCGTGCCGGAGAAATGGCCAGCTGATGCTCTGCAAAGTAACATTGAACCGTTCACGGATCAAGAGGTGGAAGATGTGACCAAAAGTATCAAAAATGGTAAAGGTCCAGGATTAGACGGCATCCCCTCAGACGCTATAAAGATACTAGGATACTGCGCACCAACCTGGATTAAGGACGTTATGAATGACTTACTCGTAAAACAAGTTTTTCCCGACAAATGGAAACTTACCAAAGTTATTCTGATCCCAAAGCAGGAACCCAGCTCTCATAGACCATTATGTATGTTGAACTCACTCAGCAAGTTTTTCGAAGCATTAATCAGAAACAGACTAATTAAAGAGATAGACCTAAAGGGCGGTTTTCACAAACACCAGTTCGGTTTTTGTAAAGGCAAATCAACTATTGACGCCGTTGCAGCGGCGCTGTGCTCGGTCAAGGAGTTGAAACTGAAGCGCAGTGCCCTGGTGGCTGTGGACGTGAAAAATGCTTTCAACACTGCCAGTCATAAACTAATTATTACGAAACTCCGGCGAAGAAACGTGTCTAAATACCTAATCAACTTAGTGTCCAGCTATTTCAAATCAAGGAAGATAGTTTTGGAAAACAAAGAAGAACTGACGGTGGGCGCAGGGGTTCCACAGGGATCGGCACTGGGCCCAACCCTGTGGAACATATTGTACGATGACGTCCTTAGCTTGGAGTTGACAAGAGATGCCACAATCATTGCATTTGCTGACGACTTAGTATTAATATGCGCTGCAAGAAATGAACACGAGCTCGTAGAAAGAGTAAACGAAAACCTAGAGCGAATCAATACATGGATGACCCAGAACCGACTTAAGCTAGCGCCACAAAAAACAGAAGCAATGCTGGTGAGAGGAAGCCAAAACAGAGCTAACATACGCTTCAAGCTGGGAGGGGTATCCATAGTCCCTACTAAAAACATTAAATACCTAGGAATTCTGTTGGATGACCGATTAAGTTTTGGAAAACACATCGAGGCTACAGCACATAAGGCAGAGGAAAAAATTTCTAAACTGAACAGGATCCTCCCAAACATCGATGGGCCAAGCAGCTGCAAAAGAGAGGTCCTGTGTAGTGCTTACCACAACATGATTCTGTACGGGGCCCCGGTCTGGAAAAAAACTATTCTCGTTAAGAGGACAAGGACTCTACTTATTCGATCCCAGAGAAACATACTCATGCTGGTGGCGTCAGCATTTAAAACGACCTCGGGAATAGCACTACAGGTAATAACAGGCATAACACCAATAGACGTGATGGTAACAGAAAGAAGCTATATATACGAAAACACTGAAGACGATCAAAATACAAAAAAACGCAGAGCCAGAGAAATAACGCTAATGGAATGGCAAACAAGATGGGAAAACGAGACAAATAAAGCACAATGGACCAAACGCCTGATAAGAAGCATAAGCAAATGGGTCAACTGCGAACATCGCAAAACCGATTATTATTTAAGTCAGGTTCTATCAGGACACGGAGTGTTTCGTGCATATGCAAAAAGATTTAAAAAAGATGACTCGGATACTTGCATCTACTGCCAACAAATTGACACCGTGAAACACACCATTTTTGATTGTTACAAGTGGGAGCGAAGTAGAAACGACACTTACCGAAAATTAGGACATGATATTACACCAGATAACCTTATAGAGACAATGATTGAAAATGAAAGAAACTGGAAAGAAGTGCAGAAGTTGATAAAATATATAATGAGCAACAAAGAAAAGGATGAACTAAGAAGACAGAGAGGAAACCAATAAGACAAAATAGGGCACAACTGATGATTATGTCAAGGACGGTTCCAGCGTGCCCTGAGAGAAGAGGAAGGGGTTTTAGTCGGTAAAAATCCGACAGTACCACAACTGTGGTCTCTTTTGAAGATCCCCCTGCCAAAAAAAAAAAAATAATAATAAAAATAATAATAATAATAATAATAATAATAATAATAATAATAATAATAATAATAATAATAATAATAATAATAATAATAATAATAATAATAATAATAATAATAATAATAATAATTTCACCAAATATAAGTATAGATGAATATCAATTGATTTCTAAATTACATTTTTAAAAATCTCAAAAAATTACTTTAGCAAATGTTCGAAGTGTCCGCCATTAACAGCTCTGCAGTACCCCAGCCGATCAATGAATTCCTGTTGTACATTTTCTACGGTTTCTGGAGAAATGAACTTCACTATTTCGTGAACAGTTGAAGATATGTTTAGGACATTATGCATCAAACATGGGTAGATTTTTACGGACAATCTGAAAATGTGCATTATCTGAGTAAACTCTTTTACAAATACCACGCCGTGATACAAATCTTTTAAGGCAATTTAAAAACGCTTGCGTACTAAGTTCACCTACAAGTTCAATATATATAGCATTAATAACAAAGCAAACAAACAAACACATGTAGCCCTTAATTATTGTCCTGTTGCGCAATTTACCATCCTTTAAATTAAATGGTCCTGCAAAATCTACACCACAGATAGAAAAAGGGCGCTGAGAAGTGATACGGTCTGTCGGTAAATTGCCTATTTTTTGACCTACACTTACGCCTGTTTGCACCACTACTACTTAAAACTGTACCTTAGATAAGGGAAACCTTGGGATAAGAGTAACCCTTATTTCCAAAAGCTTTGCACAAGTGTCACTTATCAAATTCTTAGCAAAGATTTAAAATAACTTGCCAACATTGTATTTTACCTGGATTATTTCACCGGCTATAACCTAAAAAAGCGTAGGTATATGTTTATGTCAAAGTCAAAGGGTTTATGTTTGGTCTTTATATTTCGTTGGTTGTACGGTTGTGCTAACAAAAGTATATTTTTTATTTGATTTGTGGGGAACATAAGAGAGTATGAGTTACGTTAAGGACGATAGTCTGAGAAAACGGGTACCCAACTTTTCTATTACGGAAAAAACGCTTCTATTAAATGTTATTAGCAACTTTAAAAACATTATTGAAAATAAGCAAACAAATGCAACAACATGGCGTGAAAAGGATCTGACATGGACAAAAGTTACGGCTTCTTTTAATTTCCAAACCAAGGAAGGGCACCATAGGATCAAAGAAGCTCTAAAGAAGTATTATAAAAATATTAAAAAGACCATTAGAAAAGAAGTAGCCGAAGAAAAAAAAGAAATAAATAAAACCGGAGGATAAACTTATATAAAAAAAGACGATCCCATAAAGAAATCGGTCCTAAATCTTATGAATAAAAAAACGGTGATGGAGACAGTACAACTGCAGGTGTTGAGAAAGGCCCTTGTTACCAATCTCAGAAGTAAGACAGGAAGATGATTAGAAATAGGTCATCAATAATAAATTTTATTTATATTTCAGGTGAAGACATTTTCAGAGCATGTGAGTGGAACTAAAACTACATGTTTAAACAATAAATGGACAACAAGGAAAAGACCAACACAGCAGGTGAAGCCAGATTTAAATAAAGAGTATTCTGAAACTGCAAAAGTGAAAAGGCAATGCTTTGAAGAGGAACTCCTAAATATTCAAGCACGCAGAGAACACAAGCGAGCCTTGTTTGAATTAAAAAAGGAAAACTTGTTATTTGATATTGAATTAAAGAAACAACAATTATTAAAGAAATTTCATAATCAGTAATTACTTGTTTTATTGTCACATAAGGCAATTTTCATACAGAAATAGCATAATTGATGATAATACTTTAAACCTTGCTCTAAAAAATGTTAACAGTATTGAAACACAAAACAAGAAGTTATATTTACACAGAAGTGTTTCAGCATTTACGCAGTACGTACAATTTTATTCCTCAATGTATCTAAAATAAGTATCAATTAAAGTTCTTAGTTCTTCTGACTTGGTTTGCCAATGGCAAAACCCCCTCATTCAAAGGAGGAATGTTTGGTACTTCATCTTCTTCCATTATCTGTGCAAAACGCTCTATGTCTTCTGGATCTGGTGGTTCTCTCGCATTATTAGTTCTACATATATTATAAAGTACGGCGGTGGCTATTATTAACGATAAAATTGTATCTATTTTTAATCGGCAACCATATGCTAGGACAGGAAACCTACGTTTAAATAAAATAAGTTGATTTGTGTATTATTTGTAATTTTGTGAAATGTCAAATTGTCTGATTTTGTTTGAGGTTAATCTGTTAAGTATCACTTAAGCTCCAGAATATCCTGGGCTTAAAAATATTTTAACTTAAGTGTCACTTAACGATTAAGTACAACTTGTACAAACCAATTCTTACACTTAAGTGATACTTATAGTTAAGGTCAACCTTAGTGGAACTAATGCAAACGGGCGTTACAGGTTTAACTCAACACGTGAACTCATTCTTAATATTTTGCCTACTTTCTGCCGCTTCCTCTGTTGAATCGGCACCTGTAATAATTAAATCATCAACATAGAAATTTTTTATAATTATATCTTTTATTTTTGGCGATGAATTGTCATATGCAATTTGATGTAAACACCTTATAGATAAAAATGAAGGTGGTCCGGTACCATAACTCAAAGTATTAAGATGATACTGCTGAATTTCGTCAGCTGGATTTGATTTCCATAATATTCGTTGTAAATCTCGTTGTTTAGGATTGACATCAACCTGATGATACATTTTCTCGATATCTGCAGTTATTACTACATTATATTCCCGATATCGAATTAAAATATCAAACAAGTCATCCTGTATATGAGGTCTAACCTGTAATACTTCATTCAAAGAAACTCCGGTAGATGTTTTAGCACTTGCGTCAAAAACCACCCGCAGGTTTGTTGTTATACTTGATTCATTAATAACCCCATGGTGAGGTAAATAATATATATAATTTTTACATTCAAATTTATTTGATTCGATTTTAGTCAGATGTCCTAATTGTGCATATTCCTTTATAAATGCAACATACTTGTCCTTAAATACTGATTTTTTTATAAACTTTCTCTCCCACTGATCAAACCTAATTTTTGCCGAAGTAAAAGATTTGCCTAAATGCTTAACATTATTCTTTACTGGTAGCGTTACACAAAATCTACCAAATTCATCACGTGTAGTAGTATCATTAAACATTTGCTCGCACTCACACTCCTCCCTTGAATAAAAATGTTTTGTATTCAACTCTTCAAGCTTCAGCTGATCCTGTACATTTTCACTGTTAACATAATGACAAACTCCCCCTTCAACATTACAACCACTGTTATCAAATAAGCAGCCTGATATTATCCATCCCAACAAACTTTTTTGTAAAATTGGTTCACCCCGATTAAGTTTAATCTGACCTGCACAAAGTAAATCAAAAAATATACCTGCACCAATTAATAGGTCAATTCTTGAACTTACGTTAAAATCTGGATCTGCCAATCTTAAATTAGCTGGTATCTTAAGGTTCGATTTGTCAAATGAACTAGTTGGGATATTTGACGTTATATCTGCTAAAATGAGACATGAAATAGTTGCGGCGAATTCATTATACATCGATTTAATAGTAGCGTTTGTCCTTTTACTTACCTTTGTAACCATCTGGTTTACTCCTGAAATAGGAACATTTACCTTTTGCTCAGGTAAACCTTTTAGTTAAATCATCAGTAATGAAATTTATTTGTGAACCGTTATCCAATAACGCTCTACATTTTATATAATTATTTTTATTGTCCTTAATATAAACCACTGCGGTAGATAAAAGTATCTGATTAATTGCCTTAGGAAAATTATACGATGTTGCTGTTACAGAGAAATCTCTCGTTTCCTCATTCAAATTTTCTTGAGTTCTTTCCGCATGTAAATCTCTAACCGCAGAGTTTAAAATATTATTTTGTAAAAATTTGGACTCTGGATGTAACAGCGTGTTATGCTTCTCGTTACACCTTTTACATCCGTTGGCAAAACAGTCACGAACAAAATGATTTGATCTTAAACAATTAACACATAACTTCAACTGCTTTATTTTTTTCAGCCTTTCGCTATCTGATAAATCTAAAAGAATTTTACATCGATATATGAAGTGAGAACCCTTGCATAATTCGCATGATACCTTACCATCAAATCTTCCAATTGTCGAATGCGATAAGTTCCTGGGCTTATTCCACCTAATTTGAGTAAAATCAGCTGGTCTTAAATTTATATTTACTGTTTCCAAAATTTGACATTTATTTGACAAGAAATGCGTAAAATCCTCTAAAGAAGGATTACCATTAAACCTAGAAATATGTGCCTCTTCCCATTGCCCTTTTGTTTCGTTATCAAGTTTCCTAGACATCACAAAAATTATTAGCCTATCCCAATATCCTACAGGTTCTCCGAGAGCCTTTAGAGCACGAATGTTTCCTTGTAAATTATCAACTACCTTGCGTAATATTAAATGGGATGTTTCAGAAACTGATGGACTATCAAATAAAGCCCTCAAATGTGATTGAATAATGACTGGCTTATTATTAAACCTATTTTCCAATAACTGCCATGCAACTGGATAATTTGCTTGCGTTATTTCCAAGGATTCCAATACATTTTTAGCTTCGCCCTCCAGAGAATCTAATAAGTAATACAATTTTTGAATAGGATCCAGACAGGAATTATTTTCGATTAAAGTGACAAACGTTTCTCTAAACTGAGTCCACTTATTGTATTCCCCACGAAATTTAGTAATTCCTAAATTTGGTAACCTCGCACCACTTACTACCCCTGAATTAAAAACTCCTGTGCTCGTCCCCTGGAGCGGCATATTTATATTTTTATCTGAAATATGATTGTTTAAATTTTTTGATTCAAATTCTTTTACTAAATTTTTCGATTTTCCTAACGCATAATAAAAATTTGTAACAAATTTATCATCAGGCACTATGTCTTCATCTAAAATTTGTAGTTCAAGATCGATTTCACTAATTTCGTCTAATAAAAGTTCTATTTTGGATATACGTATTGTTAATTCTAATAAATCAACTTCAGTAACCTTTCCTAAAAAGTCATTGAATTCTGTAAATTGCTTTAACTTTTGATTGCGTTTCATAATCAATCGCTTTAAATTAACTTGTAATTGACCATCTGATGTGCCCTTCTGCTTACCCATTGTGTGTGTGCTTAACACTGGTAAATGGATATACCTTTCGATTAATTTCAAAAACAACACGATTATTATATATTATGGAAGATAATTACGATTTAAATATACAATATGCTTCGATATTTTAAACCTTTACGATTTCTGATAATCAGCTAAACATTAATTATCATTTCGATGTGATATACTACCCTCAAGGTACGATATTTAACAATATTTGATTTAAAGAATGATAAACTGCAAATTGCAATTATCCGTAACGCGATATTGATATTTAATTTGAAAGTTTTAAACCAGCACGATTATATAATGCATACAGATCCAAAATCTTGATGGCTAAACCTCGTAAAAATGATAATATTTATTTTATGCGATTTAAACCATAATTTTTTAGCATATATTAACCTATATGAACTAGAATAAAAGATGAATACTTTACAATGTCAACGTTGACAGGCTAAATCTGACAAGTTGTCAAAACTTGACAATTTCTAAAAATCCAAAGTGGCAATACCTTCCTTTCCAAATATCCTTGGGACTAAAAGTTATAAATATGTCATTACAAATTTTCCCTTTATTTACACTTGTAGCAAGCAATGACCCATGCGATGGAATGGGATTTAAGGGATGAAAGAAAAATATTACTGAGTTAAATACTTTAAATCGATTTACCCTTCCCCTTTTTTGAGCAATTTTTATTTAGCCTTCAACATCATTGTTTGGTCTGGAATGGAATTGTACTCTCGATCACGTCGGGGTCACCAATAGTTGATGCGACTTCGCATCTTTATTTTCTCTTACTGATATTTCTGATATAAATGTAAAACCATTTGATTTCCTTGAATGATTTATTTTCTGCCTACAATTTACTAAATAATTTACAACAAACTCCTTCAAAAACTGACTTTTTCGTTATTACATTTCCTCGCAACCGTCCACCATACTTCACCTTTCAAAGGTACCAGAAAGGTAACCTACAAGGACTGAACAGGCATTGTTTATGCATTTTTTAATGTCAAGTGTGTTGTCAAGTTCGAACGTCGCGTTTTGCCTTTTTTCCCGCAAACTTTTTTGAAAAAATTACTTCAAATGAGTGATATTGACGAGTCTTTGGATATTGAACAAGCTGCTGAAGCTGCGCTATCCACGTTAGTACCCCAAAAATCGAAACATTTATACGAAAAAACCTACGACAACTTTGAAACCTGGGCCAAAGAAAAACATATTGAGAACTTTACAGAAAAGGTATTACTAGCCTATTTCCTCAAGCTATCCACCACCTTAGGGCCGTCAACTTTGTGGAGCAAATATTCGATGCTCCGCTCCATGATTTATCTGAACAAAAACATAGATATTTGCAAATTTACAAACCTTATTGCATTTTTAAAAAGGAAAGCTACCGGATATCAGCCAAAGAAATTAAAAATACACTCATGGACAAAATTATCGAATATTTTTAATTTTTCATAATTTCTTTTTGAAAAAATAAATTCTGATGAATCAAGTCATTTAAATACTATCCTTTACGAGAAACTGTTTACTTTAAAATATTTTAGTGAACAATCTTAAGTTTTTATTAGAAGGAAATCGTGAAAAAAAAATTAATGCTAAATGTTATGAAAATTAAGGATATTTACATCATATTTAAATACTAATTGGAGGACAATTACAAGTCTTTTGATTAAAATTAGAGCACAGTTAGTAACGAGTATTTCCCCCTCGAGCTCTAATTACTGCTTCCATTCTTCTCGGCATGCTGCTAAGAAGGATATATTCTTGAGGAATTGCATTCCACTCTTCTTGTGCAGCAATCCGAAGCTGGTCTATTGTACTTGGAACGGGATTTCTTCGTCGTATGCTGCGTTTAAGATAGTCCCATGTATGTTCTATTGGATTTAAGTCGGGGCTATATGGTGGCCAATCTAATCTTTGAATTTGGACCGCATCAAGGTAATTAGTCACTATGTTAGCTGCATGCGGTCGAGCATTATCGTGAATTAATATGAATCCTTCATATCCAATATGGCCGACATAAGTCAAGACATGATCTTGCAGGATGTTTTCAATATACAAGTCACTTGTCATTCGTCCAATCACTTCCACGAGTTCGGTGCGTCCCTCCCAAGAAATACCGCCCCAGAGCATTATACAGCCACCGCCAAAACTAACGGTCTCTATGAGATTGCAGGCAGCATACCGTTCTCCAACTCTTCTGTAGACGTGGTTTCATCCATCTGGCTTCCATAACTGAATTCTAGTCTCATCCGTAAAGAGAACATTTTTTCAATTCTCGATATCCCACTGAATATGTCTTCTAGCAAATTCTAATCGTCGGGCTTTGTGATTTTGGAGAAGACGTGGAACTTTGGCGGGCCGTCTTGGCTTTAAACCTGCTTCTTTTAATCTTCGCCTAACTGTTTTTGAACTTACATTAACTTGTCTTACATTTAGTAAGTCATTTTTGAGATGCGTCGATGTCAATGTGCGATTTCGTGTAGAATTAAGTCTCAAAAATCGATCATCAATTGCTGTTGTACACCTCTTGCGCCCTTGACCAGGTTTACGTACGAAAGTTCCAGTTTCTTCATACCTTTTTAAAATATTCAATACTGTAAATTGACCTCTCCTGAGACGTTGTGCGATATCATTTTGTTTATATCCTTCGTTATATAGAGTTACAATTTGCACCGCTTCAACTTCATTGCAGTGTGTAACTGGTGGCATACTGATGTTTTTAATAGCAACAAACACAAACACTATTTGCTATTACTTAGTTAATTACACTACAGTAACATAATTCCAAGCTTAATTCACTATAATTCATAAAATATGTAATTAATTGTTTTTGATAAAATGCACAAGAGACAGTAATATGCGCCATTAATGTTAATTAAACGTCAAAATATGTTAAAACAAGTGAGTAATCAGCCTACTAGATAACTAATATCAGCACATGTAAGTTTACGGCGATTATTTAAATTTATTTTGAAATAATAATGATTACAAAAAATATTCGATAATTTTTTCCATGAGTGTATTTACAAAGCTAGAAATAGAACGCTTTATAAAACAAGCTGATGATGAAGAATTCCTGTTAGCCAAAGTTGTTTTAATCGTTGGAGTATTTGGAGCATGTAGGAGGGAAGAAATCACATTTTTGAAATTAAATGCCATGAAAGATTGTCAGTCGTTTATGAGTGTCAAAATTCCGAACACAAAAACTCATGTTCCAAGAATGTTTACGATTACTGAGGGATCAATAGATGGCATCAATTTTTTAGATCTATTTCGTAAGTACGCAAAACTTTGTCCACTGAATACGACACATCAGCGATTTTTCTTGACATATCGAAGTGGTAAATGCTATACCCTGCCAGTTGGAATTAATACAATAGGAGGTATGCCAAAAAAAAATAGCAGAATTCCTTGGACTCCCCAACGCCAACGAATACACTGGCCATTGCTTCCGACGCAGCTCTGCAACAATGTTGGCAGATTCTGGAGCGGACATGACACTTTTAAAGCGTCATGGAGGTTGGCAATCAAGCTCAGTTGCCGAGAGTTATATAGAAAATTCCATTGAACAGAAAAACGAAATAGCAAAAAGAATCATAGGGCAGAAAGATACGCAAAATACAGAAATAAAAGAAGTTCACTCAGAAGCAGAAGTTAGCATTGTCAGTACTAGCAGTTTATCCATTCCGACTACTAATAATTACATTGCTCTTAAAGAAGAGAAGCTAGATGCCTCTAGAATTCAGTTCAACAATTTACATAATTGTACATTTAACATATCATATAATAAATAGATATTTTCATTGATTTTAATGTTTCATTTTTACTTTTAGGCACTAGTGCCTAAAACTGTCACATTTAGACACTAGTGCCTAAAAGAGTGTCATTTCGAAATTCTAATCAATATCGAAATATGTCTATTTCGAAACGCGTTCACAAAAAATAGATTTATTTGATTATAAAAAATGGTAATAAAAAAATGTTTTGGGAATTAATTTTTCTAGCCGTGAAAAAATAACATTCTTTTCGGTGATTATTTCCTTCCTATCAATTTTGACCAATCACTGACAAGAATTCGTATGTCATATTTAATTTTCAAGTGAAAAAATTGCATGACAGCTCCTGTCGTAATTTTTCCGGAAAAATGTTTGATATGTATGTACTGTCAAAATAAATTGTAACTTTAGTAATAGTACCCAGTAAAATACTTTGTACGTTGCTTTGATTGATTAAATTATCATATTACTAGTAAATAGGCTTTTTTTGTTCAGTCAGGAAATAACCTTGCCAAATATTATTCGTGCATCTAATTTTTCCTATAAACAATTGAAATAACTCGTTGACAAGTAATTTGTTTGAAACAAAACACTTGTCAACTTTTTCAAATTTTTTCGGAAAAATTACATGCACGAATGATATTACCCCCGAAAAAAAAAGGCGTTTTGTGCAACAAAAAAATCCATATATCGTGCTAAAAGACTATACCAGAGTGAAAAAAATATACATTTTACCACAGCAACAGCAGATATAGAAAAATTCTAGTTTTTCAATCAAATTAATTTCTTTAAAAAAAGTTGCCTTTTTTTTCTATCACTATTTTTTCGATCGAAAGTCGTTACCTTTTACAATCTATATACTTCAACTTTCCCCCCTCTTAACACATTTTTTGGAGCGTTGTTTCCCATGCGAAAAAGCTAAATTCACCCTTGATTTAATACCTAATTGACGTTTTGCTTGCGTCCCTCCCCCCAAAGAACAAATTCTAAATACGCCCCTGGACCTTGGTACTATGGCTCCACCGAAACATGTCCAAAAATAACATATTTATATCAAATTTCCAAAAATTACATTTTTGATAAATTGTAGTTATTACTATTTAAATGTTATTATTAATTAAAGCAATTAGATAATATCCTTTATTTTCGGCCAAGTATAAACGGCGGTCGACCAATGGATATTTTGCTGTAAGAAATTTTATCAGTAAATTTGGCATTAAAGTTGTTAATTTAGCTGTGAATGCTGATTTAAACTTGCAATAAAATATATTATTTATGTGAGTATTTTCGATACTCAACATTTCCATTACGGCAATAATATTCTATAAGTATTAGAATTTATTTTCAAAGTGGTTGGTGGCCTAGTGGTATTGGTTACGACTTGTGGTCACGATGATCCCGCGTGTTCAATTCCATCAGGCGCGTCTTTTTATTTTTATTTTTTTATATTTCGTTATTTAGGTACTGAAAGTGTTTTAAATTTCGGGTTCTTACAGCGACAATCCTCGGTACGAAAAAAACGAACTAGGGATGTGAAGAAACTAAATTTATTTTTTATCGCGAATTGAAATGCTTTTTAATTAGAGGTTGCTAACAAATGGTTTTGTTAAGAGTATGAAAGGAAAATAACTAACTCGAACAGTGTCGTGCCCGAAGGGCTCGGCACAATAACATTTTCACCAATTTCTCAGCTATCAATGTAAGAACAGTTTTTTCCCTTAATTGATTGAATACATATTTTTATAGGGCAAACTTGGAAAGTATATCCCACATTGCACACCTTTGCTGTGCGATTTTAAAGAGCCGGTACTGACAGGTTCAATGTCATAATATTAAATATCAAATTGAGCGAGACGGTATTGGATTGTATTAAGTTTCTTGTTAGGCAGTTTACAGTGTAATACTTAACTGAAGTATTACTTAAGTATAATTAAAATACTAGACGATTGTCGATGGTGAATGGTGATGACAAAGATGTAATAGAAAAATTGGTTTTATAAAAAAAAATTTCCTTCACAGCAACGTCTCATATCAAAAGCGCGGGTAAGTAATCAGATTTTTATTTTATGTAACTGGCATAATTAGTGTTCAAACTACATGCCTGGTTTTTATAGGCCGGCTATGAATTATTAAAATAATTCTAAATAGTAATAATACTTGACAATGTGTACCTACCTATTTTATAAATACTTACCTAGGTTAGGTTAGGTTAGGTTAGAGTGACAGACTTCTGGCACTGTACAAACAGTCTCACGTTGCAATACCACACTTGTTCCGCGGAACCTATCCAGCATCAGCTTCCTGTTGGGTAACATGGCGTAGAACTAGAAGAATTTTGGCAACTTATTCAAACCAGCCACTACTGTTAATAAACTTAGTAAGCCGACCCAGTGGTAAGTTGCTTACTTCGTCAAGATAATTAAATAATGGTTCGCCCAGGGCATTGAACCTTCTTCTTGCGAGGCCAGGGCATTCATACAAGAAACGCTGAATACTTTCCTCCTCTTCTTCATCACTGCACTTCTGCGGAAGTCGTTAGTTGTTATCTGCATATATTCGGCATATCAACCAAAATGCTAATGTCAGGTGACTACGGCAGTGATATTTCTTAAGTCTTTCCGACTGTGCTTTAATAACGCTGCGGATTTCCTGTTATCAAGTAGTTTTATTACAAAGTGATAGTAATGACACAGATAGTGATAAGAAAATGTTTTATTTATAAACTGATTTTAACTTTTTACAGAAAAAAGGAAAAATACTTACATGTTTTAACTAACTTGACTATTTAGTTTCTTGGTAACGATAACAACCTTTTTTTTGTTGCGGAAGTGATGACAGATAACCAACTCATAAAAAAAAAAAAAAACAGCAAACCAACTAAGAAAGAAGTACCAACATAGTACTATTTTGATTGTTACAATCACACCCCCACTCAATCAAAATTTTCCTAGCTTTATTTTAATACAACATAGAACTTCGTAATTTATCAAATGTCACCTTGTTCCGGAATCACACTGCCTTGCGTGTGAAATATTTGTATCTTCCATTCTAGCAACAAGCACTTCTTGTGCACGGGCATCTTTAATTTTCCACTTTGCGATTCTTTCTTGGTTATCGACAGGCATAACTTCCTCGCCACAAATAATTTCAAACAATCCCTTAGCCAACAAGACCACTTTTACTTGAAATTTCCAAACATTCCAGTTGGAATTATTAAGCTTGTTGATGATCGTTTCCATATTTCTTTTTCACTATGGCTCACAAAATGGATGCGAAAAAACTTCAGATTACTACCACAAGTTTTTAACTTCCTTGGTGCCTGGGCCCATAACCTTTTATTATAAAGTGATATTAATGACACAGATAGTGGATAAGAAAATGTTTTATTTATAAACTGATTTTAACTTTTTACAGAAAAAAGGAAAAATACATGTTTTAACTAAATACGGAAATTACTGACTAACTTGACTATTCAGTTCTTGGTAACGACAACAACCTTTTTTCTTTTCTTGCGGAAGTGATGACAGATAACCAACTCATAAAAAAACAAAAAACACCAAACCAACTAAAAAAGGTGTACCAACATAGTACTATTTTTATTGTTACAATCACAAGTAGGGGCCACAATTGCTTTCAGATGCCACAGGTTATTAGTTCTCTCTATCTGCTTTGCGCAAGTTGCTTAGCTATCCGATCTATCTCCTCATTGACTGATCTCAGTGGTCTAGCCACATTTTTTTCTGCTAGTTCGACAGACATGCCTGCCCCATCCCTGGCGAGCGCATCAGCCGCCTTGTTGCCATGTATATTGCAATGACCAGGAACCCAATACAAGGTTACTCGATGCTGAGCACCAAGTGTGCAGAGATTGTTGCGACAGCGCCTTACTAATTTTGTTTTAATGCTGATAGAACAAATTGCCTTTAGCGGTACTTTACTGTCTATATAGATAGCTATAGACTCAACTCCTCTCAGGTCAGGATGATCCTGAAAAGAAGATTGATTGCTTTTACTACTGCCAAAATTTCTGCTTGAAACATGCTGCAGTAGTCTGTGAGTCTATACGACCTCTGTATTTGCATGCTCTCGGAGACGCAACCAGCCCCCACTCCGAACTATTTCATCATTGACCTTAACCGAAAACCTTACCTCATAAATATTTATTTAAGGACGCAAGTAAAAAAATCAAGTTAATAATAATGACTGGATTTGCATAGCTCATGACGCAAATTCCAGGGGCTAAATTACCACGATGTTTATATTTATTTAAAATTATGAATTTTAATTTTAACTTATGTGCAGATATTATAACACTAACGGAGAAATAAAATATAATTTTTTAAATTTAGGTATAGTATTTTAACATAATATGTCCGTGTCACCATCAACATTCTGCGTAACGTTGCATCGACTAGATAATTATTTTGTCGTATGTAAACCGTTTTCTTTTCGGTGGTAGATTTATTGGTGCAATATTACCGGGCATCTCACTCACTGTATTACGGGAGGTGTATATTTTTATAGCTTCTAATTCAACACTTCGTTTCTTAATATGTTCGTTGTTTCTAGGGTTCAAATACTCACACCGCACCTTTCATCAGCATAATGATAACCATGCGACCAAGCGCCGCGCCGCCCTCATGTTGCAACGGGCTATTTTCTTAACTACACTGAGAAAAAAGCCTTCTATTCCTTTTAAGAATTTACATACTCTTTATACAACTGTTTAATACTATACTTAACAGCAACACGGTTTTCTACTGTAAGACAACGAAAATTGCTAGACCGTTGTGTAGTAATTATGTCACGGTAATTTAGCCAATAGGAAATAGGAGTTTTATAATGTATTAGTTCCGACAAGCACTTGTAATGAAACTTGACATAATAATCATAATAATATTGGCTTGCTACGGTTAATAAAGCATATACTTACCACTAAAAATCAGTGCTGCAGTTCTCAAAAATTTAAATAGCTTCTAGTTTGATATTGTTTTTGCCGTTTAATATTGCATATTATGATTATCTATTATGCAACATGGTTTACTGAGATGGTAAAATTCGTCCATAGCTTATAACCAATACTAGTGATGGGTTGTGCGAAATAAGAATCTTCTATTGCTTTATCTGACATGCAAAGTTTAAAAAAACTTAAACACAAAGTAAAAATGAATCAATTGAAACAGGTATTGGTATACGATCAATAAAATTCAAATTCAGACAGGACAGCTAGAAGACTCCAGTGGCGGCTCGGGCCATTTTAGTGAAGTAGGGCCAGGTAAACCCTTAGCGCCGCAGGCAAAAAAATGTTGGGTGCCACGCCCTTTTTTGTTAATAGTTCTTGCTTTTGAAGTAGGAAAAATAAGCAAAAAGGCACCTAATTTAATTTATGAATTTACAATCATATCTTGAATTTTAAAAAAATACTGTTGGTAGAGTGTACTATATAGACCGAAAGAACCACAAACCGAACGCAGTTTATAATTTGGTTTAATATGTATCTGTTTTTATCAATTTGTTCGTTTTTCTTTATTATTTCATTGTGATATGCAGAATTTAATTGAGTTTTAATGTTAATTTTACCAAGCATACTGAAATTAAATATATTGTTTAAATGTACCTTCGATTTTTCATGTGTCTTCATTTTTTCCCAGATATGGACCAAATCGTCTGTACCTTTTTGGGACCAAGTTTGCTCCCCCATCAAATAAAACACATATAAAACAAAATAGTCTATTAGATTTATCACAACCGCACACCCAAGTATTTTTTCCATAAATATTTCTATTACATCAGCAGGCCAAATGAAAATTATTTAGTTTACAAACAACCTTAAACGACACGACGCGGACAAACAACTGTTTGAATTTGAAACGTCTATAACGTCAAACGGTCAAACGGGGTCAAAGAGCCTGGCGCTACACGGAGATGTTTTCCTGCTCGCATTCAAGGTCATTTTCCTATGTTTTTTATTGGTGTGTTATGGCAATTACGTCATAACTTCGGGCCTCCCGTGTGCCTCGTCGCTTTGGCGCTAAAGCTACGTTACCGTTTTACGCATAATCGCTTCCTCAATAGATGGAAATTTGCACCCGACTGTGTTCCATTTTTAAATTATTTTGCTAATTGCTTTAAAAAGGAGAATATTAATTTTAATAGGTTTTGGTAATTTGTAAAGGGCAGGACGCTGGACAGGAGGGCAGGTAGTGCCATGACACTGTGGCTCTACCCCACGAGCCACCACTGGAAGACTCCGAACAATGATGTGACCTTCGCAACAAATACGATAAAAATAATACTAGGGCGCGCAGCGATTGCCGGTCGCTACGTAGGTACCCCAGCAACGTCTTGGTGGATTATAGGTTCTAACGGATACAATTCGTTTTTGGGGACGCTTTTCTGCTTTCTTAATTGTAGAGAAAGCGCTTTACTGGGAACGAAATGCGTCAATACAAACTATCTCTTAGCATACCTGTTGTATTAGATCATTTTTCTCGGTGTATCGTACCGTCCGGCCGGGTTTTTTACCACAGGCGCCGCTTATTAAACATGAACTATTTAACTCCGTCCATTAAATTAATTATAATCTAATAAGTTAGCTTTTTTTGTTTTTAGGTTCTCTAGCAATATCCCTAAAAATGAATGATGATATGAATACTTTCAATAATATCCTTCGGAAACATGGAACCTTAGATGATGACAACTATAAACAAAATACCCCGGCGGCGCTTCAACTATTTCGCATAATTGGTTTAATTGTTTTCTACATTCATCTTCTTATATATCTGCTCGGCCTGGCTAGTGATCTATATTTAATAATAATAATAAGTAAATTTAAAAACCTTCGAAACAGAAGTAACTTCTTCATACTTCAGTATGCTATTATTAATATATCGCTTTTTGTTTTGACATTTTTACTTATAATAATTATACCACAGGGTATTACCGACAATCATAATTACTGTTTTGGTAATATTTTAAGTCATTTAACGGTGACTTTAAGCTATTATGTTTTATTGTTTATGGCTATTGACTGGTATGTCGTAACTTTCTATACTGATTTCTTTAACCGATACCAGAAAGTCCTCAGTTGTGGACTTTATATAGCACCTTACATATTAGCTCTACCTAAGTGGATTGTATCTTCGATTTATTGTTTTGGAGATGTAACCCAAACCCTTATGTTGTTGGGCTCCTATTTTCTTTGCGTTGTTGTTATTGTTTACTTAACTATAGCTAGGAAAAGAAGAGAAATACAAGCTGTTACAGATATAAAAAATGAATACGCCTTGGCTATTCCAAAAATTGTATTGGTATGGTCAATACCTATAAATGTTATGACGGTTGTTAAGTTATTATTAAATTTTCACGTCAATCATCGCAGAATCCCTTCGGATTTATTAACGGCTAGTTTATTTGTATTTTATTATATATCGTTGGGTCTGTTTTATGCGATACCTATTGTGATAGTTTATCAGCTAAAAAAACGTGATAAATATTTTAAAGCTGCATACTTTAAATGTTGTAAAAAAAGAAGGTTAAATAATGATGTCGACACTGATGTTCAATGAAATAATGTAATTTATTTAAGAAATACTGAGGTTGTCAATTTATAATGTTTTAAAAATAAATTTACATTAAATTTCAGTTTCCTTTTTATTGTGGATTTCACAAATTATTAAAACGGTTGTGAAAAAAATAAACGGTATCCACCAACGATGATAGAGCAAGATAGACATCTCATTCGCTTTATCATAACATGCCGACAAGACGTCAAATGCCAAGATCATGTAAAAATAAAAAGCGTCTAGAGTCTGACTATGGACTTTTCAACCAGCCAATCATAGGCCGGGGTCTTAAAGAAAATAATTTTGAGGTTAAGCGATGTAAAACCGGTTGTTGTAAATTAGGAACATAAAATGCTATTTATTAATATCGGTATATAGGTTTCTTTGAAACGCCACGTATGCCAAAAACACCCATTTTCAAAATTCTCAAAATTTCATCACACAAAAAACTACAAGTGTTGTGAATGTAATAAACCATTTAACAATAAACAGTGTCTTCAAGGCATAAAAGGAAGCAACATAATATTACGTACGTAAGGAATAATTAGATTTACAGGTGTAGGGGACCGACGGGCAAAACGGGGTAGGCGCCTAAAACGGGGTATCCTTCTTTTATTCTAACCCAGTCGCTATATCTATACTACGCCTTCGGAATTTTGTCATCACGTTTGGGTCCGTTCTCTGCCATACGATTGAGGACCTCACTTGCTACTGAACTGTTTTGGTGAGCACATGTGCGTTTTTAATATACAAAGTTATAATATTTTGACAGATTAAAATTAGAGTAAGTAATATTAAATCAATTTATAATAAAATAATATTATTGTCAACTAAAAGTGTATATTTTTTACCATCTTTCATTGTTATTACATTTAAAAAAACACAAATTTTTGGTTCAAAAAACAAGCACTAACCTCAAAATTTGCTCATCGGGTAAAATGGGGTACCCTATGGTCGGGCAAAATGGGGTATCGTATCCTGAGCCGCAACCAGGAACGTCGAAAGAGAGCGACACTAGTTTTGAGTTTGTCAGCCCCAAAGCTATCTTACCAATCCCTCAAGTTAATCAAACCAAGAAAAGAGCTTCAACAAAAAGAGGAAAAACAGCCATCCTAACCTCATCACCCTATAAAACAGAGTTAGAACAGGTTTAGGAAAAAGGTAAATCGATGAAGGTGAAATTAGTAAAAAGAAGGATAGCAGATGTTCAAAGCCAATCAAAGACAACTAAAAAATTCAAATTACACAAAACTAAAAAAGTAGAATCGGATTCGGAAGGCGAAGTTAGTGACATCGACTGTTTGTACTGCGGCGACTTTTATTCAAGTTCCACTGAGGGTTGGATATGTTGTTTCGATCGGTTGCCACAACTGGGCTCATAATTCATGTGCAGGGGTAGAAGATGAAGACGATGAAGCAGTACTTGTTTGTGAGCATTGTCAGTAATGTTTTTCACCTTAACTATACTACCCCATTTTACCCTACACGACGGGCATAATGGGGTAAGTTACATAGTTGTGTTATTTTCCTGTTTTATCGTTTACGTTCACTTTTTTTTAAGTTAAAATATTATGAATAAATAATCAATACTACAATAGGATTGTTGCCTTATTTTGAGTTCCTAAAAAATTTATAGTTTCTTTTATATGACATTTTAAGGCTTAAGTACCCCGTTTTGCCCGTCGGTCCCCTACATACTTCAAATATCAACAGTACAGAATAAATACAATACTTGACCATTTAACATTTATATATCATAATTTGAATTTAACCCCAGAAGATAAACAGTTTCAATGTTGTTACGTAACGAGAATTGTTTAATAAAAATATTTTTAAAGACATTGAAAATTGTCATGTGTTCTTTTTTCTTTTTATTAGTTATTGTTGTATTTTGCAATGAGATTTTTCAAAACAAAAAAAATTAAAACAAGTAAAAGTAGTAAGTTCATTATTAACGTAGGTAAGTAGTAGGTTTAGTCAAACATAATAGTCACACTCGGGAAGGTTCTAACATCACTAGTCTAAACCGTTCTTAAAAATATACAATATGTCTTTTATAATGCCATTTTTAATTTTTGAATCTCATGTTCGATATACAGTATATTTCAAGGTTTGAAATTAAAAACAGATTTTTTTTAATTAGTTGGGATTAGTTAAGTACCTATGCTTTTTAAATTAATCTCTCTTCAAAACGATCATTTCATCGAAATTTTATAGGAGACAAAAAATAATCAAAAATAAAAGAGAACCTGAAAAAATATAGTTTGGAAATCACTGGCGCACGTATTAAAAAATGGGGAGGATTTTTTTTCTCAAAAGATGTAACTCTTTATGATTAAGCAATGTAGCAAATTTAAAATTAATATCTTATTAAACACATATACTTGAATTATTCAAAAAAATCAGTTGTTAATTTTATACTTTGACATCCTATATTATATCGAACATGAGGGTCACAAATGAAAAATGTCATTTTTATATGGTTAACGAATTGACCTCCCTTTTTCCGGACACCCTGTATATCTATGTAATATATACATGTATACATATATATTCAGGAAAAATATCAGTTGAACATTGTGTATTTACTTCTATTCGATCGTCCAAAAAAATACATAATAAAATTAAGAACCCCTTAAAGAGTTTAGAAAATGGTGAAGGCGAAACTAAAAAAACTAACTCCGGCTCTGTCTCCATAGCGAACGTCAGACCCGATTTCAACAGGGTGCCATAAATGACATGTGACTTGGCCATGATAGGGAGAGATCTAAGAAAAATTTGACTTTATTTCAAAACGATAACAAGAAACCCAATTGCCATTAGTTTTGTTTGTTGCCAACAGATAATAAGTGTTATTGTGAGGACAGAAATTATGGTAAACTTTAAAATGTAGTAATAAATCAAGTTTTATTTAAATAATAAAAAAGTTTTTGTTATTTAAAATAATATTTTTAATACAAGCATGCAGAAGACCTCTATTATCTGTTTAGTCTTTGTTCAAATGGCGCCCATACGGTATGTAACATAAAACCTGGGAAAATAAGAATAAAAATAAAGAGAACCAAGCAGATCTAGCATGTGTTCACGAATTTTGGAATTAAAAGTGCGAAAACATTTCTTATAGTTATTCCTGAACCAGGTATGTACTAATGTTGAGAATAGTTTTTTAGGTTACACACTGAGAAAAAGGCTTCTCTTCCTCTTCTAAGAATTCACATACTTTTTATACAATTGTTTAATACTATACAGGGTTTGTTCTTTTTTACCAGAACGGTCGATTATTTCAAAATCAAACCCCTGTAGGGTTATCAAAAAACGTCTTATATAAAAAATGCAGGGCTGTTAAAAATCTACATATCGGTGATAAATTGAAATATACAGGGTCGCCCACAAAGTTATGGAGAATGATAGTTATATTTTTTTAAAAGGAACACCCTGTATATTTTTACATTTTTACATTCCACATAAAATTATAATTATTTTTTATTTAATGCACTATTAGTCTATACTTCATAGTTTCCGAGATATTGACTCTCGAAAAGTGACAGTTTTGAACTTTGACAGCTTATAACTTTTTAACAGTACGTCTTAGAGCAAAACGGCTTACATGTCCCTATCTTTAATTTTTATTATCTTCCAAAAAAATCAACTTCCGGTTAAACCGGATGTAACTCGAAAGCAGGAAATGTAGCTGTTCCGGTTTAACTGGAAGTTGATTTTTTGGGAAGATAATAAAAATTGAAGATAGGGACATGTAAGCCGTTTTGCTCTAAGACGTACTGTTAGAAAGTTATAAGCTGTCAAAGTTAAAAAATGTCACTTTTCGAGAGTCAATATCTCGGAAACTATGAAGTATAGACTAATAGTGCATTTAATAAAAAATAATTATAATTTGATGTGAAATTTAAAAATGTAAAAATATACAGGGTGTTCCATTTAAAAAAATATAACTATCATTCTCCACAACTTTGTGGGCGACCCTGTATATTTCAATTTATCACCGATATGTAGATTTTTAACAGCCCTACATTTTTTATATAAGACGTTTTTTGATAACCCCTGTATATTTTCAAAATAATCGACCATTCTGGTAATTTTTCCTAACCCTGTATGTACTTTCCTACTGTAAGATAACGAAAATTGCTAGACTGTTGTGTAGTGATAATATCACGGCAATTTAGCCAATGGGAAATATGAGTTAATGGCTACCATAGAACGATTTATAGCCGTCATTGCTCACAGTAGTTATTAAGTTCTATTGGGGGTTATGGTTTTATATACTGCATTAGTTCCGACTGGCAGTTGTAATGAAACTTGAAATTAATTATAATAATATTTGCTTGCTACGGTTAATAAAGCATATACTTACCGGTTGTTGTAAATTAGGAAAATAAATTGCTATTTATTAAATTATTAATATCGGTATATAGGTTTCTTTGAAACGTCAAGTATGCAAAAAACACTCGCCTCCTCAACATTCTCAAAAGTTCATAACACAAAAAAACTACAAGTGTTGTGAATGAAATTCACAATTCAACAGTAAACAGTAACTTTCAAGGTATGAAAGAAAGAAAGCAACATAATTTTACATACATTATAGGAATAATCAGATTTACTAGTGTAGATGATACAAATATCAACATTACAGAATAAATACAATACTTGACCATTTCACAGTTTTCTATATCAGTGGTTCCCAAATTTCGCAAACTCTCGGACTCCCGAAATCGGATTATAGTAACATGCGGACCCCCATGGCCAGTTAATCTTTAAAAGTACTAAAACAACCGTTTTGTAACTTATTTAAACAACATTTTATTTATCAATACAACGTATTTTCCTTAAAAACAATAATAAACTTTTATTGGTTTATTATTAGGTGAGTTATTTAGTTATTTTTGTTTTATTTTCCCTTTGTGTTCCGTGGGTTCGCAGACCCTCAAAAAATACGCCGCAAAGCCCAAGGGGCCCGCGGACCACCATTTGGGAACCACTGATCTATATGTTATAATTTAAAATTTAACCCCTGGAAGTAAACAGTTTGTTTCAATGTTGTTATTACGTAATGAGAATTGTTTAATAAAAATGTTTTTAAAGAAACCGAAAATTGTCATATTATTATGTTCCTTTTTTGTTTTATTAATTATTTTGTATTTTGCAATAAGATTTCTTGAAACAAAAAAATTAAAACCGGTAAAAGTAGTAACTACATTATTAACCTAGTTAGGTAGTATAGATTTAGTCAAACATAATAAACACTCGGGAAGGTTGTAACATCACTCATCTAAACCATTCTTAAAAATATACATTTTTTCAAATCTAAACTATCCTCTTCAAAAAAAACCTCCGCATTAGGAAATATTTTCATATTCACTATTTTTCGTTTGCGAAAATTAAGGTAATTCGTTTAGTTTATTATTTTATTTAATCGATATTTTTACCTCAATTTAATAGGAAATAATACAATGATTTATTTTATTTTTAAGTTTCCCGCGCTTTATTGCGAACGTTGATTGGGCGGTTAAAAGGTCCACAGCCAGACTTTAGACGCTTGTCAAGTTTTGTGCTTATATTGTACTTACTTTACCTACCAGCTCTATACGTTAATAGTACCTTACGTATCAAGTTTAGAAAAGTGGAACTTTACTTGACGAGTATGGTCAGTAAAATCACTTTTCTGACGAGGTGCGTATACTATTTTTTCGCATTTCGTAAGTAATAAATTATTTTGCATTTCATATTAAAATCTAAAAAGAATAGTTACTGAAGAAAATCTACAAAAACGTAGTAGTATGACTTCTCGGTAACTTAGCAATATAAACACGATTTTTTTTGTGTTTGACGACTATTGACAGCATCCAGGCTAGGATAACTTATAAATAGTCTAAGATCCGACCATAGAACGACCCTCACCCATCGCGTGCCGGGATGAAACATGTTTTTATATAAAGTTTAATATGTCAAAAAATATATTTCGTGAAGGTTGACTGAAAATTTTGGTGCAAAGTATTTTTAATTAAAAATTAAAAAATGATTTTTTTTAAACGTTTAGCGTTTAGGTTAGGTTCTATCATATTTGACTTAAATAGTGTGCAATATATGTCAAATATGACAGAACCTAACCTAAATGCGTTAAAACTTTGCTTGGTATTTACTACAGGGTGGCCCATTAGTGCGACAAAGGTCAATATCTCCTGTACCACTAAGATAGCGGACAACTTTTGACGAAGCTTATTAAGGGTTAAGAGGTGCTTAAGTAGTCAACCCAGCGTATGCATATTGCACAAGCTACATGCTTTCGATTTGTATGCAATTTAATACGTAACGGAATGAGTGCAATGTTTAAAAAAAAATCATTTTTTAATTTTTAATTAAAAATACTTTGCACCAAAATTTTCAGTCAACCTTCACGAAATATATTTTTTGACATATTAAATTTTATATAAAAACATGTTTCATCCCGTAACGCGATGGGTGAAGGTCGTTCTATGGTCGGATCCCCTACTATTAAATGGTGAAGGTCGTCTGTTATGGGTTAATTAATAAGCTATAAATATGGTTAATTGTGCTGCTTGTGGGTGCTCCCAAACGCTAGGAAGTAAAAAAGTAAAGTTACATTTCATCGGTAAGTTTATGTTTAGATATATAAACTTTTTTAATCTGTAGAGAAAAAAAATGTAAATATTTTAATTTAATATCAAAATATACATAACCTCCGAACCTCGCATGTCATTCGTCATTCATGGGCGTTCGTCTTATAAAACCAGAAAAATATTATTTATTTATTAATCGACTGGGTTTGTTCATTTCTACAGAAAAGCAAATTAAAAATACTTATTGGTTTTTAGTTTTTCACATAATTACCTAAGAAAAAAGGCATGGTTGAAAATTGTAAACCGAAGTGATTGGGATCCTACACGAAATAGAGTTCTTTGCTCGGAGCATTTTTCTGAAGATTGCTCTGACAGAACTTCAAGATTGAAAGTTAGATTGGTCCCAACTGCAGTAGTGCCTACTTTTGAAGTAGCCAGGTTAAAAAATGTAAGTTTTGAAACTATTGTATCGGGTCATTGTCATTAGGTACTTAAGAATATGAATACAAATAATTCTGCATTATTTATGCTTCTGAGGAAGCTGCTTTGTCACTTTTTCATAAATTATGTATCGATAAAAGTTTTTAGATGTTTTATTGGTTTAATCTACTTTTAAAATTTTTAACCCATGGATAAAGAATGTAATAAAATATGGGAGTGTAGGTACGATAAACAAAGAAATTCCTATTTAAAGATTGAAGACAATGATGTTTCTAGAATGATAGAAACATTTTCCCAATATTCACCTGAGGACGACTGGATACCATTGATTAAAAAAATAAATTCAAAGCTAGTCCCAAACCTTCTATCATTCAAAGAAATTCATATCAAAATATAAAAAAAAAATTACAAAGAAAGGTAGTATCACGTTATAGGTACTTTTGTGTCATTTGGTAAAGGTGCCAAACAGATAATTAAAAAACTTATATTTTTTTGGCAGGTACGTTCCTATGCAATATCTTATAAGACACCATGTCAAAACCTGCCTGAAGATAATTATCCTACTGTGAATCTAACTGGAACACCTTCTGGTTACAACATATATTGGACATAACTCTTCCAGGACATGGCTCTTCCAGGACATGGCTCTTCCAGAACATTTTACTATCCAACAACACACCTAAGATTTTACTATCTTCCTTTAATTTTATATGACAATCATTAATGGTTACTGTTTCCGGATTCTCCAAAGTGTATGGGTTAGTCTTAAACAAGGTGATAACGTTCTTTGATTTATTTAATATCAGTTTGTCTTTGGAAAACCAATAATTATTTACTTCAACCATAATTGTTAAATATGTTGCTCGAGAAGCTCATGGTCTTTATATGCTAGGATTTATTATAAGAACTTGTAAATACTTTAAAAATGTTAACGCCATAATAACTTTATATTAATCCCTGGTAGTTACAAAACTTTAGTATGCATGCACTATTTGGGATCCTCAGTATGCCAATAAGATTACTCTTTTAAAATATATTCAGCGTAAATTTTTAAAATTTTCGTACTAGAAGTCATTTTCAGTTTATCCGCCAAGAGGTACAGATCAAGGGCTTTTGTGTAATTTGTTTAATTTCCCTTCTTTAAGACTATTGCGTATAGAAGCAAGAATTATTTTCTTATATAAAATAATTAGAGACAAAATAGATAATAAAGAGTTCTTAGGACTGCTTCCGTTTAGAATAGGCTTAGTCAATACTAGATCCGCACATGTATTTTATATTCCTACACCCAGGACAAATCTATAAAAAAATTCATCACTTATAAGACTGTGCTCTATTTTAATAAATATTGTGGAGACATTGACATAATATATAATTTAAACTATGAAAAATTAAAATTAGGGAATGAACTGCTTAGGCAAATGCTAATTGAATATTTATCATAGCTTAGGATAGCTTTTAGAAATGGGGTTTATGTATTTATAATTAACTTGTTAAGTTGTTGATACTAGAAATAAATAAAATGTTTGTATTATCTGCATAGTTCGTCATTTGACAATTTTCTTGTATATTAGAAATCTCATTAATATTATTTAGGTACATATAATAAACAGGACTATATTATATTATATTATATTTTATTATTTTCTTGTGATTTGGTTCATGAAGAAATAGTAAGGTTTTTTAAAATTTTATTTTTTAACGTAGACGTTTTGCCAATAATTTTGCCTTCATCAGTATTTATTATCTGAAACAATTTGTTTCCTACAATTTTTTTTGAATGTATAATAGGTGTTTTTTAGTTATTTAACCAGATATTTACATTAAGGACCCTTTCACCTCCGTTACCTTATTTAAATAAATATTTAAAAGAAATAGTTGTATTGTTTTATTACACCAACCTTAACGTATCTTATAGGTATATATGAATCTAAATATTTTTTCTATTTTCTTCGTCAAATAAAATTTTAATAATCATTTTATTATTACCATTTTAATGATACGCCACAGGTGGACCGGAAACGCGCATGCGTCAAATGTTGCCACCATCGGCCCCCATCCCGGACAACTGTCAATCTACAATACCCTACTTCCTTTGTATTCTTTATTCGTAGGTAGGAACATAATATTTAGTTTAGAGAATGAGCATGGCCAACATTCTGTACCTCTCTCTCTCTGTATTAAACTGTACCAGCATATGTGCGAGAAAGATAAAAATATGGCTTGTTGTGACGGATCCTGAAGTCTTACCTGGACTGGTGAAACATTGTCATTGTCATTTTATGATTGATTTGTAAAATATATAAAAAATAAAGTTATTATTAAATAATTATTTATATATAATTTATTAACTTTTTATTTATTACTAATTTAACAACTATGTCACGACCAAAGAAATCGAGAAGAAAAACCAAGGCAATTAACAAAAACGTGGAACCTCCTGCAGAATTCATTAATGTCGCCCAACGATTGGAAAGTACAGAGAAAGCTATTAAAGATATAGAAAGAAACAACTTAATGAACTAGGTATAAGGTACAATAACTAGTTTATTAAATAAAAACTTTGAAAATAACACGGAATTGTTAGAAAAATCTACAGAAAATAATAATATAATAATATAAGCTGTTTTTTTATTTAAAACCTATTTATGTAAATATCTAATATTAATAAATCTTGTCGCCATATCAGAAACGTTGTTATAATTTCCTTTCGTTTTCCCAACTTATTTTAACTTGAATCAGATGTTTCGCGCTTCAAACTTTTCTGTTAAGTTAGAAGCGCGAAAATTTGAATTCAAAGTAATAATAAAATTTAAATTTTTATGCTTGGCGCCTACCCCCACAACGACTATATTTAGTATCGCCTCCGGTCGCGGGTGGCGCTATCAGGGAACCAATTTAGTATGTTAAGTTGCCAATCTATCCTTGAGAGTGCGCAACTCGCTTGTCTATGACAGCATACAAATAAAATCATATTTGAAGAGTGAATTTCACAAGAAATATGGAAATGGCTAATGAAAACGACTTGGAAGATATCCTAAATGCGGCCCGCGAAGCTTTTTCAAGTTTGCTTCCAGTAAAATCTAAGGAAAGATACTAGAAAGCATAATATGTTCTGCGAGTGAAGAAACGCCAGGAATTTTAAAGGCATTGACGAAAATTTGATGCTGGCATACTTTTACGAGAAGGTAAGCTATTTTATATGGTTAAAGTGTGGTATATAGGTACTAATTTTGTTATTTGTTTTAGGCAAAAGTCCTCAAAGCTTCCAGTTTATGGTCTACGTACTCTATTATTATTATTATTATTTTTTTTTTTATGATCAAAAGCACAATACTTATCAGTGAAAATACGGATATTTCACAATATAAAAAGTTAATTGCTTTTTTGAAACGTCAAAACGACAAATATGAACCTAAGAAATCAAAATTTTTGACCATGGAAAACGTCACGAAGTTTTTGAAGGAAGCTCCAGACGACACGTTTCTGTTAATGAAAGTGGTATTAATTTTGGGGCTGAATGGCGCATGTCGGCGTGCAGAACTATGCAGTTTAACATCTGAAGATATAGAGGATTCAGGAACAATGCTAATAGTAACGTTATATGTTACCAAAACAAAGAAAAAACGTGTATTTACCGTAGGATCAGACGGTATTGGGTATAAAATTTACCACAAGTACTTACTGTTAAGACCCAAAACAGTAAGGTACAATCGATTTTTCCTGTTTTATCGTCATGGCAAATGTACAGTACAGCCAGTTGGCATCAACACTTTCGCAAAAATCCCACAAAAAATTGCGGAATATCTAAAACTTTCTGATGCTTCAAGCTACACCAGTCATTGTTTGAGAAGAACATCTGCAACTTTTCTTGCTGACAATGGCGCTGATATTCAGGATCTCAAAAGGCATGGGGATGGCGGTCCACAAGCTTAGCTGAAGGGTACGTGGAAAAAGCATTGAAAAATTCTCAAGGGGTATTAAAAACACGGGATATCGAAATATTCTATTATGTTAAGAAATCCTTAAATTCATTAATCCAAAGCAAATTTTATTTATAACCGTAAAAAATAATTTAAATTTTTATTAATTTTTAGATTTTTTAAAGATTTCTGCAAAATTCAAAATTATTTTTTACGGTTATAAATAAAATTTGCTTTGGATTAATGAATTTAAGGATTTCTTAACATAATAGAATATTTTGCTATAAAAAATATCGATAAGGTTATTAGAAATAGACTATTGCAACAGCTGGTATCCAAGTGTAAACGAATTCTTTGAATTATTGCTCCAAATTGTCAGAAAAACAAAAGAATATTTCTAGTTGTGGTCACCAGATGTCAGTTTTACTTTAATGAAGCTTTAAGAAAGGAAAAATATGGAAATTTTTAATTCGGTAAAAAAATATTTACAAAAATATTCGATTTTATATTTTTTTAAGTATATATCCCAAACATTGTATTTAAGGTTCTAATGGAATTCTAAACACTTTTTATTCTTGGAATTTTTTCGATATCTCATCAACTTATCTGATTTATGATGATTTCATATTGGTTTTTTCAACTTTCCCGCCATACCATTGGTCACGTGACGTATGTCAAAACGATTTTAAGGTTATGGGACATGCACATCCAATCCCCCAAAAAAGATTTTTCAATATTCCGCTAATAAAAATTTTTCCCATATGTTGCGAACTCTTTGCCGGTCACTGTATAATATCTGTACAGGGTTTTTCCGTATATTTTGGAGCACCCCTGGAGCTTTTATTTGAAGACCTAGAAAAAACTTTAAATTACCAAAGTTGCATGATTTCTCCTGAACTGCCAGAATTTGTTATCGGACAAAACAAATGAACATCGTAAATTTGTTTAATAATGCCAATGTCGATTTTTTTAAATGGAACACCCTGTATATTAATTTTTTTTTTAACTCCTCACTCTTTTCTGATTTCGAATATGTATATATGTTATATGTTTACTTTAGTCGTTTAGGCAAAATTTCATTTCAAAATATTGCGGATTAGAAAATCTATATTGGTGTGAGGAAAACATGCTAGAACATAATGCTTATTCAATAACAATAATTAATATAAATAATGATAATAATTTATGAAACAAACATATAACATATATACATATTTGGAATCAGAAAAGAGTGAGGAGTTAAAAAAAAAATTAATATACAGGGTGTTCCATTTTAAAAAATCGACATTGGCATTATTAAACAAATTTACGATGTTCATTTGTTTTGTCCGATAACAAATTCTGGCAGTTCAGGATAAATCATGCAACTTTGGTAATTTAAAGTTTTTTCTAGGTCTTCAAATAAAAGCTCCAGGGGTGCTCCAAAATATACGGAAAAACCCTGTACCTGTATACAGTGTGGTTGTTTAAGTGTGCAACATATGGGCATTTTTTTTATTACCGATTTCTCAGAAAATTTTATTCTTGATAAAAGTTGGTGCATGTTCGATAATCATATTAAGTGCACTTGGAATGGTTGCAAGTCAAACGGTGTACAGGGTAGGCCAAAAAATATATAACTTGTACAAGAATAAAGTAGCCCTATTTCAGAAAATTCAGCAAAATATTATTAAGAAAAGTTGTTTAGAATTAAAAGTTATTCATAGATTCAAAAACATGACCTCCTAAAATAAAAAAAATATATTTTTTTAAAAAACATTAATAATTTAACAAAAATTTTTTTTTTATATTTACCATAAAGACCTTCAGAAATTAATCAAAATCAAATCAATTTTACATATCTTTGTTCAAATGCAAGCATATTTGTAAAATTTACTTGAATTTTTAATTTATTATGGAATCACAAACTTCATGTTTGTTGCAACGATATTAAACACATCTTTAAAATATCCTAAAAATTTTTTTTAACGAGATAAAACATTAGTATTGATAAAGTGCTAATTAAAAAAACATTTAAAGTGCAAAATTTTTATTTTAAATGTTTATTAAAAAATGTATTCTTGTAGAAGTTTTATATTTTTTGGCCTACCCTGTACGCCGTTTGACTGGCAACCATTCCAAGTGCACCTAATATGATTGTCGAACATGCTCCAACTTTTATCAAGAATAAAATTTTCTGAGAAATTGGTAATAAAAAAAATGCCCACATGTTGCACACTTAAACAACCACACTGTATATATAAAAATTACAAAATATCTATTACTAAAACATACGCATTTAATATTCTAGTCACGTAATAGCTATTTACCTAACAAGTGCGGAAAATGAAATTTTCCGCACGAGTCTGCCGTTCACCGAACGACGCGTAGCGGAGTTCGGTGAAGCAGCCGAGTGCAGGGAAAACATTTTCCGCACGTGTCAGGTACAATAGTTTTTCTACAGACGTGTGGAAATAAGTAACACATATTTCAAAGAAATTTAATAATTTTTAATTAACTATAACAATCACATACATAATATGTAACAGTAACTAATTCTGAGAAAAAAGTAATAACTACAAGTTATAATTGATATATTATTGATTTTGACATAATCGTGCCGAAAAAATTTTCCGCACTAGTGTGGAAAAACCAATTTTCCTCACGGATATCAGTGCGTGATTTTTCCACACGTCTGTGGGATAATATTATTTCCAAATTTTAAGCTTTTAAGCAAACAATAATGTAGTTTTCTAGACAGCCTTTGTTGTCGGTAATCTCGCCGCTCCATAATGGTACCTATCATTACCCCCATTTTTACCATAAAAACTCATAGTTCTGTGCAATGATTGGTCGAACAAAAACTGCATTGTACAAGAAGGGCAAATAGGTAAATTTTTTACGACAGTTTCTGTTAAGATTTCAAACTTGTCGGGTTCCGCTTATTTCGTATTTCGGACTTCACGGGTTCTTTCATCTCGCGTAAGAGATTTTCTTTTCGTTCATCTAGCCTTGTGCTTATTCCGCAGAAGATAGTGCGATTCTGCATCCCGAGCTTTTACTCATCTCTCGCTAAGAGATTTCCATTTTCCATTCCGAGCTTCTTGCTTATTTATCAGAGCCGGACTGAATTTATTTCTACTGTTTCGAGCGATTAGTTCAGTGTTATATTTCGCGTCCGACACCTCAGTGGAATTCGCTATGCTTTTTTGTACATATGTAAATTTAGTGTTTAGTGTTAGAGTTTAATTTAAAATTAATAAACGGATGAACTGCTTGTAAAAGTGCTATCCAAATTAATTAATAAATTTAGTTAATTAAAAATCCCAGGCAGTGTTTGTTTATCCAACCAGAACCTATAGACAATACTCTTCATTACTCGCGATTTGTGAGGACCAGACAGGACCCTTACAAATAGTATCAATATACACTATTTGTAACTTTTTGGAGTCAAATACCTACCTATGTGGTGCGGCGATGAATCAATATAAATATTGCGGTACAAAATTTCACCAGTAAACTTGAATAACAGTATAATATATCTGAAAAGAGATAGTAAGAATTAAACATTGGATTTTAGACAATGAAAATAATTGGATGCATTGAACTCTGTTTAAAATAACCATGAATGCTGATTTAAAAATATATTTTAAGTTTTTTGAATCAACATTATTGCACATGTCGTTAGGCATTTTACAGCGTAATAGTTGCTAAAATGTGTTTTAAGTTTAAAAATTCATTTAAAAAATTGTAAACTAGTGTAGACTTTAACCTATATTCGTGTGCCACCCTGTTGATAAGTCCTATTTGTTAAAAACATAATTTCTTAGTTTTTAGCATTGGAGCTTTTAGCGTTAACAACTTTTGTATAGGTACTGTGAATGCGCCAGATTCTGATGGAAAAGAAAAAGTTAAACATCAACATTTTTTTAGAGATATACCCATGCACCTAATTATTGTCAGGTTAGTGAGGTAAAGGTCAAGTTGAGTAATAGGTACTCTCAAGAAGTTTAATATAAAGCTAATGTTAAAAGCATGGCCACTGATTCGATACTTGAACACAAAGACATGCTCACAGTATGTGATTTCAATAGGGGGAGCATTTAGACCTCACCCACCTCCTTTTTCCATTACTTTTGACGTATATCTATGGTATTTTCTAGCAAGTACATTCAGCTCGAACGGTAAGGCCTAAGACTTTGGACCAGAAGGTAGCTGGTTCGAACTTTGTCAGTGAGGAACTTTTTTTAGTAAAATATATTATAAAGTCTGCACTAGAAGGTGAATTAATTGGAACGAACTCGAACAGTGCCGTGCCCGAAGGGCTCGGCACAATAACATGTTCACCAATTTCTCAGTTATCAATGAAAGAACAGTTTTTTTTCTTAATTGATTGAATACATATTGTTATAGGACAAACTTGGAAAGTATATCCCACATTGCACACCTTTGCTGTGCGATTTTAAAGAGCCGGTACTGACAGGTTCAATGTCAATATCAATGTCATAATATTAAATATCAAATCGAGCAAGACGGCATTTGGATTGTATTAAGTTTCTTGTTTGGCAGTTTACAGTGTAATACTTACCTAAAGTATTATTTAAGTATAATTAAAATACTAGACGATTGTCGATGGTCAATGGTGATGACAATGATATAATAGATCAATTGGTTTTATAAAAATTTGTGCTTCACAGCAAGGTCTCATATCAAAAACGCGGGTAAGTAATCAGTTTTTTATTTTATGTAACTGGCATAATTAGTGTTCGAACTACATGCCTGGTTTTTATAGGCCGGCCAAGAATTATTAAAAATAATTCTAAATAGTAATAATACTTGACAATGTATACCTACCTATTTTATAAATACTTACCTAGGATAAGTTAGGTTAGGTTAGGTTAGGTTAGAGTGACATACGTCTGGCACTGTCCAAACAGTCTCACGTTGCAATACCACACTTGTTCCGCGGAACCTATCCAGCATCAGCTTCCTGTTGGGTAACATGACGTAGAACTAGAAGAATTTTGGCAGCTTATTCAAACCAGCCACTACTGTTAATAAACTTAGTAAGCCGACTCAGTGGTAAGTTGCTTACTTCATCAAGATCATTAAATAATGGTTCGCCCAAGGCATTGCACCTTCTTCTTGCGAGGCCAGGGCATTCATACAAGAAACGCTGAATACTTTCGTCCTCTTCTTCATCTCTGCAACTTCTGCAGAAGTCGTTAGCTGTTATCTGCATATATTCGGCATATCTACCGAAATGGTAATGTCCGATGACGACGGCAGTAAAATTTCTTAGGTCTTTCCGACTGTGCTTTAATAAACGCTGCGGTTTTCCTGTTATCAAGTAGTTTTATTACAAAGTGATAGTAATGACACAGATAGTGATAAGAAAATGTTTTATTTATAAACTGATTTTAACTTTTCATAGAAAAAAGGAAAAATACATGTTTTAACTATATACGGAAATTACTGACTAACTTGACTATTTAGTTCTTGGTCACCCTTTTTTTTCTTGCGGAAGTGATGACAGATAACCAAGTAATAAAAGAAACAAAAAACACCAAACCAACTAAAAAAGGTGTACCAACATAGTATTATTTTGATTGTTACAATCACACCCCCACTCAATCAAAATTTTCCTAGCTTTATTTTAATACAACATATAGAACTTAGTAATTTATCAAATGTCACCTTGTTTAAAGGTTTAGTCAATAATGTCTGCAATTTGTTCACTACTAGAAACATACTTTAATTCTATGATACCTTCCTTAATTTTGTCTTTTACAAAATGATACTTTATATCTAAACTAGCGTGTACCCGACCTGCGTTGCAGCCCGGCATTATACGACGTGAGATAATAAGGCGAACAAACCCCAACAAACCTGAACAAACCTCAAACTCAACCGTTTACCGGCCCATCCACAATTCACATCCATGCATAAAACATAGTCTGTCTTCGTCTATTCCGGCTTCGGTGCTTCGGATCGATCGTTGAACGGGCCGGGGACCGGTTAGGTTGGGTCGTTCGTTCTCCCTACTCTAATTTATCAGTGTTTATCAGTGTCTCTCTATAATATTATGCATGTATTATACATGAAACCTTCCTCTTGAATCACTCTATCTATTAAAAAAAACCTCTTCAAAATCTGTTGCGTAGTTTTAAAGATTTAAGCACATATAGGGACATGACAGGATAGCGACTTTGTTTTATACTATGTTAAGATGTTTAATCCTTTTCAACTCCTCATGAGAGCTTAAAGAACGAATTGCAGATTGATTATCTTCATAAACAACAACTTTGAGCTCGTTTACCAATTTTAGCTCCAATAACAAATTTCGTAATCAGCAAGCTTCACTAATTCAAAAGCTCAAAGCTATTATTTCAGCTTCTGTAGTTGAAATGGCGACAGTACTTTGTTTCTTTGAATTCCGCGATACAATATTACCAAACACATAAAGGCAAAAACCACTTGTAGATTTTCGATCAGTAGTATCGCCACCCCAGACTGCATCGGCAAAGCCTGAAACAATATTATTACTTTTATTTTGATAAACCAACTTGAGCTCAAGTGTGCTTTTAATATATCTTAATACTCTTTTTAATGAAGTTATTAATTTTTCACTAGCACAATTTTGATATCTTGACAACACACTAATACCCGAGCACAAGTATGGCCTAGTTCCTAGCATAGCATACATAATACAGCCGATTATTTGTCTACACTGATTTTCAATAACAAAGCTCTCAGATTTATCACTTTTCAACATATCATAATCAAAAGCACTGTCCATTGGTGTGTTAACAGGCTTACAATCAAACATACCAAATTTAATAAGAACATTTTCCAAATATTGCTTTTGACTTAATATAATAGTAGCATTTTTTATATCTTGTTCTACAAAGATACCTAGAAAATAGCTTAGCAAACCTAAATCTTTCATTTTAAAACAGTTACTCCAATTTAACTTTATAGGTTTTCAATTTCTTTTATGCTGGAACCGCTAATCAAAATATCATCAACAAAAATAATAACATATATAATTACATCATTTGTAATTTTTATATATAAACAATAGTAATATTTATTTTTGTAAAAACTTTCGCTTGTCATAAAGTTGTCAAATTTCTGGTACCAATACAATGGTGCCTTTTTTAAATTCATAAATGGCCTTAATTAATTTACATACCTTACCATTTGTGTTACAATCTTTTGGCAAGTAGGTACATATACAAATTTTCTTGCATTTCACCATGCAGGAAAGCATTACAAACATCCATTTGAAAAATAGTCCAACCTCTTTGAACACACACAGCTAAAAGAACCCTTAAAGTAGTTAATCTAACTACAGGACTATAAACATCCTCAAGAACGCTTTGTTTAAATTCCCTTGCTACTAACCTATACATTTAAACTTGCTTATCTCACCTTCTTTGTCTTTTTTAATTTTAAAAACCCATTTGCTGTCTATTATTTCACATTTATCTGGCTTTTTTACTAACCTCCAGATGTCATTTTCTAATAATGCCCTTATTTCTTCGTCAATTGATCCTTCCATGGCCTCGTCATATGTGGTGGGTTCATCAGCATCTAGGCTAAAAAAGCTTAAATCGTAATCAGTAGACAAAGTTTGTGGCCTTTTTAATACTCTTGATGGTCGTAATCTTTTGTCTCTTTCTTTTAAAGGTTCGCTGAAAGGTATTTGATCTTGCAATGGCTCTAAAATTTCCTCATGTTCAGAAATTTGCGAGTAAGACTCATTTAATGTCTCCTCCTCGGTCTCCTCCCTCATGTGATTTATATCAGTTTCCTCCTTATCATTTTTTAACCTTGGTTCTGACATCTCTACGTCTAAAGATACACATTTTTCTTCCGGGTCTTCTTTCATTGTAAACGTTATCTCTCTTTCTATGGCCACTTTAATTTCTTTTTCATAATACATTCTGTATCCTCTTACATTTTCAGAGTAACCAATAAATAAACCCTGCTTACTTTTCATGTCTAATTTTTGTCTCTTCTGTTTAGGAATATATGCCCAAACTTTACTTCCAAAAAATCCTTTTACCATTTTCATGTCAAAAGTTCTATTAAATAACAATTCGTAAGGTGTCTTACCTGCGATAGGACTTGTACCAGTTCTATTTAATAAGAAAACAGCAGTATTTACTGCCTCTGCCCAAAATATTTTTGATAACTTACCTTCTGCAAGCATTATTGTGCGAAATTCTCTTTCGGCCCTACTATCTTGTAGGGGCGTGTACGACACTGTACACTCATGTTTAATGCCATTATTTTTTTAATAATTTCTTTACTTGAAAATTCTCAAATTCAGTGCTATTATGACTTATGATCTTGATCTTCTTTCCTGTTTGATTTTCAAAATAAATCAACAAATCCTTCAGTTTTTCATACACCTCAAACTTTTTTTTTTAAATATACAAACCAATAACTGCTAAAATCATGTTTTAACAAGAAAAAATATCTAGAATCATTTAAAGACGGTTCCATCATAGGGCCACACATAAATCTACGTGTATTATAATACCCCCAGGTTCTTTTGCCTATTTTTATTTACTTTAAAAGGTTTCCTACACTGCTTTGCCTGTATACAAGAGGTACAAAACTGTTTCGTTTGTTTTACTTCAATGTTATTTTGTTTTAATATACATATTACTTACATATCTAAAATTTTGATGACCTAAAGCTTTATGCCACCATTTTAAATCTTTGCTGTTTTTTGTAAAATAACAATTTTCCCTCTCTATTTCATTTGATTTTTGATATTTGCTAGTGTGTTCAGAAAAATTGGACCTATTAAACATCATTTTAAAAAGCGTATCAGAACGAATTGCGACTGCTACAGTGATATTTTCCTTGTTCACAAACTGTGCCTTTTCGGCATCTGAAAACAATGACAAACCCTTGTCTAAAGATTTCCCCTGTACAAATAAATGTACGTTAAGTTTTGGTACAAAAAGAACATCATATAATGTGACTTTTCACCATTAAAAGCTAAAACACTTATATTACCATGTCCTTCAGCTTGCAACGTTGTACCATCACCTATTTTTTTTTAATATATTTAGACACTTTTAGTTTCTCTAGATTTGAAAATATGTCCTCTTCTTTGCACATATGTTGTGAGGCTCCACTGTCCATATACCATTCCATATTTATTTGATTGAATATCACTTGAGACAGCAATAAGTGCAAAATTTCCACCACCAAGATTTGCACTATTTTCCTGATTTCTGTCTCTTTCCATTTTATTTTTCTTCGCATAACAATCTTTTAGTAGATGACCCCCCTTTTTTATAATAGTTGCACTCCATATTTCGACACTGACTTTTCAAATGGCCTAATTTTCCGCAACTAATACATTTCATTTTATGTTTGTTTACATTTTGGTTTGATGTAAACTTTGACACATGATTTGTCCCAGCTGGACGTTGAAATGTCATTAGTGCCATTGACTCTTTTTCTTCTTTTTTTAATCTTTCTTCTTCAATCAAGAGACTTATTATTAGAAATTATTTAAAGTTTGATTTACGAAACTGACACTGTCCCAAGCTGAACGGAAATGTCTAAATTTTTCAGGAAGCGCCATGATAATTTTGGTGAGAACCATTTTCTTAAGAATGTCCTCCCCCAACTGCATAAGTCTTGCTTGCAAATTTGTCACTTTTGTAATGAAACTATTCACCGTTTCATTGTAGAACTGTTCGTTCAATAAATGTGTACTAATCTCTGATTTTCTTTCAAAAATGCTTTCTAATTTATCCCACATTTTCTTTGCGGAATCACACTGCCTTACGTGTGAAATATTTGTATCTTCCATTCTAGCAACAAGCACTTCTTGCGCACGGGCATCTTTAATTTTCCACTTTGCGATTCTTTCTTGGTTATCGACAGGCAGAACTTCCTCGCCACAAATAATTTCAAACAATCCCTTAGCCAACAAGACCACTTTTACTTGAAATTTCCAAACATTCCAGTTGGAATTATTAAGCTTGTTGATGATCGTTTCCATATTTCTTTTTCACTATGGCTCACAAAATGGACGCGAAAAAACTTCAGATTACTACCACAATTTTTTAACTTCCTTGGTGCTTGAGCCCATAACCTTTTATTACAAAGTGATAGTAATGACACAGATAGTGGATAAGAAAATGTTTTATTTATAAACTGATTTTAACTTTTTACAGAAAAAAGGAAAAATACATGTTTTAACTAAATACGGAAATTACTGACTAACTTGACTAAGTATTTAATTCTTGGTAACGACAACAACTTTTTTTTCTTGCGAAAGTGATGACAGATAACCAACTCATAAAAAAAAAACAAAAAACACAAAACCAACTAAAAAAGGTGTACCAACATAGTACTATTTTGATTGTTATAATCACAAGTAGGGGCCACAATAGCTTTCAGATGCCACAGGTTATTAGTTCTCTCTATCTGCTTTGCGCAAGTTGCTTAGCTATCCGATCTATCTCCTCCTTGACTGATCTCAGTAGTCTAGCCACATTATTTTCTGCTAGTTCGACAGACATGCCTGCCCCTTCCCTGGCGAGCGCATCAGCCATGTATATTGCAATGACCAGGAACCCAATACAAGGTTACTCGATGCTGAGCACCAAGTGTGCAGAGATTGTTGCGACAGCGCCTTACTAATTTTGTTTTAATGCTGATAGAACAAATTGCCTTTATCGGTGCTTTACTGTCTATGTAGATAGCTATAGACTCAACTCCTCTCAGGTCAGGATGATCCTGAAAAGGAGATTGATTGCTTTACTACTGCCAAAATTTCTGCTTAAACATGCTGCAGTAGTCTGTGAGTCTATACGACCTCTGTATTTGCATGCTCCCACTCCGAACTATTTCATCATTGACCTTAACCGAAAACCTTACCTCATAAATATTTATTTAAGGACGCAAGTAAAAAAATCAAGTTAATAATAATGACTGGATTTGCATAGCTCATGACGCCAATTCCAGGGGCTAAATTACCACGATGTTTATATTTATTTAAAATTATGAATTTTAATTTTAACTAATGTTATGTACAGATATTATAACACTAACGGAGAAATAAAATATATTTTTTTAAATGTAGGTATAGTATTTTAACATAATATCGCTCACTTGGTGTAGACCAGGGTCGATAATTTTTGAAACCAAAAAAAATAATACTAGAATGAAACCCATTGAAAAAGAAAGAGAATATAACAAAAATTAAAGGAAAAATAAATTACGGGCGATCCGAGGTCGGGAAGTGGGGGCGATGAGTTTTTAAAGTTAGAAAACGATTTATCTCGATTTTCGGCAAAACTAGAAGTCCTACGGAAAAACGGTAAATGACAAAGTTGTAGGTAATAAAAAGATCTACAACTTTTGTATTTTCACTTTTTTCACATAACCTCAACATTTATGTGAAAAATTCAAATAACTAAGTTTTTGGTTTTTTATTTTTATCTTTTACAAAAAATTTTTCTTATTTACGAAATTTGGTGAAAACTTACCTTTTTATGTCCAAAACACACTTTAATTTTTTTGATTTAAAACATTTATTTTTTAACCTTAATTTGACTTAATATCGAAAAAGCACCCTAATTTTCAATCGAAAATTCTCAGGTCAAAATATCTGCTTTTTTAAAAAAGTCGGTGGGCTTTTTGTTCGTTGAAATCTCTACTTTCTGATGGTATAAAAAAATATACATTACTATGGTACATATTCTTAAAAAATGCAAAGAAACAAAAAAAAAAATCTAATCAGAATTTTTTTTTTTAATCATTATGTAAAATTATGAGCTATTTATTTAAATTTATACTTTAATTACTCGAAAAACGTAAGATTCCATGTTACATTGATAAACAAAAAAATTACAAATCCATAAAACATAAAGATCGCAAAAAATATGCGAAAATAGTTGTTCTAAATATAATTAAAGGTAGGATTTAAAGGGGATTTCATTACATTTACCATAGAAATGTATATTTTTTTTACACCATTAGAAAGTAGAGATTTCAACGAATAAAAAGCCCACCAATTTTTTTTTAAATGCAGATATTTTGACGTGAGAATTTTTGATTGAAAATTAGGGTGCTTTTTCGATATTAAATCAAAATAAGGTTAAAAAATAAATATTTTAAATCAAAAAAATTACAGTGTGTTTGGGACATAAAAAGGTAAGTTTTCGCCAAATTTCGTGTTTAAAAAAATTTTTTGTAAAAGATAAAAATAAAAAAATAAAAACTTGGTTATTTGAATTTTTCACATAAATTTTGAGGTAATGTGAAAAAAGTGCAAATACAAAAGTTGTAGATCTTTTTATTATCTACAACTTTGCTATTTAACGTTTTTTCATAGGACTTGTAGTTTTGCCGAAAATCGAGATAAATCGTTTTCTAACCTTAAAAACTCACCGCCCCCCCACTTCCCGACCTCGGATCGCCCGTAATTTATTTTTCCTTTAATTTTTGTTATATTTTCTTCCGTTTCCAATGGGTTTCATTCTACTATTATTTTTTTCCACTTTTTACCATTTGCAAAGGCTTCAGCCCTGGTCTAGTGCAATAATGGCACATTAAAAAATTGTAAGTTTTGAGAAAATCAACAATTTGTAATCTGGAAATTATATATATTGAGTTTTAAAGCAGCTGTCTTATTTAATTAAAAAAGTAATTATAAATTATGTTGAATATTTAAGGTCGAATGGTATTGCACTTTATTTTTTTATTTAAACGTATATATTTTTTTTAAATTGGAAAATATTAAGTTGTGCCATTGTTGACTTTTACGTACAAACGTCACTTCCTTCAATAAAATGGTCTATTTTAATAATTAATTTTGATTATTTCGTACACCTGTCAATTTCGCCTTTTCGTCCAATCAAACCGTCTCGTTTTAACCAATCAGCTAGTATAATAGTGATAAAACTACATGGGATTTTAGCGATTAAACGTCGCCATTGGCCCCGTCTAGTTCTGTCACAATATTTCGAAGTATAAATCAATATCAATTATTTTTTTAAAACTTTTTCGGATAATTTCTGATATATTAATACAATAACATTAGTACTATATTTATTTACCTACTTGTTTTTATATTACATATAATGTACCCATGCCTATGTTTATTCCAATAAAGTTCCTATTCTTTATAAATTACACCACATTTTAAAAATACTTATCAAATGTCATTTATTATAGAACTAATCTAAAATTCTGACTTCTGCTTATAAGGTTGGCAACCAAACATACAATTATAATTGTATGTTTGGTTGCCAGCAGTAAACTAAACAGTTTTCGTTGAGTGGTATGTTATGCAATTTTACTAAAAATAACTATTCCAAGTAATACACCGCAGGCTACCTGTGGAAATATATAAAATATTATTACTCAATAGATATGGATGGGACATTTGGGGTTCACGAAATAATCGTGCCAAATATCACTCGACCATCATTTTTTTATTGGTTAAATTTTCCATTTTTCACTCAAACTTTTTTGGCAATTTTTCTCATTGAACTTTGGGCATGTTTATTCAAAGATTAAATCCCTCGAGCTTCGCTCTCGTGATCTAATCAGAATAAACATTTCCAAATTCAACTTGTAAAATTTCCAAACAAAAAAGTTTTCGTGACAGCTGAAAAATTTAACCGATATAAAAACGAGGTCTTGTGATATTACTGTTGATTAAAAATATGTTTTTCCGTTTTAACAATATTTCATTGCAAAAAGGAACAGGAACAGGTTGAAAAATAAAACATGTTGTTTACTTAGGTTTAACATGATCTAATATGGCTAAACTTAAACTGAATACTAAAAAATTGAATGAAAGGTTGGGTTTCGGCGGCTGTTTGGACTTTTTTCAGTCCGGCTTTTAACAATAAATAACGACACACAAATAAAAAAATTACAATTGAAAAGGCAATACCGGCACAACTAAACTTATTCCACTTAAATTAGCAATCTTAATCCTAACATATATAAAACAAAGTCGCTGTCTGTGTGCTAAAATCTTTAAAACAACGCAACGGATTTTAAAGCGTTTTTTTTTAATAGATAGAGTGATTCAAGAGGAAGGTTTTTATGTATAACTAGCGACCCGCCCGGTTTCGCACGGGTGCAATTTCAGAAAGTGGCATGCCGGGTACTAATATATCGGGTTTGTTCGGGTTTGTATTTATACCAGCGGGTTGCAACACATGCCGAGTACACGCTAGTAAAATATAAAATAATAACATGCAATATTGGCACCACCTGTAATATGCCACTGTTGCATTATTAAAAATGTAAAATTTGTTCCAACTTATCGCATTACAATTCAAGTGCCACTGTTGTCTACGTACTCGACCAAAAAGGCGCGAAATTCAATAGTGACACTAGTGCCATCTAGCGAGTTCCACTAGAGATAACTTTATGCCACTATTGTTAGTGTGACAAATAAGGTATTCAAGGTAATATGGTATCATTACTCAATATGACCAATTATTGAGATGTGCCACTATTGCATCCAGCGAGCGATATGTCCGTGTCACAATCAACATTCTGCGTAAGGTTGCATCGACCAGATAATAATTATTTTGTCGTATGTAAACCGTTTTCTGTTCGGTGATAGATTTATTGGTGCAATAATACCGGGCATCTCACTCAGTGTATTACGGGAGGTGTATATTTTTATAGCTTCTAATTTAACACTTCGTTTCTTAATTTGTTCGTTGTTTGATGGGTCCAAATACTCAAAGAATAACACCGCACCTTTCATCAGCATAATGATAACCATGCGACCAAGCGCCCGCCCTCATGTTGCAACGGGCTATTTTCTTAACTACACTGAGAAAAAAGCCTTATAACCATGCGACCAAGCGCCGCGCCGCCCTCATGTTGCAACGGGCTATTTTCTTAACTACACTGAGAAAAAAGCCTTCTATTCCTTTTAAGAATTTACATACTCTTTATACAACTGTTTAATACTATACTTAACAGCAACACGGTTTTCTACTGTAAGACAACGAAAAATGCTAGACCGTTGTGTAGTAATTATGTAACGGTAATTTAGCCAATAGGAAATAGGAGTTTTATATACTGTATTAGTTCCGACAAGCACTTGTATTGAAACTTGACATAATAATCATAATAATATTGGCTTGCTACGGTTAATAAAGCATATACTTACCACTAAAAATCAGTGCTGCAGTTCTCAAAAATTTAAATAGCTTCTAGTTTGATATTGTTTTTGCCGTTTAATACTGCATATTATGATTATCTATTATGCAGCATTGTTTACTAACGTTCATAGCTTATAACCAATACTAATGATGGGTTGTGCGAAATAAGAATCTTCTATTGCTTTATCTGACATGCAAAGTTTAAAAAAACTTAATTATAAAGTAAAAATAAATTAATTGAAACAGGTATTGGTACGATCAATAAAATTCAAATTCAGACAGGACAGCTAGAATACTCCGAACAATGATGTGACCTGCGCAACAATTACGTTAAAAATAATACTAGGGCTCGCAGCGATCGCCGATCGCTACATACCCCAGCAACGTCTTGGTGGATTATAGGTTTTAACGGATACAATTCGTTTTTGGGGACGCTGTTACGACCTTGTCGTTTAAATATTCGCGCGTAGCATCTAAAAGACGCGTGAACTGTTTCCCGCCACCATATACACACCAAAAGGAAGACCACGCGGCGCACGGTGACGACACGTCGAAAACAGCTGTGCAAGAGAGTGGCTGAGAGACATTCAAGGGCAAGACACCGTAAAACTATTTAAGACGATTAATAAGTTTCTTATACCTATTATGTCTGTCAATATTCTAAAGTAATCATTAAAAATACAGTCCACTAAAATCAAAGTGTATTATTATCAACATCAACCCAAGCTAGACGCTGTTCTGCTTTCTTAATTGTAGAGAAAGCGCTTTACTGATCATTTTCCTCAGTGTATCGTACCGTCCAGCCGGGTTTTTACCACTGGCGCCGTTTATTGAACATGAACTTTTTAACTCCGTCCATTAAATTAATTACATATTATAATCTAATAAGTTAGCATTTTTGTTTTTAGGTTCTCTAGCAATATCCCTAAAAATGAATGATGATATGAATACTTTCAATGACAGCCTTCTGAAACATGGAACATTAAAAGACAAATATGGAAAAAAATATATTGCGGATAAAAATCCACTACCTCTATTCATTGCTTATTATGTTTTTTATATTCATGTTTTTATATATCTGCTCGGCCTGGCTAGTGATCTAAATTTAATAGTAATTATAAGTAAATTTAAAAACCTTCGAAACAGAAGTAACTTCTTTATACTTCAGTATGCTATTATTAATATATCGTTTTTTGTTTTGATATTTTCACTTTTTACTTTATTAATTATATCAGATTCAAGGTATTATGAGCCCGATATCGATATACCAAAGGACAATCATTATTTCTGTCTTATTGTTAATTTAAGTCATTTAACGGTGACTTTAAGCTATTTTGTTTTATTGTTTATGGCTATTGACTGGTATGTCGTAACTTTCTATACTAATTTCTTTGACCGATACCCCAAAGTCCTCAGTTCTGTACTTTATATAGCATCCTACATATTAGCTATACCTCAGTGGATTGTAACTTCGATTCATTGTTTCGGAGATGTATTAAAGGCAAGAGAGTATCAAATCCTTATGGAGTTAGGCTCCTATTTTCTTTACGTTGGTGTTATTGTTTACTTAATTATAGCTAGGAAAAGAAGAGCGATACAAGCTGTTACAGATATAAAAAATGAATACGCCTTGGCTATTCCAAAAATTATATTGGTATGGTCAATACCCCTAAATGTTATGAAGGTTGTTTCTTTATTTTTTAATTTTTACCACGAATTGCACACAACAATCCCCCAATCGGATTTAGAAACGCTTACTTTATATATATTTTATTGTATATCGTTGGGTCTGTTTTATGCGATACCTATTGTGATAATTTATCAGCTAATAAAACGTAATAAACATTTTAAAGCGGCATACTTTAAATGTTGTAGAAAAAGAAGGTTAAATAATGATGTCGAAATTGATGTTCAATGAAATAATGTAATTTATTTAGGAAATACTGAGGTTGTTAATTTATAATGTTTTACAAATAAATTTACATTGGACTTCAGTTTCCTTTTTATTGCGGATTTCACAAATTATTAAAACGGCTGAGAAGAAAATAAACGGTATTCACCAACGATGATAGAGCAAGATAGACATCTCATTCTCTTTATCATAACATGCCGACAAGACGTCAAATGCCAAGATCCACCAAGTTCCTCGCGAGCTCCAAAACGAAACCATGTAAAAATAAAAAGCGTCTAGAGTCTGACTATGGACTTTTCAACTAGCCAATCATAGGCCGGGGTCTTAAAGAAAATAATTTTGAGGTTAAGCGATGTAAAGCCGGTTGTTGTAAATTAGAAACATAAAATGCTATTTTTTAATATCGGTATATACCTAGGTTCCGTTGAAACGTCACGTATGCCAAAAACACCCATTTTCAAAATTCTCAAAATTTCATCACACAAAAAAACTACAAGTGTTGTGAATGTAATAAACAATTCAACAATTTACAGTGTCCTCAGGGCATAAAAGGAAGCAACATAATATTACATACGTTAGGAATAATCAGATTTACAAGTGTACATACTTCAAATATCAACAGTACAGAATAAATACAATACTTGAACATTTAACATTTATATATCATAATTTGAATTTAACCCCAGAAGATAAACAGTTTCAATGTTGTTACGTAACGAGAATTTCTTTTGCTAAAAACATCAGCATTTTACCTTTAACTTTGTTTTCCTGATGTTGAGTGTTTCTACCCTCGAAACATGTAGATGTGATCCTAGGTTCGCCTAGTTTTTCGAACAATAAAATTTGTGGAGAAAGACTTCGTGCTTTTCTTTTTTCTATATAATTTAACTCCACTTTGAGTATGGACTACTTCTTTAAAAGTAACGAGAATTGTTTAATAAAAATATTTTTAAAGAAATCGAAAATTGTCATGTCTTCTTTTTTCTTTTTATTAATTATTGTTGTATTTTGCAATGAGATTTCTTAAAACAAAAAAAATCAAAACAAGTAAAGTAGTAAGTACATTATTAACGTAGGTAAGTAGTAGGTTTAGTCAAACATAATAGTCACACTCGGGAAGGTTCTAACATCACTAGTCTAAACCGTTCTTAAAAATATATGTCCTTTATAATGCTATTTTTCATTTTTGAATCTCATGTTCGATATACAGTATATTTCAAAGTTTGAAATTAAAAACAGATTTTTTTGAATCAGTTGGGATCAGTTAAGTACCCATGCTTTTTAAATTAATCTGTCTCCAGAACGAATCATTTCAACGAAATTTTTTAAGAGACAAAAAATAATCAAAAATAAAAGAGAACCTGAAAAATATAGTTTGGAAATCACTAGGGCACGCATTAAAAAATGGGGGGGGGGGGGTCGAGTACTGGAACCCCCCACCTACTTTGAATATTTGATAATTGTTTTTCATTTTGTTTTTCTCAAAATATGTAACTCTTTATAATTAAGCAATGTAATATATTTAAAATTAATATCTTATTAAACACATATACTTAAATTATTCAAAAAAATCAGTTGTTAATTTTAGACTTTGACACCCTATATTATATCGAACATGAGGGTCACAAATGAAAAATGTCATTTTTATATGGTTAACGAATTGACCTTCCTTTTTCCAGACACCCTGTATATCTATGTAATATATACATGTATATATATATATGTATAAAGGGTACGTTGTCACCTCGAAAATAGATGCACAACATACGGTGTCACCTCATATATAACGCTGTCACCTCAGATTTTCGAGGTGACAACGTTTTGCGTGCATTTTAATTTTATTGGGTTCGCTGTCGTCATATCTTTCATTTCACAAAAAATCGCTGTGAGGTGACAACGTAGCTCCAGTATCTGTAACCTTGTCCTCTTAGTTCGGGCATATATAATTGGCGCTAGTGTCGCTTTCTCGTTTAACTTTAAGGAGACAGTACGTTCGATGTCACCTCACACCACTCTCGACATATATGCGGTATAGAGGCCATGCTTTGTCACCTCAGAATATTGGCAACATTGCAATTATAATAGCGCTCTGCAAATTTTATCGGATTGTGTGGTAATTACATGGAAAATGTCGGCAAGAACAAAACTATTATTAAAATTGGCCAAGGTATATTTTTTGTAAAATAAATAATACATCTTGTTGAGATTAATTGCATATTACAACTTGCTGTTAAGTTCAACTTTTTAACAATAAAATACCTTTTAATTTATCTACTTACTTGTTTCTATTTTTTACGGTCTAGTGATGTCTTATGAAGAAAATCTCAGCATTAACTAGTTCTTTTGACTGATTTTATAATAATTCGTATTTGTAAAATAATATAATATAGAAAACTATCTAGCGGGTACTCGCGGCTTCGCTGCCGCAATCTAGTTGTTATTTATTCGTTATGCGAGCAAAGTCTCATAAATACTTACATACCATACATACTATTCAATATAAACTGTTATACTTACCCATATTATTTTCATGACCAAAGCAAGAAGGTAAAAAAATTACATTGGTGCTCTTCTAATAAGACGTCTTTTATCTTCTAGTTTTGTTTAAAAAATTATACAAAAATGTAAATTTGTTACCATTACCGATCATATTTTGTTACAAATGATGAATGATCTATTGTTGCTGCATTTAATAAAAAAATAACTACAATTCACTACATGAGGAAAGTTTACCCCCAAACCCTCGGGGATGAACGCCGGGGATTTGGAGGTAAATTTTGTGACATTTTAATTTTTATTTAGGTATTTATTAGCATCTTAAATTTTATAAGTATACTGACTCTCTGGTTTCTAAAATGTTTTCTAAAAATTTTTTACCACCTCGGCACTTGAGGGTAAATTTTTTGGATTTTTCCTCTATTAGAAAAATTAACTACAATATCCCGTAGTAATTGGGATACATTGACAGACAGGGTTTCTAACTGACACAAATGCTAAAATACGTACCTACTTTGCCTATTTTAAAAATTAAGCCTCTAATGGGGAGAAAAACGAGGTCAAAGTTTTCCTTATTTTTGTTATTAAACCCCTTAACTTGAAATATAAACGGTGACAATAAACTACAGTATCATGATATTGAAATTCATGTACAGGTTGAGTCGGGAGGAATGGGACAAACTCTAAGGATGTAATCTATTCATTAAAATAATAAGAAAAAACCCAAATGTTGTTACCCAATATTAGTTTGTTTTCAAATTACAGCGCTAAATAAAATAATAATATTGTTAAACCAAAATATGCAACATTAACATTGTTTTAAATAAAGCATTGGTTTGGTTAATTTTGAAAAATGCCGCCATTGACTTTCAAACATTTTCCGCTTCGTTTTACGAAGGGCGCGCGTGACTCTTCTAATTTCTTTAATATAGAGTGCAGCATTTCTAATGCATCTAATTAATGCATCCCCAGTATCTATTTTTACTTTGTATATCTCATTTTTTAACCAACCCCATAAATTATAGTCCAACGGTGTGAGGTCTGGCGATCTAGAAGGCCAACTAATAGGACCACCGTGACCAATCCAAACCTCTGGAAACTTTTGGTCCAAATATTGCTTGACCCGACGATCGAAATGGGGAGGCGCAACGTCGTGTTGATAATACATTTTAATTATGATGTTTAAAGGAATCTCCTTCACTAGTCACATTACATTACATTTTGTAAAAAACTTAAGTAGTGGTCCCTTGTAAGGCGATTTTCCAAAGGAAGAGGACGAATTAAATTATTATCGATCAAACCACACGTTTACTGAAAACCTGTGTTGAAAATTATTTTCGACAATAATTGCGTGTACATTGTCGTCCGACCATACATGGGAGTTCTGATTATTGTTAATGCCGTCACGGATGAATGTAGCTTCGTCAGTAAAAAGTATTTGCGGTACAAGATGGCGATTATTAATAATCCACTCACAAAATTGCATACGCTTGGTGTAGTCTCCAGGTTGAAAATTCTGTACACGGGCTGTACATGGTACGGGTATAAGCCTTGCTCGTGAAACGTATTGATCACTCTGTTTTGGGGAATCCCAAACTAAGTTTCAATTTTTTGTGAGCTGGTCGTTGCATCTTCTTCTACTAAAGCTAGAACATTTTCTATTTCTTCTAAATCCTGTCGAATGGCTCGTTCGGATGTTACATTAGCACTTGGAAGGGATCTGCTCTCGCACAGTTTGTTGAAAACTTTGATAAAGGCCTTTCTATTCGGTGTTCTTTGATGTGGAAATCGTTGACGATATTATTCAGCAGCCGCTGTAGCATTCCCATTACACAAACCATAAATAAAAACCATATTGGCGTATTCAAGATGTGATAAATGTATAGCATTTTATAAAATTTAAATGATACAAATCCGAAAGTTACCGGTGAATCAATGTAAAATTTTATACTGACACTATTTATACTGACACTAACAGGATAGTGACAGCACAACAATCAAAAGCGGACAATAATACCATTTATTACAGGAAAGCTGAATTAATTCAATATTTTGTTTTTGCGTTATAATTTAACAAGAAGGAATATTGGATAACAACATTTGAGTTTTTTTTATTATTTTGGTTTCCAGAGGTTTGAATTGGTCGCGATAGTCCTATTAGTTGGCCTCCTAGATCGTCAGACGTCACACCGTTGGACTATAATTTATGGGGTTGGTTAAAAAAATAAGGTATACAAAGTAAAAGTAGATACTAGGGATGCATTAACTAGACGCATTAGAAATGCTGCACTCAATATTAAAGAAAGGCACGAATCAATTAGAAGAAACATGCGCGCAAGCAGAAAATGTTTGGAACTTAATGGCGGTACCTATATCTTTGAAAATTTACTAAACCAATGATTTATTTAAAACAATGTTAATGTTGCATATTTTAGTTTAACACTATTATTATTTTAAAGCAGTTACATAGACGCTACAGATTAAAATTAGAACTGAAGTACTCTTCAAATAAAAAAAAAAAGCATTCAGCACAAGGTAGTTCTTAATTTGTTTCTTGTAACGATTGAAGTTAAGAGCCTTGATACTAGCCGGTGGGCAGCTATAAAACTTTATTGCTAAATGTGTAGAATCGTTTCTGGATCTCTTAAGATGACAAATATCAGGTACCGCAAGGCCGTATTTAAGGGGGGGGGGGGGGGTTTTGGGGGTTAGAACCCCCCCCGAAATTATTTATTTAATAATGAAGTTCAGAAAATTTAATTGAAATCGTAAAAAAATCAGAAAGATGAAAGAAACAAAAATAATTTTTAAAATTAAAAAAATCTTAAACTTTAAAGTGTTTCAATAAAAGTAAAAAAATATATATTTCTTAAAAATCTCAAATTAAGTAATTCGCAACAAAATTTAAACCCGAAAAAAATTCGGTATTGTAAGAGAAATCATAAATTCGGAATTAAATCTGGCGTCCGAAGATTGACAACAGTGGCAACACTGGCAACATTTGCCGCATTGCCGCGAGCCGCGACGCGTTTTAACCCCCCCCGAAAATCTAGTCTAGATACGGCCCTGGGTACCAGATTGTTGTTGATTCTTGTTGGGTTCCTGTGAAAATCTTCATGTGATCTGAACAGATCAAAATTTTGTTTAACGTAAAACAAACACTGCATAATGTACACACACGGTAATGTCAAAATCTTTAGAACCCTAAAAGAATTTCCACAATCCTCTCTATAACCGGGACCAGAAATAATACGTACACACTTTCTCTGTTGCCCAAATGCCCTATCAAAATGACACTAATGTCCCCAGGAGAGAATAGCATAAGTTAGACGAAAGTAAAAGTTGCTATGGTACGCTGTCAGTAAAGTCTCCCTGGAAGTCACTTGTACAAGATTCCTGAACATGAAAAGTTGTTGGAATAGTTTTTTCGAAAGATCAACAAGATATTGTTCCCAGGTAAACCCGCATCCAAGTGTACTCCAAGAAACCTGGCTTCTACTGCAGAATGGGGGCAAATAAGAAGGGTGTACAACATTAGTGCTATTCGTTAGAGTAAAATTAATACATTGTGATTTAGAGTTGTTCAGGTATAGACGATTAGCTAGAAACCATTGAAATACATTTTTTTCTGTAGTGTGATAACCAAGATTTTCAATTTCTGAGAAGTGATAGCTAATGTAAAAGGTTGTGCCATCTGCAAACAAGACAGTGTTGACTCCCTCTCCCTGGGAGTATGCGACGTCGTTTATGAAGATGAGAAATAAAATGGGGCCTAATACATACCCTTGAGGCACGCCATGCTTCAGGGATTGTTTTTTGAGTCACATTGGTTAAAGTGAACATATTGAGTACGGTCCGAGAGGTATGAATCGAGGAGTTGAACAGCGTCATCCTAAAACTTGTAGTAGGATAATTTTTTAAAAGCCTTAGTGAGATCCAGAAATAATGCGATAGTGTCAAGATGCTTTTCAAACCCTTCTAAAATGTTACTAGAACAATGGTCAATGGCTAGAGTTGTGGTTTTGTTTTTCCGGAATCCAAATTGGTTAATGGCAAATAGTTTGTTAGAATCAAAGTGCTTGTTTATTTGATCCTTTCAGATAAGTTCATAAACTTTTGACAATATTGGAAGTAAAGATATGGGGCGATAATTGTTACAGTCGTTGATAGAACCTTTAGTCTTAAAAAAAGGTACTACCTTTGCAGTTATGAATACTTCCGAAAAAGTATTGCAAGCCATAGATTGATTAATTAATATTGTTAGAAGCAGAACTAATATGTTTTTTATTTTTTTAATGATTTTTCTGTTGATTCCATCTGGGTCTTTACTATTACTATTTTTTTTATCTCAAATAAAGCCACATTGACATCATCAGGATGTACTGACTGAAAATTAAATGATGGGGTGTTTGCCACTGGTATGGATTGTAGATAGTCTTCGAAAGGCCGCGGAGAACTATCAAGTTTATTTAACACATTTTCGCATTAATTTAAATTTAGATTAGAGCATGGAGCATTATTTTTGCTTTTAATATTAAAAAGTTTCCACATAGCCTGCTGGGGTTTACTAGAATTTTTTATGAATTTAAAATTGGCTTTAATTTTTGCGATATTTATGGAATTTGTAAACACATCATTTAGCATTCTGAATTTCTGATCAATATCCAAAAACTCATTGTTAACAAAATCGAAGTTGCATTTAAGCACTTTGAAAACAAATGAATATTGGATAACAACATTTGAGTTTTTCGTTATTATTTTGATGCATGGGTTACACCCTTGGAGTTTGGCCCATTCCTCCTAACTCACCCTGTATAAGGTATGCGTTACAATTTGTTCATCTACATAGCATACGTACTACGCATTCCACGCAGACAAAGTCGCGGGTAAAAGCTAGTTGTATATTTTGATTGCAATATTCAAAAAAGTGTGCTCTTTCGGGTTATGGAGCATAGCAAGTCTTATTTCAGCAGATCATTAATACATATTAGGTACGTTCACAGAACCATTCCATAGACTTTTCATTCATAAACACCTGATCAGAAAAAAAAATCCGTTAAAAAAATATTTTTTCCTATTTAAACTTGTACACGTAGTATTAAGTTTTGAAAAAATCTGAACAAAAATATGTTTTCCCATAGAAACCATGTACACCGTCTTTTCTTTTACCCCTTTAGTTGACTGAAAAAAAGAAATACGTAATTTATCATTTGTAGTTTTATTTGTGCTAAAACTTTCAACTTCCTTGTGACCCTTTAAGTGTTGAATTTTGAAAAAAAATTTCTTAGTTAGTCTCTACATTATAAAATTAAGCCACTGACCAAATTTTATATTTATAAAAGTTCCATTCGGCGATGATGAATCAGTCAGTCAGTTACAATATTTTATACATTAGAATAAAATAGATAGAATAATTACTTAAAAAATATGCTAAGCGCTTGACCCGATGAGAACGTTGGAATTTGATTTAGTCTTTAAAATAAATCCTTTATATATTTTCAGTTAACTACTGTGCACGTAGTCACCTCAAATTAGTGGCAACATTGCTTGAGGTGGCAACGTCTGGTTTAAATAAGCATGCTTCATATACAACTGAGGTGACAACTCATTTAACTTATCAACTTTATTTTATAAAAATTTATCATAAAAATCATTTCCCCTCTCATGGAAAACCTACTAAGGGGGTTCCCCTTAACCTATATATGAATTTATATATGCAAAAAAGTGCTTCGTTAATGGTGAGGTGAGTCCGCCTTCCCGACGACCCTGAGGTGACAACTTAACAACCATACGTATATATATATATATATATATATTCAGGAAAAATATCAGTTGAACATTGTGTATTTACTTGTATTCGATCTTCCAAAAAAATGCATAATAAAATTAAGACCCCCTTAAAGAATTTAGAAGATGGTGAAGGCGAAACTAAAAAAACTAAATCCGGCTCTGTCTCCATAGCGAACGTCAGACCCGATTACTACAGGGTGCCATAAAAAATGACATGTGACTTGGCTATGGAGGACTTGAGGTAGGAGGCCGATCGCAATGCATTGGATTCGGTCCCAAATTAGCATCGGTAATTCAGCTTTACGAGTTGCCATAAGATGGCGCTCGTGTTCGAAGTGGGCTATCAAATAAATGGTTTCTTATGGACGCGATAACTATTTTTATTTAAATTAGTTCTTTAAGGAACAAATAAGGACTTTTATATGAATTTACACTTACTTTGTTATACTTATTAGTAAACTCGACCTGTATAAAGTTCCAACGATGCTTCGTTTTTAAAATACAGGAACATTCTAGCTAGAATGTTTTACCTTTGGAGCTAGAAAGAGACTTATTTGGCTGCGTTTCATCTCTGAAGAAGATCCTGTCTTACACCCCGACACAAAGCAAACTCTACTTTTATAAATTGTACCATTATTCATTATAAATATGGAAATTAATTACAATACAACGTTATTTGTCTTGTCTTGCCTTCAAACGTTATTTGTTATTTCGAAAAATAAAATGTCAATTGTCAAAAATAAAAGCACAGAAAAATAAAGGGTTTAAGTAAAAGTTAAAAACTATGGAGGATCTAGTTTTCCATATTAAAAACGAAGAAGAAGAAGACAACATCAGCCCACTTTGGACGCGAGAGCCATCTATCGGCCAACTAGCGAACTAACCAAAAACCGGGACAGAATTTGAAAATGCTGCCATTGTCGATCGGCCTCCTACCCTATAGTTCTCCATAGACTTGGCCATGATAGGGAGAGATCTAAGAAAAATTTGACATTATTTCAAAACGATAACAAGATACCAAATTGCCATTAGTTGTTTGTTGACCAACAGATAATGATTGTTATTGTGAGGACAGAAATTATGATAAACTTTAAAATTTAGTAATAAATCAAGTTTTATTTAAATAATAAAAAAGTTGTTTTTGTTGTTATTTAAAATGATATTTTTAATACAAGCATGCAGAACACCTCTATTATCTGTTTAGTCTTAGTTCAAATGGCGCCAATACGGTATGCAACATATAACCTGGGAAAATAAGAATAAAAACAAAGCGAACCCAGCAGATCTAGTATTCAACAGCACGTGTTTACGAATTTTGGAATTAAAAGTGCGAAAACATTTCTTATAGTTAATCCTGAACCAGGTATGTACTAATGTTGAGCATAGTTTTTTAGGTTACACACTGGGAAAAAGGCTTCTCTTCCTCTCCTAAGAATTAACATACTCTTTATACAACTGTTTAATATGTACTTTCCTACTGTAAGAAAACGAAAATTGTTAGACTGTTGTGTAGTGATAATATCACGGCAATTTAGCCAATGGGAAATATGAGTTAATGGCTACCATATGGCATATATACACATTTATAGCCGTCATTGCTCACTGTTCCTTAATTAACAAAGACACCTTTTTTCTAATTACGTGGGATGCAGGAGAGTGACCAGGACCAGTCAATCATTGATATGCTGTCAAGAAGAAGTTTTTAATTTGTCGTAATATGTGACATTATTTGCAAAATGAGAAAATAGATTTAATTTTGTAGTCAAAGTAGTGTTTTCATATCAAGTAATATACAGTCCATTAAACGAAGAAACATTTTGTTCCATTCGAGACGGATCGCCAGAAGAATCTGTTTTTAGTATTTTTTAGGTATTTGCGTTGTCTTGTCGGAAGCCATACCTGCCAAAAATAAATACCTATAGGGGATACCTGGTTCCTGTTCATCAGCCAGTCAGCTGTGAGGGAACAGCCTACGCTATAGTAATTCCAGACGGAATACAGGAGTTTGAGAAAGTTCCAGTTTATGGTAGAAGAACTGTGGGTCTACGTAAGATTATTCCGTATTAGAGTTAGTCCAATTGTTTGTTTTATTGCGGTGCAAGATCTTAGTAAGCTTGTCTAGTGTTTTTTATCTTTGTATTAAGAAAAATGGCAGAGCTAAATAAACTAAAATTAAAACGCGGTAATATCAAAGGTCAACTCACTAGAATTAGCCGTTATTATGACACAGTCGATCCTAATAGCCTCACGGAGTTACAGGTGGGTGAGCTAGAAATTAGGCTCGATAAGGCCGAGCCTCTTTTATCACAGTTTGAAGACGTTCAAGGTGATATTGAGTCATTATTGAATGAATCTGAAATTGGTAGCGAAAATCTATTAGAACTTGAAATTATAGAGCGTGAGAATTTTGAATTGCAATACTTTAAAGTAATTAGCAAATTTAAGGTTCTAATAAATAGTAACAATAATAATGATTCAGACAATGGTGGCTCAGGGTTAACGAATATTAAAGGTTTAGTTGGTAGTGATGCTGGACGGGTTGCACAGCCAGTGCATTCTACTGGGCATTCATTTAAATTGCCTAATTTAAAACTGCCAATTTTTAATGGCTCCTATGAGAAATGGCTTGAATTTAGAGATGCCTTTCAAGCCATTGTTCATAACAATAGGTCTTTGAGCAATGTGGAAAAATTCTATTATTTAAAATCATATATCGAGGGAGAACCTCTTCAAGCTATCGCAAATTTACAAGTTACAAATGATAATTATTCGGTTGCTTGGGAACTTCTTTCTGATCGTTATGAAAATAAAAGACTTATTATATATAACTATGTTAAGGCCTTATTTGATTGTCCAGCGGTAATAACAGAATCGCATAATGATCTTAGAAGCCTGTATGATTTGTTTAATAAAAATTTAAGGTCTTTACAAAGTTTGGGTCAAGACACTGACAACTGGGATACATTAATTGTGTATTTATTAACAAGTAAATTTGACAGAATCACTCGTAGAGATTGGGAGTCATATCCTGTAAAAAAGGGGGAACTACCAAAATTGACTGATATCAACTCATTTTTAAAATCTAAATGTGAATTACTCGAAAAATTAGAGTCCTCAAAAAGGGAGGTACATTTTAAACCAGATAACAAAGATAAGATAAGGGGTTTTCATTCTATACCTACAGAGGGAAAATTTTGTTGCTATTACTGTAAAAAAAATCATTCTATTTATAAATGTTTTGCGTTCAAAAATATGAATGTTAGGGCCAGAAAGACTGCGGTTAATAAGTTAAAATTGTGTATAAATTGTCTTAGCGCCGGTCATACAAAAAACTGTCCTAATACTTCCTCTTGTCGCAGTTGTGGAGAAAAACATAATACACTTTTGCATGAAAGCGATGCCACCGTTGAAAATAACGAAAATAGACCTGCTTCATCAGATATTATTCCTAAGAGGGGCTCGGAAATTCTGTCGATTCCGAGTACTTCTACTGCCGGTCACGTAATGGACGATTCGTCGACGTTGTCAGTGTTGGCAACTGCGAATATTAAGGTTTTAGATGATCAGGGACAGGTTCATGTTGTTAGGGCATTACTGGACCCGGGTTCCCAAAGTAACTTTATTACCGAACATTTAGTAGAAAAATTAGGTTTAGAGAAGACTTCTGTTAATTTCGAAATTATGGGAATCGGAGAAGCATTATCAACTACGACAAAGTCTAGGGTCAGTATTAAGTTTACGTCAAACATAAATGAGTATAGCGAACGCATTTGTTGTCTCGTTATACCAAAAATAACGCAAGCTGTTCCAACAGTTTCTTTCAATATTTCAAATTGGGACATTCCAGCGAATTTAAAACTAGCCGATGCGTCGTTTAATTATCAAAGTGACATTGATGTGTTATTGGGAGTTGATATATTTTATAAAATATTACTTATGAAACAAATTCGAAAAGAAGGAATGCCCACCCTTCAAAAAACAAGATTAGGTTGGGTTGTCGCTGGATATTGTAATCGTTTCAATGTTTCTAATAAGCAGGTTGTGGCTTGTTTGTCATTAGATCAGACGATTGATGACCAATTAAGACGCTTTTGGGAACTGGAGGAAGGTTACAATGATCAAACTTATTTGTCTAAATCCGAGCAGTTCTGCGAGGAACATTTTGTAAAGACCCATAGCCGGGTTCCTGACGGACGGTTTATGGTAAAATTTCCGTTTAAGGACAATAAAGAGGATCTGGGTTTGTCAAAGCATATGGCACTTAAACGATTGGGTCTTCTGGAAAAGCGTTTAAGCAAAAACCAAGGTTTAAAGAAAGACTATGTGGACTTTCTATCGGAGTATAACGGTCTGGGTCACATGTCCAAGGTTTGGGATTTTTCCATCGAAAAAAATGATAATAACCCTGTTATTATTTGCCACATCATCCCGTAATAAAGGAATCTAGTCTTACCACAAAGGTGCGAGTAGTTTTTGACGCCTCAGCTAAGAGCGACACTGGGTTATCTTTAAATCAAATACAATGTGTGGGACCTACTATTCAAAGGGACCTTCTTTCAATTTTATTACGTTTTCGGAGTTACCCGTATGTGCTTAATGCAGATATTTCCAAAATGTATAGGCAAATCCTTATTGACCCTAGTGAACGAAGTTTTCAAAGAATTTTGTGGAAGGATCCAGACAGTCTTCAAGCTCCGATTGAATGTTATGAACTGAACACTGTAACATATGGTTGTGCGTCATCACCATTTTTGGCAGTGAGATGTATGAAGCAACTTGCTCTGGAGGCTCAGGCCGAGTACCCAGAAGCAAGCGAAGCTATTTTAAATTGTTTTTATTTGGATGACGTTTTGACAGGTGCATTTACTATTGCAAAATTGTTGCAACTTCAAAAAGAAGTATCATCTATTTTGGCTGGCGGGGGTTTTCAGCTAAGGAAATGGTTGTCTAATAAACCAGAATTATTAGGTCAATTTCAACTTCACGAAAACTTATCCTGTAATGTTTTAGATTTGGGAAGCAACGAACAAAATAAAACTTTGGGGGTATTTTGGAATGCTTCTGAGGATAAAATACATTATTCAATTAAGGTTTTCAAGTCTGACATTCAAGTTACAAAAAGAATGATCCTGTCAGTTATAAGTCAAATATTTGATCCATTAGGCCTTTTAGGACCAGTCGTGGTTAATGCAAAGCTTATTTTGCAACTTCTGTGGCAAGAAAAGTTGTCGTGGGATGACCCAATTCCTCCTTTTCTTTGCAATATATGGTTAAACTTTTGTAAGGATCTACAAGTTTTAAATCAAATAAGCATTTCTCGATATGTTTTAGAAGATGGATGGGAAACTATACAGATTCATGCATTTGCAGACGCTTCAGAAAAGGCTTATGGTGGATGTGTCTATATTGTAAGTTTTACAGGCTCTGGAGACTTTATTTCTTCTAATCTTATTCTATCGAAATCTCGTGTAGCACCTATAAAAAAGAATAGTTTACCTCGCTTAGAGTTGTGTGCCGCACTTCTCACTTGCAAACTTGTTAAAAAGGTAATGGATTCTTTAAAGATAAATATCAGTAAGGTTGTTTATTGGAGTGATGCTTCAATAACTTTATGCTGGATTAAGGGATGTCCTAGTCGCTGGAAAACATTTGTCGCTAATCGAGTCACCCAGATTCAAAATATGTCAGCGCCTTGCGACTGGTTTCACGTTAAATCAGATGAGAATCCAGCCGACTGTCTTTCTAGAGGAATTTCGGCAGAATCCTTGTTGCTAAGCGAATTATGGTGGAAAGGACCCATATGGCTCTTTTCTCAGGTTGATAATGTTCATGTGGTACCTGAGGTATCTGGAGATGTACCTGAACAAAGAGTGATGACTCATTCCGCTTCTGTTCAGGAAGGCCCTGATATTGATTTCAATAAACACTCTTCTTTGCTAAAAATAAAGCGAATTTTTGCGTATTGTTTGAGATTTATTGAACGACTTAAAAATAAGGACTTTCCGGGTGGTCCATTACGAGCATCAGAACTAAATAATGCGCTCAATTATTTGGTCAAGGTATCTCAAATTCAGTCATTTGCCAAGGATTATAATTTATTGAAAACCAATCGACTTTTATCACGGTCAAGCAGTTTATTATGTTTAAAGCCCTATTGCGATGAAGCAGGTTTAATAAGAGTCGGTGGAAGGATTCAAAATGCCCGCGTATCCAACGAACAAAAACATCCAATTATATTGCATAATAAGCATCCCCTTACAAATCTAATTATGAGCGATCTGCATGTATCTTTATTACATTGCGGGCCGCAACAACTATTGTATACAATTCGCGAAAGATTTTGGCCTATTTCTGGACGTCGAATAGCTAGAACAATAGTTAAACGGTGTGTCAAATGTTTTAAAGCAGATCCAACTTCACTAAATTATTCTATGGGAAATCTTCCTAAATACCGTGTATCTGCCTTTCAACCAGTATTTACTCATACTGGTGTTGATTACGCTGGGCCCATTTCAATTAAGGATCGAAAAACAAGAAACCCAAAAATCCTTAAGGGCTATATATGTATTTTTATATGCATGAATACCAAATGTGTTCATTTAGAAGTTGTCAGTGACTTAACCAGTGAGGCCTTTCTTGCGATTCTTAAAAGATTTATAGCAAGAAGAGGTAAACCTTTGCATATCTACTCTGATAATGGAACTAATTTTGTTGGGGCAAACTCAAATCTTCAATCATTTTTGCTGTTAAACTCTGATAGATTAGTCTCTGAATTATCAGCTGAAGGAATTACTTGGCATTTTATGCCCCCTAGAGCGCCTAATTTCGGAGGTTTGTGGGAGGCTGGTGTTAAAAGTATTAAATTTCATCTTAAACGGGTCGTCGGTGACACTAGTCTTACTTACGAAGATCTGAGCACGGTTTTAACTCAAATAGAGGGAGTACTAAACTCTAGACCATTAACTCCTCTGTCGTCAGATCCCCAAGATATGACACCGCTCACACCATCCCATTTTCTGGTAGGAAAGACATTAACTGCTTTGCCAGAGTCCAATTATACGGTTGTTGCTGAAAATCGTCTCCGTAAATTTCAACATTTACAATGTATGGTTCAGCAGTTCTGGAAACGCTGGAACCAAGAATACATTTCTGAACTACAATCAAGAGTTAAATGGAAAATGAATTATCCGAATCTGCTGAAGGTTGGCAGTTTGGTGATCATTAAGGAGGACAATGTGCCAGTTTGTAAATGAAAGACTGGACGTGTTATTGAACTGTATCCCGGCTCGGATAATGTAATTCGCGTAGCAAGTATAAAATGCGGCGATCGTTCTATCTGTAAACGCGCTGTGACAAAATTGTGCGTGTTACCAATTGATTCTAATGAAACAGGATCTTGAGAATATTCCTATCATTTACTTATTTGTTAATGTCTAGTTTTCTTTCTTTTATTGTTAATTGAAATAGGTATTTCAAGGCGGGCGGCATGTTCCTTAATTAACAAAGACACCTTTTTTCTAATTACGTGGGATGCAGGAGAGTGACCAGGACCAGTCAATCATTGATATGCTGTCAAGAAGAAGTTTTTAATTTGTCGTAATATGTGACATTATTTGCAAAATGAGAAAATAGATTTAATTTTGTAGTCAAAGTAGTGTTTTCATATCAAGTAATATACAGTCCATTAAACGAAGAAACACTCACAGTAGTTATTAAGTTCTGTTGGGGGTGTAATATGGTTTTATATACTGCATTAGTTTACTGGCAGTTGTAATGAAACTTGACATTAATCATAATAATATTTGCTTGCTACGGTTAATAAAGCATATACTTACCGGTTGTTGTAAATTAGGAAAATAAAATGCTATTTAACCCTTTCGCTGCGGGCTGGAAAAGCAAGCAATACGTCTGGGCGAAGAAAAACAAAAATATTATTAACAAATACATATGAGAGCGCACATGCCAGAGAAGAGGGGGTTAGACGCACAAGCGCGCTTTCCGCACTGAAAGTGTTAATAAATTATTATTAATATCGGTATATAGGTTTCTTTGAAACGTCAAGTATGCAAAAAACACTCGCCTCCTCAATATCCTCAAAAGTTCATAACACAAAAAAACTACAAGTGTTGTGAATGAAATAAACAATCAACAATAAACAGTAACTTTCAAGGTATGAAAGAAAGAAAGCAACATAATATTACATACATTAGGAATAATCAGCACTAGTGTAGATGCTACAAATATCAACATTACAGAATAAATACAATACTTGACCATTTCACAGTTATCTATATGTTATAATTTAAATTTAACCCCTGGAAGTAAACAGTTTGTTTCAATGTTGTTATTACGTAATGAGAGTTGTTTAATAAAAATATTTTTAAAGAAACCGAAAATTGTCATATTATTATGTTCCTTTTTTTGTTTTATTAATTATTTTGTATTTTGCAATAAGATTTCTTAAAACAAAAAAATTAAAACCGGTAAAAGTAGTAACTACATTATTAACCTAGTTAGGCAGTATAGATTTAGTCAAACATAATAAACACTCGGGAAGGTTGTAACATGACTGATTTAAACCATTCTTAAAAATACACATTTTTTCCAATCTAAACTATCCTCTTCAAAAAAAAACCTCCGCATTAGGAAATATTTTCATATTCACTATTTTTCGTTTGCAAAAATCAAGATAATTCGTTTAGTTTATTATTTTATTTAATCAATATTTTCACCTCAATTTAACAGGAAATAATACAATGATTTATGTGCGCATTCTAACACATTTATTTTTAAGTTTCCCGCGCTTTATTGCGAACGTTGATTGGGCGGTTAAAAAGTCCACAGCCAGACTCTAGAGAATCTAGACGCTTGTCAAGTTTTGGGCTTATATCGTACTTACTTTACCTACCAGCTCTATACGTTAATAGTACATTACGTATCAAGTTTAGAAAAGCGGAACTTTATTTGACGAGTATGGTTAGTAATTTCCATAGGAGTCAAGTAAAATCACTTTTCTGACGAGGTGCGTCTACTATTTTTTCGCATTTCGTAAGTAATTAATTATTTTGCATTTCATATTAAAATCTAAAAAGAATAGTTACTGAAGAAAATCTACACAAACGTAGTAGTATGACTTCTCGGTAACTTAGCAATATAAACAAGATTTTTTTTTGTGTTTGAAGACTATTGACAGCATCCGAATAAAATCATATTTGAAGAGTGAATTTCACAAGGATTATGAAAATGGCTAATGAAAACGACTTGGAAGATATCCTGAATGCGGCCCGCGAAGCTTCTTCAAGTTTGCTTCCAGTAAAATCCAAGGAAAGATACTAGAAAGCATATAATATGTTCTGCGAGTGAAGAAACACCAAGAATTTTAAAGGCATTGACGAAAATTTGATGCTGGCATACTTTTACGAGAAGGTAAGCTATTTTATTTGGTTAAAGTGTGGTATATAGGTACCTACTAATTTTGTTATTTGTTTTAGGCAAAAGTCCTGAAAGCTTTCAGTTTATGGTCTACGTACTTTATGATCAAAAGCACAATACTTATCAGTGAAAATACGGATATTTCACACTATAAAAAGTTAATCGCTTTTTTGAAACGCCCAAACGACATATATAAACCTAAGGTTTGACCATGGAAAACGTCACGAAGTTTTTGAAGGAAGCTCCAAACGACACGTTTTTGTTAATGAAAGTGGGATTAATTTTGGGGCTGAATGGCGCATGTCGGCGTGCAGAACTATGCAGTTTAACATCTGAAGATATAGAGGATTCAGGAACAATGCTAATAGTAACGTTACATGATACCAAAACAAAGAAAAAACGTGTATTTACCTTAGGATCAGACGGTAGTGGGTATAAAATTTACCACAAGTACTTACTGTTAAGACCCAAAACAGTAAGGTACAATAGATTTTTCCTGTTTTATCGTCATGGCAAATGTACAGTACAGCCAGTTGTTGGCATCAACACTTTCGCAAAAATCCCACAAAAAATCATCTGCAACTTTTCTTGCTGACAATGGCGCTGATGTTCAAGATCTCAAAAGGCATGGGAGATGGCGGTCCATAAGCGTAGTTGAAGGATACGTGGAAAAAAGCATTGAAAATAATGAAAAATTGTCAAGGGGTATTCAAAAATGTCCAACCGGGACTACCCCAAGAAGTCCCCAGAGGAATTGTGGTGAATGAAAAAAATGTTTAGCAACAACTACTTAATACGGCGATGTCAGCAGTTGCATCCTTTTGTAACTTAAATAATTGTTCTTTTAATATTTATTGTAATAAGATTTAAAATAAACGAATTTATTTCTTGTAAAATTGTGTTTTGAATGACATTGACGTTTTATGCAGTAATGGTTGCTATGCTGTAATGGTTGCTATGCTGTGAAGTGACCCATTACAGTACGATTTTGAGGTCATTAATCTAGTGCATTACTGTATAAAATGAGAAAAAATGGTTGGATGTATAAATTAATATAAGCAGAAAAAGAAATATGTGCAAGCAATTAATTTTTCTTTAACTTAGGTAATTGCTACCCTAACGCAGTGTTTACTTTTAGTTGCTGTTCAGTTGTTCTAAATATGAAAATATAATAATAATTTTTCTCTCTAAACTTATAAAATATCTGTACCTGTATATATTATATAAAAATAACAAAACATCTATTCCTAAAACATACGGATTTAATATTCTAGTCATGTAAATATTATTTCCAAATTTTAATCTCTTAAGCAAACAATAGTGTAGTTTTTTCTATTTCACGTTCATAATAAGCTCAGTACGATACGCATTTGCGTATCGTAATGAAGCTATTTCGATACACGTTTTTTCTTTATTTGATGTTGGTAACATTTAAATGTTTTATTTTATTGACTTGCGCGGCCTTTGTGATTTACGAGAAAACCCATTTTTCGCAGAGGAGAAATAGCTTGATAACTTACTTTTTTATTCTGTGTGAATAACAGTCATGTATGTTGGTTGCATAAATCTATAAATCAATCTTTTGTAGATGCTTCAAGCTATCATTTTCTGCCAAATCATATCCAAAATTCAATCTACTAACCTTCCAATGTCGATTTTAACTTCAACTTTATTTGAATTTTCCATCTTCCCTATACTAAATTGCAATGCCGTGGCGTAAAATCACGTCTTTTGAAATTCGAAAAAACGTAGTAAAATCGCCCGAATTTCCGAACGCTCTGTATATGTACCGAATGTACAAGAATCACACAACGTATTCCGTCCAATTTCAAACCTCATATCGCTAAAATAACTTTAGAATCTCGTGGTGAAAATGGGTCAATAAATCAAAAAATTACAGTTTGCAAAATAATTTTTGTTGTCCAGAGGCTACTATAATAAAAAATAGTATTACCAACATAAAATTTAGACATAAAAATTTACAAAATTTGAAGGATTTATTTTCTTTTTAAAATGTATTTTTCTTGATTATAAATGGTGAAATAGAAAAAAATGTATGAAGCACATGTTTCATAAGGCGTTTAGCGCACGTGTCAATAAAAAAAACTCGCCACTTTGTGGCTCGTTTTTTAAAATAGACGCGTGCGCTAAAACCGCTTCTTATGAAAAACTTTAATATACTATTCTAGACAGCCTTTGTTGTCGGTAATCTCGCCGCTCGATAATGGTACCTATCATTACCCCCATTTTTACCCTAAAAACCCATAGTTCTGTGCATTGATTGGTCGAACAAAAACTACATTGTAGAAGAGGGGCAAATAGGTACATTTTTGACGACAGTTTCTGTTAAGATTTCAAACTTGTCGGCTTCCGCTGATTTCTTTATTTCGTATTTCGGACTTCACGGGTTCTTTCATCTCGCGTAAGAGATTTTCTTTTCGTTCATCTAGCCTTGTGCTTATTCCGCAGAAGATAGTGCGATTCTGCATTTCGAGCTTTTGCTCATCTGTCGCTAAGAGATTTCCATTACTGTTTTGAACGATTAGTTCAGTGTTATATTTCGCGTCCGACACCTCAGTGGAATTCGCTATACCTTTTTGTACATATGTAAATATAGTGTTTAGTGTTAGAGTTTAATTTAAAATTAATAAACGGGTGAACTGCTTGTAAAAGTGCTATCCAAATTAATTAATAAATGTAGGTAGTTAATTAAAAATCCCAGGCAATGTTTGTTTATCCAATCAGAACCTATAGACAATACTCTTGATTACTCGCGATTTGTGAGGATCAGACAGGACCCTTACAGTTGCTTTAATAACAAAAAGTATCAGTATACACTATTTGCAACTTTTTGGAGTCAAATACCTACTCCTATGTGGTGTGGCGATGGATCAATATAAATATTGCGGTACAAAATTTCACCAGTAAACTTGAATAACAGTATAATATATCTGAAAAGAGATAGTGAGAATTAAACATTGGATTTTAGAGAAGGAAAAGAATTGGATGCATTGAACTCTGTTAAAAATAACCATGAATGCTGATTTAAAAATATATTTTAAGTTTTTTGAATCAACATATTGCACATGTCGTTAGGCATTTTACAGCGTAATAGTTGCTAAAGTGTGTTTTAAGTTTAAAAATTCATTTAAAAAATTGTAAACTAGTGTAGACTTTAACCTATATTCGTGTGCTACCCTGTTGATAAGTCCCATTTGTTAAAAACATAATTTCTTAGTTTTTAGCATTGGAGCTTTTAGGGTGAACAACTTTTGTATAGGTACTGTGAATGCGCCAGATTCTGATGGAAAAGAAAAAGTTAAACTTCGTAACATCAACATTTTTTTAGATATACAATGTGTGTATATAGTCTGGAAACGGCTTAATAACATCACAATTTACTGGCCGATTTAAACCAAATTTGGTGCAGTTGTGTAAGAGGATCTAACGCACCGAATGACGATGTTGGCGTTGTTGCCAGCTTTTTAGTTTGTCTGGAATTCGAACGAATTTTATATTTTTAAATATAACACCCTGTATATTTTTACATTTTTAAATTCCACATAAAATTATAATTATTTTTTATTAAATGCATTATTAGTCTATACTTCATAGTTTCCGAGATATTGACTCTCGATGTGACATTTTTGAACTTTGACAGCTTATAACTTTCTAACAGTACGTCTTAGAGCAAAACGGCTTACATGTCCCTATTTTCAATTTTTATTATCTTCCCAAAAAAGGATGTAACTCGAAAGCAGGAAATCTAGTTGTTCCGGCTTAACTGGAAGTTGATTTTTTTGGGAAGATAATAAAAATTGAAGATAGGGACATGTAAGCCGTTTTGCTTTAAAACGTACTGTTAGAAAGTTATAAGCTGATGTCAAAATTCAAAAATGTCACTTTTCGAGAGTCAATATCTCGGAAACTATGAAGTATAGACTAATAATGCATTTAATAAAAAATAATTATAATTTTATGTGGAATTTAAAAATGTAAAAATATACTGGGTGTTATATTTAAAAATATAAAATTCGGTCGAATTCCAGACAAACTAAAAAGCTGGCAATAACGCCAATATCGTCATTCGGTGCGTTAGATCCTCTTACACAACTGTACCAAATTTGGTTTAAATCGGCCAGTAAATTGTGATGTTATTAAGCCGTTTCCAGACTTTATACACACACTGTATGTGTATACCCACCTAATTATTGTCAGGTTAGTGAGGTAAATCTCAAGTTGAGTAATAGGTACTCCCAAGAAGTTAAATATAAAGCTAATGTTAAAAGCATGGTCACTGATTCGATACTTGAACATAAAGACACGCAATAGGGGGAACATTTAAACCTCACCCACCTCCTTTTTCCATTACTTATGACGTCTATCTATGGTATTTTCTAGCAAGTACATTTAGCTCTAACGGTAAGGCCTAAGACTTTGGACCAGAAGGTAGCTGGTTCGAACTTTGTCAGTGGGGAACTTTTTTTGGTAAAATATATTATAAAGTCTGCACTAGAAGGTGAATTAATTGGATGGGTTTGTTCCATAGACATTTACCTTTAGATACGTACAGCGTATCTCCTGCGCAAATAAAACTTACGTTTTATGGGTGAAAAAGTACGTCTGAGTGCACCGCTCGCCGGTCAGATGCCTTTCCTCTCAGTAAGACCTCTTGTTATCGGCATGTCCTTCTTTAGCGACATGCTCAAAATACACTCCGGAACTGGTTTGGCGCCATTTTTGTTGTTGTGTTTTAAATTTTCTCGTCGGTTTCTTTGCTATGGTGTGTTTAATATTTACGGATTTCTAGTTTTTGTGTAGTTTATTAAATTGTGTTCGTGCTTTTAGTGACACTTTTTAGTGCACCTATTTTTCGGGCAATATATTGCTTCAAAAAGTTTAAAAGACACTTTTCTCTATACTTATATTATATAAAAGAAAAAAGTAAATACCTAGGTATGTTTATATTAATCCAATGGGGAAAGTAATACACGGGTCAAGTTCTCGGGCAAAAATTGTTTTAAATTCTTAAACAAGAAATGGCACTTGAAAATGTTTTACACGTACCCAAGTTTTTGTCACATTGTCAAAATCAATACAATTTATATACCAACTAATATTTGACTAGGTTAGGTACACGATAACATCGAGATTGGTTATTTTGATGCTTTTGTTTGTTTTTTATATTAGATTTTGTAAGACTAGTTTAATTGACTTGTTCTCTTCTTTTTTGAACTAAAAACACGACGACGTATCATTTTTATACCTATTTTAGAAACAAAACCTTAAAAACAATATTCTATCCTCAAAATCTGATAGGTTTGCAATTACTAATAATGCCAGAAATCACTACAGGTACCTTTTTTCCCAACTTGATCAAAAATTGAGAAGAAATTCCAATTTTTTGGCTAGAATTTGGGGCAAATTTTAGCTGTTTACACGTAAAATAAAGTGAAGGTCAACTTTTACAATTTCTTGAGTCAGAACTTAAATTTTAAAGCCCGGACCTGTCTATTTTCCAATTGGTCAAATGATAATGTTGCAGTACGCATGTCAAATCGTGTGTAGCTTTGTTTACATGCGCGAGGCCATAAATTTGCCACTTTCGTGATTATTGTTTGCTGATCTAAAGGTAAATGTCTATGGTTTTTTAATACAATGTTATCATTGCATACCTTTTTCACTATTAGTTAAGTATTAGTAGGTTTATGCGTATATGTACAGAGACTGTTTATTGTACCGCTTGCGGAAAAATCTGGCGATCACAAAAGCCAAATTGTATCGTAAACGCAAAAAGATGTCCAAACAGTTCGCAATCAGTTAAAATTAGAAACCACGCATGCGCACAGAAAAATTGGAAATTGGTTCACGATTGCTTGTACGAACGAAGCTATAGTAATCAATCAAAAACTGGGATTTTCACAAAAATCCTCATAGTAATGGTATGGTGTATCAAAGGTAGCATGTTTTCAAGCTAATGAAAATAATTATGCCTAATTTCTGTATTTAAGTTTTTGCTCTACCTTTTTGTTAAGGAGGGTTGGCGAGGACAAATATTGCTATGCAAAAATATTCACAACCTTGATGATGAAAGAGTTTTGGACTTCCATTGTCTTTATTTGTTTTAAATCACTGGTAAGTATCTATAGTCATGACTAATTATACTATAGGAATATACTATAAGAAGAAAACAACCAATTACCGTTCCTAGATGTCAACGTGAGGAAAAATGGCAACAGCATCCAAACTTTAGTATACAGAAAACCTACGCATACAGGTCAGTATCTCAATTTTACATCAAATCACTCAAACAATACGAAACATGGCATAGTTAAAACCCTCGTGGATAGAGCAATTACAATCTGTAACTCGGAAGAAACACTTAAAATGAAACTCACCACATCAAGAACGACCAAAACAAAAATGGCTACCGCACAAGAGTAGTTGACACAATATTGGAAAATCGTAAGAATCGACCCAACGCACAAGAAGCAAACGGAGAGGCACAACCAACACTCAATATTCCGTATGTCAAAGGAGTATCTGAGAAAATAAGAAGACTAGGACAACTATATAACATCAACACCGTATTCAACTCAAGGGACACTCTAAGAACCCACCTGACTAAGACAAAGCCTACAAGTCAAAAAGATAGGAAAAACTGCGTCTACCAGTTCCCCTGCGAATGCGGCCAATCTTATATAGGTGAGACATTAAGACCACTAGAAACAAGAATTAAAGAACACAAAAACAATACGTTAGAAGGAGAGACCGAAAAGTCAGGTGCAGCTGATCATGCCTGGAAACATGGTCACCATGTCATGTGGTCAGAAGCTGAAATCCTACATCCTTATGGTTCCTTAACCACACTGGAGGAAAAGAAAGTTCAAGGAAGCTGCTGCTATTCACCAGAACCCAGGCTGCTTTAAACCATCATTAGACATAAGAAATATCTGGAAACCTTTGTTAGATAGATGTAATCTTAGGATAAGATCGCGTGCCAACTGAACGCATGACTGTACCCACCTCAGTTATGCTTCAGTGCACCTAGTCAGTATAAATAGTCATGTAGTTACTTTACTTATTTAGTATTCACCTGAAGACCACTGGAGATACTTACCAGTTGAAACGTTTTGATTTAAAACAAATAAAGACAATGGAAGTCCAAAACTCTTTCATCATGCAAAAAACATCATTGTCTCCAATCTTCAAACAGTCCCATTCACAACTTTGGTTTGGCTTATCAGAATTTGACAAATTTGAGCTCGCTGAATAGGGTTTCTTTTATTTTATCGAGTTAATAAAAAAACTACGTTATTCTGAATTCCGTTGCGACAGCTAGAGGGCGCTATTTAGCAGATTCAATAATTTCTCCATTTTTCTCAAAAATTTTAAAAGCAATGATATATCTTTTTCAACTTAAGCTAAAAAAGTAATAAATAAGAAGAATATGTGTGAAAATCGCAAGTCAATATATTTTTTTAAACCAGAGATATGGAAATTATAATATAAAAATAATCTCCATAAGAACAAACTGATGTTTTATTAAGGTTTTGATAGGCAAGATTTTACAAACATCATACCATTGTGTCTTCTACTGTTGCCGCTTCTACACAAAAATAATAGTAACTTCGATGTTTTAAATGCAACACCATATATTTTATTTTATTTTCGACTCCCCCATTACTTTCCTTACAATTTTTAATAACTCTACTCTATACTTATCTCTTACCGTTTCTAAGATATAAATTAATTTCCGTTTTTTTGTCCGAAAACGTCACTTTTAAAAATGCTGATAATTTTGAACTCTAAAACACTGAAACCCTAAAATTTGGTAAATAGTTCACTAATACTATAGGGCTCTTTGCCCTAGTCCCAAATCTTAGTTGCAATATACAATGTGGTTGAAAAATACACTTATTCTGGTAACTTGAAAAAGTTACCATAAGTCCTTTTTTTCGAATGTAACACCCTGTACATTATTAAGGATTTGAGAAGCTGCTAAAATTTAACTTAATTCTTGTATATCATACCTGTACCCAACTAACTAGTTTAACCATTTTTTTGACGTATTAAGCATAATTTGTAAAATTTTCTATACAATTCAATTTTTTAGCCATGACAAAAACGGATGTTTACGTACGTATGTATACACTTTAAAGTCATGGGAGAAAACTATACAAATGCAGTTCTTATGAATTTATTTATTTTATTTGGACAATGTGTGTTTGCATTAACATGCAAAAAACATTAAAACTAATTTTTTCTTGAAATCCATGCAGTCAACTCCTGCATATTAAAGTGTTTGGATGTAAACGGCCAGCGTTTTGAACATCTGTTAAAATAGCATTTTATTAGTTATAATTTTAGTAGTCTTTTATTATTTGACTACCTTGTTAACATTTAATAAAATTGTCCTGGATTTTTATGAATTTTCTAAGATTCATTGGCGGTAAATTAGAGTAGGTACATTTCGTTAAACTTTATACATGTCCTGGCGATAATTCTATCACATTGTCCAAATAAAATAAATAAATTCATAAGAACTGCATTTGTATAGTTTTTTTCCATGACTTTAAAGTGTATTTCTATCTTGTATCTAAACTTAATGAAATGTCAAAACGAGAACCATAGTAACATACGTAAACATTAGTTTTTGTCATGGCTAACTTACTAATAACCGAATAAAAATTGGAATTGTATAGAATATTTCTCTCATGTGTAAAAACTACCATATGAAGCGGGAACTTTTCGACGAAAATTGCCCAGTAGGTGCGAAAATGTCCCGCCGAAAATATCCCTATAGGTCCGTATCTAAGTAACAATAATTAATATTTACAATAGCACCTTGTAGGTGTATTATTGTGTTGATATTATGTATTTGTCATTTTGACATACATAAATCAAATTTAAAAAGTCGTAAAAATGTCGCGATTTGGAAGTGATTCATTAAGTTTAATTTTAGAGAAAGTTACCGAAAGTAAACCTAAAAATACATTACTAAAAAACCAGTATATATGGAGACAGTTCATGGATTTTATTAAAGAGAGAAATTATGGTTTAAACGAAAATACTTTAATACCGACACTGGCCAATATTCTGACTGACTGGGCCAACAATATGAAAACGAAAAATGATGAGGATTATAAAGATTTTATGTAAAGACTATTTGGAATGTTACGTCAAAATTATTAATGGAAAAATATCAAAACGAATATAACATTAAATTTAATCCCTTTACTGATACGGAATTTAAAACAGCCCGCGAAGCAAAAGGTGCCAAAAGGAAGCAGTTGCAGACAGACCCGCAGAAAAGAAAGGAAAGCGCTGTATCACTTAAATACAATGATTTTAAAAATATGGTACAGAATTGTGATGAAGAAACGCCTGATGATTTGCAAAAAAAATTGTTCTTTGTTTTATCATACGAACTAGCATGGCGAGGAGGAGAGGGAGTAAAATGTTTAATTTCGTATTTCAAAGACGATATTAATAACGCAGGAGAAAAAACAGGCAGAATGGAATACAACCCAATATTCGACAAAACAACACAAGGAGGAGAAAAACCTTGTGCACCATCCAAGTGGCTAGTTAAAAACAAAATTAATCTGGATTTGTGTCCAGTAAAGTTCTTAGAAAAAAGAAATAACATAAATATTCCGCGATTGTTTTTAACTGTTAATCCTTTCTGGAAATTGGGCAAGTGGTATAAGAATATCCCTGTCGGAAAAAATATAATCACTCGGTGGACCTCAACGGAAGCAAAAAAGTCAGGTTTAGCGGCTGAAAAGGTTAAAATCACCAACCATTCACTGCGTGCAATAGCTGTTTCGAAATTAGCAAAGCAAGGGGTTGAAGAAAATACGCTAATAAAAATTATTGGACATTTCAACCCAAAATCCATAAAGCCGTATCTTCAACTAGACGAGGAACACCACTCTAATATAGTAGAAAAAATGAGGGAAGACAATGATAAGGCTAATCATAACCCAGAAACTAGTATCTGTATGCCAGGTTCTACAAGTTCTAATTCAATGGCAAACTCACATACATTAACAAGTAATTCAGCAGACCCCAAAAATAGTAATTTTTACAATAATTGTGTTTTCCACTGCAATTCATGCAATTTTTAATTTGTTTATTTTCATATAATTAAATATAACGTTTAAATAAAAATATTAAATTTTGTGCTTTCATTTCACGTACTCGAGAAATATTCTACCGAATTACATTCGTGCATCAAAATAGACCTGATAATTTTTCATTCAAGCATGTTGTCAGTAAAAACTGGATTCGGTTATTTTCATATTTTGTTTAAAGAGCCCTCCACCTTCGGTGTCGGGCTCTTTTGCCAAAATATGAAAATAAACTCATCCAGTTTTTAGACAACATGCTTTCATAAAAAATTATCGGTAATTTTGATGCACTTATGTAATTACTTACGAAAATTTTACAAATTATGCTTTATACGTCAAAAAAATGGTTAAGGTTAAACCAGTTAGTTAGTTACAGGTATGATATACAAGAATTATGTAAAATTTTAGCAGCTTTTCAAATCCGTAATAATATACAGGGTGTTACGTTTGAAAAAAATGACTTATGGTCACTTTTTCAAGTTACCAGAATAAGTGTATTTTTCAACCACCCTGTATATTGCAACTAAGATTTCGGACTAGGGCAAATAGCACTATGGTATTAGTTAACTATTTACCAAATTTTTGGGTCTCAGTGTTTTAGAGTTCAAAATTATCAGCATTTTTAAAAGTGACGTTTTCGGACAAAAAAACGGAAATTAATTTATATCTTAGAAACGGTAAGAGATAAGTATAGAGTAGAGTTAATAAAAAATTGTAAGGACAGTAATGGGGGTTTCGAAAATAAAATAAAATATATGGTGTTGCATTTAAAAAATTGAAGTTACTATTATTTTTGTGTGGAAGCGGCAACACTGTATTGTTAAACAAATTTTAAGTTGGTAGAGCATGTCCGTTTATGTGTGGCCAAGTTTTCAGAACGATTCCTTTACTGGTTCGTCAGAAACGTGTAAGGTACCATCGACCGTGAGACACCCAGTATATTATCCGACAGGTTGGTCACGTTTTAAAATTCACTTCTAACCTTACTTTTCCTTATTATATTATTATTAAAATGTACAGGGTATAATAAGTTAGCACTTTTTGTTTTTTAGGTCCTACCAAAATGTCCCTAAGAATTAAATAATACTTTTAATGAAAGTCTCATGGTTTATGACATACTCTTTGATGAAGGAACTAGTTTACACCATAGATCTGTTGTGCAATGAATAATATACAAAATTGAATATGCTGCCTGGTGGACCAAATTTTGTTTATGTATTCTCGCCCTGGCAAGCGACCTATATTTAATAGTAGTTATTAGTAGATTTAAAAACCTCCAAAACAGAAGTAATTTCTTTAGTTTTCAGTATGCCATTTTCAATATAATGTATTTGGTTTTGTCAGCTCTGATCAGTGTTTATATTAGTCGACCTGTTCCCCATTTATACGTATGATTTTATTGATAACTTAGATCATTTAACGCTAACTGTAAGTTATTATGTTTTATTGTTAATGGCTATTGACTGGTATGTCTTAACTTTCTACAGTAATATCTACAATCTATACCACAAAATTAGTGGTGTTGGACTCTATATGGCACCCTATATATTGGCTTTACCTAAATGGATTATCACTTCAATTATATGTTTTATTCATAATTTAAAAGTAGATAAATATCGAATCCTTATTGAGTTGGGATCGTATATTTTTTGCGTTTGTGTTATTGTTTACATAGGTATCTATAATTAGGAGAAAAAGAGTGATACAGGATACAGCTATAAAAAATGATTACGCCTTAGCTGTTCCTAGAATAGTATTAATATGGTCCATGCCAATATATTATTATGTTTTTAGGATAATTATATTATTTGTAAATATTCACATCATTTCTTCAGATGTCGGTAGACTAATTTTATTTTTATATTATCATGGCCCTCTGCTAAAATGGTTTGAAAGCTATCTACATGATCGAACTCAGATTGTTAAGGTTCATAACTTCACTTCGAGGGTGATTGAGGTTACTTCAGGGGTGCCCCAGGGTTCTCATGTGGGTCCCTTAATTTTTAACCTATTTATTAATGATATTCATAAATGTTTTAAATTTTCCTACTATCTTTTATTTGCCGATGACCTCAAATTGTTTTCTCGTATCAGCTCTTCCCAAGATTATGAATTATTGCAATTGGATTTGATCAACCTCATAAACTGGTGTAAATTGAATGGAATGGAACTTAATGCTTCAAAGTGTCACTTGATGCTGTTCTCTAGGTCTCGCACTCCACCTATATACCAATATGTTATTGGGCAGGATGCACTGAAGCTTGTGGATAGTGTGGTTGATTTGGGTATTGGATCGCTCTCTTGGTTTCGTGCCACATATTACAAATATTAAGAGGAAGCCTCGGCTTATTTAAAATTTTTTTTAAATAAGCCTCGACACCTAGACAGGTTTTCTTCTTCCCTACTTTATTTGGTTGGTTTACAACCCTTAACTATGTTTTAATCACTCTATGGTTTTACCATTATCAAATATTTCATGTTTCTTCTACACTTCAGTTTAAATCCATAAAGCTCCATTAAGGTTCTAAATTTCAGTTTCTCTTTTGCTAACATTATCAGCATAGATTTAAAACTTTCTGTCTCCTGAAGATGAACGTTTCTACGTTCGAAACATGTAGAGACCCTTAAAACTTGGAATTCTTTCCATTAAATTTGTGGAGGAAGACTTTGTGTTTTTCTTTCCCTTTTCATATAATTTATTACCGACTGTCCAGTCTGGCTTTCGTAAAGATCATAGTTGCACTACAGCTCTTTTAAAGTTTACTGATGACATTCTATTCGCAGCTGATCGTGGTGAACTTACTGCCTTGGTTCTACTCGACTACTCTAAGGCCTTTGACAGATTAAACCATGAGCTCCTTTTGGCTATTTTAAAGTTTCTGGTTTTGAAAACAATGCTTGCCAACTAATTGAGAGTTACCTTTCCGAAAGGTCACAATCTGTAAAACTTAACTCGAATCTTTCAGGATTTATGGATGTGTCATGTGGTGTTCCTCAGGGATCTATTCTTGGCCCCTTACTTTTTACTCTATATACCTCTCAACTAATTGAGAAACTAAAGTGCGCCACTGTGCACCTTTATGCGGATGATACCCAATTATACATCTCCTTTTGCCCTGAAAACATATTGGAGGCCATTGACAGACTAGCAGCTGACCTTGATCTTCTGTTAAGAATATCTACACAGCATTGTCTCGAACTAAATCCAAAAAAATGCCAGTTACTTCTGTTTGGTCATGCACAGAATAGGGAGCAATATCGAAATATCCTTCGCGTTGACATTGGTGGTCAAACCTTGTCATGTTCAACCAATGCGAGAAACCTTGGACGGCTGCTAGATGTTAACCTAAGATTTACTGAGCATATCAATAACTGCATAAAGAAGGACAACTTAAAGCTTATTTTTAACCAAAGGCACATTCACACATTAAAAAACCGTTATGTATAGTCTGGTCTTATCACAATTCACATTCTGCGATACACTGTATGGTCCATGTCTTTTAGAGAGGGATGCCAAACGAATACAAATGATTCAAAACTGCTGTGTACGTATAATAGGGGGAATTAGAAAGCATGATAGAGGGGTGAGTGCCAAAATGAGGGAGATTGGATGGTTTAACATGAGTGAAAGAAGAATACTTCATTGCCTAGCACTGTATAACAAAATAATCGTTAAAAAATGTCCAGAATATCTATATTAAAAAATAAAATTTAGACATGACTCTCATGACCTCGACCTCCGACATAAATCCACAATTACTCCTTCGTCACATAAAACCACACTATTTAAAAAATCATTTAGCTATCAGGTGTCTTTAATATACAACAAAGTTCCAGTTAATTTAAAATCTGCGCCAATTCACACATTTAAAAATGCCATTCGTCCTCTTGTCCATCAAATATGTTCTGACACGTATTAGATCAGTCCAGTTGTACTGCCTCTCAATGCCCTCCACATGCCCACGTTAAAGTTAATAGGAATAAATTGTAAAAACTGTTAATATCATTACATATTACGTAATTTTTTCAGCCTATGAATATCATAACTACTGTAAAATATTGCTACTATGTTATTAGTTATAATGTTAGGTTAAGTCAACTTCGCCTTTTATAATTTCATCCTTAATTACAATAAAGACATTTATTATTATTATTATTATTATTATTATTATTATTATTATTATTATTATTATTAAGTAATGATTGATATCGATTTAAACCACTCCAAAGACAATAACCCAGAGGATTATGGTCTGGCGATCTAGCTGGTCAATTATGCGGACCACCTCGACATATCCAATAACTGCAGAATTGTATCCTTAACGCAAAATTACCATCTTGCAAATGTTGAACTCGTTGTAAGTGATATGTGATATGATATGTCAAAACTGCGGTTTGACGTTCTAAATTAGGTTTATCGTGTAGACTGTAGAGAACTATTGATAAATATCCTATCAAGTGCCTAACTCAATTTTGCCAATTTTTCCAAAACTGCGATTTGAAGATCACCTCCTCTTACTGTGGATTTTTAAGCATAAATGATCCAGTTTTCCTGTATAAATGTCCTAGGTACCAATACTAGCTGTGGTTGTGAGTAGGGCTGGGCGATATTGAAATTCCAATATCGAATATCGATATTAAAAAATATCGATATAGTCGATATATCGATAATTATCGATATTTTATTTTTTAAATATCGTTATTCGATATATCAATAATATACAGGGTGTCCGGAAAATACGTGTACAACGTTTGACGACAGACTCCTGACGTCAAAATAGGTCGATCTAAGCCGACTTAGTTAAATCCAAAATTGTCTCGTTTAGCCGGTAGAGGGCGTCAAAAATTTGTAAAAATATTGGTTTTTCCTAAATTACGTGAAAACCTGCTAATCGATTTTAATGATTTTTAGTATAATACTATAAAATGACGTTTTCTAGTAGTATAGTCACCGGCTGTAAATAAGTGGAAGTGTTATAAAAGTGATATAATACGTCAACATTTCTCCTCATTTTTTATATGAACGGCGTTAGGACAACCCAGATATTCTTGTAGAGTGACTGGATGTATTTGGAAGCTATTTTACCTCTTTAATATTTTTCGTTGAATGAGCTGTTTTGCCAGAAGAAAATATTTACAATTACATTAAATTAAATTTAATTTAAATTAATTAAATTAAATTTCATAGACTGGTGAGAATTTGTCAATAATTGTTAAAATATTAAATGCCATAGCAACAAGGTCACTTAAAAAATTATTGTTACAGGTAATTTGATTTTAATATTATTACTAATAATACTAAATATTGTAAATATTTTCTTCTGGCAAAACACCTCATTCAACGAAAAATATTAAAGAGGTAAAATAGCTTCCAAATACATCCAGTCACTCTACAAAAATATCTGGGTTGTCATAACGCCGTTCATATAAAAAATGAGGAGAAATGTTGACGTATTATATCCCTTTAATAACACTTCCACTTATTTACAGCCGGTGACTATACTACTAGAAAACGTTATTTTATAGTATTAGTCTACATACTAAAAATCATTAAAATCGATTAGCAGGTTTTCACGTTATTTAGGAAAAACCAATATTTTTACAAATTTTTGACGCCCTCTACCGGCTAAACGAGACAATTTTGGATATAACAAAGTCGGCTTAGATCGACCTATTTGACGTCAGGAGTCTGTCGTCAAACGTTGTACACGTATTTTCCGGACACCCTGTATATAATTAGTGTTAGGCAATATTAAATATCAATATGTGTATTGATACACTGACATTTATATTATACTAAAAGATTGACTTTATTAAACAGAAGAGACATGTATAAAAATTCATAAAAATAATAATAATGTCTTTTATTTTATACAAAAGTATATACAGTGAGGACAAAAAGTAAGGAATAAATTCCTTATCTAAAAGACGATTTATTTTATGAACAATCGCTCGGACACGTCAACTTTCTTTTTATTTTCTACATATTTTGAAAATATTTTTCCTTATACATTGTTGCCCAAGAAAGTAGGACACAAGTCAACTTAATTTTTTTAAATAGAACACCCTATATATTATTACATTTTCGAATTCTACGTAAAATTCTAAACAATTTTCGTGTAGCATGTGATATACCTATGTCCAATAGTTAATATACAAAAAAAATTCATAAAAATGGCGGTATCCAACTACAGCTGTTATAGCTGCATACAACCACCTAATTTATAAAAATAAAAATAGAGATCCAAGAAAACAACAAAAATATAAAAAAATAAAAGTTCTAACGTAGCAAATACATGTTTTGAATATAAAAGGAAAAGCAGACTGCAGAGTATGCCTAATGTAAACTTAAAGTGATATGATTATAAAGTAAAATAATAGAGAAAAAAGTTGAAAACTAAACAGTGAAATAAATTGCAACAAAAATAAAAAAATAAAAAATAAATTACATGCTGCGTTAACGCTAGCGCGGATTGCCACCCGCCAGCAGATACTCTTCAATACCCCTACAGAAGGCAGCAGAGCTGGGAACCATCCGGAATGAACGCTGAAAAAAACATGGTTGTGCTTGGGCACACTATACAAATCCTTGTGGCGAGTAAGAACATTACGCATACCCTAAGTAAGTTTGTTAAAAAGGTAAGAAGGAAGTGCAGTTAGTATAATTTTGTAAGCCAGATGTAGGATATGAAGTACCTATATAGCGCTCTTTGATAGTAAGCCATCCTGATTCGATCAAATAAGGTGATATATGATCGAATTTGCGGACATTTTGCGTTTTGAAGTTTCTGTAAGCTATTTTTGTCTTTTTGAAGCAAAGCAGGCCAGTAGACAACGTCACAATAACCTAGATGGGATAAAATTAGAGAATCAGTTTAATGTAATTTAGTATCCGTATATCAAAAATATCTCGATGCATATATTATAAAAATGACATTAAACACTAAACAAATCAGGTAAAGGCGTAAATAAAGGATAAAGACAATAATGATTATCGCATTCTTCCCTCCTTTTATTATCAATGATATTCATTCAAATGTTTAGGCGACATTGTTACACCAACATCAAAAAATCGAAAAATCGATATTATCGATGTAATCGGATATATCGATAATATCGATAAGTCAAATTTTTATTTTTTAAATATCATTATTCGATATATCGATATATTGAGTTTTTGCCCAGCCCTAGTTGAGAGCACGTCCGCGAAGATTTGTGTATAAGATTTTAAAAAAAGTGGCATTGGGTACTAAAAATAAAAAAAAAATATCTTGACGCGATGGTGAACCCGCCTTATTGTTATGGCATCTCAGAGAAAGCGACGATCGGCGCAACTTTTGTGAAATTCAAAGCTAACGGAGGCGGCCGGCAGCGACGCGACGGGTGAAAGGTTTCTGAATTTAAAAAGCGTGACATTGCGAATTGCAACGCATGCCGGATATTCGCTAGTCAACTATAACTGAAAGCTGCATAAGCGGTGACCGAATATCTCCAATTACTAGATACTACGCGGCGACTCTATTTCGTTTTAATGAAGTTTGACAAAACGATGCTCAACACGTGTATCTACGCTACGGGTGAATTTAAACTAATTTATGTGTCTGTTAAAAAATAAATTATTGTTGTTACAACAAAAATTAAAATTATAAATTGGCATTTATTGTGTTAAATTAATTTAATCCAGTCTGTAGATTGCTTAACCTGTAAACAACAGCGAAATAACGAAATAAATTTTGTGAACAAATTGATTGATATGTCTATCTATATTATATTTATTGTGTTTTATAAAAAGTTATTTTAATATTTAGTAAAGTATTGGGTAAGTAAACATGTTTTTAACTTTATAACTATAACGTCAGAGCTTTTATTGCAACAAATTGTCACAATCATGCATGCCATTTTACTTTTTACAACAAAGATAAATAGAAGACTTTTTGGCAGTTATAGGCAGTGGCGGCACGTGACAGTTAAGTATATTTATTTTCGACAATGCTCAAATATTGCTAAATTTAGTCAATATTTTACATTTGAAGAAATAGTCCATGCTTAAAGTTGAAAGGCAAGGAAAGAAAAAACTAAAAGTCTTCTGTCACAAAATTAAATAGAATAAAAATTTGTTAAGAGGTCTCTACATGTTTCGAACGTAGAAACGTTCATCATCAACAGAATTTTTTTTATTGCTGATGGTTTTAGCAGTAGAGAACATGATACACCGTGTAAAACTTTAATGGCGCTTTTATGGAATTAAAAATTTTTTGTGTTGACATGACATAATGTGAAGAAAAATAGAAATAAGTTAAAACATACTGAGTATGTGAAAAAGTCAGTTAAAAGGGTCTAAAACAACCAAATAAACCTGGGAAGCTGAAAAAAATCACTTCTAAAGAGAAGATTAGATGTCAAAAGGGTTTTTTTTTATAAAAAGTAGTCTGTAAGATGTTGTAAAACATAAAACTTGTAATGTATGGAAATTAGGTATTAAGAAAGTAAGTTTTAACCCTCAATATCCCAAACCGCTCTTTTTTGAAAGGATCATTTCATTATGATACTTTCTTAAGGTGGGAGTATCAACATGCTTGCCAACCTATAACCTATTTCGCATAGATTTATTTATGTTTTCTAGCTCTTATACAAAATTTAAAGAAAATCAGTATCGACTTGATATTCTATAGGTAATAATTGACATATTAAATAAATATCAAGGAATTTCATAACTTATTTTAGGAGAATTGTATAACGAAAAATACCGGGTAAGATTTTTTTAAATATTATTATGTCATTGTCACTCATTGTTCTTTTACTATACAATTCTCCCAAAATTAGCAATGAAATAAATTGATATTTTTGTAATATATCAGATACTACCTAAATAATGTACCGACGATATTGATTTTCTTTAAATGTTAGTTATTTAAATAATAACCTCAAAAAATCAACGCGAAATAGGTTATAGGTTGGCAATAGATTGAATGACGTTGAGAATTCAACCTTAATACCTAATTCCTATACATAACGAGTTTTATGTTTTAGAATGTCTTACAGACATACTTATATAAAAAAAAACATTTTGACATCTAAAAAGACTTTTACTTCTAAAAAGAAGTGATTTTTTCTGCTTCCCCGTTTTATTGGGTTGTTTGACACCCTTTTAACTGACTTTTTTACATCCTCGGTATATTTTAACTTATTTCTATTTTTCTTCACATTATGTCATTTCGACACGCAAATTTTTTAATTCCATAAAAGCTCCATTATGGTTTTACACGGTTTATCATTTTCTCTTCTGCTAAAACCATCAGCAATAAAAAAATATCTGTCTCCTGATGATGAACGTTTCTACGTTTAAAATATGTGGAGACCTCTTAACGAATTTTTATTCTATTACATTTTGTGGAGGAAGACTTTTAGTTTTTTCTTTCCTTCACAATATTTTATAGTAAATAAACTAGTAAGTCCGTACCCCAAAAACCAATTATAATTTGATTTAATTTAAGTATAAATTTGTTTTTATTAATTTTTCGTTTTGTTTGATTATTTCGTTACTGTTTGCAGAATTTAACTGGGTTTGAATGTTATATACTGAACTTAAAGATGTTGTGTATATTATTATGTAACTTTGATATTTCATATATACAGTGTCCGCAAGAAAGTCCGCATCAAATGGGATTTTTTTTTATTATTAGGTATAGGTAAAAATTGAAAAGGCAGTTAGTTTTTACTCACCTAAAAACCAAAAATGACGTATACTGAAGCAGCTGCACGACTTGCGTTACCTGTCAAATTTTACATTTTTAATAAAATAGGTTCAAAAATGCCCTTATTTAACAAAATATCGAAAAAATGTATTCGAAAAAGTTGTTTATTTAGGCATTTTTAGTCTCTGTACGAAATGTTAACAGTCTAATACAATTTTTATTTTTTGCCAGGTTCTTGAAAATTTTGATCAACCCTCGTAGATTAACTTTTATACATCGATGTAAAACCATTTGCCTTTACTTTATTTGTTATCTTAATGCAATTTTGTGTAAAATTTTTGTTTCCTATTATTTATTTTGATCAAAAACTGAATTGTTATTGATTAGTATGTAATGTTTGATGCAAAGTTTATCTAATTACATCAGTTTTGCCACAACCGACGTTTCTTATTTTTCTTAAGTTAGTAAACAGATGTACAAAAAGAAAATATTAGGAAGCTTTCGTTGAAATTTTACTTAATTAATATTGGATTAAAAAGAATAAATATTAATCGCTCGAAACATTTTATTCAACAAAAATATAGTTTAATATAATTAATTTAATTTAATATTAATTAAGTAAAATTTCAACGAAAGCTTCCAATATTTTCTTTTTGTACATCTGTTTACTAACTTAGGAAAAATGAGAATCGTCGGTTTTGGCAAAACTGATATAATTAGATAAATTTTGCATCAAACATTACATACTGATCAATAACAATTTCAGTTTTTGAAGCAAAATAAATAATAGGAAACAAAAATTTTACACAAAATTGCATTAAGATTACAAATGACGTAAAGGCAAATGGTTTTACATTGATGTATAAAAGTTAATCTACGAGGGTTGATCAAAATTTTTAAGAACCTGGCAAAAAATAAAAATTGTATTAGACTGTCAAAATTTCGTACAGAGACTAAAAATGCCTAAATAAACAACTTTCTCAAATAAAGTTTTTCGATATTTTAATCAATAATGGCATTTTTGAACCTATTTTATTAAAAATGTAAAATTTGATAGCTAACGCAAGTCGTGCAGCTGCTTCAGTATACGTCATTTTTGGTTTTTAGGTAAGCAAAAACTAACTGCTTTTTCAATTTTTACCTATACCTAATAATAAAAAAAAATCCCATTTGATGCGAACTTTCTTGCGGACACTGTATACTGAACTTAAAGATGTTGTGTATATTATTATGTAACTTTGATATTTCATATATATTCGTTTTCCCCCAATAGGAACAACGTCGTCGGTTTCTTTTCAATCACCAAGTTTCTTTCCCTCCAACACATTAAACAAAATAATCTATTAAATACATCACACCCAACTATTTTTTATATACATATTATTAATTTTTAGTAAATTTCGGCTCACTACGTTTTCGATTTCCAATTTTTATTAAATTAAATAAAATTAATTGTCCATTAAAAAAAATATTACTTTGTTTACGAGCGCGAATAAAGTAAAACAACAGGCATTAACGACGAACGAGCCAACATCTGAATCGCGCCACCGCGTACACGGCCGTTACGCGTACAGCAACGGACTGAAACATTTCCATTGGTGGGAGACTTGGGCGCCTGGCTATTAAAAAGTTAGGTATAGTTAAATTTTTCTTAAAACAAAGCGTTTCGACAGAAAACAACGACATTTAATAGTAACAGCTGATCTGGTTTCGTCGTTAAAGTTCCCAGATCAGCAGTGGGTCATAGCAAGCTCATGCGACAGGTTGTGTCATATTCTCCTCTTCCAATTTTGGTGTTTTTTAAGTGTTTTTGCTATTTCTTATGTAGTGGGCGTTTTAAACATTTTACTTTTAGATTTTATATATTTCAGAGACAGATTTTTTTGGTGTTTATTATTTAAGTTTAATAGTGAGTACAGACACCACTTTGGTTAGTTAACTCATCTATTATCAAAACAATAAAGTGCCTAGTTAAACCATTTACTTATCGTTATATACAGGATGTCTCATAACTAAGGGGCAAATATAGCAACACAAGCAAGTAGACTTGAAAATATGTCATGAACGTATGGTTAATTTTCATTAAATATGTTTTGCTAAGAAAGGTGTTTATTTAAATGTTTTTTGCCATCTAGCATTTAAATGCAATTACCTCAAAAACTAATTGAAATATTGAGATTAATGGACTATAGCTTCTTCCGTATAAAATATCCCTCTTTCATAATTTGAGGATTTTGAGGTAAAGCGCTTAGAAATGTGAGAGACAAAAAACATATGCGAGAATTTATCAAACTCATATTATGTAGCTAGCGTTCTCTAGGAGGTTTCTTAAAACTCATTATAGAATCCTCCTACTTGCCCTCAAAAACAGAACTACACCAAATTTGATTCATATCTGCTTAACATCAAATCATTGCCAATTTTATAAAGTAAATATTTACTTGGATCGCCCTGTATCTATTTAACCGTATAAAAAATGCTGTATAACCCCTTAGTTATAAGACACCCTATATATATCCATATATAAAATTCCCACAAAAGTAACAATACAAAAATGGTTCCCAATATGGTGTTTTAATTAGACGTGCACCACAAAGCTTACACCTGGCAAAAATTGTATTACTTTTTTCCTTGTATAATAAATACATAAATACCTCTTTTTGCTTTAGTTTTATAATGTCTTCACATACTTATTTTGATAGGTACGGGTCTCTCAATATTCTATTTTATAAATAATAAAATTAGTATGTACGCTATATCTTTACAAATTATTAAGACAGATGGTGAAGGTGAAGGTAAGAAAAGTCCGGTTCTGTTTCTGTAGCCAACCGCTTAACGAAGAGTATACCAGACTTCAACAGGGTGTCATTAATGACAGGTGATGCGGCGAGTTCTTAGATTAATTTGACTTTACCTACCCATTGATCACTATAATTGTATAAAAACTGCATGGATACAGGTCATACTGAGCTAGGCTCACGAGAACTACGTTACCGATTTATGCTAAGCGCGACCGACTGCGTTCCAGTTTTAAATATACTTTGCTAATTGTTTTAAAAATAAACATATACCTTGAAGGTAGTAGGTCCATGATACAGGTTAGAGGAATGAATATTAAATAAAACATTTAAGTCCGAATTAAATTCCGATAAAAATGGTTTCGTGCAAATAACTGCATATTTTAAAGGCAAGCAACACATATATGTGCGCATATTTTGTCTGAATTTAAGTGCATATAATCCGCCCTTTATTGATATTTATATCTAATGATGATCTGATCAGTCAACCCGATATTACTGCAAAAACCTTCAACTTTAAATTATGAATTACTAACTGGTATATATATGTGCATACTCTGACAAATACACTGGCTAGTAAATTTTGTACATGATTCTAACTTTTTCTATACTCTAGGCAAAATATAGACATGCACAAAAAATGTGTTTAGTATACAGATTTATTTACAATATGGTATAAAAATACTGTATGTTGCTCTCTCTAAATGTGATTGATCAATTGAAAAATAAAATTGATTACTCGCAATAGTGCTTAACGGACGTGGCCCAGATATTGCAGCTTCCTTATTTTAATTGTGTTCAATATTTCTTTTTCCTTTCTTATTCTTCCCAGTACCTCCTCATTTGTTACCATGTCTACCCAACTTATTCTCAAGATCCTTCTATATGACCACATCTCAAATGCTTCCAGTCGATCACTTATATCCTTCTTTAACGTCCAGGACTCCATCCCATACAGCAACACCGAGAAAATATAGCATCCCAATATTCTGACACTGAGCTGTAAGTTAAGATCTCTACTGCATAACACATTTCTCATTCTGTTAAATATGGTTCTGGCTTGTCCAATTCTTGATTTAATTTCTTCTTCAGTGTACTTATTATCCTCATTGACAGTTGTTCCTAGGTATTTGTACTTACTGACTTTCTCCACCTGCTTTCCGTTGATCCCTAGATTTTCCTGCTGTTGAACTGATTTTGTAATGATCATAAATTTTGTATTTTTGATAGTTTATGTACTATGGGCCCCCAAAACATTACATGATTGTTTCTTTTTTCCAGCAAGTCAATTTAAAATGTATACAATGATGAGCATATAAAATCATAAATTTAAGTCGACAAACATGTCTTGATTTAAATTTTTATTAATGTCATCGAAATAATATCTCAGTGGTGACAATTTCAGCAATATTTTTTAAATAATAATATACTTATTTTCTAACAAATTTTAAAATATTTTCGTAATTTAAATAATGTTGAACATACTAAGGTTGGAATTTCCTGTTTACATAAACGGATATAATGTACTATTAGTACTACCTATATTTGATGCCTATAGGTACAAATAATAGCAATTTATATAACTGGGGAGCAAAATTTATATTAAATTGTCATAATATTGAAATAAAACTTTTAACAGAATTTACTTTAACTATAAATGTTTGGGTATTACGTTTTATAGTTTGTCGTCTAGTTTAAATAAATCATTGTGAGACAACCAATAAAGTCATAGGGTAAGTAAAATTATTGTCTGGTTAAATTTGCCTAAATAAAACTTAAATAGAAATAAATACAATCACTACATACAAATTAGTTTATTATCTGTGGTGTCTAAGCTGTATGAAAAAATAATATACACCCGAACCATTAACTATAGTCGGATCTGGTCTTATCGTGCGGATCATACGATTTAAGAAAGACATACTCTCAGTTTTTGTTTTCTTTACTTGCGTTTAATTTTACCCTCTAAATAAAATACGTAAGATAAATGAGACAGACTTATTCCATTTTGACATGAAAAAAAAGGATATGTATTTACTTTCCAGCTATTCTAAAAAAGCTTATAATAGCACCAGCTACGTTTTATTTTAAATATGCCAGTTTTGTGACTTTGGCAGTTTGTGACAAAATGAAACAATTTTCTGGGTTTTTGCATCCCCAATCAAAAAAAATGGTACTTAATCTGATAAACTATATTTCGAAAATGAAAGAAAAAGTGGAAATTCGCCAACCAATATTCAGGAAACAGTAGCCAAAGCACTGGGAATTAGTTTAAGGACTGTGCAGAAAATTGTGCATGAAACAAAACATAACATAATACCCAAGAATACTAAAAAGTGTAAGATCTAGGAGTTATTGGGTCAACCCGCCCCAGGGTATCCATTTTGCTTGGATCCCTGTGTATTCCAATTCCAAAAAACAGTTACACACTTGAGGGGTATAGATTCGAAATGTAAAATATCCATGTTTCCTAAATTATCAATAGACGAAAAAAACTTATAATTCATTAAATACAAACAATAACGATATTTTTTCTTTTTTATTGTATTTATGGCACATCTTAGACTAAAAAAACAATTTTTTTCCTTAACATTTTAAAAATATATCAAAGTTATTTGGAAAAGGAGATGGATATTGTACGTTTTAAAAATAACGATTGGAGTTTGTCCATTTTGAAAATAGCAAATATGAAGTTTGCCCACTTTGAAAATAATTTAAGGACCATTTTTCACAAAATGTTTAATTAATCTTAAAAACAATACATTTTTAAGTGACATAAGAAAAACTACAAAAATAAGAAATGAATGCAACTAACTCAAAAAAGTAAACTCGGAATGGCTTTCGCGCGAATTATTATCAAAAGCCTGTGCAGAATTTTGCACGGTTTGAAATAATTCTAAACTAACAGCAAAACAACCCATTGGAGATTGTACACTTTAATTTTTAAAATCGAACAGGAGATTGTACGGTTCGAAACTTAAATGACAATGGAGCTTGTACATTTTGAATTAAATCCCAATTTTCTGCCATCAAAATCCGTTGGAGCTTGCCGGTTTTGACAAGAAATTATGAGTTATTTAGATTCAGGTCTACAAAAACTATGTAAAACGACATCCTATCTCATTTTTAATGAAATATGGAGATTGTACATTTTAAATCTATACCCCTCACTTGTCCGATATGCTCCAATTATTCGCTTTTAATTATTTTCGCGGACACTATATTATCTTCTATACTTAATAATATTAAATAAAAAATATTTACACTTTATTACTAACATTATTATCTATTTCAGAATCTACGTAGATGTCTTCTGGGATGAATACTACCATAAACGCATCAATAATTTTAAATGATGATGTACTTTCGGATACAGTCGATCATAAGTCATATTCATATGACAGATCTCTTTTGTCTCAAATATTAAGTCACCTTTTTATGATTGTATTGATTGTTAAATTTTTAGTAGGTGTTCTTGCGCTTGCCAGCGCCATATATCTAATAGTTATTATCAGTAAATTCAAAAATATTCGTAATAGATTAAATAATTTTATACTTCAATACGCCATTTTTATTATGCTTTACCTGGTTTTAACAAACTTGTTATCGATCGTTCTCGAGCTTAGTACCGTAGAACACATTCGTAAAAATAGTTATTGTTTTATCATTAATTTGGATCATTTAAATTTGACCTTAAGTTTTTATGTTTTGTTATTTATGGCCGTTGACTGGTATGTATCTAACTGCCATTCTAATATTTATAACAGCTATCCTAAAAGTTTTAAATATGGAGTCTACATTTTATATGCAGTCGCTATAGTCAAATGGCTTGTGAGTTCGACGATTTGTTTGGTAAATCGCTGGCGAGCATTAATGATTGCATTTCATTTAGAGGTAGCGTCTTTTATATTTTATCTTATTATTGTGACTGGTATTACCATACTTAAACGCAGAAAAATATTATCGTCTGAAGCTTACAAGACTGAGTATGCATTAACTATTCCAAGAATCGTATTATACTGTTCTCTGCTAGTGTTTATTTTAAGATTATTAACATTATTCGTGCGATTTGATGCTCGTTCCTTGAAAGTTGTATCTTTTCTTTACGATGTCGCCGAAGCTATATTTCTTGCCACACCCATTGTAGTAGTATATCAACTAGCAAAATTAAATAAAAACTTTAAGTCAGCGTACTTTAAAAGTTGTAAGAAAAAAAGAGTTGGTAATTACGATGATAATGATGATTTAGATACAGACTCTGTTAATGAAGCTCCACGAAATAATGTTGTTTATGATAGGAGTACTGGAGTAATTAACTTTTAAGTTGTGTTTATTTAAGGCTATATTTCTTTATACAGAAAATAAATAATTTAACGAAAACGTTATTTTCGTCACTAAAAAATACTCGTTTTATTTTCATTCTTTAAAAAATCGGTATAATGCAGTATTATAGGACAGATAACTCCAAACTTGACCTTAATTTAAAAATTTAATAAACTAGTTTTCTATTATTTTAAATTGTCTAGAAGCAATTATACATAAACAAAAACAGATGATTTTTAAAATTTTTATTATAATGCCGAAATTAGAATATATTATAGGATATTTATTAGATATTACCACTGGAACTTGAAATTTTTGGATAACTTAATTCTGGCACTTCGCGACATTCTATCAATTCATCTATCATTCTTTGTCAGCCTAGTAGAAACAAAGAAAGCTATAGGTCCGTCAGCGGAATATGGCTTCAGAGATGCTGTCGCGGACTTCAAATCTTTAAAGCACGAGAAGATGATAAAGTATGATGATTAACTTCAGTTAACAGTATTGCAGCATCAGTTTTTTCACCAGCTCTTTCTTTTCAAGTTTATAACTTACTTCGAAAATTCTTCTAAACTTAGTTAATTCACTGCTTTTAGAGAAATGGTAGCTTTGGTCTTTCTGTTCGTGCCTCGCAAAATGTTCCGTATGTTTAATAATCGAAAGCTTTTGTAACCAGTCTGCATATTGACTCAAAACCATACCTTTATTATTCTGCAGCACAGCTTTCCGCGATCAGCAACTTTTGAACATACACGGGAAAGATCTAAAAAGTATTTGAGCTCTTGCTGCGTCATCCAGTTGATGAGGTTCAGCTAATTAAAAATAACATCGACTTAACATCGACATTACATTAAATTCAAATGATGCCTTTGAGGACGTTATGTTGTTATACCAAAAATGTGTCAGAACTGTGTGTGTTTTAAAGCAAAATTTAATTAAATAATGATAGAAAACCAGAAAAATATCTCTTATTTGCATATCGCGAACAGTAGGCAATGGAAGTGCGGTCACGAACGTTAACGTACACGTACAAATTGACAGCTACGCATGCGCAGTAATCACATTTTGACGTACGTGTTTGACAAACAGTTCCTAACGTTTTTCTGTGGTTGTAAATGAATAACCTTTTCTAACCACAAAAGGGAATATGGTTTCTTTCAAACCTAAAAGACATCTTCGCTTCAATAGGTGCTATTTCATCCAGGTTAAATCGTCCGTAAAGCTCAGCTCTGTTACTCAGGTTATCATTTAAAATTTGTAGCAGCACCATTCCATCATCTATATTATCATCTTCATTAAACTCCCCAAGAATAGCAATATCCAAAATATCTTCCATACTATCCTTTTTGCTTTCCTTCCTTCTGCATACAATTTTCTTAACTTTTAAAAAGTCACAGAAAAGGGTAAAAAATAAAGATAATAATATGAGAAAATAAATGTGAAATTGCATTTTTTGCAGGTTACGTTAACGGACACGTTAACTCCTCAACTAACGTGCGTAAATTTGCTTACGTATTTGTTGTACTTCAACTGCCTAGCATCTAAGCATAAACATACATTGTTATAAATAACGTTTTCTAAAAATCGAGAAGCCAACTATAATGTGTCCCTTTATTGTACAGTGTGACCAGTAAAGTCCGCATCATATGGGATTTTTTTTATTAATAGCTTTATTCGAAATTAGGCTTTGGCATTGAGTTCTGCTTCGATCAAGATGAAAATTAAGCAAAAAAAAAGTAGTCACGTGATTCGCATTATCTGTTAAATTTTAATTTTTTTTTCTAAAATAATTCAAAGGTTACTTCTAAAAATATCGAAAAAAGTTATAAGAAAAAGTTTTTTAATGCAGTTTCTAGCCCACATGCAAAATTTCAGCTGCATAAGGTAATTTTAATTTTTAACCCACCACTAAAATTTATTTTTCACTTAATGAACACTTTACTGATGACACTGTGTTTTTTTTTCTTAATATTAAGGTGTATTACTTTCAGACACAAACTACGTTTTCAAAAATACTTATTTTATGAAGTCACCTTGTACGGGGTCAAAAACAAATAAAATTTGCATCACATGCGACCAAATTTTAATAGCCCAATTTTGATTTTGTATAGAAAAACACACATTTAATATGGCGCTACTTTAAAGAAAATGTATCTGAAATAAAGCATTGTCAAAACTAAGAAGTTTTATGTAGGTTGCGTTGAGTCTTATTTTGCAAACGTGGTGCAATTTACAAAATATGGGCAAAAAATTAAAATTATCTTATGAAGCTAAAATTTTGCATGTGGGCTAGAAACTGCATTTAAAAAAACTTTTTCTAATAACTTTTTTCGATAGGTACTTTCAGAAATAACCCTACTTTAGAATTATTTTTTGAAAAAAAATAAAATTTGACAGATAATGCGAATTACGTGACTAATATTTTTTTGCTTAATTTTCATGTCGATCGAAGCAGAACTTGATGCCAAAGTCAAATCTCGAATAAAGCTATTAATAAAAAAAAATCCTATATGATGCGGACTTTACTGGTGACACTGTATATAACAAAAATCTTATCTCTGGTGAACAATTCGGATTCAGAGCTGGTCATTTCACTGAGCTTCAAGTTCTCAAACTTGTCGAGGCTATAATGTGGTGCTAGATATTCAGAAAGCATTTGACAAAGTCTGGCATGAGGGGCTTATATATAAACTTTGCTACATTTTAAATATTCCGCCCTCTTATACAAAAGTTATTCAGTCCTTTTTTAGAAAAGGTCAATTTCTGGTTAAGACAAGTCACGCAACGTCACAAACGTCAAACGAACAAACCCTACGCCCAATTGAGGATCCCCACTTTCCTCTACATTCTTTATACTGCAGACTGTGCAGACCCACTCAGAACTCTTGATGCACAATTTATCTGTCTATGCTGATGACACCTTCTGGTATATCCAGATGTCGTTAGGGAGGCTTTATAAAGGCAACTTGATGTTTTATGTAACTGGTTTAAAATGTGGAGAATTAAAATTAATGTTGAAAAAACTGAGGCCATAATAATAACAAGAAAAAGAGAGTATGAAGTTAAACCGATTGTCCTTGGGAAAATAATCTCAAGTATTTGGGAGTCACTTTGGACAGATGGCTTCTATAATCAATTTATTAAGGGCAAACGAGCTCTTAGATAACTTTACCCCTTGCTCGGAAGGGAAAGCAAAATGAAGAACAAACTTTTTAAACAAGTTATAAGATAAAAACAAATGCAATAAACAAAATTCTTAGAGTACTAGTCCAGGCCGCCCACGGTCATAAAAACTTCACAACACCAATCACTTAAATAAACACACTGCTCACATCCCTTATTTCCCTCCTATTCTAATCATTTCTTTTATAAAACTCATCTTTTTTTTACTTCTTGTAGACAGGGTGCATGTCCTATCAATTTTAAAAATGTAAGAGTGCTAAAAAGCACTGACACAAGTACCTGGATGTAAATGTACTATACATAACCACAAAATGTTTGGTGAAAACTCTGAGCGGGCAACTCTTTATAACTCAAATTGAAGTTGCATCTTATTTCTTTTATAAAGATAACTATGATATGACAACTGGAAGAGAATAATCTACTATATAAATTCGCTTGTATACCTTTATCATATTTTATATTTAAAAAATACTTACCTTCAATTCATTCCCATGCTAATAGTTTTCTTTCAAAACAAAAACAAAACTTGGTAAAGCACAATTAATATGTTCAATTTATTCACATCTCTCCACTTAGATTGTCCCTCATGAAAACTTTCTCTATATTGACCATATGCAACAAGACAGGTGACCTTTAACAGGAACACTTGGAGTCTATGATGCTTTGTACATTCATAAAATTAATTGACCGATTCTTAGAAGTTGAACAACGTTTTTGATATATTTGTATATAGGAAATACCGATATTCTTGTTCTGTGTTTTGCGCATACAGGGATTTAGTTCTCTAGGTGCAAATGTAAAACCCTACAGAAAATGTTAACTTTGTATTAGATTAGGTACTTTTAGTACAAAAATACAGTGTTATAATTTATAACCCTGTATGTAATATATTTCTATTCTATTCTATTCTATTCTATTCTATTCTATTCTATTCTATTCTATTCTATTCTATTCTATTCTATTCTATTCTATTCTATTCTATTCTATTCTATTCTATTCTATTCTATTCTATTCTATTCTATTCTATTCTATTCTATTCTATTCTATTCTATTCTATTCTATTCTATTCTATTCTATTCTATTCTATTCTATTCTATTCTATTCTATTCTATTCTATTCTATTCTATTCTATTCTATTCTATTCTATTCTATTCTATTCTATTCTATTCTATTCTATTCTATTCTATTCTATTCTATTCTATTCTATTCTATTCTATTCTATTCTATTCTATTCTATTCTATTCTATTCTATTCTATTCTATTCTATTCTTGTGAAAATTATTTTAATTTATAGAGATAAAAATATATTTTTTTGACTTGATAAGTTGCTGTAATTTTAGTCATACAGGCTACAAGAAGGAAGGAACAAAATTATATAAATATCCTTCTTCTTCTTCCTTCTCATACAAGAAATATAGATACAAAAACCATTGGTTTATAAATCTAGATTAAATTGCAGGTGTGTTAAAGTCTTGTAAAAAGAATTGCTCTATTCTAAAGAAATATTGTAATAAGTAATTTTATCGAAGAAACTGTAAACATACGAAATATAATAAATATCAGATTTAGAGTGATTACTAGTTGTTATTTCAAATCCTGGCAAGTACAGTAAGTCCTGTAAGATAGGCAAGTACCTTAATCTATTTAGTTAGATAGGTACATAAATAACAAATGGTGAAACCGGAAATTATTGTTTAAGTAATTACATTATATTATTATGTTACATGTATGTCAATTATTATTACCTATAGAATATGCAGTCGACATTAATTTTACTAAGATTTGGAAGCTAGATTCGTAAGCATGTTCCCACCTTAAACTGAATTAATTGTTATTTATATTAAAGAAACAAATGAGAATAACTGGTAGGCTATATTACTATATAAATCTTTCATAATATTTTGTTTCTATCCGTCTAGTTTAGGTATATACGACGATTGATATATTTCTGGTCGGTCGTTCGATATTTTAAAGTACCGTGCGAGCAAAAGTTATTTGCATCAAAGAGGGCCTTGCATCTAAGTACATAATGCTTAGCCGTAGAGCTTAATACCTGCTGGGTGTCAGTAACTACCTGAATTAACAATCAATCAGTTATTCCGTCATCTTTGACAGTCGTTACAAATAATTTGATTCATCGCTAATTTTTCCAATTTCTTGAACAATCACACAATGGGCTTTACGGAACAGCACAAAACATTTATGGTTGAAGCGCATTTTCGAAACGGGGTTAGAGTAAATGGTGAGTGGCAATACAATCCGGGTTTGTGCATGGACGATTTTCACGAACATTTTCCTAACGTTGCTTTTATTGCTGGGGATTTTTATCATTGCCTGGAAAGAACCGTGGCTGTGTTTAGGGAAACAGGTTCTATACAACAACAAAAAAAGGAGCAGGAAGACCATCTGTAAGAACAGAAGAATTTGTTGCAAACGTTCGTGAAATAATGCAAAATACGCCAACAAATTGTATAAGACGCCTGTCCCAAGAAGTGGGAAGATCTTATGGAACATGCAGGACTATTCTTAAGAAGCAGCTAAATTTATTTCCTTATAAAATGCAAGTATTCAAAGAAATACAAGCCCCAGATTTTGAAAGACGCAGAAATTACTCTCAATGGTTTACCTAAAATTTATTGGAAATAAATGATTTATTAGACCTGACATTTTTCCTAGTTCCACCTTTTATTTAATTTCAGCATTTTATGTAATTATTTTTCTTCTTCTTTCTGTATATTCTTACTTTGTTAATTTTGTAAACAACAAAAATAAATTTGTATTTGTCTATTTATTTTATTACTCATTATAATATGAATTTGACAAAATTTTAACCTAGATTTGGTTAGATATATCGTCGCCATATCATTCTGATCTAAACCAGGCCCTACATTTTGTAATCCAAGCCCTCTTTGATGCAAATAATTTTTGCTCGCACGGTACTTGAATCAAAACGACCAAATCAATTACAAGATACATCTCGAAATTGTATATATATAGGAATGGGTATTGTTATAGTATTTCCTTAAATACGCCACTGGGGTATAGATATGACAATTTTTCTACAAATTTAAACCAAGAAACTTGTGATTGACAAATAGTTTTTAAACAAATATACATATATGTAGCTAAATGTTTAAAAACAGTATAATTGTTACAATGTTTAGGTGCACAATTTCTAATTAAAATGTTTTTCTGTTTTTCAGATTTTACCAAGATGTCTTCAGAAATTAATAACACTGTGAACGGAAGCATCTTAAACACCTATATATTTCCAGATGGAGTAGATGATTTGGAAGCATATGAAAACACTCTATCCGAAATAAGAATTGGTTTTCATATATTTGCAGAAATCATCAACTTTTTACTAGTTGTGCCCGCTATTGCCTGTGATATATATCTAATAGTAATTATTAGTAAATTTCAAAATCTTCGAAATAGAATTAACTTTTTTATCCTTCAATATGCCATTTTTCATTTGCTTTACCTGGTTCTAGTAACTGTGATACTTTTATTACTAGATCTATTTACTATAGGCCTATATGAACAAAATAGTTTTTGTTTTATCGTTAATTTGGATCATTTGACGCTAACCTTGAGTTTCTATGCTTTACTCTTTATGGCCTTTGACTGGTTTATCTCAAATTGCTATTCTCATATTTATAAACGATATCCTATACTTTTTAAATGTGGGGTTTATATACTGTATGCATTTGCAATTCCTAAATGGATGGCGTCTTCTACGACCTGTTTTGTAAAGGATTGGCGTTGGTCGGATATAAGGTTTCATTTTGAGTTTGCGTCTTTTATTTTTTGTGTCATTATTATTACTGCTATGACTATAATTAAGAGAAGAAAAGAATTGTCTGCTGTAGCATACCAGACTGAATATGCTTTAACTATACCTAGAATAGTTTTATTTTGGTCCTTCTTTACGTTTGCTGTAAGACTAACTGTCATGTGTGTAGAAAACAAAGTTCCCAAACCTTATTTCAGGTTTCTCGGTTTAATTTTTTATATTGGTGAAAATATGCTTCACGTGATACCGATTATCATAGTATATCAATTGGCGAAATTAAATAAAAACTTTAAAACAGCCTACTTTAAATGTTGTAAAAAGAAAAGAATCAATAATTATGACGATGATAATGATTTGGATAAAGATTCGGTTAATGAAGGTCCAACAAATACTGTTATTTATGACCGAGCTTCCCAGGCAATCATTTTTTAAATAGTTTTTTTTTTACAAACAAGCTTTCAATGCATCCCAATTCTAACAAATAGTCAATTGATGTTCGTACCGTGCGAGCAAAAATTATTTGCATCAAAGAGGGCTTGGATTAAAAAACGTAGGGCTTGGTTTAGATCACAATGATATGGGGACGATATATCTAACCAAACCTAGCTTAAAATTTTGTCAAATTCATATTATGACATGATATGCCAAACTAATGAGTAATAAAATAAGTAGACAAATACAAATTTATTTTTGTTGTTTACAAAATTATAATACTTACATTTTATAAGGAAAGAAATTTAGCTGCTTCTTAAGAATAGTCCTGCATGTTCCATAAGATCTTCCCACTTCTTGGGACAGGCGTCTTATACAATTTGTTGGCGTATTTTGCATTATTTCACGAACGTTTGCAACAAGTTCTTCTGTTCTTACAAATGGCCTTCCTGCTCCTTTTTTGTGTTAAATAGAACCTGTTTCCCTAAACACAGTCACGGCTCTTTTCAGGCAATGATAAAAATCCCCAGCAATAAAAGCAACGTTAGGAAAATGTTCGTGAAAATCGTCCATTCACAAACCAGGATTGGATGGCCACTAACCATTTATTCTAGCCCCGTTTCGAAAATACGCTTCAACCATGAATGTTTTGTGCTGTTCCGTAATCCGTAAAGCCCATTATGTGAATTGTTCAAGAAATTGGAAAAATTAGCGATGAATCAAATTACTTGTAACGACTGTCAAAGATGACGGAATAACTGATTGATTGTTAATTCAGGTAGTTACTGACACCCAACAGGTATTAAGCTCTACGGCTAAGCATTACGTCCTTAGATGCAAGGCCTTCTTTGATGCAAATAATTTTTGCTCGCACGGTATAATTTGATAAATTTTTGCTTTTCAAATAACTGGTTACTGTAATTCTTCAATACCATAGACCTATAATAGAATAGCAAACAATAAACACGAAAGTGACAACATTATGACCTTGCCTATGTAGATAAAGCCAAGTACATATGGGCATGCGCACTGTAAAATTATTATTTAACAAATGAGAAGATAAACAGGTACGGACTTTAAAATTTAAGTTACAATATACTTAACCACAACCCTATAAAATAAAGCCTGGTCTGTGAGATAATCGGCCTTTGTATTTCTCTTTTAAATCTTGTTTGTGTCGCCTATAAGGCATAAGATGTGTTGTGTTACTAAAACAATTCACTATACAGGGTGTCCCAAAAGTAATGGGGCACAGAGCAACAGCAGCCTTAAGACGAAATAATGGGATTTGTTTAAACTTGCCTTATCCCAAAATTAATAACTAGACTGGGTACATATCGCTAATCGTCAGCCGAGAGTGCACCTAATATAAGTACTAAAAAAATTTACTAAAATAAAAAAAATACTTTTCTTTCCTATTTTTCTATTTACTATTGCTTTTTTTGCCTCACTTTCCTGCGGAACGTGAAGGGGAAACATATCGCCAAATTGTCATAACAACTGACCAAAACTAGACAATGGTGCAAAATTTCCGTTTTCTCGTATAGATAGGTAGTTTTCGGAGATGGCGCCGTATAGTGCTCGATGTCCCGTTTCCAATGCCACCTCGCTCGATTCGCTACGACTTTTCGTTACGGAGATATATGATATTGATATTTATAGGTGCTCTTCAGTAGTAGTATTCAATCGATTAAAACATAAGCAAAAAATTATTCTTACATGGAAGCTATCAATTATCAGCTTCGGGCACGGCACTGCTCTAGGTCGTTCGTTTAATTATACGACAGCTGTCACTTTGACAGGTAAGTGTCAGTTTTTTTTATCCCTTTCATAGCGAGGGTTATAGCTGTAAAAATCTTAAATTAAAAAGTTTTTCAGTACCTAAATAACAAAGTTTTATACGATAGCTGTCAAATTTTGGCAGGTTAGTGTCAATTTTTTTTTAGTCTTTTCATAACGAGTTCATAGCGAGGGTTATAGCTGTAAAAATCCGAAATTTAAAAAATTTCGGGTACCTAAATAAGAAAATTTTATACGATAGCTGTCAAATTTTGACAAGTAAGTGTCAATTTCTTTTTTTGCTTTCTTGTAGCGAGGGTTATAGCTGTAAAAATCCCAAATTGAAAAATTTTTCAGTACGTAAATAACAAAGTTTTATACGACAGCTGTCAAATTTTGACAGGTAAGTGTCAATTATTTTTTAGCTTTTTTGTAGCGAGGGTTATAGCTGTAAGAATCCGAAATTTAAAAAAAATTCAGTACCTAAATAACAAAGTTTTATACGTCAGCTGTCAAATTTTGACAGGTAAGTGTCAATTATTTTTTAGCTTTTTTGTAGCGAGGGTTATTGCTGTAAGAATCCTAAATTAAAAAATTTTTCATTACCTAAATAACAAAGTTCTATACGACAGCTGTCAAATTTCGACAGGTAAGTGTCAATTTATTTAAACTTTTTTCGTAGCGAGGGTTAAAGCTGTAATAATCCTAATTTTCAGTACCAAAATGACAAAGTTCTATACGACAGCTGTCAAATTATATATACTTAAATAGTAATTCTCATTTTTTATAATTTGCTACCATTTCTATGCTATTTAGGTATAGACCAATATATTTGAAGAAAGTAGTATTTGAGATGACCTAAACGAATATCCAAACCAAAAGTATATCGGACGGTGCGTCCGATATACTTTTGGTTTGGTTCGATTTATTAACGATCCAATATGACCCTACATTGATTTTAAAAAAATCAAAAAAATTACTTCCCAACTTTCGATCGCGTTCGCAAACAACAGTATTTTGTAGCCCAACGTCGTCTACACGTCGAAAAAGTTTAAATCGATTAAAATACTTTTTGCCACCTGTATCGCCGTACAACGAAAAAAAAACATATTTTTCAACTTTGACTTTAATAACTTTTTTCCGGTACACCCTGTATATTCAAAATTTTTCTAAGACGTACCCCTACTATTCCTCTCTACATCCAGAAAATTTTAATCGTTTTGCTCTAACCGTTTCCGAGAAAAGAATTCGCGAATATCTAAATGTGGAACAGCCTCCCACCACGTGGCGACGGATTATCAATGTCGGAACGCCATCTTTAAATCGAGATTACAACTATTTTTGAAACATTTTGGGCAAATATTTTGGTAAATAAAATTAGAAGAAGGTTCAAGGTAGATATTCCACCCGATTTAAAATCTGGAAATGTTCTTATTAGTCTAGCAAGTCACGCTGAAAACACCCATTTTTCGCCATTTTTGACAGCCGGATTTTTAGAATTAATAATTAATTTAGATACATCAATATCAAGGCAAGTGAATGGTGTTAGAATTTGTAAAGATTGCCTGTTTCCGCACCCAAAAAAGCGACTTTTCTCAATTTTGCGAATATATTTTAATAATTTTGGATATGTAGAGGTGTTGAGAAGTAATCAGCGCATTTTTTGAGAAAAAAATAAAACGGTTTTGTTAAAAATTGAATAAGCTACTGTCGATATAGTAAAAAAAAAGCTGCCGTTTTTTCCGTATTAAAGATAAATAAACGAAAAAATATCTCTTAAATACAATTTGACAAGCTCTATCCGCTAAAGTTTACAACGTTTCGATCAAAAGTCGTTTTCAGTACGAAAAAAAATAAAAACCGTGAAAAAATCAGGCCTAACTTTATGATTTCCACTTTCTTACAATTTTCGGCAATTTCCATTCGAGTTAGGTATAGAACGATATATTGGAAAAAGGTAGATTTTGAGATGGCCTAACCGATTATCCAAACCGAATGTCGATTGGATGCACCCAATTAGACTTATTAGCGATCCAAGAGGTACCATTTTCGACCAAATTTTGGCTTTTAAAAAATAAAAAAAATTACTTCCAAACTTTCGATCGCGCTCACAAACAATAGGCTTCTGTAGCAGACGGTCGTCTACGCGTCGAAAAAGTTTAAATCAAAAAAACTAATTTTTGTGGCCTGTATCGAATAAAGTCGAAAATCCGATATTTTTCGAATTTAAAAATTAATTAACTTTTTTCCGGTACACCCTGTATATTCGAAATTTTCACACAACGTACCCCCACTATTCCTCTCTAAACTGAAAAAGTTTCAATCATCCCACTCTAACCGTTTCCGAGAAAAAAAATCGTAAACGTGAAAATGTCGAAACTGACGACGGCCACGCCGACAACATACATACATATTTCAAATGTAGCAGACGATATAGTGCGAAATTTTCATCGATCGATCGGGGTTGCCGTGATTCCGCGTGAAGGAGACGAATAACATATCGCGGTTAAAGCGCGATATGTAACAACCAAGATACAGGGTGTCAAAGTTTTAATTTTGTTTTCGTTTTTTTTGCGATTATTTCTTAAGGAAACGACATAGCAGCACAAAATTAAGGATTTTGGGGTTTTTTGAGGTGAGAAATTCAATTCATAGTTTTTGTGTCACCAGTAGAGGGCGCTGCCTACGGCATGGCACACTCTTTTTAGCTGGCATAACTTTGTTTGGGCTTCTTATATCGATCCGACTATTAAAAAAATAAGTTACTTTACTTCTTTTACATCAAAAACGTATAACTTATTGAAGTCGCTAGGAGCAACCATTTTCGAGATAATCGATTCGGTTATTATATATAATCGAATAATATAATAATAATAAAAATATAAATTATTATTTATAATATCGCATTCGATATTTTTAATGCAAGAATTTTTGATTAGAATAAAATTAGTAATTCCGTATACGATAAAGCGGTTTTATTAAAAAAAAACTAGTCAACCTTAAGTATTTACATTAACTTTGACACTTAGCAAATGTACCTGATTTACAATAATTTTAAGTCAAAAATTCACCGTTGATCGATTTTCCGTGGCTTTTGGACCACGTATTTAGTTGCATTGGACATATGAAATGCGATTATCTCGAAAATGGTTGCTCCTAGCGACTTCAATAAATTATACGTTTTTGATGTAAAAGAAATAAAGTAACTTATTTTTTTAATAGTCGGATCGATATAAGAAGCCTAAACAAAGTTACGCCAGCTTAAAGGAGTGGGCCGTGCCGTAGGCAGCGCCCTTTACTGGTTACATAAAAACTATGGATAATTTTGAATTCCCCACCTCAAAAAACCCCAAAACCGTTAATTTTGTGCTGCTGTTGTCGTTTCGTTAAGAAATAATCGCAAAGAAACGAAAACAAAATTAAAACTTTGACACCCTGTATCTTGGTTGTTATCAATTTTGGGATAAGGCAAGTTTGAATAAATCGCATTATTTCGACTTTAGGTGGGAGTATCAACATGCTTGCCAACCTATAACCTATTTCGCGTAGATTTATTTATGTTTTCTAGCTTTTATACAAAATTTAAAGAAAATCTGTATCGATTTGATATTCTATAGGTAATAATTGACATGTTTAATAAATATCAAGGAATTTCATAACTTATTTCAGGAGAATTGTATAGCGAAAAATATCGGGTAAGATTTTTTTTAACATTATTATGTCATTGTTCTTTCACTATACAATTCTCCCAAAATTAGCAATAAAATAAATTGATATTTTTGTAATATCTCAGATACTACATAAATAATGTACCGACGATATTGATATTCTTTAAATGTTAGTTATTAAAATAAAAAAACTCCAAAAATCAACGCCAAATAGGTTATAGGTTGGCAATAGATTGAATGACGTTGAGAATTCAACCTTAAGGAGTCTGCTGTTGCTCTGTGTCCCATTACTTTTGGGACACCCTGTATATGTTTACGTAATTATAAAAATATAACAAAAACTTTGCAATTTTTGAGAACATTTACCATAGTAATGTATATTTTTTTTACACCATCAAAAAGTAGAGATTTCAACGAACAAAAAGCCCACCGACTTTTTAAAAAAGCAGATATTTTGACGTGAGAATTTTCGATTAAAAATTAGGGTGCTTTTTCGATATTATATCAAAATAAGGTGAAAAAATAAATATTTTAAATCAAACAAATTACAGTGTGTTTGGGACATAAAAAGGTAAGTTTTCACCAAATCTCGTGAAAAAGAAATTTGTTTTGTAAAAGATAAAAATAAAAAACCAAAAACTTGGTTATTTGAATTTTTCACATAAGTTTTGAGGTTATGTGAAAAAAAGTGTAAATACAAAAGTTGTAGATCTTTTTATTACCTACAACTTTGCCGTTTACCGTTTTTCCATAGGACTTGTAGTTTTGCCGGAAATCGAGATAAATCGTTTTCTACCCTTAAAAACTCACCCCCTTCCACTTTCTGACCTCGGATCGCCCGTAATTTTCCTTTTATTTGTGTTATATTCTCTTCCTTTTCCAATGAGTTTCATCCTACTATAATTTTTTTTTACTTTTTACCGTTTTTAAAGGCTTTAGCCCTGGTCTACTAACATTTAAATAAGACTTATTTATTATCATTTGTAAGCAGCCTCGAAAATATACCCTCCAAGGGTAGTCACGGTTAAAGTCCCTATCATAATTTTTCTTAACTTAAAATCAAAAAACACTGTAGTCGCGCGTCCGTCCGCAAAAACTGAAAAATAGGTGGTTTCTGGTCGTTCAATGAGTGAAAGTACTTCACTACTACTTGTTTTTGAGTGTATAATAATTCAAAATAAAAATCTTTGATTTTTACAATGCATAACTTTAAGGCTAGAAAAATAAACTCAATTTTCTATATCTTGTAAGGCAGAGTCGAGACTTTTATTATTTGATTTAAAACATAATTTATTTGTATAATAGTATATAATTTGTTGAATGATGAAAGAGTTTTGGACTTCCATTGTCTTTATTTGTTTTAAATCACAACGTTTCAACTGGTAAGTATCTCCAGTCGTCTTCCAGTCGTCTTCACCTGAAGATGGAGATACTTACCAGTTGAAACGTTGTGGTTTAAAACAAATAAAGACAATGAAAGTCCAATACTCTTTCATCATTCAAGAAACATCATTGTCTCCAACCTTCAAACAGTCAGTATATAATTTGTTATAGAAAAAAGAAAAGCACAAAGTATTTCTCCACAATTTTTTATTCGAATAACTAGGCGAACCTAGAATGATTCATAATAAATTGAATCGACATGTTTCGAGTGTAGAAACACTTATCATCAGGAAAACGAAGTAAATGCTGATGTTGTTAGCAGTAGCGAAAATAAGAAGTGAGACTAAGCCGTAATGGAGCATTCAATGGTTCATACGAGGAGTGAAAAAATTTGAATAGTCAAAAGACAGAAAAGATTTCTGCATACTGAAAAGTCAAGGACCAGTGCAAAGCCACTGTCTTGGGTGGGGAATAAAGAGAAAAAAGACAAATTAGTGAGTTTTAAAAAGACTTTGTAAAAATCATTTTTAAGTGTAAGTAACGAAAAATCTTTAGTTTAATTCAACCATGTCGGAGACATGTGAAAGTGGTAAAATAAGAGGGAAAGAAAAAAAGAAAAAATTGTTTTTCGTAAAAGTCATGTAGATGCTTGAATTACTAAAGATTTTTAATAGGGAACTTTCCAATTTTTTTTTTTTCAATAATATGATTTAGTTAGGCCTAAAAAAAATATTCCCCAATTATTACCCATTCCTTAAAAATCAGTAATAACTTGGTAAAAATTCTTTAAAGTTTCGCGCGTGTCAAAAGCATTTCAAACGACCTTTTAAGCGCGCCAAGCCCGATGACGTCACGAAGTATGACTTTTCCGTCATCCGTCATCCTGACCGGTGGCCGAGCTACCGAGTTTGCATTTGGATTGCCGTGTGTTATTGTTATTGTATTGTTGTTTTAAGGTGGAATTCTCAACGTCGTTCAATTTATTGCCAACCTATAACCTATTTCGTGGATGTCACACACGAATTATACTTCTTGACGTCACGACCCGTTTTTACCCGCTTGGGATAATTTGAATTTTGGGGCATTTTTAAATCTTGCTAACGGTCTTCTAGGACGAAATATTATTATGTTGCTTTTTTTGCTGCCATATGTTTTATGACAATATACAGGGTGATTCAAAAGTACTTTGACAAACTTCGGGTGGTAATTGCTGGCAATATTTTAACATGAAAAGTTCTTATAAACAGTGGTCCTTGGCGACTTCGTTACGGAGATACAGGGTGTTGAAATGTTAAAAGAAATAGTAATAATTTTTAAATAACTCCATAACGAGTTATTTTTTTTTATGAAATTTTGTGAATTAAATAAGCATCTAAGGACACTTATTTTCAAAGTACAACACGTTCGTAAATTTAACCAGTGGCGTCGGTACAAAATGTTACTATCATATTTTTTGTGAAAACTATGCTACACCACTGACTTATTTTATTTTAATGTTCTTCATATGAATCTCCCCTTCATTTACAACAAAAAAGATTACGTGTGTTTTTTTGATACGAGGGACGGTTTAAGCGTAAATGATTATTTTATTTGAATATACACAAATATTAAAAAATGTGTTTTAAACTGATCAACCACTCAAATATTTATTACAGTATTTTAACGAATACCTACATACATACTTACTAATAAACAAATATGTATATGCCTAAGGAAGGTATCTGAGGATGCCTATTTTCTAAGTATAACACGTTTTCAGTGACATACATATTTATTTATTGGTATGTTATTTTTTAATATTTTGTATTTTGACAAGGCGGCTTTGGAAATGATTTTTTTGTCGATAAATTAAAATATATTTGACAGTTAGTTACCATTAAAAATAACAAAACTGAAGAAATAAAACTCAGTGGTAACTAACTGTCAAATATATTTTAATTTATCGACAAAAAAAGCATTTCCAAAACCGCCTTGTCAAAATACAAAATATTAAAAAATAACATACTAATAAATAAATATGTATGCCACTGAAAACGTGTTATACTTAGAAAATAGGCATCCTCAGATACCTTCCTTAGGCATATACATATTTGTTTATTAGTAAGTATGTATGTAGGTATTCGTTAAAATACTGTAATAAATATTTGAGTGGTTGATCAGTTTAAAACACATTTTTTAATATTTGTGTATATTCAAATAAAATAATCATTTACGCTTAAACCGCCCCTCGTATCAAAAAAACACACGTGATCTTTTTTGTTCTAAATAAAGGGGGGATTTATAAGAAAAAAGTTAAAATAAAATAAGTCAGTGGTGTAGCATAGTTTTCACAAAAAATATGATAGTAACACTTTGTACCGACGCCACTGGTTAAATTTACGAACGTGTTGTACTTTGAAAATAAGTGTCCTTAGATGCTTATTTAATTCACAAAATTTAATTAAAAAAAAATAACTCGTTAAGGAGTTATTTAAAAATTATTACTATTTCTTTTAACATTTCAACACCCTGTATCTCCGTAACTAAGTCGCCAAGGACCATTATTTATAGGAACTTTTCGTGTTAAAATATTGCCAGCAATTACCTCTCGAAGTTTGTCAAAGTACTTTTGAATCACCCTGTATAATTATGATTTATAGAATTTTTTCACCATTTAAAATTTTTGTCAAGTTCCCTATTACTTACACTTAAAAATGATTTTTACAAGGTCTTTTTAAAACTCACTAATTTGTCTTTTTTCTCTTTATTCCCCACCCAAGACAGTGGCTTTGCACTGGTCCTTGAATTTTCAGTATGCTGAAATCTTTTCTGTCTTTTGACTATTCAAATTTTTTCACTTTCTCGTATGTACCATTGAAAGCTCCATTACGGCTTAGTCTAACTTGTTATTTTCTCTACTGCTATCAACATCATTGTACCATTTACTTCGTTTTCCTGATGATGAGTGTTTCTACACTCAAAACATGTCGATTCAATTTATTATAAATCATTCTAGGTTCGCCTAGTTATTCGAATAAAATATTGTGGAGAAAGACTTCTGCTTTTCTTTTTTCTATAACATTTAACTCTACTTTGAGTATGGACTACTTCTTCAAAATTATAATTTGTTGTTATTATTGTTATTTAATGTATATTTAAAAAATTCTCATAACAGAGTGTTTTCTTGTAATACCTGCACACAATCTATAAAATATTGTTGGCCAAATATGTTATTCCAGGTCTCCAAATAACCACACACACAAAAAAAACTACTCTCAAAACAAGCTTATAGTAATGCTCAAACAAATAGCCTTATTTTGAAACTAACTTGCTTTATTTCGTGACTAAAATATATTCATTTTTAAACTACTACTGGTTTTAAATTATATCATCAAGTTAATCAAAATTATGTTCATAAAGAGATTACATCATCATCATAACAAGATAATCTTATACTTGTTTTAAAAATAAGTATTGTGGTCAAAGTAAAATATACTATGATGGGTTTAAAAATAAGAATAAATTTGTATTCTCACAGCGAGCACAAAGACAGTCTCTATGCTTAACTTGAGTAAAATCTAAACCCTTATTATTTCTTTGATGCTATTTGCATCACGTGACCTCTTGTTTTGCGAGAAAACGACCGAAATACGTTTACTTTAGTCGTTATTTAACATCCACGCAGGGGTCGCGCGTCGATGCTCACCGATGCTGGTAGTGTGTGTTCTATTTTGCGCGTTTTGTGTAATAGTGTGATGGAGGAAATTTTATATTCGTTATAGTTATGGTTTTTTATTACCTGTTTTTTTTTTAAATAAAACCAAAAGCAATAAACAGTGGTTTTATTTATTAGTTATCTGTTAGGGCTATATTCAGATCAGATACTACCTAAGGTAATATCACAATAGTATTTGTTACCTATGTCACAAAGACATTTTAACTTGACATTGTACAATTCTATTGACTGCGGTGAGCTTATCCTATCTGACCTAAATAATATAGTCCTTTCAGATCTATCTGTTTCAAAACTACATGATTTTAAATTTTACTCTATCTAATAATAAACTAGTTTTAAGAGGATAATAAATTGATTTGTCTAGTTTCGCTGAGAATGTAGGATAGTCACAAATTGAAGATACAAATAAAATATATGTGCTCAAATGCAACTTCGTATATTCAACTTAATAATAACTCATACTCAAAACGAAAATAACGAATATTTATTCTTAGAATACTTTGAATCAAACCAATATTAACGTATACTATATCTGCAACTAAAATTATTGATAGGTTGATCATTTATTTTTATTACCCTAAAACTAAAGTAGAGTCAAGTTAAAATAATGTAGTATTAATTTAAAACTATATTTTGATGCTAAGGTATTTTCTATTTAATTTTACTTTAGCATTGCTCCTATTCATGTATATGATAGTTTCAGTTTAAAACTTTTAGGTTCAACTGGATACTAGATTTTTTTGTGTGCATATCAAATACCAGTCTTTAATATGGAAGCATAGGGAAGTTATTCACAATTAAACCCACTGCTGAAAACAAGCATTTTGGTGAAAAAATTAAAATATTGGAAAAACTATAAGATTTAAAATACAACTTTTTATATAAAAAAAAAATCAGAATTTTATGCATGATCCAAAAATAAATTTCATTTCCACGTTTTTTGGGCTACCCTATCCTGTATACTCCAGTAGAATTGTAGAATATGCACCTTAACATCTCTATAACTTTTATATTTAACATGTTTATCTAGTTCTTAATAAAGGGAAAAGTGTACTTTACCATTGACTCACCCTGTATTTGTCTGTAAACAAATATTTTGTTTAGGTTCTGTATTTATTTTATGCTAGAATTTTAATATAATTTAACTTATCTTATGATAGACATATTATTATTGTATAGAAATGCGATAAATCTACCAATCATAATTTGTAATTGCAAAAATAAATCTGAGATTAAGATTGTTGATGTAGTTTTAATTGTTTTTTGTGTATATTGTTTGTTTTCTCAACCTTTATGAAATTTAGAAAAAAGTAGTTGTTAATATTTATAATATTTTCTCTTAATAACTTCAACTTCAGTTTTCTCGTTAAATTTTTAAAAATTGTAAATTTCATGATTTTTCGATAACCACGAGTATCGAGTCTGTGAAATAAGCTTCGGTTATGAAAAAGTCGAGTAAAGTTAACAACACTGAGGAAAATGATTCAAAACAAGTTTTTTTTAAATATACAGTGTGACCAGTAAAGTCCGCATCATATGGGATTTTTTTATCAATAGCTTTATTCGAAATTTGACTTTGGCATCAAGTTCTGCCTCGATCGAGATGAAAATTAAGCAAAAAAATAGTAGTCACTTGATTGGCCTTATCTGTCAAATTTTTTTTTCAAAAAATTATTTAACAGTTGGGTTATTTCTGAAAATATCGAAAAAGTTATTAGAAAAGTTTTTTTTTTAAATACAGCTTTTAGCCCACATACAAAATTTCAGCTGCATAAAATAATTTTGATTTTTTACCCACCACTAAAATTTATTTTCCACCTAATGAACACTTTACTGATAACACTGTGTTCTTTTTTGTCTTAATATTAAGGTGTATTACTTTCAGACACAAACTACGTTTTCAAAAATGCTTATTTTATAAAGTTACCTTATACAGGGTCGAAAACAAATAAACTTTGCATCACATGTGACCAAATTTTAATAGCCCAATTTTGATTTTGTAGAAAAACACACGTTTAATATGGTGCGGCGCTACTTTAAAGAAAATGTATCTGAAGTAAAGCGTTATCAAAACTAAGAAGTTTTATGTAGGTTGCGTTGAGTCTTATTTTGCAAAAGTGGTGCAATTTACAAAATAGGGGTAAAAAATCAAAATTATTTTATGCAGCTGAAATTTTGCATGTGGGCTAGAAACTGCATTTAAAAAACTTGTTCTAATAACTTTTTTTCGATATTTTCAGAAATAACCCCACTTTTGAATTATTTTTTGGAAAAAATTAAAATTTTACAGATAATGCGAATCAGGTGACTACTTTTTTTTTACTTAATTTTGATCTCGATCGAAGCAGAATTTGATGCCAAAGTCAAACTTTAAATAAAGCTATTAATAAAAAAATCCCATATGATGCGGACTTTACTGGTGACACTGTATATGCATTTTGCATATATTCCGCCCTTTAATAATAAGTATTTCGTAGTTTGTTTATTTAGAACATTTTTACTCTATTTGTTTCTGTGCACACAAGGCCAAAAACCTTATTTTTCTTTTATTTCAATTATTTGTAATTAAAAAAAGTTTTAAATTTTATTTAAATAAGTACTCCCCCTGTGCGTCGGTCCGCTGAGACTAAAGAAATTCATAATTACTAATCACATAATATATCCAATATTATTTTAAACGGCTTCGGTGGCTCCGTGTTAACGCTTCAGTCACTGAGAACTAACTATAATTAGTAGTCAACATAATTTGTTAAACTTACTGAGTAAGCAAAATTGTGCTGACCTAAGATGTAGCATTGACCATTGAATAGCAAAAGATATATATACTATTTTTTTGCTTAATTTTCATCTCGATCGAAGCAGAACTTGATGCCAAAGTCAAATTTTGAATAAAACTATTAATAAAAAAAAAACATATGATGCGGTCTTTACTGGCCACACTGTATATGGTTTACCACAAGAAGAAATCTTTTAATTTTCCCGAAAATACACAGCGGATAGTGGGTTAAAAATAGACATAATTTTTTTTACGCTAACATTTATACTTTTTTATGTCTAATTATAAAAACCTGACATATTTTTGTCGCTAAAGAAGGAGAGGCCGATAACAACAGGTTTGTGCGCATGCCTAATCCTGCTGGGAGTGAAGGCATCTGAAAGGCGAGCCGTGCGCTTAGGCGTATTTTTTCACCCATAAAACTTAACTTTTATTTGCGCACGATATAAGCTGTACAGGGTCATCCAACCAGGACTGAACAGGGGCCTATTGTTTGAGTTTCCCTGTATTTTTATTTAAACCAATATTGCCATTTAGTTTATGCTTTGCCGTAGAATCTAAAATTACCATTTAAAAAGCGATCTGACTTAAAACAAAGGAACTGTGGCGTAAAGTTGTTGTTTTTTCAATGGAACACCCTGTATATTATTTATTTTTATGAAACGCCCTTCTTTCCTGATACCATAAATATATAGTTTGTCCATATTAGCTTAAACCGTTTTAAAGATATGAGCAATCAAACATTTAAAAAGCTGTATTCATTTGAGCTTAATACGTCTAGAATGCCTTGGAAAAGAAAACCCCCGTAATGGCGATGCATTAAAATAACATCATAGGAGGTATCGGAGAATAAAGTTTTGATATGTCTAGAATGCCTTGAGAAACAAAACCATGCAAATAATAATGATTTGTCAAGTTTTTATCAGTTAAAATGAAATATTCCCTAGAAGAACGATTTCAGATTATCACACTTTTTTATAAAAACGGGGAAAATGCAAGAAAAACTTAGCGGAGATATTTCGCTGAAGTTAATAGAATCATATCAGTTAATACAATTTGAACTTAAAACGTTTATTTGAGGAGACAAAATCATTACACGACCGCAAGCGAAGAGATGGAAGAAGCGTGATGCGAGAACATGTAATACTAAATTATTTTAGTATTAATCCAATGAATTCCATAGAGGAAGCAGTAAGGGATATCTTGTATGGTCCAAGAAGAAACACAGTGAGTTTTGGCACCGTTCAAGGAACTTTAAATCGGCACAAATTAACTCCGTTTCGAATTCACCCTATGCAAGACCTGACGGCAAATCAAAAGGAACTTCGGTTTCAATATGTTGCACAAATGATTATTAGAGAACAAGACAGGGATCCTGACCTATTTGAAAAGGTCCTGTGGACAGACGAAGCAACATTCTCAACATCAGGAATGTATAATCGACGCAACGTGCACTATTGGTCTCAAGTAAATCCAAGAAAATACCAAACTATTAAATATTAAATATCAAGGTAGAACGTCTGTTAATGTATGGTGTGGTATAATTAACAATAGAATAATTGGGCCAATTTTTTTTAATGGGTCATTAACTGGTCAACGATATCTCCAGTTTCTTCAAAATGAAGTTGAAGATCTCATTGACGAATTACCTCTAATGGTATCCCAAAATATTATTTGGCAACAAGATGGAGCACCACCTCATGCAATTCGTGATGTTGTGAATTTTTTGAATCGGCGATACAACGAGTGGATTGGTCATAATGGCACTATAAAGTGGCCACCAAATGGCCCTGATATGACAATAATGGACACATTTCTATGGGGACATTTAAAAAATTTTGTTTACCGCCATAGAAGCCAAAATATTGAGGAATTAAAGATTAAAATTGCCAATGAAATTAATAGAATTAATGTTGAAAATCACATTTCAACAGCAAGTCTCGACCGACTGAAAAGGGGCTACCGAGCCTGCTTTGAAAATAATGGGGGCCACATTAAACATTTAAATTATTAATTATTACTAATTTTATAAACTGCAGTTATAAATTATTATTGTAATATTAATTATATACACATTATAAAAAATCTAGACTTTTATATAATAATTGTTATTGGTTATACATGGTTTAGTTTCTCAATGCATTCTAGACGTATTAAAACTTTATTTTCCAAAACCTCCTATGATGTTATTTTAATGCATCGCCATTACGGGGATTTTCTTTTCCAAGGCATTCTGCTCAAATGAATACAGCTTTTTAAATGTTTGATTGTTCATATCTTAAAAACGGTTTGAGCTAATATGAACAAACTATATATTTATGGAATCAGGAAAGAAGGGCGTTTCATAAAAATAAATAATATACAGGGTGTTCAATTGAAAAAACAACAACTTTACGCCACAGTTCCTTTGTTTTAAGTCAGATCGCTTTTTAAATGGTAATTTTAGATTTTACGGCAAAGCATAAACTAAATGGCTATATTGGTTTAAATACAAATACAGGGAAACTCAAAAAATAGGCCCCTGTTCATTCCTGGTTAGATGACCCTGTACATATCTAAAGGTAAATGTCTATGGCGTGGATACGCCATTTTCTAGATAAATTTATTTAAAAAGTGCTTTGCATTAAAAAAAATTGCTAATTTATGTTATTTACTAGCATTAACAAATCCTAAAATTATACGCACACTAAGCTTTATGTATGAAATTCATTTATTCATTCAATAAAACAGACAAATTAAATACCTTAAAAAGATTTAACGTTAAATAAAATGCTATTCAGTAAAATATCAATAACCCATTACTACGATTGCTATCGCCTTTTTCGAATGCGAAGAAATTGAAAGTGATGAAAATTAAGATAAAAGTAAATATGAATAAAATAATAATAACAGAAAACTTTCTTAATGTAGTTGTAAGAAACTACCCATTATATTATACCCTAGACTTCTGCGCTAATTGGATCTCTGTTTTTAAAAATTCCTATATTTTAAAACGATAAGAAGAACTAAAAATGAGATAAGGTATTTGTTGACGAATAGATTATTGTTATTTAAACACACAAATTATAATGCAGTTTAAAATGCAGAAATAAATAAAGAAAATCAGTTATTTGTTCGACATAGACGCAAGTAAATTCCAAAATTCCCAAAGTTGGTGTTGTGGAATAAAGTGACAATTCGGATAGACATACAAAACATAGCCGAATGTGGTAAAGTTATTCGGTAAGCAAATAATACAATTTTCACTCACAATATCACTAGCAATTATTATATTATTTCGTGGAAGACGTCCGCCAACAAAGCGGGGACGGAAGATTACATCTTCATTGAAAAACGTATCAAAAATACTGAAACAGCATGAGGTCTGGAATTAAAGCTGCATATAAAAGGTGTGGCGAATTAGACTCGCATATTTTTAAATGGAACACCCCGTATATTATTGGCCAAAAGATGGGCATGGAGCAGCTCGTAACTAAAATATGGTAGTAAACCATAGAGGTAATAAATATGGTATAAGTAGAAACGGTATATAAAAAGGATTTTCTAGAAATCAAAAAAATAGACATGGAGACAGAGACAGAGATTTTTTAGTTTGCATAATATGATTTTCCGATATATTAAATGCACTGATCACAAAGATTTTTTATTGGAAAGATTGGTAACATAAAGTCGCCACAGTGGATCTTTTCCCGTGCGTCATCACTTTCACGTCATCAAAATCGTATAAATCAAATCAAAATTACGAGACGAAAAAGTCAAAACTAAGTCTAAGTTAATAAAATGGACGTGCTTGCCTACCGTTTGACGTACCTACATAATATCCCGAAAGTTTCTCTCGGGGTTTATTCCTACTCTAACGCAGTCTAATCCATTAATTCCTAGCTAAAAATGAATTTCAATACATTTATTGAAATCTTAAACTAACATTCTATTTTAAAGGGGAATTATATTTAACAGCTGTATCTCGGAAACGAATCGTTTGCGGATTCATGTTTATACACATTTTTTTCACTAATTTTTTGGATATAGGTACCTATTATATAGAGAATCCTTCTCTTGTTATAATTTAATATATTTAAATTTGCTTCTGTAACAACCTGTACTTTTAAATATAGTTTTGGGAAATAACCTAATACACAAAAAATGCACAAAATAATTTATAAAAATGTTTTATTAATATGTATTTCGGATAAATATTCTGTAGGTTGGTGAGATGTGCTCTAAAGGTCCCCCATTTGCTTTCTCAAACTTAAAGTACTCACAGAGATTGAGCACAAATTGTCGGGCTTGTGTCTTGAGAGTTTTGCCCGGCATTCTCTATTATCTAAAAGAAATTGACAAACAAATGTTAATACATTTAATACTATTTTTAAAGCTTAAAATCTAGAAAAGTTTAATGTTTTATTGACTATTAAAATCGCAAGTCAAATTTTTGACATCCTTTCATTTAAGGGAATTTAGCCACTTACGTAAACTTTTCAAAGAACTTTCACGGTTAGAATATTTAAAATAAAAATCCATAAATACTTACCGCCAAAACAGATGGTGGGTATAATTAGCTCTAAAAAGAACTATTTTTAGAAAAAGGAACAGTTTTAAGGCACACAAATTTACAAAATATGAATTAGATTGGCAGATCAAAACAAGGTTGACAATGACGTTCTAAAATACAACGGTAGTCAACTAAACAAATAAAAAAAGTAATTAATTGACGTTTATAGTTTTATTCTTGTCTAGCACGTTATATTATTGCGGAATCTTGGAGACGTTCTTTTATGCTTTTATTCAAACTTGTTACTGTAATAAATAAGGATGCAGAGTTATTAACCACGTTGAGTCCTGATCGTTGATTGATGACGCATGGGAAAAGATCCACTGTGGCGACTTTAGTTAATTACAGTCGCCACAGTAGTAAATTAGGTTGTTGTTCAAAAAACATGGAAAATAATAGTTTTACAAGGAGTAAAAAAGTTGATAATAATATGTTATTAGTGTTTAAAAAATGCAGAAAGAATTCATTTTCAATTTTTGTTTGATCAGTTTTGCTGGTCACAGGCTACTTGATGCATTTAAATCTAAATTTATTCTCAAAAGATGCTTCATTTTAGGAAAGTTCCAAGTTAACTTTTTAAAGTTTTTTAATGGCAGCTTTTCAAAAACCCAATAGTGTGTGGTATCAAAATAATCTTAATAAAATCCTATTTTTTCTTAACCCGACGGGCCATGTTGCCGTTAAAAAAAAAATGAGTTATACAACTTTAAAGAATTAATTTTACACAGCACATGGCATTGGACCAAAATTAGTAAAATTATATTTTTCCCAAGATTAAAGAACTACAATAAGTGATAGCCCTCTAGATAAAACAATAAATTTTGGAAAATAATATTTTCTTGGTGACAAAAAGTGACAAGTAACACATCGTTATATTTAGAAGAATGTCATATGGAGTCAAAAAAAGGAAAAATATACCAGGTGTCCCATTTGAAAATTGAAAGTTTATGTCACTTCCTGCTAAACCGGAAGTTCCATAATGTTGAGTCACCTGTCAAAAAATGGAATTTTATGTCGTATACAAATCCCCCAAATTTTATTCCATTATCTTGAAAAACAAAAAAGTTAGAAGAGCTAACCACCTTCCGTGGACACCCAGTATGAACTAATAATAGGTAATGTATTTTTTTATTTTCAGATTCTACAAAGATGTCCGAGGTGATTAATATAACTGTCAACGGGAGCAGCTTCAACGACGATATATTTTCAGATGCAGTAAATTATGATACTTACTCAGACGAAGTAGTTCTTCTACATAAAATATTTGGTTATTGTTTTATGATTCTGTTGCCCATCAGGGTTTTAGTAATTTTTCTCGCATTTGTCAGCGACATATATCTAATAGTAATAATAAGTAAATTTCAAAATCTTCGAAATAGAATTAATATTTTTATACTCCAATATGCTCTTTTTAATATGTTGTACTTGGTTCTAGCAAATTGGCTTTTTATATTACTGGAACTAGTTACTATCAGTGTGTATCGACATGATTGTTATTGTTTTATTACTAATTTGGATCATTTAACGCTCACATTAAGTTTCTATGTCTTGTCATTTATGGCCATTGACTGGTATATATCAAATTATCATCCTAATGTTTATAACCGATATCCTAAAACTTTTAAATATGGAGTTTACATTTTATATGTATTTGCTCTTCCCAAATGGATCGCGACTTCTACTATTTGCTTTATAAGCCGGTACGAGATGATCCACATAAGGTTCCATTTTGAATTGGCGTCTTTTATTTTTTGTGCTATTATAGTTACTGGAATTAGTATACTGAAAAAAAGAGCACTGTTATCTTCTGAAGCCTACAAGACTGAATATGCTGTGATTGTTCCGAGAATAGTAATACTGTGTTCTCTCTCCGTATTTTTTATACGACTAATTGTCATATTGATGGAACATAAAGTTTCCGGTTATTTTGTAGAAATAATTAGTATAGTTTATTATATCAGTGACGATATGTTCCTGGCGATACCCCTTATCGTTGTGTATAAACTGGCCAGATTAAATAAAAACTTTAAAACAGCATATTTTAAATGTTGTAAGAAGAAAATGGTTGGTAACTACGATGATGATAGTTTAGATACATATTCTGTTAATGAATCTGCATTAAGTAATGTTACATATAACATTAGTACTGAGTTAATTAACTTTTAACTTATTATATTATTTTACGAATTGATTTGGGACGTATAGTTTTATTTTCATCATAGTGAATTTAAGCATAAGATTGTATTCATTCAATTGCAAAACAACTGAACGATACCACAATTAAATTAACTTGTTATGGTCACAGTAACAAGTTTTTGCCTAAGGCCACAAAAATTTGACAGAACACACCTTACTTAAGTGCCATTTTTTATATGAAACTATAGGTATCACTAAATTCATATTTTAACCCGAACGCATAGAATAAGAAGGAAATAAAATTCTACACACAAAAACAAAAAAAATAATGATTTATTGATTAGAAAGTGAAATGGCCAATGTGAAACTAGCCATAACCCTTAAGGTGGCATTCTCAACGTCATTTAATCCATTACCAACCTATAACCTATTTCGCGTTGCTTTTTTTAGTTTATTATTAGATTAACTAACATTTAAATAAAATCAATATCGTCAGTACAATATTTAGGTAATATCTGACATATAACAAAAATATCTATTCATTTTATTGCTAATTTTGGGACAATAATTGCATAGTGAAAAAAAAATGACATAATAATGTTAAAAAAAATCTTACCCGATATTTTTCGCTATACAATTCTCCTAAAATATTTAATGAAATTTCTTGATATTTATTTAATATGTCAATTATTACCTATAAAATATGAAGACGATAATGATTTTATTTAAATTTTGTGTAAAAGCTAGAAAAATTAAATAAATATACGCGAAATAGGTTATAGGTTGGCAAGCATGCTGATACTCCCACCTTAAGCTATTCAGTTTATTTGTAACAATAGTAATTATTATAGCTTTGTTCGTACAAGCAATTATCAACAGAGTTTCAATTTTTCTATGCGCATGCGTGGTTTTTAACTAGTTGCGAACTGGTTGGAAATTTTTTGCGTTTACGTTACAATTTGGCCTCTGCGAACGCCGGATTTTCTGTCAGCGGTTTGGGATTTGTGGTGTGCAAACCCTTTTAAAGCACGTTCGCATGCGTCGTTAATTTGCGAACGGTTTCCGACAGCTGTACGAGCAAAGCTATTATTAAGCAGATTTACAAATCTGGAAAGTTAGTTTTTGAGATTACTAAAGTAATATATTTTATCTGAAAATAATTATTTATTGTAATATTTAAAGTTGGTAAGTTATGGTAGGTAGGTAAAATTTACAGACTTAAATTACGATCTCGATATCGCGCAGACGGCGTCTGCTGGACATCTACTAGACATCTTCTAGAACCGTTCAGGTTACTGTAAGACTAATATGTTATTACTCAAAAAAAAATGCGTCTAGCAACCGCCACCCGCTTCTAGTAGACGCCATTAGACAGTGGCGTAACTTCAGATTTTAGACCTGGGGCAGAGTGGTTTGGCGAGACCCAATTATTACGATACACAATACTCGTACTTACTCAGACATAAGATGCAAATATTACGTGCCACTTTTGTGGCAGTAGAGGGGTAAAGATGCCACGGTGCCAAGCATTTATAAGTTTGATTTTTGGTTAAAAAACGAACAATGGAACAACTAAAATATCTTTATTAAATTAACATTGCTGGGTAGTTATACGTAACTTAGTAGCTTCGAAAAAAAACGAAAATAGGTAGGCAACAAATTTTTTCAAATACAGTTCAAATTAACAAATTAACGTTGTCAGTAGTTTCAGTTTCACATAATATGGCTTACAAAATAAATTAAAAAAAAAACATTTTTTGAAAAATAGTTTAAATTAACATACATAGTCTGCGGTTAATTGTTTCACATTTTTCTTATTGATTTAGCGCTAGCGAAGGATTCAATTATGTGGTCGATGTTCAAACCCTTAGCTTTTCGTTTTTTAATAGATATTATACTAAGACTTGATAAGTGATGTTGACTCATTGAGCTTCACAAATGGTTTTTAATAATCTTCAACTTAGAAAATGAACGTTCTGCTTGTGCAGCTGACACCGGCAGAGTTAAAAACAACTTATAGGCTGTACAAAGTTCTGAAAAATTTGGTACTAGCAGTTCCACCCAGGTTCTTTCACTTTTCGTACTTTTTTTGTACAAAGCATTCAGCCCGGAACGAATTATTTTGCGTAAACCGCCCACTATCTTTGTTCAACAGCTAATAGATCGTGATTTCAATTTTTGCAAATAAATGTGGGTAGTAAATAGATAGTTAGGTAACCAACACCCCCCCTTAGTAACGCCACTGCCAGGAGAGCTGTCGGTAATTGAATTTAAATAATGGAAAAATCGTGTTCAATTATTTTTTCATTCAATTCTTTTTGTGAAATAGTAATTGTAATTGATTTTTCAATTACTTAGGTAAAGTAATTGTAACTAATAAATGGTGTTTATAAATCCAAGGCAAACCAATAATTACTTTTTGAGTACTTAATGGAATTAAAAAAAATTGTATAACGTACGTGTTATATAAAGCACTTGTCCCGTTAAAAAACTCGCCGCAAGCGACTCGTTTTTTAACATGGACGCGTGCTATAAAATGATGCTTTATAAAACGTGTACGTTAATATACTATTAAAACTACGCAACGGATTTTGAAGCGGTTTTTTTTTAATAGATAGAGTGACTCAAGAGGAAGGTTTCTATGTATAAAACGTGCATAATATTGTAGAGAAACACTGATAAATTAGAGTAGGGAGAACGAACGACCCAACCTAACCGGTCCCCGGTCCGATTAACGATCGATCCGAAGCCGGAAGAGACGAAGACAGACTATGTTTTAGGACGGGCCGGCAAACGGTTGAGTCACAGTAATCTTTTAGAGGTTTGTTCGGGTTTGTATTTATAAATCTTGACGTAATGGTGAACTCGCCTTCGACGTCGTATAATGCCGGGCTGCAACGCTAGTTATAAATAACCGAAATCAAATCAAATCAATAGGAGACATATTAATAAATTAAAAGTCTGCCAAAACTCGCCCGGATTGAAAACAAAATTACCCCTATTTTTTTTACAAATTATGCAAATAAAACATAAATAGAGAATGCGCTGTTAAAATTTGAAATAATTTGATGAATTAGAGTTGCCATAATACCATTTTATAAATTAATTCTTTTTAATGTAAAATCCAAGTATGTTTCTATGGTTTAAGTAAATGTAAGGAAATATTCATAATTCTATTCTGTCATTACACACGTCACAACCGAGTTCCGAATAATTTCATTAAGTTTTCTTTTAAAGGCATATGTTAGAACTATACCAAGAAATAAAACTATGATAAACTGTTGTTTGTTACCACTACAAATAATTATCTTTTCAAAGACACGAATTATAATTTGAACTTTAATATGGAGTAATAAACGAATTAAAGCAGTAGGTTGTTTGACGCAGAGATACCAGTAAATAGCAAAATAAGTGTTGGGAAATAAGTTGACAATTTTAATAAACACAGGCTCTGCTTTAGAAAATAAAGCCGTATTTAGTGAAGTGAAGTTATTTGGTAAGCAAATATTTTCTTTTACAAGATAATATAGTGTCCGCAAAAATAATTAAAAGCAAATAATTGTGGCATATCGGACAAGTGTCTAACTGCTTTTTATATTGGAATACACAGGGATCTAAGCACAACGCAATGATACCCTGGGGCGGATAGACCACGGAAGGTAAAGCCCAAAAACCAGTATCACTCAAACAATATCTCATTGCTTAATTTCTCCACAGAGTGTTTAAGAATTGTGGCAAAATGCAAATCTCTTGTTTTTCCTTGAATATAAATAATAGTAATAACAAAACAACAAGGATTACCCGCCCCAGAGTATCATCATTGTGCTTATAGTCCCCAGTACAAGGACCCTTAATTTTAATGACACATACAAATGTCAAACTGCGTGAGTGCCTTCTTTGGGACGAGTCCAACAAACTTTCTTATGCGAAAATTTACGGCGGTATTGCGTTTTCGAATGCCCGATTCCCAGAAGTGTCGATATGACGTCATTATAACTCCCCGTACATACAGGCTTGGTTTTTTAAAAATTGTTTAATAAAATTAATTTAAAAATTGTGATCAACTTGTCCTACAAAAATCATGCTGCGTGTGGGAGTCCACCACCCCCAAAATGTTGATATGACGTCACTATGACTCCACGTATATATGTCGTAGGCTGATAGTGAAATCCGTCATTTCATGAAAAGCCTAGTCACTTCATGAAGCTTCGGCAGATTGTGTAAAAACATGAAATTACACGATCTGCCGCGTCACTTTATGAAGAGACCTTGACGTTTCGGCGTATTATGTATAACACAATCTGCCTAATTTTAAATATCGTCACTTCATGTAGTACCTAACGATGTCATGTCAGTCGGCAGATTGTGTAATTCCGTCTAAAAGGTATATTGGCAACTGGTTTGTTCGTTGTTGCCCAGAGCATTTTTTTTTTAATTAAATTTTTTCAACTAATATTATTTTATAAAAATAAAAAAATGCTCTGACAAACCCGAACAAACCAGTTGCCAATATACCTTTTAGACGGAATTACACAATATGCCTTGTTTTTGTGGCATTTCATGAAGTGACGATATTTAAAATTAGACAGATTGTGTTATACATAATACGCCGAAACGTCAAGGTCTCTTCATGAAGTGACGCTGCAGATCGTGTAATTTCATGTTGTTACACAATCTGCCGACGTTTCATGAAGTGACTAGGCTTTTCATGAAATGACGGATTTCACTATCAGCCTACGACATATACAAGTTTGATTTTTTGACAATTGTTTAATAAAATTGAGTTAAAAATTGTGGTCAACTTGTCCGACAAAAACCATGCTGCGTATGTCCACCACGCCGAAAATGTCAATATGACGTCATTATGTCTCTCCGTACATACAACTTAGCATTTAATATTTTTTGATTTAAGATAAAGTACTGATTGTAAAAAAATATGTGATTGTGAAAAATATTAAATGCAAAGTTGTATGTACGGAGAGACATAATGACGTCATATTGACATTTTCGGCGTGGTGGACACTCCATACGTAGCATGATATTTGTCGGACAAGTTGACCACAATTTTTAACTCAATTTTATTAAACAATTGTCAAAAAATCAAACTTGTATATGTCGTAGGCTGATAGTGAAATCCGTCATTTCATGAAAAGCCTAGTCATATCATGCTGCACGCTAAAAGGTATATTGGCAACTGGTTTGTTCGTTGTTCCCCAGAGCATTTTTTTTTAAATTTCATTTTTATAAAATAATATTAGTTGAAAAAATTGAAAAAAATGCTCTGGGGAACAACGAACAAACCAGTTGCAATATACCTTTTAGCCACGCTTCATGATATGACTAGGCTTTTCATGAAATGACGGATTTCACTATCAGCCTACGACATATATACGTGGAGTCATAGTGACGTCATATCGACATTTTGGGGGTGGTGGACACTCCACACGCAGCATGATTTTTGTAGGACAAGTTGATCACAATTTTTAAATTAATTTTATTAAACAATTTTTAAAAAATCAAGCTTGTATGTACGGGGAGTCATAATGATGTCATATCGACACTTCTGGGAATCGGGCATTCGAAAACGCAGCAGCGCCGAAAGTTTTCGCATAAGAAAGTTTGTCGGACTCGTCCCAAAAAACTCATGCAGTTTGACATTTGTATGTGTCAATAAAATTAAGGGTCCTTGTACTGGGGACTATTAGATCACTGTGTATTCCAATACAAAAAAACAGTTACACACTTGTCCGATATGCCACAATTATTCGCTTTTAATTATTTTTGGGGACACTATATTATCTTCTAAACATTTTTATGGCTTTTCTTAAACGGATTGCGCGCATTCCAGTGGGTGCCGGCGTTGATCTGTTTCTAATCTGCAAAACGGCAGATGTTTCGATGAAAACGCATATAGCGTTCCCCATACTGGATTGTAATGCAGTTTGTGGTTTCTTTAGTTGTCCACCTTTTGATTATTACCAGTGTGACCGCCTTTTATATTGGAGTTAATTCAGCTGGGATGGCGCTACGGTGCATTGATGGCCACTTTGCTTTTGTAACAGGCTTTTAATACATCTTACCGCTGCTGTTGGGATTGCTTGGGCTATGGCCGCCCGTTGAGTCCTAACAAGGACGAAACGGCCGTCGTGGTCTACCCGCCCCAGGGTATCCATTGAACTTGGATTCACAATTATTCGCTTATAATTTTCTTTTACATTGATTGTTTAACCATATACTTATTAGGGGGTTGTAGGTACCTGGATTAAATTCAGTTCGATAGAGCTTAAACTGGAGGCTAAGTTTTTCTTAATTTAAAATAAGTATATTGGATTATTATAATCTCTTAAAAAAAATAAACTTCGTAAAGTAAAATGGGTGGCGGTCGAACTGTCAAAATAATATTCGTTTTATCTAAAACGTCCAAATTAACAGGTCAAACATTTTCATTCAGGTTATAATAATAGGGACAATAAGATCCTCAGTAATAAGTAGTTTTCAAAAAGGATTTGATAATGGGCTTGTATAATACTAAAAAGAAACGCAGCCGTAGTTCTGTATTTTTTCAGTAAATAAAGATACTTTCTAATACTGAATTTACTCCAGTTAAAAATCCCTGATTTTATTAGTTCACTTTCTTTCGAATAGAGAAAGGTTCCACTTCTAATAGTACATCCAGAGAAATCCCCTCTTTTATTAACGTGTAAAATTATTGCTGACATAGCAAAACGGAACCCCTTCTTTCAGTTGATAAAGGTTGCAAAACTGCATAAAAACTCGAAGAATCACTTACTCATGGAGTTGTAACTATTATTCAAGTGTAAGGGTAACCTCTGCCCGTTTGTCTATTTAGTTTGAAGTTCAGATTAAATTCAGCAATTTGTCGCGTCGGCACCTCTACCAAATGTCGTGTATCAGAATGGTAGGCGACTGGGTTATGTAGCTTAGATGGTTTTGATTTATGTGTTTATTTTTTAAGAGAGTGATTCTTTGCTTTTTACTGTGCCCTTATGGTGCGCTATTTAATCACTGAAACACTAAGGATTTTTTAAGATATTTATTTGATCAACAGCAAAGCAATAAAAGATGAAAGATTACAATAAATAGTGCGAATAAAATACAAATTACCGACTTGAGAGTATAAAATGGTGAATTTAAATAGTTCTTTAATAAGGAGAGAGATTGTCCCTTTTAACTCACTTTAGGAAGGTGTTATTCCAGCAAGTTTAAAGAAACAATTTCCACTTAATAGATAACTCTAACCAAAATGAGAATTTACACAATAAACAGTTAAATAAATTACTCAAAGAACACTTAGGCAATTGGAGCAAAATAGATTGGTTCTGTGCAGAACTTGTGCATGACTTCAAAAATTTTTGAATTTAATCTTTACTTCAAACTGAATAGACAAACAGGCAGAGCTTACCCCTACACTTGAATAATTGTTACAACTGAGTAAGTGATTCTTCGAGTTTTTATACAGTTTTTAACCCTTATCAATTGAAAGAAGGGGTTCCGTTTTGCTATGTCAGCAATAATTTTGCACGTTAATAAAAGAGGGAATTTCCCTGGATGTACTATTAGAAGTGGTACCTTTTATCCCAACCAATTATAAACAATTATTTCTTATCAACATTCGTGTACTGACTCCTCCTACGAAACTAGACTTGTCCTTGTCCTTGTGCTATACACTATCTTTCCACTACACCTCTTCTTATTAAGCTCAACACCCATTAAGAGTCTTAGCATCACAGCGAAGTACGAGAAGAGTTATCCATCCTTAAGGATACAAATCCAGATCCGACAATATTTCAATATACTTATGCAACTAACATTATATTTTTTCTGTTTTAGATTCTGCAAGGATGTCCGAAGAGATTAATATTACTTTCAATGGGACCGACCTCAACGATGACATAATTTCAGATGCAGTAAATTATGACTCCTACTCAGACCAAGTAATACTGCTGTTTACAATATTAGGTCACCTCTATACGCTTGTGTGGATTATCAAGTTCTTAGTATGTGTTCTTGCGTTTGCCTGCGACCTATACCTAATAATAATAATACGTAAATTTAAAAATCTTCAAACTAGAATTAATACTTTTATACTTCAATACGCTATTTTTAATATGTTGTTCTTGGTTTTATCACATTTTCTTAATATGTTATTTGAGGTACTTACTATCAAACAATACATATCCAATTCTTATTGTTTAACAAGTAATTTGGATCATTTAACGCTGACATTAAGTTTCTACGTATTGTTATTTATGGCCATCGACTGGTATGCACTAAATTGCCATCCCAACTGTTATAACCGATATCCTAAAACTTTTAAACATGGAGTTTACATTTTATATGCATTTGCTCTTCCCAAATGGATCACGACTTCTACTATTTGCTTTATAAGTCGGTGGGAGGTGATCCACTTTAGATTCCATTTTGAGTTGGCGTCTTTTATTTTTTGTGTTATTATTATTATTATAATTAGCATACTAAAGAAAAGAACGGTATTGTCTTCTGAAGCCTACAAGACTGAATATGCTTTGACTGTTCCAAGAATAGTGTTTCTGTGCTCTTTCTTTGTATTTGCTGCTAGAGTATTTTTCATGTCTTTAGAACAACTAGCTCCTAATTATATTGTAACCATCCTTATTATAGCCTATCAAATCGCCGAAGATATATTTTTCGCGATACCTATCATCGTAGTGTATCAACTGGCCAAATTAAATAAAACATTTAAAACCGCGTTTTTTAAATGTTGTAGGAAAAAAAGGGTTGGTAAATACGATGATGATAATTTAGATACAGATTCTGTTGATGAATCTTCACTAAATAATGTTACATATAACAGAACTACTGAGATAATTAAATTTTAACTGGAACATACAGTGTTATTTTCACTATAATAGCTAATTTTAGCATAAGATTTGATTTATTCAATAATAAAACAAGTATAATAATACCGTGCGAGCAAAAATTATTTGCATCAAATCACAATGATATGGGGACGATATCTAACCAATTCTAGGTTAAAATTTTGTCAAATTCATATTATGACATGATATGCCAAACTAATGAGTAATAAAATAAGTAGACAAATACAAATTTATTGTTGTTGTTTACAAAATTAACAAAGTAAGAATATACAGAAATCCAAGAATAAATTCCCATGTCTCTTTATATTTTCGAAAGTGTTGACCAGCATCTCTGGAGAAATGTTACCACATTCTTGGATAATCATTTCTTCTAATTGTTCTAAATTTGCAACAAGTTCTTCTGTTCTTACAGATGGTCTTCCTGCTTCTTTTTTGTGTTGTATAGAATCTGTTTCCCTAAACGCAGCCACGGTTGTTTTCAGACAATGATAAAAATCCCCAGCAATAAAAGCAACGTTAGGAAAATGTTCGTGAAAACCGTCCATGCACAAATCCGGATTGTATTGCCACTCACCATTTACTCTAATCCCGTTTCGAAAATACCCTTCAACCATGAATGTTTTGTGCTGTTCCGTAAAGCCCATTGTGTGAATTGTTCAAGAAATTGGAAAAATTAGCGTTGAATCAAATTACTTGTAACGATTGTCAAAGATGACGGAATAACTGATTGATTGTTGAATGATGAAAGAGTTTTGGACTTTCATTGTCTTTATTTGTTTTAAATCATAACGTTTCAACTGGTAAGTATCTCCAGTCGTCTTCAGGTGAATACTGATTGATTGTTAATTCAGGTACCCAACAGGTATTAAGCTCTACGGCTAAGCATTACGTCCTTAGATGCAAGGCACTCTTTGATGCAAATAATTTTTGCTCGCACGGTATTAAAACTAAATGAACTTAATATACAGGGTGTTCATTTGAAAACTTCCCACCTTGATTTTCCTGCTTTAAAATGAAAATGTGGAAAATCGCTCGGACCCGTCGATTTTTATTTCGAGGGTGACATCTTTTGCGTATATTGTCAATCTTGTTACTTCAAGCCCCTAGGAGGGAGGGGGGTAAGATCTAAATCTTAAATAAATACCCCTATTTTATATAATTTTTTTGGATTCTGCATAAAATTCTGAACATTTTTTAATAAAATCATTATTAGTCTATACTTAACAGTTTTCGAGATATTGACTCTTGAAAAATTACATTTTTGAACTTTGACAGCGTCTAGCTTTCTAACTGTACGTCTTAGAGCAAAACGGCTTACATGTCCCTATCTTCGATTTTTATTATCTTTCCAATAGTGTCAATTTCCGGTCAAACCGGAAGTACTACATTTTTTACATCCGGTTTAACCGAAAGTTCACACTATTGGAAAGATAATAAAAATCGAAGATAGGGACATTTAAGCCGTTTTGCTCTAAGACGTACAGTTAGAAAGAAAGCTAGACGCTGTCAAAGTTCAAAAATGTAATTTTTCAAGAGTAAATATCTCGGAAACTGTTAAGTATAGACTAATAATGCTTTTATTAAAAAATGTTCAGAATTTTATGCAGAATCCAAAAAAATTATATAAAATAGGGGTATCCATTTAAGATTTAGATCTAACCCCCCCCCCCCCCACCCCCCTCCCTCCTGGGGGCTTAAAGTGAAAAGATTTACAATATACGCAAAAGATGTCCCCCTCGAAATAAAAATCGACTGGTCCGAGCGATTTTCCACATTTTCATTTTAAAGCAGGAAAATCGAGGTGGGAAGATTTTAAATGAACACCCTGTATAATATTCATAGTAATAAATTATTTGGATGCTTTAGCCCGCAGAAATTTGACAATGACACTTTTCTATATTATGCTGATATTTTTAAACTAAAAAAAAAACAATAAAAATAGGTTTAGGGGAGACCCGGGCTGGTAGTCATATGGGTTTGTTGTCACAATGCTCAAAACTTGGCAATCCTGACAAATACGGTATGGGAGTAAATGAACTTAAAATCCGCAGCAAAATTGAAATATAAAAATATTAGATTAGCATTATTTCAAAAACTAAAATTTTTTGGAATAGACAAACTTACAGAAACTCACCCTTATTTTTAATACTAAATAAGAAATAATTATAAAATTTAGGCATTTTGTTACCCTCAAATATTAGATCGGATGACAACACTCTTAACAGCATGCGCAAAGCAGATCGACAGAACTAACAACCTGTAGCATCTCCAAGCAATTGTGTCCCCTACTTATATAATATTTATAATATTTTATTTAATATTTTTGATGGTCTAAATACTCTAAATTCTGAGATAAAAATATTATTAAATTGGCTTAAAGTAAATTGGTAAAAATTAAATATTTCAAAAACTAAATGTATGGTTATGGGTAATAATTGAAATTGTCAAAATATAAATGTTGTAATTGATGGTGAAAAATTGGAATAAGTGACCAGTTTTAAACATTTAGAGATAATTATTGATTCAAAATTAAAATTTTTAAATTATTTTGAAAGTATTATATCGAAGATTGCGGGAAAAGTAGGCTATTTTAAAAGAATTATTTCTAATTTATATTTGTTTTCTAGAAAAACTTTATTTAATACTATTATATTACCACATTTTCTTTATTGTTCTTCCAGTTTATGCTAGTGAGGAAATAAAAAATTGACAGATTACAAATTTTACAAAATAAGGCAATGCGGATTATTTTTAATTGTGACAAATATACAAAAATAAATTTTATGTTAAAACGTTTAGATTGGTTAAATGTCAGAAATTTAATTTTTTATTTAGTACCTATGTATTTTTATACATACAATTAAAAATAATTTATTGCCTGATTGTTTAAAAAATTTTGTTCTTTTAATCATGACCATCATAATTATAAAACAAGAACTAATCAAAATTTTTATGTGGATAGAGTGTCTAAAACATTAGCTTATAAGTCTATGTTTCATAAAGGTTTGATAGAATAGAATAATTTGGAAAATTCTATTAAATCTCAAATATCATTAAAAATTAAAACTATTTAGAAAAACTTTAAAATTACATTTATTTAAAAAACAAAATGATACCTAATATTTGATACAATTTGCAAAATGTTTAAATTTTCTGTCTGTTTTTTGTTAAAAGAAGTTCCGTTTTAAAATTAAAAATAAATCTATAAAAATGTTGTTAAAAAAATGTAATAAAAAATATTTAATTGTAGCTTTTTGCTAAATAAAACATGTTACTACTACTACTACTACTTAATAACATGAAAACCGCAGTGTTATTACAGCACAAAGGAATAGGAAATATACAAACACCGGATATTGCCTTTTCGGTAGACACGCCGAACGTATGCAAACATCAGCTAACTACTTTTGCAGAAGTTGTAGAGATGAAGAAGAGGAGGAAAGTATTTCGCATTTCTTGTGTGAATGCCCCAGCCTAGAAAAAAGAAGGTTCAATGCCTTGAACGAACCATTCCTTAATGATCTGAAAGAGGTGAGCAGCTTACAATATGAGTCCATTCACTAAGTTTATTAACAGCAGTGGCTGATTTGAATGAGCTGCTAGGATTCTTCTATGGTCTACGTCGCGTTAACGACCGGGAAGCTGATGCGGATAGGTTCCGTGGAACACGTGTGGTACCACAACGGTCCTTATGGGACTACGTGAGACTGTTTGGACATAGCCACAAGTCTGCCACTCTAATCTAAAACCTACTCTCTGGATATCCTATTAACTTTATAATATGTAATTTGTATTATACTTTTTTGAAAGTCCTTGTATGATGCATGCGCACACCAAATTTTATTATTATTTTCTGATAAGCCTAAGTTATTTTGAAAAAACTGTTTGTAAAAATTCTTAAAAATTAGATACCGGCTATTATAAACTAAATCACTAGTAATAATTATAATAATGTCAACAACGGTTTATTTTTTATTAGTTTCAACATGTTTTACAGTTTTCAAGAAAAAAAATTATTATACTAATTTAAAAAACGCAATTACTTCAGAAGACTGAATAAATATATGTTAGAAGAAGTACTCCATACTCAAAGTGGAGTTAAATGTATAGAAAAAAGAAAAGCACAGAGTATTTCTCCACAAGTTTATTAGAATAACTAGGCGAACCTAGAATAATTCATAATAATTCGACATGTTTCGAGTGTACACTCATCATCAGAAAAACAAAGTAAATAGTACAATGCTGATGTTGTTAGCAATAGAGAAAATAATAAGTGGGATTGAGCCGTAATGGAGCTTTCAATGGTGTACACGAGGTGTAAAAAATTAATAGTCAGAAGACCGACAAGACTTCAGCATACTGGAAAGTCAAGGGCTAGTGCAAAGGCCCTGTCTTGGACAGACAAATAAAGACAGCAAAAGAAAAATTAGAGAGTTTTAACAGACTTTGTGAAAATCATTTAGGTATAAGTAGTGAAAAATCTTAAGTTTCATTAATCTTTGTCGGAAATATGTAAAAGCAGTGAAATGAGAGGGAAAGAAAAAAGAAAAAAAACGGTTTTGGTAAAAATCAAAACATTATTTAGCTTGAAGTAAAATGCCGTTGAGGTACCAGGCTTGTTACGGCCCAGTTACCCCGGCAGGAGTCAAACATACCAATTTTTTCTTTTTTCTTTCATTTTTATTTCACTTTTACATGTCTCCGACAAAGTTTAATGAAACTTAAGATTTTTCACTACTTATACCTAAATGATTTTCATAAAGTCTGTTAAGACTCTCTATTTTTTCTTTTGCTCTCTTCATTTTCTGTCCAAGACAGGGCCTTTGCACTAGCCCTTGACTTTCCAGAATGCCAAAGTATTGTCGGTCTTCTGACTATTCATTTTTTACACCTCGTGTACACCATTGAAAGCTCCATTACGGCTCAATCCCACTTATTATTTTCTCTATTGCTAACAACATCAGCATTGTACTATTTACTTTGCTTTCCTGATGATGAGTGTTTCTACACTCGAAACGTCGAATTATTATCAATTATTCTAGGTTCGCCTAGTTATTCTAATAAACTTGTGAAGAAAGACTTTGTGCTTTTCTTTTTTCTAAATATATGTTAGTTATCAGATGTGTAGTTAATAGAATAAAATAAGTGTTTTAAATATATAATAGTGTTTGATTATTCATGCAATAGGTGCTACGTAGGGTCTCTAAAAATAAAAGTTGGCACCGGATTTCCATGAGTGCGATTCTATAACTAAATTGACTATATAAGAAAGAGCATGCACTGGGAAGATACTCCTGGCCTTATCGCCCAATCTGCCAAAGACCGGTAAGATATTTGAATTAGTAAAAGTATGATACTATTTAAATTGACTAATAATATAATAATTTGATCGTTTAAAAAATGAATGATTTTTGAAAGTTTCATACTAACAAATGAATAGTCATAATGATTTTTTAGGTAGTTAGAATTTTTTTTTCACATAATATTTATGTTACCACTACCACTTCCTTATATGATATGAAATTTATACCTGTAAATTTTACTGGTAATATTTACTGACAGCCGGATGCCTGCATCTATTAATTTTTGCAATATTAAAATATTCTCTAAAGACATTATATTAAAGTTATTTATTAATGCTTGAGGTTACAGTTATATGGGTAAAATTCAAATATTTTATAGAACATACTTTACTGACGTGGTGCATACAAAATTTTATCGCCAACCGTTCAGAATTTATAATATAAAAAATTGAGGTATAACTCATCGCATTTTATTAAAGCAAAGTAAACAGCAAATATAAAACAAATCTACTTATTATTTGTTATATTAAAAGTGAACGTACACCCACAAGTAGGTATTATAAAAATTAATTCCTGAAGGCGAAGGAGTTCCAACTGAAAACATTTGAGGACTGAAAACATTTGAGGATTATTATCTATGTTAAAAATGCGAATTGAATGAATGAAATGAAAAATGAAATTTGGCGGAGGGTAAAATACTTTACCTGCCGCAAATGCGGCAGATAAAGTATTTTATTTTACGATAAAATAAAGTGTTCGTTTACTTCCAGAAATCACTCTGATAATGTACGGCTTTACTGACGGCTGACGATAAAAATAACAATTAAAAATTTGAAAAAACGCGCTTGTATTTTATTTGTTCACATGCATCCGCCTTTATGTAGATCCAGCCTAAGAAAAACATAACCTTACCACCGGTAAGTCAAACTGACTGAATTAATTTACAACGTACCGCAAATATGGAGAGTATGATGTAACGGTCAGCTCGACATTACCTACAGTAGTAAGTAAGTAGAATTAATTAATAAATTAATGAAAGCATAAAAATAAATTTTTGTTAAATTTGCGCATATTTTTTCTGCTTTAACTAATTTATAAATCCAACCTTTTATAAAGTTAAAGTAGGTAATCGTTTTCCAAATTTGGGTATTTGGGCGATTTTTGGGTAAAATGAAAAAGTAACGAAATATTGATCAAAAAACGAAATGGCGAATGGGTAACTAGTGTTTGCGCTTAAACGGAAAAAATTACGCGCAGCTACGTCCCAGCAAAGTGTCACTTTAAGACTAAAAATTAAATTTAAGTGTGAAATTTGATGATCTCTTTGATTTGACATCCAACTATATAAGAATTTAAGAAAAAATTTCAGATTATATTTTTAGGTTTTCTTTTTGTCTAAAGGTATATTTTTAGAAATTAAGCCATTTTGCATGTAAGGTATTGTGTCAATTAAAAATAGTAAAGTCTGGTCTTATCATGCGGGTCCAAAGGTCATTGATCATTATTATGAATCAAGTCGAAAATTCCAGAGCTTATCAAAATGTTGTGGGATTATGTAGGTATCAATATACCCGGAGAAAAGAAACATAGTTTTATTATTTTAACCGTCGTGAAGATAGCCACATATAATATTATTTTTGCAAAAATTATGTAATAATACTAGTACAGGGGTGGCGAACCTTTATGTATTAACGTGTCATTTTTTCTAAGAAAATGTTTCATGAGGCCATAGACGTGCCGTCAAATTCGTAATATAATAATTCATAGTAAACTTTGAGATCGGTGGCGTGCCCAAAATTTTATGTCGCGTGCCATCAATGGCACGCGAGCCATTGGTTCACCATCCCTGTAAATAGTATATCTATTAAATCTATTTATTTAAAACGACCAATAATAAACAGTGTAATTTATTTTAGCAATAAAATTACCTAACCTAAAAATACAATGGGATTTAATCCGATTAAATATTTCAAGAAATAAAAATAAAAAGTTTTAATTTGCCCACCAATAAGTAGAAAACAGTAGCAAACGCACTGGTAATCAATTTAAGGATTGTACAGAAAATTGTCCATGAAAGAAAGCATAATATAATATCGAAGAATACTAAAAAATGTAAACAAAGAAAAACGTTTATAATTATAAACTAAAAACTTAAAAACTGTCATCATCACTTAGAAATTCTGAAAAGTCCTTGTCATCTGAGTCTTCCTCGAATGGAGCAATGATCATCGGCGCTACTTCGACATCTAATACTTGTTCTCGATCCCACCAATTCCTTATTAATTTTTCTGTATGTTCCGCCGATTTCTTTCAGTACTCCTGCGTAATATGATCCAACGAATCTTGCCAAACTATCTCTACTTGCGAGGATTTAAGACCATCACCTACATGTTTTTTATAAAAATATTTTACCCTAGCCCATATTAATTCTATCGCATTACACTGGCAATAATATGGCGGCAGTCGTATAACCTCAAGGCCATATTCATGCAATATTTCGTCTACAGCGTATATTTTGGGTGATTTAAGAGACTTTACCATTGATAGGAGTTCAGATTTTAACATATTTGGTAAAGGATTTGGTTGTGTTTTTTAAGCCACTCATAAATATCACTTTTTCGCCGAGATGAACTAGGTTGTTTATTTAAAATTATTCTTGAATGATATGATGCATTGTCTAATACAATTAAAGACGGCTCATCTAAATTTGGGATTAATTGAGCTTCTAGCCATTTTTCAAACATTTCGCAATTAATATTGTCATGATAGTCAGAACTTTTTGATGTGGAAGAAAAATTAAGCTTGTACCTGGAACATATCCTGTTACAGAACCGGCATGTAAAATAATGAACCGCTTTCCCGTGCCACATCCCTTTTTTCTTTTCAGGCTTTTCACAGAATCATCTTGCCAAGATTTTGAAACACTTCCATTTGAAAATATCCATGTTTCGTCTAAAAATACTACTTTTTTAAATTTTGATTTGTAATTTTCCGTATTTTTTTTTTAAACTGAACACGCTGACTTACTATCTGTGGCTGCTCACAAAAACAACTTCCGGTTGCAGTCTTTTTATAGCGAAAACCCAACTTTTTTATTAATTTTGATAACGATTCAGGTCCGATTTCCAAAACACCTCGAATTTTTAAATTTTTTTTAAAACTGGAAGAGTTACATTGGTTTATGATCTGTATAAATCACGTTCCGAACTCCCATTTTAATATTTTCGCTCAAATCTTCAGTCATTGGCTTTCTTCGTTTACATTTTTTACTATTCTTCGGTATTATATTATAATTTCTTTCATGCACAGTCCTAAAACTAATTCCCAGTGCGTTTGCTATGGTTTCCTGCATATTGGTTGGCGAATTTTCACTTTTTCTTTCATTTTCGAAATAGTTTAACAAATTAAGCTTGGGGATGCAAAAAACCAGAAAATTGCTTTTTATCGTTCATAATATTGTCACATTAAATTAATTGTCAAAGTCACAAAACTGACATCTTTAAATCAAGACAAAGGTGACAGGTACAAACTTTTGTAAATCGCTGAAATAGTATATTACATAACAAGTGTTGAAAGTGGTATTACTCAAACGAGGAGGTATTTAGCATGAGGCGCTAGCCGAGTGCGGAAATTCTCCGAGTGTGAGAAAATCACGTTCACACGAGTAATGTACACAATTTTTCCTACGGCCATACAAAATAATCAAAAAGAGTTTGATTTGTTTTTAATAGTTTGTAGGTATCACCAATGTGTTAAAAAAAGTTTTCCTACAGACGTGTGGAAAAATCAATTTTCCGCACTGATATCCGTGCGGAAAATTGGTTTTTCCACACTAGTGCGGAATTTTTTTTCGGCACGATTATGTCAAAAATCCGTGCGGAAAATTGGTTTTTCCACACTAGTGCGGAAAATTTTTTCGGCACGATTATGTCAAAATCAATAATAAATCAATTATAACATGTAGTTATTACTTTTTTTCTCAGAATTAGTTACTGTTACATATGTATGTGATTGTTATAGTTAATTAAAAGTTAATAAATTTCTTTGAAATATGTGTTACTTATTTAAATAATAAATAAATAAATAAATAAGGTCTTTATTTCCATTTTAATTTATAATACAACCTAAAAGTAAAGTACACCTAATGGAAAATGCCGAAGGTCAGATGGGAGTGTAAAAACCTGAAGGCAAGACACTCTTCCTGTTCTTTACCTTAAGCATGCACAGCAGATAGGCTATAGCAAGGAAAAAAAAAACTATGATTTAAGAGAAAAAAGTTACTACTACTACTACTACCACGTGGGGCGTGGATAAAATTAATATTATATTATTGAAATAAAGATATATTATAAGGAATGGACCATTAAAGTTTATATAAATTAATATTTTTTCCAATAGTGGCAAAATTTATAAAATTTATTGTTGACTTAATAAAAGCTTTTTGTATGCAAACTTAAATGATATGGGACTTTTGGACTTAAAACTTTCGGGAATTTCGTTATAAATTTTGGCTATTTGGTAAGAAAATGATTTTTTGAATTGTTCGGTTCTATGGGCGGGAGGTGTTAAACGATCCCTAAATCTGATATTCAGGGAATGAACATCTGACCTAAATTTTATTTTTTTGCTTAAATAAGAAGGTGATTTAGTTAAAACTATTCGATGAAACAGACAAGCTGCATGAAGTAAACGCCTATTGCCCATGTTCAACCAGCTAAGATTTTTCAGTTTATGCGAAATATGATTTCTACGGCGAATACCAAATATTAGACGAAGACATGAATTTTGTAATACCTGAATGCGGCGTTTATCCGACGAGTCTATCGAAAAACCATAAACACTGTCGCAGAAATTAAATCTGGACAAAACCAATGCCTCACACAAGATAACCCTTAGCTTTTGATTCAAGTAGTTTCTACAATTGAAAATCATTTTTAAATTAAAATAAGCTGCTCTAATACAGTTGCTCACGTGAGCTCTATATTTTAGGTTGGAGTCTATTGTAAGACCTAGGTTTCTACAACTGTCAAGTATGGGCAATTCATCATTATTCATTTTTACCTTAATCGATGGTAAAAGAACCTCTCGTATCCTTGCGGGACCAAAGAGCATGACAGAGCTTTTTTTTTGAGTTAATGGATAGTGAGTGATCAGAAGCTTCCGAGACTAACCTGGATAGATCATCATTTATCTCCTGCAGAGATGCGTCTGTACCACAAGGATGGAAGATAAGGTAAACCTGCGTGTCATCGGCATATAGATGTACCTTACAATGTCTTACCTGATTTATAAGTTGTGAGGTATATATAGAGAATAAGAGGGGTCCCCGGATCGAGCCCTGGGGAACACCACAAGAGATGGGAAGTGACCCCGATTGAACACCAGCAACAAGAACAGACTGACTCCTTGCGTTCAAAAAACTTTGCAGTAATTTTAAACCTACCTCACCGATACCAATAAATTTCAATATGGAACAAAGGAGTTGATGGCTTATGGTGTCAAAGAATAATAGAAAAGTCAATCTAAGTCAGCACGGCAAGATGCCCCTGATCTACACCCCTTAATATATCGTCGGTGACCTTCAAGAGGGCAGATTCACAACTATGTCCCGGTCTGAAGCCCGATTGGAATTCAGGCAAAATCGAAAACCTCTCTACGTGGTCACGCAGCTGTGACTCCATAACCCTTTCCAGAATTTTGGATAGTGTAGGAAGTACACTGACTGGTCTCAAATCCTTGAATTCTTTAGGATTTGGAATTTTTGGCAATAGTGTAACAATTGCATGCTTCCAACAGTCTGGAAAGTCGCCCCTTTCCAAACAACAATTAACTATATGAGTTATATAAGGTATTATATGTGGAGCTGCCAACAACAACAGCCTAATATTTAACCCATATTTCCACACGTCTGTAGAAAAACTATTGTACCATGTTCATTTTCCGCACTTGTTAGGTAAATAGCTATTTCAACACTAGAGTTGAAAAATTTATTTCAACTCTAGAGCTGAAAAAAATTAAAACAATGCCCTCTTACACATTTTAACTAAAAATAAATAAAAAGCTGTTTCTCCTATTTGCTTACGCACATCATACCTACCATTTATGTGCAGTGAATAAATTTCGTTTCTGATTTTATAGCTGCTTGCATTCTTTTAATAAAACAATATTATACCTAAATATACATACAAAAACAACAATAACACAATAACACAAAACTAAAACATTATAGAAATATAGAGATGGAGTTAAATATCGATAGCTTGTTAATTATAAAAGTTTTATCTATAATCGATTTGTTTTGAATATTGCTAAAATAAATTTACTTACATAAAGCACATTCACTTGTCCCATATCCTTAAACATTGTATGAATATTTTTATCCGAGATAATTGTAAAATTATAAATCGGTATTTCCTAGGGTATTCTATTTCAGCTCTACACCCCCTTTTTTTCTATGGTTCAACTCAGTTGACAATTTTGACATGTTTGGCGTTTGGTGGGTTGCCTGACCTATTTTCCCGTTTTGATATATTATTATTTTTATCATAAATACTCTTAGGTTCCCAAAAATAACGAAAAAAAAAAAGATTTTTTTTTATTTTCAGTAATGTCCTAGTGTACTTTACCCCACCCAACACCCCAATTCGCTCCACGGGTCCCGTAAGTTTGTTATTTTTTAAATAGCTTTGCTGTCAAATTCGTCGGCCATTAGCCGTTTTATATTTCAACACACGTATTGAAAGAAAATAAATACGCGTGTGATATAAAGGACTTTTTTTAAAACCGACCAGAAAATTTACACTTTCTGGACAATTTTTCGTCTAGAAAATAACGTTTTTCCGATCGCAAGACCGGAAAAGTGACATTAGAGACCGGAAAAATCTTTTCCGGACTCTAATGTCACTTTTCCGGTCTCTAATGTCACTGTCACCCTGTTTTTTATTTTTCCAATCGCTCTTTGATAATACAAGATACCTTGATTTTGTTATTATGACAACAAAATTTCGATGTATTTTCGAGTGACAGTTCGTTGATTTTTAATTTTGTTCTTTATGTCAAACTTGTTTCGCGTAGATTATAAAATATATCGAAGTGTCCGTCTTAAAAAAAATATTGTACGTCACGCAACCGAAAATTTGTGTTTTCCAGGTCTCTCCAAGCTTCCAGGACTCGCCTATGGCTCGCCCTGGAAATGCTTGTCTAGACCTATCGTTAGGTCTTTCCATATTCTTAAATTGAAGTAAATCGTATGTGCGGTATCGGAAATATTCGGTGACAGCGGAGGGAAAAATTGGGTTTATATCACATGTGATAATGCAAATAAGCATAATAATTTCTGATAAAATATTTTTAATTTATAGTAATGAATTAAAATTGTGATAAATTGGTATGTTTGCTGCAGAACTGATTATTATTACTTTTAAGAGTACTGTAATAATTATTCATTTTATTTTAAATCAGTACGGTATCGTTTGCCATAGAAACAATAGCAAATAGCAAAATTATATGTTTTAATTGACCATTGTGATTTAAATACATTTACTTGCATTACATTTAGTGAAATTAGATAGCTGGTAAGCGATTTTAGGAAAATATTTTTATATAAAAGTCAGAAAATGACAAAGGAATTTTAAAAAGTATTTAAATTTTTAGAAAAATCTAAAAAAACTTTTACATAAATAAGTTTTAGAGTCTACCATCGCTTTTACTTGCGACGGGCATTAATACAATTTACTGAAAACCCGTTAAACCTATAAACGTTATTTCAAGATATATCTGTTTATTTGGAAATAATAAAGTAATTTCTGTGCATTGGACTTCTATACTATCAACGATCGCCAAGATAACTATTTCAATAATAGTTACAGGTTTTCGCAATTTGTATGTTAAAAGTAGTGTCCGACCGAAATACGATTTTCAGCCGAAACCGAAACCGAATCTTCGACCTTTGTCTCAGTTTCGGCCGAAACCGAAACTTATTTATATACAGTGTCACCAGTAAAGTCCGCATCATATGGGATTTTTTTATTAATAGCTTTATTCAAAATTTGACTTTGGCATCAAGTTCTGCTTCGATCGAGATGAAAATTAAGCAAAAAAATAGTAGTCACGTGATTCCCATTATCTGTCAAATTTTAATTTTTTCCAAAAAATAATTCAAAAGTGGGGTTATTTCTGAAAATATCGAAAAAAGGTATTAGAAAAAGTTTTTTTAAATGCCGTTTCTAGCCCACATGCAAAATTTCAGCTGGATAAGATAATTTTGATTTTTTACCTATACAGGGTGTTTCATTAAGGTCGAAGAGCGGCCATATCTCAGAAACTACTGGGCATAGAAACTCAGGAAAAGAAAAATGATAATAAAAGTGGCCATGAGAAAATTCTGAAAAAATTTTTAAGTTCCGCATTTTGCCGCAAGAGGGCGTAATTGAAAAGTACATTTTTAAATTTTACATAATTCCGAAAATTCCACATTAAGGTATATGTTTGATAACACCATTTTAAATCTTGGACAATTATGCATCATTTTGGTCTTATGCTCATTGGCGTACCGACTTTAATAAGAGTGGGGGAAGCTGTTGAAAGTGTAATAATTTAAATCGCTGTAACTTATAAACGACTTATCCGATTTTAGCAAACTAAAGACTGTTTGGAAGAGAAATGTATGCACTTTGACCAGTCGTATTTAGTTGTCCATAATAGTTCTAAAAAAAATGGAAGAGGGCGCAATTTCCAATAACAATACATTTTTTGATTTTACTCCGAAAAAATAAATCATACGGTATAATTATGATACCATAATCGAGAAGGAAATGAAATTTGCTAGAAAAAATATTAAAACCGCAGCTCGATATCTCCGTTCGTTTCAGAGTTATTGCCAAAAGAATAATTTTTAAGACAAATTGCGCCCTCTAGCAATTTTATTAGAAACTATCTTGTACATTGGATACGACAATTAAAGGTACTTACCTTTCTCTTCCAAACAAGCTACAATTTAGTAAAATTGGTTAAGTCGTTTAGAAGTTATAGCGATTTTAATGTTTACAGTTTCACTTGTAGTGTAGTGGGAGAAGCTATTGAAAGTTTAAACATTAAAATCGCTGTAACTTCTAAACGACTTATCCGATTTTACTAAATTTAAGCTTGTTTGAAAGAACCTTTAATTGTCGTATCTAATGGTACAAGATAGTTTCTAATAAAATTGCTAGAGGGCGCAATTTGTGTTAAAAATTATTGTTTTGGCAATAACTCAGAAACGAACGGAGATATCGAGCTGCGGTTTTAATATTTTTTCTAGCAAATTTCATCTACTTTTCGATTATGGTATCATAATTATACCGTATGATTTATTTTTTCGGAGGAAAATCAAAAAATGTATTGTTATTGCAAATTGCGCCCTCTAGCATTTTTTTTTAGAACTATTATGGACAACTAAATACGACTGGTTAAAGTGCATACATTTTTCTTCCAAACAGTCTTTAGTTTGCTAAAATCGGATAAGTCGTTTATAAGTTACAGCGATTTAAATGATTACACTTTCAACAGCTTCCCCCACTCTTATTAAAGTCGGTACGCCAATGAGCATAAGACCAAAATGATTCATAATTGTCCAAGCTTTAAAATGGTGTTATCAAACATATACCTTAATGTGGAATTTTCGGAGTTATGTAAAATTTAAAAATTTAGTTTTCAATTACGCCCTCTTGCGGCAAAATGCGGAACTTGAAAATTATTTCCAGAATTTTTTCAGAGATATGGCCGCTCGTCGACCTTAAAAAAACACCCTTATATTTAAAAAAGTTGCACTTACATTTTTAACAAAATTGTTTCAAAACGCCTAATTTATTAGATCCAATAATAGTTGTCTTCAACAAGCTTCCACAGAATATAAGGAATGTCAAAAATTTTAGTGTGTTTAAAAAAACAACTTAAGAAATTTTTAGTAGATCGTGAGTTCTATAATATGAATACATATTGGACACAAGCATGGTAGAGTGGTATTTCTACCTATAAAGCTTTATTGTTTGTTTATCGGTTATGTTATAATATACACTTCATGTATTTGACGGCTTCCACACAATGAGCGTAATGAATAAAAATTAAGCAATTACTTCTTAGTAAAACCAATTATTGCTTGACTAGCAAATCTATATAAGTAAAAGCAATTGCTAGATCTGGATATAAATAAAATTTTGAAGCAATTGCTGTTTTTCTTAAACCTCTGTAGCAAATGCTTATTCAACACAAGTTCAGACGTGGCTTATCCACTTGTTCAAATTATAGATTTCATGTTTAGTTTGGTGCCTAATTTGAAAAAAAGTTGACGTAAATACAACAACGTTGGTCTATTTATTTGGTACAATAGTAATCTGTTACGTTTTTGTGGAAAATAGGAAACTTATATTTGTGATATGGCAGATTTCAGTGAAAATGAGGAAAGTGATAGTAGTGATGAAGAAATTAAAGACAATCAATTGATATTCGTTCAAAAATTGAAGGAACATAAATAAATCTCTCTCACCACAACCGTTTAGCTTCCACAACAGCTTCAGCACTTATCATCCATCCATTACAGAAGTGTATGTCTTACAGAAAGTAGTTTGGTGAACACCGAGTTCTTCACCTACAGAGTTTTGAAAGCCCGGATCCGACAATTTCCGCAAAAATACTTTAATGTTATTTAAAGGCGACAGTGCACCCCCTCGCCTTTCACTAGTATCAGTCAAAAAATAATTTGCCAACCACTCAACATTTTCGCAGTCAAATCGATATAACTTTCTGAAATCACCATATCTGCAATTTTTACGTACACTGTACATTTTTCTTTTACGGACGTTCATATATTCAGCCATAAAGAGCAACGCACGTGTATGCCGCGGAGAACTAAAGTTGACTGCTACCAAGCACCAAGCAAATGATGCAGGCCTTTCTTAAACAGTTGAAAGCAATTGCTACACTAGAAAAAGCAATTCCTTAATTTATTCATCACATTTTAAGCAAACGATAGAAATTGCTTCTATTTTTTAAGAAAAATCATTGACTAGAAGCAATTCCTGCACTTTTAAGCAATCGCTGGACGCAAAAGCATTTACTTTAGTTTTTATTCATTGGCTTTCAAGAAATTACTTCGATTTTATAAGAAAAAGCGATCGCTACAATTTTATTCATTAGACTCATCTCATTATCATGTCACTTTGGAAATAAAAATATTTATTAATATTATATTATTTTTACAGTGTTCTATTATGCTTTCTTTTTTCAGATTCTACAATGATGTCTTCAGACATTAATAATACTGTTCAAGGAAACATCTCCATTGACGATTTATTCTCAGATACAGAAGACGATTTCATATATACCTACGAAAGATCGTTGGTCTCTCAAATATTAGGTCATTTTTATATTATTGCATCGATACTAAAGTTTGTCGTGTGCGTTTGTTCTCTTGCGAGTGATATTTACTTAATAGTTATCATCAGCAAATTTAGAAACCTTCATAATAGAATTAATAATTTTATACTTCAATACGCCATTTTCCATATGCTGTACTTGGGTTTGGCTTATTTAATACTAGTAATATTGGAGCTTAGTTTTAGTAACACTCAATTTTTTAGTTATTGTTTTATAATGAATTTGGATCATTTAACGCTGACCTTAAGTTTCTATGCTTTGTTATTTATGGCTGTTGACTGGTATGTGTCTAACTGTCATTCAACTATTTATGAAATGTATTCCAAAACTTTTAAATATGGAGCTTATATTCTTTATGCATTAGCGGTTCCTAAGTGGATTACGACTACTACAATCTGCTTTGTAAGTACGTACGCGCATGTGAACCAGATTAGGTTACATTTTCAGTTAGCTTCTTTTATTATTTATCTTACAGTTATTACTTGGATTACTATTGTTAAACGCAAAAAGGTATTGTCAGCGGAAGCGCAAAAAATGGAATATGCTTTAACTATTCCCAGAATAGTTATGTTTTGTTCTGTTAGCATGTTCGCTATACAATTAATTTTTTTATGTATAGAAGACAAAATTTCAAATATGTACTTCGATGGTTTTTATACAATTTATATGATTTCTGAAATGATATTTCTAGCAGTGCCCATTGTAATGGTATATCAATTAGCAAAATTAAATAGAAACTTTAAAACAGCATACCTTAAAGTATTTAAAAGAAAATGGGTTAGTAATTACGCTGATGATAATTTGGATGGGGACTCTAATAATGAAGTTACACATGATGTTACATATGAAAGGGAATCTGATGTAATCAATTTTTAATTGTGTAATTTCATGATTAAAGGATAAAGAATTGAATAAATATATGAATAATAATTTAACTGAATACAAAAATTCAACCAGAGTGGTCCATGAGAGCAGGGTATAGTTTTTAAACCTGGACACAGTAGACTCAAGCAAGCAAAACTACTACTACACAATTTATCACAATTAATTTATTTTCTGTTATTGCAGTTAAAATTGCGCTAATGTTAACAATGCCTTTGATTAGTTTTGAGATTATTTAGTTTAGCACAATTATTTATGTAAGTCAATAAAATATAAATTTAAGACATTTTTTTAAACCCAATATACACACTTAATATTTATTCGAAATATGCAATATTTACAAAAAATTGAGATAACACTATGATATGATTTAAAAAGCAAAATATTAGGTGCCTATTATACAGGGGGTCCGGGAAAATGCGAGAAATCTCCCGGATATGAAAAAAACACGTGAAAAGAATACTACAAGTTTATATAAACATCTTTCGTATCGGCCTCCTCTTCGGAGATATGGGCTCCCAAAGAGCTCCCATGGAATTAAGCTTTTGACACATAATTATTAAACCAACATTCATATTATGATGTATACCAGGTATATAAGACCCTTTAAATTACTATCCCAGAAAGTGTTGCGAATTACTCACAGCTGCAGGGACGGACTAGCTGTCACACTAATGTGCCCATTTTTTACGCCCTGTATGATAAAAACTCTGGACAACGTTTTTTACATACCTTTAACTATTGACTAAAAATTAAGTACTTACTCATGTATTCATGTCGCTAATCCTAAGCGTTTTCGGAAAAACGTCATTTTATTTAAGCAATTAAAAGTGAACATTTATAATTTATAGGAACAAAGATGTATCTTTTATTGAAATACACTAAATATACATGATGTAAATATGTTAAAAATGACGTTTTTCCAAAAACGGTTAGGATTAGCGACATGAATGAAGAGTACTTAATTTTTAGTCAATAGTTAAAGGTATGTAAAAAACGTTGTCCAAAGTTTTTATCATACAGGGCGTAAAAAAAAATGGGCACATTAGTGTCACAGCTAGTCCGTCCCTGCAGCTGTGAGTAATTCGGAACACTTTCTGGGATAGTAATTTGAAGGGCCTTACCTGGTATACATCATATGAAAAAAAAAATTGAAATATACCTGTTGGTTTAATAATTATGTGTCAAAAACTTAATTCTATAGGAGCTCTTTGGGAGCCCATATCTCCGAAGAGGAGGCCGATACGAAAGAAGTTTATATGAACTTGTAGTATTCTTTTCACGTGGATGAAGAGCTGGATAAGACAGGAAGTAGGGATTACGGTGGATTTACCTTTGAATGTGACCTTGCTACTATATGATAAACCTAACCTACAAATAACCCAACTTTTTATTTACTCACCTATGAAAAGTAACTGCAGAATTATTTTCTGAATTCTCGCATATAGACCAGGGTCGATAATTTTTGAAACCAAAAAAAATAATAGTAGGATGAAACCCATTGGAAAAGGAAGAGAATAGAACAAAAGTGAAAGAAAAAATAAATTACGGGCGATCCGAGGTCGGGAAGGGGGATGGGGGGGGGGGGGGGGGGTTTAAGGGTAGAAAACGATTTATCTCGATTTCCGGCAAAACTACAAGTCCTATGGAAAAACGGTAAATGGCAAAGTTGTAGGTAATAAAAAGATTTACAACTTTTGTATTTGCACTTTTTTCACCTAACCTCAAAATTAATGTGAAAAATTCAAATAACCAAGTTTTTGGTTTTTTATTTTTAACTTTTACAAAAAAAAATTTTTATCCACGAAATTTGGTGAAAACTTACCTTTTTATGTTCTAAACACACTGTAATTTTTTTGATTTAAAATATTTATTTTTTAACCTTATTTTGACTTAATATCGAAAAAACACCCTAATTTTCAATCGAAAATTCTCGTCAAAATATCTACTTTTTTTAAAAAGTCGGAGGGCTTTTTGTTCGTTGAAATCTCTACTTTCTGATGGTGTTAAAAATATATACATTACTATGGTAAATGTTCTCAAAAAAATGCAAAGAAATGAAAAAAACTCGAATCAGAAATTTTTTTTTTAGATCAATACGTACAATTTTGAGCTATTTATTAAAATGTATACTCTTTTTTTTATCAATGTAACATGGAATCTTACGTTTTTCGGGTAATTAAAGTATAAATTTTAATAAATAGCTCAAAATTGTACATATTGATCTAAAAAAAAAAAATCGGATTCAAGTTTTTTTCGTTTTTATGCATTTTTTTGAGAACATTTACCATAGTAATGTATATATTTTTTAACACCATCAGAAAGTAGAGATTTCAACGAACAAAAAGCAGTCTGACTTTTTTAAAAAAGCAGATATTTTGACGTGAGAATTTTCGATTGAAAATTAGGGTGTTTTTTCGATATTAAGTCAAAATAAGGTTAAAAAATAAATATTTTAAATCAAAAAAATTACAGTGTGTTTAGGACATAAAAAGGTAAATTTTCACCAAATTTCGTGGATAAAAAAAAATTTTTGTAAAAGATAAAAATAAAAAACCAAAAACTTGGTTATTTGAATTTTTCACATACATTTTGAGGTTATGTGAAAAAAGTGTAAATACATAAAGTTGTAGATCTTTTTATTACCTACAACTTTGCCATTTAACGTTTTTCCATAGGACTTGTAGTTTTACCGGAAATCGAGATAAATCGTTTTCTACCCTTAAACCCCCCCCCCCCCCCCCCCCCCCTCCCGACCTCGGATGACCCGTAATTTATTTTTCCTTTAATTTTTGTTCTATTCTCTTCCTTTTCCAATGAGTTTCATCCTACTAATATTTTTTTTCACTTTTTACCATTTTCAAAGGCTTCAGCACTGGTCTAATAGTTGACACTTTACACTAAAAACAGCAATTATTGGAAAAAACCGATAAACTGAAGAAAATTTTAGACTGCTGTCAAAGAAACACCAAACGAAAATAGGGATGTTCGATATAAATCGACGCATCGAAAACATCGATTTTCAATGCGATACATCGTTTTTAAGCGTTGCATCAAGGCCATTTGATAGTTGTTGATGCATCGATGTATTGGGCCTTCATTTTATTTGTAAAATAATTATTTTGCCGTTGCCTTTCGATCTTGATTATACATTGTACCTTTGGTTGGATTTAATGTGTGAGCTTAGAATAATTAGATTTGTGATTTGTTTTGAAATCCAATTCGATTAAATTTTTTTTCGATGCATCGCAAACATCGATGTTTGATGATACATTTTCTGTGGACATCCTTAAACGGAAACAAATGACACAACGTCATCATGGCGTCAGAGCAATGTCGTAGCGGTTACATCTTTATCGGTGGATCACTTACTGCTGCATTGCCATACTGTAGACTTTTTATAAGGTTTTAGACAAAGATTTAATTTTCCCACATGTTAATACCTTAACAGCGTAAGTTTGGCAAAGGAAGTGATTGGGACAAATTTGTGTGTTGATTTACTTCAGAATGGAATACGATTTTGTCAATAGGTTCATTTGTTATTGTTTCATTTATAGATACCACATCATTGCGTAAAACATTCTCGAGAAATGATTAAGTATGAAAAAAGCGACGTCAATTATTTCTTCCAAGGGTGTTTAAAACTTGGAACACAATCAGCCCTATGCAGTAAGTACATTGACTTTAAAGTCAATGTTGAAATTATTTCAATAAACATTGACTTTCATTTCAATATTGGAATAAATTGGTATGCAGTATCGACACTTGATTAAAGATTATCGAAATAAAAATTTATTGAAATGAATGTCAAGTCTAGATTTGGCAACATTATTTTTTAAATGCTAATTAATTCAAACAAGGATATTTGTCTACATAACCTCAGAATTTTGGTCTTCGATTTATTTTTGTGTGTATTTTTTGTTTGTGAATTATTTAATGTTTAAAGTTAAAACAAAAAAAAAACAAGAAAGGTAAGTTTTACATGGGTTTAATAAATATTAATAAAAAATATAAACCAATTAGGTTCTTTGAGGCCCCCTAATTAAATAATAATAAAGCAGATTTCCTGTAGTGACCCATCAGCCCAGTTTTACCAAGCTGATTTAGTAATAAATAAAATGTTTTCGCGCTGCACAAAAACATATTCATAATTTTTGCTTGTTATCATAGATGCCACCAAAAAAATAGGGTGAGCAGTACAGAGTACTTGTAAACATGGTCGAAAAATGTGACTGTCAGGTGGGGTAAAGAAACGTGAACTTACTGGAGGAGAAATTCCCATAGTCGAGATTTTGACGAATTTTGAGAAAAACTGTTAAAAGTTTTGTCAAAAATATTGATTTTTATTTGATTGACATCATTTCAAGTTCGCTACCGGGCAAGAATATAGAATTCTTGACTTTTTTCAATCTTGACTCGAATTTATTTTAATTTTTTCCCTTAGTACATATCAGTGGCGGCTCGTGCCATTTAAGTGAAGTAGGGCCAGGTAAACCCTTAGCGAAAATTTTTTTGGGTGCCACGTCCTTTTTTGTTAATAGTTCTTGCTTTTGAAGTAGGAGAAATAAGCAAAAAGCCACCTAATTTAATTTATGAATTTACAATCATATCTTGAATAGGTATACCTAAACACGATAACAAGTTGAAACACACAAGCAATGTCAGTGGTTTCATCTGCGATAACAGCGATAAACGGAGAGTCCTTTATTTCTTTTATGACTTCATCATGATACACATCTAACATACAGCCCAGAAGTTCATTTTGTATGGTTTTTGATGTTCCTTTAAATACTTTTGATTTTTCAATATGATTTTTAAGAGTTTTGTCTAATTCTGAGCTGAAATTTATTAATTCACTAAATATGCCCCTATTTTCCGACGTCTCTTTTTCGTCATGACCTCTCAAAGCCAACTCAAATGCACCACAAAACCGAACGCAGTTTATAATTTGGTTTAATATGTATCTATTTTTATCAATTTGTTCGTTTTTCTTCATTATTTCATTGTGATATGCAGAATTTAATTGAGTTTTAATGTTAATTTTACCAAGCATACTGAAATTAAATATATTGTTTAAATGTACCTTCGATTTTTCATGTGTCTTCATTTTGTCCCAGATCATCTGTACCCCCCACCAAATAAAACACACATAAAACAAAATAGTCTATTAGATTCATCACAACTGCACACCCAAGTATTTTTTCCATAAATATTTCTATTAAATTAACGCAAACGCACTTTCTGTCCGCCCTGAGTTTTTTCTATATTTAAATCTGGTAACGGTCGTCCTAATTCCTTAATTTCCAATTTCTGTTCTAAGGAAATGGTAGAAAATGGAGTTTCCTTTAAAAATCTAACAGTATTCATTACTTATGTATTTCTAAAATAAAAAGTTCGTTAACCCTACATTAAATCAGCCGGCCGAACGAAAACAAATCGAGACGCGACGCGAACATCAGCTGTTTGAAACGTCTAACATCAAACGGTCAAACGAAGAGAGCCTGGCTACGTCGCCGAGATTTTTGCCTGCTTGCATTCAAGGTCAATTTCCAATGTTTTTTTATTGAGGTGATGGCGTTTCGTCACCTCCCGTGTGCCTCGTCGCGCTTGGCGCGGAAGCTACGTTACCGTTTTACGCATAATCGCTTCCTTTTAGATGAAAATTTGCACCCGACTGTGTTCCATTTTTAAATTATTTTGCTAATTGCTTTAAAAACGATAATATTAATTTTAATAGGTTTTGGTAATTTGTAAAGGGCAGGACGCTAGACAGGAGGGCAGGTAGTGCCATGGCACTGTGGCTCTACCCCACGAGCCGCTACTGGTACATACCGATTATTGAAATTTAGAAGGTCACTTGACTTAATTTCAATTTCTTGAAAACTCTTATTTCAATTATTGATTAGAGTGCCTTCCTGCATACCAAACTGCCATGTTTATTGAAATTTCTGTGAAATGTCGTTTTTATGTCATAATTTCAACCTTAACATCAAGTCAAGGTACTTACTGCATAGGGCTGATTGATTCACGTCGATTAAATATGATTCATTATTAAAAACATACAACAGCACATTTCTAATAAAATTATCACTTATAATCTCCCTAGCAGCAGAATTATTACCGATAATATTTTTCAAGGTCACAAATGTTTCTGTTGATAGAAAATTATCCAGAGTCGAAGACGAGGGAAATTTTCTATCAACAAAAACATGAGTGAAACCGAGAAAAAAATTATCGGAAATTAATTCTGCTGCGTGGGAGATTCGGTAAGAAAATTTCATAAATTTATTTTCAACCAATTAAAAGGCTCCTTTTTGTTTACGTTGCTTATAGCAACGGGAGACTATCGCGATAGTCCATAGCCTATTAACCTAATAAAATTAATAAGTGATAATTTTTCTTAGGCACGACTACTACGACTTAATTTTAATTCAAATGTCAAGTCATTTCGAAGTGACAGGTGAGGTGTCTTTATAGTTTTAAATTCAAATATAACTATAAAAAACATATTTCCGATGAGTTTAGTTTAATATGACGCACTGTATTTTTACAATAGAAGTTGATTTTACTTGTTAGTAACTAAGGTATATTACTAAAATTTCAGGAACATTAAAAGAAACTCCAATTTATGAAATTTTCTTACCGAATCTCCCACGCAGCAAATTAATTCCTGATAATTTTTTTCTCGGTTTTACTCATGTTTTTGTTGATAGAAAATTTCCCTCGTCTTCGCCTCGGGATAATTTTCTATCAACAAAACCATTCGTGACCTTAAAAAAAATTATCGGTAATAATTCTGCTGCTAGGGAGATTATAAGTGAAAATTTCATAAATTGAAGTTTTTTTTTACTGTAATTTTTTTGCTAAAATGCTACAAAAACATATTTCCGGCGGCTTTAGTTAATTGTAACTAATTAGAGTTTTAGAAATAAAGTTCATTTTAGCCGTTAGTAACTCATTTTTATTACTAAAATGTGAAAAACTTTAAATAACAAATTTATTATCTGAAATCCAATGTTTTTATAGTTTTAAATTCAAATAAAACTTTAAAAAACATATTTCCGATGAGTTTAGTTTAATATGACGCACTGTATTTTTACAATAGAATGTGATTTTACTTGTTAGTAACTAAGGTTCATTACTAAAATTTCAGGAACATTAGAAACATTAATTCGTTTTCAACCATAACATCTGATATTACATGTCTGCATCGTTTTAAATGAAACTTAAAAAAACATATTTCCGATGAGTTTAGTTAAATTTTTCATGTGTCTCTTTTAGCCCCGGTGTTCGATATGTAAAGCAAATTGGTTAGTATCAATAAAAATTATAAGTCAGCAACAAAATGTATTTTGATTTTATTCTGAGTGACTTTTGCCAATAGATTTATAGCAGTTAATTTTTGACAAAAAAATTATCACTTATTAATTTCATTAAGTTAATAGGAACTAACAAAATTATCGCGATAATCTCCCGTTGCCATAAGCAACGTAAACAAAAAGGAGCCTTCTAATTGGTTGAAAATAAATTTATGTAATTTTTTATAAAATGGTAGAAAAGCAGGAAAAGTCGAATTAAAAACAAAAAGGGTTATACTTTGCAAAAAGTCCAGGGTATCGGTGTTTTTAGTGAGGGAGTTAATTAATGGCATGTTATGTCGAAAATTGATATATTTTTCTGCACGTTCAAAATCATTTAGCTGCCTGGTAAGCAAAGGTACGATGTACGTTCCCGTTAACAATAATATTTAATAATAATAATGTTGTTTATTAGATATTTTTAGAAATAAATGTAAAATAGTATTATTGAAAATGTATTGTTAGTTTACACGATTGCATAATGTATGTTGTTTCGTACTACATAGTACGGTACGATGTCGATAAAGTAGGGACGTTATCTTTAAAAATTAACATTATACAGTGTGAGTTTGTAACTTGGAATAAATTCAGTAAATCCAGTACAGTTTTTTTTTTGAAAAAATACCTTGGGCATGGATATTAGCATTTTCAGTTGTGGTCTCTTTTATTAAAAAAATATTAATACTGTGTTCAAAATTAGAATAACATATGAATACATATATTATATGACAATATCGACAAATTTTTTAAATTGCAACCCCAGCCTTTTATCGACAATCTTTATGGTGCATTTTAAGTTATATACAGGGTGTCCGGAAAACTGAGGTCAATCCGTTAACCATATATTTCTTGAGCAAAAAATAATATGACTTTTTTAAGGCCATTTGTAATATTTGTCCCTCATGTTCGAAGCAGGGCGTCAAGGCTTAAATTTATTAATTTTTATTTTTTTTAATAATTCGAGTACCTACCTATTTATTAAAACAGTGTCACCAGTAAAGTCCGCATCATATGGCATATATCTTTATTAATAGCTTCATTCAAAATTTAACTTTGACATCAAGTTCTGCTTCGATCGAGATGAAAATTAAGCAAAAAAATAGTAGTCACGTGATTCGCATTATCTGTCAAATTTAAACTTTTCCCAAAAAATAATTCAAAAGTAAAATAAAATATAAAAATATCGAAAAAAGTTATTAGAAAAAGTTTTTTTAAATGCAGTTCCTAGTCCACAACCGAAATTTCATGAGCATAAGATATTTTTAAGGTTAGTTTTACTCAAAATGAACAAATTGATATGCTCCTAATTTTTAGAGAAAAAAAAATTCTTCTGAAGCCGCAAGATTGTATGTATTGTATGTTTTATAAACTAATGATATTACAACTTTAAATCAAAACCATTCCATTGTTTTTCAAAGCCGCCTTTATATTTATTAAGAAAAGAGAGAGCGGCAATAATGTATTACACTTTTAAATTTGCGATTGGAATTTAAGGCAACATTTTTAGTGTTAATTTTAAAATAGCATAGGAGGGTATGGTATTAAATTGTTTAAAAAAAAATGCTCGTTTTAAATATCCTAGTGAACCACCATCATTCCATTTGGAAAAATAGAGTAAACGTCAAGAAAACAAAATTTCATTTTTTAAACGCTTGTGAAACTTAGAAAGGCAATTATTATGACAATTTTAATTTTCATATACTACTTAACAGATTTAATAAATTTGTAGCACTCTAGATTGAAAATAAAAAATAAACATAAAAATGCTATAACACGTCAAAAAATGACAAGTGAGGTGTCATTTTACTCAGAATTTTATGCTGAATCCCAATAAGTAAAAATATACAAGACGTCTCATTTAAAATACCAATGTCAATGTCACTTCCGGTCAAACCAGAAGTGCTAACAAATTGAAAATTATGCCAATAAATGCAGACTCATCTCTTATGCATAATCTCAAAATTTCATTTTAATATCTATAAATACAAAAAAGTTATAGGGGTGAACGTCTCTTGAGAACACCCGGTATTGCCAGTAAAATCAAAAGCCCGTTACGAGAAGTCATAAGACGCATTTAAAAATAATATAAAATAAAATAAAATAAAGAATTAAATGTATATCGAAGTGTAGGTCCTAAAAAAAATATTGTACGTCACGCAACCGAAAATTAGTGTTTTGCAGGACTCTCCGCTTCCAAGACTCGCCTACGGCTCGCCCTCTCGATCTGAAAAAACACTACTTTTCGGTCTTGCAACGTAAATTAATATCTTAAATTAGCTAGCTCAAAGTAAGGGAAAGTGAAGTGAGGAAGAATCGCTCATCGAATATTTTTGTCATTGTTTTTTCTAATTATAATATTAATTATTAAATTAGTTTTATAATAATGCGGCGAGAGAGATTCTGAAATATCTATTTGTTTCTCTGTACGACCAATATTGTTTTTAAAGTTCCTCATTAAATACGTATTACCTAATTAAAAAATAGTTACTTACCTTTTTTTTACAGCGTGATCAGAAACCAAAAGGTCGGATCCTAGTGGTCGGGTATGTTCGGTCGGTCTGAAACCAGTTCAGTAGAACTTGTCTAGCGGCTTTTATTTAAAATACGCTACTGTCAAATTAAAGATAATTTACACAAGAAAATGTATTATTTATTGCACAGGAAGAAAAAATAATAACTACTTGTTATGTTTCACAAATGTTTCCTGACATGTGTTTCGGCCCTTGCGGGCCATTGTCAAAGAAGTACAATAAGATACCAAATTCTATGTGACATTACAAAGGTATTTATATCATATTATGGCAGTAATAAACATGTCGTCACAAAATTCAAATTAGAATTAGAATATTGAATGGTCAACTGTGGGTTTTCCTAACTTTTAAAGGTACAGATGCATATTTAGTCCTAAATTAGTGTGCTAGTAAGAATTAGGGAAGCGCCTGAAGGTATTTCGGTTTAATTATTAACAACAGAGGAGTGGGTAAAGGTAAATAGAATGGGTTCAAATGCTGACAAGAGTAAGTTGGTTGTTTTCTGCAAAAGGGCTGTTGACGTTAATTACGATCTTGATAGCACAATACTATCTCCAGCTAAGACGGTCAAATACCTTGGTGTAACTGTGGACCATCAACTGCACTGGGGAGATCATATAAATAACATACTTTCAAAAGCATATCGCTCTCTTAACTTCGTAATGCAAAATCTTAAATCGGCAGGAAGACAAGCCAGAGAGAGGGCTTACCTGACCTTGGTGAGGCCCCTGGTGGAGTACTGCAGCAGTGTATGGAGCCCCTACCAAGGATACTTAATTAATCAAATTGAAATGTTCCAACATAGAGCTGTCAGATGGGTTAACTTGAACTTCTCCAATAATTTTTCTGTTTCTGAGGCACTTCGAAACATTGGATGGCCCACCCTCAAAAAAAGACGTGATACTAGCCAAGCACTGTTATTGTTCAATGCTGTTACCAATAAGGCAGCTTATTCTGAATTGAAGGCAAGGTTAACACCAGCACATAGAATTTCTAGACATGACCATCGATCAAGCTTTTTTCATATTTTTCTAAATTCTGAACACCCGGTATATAAATTTGAAAAAATAATATGCTTTTTGGTCGTTTGAGAACAAGCAGTAGTTTTTATGAAAAATAACTTTTTTTCATAAACCCACAAATAAAAAAGTTTTTCTTTCATCTTCGATAGTCAATCCGTGGACACACTGTATATTGACTTGAAATTAATAAATTATAGAGAACTTGTTTCACACTTCAAACAATCGTCAGTCGGCACGACGCCGGTAGATTCTTCGTCAGTGGAGCTGCATAAGAAGCAGCGCGCCAGAGGAACCTGGTCAGCAGTCTCGACTTTGGAAAGCCGACTGACAAAGAATCCACCACGATAAACGTGGCTGACGTTCATTTTCATGCTTGATTAGATATTAATAATCATTCCACAAAATTTCAAGTAAAGATCGATCACTTAAATTTTCCAATTTTTTCGACGGCTTCAAACCACTGACTGACGATGTTTCCCCCACCGGGAAAGTGACTGACGAATATTTTCACGTTTAATCATCAATAATTTTCAATCTAACAAATTTTCATCACCAGATTTATTACTTTTTTTCATAGTTTTTCCGACGAGTTTCACAGCCTCCCACGCCCACACCCACCGCTATCGGACTGACTGACGCGCAGATCGTATATGTTAATGTGGAGAACTACGCATGGTAAAAAATTCGTGTGCAGATCGATCACTAGTCCACCTCCCGGACCACAAGGTTTAAGCATAATTCACATTCCCCTCTGGTTGCAGTCCCTCTCCATCCATAGCAGCAAATACATTTGGATAAGCAAAGCGTCTACTTCGATGTTTAATGTTTTCTATTGTAACTGAATTTTTCAGGTATGCGTACTATGAACTAAGTAATATCTGCTGGTTTTTAAAATGGTTTATTCGCAAGAACAAACAAATTTAAATTATTTTATGGTGGCAAGATTCATTAAGTGCTCGATGCAATCCAAACGAAGTTTTAAATATTCCTTAATTTATGTCGATAAAGCCACTTGAGCTCGATAAATGTAGCCAGCAAAAGTAATCCCCTCACTTTAACCGAGGGATGCGTTGGTCACCTCGGCAATACTAAGAAATCGTCTAGCATCGATGAGATATCTATTCGGGTGCTTGAGAGTCTGCCTCAGCAGGCACTTTCTGTTTTGGTTGACGCTGTGAATGCTTCTTTTGACTCTGGGACATTTCCCCTCTGTTTCAAAACGGCAGTTGTAAATCCTTTACACAAAGGCGGTAGCACTGATGATCCTGCTAATTTTAGGCCCATTTCATTGTTGCCTACTATGTCAAAGATAATTGAGAGGCTTGTAAAGGTGAGAATGATGAAATTTATAAAACTTCACACTATTTTGAGTGAGTATCAGTATGGTTTTAGGGAGGCTAAGTGTACGGGGGATAAAATATTTAGTTTTTTAGAGAAATTATATCTTAATCTTAATGAGGGTGATATGGCCGCAGCAGTGTTCTGTGACTTTGCTAAGGCCTTTGATTGTGTCAATCACGGAATACTGCTTGCAAAGCTGTCTCACTACGGTTTCAGAGGCGTGGCTTTAAAGTGGTTTGAGTCATATCTTACGAATAGGAGACAGGTTGTTAGATCTAAAAGCGGACAGTCCAATCCTGCTAACATCGATCACGGAGTGCCTCAAGGTTCGGTACTGGGTCCACTTCTCTTTCTCCTATATATCAACGATATCACTGCCCTTGCGATACAGGGCCTTTTTTACCATTTTTGCAGATGACACAACTATTTTGTGGTCCCATAAGGTACCTGGTCTTCTAATGAATATTGTATCTGAGGATCTTGAGAAAGTTAAGGAGTGGTGTGATGCTAACTTGTTATGTCTTAATTTAAATAAAACGAATGTTCTTAGTTTTAGGTTTAAGTGTGGTAACATAGGTTTGGATGGCTGTGATATCAAGAACTTACAGTTTAACAAGTTTTTTGGCCTGGTAATAGATAAAAAGTTAAAATTTAAAAAGCATATTGATGTCCTTAACAAGAAGGTTGCTAGTGGTTGCTATGCTGTAAGAGTTGTGTCGAGTGAGTTGGGTAGATCGACTGCCAGGTCTGTTTACTTCTCCCTAATTGAGAGCCACCTTAGATATGGTATTGCGTTCTGGGGATTTTGCAGCCAATTACTTTTTAATTCAACTTTTAAACTTCAAAAAATGGCAATAAGATATATCTGTGGGGCAAATGCGCGAGATCATTGTAGGCCATTATTTATACAGCTGGGAATATTAACGTTACCGTGTTTATTTATTCTTGCAACTGTCTGTTTAGTTTATAAAAAATTTAAAGGTCGTGATAATCCTATCAGAAATACTTACAATACCAGGTACACTAATAATATACCAGTGCCTCAGACCAAGCACTATAGACAAAGCATGCCACTCATTGCCATTCATAAAAGAGGGGTTGTTGTGTTGACAAATTTCAAGTCACATTGCGATGCAACAGCGATACAAGTAAGTCCCCCACCACTATAAGGAGCGATCAATCGGGGCGCGCGGAGAACCGGACGAAATGGAGGGGATACGTCTTGTAAAGCGCTTCGACAAGGAGTGTCGAACGTCGAACGGCGATCACAGCCGTATTGCTACTACAGTGCGTAAATTCTTATACTGTGAACATAAAACTGTTTTTAAGGCCAAATGTAAATAGCTTTGTCTATAGTGCTTGGTCTGAGACCAGTGCCCATACCAAAAAGCACTCTTACCAAGAACTCCCTAATATATGAAAGTATAAAATTTTTTAACCATCTTCCAGAGGAAATTAAGAGCTTGACTACAATTGTAAAGTTTAAAAGGTCGGTCGCAGCATTTCTTAAACGGAAGGCCTATTATATCTTCGCAGATTACTATAATAATATTGATGATTAGAGCAGGAGGGTATGTAGTTTATTATAATACTGATGGGTAGTGTAGTAGTTAAAGCATTTTAATTGGTGGATTTTCAGTTCCACATTGATTTGTATATTTTTTTTTCTTTTTCTCTTCCTTCCTGTTGTAACTTTATAGCCATATGATTAATTTCTTTGTATTTTATTTATGTTTGTATGTTTATTATGTAACCTGTTTACAAGTGGTATGATTCGATCCTACATTGTTTACATTTAATTTTTCTTTTATATACCTAGAGCTTTGTCAGCAAATACAATGTATTTTAAGAAAATAAAGCATGTTTTTGACTTTTTTTGATCTGTTGTCCTTATTGCGGGCACCTAAACATATTATTTTCTCTCTCATACCCGCATAAAATGCCACTGTAAATTGGAACTTGTCAGTACGGTATGTATCAATATTGTCTGTTATTTTAGGTTTTTGGTCATACATGTCGCTGCTAACAGTAAAGTAATATTCACTTATACAGTGTGACCAGTAAAGTCCGCATTATATGATATTTTTTTTATTAATAGCCAGTGGCGGCTCGTGCCATTTTAGTGAAGTAGGGCCAGGTAAACCCTTAGCGCCCTTTTTTGTTAATAGTTCTTGCTTTTGAAGTAGGAAAAATAAGCAAAAAGGCACCTAATTTAATTTATGAATTTACAATCATATCTTGAATTTTAAAAAAATACTGTAGGTAGAGTGTACTATATAGACCGAAAGAACCACAAACCGAACGCAGTTTATAATTTGGTTTAATATGTATCTGTTTTTATCAATTTGTTCGTTTTTCTTCATTATTTCATTGTGATATGCAGAATTTAATTGAGTTTTAATGTTAATTTTACCAAGCATACTGAAATTAAATATATTGTTTAAATGTACCTTCGATTTTTCATGTGTCTTCATTTTTTCCCAGATATGGACCAAATCATCTGTACCTTTTTGGGACCAAGTTTGCTCCCCCATCAAATAAAACACGCATAAAACAAAATAGTCTATTAGATTTATCACAACCGCACACCCAAGTATTTTTTCCATAAATATTTCTATTACATCAGCCGGCCGAACGAAAATTATTTAGTTTACAAACAACCTTACACGACACGACGCGGACAAACAACTGTTTGAATTTGAAACGTCTAACGTCAAACGGGGTCAAAGAGCCTGGCTACACGGAGATGTTTTCCTGCTCGCATTCAAGGTCAATTTCCTATGTTTTTTATTGGTGTGTTATGGCAATTACGTCATAACTTCGGGCCTCCCGTGTGCCTCGTCGCTTTGGCGCTAAAGCTACGTAACCGTTTTACGCATAATCGCTTCCTCAATAGATGGAAATTTGCACCCGACTGTGTTCCATTTTTAAATTATTTTGCTAATTGCTTTAAAAAGGAGAATATTAATTTTAATAGGTTTTGGTAATTTGTAAAGGGCAGGACGCTGGACAGGAGGGCAGGTAGGGCCATGGCACTGTGGCTCTACCCCACGAGCCGCCACTGTTAATAGCTCTATTCGAAATTTGACTTTGGCATTAAATTCTGCTTCGATCGAGATGAAAAGTAAGCAAAAAAATAGTAGTCACGTGATTCGCATGATCTGTCAAATTTTAATTTTTTCCAAAAAATAATTTAAAAGTGGGGTGGGGTTATTTCTGAAAATATCGAAAAAAGTTATAAGAAAAAGTTTATTTTAATGCATTTTCTAGCCCACATGCAAAATTAGAGCTGCTTAAGATAATTTTGATTTTTTACTTACCACTAAAATTTATTTTCCACTTAATGAACACTTTACTGATGACAGTTTGTTTTTTTGTCTTAATATTAAGGTGTATTACTTTTAGGAATATGAAGTTATCTTATACAGGGTCAAAAACAAATAAACTTTGCATCACATGCGACCAAATTTTAATAGCCCAATTTTAATTTTGTAGAAAAACACACATTTAATATCGCGCTACTTTAAAGAAAATGCATCTGAAATAAAGCATTGTCAATACTAAGAAGTTTTATGTAGGTTGCGTTGAGTCTTATTTTGCAAAAGTGGGGCAATTTACAAAATATGGGTAAAACATCAAAATTATCTTATGCAGCTAAAATTTTGCATGTGGGCTAGAAAATGCATTTAAAAACGGTTTCTAATAACTTTTTTCGATACTTTTAGAAATAATCCTACTTTTGAATTATTTTCTGGAAAAAAATAAAATTTGACAGATAATGCGAATCACGTGACTACTATGTTTTTTGCTTCATTTTCATCTCGATCGAAGCAGAACTTGATGCCAAAGTCAAATTTATAATAAAGTTATTCTACTGGTCACACTGTAGATATTTCTACTTGATATTCAGCAAAATTACACCAGAAAAATAACTATTTATTACAAGAGTTTTCGAAAACACAATGGTTGAACTTGAAATAATCGATATGTGTGCCCTTCAGCAACTTGTCAAAGTGAGGAGTTCTGAAATTATTAAATTAATTTGACAGTAGGTTGTCACTTACCGACTGCCGGCTCAATCGACGAAGACAAAGAACATAATAGCATGTACCGTATCGCGGTTATAAAATTGTACTGAACAAACTAAATCTTTCAAATTTAAAATAAAACCTGTAAGCTATCATTTTGCAGCGATATGGGACCGAAACACACCAATTTAATAACACAAAATATTTAATACCATTTTTTGTTTTTAATCTAATAATAAGTAGGTATTACATATTATCGTACATTTCGATAAAGGATACAAATTTTCGGCAATATACAAAGTGATGTCAGTCTTGTCAAATTCATTCAATCAAATTAACTTATCTCGATATTGTCGTTTTGGAGCAAAATATTAATGAATGCATTAGGAACAAGCTTATGACAACTGTCTTTGAATATGAACCATAGACATGTACTTTTAGATATGCGAACCATAATCATTAAAATGGAAATTTATAGCCTCGCGCATGTAAACAAACCCATAAAGGAATAGGTATGCGCACTGCAAAACTCTCATTTAACGAAGAGAAAAATGAACAGGTAGGCACGGGTTTTAAAAATTAAGTTCTTGCTCAAGAAATTACAAGAATTGACCCTTAATTTATTTTCATGTGTAAACAGCTAAAATTTGCCCCCAAGTTCTAATTGTCTGCCCAAGTTGGGGAAAACGGTAGTACTTTCTGGTGTTTTTAGTGGATAACAACCTAACGGACCTATGGGTTAGGTTAGGTTAGAGTGGCAGACATCTGGAATTGACCAAACAGTCACACGTAGTCCTATAGGACCGTTGTGGTACCACACATGTTCCGCGGAACCTATTGCATCAGCTTCCTGATGGTTAACACGATCGTAAAAGAATCTTGACAGCTCATTCAAACCAGCCACTGCTGTTAATAAACTTAGTAAGTCGACTTAGTTGCAGGCTGCTCACTTCCTCCAGATCATTAAAAAATGGTTCGCCCAGTGCATTGAACCTTCTTCTCGCGAGGCCGGGGCATTCATACAAGAAATGCTGAATACTTTCCTCCTCTTCCTCATCTCTGCAACTTCTGCAGAAGTCGTTAATTGGTATTTGCATACGTTCAGCGTGTCTACCGAACAAGCAATGTCCGGTGATTACGGCAGTGAAGTTTCTTAGGTCCTTCCGACTGTGCTGTAATAGCGCTGCGGTTTTCCTGTTATCAAGTAGGGGCCACAATTGCCTGGAGATGCTACAAGTTGTAAGCCCTGTCCATCTGCTTTGCGCAAGTTGTTTAGCTGCTCGATCTTTCTCTTCTTTGACTGATCCCATTGGTCTAGCCACAGTATTCTCTGCTAGTTCGACAGACATGCTTGCGCCCTCCTATTTTATAATATATCTTAACAGTTTTATAAAAATTAAAATAGAAACAACAAACATTTAACAAGAATAAATAAGATCTAATATTTGGTCATATATCCCTGTTTTTCTATCACTTGAGCCAGTCTATTTGTAATTGACTAAATTATGTTTGATATCTACAATAATTGGATCAAGCTCTTCCCAGCACGCATGTATTATTTCCCTTATATCTTCTGAATTTTGTGGCCTAAAATTTCGATTATATATTTTTTTTACGATACGACCAAATATTTTCAATTGGATTAATATCGGGACTATAAGCGACCCAAGGCAGCACATCCACATTATGGGTTTGAAACCAATGGGTTACAGAATTGGCAGTGTGAACTGGACAATTACCTTGTTGAAATATGAAAGTATTATTGGGATATATTTGCTCAGCAAATGTTAACAATATGTTTTCTAAAATGTTAATGTAATTTCGGGCATTAAATCTTCCCTCTATTCGCCAGCAAACACCATGTACATGAACACTTATCCAGCACCATATATTTACAGAGAAACGCCCATGTCTAGAAGTAAGGGGTTTAGTTTATCGCTCTTCAAACCTGGTATTGTTTGGACGGTACACACGAATTTGTCCGTTATAAGTCAACTGGAACATCTTTTCATCAGTAAAAATTACCCTGTTCCAAAATTGAGGATTGTGGTACCTATATGTATAATTTAAAGCAAAAATAATCCTTGATTGTCGCTGTTCTTTGGTAAGAAACATTTTTTTCGCAGCTGGGCGACGTTTTAGTTGAGATTCTTTGCCTCTCCTGCTGGCGGTAGGTTGGGAGGCAGAAAATGCTGTATCAATAACAGCATCCCTTGCAGTTGCAAATGGATTATTTCTTAAATATCCCAAAAAAGCAGCATCCAGCGTTGCTTTCAGTGTTGGAGCATTTGGGACGACCTGAACCTCTTTAGGGATTCTTCTTGTTCCCCAGCGTTGCTTAATTTTTAATAAAGTTTTTTTTATTTCTGTTAGGTATACAACTGCGCTACAGCACGGATTGACCATCCTTCTCCGATTCTTAATACAATTTGAACCGTTTCAACTTCAGACAACTGACGAGACATTTTTATGTTCTTCTGTCAAAGTTTATCAAACGTTACCACCATGCAGTTTCAAAATTAATTACACCGACGCCAATGCTTTGCATTTTTGATAATCTATGACGTGTGATAACCTCCAATAAACAATCATTTTAGACAAGCCGGTTTTACGCAAATATGACAAAACTTACCTCTTATTCTAATTCTTGTACGCTTCTCTCATGAATACAACTGTATCTTACAATAAGAACTTTAAAAAATAATTGTATGGCCTTTCGTAAATAGACCGACGCGAATAGAACGCGTCACCCTGTATAAATTCGATTATGGTACCTTAAAATGGGTGCTTGGCCCACAAGATTTAATATTTTGTAAAACGTATTAAGTAACAAGATACCACAAAATTGGCATGATCAGAGATAAATATATTTCTGGTTATTGTCTATAATATGATGGAAACTAGAAACATGTGTTTTAATTAAATAATCAGACATAACAACAAGGTTTTATTATTCAAATTACATTAAAAAAAAAATAAATCACTGACCGTAACGTGATGATAAGAGTCCATGAAATTGAGAAGCAAACAATGATAATGATATTGCTAAATGCAAAGCCAGTGGCTTTTGACAATACTTTTTTGATTTTAAATATAAAATAAAAATAAAAAAAATAACATTATAAAGGTTTGATTTTTAGTTTGCAGAATAAAGTCGAGACTGCCCCAACAAATATTTACAGTCTTAGCGACCTTTTGTAGAAAACGACCTATTTAAGTAAAAAATAGTCTATTTTTTACTTCCAAATTGGCTTTTTGGACAAAACGGCCAAGACTAACTGTTTGGTCAAAAGAAAGTTATTCGAACCTATTATTACGTTTTCAAAATCGGAAAATTTAAGAGGCCCAAGAGATGGTCCAAAATAGTAAACATTTACCTTGTAAATCAACTTGATAATTAGGTCTAAGAAACGTCGGTAATAAACGCCAAAGCAGGTTATTTTTACCTTAGATTAGGCTTTAAAGACTGAAAATCTTTTAGGCCCATAAATGAAGAATAACATACTTCGTCTGGTCTTCAATACTTATATCTTTATGGTCAGGTTACATTGTGAACATTTTCTGAGGTGATGTAGGTATAGTTGAATTCACATACTTTTAACGCCGTGACATTTCAGTTCTGTCATACTTGTCAAATACTGCAGCAACTCATAAAATATAAATTTCTAATGGCAAAATTTAATTAGTATAATTGTACTGCACACAAAGTATGTCTATCTTGTATTATTTCATACGATTAAAAAGAGATAAAAATAAAAAGAGTTGGCCGAACAATTCCAGAAAAGAAAAAGAAAAAACACTGACCAATCTCAGCTGTATAAGAAATTTAGTAAGTTGGTGAAATCTAAAGTAACTAGACAATGACAAGTCTTGACATTTGGCATTAAAACTTTATGTGAATTTAACTATATACTCTATATTACCCTTAGATTTTGTACTTACAGCCCAAAAGGCTTTAAAGTATAAAATACGTTATAGTAATGACTGAATTAATTTCTTTATAGCCAAACAGTCCTCTTTTTTTGGAAATCACGATCTTTAGGAAAAATATTTTACTGGCGCCATATTTTTCTAACATGACGTATTATTTTAAATTAGGTTTATTAAATTACTTGTAACACTAAAACAAAAACAAATATATTACAAAAACCGAGCACATAAACGAGCTAACTTATTCGTCCAAGCACAAAAAAAAAACTTGCCATATTTTAAATTTTTTGGATTGTCAATTTTAATTTACCTTTTTTTTTAATTAAACGACTTTTTATCGGGGGCGCGGTTAGTTTTTCAAGGTAAAATTGAATCTATACGAGAATTTTTCACGCGCACCTAATTTTTCATCTCACATCGATAAAATAATGATTTTATAAGTATCTATAATACCGTGCGAGCAAAAATTATTTGCATCAAAGGGGGCTTAGATTAAAAAACGTAGGGCTTGGTTTAGATCACAATGATATGGGGACGATATATCTAACCAAATCTAGGTTAACATTTTGTCAAATTCATATTATGACATGTGCCAGAGTAATAAAATAAGTAGACTACTAGAAATTTATTTTTGTTGTTTACAAAATTAACAAAGTAAGAATATACAGAAAGAAAAAGAAAAATAATTACATAAATTGCTGAAATTGGCCACCGCCGGCGCTCCAAGCATAAATTCACACGTCTCTTCATATTTTCGAAAGTGTTGACCAGCATCTCTGGAGATTCTAAAAATGGGGATTTTCACTACTCCACATGCGTGTATTCTGAGAATTCACATAACCGGAGAGGTGGAACCAGGCTTCATCCGAAAAAAATGTCAGGTCTAATAAATCATTTCTTTCCAATAAATTTTTGTAAAGCCCATTGTGTAAATTGTTCAAGAAATTGGAAAAATTAGCGATGAATCAAATTACTTGTAACGACTGTCAAAGATGACGGAATAACTGATTGATTGTTAATTCAGGTAGTTACTGACACCCAACAGGTATTAAGCTCTACGGCTAAGCATTACGTCCTTAGATACAAGGCCCACTTTGATGAAAATAATTTTTGCTCGCACGGTAGTAAGAAATAATGTTTGAATTTAAATTCCATATCGAATGACATAAAAATATACAGGGGTTCCAATGTAAATTAAGAAAAATATGTTAGTTAAAAGTTTGCAACGTTTGCAACTTTATATTGGACACCCTGTAGAAGTCGTTTTCATTAAAGATGGTTAACGACATTATAAGACCTTATTTAATAAGTACCTTCTATGGTTTTATTAACAGGGCATTTACTTTATTAATTTTTAAAATCGGTGGTGCACAACAAATATTTTTGGTTTTTATTTTTATTTTTTCGTCTATATTACTGAACCGATTTCAATAAAATTTTAAAGGTGTATAGGTAACTATAAAAGGTATCCAAGTAAGTAAAAAATATATGGCATGTAGTCTAAAAAATATATCATCATGACGTCACACTGTTTCGGGACACCCTGTATAAACAAAAATATTTTTCTGAAACGCGCCCTAGGATACAGGTAAACTCTGCAAAATATCAAAGTTCTAACTTACTTAATAAGTGAATTATAAAACACGAGAGGAGAGGTTCAGGACCCTGTATATTTTCATTTTAAATTGTTAAGAAAGTATCGACAGATTTTCCCATTTAATACTTTCCAGGCGAAAACAATGTAGCTAATAGGGTGTGGGAGTCAATTGTTTCGCCAAGGCAACCTAAAATTCATTCGTTTAAATGTTGGAAATTCAGTCCGCGGTAATTGAGAGCTCTTATATGGTTGTATTTTTTGTAATCTCAATTTGTTCAAGTATATAGGGAATACATGAGAAAACATTATTTAAAATTGCCTTCGCGGGAAATAAAAAGGTAGGAAAATTAAACTTTTCATTGTATAGATCTTTACAGTTGTATGCACAAAGTACCTTACTTACACACAACACACACCCGTGCAATAAAAAACGGGCATCATAAAATTTGAATTAAGTTTAGGGCTTAATAACTTTTTTATTTTACTCCGATTTAAGTGATTTTTTAGAGAGCTATAGATACATTTATTAGTTTTAATATGCGTATACAAATTTTAGGATAAATTAGTTTTTTGACATATTATACAAGAATAATTGAAAAGTTGTTTTTTTTTGCTTAGTGTCAAAACACCCTGTGGAATAATTAAGAAGCAAAATTACATCAAAATATCGGTTTTCATTGGGCCGCAAAAATTCTTTGCATTTTGTTTTTTGGTTCATGTCAATACGTGCATTTGTTTTCACCCAAATGCAAAATGATCTTGATGGTGTCAATAATTTAAATTTTTCCATAATTTTCTCAGTCTTTGCATTTAAAATAAAATAGACTATTAAAATACAAGAAAACAAACGTTATTGTATTATCAAGATTTAATAAACAAATAAATTTACGGAAAAAGGTGCATAAACCTAAGATTTAAAAAATAACATTTTCGCAAAAACACTTTACCAACAACAACTTTTTCACTTAAACACATCTCTATTATTTTTATTGCCTCCTCTAGCCCTTACTACAACTGCGAGCCGAAAAAAGTCAAAACTAAGTCTAAGTTCATAAAATAGACGTGCCCGCCTACCGTTTGACGTACCTACATAATATCCCGAAAAATTATTATTTATTTTAAGTTTTGCCCGGCATTCTCTATTATCTAAAAGAAATTGACAAACAAATGTTAATACATTTAATACTATTTTTAAAGCTTAAAATCTAGAAAAGTTTGGTGTTTTATTGACTATTAAAATCGCAAAAGTCAAATTTTTGACATCCTTTCATTTAAGGGAATTTAGCCACTGCCGTAAACTTTTCAAAGAACTTTCACGGTTAGAATATTTAAAATAAATAAATTAGGTATTATAAAAATCCATAAATATTTACCGCCAAAACAGATGGTGGGTATAATTAGCTCTAAAAAGAACTATTTTTAGAAAAAGGAACAGTTTTAAGGCACACAAATTTACAAAATACAAATTAGATTGGCAGATCAAAATAAGGTTGACAATGACGTTCTAAAATACAACGGTAGTCAACTAAACAAATAAAAAAAGTAATTAATTGACGTTAATAAATTTATTCTTGTCTAGCACGTTATATTATTGCGGAATCTTGGAGACGTTCTTTTATGCTTTTATTCAAACTTGTTACTGTAATAAATAAGGATGCAGAGTTATTAACCACGTTGAGTCCTGATCGTTGATTGATGACGCACGGGCAAAGATCCACTGTGGCGACTTTATGCGGCTTAATGGAAACAGATATTTTGAATCAATTTTGCTTCCTAATTATTCCATAGGGTGTTTTGACACTAGGCAAAAACAACTTTTCGATTATCCTTGTTTAATATGTCAAAAAACAAATTATTCTCAAAATTTGCATAGACATGTTAAAACTAATAAATGTATCTATAGCTCTCCAAAAAATGACTTAAATCGGAGTAAAAATAAAAAAGTTATAAAGCCCTAAACTTAATCCAAATTTTATGATGGCGTTTCTTTTTTGCACGGAAGTGTATGTAATGAAGAAACTTATTGAAGCTTTACGTTGTGGTCTGGTGGTTAGCGCAGCAGCCTCACAGATCGTAGGCCCGGGTTCCACTCCCGGTGCCGACAACGTCGATGTTAAATTTGGAATTTGGTTTAAGAGGTGGCGCCGTCTTTCGGAAGAGACGTTAAACTGTGGGCCCCGTGTCATGGATGTTGGCACGTTAAAGAACCCTACCCTCGACAAAGAGGGATTCGGCAAAATTACCAGATAGTGTGTGACAAATTCCCTGGCGTCGGTGATTGGCCTCGTTGCGGAAAAAGGCCGACGTAAAATAAATAAATAAAAAAAAAAAAGTGTCAGTTTTTTATTTAAGTGCCGTTTAACACAGACGTAATTTTAACACAAATTTTGTGCTCAAATTTATGATAGATTTTATTGGTAAAAATTTATAACAGAAATATGTACAAAATTACATGGAATTTTATTACAGTGTCGGCAAGAAAGTCCGCATCAAATGGGATTTTTTTAAATTATTAGGTATAGGTAAAAATTGAAAAAGCAGTTAGTTTTTGCTTACCTAAAAACCAAAAACCGCGTATACTGAAGCAGCTGCACGACTTGCGTTACTTGTCAAATTTGACATTTTTAATAAAATAGGTTCAAATATGCCCTTATTTATCAAAATATCGAAATACTTTATTCGAGAAAGTTGTTTATTTAGGCATTTTTAGCCTGTGTACGAAATTTTGACAGTCTAATATAATATTTATTTTTTGCCAGATTCTTGAAAATTTTGATCAACCCTCGTAGAACTTTTATACATCGATGTAAAATCATTTGCCTTTACTTTGTTTGTAATCTTAACGCAATTTTGTGTAAAATTTTTGTTTCCAATTATTTATTTTGCTTTAAAAACTGAAATTGTTATTGATCAGTATGTGATGTTTGATGCAAAGTTTATCTAATTACATCTGTATTGTCAAAACCGACGTATCTCATTTTTCTTAAGTTAGTAAATAGATGTACAAAAAGAAAATATTAGGAAGCTTTCGTTGAAATTTTACTTAATTAATATTGGATTAAAAAGAATAAATATTAATCGCTCGAAACATTTTATTCAACAAAAATATAGTTTAATATAATTAATTTAATTTAATAATAATAATTAAGTGAAATTTCGACGAAAGCTTCCTAATATTTTTTTTTGTACATCTGTTTACTAACTTAAGAAGAATGAGAAACGTCGGTTTTGACAAAACTGATGTAATTAGATAAACTTTGCATCAAACATTACATACTGATCAATAACAATTTCAGTTTTTAAAGCAAAATAAATAATTGGAAACAAAAATTTTACACAAAATTGCGTTAAGATTACAAACAAAGTAAAGGCAAATGATTTTACATCGATGTATAAAAGTTCTACGAGGGTTGATCAAAATTTTCAAGAATCTGGCAAAAAATAAAAATTGTATTAGACTGTCAAAATTTCGTACCGAGGCTAAAAATGCCTAAATAAACAACTTTCTCGAATAAAGTTTTTAGGTATTTTTTATAAATAAGGGCATGTTTGAACCTATTTTATTAAAAATGTCAAATTTGACAGGTAACGCAAGTCGTGCAGCTGCTTCAGTATACGTCATTTTTGGTTTTTAGGTAAGCAAAAACTAACTGCTTTTTCAATTTTTACCTATTACCTAATAATAAAAAAAAATCCCATTTGATGCGGACTTTCTTGCGGACACTGTATGTATGACACAGTAACAAAGTTGGATGCAATGCAAGAAATCATGCGCACTAAAGACCAGTGACGCATTGTTAAATGTCAATGTCAAATTATATCTAACACAGTTTTTCGGTAAATAAAAATAAAGTAATTTAGGAAATAGCAAATATAACTTCCGAATGCCAATTTCAATCAAACGTAACCTTTCTTTTTCGGCTTTTCTTAAAAGATTTTGACAAGTGATATTTTAAATTACTGCGCATATTTTGGCGCACTTTTATTGATTTTTTAAAATATAGAAATGTTTCTATATTTTCGTAAAATATTATAATATTTTTCTAATAAAATTTGTAAGTGTGTATTACATGTTAAAATTTAGTTTACTTAAGGTGGAATTATGAAGGTCATTCAATTTATTGCCAACCTATAACCTATATCGCCTTGTTTTTTCTTAGTTTATTCTTTTATTGACTAAGATTTAAATAAAATCAATATTGTCTGCACATTATTTAGGTAATATCCAATATATTACAAAAATATCAATTCATTTCATTGTTTATTTTGGGACAATTGTGTAGTGAAAGAACAATGACATATTAATGTTAAAAAAAAACTTAACCAATATTTTTCGATATACAATTATCCTTAAATAACTTATGAAATTCCTTGATATTTATTTAACATGTTAATTATTACCTATAGAATATGAAGACTATATTGAATTTATTTAAATTTTGTGTAAAAGTTAGAAAAAATAAATAAATCTACGCGAAATAGGTTATAGGTTGGCAAGCATGTTGATACTCCCACCTTAAGCACAAAAAAGTTACATGTACTGGTGTCAAAACGTCATGGATCACGTGGCATTTTTTAAAACGTCAATAACTAAAATTTTCCAATTTTAATTACAAAAAGTAATGGTTGTAAATAAAGTAGTATATCAACCTGAATGAATAATGTCATTCCTGTCTTTAGCTGATGTTTTTTATTTTATCTCCCGACAGTAATGGAAGACTTTTCGCCCCGGTACGTAATAATAGACTATTAAATAGTAAAATAAATTTTTTCCACTACTAACCTTTAAAAAATACCATTATTGACCGCTTATTAACCTTAGAAATCGTTTTTCTCTACTTTGTCAATAATAATTATTATTAATCATGGTTAATAATGAAAACTAACAATTTGAAAGTACGTAACTTGATTTTTTAATTCTGCACTAATGACATGGAAGGTGATTTATTGTAGCTAGGCAACCAGCCAATTATTATTAACTAGCATAGGTAACTTGAATGAAAAAAGTCACAGAAGCAATCGCTTAAGGTGGTATTATCAACGTCATTCAATTTATTGCCAACCTATAACCTATTTCGCCTTGTTTTTCTTAGTTTATTATTTTATTGACTAAGATTTAAATAAAATCAATATCGTCTGCACATTATTTAGGTAATATCTGATATATTACAAAAATATCAGTTTATTTCATTGCTTATTTTGGGAGAATTGTATAGTGAAAGAACAATGACAATAATGTTAAAAAAATCTTAACCGATATTTTCAACCTATAACCTATGTCGCCTTGTTTTTCTTAGTTTATTATTTTATTGACTAAGATTTAAATAAAATCAATATCGTCTGCACATTATTTAGGTAATATCTGATTTATAACAAAAATATCATTTATTTCATTGCTTATTTTGGGAGAATTGTATAGTGAAAGAACAATGACAATAATGTTAAAAAAATCTTAACCTATATTTTTCGATATACAATTCTCCTTAAATAACTTATGAAATTCCTAGATATTTATTTAACATGTTAATTATTACCTATAGAATATGAAGACGATATTGATTTTATTTAAATTTTGTGTAAAAGTTAGAAAAAATAAATAAATATACGCGAAATATCGACCCGCTTCTCGTGATTTGAACTTGATGCTCGGAGAATAATAGTAGATGTCTAAAACTTGATTAATAATATTATACTATTATAAAATAAAATGATTCGGTTATCTTTATTATTGCATGAAGGATGAAAGCATAATAATATGTAGAGTCGACTTTTTCTTAAAACAAAGCGTTTCAACAGTTGACATCCACATGTGACATTAACAGCTGATACTGGTTTCTCCCTAAAAGTTCACAGTTTAGTAGTGGGCCGTAACAAGCTCACTCGTCAGGTTTCAGAGACTAAATTTTTTTTGTGTTTATTATTTAGGTCGAACAATAAACCAGTTTTGGTTAATTAACTCTCCCATTTCCAATAACAAACATTTGATTTATTATCATTTGCTATTATAAATTTAATATTATTAGTTTATCTATTTTAATTACGATACAATAGGTTGCCAAACCTTGCACTTACTTAGAGCTAATTATTCATCTGTTGTATGTATTTATTAAAACCACATTTTTAGAATTTTGGCGGCTGTGTACTACGCCGCTAACATAAATTATAATATAATAACGCAGCATTGAACGCGAAACATGCGCATGCGCACCGCTTGATTGGCTCGCGAAGCTATAATATTTGGACGACAAAACTCTTGTATATTGTCAGGGTTGTTCATAGCGTTTTCCATTGGTAAGTTTAGTGCATGCCAAATGTATTTCTATGTTCTACCAATGAATAACGCCATAACTTTTAATCTATCGCTGGTTGAGTTCGATATTTTAATTGTAAATAAAATTAACGTCGTCTTTTTGCAAGTCACTATGCTAATGATCCATTAAGTTCCCGTACGTTTAAAATATGGTGAATGCGTCGGTATAATCAAACTTTTCTAAGAACACGCCGCATTGTGGCTAAGTCACGTATCATTTATAGCACCCTGTTGAAGTCTGGTATATTTTACGTTTATATGTTGGCTATAGAGACAGGACCGGGCTAAGTACTTTTACCATCGCATTCACCATAATATTTTAAACTTGTACAGTGGTCTTAATTGTTTATTAGCATAGTGGCTTGCAAAAATACAGCGTTAACTTTATTTACAATTCAAACATCGAACTCAACGTGCGATAGATTAAAAGTTAGGGCATTATTCATTGGTTAAACATAGAAATACATTTGACATGCACTAAACTTACCAATGGAAAACGCTATGAACCCTGACAAGATATAAGAGTTTCGCCGCCCAAATATGGTAAAAGAGCCAATCAAGCGGCAAACGGTGCGCCTGCGCATGTTTCGCTTTGTTTATTAGCATAGTGGCTTGCAAAAATACAGCGTTAACTTTATTTACAATTCAAACATCGAACTCAACGTGCGATAGATTAAAAGTTAGGGCATTATTCATTGGTTAAACATAGAAATACATTTGACATGCACTAAACTTACCAATGGAAAACGCTAAGAACCCTGACAAGATATAAGAGTTTCGCCGCCCAAATATGGTAAAAGAGCCAATCAAGCGGCAAGCGGTGCGCCTGCGCATGTTTCGCTTCCAATGCTGCGCGTTGCCTTATTATAATACGTTCGCGGCGTAGTACAAAGCCGCCAAATTACCATTTGTTTTTAAATACAAACAGCTGTATTAGTTTTCAATGAGCGCAAGGTTTAGCAACCTATTGTACAGTAATTAAAATGGATAAACTGCACATGATAATATTATATTTATAATATCAAATGATGATAAATAAAATGTTTGTTATGGCAAATAGGAGAGTTAATTAACCTTAATTGTTTTTTTTTCTACTCACTATTCATTTTAAATAATAAAAACCAAAATATGTATTCTCTGAAAACCTAACGCGTGAACTTGCTACGGCTCACTACTGAACTAGGAACTTTTAGGAAGAAACTAGTATCAGCTGTTAGTGTCACATGTGGGTGTAAATTATTGTCGAACTGCTTTGTTTTTAGAAAAAGTTAACTCTATAAGAAGTTAGCTCAGTCCTGTCTTTGTCGCCAACAGTCAACATCTTAACGTAAAATAGACCAGACTTCAACTTGGGTGCAACAAATGACAGGTGACTTAGCCACGATGCGGCGTGTTCTTAGAGAAACTTGACTATACCTAATAAATATTACAACTTTTAATACCAAGTGCAAGTTTCCTTCACTGGTATATTTACTTAAAAAGTTTAAACGATGGTCAATTCTCTACATGTTTCGAATGTAAAAACATTTATCCTCAGGATAATAAAGAAGCATTAGAAATATAAAAGGTTCATACGCAATCCTAGCGGAGCTTTAAGATGACAGAAAGGGCTTGTTAACGGGCTCAGGTTTTAATAAAACTTTTAACGAAACTACGAAATATAATTTATTAAATACTTGGATTCTCGTATGTCGAGTTTTCTGCATTATTTTAAACTATTCTTATTATTATTATGTGTCATTTTAATTAGTATAAATTAAAGTTGATGTCATACTTTCAGAAGATAATTTTGTCTTATGGCTTAATAAAAGACGTAGGACGTAAAATATTTGTCCCAGCAATAAGATTTTACAATAAAATCCAAAACTATTGTTAAACTACTCTTATTACATAATATGTGGGCCGCAGACGCGGCAGTCGAGTCGGCACATGTGTAAAGTTGCCACAGTGGATCTTTGCCCGTGCGTCATCAATCAACGATCAGGACTCGACGTGGTTAATAACTCTGCATCCTTGTTTATTACAGTAACAAGTTTGAATAAAAGCATAAAAGAACGTCTCCAAAATTCCGCAATAATATAACGTGCTAGACAAGGATAAAACTATAAACGTCAGTTAATTACTTTCTTTATTTGTTTAGTTGACAACCGTTGTATTTTAGAACGTCATTGTCAACCTTATTTTGATCTGCCAATCTAATTCGTATTTTGTAAATCTGTGTGCCTTAGAACTGTTCCTGTTTCTAAAAATAGTTCTTTTTAGAGGTAATTATACCCACCATCTGTTTTGGCGGTAAGTATTTATGGATTTTTATAATAACTAATTTATTTATTTTAAATATTCTAACCGTGAAAGTTCTTTGAAACGTTTACGGCAGTGGCTAAATTCCCTTAAATGAAAGGATGTTAAAAATTTGACTTTTGCGATTTTAATAGTCAATAAAACACCAAACTTTTGTAGATTTTAAGCATTAAAAATAGTATTAAATGTATAAACATTTGTTTGTCAATTTCTTTTAGATAATAGAGAATGCCGGGCAAAACTTAAAATAAATAATAATTTTTCGTGATATTATGTAGGTACGTCAAACGGTAGGCAGGCACGTCCATTTTATGAACTTAACTTAGTTTTGACTTTTTTCGTCTCGTAATTTTGATTTGATTCATACGATTTTGATGACGTAAAAGTGATGACGCACGGGAAACGAACCACTGTGGCGACTTTATGTAAAGTTGCCACAGTGGATCTTTGCTCGTGCGTCATCAATCAACGATCAGGACTCGACGTGGTTAATAACTTTGCATCCTTGTTTATTACAGTAACAAGTTTGAATAAAAGCATAAAAGAACGTCTCCAAAATTCCGCAATAATATAACGTGCTAGACAAGGATAAAACTATAAACGTCAGTTAATTACTTTCTTTATTTGTTTAGTTGACAACCGTTGTATTTTAGAACGTCATTGTCAACCTTATTTTGATCTGCCAATCTAATTCGTATTTTGTAAATCTGTCTGCCTTAGAACTGTTCCTGTTTCTAAAAATAGTTCTTTTTAGAGGTAATTATACCCACCATCTGTTTTGGCGGTAAGTATATTTTAAATATTCTAACCCTGAAAGTTCATTGAAAAGTTTACGGCAGTGGCTAAATTCCCTTAAATGAAAGGTACATCCTTTCATTTAAGGGAATTTAGCCAAAAATTTGACTTTTGCGATTTTAATAGTCAATAAAACACCAAACTTTTCTAGATTTTAAACGTTAAAAATAGTATTAAGTGTATTAACATTTGTTTGTCAATTTCTTTTAGATAATAAAGAATGCCGGGCAAAACTTAAAATAAATAATAATTTTTCGTGATATTATGTAGGTACGTCAAACGGTAGGCAGGCACGTCCATTTTATGAACTTAACTTAGTTTTGACTTTTTTCGTCTCGTAATTTTGATTTGATTCATACGATTTTGATGACGTAAAAGTGATGACGCACGGGAAAAGAACCACTGTGGCGACTTTATTATTAAATTATACAAAACATACAAAAGTGTAGCAAAGTAGCACAGTTTTGAAACCGTTTTGGAGTAGCGTCTAATGTATGCCTCGCTAGCTGTTTAATTGCTTGAAGTGGTTCTAGAATACCTGGAAATTATGTTTTATACTGGTCCGATACGGCAGTTTTCAAAGGGCGTTTGTGACCCAGTACTATATCGGGGTCAATGACCTTCACCGGTATTTTTTTATAAAAAATGTCCATGCATGATTCATATCATTTGCTATTACAAATAGGCCCTATTATTAGCTTATCAATCTACTTTAGTTTATAAAACAGTGATTCTTGTATCTTTAAAAGAAATATTAGAATGGAAACCCAAAGGGCAGTCTTGCGCCTTCGCTACAAAACATTAAAAATGTATTTTTATGTAACTAGCGTTCGCTAGGAGGTATACATCTTAATACTCATTATGGAATCCTCCTTCTTGCTGTCAAATCATAACTACACCAAATTTGATTCATATCCGCTTAACATCAAATCATCGCCAATTTTATAAAGTAAATATTTACTTGGATCACCCTGTATCTCTTTAACCATATAAGAAATGTAATTAAATGATATATTTTTAATTCCACTATCTACCTAGGCTATATCTTTACAAAATAGTAAGACTCCATTACAAAATTAAAAAGATGGCGAATGCGAAGGTAATAGAACTTAGTCCGGTTCTGTTTCCGTAGCCAACCGCTTAAAGTAACTAATGACTTCTTGTGGTTATGTTGAATACTGGCTATTCTTATATATTGCAGTGAAATTGTTACAAGTACCTATAGTGTAGTAATTTAAATTAAATAGGTACATAATTTAAATATTAAAAAGAATTTTGATACTGTGGCTTTTTTGTTTCTTATCTCGTAAAAGAATCACAAGATCATATAAAATTTATTACTTTTTCTATACATATACTATTTTGTGGTGCATTCGCCATTTCGTTTTTTAATCAATTGTTTTTAGTTTTTTCAAAAAGCGGCCAAATACCCGTCTTTCAGAAGCAACTACCTACAGTTTTAAATTAAAAAAAAATTAATTGATAAAGTAATAAAAGCGCAAAACGACCTTTTGTCAAATTTACCAATATTTCGTTTTCTGTTTCTATGAATTTATAAATTTTACTTTTTTTAACGCAAAACAATAGACAATTGTACTCCAAAATCGTCACTAGTAGGGCTGGGCGATATTGAAATTCCAATATCGAATATCGATATTAAAAAAAATATCGAGATATCGATAATATCGATATATCGATGTCTCGATATTTTATTTTTTAAACATTGATATATCAATATTTTATTTTTTAAATATCGATATATCGATATTTTATTTTTTAAATATCCTTATTCGATATATCGATAAAACATAAAAATATTATATTATAAATACAGTGTCACCAGTAAAGTCCGCATCATATGGGATTTTTTTATTAATAGCTTTATTCAAAATTTGACTTTGGCATCAAGTTCTGCTTCGATCGAGATGAAATTAAGCAAAAAAAATAGTAGTCCTGTGGTTCGCATTATCTGTCAAATTTTAATTTTTTCCAAAAAATATTTCAAAAGGGGGTATTTCTGAAAAAATCGAAAAAAGTTATTAGAAAAAGTTTTTCTAAATGCAGTTTCTAGCCCATGTACATGCAAAATTTCAGCTGCATGAGATAATTTTGATTTCTTACCTATATTTTGTAAATTGTACCACTTTTGCAAAATAAGACTCAACGCAACCTACATAAAACTTCTTAGTTTTGACAATGCTTTATTTCAGATACATTTTGATTAAAGTTGCGCCATATTAAATGTGTGTTTTTCTACAAAAAACCTTATTATGGCATAGCTTAATAATAAATTATAATATAGGGGTTTTAAATTAAATCGTTGAAAATAGAAACATTACGTTGTTAAACTTAAATTTATTTTCCACTTAAAAAACGCTTTACTGAAGAGACTGTGTTCTTTTTTGTCTTAATATTAAGGTGTATTACTTTTAGACCAAAAATATGTTTTCAAAAATACTTATTTTATGAAGTTACCTTATACAGGGTCAAAAACAAATAAACTTTGAATCACATGCAACCAAATTTTAATAGCCCAATTTTGATTTTGTTAATAAAGCTATTAATAAAAAAAAATCCCATAAGATGCGGACTTTACTGGTGACACTGTATATCAATATTGTCTTATGTGCACTGTAAAACTCCGTACCTTCATTTCAAGGGGATACTCTAATTATGAAAACATGAAGAAAAAAGATTGAATTAAATATTAGTCCTTAAATGTGTTATAAGGACGATATTGAAATACCAATCGAATATCGATATAGTCGATATATCGATAATATCGATATATCGAATTTTTGCCCAGCCCTAGTCACTAGTGTTTGCTCTTAAATAACTGTAACAGCCCGCCAATATGTCAAGATGCGTTTGTAATATGCACCGAATTTCGAAAACTGGGGGTGGGGAATAAAAAAATTCTAGCCGTCGTCGAATCACATCATCTATCGACATGAAAAAGTTCTAACCCAATGTGCATGTCTGTAGCTTAAAGGAGGTCTGTACCTAGACGCTTGTGTAAAATCGCCCACACCATTGGCGTCATTGACGCGTCCCTATATTCCGGACGATTGCCGAAATAATAGTTTTGGGACTCGCAGCCTTCCAGGACTCACCTATATACGGCTCATCCTGAACTTATTTCGTAAATTACTATCGTAATCTTATAATTTTTTTTGCAGCAGTTAAAAAATGCGCGCCGACAAATCCATGCCAATAACGGAAGAACCATTCTATCCCAGCAATCAACATGATCCCAACGATCCCGCTGTCATGGTGGAAAAGGTTGCGTTTTTCGTCGGCATTCCGATATGTTTGTTTGCAATTTTAATTAATGTACTATTAATATTCGTAAATTTAAAATATAAAGCTTTAAAACTTAGATGTAACCACTTCATTTTAAACTATGCTATTTGTAACATATTCTATCTGATATCAGATTATGTTCTTCATTTGTCAATGGACATATTCTTTGGTGGTTCTTTAATCGATGACTGGAAGTGCACTTTTATTCAATTTGAGAATTATTACTTAAGTTTGTCTATAATATTTATAGCTTCATATACTTTTGATGAATATGTATTGCGTGCAAGTGGCGAATATTTTTTGTATATGTATAAAAACGGTTATAAATATCTGATAGGCATTGTTTATATATTACATTTTATTTTAGCCTTTGTAGTTAGCGCAGTATGCTTTCATAGCGCTAGGGCAATTAAATTTGATATAAGTTTTATAATTGTCGCGGTAATTTACGTCATATTGGTGTTAATGACTTTAAAAATAAAATACGACATGACTAAAAGTCACCACTTAAAAGTCACACAATTAAAGAGCGCCTTTAAGATATCATTAGTTGGTCTGTTGCTGTTTCTGCCATTTTTTTTGTTCTACAGTATCTTACATATCGCAGAAAAAAGCATTAAATATCGTAGTTTAAATATTTGGCATTCTTTTGCTTTTATTCCAGAGTATATTGCTTTTAGCACAAGTTTTGTATTAGCCTATATGCTTTTTAGATTAAACAAGTTTTATAGATTAGCTTTTTGTAAAGTGTTTTGTAAATCAAAAAAGGATCTTGATTATAGCCGACTAGATATTGTTCCTGAACGGGATATTAGGGACTAATTATATTTAAATAGAATTATGTTTAATAAATTGCCACAGTGTAATAAATGCACCTACATTGAGCTTAATCAATAACAATGTAGCCATTGCTTTTTCTTATAAAATCAAAGATTCTTGAAAGCCAATGAATAAAAACTAAAGCCATTGCTTTTGCGTCCAGCAATTGCTTTAAAGTACAGGAATTGCTTCTAGTCAATGCTTTTTCTTAAAAAATAGAAGCGATTGCTATCGTTTACTTAAAATGTGATGAATAAATGAGGGAATTGCTTTTTCTAGTGTAGTAATTGCTTTCAACTTTTTCAGTTAGGTCGACCCCTGCATCCTTTGCTTGGTACCAGTTAGTTCTCCGCGACATACACGTGTGTTGCTCTTAATTTGTGTCTTCCATTATGGCTGAATATATGAACCTCAGTAAAAGAAAAATCTACACTGTACGTAAAAATTGCAGATATGTTGATTTTAGAAAGTTATATCGATTTGACTGCGAAAATGTTGAGTGGTTGGCAAATTATTTTTTAACTGATACTGGTAAAAGGCGAGGGCGTGCACTGTCGCCTTTAAATAAGATTAAAGTCTTTCTGCTGAAACTTTCAGATCCGGGCTTTCAAAATTCTGTAGGTGAAGAACTCGGTGTTCACCAAACTACTGTCTGTAAGACATACACTTCTGTAATGGATGCAGTTTTGGAGAAGGCCAATATTTTTATTAAATTTTCTACAAGTGCTGAAGCTGTTGTGGAAGCTAAACGGTTATGGTCAGAGAGATTTATTTATGTTCCTTCAATTTGTGAACGAATATCAATTGCTTGTCTTTAATTTCTTCATCACTACTATCACTTTCCTTATTTTCACTGAAATCTGCCATATCACAAATATAAGTTTCCTATTTTCCACAAAAATGTAACAGATTACTATTGTACTAAATAAATAGACCAACGTTGTTGTATTTACGTCAACTCTTTTGCAAATTAGGCACCAAACTGAACATGAAATTTATAATCTGAACAAGTGGATAAGCCACGTCTAAACTTGTGTTGAATAAGCATTTGCTACAGAGATGTAGGAAAAACAGCAATCGCTTTAAAATTTTATTCATATCCAGATTTAGTAATTGCTTTTACTTATAGCATTTGCTAGTCAAGCAATTGCTTTTACTAAAAAGTAATTACTTCAAGTAATTGCTTAATTTTTATTTATTAGGCTCATTGCCGGTCAATCGCATAAAAGTAAAATTAACAATCTAATTCACATTTCTAACTCATCACAACGAACAATGAACATGATAAAATTAAATGTAAACATGTTTATATGTGCCTTCTAAGTTCTGTTATAAACTACTCATCACAAAGTTCGACAAATTGTTTTTTTTAACCCCTTCATTACAGGTCTATAGTTCGAAAACGACATCACGGATTTTAATGCGGTTTACAGAGTTTGAAAGATTGTTTCTTGCAGATTAATCGTATGGTACGACTATAATGTAACCAATGCACTTTAATCTTATACAGGATGGAAAATAAAGCCGTGCGAAAAATAAAAAATTTCAAGTAAGTCACATTTTGTAAGTAGTGTTTTTCCGACCGTGATTTTTTATTGTATGACTTAGGGCAAGAATGATCCCATTTTTTGTAAAAAAACATGGACATAACTGACGACATCAGCCCGATGATGGCTGTTTACGCAGTTTTTTTCTATTTAATGCTCTCGTTTGGTTTATTTCTCAGAAAATATAATTCATAAATTGCCCTAAAGTATGTACCGGGTGTCCCAAATTACACAAAGTATGATTAAATTAGGATAATTAAGTTTTAAAAAAAAAGTTTGAATTAAGATATTTAACCTATAAAAGGTTAATACCTTTTCGTAAAAACATCGTTCTTATGCTTTAATCAATCTCTCATAATATTGAGTATGAGTACTGCCGAATAAAGAAAATTGACACTCAATAAAACAAATTTTTTATACTCCATTGCAATCTATACTTCGTTTAATAGTATGTGATAATAACACAACGATAAATAATACTATTACTAATTTACTTAACAATGCTTACCTCTCCAAAGTGTCACGGCATTGTTAAGAACAACCTAAAACAAGAAAGTATAATGAGAACTATTTTATAAAGTACAAGTTTTAATACAAAACTAGGCCTTACTCGGTTGTGGTAAAAACCTAGTTACCACACTTGTTATAATATACGATTTAAAGTATTTAAAATATGACACACCATTATCATTCTTCGACAGGGGAAAAAACAAACATAGGAAAAACAACCCGTATTTCTGTTTTTAGTTCCTTGTTGTAAGTAAGTAAAAGTATGTAAAAATAAATGTCATTCGTTTACACAGCTTTTATCATTGGTACACCATAATGAAAAGAAAATATAATGACATTTGTTGCAAAAATTAGGTAGGGGAAAGTTGGACAAAACCGGGTAGGTTGATAAAACCGGCTACCGCCTAGTTCTGCCAAATGTCTGTTGCCATCTATCGGACAACGCTAAAATTAGTGTTCTTAAACCGCCAACAGCCGCGTGAATTAAATTCTACATCACATAACACCTTCTACATCATTTGAGTAATATGAGCAGGAGTAATAAGATCTAAGTGTTTTTCGGTGCATCAAACTCGATTTTTAGGGTAAGTTTATAGTTTTTTTTTCCTCTACTGAATAACTAATGACCATTTTAAAAGTTATTACGTCTAACTAAGTATATTACCTCTAATTTGGTAAAAAAATTTTGAATATTATATCATAACCAAAAAAATTTACATAATATTTAATGTCTTGTTGACGAGTTCTACAAAACCGGGTTGTCCAGGTTGTTAGAAAACCGGGTACCCGATTTTATCAACCTGTTTTTTTTTAAAGTTATTGCGTTTTTTTTCTTCTTTAAGTTAACTACAACATGTAGCATTATAAAAGAAAAACTAATTGTCAGTCATGGGATCAAAAAAGCATCCAAAATGCAATAATTAAATTATTAGAACATAGGATGGGATATAAAAAAGCCTCTTAAAGTTTTACTGTTCTTTAATAAACTTTCGAAGATCGTGCAAAAAAGCAAGAAATATTGAAGAATTACCGATTGCAGATTCCGATATTTCAGAGGGAAGAACATGATAATGACGATGCGTTTCTGTATTGCCGCACGAACAATCTTTAAACTCTAAGTCGAACGACGGCTGGATAAAATGTGGATCTTGCAACAAATGCGCTCATGAAGCCTGTAGTGCCAATGATGTTGTAGATGAAGTTTTTTTGCCACTGCTATTAATAGATGTTTGATTTTTTTCTCACATATTTTAAATAAATATTTTATTTTCTTTCTATTAGCCTTTTTACATGGTATTTAAGTTACTACCCGGTTTTATCATACCGGTTGGAAAAAATCGGATATAGTCAGATCTGGTCTTAACGTGTGGGTCCAAAGGTCACTGATCATATGCGTCAAATCAGACAACACAGAGGCTATCAAAATGTTGTGAGATTATTTACAAATATACCGAAGGAAGGAAAAATAGTTTCATTATTTTAGCAATCGCGAAGATAGCCACATATACCTAATATTATTAGTTTTGTAAAAATTATGTACAGGGGAGTTGAAAAAGTTACAAAAAAATTATATAATCGTTAATTATATACCTACTGTACCCTTTAATTAAAAACGACAATAATAAACAGTGCAATTTATTTTAACAATTTTACTACTAAAACCTAAAAATACAATGGCATTTACTCTGATAAACTATTTCGATAATGAAAGAAAAAGTGGAAATTCGCAAACCAATATGCAGGAAACCGTAATGAAAACACTGGGAATTAGTTTAAGGACTATGCAGAATAATGTGCATAAAAAAAGCATAATATAATACCCAAGAATACTAAAAAATGTAAACGAAAAACACCGTTTATAATTATAGCCTAAAAACTCTCATTGTCACTTATAAAATCTGAAAAGTCCTCGTCGTCTGAGTCGTCTTCGAATGGAGCAATTATCATTGGCGCTACTTCGACATCTAGTACTTGTTCTCGATTCCACCAATCCCTTATTAATATTTCTGTATGTTCCACCGATTTCTTCCAGTACTCTTGTGTAATATGATCTAACGAATCTTGCCAACCTATTTGTACTTGGTCGGATTTAAGACCATCACCTACATGTTTTTCATAATAAGACTTTGCACCAGCCCATATTAATTCTATTGCGTTAAACTGGCAATGATATGGCGGCAGTCGTAGAACCTCATGACCATATTCACGCAGTATTTCCTCCACCGCGTATATTTTTGGTTTTTTAAGAGACTTTGCTATTGATAAATATCACTTTTCCTCCAAGATGAAGTAGGCTGTTTATTTAAAATTCTTGAATGATATGATGCATTATCTAATACAATTAAAGACGGAGCATCCAAATTTGGTATCAATTGAACTTTTAACCATTTTTCAAACATTTCGCAATTCATATTACCTTTTTACAGACTCATCTTGCCAAGATTTTGAACCACTTCCATTCGAAAATATCCACGTTTCGTCTAAAAATACCACTTTTCTAAATTTCGATTTGTAATTGTACATATATTTTTTTTAAAACTGAACACGCTGACTCACTATCTGTGGCTGCTCACATAAAAATCTTCGGTTACAGTCATTTTTATAGCGAAAACCTAAATTTTTTATTAATTTTGATAACGCTTCAAGTCCAATTTCCAAAACACCCCGAATTTTTAATGTTTTTTGTAAAACTGGAAGGGTTACATTGGTTTTTGATTTGTATAAATCGTAAATCACATTTCGAACTCCCATTTTAATATTTTCGCTTAAATCCTCAATCTTTGGCTTTCTTCGTTTACACTTTTTAGTATTCTTGGGTATTATGTTATGTTTTGTTTCATGCACAATTTTCTGCACAGTCCTTAAACTAATTCCCAGTGCTTTGGCTACTGTTTCCTGAATATTGGTTGGCGAATTTCCACTTTTTCTTTCATTTTCGAAATAGTTTATCAGATTAAGTACCATTTTTTTTTGATTGGGGATGCAAAAACCCAGAAAATTGTTTCATTATGTCACAAACTGTCAAAGTCACAAAACTGGCATATTTAAAATAAAACGTAGCTGGTGCTATTATAAGCTTTTTTAAAATCGCTGGAAAGTAAATACATATCCTTTTTTTTCATGTCAAAATGGAATAAGTCGGTCTCATTTATCTTACGTATTTTATTTAGAGGGTAAAATTAAACGCAAGTAAAGAAAACAAAAACTGAGAGTATGTATTTCTTGAATCGTATGACCCGCACGATAAGACCAGATCCGACTATATTTTGCAATATTTTCATAAAAGATTTAAAAAAAAATTAGGAATATTTATAAAAAGTGACATTGGTATATTAATCTTAAGTCTTTTGGGAATATTTCAATCTACAACAAACGTTTGCTACCCTAAAATCGAACAAGTAATAGCCAGTTTTTGTACTGATACCCGATTTTATCGCACTCTCCCCTACCTTTTATAAAACTGTCATGTATTTAGAAATCCCGTTTAAAACACGATATTATGTGACTTTTAATATGACCCAAAAATTCCTTTACAAAGTTTAATTGAATCGGTCGATACTTGATGGAAATCTATTTTAAATTTAGGTAAATGGGAGTAAAACCGCAAAATGTTTTGCTTCCAGTGTAAAATGTTGGTTCCTGTATAATAATGGTTATAGAGTACCGTAACTTGGGTTTTTACGTAATAATCCTAAACTAGAAAAGATTTAATAAAAGTGATCTATTTAAATCTAATTGGTTGCCTTATAAACTCATAACTTTCGAGTTTTTTAATGTTTAAGGATTGGAGCAGCATTTTATTCTGTTGCTTTTTTGTACAGGGTTATTTTTTATATTTGCGTACCCACCTACAGGGCTTAATATAAGTAACAGAAAAAAACTTTTAATACAAAAGTTGCATAATGTTTCCCGTCATATCTTTTAGACTTATTAAAAAAAACATCTGCACATCGGAAAGTTAAAAAACAAATGAAAGTATTCTTTTTTTAAATGGAACACCCTATATATTTTTTACCAGGGCGAAAGATCTCTTTCTCCTGATTTCAAAAATATATAACATGTCATCATTTAATCCAGTCGTTTGTGAAATATTTGAGTTTTTGATTAATTGAATTGACTATAATCTAGTCGGCGTTCCGCATACTTCAACGTGACATATTTGTCACTTTACTTTAAATTGAAAGATTCAGTAAGGAAAATGGGATATTCGGAAGAAGACAAACTTCAAATAGTGCGTCTTTTTTACTCTAATAACAACCGAATAGCTGTAGTTCAACAGCAATTTACTTTACTTTATACCATAAATTATAAATCATAAGTTATTTTCTTTGCTGCATGTTTCAATTTAAATTAAAGTGACAAATATGTCACGTTGAAGTATGCGGAACGCCGACTAGATTATAGTCAATTCAATTAATCAAAAACTCAAATATTTCACAAACGACTGGATTAAATGATGACATGTTATATATTTTTGAAATCAGGAGAAAGAGATCTTTCGCCCTGGCAAAAAATATATAGGGTGTTCCATTTAAAAAAAGAAGACTTTCATTTGTTTTTTAACTTTCCGATGTGCAGATGTTTTTTTTAATAAGTCTAAAAGATATGACGGGAAAGATTATGCAACTTTTGTATTAAAAGTTTTTTTCTGTCACTTATATTAAGCCCTGTAGGTGGGTACGCAAATATAAAAACTAACCCTGTACATTTTCTTCCGATTCTAATCATAGAATTTTTTATGAAATCCGTTCCAGGCAACTGGAGAAATGTATGTACAATAATTGATGAGTGATTATGCAAAAGTCGATAAATCCATTTTTTACTTTTTTCCAGATAGATATTGATTTTTATACTTCATAGCTTTATCTACGTTTTGGCATACCGAAATTAAACAAACATCTTTAAATACAATTTAAATTTACAAGCTAAAGCTCGTCGGCCGTTCAAAAGTAGGTATATCCAAGGGCCGGTTAAGCAAAAGTCGATATTTCCATTTACGATAAAGCAAAATTCAATAAATCCATTGTTATTGTACTTTTTCTACTCGACCGAAGATGGTGACACTGTTGGTTGTGTTACCAGCTAAAGTTCCACGTGGTCCCTTCATTCGTGTAGATTTCAAAGCTGTTAGGTACTTGAAAATACGAACTCCTAAATAAATATGAATTACGTTGATGCTGATAAGTCCAACTTTAATTTACCAAAAGTCGATAAATCCAATTTTAATTTATCAAAAGTCGATAAATCCATTCTAAAAAGTTAATTAAAAATTTATTGGGTCATGTAATGCAGTAAAATTAATGCTGCTTTTAAGCACTCCTTCAAGACAAATACATTTATAGAATTTTTTTTTAGATAGGTGACAAAAATCTTCATATATGCGTTTTTTGTCATTTACTCAAAACATGATATTATGGATTTATCGACTTTTGCATAATCACTCCTCAATTAGAAGACGCCATTAAACCAGCATTAACAGATGTTATTGGAAATGATGAATACTACATGGAAAGTAACTTCGTCTTCCAGCAGGATGGTGCGCCAACGCAATATGCTCGGCCTGGTTCCCAGGACACATTTGAAGAAAAGTGGCCTATGCACGATCACACTGAGAAAAAATCCTCCTATTCCTTATAAGAATTCACAAACTCTTTATGCAGCTGTTTAAAACTATATGTGACAGCACGCGCTTTCCTACTGTAAAACAACGAAAATTGTGTAGTGATAATATGGCTGTAATTTAGCCAATAGGAATTAGGAGGTAATGCTACTATAGAATGATTTATAGCCAATATTGCTCTGAATACTCACAGTAATTATTATCAAATTCTATTAGGGGTGTAATCTGGTTTTATATACTGTAGTAGTTCCGACTGGCAGTTGTAGGTAATGAAACTTGACATTAGTCATAACAATATTTGCTTGCTATATACGGTTAATAAAGCATATACTTACCACTAAAAATCAGCAGTGTAGTTTTCAAAAATTTAAATACCTTCTAGTGTAATCTTGTTTATGTTTAACATTGCATATTATCTATTATTCAACATGGTTTACTGAGATCGTAAGATTCGTCCATAAATTATAACCAATAGCCAATACTAATGATGGTTGTGCAAAATAAGAATATTCTATTGCTTTATCTGACATGCAAAGTTTTAAAAGCCTTATACAGGGTGTTTCATTAAGGGTGGCCAACGGCCATATCTCGGAAACTACTAAGCATTGAAACTTGGGGAAAACATTTTTATGATTAAAGTGGTCATGAGTAAATTCTGGAAATTATTTTTAAGTTCCGCATTTTGCCACAAGGGGGCACGTTTGAAAATTAATTTTTAAAACTCTAAATTTCTCCGAAAACTCCTATATTATGGTATACCTCTGGGATCTAACGTAGGCAACGCCTCTGGTTACATCATTAAAAATAATAGATAATTTTGCATCAATTTGGTTTAAGGCTCATTGGCGTAACGACCTTGATAAGAGTGGGGGAAGCTATTGAAAGTGTAATCATTAAAATCGCTATAACTTCTAAATGACATATCCAATTTTACTAAATTTAAGCTTGTTTGGAAGAGAAAGGTAAGTACTTTTAATTTCCGTATCCAACGATACATGATAGTTTCTAATAAAATTGCTAGATGACGCAATTTGTAATAATAACAGTTTTTTCGATTTTATCCCGATAATTCAAATCATACGGTATAACTATGACATCATAATCGGAAAGTAGATTAAATTTTCAAAAACAATGTGAAGACTGCAGTTCGATATCTTTGTTGGTTTCAGAGTTATTGCCAAAACAATAATTTTTAACACTTTTATCGAAGAAATTATTGTTTTATAGCTTCGTGGCCACGACAAACAAATATTTTTAAACTTAATCATTTGTTTATGTGTAGGTTTGATACTCACTATTTCAATGGCTCAAAAACTACTTTGGAATTATTGACATAATCATGGAAAACTTCTAATTTAGGCCTAATATTATGATGTTTTTAAAACTAAATCTAGGTAGCCGTGAAACAAAATCGGCAGATTAATTTTGATAGGTGTTGACAAAAGTTTCTCCTTCATTCTTTTTGGTATGATTTTAATTTTCGGTATAAAATCGAAAAAACTGTTATTATTACAAATTGCGCCCTCTAGTAACTTTATTAGAAACTATCGTGTAAAGTAGTACCTGTCTCTTCCAAACAAGCTTAAATTTAGTATAAACGGATAAGTCATTTAGAAGTTATAGCGATTTTAATTATTACACTTTCAATAGCTTCCCCCACTCTTATCAAGGTCGGTACGCTAATGAGCATTAAACCAAAATGATGCAGAATTATCTATTATTTTTAATGATGTAACCAGAGGAATAATTATAGGAATTGTCGGAGAAATTTAGAGTTTTAAAAATTAATTTTCAATTGTGTCCCCTTGTGACGAAATGCGGAACTTAAAAATAATTTCCAGAATTTTCTCATGACCACTTTATTCATATTTTTTTCCCCCAAATTTCAATGCTTAGTAGTTTCCGAGATATGGCCGGTGGCCACCCTTAATGAAACACCCTGTATACAAAGTAAAAATAATTAATTGAAACAGATATTGCTACGATCACTAGAATTCAAATTCAGACAGAACAGCTAGAAAACTCCGAACAACGATGTGCCCTGCGCCAAGGGCGTCCATAGGGGGGGGGGGCAAAACGGGCACTTGCCCCCCCCTAGGCGCTCACATTACTATTTTATTTCATAATTCAGTATAAATATTGAATAGTATAGCGGTTAGTTAGTAGACCAACAAATCACTAAACTGAACAATTACATAATAAAAACATATCAATAAATTAATACATTAGGCATAAGTTAAATAAATAGTCTTATACAGTGTCACCAGTAAAGTCCGCATCATATGGGATTTTTTAAATTAATATCTTTATTCAAAATTTGACTTTGGCATCAAGTTCTACATCGATCTAGATGAAAATTAGGCAAATAAATAGTAGTCACGTGATTCGCATTATCTGTCAAATTAAAATTTTTTTTCAAAAAATAATTCAAAAGGGTTTATTTCTGAAAATATCGAAAAAAGTTATAATTTTTTTTAAATGCAGTTTCTAGCCCACATGCAAAATTTCAGCTGGATAAGATAATTTTGATTTTTTACCTATATTTTGTAAATTGCACCACTTTTGCAAAATAAGACTCAACGCAATCTATACATAAAATTTCTTAGTTTTGACAATGCTTTATTTCAGGTACATTTTCTTTAAACTAGCGTCATATTAAATTTGTGTTTTTCTACAAAATCAAAATTGGGCTATTAAAATTTGGTCGCATGTGATGCAAAGTTCGTTTGTTTTTGACCCTGTATAAGGTAACTTCATAAAATACGTATTTTTGAAAACGTAGTTTGTGACTGAAAGTAAAAAAATAAAAAATAAAATAAAGAGATTTTAAATTAAATCGTTGAAAATAGATAAACTTTCCGTTGGGTTAAGCAAAAATTTATTTTCCACTTAATGAACACTTTACTGATGACACTGTGCTTTTTTTTGTTTTAATATTAAGGTGTATTACTTTCAGACACAAACTATGTTTTCAAAAATACTTATTTTATGAAGTTACCTTATACAGGGTCAATAACCAATGAACTTTGCATCACATGCGACCAAATTTTAATAGCCTAATTTTGATTTCGTAGAAAAACACACATTTAATATAACGCTACCTTAAAATTTTTTTATCTGAAATAAAGCATTGTCAAAACTAAGAAGTTTTATGTAGGTTACGTTACGCAAAAGTGGTGCAATTTACAAAATATAGGTAAAAAATAAAAATTATCTTATCCAGCTGAAATTTTGCATGTAGGCTAGAAACTGCATTTAAAAAAACTTTTTCCTATAACTTTTTTTGATATTTTCAGAAAAAACCCCACTTTTGAATTATTTTTTGAAAAAAATTAAAATTTGACAGATAATGCGAATCACGTGACTACTATTTTTTGCTTAATTTTCATCTCGATCGAAGCAGAACTTGATGCCAAAGTCAAATTTCGAATAAAGCTATTAATAAAAAAAAATCCCATACGATGCGGACTTTACTGGTCACACTGTATATTTAATGGGTAAATTCCCAATATTTAGCCATTGACTCAATTTAAGTTGAAATAAAACCCAAGAGTAAGTTTTTGGGATCTTTGGTAACAACGTATTAATCTACAGTAAAAATTGGTATATTTTCATGTGAAACTCACTGATGTCTGCGGAGTTATTTTATGCTTGATTGCCTGTAACATTTGTTTATTAATGTACATTTTTTCAGCTATGTATACAGACACATTTTTAGCTTTTACTGTAGGCTTTGCAACACCCCGTTGAAAATTGTGCCCATCCCTGGTTATCCCTGGTTAAGCTATTAATAAAAAAAAATCCCATATGATGCGGACTTTACTGGTGACACTGTATATAAAAAAGTATTGTTTAAGTTTTTGCCCCCCCCCCCCCTGAAAAACGCTCTATGGACGCCCTTGCCCTGCGCAACAAATACGCAAAAACTTAACCAACCTCACTGTACGACAACATAATAATATATTAATCATAAGTGTTATCAAATCACTACAGAAATACTGTACAATATACGACAGCATTAAATAAACTTAAACAGAAAGAAACTCTAAGAATAGTTTGGTCTTACAAATATACATTTTTAACCTAAAAAAGAAACTTTTTATCTTAAAGCAAAAATTGTTTATATTTGATACTATCCTTTGTTTATCTTTGATACTATCCTCGCTGTCGCTTTCATTGTTACAAAACCTACAAACCCAATGCCGGCATTCAACACAGGCAATCGATTAATGCCCTTGTCTTGAGCAAATAGAATAAAGTTTTTCTGTTTTTTTCGTTGCGATTCTACTTCGACGTTGTATGCCAGATGGTCCTGGTTGTGGTTCAATTGTATTTTTTTCCTGTGTTTGACCCTCTTATCTAAATTATTAAATATATCTGTATTTTTTCTATAATAAAATTTAGAAAAACAAACAAATGAACAACTAGAAGAGAAAAGGTTCATAATGGCGTGTGTGCCAAAGTTACCCCGGGCACCAAAGTAACTCCATTTTACGGTATTGTATGGAGGCCATCGCCATTTTGAGCATTTACTTAACTAAGAGGTATTTATACTTTTAACTTTAATGTAATTTTCGGATTGTTGCACCAAAATTAAAAAGTGTTGGTGTCGCTGTAAAGGGGATTAAAAAGAGCTTTAAAATCGGATGCCACTTGACCGCAATTGCCATTTAAATATTTTAGAGGTTATTCTACTCCTGCTAATTGGATTAAAGAGACACGGTTAAAAATAGTAATGTCCACCTTTATATATTTTTTTTTAACAAATTCCCAACGAACTTTAAAAGTCCATTACAGGGAATATAAATTATAAACAATAACAGACTTAAAAATTAACATTTTTTTATAAAAATACAAAAATATATATATTTAACGTAATAAAAAAAAAAGTCAAATAACATTCAATTTAAAAAAATGGAATCTTTGTTAAAAAATACAATTTAGTTTGATTTTTAAATAGTACTAATTTTTTATTGTTTTTATATTTATTTGGTAGGTTATTATAGATCATAATCCCATTGTATAATAATGATCGTTTACCGAAATTACTTCTAATATTTACTGCCACAAGAGTTTAAGTTTACCGGGTATGATGATTATGTAAAGTATTAATTTTTTTAAATATGATTTTTGATTTTTTTTTATGAATGGTTATTGAATGAATAATAACACATATTTGGAATTTATAAAAATTTTCTAAGTTTAAATATCCCAGTGGTTTGTATAAATTTATTGTGGGTTCCAAAAAGGGAAGCTTGTATACCGGGTGTCCACGGAAGGTGGCTCGCCACTCTAACTTTTTTGTTTTTCAAGATAATGGAATAAAATTCGGAGAATTTGTATACGACATAAAAATGCATTTTTTGACAGGTGACTTAACATTCTGGAACTTCCGGTTTAACCGGAAGTGACATAAACTTTCGATTTTTAAATGGGACACCTGGTATATTTTTACTTTTTTTGACTCCATATGACATTTTAAATACAACGATGTGTCACTTGTCACTTTTTGTCACCAAGAAAATTTTTTTTTTTAAATTTATTGTTTTATCTATAGGGCTATAAATACCTTAAAATCACTTATTTTAGTTCTTTAATCTTGGGAAAAATACAATTTAACTATTTTTGGTCCAATGCCATGTGATGTGTAAAATTTAATTTTAAAAGTTGAATAACTCATTTTTTTGAAATGGCAACATGGTGGCTCGTCGGGTTAAGAAAAAAGAGGATTTTATTACGATTATTTTAATACCATACACTATTAGGTTTTAGAAAAGCTGCCATTAAAAAACTTTAAAAAGTTAACTTAGAACTTTCCTAAAATGAAGCATCTTTTGAGAATAAATTTAGATTTAAATGCATCAACTAGCCTGTGACCAGCAAAACTGATAAAACAAAATCATGCCTTTAAGAAAATTGACATGCAGACAGCTTCTGCTAAAGTAAATTAGTTTGTTGTTTAAAAAACATGGAAAATAATAGTTTTACAAGAAGTGAAAAATTTGATATGTTATTACTGTCAGGCTCATTTCGCATTTTCGGAACCAGTTTTGGGACAGCTTCTGTTAAAGTAAGTTAGTTTGTTGTTTAAAAAACATGGAAAATAATAGTTTTACAAGAAGTGAAAAATTTGATATGTTATTATTGTCAGGCTCATTTCGCATTTTCGGAACCAGTTTTGGGTAGGTACCTAATAGTGCCGGGTTGGATGACGCCGATTCAAATATCTTTGTGCGTAAAGTCGTGCAGTATCCGTTGAACTCTTTCTACATTCTCCAAACACTAATAACATATCAACTTTTTCACTCCTTGTAAAACTATTATTTTTAATGTTCTTTAAACAACAAACTAATTTACTTTGGCAGAACCTGTTGGCATGTCAATTTTCTTCAAGGCATGATTTTGTTTTATCAGTTTTGCTGGTCACAGGCTAGTTGATGCATTTAAATCTAAATTTATTTTCAAAAGATGCTTCATTTTAGGAAAGTTCAAAGTTAACTTTTTAATGTTTTTTAATGGCAGTTTTTCTAAAACCTAATAGTGTATGGTATCAAAATAATCGTAATAAAATCCTCTTTTTTCTTAACCCGACGAGCCACCATATTGCCATTTAAAAAAAATGAGTTATTCAACTTTTAAAATTAAATTTTACACGTCACATGGCATTGGACCAAAAATAGTTAAATTGTATTTTTCCCAAGATTAAAGAACTAAAATAAGTGATTTTAAGGTATTCATAGCCCTCTAGATAAAACAATAAATTTGAAAAAAAAATATTTTCTTGGTGACAAAAAGTGACAAGTGACACATCGTTGTATTTAAAATGTCATATGGAGTCAAAAAAAGGAAAAATATACCAGGTGTCCCATTTAAAAATAGAAAGTTTATGTCTTTTCCGGTTAAACCGAAAGTTCCAGAATGTTAAGTCACCTGTGAAAAAATGCATTTTTATGTCGTATATAAATCACCCGAGCTTTATTCCATTATCTTGAAAAACAAAAAAGTTAGAGGGGCGAGCCACCTTCCGTGGACACCCGGTATACATTTAATAAGTTTATTTTGAATTTTTTTTAAAGGTTTTATTATTGTCGAGGTAGCAGATCCCCATATTGAAATTAAATATTGCAATTTAGGATAAATTAGAGAAAAATAAATATTTTTCAGCAGTATAATTGGTAAATAATGTCTAATTTTGTATAAAATTCCAATCAAAGGAGGTATATTTTTCTAATATATTCGATATGTGTTTTCCAACTTAAATTTTAATCTATATAATATAGTCCCAAAAGTTTAATAGAATTAGCATAATTTATTATCAAATAATATTTTTTTTTGTATTAAGTTGTTTATTTTTGTTTTAGTAATAAATGTAAAAGAAGATTTTCAGGAAAAAATTATGTTTAAATCATTTCTCATTTGATTTTGAATATCAAAGTAATCATCGCCAAAGTAAATAATAGTTGTATCATCAGCAAATAATTGTATCTTGCCATTTAATTTTAATTTAGATATTCTGTTAATATAATATTAGAAATAATATAGGACCTAAAATTGACCCTTGCGGAACACCACATTTAATATTTTATTGAGTGCTTTTGCTCTTATTAACTTCAATGTATTGTGTTCTATTGCTTAAATAATAATAATTACTAATAATTAATAATTTGATTTTGTTAACTTTTATAATTTTGTTACCGTGTCCAAGCTTTTTTTTAAATAATTGAACGTAGCGTCCAAAAACTACGCTGTTTCGTTTTTTCGTTATATTAAATGTCACTTAATTTTCTAAATGTGTGTTTAAACTGTTTTTGCTTATCTACACGTATAAATAATAACATAATAGCAGTACACAAATTAGCTATGAAAATAAAATCCTAAATAAGAACTTATGTTATACTATTATATGCAAATTAGTTTATAACAACAAAAATAGTGATGGTGCAACTTTACAGAAACGCATTTTTAAATCATTAAAGCAGTAAAACGTCTCATCATACGCAAGGTTAATAAAAACTTCCTGGTTAAAAATTAAATAAAAAAAAGTTCTATTATGCGATGCGATAGGAATTTTATTCCACTTGGGCTCTAAATTAATCGCAATAAGTGCATAGTTAAATTAAATTTGCTAGAGAATTGCACTAGAAAAAGCAATTAAGTTCCATGTAAGTAGTTTTTATTAATTGCATCTGTAAAGTTTTATTGTCTTAAGTGTTTAATTTAAAAACTTGGAAGAGCTTTTAAACTTTAGTTTTTGATTAGATTAGATTAGGGTAAGATATTAGCAATAATAAATTTTAACTGGTACCTGTGTGGGTCCCTTGCTTACTTTTACAAGACCATTTAAAAATTTAGTACTCACCGAAATGATCAGCTAATAGAACACGTTTGCTGAGACATATTTTGTATTGATAGTTTACTTTTTATTAACCCATATTATATAAATTGCTAGTGTATCAAACCCGCTTTAGTGTTATATTAATTCCAGATTTGCTAGAATAGTGTTTTTGTTGGTAGCAATCAGTTCCATTAGCAGCACAGTCTTGTTGAATAACGAACTACTTTTAATGCAGCAATTTTGTTAAGAAATAAATTGTATCTTCTCAATGCGACGCATTTTGTTCCCAGTAAAGCGCATGCTCTAGAATTATGAAAGCAAAACAACGTTCCCAAAACCGAATTGTATCCGTTAGAACCTATAATCCACAAGACGTTGGTTGGGGTTCGTAGCGATTGGCAGTCGCCACGCGCCGTAGTATTAGTTTTAACGTATTTGTTGCGCAGGTCACATCGTTGTTCGGAGTCTTCTAGCTGTCCTGTCTGAATTTGAATTTTATTGATTGTTGTTTCAATTAATTCATTTTTACTTTGTATTTAGGCTTTTTTAAACTTTGCATGTCGGATAAAGCAATAGAATGTTCTTATTTCGCACAACTCATCATTAGTATTGGACTTTATAATCTATGGACGAATTTTAGCATCTCAGTAAACCATGTTGCATAATAGATGTTAAACGACAAGTACAATATCACACTAGAAGCTATTTAAATTTTTGAGCACTACAGTACTGATTTTTAACGGTTATTAACCGTAGCAAGCAAATATTATTATGATAAATGTCAAATTTCATTAAAACTGGCTAGTCGAAACTAATACAGTATATAAATCCAGATTACACCCCCAATAGAACTTGATAATTACTGTGAGTATTCAGAGCAATAATGACTATAAATCATTCTATGGTAACGATAACTCCTATTTCCTATTGGCTAAATTACCGTAATATTATCACTACACAATGGTCTAGCAATTTTCGTTGTCTTATAGTAGGAAAGCGCGTTGCTGTCACATACATTATTAAACAGTCGTATAAAGAGTTTGTGAATTCTTATAAGAAATAGAAGGCTATTCTTTTCAGTGCAGACCTATCTGCGCATTAATGTTACACACTCATGTTAATTCTCATTTTCATTGGGCGAAAACTAACGCGCAACGGGCCTAATGTCATCACGGATCTAACACAAGAACACTCCCATAAGCTTTAAGAAACGATGGGATAAAACAACAAAATGTAAATTCTCTCAACATTTATTAAAATATCCAGACGCGGTCACAACCTAACGATGTCCATGAGGAATCTACGACTAACCACAGTAATAAAATTGGCCCAGCTAGATTTCTGTGTTAGGGAAGAAGGGGGAGGATTCGGCCACTTTCTGTTTTGTAGGTTATATCATATACAATATCGAACAGATTATCATTTTTTTGACATTATCTGATAGTTTAGGGGCTTGTTAACCACACCTATAAGTACAAACATCATAGATGTTTTTTTTTTTATAATATCTCGCTTTTTTTAAAGCCGTGTAAATGGCCGAAAGCTCCCTGCCTCTGGGGAAGATTCGGCTAGAGGGGTTGGAGGATTCGGCTTAGTAAATTAGGATGCCAATATACTAAAAAGAACGTTTATTCTAGCAAATATGTAAGAAATTGAACTCAAATACATTTTCTAAAAAAAAAAGGAATATATGCAATTATGCATTAGGTGATAGAAACCTAATTTTTTTTTATCTTATATTATAACTGCTGAAATTAAAGTTGAAACGAAATAAAGATTGTGTGCGAGCCGTGCCTTTTGCAGATGGAGAAGGTAATTTATAAAGAATATTCTCTCTTGCCACCCAACTGACATCTTCAACCAATGGGACGTGAAAGTTTGAAGTAATTCCACGCCTCCGAAGAAACTTTACTTTTCGTTCATTGCCAAGGGTGTCTAAAATCTGACCAATGAAATAACAAAACGCAGTTTTACTCAGAGTTTTTTCTTTGCGAAATTTTACGAAAACGAAATCCTCTTTGCCTAATTCTTCATCATCTAAGTCATCTAGAGACTGAATAGAGTCATCAGAATCCGCCTTAGTTAACGATATATCAGGCTCGCTGTCACTGCTACTATCAATTTCTGTTGAAAACACTTTCTTCTTTACCTTGCTCTTTGTCACACTTTCTTCTCTTTTCCTTTGTCTTTCAATGTCTAAGGCTTGCTTCGCTAGTAACTCTGGAGTGTTAGTGTAAATTGTCGATTTTGACTGTCTTTTTCTGCTCTTTTTTATTTTGTGAAATATCATTCTAGGAAGTGGTCGTAGCTGATCTAAAATGTTATTTTTCAAGTTTTGGTCTGTTATTACCTCCCCATTATCTGTAAGATCTTTTGATGTACTTGGTCTTGGATCTAATGAACGGATTTCTGGACTTGTTTCTGTAACGATTTGTTTTTCCAGTGTTTGAATGTTTTTTTGCAATTGTTCATCGTTTTTTCCTGTAACTTGTTCGGCATCTGGATTTATCATACGGTAAAGAATATCAATTGGCATAAAATCTTTGTCGGTAAAGATAAGACGATTAAGTGGCCATATTCCTGTGCTTCTGAAGGAGCTTGTAATATTTTGCGGCGTAAAAGAACTTTTGAAGGCGCGACACGACAGCATGGGATTGTGCTTAATCGTTATCACTTTTCCTGGATTAGATAATAACCAGTCATTGAAAGCAGTGGAAAGTTTGCTTTTGAATGGGCCATAAATTGCTACATCGAGAGGCTGCAAGCGATGTGTAGTGTGTGGGGGAAAAGATAGGAGGGTTATACCGTTTTCTCTAGAGTATATAATTGCCTCAACACTAGTATGACTCTCATGATTGTCCAGCAAAAGTAAAATTCTATTACTTTGTGAGCATTAAGTGTGGCTGACTAGATGCATCAAAACTTCTAAAAAAATTCTCTGAGGTTATCCAGCCATTCTTACTCCCTAGAGCAATGCTAGAAGTAGGACCCTCTACGATATAATCACTAAGATTTCTTACTCTCGGAAACACAAACACAGGTGGGATAGTATTTCCAACTACATTAATAATGCCCACAAATGTTATCAGCTCACCTCTCTCAGCAGACGCAATCTGCCCAACCTGTTTCTTTCCCTTCTCACTTACAACTTTGGTAGGCTTCAACACAGTTGTGATCCCTATTTCATCCAGGTTATAGATATTTTCAGGCCTAAACTTCCATTTTTCCAACACTTGGACATAATTTTCAAAAAATGTGTCAACTTTGGTGAATCCTATCGACCTCGTTAGGCTCGTACTTTCTGGCTTTCTCAGTGACAAGTCCTTATTACGATCCATAAAACTTTTTCGCCAATCATCTCCTGAAATACCACAAAGATTTTTATAATAAAACCGCAATTTTTCTTACATAATATAAATGTGAGCTTTTTAGTTGACGAATGTAAGTTACCAGCTTGTTTATTGGTTATCCAGTTTTTAAGAATCTTATATTTTGACAATTTCATGGCAAATTCATACGCCAATTTTTGGACCTGGGTATACGATAAGTCATAATTTAAATTGGATCATTTCTTTATGTAGCGGCAAAGCTGCTTTTCTTCATCGACAGTAAATATTTGTTTATTCGTGAACTTGTTTCCATATTTATTAATTGCAGAATCTTCTCCCGTGCTCTCATTTCCGGAATCCTCCATGTTCCTTAATACTTCCTGACGAGTCTTCTTTTTAAGTAAAATCTTCACCCTGGATTGCAATGTTGTCCTTTTTACATCATGCTGCCTTGCAGCTTCATTAAGACCAGATTAATTTTTTAAATAAGCGAATATGGCGTTTTTCATTTTTTTTTCGTCGGTCTGCCTGTGCGTTTTTCTTTTATGCACACGCGGCATCTAAAACCATAAAAAATAAGAGAAAACGAACCCAACTGGGAAGGATTCGGCCAGCCGAATGCTCCCATCGTTCGCCTGGCCGAATCCTCCCCGTACGTATAAAATTAACAATGGCGACTATAAATAAAACATGTGTTTTAGTTTCAAAAGTTTAACATCATGAAAATTTTCAATAAATATACATATGATTTTACGCACCAATTATTATATTAATGCAGTAGGGCAATTTAATGAAATATGTCTCAAGTTCTAGGAGCAAAATAATTACCTTTTTGGGCCAAAAATAATAATTTTTCACTGTACACAAATACTGCTTTGTATCTCGACCAACTTCTGGGATATACTAAAGGCGTTTATAACGTATTGGATGATGGCTGAAATTCGCGGCAAATTTGAATATATAACGAAATATTGCGACCGGCCGAATCCTCCCCCTAGCCGAATCCTCCCCCTTCTCCCCTACTAATAAATTTATTTGAAACTACCTATTTATGATTAATAGGCATTTTTATTATTGTAACAACTGCAAATTTTTACACAATTACCACAACTAAGTATGTTGCTGTAGTTACGTTCATATCCAACTTAATATTACTGTAGTTACTGCAAGTAGGTACCTACCAGGTTTACTAGAATTAAATCGAACAAGTAGTGGCGGCAGCAAAATAAAACACAAACAATTTTTTTTAACTATACCAATGATCAATTTATTCCAAAATTTCAAATATAATAAACATTATTTCACACAAGGTAACATTCATTTTATTCTCTGTACTTAATTTTAAGTTAAAAAAGGATTACATAAGTTTGTTAAAAAAATAGAAATTATTACTAAAACCTAGTCGATGCATACAAAAATATATACCTATTACAGTCTTAATACATTTTTCTTGTAATAATAAGACTTGAAATACACTTTTCAGGTGTCCCAATTATATAGGATTCAAGATTACTAGCACTATAGAAAATATTCCCTTATCTCCGACTTAAGAGCGAACACTAGTGAATGAGACACTATTATTGATTTTCTTATCAATATTTTATTTATTTTTCGTTTTTCTAAAGCGGCCAACTACCGTTGCTCTGGTAGTAGTTATATACAGCTTTAAGTTAAAAAAATTAATTGATGAAAATAAAATCATAAAACGAAATTTTGTCAAATTTTCGTATATTAGTTTTTCTGCTTTTATTAATTTACAAATCCAACCTTTTTTAACGTAAAACTGTAGGTAATTGTATTCCTAAGAGGGGTACATGATCGGTTTTTGGATAAAATGCAACACTGGTGTTTGCTCGTAAGAAATTATCATAACAAAAAACAAAAACAATAGGAAGAAACTCAAATAGATCTTTTATTGTTATTTAATAAATTCCTTAGCTTTACAGTAATATTGTGCTATTATGTTTGTATTGTAAATAATTGTTTGTAATGGGATGATGTCTGTTAATGTCAGTCTCTAATTGTTTCTAAAAATGTTTTGTGATACGTTAGGAAGTCTTTTAATAATGGAATGTATTTTCAATAGGTTCTAATTATGGCTAAATGGGATAAATTCGGTTTATATGGCGAAAAAGTCCATTATTTCAATTAAATGGTTTTTAATTATGTCATGACTTAATAAGTAAGTACTTTAATACCTTGAAATTTTTGACCAACTATGAAAAAAAAAAAGGTTAAAATATTTATTTATTAATTTACTTATTTTAAACTGTCTCATAACTAATCTAAGGGTAGAATCTGGAATTCACATAGAAAGCAAAGGTGTCATGGATACTAGTATTACGTTATCAACTCAATAAGAAGCAACTCAGATATAGTATTTATATAATAGGGCATAGCTGCCATTTCCATAATATGTGAAATATATTTGCCAACATTTGAAATTCAAAGTCCCTAATTCAGAAAATACTATGTTGACATAGACATTCGTTGCCTTGATGAGAGATGGATATATAAATGGCGATATATTTACATGTACACGACGAAGATATACATTCCGCAACTTTTAGCAAGGCGTCAGCAGGTGAATTATGTGCTGCGCCTCCGATAGAATGCCGTGTAGGCACCATTTTCTTAGGCCCTTGCACTGGCATATCTCTTTCCGACCAGACTGTCTTTTCTTCGGTAACCTCGGATACTCGCAGAGCCACCACATTCCGAGGGGAAAATTAGATTGTTAGCTGATGATACAACTATTTTATACATCGCAGATTCATTTGAAATTATACAGAATTTTATAAATCATGACATGAAAATAATTGAATTATGGAAGTGTAGTCATAAATTAACATTAAATTTTAAAAAATCCTGTTTTTTATGTTTAGAAAAGAAACCAATTTATACAGAAGTGATTTAAAATTAAAAGTCGGGCATTTAAAACAATCAAATAAAATACTTTTTTGGGGTTGGTAATAGATAAAGCTATTAATTGGAGTAAACACATTAAATTTATTAAACAAAAAATAGTTGCGCCAGTGGGGATTTTAAAAACCTCAGTATTTTTACTCCAAATTATATGTTTTGTCATGTTTTCGCTATTATTCATTCTCGTTTACAATATTTAACTTTAATATGGGGATCAACTTTTTTAAATTTGCTTAACCCCTTACAAGTTTTACAAAATAATGCGATTGAAAATATATAATGCTTGGATAGACAAAATATTTAACTAAACTTTTATATAAAAATTTTAATAATATGTCAATTAAAGATATTCACTTAGTCTTAATGGAAAATATAGTTTTTGTTCACCAAATTATAGCAAAAAATAAACATTCAAATATAAAATTCAATTACAGACGTGGCGTACACGATCATTTAACTAGAACTACTGTTTTATATTGACTTACCTTTAATACACACTAGGGCAGGTCAGAACTCCATTTATTATGAAGGTATGAAATTTTACAACAAAATACCCCAAGAATTAAAATGTTTAAATACAAAACGTTTTAAAATGATAATTAAGAAAATACTTAAAAAAGGGAAAGCGACATTTTAATTAAATTTTTTTAAACATGCACATCTTTTATGATTTATTATTCTTTTCAAAATTATTTAAAAATTAGATCTAAACGATATTATTAATTTTATTATTTCATTAAGAGAAATAATAATTGAATAATTTTATACATATTTAAATATTTTTTTTATTGAATATTAACATTTTAGGTATTATCTTAGTTGTAAATATTTATTTTTATTGACTCACCTTGTATTTAAATTAGTTATATTTAACAATTACATTATTTTAGATGTTGTAATTAGTAGAAAATCCCTCATAAACAAATGTTTTTGGGATTTTTATTGGAATAAAAAAAAATTGATAATTTTTTGTTAATAGGATATTTTGGTAATATATTGTTGGTTGGTAAACATTGTTTCTTTTTACCGATTATCTATTATACAAAAATGATTAGTTCAAAATTAATTAATATTTTAGGAATTATACAGTGTGTGACACTGTATGTTTTGGGGTCTTCAACTGAGTTATTTAGTGTAAAAGTTTATCGTTTTTAAAATAGTTTTGATTTTACCCTTATTTTAGAGTTTATAAGTTACGTTTGTTGTTATTTTGCCTTGCTCCCTCTTCATCTTGCCATGGGCAAGTTTTTTATAAGATGACATTCAGGTTAGCTATATTTGCTATAATATGCTATATTAGCTATATTTAACGCACTACAATCTTCCTAATACGAAGATAATACATGCGCATAAAGCTCGTCCGCTTTGGCGCATTAAAAAATAAATAGGCTTATACCACGCGCTAAAATTCGCCGTGTTAAATTATAATTTTTTTACCCGAATTACAAAGAAAAAAACAAGCAACGCACTGAATTGTTCACTAATGGAAAGGCGGTATTTATGTGGGTGTGCGAAGGTTATTTTTATTTAAAAACAAATTCGAAAAAGAAAATATAAGCCTATAAAAACCTAATAAAATATTAAACTTTATTAGGTACATTGTTAAAAACATGGACAAGATTTTTTTAAATAAAAATAATTTTCGCACACTCCCAATTCCTGTATACCTGGTGTTTCTCAAAAGACGTTTGCCCCTATAACTTTTTTATATTTATAGATATTAAAATGAAATTTTGCGATTATGCATAAAAGATGAGTCCGCATCTATTGGCATAATTTTTTTCAGTTTGACCGGAAGAGACCTTGACTTTGAGATTTTAAATGGGACATCTTGTATATTTTACTTATTGGGATTCAGCATAACATTCTGAGTAAAATGACACCCCACTTGTCATTTTTTGACGTGTTATAACATTTTTATGTTTATTTTTTATTTTCAATCTAGAGTGCTACAAATTAATTAAATCTGTTAATTTATAGTCAAGTAGTATATTTTTTATGAAAATTAAAATTATGTCTTAATAATTGACTTTCTAAGTTTCACAAGCGTTTAAAACATGAAATTTTGTTTCCTTGCCTTTGACTCAATTTTTCCAAATGGAACGATGGTGGTTCACTAGGATATTTAAAGCGAGCATTTTTCTTCCAACAACTTGATACTATACACACCTATGTTATTTTATAATTGACACGAAAAAATTTGCCTTAAGTCCCAATCGCAAATTTAAAAGCGTTATGCATTATTGCCGCCCTCTCTTTTCTAAAGAAATATAAAGGCGGCTTTGAATAACAATGGAATGGTTTTGAAAAGCAATATGGCTTTAATTTAAAGTTGTAATGTCATTAGTTTATAAAACATACAATACATACAATCTTGCGGCTTCAGAAGAATTTTTCTGGTCACTCCAAAAATTAGGAGCATATCAAATTGTTCATTTCTAGTAAAACTAACCATTTTATCTGATATACAATGTAAGTTTAATAAATGAATGACATTACAATTTTAATTTAAAACCATAAGTATTGGTTTCCATTCCATTGTTTTTCAAAGTCTCCTTTATATTTCTTTAGAAAAGACAGGGCGTAACGCTTTTAAATTTGCGATTCGGACTTAAGGCAAATTTTTTCGTGTCAATTATAAAATAACATAGGTGTGTATGGTATCAAGTTGTTGAAAAAAAAAATGCTCGTTTTAAATATCCTAGTGAACCACCATCGTTCCATTTGGAAAAATTGAGTAAACGTCAAGGAAACAAAATTTCATTTTTTAAACGCTTGTGAAACTTAGAAAGTTAATTATTATGACATAATTTTAATTTTCATATACTACTTGACTAAAAATTAACAGATTTAATTAATTTGTAGCACTCTAGATTGAAAATAAAAAATAAACATAAAAATGTTATAACACGTCAAAAAATGACAAGTAAGGTGTCATTTTACTCAAAAAGTTACGCTGAATCCCAATAAGTAAAAATATACAAGATGTCCCATTTAAAATACCAAAGCCAAGGTCACTTCCCGTCAAACCGGAAGTGCTAACAAATTGAAAATTATGCCAATAAATTCATACTCATCTCTTATGCATAATCTCAAAATTTCATTTTAATATCTATAAATACAGAAAAGTTATAGGGGTGAACGTCTTTTGAGAAACATCCGGTAGCATTTTTATATCGAGCGTCCAGTAAGCCGCATTCGTGATGCTCGACCTCGGCACGTATCGAGCGTTCAGTACTACGACAGAAGTCGGACTACCGTACTCTCGATTAGGCTGAAATCTTGGTTTTTTTTGGTTTTTGAATTAAAAAAAAATGCTCTGGGTAACAACGAACAAACCGGTTGCCAATATACCTTTTAGACGGAATTTGTTCCTCCAGTTATCGCCTCCTTATAATCCTCTACTTATAAGAAACAAGCTAAAAAAAATTTACGCTTATCAGTCAAAAGTTAAGAGTCGTCGTGTGTATGGAGAACTATAGGGTAGGAGGCCGATCGACAATGGCAGCATTTTCAAATTCTGTCCCAGTTTTTTGGTTAGTTCGCTATTGGCCGATAGATGGCTCTCGCGTCCGAAGTGGGCTGATGTTGTCTTCTTCTTCTTCGTTTTTAATATGGAAAACTAGATCTTGCATAGTTTTAACTTTTACTTAAACCCTTTATTTTTCTGTGCTTTTACTTTTGACAATTGACATTTAATTTTTCGAAATAACAAATAATGTTTGAAGGCAAGACAAGACAAATAACGTTGTATTGTAATTAATTTCCATATTTATAATAAATAATGGTACAATTTATAAAAGTAGAGTTTGCTTTGTGTCGGGGTGTAAGACAGGATCTTTTTCAGAGAGAAAACGCAGCCAAATAAGTCTCTTTCTAGCTCCAAAGGTATAGCTAGAATGTTTAATACCCTGTATTTTAAAAACCAAGCATCGTTGGAACTTTATACAGGCCGAGTTTACTAATAAGTATAACAAAGTAAGTGTAAATTCATATAAAAGTCCTTATTTGTTCCTTAAAGAACTAATTTAAATAAAAATAGTTATTGCGTCCATAAGAAACCATTATTTGATAGCCCACTTCGAACACGCGCGCCATCTTACAGCGACTCGTAAAGCTGAATTACCGATGCTAATTTGGGACCGAATCCAATGCTTTGCGATCGGCCTCCTACCTCAAGTCCTCCATAGTCGTGTGGTAGCTTGACAATCGACGATAGACAGACTTCGGTTAATGCAAAATTACCCGAATGCGGTGTACTGGACGCTCGATACAAAAATGCCACCCGGTATAGTTACAATTAAAGCATTAGAGCATCGAGAAGATTTTAGAGATCGGATACTGTGAACCTAATACTAATCCATTGGCACCTTAGCTATCTTTATGAGTTCCACAGCATTTAATCTTGCCCTTAGATTTGTTTTGCGACATTTTAAGATGTTTCTAAAATTTTTACAACAATGTATTGGGAGCCTATTTGCTAATAACATTACCATCAGAAACCTCGATTCGGACAACAAAAGTTTTTTTAAAGCACTTATTAAACGATTTATCAAAATAATAAAGTAATAACAATATTATCCAAGCATTACTATATCCTATAAATAAAGTTATGTATTCATTGTAGTCGAAATACAGTCCTAAAAATAGTTGTCCATAAAACGATATCCAATTTGGCAACCAACATAAAAAGTATGAACTAACAAGTACCAATTCGAGTTTAGTTTTTTCCACTCTTACACTGGACGTTTTAGTTTTAATAAATGTCAGTATATATACCAGAATTATTACAATAAATATTACTAGATATCCTAAATTAAAACAGACTGATGTCAAAGGGTAACTGAAATTAAGAAAACACAAAGTAACCGAAGCAACTGATAGCCCTATTATTAGTATCCAGACGATAGCAATTATGAATTTAGACGCTTGTATACATCTAATTGAACAATTTCGTCTGGAATAAGTCGTTATATACCAATCTAAAAGGAGAATAACAACGAACAGTAAATTTCCAGTTGAGACCCCATACATACTCTCCTCCCAAATGCACGTAAATTCAATCGATACGTTATCAACTAAACCGAATAGGTCTAGCGTTGCTGGCGCTAAAATCATCACGACGAAATTACAGATACACCAGTTTGCTAAGTATATATTCGTTCGTGTCCTCAAATCACTAAAAGTAACGATTAAAAGTATTATTAAGGCATCTGCTAACGCTGACACTAGGATGGTTATGGCGTTGAGAACCTCTAATACCAAAAATACGATGTCATAGTAGATATCTTCTGGAATAATGGTTTCAGTAAAGGTTTTGTTGGATAAATCGGGATCCATCTTACCTAAAATGCCTAAAAATAAACACATCTATGTAGTACATATATACGAGTATTATAAATGATACAAGACCCAAACGGGTGTCTGCTTAGATTGTATGGACCACTAAGAGATGTGGCTAAAGGATATGTACAACGAACAATGGTTGATATGATAGGTTTTAGTACGAAAATTGTCTGATCAAAGGTACCGTGCGAGCAAAAATTATTTGCATCAAAGAGGGCCTTGCATCTAAGGACGTTATGCTTAGCCGTAGAGCTTAATACCTGTTGGGTGTCAGTAACTACCTGAATTAACAATCAATCAGTTATTCCGTCATCTTTGACAGTCGTTACAAGTAATTGGATTCATCGCTAATTTTTCCAATTTCTTGAACAATTCACACAATGGGCTTTACTGAACACCACAAAACATTCATGGTTGAAGCGTATTTTCGAGACGGGGTTAGAGTAAATGGCGAGTGGCAATACAATCCGTGTTTGTGCATGGACGATTTTCACGAACATTTTCCTAACGTTGCTTTTATTGCTGGGGATTTTTATCATTGCCTGTAAAGAACCGTGGCTGTGTTTAGGGAAACAGGTTCTATACAACACAAAAAAGCAGCAGGAAGACCATCTGTAAAAGACGCCTGTCCAAAAAAGTGGGAAGATCTTATGGAACATGCAGGACTATTCTTAAGAAGCAGCTAAATTTATTTCCTTATAAAGTGCAAGTATTCCAAGAAATACAAGCCGCAGATTTTGAAAGACGCAGGAATTACTCTCAATGGTTTACCCAAAATTTATTGGAAAGAAATGATTTATTACACCGGACATTTTCTCGGATGAAGCCTGCTTCCACCTCTCCGGTTATGTGAGTTCTCAGAATACAGGCATGTGGAGTAGTGAAAATCCCCATTTTTTTGTAGAGTCTACATTGCACCCCCAAAAAATGGGTGTCTGGTTAGCTGTTTCCCGAAGAAGAATAGGGAACTTTCCAATTTTTTTTTCTTCAATAATATGATTTAGTTAGGCCTAAAAAAAATATTCCCCAATTATTACTCCTTAAAAATCAGTAATAACTTGGTAAAAATTCTTTAAAGTTTCGCGCGTCTCAAAAGCATTTCAAACGACGTTTTAAGCGCGCCAAGCTCGATGACGTCACGAAGTATGACTTTTCCGTCATCCGTCATCCTGACCGGTGGCCGAGCTACCGAGGTTGCATTTGGATTGCCGTGTGTTATTGTTATTGTATTGTTGTTTTAAGGTGGAATTCTCAACGTCGTTCAATTTATTGGCAACCTATAACCTATTTCGTGGATGTCAAACACGAATTATACTTCGTGACGTCACGACCCGTTTTTACCCGCTTGGGATCATTTCAATTTTGGGGCATTTTTAAATCTTGCTAGCGGTCTTTTGGGACGAAATATGTTGTTTTTTTTGCTGCCCTATGTTTTATGACAATATATACTTATGATTTATAGAATTTTTTTCCCATTTAAAATTTTTGTCAAGTTCCCTATTGTTGGTCCTATTTTTTTCCATGACACAGTGACACAGCGGTATAGAGACACTATTTTGAATTCATTTGTGGAGCAATTACTTGACGACGAACTACGTTTTGGATATTTTTAACAGGACGGTGCAACCGCCTATACAGCCGCCGAAACTATTAACTACTTACGCAATTTTTTCGACGACAGATTGATCAGTGTTCGATCAGACATTGAATTCCCACCTAGATCACCTTGTTTAACAGTTATGGATTACTTCGTTTTTCCTCATTTAAAGAACACTATTTTTAATACACCAGTTGCAAATTTAGAACAATTACAAGAAAGGATTATCCAAGAATGTGGTAACATTTCTCCAGAGATGCTGGTCAACACTTTCGAAAATATGATGAGACGTGTAAATTTATGCTTCGAGGGTCTATCGATGACGGCCCGTGCGTGTGCCTGGCCAGGTGTACCATTCCATCGAGATAGATGTTGTTTTTGCGCCCATCTGTCTAATGTTGTTTTGGTTACCTTTTTTGATATTCCCTGGGCCCCTGAAATTTTGAGCAGATCCGGTTCTTGCCAGTTCATCTGCCTTTTCGTTGCCTTTTATCCCTGAATGGCCAGGAACCCATAGGAGTTCAACCCGGTTGTTTCTGGCTGCCAGGTCTTTTAGGTCGTTAAGGCACTCCATTGTGATTTTTGATGTAAATAGGAAGGAGTTCAGAGCCTTCAGGGGAGCATGGCTGTCCGACAGGATATGTATCTTTTCGTCGTGGTAGCCCTTTTCAAGATTCTTTTGTACGCATGCTTGTATCGCATGAACTTCAGCTTGGTATACTGTGGCGTAGTTTCCCAGAGGGATGCTGATTTCCATTCTGGGTCTTTCCTCAAATATACCTGCGCCTACTCCGTTGGCAAATAGACTATTTAGAAATACTTTGTAAAATATTTATTGTACCCTGTAAGTAAATTTTTAAATCTGTCTCTAAATATGAACGTTTTAAATTCAGCTAATCGATGCTTTAAACACCGATATATCGAAGTATCGAAAATTTTGGCTCCCAAAAATATTTGAAAGTCCGGATTACGATACATATCTATCCAGGTCTGGATATGAAATATCTTTTTACACCAGTTGCAAATTTAGAACAATTACAAGAAAGGATTATCCAAGAATGTAGTAACATTTCTCCAGAGATGCTGGTTAACACTTTCGAAAATATGATGAGACGTTTGAATTTAATTGTTTGGAGCATGGCGGTGGCCAATTTCAGCAATTTATATAATTATTTTTCTTGTTCTTTCTGTATATTCTTACTTTGTTAATTTTGTAAACAACAAAAATAAATTTATATTTGTCTACTTATTTTATTACTCATTAGTTTGGCATATCATGTCATAATATGAGTTTGACAAAATTTTAAGTTAGATATCATCCCCATAACATTGTGATCTAAACCAAGCCCTACGTTTTTTAATCCAAGCCCTTTTTGTGGCCAATAATTTTTGCTCGCACGGTATAACGATATCGATACTTTTTTTAAATGGCCAACCCGTTTTTTTTATACATAAGTACCAAACTTCAAATTATTTCGTTTCAAATGTTAAGGAGTTGAAAGCACGAATAAGACATGAGTGTAGCTTAATTTCTTCCGAAGTAATTAGAAATGTTCCAAAACGACTTTTCCTTGCATTTAGGATATTGCCAAATAGTAAGTGGACAATATAAATAAATAACTAGGGTTGCCACTTAAAAAAATTATCCATATCGTCATATCTCTAATTTGGAACACACTGTATCAATATTTTTTTATAAAAAAATACCACAACTTAAAATGTTAATACCCGTTTTTCCAAAAAAATTCTAGTGGATTGGCTAAAGAACCCCGCACTTCTCTTATGGAAAATGGCCCTCGGTTAAATTTTCTAAATTTTTAGTATGTTGTAGAGAATCCCATTCTAATCAAAAGTGTTCATGACCACAACAATATCTGCCGACTAGTTTTTGAGATACAAAGTCCAAGTTGCAAAATATGAATTTTCAATACATTATATTTTCCTAGTTTATAATATGAATTCGTTTTGTTTTTCTAAATTCTTGATGGCCCTGTCGTAGATAGGATAGAATACTATAAAAATAGTTTAAATTTTTTTATTATATACCGGGTGAGTGACGAAAATTATTTAATATTTTTTGTTAAATCATTGTATTTTCGGCATTAAATTAAATGTTGACAAAGTAATACTCTAGATGACATTAGATTCGAGGAAGCTATCAGAATTTATATTATTTATATTTATACAGGGTAACTCAAAAAAGTTAATACCCGTTTTTCCAAAAAAATTCTAGTGGATTGGCTAAAGAACCCCGCACTTCTCTTATGGAAAATGGCCCTCGGTTAAATTTTCTAAATTTTTAGTATGTTGTAGAGAATCCCATTCTAATCAAAAGTGTTCATGACCACAACAATATCTGCCGACTAGTTTTTGAGATACAAAGTCCAAGTTGCAAAATATGAATTTTCAATACATTATATTTTCCTAGTTTATAATATGAATTCGTTTTGTTTTTCTAAATTCTTGATGGCCCTGTCGTAGATAGGATAGAATACTATGAAAATAGTTTAAATTTTTTTATTATATACCGGGTGAGTGACGAAAATTATTTAATATTTTTTGTTAAATCATTGTATTTTCGGCATTAAATTAAATGTTGACAAAGTAATACTCTAGATGACATTAGATTCGAGGAAGCTATCAGAATTTATATTATTTATATTTATACAGGGTAACTCAAAAAAGTTAATATTTTTTTTATTAGTTTTGAAGGAAATTTGGTAGATATTTCTTTATGTACTACTTGTCGTTTATCGTATGCTTCCATATAGATATAATTATCAGGGTTATGCAGGGTGTTTCCGCTGATAAGCGATAGAAAAATAACATAAAAATGAATCGGTTAAATTTCTTGTTTTTTTATTATTTTTTGCTTGAAGTGTCTAACTTACATGTTGACTATTGATTTCCCTTTTCCTATGACCAGTTCTGGAGATATACAGCGTTGAACATATTCAAAACTCAAAAAGTAAGCAAATAAAATAACAATTTTTGTTTAATTTCAATAAAATTTGTTATGTAAGTTCATTTTATGGTTAAAAATAAATATATTTAATGCTATACAGGGTGTAGTATCTCAAAAACTGGTAGGCAGATATTGTAGCATTCTCTACAACATACTAAACATTTAGAAAATTTAACCGAGGGCCATTTTCCATAAGAGAAGTGCGGGGTTCTTTATTCCAACTTACAATGTATTAAATCGAAATTTTGATAGCTTTGTTCGTTCTTTTGTGTAAACTTTGTATATGCTAGGAGCGAGTGGAAACTGCCAATTAACAAAATATAACCTAAACTTACCCTCAGACAAAATAGAAGAACAGTTCCCTTTAGTTTAGTAGTTTATACCATCTTTTAATACAGAACGGAGAACATTTCATACTTTCTATTTGTTTTTATCTTTCATGTTCACGCTATTCCCAAATAAAATCCAACGGACTTATAACCTATTTACTGCACGACTGATGATTTCATTTAGGACTGAATTTAACTAGAAACATGACCTCAATTACTTGCAGCATTATTTAATTGGCCAACAATGGTGGTCAGCGGTCAGGTATTCTTTTCTTTATTTTATTTTGGATTAAATAAATAAGGTAAAAGAGGCCGTCAATTTAGCAATTTAACTTGCAAACAGATGTTTAATCGCAGTGGCGCAGCCAGAGGCATGCAGAAGCTCAAAAATTATATTTTTCAACGAAAATAAATCGTGTTATTTTTGCGCTCTATTTGGAAATAAAACAAGACAATCTAGAGTTTTAATTGTTTGACATGTTAATGAATTCTACGGAAAATTTTCCTTAAAATGACGTATCACACATACATTTTTTTTAAAATGGCTTACAAAGTTTTCAAAGAAACTCTAAGATGGTCTTGAAACCGTTAATACAACATAATTCTTTGATATTAGGCCATGGAAGTTTTAAAGTGCGCTTCAAATATCAAATAAAAAATGATGGGTTTCTATTTAAAATAAAAAAGTTGATACCATTAACGGTTAAACAGGAAGTTATTTTAAATGCTTGATTTTACTAAAAGCTCAAAAAATATGCACTTAGAATCTCTTGAAAATTTTTAATTTGTATAAATAAAACTATGAAAAAATACGGGAGGGGGTAACATCATTCGTTGCGTTGTCACCCGGTATATATCTATTCCTATATTATTCATCCGATTCTGATAAAACTTCGGTGTGTACGCCCGTAAAGGTTTCTGAATTAGCACCACCATAAAAAAGTGGCATTGCAACCAAGCACGTAGACAAAATAGACAATTTGGTTGGTTGGTTAAAGGCGGTGGTCGGGTTCGACGTGTGGCCCAAGCTTCTTACACTGCAGCCTTCTGGCTTATTGTGCGCGCCAGTCTTGTTAGAAAAGATTTGTTCCTTCTACGAGGTCCAGTAGTTTTCTTCCAAGTTTGTCATGCGGGAGGTTATCGCAACGTCGAATGTTTCCGATGATTTTGAATCTTTTACGGTTTAGCGCTTCGCAGCTGTAATATGATATGGGAGGCGGTTTCATCCTCTTCACCGCAAAGTCCACATTCAATGGGTCCATTATAGACCTCCATTCGTTGAAGGTGTTTTCTTAAGTGACAATGGCCTGTTAGTAGGCCGGTTACTTGCTTTAGCTGGGTACGCGTCAAGAGCAGCATTCCAGCTGATAGCTTCTTCGAGGGTCTATCGATGACGGCCCGTGCGTGTGCCTGGCCAGGTGTACCATTCCATCGAGATAGATGTTGTTTTTGCGCCCATCTGTCTAATGTTGTTTTGGTTACCTTTTTTGATATTCCAAGGGCGGGTTCTGGGCCCCTGAAATTTTGAGCAGATCCGGTTCTTGCCAGTTCATCTGCTTTTTCGTTGCCTTTTATCCCTGAATGGCCAGGAACCCATAGGAGTTCAACCCTGTTGTTTCTGGCTGCCAGGTCTTTTAGGTCGTTAAGGCACTCCATTGTGATTTTTGATGTAAATAGGAAGGAGTTCAGAGCCTTCAGGGGAGCTTGGCTGTCCGACAGGATATGTATCTTTTGGTCGTAGTAGCCCTTTTCAAGATTCTTTGGTACGCATGCTTGTATCGCATGAACTTCATCTTGGTATACTGTGGCGTAGTTTCCCAGAGGGATGCTGATTTCCATTCTGGGTCTTTCCCCAAATATACCTGCGCCTACTCCGTCGGCAAATAGACAATTTAGAAATACTTTGTAAAATATTTTGTGTACCCTGTCAGTAAATTTTTAAATCTGTCTCTAAATATGAACGTTTTAAACTCAGCTAATCGATGCTTTAAACACCGATATATCGAAGTATCGAAAATTTTGGCTCCTAAAAATACTTGAAAGTCCGGATCACGATACATATCTATCCAGGTCTGGATATGAAATATCTTTTGACAAAATTACACGACAAAGCAATTTGGAGAGCGTAGACGTGAACAAATTATTTAAATTATGCGCTAGAACAAGAAAGCAATACAAATTTTTGCGTAAAGTGTGTAATCAGTACAGTACGTAGATGTACACAAAACCTACAGACTAACATACTCTTATATATATATAACAGAGAAAAGTAGTATAGGCGTCTTATTTTTAGATTATATTATGACTTAAATCATACGTAGAGTAATAATAATTCATTTATTATTTTCACAACAATTTATTATAATTTATAATACCTATACATAACAAAATACAGGACATAATAAGCCATACTAGCGGAATCCCATGTAAACATTGGCGCTGTTGAGGCCTAAAAAATATAATAAATACACTATTACATTTATCTTCTTATTCAAAAACAATCATCCTTGATGATGATCCTAATACATGACTCTTCTCAACATTTCTTATTATATCTCTTAAATTACATTCATACATACATTCTATGCTTTATGGTCTCCATTTAAAAGATTTAACTGAGGTTTTTACTAACGGGATAACAAATTTTAGAAACAAACCCTTAAAAACAATTTTCTATCCTCAAAATCTGATAGGTTTGTAACTACTAAAAATGCCAGAAATAAATACCTTATTTCCCAACTTGATCAAAAGCTGAGAAGAAATTCCAATTTTTTGACAAGAATTTGGGGCAAATTTTAGCTGCTGACACGTAAAAATAAATTAAAGGTCAATTTTTACAATTTCTTGAGCAAGAACTTAAAAAGCCCGTACCTGTCTATTTTCTCATTCGTCAAATGATAATGTTGCAGTGCGCATGCCTAATCGTATGTTTACATGCGCGAGGTCATAAATTTGTCACATTCGTGATTATTGTTTGCTTGTCTAAAGGTAAATATCTATTATGGTCCTGTCCCAAATTTTTTCCGTTTTTATTGCAAAACAATAAGGCCACGGATTTAGTGGTTTAATACTGTCAATTAATACTTATTGCAAACTGCTTTGCATACGTGCTGTATTTGTAATTTATGAAACATTCCCATTTTTTCCAGGTTTAATTAAGTGCTACTTAATTACAGTGATATATTGCTTCTACGGTACTATAACTTTATAACTGTCTTGTGCTATGACTAATGATAGAAAAAAATGGTGGGTGTTATTCAAGTTCAGTAGGGTTTAATGCATATTTTTCTGCGTCATCATCGCATCGTAGCTCCCATTAATTATTTTATAAGGTCAATCATTCAGATGACCATATTATTTATTGGGCTATTTTAAGAATAATAGTACTTTAGAGCTAATTTGACCTTTTACCATTTTATTCTTGATGAGAAATAGAGGATCGAAGATAATCGACAACATTATTTTTAGGCAACGGATTTCTTTATAGTATAGTTTTAATGATATTATTTATAGGTTATTTAAAAACTCAAAAGATGAAAACACATCAATTACATCTTAAGATATTATGTATGGTGCATATTGACAACCGAAATTCGTCTGGCGATATCGACGATACCAAACGGTCCATACAATACAAACATGATCGCTTGTTAACCTAGGGTAAACCTGATTCTTGCTGCTCCGGGCCAGGCACAGTTTCTGCATCTTCCATGCAAAGCCCTCATTCTTCATCTTGCGCTAATCCAATTTTGTAAATATTATGGTGTCGCCAGGATACAATCAACCTAGAGCTTTAAGGTGTACCCTATTGAGCTCTAGTAGTTTGTCAGTTAAATGTTGATTTGCCTGGTTGTTTATGAATGCATTTGAGTGTGTTAGTCCTGGTAAATTCAATCAGTGTCGTCTCTACTTATCTGTTGCTTCGGCCAAAATTGCGATCTTTTGGCCGTTACGTGGGATACATTTATTGTCGGTTAGGGTTCTGTGAATTCCGATATTGCTCCTCTCATAGCGAGCTGCAGCTTTGTTACCCTCCAAACCCATGTGTTCCGGGATCCATCCAATTTAGGCAAACTGTTAGCAACTTAGTCTACATAGTCACCGAACATTAACAAGACAAGAAGGGTCACTCTCCGTCGGAACTTTGATGTCCAGCTTACAGAAGCGAACCGACGATTTCGACAAATTAATGAAGCGGTGCACGTGTTCGTGCTTATACGAGGTTGATGCAAACCGCTAGCGAATAAAACGAATAAACGTTCACTTACCAGGGTGATTTAAAAACATCTAGCAATAATTATTATTGTGACCTATTCCGCTTAGTGTGAGTTAAAAGGAAACGGGGGATATCGTCAGGATATTTAATTGGTAGATCTTAACATAATTATAAAAAGTACTGGTAGCAAAAATTAAGGGAAAAAGGAAAGTTTCATCAAAAAGTAATAATGTAGTAAGCTACAGATGAGATAAGTAGGTATAAAAATTAACAATAAAATATTTGCAAATGCCAACTTAAATAGGTATTCTAATTACCGAATTATTACATAAAAAATAAAATGTATACAGGTCATTTCAAATCTGACGCCATCAAAGAGTACCTACTTACCTAACAGTAAAATGCGGGTAGGAGTAGTTAGTAGTACTCTGGTGAAAAAGAATTATCGAAAATTGTGAATATCGATTCACGAACCATCTAAAACTAAAGGCGTTTAACCAAATGAGTTAAAATCTCTGAATTCTGAAAGCTGTTCGATGCCTGCTTTTATATGTAGTAGCCCGTTAACAACTAAATTAAAAATAATGTATTTAAATGTTGTGAAATAAAATATACCCTCGCTTTTTGAAGATGTTTTAAGATATTTAATTTTATATTTGGTTTTATTGATTGTTTCAAAGAATATCCATTTTTTATATCCCAGTTAGCAAATTTAATTGTAAAATAAATCCGCATCCTAATATATAGGTTTAAAAAATATTTATGAGGAAACTCTTTACAAGGATGTGTAAATAGTAAATTTTCATATAATTTCTTAAGGGTCGCTCCAACGTTCTCGTGAGAACTATATTTATTTCTAAAGGAAAATTCGCTCAAGCCGGCACATAAAGACAACTGGTATATTTCTTTACACATCCCTACGACGGACAACCTGTTTATGCATATCGCGCGTCGGGGACTTACGGTGCTCTAGACACATTAATTCGAGCGAGATAGGCATAACGAGGGGAGGAGCTTAGAGTGATCCTTCTTGTCTTGTTAATGTTCGGTGACATAGTGTTATTACACTATCGGCCGGTATTATAGGTCAAGTTTAAAATAGATTTTTTAAACTCTGAAGTTTAAACTAGCCTAAACTAAATTCTAAACTTATGTTGGAAAAGATGCGTTTTATAATTCGTTGTGCACCTAGTTTCAGTGCAATTGAAATATCACTCTCAATTACTCTCAAAATACTTTACAGTTTACAGATTATGTAATGCAGCTTCTTTTTAATTTTCTGTGCATGGACAATAAATTTGAAAATCATTTAATTTTTCATCATCGGATATAATGTTTTGAATTACTTTAATTATTTCTTCCATTTCTCAAATAATACTTTAATTAAAAGGTTACATAGGTTGAGCTGAACTGATACTTTATTAGTCTGCTATACACACGATGGGGACTTCAAAACACAAGACAACGAAATAAATAAAATCCATAGACTTCTCACAAATAATAAAATCCAAGATTTGCAGGTTATGTTTTGTTTCATATACCAAAATGTCTCTTAAAATCGAGTTAAACCATACCCAATCTGTCCGTTAGCTTAAACTTAGAATATTGAAGTTAACCAAAAGGTATAAAACGGAAGAAACGTCTCCATTTGAGTTTAAACTCTGCAGTGAGTTTAAACCTAACCTATAATACCGGCCATATGTCACCGAACACTGCTGTCCTTGCTGCTGCACCTATCTGCAAATACATATTATATTATTTGATATTTGTTGGTCTCTTATGTCCTGTTTTGTGTGATGTATCTTTCCTGTAGCACTTTTCAGTTGCACTTAAACATTTTATTGTTTGTTAATATGTACATTACTTGCCAAGTTGAGAGCAAATAATACTTCTTAGGACCACCTATATTAAGGTGATTTTATTATTTAAACTTAGTCCAGATAGGGAGTCGCGACAGCTCCATACCATTTTTGAAGTATACCATCTCGGTTCAAGGACTTCTAGAGCGGCTTTGGGTGTCAGAGAATAACTTGTACTATACGTGTATGCAGTATAATCGACAGATTTATAAGCAGTCTTACACATATTTGAATAGCATACCCTAGGTACCGCTGCTCTGCTCTCTTTTGGATTTTTGCTTACGATGAGATGCATGCCGGATACTAAATAGGATGAATTGCTAATTGCCTTGAACTAAAGGGCCTCCTATAAAAATATCTAAATTTGTATACTCCAAGGTTAAGACGTTGTATATATTATTAATAGCGCAATTTAAATTCAGCAATATTCATACCAGATTTGACCAAAAAAATAAATTAAAAAAGAGGCAATTTGCCACGAAAATAAAAAAGTAAATTAATGACCCAAGGGCTGTTTAATTACGCAACTCTTAAATTAAATTTGTCGTCTTGACACGCTTGTCCTTAGAACCTAATACGAAGGAATAATTTATAGTACAAAAAAGGACAAAAAAATGTTTTGCTTCGTCTTAACCGAGGCTTTGTAAACTAAATAAAGGCATTTCAAGATAACATAAATTAAAACAGAGGTTCTTGCTTTCGCGAAAAGTTTAATTAACTTGAAATATGAAGTCGTCCTTGAAAATGGAGATGTTTTAATATCGCTAAGAAAAAAGCCACTTTAAAACATGAAGGGTAAGTAAAAACAATGATGTAAAAGAATTGGGTTGATCACAGATAATCCTTATTTAAAGTAGTTCGAGGAAGGAAAGCAAAATAATACTTAAAAAAAAAAATTGGGAGATGAATTTTCAACTAAAATTATGGAATTAATTTTAAAAGACTTAATTCTCTTCAACTTCAACAAAAATAAAAATTGTGGCCTTCTCTAATAAGAGTGAAGAGCGAAAAACAAATAGTGGGCATTTTTAGGAACTCATAGTGGACTCATACTCGGAAAATTATTAACAATTAAAAAGTGGATTTTGTGGCATATCGGACCAGTGTGTAAATGTTTTTTTTTATATTGGAATACACAGTAGAGGTGTGTCGTTCATGAACGATTCGTTCAAAAAACACGATTCACTTCACTGAATTGAAAGAATTAATTCAACGTTCCAAAAAGATTCGATTCTTTTTTGATTCATGACGAGATCGATTCAGTATTTTGAAAGGGAAAATCTCTTTAACTGAATCGAATCTTTTTAACAGAATGATCGAATGATCAAACTTCCCACCTCTACTGGAGTACCAAATAACAAAAAAAAAAGATCGACAACGAAGAAAAATTATAGGATGATAAGGAAAATAATCATTTGGAGAACGAATCTTTCTGAACGAATCTTTTTAACTGAATGAATCAAAAGAATCAAACTTCCCACCTCTAATACACAGGGATCCAAGCACAATTGATACCCTGGGGCGGGTAGACCACGACGGCCGTTTCGACCTTGTAAGGACTTTATGGACAACCATAACCCAAGCAATTCCACAGCGGCGGTAAAATGTATTAAAAGCCTCTTTGCAAAATCAAAGCTGCCATCAATATACCGTAGCGCCATCCCAGCAAAATTAGCTCCACTATAATACATATAGTTTAAAAAAAACTAAAAAACACGCTTTAATAATTAATCAAACTAAAAAGCGGAAAATAAATATAGTTTAAAATGATTCTTGAAATTCTTAATATAGGCAGAAAATAATAATAATAAACGATAAACATTAGTATTATTGTGAAAAAAGCGTGGGTCGCTTTGTGCTATATTTTTCGTATATCGAGCACCCCACGCTTTTTTCACAATAATTATCGTTCATTATTATTTTCTGCCTATATTAAGAATTTCAAGAATTATTTTGAACTATATTTATTTTCCGCTTTTTAGTTTGCTTAATTTAAAGCGTGTTTTTTAGTTTTTTTAAACAATACATATTTATTTTTCATTTTTTAGTTTGAGTTATTGTTAAGAAACATTTTTTTTTGAGTAGATTGAGCTAGATTAGTAGATTATTATTGTATTGTCAGCGGTTCTTGATAAGTCTATAAAATTTAAATTAAATCTGACCATTTAAAGTGGGTTAAATCGTGTTCAAACAAGTCGGTTACAAACAAACATACATACAAACCTGCATGAAAAAAAATTCTCTATTCTTAGCGACAATATCTATACGACCCCACGTTTGTTTCATTACTATCGGATATTGTAATAATTCTGACATATTTACAGGTGTCAAATTTTGACAAGAGAATTTTTTGCGTATTTTTTTAACTTTCCACCGTCAATATACATACCTACGACCTTATAGTTTTTCAATAATATAATTTTTTTTCGATTTGACATATTGACAGATGTCAAATTTTGCAGGAGGATTTTTTGCTTATTTTTCCCGAAATCTCCGCATCGAATACTTTACGACTCCATAATTTGTTACGTCAAAATCGCTTCTTCGTTTTATACCTGACAGTTGTCAAAATTTGACAAGATAATTTTTTGCGTATAGATTATTGTATTCTCAGCGGTTTTTGATAAGTCTACAAAATTTAAATTAAATCTGACCGTTTAAAGTGGGTCAAAATCGGGTTCAAAGAAGTCGGTTACGGACAAACATACAGGTGAAGTTAATAAAAGCGTGTTAAAAAGCAGTCACACTGGTAATAATCGAAAGGTAGACAACTAAATAAACCACGAAGTGCATCACAATCCAGTATAGGGAACGCTATTTGCGTTTTCACCGGAACATCTGCAGTTTTTGCAGGTGATAATTCGCGATTTTAACCACAAACTAAAAGCTATATTTCTTGAGGGAAAATATTTTGTGAATATAGGATAATTTCATACAGAATAATTATGGGAAGGCACCCTTAAATGCACATTTCAAAATTAGTTCATAATACACAGGGCGTCAAAAATTTAAGATTCGCTACGAAGTTGTGTAGCGGATACAGCACACTGAATTTTATAGTATGTTTATTATTGTTTATTTACTTTTTACACATTAAGAATATAAAAGTTTATTAAATTTTCATATTATTAAAGTTTTATTATACCGTGCGAGCAAAAACTATTTGCATCAAAGAGGGCTTGGATTAAAAAACGTAGGGCTTGGTTTAGATCACAATAATATGGGGACGATATATTATCTAACCAAATCTAGTTTAAAATTTTGTCAAATTCATATTATGACATGATATGCCAAACTAATGAATAATAAAATAAGTAGACAGATACAAATTTATTTTTGTTGTTTAAAATATTAAGAAAGTAAGAATATATAGAATGAAAAAGAAAAATAATTACATAAATTGCTGAAATTGGCCACCGCCATGCTCCAAGCTTAAATTCAAACGTCTCTTCATATTTTCGAGTAATTCCTGAGTCTTTTAAAATTTGCGGTTTGTATTTCTTGGAATACTTGCACTTTATACAGAAATAAATTTAGCTGCTTCTTAAGAATATTCCTGCATGTTCCATAAGATCTTCCCACTTCTTCGGACAGGCGTCTTTTACAATTTGTTGGCGTATTTTACATTATTTCACGAACGTTTTCAACAAGTTCTTCTGTTCTTACAGATGGTCTTTCTGCTCTTTTTTTGTGTTTTATAGAACCTGTTTCCCTAAACACAGCCACGGTTATTTTGATAAAAATCCCTAACAATAAAAGCAACGTTAGGAAAATGTTCGTGAAAATCGTCCATGCACAAACCCGGATTGTATTGCAACTCACCATTTACTGTAACCTTGTTTCGAAAATACGCTTCAACCATGAATGTTTTGTGCTGTTCCGAAAAGCCCATTGTGTGAATTGTTCAAGAAATTGGAAAAATTAGCGATGAATCAAACTACTTGTAACGATTGTCAAAGATGACAAAATAACTGATCGATTGTTAATTCAGGTAGTTACTGGCACCCAACAGGTATTAACCTCTACGGCTAAGCATTACGTCCTTAGATGCAAGGCCCTCTTTGATGCAAATAATTGTTGCTCTCACGGTACGTAATATAGTTTTAACTTAATTTAACCCGAACTTTTTGCCAATTCTGAACATCAATTATTATTGTACTTTAATAACCAACCGTGTAGTTCTTTCCGCCACCAACCAAGATAAATTACTTAACTGAAAACTCGGACTTGTCAGGATGGCATGGCGGACTAATAGTGACGAAGTCTGAAACCTCTCCATTTGTCTTAATTTTGCGAAATAAAAAAAAGCTAGTCAATTAAATAATTATTACCACAAATAACTATTTATTTGACATAGCAAAAGACTGTTAAGCAAATAAATATGATTTAACGTATATAATTAAAAACCAAACAAATATCATAGCAAATTTATTTAATACAAACAATATTTTTTGTGTCAGACAAATAAAGATTATTTGGTTTAAAATAAAAATAAGTCAAACAGAACAGATTATTTATATAATATTGAGAACTATTAAAACTACTTTTTCTAGACCACTAACATTTCTTATAAATAATATTTTTAAAACCAGTATACAGGGTGTTCCGATGATCATGTTACAAAATTCTAGGGTAGATAAAACACACGAAAATAAGAAAAAAAGTTCATGTGAACATGGGTCCGGAAACGCTTCTTCAGGGAGCTAGGGCCCTTCGAAGATGACCTTCAAAAACTACTTTTCGTTTTATAGCTTCGGTACTACTGCAGCTATCGCAACCAATTTTGGGACATGAAATCTAGTTCGTAGGTTCATCAATTTGAGCCTTCCGGATTTTGTCACCTTTAACCAGGGGCGTACAAACCAAGGGGGTATTTGAGTAAATTTGACCCTACTCCTCTTAGGCTTTAATTTCTTACCATTTTTATATCTGATTATGATTCTCCAATGCCTTTTACATAAAAAAGGTACTCTTAGTAAAAATCGCTATCTGTCACAGTTTCCTCCGAAAATGGCTAAATCCAATCAATAATAAATTATTGGTCTTAAACCAATTATTACGTTGAAATATGAAAATGAGGTTCAGTACAGATAGTGAGCATTATAAGTTAGTCAAATCTTTTTCTTTAATGAAAATAAATTAGATTAGAGAGATTTATTGCCTTTTCGAAATTGGGGGTATAAAAAGTAAAAGGGAACGTATACAAAATATTTCAAAAAAAAAACAATTAAACAGGTTTAACGAGTGAGTCAAGGATAAGGCAGAGTAAATTTTTGTCTTGAAGATGAATTTACTAACGCTGTCGTTGACTGACCCTGTACGTACCAAAATAAATTCAAAATAACAATTGTTGAAAATGCCTGCCACCACGTTCAATACATGTATTACACCTACGTAGCATATTTAAATTGACGTCAGTAAAAACATCAGGCATGGTTTGGATCATTTCAGCCGCAACAGAAATCCTAGCCACCAAATCTTCCTCCGACTGAACTGGAGTTTCATATACAAGGCTTTTCATATGTCCCCAAAGAAAGAAATCCATAGGAGTTAAATCTGGGGACCGGGCTGGCCAGTTGACATCGCTTCCACGTCCAATCCAACGTCCTCTAAAACGATCATCGAGGTGCTCACGTACGACATGTGCAAAATGAGCGGGTGCTCCATCATGCTGGAACCATAGATTCCGACGTATGTCGAGGGACAGCTCATCCAATAACTCAAGTAAGGTGTATCTTAAAAAATTGAGGTACACCGTCCCAGTTAGTCGAGGAGGCAACATGATTGGTCCAATTAGACGTTCTCCAACAATTCCAGCCCACATGTTCACCGAGAATCGATGTTGGTACCCTCTTATTTGAAGAGCATGAGGGTTTTCCTCCGCCCACACATGGCTATTCCGTGAATTAAAAATACCTTCTCTCGTAAAAACAGCCTCATCAGAGAAAAGCACAAATTTCGGAAATTGGGGTTTTGTGTACACTGTTGAAGAAACCACTCGCAAAACTCTACGCGGGGTGCATAATCATTTGGTCTCAATTCCTGTACTTTTTGGCGATGGTAAGGATGAAGAAGTTGTTCGTTAACAATCTCCCATACACGTACATGACTTACATTCATGGATTCTGCAACAGCTCGGGTACTAACACTAGGATTTTCCTCGAATTGTCGGAGTACCTCTTCCTCAAATTCTGGAGTTCGTACAGTTCTTTGAGCGCCATTATCTGGCCTCGTTATTTTCACGGAGCCAGTTTCCCTTATGCGCTGATTTACCCTCTCGAATAGCGTGTGAGCAGGTACACGCCTCTCAGGAAACCGCTCCTGATACAATCTTGAAGCGGCTCTTCCATTGCAATGAACTTCGCCATAAATTAATAGCATATCGGCATATTCGGCGAAAGTATAATCCATGATTCACTGGCGACACAATATTTTATTGACAGATTTTTGACAACTATCTGTACTGAACCTCATTTTCATATTTCAACGTAATAATTGGTTTAAGACCAATAATTTATTATTGATTGGATTTAGCCATTTTCGGAGGAAACTGTGACAGATAGCGATTTTTACTAAGAGTACCTTTTTTATGTAAAAGGCATTGGAGAATCATAATCAGATATAAAAATGGTAAGAAATTAAAGCCTAAGAGGAGTAGGGTCAAATTTACTCAAATACCCCCTTGGTTTGTACGCCCCTGGTTAAAGGTGACAAAATCCGGAAGGCTCAAATTGATGAACCTACGAACTAGATTTCATGTCCCAAAATTGGTTGCGATAGCTGCAGTAGTACCGAAGCTATACAACGAAAAGTAGTTTTTGAAGGTCATCTTCGAAGGGCCCTAGCTCCCTGAAGAAGCGTTTCCGGACCCATGTTCACATGAACTTTTTTTCTTATTTTCGTGTGTTTTATCTACCCTAGAATTTTGTGACATGATCATCGGAACACCCTGTATATCCAGAAGCTTTCAAAATTGGTATAAATAATAAAACCTGTTTTTAAAAATGGAGATTCTAGTAAAACTAGTAATTATAGACCAATAACATTACTATCTTTGATAGCAAAAGTATTTGATAAAATTTAAAAATTAAGAATTGAAAATTATTTGGAAAACATAAATTTTATTTCTAATAGACAGTTTGGTTTTCAAAAAAATGAATCAACATGAAACGCTATTTGTTATCTAACAGAACAAATATATGATGCACTAGATAATAAAAAACCTTGTTTTAGTATTTTTCTAGATTTAGCAAAAGCCTTTGATACAGTATAATTTACTGTTAAAAAGGTTTAAAAATATTGGATTCAGAGGAAAGCAATTAGAATTAATTATCTGAAAAATAGACCAACTTATTGAGTAATAGTTGTGTTTTGGACTTCCATTGCCTTTAGTTTTTCATATCAAAACGTTTCAACTGGTATCTCCAGTCGTCTTCAGGTGAATACTGATTTACATACTTAATTATTACATACTTAATACTGAAATACAGTATTCACCTGCAGACGACTGGAGATACTTACCAGTTGAAACGTTATGATATGAAAAACTAAAGGCAATGGAAGTCCAAAACACACCTATTACTCAAGATACATCATTGTCTACAACCTTCAAACAAACACTAGACCAACTTATGTTCAAATAGATGAAGAAAAAAGATATCCAAAAATATTTAAGTATGGTGTTCCTCAAGGAACAATTTTGGGACCATTATTTTTTAATAGGTATTTATATTAACGACCTATTTAGTATAAATTGCGATGGACAAATTCATAGTTTTGCAGATGATACTACAATTTTTTATACCGATACAAATTGGGACAACTTAAATAATGAAATTAAAAAAGATTTTAAAATTATAAAAAATTGGTTTCATAAAAATTTATTAACAAATTTTATTGCTTTTACTTTAAACTTAAATAACCTACCACCAAATATGAATAGTATTCAAATAAATGAGACATTCAAATTTTTAAAGTTAATAAAATAAAATATTTAGGATTTTCACTTAAAATACTTAATTAAAAAAGTAAGAAGTTTACTACCGATTTTTAAAAACATTAAAAAATTTGTAAATGTAAGACATATAGAGATATTATATTACGCGTTAGTTAAAACTCATTTAAATTACGGAATATTAGGTTGGGGAGGAATAAATAGAACTTTAGTTAAAAAATTAGAAATATTACAAAAAAGGTTTCTAAAAATTATTTTCAATAAAGATTATCTTTATCCTTTAAAAGAATTATATTCAGAAACAAAAGTGTTGAACATAAGACAACTTTACATTTATAACATCTTAATATATATATATTTAAAAATAAAAACATTATACAATTTAAAAACAATAATCATAATACACGTCATAAAAATGAAATAACCATAAAACCTAAAATAAATAAGTCCATAGGACAAAAAAATTGGAAATATTTATGTTTTTATTTAAACGATTATTTACCAACAAAAATTAAAAAATTGATTTCTTTAAAAAAATTTAAAGTCGAAATTATTATTATTATTATTATTATTATTATTATTATTATTATTATTATTTAGCTTAAAACAAACATTTTTTTCGGTGCAAACAAATTTGAATATGGACAAATTTGGAGAAAACAAAACATAAATGAAATATTGTAAGAAAATGAAAGGGCGACTATGTCACTAGTGTTTGCTCTTAACTTACATTTTTTGTTTGTAAATTATAGATATCAAACATAGAAACGCTTTTGTGTCTTCGTCGTGATAATTTAAACTGACTATTCCGTTCTGAATCCTGAATATTCGAATTTTAATATTTTAGAATAACTTAACGAATTAGATTTCAATCTTTTGATAACCGTATTCCTGATGTTATTTGTTGAAGACGCTTCAACGACACGCTACCCTAAATTGAATATTATATTATGTTTGCTGTAATGGGGTGAAAAATTTTCCAGTTTTGAAGAGACATCATATAAAAGGTAAATCGCATTTTATTTTCCGACGTCTTTAGAAGAAGAGTTTTAGCACAAATGGTAGATGATTGCACAAACCGATTTAATCAAGAGATATTCATGCAATGATATGAAAATTATAACTAAAGGGCAGATTATATGCACTTAAATTAAGCCAAAATATGCGCATATATGTGCCTTGTTTGCGTTTAAAATATGCACTAATCTGCATTTTTTTTACCAAATATGCATACTATAGTATGCAATATTTCTTAATTTATTATAGTAAAGGAACACATTCTAGTTCCTTGAAAGCCTTTATGGTAAAATAATTAGCTTTTCCTAACTGTCCAATATTGTTAGAAAATTTTATAAACTTAAGTTTGGTATATCGAATGCTTGATAAATATTAGCTATAAGTAAAGGGCGAATTATATGCACTTAAATTCAGACAAAATATGTCCATATAATTATATGCCTTGTTTGCCTTTAAAATATGCAGCTATTTGCATTTTTTTACCAAATATGCAAACTGGTAAATATTTGGTAATAAATATTAATAAAATATTTCCTAATTTATTATAGTAAAATGGGGTAAAGAAACACATTGGGTTTTAAAAAATATGTTTATTTTAAAAAAAATGCACAAAAAAAATAAAATAAAAGTAAACACTTTTTTAACCTAAAAGTGTATAAAAGGCATTTATTACTAAATATTTTTCAGTTTGATTTGGAACTTCTTTTCACAAACAATAATTTTTGTACAAGCTTTACAGAAGACTTTTGCTCTACTAAACTCTAACTCTGGGAAATATTTAATCCACGAAGACGTTTTCGCCACCTTAGACATTCTGAACACAAATTTGAAATTACTAGTTTCACACTGAAAATATTAAAATCTTTGCACAAACTAAAACAGGAGTATGTATTATAAATCGACATTAATACAGTTTGTTATGCAGGTTATAATAACGCATTATAAAGTGATAATAAACAACCCCTAACAATATACCTGCAAACCCCGGAAACCTCCAATAAATGGGCGTCGCCTAATTCGGCCCGAGGAGGCAGGTATCGTGCATAAAAACAGCCCAATTCGGCCCCGAACCCAAAATGTCCTACCGTTGGTTAAATAATTTTCAAAAAGATAATCTGAAAATTTATCCAATTTTGCATTTTGAGGCTTAATTTAACTCAAAAAAATAGAAATTGTCTACTTCATTGGGTTCTAAAAAGAGAAGTCCAAAACAATAGTGCAGCCATTTACCAACATCTGACTTGTCATCTTTATAAGATTGTGTCAAACCAAGTTTCTGTATTTGACGGTACCATGCTTGGGTCAAGTGAAACCTACAACCAGTAATTTTGATATTTGTCCAAATTTGAGTTACAGCGTTATGAATTGAAATTTCAAAGTCCACTACTGCTTCTTTTGGTGAAAATACTAAATTATAATTGTTACATAAATCATATATCTTAGACAGGCACAAGCGATATGTTTCTTCACGCTTATCTTTTAACAAACAGAAAACTAACGGAATATAGTGACCATTAAAAAAGCCGTGTATAGTGAAAAGTTGTTTAAAAAATTTTGTGCAATAAGAGAAGGTTCCGTCCATATACAAAATCTCTGCTTTACACACAAAATTTAAATTAGAATGACAGGAAAATATTATTAAATTTAAGGTTGCGTCATTAATTAACACAAAATCTTCACCTTTATTAGTTTTTGACTTCATGGCAGCTAACACTTCGTGGACTTCTGTGACTGACTTGGGTAATGCTGGCAGCGATTTCCTCCGAGCATAGTAGATGTTCTTCCTCACACATTCCAAGTCCTTTCGGGTGAGAGCATCCTGTTCTGGTTGCTCCGACAAAGCTTTTCTTATTATTTTTGCAGGTTTCTCACATATGTCAGATTCAGCTTTCCTCTTCGTTGTAGCACTTAATATTTGCCGTTGCAAGACATTTTCCAACTCTGTCCCGTGTGAATGGTTTTGATCCGATGTTGTCAAAAGTCGATCAGAAGAATTGCCCATAAGTCTTTAAATAGGCATTGCACCTATCTTTGATGCATCTCCACTTTGTTTCTCCCGAACTTAATTTTCGGTTTGTTTAATGTTTTTAATGTTTAAAACTGCTGACCTTAGCAAATTGTTGTCTGTCTGCATGACAGTAGTTGTTAGTGTTATAGTCGTTTGAATTTCGGTGGCCGCATATCAGAAAATGGTTTATTTAACAGAAATGCATAAAATTCTACAGATGATTGGTTATGGAGATAAAACACGGACACAAATGGAAGTTGCTCGCTTATTTCATGAAAAGTTTCCCAATTTGCCACCTATAACTTAAGGGAAAAATTAGTAAAATAGAAAAGCAGTTTCGCCAGCTTGGACATGTAAAGCAGATAAAAAAAGTAGCTGCCAATCTAATAAGTGATGATACCAAATTAGATATTATGCTGGAGTTTAAGGAAAAGCCTCATACTTCTAGTCGAAAAACAGCCCCAATGTTCGACGTTAGCCATTCATCGATTATTCAAACATTACAAGAAAATAAAATGTATCCCTATAAAATGATACCTACTCATGAGCTCATGGAAGACGATTTTAATGGGATAACATATTCCAGCGAATATGATATGGTTTCAGCAAGTTGGAGCACCGCCCCATTACCAAATCAATGTCCGGCAGTACCTCAACCGAGTATTTTCAAATCGGTGGATAGGGAGGCGTGGATCGATGGAATGGCCAGCACGATCCCCTGATCTGACGCCATTAGACTTCTTATGGGGTTATGTTAAAAATATTGTATACAAAACCAAACCCCTCGACGTAGCTGACTTAAGAAGACGAATAACGCTTGCAATTAGATCGGTTATGCCTGAGATGTGTAGTAACATTAGAAGACATTTCTATTTAAGATTAGGATGTTGCCAAGCAAGGCCATAGCCAGCGGGGGGGGGGGGGGATCAAGAGGGATTGATCCCCCCCCGAAATAAAAAAAAGATAGTTATTTTAGACTTTTAATAAGTATTAATGAGACTGCAGTTATATACAGTGCGCCCGTCTCACTTTGTTGTTAGACAACATAATAGTTAATCTTATTTACGGGCTACAATGGCTGCAGATCGCCTTAATGGTCTGGCTTTCCTATATACCTACCGTGATATAAACGTAGATGAAAGCAAAATTATAAATATTTTCTCTTCTAAGAACAGGAAACTTGATTTTGTAATTTAGTACAAAGTAAGAAGGTACTTCAGATATTTTTTCTGTTCTTATTGTTTATTTTTCGTTTTCATTTTTGTTTTGATCTTATTATTACATAATATAATTTATTATAATAATTATTATACTTTGATATAATTATGACTTAATATAAGAGACATGTTAATTAGTAAAATAAATAGTTTATTGTTTATTTTGTCGACCGATCTTTCAAATTTCGAATTTCTTTTAAATTAAAAGAGTCTTAGAGTTTTAAAGTCTGGCATAATATTGCCGCAGATTAAGCTTTACGGTTATTTTACCCAAAAAAGAGCGTGGTACCCAAAAAATTTTAGCCTGCGGCGCAGTTCCTCTTCGCATCCCCCCCCCCCCTAGAACAAATCCTAAATCCGCCACTGGAACAAACCCCCCCCCCGAAATTATTTTCTGGCTACGGCCTTGTTGCCAAGACGTTCTATATGTCTAAAATTTTCTGAAGAATCCAATAGTTGAATAATGTACAGGGTGTTGTATTTAAAATAAGAAAGTTGGTATTGGCCACTGTTACATGACACATCCGTATAAAAAGTTTTTATTCAAAAAATGCGCAACTAGAAATACCTACTAATCGACGTGTCCGTGCGTTTTTTCGGGCACGCGCCCATGTATTTATTATCGAACTTATTCCATTTGGCTGATACAAACTGTTAATTTAAAATTGCCAATATTTTAAAATGGTATAAAATAGCTTCATTTTTGTTTAAATATTACTTTCAAATTGTTTATGCAAATATGTTGAGGAAGGAGGCTCTAAATCCGAATCTGAAGTACCACAACCCGCCGTATGTTAGATTGTTTCTCCAGGGAGAGAAACTGCATTTTCTCGACACATCGTTCACATTTCTTTTTAAGATGACCATTTCATAATTCCTTGTTCGACTGACACGGTCTTGGATAGAAATTATAAATTCTTCTGTCTTAACGTATGCATTATTTCTAATCAATTCTGTGACATTTCTCTATCTATGTGGATTTTGCAGTGCAATAGAATATTATTTCCCTTTTAAAACTTTCTCTTGCCAAGTTCAGAATTTATAATATAAAAAATGGAGGTATAACTCATCGCAATAAATCGCGAGAAAACTATTATCGAGCTGTCATAGGAAAAGGCGTGACAGTTAGAGACGATTTTTGATTAATAAATGTCAAAGTCACTAATTTGCGGAGGGTAAAAGTATTTATCTGCCTCATTTGCGGCAGGTAAAGTATTTTATTTTACAATAAAATAAAGTGTTCGTTTACTTGCGGAAATCACTCTAATAATGTACGGCTTTACTGACGGTTGACGATAAATTATTTTTAATTTTATATAATAATATAAAGATACATAGGTACTAAATAAAAAAAATTAATTTCTGAAATTCAACCAATCTAAATTTTTCAACAGAAAATTAATTTTTGTATATTTCACAATTTAAAATAATCCGCATTGCCTTATTTTGTAAAATTTGTAATTTATCAAATATTTCCTCACAAGCACAATATAAAATGGAAGAACAATAAAGAAAATGTGGTAATATAATAGTATTAAATACAGTTTTTTTAGAAAACAAACCTAAATTAGAACTGATTCTTTTAAAATAACCTACTTTTCCGGCAATCTTCGATAGGATACTTTAAAAATAATTAAAAATTTTTAATTTTGAATCAATGATTATCCCTAAATATTGAAAACTGTATACTAATTCCAATTTTTCACCATCAATTACAACATTTATATTTTGACAATTTAAATTAGTACCCATGCATACATGTAAATCTTGGATCAATGGATTAATATAATATGCTAGAAAGCTGAGGTCAAACAACTTCCTGAGCGAAAAGTTTTAGATGACGTTGCCAACGTGGTTGTAAACTAAAACGTAAAGTTCAGGAAACTTTTAAAGAAATTCAAGTTATATATTGTGTTTCATTAACTTTTGCCGTCATGCACTTTTGGTATATTTACTGCAGAGCGAAATGAAAATAATGAGAAATAAAATTCTGAAAGTTTTAAAGTAAAATGCTTAAACAAACACCAATATTTTCATATTATAAAATATAATTAAATAAAGTTGAAAATGTTGAATAAAACTTTTGAAGCAGATAAAATAATCTGTAAAAAATTGTCTATACCGGGTGTCCACGGAAGGTGGTTGGCCCCTCCAACTTTTTTGTTTTTTAAGGTAATGGAATAAAATTCGGGGGATTTGTATACAACATAAAACTGCATTTTATGACTGGTGACTCAACATTATGGAACTTCCGGTTTGACCGGAAGTGACATAAACTTTCGATTTTTAAATGGGACACTTGGTATAGTTTTCCTTTTTTTGACTGCGTATGACATTTTAAATACAACGATGTGTCACTTGTCACTTTTTGTCACCAAGAAAATATTTTTTTTCCAAATTTATTGTTTTATCTAGAGGGCTATGAATACCTTAAAATCACTTATTTCAGTTCTTTTCTCTTGGGAAAAATACAATTTTACTATAATTTATTTTTTTTAAGCGTTAAGAAAAAAGAGGATTTTATTACGATTATTTTGATACCATACACTACTAGATTTTAGAAAAGCTGCCATTAAAAAACTTTAAAAAGTTAACATGGAACTTTCCTAAAATAAAGCATCCTTTGAGAATAAATTTAGATTTAAATGTATCAAGTAGCCTGTGATCAGCAAAACTGATAAAACAAAATTATGCCTTGAAGAAAATTGACATGCCGACAGCTTCTGCCAAAGTAAATTAGTTTGTTGTTTAAAAAACATGGAAAATACTAGTTTTACAAGGACTGAAAAAGTTGATATGTTATTATTATCAGGCTCATTTCGCATTTTAGGATCTTAAATAAAAGGATCATCCGATATGTCGGTGTTGCCAAGTATGTTTAAATTTTCCCTAAAAATGTTATTTTCAGTTATTTTTAGGTTATACATTTTTAATTTATAATAGTGTTTAGTATCACATTATAGAAAAAAACTAAGTACTTTCCGATTAATTTAAAAATCCAGTATGGCGATCATAAGAAAAAAGAAAATTGATGATGGTTTCAGAAAATCAAAACGTTGTAACTAAAATATTACCAAATAGGTCTTTTTTTTTTAAATTGCTAAGAATATGTGTTTACAGATTTAAAAAATATTGGGACATAACATAGTTACAAACTATCTAAGGAAATGCAACATTTTAGTTTATTCAAAATATCTCAAAAACTAAAAGAACCAGAATTGATCTACAAGCGAAGAGCGCAAGAGAATATTGTTTTAAGAGCAGCGTTTAAAAAAATCTTCTAATTTATTAGTGTACTTAAAAAATAGCACTTTTTGTATTAGGAGGTTTTAAGTATCGACCCCCCTCCCCCCCAACACATTTCAACGGTTTAGGAGCTGCTTGTCTACTTACAAAAGTTAAATTGTTTTCATACTACAATACTGTAATAAACCCTAAATAAACTAACTTTCAGATCATCAAAAGGATCGCTTTAAGCTTCGTAAATTCAGCTTCCTTTATATTGTCTGCCTCTTAACATCAGCTGCTATATTGTCCGTTGCCGCTTTTAGGGAAAAGCTTTCAAATATTGAAAGGAACACACACGCATTATATTTTGTATTATATTCTAGTTTGCGATCTATTATTAAGTTATGTAAACAATCAAGATCAATTTCACAGAGCAGTCCCACATACCGGGTGTCCACGAAAGGTGGCTCGCCCCTCTAACTTTTTTGTTAGTCAAGATAATGAAATAAAATTCAGGAGATTTGTATACGACATAAAACTGCATTTTTTGACAGGTGACTCAACATTATGGAACTTCCGGTTTAACCGGAAGTGACATAAACTTTCGATTTTTAAATGGGACACCTGGTATATTTTTACTTTTTTTGACTCCATATAACATTCTAAATACAACGATGTGACACTTGTCACTTTTTGTCACCAAGAAAATATTTTTTTTCCAAATTTATTGTTTTCCCTAGAGGGCTATGAATACCTTAAAATCACTTATTTAAGTTTCTTAATCTTGGGAAAAATATAATTGTTCTATTTTTGGTCTAATGCTATGTGCTATGTAAAATTTAACCTTTAAAGTTGTATAATTCATTTTTTTTAAATAGCAACATGGTGGCTCGTCGGGTTAAGAAAAAGGAGTATTTTATTACGATTATTTTGATACCACACACTATAAGATTTTAGAAAAGCTGCCATTAAAAAACTTTAAAATGTTAACTTAGAACTTTCCTAAAATGAAGCATCTTTTGAAAATAAATTTAGATTTAAATGCATCAAGTAGCCTGTGACCAGTAAAACTGATAAAATAAAATCATGCCTTGAAGAAAATTGAAATGCCAACAGCTTCTACCAAAGTAAATTAGTTTGTTGGTTAAAAAACATGGAAAATAATAGTTTTCCAAGGAGTGAAAAAGTTGATTTGTTATTATTGTCAGGCTTATTTGGCATTTTTGGAACCAGTTTTGGGTAAATACCTAATAGTGCCGGGTTGAATGACGCCGATTAAAATATCTTTGTGCGTAAAGTCGTGCAGCATCGGTTGAATTATGTCTCCCTTATCAATCATTCTCCAAACACTAATAACATATCAACTTTTTCACTCCTTTAAAACTATTATTTTCCATGTTTTTTAAACAACAAACTAATTTACTTTGGCAGAAGCTGTTGGCATTTCAATTTTCTTCAAGGCATGATTTTGTTTTATCGGTTTTGTTGGTCATAGGCTACTTGATGCATTTAAATCTAAATTTATTCTCAAAAGATGCTTCATTTTAGGAAAGTTCTAAGTTAACTTTTTAAAGTTTTTTAATGGCAGCTTTTCTAACACCTAATAGTGTATGGTATCAAAATAATTGTAATAAAATAATCTTTTTTCTTAACCCGACGAGCCACCATGTTGCCATTTAAAGAAAATGAGTTATACAACTTTAAAGATTAAATTTTACATAGCACATAGCGTTGGACCAAAAATAGTAAAATTGTATTTTTCCCAAGATTAAAGAACTGAAATAAGTGATTTTAAGGTATTCATAGCCCTCTAGATAAAACAATAAATTTGGAAAAAAAATATTTTCTTGTTGACAAAAAGTGACAAGTGACACATCGTTGTATTTAGAATGTCATATGGAGTCAAAAAAAGTAAAAACATACCAGGTGTCCCATTTAAAAATCGAAAGTTTATGTCACTTCCGGTTAAACCGGAAGTTCCATAATGTTGAGTCACCTGTGAAAAACAAAAAAGTTAGAGGGGCGAGCCACCTTCCGTGGACACCCGGTATATGGAACCAGTATATTGCTAATAACTTGTTACAAGATTGTGACCAGATGTAGAAATAAAGCAGGATACAAAGTTTGCGCAGTTCCCAGCATTTTGTGGATCATGTAAACATTGAACAGATACGGCTTAAAACTTATTCAACTATTTTTTGGTGCTTAATGTTTGAAACACCAGTTTATGATAAAGGATATAAAACAATTATTAAATTAGATTAGTTAGAACCTATAATCCACAATACGTTGGTGGGGATTCATAGCGGTCGGCAATCGCCGCGCGCCGTAATATTAGTTTTAACGTATTTGTTGCGCAGGTAACATCGTTGTTCGGAGTCTTCCAGCTGTCCTGTCTGAATTTAAATTTTGTTGATAGTACCAATACCTGTTTCAATTAATTTATTTTTACTTTGTATTTAAGTTTTTTTAAACTTTGCATGTCAGATAAAGTAACAGAATATACTTATTTCTGACAACCCATCATTAGTATTGGACTTTATAATCTATGGACGAATTTTATTATCTCAGTAAACTATGTTGCATAATAGATAATCATATGCAATGTTGAACGACAAGAACAATATCACACTAGAAGCTATTTAAATTTTTGAAAACTACAGTACTGATTTTTAGTGGTAAGTACATGCTTTTAACCGTAGCAAGCAAATATTATTATGACTAATGTCAAGTTTCATTACAACTGCCAGTCGAAACTAACACAGTATATAAAACCAGATTACACCCCCAATAGAACTTGATAATTACTGTAAGTATTCAGAGCAGTAATGGCTATAAACCATTCTATCGTAGCGATAACTCCTATTTTCTATTGGCTAAATTACCGTGATATTATCACTACACAACGGTCTAGCAATTTTCGTTGTCTTACAGTAGAAAAGTGCGTTGCTGTCACATATAGTATTAAACGGTTTTATAAACAGTATGTGAATTCTTATAAGGAATAGAAGGATTTTTCTCAGTGCAGTCTGTAAGTGGAAATACTTACCGGAAATAATAAACTCCTGGAATCACGCCACGATTCGTACAAAACAACACCATACAAGTTGATCGAAGAGAAAGGCTAACGCCTTGCCAGGACTCAGGGTTCAGTTCAAAACTGACGCTCTACCATCTGTCGGACAAATCACCGACTGTACCGGGCTAAGGAGTCTGGAGGTGGAGGATCATTATGATATCGGAGTTAGTACGCGTCACATTGCCAAGCCAAGCCACAGATGAGTCCGGAAAGGGACGAGGAAACGAATATCGGGTTAAATGGCTCAAAGCGGCTACGTTCAAGATGATTCTGTAGAGCTTGAATGAGTAATGGTAAAGCAATTCTACGTATTGGTGCACACCCTTAGGAGGTAAGGTACTTGGTGCTTACGGGTTGATCCCTCTAGCAACTTCAAAGACCGTGAGGCTCGAAGATAATCTTAGGCAGGCTCGGTATGTGATACTCTGTGCATTAGCCTCCGCACGAATGCGGAAACCACCAACCACAAGTCGAGTTTTCGTCTAGGCGTTTCATCCTACTGGGACTCATTAGAGACGCGCGACAACTGAGGCCACGACTTGCAAAAAGTCTGTGCCTATGGCTGGCCCTTAAGTTATAAATTATCCCTTTTTATTTAAAAAAATATTTTTATATGCCCAAAGACAAGTTCAATCCCTTTAAACCAGTAATTTTACAATAGTTACGGGACGATAAACCTGATAGGCGATAGCAATTTTGTCAAATAATGATTGAGCTAACAGATAATCACGCACGAATTGTCCAAAGAAACTGTTTTTCAGATGAATCTACGTTTTCTTTAAATGGTCAAGTTAATAGACGAAATTATAGATATTGGGCACAGGAAAATCCTTACTGTCATAGAAAATCACACCCAATATAATGAAAGGGATAATGTCTGGGTATTGTTAAAAAAAGGGTAATCGGAACATTTTTCTTTGCTGAGATCCAGACTGAAAAAAGATATCTAAATTTCTTTCGAAATGATTTGATTCCAGCTCCTGCCATTCTATTTCCAGATAATTTTTAACTTTATGGTTTCAACAGAGTCAATAAAGTGGCCACTCAGATCGCCCGATCTTAACCCACTGGACTTCTTTCTGTGGGGCTACCCAAAAGTAACCTCAGTCTTCCTCTAAATTAAGGCTGCCAACTTTTAAAATGATAAATGCGGGACAGCCGGGCAATATTCGCTTTTTCACCATTACATGTAAACTTGTATAGGGTTAGGGTTGTCCACCCTTTTGGGCCATCAAATTATTCTTAATTTAATTGAATAGAACAACAAATGATATAATTTAAAGAAAATGAATTTAAATACAAAGAAACGTAAACAAGGTAGGTATTAAACAAATATTCTATTTATTTTTTAAAATCATATTTTATAACTCCATGAAATTTGAGTTGGGCGAGATCCACCGATATTTTTAATGCCGATAACTGCTGCATGATGCTTTGCAAAATAATATGTTCATTCCGGGACTTGCGGGACAGATTTAAGAAATGCGGGACGATTTTAGATAAAATTATAGGGGCGGGACAATTCTAAAGAATACGGGACTGTCCCGCAAAATGCGGGACGGTTGGCAGCCTTACTCTACATGACAGGATTTTAATTTAGTTATTATAATAATAATAATAATAATAATAATAATAATAATAATAATAATATTAATAAAATAACTCTTTAGCAAATTTAATATTTCACTTTAATTATTTAGACCCAAAATAGTAGCAACTTTGCCCAAATTACACCATCTCCGTATCTCTTACCATTTTCGAGATCCTGATGTACGCACTGGAATTTGTAGCACCCTGTATAAGGCTACCTTAAGAAAATAGTTTCAAAACATTTTAACCTTTATAATAATAATTAATTGCATCAAGCAAGATTGAAGAGCATTTCGACATGTCATACGTAGAATCCGAATATCGAATTTTCCTACGCAAATAGTTAATCTGTTTATGTCAAAAGCGGGTATAAGGCCTTAAGAGTGGTCAATAATAATGAAAGGGTCTACTTTATGAAACGATTCTCCACAGAAACTGATTTATTAGTCTTTCGACCTTTTAAGGGTCCATTCATTAAGAGAAAGTAAAGTTAGGGTACGGTAAGGAAACTTACTTTGGTTTAAGGAACGACAGAAAAAAATTATTCTTTAAAGATATGAAATGAATAAATTATTTAAAGTTTTTTTGTTAGATTTTATCAATATCAAAATCAAACTATTCTTATAGCATAAGTTTTATTTATTTACTTTTGGTTGGTAAGTATTCTTCAAATGGTTGCCGTGAAGCGCATGTAAGCAAGATGGGTCTTTCCACGACTCCACGTCCTAAGGAACCTTTATGGAACCTTGGGTGCTAGCAGTAGATCTAGCGATTCTTTGGAAATTTGCCACTAAACCCCCTACACTAAAGAAAACAACAACTTAAAGAGTAATTACTGAAAACGTGTAAAATAAAAAAGAAAACACTCAGTATTACTGAAAAAACTTAAGCAAGCCATATATGTTATTCAAAAGTAGTTCCAAAAAATAATGTATACTTACCCGTTCTTTCTGACAAATTGTCATCGTCACTGATCCACTGCGATTGTAGTGCAATCTAATGGAATCTTTGGTGGTTTGGTAAACAATAAAAAAATTCGTTTCATTCAAAATAATAGTTATTTATGTGTCAAGGGAATTATAAGGGTCTTAATTACCGAGGGCAAAGTTTACTTCCCGAGGGCCTTCGGCCCGAGGGACAGCAATTGACCGAGGTAATTGAGACTCTTATAATTCCCGTGGTACATAGATAATTTTATTACAGACCAATTTAAATTTTTGTTCATTTTCAAACCGAAATAAATGTTTCAATTTATTACCTTTCCGGTATATTTGAATCAGGTGCCGTCAATAATGACATTGACGTTGTAATGACATGAATAAAAAATGTGGAGGACTTGAGGTAATCGCAATGCATTGGATTCGGTCCCAAATTAGGATCGGTAATTCAGCTTTACGATTCGCCGTAAGATGGCGCTCGTGTTCGAAGTGGGCTATCAAATAAATGGTTTCTTATGGACGCGATAACTATTTTTATTTAAATTAGTTCTTTAAGGAACAAATAAGGACTTTTATATGAATTTACACTTACTTTGTTATACTTATTAGTAAACTCGGCCTGTATAAAGTTCTTCCAACAATGCTTAGTTTTTAAAATACAGGATATTAAACATTCTAGCTATACCTTTGGAGGTGGAAAGTGACTTATTTGGCTGCGTTTCCTCTCTGAAAAATATTCCTGTCTTACACCCCGACATAAAGCAAAATCTACTTTTAAAAAAAGGTACCATTATTCATTATAAATATGGAAATCAATTGCAATACAACGTTATTTGTCTCGCCTTGTCTTCAAAAGTCCTCCATACTTCAAACGTTATTTATTTTGTTATTTCGAAAATAAAATGTCAATTTGTCAAAATTAAAAGTAAAAAACGAAGAAGAAGAAGACGACACCAGCCCACTTGCGACGCGAGAGCATCTATCGGCCAATAGCGAACTAACCAAAAAACCGGAACAGAAATTGAAAATGCTGCCATTGTCGATCGGCCTCCTACCCTCTAGTTCTCCATAATAAAAAATAGTTATTTTAGCATTTCTTGTTTTATTCTACCTGTAAAAGGTAGAGGGAATTAGAGAATCTTTAATATCCCAAGGGAGTTATAACTCTCTTTATTGATAGCGTAACCATGATGATATAAACTTATAATATCCCGGTCAGAAATAATAGTTATTTACACTACAAGGGAGGCAGATGATACTTACCAGTCGAGGACATAGTTTGCGCCCGAGCGATAGCGAGGGCTTGCACAATAGTCCGAGACTGGTCAAGAATACTGCCTCCCGAGTTTTGTATTATATTTTTTCTACTCCAGTTCCCTCAAATTAAAAAAAAAATGTTTTTAATTTTATAATTTGAGCTATCCAACTGGAATACCCTGTATGCATGACAGGTTTCCTAGTGTTGACACGTTGATTGCTATGGAACTCATAATGTTCATAATCAAACAAACGTTCTGTCAGTGTCAGTTTTTTTAAAGAAATTGAAAAAATCGATATCGATGCAGTTGCGAATGCAGCTTGCGCTGCTCTATTACCTCAGAAATCGAAGGAACGGTACAATCGGTGTTACAAGGACTTCAAGGATTGGTGCAGTATTAATGCAAGTGCTGAAAGAGTCACCGAGAATTCTATGCTGGCGTACTTTGTACTTCCCTAGGGAAGTAAGTATCTACTTACCTCCCTTGGGGATGTTGGTTTTCCTAATCAGTGTATTAATAATAATATTAATATTTGTTGTTGACAAGCTTAGCAACTAAGTAAGTGACTTATCAGATAGAGAGCACCTATATTTTGACTTTATAAATTTCATGTTCGAAAAGCTGCTTTCGCTAAGATAAGTGCTTCCCAGCATTGGGTCCATTAAAAGGCCTAAGTTACGTAAGTAACGTTCTTCTGGAATTTAAAATCCGATCGTAACATTAAATTTCGCGAACCTAACTCGAATGTTCAAGAGAGAGAGAAAATATTTTTCTAACCACCTGAAAAATCCTTATACAATAAGGTTGCATCTCATCTAACACAGTTAGATATTAAAATGCAAATTCAAATTGCAAAGTACTACTAAGAAATTGAAAGTCAATCATCTTAATAGGATGTCACCATCTGCAGACCGGTTTCTAACTATTTTATATAATTATATTATAATATGATACAAGACCAAAACGGGTGTCTGCTCAGATTGTGTGACACTACTAAGAGATGGCGCTAAAGACTATATACAACCAACAAAGGTTGATATAATAGTTTTTAGTACGAAAGTTATCTGATTGAAGGTATGAACACCTACCCTGTACTGACGAGAACAAAAGAGTTCGAAACCGGTCTGCAGGTAGTGACATCCTATTGAGATGATTGACTTTCTTAGTGGTAATTTGCAATCCGAATCTGCATTTTAATATCTAACTATGTTAGATGAAATGCAACCTTATTGTATAAGGATTTTTCAGGTGGTTAGCAATATTTAACACTGCATTTGTTGCCGTGTTTCAGGTAACGTAGGGGCAGTGCAAACTGTCCCCCTATCCACGTTACTTCCAGCATTCAATAGAGTAGTTACTATTTTTCTAAAAAAACATGAACTTACGACCTCTTTTAGAAATTACTAACATGACATTCATCTGCGTCGTAAAACTCTTCGCCGTAATAAATTGACTTTGTAACCCTTAATATTTATTGGAATATTGATTTTTAAAAGGTTAATAAACGGCAAACTTGCAAGGGATGGTTATTTAAGTCGAAAACTCATCAGAGATGTTTTGACATAACGCTCCATTACCGAAATATTTTCAAAAAAGTTTTATATAAGACCCGCTGTCAACATGATAAACGATTAAAATTAGGCAAAGTACGTGGGCTGACGAGTCCTTATAAATTCGCTGCGGCGATGCTTCCTATTGTTGCTCGCGGTAAAAATATGTATAAAAAATTGATCGTATCTCTTTAAGAAAATTTAACTTTATAAAATATTTATATTACACAGTTGACGGGTTAAATTTGAATATATTACTGCGCCAAAGTAGGTATAACATAACCAAAGTAGGTAGACATAAAAATTACTAGTAGGTATAGAAGAAAAAGCAATTCTTTATAAAAACGTATGCTTGTGCTGACACTACAATTTCATATATCAGATTTGTGATTACTATACAGGGTTGGTCACAAACAACCTTTTTAGTTTTTTGGATTTTTTTTCAATTCCTTGATTTATTAAATGAATTTTGCTTGTGCTGAAACTATAATTTCATATATCACATTTGCACAGGGTTCGTCAGAAACAACATTTTTAGTTTTTGAATTTCGTTAAAAATACATTTACGTAAAAACAAACAACTATTGTTGCTTTCTTTCTTCGAATATGATTTTTTATCTGGCCGAGTAATGATTTTGTTGTAAGAAAACCATTTTCTATTTGCCTTTTGAAGCATTTTTATGATTACATGTCATATTTCTTTAATTCATTCAATCATAAATTATAAAAATTTTATTCAAACGTGGTACTACCGACATCTGAATTCCCGATAACAGTTCCTAACTTGCTGTATTTGGATATTTGCAATAACTACTCTTATTTTTTCTTTCAAGAGATCTAAGTTAATATTGAAATTAGTTTTATACACATGTGGCGTCATAATCCCCCATAAATAAAAGTCGATAATTGTGAAGTCGGGACTCCTACGTGCCAACTGATTTGAATCATAGGTACCTTCTAATCCATTTCTTTCCAGAGTGATATCAACAAAAACTGTTGTTTCTGATGAACCCTGTGTAGTAATCGCAAATCTAATAGTTGAAATTGTAGTTTCAACACTAGCAAAATTCATTTAATAAATCAAGGAATTGAAAAAAAAGATCCTAAAAACTAAAATTTTTGTTTGTGACGAACCCTGTATAGTAATCGCAAATCTGATATTCGAAATTGTAGTTTCAGCACAAGCAGATGTTTTTATAAATAATGACTTTCTTCTATACCTACTAATAAAAAATGTTTCCTCTTCCAAACTTTATTCGTGGACACACTGTATAATAGTAATCGAAAGCAAATAATTCCATAATAAATAATACGGCAACTTTGACTGTAATATTGAGATATTGATAGACATGATTTGGTCACAATAAAAGTTGCCAAGTGAGTTAATCATCAAATTAAATATTTTGGACACTCGCTATTATTTTTGTTACTACTATCCCTATTAAGAGCGAATAAGTAAAAGAAAAAAATGTAATGGTAAGGTAAACAGGTGGTCCATTGGTGAGATGATATCTAATATCTCATCTATTTCGAGCAATAGAAAAACTCTTTTTATACAAATACATACTGCTTCTTTTAAATTTTTTGATTTTCGGATTAACCAGTTAATTTTAGTCATATTTGATGTAACCCATTCTATGCCTAAAACAAATATGTTTTTAGATTATTACGATTTTGCATAAAATACTATACTCCTCGTATATTAAAGAAAACAAATATAAAATAAAATAAAAGATGTCCATATTGTAACAATTACTTTTACTTACTAATTTAAATCTCGTCCAACCTGTTAATAGTTTACCTTAAATGGAACACCCTGTATATTTTTACATTTTTAAATTGCACATATAACTCCAAATATGCCAATGGAAGCCCAAATCATCAATCATTTAAGATACATCATTGTCTCCAACTTTTAAACAATAGGGAACTTTCCAATTTTTTTTCTCAATAATACGATTTAGTTAGGCCTAAAAAAAATATTCCACAATTATTACTCCTTAAAAATCAGTAATAACTTGGTAAAATTTTTTTAAAGTTTCGCGCGTGTCAAAAGCATTTCGAACGACCTCTTAAGCGCGCCAAGCCCGATGACGTCACTAAGTATGACTTTTCCTTCATCCGTCATCCTGACCGGTGGCCGAGCTACCGGGTTTGCATTTGGATTGCCGTGTGTTATTGTTATTGTATTGTTGTTTTAAGGTGGAATTCTCAACGTCGTTTAATTTATTGCCAACCTATAACCTATTTCGTGGATGTCACACACGAATTATACTTCTTGACGTCACGACCTGCTTGGGATAATTTGAATTTTGGGACATTTTTAAATCTGCTAGCGGTCTTTTGGGACGAAATATGTTGTTTTTTTTTTGCTGCCATAATATGTTTTATGACAATATATACTTATGATTTGTAGAATTTTTTTCCCATTTAAAATTTTTGTCAAGTTCCCTATTTACATTTATATTTTTAAATCAAAGTTTTTTCCAACAAAAACAGATTAGAGAAAATTCGCTGTGGCTGTGTACACGTAGAGTAGAATTGAAGAAAAGAGTCGAGTTTGTATTACGTGTAAAAACTTTTATTTTATCAAAATCTTAGCATCTTGCAAAAGTGGGTGTAACCTGTTCCTTTATGCAATTATGTAGAAACCAAATGTCAACTTGTATGGTGGCTCTTCGTGAGGATAGTCTTCTGTATTTTTCAGCCAAATCTGCCATACTGCAGTATTATAGAAAATTCGCTGTGGCTGTGTACACGTAGAGTAGAATTGAAGAAAAGAGTCGAGTTTGTATTACGTGTAAAATCTTTTATTTTATCAAAATCTTAGCATCTTGATGCAAACACGTAATACAAACTCGACTCTTTTCTTCAAAAACAGATTAGTTTATGAAACAAAAATTATAAAAATGTATTAACTAACTAATTAGATAATAGTATAATTAGAAGACAATAGAATAAAGTAAACAACAAAATATTAAACTACAACAAATGTTCAATATGAAGACTATGTTGGTCAACACACAGTCTCCAGTGTTCCGCGGAATCTAACCGCATCAGCTACCTGATTGTTAACGTATGTAGACCGTAGAAGAATCTTAACAGCTCATTCAAACCAGCCACTGCTGTTAATAAACTTAGTAAGTCGACCCAGTTGCAGTCTGCTCACTTCCTCCAGATCATTAAAAAATGGTTCGCCCATGGCATTGACCGTTCTTCTCGCGAGGCCGGGGCCTTTACACAAGAAATGCTGAATACTTTCCTCCTCTTATTTATCTTTGCAACTTCTGCAAAAGTCCTTAGCTGGTATTTGCATACGTTTGGCGTGTCTACTGAAAAAAATAATGGTGGGATGACTACAGCAGTGATATTTTTATTAGGTCTTTCTGATTGTGCTGTAATAGTGCTTTGCGCTATCCGACCTATCTCCTCTTTGACTGGTTCCAGTGGTATAGCCACAGTATTCTCCTGATAGATCGACCGATATGCTTGCTAACTTAAATATTAATTATTAAATTATTGAGATTGAAGATTTTTTTATAGCACCATATTTTACTATCTAGAATTATCCCCCTAAGTTTTCTGATATGTTCTTTATAATCTTAAAAATACAAAAAAAAACATTCTATTAAGGTAACTTACATTAAATCTCGCAAATATGATTTATACTTCTTAACTTCCTTTAAGCTCACAAGGACAATATTTGGCGCCTAATTGGCTAAATGAAATAATAACTACTAACATTCAATCAATGTGTTATGCCTACAAACTCCATGAGTTATTACCGAGATGAGTTCCACTTTACGACAACTTTAAGCTTATTGCTAGTAATATGTCTTATTGGAAGAAAATGTATTAGTTTATGTAATAATAATTTCCAATCGAATAATTCAAATTGGAGTTGTCTAATTAGTAAAAGTTAATAACTTAAATACATTTATATTATATGGACAGAAGTTGTGCTCCTAGAAAATATGTACAATAATTTATACCAAAAATTATTTTTGAGTTTTTATTAGAGCATTTATTTAAAAACTTACTTGTTTACTGTGCCCTTATACTAAAGAAATTTAGTATATTTAACTTTTCATTTAATATAAACGATAAATAAAAATGTCCTTCGCAGTGTAGATAAAAGTTTTAAAACTGAAAAAGTAATGTGCTTTCAGTGGAATTACAAACGAGAAACTCTAACATTTGCAAAAACAAATATTTCAACAGAAGTTGATCGACTGACACAAATTTGGCATCACTCATTAACTATAAGTTTAAATCTTGTTTAACTTATAACATATTTAATTTAGAACTTTTATTAAGCAAATATTTTATAAAGCTAATCAATTTATAGTTAGTTCTTTATATTTAGAATATAACGAAAGAGAATTCTGAGACCTCATAACATAATAAAAGCAGTATACTAGTCTTTTAATATTCCGTATGTATTAATGTGAAGAAACGATTTTGTTACCCTATAATAAAATTTATAAATTCAGCTACTACGTTGTAGTATGATACACATTATTTAGTAGCAAACATTACTTACCGTAATATGATAACCAGTCTATCTTTTCCATCATTACCATGGTATATACGACTCACAATTTGTGAAAAACTTGTGAATTTAGGCAGTAAACTGGAGGATTAAAATTTACTCGATATAAATTCAACCCTTTTAAAAAGATTGCAGTTTTTAATTGTGTTGTTATTAACAATTTCTATATCTGAGGCCAAATGATATGAAAAATATGCTGCAAGAAAGCAATTTCTATTTAATTTTAAAATGAATATTTTGAGATGCGAATAAAAGAGAGGATCTCGACCTTTTCTGGACTACTTCCTTACTTAATAAAAAAAATACCAAATAGTAAAATATTGTTGCACATTAACTACTATATATTTATAAAATTGGGTTTGTTCGGAAAAGAAAACCCCAGTATGTACAAAAAAAATCTGAAATTCCAATATTTTTAACCATGAGCCGAGTTATAGAAGTAGTAGTAGTAGTTGAGGGGAGGTCCCGAAACCTATCAATCCTTTTGCCTACTCAAAAGTCTTCTCTCAACCACTCTAACCACTTTGGCCTGATGCCTGAGTTTTTTCATGGCCTCGCAGCTACCCAGAAAATAAAGTTGAGTCTCCTCTTCCTTTAGACATCCAGCGCAGATTGGATATTCCTCTACGCCTACGACGATCAGAGCTAGGTTATTCCTTAGCTTGTAGCGTCCAGTCAGTATCCCTATTAAGGGGTTAAGGACACATCGGCCTCTGTTTAGGATCCACTCTAGCATTCTTATTTGGCCATGCTATTTTTTGCACTGAGCTTGTCTCTCTAGCCATCTGCTATTGCCCATGGAGCGGCGTTTAGCCCACTGGTTCAGTGTAGATCCTCCTAACTGTTGATTAGTTATTACCATGGTCTATTCAGGTCCAAGGAATAGGGGTGCCGGATATATATTTTTTGACAAAATGCTGATGGAATTGTAAAAGGATGATCTGCAGCGCTAGTATATACCATCAAAGCAGAAAATGGTTTATTAAAAATTTAAAAATGAAAACACAAATAGTACTAAACCAGAAGCTGTGGAGTAGAGTATAAAAGATACGTTAAGCGTAATAAATTGTACATACATTAAAACATTCTATGCAATAGTAGATGTACCATTAAATCATTTAGTGCCTGGGCAATTAATCACTTATAATATGTCAGATTTATTTCTGGCGGTTATGTACAGATAAGTTGGTAAACCTATACTAAATTAAGCTTAGACTGGGTCACAAATCATAATAGATATGAAAATCGTGGTAAAATAAGGTTAAAAGCTATTTAGATTACTAATGAAAAGGGTCGATCCTTTTTGGGTGATATACAATACTAGTTTGGTTTACAAAATTATTATAAATCGTACAGGGTAGGATTATTTTTGGCTTTTGATATTTTCTCTAGATAGTCAAACTATAATAATGACCACTATAAGATTAATATGACGTAACTTCCTTAGTTCTATTTAGGTAATAATGCAAATTATATCAACGTGTTTTTTAACGGGGCCTTCAACCTACACACCTGCTAGTGTAGTATAAGGTCTAATAGCACTTGGACCTGCAGGTCAACGTACTTTAATGAACACTAAATGTAATCGCCCGTGAAGCTTTCGATCGCGTATGTAACAGGAATATACCTTCGAATAACCACGGGCCCTAATCCACAGTCGATGGCTTCTACTGACTGAGCATACTATACTCAGCGTACGGAGTGCATATAGACGTAGACGTGCTAAATTCTGAATGGGGTTTGGTGAGGTTTAAACCCATGATAGATTTAACACTAAAGCTGTGTGACACAGTGGCTGGATTTGACATGCAGCAAACAATAAATTTATTTATTTATTTTTATTTATTTAATCTCTTACAAACACAAAAAGATACTATTAACAAGTAAGAGAGCTTAAAACTACGGACTAGAAGAAGACTAAAGAAAATTTCAACATTTTTAAAGAACTTCGGACTAGAAGAAGACTAAAGAAAATTTCAACATTTTTAAAGAACTTTACTATTTAACATTTAGATCTGTAGTTATGTTATCTAAGGAAATAAGACTTAATTTCTGTAGCGGTTGACTAAAATAATTCAATATTAGCCCTATTAATTAAACTATTAGATTGTTCTAACATATGATTAAATGGTGAACAATCCATTGGATTTGTATAAAACAACCTCATACATCTAATTCTCAAATTAATTGTAGGTACCAATATATTTATATTGTTGATTAAACACAAATCTTTGTACTTAAAATTATTAATGACAGAGAATACAAATAATACAGCCTGCATAGATCTTCTACTTTCTACAGTTACAAAATTAAAAGAATCAAGCATAGTTCTATACGATATCATATTATATGGATTTTCATTATTTTTCCTGACATACAAATAATGCAGGAATCTTTTTTGTTCTCTTTCAATGAGATCTATATTCGTCTTGGCTTGAGGCGCCCAAATGATACATGCGTATTCTAAATGAGGTCTTACCAAGGCATTATACAGTTTTATAATAGAATCTATATGTTTAAAAAATTTTTTATTTCTTATTACAAAGCCAATCAGCCTATAGGCCTTATTAACGAAACAATTATAGTGGGTATTAAATTTAAATCCGATTGCACATGAACTTCCAGATCTTTAAACTCATTCCTTCGAGTCAATTGAATTATCAAGAAAATATTGATTGTTTATGAAATTTTGTTTCCTAGTGAAGGTCACAATAGCACATTATTTATCAATATTAAGAGACGTCCCATTCTCCCTAAACCATTTAGTAACTGAGTCTAAGTCAAGCTGTAATTTATAAGAATCCTGAAATAAAGGGATTTGTCTAAAGATCTTAAAGTCATCAGCAAACAGAAGGTCCATTGAATACTTGATGCAGTTGGACAGGTCATTTATAGAAATGGCAAAAAGAAGAGGCCCTAAATTACTTCCTTGGGGCATACCAGAAGTCACCAGGAATTTCCTAGATGTCGCAATCAAACAGAATGACCGTCTGGATAATATCATTGTCGGTGCAGTTATGACTATTGACCAATCTGAGGTAACGAATCCTGACATGCCTGATCATCTAGGCGGAATAATTGTGGGTGTCTCTGTTTTGTCTCATAGAGGAGACTTCCAAACAAAAAATAAATTCAGACCAATTACTCATGTACATCATGTTTTGTAGTGATCTCTCTGAAAGATCATAAGATTTTGTTGAGGGTGGGAAGATGGATGCATATAGTAAATGTAAAAGGTTTATGAGTCTTCTGAATAAGGGATATCTTGAATGTTTTCAGTTTACCCATTTAATAATACATATTACTAGTGTTAGTTATGTTCTTTATACATTTTGCAAATACTTGAAAACATTTTTATTTGGTTGCTAAATTAGTTGCACTCAACGCATCGGGAGGAGCATTATAGAGGCAAACACCCTCATAAAACAACGATTTTTGTAAGCTTGAAGACTCTACAAACCCTTTCAGTTTTTATTTATGTACTGAATTAAACAACTGCGTACAAATTTAATCCCATTAAACGTGGCTAAAATTGGAAAACCATTATAATTATTACTTTAAACTAAACCAACTTTTAATGTTAATGTAAAATCGTTTATTATTTTTATTTTTCAAATACTTATAAATAAAAGTTTTTATTGATACAGCAAAATTTCATATAGCCATATATTTTAACTGATATAGACGGCGTCGCTAAGCGATATCGGCATTAAAATTGCTATGAACAAATACATATTAGAAGATACATTATTCAGCAAGCATCGTAAATTTATTTTAAAATGAAAGAAATTAAACACGATAGGTCTTTTTCACTAATATATTTAGGGTAAAGTAGTTTAAATATAATTAAATATACAGTAAAATAGTAATAAATGTATTATCTCTACATGTCTTCTGATATAGTACGTCCATCCTTAGGAGATAAACAGATGTAATGGAAAAAAACAAAATAAAAAAATTCAACCCAAATTATGGCCATTTGTACCAACGTATTTAAGGCCGGACTTAACCCTAATTATTCCTTAAACCACAATTAAGTTTTGCACCAATGATAAGGAGATCTTAAACGGATACTTAAGTCCTTATTTTTAAGTTCAGAAAATCGATCACTTAAAGCCTTCCTTAGAGCGATAAAGAGGTTATGCATGTATTTTTAAAAGGGAAAGAAATAAGGCACTTTAAGTCTTCCTCCACTGGTATATTAAGATAAATTTAATTAAGGGTAAATTCTCTACATGTTTCTATTGTATAAACAGTCATCATCAGGAGAAGAAAATAAGGAAAATGAGAAATAACAGGTGCAAACAGTCCAAACGGAGCTAAAAGATTATGGAAAGGACAAATAAAGTAATTAGAAAACCGTCCACCGTACTTACTTACTTTCCGTGTCCGGTCAAACACAATATTTCCACCGCAATGGTGGTATACCTAGCAAGAGGTCATTCGTGGAGAATTGGCAAAAACCAAGAAATTAAGCTAACATATCAGTAAGCTAAGTGTCAAATTAGTGACATCGCACCATCAGTGTGAGGAGAGAAGAAAAATTATAAAAAACGGAGTGGTAAATGTTGTAAAGACTTTTATAATCTGATGAGAAGTAATTGAAAAGTCAAATTTTGGTGAACCAGTGATGTAAGTGTGAGAAGAAGAATAGTTGAAACTGGAATAGTGGAAGTCGTAAAATTAAAAAAAAAATAAAGGAGTAGATGAACAGTAAACTAACCTAAATTTGAGGAGGAAAGAATTTAAATATAGAAAAATTATAAAAGTTCTTTTTCATTTTTTATATCTGAAAAGTAAAAAAAAAATTTTAAGGTTACAATTTAACAAAAAGATAAAATTGTGTAACTTACGTAATGGAGACATCCTTTTTTTTTATGATTACTAAAATAAAATAATATTTTTTTTTGTGATATAAGGGATAGCCGGGCAACCGTCTCCTTATCCGTAACGTTTTTTGATCTTTTTCATTCACTCATATTGAATATTGACCCAAACAAACAATAATTCCAAATAAAATTTAAAAAATTGCAATTTTTTACGTTAAAATGATGAAAAAATTGACAGAAGAACTACAAAATATTTAACTTTCGAAACGTTGCCAAATCTCAAAATGATTTCGCTCAAGACTGCAGATGGCGCTTATGTATTAATCAGTACTTTACTAATTGGGTGACCAATGACGTTGGTGCAAGGCTTCCTAGACTAATCATTCCTTAAAAATTAATCATTTCTTAACTAATTCTCCCTTAAGCGCGATGTTGGTGCAAATGGCCATCAATCTAATTAAATTATAGCTTCTCAAGGCTTCAGACGATTACAGCCCTATCACAAGTGTTATGCTGTATTAGAGCACCATCACAAGTGTTATGCTGTAGACATAAACTGCCAGTAGACGTTTTTACTTAAGTAAAAATATAGAAACTAAAAAAAAATATTTATTAAGAACTAGGCATGCGCATAAAACTTTTTACAAAGACAGTTTATTAAATTTTTAAATACTGATAAAATTGATAAGTATTTTATAATTTAGGAATCAATGCCCACTATGTCAGTATAAAAGTCTAACCTATAAATATTACATTTTTCTTATAGACCAGGAGATTTAAGAATATTGTCCTAGATTTAATTCACCGCGATGGTACTAGCTAAATTGTAATGCCACCGTGCCTAGTCCATACCTGTCGTCATGGAAATGAAATAAGCAAAAACTAATTTGCAATCTATCACATAAGATTAATTGTTGTCACCACAGTTGGTATTGCTTAAAAAAATGAGGCGCTGATAAAAAAGAATAAGTTCAATTAATGGATGGAAGAGCAAAAGATAATAGATACAGATGAACGAGTTGTGATTGCGTACCTTCAGAAAATGTCTGAGCAGTACAAGGCGTCGACTATGAGGGCTATCCATTCTATATGCAAAGTACCTATGTTGAGTATAAACAACGGGTTCGATATAAAATCAGTTCCGAATGTGCATGCATTCTTGAAGGGAACTAGCAATAATGACGTAGCCAAGAAGTTATATGTATTCAAGGAAGACGATTTGCGGAAGTTTTTCATAGATGCACCGGACATTACGTATTTAATTTTGAAGGTGGTATCCAATTGCGATATCTTTAACTCTTGTAAAAGATGTGAATTGTGCGATGTACGCTAACATGACCTCAAGGAAGAAGGAAGCGTATTGCTTCTTACTAACCGACCATCTAAGACAGTGAACGCTCGGCGTTTTACTATTGCCGACAATGAATTTTCACAAAAAATAAACTAAAAATAAACCCTCTTTTTATAACTAAAATATACGTTTTAGAAACTAAATAGTTCCTTTTTTAAAGTATGGAGAAATCATTTGGGTCACTTTCAGCGAGCGTTATATAGTCTATCTTTTACTACAACGTAACAGAGAAGGACAAACTAACTTAAAACAATAACCTGTCGTTGCTCCGCGTGGTTTAAGCTGAACGAAGTATATTTCAAAACATATCATTTGATCGCCGTTGTTGGTGCGTGATTGATGTCTGATGGTATGATGTACTTTTAGTGTAAGTGCGAGATGCATGACTGCAAACCTAATTTTCTATTCCGTGATATAAGTGTTGTGTAGATGTGTCCTTATTTTCAATGTTTTTTTAGGTAAGAACTTCTACGCCAATTTATTTTTTATTGTGATTACTTGATTACCTTACTTTATTTTCTAAAAATAAACATCATCAGGTGATAGTCTGGGGCAAAATACCTATTAGTATAATATATGAAAGAATGCCAGCATTTGGCCATATTAATTTTTCATATTTATTCTTTAAAACTAGGTACCTATACCTAGGTAACTGGCTCAAAACGTCATAGTCACTACAGTGAAAATGCCAATCGTAAAAAAAGGTGCTCAGATAAAGGTAATTTAGTTGTAGCTAGGTAGACTACTAATGATAAAAATAACTGTTTTTATATCAGGCAGACAGTTTTCAGCATTAAAAAGCAATATTTTTTTTTAACTAGATATACCTCAATTAATCACAAAATCATATTGTTTTATAAATAAAAGATAGTTTTTACCACTGCATCATATATTTTTTAAGGGTCTTTTAGCAGCAAAAGAAATATTTAAAAAACGGCCATGTTGACGTTAAAAAGTCGTTTTAATAAAATGAATCTAGTAGCTACAACATAGTTGTTTTTTCGGCGCCTATTTAATGCCGATTTTTTTCTACTACTAATGGATCTCTATAGCAACGGCTACGCAGTTTTTCCTCGGTGTACTTCTGTCAGATGAATAATTAAAAGTTGACAATTAGACTTCACGTTTCTCGAGTTGTTGATGTTGCCATGAAAACTTTAAAAAACGCCCGTTTTTAAAAGTTGAAAGCAAATTAGGGTACCAATAAAAAATACATACAGGGTTAGTTGAAATAACCCGAACGGCTAATTTTCTTCAAAACTACCAAGGCTTAGTCAATGCATTTTGGTACAGGTGGATAACTTAAAAAATTGAATTGAAAATTTCTCACCTGTACTTTTTAACCAATAAGATACCTTAATTATGACTAGTTACCATGGCAACTAAAAGAATTTCCGGAAATTTTTTCGAGGCGCCACGATATTTAAGTGAAAATTTTTTGACAGTTGAAAAGGTAAACATATGATCTACAACCATTAAATAATGTACATATACCTGTGAATAATGCAAAATATCTGAATTATGTATCATTATTATTTATTATTCGCTATAACGTTTCATTAAACAGAAAACACAAAATTGTTTAATTATTATGCATTAACAATTTATATTTCAACAAACGTCGGATGTACAAACATAAGATTTAAATGTTGCTTGAATTCTAACCCATCCTCTCTTCTTAATGGTGAATAGGAAGGTGACGAATTAATTAGATGTCTATATAACCTATAATAATTAAATTTATTTCGCTATTATTTTGCTTATTAGTGGATATCATTAGAGATTTACCAATGAAGATATTAGTTCAACATGAAATAAATTCTAAAATATATATACATAACAGGTATATCCATCATATTTCGTTAAATAAAAAAAAAATACCAACTTTAGTTACACCAAATGCTAAAACCCAGATGGGTATTAGTTCAGTCTATCGCCCTTTCATACTTTTAGGTTACTAAACGTGGTAGAATAGCTATTTATGTATCAAGGGCGTTACGGGGACTATAATGCCCTGAAGGTAGAAATAGCCCGAGGGCCTCTGGCCCGAGGGATAGGTTTCTGCCTGATGGGCATTATAGTCCAGTAAAGCCCGTGGTGCATACAATGCTTTATGTTTTACCTAAAAAAGAGTTTTTCAATGACTAATTACATTATTTATTCGCAATATAAAAAATAAGTTGCACCTGTACCTGTATACGTAAGTAGATAATGACTGGTGTTAAGTTTGACTTTGATGTTTCTGTCAGTTAGTCAGTTGGCATTTTTTATTTAACGATTTGCTCAAAATGGAAGAAATTCCACAAAATATAAGAGAAAAGGTCATAAAAGCGACCGAAAATCTTTTGCCAGTTAAATCAAGGCAACAGTATGATCGGGAGTATGGCATATTTGGTATTTGGAAAGATACGAACACAATTCTTCAAATAACCGAAAATGTTTTAATGGCATATTTCCAGGAACTGGTAAGTTATTGATTTTATTTTAATACATATGTTTAACAAACTTTATTATTTTTAGTCGGAAAAATACAGTCCGAACTCTCTCTGGACCAAGTATTCTACAAGCGGGCATTATCATAATGCCCGCTTATAATGCCCTAGGTGTGATAGCAGGTATTATTGCTATCATAACATATTCCGTTTCTAAGGTATTATAGATCAATAATAGATAGGTAAAACATAAATGTATTTTTTGCTAAAGTATATTAGGTCACCATAAAATAAATTCTAAAAAAATGATATAGGTATATCCAATATATTTCGTTAAATAAAAAAAAATTACCAACTTTAGTTACACCAAATGCTAAAACCCAGATGGGTATTAGTTCAGTCTATCGCCCTTTCATACTTTTAGGTTACTAAACGTGGTAGAAATGTATTTTTTGCTAAAGTATATTAGGTCACCATGAAATAAATTCTAATAAAATGATATAGGTATATCCAATATATTTCGTTAAATAAAAAAAAATACCAACTTTAGTTACACCAGATGCTATAACACAGATGGGTATTAGTTCAGTCTATCGCCCTTTCATAATTTTAGGTTACTAAAGGTGGTAGAAATGTATTTTTTATTATTAAACTTAACACTCAATGTACAGTCGTTTTAAACTATATACGTAGTAATTATTAAGCTTTGTGACAGAACCGGTTAAACTAAAATGACAATTCAACATATTATTTCAAAATACCCTGGCCAACTTGACAAGCAGTGAAATTAGTTTAAAATGTCAAGTTTGAATAATAATTTTTTTTCCAAATTATGGTGTGAAGTGGTGTGAAATTTTCTTCCCGAATCCCACGCGAGCCTAAATTATTCCTGGAAATTTTATCTCTTGTGATATTATAAGTGAAAATTCACAATTGCAACGTTGCCAAATTTTTAGTTTTTTCTGTAACTCAAGGAATGTTTTTTTTTAAATATAACACTACTCTTTTTTTTATTGAATTCGATTCCTCCCGTCAACATTACCATTTCCTGATAGTATCAAATTTTTATCTCAAATAGTTCTATGGGAAAAAAAGTTAATTAGTTACAACTCTCTCTAAAAAAATCCAATCTATTTCCATTTAAAAATGTTTCAAATAATGTGAAAAAGAAGGTTGGTAGACATAATGTACCTAATAGTATCGATAACGATAATAACAACAAATAACTACTAACAATAACATAGCTAGAAAAAATTACTTACATATTATCGGTTTCATAATCAAATTAACGTAGTGTACTATAATATGTAAGTAATTTTTACTAGCTATGGTATTGTTAGTAATTGTTTGTTGTTATTATCGTTATCGATACTATTAGGTACATTATGTCTGCCAACCTTCCTTTTCACATTATTTAAAACGTTTTTAAATGGAAATAGATTGGATTTTTTAGAGTTAGAGTTGTAACTAATTAACTTTTTTTCCCATTGAACTATTTGAGATAAAAAATTTATACTATTAGGAAATGGTAATGTTGATGGGAGGAATCGAATTCAATAAAAAAAGAGTAGTGTTACATTTGAAAAAAAAAATACTTGAGTTACAGAAAAAACTAAAAATCTGGCAACGTCGCAATTGTCAATTTTCAATTTAATTTTTTCAGTTATCCACCTGTACCAAAATTCATTGATTTAGCCTTTGTAGTTTTGAAGAAAATTAGCCGTTTCGGTTATTTCATCTAACACTGTATAAACTCTAATAGATTTATTAGATAGCAATAATTATTTATTATTACAATAGTACAAAATGTACTAATTTCTACTCTTGGAAATGGCCAATAAAACTGTTATAACGAAAATATATTAAAATCGCAGCTATCAAGAAATGATCAATGATATTTTGGATGCAGCTCTGCATACTAAAACAACAACCCAACTCTAATAAATACTGTTTTATTCCGACTGGGATAAAATATTAATTAACGTGCTTTAATACATAAATATTTGCATACATATATCATGCATCAAACATTTCATCCAGCAATGTGGTTTTAAAGTATCTAGAAAATGTTTATTAGTTTTTCTAATGGAGCAGCGTTAATAATGCGTCAACATGGTCGTTGATCGTACACTAGAATTATCGATTTTCCATAAGAGTCGGTAATAATATATTTTCATTTTTTCTTTCAGACAATTTTTTTCAATCGAAATAATTAGCTCTGGTCTTGGAGTGGTTTAAAAGGCAAATTACGCATTTTTATTTTCCCTTGATAAAACTAGAAGTGGTCAGATCATTGTGTTTTATCTTTGTTTTCATTAGTTTGTTGCTTACTATTTAAATAAATTGATATTTGGAGTTTTTGATAATTTGACTTTATTAATTTATTAATAAAAAACTTTAGCAGAAAATTCATAAAATACTTATTAGTATCAAATAATAAAGCATATTTTGCCTTGACCTGAAGAAAACCATAAGAAAATTTTTTTTGTTTACGATACCGAACCACTGATAAAATTATTTTATATATAACAATGTCCAGCCTATACCTATTCAGCTGGATATCTTGGGAATACTATTATTGACGCCCGATAATGACAGTTAGTTAGCATATACCGAAATAAAATTATACAAAATGCTTTCGTTTTATTACCTCTGGCGTTCTTCAACGTATTATGGGTAATTTACCGAAACATCTCGTAACACCAAGTAAACCTTTTTTATTTACTGATAACAATTTTATCTGCCGAGTCCGCTAGTATTAAAAGAATCAAGGAATTTTAAAACAATAAAGGCGTGTATTTGTCTTTTTTCTGCTTATCAACAGGAGCTACACCCTTCGAGCTCGTTGGAGACTTGTCCACCAATTTTTGCTGCAGACGCATTTTTTTTCAGACGCGGAACAAGTTCTCATGTCTACTCAGATCACGGAACCAATTTAGTTGCAAAAATTAAAATTGAAAGGCTTTTGCTTATAAATGAAGATGAAATTTATTCCTAGCTGAGAAGCAATCAAGCAAAAGTTAATAAGTTTCTTTTTGTCAGTTATGAGTAAATTTTAAAAATATATTCCAATAATATTATCAAGGCGGTACAAGGTAGGAGTATCAACATGCTTGCCAACCTATACCCTATTTCGCGTAGATTTATTTATGTTTTCTAGCTTTAATACAAAATTTAAAGAAAATCAGTATCGACTTGATATTCTATAGGTAATAATTGACATATTTGATAAATATCAAGGAATTTCATAACTTATTTTAGGAGAATTGTATAGCGAAAAATATCGGATAAGATTTTTTTTAACATTATTATGTCATTGTCACTCATTGTCCTTTCACTATACAATTCTCCCAAAATTAGCAATGAAATAAATTGATATTTTTGTAATATATCAGATACTACCCAGATAATGTTCCGACGATGTTGATTTTCTTTAAATGTTAGTTATTAAAATAATAAACTCAAAAAGGCAACGCGAAACATAGATGAAAAAGTTCAGCTCTTTAACGAATATTTAATAAATTTATTTAACGCTCATGCTCCAATAGTAACGGTACGCGTAAGTAGACCAAAATGCCCTTGGCTATCTGAGGATACTAAGGTAATCATGAGGCGACGAGACTGGGCTTTATCTCAATACAAACACACTAGGGACAACAATGACCTTGTAGTATATAAGAGACTACGTAATTCGACTATAACATTGATTCGTCGAGACAAAAAAACATACATGCAAAACATTTGTAGGTCTGGCGATTCTAAGGTAATTTGGAAAACACTTAAGGATTTTAATGTAAAAAAATGTGACAATACTGAAATACCCATCAGCGTTGGTAATGCTACTGATATTAACAATTTTTTTGTATCAGCATTCAAAGAAGGTGCTGATAATAATTTGGTAAGCTTCTACAATAGCAGTACGTTTGGGCCGTCTTCCTTTAATTTTACTATGGCCACTGTTCAAGAGATTTCAGAACTTATTGCGAACTTTCGAACTAATGCTTCCGGTATTGATAGTATCTCTCCGCTGATGCTTCAGTACTCTAGTCCATTTCTTGATTCCTATATTACCCACATAATAAATTCATGTATTGAAAAAGGATATTTTCCTAGCAACTGGAAAACCAGTATTATTATACCAATACCAAAAAAAAAACACTGTCGAATCGGTTTCTGATCTAAGACCAATTAGCATCCTTCCGGCCCTTTCTAAGTTATTGGAAAAGGTACTTTTTAAGCAACTTAATGATTATGTACAAAGCTTTAATATATTGCCTCCTTATCAGTCAGGTTTTAGAAAGGGACATAGTACAGTAACAGCTCTCTCCAGAATAACTGACGATATTACTTGCAATACTGACAAAAAGAAAGTTACAGCCTTGGTGTCGCTTGACTTTTCTAAGGCTTTCGATACTATAAGTCATAAAGTTTTAATATCCAAACTAAAATACAACGGATTTTCTCTTGATGCAATCTCTATTTTAACATCTTACCTCCTCCAAAGAACTCAAAAAGTGTCATTTAATTCCCAGTATTCTCCCTTGTCTGCAGTTCTATCAAGTGTTCCCCAGGGATCTGTGTTGGGTCCCTTACTTTTTTCAATTTACACTGCAGATATTGTGGACAGCGTAAATTACTCAAACATCCAAGCGTTTGCAGACGATATTAATTTATTTATTGGATTTGATCCAGGTGGTGCCATCACTGCTTGTGCTCAATTAAATGCTGACTTGGAAACCCTTAGAATCCTATCGTTACGACACAACTTGAAACTTAATCCTACAAAGTGCAACTTAATCCTTTTTAATAGCAATAATTTGCTCGTTGATTTTAATATTGCTATTGATAATAATGTCTTACAACCACAAATAAGTTCCAGAAGTTTGGGATTGGTTTTGGATCAGAAACTGCAGTTTACTCAGCATATAAATGGTCTACTTCCGCGTGCATATCTTTCCCTGAAGCTTCTATATGCAAATAGACATTGTTTTGATGTAAAACTTAGAAAATTGTTGTGTGATACTTTGGTGTTGTCTCTGTTCAATTATGGTTCTGTTGTGTACGGCAACTATTTAAACGCTTTTAACAAATATCGTATACAAAAAGTTCAGAATGCTTGCTGTAGATATATTTTTGGTCTTCGCAAATTTGATCATGTTTCGCCGTACATAGCACAACTTGATTGGCTTAATATGGAGAATCGGAGAAAAATGCTGTTCTTAACGTTTGTGCATCAAATAATAAAATCAAACAATCCACCTTATCTTAGTAGTAGACTTTCTAGACGACGGGATTGCCACACTGTTAACGTTAGATCCCGCTCTTTGTTTCACATTCCTCGACATCGGACTGCTATGTTTCAGAGATGCTTTTCGTATTGTTCAGTAAATCTCTACAACAAACTTACATTTGTTCCGAACAATTTAAGTATTGAATCGTTCAAGAAGAAATTGAAACGTGAATTATTACTGACTCAGTCTTGACTGCTAGCCTCCTAATTTGGGCCTAATATGTATATTTGTTGTGTTCACTTTAAATTATGTTAATGCGTATTATTATATGATATGTTATATATATCTATATGTGTGTGTGCCCGCTTCTATATTATGGTTAACACACTGTTATTAGAAATTTATATTGCCATAGATTTATATTGATGTTTTTGATTATTTTGATTATTACTAGGAAAAGGTTAAGTGTAAGAATAGCAGATTCCCATGGTCTCTGCTAAACTTCGCCTTACTATACTACAATATTTATTGTATCCCTTACTATCTTTAATAAAGTCGATTATTATTATTATTATTATTATTATTATTATTATTAAATAGGTTATAGGTTGGCAATAGATTGAGTGACGTTGAGAATTCAACCTTAACAACTCATGGCTGAATTTCATTACAATTCATAGGATATCCATAGAATTTATTCAGTTTCATTTAAATGCCTGTATTGATAAGAGCTATAGTGCGAAAATATTAACCATTGCTTGAATTTACTTGAATTTGGAAATCATAGCCGATAGATACTTGTAACAAGATGGCAAATCGTAAATTTGAGCTTATAAACTTTAGCGTGGTTGATCCTTAGTGGTGATGACCTGATGATATTAAGTGACACCTAATTCCACCTAAAGCACCACATTTTGTAGACTTCTGGAGTAGAATCCACCCTTCCCCTTAAAAGAGTAAAAGGTACAAATTGAAGAATTTTATACAGTTCTCTCACAAATCGAAGCTATTTTAAACTCGAAACCTATCTCTCATCTAAGCATGATCCTTCACATCCCCAGCCGTTAACCCTTGCACATTTTTTGATTGGGCAATGACTACCCACTATCCCGGAAGAAGACTCGATTTACAATCGATGGTTCAAAATGTTAAAATGAAAGAATACATTAATACAAAATACAGAATTACAACAACTATCTAAATGGAACTAAAAACCGTACTAAATCCTGGCTGTGTTGTATTAGTAAAACAAAATAGGCTACTATACCACCTAGATGGCAATTGGGTATGGTAAACGAAGTTTACTGGGCATTACCGTATGGTTTGCAAGGCGGGCAGTATGCTTAGATGACCTTAACAGCAATTTAAATACATTCTCAAAACCATGACAACGTAGAATGACAGCGCCTATTTCACTAGAGTGTTTTATACTGGCAAATATTATAGTGGAAAAACAACAAGATCAACAAGATGGTTTTTCAGCGGCATAATTTTGATGGATGTCCGGTAAAAACTATTGTTAGTCTGACAAATGTCATACTGGTTTGAAAAGGACAAAATGAGCAATATAAACGAAAATGCAAGATTTGAGTGCCAATCTATCCAAGATATAAAAAAATTGTTAACTGAAAATATTCCACTTAACACACAGAAATCCAAGAACTTAATTTGGCACAGTTCTCAGAGTTTCTAATGGTAAGAAATAATAAACTGGAAAAATGTACTACTGATGTGATGGATCTGGCGAAAATCCTCGAAGATTACGCCTTTAATATGAAGAGGGGTAATGGCGAAGACTATAAAGAATCTTCTGTAAAGGCTATATGGAACACTACAGCAAAAATGATTCAAGAAATGTATTTTACAGAATACGAAATAAAGATGGACCCTTTTACGGATATTTCCTTTAAAAATGCGCGAATGGCAAGAGACGCAAAGAGAAAGCAGCTCCAAAGTTGTCAGGAAAAGAGGAAAGTAAGTTCAAAAGCATTATCTACCAAAGATGAATTAACAATACTGCAAAGTTACAATGAAGAAAACCCCGATAAAGCACAAACATTTTTTTTCCATCTCTGCTCATTTGAACTAGCTTGGAGAGGCAATAAGGCCGTAAATTGCAAAATTCAATATTTTCAAAAAGAGTTTGATACCATGGGAGAATTTACCGGACGAATTGAATATAAGAGCATATTTTCCAAGACATCTCAAGGAGTGGCAAACAGCAAATGGTTGGCAAGAAATTCATCAAATAATGCCCTGTAAGATTATTTTTAAAATGACCAAACATTTCCACAGACAGACTATTTCTCTCCGTTCATCCAATCTGGCAGATGGGATGTTGGTTCAAAAATACTCCACAAGGAATAAATACGGTATCTTAGTGGATTTAAACGTCAGCGGAAAGAATTCGAATAGATACGAAGAAGCATAAAATAACAAATCATTCTCATCGATCTTCCGCTGTGTCTGCCCTGTTTAAACAAGGTGTTGAGGAACAAGAATTTATTAAGTTAACAGGTCACTTAAACGCAAATTCTCTGAAACCATATCTGCAGCTAGATCCTAGTCATCATCTGAAGCTCATCGAAAATTCAGAACAACAAATGAAGCATGTGGACCTTCGACTTCTCAAATGCAAGTTAATCATACCCAAAACCATGCTTTAATAGAAAAGAATAGACAAACTATTACTTATAACAACTGTACGTTTAATATTAGTATTAAATAAATAAAGTTTCTAGTTTGCCAAATAAACAGTGTGTTTTATTGTTTTCTAGTGAAATAGTCTTGTCGAATATAATTTGAGAGAAAAATTTGTATGGGCAAAATTTTCTCTTGGTTTTAATCAATTTTGTTGCTTTTTGGAAATTTTGCGAATGAAATTTCCGACAGAATCAAATTTTTGGCAAAAATTTCATGCAACAAACTTTCATACCAGTAAAAAAATTTACCGGCAAAATTTTCTTCCTTATGATATTATATACGAAGAAACTGACAAGACTGATAAGAAGAAACACGCTTTAAGTATACAATATTTTAAATAAAATACATACTAAATCATAAAATGACTAATACAAACATACTAACATAAATTCTTAGTGTTTGTACTACCTATAGACCAAAACACAGTCTGTTTGCAAAATACTTACGTTAGATGGCAAAATTTTTGTGCATTTTGTGCAACTCAGCATTAGTAGATTAGTAGAAATACAAATCAAATATACAATTTATTTGGCGAATGACAGAAAAGGGAATATTATTAAATTCTATTGTAAAATATGTTTATCTCAATTACTGGTATGCCTTTAACATCTTCGTGTTATTACCCTGTCATATCCACTCTGCGTCGTCAGATTAAATACATTTATTTAGAATCGTTTGCAGAGTTTTTGCAGATAAAACAGTAAATATATGTTTACAAGATAATATAGTGTCTGCGAAAATAATGAAAAGCGAATATTGTGGCATATCGGACAAGTGTGTAACTGTTTTTTTATATTGAAATACACCGGGATCCAAGCAAAATGGACACCCTGGGGGCAGGTAGACCTCGACGGCCGTTTCGTCCTTATTAGGACTCTACGGGCAGCCATAACCCAAGCAATCCCGGCACAGCAGTAAGATGTATCAAAAGCCTTTTTACACAAGCAACGGCCATCAATATACCGTAGCGCCATCCCAGCGGAACTAACTCCAATATAAAAGGCAGTCACACTGATAAATCGAAAGGTAGACAACAAAATAAACCACGAAGTGCATCACAATCCAGTATAGGGAACGCTATTTGCGTTTTCACCGGAACATTTGCTATTTTCCAGATTTTGTGATGCACTTCGTGGTTTATTTAGTTGTCTACCTTTCGATTTTCCAGTGTGACTGCCTTTTATATTGGAGCTGCGCTGGGATGGCGCTACGGTGTATTGACGGCCGCTTGTCTTTTGAAAATAGGCTTTTAATATATCTTACCGCTGTGTCGGGATTGCTTGGGTTATGGCTGCCCGTAGAGTCCTAACAAGGACGAAATGGCTGTCGTGGTCTACCCGCCCCAGGGTATCCATTGTGCTTGGATACCTGTGCATTCCAATATAAAAAACAGTTAAGGGCCCCATTCACGTTGAGATCGGTATCGATACATGTCGCAAGTATCAGTCTCGCGATACAAATCTCATAGTGTATTTGGTTGTCTCAGTATCGCTATATAAGTATCAGGTGGTTTCGCCGTCTGTATCACCGTAGTGAAACTTCGATACCGCGAGACTGCAACATATACTTCTCGCAGCGTGTATGTGGATGTTTCGTGCATCACGCGCGATTCGGGCTGCAAAAATATAAACAGTTTAATTTTCAACATGGATTAGCCTTTCTTCGGCACTTACTGCATCTCGCATGACAGTATTTTTTTTCTCAATTTGTGGTTTTATTATACTCAACAAATTATTGAATAACATGTCATTCATTCGTAAATAGTTTTTAAAATCATTTGGTTCGTGGACGTTGCTTTACCCATATTCTTTTTGGCCGTCTTTTTTTCTTTACAATGATAACGAAACTGCTACTGCAATAAGCACGGGTGGCGGCGGAGGCACCATTTTTGTTCTACAAGTGAAGTGAACTGATGTTTCATGAGTGGGTCCAGTGACGTAACTAGGGGGGACCAGGGAGGGCCCCCCCCCCCCCAGAGGTCTGCCTGGCCCCCCCCAGAATCCGCGAGAAACAGATTTATTCTGCCAGACCACCCAAATGCAAACGATAAGTCAAACGACAAATTGATTAATTGAATTTTTTTTTAAATATTATATTTTTCAAGTTAATTTTTAAATTTACTAAAAAAAATATTATGTAGTTCTTTGAAGGAAGAAATCGTGAACCTAAACCTAACCTTATTAAATTATTTGTTTTAATAACCTTAAATTATATGATAAAATTCTGAGTTTGAGTATTTAAAGCTCAATTTAATTAAGGGTAAGATATTTATTTGTATGTTTATTTTTGAGTAGGTATGCCTTTTTTTATATTTTTATTTTTTGCTATTGACTATGACTAGGAGGTAGGGCATCAGTTAAACTGTTAAGCAATAAAAACTAAAAACAAAATACAAAATACCTACATAAATTAATTATATTTATTCATCAATTATATTTTTAGTCTAGTCTATACCCTATACGCGCAACTAAAACTCGGAATCGGAACTCCAAGCCAGGTCTGTAAAGTTAGAAATCCAATGCTGCCTGCCAAGACGCTCTCGGGATCTAATCAGAATAAACATGTCCAAATTCAACTCGAAAAATTTCCAAAAAAAGTTTTCGTGACAGCTGAAAAATCTAACCGATAAAAAACGAGGTCCTGTGATATTACTGTTCATTATTGACCAAATTTGTTAAAATTTGGGCGTGGTCCAGAAAAAAATTTCGGGGGGGCTCTCCACCTTTATACGAGTCGCCACTTCAAATCACAATAACAAGGCCACCCCCAGGTCAGAGGGCTAGTTACGCCACTGAGTGGGTCTCAACGTGTAGGAGCATTTAACGATACTGATACAATGGTATCGCCGTTTTGTCGCGATGCAGGTATCGATACCGATCTCAACGTGAATGGGGCTCTTTTCACACTTCTTGTCCGATATGCCACAATATTCGCTTTTAAGTAACTATAACATTCTTCAGTTTTTAGTCATTTTTAATTTCTTTTAATTGTATTTTTTAATTAAAATAATTCCAACCTTTAACAACAAATTTATATTATCATTTAATAATTTCTAAATCATTCACTTGAAAAAATAAAGACAAGAGAGATGGTTAACTTAAAAACAACCAAAGTTATTACAATGGAGTCCCGTAAAATTCTCTTTTCAGTTACGTCGGAAGGACTAAGTGTCTGTTTTAAATTAGCCTTTAGCAAATTGCATCATATCATGAGACTAGACTAAATCTGTTGATCCGAATAGCAGAAATTCAATTTCATTTATTGTAGTGCATAGTAAATTTCTAATAAAAGTTTTTTTTTTATTATTACTATTAGTAAACAATTTGTTGTTGAATTTTAATCCATTCTTATTTTTTTTAAATGTAGTAGTGTAGATTCAAATAGCATTGGTTATCCGTGGATATGAAATAGTTCATAGTAATAGTAGAGCAATTAGAAATATATAGGTATATTTTTAAATTTCGATCTGTAATGTTAATCAAAATATTATGGAGGATTTGATTGTTTTACGTCATACGACGTTGAAAGGTAATTTATAATTTTAAAATATCTTTATTAATTAATATATAAACATGTTATGTCATCTTATACAGTTGTTAGTTCACGTTGATATAATGCTATCTAGGATACGCCCGTGCAAAGCTAGGTGGGCTGTTGTTTACCCTTCGTATACGAAAAAAATACTTTATCTTAGTTGTTTAACAGCCAGTTCACGGTAATCCCTTTATTGCTCTGACACTGTTTTTTTTTGGCCTGTTGGCATTGAAAATGTGGGTTATTTATTTCTGAAATTACGCGGTCTTATCGGTTTGTTATTGCTGGAAAACGATAGGAAAATACTAGCTTTATTTTTGGTTCAGGTACGCAGGTAGCAAAAATGTTTTAATTTCTAGATAAATGTTTTAAGAAAAAAAGATATAGTTCTCATTTATTCTCATTTCGCCTTTCCTTTCATTCTTCATTCATACTTTTATTGATTGATTTTATTTAGTAGCAGGCGCGACTGATTTTTGTGGGCAATTTTATTTTATAAAAAATTAAGACCTAATTTTGCTTAACTGCGTTTTTGCGAAGTGTTAACACGTTTAAATAAAAAAATTGAAAAAACAAATTTATTCTGTGGTTATGTCAAAAAATGTCCACTATAATTCGCACCCACAGCGAAAAAAATTCCAATAAAATGCATATTATGTTGCCAACGGGTAAATTTCACTTTCAGCCTCCTTTGAAGTTTCACTTGGAAATTTTCATGAAATATATAAAATTTTCGCGAAAATTTTCCTTAACGTGAAAGTTGTTGAAAATTATGAAACTTTCACCCAGGCATTAAATTTCAGTGAAATTTTCAGTAAAAATGTCGGTGAAACTTTCACATAACTTTCCATTATTGTAAGACTGAATCCCGGGCTTAATTCCTGTACCAAAAATAATAATGTGAAAGTTTCCTCAGATTGACTGCAACAGTAATGGCATTGTCGTAATAGAAAAAACGTACCTTTCCTTTTAGTCACTTTATTAGTTCAATGAAAAATAAACAAAAATATTCTGATAAGAAAAGGAACAAATTTAAAATGAGCTACTTGCTACTTTATTAACTTTATACTGCATATTTTTCTTTAACAATGAAGACAAATTATTGATCGTTTTCTTGATCACTAAATGATTCTGGCCCTAAACTGGAGTCTGTATCATGTAAAGTTAAATTACTTTCATCACTTTCATCAGTTGACGATATTTCATTTTCCTCCAGATTTTCTGCTGTTTTAACTTTTTTTAAATTAGTAACTGTATGTTGGATAAGCTTCTTCTTTTTGGCAATATTTTCAGTATTAGCACTGTACAATGCCGTACTCGTACTAGTGATACTAGTCGTACTGGCACTGGCATTGTCATCAATGGTAGATACATTGTCCGTGTCAATCTGATCTAAAAAGTTATTGTTATATAATAGCATGCCAAAATTTACAATAAAAATCTGAACTCATATGGCTAGGCAATCGAACTGCATAAACATTTTTTCCAGCGTATAATCGTAAAAACTACATTGCTCGAGAATATAAAACTGAGATATTTAGCTATGTATAATTCATTTTATTGTATATACAGTACAGGCTACAGGAACAAATACATAACGCGGCCTTCTTGTAACCTGTGGCTGTCTCAAATTTTTATGCTCTACCTACTACAATATGCTGATTCCAGAAAATTGTGCTTAAATATCTTTCAAACCTTTTGAAAATGTTACTCCCAAAATTGAACAAAAAAATTGTTTTATGCAGCTCAACTAACCAGAAGCTTACTCTATATATGCATATATGGTATTAACTTACCTCCTACTTCTATGTTTGTTTCTGTTTCACTTTTTATTTTTGAATTGTTTATTTATATGGGCTGGAGCTTTAAAATATTTGGATAAATGTTTAGCCAATCTTGTGGTATTTATATTAAAAAAAATCCCACAAAATATAGGTACATTTTACTTTACCGTTTTCCGACCTGTAGTAACTCCACATATTACCCTTTGGTTTAACCATCTTAATAGTTTTATATTTGAACTATTAACTATAAAATAAAAGAATAATCCTGGAACATATAACACCTACACGATCAACTACCGCAAATTGCAGAATCGCCAATGAAAGAATTACAGAATACACAAAATCCTATTAAAATAAACTACTACCGGCAGAGGCGCAGAAAACACCGCCAGCCACAGCAGGTGTGCCTGGTGTGACCGTGTGACTGGATCAATAGACTGGCGCGTAATACGTGTGGCACGCAGCGAATGTATGCATCCGATTGGCTATTTCGGGAACCGTTCATTTTAATAAATAAAGGGACAGTCGCATGTGAAATTTTTGAGAAATTTTCACTTATAATATCACAAGAGCTTAAAAAATTTCCAGGAATAATTTAAGCTCGCGTGGGATTCGGTAAGAAAATTTCACACCACTTCACACCATAATTTAGAAAAAAAATTATTAATCAAACTTGACATTTTAAACTTATTTCACTGCTTGTCAAGTTGGCCAGGGTATTTTGACATAATATGTTGAATTGTCATTTTTGTTTAACCGGTTCTGTCACAAAGCTTAATAATAATTACTAGGTACTTCTATAGTTTAAAACGTCTGTACGTTGAGTGGTGAGTTTAATAAGTGTATAGCGAAATGTCGCGATTTGGTAAAGAAAATCAACAAGTAATTAGACAAGAAATTCAAAATATAACACCAGATAACACCCGAAAATCAAAATCAAGTGTATGGAAACAGTTTGTTGAATTTTGTGACGAAAAGTTGTATAATATTCATGAGTATATAAGTGTAGTATAGGTGGCTACTATACTGGAGGACTACGCATTTAATATGAAAAAGCAAAATTTTGAAGACTATAAGGAAAGTGTGGTCAAAGCGATGTGAAATGTTACATAATTCAGATATTTTGCATTATTGTACATTATTTAATAGTTGTAGATCATATGTTTACCTTTTCAACTGTCAAAAAATTTCCACTTAAATATCGTGGCGCCTCGAAAAAATTTCCGGAAATTCTTTTAGTTGCCATGGTAACTAGTCATAATGAAGGTATCTTATTGGTTAAAAAGTACAGGTGTGAAATTTTCACTGAAATTTATGAAATTTATGCAATTTTAGTGAAATTTTCGCGAAACTTTCACTGAAATTTATGAAATTTATAAGGTGAAAGTTTCACTTGAAATTTTCAAAGTTTTCACTAAAATTTCACTTTTGAAATTTTCAAATGCGAAAATTTCATTTGAAATTTTCAAATGGCACATCCCTAAAAGGTGAACTGTAAAAACCCTTCTTGATTGGTCAAACAGCACCTACTGGTGTAGAATTTTTATAGTAATACTGCTGAAACATTGACATTTATTTTATAATTAAAATTAAAATACGTAATAATGAAAAGGTTTTCTATATTTATCCATTCTAAACAATTTACCGTTGTTGTCATAACTCATACTCCTTACATTACTTTTAAGAATCATGTACCCACACAATAAAGTGTGCTCTTAATTTAAGTTCATATTTCCTTGCCATATAAGAGAGTCTCATGCTTTTAGGTAGAGATTAGCGCCATTACTTTGTGAAATAATTGGATCTCTAATTAGATAATTAGGGCCTAGAAATACATTATCTTAACGTCAATCCTTTTATGTGTAGTAACAATGTATTGAGGATAATGTTAAAAAGTGTTTTTTCATTTCTTTTAAACTATTAAACCATCACGGTTGCTAGGTTTTCAAAATCACTGTACCTACAAAATTTTAATCGGCTTTTAGCTTTATTGCGAAATGAAAGCACACTAAACATTAATTATGCTCTTAAAAGAGGCCTTATTACCTTAACATTTTAGCACTTTGGCGTTTATAGCTTTATAGCGAACGCTTACGTCGATGTTGTAATAAAACAAGAAATGTCAATATAAAGAAACGATTATTTTTGTAATAGTACGACAATACCACGAGACAATAATGATAGCTATTATACTCAAGGAATATGTATGAACCAAGCTGCGTCAGCGGCAAGGTAGTAACATTCTGAGAGAATAATAGCCATTAAAATGGTAAAGAAAGCCAATAGTTTTATTTTCATGGTGCAGAAGACTTTCAAAGATACAGATTGTAAAGAAATTGTACACTTCCTATATAAGACCAAAAATTGAATATGGATTCAATATTTGGAACCCCTACTATAGTAAAAATTTTGAATACTCTCGCAAGATGGAGGCAAAGTCACGTGACACTATGTCAATTTTGGTCTATTACATTTTTATAAGTTGAAATGAATTCCAGGACTTGAAAATTATTATATTATTATACATGTGATACATTCTAAAACAATTGATGCAATAGTCTCATCGGTTCTACCGCTTAAATAATGACAAATAATAATAATAATTTCTTTTGAAAGTTTTGTTTTATAAATATTATAATTTAAGGTAAGTAAGTAATATCTAATAAACATGAGTTTTTATATGGTTAAAAGATAAAGTGTCAAAATAGATTTAAAAAATATATAATAAGTATTATATAATTATCCAAACCTTGAAAATTCTGAATTAACTGAAACGCAACTTTAAATAGGATTATGTCACTCATATTTACAACAGATTTTTTTTTGTTTTCTTTGTTCAGATTATACCTATTGGTAAAATACAATACCTACAGTTCAACATAAACTAATTGAATTCAGTCTGATATTACAGTTACTGTCAAGGAAATCCCCATAAATGACTTACGTAAGGTACGTAGACCCAAATATGGTTTTTATAGAATTTGTTGGCTATATGATACGGTTACATTTCTAGACTTGTATGTGGGCTAATATAAAGTTATAAGCTTCAGTTTAGTCAGGAATTTAATTTTTCTCTCAATGGAAACCCTAATTTAACAGTTTTTGACTTACGTAAGGTACGAAGACCCAAATAAGGTTTTTATAGAATTTGTTGGCATATGATACGGTTACATTTCTAGACTTGTATGTGGGCTAACATAAAGTTAAAAACTTCAATTTAGCCAGGGATTAAATTTTTCTGTTAGTGAAAACCCTACTTTAACAGTTTTTGACTTACGTAAAGTACGTAGACTCGAAAGTGGTTTTTATGGAATTTGTTCGTTTAAATGCAATTTATTGATACAGTTACATTTCTAAACTTGTATGTTGGCTAACTTAATGTTAAAAACTTTATTTTATTGCCATAGCTACAAACAATAATAATAGTAATATCTAATAATTATTTCACTATGTAAGGTACGTAGACCCAGAAAATATAATTATATATTTGTTCGCTATTCTATTACATATTAATATGGTTACCTTTTACAACTACTATATAGGCTAACATAATATTAAATAGTTTATTTAAACCTTACTATTGTCAAACAATAATAATAATAATAAAAACAATAATAAAAATAGTTTCTTCGAAATCAAATAGCTGATTTTTACAGGTTAATAATATTGAAAGCTGTTTGGCATTTGGCAGAACTACCGGTTTTATCAACCTACCCGACTTTGTCCAACTCTCCCCTACCTACCTAAGTCAGAGAAATAATTTCTACTTATTTTTCTTGACACAGGAAAGGATACCTACCTAGATAATGCAAAATGCAAAAATTATACATTAGAAACCAAACATTTTAAGATCAAAAATTTCACAAACTAACTTTTCGACAAAAACGGCATTCAGATGAAATGAAACTTATTACTTATCGATGAAATCAACTAACGAGCAAGACACACATTAATAATTATGATCCCTAAAGAAAAAGAATTAAAAAATTTTAACCTGTAAATTTTTGGTCAAATGAATAATAATTACCGGCCACACAAAAGCAATTAAAATTCAATGCTGGTAGAAATAAAAGGCACCATAACGACAAAATATTTTGAAAACGTACCTAATAAAATGTAACAAAAAGCGCAAAAACGCAATTCACAGCTCATTACGGTCCAGTACTAATCTGGGGATATTACTATCTCCTAATATCAGCTGATCGATGACAAATTTCTGCTGTCATCTGTTTTAAAACGAGACTAGTCGTGCCGTTTTCTATACATTAAAGATATTGAAATTTTGGAAATGGTCCAAAGGCGGGTTACCAGAATTCCATTTGAATTGAGAGGATTACCTTTTTCCGAAAGACTTAAAAGATTTGGGCTAATTACTCTGAAGCAAAGAAGAACTAGGGGTGATATAATAGAAACTTTTAAAATACTAACAGACTACTATTCTTGTAACTTGAGAAATTTGTTTCATTTAAATCAGAATCAACAGCTTCGGGGACAATCAAAAAAATTAAGCAAAGAAAAATCCGCGACATTTCCAAGAAAGAACTTCCTCATCAATCGGGTAGTGTACAACATATGGAACTCGCTTGAAAAAAGTACAGTCTGCGCAAATAGTGTAAATTCCTTTGAAAACCACGTTGATCGTAATTTTGAGATGTTAACTCAAAACTTTGTGCATTACGGTGCTTGGTGACATTCTTTTTTAAATATATAATGATATTTGTGCGTCGAAAATACTTACCTACCCATGTTTAAATAACTTTCGCAAAATAATTTAACAAGTATTAAACTACCCAACGGACTTTTAGACATTTTAAATCACGATGAACAATTAAAGAAAAAAAAAACAAATCAAAGAGACTAAAACAATAGCTTCATCGGACTTTCCGCTTGCTATTGATAAAATAATAATAATAAATAATAATAATAATAATAATATTATTGCGAGTAGTATACTCTACTTTATCTACGACTAATTCATTAATTTCAGATTTTTTATAAACAACTTTATTTGTCAATTACACTAAAATTAGTAATATAGTCCGGTCAATCTAGACATTCGAAGATACATAAAGTTACAACAAGCTGAAAATCAGTAAAATTATTGTTCAAAATATAATTATAAATAAAATTTTTAAGTTCCCCATCATTCCCGTGTATGGAAAAAATTTTAGACATACATATTAACTTTTTTCACTAAAAACTTTTTATACAGGGTGTGTCATGTAACAGTGGCCAATACAAACTTTCTTATTTTAAATGCAACACTCTATAGATTATTCAATTTTTAGATTCTTCAGAAAATTTTAGACATATTTCATGTACAATATCCTATACCTATCTTTAACTGTTTCGGAAATATTAAGTGTTTTCAGATTTATTGCTGGCGAAGCTACATTTTACTAATTTTCCCTTGAGTTATAGGCAGCAAGTTTAGACATTTTTTATGAAATAAGCGAGCCACTTCCATTTGTGTCCGTGTTTTATCTTCATAACCAATCATCTGTAGAATTGTTATTTTGTGCATTTCTGTTAAATAAACCCTTTTTCTGATATGCAGTTAACGAAATTCAAACGACTATAACACTGACAACTACTGTCATGCAAACTGACGACAGTTTGATAAGGTTAGGAGTTTTAAACAAAAGTATTTAGACCTTTTTTTTATTTCATAGCAGTAAAATGAAACGCTGAAATGCAATAAATCTGAAAACACTTAATATTTCCGAAACAGTTAAAGATAGGATAGGATATTGTACATGAAATATGTCTAAAGTTTTCTGAAGAATCCAAAAATTGAATAATATACAGGGTGTTGCATTTAAAATAAGAAAGTTGGTATTGGCCACTGTTACATGACACACCCTGTATAAAAAGTTCTTAGTGAAAAAAGTGCTCAGCTAGAAATACTAATCAACGTGTCCGAGCGTTTTTTCGGACACGCCCCCATGTATTTATTTTGGAATTTTATTTATTTGGCATACACTGTAAAATATCTGTTAAGCAATAGTATTTACTGTAATTGTCTTGTTTCTCATATTTTTTACTGATATTGAATATCAAACTATAAGAAGTCCATATGAGCCGATTTCCTAAATCCTAATATTTTCAACCTTTGACGTCCCAACGTTAATTACATGAAAACATATTGTCTGCCATGTTTTCTATTTCTAACAGAATTAAATGACGACTCTCACTATTCAATACATACCTAGGCTACAACGTATATGTTGGGTAAAATAATATGAATGATGTGCGGTGTGTTTGTATAACTTGGTTTTTAATTGCAATTATTACTACTTTTCAAAATGGTTAAAATAAGTAGGTTTTACTTTCTTACTTTAGAAACATCCAGTTTGTTTGTATTAGTCTATTACGTATTTTGCTATTTTTCGACGAAATAAAACCTATTTTAGTTATACTTGCTGTCGCTTTTTATCTACTTTTATTTCTTTAGCATTTAACACCAAGTGCAACGTTAAAATCATTATGAAAGTCAGTCCAATTACCCCGGAGTAATCAGCGTACATATTATTATCAAAAACATACATTCGGCTGGAATTGAGAACCTCCTATTTTATTGACTGTTAAAAATGCTTGGAATCCTTAAAAATTCCAATAAAATATGCGGCAACACCACGCGACATCACATCGGTGAATTTGAGACATCTGTTGCCGAGGCGCTGCATTATAACGACAGACAGGCGACAGATTTAAGGTTAGAGTTATGGAGAACTAGAGGATAGGAGGCCGATCGACAATGGCAGCATTTTCATTTTCTGTCCCGGTTTTTTGGTTAGTTCGCTAATTGGCCGATAGATGCTCTCGTGTCGCAAGTGGGCGGATGTCGTCTTCTTCTTCTTCGTTTTTAACTTTTACTTTTATACTTTTGACAATTGACATTTTATTTTTCGAAATAACAAATAAAGTTTGAAGGCAAGACAAGACAAATAACGTTGTATTGTAATTAACTTCTATATTGATAATGAATAATGGTACAATTTATAAAAGTAGAGTTTGCTTTGTATCGGGGTGTAACACATGATCTTCTTCAGAGAGGAAACGCAGCCAAATAAGTCTCTTTCTAGCTCCAAAGGTAAAACCCTCTAGCTAGAATGTTCCTGTATTTTAAAAACGAAGCATCGTTGGAACTTTATACAGGCCGAGTTTACTAATAAGTATAACAAAGTAAGTGTAAATTCATATAAAAGTCCTTATTTGTTCCTTAAAGAACTAATTTAAATAAAAATAGTTATTGCACCCATAACAAACCATTTATTTGATAGCCCACTTCGAACACGAGCGCCATCTTACGGCGACTCGTAAAGCTGAATTACCGATGCTAATTTGGGACCGAATTCAATGCATTGCGATCGGCCTACTACCTCAAGTCCTCCATAGTTAGAGTTACGATCAACTCCACAATGGCGGCCAAACCAGCTCCAATACGTCAAAAAATGGGTTGTCATCTTTTCTCGGACATCCGTCATTCTTATATAGTTTGATATTCAATAATACTGATCAATGTATCTTCAGCTACCTGTGTAAATTTCCAGTCCGCATGACGCTTTTTTCCAGTTATATCGCTTCCTCCATCATTGTACAGAGTGGCAGATTTAATCAGCTTGTTTATGTTTCCTCTGAAGCCCATCTTCTTTAACTTGTTTAATAGTTTGTATTGACTGACAACATCAAAAGCTTTGCGTCGTTTCACGAAAACAACTACCACTAGTTTGTCTATATCTAACGCACTTTACATATTATAGCTTACAAAGTCAAACGTTGCACTTAAAGTAAAGTGCTAATATCCTGTACGGGAAAGGTACTACTCGGCGCGACCAATTCGGCGCGACGTCAATTCGGCGCCAACGTTGTTTGCCCAAGTATATGTTATTTTGGCGAAAGTATATGGAGCTGTTGTACCAATTTTTTATGATCTGCTACCAAATAAGACCAGACAGACCTACACTTCCTTTATTAGGATGATAAAGGAACTAGCTCCGAATTTGCAACCAACCCGCATTTTGTGCGATTTCGAAATGGCGGCAGTCAGCACTTTTCGCGAACAATTTCCAGATGTGACGATATGTGGTTGTTTTATTCACCTTTCGCAAAATTTGCAAAAGCATCTGGCTCAGCAAGGGTTAAAAGGGAGGTACAATACCAAACCCGACAACGCGTTACATGCCTAGATGATTTTAAGCTTAGCATATAATGTCCCACCCGCTGAATTGGATGCGGCCGTAGATCAGCTCTCTGCAAACTTACCAAATGATTTGCAAGACCTGAAGAATTGGTTCGAAGATAATTATGTTGGCAGGCCAGGTAGAAGAGGAAATGCAAGACGCCCACCTTTATTTCCTATTTCCATGTGAAATCTTTACGAAAGGGTGTTGGAAAGAGTTGATCGAACCAATAACCATTCCAAAGCGGCCAACAGGAGAATACAAAATGAATAAGGTATGGGACCACCCAACAATATGGAGGTTCATCGACTCCTTAAAAAAACACAGAAGAGTCGTGATTTATACTTAGAACAAATTGTTGCAGGACATGAGCCCCCTAAAAAATTAAGAAAGTATCAAGAAACCGATGATAGAATATTGAGGTTGGTGAATGATTTTGAAAATCGTAATATTTTAGACTTTTTGAGGGAGCTTGCTCAAAATTTTGAAATATTACATAATTAATTGTGTACTTTTATATTTGTCATGTAAATATACGTTTTATTTTTATACTTACGTTTAATAATTAATTTTTTTTTAACGAAGTTAAAATATATTTTTGTAATACTTATTTTTCATTTGTTTTTTAAGTTAGATTTTAACCTACACGAAGAATGTCATCGCGCCGAATCGGCCGTGCCGAATTGTCGTCTCGCGCCGACTTGTCCTAGACCCTCCTGTACAAAGTCATATGAAAGTCGTCAGTTGGGTTGTTGTCCTTTATTAAAATACTAAACATATCTTGCAGTAAATATATTATGTTTATGTAATGTTACTTACACTTACCTTACAATTTACTTTTATACTTAGACGAAACAATCATAGTCTGGTAATATTATAGACACGTTGCTGTTCCTATTAATCCTAGAAGGCGGCTATAGATTATCTTTCGTCTACTTGGATTATCTTCTCTTGCTATTTAGGTGTACGGAGCAAACTATATTATCTGGATATTTATTATAAACGAGGCGAGCTTAATTGCTTAACGCTAGTATTTCTTGAATAATTTATTTCTAAGACGAAATTGAACATCTGCTTCTTGTACTCGTAACTATGTAAAGCCGTTAAAGTTTATATTGACATATTTATAAATAGTGTAAAAGACAAGTAGTCATTAGTAAAACACGGTTAAAATAGAGTGCAACATTGTAGCTTTTTCAGATAGCGAACAAAAAAGACGAGGCTAAATTTAATAAATTAGTTATTAAAATAATTATTAACAGGTGATAATAAAAATAATAATTGTATACTAATCCTAAACCAGTCGGACGTGTCAATTCAGGATTAAGTTACCCAACCACTAATTCGATGATGGTACTAAAAGTAAAAATTTTGAATACTCTCGCAAGATGGAGGCAAAGTCACGTGACACTCTGTCAATTTGGGTCTATTAAATTTTTATGAGTTGCATGAATTCCAAGACTGGAAAATTATATATGTGATACCTTCTAAAACAATTGATGCAATAGTCTCATCGGTTCTACCGTTTTAATATTGCCAAATAATAATAATAATAATAATAATTTCTTTTGAAAGTTTTGTTTTATAAATATTATAATTTAAGGTAGGTAATAATAAACATAAGTTTTTATATGGTTTAAAGATAAAGTGTCAAAATATTTTTAATTAAAAACTATATAATATTATAATTATCCAAACCTTAAAAATACTAAATTAACTGAAACGTAACTTTAAATAGGATTCCGTCACTCATATTTACAACAGAATTTTTTTTGTTTATTTGTTTACATTATACCTATAGATAAAATACAATACCCACAGTTCAACATAACCTAATTGAATTCAGTCAGATATAACATTTACTGTCAAGGAAATCCCTTGACTTACGTAAAGTACGTAGACCCAGAAAATAGAATTATATATTTTTTCGCTATCCTATTACATATTAATATGGTTACCTTTTACAACTACTATATACGCTAACATAATGTTAAATAGTTTATTTTAACCTTACTATTGACAAACAAAAATAATAATAATAAGAATAATAAAAATAGTTTCTTCGAAATCAAATAGCTAATTTTTAAAGGTTAATAATATTGAAAGCTGTTTTTTGGCATTTGGCAGAACTAGGCGGAACACAGTTTTATCAACCTACCCGATTTTGTCCAACTTTCCCCTACCTACCTAAGTCAGAAAAATAATTTCTACTTATTTTTCTTGAAACAGAAAAGGATAACCTTTACGAACAAACATTTTGGAAACAAAAATGTCTCAAAGTAACTTTTAGACAAAAACGGCGCGCGTTCAGATGAAATGAAACTTATTACTTATCGATGAGATCAACTAGCAAGGCACACATTAATAATTATGATCCCTTATGGAAAAGTAAAATTTTAACCTGTAAATTTTTGGTCAAATAAATAATAATTATAATTACTTACCGGCCACACAAAAGTAATTAAAATTCAATGAAAGTAAAAATAAAAGGCATCATAACCACTAAATATTTTGAAAACGTAGGTAATTATTAAATGTAACAAAAAGCACAAAAACGCAATTTATAACTCGATGTTTGGGCTCATTACGGTCCAGTACTAATCTGGGGATATTATTATGTCCCAATATCAGCTGATCGATGACAAATTTCTGCTGTCATCTGTTTTAAAACAAGAGAATTCGTGCCGTTTTCTATACAGAGAAACGACATAATATGCTTGTTATATTGATCAATGAGATAATCAACTACTTTATCTTGTAAGACAATTATTAGGATGTAAGAAAGGTGTACCGGGTGTTCCACCTAAGGAGGTAATCGGCTATATCTCAGAAAGTAATAACACTAGGACTTTGGGAAAAAATATATATCGATAAAAGTGGCCAAGAGAAATTGCTGGAAATTATATTCAAGTTCGAAAAATGACCGCTAGGGGGCGTGAGAGAACTTTCAAAATAGAAATGCCTATTTTCTTCTAATTTTTCTTAATAAAAATATGTTAAAAATATTAGCATTGTATTCTTCATAAAATTATGCAACTTTATGTTACGAATCGTTTTTTTCTATTTTCAATAATAAAGTGGTGGGAGAAGGTCAAACCTTTTTTCTTTCAAACGCTGATATCTATGCTTTGGATAAACCGATTTTATTCAACTTAGTCTTGAAAAAAAGCCCTTTTTTTCCTCTACACGTAGATCTATTAACTATACCATATTGATTCTGATGGTAAATACTAGATGGCGTTTTTCCGTAATTTCTCAATGAATAAGGATTTTCTCAAAAAAATTAAATGTTATGATATGACTTTTTCCTCGTATTTGATTTTAGGCTTATAAAGGCTATTAAATAGTGAAATAAAAAATCCAGGTCCGTATTTAAAATAAAAAAGTCGAACGAATCCGAAACGTCGGATTTAAAAACTAACCCCATCAGCTTGTAGAGGAGAAAAAGTTACTATGAGGAACTGAAAACCGCAACGTAATATCTTTTGTTAAACTAGAGAAATTGGGGATAATAATTATTAATATGGAAAAATAGGCCATTTTTTAAAACATTCGATTTTCTCTAGTTTAACAAAAGATATCACGTTGCGGTTTTCAGTTCCTTATAGTAACTTTTCCTCCTCTACAAGCTAATGGGGTTAATTTTTTAATCCGACGTTTCGGATTCGACCGACCATCATCAACTTTTTTATTTTAAATACGGACCTGGATTTTTATTCCACTATTTAATAACCTTTATAAGCTTAAAATCAAATATGAGGAAAAAGTCATATCATAACATTTGATTTTTTTGAGAAAATCCTTATTCATTGAGGAATTACGGAAAAACGCCATCTAGTGTCCACCATCAGAATCAATATGGTATATTTAATAGATCCACGTGTAGAGGAGAAGAATGGTTTTTTTTTAAGACTAAGTTCAATAAAATCGGTTTATCCAAAGCAGAGATATCAGCGTTTGAAAGAAAAAAGGTTTGACCTTCTCCCACCACTTTATTATTGAAAATAGAAAAAAAACTATTCCTAACGTAACGTTGCATAATTTTATGAAGAATACAATGCTTATATCTTTAACATATTTTTATTAAGAATGTCAAGAGAAAATCGGCATTTCTATTTTGAAAGTTCTCTTACGCCCCCTAGCGGTCATTTTTCGAACTTGAAAATAATTTCCAGCTATATCTCTTGGCCGCTTTTATCGATACATATTTTTTCCCAAAGTCCTAGTGTTATTACTTTTTGAGATATAGCCGATTACCTCCTTAGGTGGAACACCCGGTACAGTATAATAAGCAGCGTAGGAGCAAGCAAAAGTTCGTTAATGAAAATTCAGTAAGTTTGTACTTACCACAAGTATATATCCTTCTTATAAGATGACAGTGGATCTGAAACAAGAAACATCTAATTACTATGTTGCATTTTTGTACCTTTAGATACATACAGCTTATCTCGTGCACAAACAAAAGTTAAGTTTAATGTGTAAAAAATAAGTCTGAGCGCACGGCCCGCCGCGCCGGTCAAATGCCTTGCCTCCCAGCAGGATTGGGCATGCGCACAAACCTTTTGTTATCGGCCTGTTCTTCTTCACCGACATGCTGAAAATACACTCCAGAACCGGCTCGGCGCCATTTTTGTTGTTGTGTTTTAAGTTTTCTCTATGAATTCCTTGTTGTTTTCTTAGCTATTGTGGATTGTGATTGTTTAGTTTTTGTGTAGTTTAGTGAATTGTGTTTGTGATTTTAGTGACTCGGATTGGAATATAAACAATAACTAGTAAAAAGCGTTGTATGATTTTTGATGCCCAAATAGGGGTAAAATACCGGGTATTTCGTATTTTCAGTAAGTATGGAGTAGTGATGTATCTTGATATATAACTTTATTTTATTATGATCAATTTAAACACATCTAACAAGGTATGAAAATAAAGAGAACACACACCAAGACAGATTATCCCGATTCATGTTTTGGTATATTTTATTTACAGCCCTGCAATCTAATTAGGTACGCCTATTTTTCGGCCAATATATTGCTTCAAAAATTTTAAATACACTTTTCTCAATACTTATATTATATAAAAGAAAAAAATAAATACATAGGTATGTTTATTTTAATCCAAGGGTGAAAGTACTCCACGGGTCCAGTTCTCGGGCAACATTTTTTTCAAATTCTTGAACAAGAAATTTTACTTGAAAATGTTTGACGCGTACCCAAGTTTTTGCCAAATTATAAAAATCAATAAAAGTTATATACCAACTTATATTTGACTTGAGATTAGGTACGCAATAACATTAAAGATTGGTTATTTCGCTGGTTTTGTTTGTTTTTTATATTCGATTTTATAAGACTAGTTTAATCCATAGACAGTTTACCTTTAGATAAGCAAACAATAATCACAAAAGTGAAAATTGGAATCTTTAATCAAGTTGGGAAAAAAGGTAGTGATTTCTGGAATTTTTAGTAGTAGCAAACCTATCACATTTTAAGGATAGAAAATTGTTTTCAGGGGCTTGTTTTTAAAATTTGTTTAAAAATGATTCGTCGTCGTGTTTTTAGTTCGAAAAGAAAGAGAACCAGAACAAGTGAATTAAACTAGTCCTATAAAATCGAATATAAAAACAAACAGAGCCAGCAAAATAACCAATCTACGGTGTTATCGCGTACCTAATCTCAAGTCAAATATTAGTTGGTATATAACTTGTATTGATTTTTATATTTTGGCAAAAATTTGGGTACGTGCAAAACATTTTCAAGCACAATTTCTTGTCTAAGAACTTGAAAAAACCCTTAAATATTAATCAACCACAATAAACAACAAGGAATCTACAGAGAAAACTTAAAACATAATAACAAAAATAGCGGCCGAGCCGGTTCTGGAGTGTATTTTGAGCATGTCGCTCAAGTAGGGCAGGCCGACACGAGGTTTGTGCGCATGCCCGAAGGTGCCCAGGGAGAAGGCAGCTGATCGGCGAGTCATGCGCTCGGACGTATTTTTTCACCCATAAAACGTAACTTTTGTTTGCGCAGGAGATAAGCTGTACGTATCTAAAGGTAAATTGTCTATGGTTTAATCCTATTAGAAACAAAACTTTAAACAATTTTCTATCCTCAAAATCTGATACGTTTGCAACTACAGATAAATTTATACCTTTTCTCCAATTTCAGTGTGATCTCCTCTAGGCAACATATGAAAATCGGATTTTAATGCGCATGCTTCAATAACTCGGTCGTACAATGCTTTGTCATAATCCTTTCCAAAAACAATATTGTCTTTTAGCGTAAATGTATTTATTTTTTATAATTGACGCAAACTACGTTCTTTGTAAAGCTATTGTTAAAAGAAATGAATAAATAAACAATAAATATCTCTTAACGGCAAAATCATAAAAAACAGGGTGTATGAAAAATTCGATAATATATTCCAAATCAATATATTAAAACATGAACTTTTTTTTATCTGACTCTGACTTTACCTAATACTCTCATATTATTAATACCTTTAAATATGGTTAAATTACGGATTAAAATTATATTTTCGCAAAACACTATTAAATCTACTGAATGAACAAAGGTTCTTTTAATTTCAGCAGCAGATTATGTCTATTCAAGGCTCAGTGATTTTATATATGCATTAGCTAAGGATGTAAATCTTATCTTGAAATAAGACGATTATTTCGAAATACCAGCGTTTTCGGGCAAATTGGTGCTTTTCTGCTCAGTTGGGAAATTTTATGTGATTATTTTAATGAAACTGGCTATACGTTGGCTATCTGCTGACCTTTCTTAATCTGTGCTTTTACTTAACTGCTTTATAAAAGTTCTAGATTTGACGTGTAAAGTGTAAAATTCAACACACAATAAAAAATCTGTTCAAAAGAAGGGTATTTACTAATACTAATAACTACTTGTCTAATTTACAAAAAAAAATACAAAAATGGATTTTAAAATTATTATTTAACAATTATAGATAACCTACAGAAAGTTTGTTCGGTGAGAGGGGAATTTTTGACTTACGACAGTTGTTTTGTTTACAAATTTAAATCAGGCAGTTTAAAAACAAAAAAAATTAGTTAAGATAGATTACACATGCGTTACAAGGGCTAAAGATCACTTATCAAGAGTACCTTAAGTAAACAGAACAATTGTACAATGAATTAAGTTTTTTCTAGCACCAAAAATATTTAACACCATACCTGTAGAACTTAAAAAAATTAATTCATTTACTTTTTTCCGGATTAAATTTAAAAAATGGATACAATCAAAAAACAGGCTGGAGATTCATAGCTTAATTGATTTAACAAATGTTTATAGTTGGTAGGTTATTTTTATAAATCTCTTTATAAACCAATTATACTTTTTCTGCATTGTTCTTTGTTAGCCTGGTCGTATAAAAAGTATGCGCACAAGTTCGAACGGACTTAACGTGTAAAACCAATTTATTTGTAGATTAGTAAATTAACTAAAGATTTGTTAATTTTTATGTATATTACAAATAAAATTATTGTATAGACTATTTCACTTGAGTGTATTATACTGGCAATGAGACTAATATTCAACTGACAATACCAACAACATGGTATTACCGTGACAATTATTTGACAAAAAAAGTTCAAAGAGATCAGTAGGTTCATTTTCAATATCCTTTCTTGCGAAAATAGTCATGATATATATTATTCGAAAAAATACAAACAAGTTTGTTGCTTTTATGTTTTTTTTATTTATTTATTTTACATTAAGAAATACAAACGGGATGAACCCAGGAACAGTATTCACTAAATAAAAAAAAAATATATAGGTATATAAAAATATGTTTTTAATTTAAACATTAGACAAAATATTAACAAATCAGTATTATTATACTAAACCTGAATTCATAAGATACTTCCTATGCAATATGATCCAAATAAAACTTTTTGAGTGCACTGGTTAGAGCCATCAGGGAAAGAAAACAGATATTCAGTTGAACCAAATTTGAAAGTGTATTATACGATTTACAGCAACGATTCAGAGGCGAGTTAGACTGATAATTTGTTGTACTGGGTTGTATATGCAAAAAAAGCTTGTTTCGCGTGTTATAAGATGAGACGTTTATATTTAATAAATTAATAATTGGCGTTGAATCGATCATGTTGTTTAGAGTTTTGTAGGCAAATTTTATGTCGTACATTTGCCTTTTATCCTCAAGTGATAATAACTTTAAGTTCCGTTTGATTGTGGTAAAGTTGTTGTTTAAATAAAATGTATAGCATAGATATTTTATAAATTTTTCTTGGACTTTTTCAATATACACATCATATTGAGGATTCCAAATTACCGATCCAAATAAAAGTACACTATTAACATATGACATGTATAATGTACGAATATAAAACCCCTGCAGGTTCTTATAATAAAACCAAGTGATTTTTTAGCTTGGGTGGTCATTTGCTGGATATGGTAATAAATAGCATTTTACAGTCAAAATAAACACCTTATGTCTTTTACAATAGAGACTCTTGTTAGTGGTAGGTATATTGTTGATAGTATAATGTGATAACATTTTATTTATATTTCTAGAAAATGTAATAGTGTAGCATTTTTTAAGATTAAGGTAGAGGCAGTTACGCTGGCAGTACGAAAAAAGATTATTTAGGTCCTGTTGAATGAGCAAGGCACTTGAGTGATTAGTGACCACGTGAAAAACTTTTAAGTCATCTGCGTACATTAAAAAATAACAAAATTTAAAGCAACTGACAATATCATTTATATAAATATTTAATAAATAGGCCCTAGATGAGACCCTTTAGGCACTCCAGAACTCACCTGAGTAGGAGCTGATGAAAACATACTAATTTTTTGTAGCTTTGTAGCAATCTCACTCAATTTTTTTCAGAGACCACCCAGCTATATAAATGACATTCGCGAAATTGCCAAGCAACAAACGTTGATACCAGCAGTGCCTGGTCACATACTTACCGTCAAAAAGTTTACTGCATAAGTATATAGACATATATAAGGAGACATAATTGTTTACATTTTGTCCCGATTCAAAATCGTTTTTAACTGAAATCACTGATGATAATTTCTGCTGATTGCTCTAAACGCCTGTGTTTGAAAACATAGGGTATATTAATTATATTAAACGCATTTGTTATGTGCAGTATCTAATAAATAAATATATTAAACTAACTATTTGTGTTTAATCTATGCCTAATTCTGTTTTACTATCAGAGTCGTCATTTAGTTTAATAACAATTGGTTGTACGTTAGTTTGTATATAAATATACGCATCTTCGACTTTTAAAATGTGCTTTTACTGAATTTCTCCAGCTTTCGGCCGGCATATTGTTGTATTGTAACCGTTTTAATTAATTTAATGACATTCGCACTTAGAGCAGAGGAAACATTTTTTGCTCTCACCTTTGATTTTACTTGGTGCCACTCAGGTGGTTCGAGGACAGTCATTTGGTTCATTCATTGTTGAATCGTGGATATTTTCAAAATTTTGAGAAATGCTTTTTGTGCTCTCTTCCAACGAAATTAGAATATCAAGTTTGACATCGTCGGAAATTTTAGGTCGTCCACTTCTAGGTTTATCCCTAACGTGACCAACTTCATTATACTTCTTAACAATTTTGGAAACAGTTGCCTGATTTATGTGTTCTCTATTTGGATATTTATCATTAAAATACTCACAAACTTCTATTTGTGTTCTCTTTCGATCTCCACATCCTACTATTATTAATATTTCGATTCTCTCAGCTTCCGTTAGAAACATTTTTATGGGTAAAAGTGACAACTTTGGAGTAAATATTAAATGTTTTGACATTTACGTCACTAAGTTATTATGTAGAAACCGGTAAAAAGGTAAATACCTAGACCTTAAAATTATACCTTGATTTTTATTAGTATGATTAGTATTTCAACTCCTGTTGACTTTAGCCATACAATATGTTATACCGAATATAACCTCCAACGATTCAAGAAAAACGTAAATCGCTTTCTTCGCACACGCACCGCTCCCAGAGCGCCTTAAAGAATTTTTCCTATATTGCTTGTGCTCGATCATAAAAAAAAAAAATATGAAATATGTCTAGAGTTTAGAGAGGAATCTGAATATTGGAGAAAAAAAGGGGTGTTCTATTTGAAAAAGTGAAGTTGACACTTGCCTAGCGTATTTGGCGCATCCGGTGGAATATTGAAGAAAGTCAAAAAATTTTAAAGAATAAAATAAAATCGACGTGTTCGAGCGTTTTTCGAAAAACTTTTGCGTTTTCAAGAAAAATCGATTATTCCAGACTTTATCAGCATACTCAAACCAAAATATTACCCTTTAAATCCGGTAAGAGTAGTAGTATATATATACGAGGAACAGTAAAAAGTTCCAAATTGCTTTAAGAGTAATATACCTAGTACCTAATATACCCACATTTTTTACTTTCGAAAAATATTATTAGGAAAAGTTGTTGTATTTTAAAAGCGAAATCGTCTTGGCCTATTTTGTCTATTCACAAAACCGTGTAGTCGAATAAAAATAAGAACGAAAGTTAAAAAAAAAAGCATTTGTTATCAAGAAAATGGGGCTTCAAAATGTTCTCTTGCTTCTCCTGTAAAATTTATCTCGGTTTCGAACGGGAAATGCGATATATTTAGTATTCAGTTTAAAATTTAATACTCTGAACTTTATAGCAAAGCTGGAACTATACTCAAATCCACTATCTGTATGCTCGACGTTATGTGCAACATGTGACTGGGATTAGCTGGTCGCTGCACCGTATTGAATGGATTATGCAAATTATTTTAGCGATAAGGAGCGGGGAACCATATAGAAATGATTAAGTGGAGTTTTATATTTTTACCTGACTATTTCACTCATTACTTTTTGTCTTACCTCAGCCTTGGCTGAATCAATTTTAAATTATGGTGTTATGTGCTTGGGTTTCGCATGCAACTTTGTTTTGTTCCTTTAAACATATGTTATTAAAACACTAGTGTTTAAGCCAAAAATGTATCCTACCGATTACTATTCTCTGAATCAGGATTCCTTAGCATACGACAATTATATTGTATAAGAGTTATTTAATTCTCCCTTCAACAAAAAATGTTTAAATCCATTGTGACTCACCCAGTTCAAACAACGTCTGTCACCAATTTAAATTCTTCCATTCAGTATTTTTCTTCTACACAAAGAAATATTTACTTTATTTGACCACGATTGCTCAATCTTATACCAATAAATCTCCGAAATAGATCATTAAATAAATCAAATAAAAATAAAATAAAAGATTTGGTAAAACGTAATTACAAAAGTATAATAAATGGTTTCGGTAAACCACTAAGCTACATTTTTATAAATTATAGACAGTTTATTCTATATTTAAGTTAGGGTTAGCTAGGGGCACACACAACCTAGTTATAATTTATCCAAACTCAGTTTGATGACATAAAAAAGCGTTTAACAGGCTTCAAAGAGACCGACCTCATAGCCAGGGTTGTCAGATCTATTTTTTAAAATTCTTTAAGTTGTTTTCATTAAAAATGTTCTTTTTATATCAGTATTCGTTAGTCAGTCAGCTCTTTGAAAGCTAGTTTACAAAATATACTTTAAACTAAGAAGTGTTGAGTGTGAAATAAAGAAGAACATTAATATTATTATAGGTTTTTTAGTCCTTAAGAAATATTATTTAGAAAAAAAGAATTAAAATTAAAATAAAAAGGATTTTCATTGTTAAAAAACAACTAATTAACAAACAATTGTTTCTCGTATACTGATATATTATATAAACAATCCCGAAAATTTGGTAGAACTGGCAATCGTGCATAATTTATGCACGTCTCGAACACTGTCTCCCAATCTGTGAATGATACTAACACAAACGCAATGGGAAATTTATATATTCCAGACAAGAAAGGCGGAATATTTTCAGCGAATCACGATATTTATCTACCTGCTAAAAGATAATTGAGCCATCATCACTGTCATGTCAGTTATTAATAGTTTCTTAAGGAAAAGGACAGTGGAGTAGGTGGTTTAACATATTTGCTATAATTTACGTGTTTAATTTTGGTTTATAACTGTGTGGTTTTGGACAGATACGTTTTTATTTGGTACATTTTATTATCAGCAATGTATTCTTAGCGATCAATTTAAACAGCAAATCAAGGTAAATTATATTGGTGCCAACATGCTTGGTGGAGTCGGCCTTCGAGAGCGCAACAAGTCCAGAATTGAGAAACAAAGAGTTACATGTTCAATGTCAACGTATTATTTTAATTTTAAGCGCAGCTATCCTTGATAAGATTCGGCAGGTAATTAACGACATAAGTAGCGATGTATGGAAAAATTGCGAAGCTCGCGTTACTGTAGAAATGGAATATCCCTGTTTTATCGCCTATAGCACCAATAGTGATCCAACCTGAAAACGATTCTTCTTCTGAAAATTATGATGATTCCATCAATTCAATTGTTACTGCATTTTAAATCAATAATGTTCGTTTACAACGTGTTACCTATTAAAATTGTTTTATTTACATTGTATTATCATTTAAAAAATTTTGAACAATATATACCGTATGCATTTTAATTATTTGGAGATACAACTCCTATGATTAGGAGTTTAAAGCTTTTTTATGTTAAAGTTGCTTTATTTATGTTATTATCATCTTAAAAAATTACCTTTAAAGACAAACATTTTAATTATTTTGTTGGCGACGCCTATAGGAGTTTAATACTTTTTTACACTATTATTATTTTACTGTAATATATGTAATTTGTTTACTGCTAAATAAATAAATAAAATTACCTAAGATAAAAATAAACTACCAAAACGCATACTTATAGGTTTTAAGGGTACATATTATAGGTATATACGTAAATTTAATATATTGTTAAGGAAGCGCCCGACCAATTATTATATAACAAAATACAAAATATTCTATTTATCACAACCGATGGAGCCAATAAAAATGAAAGCGTTAAATTGTAGTTCCAGCCATTGCATCTTGCATAATAGACCAGGGTCGATAATTTTTGAAACCAAAAAAATAAAAGTAGGATGAAACCCATTCGAAAAGGAAGAGAATATAACAAAAATATTCTATTTATTTTAATATTTTAAATATTATATCAATTTATATGTATATTTCGACTTGCAGTTTTTTGTTTATCAATGTAACATGGAATCTTACGTTTTTCCAGTAATTACAAGTACAAATTTTAATAAAATAGCTCAAAATTGTGCATAATGATTTAAAAAAAAAATTCGGATTCGAGTTTTTTTCGTTTCTTTGCATTTTTTGAGAACATTTACAATAATAATGTATATTTTTTTATACCATCAGAAAGTAGAGATTTCAACGAACAAAAAGCCCACCGACTTTTTTAAAAAAGCAGATATTTTGACGTGAGAATTTTCGATTGAAAATTAGGGTGCTTTTTCGATATTAAGTCAAAATAAGGTGAAAAAATAAATATTTTAAATCAAAAAAATTACAGTATGTTTGGGACATAAAAAGGTAAGTTTTCACAAAATTTCGTGAAAAAAAAATTTTTTGTAAAAGATAAAAAAAAACCAAAAACTTGGTTATTTGAATTTTTCACATAAATTTTGAGGTTATGTGAAAAAAGTGTAACTACAAAAGTTGTAGATCTTTTTATTACCTACAACTTTGCTATTTAACATTTTTCCATAGGACTTGTAGTTTTGCAGGAAATCGAGATAAATAATTTTCTACCCTTAAAAACTCACCCCTTTCCACTTTCCGACCTCGGATCGCCCGTAAATTATTTTTCCTTTCATTTTTGTTATATTTTCTTCCTTTTCCAATGGGTTTCATCATACCTACTATATTTTTTTTTCACTTTTTACCATTTTCAAAGGCTTCAGAAGGCTATAGACAATCACTCGCGGCACAGAATATACAGCTGGTAGCTATATATTCTCTGCTCGCAGTTACGAAAATGCCGCCAAATCTAAAATTGGATCTTGATGAGGCGGTAAAAATAAATAATTTTGTCAAGTCACGTCCCCTGCAATCCCGATTGTTCTCAATATTATATGAAGATTATGGTAGCAATCATAAAACACTACTGCTCCATACTGAAGTAAGATGGTTGTCTCGGGGTAAAACTTTGACAGGGCTTTCTGAACAAAGAACAGAATAAGATGCTTTTCTAACAGATATTCCTTTTAATTTGAAAGATCGTTTGTCTGATAAAAGCTGGTTATTTAGACTAGCATTTTTAGCAGTTGTTTGGAAAACTTAACGAACTACAAGGAAAACAAACAACACTTTTAAATGCTATCAACAAGAATTAGATTTTTGGATTACTTATTTTGGTAAGAGAGAAGTAGAAAGATTTTCATCGCTAAGTGAGTTCCTTAGTCACCTTAGTCTTGGTGATACAGAAATACCGTGCGAGCAAAAATTATTTGCATCAAAGAGGGCTTGGATTAAAAAACGTAGGGCTTGGTTTAGATCACAATGATATGGGGACGATATATCTAACCAAATCTAGATTAAAATTTTGTCAAATTCATATTATGACACGATATGCCAAACTAATGAGTAATAAAATAAGTAGACAAAGACAAATTTATTTTTGTTGTTTACAAAATTAACAAAGTAAGAATATATAGAAAGAAAAAAAAATAATTAAATAAATTGCTGAAATTGGCCACCTGCCATGCTCCAAGCATAAATTCACACGTCTCTTCCTATTTTCGAAAGTGTTGACCAGCATCTCTGGAGAAATGTTACCACATTCTTGGATAATCCTTTCTTGTAATTGTTCTAAATTTGCAACTGGTGTTTTAAAAATAGTTTTCTTCAGTTCTTACAGATGGTCTTCCTGCTCCTTTTTTGTGTTGAATAGAAACTGTTTCCCTAAACACAGCCACGGTTCTTTTCAGGCAATGATGAAAATCCCCAGCAGTAAAACCAACGTTAGAAAAATGTTCGTGAAAATCGTCCATGCACAAACCCGGATTGTATTGCCACTCACCATTTACTTTAACCCCGTTTCGAAAATACGCTTCAACCATGAATGTTTTGTGCTGTTCCGTAAAGCCCATTGTGTGAATTGTTTAAGAAATTGGAAAAATGAGCGATGAATCAAATTACTTGTAACGACTGTCAAAGATGACGGAATAACTGATTGATTGTTAATTCAGATAGTTACTGACACCCAACAGGTATTAAGTTCTACGGCTAAGCATTACGTCCTTAGATGCAAGGCCCTCTTTGATGCAAATAATTTTTGCTCGCACGGTATTTCAAAATTAAACATTTGTTGAATTGGTGCAGTATCTCAATGATCTGGGAGCGACTTTTGAATCTTACTTTCCTGAAGATCAGAATACGAAACTGAAAAGAAACTCATGGATTCAAAACCCTTTTTTATTCAAATTGTAGAAGCCTGAAAATACGTCAAATCAGATCTATGAATCATTTTTCGAAATGACATCGGCCACAAGCATAGAATCATTGTTTAAAACAATTTCACTGAATGGTTTTTGGTGCAAGGTTCGTGATGAATATCCACAACTTGCTGCAGAGGCTTTGAATGTTCTTCTGCCGTTCCCAATAACGTACTTGTGTGAAACGGGATTTTTATCATATACAGCTATAAAAACAAAATATCGCAATCGACTGTATGCCGAACCAGACATGAGAATTCAACTTTCTTCTATCAAGCCTGACATTACCCAGTTGATAAGGAATTAAAATCAATTTCATTCCTCCCACCTCCCATTAAATGAACTTAGTTTTATCATTTGCTTACTGATTATTAATAAACAATACACATAAAACTGGTTTTGCTTTTAGTTTAGGTTTAGGGTTCCGGTAAAAATTAAGTTGTTTAAAAGGGTTCCGTCATCAAAAAAGTTTGAGAACCGCTGGCTCAGGCTATCCTATATGAGGTCCTTTGGCGCGTACATTTTCCATTCGTACGTAATATGCTCTTTACAACACTCATGTTGTTACGCAAAAACACAAAATAATGTAACCTGGTAACGTCGTCTCCTAGGATTACCGTACTATACTTATTGAGTCTTATTTTATGATGTAACTATAAAGTGTATTATGTTATAAAGCCCAAAATTTGAGTTTATTCATGATTAATTAAGTTTAGTCAGATACCCAAATTAATACATTGTGGCGCCCGCTCCGTGTTATCTTATTAAATTATGCAAATCATTTTGGAAACTGCTTTCTAGATACTAAATAATTTATTTTACATGTTTCACCTTCTTGAAATGGCCATGGTAAATTATTAAGGAAAATGGTGCAATTTTTTTGAGGAAAGTCGAGATGGCTCCGGCTTCTGGCAAAAATAACTGCCGCTTTTTTTTAATAGTGTTAGAAAAAGATAATTTAAAGTCGCCACAGTGGATCTTTTCCCGTGCGTCATCACTTTCACGTCATCAAAATCGTATGAATCAAATCAAAATTACGAGACGAAAAAAGTCAAAACTAAGTCATAAAATGGACGTGCCTGCCTACCGTTTGACGTACCTACATAATATTCCTTATATCCCGAAAAATTATTTATAATTCCGAGTTTCTCTCGGGGTTTATTCGTACTCTAACGACGCAGTCTAACCCATTAATTCCCAGCCAAAAATGAATTTCAATACATTTATTGAAATCTTAAACTAACATTCTATTTTGAAGGGGAATTATATTTAACAGCTGTATCTCGGAAACAAATCGTTTGCGGATCCATGTTTATATACACATTTTTTTCACTATATTCTTGGATATACCTATAGAGAATCCTTCTCTAATTATAATTTAATATATTTAAATGTTTCTGTAACAACCTATACTTTTAAATATAGTTTTGGGAAATATCCTAATACACAAAAAATGCACAAAATAATTTATAAAAATGTTTTATTAATATGTATTTCGGATAAATATTCTGTAGGTTGGTGAGATGTGCTGGTTGCAGATTTGGATAAGTATAGTAGTAGGATGGAATGTAGCATTTGTTTTTAAATCCAAATTGGTATTTTTTGCTGCACGTGTTCTTTCATGTATTTTTTAAGGAATTTTCAAAGAATTTTCCAAGCACTGGAAGTGCATGATGCTATAATTTATTGGTTTATTATTTGAACAGATGAAATATGCTCTAAAGGTCCCCCATTTGCTTTCTCAAACTCAAAGTACCCACAGAGATTGAGCACAAATTGTCGGGCTTGTGTCTTGAGAGTTTTGCCCGGCATTCTCTATTATCTTAAAGAAATTGACAAACAAATGTTAATACTATTAATACTATTTTTAAAGCTTAAAATCTAGAAAAGTTTGCTGTTATATTGACTATTTCAATCGCAAAAGTCAAATTTTTGACATCCTTTCATTTAAGGGAATTTAGCCACTGCCGTAAACTTTTCAAACAACTTTCACGGTTAGAATATTTAAAATAAATAAATTATTATAAAAATCCATAAATATTTACCGCCAAAAGAGATGGTGGGTATAATTAGCTCTAAAAAGAACTATTTTTAGAAAAAGGAACAGTTTTAAGGCACACAAATTTACAAAATACGAATTAGATTGGCAGATCAAAACAAAGTTGACAATGACGTTCTAAAATACAACGGTAGTCAACTAAACAAATAAAAAAAATAATTAATTGACGTTTACAGTTTTATTCTTGTCTAGCACGTTATATTATTGCAGAATCTTGGAGACGTTCTTTTATGCTTTTTTCTAATTTTGTCTCGAAACGGATCTATTTCGAACGCGCTAGAGAGTTCGTAATAGATCTATTTCGAACTCCTAATTTTATTATTTAAAGGTTGGCCCTACATGACATGTTTTTTTCACCGTTTAGCATAGCATTCTAGATAACTAATATTTTTTAGTCCAAATATGCAAAATACTACACGAACCCACGTATGTATATTTGGTTGCCTAGATCTACAAATCTGTATGTATTGTTTTAGTTCATTAAAAAACACATATTAAATAATAACTTTATTGACGGAGAACTATTTTGCTTTTGTAGATGCTTCAAGCTATCATTTTCTGCCAAATCGTATCCAAAATTCAATCTACTAACCTTCCAATGTCGATTTTAACTACAACTTTATTTGAATTTTCCATCTTCCCTATACTAAATTGCAATGCCGTGACGTAAAATCACGTCTTTTGAAATTCGAAAAAAAGTAGCGAAATCGCCCGAATTTCCGAACGCTCTGTATATGTACCGAATGTACAAGGATCACACAACGTATTCCGTCCAATTTCAAATCTCATATCGCTAAAATAACTTTAGAATCTCGTGGTGAAAATGGGTGAATAAATCAAAAAATGACAGTTCGCAAAATAATTTTTATTGTCCATAGGCTACTATGATAAAAAATAGTATTACAAACATAAAATTTAGACATAAAAATTTACAAAATTTGAAGGATTTATTTTCTTTTTAAATATGTATTTTTTATTGAAAAGACTACAAATTAGAAAAAATAGTATAAAGTACGTGTTATATAAAGCAGTTTTAAGCACTTGTCCGGTTATAAAACTCGCCGCAAGCGGCTCGTTTTTTAACATGGACGCGTGCTATAAAATGATGCTTTATAAAACGTGTACTTTAACTATTATTCAAACTTGTTACTGTAATAAATAAGGATGCAGAGTTATTAACCACGTTGAGTCCTGATCGTTGATTGATGACGCACTGGAAAAGATCCGGCGTGGCGATTTTATGTACTTACAAAATATCTCTTATAGAATAAACCAAGCAATTCATACGCGAATAGTCTGTTTGTTTGCATCAAACATTTGTACCTGTGAAACGAAGACAGAAGAGAGAGAAAGCTTTAAAGTTTCGACTTCGCACAGAATTGCGGAGGAGTGGCAAGGGTTTTTAATACAATAAATAAGTAATAATTGAAAAAGTTTTTATTAAAGTTTTAATAAATTTTTCCTTAAGTGAAGATTAAAAGAGACCCATAAAAAAAGCCTAGGCTTCAAGACTACAGACTGTCCGCGGATAGGGTTTACAATAGCACAAATGGATGAAAAATTTCTTTTTTCGGGAAAAAGTCATTCTTGATAAAAAATTTTGCTTGTAAAAAAAATGCAATTCACTAATAGAAAATTTTGATTTTTTATACAGGGTTCGCAAAAACTTCAAAAACATGATTCTTCCCCAAGAGTAAACTACCTTTATTTTTATTTATTTTTGACCAAAATGCCAATTAGAAAACTTATTTAGAATAACGTTTGTAATTTAAATCCGAGATTTAAAATAAATGTTCGATTTTTTAGTTTTTGAATTTTTAGAGGTAAATGGAAATTTTGCTGCTCAAGCATGGGACAAATTTGAAGTTGTCAAATAGAATTTGATGTGTTTTGAAAATAATGTTGACCTTAGAACAATGGCGAAAGTTCTTACAACTTTGTGATAGAGAAATTTAATTAAAGATACCCTAACGTTTACGTCTCAAAATTGGGACTTCATAAATTATTAAGAAAATTTCAACGAACTGGTTCAGTTTCCAATTAAAAAAAAAAACTATGATCAGAATGACGCAGCTTCCCTAATCGCGTAGCCGTCTGTTGCTGACAATCCTACCCTTTCATTAACAAACCGAGCTCAAGAACTTGATGTAGTAAAAAAACTCATATTCAGTATATTTTAAAGGCAAACAAAATATTCCCATTTAAGCCAACTTTTAATCAAACGTTGGAAGAAGGAGACGAAGCCAAACGTTTGGATTTTTGTCTTTGGGTCGAAAACAGAATTGTAAGTGAAAACGGAATTTTCATAAATTTATCATGTTCTCCGATGAATCGACATTTTCAACAAACGGGAAAGTGTCTTTTGCGTATATTAGATACTGAAGCGAAAATAATCCCCGTTTTATAATTCCTGCAAGAAGACAATATTACAAGAAAGTAAATGTCTGGTGTGCGATTTCTTATTATGGCATTATTGGCCCATACTTCTTCGAAAACACGTGTAACCGTAGGAGTTACCTTGAAATGTTGGAAATATTCCTTTCTGACAACCTAGAAGAATTCCCTCTTCAATTTAGGAATGAAATGTGCTTTCAACAAGATGGATGCCCTGCGCATTTCGCAATTGAAGTGAGGGAATGGCTTAATACTACATTTGGCCACAAATGGATTGGTCGGAATGGTGCGGTTCTGTGGCCCCCAAGAAGCCCCGATTTAACTATTTCAGATTCCTATCTTTGGGGGCGCCTCAAACAATTAGTGTACTCCCGTCCAATTGTGAACGACGTACAGCTTCTAAAACAGCGAATTGTTGAAGCTGTTCAAACAATTTCCATTGAAGAAATTCAAAGAAGTTTTGGCCACATTCGTTCACAGCTGGAAAAAAGTGTTGAATATGGAGGGGGAGTGTTTGAATAGCAAATTATGAAATTATTATTTGTTGTTATTTTTAAAAAAATTTGTGTTATTTCCGGGGTCATTTCATTTGTGAAATTAAAAATACATATTTCTGGTAACAACAAAAATCAGTTTTTGAAACTTTTTGATACCCCTCTGTTATTGATAATGTATGTATTTCGACCGCTAATGCTGCTATCCAATAAAAAAAGTGTTTTACCTCTAAAAATTAAAAAACTAAAAAAATCGAAGATTTATATTAAATCTCGGATTAAAATTACAATCGTTATTCTAAATAAATTTTCTAATTGGCATTTTGAATGAATCAAATTACTTGTAACCACTGTCAAAGATGACGGAATAACTGATTAATTGTTAATTCAGGTAGTTACTGACACCCCACAGGTATTAAGCTCTACGGCTAAGCATTACGTCCTTAGATGCATTAGAGGCCCTCTTTGATGCAAATAATTTTTGCTCGCACGGTACTTGTAGAACGTGCATTTTGTTAATTTTGTTAATATGTGAATTAATATTAAGTTTGATAAGAGCTCTTCTTTTGATCCATGTTTTAGGCATAGTGGACTATTCGCGGACCATACAGCTAACCAGACAAATTGTGAACGCTGGAATCTTTGATTTCTTGATAACGTTAACAATCTGATCTATTCCATAAGAGGTATTTGGTACTTGCCAAGCGATTCGCGGAATCTGATAGATTTTATTGATCAATTTGCTAAAACAATATATTATACTTTATGCAAACTTAATTGTTTGAATCTAGAGTAACACCGCAAAATCCCTAGGCGTGCAAGCTTATTAAACTATTTGTTATAATTATATTTGGAACAACGTGAGGTATGCGGCTTTATTCTGCTGTTTACCGCATTACCGACTTGTGGGCTGTAATCATGTTCTCGGAGGAGTTAACACAGATTTTTTATAACCTACGTAAAGTTTCAAAGGTTGCGTTGCTGGAAATAAATTTATCAAATGACGTTTAGCCAAGTACAGTACTTAAATGATAAGATATAATAATAATAATAACAGTCTTTATTAAGAATATAAATTATAAGTTACAATTCTTAAAGGGCGAAGTCTAGCTGATAAATATCAGCTACTCAACATTTACCCTTTTTAAACAAAATAAATAATTATTATTGCGTAATCCGACAATATAATATACATATAGTAAATATAGTGAGTCACAAATTATATAATAAAAATAATAATAATAAAATGAGCCATAATAGTAATAATATGCACCGTTGGCACACATAATGTGCACTACAATACGTTCTAGTAAAAAACAGCAGTTCTAGATTTAGGTAGATAGGTATTGAAACTGTCAATGAAAATCAAAATCACAGAAACTAGCCCTCAGCGTTAGGATTTGTCTGCTTCGCCAGAAGTGAGTTTCTTATTCTATTACGAAACAACATTAAAGAGGGGCAAGTGAAGTAATTATTAAAAATATTAAAATATTTTACCGCGTTGTAGGTAAATCCTCGCTGAAAAATAGTTTTTTTTTATGTTGGGGCATCGTGAGTGTATTTGATCGAACTGAAACATTGTGAATATATTTTCGAAAAACTACCTCAGATCTTAAGTACATAGGTGTTGATGTTTTTAATAATTTGTATACAAATGTCAATAATAAAAGTTGAAATATATTGGCCATATTCAAACAATTGAGTTCACATATTTTTAGCGAAATATGGTCATATTTTTTTAAATTAAATATAAATCTGCAGCAATTATTCTGCATTATTTGTGATGTTGCTTGTCCTCTTGAGTTAAACAAGGATAATATAAGATAATACAATATGAAATCATAGACAATATATAGGCTTCACATAACTTTTTACACACTGTAAAGTTAAGAATATGTTTATTTGCATATAGTATTTTTAACACCATGTAACTCCTTTTACGTTTGATATATGTCTACTAAACCTTAATTTGTCATCAAACAGCACCCCTAAATTTTTGGCAGTATCCGTGAAGTGAAGACGCTCCCCATTACATTGTACATTGATATACTGTTTCAAAAAGTCATAACACCCTTCAGGTGCAAAAAGTAAAACCTGTGGCTTTTGACCATTTAATCTAAGGTTATGTTTTTTGCTATATTCAGAAATTCGCTGCAAGTGTTAATGTTTGCTTCGATATCGTTATAATTTGACGGATGAAAAGTGCAGACAAGCTGTGTATCATCGGCATAAGTGTGGACTTTGGAAAATGATGGTATTTTACCGATATCGAAAGTATACAATATAAAGAGAAAGGGGTCCCAAGATGGAGCCCTGTGGTACCCCAGACTCCACATTGCCGATGTCTGATACTTCTGAGCGCGATCTTACAAGTTGCCGTCTACCCTCCAGGTTTTTTTTTTAAAAAGGAGATTGCTTGATCTGACAATCCAAAGCAATGCAGCTTTGCAAGCATAGGGGTATGGTCCACGCAATCAAACGCTTTCGAATAGTCAAGCAGTGTTAAGAGCGTTGCCATCCCCCTATCCAGGTTCCCAATAATAATATCATTAATATGCAAAAGAGCTGTCGTCGTACCGTGGCCAGGGCGAAATCCAAACTGGTGAGCCGGTATTATCCCATTTTCAGTTACAAAAGTAAGAAGTTCATATCATATATATTAATTATTGTTTTATGGTTGGTACGATACAATATCAAAAGCCAAGTTAATTTTAATAATTCCAAATATAGGCTGCTTAGAATACGAGTTGTTGTCTCTGATATAACTTTAATTTTATATTTCAAATATTTTATGCAGGATAAGTTGAGATAATTTCTATTTGCATACATAAATATTACCGACCTACCAACTATAAAAAAATATATTATTATGTAGATAAAGTAAATTTAAACGAAAATATCCCTCATACGAATTACTGGAGTGTGAAGTTTGAGCTGTTATTGGTTTTGGACAAGAAGAGGATTCCTGATATTGGGGATATTTATACTTGGTTTTCTAAATATATGTATAGATATTTTGATTCATTAAAGCTGCTTGCTTGGATTTACGTTTTTGTTTGCCAGGGCTGTTGTGTATCCAAAACCCTAACTTCTGACCACTGTATAATATGTTGGTTGGTCCATACATGTTCCGCTATACCTGAACTCGAAGTTTCACCTCTTTGAGTATGTCTCAGATGTTCTTTAACTCGTACGGAAAGAGGTCTTTTTGTTTCTCCAATGTATGATTCGCCACACTCGCAAGGGATTTGATAGATATTTTTTTTGTGTTTTCATTACGGGGGTGGGGGATGGTTACTTTTGTAAGAAAGCCTCTAAGCGTATTTCGGAATTTGAAGGCTGTTTTGATATTATAGTTTTTGGTTATCCTTCTAATCTTTTCAGAAATTCCCTTAACATAAGGTATTGTAAGAAATGCTAGCTCCTCTTTCGTTCTGTATTAGTTTTTACTTCGCGATTTTTAAGTTTTGAGATGGTATTAGTTACAAAGGTTTCAGGATAACCGTTCTGTTTTAAATCTTTTTTGATGTTTGAAATTTCAATATTAAGGTCTTCCGGATTGTTGCAAACGTTAGATGCTCTGTGATAAAGAGTGTGAATTATGCCCTGTTTTATGGAGTTTGAATGATTCAATCCGTTATTAAGGTATTGCCCCGTGTGAGTGGGTTTCCTACACACTGAAGTTTTTATGTTTTCAGTACTTCGTTTGACGAGAATATCGAGAAAAGGTAGAGGTTTATGTTTCTATGGTAAATTTAATGGATTGTCTAATACTATTAATATGTTCCAAAAAACGTATCAGCTCTTCGTTGCTGTCTGTCTAGATAATAAAGTTATCTTCAACATATCTAAGCCAAAATTTAGGTTTAATCTTGTCAGTGTTAATAGCGTGTGCCTCAAACCATGCTTACCGTTCGTAATACTTATACATAAGAGAAAAATAGGATGTGCTATTTAGTTCTTTAACAATTTACAAATCAGCAGTCTTTCGATTGCGACAGTCAACGATTTATATTACCTACAGGCGCAGGCGCAGATTCAGCGGTCAGTTATGGGGGGTTAGGTAAAAAAACAGCGCCGCAGACGAAAATTTTTTGGGTGCCACGCCCTTTTTTCAACGATGTGATGTGGTTTTGAAGCAGAAGAAAGGAACAGTAGCGCTGCAGGCGAAAATTTTTTGTGTGTTACGCCTTTTTTTACTGATTTGTCAGTGTTTATTTTTTTGGGATTGGGGGGTAACTACTCCCATTACTCCCCTCAAATACGCGCCTGTACAGGCGATACCATCATTGCTCTAGAAATTAGTCGACTACATTAGAGGCTATTTATCTGATTAAATTTTTCGTTGTCAGAAACGAGGCTACTGTTTTGACCGTCGCATTGTTGCCTGTATGTTCACTTTCTCAGAATTATCATTGAATATCAAACTATAAGAATAGCGGATCTTCGAGAAAACTTGACAACCTTGTTTTAGACGGATTACAGATATGGTTTGGCCGCAATTGTGTTGATCGTGAATCTAACCTTAAATCTAATCTCGCCAACAGATGTCTCAAATTCACTGATGTGATGTCGTGGTGTTGCCGCATATAGTATTTTATTGGAATTTTTAAGGATTTAAGCATTTTTAACAGACGATAAAATGGGAGGTTCTCAATTTCAGCCGAATGTATGTTTTTGATAATAATATTTATTTTTTACGAACGGATGCGAAAATTAACTTTAAATAAATATGAGATAAATTAATTCATTATTGAAAAGTGTCTTTTGTAATGGGAAATATTTATTCCAATAGACAAATTATTGTGTTCTGTTTAGTTGAAACTTGTTATTTAGTAAGTAAAATAAGTATAGTAGGTATTATTCATGTTAGGTGGTAAGTATAACTAAAATAGTTTATATTTCGTCGAAAAATAGCAAAATACGTAATACACTAAATACAAACAAACTGGATGTTTCTTAAGTAAGAAAGTAAAAACCTACTTATTTTAACCACTTTGAAAAGTAGTAATAAATGCAAATAAAAACCAAGTTATACAAACTACACGTCATTCATATTTTGCCCATCATAATAAACTGTTGTGAAATAAATTGAGTAGGGCGCCACTGACTTTGAATATGTGTGCGCGGGAAAACCACATTCAACACAATGTCCATTCGACACAATCTCCGAAGTCGCCTCTTCGGGAAAATGAAAGAGAGAGATGATGCGATATAGCTTTGTATTGGCGAAAGGAGAACGAAAATCTGTTGCGTTAAGCAACAACCATATAAAGTGGGTGTGGGTGACAACTTGAGGTTAGGTTACTTTGTTTTGTTCTTGCAGTCTTGCACTTTTAAGGCCGTATTACAGTCGGCAATACTTCCTGCAAGTTGCAATTCTCTTGCTAATCTTGCTTGTAAGCTTGCGCAGTTACTATCCAGCTGATCAGATTTGGCAGATATGATTAGCTGGCTTATAACTGCGCATGCTTACAAGCAAGAGAATTGCGACTTGCACGTAAATATTGCCGACTGTAATACGGCCTTTACAAGAATTCTCTTTTAGGTACATGTTTTATTGTTTTGTGTTCGCGCTTAAACTGTTTTAATTTAATGGTTTGAGATCAAATGCAAAGTAAAACCTTTATTATTTGTTATTTTCATAACAAATAATACCATTAAAAGTTTGACGATAAAGTAAAGAAGCAAAAATAGACTAGGGATTGGAAAAGGAAAGGCATTAAAATGTCTTTGCCAATAATGGATTTTTATATATTACGCGATGCACGAAGAATTACAAGCAGGTAGGTCGTGGTTTAAACCCTATATAAAAAAATGTAATTGCTGAAATATACCTATTTTAAAATTTTTATTATTAAATATAATATGTACTGCCTGTGTATTTTAGATATCTGGTTTGTCGGAGTAATAGACAATTCTGATGCACAGCAATTGGCAATGACTGTTGGTGACTTCGACGGGACTGGAGTAGCCCAATTTGTACTATTAAATGCCCGCCACAACTATTCGAGGAAAGATAATCAGGTAGATGGTGTAGAATTCAAAAAGCAAGTGAAGGCAGTCTGTATAAGAGACCGTGGCACCTTAAAAAATATCTACGAACGCACAGCTACACGATGTAATTTCAAGGCACTACCAAGACAACCAGCTTTTGGCCAGATTCTGACTGTATTTGCTTTCTCTATGGACCATGTAAGTACATTATGTACTAGAATGTAAGAAGTGTTAAAAATTTCAGTTCTTTCATGGCAAACTCTGTTAACATATAGAAAGACAGTACCTATATTATTATAATACAAAAGATACCTACCGGACTTTGATAAATAAGTATAGAATCATAAATAAAATTATAAATAAATTGTTACACTGTAGAACTAAGCCATCGCATATGTTTTAAATACTTATATTTATTATATTACCATTACCAATAGTAGGTAGGTATGTCATAAGTAAACACTTTCCATAAAGTTGAATCAGGCTAAATTACATCTTTATTATTCAAAATTGTACCTTTTTGTGCCAACTAGTATGTTACTGTCAAAATAATTATTTTAGGTTGGAAACCAACCGGTGCATCCTGACTATTTAATGATGATACCATTACCATGCCAGCAATGTTAAGATGTCCTGTTTGTTACAACAGTGAGATAAGGTATGTGGAAGTTGCCGGATTGCACTGAACAGAGATCCCACCCCACTATTTTTAGGTTATTTTTAACTAAGTACATTTTTTTTTATTATATAGAGAACTAGTACTATAACATATTATTATTTAAAATTTTGCTGTGTTTCATATCATTATCTAAAAACTGAAATATTGGGCTATACATTATGGAGGTTTTTTTTCTTAGGTCTATGGCAGCCGGCTACATTCAATATCCATAGTCTTTCTTGAAACATCAAAAAGTGGAAGTCATTATAAACATTTAATTAGTAAATACCTACACAGAAAAAAGTAATCTTAAAATTAAGGATATTACTCGTGAAACATCACCTTATGCTCCTGGATGATGACGCATAAGAAAATACCTCCATTTGTTTACAATAAATAAAAACAATCTCAATTCATGTTAATTTGTTTTGTAATATATTTCTTTTTATTTTATTATTTACTTGTTTTTAATACATATTTAATAAAGGATATTATGATGTAATAATGTTTTTTTTTATTTGTATGGGTTTCTGGACGTTCTCATTGCACTGACAATATGGCTTTTAAAAGGGTAAGTCCACAATTATCGCAGTTTATTGAGCTATAAAAAAATTAGATTCAATTTATAAGGGAAACAGTACAATGACTGTATGTTTGGATATTTCTAAGGTGTTTGATAGTGTGGATTGGCTGTTAGTTCTCAAGAATTTTTTTTTATTTTTTAACAGTGTGGTTGAGACTGAAAGTGATGGAAAGCCTATTAAATCTAAGTACTAGAGCAATAAAAAAGGAGAACCACAAGTAGTCTCGATTCAGGGTGCCTTGTACATTTTATGTAATATATGAAATTCATACTAACAAATTGCCAACATCAGTTATTATAGTGAGAAGAATATGAGGCCGTTCCACAGGCCTCTTAATTAAAACGAGGCATATGGGCCGTTCGCACGTATGGTTCTCCACAATACTGCCGAATGTTCTCGTTCAATGTATATACTCTCTCATATAAACAGGCAAAGTACAACATATTCTCGAAAGGAATTTGTTACTGAATGTGATTTTTACCTTTTTTGTAAACCCTTAGAAAATGTGAGAAAAGAATATTTTTATGTGTTTTTTCATTTAGGTTTTTTTCTATATATAGGTAAGAGGAAATGTTCTTCCAGTTCTAAACAGATGGTGAAATTTGGTAGGTATTGATGGTATTGAATATAAAAATTTTAAATTTTACTTTGAAAGTGGTATTTTTTTTAACGACTATTTTATTTTATTATTTAGTATCAATTTGTTGAACAAAACACGATAACATCATAGTAGTTGAGGGGAGGCTCAACAACTTGGCAAGAATAGACAAAGGAAAACTTTTTGTCTACCCCCGAATCTTTCTTCAACTATATCTTAACCACACCTGTGCTCTGAACCTATAACTTCCCCGATCTTGTTATATGTCGGGAGGTCTATGCATGCAAGTGTCATCGACTTCCTCTATTCGAAAAACAGTCTCCCTAGAGCATTACACATTTCAGGAGCAAAGGCACAACGGTGTCTCTTTCTCCTCCTTACCCAAGACAAAGTGGATAATCCCCAATCAGCGTTATGCGTTTTCCCTCAGCCGACAGTGCCAAGTCAGAATTATTCTTATTAATGGATTGAAGGACGGCGGTTACTGTTCAGGAGCCACTCTAATCTGGATTCGTCTGCACCTGTTAATTAATCCTTATGCTATCTGCGCCTCATTTCGAAATTATTTCCAGTCCCTATAGACAGCTAATAAAACGCGCCAAAGAACTGTATTTCTCCACTCGTCCCAATAAAACAAATAATTTGCAGAGGGAAAGTTGGAGGATTGTCAATGAGATGGTGCGAATAAGTCCCGCATGTATAGTGCGGATCGATATCTCCCCTGATGCATTAAATAATTATTATTGTTCTGTCGTAGAGGTACTCTTATGTCTGGATTAAGCCCAACTGTCAATTTTACGGAATATTTGACTCGATTTCGAATTGGTCATTCTTTCTTTCTTTCTCCTTTCGACCAACTGATCCAATGGAACTTACCGAGGTTATTGGGTCGATAAAAAATATAACTCGTGCGGTGAGGATAGCATCTCAGCTAACATTTTCTTGTCTCTTCCTTATTGTGCGTTAAGCGTTCTCTCTGATGTAATCAATCATTCGTGGGTGGTGGGTAGATTCCCTGATAGCCTTAAGCATGCTCCCCTCCACAAAGGTGGAGAATTGGATGATCCCATCAGCAATTTTCGTCCGATCTCCCTGTTGTCAACCCTGTCAAAGATTATTGAGAAACTGCGGTTAAAATCCGAGTTGTGTCTTTTCTTATATAGGCAGAATCAAATTTTGCATTCGAATCAATTTGGCTTTTACACGAAGAAGGGAACTCACGATGCAGTGTTTCAGTTTTTGGAGAGGGTGTATTTTGGTCGATGCTGTCGCGGCGGTTTTTTGTGACTTGTCCAAGGCGTTCGACTGTGTGAGTCACGAAATTCTGCTGCGGAAGCTGGATGTGTATGGTTTCAGGGGATAAGTACTGCAATTTTTCCGATCTTACCTTGGCGGACGCTCCCAGAGGGTTATCATTGGGTTCAGAACATCGGAGGCTGGTCAGGTAATTTGCGGAGTTCCTCAGGGCTCAGTCCTTGGTCCACTTCTTTTTCTGATTTACATTAACGACATTGCTATTATCAATATTAGCGGCCAATTTACTCTTTTCGCCGATGATATCACTATACTCTGGCGTCATCATAGTGCTATTGCACTCAGTAATAGGGTGTTATCTGATCTCCTTATGATTAAGCAATGGTGCGATTCTAATATGTTGACCCTTAACGTTCATAAAACTAATGTTATGGGATTTCATTGCATGGGTTGTACCTACCTTATTGCCTTGGAGAGAGTCCTCTTACTGCCAAATCTAACACCAGATTCTTGGGTTTATCCATCGACGACCACTTGAAGTTTGATTCTCATATCTTTGAACTGACTCGGAGGGTAGCTTCTGGTTGCTATGCTGTGCGGCTAGTGTCACGGGAAATTGGTTGAGCTCTTGCTCGGACTGTTTACCATTCGTTAGTGAAATCCCACTTGCGCTATATGGAATAGTATTCTGGAGAAATACATGTATTACCTGCTGAATTCATTATTTGTTTTACAGAAACGAGCTGTTAGATATATTTGCAATATACTTACATAGTAGGGGGTCATGCAGACCGTGGTTTAAATCCAAATTTTTTTTAACTTTATCATCTCTGCTCCTCTGAAAACGGCATGCATGATATACAAGCGCAAAGACACTTTACCAGTGCCTGAACATTCTTATGGTAATGGGCAGTCGCGGGATCTTCATCTGCCGATACCTTCTTCAGCTTTGGTAAGGAGGTCGATCATCATTTTTAAAAGTAGAAAGATTTATAACCACCTTTCTATGTTTATCAGGGCTCGTCCTACGCTAGTTTTGTTTAAGTGTTCTTTAAAAGAGAGCTTTTGGTGGAGAGAACTTACTACGAGTTGGGAGACTTTTATAATGACGAATTATAGAATTATTGTATTTTGTCTGTGTTTGCATTTTTGATGTTACATTGTTTGTCGTTTTCTTTTTATATACAGAACTGTATGTACTCGCATATGTTTAAGCGATTACTTTTAATGTCCCTCCTTTTTGGGTTTCCAAGTTTAGATTACTTGCTTAATAATTTATTATATTCTTATTATTATTATTATTATTATTATTATTATTATTATTATTATTATTATTATTATTTTTTGTTTTTTATTTTTCTGTAAATTGTTTTCAGCTTTGTCAATAAGATTTTGTCATTGGACAATAAAGCATATTTGACTTGCCGCCTATTTTCCGTAGAACGCCGTGTGTGATCCACTACTCAAGTGCAGACCCCACCCTGTTGATTTGAAATCCTATTGCTGGTTCTGGTCCTTGGAAAGAATAAGGCTCGGCAGGGCATCTACGCACTCTTCAATAATAAGTGTATATACTGACGTAACATTGATGGGTTTGCTTACCGCCAGGGCAGCTTGGCTGCCTGAGCAGATATATATTACCTACTTACTCTTGACACTCTCTCTGACCTCATCCAGACTTGCAGTAGTCCGAATGGCGTACACCTCTGCCTGAAATATTGTATTGTAATAACTGCCCAGCGGATCGCTTCTACGGACGTTAGTTTTGCGTGATCCGTCCACAGTATAGCAGACCAGCGTTCTACACAGGAAATGTTAAAAGGAATGCTTAACCTAGACGTTGGCACGGCCTTTGCTGTTTAATGGAAGCTTAAAGGTGTTTTAAGAGGCCTATGGAACTCTGCTAATATCTCAGCCTCGCTTTGGAATCTTGGAAGGATGACCTCTTAACCGTTTTGCAGCAACGCTGGAAATACGCCATATCGAGCAATAGGCCATTGCAAAAATCTGAACAGAACACAGGGCATGAAGTGGGTAGGGCAGAAAATAGTTAGTTTCCTTTCCCTTCTTTTAAATCACAAATCACACAAGTTTCTGTTTTAAACAGCAAAGCAAAGTAAAAATGTTTGATTAGCTAAGCTGTAAGTGGAACGATTCGACTTACATTTAACCTTTCAAAAAACTGTGCTGTGCCAAAAGAGGGGAAAGAAAAAATCTTTGTTGAACAGAGATACATTTTTAAAAGGAATGGAAACGCTCAACAGCCGTTGGTTTTGCTATGATGCAATTTTAAAAGGAACTAAAATGAAGTCGGCACACGCTTTATGGAAGTTCTGTGGTAATACTACACCCTTTATTTTTCTGTGGCTCTAATCACTCCGCTGAAAAGAAATAGACCCTTTATTTTTCTGTGGAAAAGATGAAAACTTGAAGCTGGTGTTTTGTGGATGGATGAAAAGTAGCATATTTCATTTATTATTTTCAATATTTTCGCTTTCGCAAAAAAGTTTATATTAACGACCTTGCCTTTATCAATATTTTCAATTTCAAACAATAAAAGGTTCATTTCGGACCCTTAGCCTGTGAACGTTAATTTTTAGATTAGAAAAAAAATGTTTTACGCCTTTGGTATAATTTTTTCAGCTTTTCATGTGTATTTTTAATAATTATTTGTTATAGTTTCAAATCCTGTTGGGAAAATAAATAATGCCTATTTTGTGTAGATGTTTCTTTATTTCATTAATATTGATATTTTGTAGCTGCAATTTTTTTTTTGGAAAATAATATAGGTATTACGAAACTTAATATATAAAAAATATTAATATTTTACAATAGTCTCTAGGCCGTGCTTTAAACACTGGTAACGAGAACAGGTTCATAATTTTAACAATGCTTAAATATGTTATTAGATACAAATTTTAAAATATTACAAAAACAAATTATTAAATTGATTGACTCCTCAGTTGGTTACTTTTCAGCTATTCCCTCCGTACTACATACAACTATGTCTCGAGAATGAGATGGAGTTGTACTACGAAAACAATGTAATGCAATATTTTTTTAAAATTATAAGTTTGCTTGATCTTGTAAAAGTTCAAGTGTTTCAACTTTTATTTTAACTCTTCAATCTGTTTTTCAGCAAAACTGGTCCAATTTTACTTCTCATTCTTCATAGTCAGGTCTGTCTTAGTTGAGATACCAGCCTGTCTCCTTCATCCATACAAACTCACTCGTTTGTTTAACCTGTAAATTAAGTATCAATAATAAAACTTTTGAATTGCACAGCAGTGTGTGTAACCGTGGGTCTGTATTTTTATTAGTTTGTATAAAAGATAAATTCAAAACAAAACTACTTATTTTGTACCTTTATAAAGAGTGCACTTTGGCTCCTGTGCTCGTAGTTCTTTGCCATTTGCTGCCTACCAATATTAGTATTTCTTTTTGTCACTAATTGTAATGAATGTCCCATTTTATGAAATGGTAACCCAGTCTAGATGATTTTCTTTTTCTAATGAAGCCAGCTTCCCTAAAAAATGATTACTATAATAATATAAGTAAGTTCCTTTTATTTATTTTTAAACAGCAAAGCAAAGTCAGTGGCTAAGTTGAGCATTTCATTGAAAAATTAAGCTTAACTCGACAAAGATTTTTCCTTTCACCTGCAGTGGTTAAATATGTCTATATTTCTCATACAATCATATAAAGTTGTTCACAAAGGGTTTCTTTTAACCACTCAGATAAGCAAGTATTTTTACTTTGTTTTACTGTTTAAAAGAAGCAAAAAGAAAGTAAGTACCTATTATAATTTAAATACCCTGAACATAAAAAATGGGGAAAATAATTTTTTACAGGTAAACTACCCATGAAAAATATCTTAAGATAAAGGAGGTAGTTTAGATTAACAAAAAAAAAATTGTAACTAATTTATCCGAGAATTTACCTGTTATAAAATGTTTGCTGCAAAGCTGCAAAATCTTTGATTCTAGCTGTAAAATAATTCCTTTTGAGACCAGTCAACCATCGTTCTCTACATCTCTTGGACATGCGATAGTTTAGGCTAGTATTATAGGTACAGAATAAAAACTATTTAGGTCTCTGGTGGAGAGACTGCAATAACCAATTATAAGACAATAAGTCACTGGCTTGTTAAAATACACACTTAAATATGTATATTAATTTTCTAATGCTGCAAGAGCAAGTACTTATCACTGGCTATTCGAAATATTCAAATTTTGTGTTCATTTGCGCTAATTTGAATTTGTATAAACTGGCAACAAAACTAACAAAAGTCTTGCGACAGGTAATGTTTTGAAATTTTTTTATCACCCGTGTCATCTGTTCATTGTGTTCAATGAAATCTTATTCGTTTATATTTTTCTGCACGTATGGTATGACGTATCCCGACGCCCGATCGTAGCCGAACACGAGTGTGTCGAATGAACATTGTGTCGAATGGACCCGTCTCGTGTGCGCGCGCATTCCGATGCTGAGCGAGTGAGGCCGATGTAGTGGAGCCAATCACGGGCCATGCGCGATCGACGAGGAGCCGCCGCGGCAAGCAAGAGAACCGGAACGAGACAAGCCGCAAAAAAGTACAGAATATTTTATATTTTTTCCACATGAATAACGCCATTTTGTAACACTAATAACCTGACAACATAATAAACGTAAAAATATCAAAATCCTTTACTTCTCCCTCCATATACGTGTAGCCTAGGTATTGAACAGTGAGAGTCGTCATTTAATTCTGTTAGAAATAGAAAACATGGCAGTTAATAGAGGATATATCGGATACTTTTTTGTTTTGACCTATGAAAAAAAGTTTTCAGCTACCTATCACGAGTATGTTTTCGTATACCATTGCAAAACCTATATTTTTTAATATTATGAAATTTCAAGCGTCAAACTTAATTTATTTTATTAGAGGTAGAAAAATAAAGGTAAGCTACTTAAATCTAGGATAGCTAGGTGTACGTACTTATGTGAAATCAAGTTTTACGATAAGCTATAAAAATAAATTTAAAAAACTCATGCATGCGGCAAACAAAACGGTCAATGTGGGATATAAAAAGAATGTTAGTTGTGAATGAAGTTTAGTGATATTTTGACCGATTATGCTGCAAGTCAAACAGACAGGCGGCAACAATGTTTTAATTTAGCAGTGAAAAGGCTTGTAGTTAGTGGCTGCATCAACACGCTTTATTGTTGGTGAACTCATTGTGCCATCTATGAATTTAACGTAGCAGATTTTGGGAATTAGGAAATCTGCTTATATGACCTTCTTATAGTTTGATATTCAATGGTATTATTTACTATATATTAGTGTCATTTAAATGCCACTTTCATTTCCTATTACTTAAGAAGTTACCCTATACATCGTAATCTAAATGGTAATTTTTTTTACAATATATAGCACAGGCCCAAATAATTAAAATTTAAATTCCAATCTCATCAGTCATCGACTATGTGCATAACCTAAGCCGTCAAATATAGCTTAGTTTATCTGGTCGCTACCAGCTCACCGGCTTATGCAAATCAGCGTAGTAAGGGTGCTTCGTAGATTAAATCTATTTAAAATTATTTTATTTGAAAGATTAGTGATTTCCATAACTAAACTGTTCATCACTAAGTTTTACAAATTGTTTTTCTAACACCCTTATTAGAGGTCTGTAGTTTGGAAACGACATTACGGATCTTAATACGGTTTGCAGGATTTGAAAGTCTGTTTCTTGCAGATTAAACGTATAAAGTACGCTTATAACATAATTAAAGCACTATAATATTATACAGGGTGGAAAAGAAAGTCGTGCAAAAAATTAAAAATTTCAAGTAAGTGACATTTTGTTAGTAGTATTTTTTCGTGTTATATTTTAATGTCTTTTTATAACTTAGGTTAATATCTCGGGACAATTTCGGTATATTTTTATTATATGATCTAGGGCAAGAATTAACCGTAGTCAGGTTAGCAACGGCTTTTGGCAACGGAAATGCGACGCATCGAAGCAGACTCCAAGCGGCGATCGGACCGACCGCGTCTATTGCATGGCCTAAACAATCTGCACCGCGAATAAAATAATGTTCTAGAAACTACTTATGTTTAATAGTAATATGCTTAAGAAAACGAAGATTTTTATTATAAAAAATGGAAAAAATTGTGAAAATTATTTATTTGTTTATTTAAACTTAATTATTCGGGTTCGGGTTTGGTAGCTTTTTTAGCTAAAAAGCGGTCGGAATAAGATTACCCACGAGTGACAACTAAAGAAAAGTAATTAATAAATCTATTTTTGCTTATATTCATAATATTTATTATATATATATGATATGATATGAAAAAGGCAGACGGAAACTTTCCCAAAAATACACAAAAAATGTATTTATTCTTTAATAATTTCCCATTTGTAGCTGAAAAACCAACGTTGCTGGGAGTTTTATTGTTCTAAAATGTAGGTACTACCTTACCAAGTATGGTTCCAATTCGATATTGAAAAGGCCGGCGTAAATTTTTCTGCAAAATTACGACAAAGTTGAAAAATTATAACAAAACAATAGGTTTAAAACAAGAATATGTTTATTAGCGAAAAAGCGATCTGCCGAAGACCTCCCAGTGGTCACAATCGAAGAAGAGCTATGGTTCAATCTAGTTTTGCTTGTATAAGCGATAAGCCGACGGAAACTATTCCACAAACCAGGACCGAACTTTTAAAACATAAAACAACTAATTTAATCTTTAATAATATCCCATTTGCCGCTGAAAAACCACCGTTGCTGGGGGTTTTATTGTTCTAAAATGTAGGTACTACCTTAAAAAGTATGGTTCCAATTCGATATTAAAAAGGCCGGCGTAAATTTTTCTGCAAAATTACGTCAAAGTAAAATTGAATTAATCTTTAATAATTTCCAATTTGGAGCTGAAAAACCACCGTTGCTGGGGGTTTTATTGTTCTAAAATGTAGGTACTACCTTACCAAGTATGGTTCCAATTCGATATTAAAAAGGCCGACGTAAATTTTTCTGCAAAATTACGACAAAGTAAAATTAAATTAATCTTTAATAATTTCCAATTTGTAGCTGAAAAACCACCGTTGCTGGGGGTTTTATTGTTCTAAAATGTAGGTACTACCTTACCCAGAATGGTTCCAATTCGATATTAAAAAGGCCGACGTAAATTTTTCTGCAAAATTACAACAAAGTTGAAAAATCATAACAAAACAATAAGTTTAAGACAAGAATATGTTTTTTAGCGAAAAAGCGATCTGCCGAAGACCTTTCAGTGGTCACAATCGAAAAAAAGTTATGGTACAATCTAGTTTTGCTTGTTTAAGCGATAAGCCGACGTAAACTATTTCACAAACCAGGACCGAACTTTTAAAACATAAAACAACTAATTTAATCTTTATTAATATCCCATTTGCCGCTGAAAACCCACCGTTGCTGGGGGTTTTAATGTTCTAAAATGTGGGTACTACCTTACCAAGTAGGGTTCCAATTCGATATTAAAAAGGCCGGCGTAAATTTTTCTGCAAAATTACGACAAAGTAAAATTGAATTAATATTTAATAATTTCCAATTTGTAGCTGAAAAACCACCGTTGCTGGGGGTTTTATTGTTCTAAAATGTAGGTACTACCTTAAAAAGTATGGTTCCAATTCGATATTAAAAAGGCCGGCGTAAATTTTTCTGCAAAATTACGACAAAGTAAAATTGAATTAATCTTTAATAATTTCGAATTTGTAGCTGAAAAACCACCGTTGCTTGGGGTTTTATTGTTCTAAAATGTAGGTACTATCTTACCAAGTATGGTTCCAATTCGATATTAAAAAGGCCGACGTAAATTTTTCTGCAAAATTACGACAAAGTAAAATTAAATTAATCTTTAATAATTTCCAATTTGTAGCTGAAAAATCACCGTTGCTGGGGGTTTTATTGTTCTAAAATGTAGGTACTACCTTACCAAGTATGGTTCCAAGTCGATATTGAAAAGGCCGGCGTAAATTTTTCTGTAAAATTACGACAAAGTTGAAAAATCATAACAAAACAATAAGTTTAAGACCACAATATGTTTTTTAGCGAAAAAGCGATCTGCCGAAGACCTCTCAGTGGTCACAATCAAAGAAAAGTTATGGTACAATCTAGTTTTGCTTGTATAAGCGATAAGCCGAAGGAAACTATTCCACAAACCAGGACCGAACTTTCAAAACATAAAACAACTAATTTAATCTTTATTAATATCCCATTTGCCGCTGAAAAACCACCGTTGCTGGGGGTTTTATTGTACTAAAATGTAGGTACTACCTTACCCAGAATGGTTCCAATTCGATATTAAAAAGGCCGACGTAAATTTTTCTGCAAAATTACGACAAAGTAAAATTGAATTAATATTTAATAATTTCCAATTTGTAGCTGAAAAACCACCGTTGCTGGGGGTTTTATTGTTCTGAAATGTAGGTACTACCTTACCAAGTATGGTTCCAATTCGATATTAAAAAGGCCGGCGTAAATTTTTCTGCAAAATTACGACAAAGTAAAATTGAATTAATATTTAATAATTTCCAATTTGTAGCTGAAAAACCACCGTTGCTGGGGGTTTTATTGTTTTAAAATGTAGGTACTACCTTAAAAAGTATGGTTCCAATTCAATATTAAAAAGGCCGGCGTAAATTTTTCTGCAAAATTACGACGAAGTAAAATTAATTTAATCTTTAATAATTTCTTATTTGTAGCTGAAAAATCACCGTTGCTGGGGGTTTTATTGTACTAAAATGTAGGTACTACCTTACCAAGTATAGTTCCAATTCGATATTAAAAAGGCCGGTGTAAATTTTTCTGCAAAATTACGACAAAGTAAAATTGAATTAATCTTTAATAATTTCCAATTTGTAGCTGAAAAACCACCGTTGCTGGGGGTTTTATTGTTCTAAAATGTAGGTATTACCTTACCAAGTATGGTTCCAATTCGATATTAAAAAGGCCGACGTAAATTTTTCTACAAAATTACGACAAAGTAAAATTAATTTAATTTTTAATAATTTCCCATTTGTAGCTGAAAAACCACCGTTGCTGAGGGTTTTATTGTTCTAAAATGTAGGTATTACCTTACCAAGTATGATTCCAATTCGATATTAAAAAGGCCGGTGTAAATTTTTCTGCAAAATTACGACAAAGTAAAATTAAATTAATCTTTAATAATTTCCAATTTGTAGCTGAAAAATCACCGTTGCTGGGGGTTTTATTGTTCTAAAATGTAGGTACTACCTTACCAAGTATGGTTCCAAGTCGATATTGAAAAGGCCGGCGTAAATTTTTCTGCAAAATTACAACAAAGTTGAAAAATCATAACAAAACAATAAGTTTAAGACAAGAATATGTTTTTTAGCGAAAAAGCGATCTGCCGAAGACCTTTCAGTGGTCACAATCGAAAAAAAGTTATGGTACAATCTAGTTTTGCTTGTTTAAGCGATAAGCCGACGGAAACTATTTCACAAACCAGGACCGAACTTTTAAAACATAAAACAACTAATTTAATCTTTATTAATATCCCATTTGCCGCTGAAAACCCACCGTTGCTGGGGGTTTTAATGTTCTAAAATGTGGGTACTACCTTACCAAGTAGGGTTCCAATTCGATATTAAAAAGGCCGGCGTAAATTTTTCTGCAAAATTACGACAAAGTAAAATTGAATTAATATTTAATAATTTCCAATTTGTAGCTGAAAAACCACCGTTGCTGGGGGTTTTATTGTTCTAAAATGTAGGTACTACCTTAAAAAGTATGGTTCCAATTCGATATTAAAAAGGCCGGCGTAAATTTTTCTGCAAAATTACGACAAAGTAAAATTGAATTAATCTTTAATAATTTCGAATTTGTAGCTGAAAAACCACCGTTGCTTGGGGTTTTATTGTTCTAAAATGTAGGTACTATCTTACCAAGTATGGTTCCAATTCGATATTAAAAAGGCCGACGTAAATTTTTCTGCAAAATTACGACAAAGTAAAATTAAATTAATCTTTAATAATATCCAATTTGTAGCTGAAAAATCACCGTTGCTGGGGGTTTTATTGTTCTAAAATGTAGGTACTACCTTACCAAGTATGGTTCCAAGTCGATATTGAAAAGGCTGGCGTAAATTTTTCTGTAAAATTACGACAAAGTTGAAAAATCATAACAAAACAATAAGTTTAAGACCAGAATATGTTTTTTAGCGAAAAAGCGATCTGCCGAAGACCTCTCAGTGGTCACAATCAAAGAAAAGTTATGGTACAATCTAGTTTTGCTTGTATAAGCGATAAGCCGAAGGAAACTATTCCACAAACCAGGACCGAACTTTCAAAACATAAAACAACTAATTTAATCTTTATTAATATCCCATTTGCCGCTGAAAAACCACCGTTGCTGGGGGTTTTATTGTACTAAAATGTAGGTACTACCTTACCCAGAATGGTTCCAATTCGATATTAAAAAGGCCGACGTAAATTTTTCTGCAAAATTACGACAAAGTAAAATTGAATTAATATTTAATAATTTCCAATTTGTAGCTGAAAAACCACCGTTGCTGGGGGTTTTATTGTTCTGAAATGTAGGTACTACCTTACCAAGTATGGTTCCAATTCGATATTAAAAAGGCCGGCGTAAATTTTTCTGCAAAATTACGACAAAGTAAAATTGAATTAATATTTAATAATTTCCAATTTGTAGCTGAAAAACCACCGTTGCTGGGGGTTTTATTGTTTTAAAATGTAGGTACTACCTTAAAAAGTATGGTTCCAATTCAATATTAAAAAGGCCGGCGTAAATTTTTCTGCAAAATTACGACGAAGTAAAATTAATTTAATCTTTAATAATTTCTTATTTGTAGCTGAAAAATCACCGTTGCTGGGGGTTTTATTGTACTAAAATGTAGGTACTACCTTACCCAGAATGGTTCCAATTCGATATTAAAAAGGCCGACGTAAATTTTTCTGCAAAATTACGACAAAGTAAAATTGAATTAATATTTAATAATTTCCAATTTGTAGCTGAAAAACCACCGTTGCTGGGGGTTTTATTGTTCTGAAATGTAGGTACTACCTTACCAAGTATGGTTCCAATTCGATATTAAAAAGGCCGGCGTAAATTTTTCTGCAAAATTACGACAAAGTAAAATTGAATTAATATTTAATAATTTCCAATTTGTAGCTGAAAAACCACCGTTGCTGGGGGTTTTATTGTTTTAAAATGTAGGTACTACCTTAAAAAGTATGGTTCCAATTCAATATTAAAAAGGCCGGCGTAAATTTTTCTGCAAAATTACGACGAAGTAAAATTAATTTAATCTTTAATAATTTCTTATTTGTAGCTGAAAAATCACCGTTGCTGGGGGTTTTATTGTACTAAAATGTAGGTACTACCTTACCAAGTATAGTTCCAATTCGATATTAAAAAGGCCGGTGTAAATTTTTCTGCAAAATTACGACAAAGTAAAATTGAATTAATCTTTAATAATTTCCAATTTGTAGCTGAAAAACCACCGTTGCTGGGGGTTTTATTGTTCTAAAATGTAGGTATTACCTTACCAAGTATGGTTCCAATTCGATATTAAAAAGGCCGACGTAAATTTTTCTACAAAATTACGACAAAGTAAAATTAATTTAATTTTTAATAATTTCCCATTTGTAGCTGAAAAACCACCGTTGCTGAGGGTTTTATTGTTCTAAAATGTAGGTATTACCTTACCAAGTATGGTTCCAATTCGATATTAAAATGGCCGGTGTAAATTTTTCTGCAAAATTACGACAAAGTAAAATTGAATTAATCTTTAATAATTTCCAATTTGTAGCTGAAAAACCACCGTTGCTGGGGGTTTTATTGTTCTAAAATGTAGGTACTACCTTAAAAAGTATGGTTCCAATTCGATATTAAAAAGGCCGACGTAAATTTTTCTACAAAATTACGACAAAGTAAAATTAATTTAATTTTTAATAATTTCCCATTTGTAGCTGAAAAACCACCGTTGCTGAGGGTTTTATTGTTCTAAAATGTAGGTATTACCTTACCAAGTATGGTTCCAATTCGATATTAAAAAGGCCGACGTAAATTTTTCTACAAAATTACGACAAAGTAAAATTAATTTAATTTTTAATAATTTCCCATTTGTAGCTGAAAAACCACCGTTACTGAGGGTTTTATTGTTCTAAAATGTAGGTATTACCTTACCAAGTATGGTTCCAATTCGATATTAAAAAGGCCGACGTAAATTTTTCTGCAAAATTACGACAAAGTAAAATTAAATTAATCTTTAATAATTTCCAATTTGTAGCTGAAAAATCACCGTTGCTGGGGGTTTTATTGTTCTAAAATGTAGGTACTACCTTACCAAGTATGGTTCCAAGTCGATATTGAAAAGGCCGGCGTAAATTTTTCTGCAAAATTACAACAAAGTTGAAAAATCATAACAAAACAATAAGTTTAAGACAAGAATATGTTTTTTAGCGAAAAAGCGATCTGCCGAAGACCTTTCAGTGGTCACAATCGAAAAAAAGTTATGGTACAATCTAGTTTTGCTTGTTTAAGCGATAAGCCGACGGAAACTATTCCACAAACCAGGACCGAACTTTTAAAACATAAAACAACTAATTTAATCTTTAATAATATCCCATTTGCCGCTGAAAAACCACCGTTGCTGGGGGTTTTAGTGTTCTAAAATGTAGGTACTACCTTAAAAAGTATGGTTCCAATTCGATATTAAAAAGGCCGGCGTAAATTTTTCTGCAAAATTACGTCAAAGTAAAATTGAATTAATCTTTAATAATTTCCAATTTGGAGCTGAAAAACCACCGTTGCTGGGGGTTTTATTGTTCTAAAATGTAGGTACTACCTTACCAAGTATGGTTCCAATTCGATATTAAAAAGGCCGACGTAAGTTTTTCTGCAAAATTACGACAAAGTAAAATTAAATTAATCTTTAATAATTTCCAATTTGTAGCTGAAAAACCACCGTTGCTGGGGGTTTTATTGTTCTAAAATGTAGGTACTACCTTACCCAGAATGGTTCCAATTCGATATTAAAAAGGCCGACGTAAATTTTTCTGCAAAATTACAACAAAGTTGAAAAATCATAACAAAACAATAAGTTTAAGACAAGAATATGTTTTTTAGCGAAAAAGCGATCTGCCGAAGACCTTTCAGTGGTCACAATCGAAAAAAAGTTATGGTACAATCTAGTTTTGCTTGTTTAAGCGATAAGCCGACGGAAACTATTTCACAAACCAGGACCGAACTTTTAAAACATAAAACAACTAATTTAATCTTTATTAATATCCCATTTGCCGCTGAAAACCCACCGTTGCTGGGGGTTTTAATGTTCTAAAATGTGGGTACTACCTTACCAAGTAGGGTTCCAATTCGATATTAAAAAGGCCGGCGTAAATTTTTCTGCAAAATTACGACAAAGTAAAATTGAATTAATCTTTAATAATTTCGAATTTGTAGCTGAAAAACCACCGTTGCTTGGGGTTTTATTGTTCTAAAATGTAGGTACTATCTTACCAAGTATGGTTCCAATTCGATATTAAAAAGGCCGACGTAAATTTTTCTGCAAAATTACGACAAAGTAAAATTAAATTAATCTTTAATAATATCCAATTTGTAGCTGAAAAATCACCGTTGCTGGGGGTTTTATTGTTCTAAAATGTAGGTACTACCTTACCAAGTATGGTTCCAAGTCGATATTGAAAAGGCCGGCGTAAATTTTTCTGTAAAATTACGACAAAGTTGAAAAATCATAACAAAACAATAAGTTTAAGACCACAATATGTTTTTTAGCGAAAAAGCGATCTGCCGAAGACCTCTCAGTGGTCACAATCAAAGAAAAGTTATGGTACAATCTAGTTTTGCTTGTATAAGCGATAAGCCGAAGGAAACTATTCCACAAACCAGGACCGAACTTTCAAAACATAAAACAACTAATTTAATCTTTATTAATATCCCATTTGCCGCTGAAAAACCACCGTTGCTGGGGGTTTTATTGTACTAAAATGTAGGTACTACCTTACCCAGAATGGTTCCAATTCGATATTAAAAAGGCCGACGTAAATTTTTCTGCAAAATTACGACAAAGTAAAATTGAATTAATATTTAATAATTTCCAATTTGTAGCTGAAAAACCACCGTTGCTGGGGGTTTTATTGTTCTGAAATGTAGGTACTACCTTACCAAGTATGGTTCCAATTCGATATTAAAAAGGCCGGCGTAAATTTTTCTGCAAAATTACGACAAAGTAAAATTGAATTAATATTTAATAATTTCCAATTTGTAGCTGAAAAACCACCGTTGCTGGGGGTTTTATTGTTTTAAAATGTAGGTACTACCTTAAAAAGTATGGTTCCAATTCGATATTAAAAAGGCCGGCGTAAATTTTTCTGCAAAATTACGACAAAGTAAAATTAAATTAATCTTTAATAATTTCCAATTTGTAGCTGAAAAATCACCGTTGCTGGGGGTTTTATTGTTCTAAAATGTAGGTACTACCTTACCAAGTATGGTTCTAATTCGATATTAAAAAGGCCGGTGTAAATTTTTCTGCAAAATTACGACAAAGTAAAATTGAATTAATCTTTAATAATTTCCAATTTGTAGCTGAAAAACCACCGTTGCTGGGGGTTTTATTGTTCTAAAATGTAGGTACTACCTTAAAAAGTATGGTTCCAATTCGATATTAAAAAGGCCGGCGTAAATTTTTCTGCAAAATTGCGACAAAGTAAGATTAATTTAATCTTTAATAATTTCCCATTTGTGGCTGAAAAACCACCGTTGCTGGGGGTTTTATTGTTCTAAAATGTAGGTACTACCGTACCAAGTATGGTTCCAATTCCAATGGTATTAAAACTTGTTCGGGACAATAAACAATATCCATAATAAATAACAAAAACTCCGCAGTTGAATGAGTCCGTTTACCGTGGAATAAGTCTTCTGATATATAATTTAGGGGTTTTTTGGAATGAGAAAATTTTTTATTGTAATTTTTAATAAATTTTTCAAAGATTATTCATTTAGTGTCGATCTGTTTAATACGCGTTTGCTTATTACGCGATTGTGCAGAATTTAAGTAATAAAACTGGCACGTAGTAAAATTGACGTGAACCAATGTCCAGTGATCGTCTGTTTGATTTACCGGAATAATAAATTCGTTAACATTCTCGAGACTTTTAAAACCAGCTTTGACCGTTTTAGTTGGGAAAATCGATGTACCTTCGACCCATGCCCATACAGTTATATCTGACAAATTTATTTGTTTCATTTTTTCAAGAATTAGATCTATAACAAAATTATCAAGCCAATAGATATTATAATTATTTTTACCGGAAACCGCAGCCAGTACATTTAACGACCTGAATCTCCCGGAAGCTAGACAATTTATTGGACGCATAAATCTACTGTTCGGAAAAATGTCTACCGAGAAATCTGGGGAAAATTTTTTATAGTACTTATTTAATGTTACTAATTAATCCATTGCCAAGAAAGTTAAATTTTGTAAACGATTTCAAATGATCAAAATTTTTATCTCCTAAACATTCTTTACTAGCTGCTGCTTTATAGTAAGAACTGAGTTTCCTAGTTTTTTTGGACCACTGTTCGGGAACGAGCCGAACCGGGGTTAATAAAATTTAATTTACATAATTTAAACACTTCACCTATTTCATTATGGACATGCAAAAACTCCCTAATCTCTCCTGGAGTAAATTGTAAACAAATATTTTTCCTGTCTTAACGTGCAGTTTCTAAGAAAAACAACATGTTTCGCGCCAAAAACTAAAAATAAGAATTATTTACCAAACAAACATGGCTTCCCTTTGTCTGGAAACACCGTCAAGCTGCCCGACACATTCCAAAACGTCGCGGCTTCTTTGTAAATGTTGATTTATTGCTTTAAACCACTTAGCGGGCTTCTAACAGTCTTCTTCCATCTCTTCTTAGTTGAAAAGAGAGATCCCCTGCGCTTCTAACGTGTATCGAACGATCCTCGCATCGGTGCACTTGCCTCCGAGAATCATCAATAGACGATGAAAACTGCGTGGATCGCTACACGACTTGTTACGCTCCTTTACTGGTTAAAATCCCAGATTATCCGCACATATTGTTTCATCCTTCGATACGTGAATTTTATCAATCGATAGTCCTAACTGCGTCTACTCTAGTGATGGGAATAACCCACTTATTTTATTAACCGACTACCATTCAAGTAATTTTAAAAACTGGATGAAAACCGTTTTTTTTTTTTCACTCGAATATTAATATGAGTGGCGGTAGGTCGACAGTTCCGTAATTTAAAAAAAAACCGTTTCTCTTTCAATAACGGATGCGTAATCAGTTATAATTCAAGTGATGAACCGCCAATTATTAGTATTCGAATGAAAAATCGGTCGTTGTTAAGTACACAGTGACACAAAAGGCGCGGTAAAAAAAAACTACATTTTAGAACAATAAAACCCACAGCCATGGAGGTTTTTCAGCCACAAATGGGAAATTATTAAAGATTAAGTTAATTTTATTTTGTCGTCATTTTGCAGAAAAATTTACGCCGGCCTTTTTAATATCGAATTGGAACCATACTTTTTAAGGTAGTACCTACATTTTAGAACAATAAAACCCCAAGCAACGGTGGTTTTTCAGCTACAAATTGGAAATTATTAAATATTAATTCAATTTTACTTTGTCGTAATTTTGCAGAAAAATTTACGCCGGCCTTTTTAATATCGAATTGGAACCATACTTGGTAAGGTAGTACCTACATTTTAGAACAATAAAACCCCCAGCAACGGTGATTTTTCAGCTACAAATTGGAAATTATTAAAGATTAATTTAATTTTACTTTGTCGTAATTTTGCAGAAAAATTTACGTCGGCCTTTTTAATATCGAATTGGAACCATACTTGGTAAGATAGTACCTACATTTTAGAACAATAAAACCCCAAGCAACGGTGGTTTTTCAGCTACAAATTCGAAATTATTAAAGATTAATTCAATTTTACTTTGTCGTAATTTGGCAGAAAAATTTACGCCGGCCTTTTTAATATCGAATTGGAACCATACTTTTTAAGGTAGTACCTACATTTTAGAACAATAAAACCCCCAGCAACGGTGGTTTTTCAGCTACAAATTGGAAATTATTAAAGATTAATTCAATTTTACTTTGTCGTAATTTTGCAGAAAAATTTACGCCGGCCTTTTTAATATCGAATTGGAACCATACTTTTTAAGGTAGTACCTACATTTTAGAACAATAAAACCCCCAGCAACGGTGGTTTTTCAGCTACAAATTGGAAATTATTAAAGATTAATTCAATTTTACTTTGTCGTAATTTTGCAGAAAAATTTACACCGGCCTTTTTAATATCGAATTGGAACCATACTTGGTAAGGTAATACCTACATTTTAGAACAATAAAACCCTCAGCAAACGGTGGTTTTTCAGCTACAAATGGGAAATTATTAAAAATTAAATTAATTTTACTTTGTCGTAATTTTGTAGAAAAATTTACGTCGGCCTTTTTAATATCGAATTGGAACCATACTTTTTAAGGTAGTACCTACATTTTAGAACAATAAAACCCCCAGCAACGGTGGTTTTTCAGCTACAAATTGGAAATTATTAAAGATTAATTCAATTTTACTTTGTCGTAATTTTGCAGAAAAATTTACGCCGGCCTTTTTAATATCGAATTGGAACCATACTTTTTAAGGTAGTACCTACATTTTAGAACAATAAAACCCCCAGCAACGGTGGTTTTTCAGCTACAAATTGGAAATTATTAAAGATTAATTCAATTTTACTTTGTCGTAATTTTGCAGAAAAATTTACACCGGCCTTTTTAATATCGAATTGGAACCATACTTGGTAAGGTAATACCTACATTTTAGAACAATAAAACCCCCAGCAACGGTGGTTTTTCAGCTACAAATTGGAAATTATTAAAGATTAATTCAATTTTACTTTGTCGTAATTTAGCAGAAAAATTTACACCGGCCTTTTTAATATCGAATTGGAACCATACTTGGTAAGGTAATACCTACATTTTAGAACAATAAAACCCTCAGCAACGGTGGTTTTTCAGCTACAAATGGGAAATTATTAAAAATTAAATTAATTTTACTTTGTCGTAATTTTGTACAAAAATTTACGTCGGCCTTTTTAATATCGAATTGGAACCATACTTGGTAAGGTAATACCTACATTTTAGAACAATAAAACCCCCAGCAACGGTGGTTTTTCAGCTACAAATTGGAAATTATTAAAGATTAATTCAATTTTACTTTGTCGTAATTTTGCAGAAAAATTTACACCGGCCTTTTTAATATCGAATTGGAACTATACTTGGTAAGGTAGTACCTACATTTTAGTACAATAAAACCCCCAGCAACGGTGATTTTTCAGCTACAAATAAGAAATTATTAAAGATTAAATTAATTTTACTTCGTCGTAATTTTGCAGAAAAATTTACGCCGGCCTTTTTAATATTGAATTGGAACCATACTTTTTAAGGTAGTACCTACATTTTAAAACAATAAAACCCCCAGCAACGGTGGTTTTTCAGCTACAAATTGGAAATTATTAAATATTAATTCAATTTTACTTTGTCGTAATTTTGCAGAAAAATTTACGCCGGCCTTTTTAATATCGAATTGGAACCATACTTGGTAAGGTAGTACCTACATTTCAGAACAATAAAACCCCCAGCAACGGTGGTTTTTCAGCTACAAATTGGAAATTATTAAATATTAATTCAATTTTACTTTGTCGTAATTTTGCAGAAAAATTTACGTCGGCCTTTTTAATATCGAATTGGAACCATTCTGGGTAAGGTAGTACCTACATTTTAGTACAATAAAACCCTCAGCAACGGTGGGTTTTCAGCGGCAAATGGGATATTAATAAAGATTAAATTAGTTGTTTTATGTTTTGAAAGTTCGGTCCTGGTTTGTGGAATAGTTTCCTTCGGCTTATCGCTTATACAAGCAAAACTAGATTGTACCATAACTTTTCTTTGATTGTGACCACTGAGAGGTCTTCGGCAGATCGCTTTTTCGCTAAAAAACATATTGTGGTCTTAAACTTATTGTTTTGTTATGATTTTTCAACTTTGTCGTAATTTTACAGAAAAATTTACGCCGGCCTTTTCAATATCGACTTGGAACCATACTTGGTAAGGTAGTACCTACATTTTAGAACAATAAAACCCCCAGCAACGGTGATTTTTCAGCTACAAATTGAAAATTATTAAAGATTAATTTAATTTTACTTTGTCGTAATTTTGCAGAAAAATTTACGTCGGCCTTTTTAATATCGAATTGGAACCATACTTGGTAAGATAGTACCTACATTTTAGAACAATAAAACCCCAAGCAACGGTGGTTTTTCAGCTACAAATTCGAAATTATTAAAGATTAATTCAATTTTACTTTGTCGTAATTTTGCAGAAAAATTTACGCCGGCCTTTTTAATATCGAATTGGAACCATACTTTTTAAGGTAGTACCTACATTTTAGAACAATAAAACCCCCAGCAACGGTGGTTTTTCAGCTACAAATTGGAAATTATTAAATATTAATTCAATTTTACTTTGTCGTAATTTTGCAGAAAAATTTACGCCGGCCTTTTTAATATCGAATTGGAACCCTACTTGGTAAGGTAGTACCCACATTTTAGAACATTAAAACCCCCAGCAACGGTGGGTTTTCAGCGGCAAATGGGATATTAATAAAGATTAAATTAGTTGTTTTATGTTTTAAAAGTTCGGTCCTGGTTTGTGAAATAGTTTACGTCGGCTTATCGCTTAAACAAGCAAAACTAGATTGTACCATAACTTTTTTTCGATTGTGACCACTGAAAGGTCTTCGGCAGATCGCTTTTTCGCTAAAAAACATATTCTTGTCTTAAACTTATTGTTTTGTTATGATTTTTCAACTTTGTTGTAATTTTGCAGAAAAATTTACGTCGGCCTTTTTAATATCGAATTGGAACCATTCTGGGTAAGGTAGTACCTACATTTTAGAACAATAAAACCCCCAGCAACGGTGGTTTTTCAGCTACAAATTGGAAATTATTAAAGATTAATTTAATTTTACTTTGTCGTAATTTTGCAGAAAAATTTACGTCGGCCTTTTTAATATCGAATTGGAACCATACTTGGTAAGGTAGTACCTACATTTTAGAACAATAAAACCCCCAGCAACGGTGGTTTTTCAGCTCCAAATTGGAAATTATTAAAGATTAATTCAATTTTACTTTGACGTAATTTTGCAGAAAAATTTACGCCGGCCTTTTTAATATCGAATTGGAACCATACTTTTTAAGGTAGTGCCTACATTTTAGAACACTAAAACCCCCAGCAACGGTGGTTTTTCAGCGGCAAATGGGATATTATTAAAGATTAAATTAGTTGTTTTATGTTTTAAAAGTTCGGTCCTGGTTTGTGGAATAGTTTTCGTCGGCTTATCGCTTAAACAAGCAAAACTAGATTGTACCATAACTTTTTTTCGATTGTGACCACTGAAAGGTCTTCGGCAGATCGCTTTTTCGCTAAAAAACATATTCTTGTCTTAAACTTATTGTTTTGTTATGATTTTTCAACTTTGTTGTAATTTTGCAGAAAAATTTACGCCGGCCTTTTCAATATCGACTTGGAACCATACTTGGTAAGGTAGTACCTACATTTTAGAACAATAAAACCCCCAGCAACGGTGATTTTTCAGCTACAAATTGGAAATTATTAAAGATTAATTTAATTTTACTTTGTCGTAATTTTGCAGAAAAATTTACGTCGGCCTTTTTAATATCGAATTGGAACCATACTTGGTAAGGTAATACCTACATTTTAGAACAATAAAACCCTCAGCAACGGTGGTTTTTCAGCTACAAATGGGAAATTATTAAAAATTAAATTAATTTTACTTTGTCGTAATTTTGTAGAAAAATTTACGTCGGCCTTTTTAATATCGAATTGGAACCATACTTGGTAAGGTAATACCTACATTTTAGAACAATAAAACCCTCAGCAACGGTAGTTTTTCAGCTACAAATGGGAAATTATTAAAAATTAAATTAATTTTACTTTGTCGTAATTTTGTAGAAAAATTTACGTCGGCCTTTTTAATATCGAATTGGAACCATACTTTTTAAGGTAGTACCTACATTTAAGAACAATAAAACCCCCAGCAACGGTGGTTTTTCAGCTACAAATTGGAAATTATTAAAGATTAATTCAATTTTACTTTGTCGTAATTTTGCAGAAAAATTTACACCGTCCTTTTTAATATCGAATTGGAACCATACTTGGTAAGGTAATACCTACATTTTAGAACAATAAAACCCTCAGCAACGGTGGTTTTTCAGCTACAAATGGGAAATTATTAAAAATTAAATTAATTTTACTTTGTCGTAATTTTGTAGAAAAATTTACGTCGGCCTTTTTAATATCGAATTGGAACCATACTTGGTAAGGTAATACCTACATTTTAGAACAATAAAACCCCCAGCAACGGTGGTTTTTCAGCTACAAATTGGAAATTATTAAAGATTAATTCAATTTTACTTTGTCGTAATTTTGCAGAAAAATTTACACCGGCCTTTTTAATATCGAATTGGAACTATACTTGGTAAGGTAGTACCTACATTTTAGTACAATAAAACCCCCAGCAACGGTGATTTTTCAGCTACAAATAAGAAATTATTAAAGATTAAATTAATTTTACTTCGTCGTAATTTTGCAGAAAAATTTACGCCGGCCTTTTTAATATTGAATTGGAACCATACTTTTTAAGGTAGTACCTACATTTTAAAACAATAAAACCCCCAGCAACGGTGGTTTTTCAGCTACAAATTGGAAATTATTAAATATTAATTCAATTTTACTTTGTCGTAATTTTGCAGAAAAATTTACGCCGGCCTTTTTAATATCGAATTGGAACCATACTTGGTAAGGTAGTACCTACATTTCAGAACAATAAAACCCCCAGCAACGGTGGTTTTTCAGCTACAAATTGGAAATTATTAAATATTAATTCAATTTTACTTTGTCGTAATTTTGCAGAAAAATTTACGTCGGCCTTTTTAATATCGAATTGGAACCATTCTGGGTAAGGTAGTACCTACATTTTAGTACAATAAAACCCCCAGCAACGGTGGTTTTTCAGCGGCAAATGGGATATTAATAAAGATTAAATTAGTTGTTTTATGTTTTGAAAGTTCGGTCCTGGTTTGTGGAATAGTTTCCTTCGGCTTATCGCTTATACAAGCAAAACTAGATTGTACCATAACTTTTCTTTGATTGTGACCACTGAGAGGTCTTCGGCAGATCGCTTTTTCGCTAAAAAACATATTCTGGTCTTAAACTTATTGTTTTGTTATGATTTTTCAACTTTGTCGTAATTTTACAGAAAAATTTACGCCGGCCTTTTCAATATCGACTTGGAACCATACTTGGTAAGGTAGTACCTACATTTTAGAACAATAAAACCCCCAGCAACGGTGATTTTTCAGCTACAAATTGGATATTATTAAAGATTAATTTAATTTTACTTTGTCGTAATTTTGCAGAAAAATTTACGTCGGCCTTTTTAATATCGAATTGGAACCATACTTGGTAAGATAGTACCTACATTTTAGAACAATAAAACCCCAAGCAACGGTGGTTTTTCAGCTACAAATTCGAAATTATTAAAGATTAATTCAATTTTACTTTGTCGTAATTTTGCAGAAAAATTTACGCCGGCCTTTTTAATATCGAATTGGAACCATACTTTTTAAGGTAGTACCTACATTTTAGAACAATAAAACCCCCAGCAACGGTGGTTTTTCAGCTACAAATTGGAAATTATTAAATATTAATTCAATTTTACTTTGTCGTAATTTTGCAGAAAAATTTACGCCGGCCTTTTTAATATCGAATTGGAACCCTACTTGGTAAGGTAGTACCCACATTTTAGAACATTAAAACCCCCAGCAACGGTGGGTTTTCAGCGGCAAATGGGATATTAATAAAGATTAAATTAGTTGTTTTATGTTTTAAAAGTTCGGTCCTGGTTTGTGAAATAGTTTCCGTCGGCTTATCGCTTAAACAAGCAAAACTAGATTGTACCATAACTTTTTTTCGATTGTGACCACTGAAAGGTCTTCGGCAGATCGCTTTTTCGCTAAAAAACATATTCTTGTCTTAAACTTATTGTTTTGTTATGATTTTTCAACTTTGTTGTAATTTTGCAGAAAAATTTACGCCGGCCTTTTCAATATCGACTTGGAACCATACTTGGTAAGGTAGTACCTACATTTTAGAACAATAAAACCCCCAGCAACGGTGATTTTTCAGCTACAAATTGGAAATTATTAAAGATTAATTTAATTTTACTTTGTCGTAATTTTGCAGAAAAATTTACACCGGCCTTTTTAATATCGAATTGGAATCATACTTGGTAAGGTAATACCTACATTTTAGAACAATAAAACCCTCAGCAACGGTGGTTTTTCAGCTACAAATGGGAAATTATTAAAAATTAAATTAATTTTACTTTGTCGTAATTTTGTAGAAAAATTTACGTCGGCCTTTTTAATATCGAATTGGAACCATACTTGGTAAGGTAATACCTACATTTTAGAACAATAAAACCCCCAGCAACGGTGGTTTTTCAGCTACAAATTGGAAATTATTAAAGATTAATTCAATTTTACTTTGTCGTAATTTTGCAGAAAAATTTACACCGGCCTTTTTAATATCGAATTGGAACTATACTTGGTAAGGTAGTACCTACATTTTAGTACAATAAAACCCCCAGCAACGGTGATTTTTCAGCTACAAATAAGAAATTATTAAAGATTAAATTAATTTTACTTCGTCGTAATTTTGCAGAAAAATTTACGCCGGCCTTTTTAATATTGAATTGGAACCATACTTTTTAAGGTAGTACCTACATTTTAAAACAATAAAACCCCCAGCAACGGTGGTTTTTCAGCTACAAATTGGAAATTATTAAATATTAATTCAATTTTACTTTGTCGTAATTTTGCAGAAAAATTTACGCCGGCCTTTTTAATATCGAATTGGAACCATACTTGGTAAGGTAGTACCTACATTTCAGAACAATAAAACCCCCAGCAACGGTGGTTTTTCAGCTACAAATTGGAAATTATTAAATATTAATTCAATTTTACTTTGTCGTAATTTTGCAGAAAAATTTACGTCGGCCTTTTTAATATCGAATTGGAACCATTCTGGGTAAGGTAGTACCTACATTTTAGTACAATAAAACCCCCAGCAACGGTGGTTTTTCAGCGGCAAATGGGATATTAATAAAGATTAAATTAGTTGTTTTATGTTTTGAAAGTTCGGTCCTGGTTTGTGGAATAGTTTCCTTCGGCTTATCGCTTATACAAGCAAAACTAGATTGTACCATAACTTTTCTTTGATTGTGACCACTGAGAGGTCTTCGGCAGATCGCTTTTTCGCTAAAAAACATATTGTGGTCTTAAACTTATTGTTTTGTTATGATTTTTCAACTTTGTCGTAATTTTACAGAAAAATTTACGCCGGCCTTTTCAATATCGACTTGGAACCATACTTGGTAAGGTAGTACCTACATTTTAGAACAATAAAACCCCCAGCAACGGTGATTTTTCAGCTACAAATTGGAAATTATTAAAGATTAATTTAATTTTACTTTGTCGTAATTTTGCAGAAAAATTTACGTCGGCCTTTTTAATATCGAATTGGAACCATACTTGGTAAGATAGTACCTACATTTTAGAACAATAAAACCCCAAGCAACGGTGGTTTTTCAGCTACAAATTCGAAATTATTAAAGATTAATTCAATTTTACTTTGTCGTAATTTTGCAGAAAAATTTACGCCGGCCTTTTTAATATCGAATTGGAACCATACTTTTTAAGGTAGTACCTACATTTTAGAACAATAAAACCCCCAGCAACGGTGGTTTTTCAGCTACAAATTGGAAATTATTAAATATTAATTCAATTTTACTTTGTCGTAATTTTGCAGAAAAATTTACGCCGGCCTTTTTAATATCGAATTGGAACCCTACTTGGTAAGGTAGTACCCACATTTTAGAACATTAAAACCCCCAGCAACGGTGGGTTTTCAGCGGCAAATGGGATATTAATAAAGATTAAATTAGTTGTTTTATGTTTTAAAAGTTCGGTCCTGGTTTGTGAAATAGTTTACGTCGGCTTATCGCTTAAACAAGCAAAACTAGATTGTACCATAACTTTTTTTCGATTGTGACCACTGAAAGGTCTTCGGCAGATCGCTTTTTCGCTAAAAAACATATTCTTGTCTTAAACTTATTGTTTTGTTATGATTTTTCAACTTTGTTGTAATTTTGCAGAAAAATTTACGTCGGCCTTTTTAATATCGAATTGGAACCATTCTGGGTAAGGTAGTACCTACATTTTAGAACAATAAAACCCCCAGCAACGGTGGTTTTTCAGCTACAAATTGGAAATTATTAAAGATTAATTTAATTTTACTTTGTCGTAATTTTGCAGAAAAATTTACGTCGGCCTTTTTAATATCGAATTGGAACCATACTTGGTAAGGTAGTACCTACATTTTAGAACAATAAAACCCCCAGCAACGGTGGTTTTTCAGCTCCAAATTGGAAATTATTAAAGATTAATTCAATTTTACTTTGACGTAATTTTGCAGAAAAATTTACGCCGGCCTTTTTAATATCGAATTGGAACCATACTTTTTAAGGTAGTACCTACATTTTAGAACACTAAAACCCCCAGCAACGGTGGTTTTTCAGCGGCAAATGGGATATTATTAAAGATTAAATTAGTTGTTTTATGTTTTAAAAGTTCGGTCCTGGTTTGTGGAATAGTTTCCGTCGGCTTATCGCTTAAACAAGCAAAACTAGATTGTACCATAACTTTTTTTCGATTGTGACCACTGAAAGGTCTTCGGCAGATCGCTTTTTCGCTAAAAAACATATTCTTGTCTTAAACTTATTGTTTTGTTATGATTTTTCAACTTTGTTGTAATTTTGCAGAAAAATTTACGCCGGCCTTTTCAATATCGACTTGGAACCATACTTGGTAAGGTAGTACCTACATTTTAGAACAATAAAACCCCCAGCAACGGTGATTTTTCAGCTACAAATTGGAAATTATTAAAGATTAATTTAATTTTACTTTGTCGTAATTTTGCAGAAAAATTTACGTCGGCCTTTTTAATATCGAATTGGAACCATACTTGGTAAGATAGTACCTACATTTTAGAACAATAAAACCCCAAGCAACGGTGGTTTTTCAGCTACAAATTCGAAATTATTAAAGATTAATTCAATTTTACTTTGTCGTAATTTTGCAGAAAAATTTACGCCGGCCTTTTTAATATCGAATTGGAACCATACTTGGTAAGGTAGTACCCACATTTTAGAACAATAAAACCCCCAGCAACGGTGGTTTTTCAGCGGCAAATGGGATATTATTAAAGATTAAATTAGTTGTTTTATGTTTTAAAAGTTCGGTCCTGGTTTGTGGAATAGTTTCCGTCGGCTTATCGCTTATACAAGCAAAACTAGATTGAACCATAGCTCTTCTTCGATTGTGACCACTGGGAGGTCTTCGGCAGATCGCTTTTTCGCTAATAAACATATTCTTGTTTTAAACCTATTGTTTTGTTATAATTTTTCAACTTTGTCGTAATTTTGCAGAAAAATTTACGCCGGCCTTTTCAATATCGAATTGGAACCATACTTGGTAAGGTAGTACCTACATTTTAGAACAATAAAACTCCCAGCAACGTTGGTTTTTCAGCTACAAATGGGAAATTATTAAAGAATAAATACATTTTTTGTGTATTTTTGGGAAAGTTTCCGTCTGCCTTTTTCATATCATATCATATATATATAATAAATATTATGAATATAAGCAAAAATAGATTTATTAATTACTTTTCTTTAGTTGTCACTCGTGGGTAATCTTATTCCGACCGCTTTTTAGCTAAAAAAGCTACCAAACCCGAACCCGAATAATTAAGTTTAAATAAACAAATAAATAATTTTCACAATTTTTTCCATTTTTTATAATAAAAATCTTCGTTTTCTTAAGCATATTACTATTAAACATAAGTAGTTTCTAGAACATTATTTTATTCGCGGTGCAGATTGTTTAGGCCATGCAATAGACGCGGTCGGTCCGATCGCCGCTTGGAGTCTGCTTCGATGCGTCGCATTTCCGTTGCCAAAAGCCGTTGCTAACCTGACTACGGTCAAGAATTATCCTATTGTTTTTTTAAGACACAGCTCGTTGAACATAACTGAACACATCAGCTCCTGTTTACGCGGTTTTTACCTATTTAATACACTCATTTTGGTTAATTTCTTAAAAAAGAAAAATAATAAATGATCCTAAGATATGTACCGGTTGTCCCAACTTAAAAAGAGTAATATACAGGGTCCTGCACTTCACCTCCCGTCTTCTATAGCTGACTTATTGATTGTTAGGACTTTGATAATTTGCAGATCGCACCAGTATCTTAGGGCGCATTTCAGGAAAAAAAATGTTATACAGGCTGTTCCTAAAAAGTGTAACGTCATAAGGATGTAATTTTTTAGATTACATACCATACATTTTTTTACTTACTTGGGTGCATCTTATAGTTACCTACATACCCCTAAAATTTTATTGAAATCGATTCAGTATTATAGGCAAAATAAAATAACAACTAAAAAATATGAGTTTTACACCACTGGTTTTAAAAATTATTAAAAAATAAAAATAATGCCTCCTTAATAAAAGTATACAAAGGTACTTATTAAATAAAGTCTAAGAGTCTCGTTAACCGGGTTTGATTAATATAAATTGTACAGGGTGTCCAAAGTTTAGTGTCAAAATTTGCAAACTTTAAAGTAGTTTATTTTTCTTATTTCAAATAACAACCCCTGTATTTTTTTAAGTCATTCGATGCAGAATTAAAAATCAAACATTTGTCCTAATTACAACCCTATCGAAATTTCTAACGCATCAAGACTTATTTGTAGAAAACTCATTTTATCAACTATTCCAACAGTTATTATTATGAATAAATATCGAAGGTGGCTTTGAAAAACAATTTATTGGTATTAAAGTTTATTAAAGTGATAAGAGACCATTTTGACTTGTAATGTAAAAGTTTCAAATATTGTTAAATTGTTAGTAATAATTAACTGAAAATAATAATCGTGGATATGGTTATCCTTTAAAATTCGCTGAACTGTTCTTTCGCTTACATCTACGGCATCAGCGACTGCTTGTTAACTAACTGAAGGATTTTCTATAACAGATAATAGCACAGCCAATTCATTTTGTTCAGTTCGGACCGGTTTATTTCTCACTGGTTTTGGGTAGTTTACATTACCCGTTTGTACAAACCTCTCTAATATGTTTTGCAGTCTCCTTTTGTCTGGATGTCGTCGTTCTGGATAACGCTGTGCATAAACTCGGCTTGCCAAAAAATACTTCTTCTCGCATGCTCCTAATATAAAAATCATATCTACGAGCTTTTCTTGGTTGTAGTCCATTACAAAAAACAATATAAAGTACTTATAACAGCTTAAATAATTACTAATAATTTAACAATATTTAAAACTTTTAGAGTCAAAATGGTCTCTTGTCACTTTAATAAACTTTAATACCAATAAATTGTTTTTCAAAGCCACCTTCTATATTTATTTTATTTATATATATTTTATAGTAAAACACTTATAGCTTTTTAATGTTTCATTTAATATAGAATTGCTCTACATGTTTCGCCTTTCTAGGGCTTTTTCAAGAGTACTTATGATACTAAAGGTCAATTCTACATTTACAAATTTATATTTTTCCACCACTATTGTAAAATATTGAAAAGAATAATTTAAGTTACCTGGGAGCTATTCTTATTGTTTATTGGGCCTATCATTGGAAATTCCGGGGTTATAGTCGACAAAATACACCTATCTAGAATTGGGGGGTATTTTGGAACATTTGTTGTTCATTAGTGGTCAGGGTTTTATTATTATGTAAGGATTTCTTTATTTCTAATTGTTCTAAAAGGTCCAATCTTTTACCTTTATTTTCAGCATGGATCAATTGTAAACTTTTTGGGTCTATAAAATGGTTGTTCTCTATGCAATGAGCGGACATCCCTGTGCATTTATTATTTTTTATAATTGATGTACTATGTTCTTTAAGTCGTGTTTTAATGCTCCTACCACTTTGACCTATATAAACTGCATCACAATCAGAACAATTAATTTTATAGACCCCGGACCTATCTAATTTGTCTATTTTATCCTTATTATTAACAAGCATTCTACCTAAGTTTTGTTTATTCACACATATTGTCATAATCCGTTGGAATAGTTGATAAAATAAGTTTTCTGCAAATAAGCCTTCATGCGTTAGAAATTGCGATAGGGTTGTAATTAGGACAAATGTTTGATTTTTAATGCTGTATCGAATGACATAAAAATATACAGGGGTTTCTATTTGAATTAAGAAAAATAAATTGCTTTAAAGCTTGCAAAGTTTGACACTAAACTTTGGACACCCTGTACAATTCGTATTACCTAATCAAACTTGGTTAACCAGACTGCCATACCTTATTTAATAAGTACCTTTGTATAATTTAATTAACGAGGCATTATTTTTATTTTTTTATTAATTTTTAAAACCAGTGGCATGTAATCTAAAAAAATACATCTTTATGACGTCACCCTTTTTTGGAACACCCTATATAAAAAAAATATTTTCCTGAAATACGCCCCAAAATACAGGTAAGGTCTGCAAAATATTAAAATCCTACCTTAATTACTAAGTGAGCTATAGAAGACGGGAGGTGAGGTGCAGGACCTTGTAGGTATATAATAAACAATTTTTCTTTGTGGTGGCTGCAAAATGTTATCTAACTAGGGTTTAAATAAAATTGCGTAATATATATATGCGGTGAACGTAGTGCGGTTTTAAATTTTTTCTTAAACAAATATTATTTTTCGTGTACGTTGTGTTGTATGTACGTAATATCGTATCATAACCAAAAAATATAATTACAGCTTCTGGCCTAAAACAAATATGGCAAAGTCCCATGGACAAATTGTCAACATCTTAAAATGCTGGACAGGAAGTTATTTATAACAGTACGATTAAGAGAGGCTGTAAGAACAATAATAACAGATAAACTGAATATAGTCGGATCTGGTCTTATCGTGCGGGTCATACGATTCAAGAAAGACATACTCTCAGTTTTTGTTTTCTTTACTTGCGTTTAATTTTACCCTCTAAATAAAATACGTAAGATAAATGAGACAGACTTATTCCATTTTGACATGAAAAAAAAGGATATGTATTTACTTTCCAGCGATTCTAAAAAAGCTTATAATAGCACCAGCTACGTTTTATTTTAAATATGCCAATTTTCTGGGTTTTTGCATCCCCAATCAAAAAAAATGGTACTTAATCTGATAAACTATTTCGAAAATGAAAGAAAAAGTGGAAATTCGCCAACCAATATTCAGGAAAACGTAGCCAAAGCACTGGGAATTAGTTTAAGGACTGTGCAGAAAATTGTGCATGAAACAAAACATAACATAATACCCAAGAATACTAAAAAGTGTAAACGAAGAAAACCAAAGACTGAGGATTTAGGCGAAAATATTAAAATGGGAGTTCGAAATGTGATTTACGATTTATACAAATCAAAAACCAATGTAACTCTTCCAGTTTTACAAAAAACATTAAAAATTCGGGGTGTTTTGGAAATTGGACTTGAAGCGTTATCAAAATTAATAAAAAATTTAGGTTTTCGCTATAAAAAATACTGTAACCGAAGATTTTTATGTGAGCAGCCACAGATAGTGAGTCAGCGTGTTCAGTTTTTAAAAAAATATACGGACAATTACAAATCGAAATTTAGAAAAGTGGTATTTTTAGACGAAACGTGGATATTTTCGAATGGAAGTGGTTCAAAATCTTGGCAAGATGAGTCTGTAAAAAGTGTTAAAAGGAAAAAGGGGTGCGGTACGGGAAAGCGTTTTATTATTTTGCATGCCGGTTCTGCTGTTGCGAGTTTAATTTTTTCTTCAACATCAAAAAGTGCTGACTATCATGATAATATGAATTGCGAAATGTTTGAAAAATGGTTAAAAGTTCAATTGATACCAAATTTGGATGCTCCGTCTTTAATTGTATTAGATAATGCATCATATCATTCAAGAATTTTAAATAAACAGCCTACTTCATCTTGGAGGAAAAGTGATATTTATGAGTGGCTGGAAAAACACAACCAAAATCCTTTACCAAATATGCTTAAATCGGAACTCCTATCAATAGCAAAGTCTCTTAAAAAACCCTAAATATACGCGGTAGATGAAATATTGCGTGAATATGGTCATGAGGTTCTACGACTGCCGCCATATCATTGCCAGTTTAACGCAATAGAATTAATATGGGCTGGTGCAAAGTCTTATTATGGAAAACATGTAGGTGATGGTCTTAAATCCGACCAAGTACAAATAGTTTGGCAAGATTCGTTAGATCATATTACACAAGAGTACTGGAAGAAATCGGTGGAACATACAGAAATATTAATAAGGGATTGGTGGGATCGAGAACAAGTACTAGATGTCGAAGTAGCGCCAATGATAATTACTCCATTCGAAGACGACTCAGACGACGAGGACTTTTCAGATTTTATAAGTGACGATGAGAGTTTTTAGGCTATAATTATAAACGCTGCTTTTCGTTTACATTTTTTAGTATTCTTGGGTATTTTATTATGCTTTTTTTTCATGCACATAATTCTGCATAGTCCTTAAACTAATTCCCAGTGTTTTCATTACGGTTTCCTGCATATTGGTTTGCGAATTTCCACTTTTTCTTTCATTATCGAAATAGTTTATCAGACTAAATGCCATTGTATTTTTAGGTTTTAGTAGTAAAATTGTTAAAATAAATTGCACTGTTTATTATTGTCGTTTTTAATTAAAGGGTACAGTAGGTATATAATTAACGATTATATAATTTTTTTGTAACTTTTCCAACTCCCCTGTACATAATTTTAACAAAACTAATAATATTAGGTATATGTGGCTATCTTCGCGATAGCTAAAATAATGAAACTATTTTTCCTTCCTTCGGTATATTTGTAAATAATCTCACAATATTTTAATAGCCTCTGTGTTGTCTGATTTGACGCATATGATCAGTAACTTTTGGACCCGCACGTTAAGACCAGATCTGACTATATTAGTAAAAATTTAGCAAAGCAGCAGATAAACATAAAGATAACCTTTTTAAATTTCTTACCTATTGCTTGTAGGTAGTCGATCTCTAAAATATATAAAATCCAAAAGTAAATCAAAATCATACTACACAAAAAACAGCCACAGAAACATTAAAAAACAGCAAAATCGGAAGAAAATAATATGACGCAACCTGGCGCGTGAACTTACTAGGACCCACTACTAAACTGAAAACTTTTAGGACGAATCCAGATCAGCTGTTAATGTCAAATGTCCTTGTCTTCTGTCAAAACGCGTTGTATTAAGAAAGAGTTAACTCTACTACCTCGTTAGATAGAAGCTGTCTTAATTCGATTGTAAATAATTTATAATCGCCTTTTACATATAACAGAAATAAGACCCGAAAAGTATAAGACTATTAAACAGCTACCTACAAAACTACATATTTTCAAGTTTTCAGCTACATCATATTATAACCTCATATTCTTTATGATTCCTTATATGTATAAAAAAGATAAAATTCAATATCGTATAGTGCCTCATAAACTTGTAAACACTATAATGACGAAGGGTCTTAAGGATAACTTTGTAATAAACACACATAAGGGGGAAACCTGCTTTCAAAGTCCTGTTTAGGAATTAATTATCCCTTTATAAAAGCGGATCGGGTTTATATACATTTAACCTTATTACGGGCTTAAACTATAAAAATGTTTGTCTGGATTACCGGGTAAAGGTTTTGAAGCAAAACGATTAATATTAGATCTTAGGTTTCCTCTATTTTAAGAGGTTTATTAGAGCATTAATTATTGATGGATTTAGGTTCGAATAGGGTTTGCTTATATGTAGAGAAGTGGCCAATTATTTTTTAAAGAAAGCTAGTTAGCGAAAAATGCTGAACACAAAAATTTTAGGGGTTCATTAAAGGTTCTTACGGTCTATTAGAATAAAGAAACATTAAGTATAAGAGGATAAGCCAAAAAGTTGTAGAAAAACAAAAATGCGGTTTTTTAGGTATAAAACAAAGAAGTAGGTACTAATATGTATCAGTCGTGTCAGTGTCATTTGCAATTAAATATTTATCATGGACATTTGCCAAAAAAACAATATATCTGCTGGATATTAGGAGTATTTTGAGGAAAACCGTAAATAAGTTTTAAATTACTCTAGTTAGAAGAAGGAACGCCTGCGGTTAACAGATGGAGGATGTTCTTCCCTACCTAATGATTAACCCAGCATCGTATTTAAAATAATTAAGTTTTGAGTTCACCAACATTAAAGCGTGTTGATGCAGCCACTAACGATAAGCCTTTTCACTGCTAAATTAAAACATTGTTTTTAAATATGTTTATAATTACAAAAATAATCACAGGTGTAACTTGAAACTTATATGAAGTTGAAGGCGCCAAACCTTACTTAACAATAATATCTTGGAAAACAATAAAAATAAAGTGTATTTTACTTAATACCCTCCCATTTATATTTTTAACGTTAAATATTACATTACCTATCTGTCCTTAATTATTTGTTATTATCTTAACAAACCTAGAAACGATTAATTTTTGACGAAAAAAAATCTTGCTGTCGCTTCTACTTTTATTTGTTTAACATTTAACACCTAATGCAATGGTAAATCATTATGAAAATAGGTCCAATTACCCCGGAGTAATCAGCGTACATATTATTATCAAAAACATACATTCGGCTGGAATTGAGAACCTCTCTGTCTGTTAAAAATGCTTAAATCCTTAAAAATTCCAATAAAATACGATATGCGGCAATACCACGACAACGTATCAGTGAATTTGAGACATCTGTTGCCGAGGCGCTGCATTTATAATATTATAGATTTACGATCAACTCCACAATGGCGACCAAACCATCTCCAATACAGTCTAAAACAGGGTTGACAAGTTTTCTCGAAGATCATTCTTATAGTTTTTGATATTCAATGTAATAACTAAAGATGCAAAATGCATATAGGTATATAGATTTTTGGCATATTTTTCATAATATTGTTTTAAAAGCATATTTTTATGTTTTTGGCTTTATTCAAAATTCCGGTTCGGTACTTATGTCAGGGATTTTCCAATCTGAAGATTATAATAATTATATTTACAATTTGGTTATACGCAATTGGGGGTTTCCGGGGTTTGCAGGTAAATTATTAGGGGTTGTTTATTGTCACTTAATAATGCGTTATTATTACCTGCCTAACAAACTGTATTTATATCTTGTTGTTATTAAGGTTAATTTCAGTTTTATAACGGACATAATATCCTCGTTGGAGAGTAAAAATTTAAATTTAAGAGACTCGATTAGTACCTACTGTTGAAAAATTTTCCGCCAAATGTAACAGCATTCCCGGTAGTAGGAGGTCAAGTAAGGAACAAATTAGATGTAACTGTAAAAAAGAATGAAGTATTTAAATACTTTATTTATTTATTTAATAAATGAAATGACGTCAAAAATACATATACACGCAAGAAATTACATGTTCAAGTAGTCATCAACACTGTAAGGTTCCATTTCTATAAGTAATTGTTTCAACTCCTTTTTAAAAATGCTCTTATTAAAGAATTTTATGCACATATAATGTGGACTATTCTCAAGCAGTGTTAATCGATGTACAGGGATGATATTGTATGAACGAGTGCTGTGTTCATGCCGTATACTGGTGTTAAACCTATCTCTATTCTTATAACAAAACATTACCAAATCATATATATACAAAGCCACTACCGTTAATATATTTTTGTTTCTAAATACTCCTCTGCACGTCTGCAAATATGACATTTTATAAATAATTCTAATTACTCGTTTCTGCATAATAAAAACGTTTTAAATTTTTGAATTGGATGCCCAAAAAATAATACCAAATCTCAATACCGCTTCAAAATTTGCAAAATACAAAGTTCTTCTGACCTTTTTGTTAAGATATTTTAAAGTAATGCAAAAACAATAACATACTTTATTTAATTTCGCACTTAGATTCTCTATATGCTCTGTCCAATCCAAAAATCATTTACATGTATTCCTACACTTTTTTTTTTTAACGTTTAACGGTTTATCATTAAAGGACATTTCTTCAGGAATAATATTTTTGTTTTGTTCTGAAAATTAACATGTTTGTTTTATCTACACTAACTATTAACTTATTCATGTCAAACCACTGTTTAGATATATTAAACACATGATTGCCAGATTCAATTAGCGCAGGAGTTTGAAATGCTCCTACTAACAGATTTGTGTCCTTGGCCTGTTGTTAAACCGGTCTGAGGATTTACTTAACTGCAGTAAAAAGCATTTATGAGGGCAAACCATCCAACGAAGTTGTATCTTGACCTTATATTTTGCTACCTCTGTCCGATTACATCAGTAGATGTTGAAAGAAGCTTCTCTTTGTATAAACACATTTTTACTAATAGAAGACAATCCTTTTTAATTGAAAATTTTGAAAAATATTTAGTAATAAATGCATGCCTTTTATATGTAATTATAGGTTAAAAAATTGTTTACTTTTATTTTTCTTTTTTTTTTGCATTTAGTTTTTAAATAAACATATTTTTTAGAACCCAATGTGTTTCTTTACCTCATTTCACTATAATAAATTAAGAAATATCGTATATTTGGTAAAAAAATGCAAGTAACTGCATATTTTAAAAGCAAACAAGGCATATATGGCGCATATTTTGGCTGAATTAAGGTGTATATAATATTAGCCCTTTAGTAATAACCGTGTAACAGTCTTAAAATTTCTTTAATTCTAAAAATCTATTCGAATTTTCTTTTAGCTTTATAAATAATTGAATGTATGTACTAAATTTATTAGCAAAACTCAGATAAAATAAATTCTCCTCCCGTCTTGCATTCTCCCTATTCGTATGCCGATCCCATTATGTTTCATGTTTGTAAACACATGTTGCTTGTATAGGGGAGGAAATTTGTTCTCCCTTAATCAGATACTAGGATAGAAGGAAATATAATTTGTGTTATTTATATTGTTTATCCAGTTCTTATCTTCTATCTTACCCACGTATTTTTAAATGGAAACCCTTAAATCTAGGTATTAACAATTTAGTTTAAATTTTAAATTAAAGGATGGAAATAAGGGCTAGTCAATCCAGCGGCGCACCAAAGATTTTATGTTAGGGGGGGGGCCGCCAACCAATGCCGAAAGCAAATTTTTTAATAAACTTTTAAGTTAGGCATTTTTCTAGAACTTTGGAGCTTTTTTAAAGGTACTCGTGGAAGACCGCAATAGCCTAGTTCAATCGAGGTAAATATCTAAAAAAATTGACTTTTTAAAATATCCACTTTAATAATTATTCCGGACAAAACATACCACTCTTTTTACCAAATAAAATATAGGTAATAGTAATAACGACATATCCATAACACAAATATATTTATTTAAAAATATAAATTAGTACAAAGCACCACAATAAACCATATTTTATAAATAATAGAAACCAAAACTTTTTTATAACACCTTTGCATTTGTTAAATATGTAAATCTAATTTTCTTCGACCCTTAGAAAGTTTATTTAAAATTTCTTCACAGGAAATAGGAATATTCTTATGAATAAATAAATTTGCCAAACCATTAAGTCTTACTTGCCCGGTGGAATTTCTTAAGTACGATTTTAAGTACTTTAATGTGGAAAATGACCTTTCAGAGGTACTGGTGGTGACGGGAAAGGTAACAAAAATTTGCAAAAGTTTTTTTATATTGGGAAATATCATACCATTACATTGAATATATAGCTTAAACATATCGGAGGGTATTTCTTTGCTATCTGTTAACTTGTCGTTTCATAATTTAAATTCGCATATTAGAATGCTTTCATTATAAAAATTTTCAAAAAATGAATAATTTGCATAAAAAGAATGAAGGCTGAGAAAGATTTGCAAATTTTTTACTTGTTTATTGGGACGGAGCAATAAACAGTTAAATAGCAAAATAATTTCCCTGTGTTTAATGAATAATGAATCGATCTACTAGTTAAGAAGTTGTTCGATAACTTCCTCCTTCTTGTCCTCCGCCTCAGCCCCCGCAGTGTATTTTAAAGAATTTTCTAAAAATTTTAAGTTTTACAACAGCTTAAAGAAAATTTCTTTTAAAACATTAGAATATTTATTATTCAAAACTTATCTATATCTAAAAATTGCTAAAGGAAAAATATAATTTTATCATCAAACTTCAAATGAGTTGAAAAGAAAACGCTTCAATTTGTGTTAAAACTTTGAAACAAAAACTAGGTTAATTTTTATAGTACATACAAAGTGGCTTTCTACTAAATTACATGGAGATTGTGAATTTCTAAATTAGTTTAAACTAGAGCAATATTATTTTAACCTTAGCGACAACGGAATGGAGAATATACATAATACACAAAAGTTTAAGTCATTGGCTGCGTATTTAGATAAGATAAAATAATATAATAGGTACTTTCCTTTTCCTTCTTTTAAACAGCATTAAAGTAAAAATATTTGCTTCACTAAGTTGTTAAAGAAACGCTTCGCGAACAACCTCGTATAATCGTATGAGAAATATAGAGGGGCATACTTAACCGCGGCAAGGTGGCAGGAACCAATCTTTGCTGAGCTGAGTTAAATTTTTAAAACGAACTTAAATATACTTGCCTATTGTTAAATCACTATAATGGATTTACAATAAAAAGATAATTTGCAAAAACACTGTAGTTGATAAACGTGAATACACCTACTTACAGGAGCCAACGGCTGTACGCAGGCTATCATCAAGTATATCCAACTGAATTCCATGACAATTCAAAACAAGTTAACTTATTTTATAATTTAAGATATTCCAAAAAAAAATAAACTAAAAAGCTAGTAAAAAAAATTACAATATAAACAGATGTAAACGTATACCGGGTGTTTCTCAAAAGACGTTCACCCCTAAAACTTTTCTGTATATACAGGGTCCTGCACCTCACCTCCCGTCTTCTATAGCCCACTTAGTAATTAAGTTTGAATTTTCATATTTTACAGACCTTATCTGTATCTTGGGGCGCATTTCAGGTAAATATTTTTTTTCATACAGGGTGTTCCAAAAAAGTGTGACGGCATAAGGATATATATTTTTAGATTACATGCCATATATTTTCTTACTTTTTTGGGTGCCTCCTATAGTTACCCACATACCCCTAAATTTTATTAAAATCGATTCAGTATTATAAACGAAAAAAAAAATAAAAACTAAAAAATATCAGTTTTGCACCACTGGTATTAAAAATAAATAAAAAATAAAAATAATGCCTCGTTAATAAAATTATACAAAGGTACTTATTAAATAAGGTATAACAGTTTCGTTAACCAAGTTTGGTTAATACGAATTGTACAGGGTGTCCAAAGTCTAGTGTCAAACTTTAAAGCAATTTATTTTTCTTATTTCAAATAGGAACCCCTATATATTTTTATGTCATTCGATGCAGAATTAAAAATCAAACATTTTTCCTAATTGCAACCTTATCGAAATTTCTAACACATCAAGACTTATTTGCAAAAAACTCTTTTTATCAACTATTCCAACAGTCATTGTTATGAATAAATATCGAAGGTGGCTTTGAAAAACAATTTATTGGTATTAAAGTTTATTTAAGTGACAAAAGACCATTTTGACTTTAGTAATCTAAAAGTTTCAAATATTGTTAAATTGTTGGTAATTAATAACTGGAAATGATAATCTTGGATATGGTTATCCTTGAAAATTCGTTGAATTGTTCTTTTGATTACTCGCTAGCGCGTTCGAAACAGATCTATTTCGAACTCCGAATTTTATTATTTAAAGGTTGCCCCTACATGACATGTTTTTTTTTCACCGTTTAGCATAGTATTCTAGATAACTAATATTTTTTAGTCCAAATATGCAAAATACTACACGAACCCACGTATGTACGTTTGGTTGCCTAGATCTACAAATCTGTATGTATTGTTTTAGTTCATTAAAAAACACATATTAAATAATAACTTTATTGACGGAGAACTATTTTGCTTTTATAGATGCTTCAAGCTATCATTTTCTGCCAAATCTTTTCCAAAATTCAATCTACTAACCTTCCAATGTCGATTTTAACTACAACTTTATTTGAATTTTTCATCTTCCATATACTAAATTGCAATGCCGTGACGTAAAATCACGTCTTTTGAAATTCGAAAAAATCAAATCTCATATCGCTAAAATAACTTTAAAATCTCGTGGTAAAAATGGGTCAATAAATCAAAAAATGACAGTTCGCAAAATAATTTTTGTTGCCCAGACGCTACTATGATAAAAAATAGTATTACCAACATAAAATTTAGACATAAAAATTTACAAAATTTGAAGGATTTATTTTCTTTTTAAATATGTGTTTTTTATTGAAAAAACTACAAATTAGAAAAAATAGTATAACGTACGTGTTATATAAAGCAGTTTTAAGCACTTGTCCCGTTATAAAACTCGCCGCAAGCGGCTCGTTTTTTTACCATGGACGCGTGCTATAAAATGATGCTTTATAAAACGTGTACGTTAATATACTATTAATACCAATAAATTGTTTTTCAAAGCCACCTTCGATATTTATTCATAACAATGACAATAAAATTAGTTTTCTGGAAATAAATCTTGATGCGTTAGAAATTTCGATAGGGTTGTAATTAGGAAAAATGTTTGATTTTTAATTCTGCATGACATAAAAATATACAGGGGTTCCTATTTGAAATAAGAAAAATAAATTGCTTTAGAGTTTGCAAAGTTTGACACTAAACTTTGGACACCCTGTACAATTCGTATTAACCAAACTTGATTAACGAAACTGTTATACCTTATTTAATAAGTACCTTTGTATAATTTTATTAACGAGGCATTATTTTTATTTTTTATTTATTTTTAATACCAGTGGTGCAAAACTGATATTTTTTAGTTTTTATTTTTTTTCGTCTATAATACTAAATCGATTTTAATAAAATTTTAGGAATATGTAGGGAACTATAGGAGGCACCCAAAAAAGTAAGAAAATATATGGCATGTAATCTAAAAATATACATCCTTATGCTGTCACACTTTTTTGGAACACCCTGTATGAAAAAAAATATTTTCCTGAAATGCGCCCCAAGATACAGATAAGGTCTGTAAAATATGAAAAGTCTAACTTAATTACTAAGTAAGCTATAGAAGACGGGAGGTGAGGTGCAGGACACTGTAGTAGATATCAAAATAAAATTTTGAGACTATGCATAAGAGATGAGTCTAAATTTATTTCCATAATTTTTAATTTGTTAGCATTTCCGGTTTGACCGGAAGTGACGTTGACTTATGTATTTTAAATGGGACATCTTGTACATTTTTACTTATTTGAGTTTAGCATTACATTCTGAGTAAAATGACACCTCACTTGTCACAATAATATAATATAATATAATATAATATAATAATAATTCGATTTTTACTACCTTTTTGGTACACCATGTATATAATATTATATAATATTATATATTACTTTTGATTAATAATATTACTTATAATTTATTGCGAGGACACAAAACAACGCTTGTCTCAAGTAAATATGTAATATACAATAATTCATAACTAATTTCGGTTTTATAATTTCGAAAAGGTGTCAAGGGGAAAAGTTATTATTATTATATGATAATTTTGTACAACTTTTCCCCTTGACACTTTTTCGCAATTATAAAACCAGAATTAGTTATGAATTATTGTATATTACATATTATATTACTTGACACAAGCGTTGTTTTGTGTCATCGCCCTATATTTGTAAGTCATAAATTATTTTACAAAAATTGTGCCTGTAATTTCGTCCAGTATCTTACATTGATAATTTCGGCCGTATAAATACTCTTAATTATTTATTTACAAAAGCAATTACACCAAAAGTCCCAACTGAAAGATAAAGATCCGTAAACAGTATTGATAACGAAAATCAACAATGTTTATAAAAATTATAATGAAAGAGTCTAAACTGTTTTGGTGCCGAACAAATAAATAAGTGTGTACACTTGTACAGCACCACATTTAGAAGGTAATTTTAATTTGTAACGGTACAGATACATAACAAAATGGCGTTCGAAATTGCAAATAAAGTGGCTCTTATAACTGGTGGAGCCTCTGGACTGGGATTTCAGTATGCTCTTGGATTATTAGAACGAGGTGCAAGGGTAAGATTTTATCTTGGTATTAATAGATATTTTTATCGTCTGTTTGAAGGTTAGAGACAATGATGTTTCTTAAACTGTTCTGTCGTTCAAGATATTTTTATATTAAAGAAAACACATATTATCTGAAACATTGATTTGGTAGTTTAAGAAAAGAATCTTAATTTTAGTTTTAATAGTAATAAAAAATGGTTTCAAAAAAATCATTTGTTGGACTTCCATTGTCTTTATTTTGTTACTTAACACAACGTTTGGGTTGGTTAGTATCTCTAACCGTTTTCAAGTGTAAACTAAATTAGTATTCTAAGGCTACTGTCTTAAATACTAGGTATCCATGTGCAATGAAGCTTGATGACTCCGCCTACGTACTTATTGGAGTGTGAAGTTTGAGCTGTTGGTTTTGGACAAGGAGAGGCTTCCAGATATTGGGGATATCTATACTTAGTTTACTAAATATATGGGTATTTTGATTCATGAAAGCTGCTTCTTTGAACTTTCGTTTTCTCCAGTGCTGTTCCGTGTCTAAAACCTTGGGTTTTGACCACTGTATATTATGCTGGTTGGTCCATACATGTTCCGCTATACCTCTTTGAGTATGTTTCAGATGTTCTTTAACTCGTACGGAAGAGGTCTTTTTGTTTCTCCAATTTACGATTCACCACACTCGCAAGAGATTTCATAGATACAATTTTTTGTGTTTTCATTTACGGTTGGGTTTTACGTTTGTAAGAAAGCTTCTAAGCGTATTTCCGGATTTGAAGGCTGTTTATTATAGTTTTTGGTTATCCTTCTAATCTTTTCAAAAATTCCCTTGACATAAGGTATTGTAAGAAATGCTTGCTCCTCTTTCGTTTCTGTATTGGTTTTCACTTCGCGATTTTTAAGTTTTGAGATGGTATTAGTTACAAAGGTTTTAGGGTAACCGTTTGAAATTTCAATATTAAGGTCTTCCGGATTGTTGCAAACGTTAGAAGCTCTGTGATAAAAAGTTTGTCCAAAACCAACAGCTCAAACTTCTCACTCCAATAAGCACGTAGGCGGAGTCATCAAGCTTCATTGCACATGAATAGTATTTAAGACAGTAGCCTAGAATAATAATTTAGTTTGTGATGAGGAATCATGGAATATTAGAACCGTATTATCCGCATATGAAATTATTTTGCCATCAATACTAGTTTGCAACAGATAATTAATATATGTTAAATCAGAAGTGGGCCCAGAACTGTACCCCGAGGGACTCCCAGATTAACCTTCAGACAGTCACTCAGCTGATCTTTGATTTTAACCTGCGGCTCTCTGTCAGTCAGGTAACTACGAAATACCTCCAACACGGTACCCCTAATTCCATAGTGCCATAGCACCTCAAGTAATTTTTCATGAGGCACCGTGTCAAAGGCCTTAGCAAGGTCCAGAAAGACACCCAGGCATTTTTTGTTTTCTTCTAAACCAGTTTTCAACCCTTCAACAAGTTTAAACATTGCATCGTTTGTGCTGATACCCTTCTGAAACCCATATTGATTTTCATTTATGATGTTATTTTTTTTAAAAGTTAAATAATCTTAGTTTCAGGCATTTTTCAAATATTTTAGCAAAAGCAGTTATTAAACTTATTGGCCTATAGTTGCCAATTTAAGATTTTTTACCAGCCTTATAAATCGGTACCACGATGGTTTTTCTAAAATCGATTGGGACCGTTCCCTGTTTAAATATCAAATTAATTATGTGAGATAAGGGAGTGATGATATGTGCATGACAGTCTTTTATTAGTCCAGCACTGATCCCATCGTAACCTGGCGAGCCATTACTTTTTAATGAGGCTATGTGAGTTATAAGATCGGTTTCATTTACGGGGCTAAGAAACATTGATTTGTGAAGGTTAGGATGATGTTGGGTGGGTGATTGTATTTTTGAAGCCATGTTTTGTCCAACTTTAACAAAATATCCATTACAAAAATTTATCATGTCTTTTTTATTTTTAAAAGGCTGATCATCTGAATCGGTCACATGTATGTCATTGCTTATTTTACTATTGGCATTTGTGGCTTCATTATGGTAGGGGAGCCCACGATGCTAAATGGGGATTTACTCGAGCGTCGTGGGGACCAATTGGATCTTGAAGATTGGATGGTAGAAAGGAAAAAATGTCATATCATGTGTACCCTTTCACCGGTGGGGGGAGTTACTACAGGCTTTTAAAAATGTAAAAAAAACAGTCACATGGATATACTCGAGCGCGTCAGATATTAATAGTGTATATGCCCCACGTGACTCTCATGACGGAGGTACATTAATCTGCCGGTTTTGATGGTGGGGGCGGCGGTACGGAAGGGTTAAAAATGGGTGAAAAAAATGTACTCGAGCGTGTCAGATATTCAGAGGGGATGTTAAGGGATTCCTAAGGAAGCTCCCATTCAATAGACTGACGATTCGGATGTGACGCAAGCTCGTGGCGACTTTTCGAAAATGTAAAAAAAAACGCTATTTTGACATACTCGAGCGCGTCAAATTTTCATATAGACGGTTCAGCTTGGTGTCCTGGTCGTCCTGATTCATAATCTGACGATTATTTTGAGTGATTTTGTTAATCTGACCGTTTAAAAAAAAAATTTCATGATTTTTTTTTCTTAAATCTTAAAAATTTAATTCACTTACAAAAATATTTCGGTACAAAATTCGGAACGAGTAATAACAATAAGAGTGACAGACTGGGATATAAATAAAGACAAAATCCATAGCGACAAAACGGTTTCATAACTTTCTTGATGCTTTTTAATAATATTATTTTTACATATTTTTGATGGAATTAAGAGAAGAATACATAAGTGTGTTATATTTTTGAAATAGGAAGAAAAGGAACCATCTAATGCGCTTCTAATATACAGAGTGTCTCATTTAAAAAAATTAAATGTTTAGTTTTAAATGTGACATGTGACACCTACTGTCATTTTTGACAAAACCCATAAATACTTGGCCAAAAGTTCTACATCCTACTTTTTGAGTGAACTTCAAAAATAAAAAAGTTACAGGCTTTTAAAAGTGTTACAAACTAAAATGTAAAATAATAACCCTGTACATATAATCCCACGAATGCTGTGATCAGCCTGTGATGGCGTTATGGCTGACGGAAAGTAGTGTGTGTAGGTGCGAGAGAGTGAGTGATAAAGAAAGAGACATTGAGGCGCGGAGTGCTTCACTGCAGCTGCACGCGCTTATAAACTTTATTGACGATTTTTGTTGTCGGCTTATGGTAATTGGCAGATTATATTTTTCCCGTTATCCTTGAATTATTTCCTTCAAAATAAAAAAAAAATTGACCGCGCTCGAGGATGTCCATGTGACGTTTTTTTTTGCAAGTTTGTGACCCTCCCACTCCCTTACGTCAAGCTCAAATCGTCAGATTATTGAAATGCATACTCTTTAGCATGTAATTAACCCACCACACCTTAATTTGACGCGCTCGAGTAAACCCAGCTATCAATTTTTTTTACTATTCTGATCAGCTGCCGTAGACGCGCGGCACTATATAGAGGGCTTAGACATGGCAGAGGTACTCAACAGGGTGCAAGGTATCCCCCATATGTTAATCTGCCGCGCTTAAGTAAATCCCAAATCCCCTGTTGGGCTCCCCTACTATTAGGTATTGCTCTCGCTAACGCGAGACTTCTTATCTGGATATACTGGGTATTTACGACCAGTTATCCTCCATTCATGTAAATACAACTGCTTTATAAAAATACTAAATAATATACATTTTTCTCCAGAATACTGCAAAATGTTAATGTAGTGTTCGTACCTCTACGTGTCTGAAAATATAACATTTCTACGTCATGCGAGGACTTCTTCTATTCTTACTTTTAAGTACTTGTACAATTTTTGTCTGTTCAGAAATTTACAATCTAAACTTCGGTATTATTACAAAACCAGTATCTGTATAGTATTAAGACTTTTCTGTGCTTAGTTCTCAAAGGTTTAAACTTTATACATTGTGACTTTGTAAAATGGTATAAATTCAGTAAAACCAGTAGTTTTTATTTGAAAAATGCATCGAAATAAAATAAATAAATTCATAAGAACTGCATTTTGTATAGTTTTCTTCCATCACTTTAAAGTGTATTTCTATCTTGTATCTAAACTTAATGAAATGTCAAAACGATAACCATAGTAACATAAGTAAACATCAGTTTTTGTTATGGGTAATACACTAATAACCGAATAAAAATTGAATTGTATAGAAAATTTTACAAATCATGCTTAATACGTCAAAGAAATGGTTAAACTAGTTAGTTAGGTACAGGTATGATATACAAGAATTAAGTGAAATTTTAGCAGCTTTTCAAATCCGTAATAATATACGGGGTGTTACATTTGAAAAAAAGGACTTATGGTCACTTTTTCAAGTTACCAGAATAAGTGTATTTTTCAACCACCCTGTATATTGCAACTAAGATATGGGACTAGGGCAAAAAGCCCTATGGTATTAGTTAACTATTTACCAAATTTCAGAGTTTCAGTGTTTTAGAGTTCAAAATTATCAGCATTTTTAAAAGTGACGTTTTCGGACAAAAAAAACGGAAATTAATTTATATCTTAGAAACGGTAAGAGATAAGTATAGAGTAGAGTTAATAAAAATTGTAAGGAAAGTAATGGGAGTTTTGAAAATAAAATAAAATATATGGTGTTGTATTTAAAAAATCGAAGTTGCTATTATTTTTGTGTGGAAGCGGCAACACTGTATTGTTAAAAATATTTTAGGTTGATAGAGCATGTCCGTTTATGTACATACGCCACCAAATTTTCAGAACGATTCCTTTACTGGTTCGTCAGAAACGTCTAACGTGCCATCCACCGTGAATCACCCTGTATAAGAGTAGCTGTTATTGATAGTAAATTGCTATTGTCGCTTTAATAAATAAATAAAATATTTAATACCGTCTCGGCATTTTATGTCGCAATATAAAATATTTTCTTGCAACAATTATTATTCTGATTTAAGACAATAGTAATCGCCAATCCGTATTTTTACTTAATTACTTGATTTAAGACAAAGTTGACAAACAAATTGGTTTAGGCTTTCGCGGTCAGTCGGTGAGCTAGTGTAGTCATCATTCGGGTCTAAAGGCCGTCGTCGGTTGGAATTGCTTCCTAACGTTTCTACTTCCAGCACCGGAGATGGAAGGACCTCTGAAGAAGCTCGCCACTCGTGCTAGCGAAACGTTAGGAAGCAATTCCAACCGATGACGGCCTTTAGACCCGAATGATGACTACACTAGCTCAAAGTTGACAAATTTAAGTATCAAAAAGGATTAATTCAACGAATATAAACTTTGGTCGGAGATTTTAGTTTAGGTATCATACTGATAAGACCTATAATAAATGAATTACGCTAATTAAGATACGTTTATAAATGATAAAATAATATTTTCTTTAATTTAACTTTAAACTTAACTTAAATTATTTGTTCTATTTAAAGGTTCAAACTCCATAGTACCACAAAAAATAATTTTTATCAGATTGTTTATTGATTAGGAAATATTTATTTTTGTTTATAGGGCTATCAATGATATTATATTTAATCTAAATAAATTATGTATTTAAATTGCTATCAAAAACATAACAATTATTTATATTATTTTGAGCATTTGTTATTTAAAATTTAACAAATTATGTTAAATTGTCCTTCTTTATTCGGCAATCCAAATTTTGTACCAATATACCGGGTGTTTCAATAAAAACTCCCAGGGCAATTATTTCGAAAACTAAAAGTGACATGTGAATTCTGTAAACGCCAGTTTTTAGCCTCACAGCTGTATAAAAAATGTGTTTCAATAATACAAGATGTAGGTGGCGCCACGGTGCAAAGAATTTTTTTGATGAGAGGAACTTACTGTTGTGTTTCTTAAAGATAATTAATTTTTGATCAATTTATGTCCCATAAAAATTGTTGGTAAATGCAACATGAACGGAGATATTTGGGGCTAAGTTTTATTTTAAATAATTTTAACGGGTAGGTATTTAAATTATAAATATTTTTAATATCCTTTAGCAGATTTTAATTTAATTTTGGTAATGATAATTTTAGTGATAAAACGCTCGTTTGGCGCTAAATTATTACGTCTAGTGACGTCTCAGAGGGCGCCTTAACAAATAATATTGACAAAAAATAAGACGCCACTGAGTTTTGGTAATTTTTATATTTTTTTTTTAATTATATCCATACAATGTTCAAGGATATGGGACAAGTGAATGTGCTTTAAGTAATATTATATTAATATGGGCGGTGGTTCATCTACAACATAAAGGACTTTTTCCCCAGAAGAAAAGGTCGGCAGTTCCGTTATTATTAAAAAACCGTTCCTTTTCTAATAACCGGATACATAAATTCATGAGCTGCCAATTATTAGTATTCAACTGAAAAACCGGTTATTTGCCGGTCCGGCTTTTTAAATCACTTGAATTCTCAAAAAAAAAAAAACCGAATTTTCTTTTTTTTCTCACACTCGGAGAATTTCCGCACTTGGCTAACGCCTCGTGCTAAATACCTCCTTGATTGAAAAGTACCACTTTCAACACTCGTTTTGTAATATACTATTTCATAACGTGCAAAAACTGTAATGTACAAATCATTCTACATAGAATTTCCTTCTAGGGCGTCACTTTGGCAGATATTAATTTAGAAGTTGGTAATCAAGCTGTTAAAGAAATCGAAAGTAAATATGGTAAAGACAAAGCTATCTTTGTGAAGACCGATGTCACGATCTATGAAGAATTCGAAGGTAAATATACAGCGCTCCTAAATTAATATAAATAACCAATAAAACGACTGGTGGGTCGATACTGAAGACCTCCTAATTAAAAAGTCTTCGCTAAAACGACGACACGGTTTTACAAAACATAGACTATTTTGAAGACAGCGGCAACCGAGGGGTAAAGCTCCTTGTACACTAATGCCTACCTACTAATGCCTCCAATTCCTTATTTTAATTAACTAATACTTTTTATTTTTTTACAAATGCCCAGTAATGCCCACCAATGGCCACTAACTCCTCTAATGATAAAGGTAAATTTCACTTTAAATAAATAATAAAATGTATTTTTGTATCTTATGGCCTGCAAATTTTAAAAATGGAAATTTATTTGACAACTTACCTAATATTTGAATAAAAGCCAATAATCAAGTGTCTAATTAAATACCTACTTAAATGTAAATATATACTAGAAATAAGTAAATTCATATATTTATAAAAATATATTCAAAAAAAGTCATGCACGTAAAATATATTGTTTTCATAATAACGTAGTTTTCGGTTAAACTAGAAAACATTACTGCAGTCTCGCGCACGCCATTTTGTTCGCCGAGCAAAGCAGCCAACAAAGCCGCGGTATGTTCATTTATACTTCAACCAGTAGTCAATAATGTATACATTTTGCCTACCGGAAATATGATGTCGCTCCAATATCGCCATGCATTTTGTTGTATTTTAAATTATTAATTAATTTAAAAGAAAATATTTAATGTTTATTAACATAATTGTACGTACGTCTTGTTGAGGCAATAGTCCCCACCCGTGACTGTTAAATGCTTATGCCTTTTTTATGTAAATAGCGATGCAATTACGATTTATTTTTAGATGCCTTTAAGAAAACGGTTGACACTTTCAAGAACGTTGATATCTTGTTAAATAACGCTGGAATATTAAACGATGCTGTGTGGGAAAAGGAAATAGCTATAAATGTGGTAAGTATACTGACAAATTAATTTTGAGCACTTTTACACCTGATGCCGACTGTTAGTTAATCCATGAATAAAACGGTAGCAATTAAAAACCCGAAGTCGCTGATGGGTCAATAGACTCAGAGTAGTGTGTTAAACTGATCTTAGTGAAGTCAAAAACAATATAAAAATGGAATTGAGAAAACCTCGAAATGTTAAAAATAAGCTGTCTGAACGTTTTCGTTCAGGCCGCCTAAAATTTTCAATAATCTAGAGATATGTTTCTTTTAACACAATAATATTTGAGTAAATGCATTAGAATCTCTTGGCTAATTATATTAGTAAACCTCTGTTAGTTACCAATCAATAAAAATTTGATTTGCAATCTTTCACATTAATATAGGCCCAATAAAGTATTTTTTCTGTCAAGACAGTTTGGCGTTACTTACTTACTTACTTAATCCCGTACCTTTTCTCCCAACAGGCATAAAGGCGGGTGGGTGAAGTTGAGTTATGTATTTCTCTCTCCATCTTTTTCGGTTTTGTGCAAGTTTTTTTTTGGTCTTTCCATTCCCATTTTCTTATACCACTCGAATCCTCGATCTTCCCTTTTTGTTCTTTCCTGTTATACATGGTTCATATACTTCTTTTGTTATTCTATTTTCTGACGTACGACAAACCATCCTAGCTGTCCTTATTATATCATAATATATTGGTTCCACTTTTAATTTTTACTCTTCATTTATTATTCAGTATTGTTTTGTTTTCCCATCTAGTCTTTCATTTCAACCGTTTCCTGTATTTCTAATAGTTCCTCATCTTGTTCTTCTGTATTCGTATTAGATTTTGTCACTCCCTCAAAATATTGTCTCCACCTCTCCATGATTTTGTCATCTTTCATATACTTTATGTATTGCCGGCAAAAAAGTTATGTAATTTTAATGGCATAAAGTGAAACTTTTTGTAATGACGCTTTGTTGCATGAAGTAAACTTTGTAGACTAAATAAAAGGACTTAAAATACATTTTTTCCCAGTGGCGTAACTAGGGGGGACCAGGGGGGCCCGCCCCCCCCCAGAGGTCTGCCTGGCCCCCCCAGAATCCGCGAGAAATAAATTTATTCTGCCAGATCACCCAAATGCGAACGATCAGTCAAACGACAAATTGATTAATTAAATTTTTTTTAAATATTATATTTTTCAAGTGAATCTTTAAATTTACTGAAAAAAATATTATGTAGTTCTTTGGAGAAAGGAATCGTGAACCTAAACCTAACCTTATTAAATTATTTGTTTTAATTATCTTAAATTATTTGATAAAATTCCTAAAAACATTTTGTTTCAAATATGGCGCGGATCTAATCAGAATAAACATGTCCAAATTCAACTCGAAAAATTTCCAAAAAAAGTTTTCGTGACAGCTGAAAAATCTAACCGATAAAAAACGAGGTCTTGTGATATTACTGTTGATTATTGACCAAATTTGTTAAAGTTTGGGCGTGGTCCAGAAAAAAATTTCGCCTACGGCGGGCTCTCCACCTCTACACAAGCCGCCACTTCAAATCACAATAACAGGGCCACCCCCAGGTTAGAGGGCTAGTTACGCCACTGTTTTTTCCACAAATGTATTCAAAATTCAATCTTAACACCCCCTAGTAGCGTTAAAAATGTTACTTTAAGGTACTAGTGCTTTAAAGTAGTGCTAATATTAATTTAGTTTACGTTTACATCTTCGAAAATTTTCTTTTTTGAACGCCGTAAGCAGAATTACGGGACATGCAAGTAAATTTAAAACTTTTAGAACGGAACAATACATGGAATTCTTCTCGGTTTGGATAACTACTTACACAAGTACAAATCTGGTTCTGAGGCTCTTATAGTCAACATATCATCAGTAGCAGGAATTGCCCCATTTGGATCTATTCCTATATATGTAGGAACCAAATTTGCTGTTTATGGTATGACAATATCCTGGGGTGTCCCCTCTCATTTTGAAAGAACCAAAGTTAGAGTAGTGGGAGTTTGTCCTGGTGTAACACTGACTCCACTTATAATAGATATGGCGAATAGAAATTTGGGTCCTGTTTATGAAAATATCAGATTGGCTGAAATTGATAACAATTTAATTACACAACTGTAAGTAAAAAGATAATTAAAAATAGTTAACTAGTAGTTATGGTGCACGTTGCATGGCAGACTTCTAGTGTGTCAGTAGATAGACCAGTAGGTCCAAAAAACAGTACTTTCCGGACTTATTACGTAAATTACTATTACGTTACAATAGAAAAAACAGTTTACGGGCGTGTTGCGTAAACTATTTTTGGCAACCTTTCGGAATGAAGCCATTTTCATGACACATGACACCTTCTCAATGAAAAAGCGTCAGAGACGTGGGTGGTTTCCGTGCGGTTGCCGAAAATGGTTATTTTGCTAGCAACTGCGGAAAGTAATACTTTCCCGCACCCCGCTGCCGTTGACGGAACGATGCGAAGCAGAGTTACATCAGCAGTCAAGTGTGAAAAATATACTTTCTGCATGTGTTAGGAACCACATTTGGGTCTGGTGCAGTATAGGTCAGCTCGATTTTAACAATTTTTGAAATTTTAATTAAGAGCTGGGAGGGTACAGAATAGATTAAAATAATAAAATCATTGGACGAACCACTTTTTTCGCCAAAAATTCAAATAAAATTTTCATAATTTACAGTAGTTTTCGAATCATTTTCACGCGAAAACTCTCTTAAAACTATAATCACAGAAAAATAAAGGGTTAATTACTATAATAAAATAAAAGAATACTTACAGTGTTGTCAAACATGGCTATTTTTCTTAATGCTTTGTTAATGTCAATACACATTGTTCGAATATTCTCAATTAAAAAAAAAATTAACACAGGTAGTAGGTACATCAAAAAAGTAAGGAACAGAAAAATGAACAACACTTAACGCACAGGATATCGTTCGGCTATTCGTGTGGTTAGATTTTGTAATCTAATTCTTCGAGTATCTCCAAACACTTGCCACCACATAAACTGGTCAACATATTCAAAAATGAAGGGGGATTGCATCGCAACATTTTTTAAGCTTTAATGTGTTCCATTTGATATAAGCTTTTGAAAAAATCAAAAATGTTGTTAATTGAAAAGTAATTTAAAAAAAACATTGACAGCATGCCTATAGTGGTAAAATGAGACACAGCAACAGAAACTTTAATAGTAACACCTTCATGCGGTAATGGCATCATACATTAGCGTTGCGGGCTTCCGCCCGCCCCGCAACTAAAGGGTTTTCCAATAAGAACGATATGATTTCAAAATGAAAAAAAATTTAAATAATTTCAGATACAACAAAACGTTTTATATTATCTTAAAGTATAGTCGATAACATTTATGTTTTGAATAACACATCGTTTAAATGTCCTCCGCGACTTCGTGTACACGAGCGAATTCAACGAACCCAATTTTCGATGACTTTATGCAATAAATCGGGCGTGATCTGACGAATGCAGGGTTCAATGTTCAACCTTAATGCATCAAGTGTTTGTGGTCTGTTTTCATAAACCTTAGATTTCAAATAGCTCCACAAGAAGTAATCTAAAGGAGTTAAATCACAGCTTCTTGGAGGCCACTGAACAGTAGCATTCCTTGAAATTTTCGTTTCGTCGAACTTTTCTTGTAGTATATCGATAGTTTCATGAGCAGTGTGACATGTGGCACCGTCTTGCTGGAACCACATATCCTCCAAATCAAGTGCATCTAAATTTGGCCACAAAAAATTTCTTAACATCTGTCGATATCGTTCACCATTCACTGTAACTGCATCTCCTGCCTCATTTTGGAAAAAAATGGTCCGATGATGCCACCATACCATAAACCACAACATACAGTTACCTTTAGCGGATACAAAGGCTTCTCATGAATCTGTTGTGGATTGTTTTCACACCAAAAACGGCAATTTTGCTTGTTAACGTATCCACTTAACCAAAAATGAGCTTCATCTGAAAAGATAATTTTTTTGGCAAAATTAGGATCCCTTTCAAGTTGTTCTACACTCCAAGCAGAAAATTCTCTGCGCCGACGATCGTCCAGTGGCTTAATCTTCGTCTAACCCTCTTAATGACAATGACAACACTACTAGCGGGCACAGCTTTTCCGGCGCATTGATAGGTTATTTAATCATCATTATAATGAGTGTTTACATAAAACTGTTTTTATGGTTTTTTTTTGTTACAAAAAGTGATTTGTATTAAGCTATCCGTACCTAAATATATTTTTAAATTGCCATAAGAATCGCCACTGTAAAACATCTTGTTTTTGTTTCCGGATAGTCGAACGAAACCAAACCTACTTGAATTGGCAACAACGTTTTTCCTTGTCAACTGATAACCAATGAAATCGAAACAAGTCACACACACATAGACATTACGGGCATTTTACATTTAGGTAAATATCTATGGTGTGTAAACGAAAATATTTAAAAAATACTTTTTTGGGAAAATTGCTTCATCCAACATTTTTTAAGCTTTAATTTGTTCCATTTGAGGTAAGCTTTTAAAAAAATCCAAAAATGTTATGAAATTCGAGCTGACGTATATGACACCAGAACCATTAAAACATGACTTTCTTTGAGAAATTTCAAAAATGCGTGCGGAAAAGTATACTGTGCGGAAAAGTATACTTTCCGCACGCTCGTAGAAAAAAGTTGTTTTCGTACGACCACCTATGAAAATAAGAAATAAAGCACGCCTAACTTGGCTAGAAAGTCCTTTATATCACACGCGTCTTGAAATATTTTCTTTCAATACATGTGTTGAAATATATTTAAAAAAATAACAAACTTACGGGACCCGTGGAGCTAATTGGGGTGCTGGGTGGTTTAAAGTACACTAGGGCATTACTGCAAATAAAAAAAAATCTTTTTTTTCGTTATTTTTGGGAACCTAAGAGTATTTATGATAAAACTAATAATATATTAAAAAGGGGAAATATGTCAGGCAACCCATCAAACCTGTCAACATTGTCAACTGAGTTAAACCGTTGAGGAATAGGAAAAAAAGAGGCAGCTATAGAGCAGAAATAGAATACCCTAGAAAATACCGATTAATAATTTTACCATTATCTCGGATAAAAATATCCATACAATGTTATCCATATGGGACAAGTGAATATGCTTTAAGAAAGTAAATTTATTTTAGCAATATTCAAAACAAATCGAATATGATAGAACCTTTATAATTAACAAGCTATAGATATTTAACTCCATCTCTATTTTTCTATAAAGTTAAGGTTATGTTTTAGTTTTGTGTTGTATGTATATTTAGGTATATTATTGTTTTATTGAAAGAATGCAAGCAGCTAAAAAATCAGAAACGGAATTTATTCACTATACATAGATAGTAGGTATGATGTGCGTAAGCAAATAGGAGAAAAAGTTATTCTTTTTATTTAAATCTAGGAAAGTTAAAATGTGTAAGTTGACGTTGTTTTTATTTTTTCAACTCTACAGTTGAAATAAATTTTTCAACTCTAGTGTTGAAAAATTTTGTGTAACACAATGGTGATACCTACAAACTATTAAAAACAAATCAAACTATTTTTAATTATTTTGTATGGTCGTAGGAAAAATTGTGTACCGGGTAGTCAAATAAGCGAGGACGTCGGCTTTATCTCGGAAACCATTAATCGTACAACTTTCGGAAAGATTTTTTTATGAGTAAAGTGGTCAAGAGAAATTGCTGGAACTTACTTTTAAGTTCCTCATTTCGCCGCAAGGGGGCACAATTAAAAATTATTTTTTTAAATTCTAAATTTCTCCGAAAATTCCCATATTAAAGTATAACTCAGATTACATCATTGGAAAGCTTAGACAATTCTGCATCATTTTGGTTTAAGGCTCATTGGCGTACCGACCTTGATAAGTGTGGGAGAAGCTATTGAAAGCGTAAACATTAAAATCGCTGTAACTTCTAAACGACTTATCCGATTTTACTAAATTTAAGCTTGTTTGGAAAGGAAAAATAAGCATCTTCAATTGCCGTATCCAACAGTACACGATAGTGTTTAATAAAATTGCTAGAGGGCGCAATTTGTAATAATAACAGTTTTTTCGATTTTATCCCGAAAATTCAAATCATACGGTATAACTATGACATCATAATCGAAAAGTAGATGAAATTAGCAAGAAAAGATGTGAAGACCGCAGTTCGATATCCTTGTTCGTTTCAGAGTTATTGCCAAAACAATAATTTTTAAAACAAATTGCGCCCTCTAGCAATTTTATTAGAAACTATCTTGTACCATTTGATATAACAATTGAAGGTACTTCCAAACAAGCTTAAATTTAGTAAAATCGGATAAGTCGTTTAGAAGTTACAGCGATTTTAATGTTTACACTTTCAATAGCTTCTCCCACTCTTATCAAGTGAAAGTGTAAACAATAAAATCGCTGTAACTTCTAAACGACTCAACTGATTTTACTAAATTTAAGCTTGTTTGGAAGAGAAAGGTAAGTACCTTCAATTGTCGTATCGAATGGTACAAGATAGTTTCTAATAAAATTGCTAGAGGGCGCAATTTGTATTAAAAATTATTGTTTCGGCAATAACTCGGAAACGAACAAAGATATCGAACTGCGGTCTTCACATCTTTTCTTGCAAATTTCATCTACTTTTCGATTATGATGTCATGGTTATACCGTATGATTTAAATTTTCATGATAAAATCTAAAAAACTGTTATTATTACAAATTGCGCCCTCTAGCAATTTTATTAAACACTATAGTGTACTGTTGGATACTGCAATTGAAGATGCTTATTTTTTCTTTCCAAACAAGCTTAAATTTAGTAAAATCGGATAAGTTGTTTAGAAGTTACAGCGATTTTAATGTTTACACTTTCAATAGCTTCTCCCATTCTTATCAAGGTCGGTACGCCAATGAGCCTTAAACCAAAATGATGCAGAATTGTCTAAGCTTTCCAATGATGTAATCATAGGTATACCTTAATATGGGGATTTTCGGAGAAATTTAGAATTAAAAAAAACAATTTTTAATTGTGCCCCCTTGCGGCGAAATGAGGAACTTAAAAGTAATTTCCAGCAATTTTTCTTGACCACTTTACTCATAAAAAAAATCTTTCTGAAAGTTGTAGGATTAATGGTTTCCGAGATAAAGCCGACGTTTTCACACTCGGAGAATTTCCGCACTCGGCTGACGCCTCGTGCTAAATACCTCCTCGTTTGAGCAATACCACTTTCAACACTTGTTATGTAATATACTATTACGATATAATCAATAACGATATAACGGACGTAGGAAAAATATCAACAAAGTTTTTCTTTCCGAATTTAAACTTAATAAAAGACATTATATATTTTAGACGTGAAGAAATAGTACCAGGAGTAATGCAAGTAATTGAAAAAGCACCTTCAGGCACAATGTGGGTTGTGGAAGGAGGTGAACCTCCTTTTCAACATCAGTTGCCAAACCGTTTGACAATACCAAAAGTTCATCTTGAATAAAGAAAAATCTGCAATCATTTATCATTATTATATTTTATTATATTATTTAAATAATATTATAATAAAATTATTATTGTAATACAGATGCAACAAAACTAAATAAATTTAATATATTATGTATGTACCTATGTTAAAAATAAACACACACTTTTACCTACGCAGTGAATTTTTAAATTTTTAGCCATGCATCAAAAGTATTACATCGAAACGTTTTTAAAGTATTATTGGGTTTCCTTCAATACATTTTTAATTATATTTGATACAACGACATATTGGTTTACATTTTGATGGTTTTAAAATTGTTAAACGGTAGTGTGCTTATATGGGGACCTCGAAATCGGTAGAAGATGTAAAGATGGCTAAACTGAGGCAAATTTCAATGTTTGGAGTCTTCCGCCTTAATTTTTGACTTGGAAAGAAAAACAATTTTCTGTAGCCCATTTTTACTTTCTACAAGATGGCGGTATTAGTTTCCAAATTCGACTTATTATTCTTTAATAATATTTTTTTAAAATGATTTTTATAATTTTTCCAAGAGCTCTGTGATTTAATTGAAATATTCAAGTTGTTATATTCGACTTAATCCTTTATGGAAAATCGATTTATATCTTGAATGTTTTGATACCCTACCTAGACAAAAATATTTTTTACACCTGGTTGAATAGTTATGATTTTCAAAATTTTGAGTTACAAAATCTTTTAAATGAAAAGGCAGTAAGTTATGTTGTATTTTAAAAATCAAAGTAAAAATAAAAATAAATATTAAATTTTTAACATTTAACCACTGAAGTTTTCTCTAACATTAAATTTATTGTCTTATCCACATTTAAAATTATACGCATAGCTTTATTTTGCAAAGCTGGTTGCAATCTTATAAATTAACTTTTAATTTAAAAGAAAAGTCCCAACTGAAAGATAAAGATCCGTAAACAGTATTGATAACGAAAATCAACAATGTTTATAAAAATTATAATGAAAGAGTCTAAACTGTTTTGGTGCCGAACAAATAAATAAGTGTGTACACCTGTACAGCACCACATTTAGATGGTAATTTTAATTTGTAACGGTGCAGATACATAACAAAATGGCGTTTGAAATTGCAAATAAAGTGGCTCTTATAACTGGTGGAGCCTCTGGACTGGGATTCCAGTATGCTCTTGGATTATTGGAACGAGGTGCAAGGGTAAGATTTTTATCTTCGTATTAATAGATATTTTTATCGTCTGTTCGAACGTTAGAGACAATGATGTTTCTTAAACTGTTCTGTCGTTCAAGATATTTTTATATTAAAGAAAACACATATCAGAAACATTGATTTGGTAGTTTAAGGAGAGAATCTTAATTTTACTTTTAATAGTAATAAAAAATAGTTTTAAAAAAAAAATATTACATGGTCGGACTTCCATTGTCTTTACTCTTTCACTTAACACAACGTTTAGGTTAGTTAGTATCTCTAACCGTTTTCAAGTAGTGTAAACTAAATTATTATTCTAAGGCTACTGTCTTAAATACTATCCATGTGCAATGATTAAGCTTGATGACTCCGCCTACGTGCTTATTGAAAGGTGAAGTTTCAGCTGTTGGTTTTGGACAAGAAGAGGCTTCCAAATATTGGGGATATCTATAGGTACTTGGTTTACTAAATATATGGGTATTTTGATATATACATGAAAGCTGCTTCTTTGAACTTTCGTTTTCTCCAGTGCTGTTCCGTGTCCAAAACCTTGGCTCCTGACCACTGTACAGGGTGTTTTTTTAAGGTCGACGAGCGGCTATATCTCGGAAACTACTGGGCATAGAAACTCAGGAAAAGAAAAATGATAATTAAAGTGGCCATGAGAAAATTCTGAAAATAATTTTTAAGTTCCGCATTTTGCCGCAAGAGGGCGTAATTGAAAAGTAAATTTTAAAATTTTACATAACTCCGAAAATTCCACATTAAGGTATATGTTTGATAACACCATTTTAAAGCTTGGACAATTATGCATCATTTTAGTCCTATGCTCATTGGCGTACCGACTTTAATAAGAGTGGGGGAAGCTGTTAAAAGTGTAATCATTTAAATCGCTGTAACTTATAAACGACTTATCCGATTTAAGCAAACTAAAGACTGTTTGGAAGAGAAATGTATGCACTTTCACCAATCGTATTTAGTTGTCCATAATAGTTCTCAAAAAAAAATGCTAGAGGGCGCAATTTGTAATAACAATACATTTTTTGATTTTAGTCCGAAAAAATAAATCATACGGTATAATTATGATACCATAATTGAAAAGTAGATGAAATTTGCAAGAAAAGATGTAAAAACCGCAATTCGATATCTTAGTTCGTTTCAGAGTTATTGCCAAAACAATAATTTTTAATACAAATTGCGCCCTCTAGCAATTTTATTAGAAACTCTCGTGTACTATTAGATACGACAATTGAAGGTACTTCCAAACAAGCCTAAATTTAGTAAAATTAAATAAGTCGTTTAGAAGTTACAGCGATTTTAATGTTTATACTTTCAACAGCTTCTCCCACTCTTATCAAGTGAAAGTGTAAACATTAAAATCGCTCTAACTTCTAAACGACTTAACCGATTTTACTAAATGTAAGCTTGTTTGGAAGAGAAATTTAATTGCGAAAACGAACAAAGATATCGAACTGCGGTCTTCACATCTTTTCTTGCAAATTTCATCTCCTTTTCGATTATGATGTCATAATTATACCGTATGATTTATTTTTTCGGAGTAAAATCAAAAAATGTATTGTTATTGCAAATTGCGCCCTCTAGCATTTTTTTTTAGACTTATTATGGACAACTAAATACGATTGGTGAAAGTGCATACATTTCTCTTCCAAACAGTGTTTAGTTTGCTAAAATCGGATAAGTCGTTTAGAAGTTACAGCGATTTAAATGATTACACTTTCAACGGCTTCCCCCACTCTTATTAAAGTCGGCACGCCAATGAACATAAGACCAAAATGATGCATAATTGTCCAAGCTTTAAAATGGTGTTATCAATCATATACATAAGCCTAAGCTTCTAAGCGTATTTCCGGATTTGAAGGCTGTTTTGATATTATAGTTTTTGGTTATCCTTCTAATCATTTCAGAAACCCCCTTGACATAAGGTATTGTAAGAAATGCTTGCTCCTCTTTCGTTTCTGTATTGGTTTTTACTTCGCGATTTTTAAGTTTTGAGATGGTAAGGTGAAGTTGGGTAAGTGGGACCCCTATTTACAACTTTTAAAATTCAAATGTTTATAACTTAAAATAAAGGCTCATCATGGTTTTGCAATTTATAAGGTAGAAAGTCCTATTTTATTAGAACAAAATTGTAAAATATGATTTGTCACATTACTCTCAAGGATTTGCATACTCCTTGTTTAAAAAAAAATCCAGGTGGCCCACTTACCCCTAAAATTGGGGTAAGTATGCCACCCCTCCGTGTTTTAGGCAAGGATAACACAGGAAAGGCTTGTTGGTAACTGGGCCATACTTTAACATAAAGTCTTCAATACACCATTTACACATAAAAAAAATCTTGAATTGCTCTGGAGATATGAGGTCAAATAAAATATTATTTTTAAACTTTAAAAAATGTTTTATTTAAATAGTAGAACAAACTAACTTAACAAATAGTAATTAAGATCGTAAATACGTGAAAAACGAAAAAACAGTGGTACCTATACTTAAACAAAATATGCATTGATATTCCTTGTTCTGGACTATTTGTCAACAACAAACAACAAAATAAAAATTTCCAAAGAATATGTCCTTCCTACACCTTTTGTTCATTTCCCTTGGTAAGTACTTAATTTAGCTAAATACTTTTATTTAGTTCTGGGACATTAAAAAATCCTCCTTTATTTAGTGGAGTAGGTGGCGGCATAATTTTCAATAGTTATTTCTTTCAACTCGTATGTTAAAACATCTTCCATTTTTGCCATTTCCATCCATTAAGTTAGTGGGCCATCCTGGTCCACTTATCCAGTAAGTTATGGCCCACTCTGCCCAAATGCCTATAAACACAGGAAAACTGGGCCATCCTAGTTAATTCCCACAAATATCTTAATTTCAACGTTAACTAACTTTTATATCAAAATTTGCATCTGTAACTTACCTTTCAGCAAAAAATTCGAATGGAATAGCTGTTGAACAGATTTTAAAAAAAATATTTTCTAAAACCGCTTCAAAAGTTGTTGCGACCGAAATCACCTGTTTTTGTTTGACAGTTAACATTTTAAAGAATATGTCGTAATGGGCAATAATATCAATTGATTCATGAAATATCGATACAGAACTGCTACCAACATGCATTTTTTCTAAGATGGTACCATTAAAAAAAAATAAAACAGCCATGGCCCACATTCCCCGGTGGCCCATTTACCTGACTTCACCTTATTAGTAACAAAGGTTTCAGGGTAACCGTTCTGTTTTAAATCTTTTTTGATGTTTGAAATTTCAATATTAAGGTCTTCCGGATTATTGCAAACGTTAGATGCTCTGTGATATAGAGTTTGTCCAAAACCAACAGCTTAAACTTCACACTCCAATAAGCACGTAGGCGGAGTCATCACGCTTCATTGCACGTGGATAGTATTTAAGACAGTAGCCTTAGAATTATAATTTAGTATACACTTGAAAACGGTTAGAGATACTAACTAACCGAAACGTTGTGTTAAGTAACAAAATAAAGACAATGGAAGTCCGACAAGGTAATATTTTTTTTGATATTACTTCATTGTCTGCCACCATCAAAAAAACAGTTTGTTTAGCTTTATGGAAAACTAAAGCTTCTAAAATAAGTCTTCATACAGTGCTTAGGTATTGCCCCTAGACTTCTTATCTCGGTATACTGGGTACAACCAACAGTTATTCTCCTTTCACGTAAATACAATTGCTTTATAAAAATAAGCAGTAATTTTAAATTTTTTTCCAGGATACTGTAAAATGTAAATGTGGTGTTCGTACCTATACCGGATGGCCCACTCTCAATGCAGGATTCCATAGCATCTAAACTGTTCAACTTTTTAATATTTTTTAAAAACAGAGTTATAGGGAGGCATTAGATCTACAATTTAAAATTATTTCAAATTATACAGGGTGTCTTAAATAGTCAGGGTATATCAAACATACTTTTTTTTAAATGGAACATCCTATACATTATGATATTTTTGGATTGGATGATCAATTCTAAGAATATTCTGTTTAACATATAATATGTTTAAATTTAACAGTTTTTTAGTTATTAACGATTTATCAAAAATTTCGTGTTTGCAGCACATAAAGAATAATATGCACCTGGCGGTAGTACAGACTGACAGAAATAAATGAAATTTGGGTTATGGAACTTGATTGTTCAGTAGCGTCTAAAGCATATTAAAAGAAAATATTTAAAAATATCTTTCTAAATGTAACAATTTTAAAAACGTAAAAATTCCTAAATGTCTGTTATTTTAAATACAAACCCTATTATTTTTTATGCCTAATCGAAAGACATTTTTAATACAATTCTAATTATACTAGGGTTCCCTATACCTACCTATTATAGTTTTCTCTGAAATAGCTATTTCTTCCTTTACCATATAAACTCGGTGTTTATTTTCTCATAGAGTGCCTTGAATGCCGCACCGTGTCCGTACGACGCTCTGTTTCTAGAGTGCCATGGACACCCAACTATTCATTTTATTAATCTTAAGTATTCTTAAGTCATTTGAGCGACATTTTTCAGTATTTGTAAATAAAAAAAAAATATTTCGGTTGCTTTAAGTTTAAGCAATATCATTAATTTTTACCTTTAAAGAAAAACTTCAAATGACTTAACATTAATAAAATGAATAGTTGGGTGTCCATGGCACTCTAGAAAAAAAGCGTCGTACGGACTCGGTGCGGCATTCAAGGCACTCTATGAGAAAATAAACACCGAGTTTATATGGTAAAGGAAGAAATAGCTATTTCAGAGAAAACTATAAAAGGTAGGTATAGCCCAATATAATTATAAATATAACCCTAGTATAATTAGAATTGTATTACAAATGTCTTTCGATTAGGCATAAAAAATAATAGGGTATGTATTTAAATTGTTACATTTAGAAAGGCATTTTAAAAGACTTCGGTAAATATTTTTGTTTTTTAAAAATGCTTTAGACGCTACTGAATAATTATATTCCATAACCCAAATTTTATTTATTTCTGTCAGTCTGTACTACCGACAGGTGCATATTCTTTATGTGCTGCAAACACGAAATTTTTGAAAACTCGTTAATAACTCAAAAACTGTTAAATTTAAACATATTATATGTTATACAGAATATTCTTAGAATTGATCATTCAATCCAAAAATATCATAATATATAGTTTGTTCCATTTAAAAAAAAGTATGTTTGATATACCCTGACTATTTGAGATACCCTGTATAATTTAAAATAATTTTAAATTGTAGACCCAATGCCTCCCTATAACTCTGTTTTTAAAAAATATTAAAAAGTTGAACAGTTTAGATGCTATGGAATCCTGCGTTGAAAGTGGGCCACCCGGTATATACGTGCCTGAAAATTTAACATTTCCAAGTCGTGCAAGAACTTCTTCTAGTCTAACTTTTAAGTACTTGTACAATTTTTGTCTGTACAGAAATTTACAATATAAACTTCGGTATTATCATAAAACCTGTATCGCGTTCTTTTAATAAATGTTCAAAAATACCGTCATTGACTAAACACTTTCTGCTTCGTCTACGAAGTTGCTCTTCTAATTGCTTCATGTCTGTGTCGTTGAATTAGTGCATCTCGTGTGTCCACTTTTACTTTGTACACTTCATTTTTAAACCAGCCCCATAAACAATAATCTAGTTTTGTGAGGTCTGGAGATCTTGGAGGCCAATTAATAGAACCACCGCGACCAATCCAACGCCCTGGAAATGTGCTTCACCTGACGAGCAAAATGTGCAGGAGCTCCATCGTGTTGGTAATACATTTGCCTTCTGATATTTACAGGAACATCCTCTAGTAATCCTTGTAACTCATGTTGTAAAAAATTTAGGTAGTTGTTTCCTGTGAGGTGATTCTCCAAAATGAAAGGGCCAATTAAATAGCCATCGAGCATACCACACCACACGTTAACCGAAAACTTATGTTGAAAATTACTTTCAACTGTTGCGTGAGGATTTTCGATTGACCATACATGAGAGTTACGAATATTATTAATACCATCACGGATAAATATTGCTTCATCTGTAAAAATTATACGCGATACAACACGACGATTATTTATCCACCGACAAAATTTAATTAGCATAATCTTCCGGTTTTAGGTGCTGTACTCTCTGTACATGGTATTGATATAAGCCTTGCTCGTGGAGTGCGTTTAATACTCTTTTTTGTGGAATGCCCAATTGAGTACCAATTCTTCGTGAGCTGGTCGTTGCATTTTCTTCTACTATATCCAGAATATTTTCTACTTCTCCTAAACCTTATCGAGTAGCTCGTTCAGTTGTAATGTTGGCACTGGGAAGCTTACCATTCTCGCACAAATTGTTAAAAACTCTGATAAGCACGTTTCTAGTCGGGTGTCTGTGATGTGGATACCGTTGACGATATTCTTTAACACCAGCTGTAGCACTTCTATTACAGAAACCATAAATAAACACCATATTTGCATATTCTAAATTTGAATAAGTATTTGGCATTTTGTAACAATTTCTCAAACTTGAAAATAAACATTTAATTACTGCCACAATACACAGACACATTGTCAAGACAACATAGATGTCAAATAGTTTAGAGGCTTGAGCATGGCATACTCTAATTACGTAAAAATTTTGATAAAAGTGGAACGTAAAAAAAAAATTATATTGCGCTATACGTTGAAAACAAATGAATATCGGATAAGAACATAATAATATGGGTTTTTTTACATTTTTTTTCGCGTGTATAATACATTTTTGAAATTTCGTCCGTTCTCCCGACTCACCCTGTATAAGAGTAGCTGTTATTGGTAGTAAATTGCTATTGTGCTTTAATAAATAAATAAAATGTTTGATACCGCCTCGGCATTTTTGTTACAATATAAAATATTTCCTTGCAACAATTATTCCGATTTAAGACAATAGTAATCGCCAATCCGTATTTTTACTTAATTACTTGATTTAAGACAAAGTTGACAATTTTAAGTATCAAAAAGGATTAATTCAACGAATATAAACCTTGGACGGAGATTTTGGTTTTGGTATCATACTGATAACACCCATAATAAATATACTACGCTAATTAAAATACGTTTATAATATGATAAAATATTATTTTCTACTTAAATTATTTGTTCTATTTAAAGATTCAAACTCCATAGTACCACAAAAAATAATTTCAGGACTCTATAGGTTGGTTAAGTTTCCTTCAAGAAAAAAAGGACCTATCGTTTTGTCTCCCAAAAGATTGATGTTTTGGAGATATTGAGTGTGACCCGCTGTAAAAAGTTGTGGATTAACGTCACTCCAGAAACGACAGTTTGGTTTATTCACATGACCATTTAGGAGAAACGAAGTCTCATCACTGTAGCAAAATATTTATTTTTATAAATTCAATTTGACACCTTTAAAATTATATAGAAACTTGCCCAATAACCTGCATATCTCCATCGAACACTATAAGTTTTTGTCTTTTTTAATTTTCAACGGATCCATTTTCTTGATCAAATAGCTCATACCCTAAGCACCATAAAGAACAATCATTTCTACCCTTCATAGAATGTACACCATTTTCGAATTAAGTTAAATTCGAAGAAAAATATGGACACAATAAGTGATAGTAAAAGAAAGCACGTTAAATTAAATTAATTAAATTAAGTGTAATATTTATTTCTTGTTATTTTATATTTCACACCACCACAGTCACCATACAAAGAAAAAAAGCCCAAGCCATTAAACAGGCAGAACCCGCGAATAGTAATGTAAGTCCCAATGAAAATAGCACTTTAAAACACGTTCTGAAAGATCGAAGAGGGTCGAAGTTTTCTCTAATCATCGCAGATGAGGAGCCTGTTGCATACGGGTGAATAAATGTTTAATATGTACCAATCTATTAACTTATACCCCAAATAAAGCGGTATAATCGTAATGTTGTCCGTATAAAATCATTTTTATTACCTTCTTACAATTATAATATTATGTAGGTATTATTGTTTTGTACTATTGCTCGTATAAATCACGAGGCAGCCATTCTCTATGCTGTTTGTTTGTTAAATTTTTTTATGTAGTTAGAGATCGTAGTATTTATTAAAAATATTGCTACTGATAAGTAAGACTATGCCTAATAATTCCGTTTAATTAGTCGATTTCCCTCTGTACGGTCTGTATATTTTCATAACGTGCAAGAACTATAATGTACAAATCATACTACAAAGAATTTCCTTCTAGGGCGTCACTTTGGCAGATATTAATTCAGAAGTTGGTAATCAAGCTGTTAAAGAAATCGAAAGTAAATATGGTAAAGACAAAGCTATCTTTGTGAAGACTGATGTCTCGATTTATGAAGAATTCGAAGGTAAATATACAGCGCTCCTAAATTTATATAAATAACCAATAAAACGACTGGGGGGTCGATACTGAAGACCTTCTAATTAAAAAGTGCTCTTATTGACCGTATATCTTGGCTTAAACGACGACACGGTTTTACAAAACATAGACTGTTTGCCGAGGGGTAAACTTCTTTGTACACTGATGCCTACTAATGCCTCCTATTCCTTATTTTAATTAACTAATACTCTTAATTTCTTTACAAATGTCCACCAATGCCTATTAATGCCCACCAGTGCTCACTAATTCCTCTAATGCCAAAGGTAAATTTCACATTAAATAAATAAAAAAAATGTATCTTTGTATCTTAAGCCTGTAAATTTAAAAAATGGAAATTTATTTGACAACTTACCTAATATTTGAATAAAAGCCAATAACCGAGTGTCTAATTAAATCCCTACTTAAATGTAAATATATACTATAAATAACTTCATATATTTATGAAAATATATTTAGAAAAAGCCATTTTATTTTCTTATGGTTATGCGACCGACTGCACATAAAATATATTGTCTTCATAATAACGTAGTTTTCGGTTAAAGTGGTGAAAATTACTGCAGTTTCGCGCATGCCATTTTGTTCGCCGACCAAAGCTGCGGTCTGCTCCTTTCTACTTCAACCAGTAGTGAATAATGTATAAATTTTGCCTGCCGGCAATATGATGTCGCTCCAATATCGCCATGAGATAATATTTAATGTTTATTAACATAATTATTTTAAAAGCGTAAATTAAATCGAGTGTAATGTTTAGCGGTAGAAATTGGTAATTGATACCTCAGCGGTAGAACGGCAGTTCATACATCAAAACGGTAGATCTTCCGCAAAAACTGGATATGACAACATTGCGGACAACTTGCAGATACATGCAATGTTGTCAACTTGGCTCAATATTTATTGGGCCAAGCTGTCCCCAAAACTATTCAGCTTAATAAAAAAACTACCTCGAAAATTACTTTAGAAAATAAATTCATCAAGGCATTATTCAACATAATAAAGTAAATTTAATGCCAAAATAAAGTTTTATTTTCAAAATAATACCTTTAATACCGTGGATAATTCCACTTTACAAATTCCTCCAATGCCTCGACTAATTCCTCTAATACCTCGACTAATTCCTCTAATGCCTTTACAAATTCCTCCAAGGTCTCGATTAATTCCTCTAATGCCTTTACAAATTCCTCCAATGCCTCGACTAATTCCTGTAATGCCTACTAATTCCTTTAGTAATGCCACTAATTCCCAAGATTTGTACACCATAATTCCTCCGCGGTTTACTCCTCAGTGACAACCGTCATTATATGATTTTATTTAATTACTTGATTTAAGTCGACATTTACAAAATCAAATATAATCCCCGAAAATATTGCTATGAAAACTTTTTACGCAAATATTTTTTGGCTTATCAGAATTTATTAAATTTGAGCTCGGTAAATTGGGTTTTTTTTGTTTAATCAATTTAATAAAATAAAATACTAATTCGTTATGAACTCCGTTGCGATAGCTAGATGGCGCTATTTAGCAGAATTATTAATTTTCTCAAAAATTTTAAATGTAACGATATATTTTTTTAAACTTAAATAAAAATAATACTAGATAAGAAGAATATCTGTTAAAAGCTGCCAGTTAATACGGTACAGTACTGTCAGTACAATATTTCTTACATCCGGTTTAACCGAAAGTTCACACTATTGGAAAGATAATAAAAATCGAAGATAGGGACATGTAAGCCGTTTTGCTCTAAGACGTACAGTTAGAAAGCTAGACGCTGTCAAAGTTCAAAAATATCATTTTTCAAGAGTAAATATCTCGGAACCTGTTAAGTATAGACTAATAATGCTTTTATTAAAAATGTTCAGAATTTTATGCAGAATCCAAAAAAATTATATAAAATAGGGGTATCCATTTAAGATTTAGATCTTACCCCCCCTCCCTCCTAGGGGCTTGAAGTAACAAGATTGACAATATACGCAAAAGATGTCCCCCTCGAAATAAAAAATCGACAATTCCGAGCGATTTTCCACATTTTAAAGCAGGAAAATCGAGGTGGGAAGTTTTCAAATGAACACCCTGTATAATGGATTTTACTTAAGACCTATACCAGCTTGATACGTCATTTATTGTCGTTTGTTTAAATTACGTAATAACGGTACTTTAGTTGCAAAGAACTTTTTACATAACTAAAAATGTTATGAGCTAATTACGTAACTCATTTTTTTTGTGTCAAAATTAGAATTTTTAAAGTAACAATTACTTTTTAAGTTTAAAATCAAATTTTGACAGTAATTTTTTATAAAAACGAATAATTGTGGCATATCGGACAAGTGTGTTACTGTTTTTTATATTGGAATACACAGGAATCCAAGCACAATGGATACCCTGGGGCGGGTAAATAGATCACGCAGCGGCACCCACTAGAATGCGCGCAATTCGTTTCAAGAAAAGGCTTTTCTTAAAAAAGCTTTTCTTAAAACGGCGTGATCTGTTTCCAATCTGCAAAACTGCAGACTATTTCGAATTGTGATGCACTTTGCGGTTTATTTAGTTGTCTACCTTTCGATTATTACCAGTGTGACTGCCTTTTCTATTGGAGTTTATTCCGCTGGGATGGCGCTACGGTGTATTGATGACCGCTTTACTTTTGAAAAATGTTTACTTTCCTTTAATGCATCTTACCGCTGTTGTCGGAATAGCTTGGGTTATGGCTGCCCGTAGAGTCCTAACAAGGACGAAATGGCCGTCGTGGTCTACCCGCCCCAGGGTATTCATTGTGCTTGGATCTCTGTGTATTACAATATAAAAAAAACAGTTACACACTTGTGCGATATGCCACAATTATTCGCTTTTATAGTATATTACATAACAAGTGTTGAAAGTAGTACTGCTTAAACGAGGAGGTATTTAGCACGAGGCGTTAGCCGAGTGCGGAAATTCCCCAAATGTGAGAAAATCACTTTCACACGAGTAATGTACACAATTTTTCCTACGACCATTCAAAATAATCAAAAAGAGTTTGATTTGTTTTTAATAGTTTGTAGGTATCACCATTTTGTTAAACAAATTTTTTCCACACTGGAGTTAAAAAAAAACAATGCCCACTTACACATTTTAACTTACCTAGATTTAAATAAAAGAATAACTTTTTCTCCTATTTGCTTACGCACATCATACCTACTATCTATGTACAGAGAATAAATTTCGTTTCTGATTTTTTAGCTGCTTGCATTCTTTCAATAAAACAATAATATACCTAAATATACATACAAAAACAACATAACACAAAACTAATACATAACCTCAACATTATAGAAAGATAGAGATGGAGTTAAATATCGATAGCTTGTTAATTATAAAATTTCTATCTATATTCGATTTGTCTTTAATAAAATTAATAAATTTAATATTGCATAAATAAATTTATTTACATAAAGCACATTCACTTGTCCCATATACATTCTATGGATATTTTTACCCAAGATAATTGTAAAATTATAAATCGGTATTTCCTAGTGTATTCTATTTCTGCTCTATAGCTGCCCCTTTTTTTCCTGTGGTTCAACTCAGTTGACATGTTTGGTGGGTTGCCTGACATATTTTCCCTTTTTTATATATTATTATTTTTATCATAAATACCTTAGGTTCCCAAAAATAACGAAAAAAAAAAGGATTTTTTTATTAGCAGTAATGCCCTAGTGTACTTTACCCCACCCAGCACCCCAATTCGCTCCACGGGACCTGTAAGTTTGGTTTTTTTTTAAATAGTTTTGCTGTCAAATTCGTCGGCCATCAGCTGTTTTATATTTCAACACACGTATTGTAAGAAAATATTTCAACATGCGTGTGATATAAAGGACTTTCTAGCCCAGTTAGGCGTGGCTTATTTCGATAGGTGGTAGTAGGAAATAGTAATTTACATTACAAGACCGGAAAACACTAATTTTCGGTTGCGTGACGTACACTTCGATATACTTACATTATATTATTTTTAAATGCGTCGTATGACTTCTCGTAACGGACTTTTGATTTTAATGGCAATATATCGTAAGTCGCTTTCCTTGCTGCTTCCAAAATTTCTTCTGAAATCTCATTTTCCGTGTCGGATAATTCAAAATCTGAATTCATATTGTTAAATTTGCGAACTCGCGAAACAAGTTTGACATAAACAACAAATTAAAAATCAACGAACTGTCACTTGACAATACATCGAAATGTTGTTGTCATAGTAACGAAATCAAGGTAGCTTGTCTTATCAAAGAGCGACTGGAAAAAACAAAAAACAGGGACCGGAAAAATCTTTTCCTACTCGCGTGCGGTAAAGTACACTTTACAGCACTCATTTTCATGTCGTAAGTAGTACTTTACCGCACTCAGTGCGGTAAGTGCGGTAAAATTTCTTTACCGCACCCAATGCTGTAAAATTTCTTTACCGCACTCTTGTAAATTTTATTATATGCGTAATATGTTCTATTTAATTTACTACATTATGATGCTAACCACAACTAACGGCGATAAGTATCACATCATTACGAATATTTTTACTAGGTACCCAACGCCTACACCTTTAGCAATTTTCAGGTCACAACAATCTACTGTACCATGCATGGCGCAAGAAAATAACGCTTCTGTAATTTACAAAAACTGCTCAACTACATCTGATGAACAAAATCAAGCTCGCTCAGCACTTAATTTGCATTGCGCTACAAATTGTACATTTAATTTTAATATTTATCGTTAGCTATATTTTTATATTATAATGTTTGTATGTAATAAATATTTTTAAAAAATATTGTTTCTTTTTGTATTAATTTTGTAATATAATTCTTTTTTTTACCGGTGCGGTAAAGATTCTTTACCGCACTCAGTGCTGTAAAGATTCTTTACCGCACTGTATTAATTTTATTCAAAAAATGCAATTGATGTACTTGCATTCGCGCAATGCATAATATAAAAATATTTATAGCTTTTAACAATTAATATTTGTTACTTTTTATAAATTTTTTCTTTTAAATTTGATTTTTGTTCCAAATATTATTGCTCGAAGGAAAAATTGTGTACCTACCACGTGCGTAAAGTGTCTTTACCGCCCTTAACGGCTTGCCCGAACTCCGCTTCGCGTCGTTCGTGCAACTGCCGTCGCGTGCGGTAAAGGACCACTTTCCGCACTTGTTAGGTAAATAACTATTTCCGGTCTCTAACGTCACTTTTCCGGTCTTGCGATCGGAAAAAGGTTATTTTCTAGACGAAAAATTGTCCAGAAAGTGTATATTTTCTGGTCGGTTTTAAAAAAATTATTTTTACCGACACTATATTATCTTCTAAGTAATTTTTTATTTAAATGTACGTAGAAACAAATTTTGTACATTAAACACAAGCTATGGCATGATATTACCGCGAGTAGGTCCACGATCTTCTTGAGGCAATGTTCCCCACCCGTGACTGTAAAATGCTTATGCACTTTTTATGTAAATAGCAATGCAATTACGATTCATTTTTAGATGCCTTTAAGAAAACGGTTGACACTTTCAAAAACGTAGATATCTTGTTAAATAACGCTGGAATATTAAACGATGCTGTGTGGGAAAAGGAAATAGCTATAAATGTGGTAAGTACACTGACAAATTAATTTTTAGCACTTTTACACCTGATGCCGACAATCAATCTTAAAGACTAGTTAGGTTAGGATATTTGTTACATTATTTACAATTAAAAACCCGAAGTCGCTGATTGGTCAATAGACTCGGAGTAGTGTGTTAAACTGATCTTAGTTAAGTCAAAAACAATATAAAAATGGAATTGAGAAAACTTCGAAATGTTAAAAATAAACTGTCTAAACGTTTTCGTTTAGGCCGCCTAAAATGTTTAATAATGAAGTGATATGTTTCTTTAACACAATAATATTGGAGTAAATGTATTAGAATTTGTTGGCTAACTATATTAGTAAAGCTCTGTTAGTTACCAATTAATAAAAATTTGATTTGCAATCTTTCACATCAGTATAGGCCCGATAGTCTCTTTTCTGTCAAGACAGTTTGACGTTACTTACTTACTTACTTACTTAATCCCGTGCCCTTTCCCCCAACAGGCATAAGGCGGGTGGGTGAAGTTGAGTTATGTATTTCTCTCTCCATCTTTTTCGGTCATGTGCGAGTTTTTTTTTTGTCTATCCATTCCCATTTTCTTATACCATTCCAAGTTTTCCTCGATCTTCCCTTTTTATTCTTTACTGATATACGTGTTTCATACATTTCTTTCGTTATTCTATTTTTTGACGTACGACAAACCATCCTAGCTGTCCTTATTATATCATAATATTATTAGTTTCACTTTTAATATTTACTCTTCATTTATTATTCTGTATTGTTTTGTTTTTCCATCTATTTTTCTGAAAAATTCTTTCATTTCAACCGTTTCCTGTATTTCTATTATTTCCGCATGTTGCTCTTTTGTATTTATATTACATTTTGTTACTCCCTCAAAATATTGTCTCCACTTCTCCATGATTTCATCATCTTTTTATAATTTATGTATTGCCGGCAAGAAAATAATATAATTTTAATGACATAAAGTTGAACTTTTTGTAATGAAGCCCTGTTGCACGAAGTAAACTTTGTAGACTAAATTAAAGGACTCAAAATATATTTTTTCCACAAATGTATTAAAAATGCAAGTTTTAAAACCCCTTAGTAGCCTTAAAAATGTTACTTTAAGGTACTAGTGCTTTTATGTAGTGCTAATGTTGAGTTTACGTTTACATCTTTGAAAATTTTCTTGTTTGCACGCAATAGGAAACTTGACAAAAATTTTAAATAGGGAAAAAATTCTATAAATCATAAGCATATATTGTCATAAAACATATGGCAGCAAGAAAAACAACATATTTCGTCCCAAAAGATCGCTAGCAAGATTCAAATTATCACAAGCGGGTAAAAACGGGTCGTGACGTCACGAAGTATAATTTGTGTGTGACATCCACGAAATAGGTTATAGATTGGCAATAAATTGAACGACGTTGAGAATTCCACCTTAAAACCACAATACAATAACAATAACACACGGCAATCCAAATGCAAACTGGGTAGCTCGGCCACCGGTCAGGATAACGGATGACAGAAAAGTCATACTTCGTGACGTCATCGGGCTTGGGCGCTTAAAAGGTCGTTTGAAATGCTTTTGACACGCGCGAAATTTTAAAGAATTTTTACCAAGTTATTACTGATTTTTAAGGAGTAATAATTGGGGAATATTTTTTTTAGGCCTAACTAAATCATATTATTGAAAAAAAAAATTGGAAAGTTCCCTATTCAGTAAGCATGATTACGGGACATCCAAGTAAATTTAAAACTTTTAGAACGGAACAATACATGGAATTCTTCTCGGTTTGGATAACTACTTATACAAGTACAAATCTGGTTCTGAGGCTCTTATAGTCAACATATCATCAGTAGCAGGAATTGCCCCATTTGGATATATTCCTATATATGTAGGAACCAAATTTGCTATTTATGGTATGACAATATCCTGGGGTGTCCCCTCTCATTTTGAAAGAACCAAAGTTAGAGTAGTGGGAGTTTGTCCTGGTGTAACAATGACTCCACTTATAATAGATATGGCGAATAGAAATTTGGGTCCTGTCTATGAAAATATCAGATTGGCTGCATTTGAGAAAATCAATTTAATTACACAACTGTAAGTAAAAAGAGAATTAATAGTTATTTACACTACAAGGGAGGCAGGTGCTACTTACCAGTCGATGACATAGTTTGCGCCCGAGCGATAGCGAGGGCTTGCAAAATAGTCCGAGACTGGTCAAGAATACTGCCTCCCGAGTTTTGTATTATATTTTTTCTACTCCAGTTCCCTCAAATTAAAGAAAAAAATGTTTTTTAATTTTATAATTTGAGCTATCTAACTGAAATACCCTGTATGTATGACAGGTTTCCTAGTGTTGACACGTTGATTGCTATGGAATTAATAGTGTTTATAATCAAACAAACGTTCTGTCAGTGTCAGTTTTTTAAGAAATCGAAAAAATGGATATCGATGCAGTTGCGAATGCAGCTTGCGCTGCTCTATTACCTCAGAAATCGAAGGAACGGTACAATCGGTGTTACAAGGTTTTCAAGGATTGGTGCAGTATTAATGCAAGTGATGAAAGAGTCACCGAGAATTCTATGCTGGCGTACTTTATACTTCCCTAGGGAGGTAAGTATTTAGTTACCTCCCCAGGGAGGTAAAACGTACTTACCTCCCTCAAATCAGTATCAAAATGAAGTATTTACCGAGTAAAGAGTAGAAAAAAATAGTTAACCAGTAGTTGTGGTTTCTTTATTATACCGTGGTTGTGGTGCATGTTGCATGGCAGACTTCCAGTCTGTCTACTGGTCCAAAAAACAGTACTTCCCGGACTTGTTACGTAATTTATTATGAGGTAACAATTTAAAAAAAAACAGTTTACGGAACAACATTTTTTTCTACGAGGCGTACGGAAATTAAAGATTACATGTTAGTATCTTAAGAATAAATGAAAAGAAAAATTAAACCATGACTCTTCGAAAAAATTAGAAAATGCGTGCTGAAAAGTATACTTTCCGCACGCTCGTAGAAAAAAGTTGTTTACGATATATAATAACGATATAACGGACATATGAAAAAATCAACAAAGATTTTCTTTCCGAATTAAAACTTGATAAAAGAAATTATATATTTTAGGCGTGAAGAAATAGTGCCAGGAGTAATGCAAGTAATTGAAAAAGCACCTTCAGGCACAATGTGGGTTGTGGAAGGAGGTGAACCTCCTTTCCAACACCAGTTGCCAAACCGTTTGACAATACCAAAAGTTCATCTTGAATAAAGAAAAATTTGCAATCATTTATGTATTTCATTATATTATTTAAATATTATTATAATAAAATTATTATTGTAATAAAGATGTAACAAAACTAAATAAATTTAATATATTATGTATGTACCTATGTTAAAAATAAACACACAATTTTACCTACGCAGTGAATTTTGAAATTTTTAGCCATGCATCAAAAGACGTACATCGAAACATTTTTAAAGTATTATTGGTTTTCCTGCAATACATTTTAAATTATATTTGATACAATGACATATTGGTTCACATTTTGATGGTTTTAAAATTGTTAAACGGTAGAATACAGGATGCAACAAGATGGTTAAATTGAGGCAAAGTTAAATGTTTGGAGCCTTCCGTCTTAATTTTTGACTTGGGAAGAAAAACAATTTTGTGTAGCCCATTTTTACTTTCTACAAGATGGCGATATTAGTTTCCAAATTCGACTTATTATTCTTTAAATTACACCTTTAAGCCAAATTTGTTATAAATTTGTGATACCCGCTTGGAAACACGATTCAATGAGCACTTATTATACCGTGCGAGCAAAAATTATCAAAGGGGGCTTTAATTAAAAAACGTGTGACTTGGTTTAGATCACAATGATATGGGGACGATATATCTAACCAAATCTAGGTTAAAATTTTGTCAAATTCATATTATGACATGATATGCCAAACTAATGAGTAATAAAATAAGTAGACAAATACAAATTTATTTTTGTTGTTTATAAAATTAATAAAGTAAGAATATACAGAAAGAAAAAGAAAAATAATTACATAAATTGCTGAAATTGGCCACCGCCATGCTCCAAGCATAAATTCACACGTCTCTTCATATTTTCGAAAGTGTTGACCAGCAAAATATAAAATATATAAAATATAAGAATATTTCACGAACGTTTGCAACAGGTTCTTCTGTTCTTACAAATGGTCTTTCTGCTTCTTTATTGTGTTGTATAAAACCTGTTTCCCTAAACACAGCCACGGTTCTTTTCAGGCAATGATAAAAATCCCCAGCAATAAAAGCAACGTTCGAAAAATGATCGTGAAAATCGTCCAAGCACAAACCCGGATGGTATTGCCACTCACCATTTACTTTAACCCCGTTTCGAAAATACGCTTCAACCATGAATGTTTTGTGCTGTTCCATAAAGCCAATTGTGTGAATTGTTCAAGAAATTGGAAAAATTAGCGATAAATCAAATTACTTGTAACGACTGTCAAAGATGACGGAATAACTGATTGATTGTTAATTCAAGTAGTTACTGACACCCAACAGGTATTAGGCTCTACGGCTAAGCATTACGTCCTTAAATGCAAGGCCCTCTTTGATGCAAATAATTTTTGCTCGCACGGTATGTCTGTTGCTATTTGACAAAATATCGAGTAATTCCGGTTTATTTCTTTAATAATCAGTTAAGATATACATATCTTCCAAGCAACTTAATTTCATGTTATATAAAGGGTCATGCAATACAGCGTCAGGCTTCCGTAGCTCCTATACGAATTGAGTTTGGGAACAATAAAAATTAGAAAAGTATTATCACTTATAATCTTCCTAGCAGCAGAATTATTACCGATAATTTTTTTTAAGGTCACGAATGGTTTTGTTGATAGAAAATTATTCCGAGTCGAAGACGAGGAAAATTTTCTATCAACAAAAACATGAGTGAAACCGAGAATAAAATTATCGGGAATAAATTCTGCTGCGTGGGAGCTTCGGTAAGAAAATTTCATAAATTGGAGTTTCTTTTAATATGATGAGACCTACGACCTATTCTCGATAAAAATTATATATTAGCAACAAAATGTATTTTGATTTTATTCTGAGTGACGTTTGCCATAAAAAATAATGCACTTCATTTTTGACAGAAAAATTATCACTTATTAATTTTATTAGGTTAATAGGCTATAGACTATCGCGATAGTCTCCCGTCGCTATAAGCAACGCAAACAAAAAGGAGCCTTCTAATTGGTTGAAAATAAATTTATGAAATTTTTACTAAAATCATTATTTTGTTTTATTTATTTTTATTTTTATTTATTTATTTAAATTACAAACAATAGCAATACAGCCGGTAGTTGTATATTATTTACATAGCATCTAAAAACAAACATAAGTAAATACAAGTAAAGAACATATTAGACAACATTTAAAACCATGTAAATGTTAAAATACAAAGAATAATAAAAAAAAGTAGGTATATACTAAGAAGGAACATGTTTGCATCTATATATAATAATATATGTCCTTTAATCCCGTCAAATCTTTTCTGACCTAATTAAAGATTTAAAAGAGGCCAAAGAGGGCATTTCTCCCTCAAAAATTGACAGGCTATTCCAGAGATCGATTCCAACCCCCAAAATAGAAAACAAACCGGTGTTTGTACGCCAGAAGGGCTTTTTGATTTTAAATTGATGATCTGATCGCGATCGATAGGTGGCGTTAGCGACAGCGCGATTCAAATCCAGCAGTGCACTAAAACGGTTGTAAATTTTGCGGTAAAGTTTCTTTACACAGTCCGTTTTACAATAATTGCGGTATAGAGTCTTAGTGCGCTTTTAATTTCATGAACGGTACGGTAACGGCACGCTACTTTATATTAGCACGAACAGGAGGGAAACGGAAACGCATTGATTACCAGTAAACAGCTTTTAATTTCTCATGCTTGATGACGGTTTACAGCGGACGGCAACGGCAAATCGTTCGTAAACTAGCTCCCTCGGCAAGGAACGACAAGTCCGTGACGTTCCGTTGCCGTCCAAGGAATTAAAAGCACCCTTAATAGTAAGGGAGCCCAAGATGCTAAATGGGGATTTACTCGAGCGTCGTGGGGACCTATTGGATCTTGAAGATTGGATGGTAGAAAGAAAAAAATGTCATATCATGTGTACCCTTTCACCGGTGGGGGGAGTTACTACAGGCTTTCAAAAATGTAAAAAAAAAAACAGTCACATGGATATACTCGAGCGCGTCAGATATTAATAGTGTTTATGCCCCACGTGACTCTCATGACGGAGGTACATTAATCTGCCGGTTTTGATGGTGGGGGCGGCGGTACGGAAGGGTTAAAAATGGGGGAAAAAAAATTTACTCGAGCGTGTCAGATATTCAGAGGGGATGTTAAGGGATCCCTAAGGAAGCTCCCATTCAATAGACTGACGATTCGGATGTGACGCAAGCTCGTGGCGACTTTTCGAAAATGCAAAAAAAAACGCTATTTTTACATACGCGAGCGCGTCAGATTTTCATACGGACGGTTCAGCTTGGTGTCCTGGTCATGCTGATTCATAATCTGACGATTATTTTGAGGGATTTTGTTAATCTGACCGTTTAAAATAATGATTTCATGATTTTTTTTCTTAAATCTTGAAAATTTTCCGAAAAATTAAAAAAATCCCAATAACAATAAGAGTGACAGACTGCGATATAAATAAAGACAAAATCCATAGAAACAAAACGGTTTCATAACTATCTTGATGCTTTTTAATAATATTATTTTTACATATTTTTGATGGTATTAAGAGAAGAATGCATAAGTGTGTTATATTTTTGAAATCGGAAGAAAAGGAACCATCTAATGCGCTTCTAATATACAGAGTGATGTCTCATTTAAAAAAATTAAATATTTGGTTATAAATGTGACATGTGACGCCTACTGTCATTTTTGATAAAACCCATAAATACTTGGCCAAAAGTTCTACATCCTACTTTTTGAGTGAACGCGCTAACTCAAAAAACAAAAAAGTTACAGGCTTTTAAAAGTGGGACAAACTAAAATGTAAAATAATAACCCTGTACATATAATCCCACGAATGCTGTGATCAGCCTGTGATGGCGTGATGGCTTACGGAAAGTAGTGTGGGGACGGTGCGAGAAAGTGAGTGATAAAGAAAGAGACATTGAGGCGCGGAGTGCTTCACTGCAGCTGCACGCGCTAATAAACTTTATTGACGATTTTTGTTACTTCGGCTTGTGGTAATCGGCAGATTATATTTTTTCCGTTATCCTTGAATTATTTCCTTCAAAATAAAAAAAAATTGACCGCGCTCGAGAATGTCCATGTGACGTTTTTTTTTGCAACTTTGTGACCCTCCCACTCCCTTACGTCACGCTCAAATCGTCAGATTATTGAAATGCAGACTCTTTAGCATGTAATTATCCCACCACACCTTAATCTGACGCGGTCGAGTAAATCCAGCTATCGATTTTTTTTTACTATTCTGATCAGCTGCCGTACACGCGCGGCACTATATAGAGGGCTTAGACATGGCAGAGGTACTCAACAGGGTGCAAGGTATCCCCCATATGTTAATCTGCCGCGCTTGAGTAAATCCCAAAATCCCCTGTTGGGCTCCCCTACTATAAAGGAAAGCGATATTTACAAGTATTATTGTCAATGTTACAAACTATATGAATTTACCCAGCTTCCACTCCAATCACAAGTATTCTTATTAGGTTCGATGTCCAACCAATAATAATCAGCACCAATACTCATAACACATTTTTTGCATAAACCATAGCTCAAAGTTCAAGTGAAACTTAAGGTGGGAGTATCAACATGCTTGCCAACCTATAACCTATTTTGCGTAGATTTATTTATTTTTCTAGCTTTTATACAAAATTTAAATAAAATCAGTATCGACTTGATATTCTATAGGTAATAATTGACATATTAAATAAATATTAAGGAATTTTATAAATTGTTTTAGGAGAATAATTGTAGAGCGAAAAATATCGGGTAAGATTTTTTTTTCATTATTATGTCATTGTTGTTTCAATATACAATTCTCCTAAAATTAGCAATGATATAAATTGATATTTTTGTACTATATCAGATACTTCCTAAATAATGTATCGACGATATTGCTTTTCTTTAAATGTTAGTTATTAAACCCAAAAAATCAACGCGAAATAGGAAATAGGTTATAGGTTGGCAATAGATTGAATGACGTACCTTAAGGTGGGATTAATGACGCAATTTTTTTTATCGTCGATTCGATTTGCTAAAGTAGTTATTTTTATGCATATTATGTATTATTTATTTTTTTGTATACGAAGAAGAAAGATAGACATATTCTGGAGCTGCTAGAGCAAGGCAGAGGTGAGTCAGCCGGTCATAGTTTCGTTTACTTTCGTGTTTTGTGCAATTACGGGACGTTTTCTGTTAAAATGAACTGAATAAATTAATGTTTTTACTTCAGTTCTGAAAATCGACATGTCTGCTTTCAAGGATTTTAAGGTAAATTGTGGCAATTTTAGTAATTTTAAAAAACTGCTTTTCTTAAAGTTTCTGTGTATTTATTTTTAAAAAATGACGGGCACAGGAGAAGGTTGCCTATATTGAACCGCTACTTAAATTGGACCACAGTACATTTCTCCAAAACTAAACAAGTGCCATATCATCTGGCAACACTGTAACATACTTCCACCCAGAACCTTTAATCGGCAACAAACTCAACAAGTTGGCCTTTAGTGCTTGGCGTGTACAGAGCACAACGTAATTTACACAATTTTTATGTAGGTAATATTTTTAGGATTTTCCTAAGAATTTACCTTAGAACCATAAAACTCTAAACAAAATATTTGTTATGCAAGTTATCAAGTAAGTTTTTCTCTTTTTATTTCTCCTATTACCATGCCATATTTGTTTTTCTTGTTTCTTTCCTGGGTGGTTTTGTGTGCTGGTAGTTGCTTAAATTGGACCACTGGGTGATTGCCAAAATTGAACCGGTCCAAATTAGGCAATTTTTCCAAATTATGCAAAAATAATTTTTCTCTTTAAATAAGTTAATGTCATAAACTAACACCATTTCAATATTCCTAAAATCTTTTTTTTTTTAGTTAAACTACGACTGGTCCAATATAGGAAACTAATAGGTATTTTTTTGCATTAGGATGTCTTCTATCGAAATTTTGATTGTAAATTTGATGGTTTTTTGAAATATAAGTATAAAACTTCCTATAGGCAACAATTTTATTTTTTATTTATTTATTTAACACCTAAGCTTCCGATTTAAATCATGTGTTTGGAACCCCCAGGTGCAATTTAGGCAACCGGTTTCCTATATTGAACCACTTGCACAGGTTTTTTTTATAGCCTGGTATATCATAGATACTTTGAAATAAAATTCTGCAAAACATTTTGCAGTTGAACAACATACTAAAGTATACTAAGGTATAGCTTCAAGATCGCTTTTGCGTTATTATCGGGATCTATGATAAGAAATCTGGAAATTGGTCCAATATGGGCAACCTTCCCCTACTATTTGTCATTGCCTCCCTGAACAGCCCTTCCAAAATTAAATAGTAATTATTATTTCTTAATAATTGCGAGGTTCCCGAAGTTACCCCTGCATTCAAGCGGAATTTTTAAAATATAAGTATTCGAGTAGTCGTTTGGTATGTTATTCGAATAGTCGAATAACTCGAATAGTCGAATATAATCGAATAATTCGAATAGTCGAATAGATACTTGAATAGTCGAATAGTCAAATATTCGAATTTCGAATAGTCGAATATTTGAATAGTCGAATATTTAAGTAGTCGAATATTCGAATAGTCGTCTATTTAAATATCGAAATACAGTCGTTTAATCACGGTAGAAGTGGTTTAACTGCTTAAACATAATAAAGGAACATTTTTAAGTATCTAGATATTAGTCATTTTTAATATCTAAATTATCGAATAATAATAATGTGCATTTTGTCGAATAAAGTAAGATGACAAATAAATAATTCTGTTAAATTATTGCAAGATATGAAAACTTGAGAACTCTGTAATAAATAAAAAACTCTTAAACAAAATGATTATTTATTGAACACAAAGAAGCAAACATTTTACACAACGAAAATAAAATTATAGTCGAATTTCAAATAGTCGAATATTTGAATAGTCGAATATTTAAATACTTAGTCGAATATTCGAATAGTCAAATATTCGAATTTCGAATAGTCGAATATTTGAATAGTCGAATTTTTGAACTAACAAAAAATTCGAATTTAGAATAGTCGAATATTCGAATATTCGAATTATTCGAATACAATTCCGAGCCATAGTCTTTTATACGCGATTGACCTTGACACTGTGCCCTTAAAGAATGTCTTTTATGAAATACATACATACAATTTACTCGCGTTATGCTTTAAACCGTAAATTTGATAATCGTCAATAAACAGTTAAAAAAATATTTACATTAGTAATTGCAGCAAATCCCAACCAAGAGATAACACAAAACGTAAATAGTAATGATAATAATAAATAATGTTTATAAAAATTGTAAAAAGTGGCAAAGGTCGGTTTGTGATCCTGCTACAGAACAAATAAGTGTGCCTAAATTTCGAAGGTCTTATTTCGTAACTCGATAGGTTGAAAATGGTAGCGTTTAACATTGCAAACAAAGTTGCCCTTATAACTGGTGGAGCCTCTGGACTGGGATTTCAATATGCTCTTGGGTTATTAGAAAAAGGAGCAAGGGTAAGTATTCTTTATTATTGCAGGTCACAAAACACAATAATATCAAAAACATATTCAAATAAAAAAATAAATAATAAAGGAGTTCCTCAAGGAAGTATACTAGGTCCAATATTGTTTATTTTATACATCAACGATATGCCTTTGTTTTAAAAATGTGGGCTATTGCTGATGACACCTTAATTCATATTAATGTTTTAAATATTTTTGATGGTCTAAATACTCTAAATTCTGAAAAACTAAATGTATGGTTATGGGTAATAATTTAAATTGTCAAAATATAAATGTTCTAATTGATGGTGAAGAATTGGAATTAGTAAACAGTTTTAAAAATTTAGGGATAATCATTGATTCAAAATTAAAATTTTTAAAATTATTTTGAAAGTATTATATCGAAGATTGCCGGAAAAGTAGGTTATTTTAAAAGAATCGGTTCTTATTTAAGTTTGTTTTCTAAAAAAACTGTATTTAATACTATTATATTACAACATTTTAATTATTGTCCTTCCATTTTATATTGTGCTAGTGAGGAAATATTTGATAAATTACAAATTTTACAAAATAAGGCAATGCGGATTATTTTAAATTGTGGCAAATATACAAAAATTAATTTTATGTTGAAAAATTTAGATTGGTTGAATGTCAGAAATTTAATTTTTTATTTAGTATGTATCTTTATACATAAAATTAAAAATAATTTATTGCCTGATTGTTTAAAATTTTTTTGTTCTTTTTATTATGCCATTATACCATCATAATTATAAAACAAGAACTAATCAAAATTTTTAAGTGGATAGAGTGTTTAAAACATTAGTTTATAAATCTATTTTTTATAAAGGTTTGATAGAATATAATAATTTGGAAAATTCTATTAAATCCCAAAAATCATTAAAACTGTTAAAAAAAACTTTAAAATTACATTTAATTAAAAAACAAAATGATATGTAATATTTGATACAATTTGCAAAATGTTTAACTTTTTTGTCTGTTTTGGTTAAAAGAAGGTTGCGTTTTAAAATTTAAAAATAAATCTATAAAAATTCGTTAAAAAAAATGTATTAAAAACTATTTAATTGTAGCTTTTTGCTAAATAAAACATGTTACTACTACTACTACTATTACTACTACTACTACCTAAGTATTAATCTTTAATTTATATAAAAAAATGACTGTGGTACTATACCAAGGAGGGTGCCACTAGCATTAGGCACAAGCTCGTGCCTATATAACCCCATGCCAATGGTCCAATGGCATTAATCATGACAATAATTTTATTTTATTTAGCTATTCTAAATTTTTTCTATTTAAAAAATGAAATGTCGGGTTACGCATAGATTTAAAAAAATAATTAACTAACCAGCAGCTATAACTATGACTTAAACAACATTGGCAGAAATAGTTTTCTCTCAACCAGAGTGGTCTGGATAGCGTACTTCTTGTTTTATTAATCAGAAAACTTTGAGTGGGAGTAAATAATGTTTGCCAACGTCCTTTATGTCACAGTCCAAAATACCACCGGTCATGCATAATATCGAGACGGGGAGGGACTGATGGGTTCAGGACGCAAAAAAGAATAGACCAGTGTGTACACGAATTACACGCGGTTCGGATTCCACGTTAAACTGTAGGTTCCTTTTGATTGACATTACCTAGGTGAAAGGGGATATACCGTGCAAGCAAAAATTAGTTGCATTAAAGAGGGCTTGGATTAAAAAACGTAGGGCTTGGTTTAGATCACAATGATATGGGGACGATATATCTAACGAAATCTAGGTTAAAATTTTGTCAAATTCATAATATTATGACATGATGTGCCAAACTAATGAGTAATAAAATAAGTAGACAAATACAATAGTATATTAACGTACACGTTTTAAAAAGCATCATCTTATAGCACGCGTCCATGTTAAAAAACGAGCCGCTTGCGGCGAGTTTTATAACGGGACAAGTGCTTAAAACTGCTTTATATAACACGTACGTTATACTATTTTTCTAATTTGTAGTTTTTTCAATAAAAAACACATTTTAAAAAAAAAATAAATCCTTCAAATTTTGTAAATTTTTATGTCTAAATTTTATGTTGGTAATACTATTTTTTATCATAGTAGCCTCTGGACAACAAAAATTATTTTGCGAACTGTCATTTTTTGATTTATTGACCCATTTTCACCACGAGATTCTAAAGTTATTTTAGCGATATGAAATTTGAAATTGGACCGAATACGTTGTGTGATCCTTGTACATTCGGTACATATACAGAGCGCTCGGAAATTCGGGCGATTTTGCTACTTTTTTTCGAATTTCAAAAGACGTGATTTTACGTCACGGCATTGCAATTTAGTATAGGGAAGATGGAAAATTCAAATAAAGTTGAAGTTAAAATCGACATTGGAAGGTTAGTAGATTGAATTTTGGATAGGATTTGGCAGAAAATGATAGCTTGAAGCATCTACAAAAGATTGATTTATAGATTTATGCAACCAACATACATGATAAGAACAGAATAAAAAAGTAGGTTATCAAGCTATTTTTCCTCTGCGAAAAATGGGTTTTCTCGTAAATCACAAAAGCCGCGCAAGTCAATGAAATAAAACATCTAAATGTTACCAACATCAAATAAAGAAAAAACGTGTATCGAAATAGCTTCATTACGATACGCAAATGCGTATCGTAATAGACTAAATTAGAAAAATTTATTTTTGTTGTTTACAAAATTAACAAAGTAAGAATATACAGAAAGAAAAAGAAAAATAATTACATATATTACTGAAATTGGCCACCGCCATGCTCCAAGCATAAATTCACACGTCTCTTCATATTTCGAAAGTGTTGACCAGCATCTCTGGAGAAATGTTACCACATTCTTGGATAATCCTTTCTTGTTATTATTCTAAATTGGCAATTGGTGATTTAAAAATAGTGTTCTTTAAATTTAACCGTTCAACAAGGTAATCTAGGTGGGAATTCAATGTCTGATCGAAAACTGATCAATCTGTCGTCAAAAAAAATGCGTAAGTAGTTAATAGTTTCGGCGGCTGTATGGGCGGTTGCACCGTCCTGTTGAAAATATCCAAAACGTACACAAATGGATTCAAGATATTGTCTCTATACCGCTGTGCTGTAACTGTGTCTTGGAAAAAATAGGACCAACAATTCTTCTTCGGGAAACAGCTAACCAGGCACCAATTTTTTTAGGGTGCAATGTGAACTCTACAAAAAAATGGTGATTTTCACTACTCCACATGCGTGTATTTTGAGAATTCACATAATCGGAGAGGTGGAACCAGGCTTCATTCGAAAAAAATGTCAAGTCTAATAAATCATTTCTTTCCAATAAATTTTGAGTAATTCCTACGACTTTCAAAATCTGCGGCTTGTATTTCTTGGAATACTTGTACTTTATAAGTAAATAAATTTAGCTGCTTTTTAAGAATAGTCCTGCATGTTCCATATGATCTTCCCACTTCTTGGGACAGGCGTCTTATACAATTTGTTGGCGTATTTTGCATTATTTCACGAACGTTTGCAACAAGTTTTTCTGTTCTTACAGATGGCCTTCCTGCTCCTTTTTTGTGTTGTATAGAACCTGTTTCCCTAAACACGGCCACAGTTCTTTTCAGGCAATGATAAAAATCCCCAACAATAAAAGCAATGTTAGGAAAATGTTCCTGAAAATCGTCCATGCACAAACCCGGATTGTATTGCCACTCACTATTTACTCTAACCCTGTTTCGAAAATACGCTTCAACCATGAATGTTTTGTGCTGTTCCGTAAAGCCTATTGTGTGAATTGTTCAAGAAATTGAAAAAATTAGCGATGAATCAAATTACTTGTAACGACTGTCAAAGATGACGGAATAACTGATTGATTGTTAATTCAGGTAGTTACTGACACCCAACAGGTATTAAGCTCTATGGCCAAGCATTACGTTCTTAGATGCAAGGCCCTCTATGATGCAAATAATTTTTACTCGCACGGTACAATAGGCCTATTACGCCTATTAGGCCTTAGGATACTGATGGCTCTTCGGCCAACCCCTGCTTAATAAAAAAAAAGTGGCCGCGGATTAGTTGGTTATTGGTAAAAACATTTTTTGATAACTTACTTCCCGGACGCCATGAGAAAGTAGCACTTTTCCGCCCTAGTCAAAAAAAAACTATACAAAGAATAAAACCTCAAAATGTGATCATCATCAATTTCTGTGACTACTAGTTGCACGTGCATGTTTAGGACAAAATAAACTTTCTCTTTCCAAATCTCGCGTGCTTACAGATAAAAAGCGGTGGATGGTAAAGAAAACCCGATAACCAAACAACTTGAAATTTTGCACGAAATTAATTAACACGTTACCGTTTCAGAAGTTAAAACCTTTTTTTCTAATTTAGTATCGTAACAACTCTATTACGATACGCATTTGCGTATCGTAATGAAGCTATTTCGATACGCGTTTTTTCTTTATTTGATGTTGGTAACATTTAAATGTTTTATTTCATTGACTTGCGCGGCCTTTGTGATTTACGAGAAAACCCATTTTTCGCAGAGGAGAATAGCTTGATAACCTACTTTTTTATTCTGTGTGGATAACAGTCATGTATGTTGGTTGCATAAATCTATAAATCAATCTTTTGTAGATGCTTCAAGCTATCATTTTCTGCCATATCCTATCCAAAATTCAATCTACTAACCTTCCAATGTCAATTTTAACTTCAACTTTATTTGAATTTTCCATATTCCCTATACTAAATTGCAATGCCGTGACGTAAAATCACGTCTTTTAAAATTCGAAAAAAGTAGCAAAATCGCCCGAATTTCCGAACGCTCTGTATATGTACCGAATGTACAAGGATCACACAACGTATTCCGTAAAATAACTTTAGAATCTCGTGGTGAAAATGGGTCATAAACCAAAAACTGACAGTTCGCAAAATAATTTTTGTTGTCCAGAGGCTACTATGATAAAAAATAGTATTACCAACATAAAATTTAGACAAAAAAATTTACAAAATTTGAAGGATTTATTTTCTTTTTAAATATGTGTTTTTTATTGAAAAAACTACAAATTAGAAAAAATAGTATAACGTACGTGTTATATAAAGCAGTTTTAAGCACCTGTCCCGTTATAAAACTCGCCGCAAGCGGCTCGTTTTTTAACATGGGCGCGTGCTATTAAATGATGCTTTATAAAACGTGTACGTTAATATACTATTTTGTCACCACTTCCAAGCCGGGTTAGGTCGGCAGAACCGTTTTTTTCTTTACCATTCATCGCTCCCCACCTGCATACAAACTTTAACGTTATTTTTACTCGCCACATCTTGCTTTTAAAAATCTGTAAAAAATGTCCACAGCATTTGTTTCTTTTAGGGCGTCACGTTGGCAGATGTTAATTCAGAAGTTGGTAGTCAAGCCATACAAGAGATCGAAAACAAGTATGGTAAAGATAAAGCTATTTTTGTGAAAACGGATGTTACTAGTTATGAAGAATTCGAAGGTAACTATAAAGGAGGGGGGAATGGTAGAAAAGTTGGACCACTTCCAAATTTTGTTAAAATTGGTCATTTCATTTCATTTACATAACGACACGGAGTTAAAGGTATTAAATAAGTGCGAATTAGTGCAGAACAATTTTCCATCCTTTAGACTAGAAATACACTTTTTCGCACACGTCAACTGTTTTTGATTGATCAAGCAGAAAGAAAATATAGGTTTAACGAAGTAGCTAAATATAAAAATGACGAGTAGTTCACTGAAGCCTGTATTTTTATTAATAAAAAAATCAATACTTTTCAATTTTATTTTGACTATTTTTCGTATATATTTTGTTCGTTTCGAGTTCGTATTAGACAACCAAAATATCGTATAAAAATAAAACTCAATCGGGAATAACGCAGACAGGCCTGTATTTAATAAAAAGTATTTGAAATAATTTAATAACATATTACTGACATCGATGAATGACAGAAGAAGAAAACAGGGCAAAGAGAACAGATTATCCATTTTGACCTGTAAAAGTTCAACTTATAGATATATTTTTAAAGGAATATAATTAAATACTTTTAGTAGATTAGAATATTTTCTATGACGTTTTTCCGAAAACGGTTAGGGTTAGCGACATGAATGAAGAGTACTTAATTTTTAGTCAATCGTTAAAGGTATGTAAAAAACTTTGTCCAAAGTTTTTCTCATACTGGGCGTAAAAAAATGGGCACATTAGTGCCACAGCTAGTCCGTCCCTGCAGCTGTGAGTAATTCGCAACACTTTCTGGGATAGTAATTTGAGGGGTCTTACCTGGTATAGATCATATGAAAAAAAAATTGAAATATACCTGTTGGTTTAATAATTATGTGTCAAAAACTTAATTCCATGGGAGCTCTTTGGGAGCCCAAATTTCCGAAGAGGAGGCCGATACGGAAGAAGTTTATATGAACTTATAGTATTCTTTTCACGTGTTTTTTTCATATCCGGGAGATTTCCCACATTTTCCCGGACACCCTGTATATTAACGGAATTGATGAAAGCCTGAGAAAAGCAGCGCATAAGATATTTTTACATAGATTAAGCAACCTCCCTTCATGAATAAAAAAAAATGTTCTTATTATAAAAATACTGTAAACACCTATTTATGTGTAGCTCAGAATTCTCAATAAATATTGCTTTTTATCTTTTTGTGATCGTTTTTTTAAATATTTTAGTGGTAATTACCCTAATAACCCTGTCCAATCTATTTTAAAGTGCACGACAGTCTGCTATATTTCAATTACTTTATTTTATGCCTTTTTCTTATACACCTTATTGTTCCTTCGGTTGCCATAAATGGATAAATGTATATTAAATTAGGACAATAAATTTGTAGATGCCTTTAAGAAAACAATAGAGACTTTCAAAAATGTTGATATTTTGTTAAACAACGCTGGGATATTGAACGATGCTATTTGGCAAAAGGAAATCGCAATAAATGTGGTAAGTAAGGATACAGGATTATTAAATCGAGATTGTTTTTCCAAACATTTATATTTTAAGCAGCCACATTATCAAATTTAAATAGCTTCTTACATAGTACAGAAGAATGTTCAATGCACTGGGCGAACCATTTTTTAATGATCTGGAGGAAGTGAGCAGCCTGCAACCGGGTCGACTTACTAAGTTTATTAACAGCAGTGGCTGGTTTGATTGAGTTGTCAAGATTCTTTTACGATCGCATTAACCATCAGGAAACTGATGCAAATCGGTTCCGCGGAACATGTATGTGTGGTACCACAATGGTCCTTATAGGACAACGTGTGACTGTTTGGACAATGCCAGAGGTCTGCCACTCTAACCTAATCTAACCTACATAGTATATATTTTTTAAAAACAATATATTACAATAAATATAATAATAAAATACTATTACAACTCAGATTACACCCTCCAATCAGGGCTGGAACGCTCTGGTCTTGACGTTTCTTGCTTTTAAGGTAACAGTGTAAAATTATACAAATCATACAAATAAGACAAAAAAAAAGTTTCAGCCGTCAATGACTATAAGGCAATTTAGGTTCCCATAAACCTTCTTAATATTATTAATATTTTACAGGTAAATCAGTGGTGGATCGTAGTTATTTGAAGTGGGGGGTCATTAAGTATTGTAAGGATACATCAACAGATCCGCAGGCTAAAAAATGTTGAGTGCCACGCCCATAAAAGTATTTTTTTGCCTATTAAAATTTGATTTTTGATGTATTTCCACTAATTTCTGTCTTCGTGGGAAAAAAGTTAATACTATAATTTTACCGGACAAAAAATAAAATATGTACTGACCTATACGTACATTTTAAACAGATTTAAACTTATTTATTATTTAACTTTATTTTCTCTCTAGTTCCTGCAAAGTGATCATTATTCATTTCATTATAGATTTTTTATAACGTTCACAGAACGATATCTACTTTGTGTTTATAAACACCTGGGGGGAGGGAATTTATTAATATACGTCAAGAAAGTCCGTCAAAAAATATTTTTTCCAGTATAAACTTTTATAACCCCGTCATCCTTTTAGTGGCAGACGTTAAAAAAAGTAAGAAATAAGTGTTTCATTACTTTTGTTTAGTGTATGGTGAGTTTCAAGAAATTCGGATCAAAAATATTTTTTCCAATATAAACTTTTATATCTACTCCTTTTTCCGCCCCCTAGGGACAAAATTTTCCATAGCATCAAAACACTTACATGCTTATGTAACAGATTAAGCAAATTACTAATTTTCAGCAATACACTTTAAAATTATAGACTGTTATAGGTAGACCTCCTTAAAATGGGCTACACCCCATTTTTCAAACTCTAATTGGTTATTGAAAAAATGACGAAAAACTTGTATATGTCGTGTAGTCTTCTAGTGAAATCCGTCTTTTCATGAAGAATCTAGTCATATCATGAAGCGTCGTCATATTATGTAAAAATATGAAGCTACACAATCTGCCTAGGCTTTGCAAGAAGAGCCCGTAGCACTTCGGCATATAACGTCGTAACATAACCTGGCTAAATTTAAAGAGCGGCACTTTGTGAAGTACGAGATGTCAATAGGAGGCGATAACTAGAAGAACAAATTCCATCTAAAAGGTATATTGGCAACTGGTTTGTTAAACAATAAACATATTTGGGCAAGAGAAAATCATAGAGATAATAGAGAAGTACGCAAGCAAATACGCTTTTCTCTGAATGTTTGGGCAGGAATATTAGGAGATTTTTGGTCCTGTTTTTTTACCACAACGGCTAACAGGGGAGAATTATCTAGTATTTTTAAATAATACATTCCAAGATTTTTTATCTGAAATCCCGCTTTCACGGCTGCAACAAATTTGGTTTCAGCAAGATGGAGCACCCGCTCATGGCACGAGAGATGTTACAACCTTCTTACATGCTGAATTTCCAGGCAGATGGATTGGAAATCGTGGTTTTATTGAGTGGCCAGCAAGGTCCCCAGACCTTACACCACTAGATTTCTTTTTTTGGGGAGCCATAAAAAACAAAGTGTATAAGCAGCCCATTAACGTAATAGAAGAGCTTAGAGTTCGTTGCATAAATGCGTTTGTATCAATTCGAAGAAGGTCGGTACACAGAGCTACTCAAAAAGTTCGCGTCAAAATTGAAAAATGTATAAATGAAAATGGAAATCTTTTTGAGCATCTGAGATAGACATTTGTCATTAGTTTCTACCTCTTCTGGGTTTAAATAATTTTAATAAAAAAAAAATGTAAATACTAGATAATTTTGAATATTTTAGTACCTAAACGTACTGTAATTATCGTTTTGTGATATTTGTTATTGTTTTAGTTATAGATTTTCTTGTGTTTGCGAAAATACTGTTAAAAAAAATGATCTTCAATACCTAATCAACAAGTTTTTTAAATAAAATATTTCTGAAAATGTTTTTATAGGGTAGAAACGTTGATGTTCAATCAAAGTAATTTTGTATTAAGTTTACATCGCATATAAAGTTTAGATAAATGCAATAAAAAATATAGGTCCGTATTTAAAAAAACAAACCTGACGATGGCATCCGAAAGACAAAACGTCGGACATGAAATCTAAGAACACTGCTTTATAGAAGATAAAAAGTGGCAATGAAAGTGTGAAATTTATTTTCCATTATCTCTTTAAATAAAGCCAGGAAAAATTAAAAACCAAAACGGCGATTTTCGGTTTTTTACGTATATCTTCGGAAGTACTTGAAATTTTCCTAATTTCTTCTTGGCATATTGGTCGGCTATGAATTGCGCGACTTTGCCCCAATTTAACCTTTGCTGTATCTCTTACCGTTTATGAGATCCCAATGGTGAACATCGAATTTTTAACACCCTGTATACAAATTTTAAGACCGTCACCAACCCCATTTTTACTCCCTTAGGTGTTGATTTAAAAAAAATCCCTTCTTAGTGGATGCCTACGTTACAGGGAGAAGACATCGTTGTAATTTCATGATTCTAGGATTAGGGATTTAGTTGATGAATCAGTCAACCAATCAGTCAGTTTACAATTTTACACAATAGTATAGATTATAGATTTAAAGTTAATAAAATACTAGGTATACAAAATTGGCCGAAAGTGAATTTGCGCTCGAAATTTTCCCCATTTAATCTACTAGCGCGACAATAAAATACTAAGAAAAGTTTTAATTATTAAAAAATGCATTTAACGATATTTTATTTGTTATGAATAATATTAATCCAAAAAACTTAACGTATTGTTAAATAAATAATAAACTTTTACGCACTATAATATGACCTTTGTAAGCAATATCTTAAATAAAAACCCTATTTAATCACTAAAAGTAAAATAATAAAATTATCTCATCGTTAAGATGAGGCCAAAGTTCCTTTAAAATTGTCCCGGTTCAGTGCCTATTCAAATAAATCAAAATTTTTAGATGTGCGTTGTCAAATAAAAGATACGTATGACTTTTAAACTTAACAATAAAGTTTAGGAATTCTAATGTTATTTTTTAAATAGGTATTCTGTCATTTAAAATATTTAAGCTAAAACTAATTTTTACATTTTAAAATTTCGTAGTTTCTTAAACAATCTATCCAGGCATTTATGTCCGATTGCTATTAATTGGAAGAAAATTAGGCCCCACCAAAACTTGGAAAATCACAGTATACCAAGCTGAACACAAGTTATTTTTTCTACTATTCTACTGCACCTGGATACCTATCACTCAAATTTTCTTCGCCAATTTTCATTGTATTTATTTTTAAATTTTACAAGGTAATCTAGTACCCGAAATACTTCTTTGATGGTTCAGAACGTTTAAACGAGGCGTGGCCAAATTAAATACACGTGTGCATTTTATTTAAAAAATTAATTTAAATATATACAGGGTTAGCTAAAATAACTGGAACGGCTAATTTTATTCAAAACTACCAAGGCTAAATTAATGAATTTTGGTACAGGTGGATAACTTAAAAAATTGAATCGAAAATTGAAATTGCGACGTTGTCAGATTTTTAGTTTTTTCTGTAGCTCAAGGAATGTTTTTTTTTCAAATGTAACACTACTATTTTTTTATTGAATTCGATTCCTCCTATCAACATTACCTCTTCCTGATATTATTAAATTTTTATCTCAAATAGTTCTATGGGAAAAAAGTTAATTAGTTAGTTAGTAAAAATGTTTCAAATAATATGAAAAGGAAGGTTGGTAGACATGTAATAATGTACCTAATAGTATCGATGACGATAATAACAAGAAACAAGTACTAACATTAACATAGCTAGTAAAAATTACTTACACATTATCGGTTTCATAATCAAATTAATGTAGTGGACTATAATAGTTATGTAAGTAATTTTTACTAGCTATGTTATTGTTAGTAGTTGCTTGTTGTTATTATCGTTATCGATACTATTAGGTACATTATGTCTACCAACCTTCCTTTTCACATTATTTGAAACGTTTTTAAATGGAAATAGATTGGTTTTTTTTTAGCGTTAGAGTTGTAACTAGTTAACTTTTTTTCCCATAGAACTATTTGAAATAAAAATTTGATACTATCAGGAAATGGTAATGTTGATGGGAGAAATCGAATTCAATAAAAAAAGAGTAGTGTTACATGTAAAAAAAATATTTCTTGAGTTACAGAGAAAACTAAAAATCTGGCAACGTCGCAATTGTCAATTTTCAATTCAATTTTTTAAGTTATCCACCTGTACCAAAAATTCATTGATTTGAAAAAAATTAGCCGTTCCGCTTATTTCAACTAACCCTGTATATCCTTAATAATTAAGGTATCTGTTCTACAGGTTGTCTGTTAAATAATTGATCAAACCAAAACTGGGGATAAATAAGGTTATGTGCACCAAGAAAGCCTTCTGGTGATCCAATATTTACAGTATTCGAGTTTTATATTATGATGTGATAACACTCTATCTTCTAACAACTGTTTTTACTGAATTCAAACCCAAATATTTTATTTTTATGTTGTTCTAGGCCGAATGATAGAAAATTGAAATATTTTTAAATAACTAACCAAATAATAATAATTGTTACCTGACCCTTAGCTTATGAGGATATAGAAGACATCGTAAAGTTATTTTAAACATATTTTCATTTATATTTTTTAGGAAAATAATGTTGTTACTACCAAAAATCATGTTGTATCTTAATCTTAACATAGTATAAAACAAAGTCGCTGTCTGTCCGTCCGCACCTATAACCTATATATGCTTAAATCTTTAAAACTACGCAACCGATTTTAAAGCGGTTTTTTTTTTAATAGATAGAGTGATTCAAGGGGAAGGTTTTTACGTATAACTAGCGACCCGCCCCGGCTTCGCACCAGTGCAATTTCAGAAAGTGGCATGCCGGGTACTAATATATCGGGTTTGTTCGGGTTTGTATTTATACCAGCGGGTTGCAACGCATGCCGGATACACGCTAGTTATTGATATTTTATATTCGGCTCCAGATATATTATTATACTCACAAACCGATACAGTAACGCGAGCATTGAGAACAGGAGCATTATCGTGAAATAAGAGAATATCATTTGCCAAATTTCGCCTGAATTTTTCTGTTGGTACTTCTCGCAAAGGAGCTAGAATGTTTGAGTGGTTTATAATGGTCTACACCTTAGGCTACAAACAGAATTCCTCTAGAGTCCTAAAAAATTATCGGCATCGTTTTTCAGCCAATTGCTCGATCTTTGTGGTTTACCCTTTAAATACAGGGTGTCCGGAAAATACGTGTACAACGTTTGACGACAGACTCCTGACGTCAAAATAGGTCGATCTAAGCCGACTTAGTTATATCCAAAATTGTCTCGTTTAGCCGGTAGAGGGCGTCAAAAATTTGTAAAAATATTGTTTTTTTCTAAATTACGTGAAAACCTGCTAATCGATTTTAATGATTTTTGGTATGTAGACTAAAACTATAAAATTACGTTTTCTAGTAGTATAGTCACCGGCTGTAAATAAGTGGAAGTGTTATAAACGTGATATAATACGTCAACATTTCTCCTCATTTTTTATATGAACGGCGTTATGACAACCCAGATATTTTTGTAGAGTGACTGGATGTATTTGGAAGCTATTTTACCTCTTTAATATTTTTCGTTGAATGAGCTGTTTTGCCAGAAGAAAATATTTACAATATTTAGTATTATTAGTAATAATATTAAAATCAAATTACCTGTAACAATAATTTTTTAAGTGACCTTGTTGCTATGGCATTTAATAATTTGACAATTATTGACAAATTGTCACCAGTCTATGAAATTTACTCAAGTATACGATCAACATTCTTGAATTACAAGTTCATTGTACCATTACAAATGGAAAATTATACGAACTCTAAGGTTGACATGCTCCTGGTATACGGGTTTTGTCTAGAAAATGGGCGTCAGAGTGTTAGAGTTTACATGGAGAGGTTTCCTAACCGTCGAATACCAAACCACCAAACATTTGCCAATATCGAGCGTCATCTTCGGGAAACGGGCAGCTTTGAGAAAAACTTTGAAGGCAGGGGTCGCATGCGAACAACTCGAACTGTGGAAACAGAAGAGATGATTCTGGAAAGAGTTGAAGAAGAACCAAGTACCAGTACCCGTCGCTTAGAACGTGAGTAACATGTTCCTAAAATGATTGTCAATGAGGTTTTAAAAGAACAGTTTTGTTACATCCTTATCACGTGCAAAAAGTCCAGGAACTTTTACCGACTGATCCCCCCATGCGGCTTACATTTTGTCAAATTATTAGAAACAAAAGAATCCGTGATCCAAATTTTTGTAGAACAATTATGTTTACTGACGAGGCGTGCTTTACAAAATCTAGAGTAACCAATCTGCACAACGAACATATTGATTCCGATGAAAATCCACATGCCATTAAAGTTGCACATCATCAGTATCAATTTAAATTAAATATTTGGGCAGGTATTATTGATCCCTACCTTATTGGTCCCATTGTTATTCCAGACAGGTTAGATGAAAATATTTATTTAAATTTTTTGCAAGACACATTACCAATTCTTCTGGATAATTTGCCCCTTTTACTTCGGAGGGAAATGTGGTATATGCATGATGATGGCCCGCCCCATTTTTCCGTTGCCGTTCGGCAATACTTACATCATCAATATCCCAACCGATGGATTGGAATTGACAATGATGCACCAGTAAAATGGCCACCACGTTCTCCTGAGTTAAATATGTGTGACTTCTTTTTGTGGGGCGCTATTAAAACAGAAGTTTACAAGACTCCGGTAAACACACGCGATGATTTATTGCAGCGGATTTTAAATGCAGGCAACCATTTTAATAACCCCGAGACATTAGATAGGGTCCAATATCACTTTTTAAGGAGTGTTAATAAGTGTATTCAGCAAGATGGAGGTAATTTTACACATTTGCTTAAGTAATGTTTTTGTTTTACTTAGTTTCTTACAATACATACTTTCAACTTTGTTGTACTTTGTTTTTTTTTTATTGTTAATAATTGATGTATGCAGGTAATTGTAAATATTTTCTTCTGGCAAAACAGCTCACTCAACGAAAAATATTAAAGAGGTAAAATAGCTTCCAAATACACCCAGTCACTCTACAAAAATATCTGGGTTGTCATAACGCCGTTTATATAAAAAATGAGTAGAAATGTTGACGTATTATATCACTTTTATAACACTTCCACTTATTTACAGCTGGTGACTATACTACTAGAAAACGTCATTTTATAGTATTAGTCTACATACTAAAAATCATTAAAATCGATTAGCAGGTTTTCACGTAATTTAGGAAAACCCAATATTTTTATAAATTTTTGACGCCCTCTACCGGCTAAACGACACAATTTTGGATATAACTAAGTCGGCTTAGATCGACCTATTTTGACGTCAGGAGTCTGTTGTCAAACGGATGAACACGTGTTTTCCGGACACCCTGTATAACTCCCCTTTTGATTTAAATTTATAAAAATAACCTCATGTTTTAGCTTTAGTCACAAGTTTGTTGCTAACATCTGTTGAATTATTTTTGATGGGGTATAAGGTTTCGGGGGCCCATCGAACGCAACTTTAGACATTATTACAGGAAATGTTACCATTTTTGTTTTCACTTTCAGTTTTCCATTACGGCAACTATAACTTTTATCACTATTTTAAGTGTCGCCACGTCACTTGGTCCAGGCACGTATCTAGGGGACTCTTCGGGGCTACAAATATCCGTATGGTAGCACTTCAAGCTCTACTATCAGGGCTTGCCTTATGTAAAAAAACCAATTAGTTCCAACAATATACAATACAAAATATTAAACATTTAATGTAACTTTTAGAATGGGACAATACACGGAATGCTTCTCGGTTTGGACAACTACTTAACCAAGTACAAATCTGGTCCAGAGGCTCTTATAGTCAATATATCATCAATATCAGGAATTGGCCCCACTTCCTGTATTCCTATATATGTAGGAACCAAGTTTGCAGTTCACGGTATGGCACTGTCTTGGGGTCTCCCCTCGCATTTGGATAGAACCAAAGTTAGGGTAGTGGGAGTTTGTCCTGGTGTAACAATGACTCCATTAATAACAGAGGTAGAAAATAGAACTATGTACGAAGATATTAGAATAGCTCAAGTTGATGGTGAATTACCAGAACAGCAGTAAGTAATGTAAATGATAATTAATTTTAAAAAAAACGACTTCAAAAATGCTTTAAAAAGTATTAAATAATATTATTTATGTACCAAGGCAGTAAAGTGATTCATTATCGGACGAGTCTGAAATTATGAGATGAGCGAGCGAAGCGAGCGAGGCGAATAACAGGCGAGTCGATAAAGACACTTTACTGACGTGGTGCATACAAAATTTTATCGCCAACCGTTCAGAATTTATAATATAAAAAATTGTGGTATAATTCATCGCAATAAATCGCGAGAAAACTATTATCGAGTTGTAATAGGGAAAGGCGTGACAGTGACAGACGATTTTTGATTAATAAATGTCAAAGTCACTAATTTGCGGAGGCTAAAAGTATTTATCTGCCGCATTTGCGGCAGGTAAAGTATTTTATTTTACAATTAAATAAAGTGTTCGTTTACTTTCCGGAAATCACTCTGATAATGTACGGCATAGTTTATATTTAGTAAAATCGCCTCGCGGTTCCAGTTTACATTTTTTTAATAGGTTAATATGAGAAAAGTGGTTTACGGTTACGATTGGATCAAGGACAATAAAAAAAATCCATTAATTTTTAAGTAGTTAGGAATACATGGGCAAATACACTACTGCTACCTATACTATAAAACAATGTGCATACTAGTCGAGCAAAGCAGCCAAGAAAGCCGCAGTCTCTGGGCTACTTAACAACGAATTTCTAATTATTATTGTGTACGCGCCGAGCAGATGCTGTTCCAGCTATCACTACACCTCTGTTGGCTGCGTAGACTATAGTCACTTGTTTCCATAAATTCAAGCTACGGTTATATTTTAGGCCTGAGGAAGTGGTTCCCGGTGTCATGCAAATTATTGAAAAAGCACCTTCAGCTACAATGTGGGTTGTAGAAGGAGGAGAACCTCCCTATCAATACGAGATGCCAAACCGTTTTGAAGTACCAAAAGTATATTTGCAATAAAAAAAGATTTTTAAAATTCTTTTGTTCAAATAATAATTAGTATTAAATTATAATAATATGTATAAAAATTAAATAAAATATGAGTGCTTTTTGTTAAAAAACAGAGAAAATCAATAAAGAACATAGAATATTACGGCATGTAAAATAAATTCACTTTTTGTCCTCCACTGTCACTGTCCTAGACTTCTTATAGAATAGACTAAGCCATTCATTCACAAATAGCCTGTTTGTTTGCATTAAACATTCGTGTCAAACAAAGACAGAAGAGAGAGAAAGCGTTAAATTTCCGACTCCGTGCGGAATTGAAATGGCTTCAAGGAATCAGAGCGATTAGTCGACACCAGCTGCGTAGGGTGCAATAAAGATAAAAAACAATTTTATTGCATATCTCTGAAAAACAAAAATCATTAAATAAGTAATACGTTCTATTTTCCGCTATTAATCGAAATACACTAGGAGAGTTTGCAGAACCGAAATAATATATCGATTTGCTAGGTGTGTATATGAAAGCGGCAATAATTTTGAACACCTCATTCGATCCTATTAGTTAGTTCTTGGTATTGTTCTAATTTTCATTAATAATTTTGTATAATTTCTCATCAGTTCTTTCATAAAATTTAAAACATCTTTTAATTTTATTCTATTAAGCTTTAATGTTTTAACTTTGCTTTTAAACAACAAAAAATACTACTTATTAATTTTAATGATTTTTGTTTTCCAGAGATATGCAATAAAATTGTTTTTATTTTTATTTCTCGAAAACAAAGCAAGATATGAAAACAATTTAACAGACAAAAAATAGTTATTTTCCTAACAAGTGCGCAAAGTGATACTTTTCCGCACGCAAGTACAGTTGGACGAACGACGCGAAGCGGAGTTCGGATAAGTTCTTGCGTGCGGAAAAGCACTTTGCGCACTTGTTAGGAACAACATTTTTCCTACGAGCTTCATATCAGATAACAACAAAAATAAAAATATGATAATTTATTTAATAATTTTTAATTCGACTTTAAAGAAAGAACTATAATATACTTACAACTAAAAATTACATAACAAAAAAAAATAATAGAAAATTAAAAAATTACATAACAATAAAAAAAATAATAGGAAACTAAATTATTTGTTTATAACATTTATAACAAAAGAGCAATTACTCACATTCTGCAAAGTGATAGCCGATCCAGTAAGCTCATTCACTCACATTCTGCAAAGTGATAGCCGATCCAGTAAGCTCATTCAGTGGGTGGCTTTTTACTTTTCCGCACCCAGTGCGGATAAAAGTCTTATCCGCACTAGTGCGGAAAAGTGTAACTTTGCACACAAAAATGCGTGCGCAAAGTACTACTTTGCGCACGCTCGTAGGAAAAGGATATTTTTAGTTGCCTAATCCGAAAAAAATATAAAAACTACCAAAAACTCAGTAGCGTCTATTTTTTGCCAATATTATTTGTTAAGGCGCCTTCTGAGACGTCACTGGACGTAATAATAATTTACCGCTACACGAGCGTTTTATCACTAAAATTACCATTACCAAAATTAAATTAAAATCTGCTAAAGGATATTAAAAATATTTATAATTAAAATACTCGTTAAAATTATTAAAAAAAAAAACTTAACCCCAAATATCTCCGTTCATGTTGGATTTATCAAAAAATTTGATAGGACATAATTTGATCAAAAATTAATTATCTTTAAGAACCACAACATTTAAAAGTTACTGTCATCGAAAAAATTCTTTGTACCGTGGCGCCACCTACATCTTATATTAGTCAAACACATTTTTTACACAGTTGTGAAGCCAATCATAGAAGCTAAAAACTGGCGTTTACAGAATTTACATGTCACTTTTAGTTTTCGAAATAATTGGCCTAGGACTTTTTATTGAAACACCTTGTATGTAACTTGAAATAAATTTGATAGGTTTAGACGGTTCCAAGCAAACGGTATAAATGCATATCGCTAGTAAGAGCTATGAAAATACTCTTAATTATTCTAGAACAGAACAATAATCTTAAATCATATTGCGGTGTTTTGAAATGCATTTTTATTGTAATTTTGATATGCATCTAATTGACGGCGAATCTGATGCAGTTCAAGCTTTAATTATTTATTGACAAATGTTATATATCACAACAAATTTCAACCGAGAGAGATAACAAAATATCCAAATATCCATAAAGGGTTTTGATAACGAAATTGCATGCACTAATAATAGTAGATTCAAAAGTATTATGCAATCATAGTGAAAAACTAATATATATAAGTGTGCACTACATTTAGAAGGTTATTTCGTAAAGGTGAAGGTGGATAAATGATGGCGTTTGAAATTAAAAATAAAGTTGCTCTTATAACTGGTGGAGCTTCTGGACTGGGGTTCCAATATGCTCTGGGATTATTGGAAAAGGGAGCACGGGTAAGTTTTGAAGTATTGAATTTTCTGAAACTGTATGAAGGAATAAAACATTGAAATGTTGTACTTATGTATAACTTAATAATATGCACTTTAAAAATATTTAATAAAGAACTAGTGCTACCAGGTAAAAAAATTTATGATATCGTCTTACCTCTAATTTGGGATCAATATATTTTTTTTTAAAATACAACTTAAAATGTCCAAGCAGTAGCTAGTGTCTAATTGTATAGTTTGAGTTTGTAATATACAGACTGTCTGCGGATAGGGTTTAGAATAGCACAAATGGATGAAAAATTTAATTTTTCGGGAAAAAGTAATTCCTGATAAAAAGTTTTCCTAGTAAAAAAATGCAATTCGCGCAAAAACTTCAAAAACGTGCTTTTTCTCCAAGAGTTAACTACCTTTATTTTTCATTTTTGACCAAAATGCCAATTAGAAAACTTATTTAGAATAACGTTTGTAATTTAAATCCGAGATTTAAAATAAATCTTCGATTTTTTTGTTTTTTTTATTTTGGTTTTAGAGGTAAATGGAAATTTTGCTGCTCAGTAAAAATATTATTGTAAAATTTTATTAGACTCTATTTTCATAATGGGTGGTGTGTATCTTGTTTTAAAATTTTAAATGTGTTCCTACCATCTTTTGTAAAAACAAGGACTTTTTTTTACCTTTTTATTACTTTGCTTTACGTATGGGGCAAATTTGAAGTTGTCAAATAGAATTTGATGTGTTTTGAAAATGTTCACCTTAGAACAAAGGGTTTATTTAGTTCAATGTTACGGTGCGGGCGAAAGTTCTTACAACTTTGTGATAGAGAAATTTATTCAAAGATACCCTAACGTTTACTTCTCAAAAGGGACTTTCAGCGAACTGGTTCAGTTCCCAATTTAAAAAAAAACTATGATCAGAATGACGCAGCTTCCCTAATCGTATTGCAGTGTGTTGCTGACAACCCTACCCTTTCATTAAGAAACCGAGCTTAAGAACTTGATGTAGTAAAAAAACTCATATTCAGTATATTTTAAATGCAAACAAAATATTCCCATTTAAGCCAACTTTTAATCAAACGTTGGAAGAAGGAGACGAAGCCAAACGTTTGGATTTTTGTCTTTGGGTCGGAAACAAAATTGTAAGTGAAAACAGGAGTTTTCATAAATTTATCATGTTCTCCGATGAATCGACATTTTTAACAAACGGGAAAGTGTCTTCTGCGCATAATAATATATAAGATACTTGAGCGAAAAAAATCTCCGTTTTAGAATTTCTATAACAGATGGATTGGTCGGAATGGTCCGGTTCTGTGGCCCCCAAGATGTCCCGAGTTAACTATTTCAGATGCCTATGTCTTTGGGGGCGCCTCAAACAATTAGTGTACTCCCGTCCAATTGAAAACAACGCACAGCTTCTAAAACAGCAAATTGTTGAAGCTGTTCAAACAACTTCCATTAAAGAAATTCGAAGAAGTTTTGACCCCATTCGTTTACAGCTGGAAAAGTGTGTTGATTATGGAGGAGGAGTGTTTGAATAGCAAATTATGAAATTATTATTTGTTGTTATTTTAAGACTTTTTGTGTTATTTCCGGGGTCATTTCATGTGTGAAATTAAAAATACTTATTTCTGGTAACACCAAAAATCAGTTTTTGTAACTTTCTGATCCCCTCTGTCATTGATAATGTATGTATTTCGACCGCCAATGCTGCTATCTAAAAAAAAAATCTTTTACCTCTAGAAATTAGAAAAACTAAAAAAATCGAAGATTTATTTTAAATCTTGGACAAACGTTATTCTAAATAAGTTTCCTAATTGGTATCTTGGTCAAAAATGAAAAATAAAGGTAGTTTACTCTTGGAGAAAAATTATGTTTTTGAAGTTTTTGCGAACCCTGTATACAAAATAAAAAATTTTCTCTTCGCGAATTGCATTTTTTTACAAACAAAACTTTTTATCAATGAGAATGTCTTTTTCCCGAAAAATGAAATTTTTCATTCATTTGTGCTATTGTAAACCCTATCCGCGCACAGTCTGTATATTACAAACTCACACTGTAGAATTAGACACTAGCTACTACGTCACAAATCACATAACCTTACTTTCGATAGAGGGACAAACAAACGATTTTTACATTTATTTACATACTATTTTAATTAATTTAATCAGCAAAATTATAATAAATTATTATAGTAGTTTCTTTTGTTTTATTGTTTATATGTTAAAGCATCCCTGAAGATAACAAAAATGGTTCAAAGTGATTTGAAACATTGAAAGTGTTAAAATAATCGTGTAACATTAAGCTTAAAAATTAAGCTCCTAGAAATTGCAAGGTGGTGTTTTTTTTTACTTTTTTTAAAAATTTTTGATATTATTAGTGTTAAAAAGGACAGTTCTCAAATAAATACATAATTACCATAGTAACTCTACATTCTATAATTACAAAAAGTTTGTAGGTAATATTATATGTATATATACAGTGTCACCAGTAAAGTTCGCATCATATGGGATTTTTTTTTATTAAAAGCTTTATTCAAAATTTGACTTTGGCATCAAGTTCTGCTTCGATCGAGATGAAAATTAAGCAAAAAAAATAGTAGTCACGTGATTCGTATTATCGGTCAAATTTTAATTTTTTCCAAAAAATAATTCAAAAGTGGGGTTTTTTCTGAAAATATCGAAAAAAGTTATTGGAACAGGTTTTTTTAAATACGGTTTCTAGCCCACATGCAAAATTTCAGCTGCATAAGATAATTTTGATTTTTTACCTAGATTTTGTAAATTGCACCACTTTTGCAAAATAAAACTCAACGCAACCTACATAAAACTTTTCAGTTTCGACAAGGCATTATTTCAGATACATTTTATTTAAAGTAGCGCCATATTAAATGTGTGTTTTTCTACAAAATCAAAATTGGGCTATTAAAATTTGGTCGCATGTGATGCAAAGTTTATTTGATTTTGACCCTGTATAAGGTAACTTCATAAAATAAGTATTTTTGAAAACGTAGTTTGTGTCTGAAAGTAAAAAAATATAAAATAAAGTAAAGGGGTTTTAAATTAAATCGTTGAAATAGATAAACTTTACGTTAAGTTAAACTAAAATTTATTTTCCACTTAATGAACACTTTACTGGTGACACTGTGTTTTTTTTGTCTTAATACAAAGGTGTATTAGTTTCAGACACAAACTACGTTTTCAAAAATACTTATTTTATAAAGTTACCTTATACAGTGTCCAAAACAAATAAACTTTACATCACATGCGACCAAATTTTAATAGCCCAATTTTGATTTTGTAGAAAAACACACATTTAATATGGCGCTACTTTAAAGAAAATGTATCTGAAATAAAGCATTGTCAAAACTAGGACGTTTTATGTAGGTTGCGTTGAGTCTTATTTTGCAAAAGTGTTGCAATTTACAAAATATAGGTAAAAAATGAAAATTATCTTATGCAGCTGAAATTTTGCACGTGTACTAGAAATTGCATTTAAAAAAACTTTTTCTTATAACTTTTTTCGATATTTTCAGAAATAACCCCACTTTTAAATTATATTTTGGAAAAAATTAAAATTTGACAGGTAAGGCGAATCATGTGACTACTATTTTTTTGCCTAATTTGCGTCTCGATCGAAGCAGAACTTGGTGCCAAAGTCAAATTTTGAATAAAGCTATTATTAAAAAAAAATCCCATATGATGCGGACTTTACTGGTGACACTGTATAATATATAACTTACATTATAAAGTAACATTACTGTATAATATTACAATAGTCTAGTGTGACAGAAGGTAGGTAACCATAAACCTAGTGCGTAATTTCACACAATATATTTTATCAGTGTAGGTTGATATTTTGTTTTGTCCTCGTACTTGCTCTTCCAGTGGCGTAGCCACGGGGGGGGGGGGATATAGGGGATATATCCCCCCCCCCCATAACCATGCACAAAAAAAAATTATTGCGTAATGTTACATGACCTGTTACAAATGCGTTTTAGTGGCAACATTGGCAACAAGGCTTATGTGTCGTAGTAACTAGAATCGTCTGATCAGGCTTTTAGTAGTTGTTAATGCGCAGGTTATGCAGGGCCTAGTAAGCTTAATTATAATATCAATTAAAATATTGCGTGAAAGGAAACGTTTTTACAATGCAGTAGTAAAATTGACTGGCTTTTTTAAGCGAAAAGAAAGAGATTGGGAGGCCGACAGCAATACAGAGAAAAACGAAGAGTATTCTGGGACTTCTCGAGATATAAAAACCTCTGAGAGCGTGAGCAATAATAATCTTCATGTTGATCAGTTGTTGTGGTAAATAGATACATGTATTAAGAGAATATATTGCATTTGATTTCTGCGAGATGTAACTTTGGGTTACCTTTCACCAGTCTACAGAAGAGTATATACTAACTTTGATGTTTTTATATCCCCCCCCCCACGAAGCAACTCTGGCTACGCCACTGTAGCTCTTCATCAATTTATCTCTTTTATAGACGTTTAATAAATAATTTTCCAAAAACTACAGCAAAAATGAATACCTATATATTCTTCTTTCGTTTAGGGCGTCACTTTAGCAGATATTAATTCAGAAGTTGGTAGTCAAGCTCTAAAAGAAATCGAAAGGAAACATGGTAAAAATAAAGCTATTTTTGTAAAGACTGATGTTTCGAGCTATCGAGAATTCGAAGGTAAGTATTACAGAAAAACAAACATTCAGTATTTTTTAATAATTAAACTGTGCATGAAACTGTCCTTATAAACAAAATGCACATATATAGTTTAATATACAGGGTACGTCAAACTCTGTGGATTATTAGAGAAATTTAGAAAATGATAAAAGATATTTTTATGAAAATTTGGATGGTATTATAAACTCTCGTGTTCTATCGTTTAAAAATATTTTTAAAAAGGCAATGTTTCCAGATCATTGTGAAACTCATAGCAACTTAGGAATTTGAAATAAGGTACCTACCATGTATATTATGCATCTTTTCGATTCCGCATAGTATGCCTATCTTTGATACTTTTGGAGATATTAATTTATTAACATTTCTTTGGAGCCACAACATGCTCACTAGAATGTGAAATATGTTTGTGGCCAAGGCATCTAGAAAGTCATTTTTATAGAAATTTCCTAAAATATGGTCATCTTAAAATTTTGACGAATTATTAAAAATTTTTATACAGCGTTATTTTCTCTTATCTATGGCAGATTTGTGCGAAAACAAATGAAAAAAAAAACGTGAAGTTAAGTAAAACTTTAAAAACGTAATGGGTTCAAACTATTTAGAACCACCGTTTCAGACATTTTAAACTGTTTTTGAAAGATCAGCATAATCTACTGCATCTACCTGCATTTATCGTCATCAAAGATGTTTCTAATTTTGAAAGTATTGTTCAACCAGGTAAAGTCAAATAAGTGTTATTAAATTGTACGTCGGTGGATGGCTATAGAGTGGCCACCTAAATTGGTCGATCTCAATCCGATGGACTTTTTTTTAATGGGGTACGTTGAAAACATAGTTCACAAATCTAAATTCGCTTTGGATAATACGTTTAAGGGTTCCATTTGACCAGTAATGCGAAACGTCTTTCCACAAAAAGTAGAAAATGTTCAGCAGCAATTTTTAGGTCGATTGATCTACTGCAGAACAAATAGTTATTGAATGACATTTTCAATATTTAATAAAACAGCTTTTTTTACATCGTAGTGATAATATTTTCACAACATTGAAACTAAGGACGTTTTATAAAAAAAAATTCTAGAATTGAAAGCAGAATCTGAAAATGTCAAAATATACAATGTGTTTCGATAAAAAATGATTTCGACTCACTTTTCTGTTTCACCCTGTAAAAAAATAATTCTAACTGTAAATGAAGTAATGGATTTTAAATTCAAACAATTTAATTTTTAGATGCATTTAAGAAAACAGTAGAGACTTTCAAAAATGTTGATATTTTGTTAAACAACGCCGGAATATTAAACGATGCTGTATGGGAAAAGGAAATCGCAATAAATGTGGTAAGTATACAAAGTCGATCTCTGGTTAGTTACTTATTATTAAAAACCTTTGTGCAATCCAATATAAGTGTCTGCAAAATTTCAGCTTCCTTGCCTGTTTTTGAGATATCGCTTTTGATTGAAAATAAATTAGGGGCAGCTCTCCCCTGGAGTAAAGAGGGGCTGTTAATTTATTAATCTACGACAGTGCCATTATGACGTATTTAGCATTATCATTTACTTAGATGTCATTATGACCTTCATAATAGCACTCAGTGCCATTATGAATTCATAATAACATCCAAATGTTAAGATACAAAAACAAAAAGAAAGTAGGTGCAAACTATTTATTTGTTATTATTACTTAGAAAAACGGATTGCATTTAGTTATTGTAAACATCCGAAGGGACAGGATTCAGAATCTCCCCATTATTAAATTATTTTTGGCCAACACTTTGCATACAATAGAAAATTAGACGGCAATAATGACGTTGTCAAAATCGAAATTGAAACAATCAAAATGCGGTTACCACGATATCGACTAATATGGACACCTAAAAATTTTAAAAATTACGAAAACGTTATCTGATATCAATGAAATATAGACGAATAAAATCTATTTGCACTGTGGTAGATTAAATTTTGAATAATACACGTTCGATATGAACTTTGTTAATGAAACTTGTGCACTTGTTGCACGCGTTTCATTATAGTGTTCATATCGAACTAGTATCATTAATAACTAGTATGCACTTTGTAAGAAGTGCTCCTCTATTAGGTATTAAAGCTATAATGTTGACTAAATTAGGAAACTAGTAGCATTTTTCTCGCTGATTAAAATGATGTAAACAAAAAAAATTGAACAACATATTTTTGAAACCCTTCTCCACGCTGTTACCATGGTAACTACAAAAAAAAATTGTTATTACAATATTTATAGAGGATAAGTATGACAGAGCATATAAAAACTTAATTTCTGGACCTACATTATATTGCAGTTATTAGTAGAAATTAAGGACTTTATGTCATAGCATTGCGACTACGCATCCAAGCAGTAAAATTATTAGTAACTTAAAAATTTATTATTGTTTCGCTCACATTTCATAATGAATTTTTTGCCCCAAAGTCGTAGCATGTATGTTTTTTTATGAAAAAAAACTTCCTTTTTGAAATAGGTAACCTATGTTACTTTTTAAAAGTTAGCTGTCTTACCTTTCCAGCCATGGAGTACCCACCTTTTAAAGTCTAAGGATATAGGTTAAATACCTATTATATCTATACATACTATTATTCACTCCCAGTTTTTATGATTTGACTAGTCCTACTTTTTATCGGAATGAATGTACATAATATATCGATTTCTGGCTTTTAGAATGGAACAATAAATGGAATTCTTCTTGGTTTAGATAAGTACTTGTCTAAGCACAAATCTGGTCCCGAGGCTCTTATAGTCAACATATCATCAATAGCAGGGATAAGCTCCTTTGCATCGGTTCCTGTATATGTGGGAACTAAGTTTGCAGTTCATGGTATGACACTTTCCTGGGGCCTTCCAGCTCATTATGATAGAACCAAAGTTAGAGTGGTGGGAGTTTGTCCTGGCGTAACAATGACACCACTTATAACAGATATAGCAAATAGAACTTTAAGTCCCAGATATGAGGAAATTAGAATAGCTGAACTTGACGAAACATTACCTTTACAGCAGTAAGTAAATATATGGCAATTATTTAAATAAATTATTAAAAAGCTAGTATTAGTTTTGGGAAAACTTGATTTAAGTACACTACTAATTTGTTTTCCGAAGCTTCTATTCAAATTTTTGTTATCCTTTGAAGTCGTCTATGATGTTTGTTCTCAACTTATTATAGTTATTTACGTTTTAAATCCTGCAAAAGACATGTTCTTTATAAGTCGTAGTATGAATAGGCTTTATTTTTTTTTAATTTAATGACTAAGTATTAAAACTAGTACCCTAATGACAAATTATTTGTTTAAAACTAATAAAGGTTAGTAAAATACATTTGTGATTACAACAATAGCATTTAGTTTAGTGATTGTTAACTGAACCTTAAGAATTCACAATAAACCTTTAGTTTTTTTAATATAACAAATGTAACAATAGTAAATTATTTAATTCTAATTGTATAAAATAATATGAACAAGGCTTTTCAAAATACTTTTAGCTATATATTCTGTCGTAATGAGTTCAAACAGTGCAATAATATTATGTGAAACGTCTCTTTCTAAATCATTTCTCTCCCAATAAGCAAGATACAGTTGGAAATTTAAAAAAATGTAGTTTTTTTTATTGATATTTTGCTTTTATCAAATTATAGGCGGGAACAAGTGGTCCCAGGAGTAATTCAAATTATTGAAAAAGCACCTTCAGGTACAATGTGGGTCGTGGAAGGAGGTGAACCTCCCTATCAATATCAGCTGCCAAACCGTTCTAAACTTCCAAAAGTGTATCTTCATTAAAAAAAAAAAAGATGACAATGTTTTAATGTTGTAATTTTTCTTTAAATTCCGTAACTTACTCTATGGGGCAAAAGTTACATGTTGCTTGAATTAATAAATTAATTTTACAAAGAAATATACATGTGTTTTAATTTTCGTAGCATTATTTCAAATATTTATGAGGCGATCCAGTAATGAAAACACAATAAGCTCACAACGACATAATATGCATGTGATAGCTGGATGATGTAATAGTCACGTTTACATTTATTCTGAAACTATGGTAATCTTACAGCGGTGTAAATTGTTTACAAAATCACAATAATAGTTTTTTATTACTCATGATTGAAAAGTTAAACTTTTCAAACTAATTTGATTAAGAACACTTTAATTTTGAAGCAATAGCGCCAAAAGTAAATTATTTTTTGCACTACTGCCGGGAAATTTGATTTATTTTTTGATGTTTTGTGCATGAAAATATTTAAAAATGTTAATATTAAATAGGTACACATTTCGTATTTAATTATTCGTAGAGTCAACTTTTTCTGCAAACAAAGCATTTCGACAGTTAAGACCCACATGTGACATTAACAGCTGTGGTTTCTTCCTAAAATTTCCCAGTCCAGTGGTGGGCCGAAGCAAGCTCACGCGTTAGGTTTCAGAGACTAAATTTTCTTCGTGTTTACTATTTAAGTTGAACGGTGAGTAGGATAAACCAGATTAGGTAAATTAACTCTCCTATTTCCAATAAGAAACATTTAATTTATAATCATTTGCTATTATAAATTTAATATTATTAGTTTATCTATTTGCATTTTTGAATTACGGTTTAATAGGTTGCCAAACCTTGCGCTCACTGAGAACTAATCCAGCGTTTGTATTTAGAAACACTTTTACTACGCAACGAAAGTAAATTATAATATGGCAACGTAGCATTGAACGCGAAACACGCGCAGGCGCACCGCTTGCTGCTTTATTGGCTCGACACTAAAATATTTTGGCGACGAAACTCTTGTATGTTGTGTAGGTTATTCATAGCGTTTTACATTGATAAGTTTAGTTTTAGTGCATATCAAATGTATTTCTATGTTTTATCAATGAATAACGCTATAAATTTTAATCTATCGCACGTTGAGTTCGATATTTTAATTCTAAATAAAATTAACGCTGTATTTTTGCAAGCCATTATGCTAATAAACCGTTAAGACCCCTTTATTTTTTCATTCGTATAAATCAACACCTGAAATCAAAAAGAATAAAGAGTTGTGTATTTCATCAATTTCATACCAAGTCACAGAAAAATGTTAAGGGAAAATTAGCTAACCACACAACTTAACAATATCACTTCTGCGAATGTTATTTTATTAGTCATAATATTCTTCAGGTAGTCAATCAACGATGAGCTAACCGAATAACTTCAGTTGTATATAAGCCATACAATGCCCTAAAAAGTAATTTTAAATATAAACTTTTAAGATCCTTTATGTGATATAATGTTAGCTTTGAAAAGCACGAGTCTTCTCTCCAGACTTGCCAAAAGTTCTCAATACAAACTCATGATATGATAATATGACATAAAGCATTATTAACATTAATCAGTGAAGAACTACATTCCAAGATAATTGAATTACTTCTGCCAGAGATAAAAGAAAAAAATTGAACAAATTATTTTAAAATAAAAAGTTAGAGTCATTGACCTTTACCTGATGGAAAATTGAAACCCTATTATTTTTACATCCTTAAAAATAGGTATAATGTAAAATATATTAATCCAAAACTTACCCAGACAGCTGGTAATTACATTTTGTTTTTCATTCTCAGCAAGATCTTGAAAACTACCGAGAAAATTACAAAAAAATTCATCGGCGAACCGCCATGATACTCCATCAAAAAGACTGCAAGGACGAATACAAATAAACACAAACAGGTTGGTTAAGAAATAAAGCAATGTGATTGGTTGCCATTGACATATGTATTTTAATTTGAGTCAACCTTGTTTATTTCCTTGAAAGAGACGCCATTTTATGTAGTGCGTGACTGACCATGGTAACCAGTGACTTTAATGACAAGTGACAGCTGCGACTTTTTGTATCTCCGTTTCATACCCGTGATGACAGGTGACCTAACCACGGCACGGCGTGTTCTAAGAAAAATTTTACTTTAACAGACAATTTTGTATGATATGATACAAGTATTGTGAAAAATGCGTTCAATGCGCTTCCACGAATTGCAAAACTTCCAACGCTTGACCTGTGCGTGCGTATGGGTTCCTTAAAAATGCATCTTTCACGCTCGTGTCATAAATAGCTATTAATTGCTATTAGTAATGTTTTTAAAGAGATGATATTTGTCTGCTCGAAAAAAAATTTCTTCCTAACAATGGAGGATATTTTGTTGGTGTTTAATAACCGTTCTTAACTTTTTACATAACGGTAAAATATAAAGAGATCTTTAACTTTGTTTCAAATATAGCAGTACTGAAAATAAGTAATCAGCTTTAAAAATGCAATTTAATATTAACAATCTGTCACCGAAAAACAACAAAATAATGGTTTTTTAATCTTACAATGGGGCATTGCAAGGACAAAATTTTTAGGTCAATCTGTATACTATAGTGCTCACCATAATACTTCTTAAGTAAAATAATATTAAAAATAACTGAAAGAATAAAAATTACAACAAATATTTACCAATAAATATAATTTAATACTTATCTATACATTTACATAATTGATATTTGCTAAATAGGAGTGGTAAAAACCAAACGATTATAGCTTCCACATCTCTGCTTTTATAAAATACTTATTTGACCAGGGATAGCATTTCATTCAAAAGTGATCCATTAGTAATAAATCGACTTTATCGCTATTGGAATTACGTTTACGGTTTGCCATCGAAAGAAAGCCACTTGTAGTTACAAATCTATCGCTTGGTTTCGTTCACTACCGTGGGAGCAAAAATTATTTGCATCAAAGATTCTGACACGTGCCATTTTAATTTTTAAATCGTAAGTTGTTTACAAATGAGAGTTTCTAACGTTCAAAAGTGTTTTAGATATTCTTTACAGTATTGTTTTACCATGGCAATTTTTACGAATTCTGAAATGGCTGAGATGCATTTTATCTATGGTCTTGCAAATGGAAATGCGAGAGAAGCCAGAGGTCTTTACATGGAGCGTTATCCAAATAGAATAGTACCTGATCATCGAATATTTCCGAGAATTATTAAAACCTAAATGTTCTAAACTGTTGTTAAACCTACTTACCTTTGTTAATAGGGAACTTGAGAAAAAATTTAAATGGGGAAAAAATTCTATAAATCAAAAGTATATAAGTAATGTAATAAAACCTATGGCAGCAAAAAAACAACATATTTCGTCCTAAAAGACCGCTAGCAAGATTTAAAAATGACCCAAAATTCAAATTATCCCAAGCTGGTAAAAACGGGTCGTGGCGTCCAGAAATATAATTCGTGTGTGACATCCACGAAATAGGTTATAGGTTGGCAATAAATTGAACGACGTTGAGAATTCCACCTTAAAACAACAATACAATAACAATAACACACGGAATCCAAATGCAAACTCGGTAGCTCGGTCACCGGTCAGGATGACGGATGACGGATGACGGAAAAGTCATACTACTTCCTGACGTCATCGGGCTTAGCGTGCTTAAAAGGTCGTTTGAAATGCTTTTGACACGCGCGAAACTTTAAAGAATTTTACCAAGTTATTACTGATTTTTAAGGAGTAATAATTGGGGAATATTTTTTTTAGGCCTAACTAAATCATATTATTGAAAAAAAAATTGGAAAGTTCCCTATTAAATGGGTTATGTGTTTCCAGGAATGTGCATTAAAATGATTTTTATTTTTTACTCGAAAACGGTGCACCGTAAGAAAATAAGTCAAGATACCGAATTTGCTGTATATTAGACGTGAATTTTAAAAATAATTTTTATTTAAAGAAAAAGCAGTGGCGCACCATTTTTTTCTTCAAAAATATTAAAGGCAAGCCCCGCACGGACGCCACTGCTAAAATAAAAAAAAAATATTCTTTCGATGCTCAAAAGACGTGTACCAAATTTCATAAAAATATCTAGAGTGGTTTGAAAATGGCAATGAAAAGATATTTTTTTAATTAAAATGTATTTCCCCAAAAAAAGGGTCTGCCTTTTTGTAATTATATATATGTAATTAAGACACTGTTAAAATGCCAGCGTGAATCAAACACTTCATTTGGTATTTTAAAAAAAACAACTTGGGGGTGTTTTATTAAATGTTAACCCCCTCAAAAGTGTCTGCCTTATTAATTTTTGTGTTTTGTGTCATTTTAAATTTTGATTTCTGTTTGTTGGCCTCTGAAACAAACACTTTTTTTGGGCAAAATTTTTGGACACCTTTCTCCTATGCGCAGTATCCCCAGGTAGAGCTAGCCAACACTTGCTTACCTGCTCATCTATCCAGTAGATACTATGACACAAAATTTTGAAGTGCATCAAACACTTCATGAAACGGGTGTTACTAGCTCTCCGGCTATATAGTTTTATGTATGTTTTTAGTTATAATTATTCTGGCTAAAGCATAAAAATTTCAAGTTTAACTTTGTTTGCTGATTAAAATTACAGATAAGATAAACTACTATTAATGTTTTTGTAAATTTAATATACATTTTTATTTGCATTTTGCAGTAACATTTAAAATATCTTTACTGATATTTTTGTATTCAGCCACGGATAAATAAGCGTATCTCAAACAATAGGGAACTTTCCAATTTTCCAAAAGTATTCCCCAATTATTACTCCTTAAAAATCAAAAATAACTTGGTAAAAATTCTTTAAAGTTTCGCGCGTGTCGAAAGCATTTCAAACGATCTCTAAAGCGCGCGAAGCCCGATGACGTCATATGGTATGATAGTAGAATGACTTTTGGTCATCAGTCATCCTGACACTCCTGACGGGTGCCGAGCGACCCAATTTGGATTGCCGTGTGTTATTGTTATTGTATTGTTGTTTTAAGGTCGTGTCGCTTGACGCGTGGATGTCAAATCTGACAAATCATCAATTTTATTGAAAACCTATAACCTATTTCGTGGATGTCACACACAAATCTGACAAATGATACCATTTGACGTCACGACTACTAACAGCGCGTTTTTACCCGCTTGGAATAATTTGAATTTTGGGGCATTTAAATCTTTCTAGCGGTCTTTTGGGACAAAATATGTTGTTTTTTTTTGCTGCCATAATATGTTTTATGACAATATATACTTATGATTTATAGAATTTTTTCCCCATTTAAAATTTTTGTCAAGTTCCCTATTCAGCTGATTGGTTAAATGTGTTTGTTCTGGTTTTGCTTGGCATTCAGCCCAATAAGTTTGTTTGTTATGATATGAGGATATTCCTTAACAAAACCGACAATTGTGGTATTTCCTAATAACAGTGGCGGCTCGTGACTGATTTAGATGGGGAGGCTAAATTTTAGAAATAAAGCGCCGCCGGCGAAAAACTTTCGCGACCACGCCCAAAATCAAAAATTCACTCTAAAAAAAAATGTTAAAAATAAGTTAAACTAAAAACTAAAATATCTACCTACCTACAAAAGACGAGCAGGATAGTGTCGGGAGAAACATTTTCGGGACCACGCCCAAAATTTCTCAAAAATTCACTATAAAAAAACTGTTAAAAATAAGTAAAAACTCTTTTTTTATAAAGTTGTACCTTAGACCTAAACTATCTAAAAGATTATTTGGGAAATTTTCTGAAAAACTTTAAAAAAGATTTTTATTCATTAAGTCAAAAAATTGTACCTAATTCATGCAAATCTGAAAATCTTAGTTCAATCTGGCCTTTTGTAGTATCTAAAATATCATTGAAAAGCTGCTTATAATGAAGTTTCTGCGAAGGTCTGCGTGTTTGGTTTGTTTTAATTTTAATGTTGTAAATGCCGCCCCCTAATATTTGCCGCCCTGGGCTACAGCCCTTACAGCCCCCCCTCTAAATCCGCCGCTGATTGAATACCTCTCTATTGCGCGAGATGAATTTTTAAGATTATCGTGTCCAAATTTCAATCAAACTTCTTTCCGATTTGAAAATAATACACAGGGCCAACAAAATAATTTTTTTAAACTAATACTACCAGTTAGCCATATGCATTTATCATACCAAGTATTGACAAAACTGCGAGGCGGTTTACCCTGAATAATTAAAATTTTGCTTAGGTCTATTCGTGGTACCTTTAAGTCTTTTATAAACAATTTATCGTCGTAAGACAGTCGACTAAATCTATGTTTTATTACGTATTCGACGATATCTTTGCAATTTCGAACATTGATTTCAGCATTATTAGCATGAAAGTTTCTACTAGATTCGCCAATTTCAGTTACCTCCATTCTTTAATAATACAGAGATAAAATAAATAAAGTTAAATAAACAATAAAAAAATAATAACTTACATGGACAAGTAGGTATATTTTATGCACAATAAAATCGCGAAAACGAAAATCCACACCCAAATTAACAATCCGGCACACACTAACAGAAAAAATTCCTTCCGAAACGTCCGAAAACAACAAGGAAAACAATCACACTGATTACAGAGATTAGGTTAGGTACAATGAATCAATGAACTATCCAAATCCGCCGGAGCTCTGGGCTTCCCGCGAAATATTTGTGGGCGTTTCTGCCTCCGGCTCTCGGTTTTACGCGACAAAAATAACGCGCACCATCGTACTTACTTACCCTCATACCCTCGCTTCTTGCATTGAAACAAGTGGAACATTATGTATTATCAGTGCAAATAATATTTGACCGTTGGAGGCTTGCCTCCGTTGGTAATAGTCTAGGCGCCTATTCGCTGATGCGGGCGGACACTACCTAATAGTCCTGAAGCTGAGCGGCAATAATAAAAATATTATAGAAAGAAAGTGTTTTTCTTGAAGTATCTAATTCAGGATTTTTGATACACTGAGAATATAATAATATGAAAGTATCATTTTCAAAATGAATAAAGTTATCTTTAAAAAAATGCTATTTTGTAAGTTTTTGTTGGGGAGGCACTGCCTCTCCTGCCTCCCCTGACGAGCCGCCACTGCCTAATAAGTCTAATTTTCAATATTAATCTTTAGTCTTTACTTTTAAAAATGAATACCATTGTTAACAGATAGAAATGCAGAATTTTTGTGACATTGGAAATTGACGGGTGAAGGATATTGTTTTGGATTGACTCGGGATAATTTTCTATCAACAAAAACATGAGTGAAACAGAGAAAAAAATTATCGGTAATTAATTCTGCTGCGTGGGAGATTCGGTAAGAAAATTTCATAAATTGGAGTTTCTTTTAATGTTCCTGAAATTTTAGTAATAAACCTTAGTTACTAACAAGTAAAATCAACATCTATAGTAAAAATACAGTGCGTCATATTAAACTAAACTCATCGGATATATGTTTTTTAAAGGTATATTTGAATTTAAAACTATAAAGACATTGGATTTCAGATAACAAATTTGTTATTTAATGTTTCTCACATTTTAGTAATAAAAATGAGTTACTAACTGCTCAATTTCTTTAGCAATCGAACTTGCTGATTCATTACCAAAACGAATCATTTTTTACACAATATTATCCTAACAATAAATATCACGGGTACGACTAAAAAACTGATTGTTACTTGTTGGTTTGTCTTACCTGTCACTTCGATACTTCAAAATTACTTGACATTTGAATTAAAATTAAGTCGCAGTACTATACCTATAAGAAAAATTTTTACTTATTAATTTCATTAGGTTAATAGGCTATAGAGTATCGCGCTAGTCTCCCGTTGCTATAAGCAACGTAAACAAAAAGGAGCCTACTAATTGGTTAAAAATAAATTTATGAAATTTTCTTTCAAAATTCATTTTATTTTCGGTTTTGGTTACTTTTGTTGAAAATTTCATATATTTATTTTCAACCAATTAGAAGGCTCCTTTTTGTTTACGTTGCTTATAGCAACAGGAGTCTATCGCGATAGTCTATAGCCTATTAACCTAATGAAATTAATTGAGTTAGTTAAGTGATAATTTTTCTTAGGTATACTACTACGACTTAATTTTAATTCAAATGTCAAGTCATTTCAAAGTGACAGGTGAGACAAACCAGCAAGTAACAATCGGTTTTTTAGTCGTACCCGTAATATTTATTGTTACAATAATATTGTGTAAAAAAATGATTCGTTTTGGTAATAAATCAGCAAGTTCGATTGCTAAAGAAATTGAGCAGTTAGTAAGTCATTTTTATTACTAAAACGTGTGAAACATTAAATAACAAATTTGTTATCTGAAATCCAATGTCTTTATAGTTTTAAATTCAAATATACCTTTAAAAAACATATATCCGAAGAGTTTAGTTTAATATGACGCACTGTATTTTTACAATAGAAGTTGATTTTACTTGTTAATAACTAAGGTTTATTACTAAAATTTCAGGAACATTAAAAGAAACTCCAATTTATGAAGTTTTCTTACCGAATTTCCCACGCAGCAGAATTAATTCTCGATAATTTTTTTCTCGGTTTCACTCATGTTTTTGTTGACCTTAAAAAAAATTATCGGTAATAATTCTGCTGCTAGGGAGATTATAAGTGAAAATTATCGCATAAACCGAATATTCCCAACGGAGTTTTCGATTACTGATCATAATTATTTCATGTCACAATGTCGCTAGCGACATCGCTTTAATTACATCGCTTTTTATTATCAATAGAATGTCACCCCAGGTCGCTTTTCCTGCGATCACAGTTTTATAAGAAAAAAAAAATCAATAAAATCTAATAAATTATAGCTTACCTTTTCTTGAGATGAATTTGTTTCAAATATTCGGAACACTGAAAATAAGATTGTGTAGTTAATAATTATTAGAAGATAATTTTTTTGATCTTTTTAACAAAAAAAGGTTATCATTGACAAATAAACAACTTTTTTGTGATATTTTTAAATATTGTCTACAGTGTCACCAGTAAAGTCCGCATGATATGGGATTTTTTTTTATTAATAGCTTTATTCAAAATTTGACTTTGGCCTCAAGTTCTGCTTCGATCGAGATGAAAATTAAGCAAAAAAAAAAATAGCAGTCACATGATTCGCATTATCTGTCAAATTTTAATTTTTTCCAAAAAATAATTCAAAAGTGGGGTTATTTCCGAAAATATCGAAAAAAGTTATTGGAAAAAGTGTTTTCAAATGCAGTTTCTAGGCCACATGCAAAATTTCAGCTGCATAAGATAATTTTGATTTTTTACCTACATTTTGTAAATTGCACCACTTTTGCAAAATGAGACTCAACGCAACCTACATAAAACTTTCCGTTTTGACAAGGTTTTATTTCAGATACATTTTGTTTAAAGTAGCGCCATATAAAATGTGTGTTTTTCTACAAAATCAAAATTGGGCTATTAAAATTTGGTCGCATATGTGATGCAAAGTTTATTATTTTGTTTTTGACCCTGTATAAGATAACTTTATAAATAAGTAGTTTGTGTCTGCTAGAAACTGCATTTTAAAAAAAACTCTTTCTAAAAACTTTTTTCGATATTTTCAGAAATAATCCCTATTTTGAAATATATTTTGGAAAAAATTAAAATTTTACAGATAATTCCAATCACGTGGCTACTATTTTTTTGCTTAATTTTCGTCTCGATCGAGGCAGAACTTGATGCCAAAGTCAAATTTTGAATAAAGTTATTAATAAAAAAAAATCCCATATGATGCGGACTTTACTGGTGACACTGTATAAGTAATTTATTTTAATATCAGTGAATTTATGAATAACGGCAAAACTGTCAATTTCCCTTAAAACCTGTTTTTCTGGATAAAACCTGGATATACAGTAAAGGGGCTTTTAGGCAAAGTTGGCAAGATAATACTCTTCATACAGTTAAAAAAAAATCGTCAGATTGTGTATGGTATATTATTCTATATGCTGGTTTAGAAGATGCATCCGTTTTTATGTAGATCAAGCCTAAGAAAAATCATAACCTTTACCACCAGTAAGTCAAACTCACCGAATTAATTTACGACGCACCGCAAATATGGAGAATATGACGTAACGGTCAGCGGTCATAGAACAGACTTTACCCCATTTTGACTATAAGTTATATACAGGGTGTTTCATTAAGGGTGGCCGCCGGCCATATCTCAGAAACTACTAAACATAGAAACTTAGGGAAAAAAAATATGATTGAAGCGGTCATAAGAAAATTCTGGAAATTATTTTTAAGTTCCTCATTTCGCCGCAAGGGGGCACAATTGAAAATTATTTTTTTTAATTTTAAATTTCTCTGAAAATTCTTTTATTAAGGGATAACTCTGATTAAATAATTGGAAAGCTTAGACAATTCTGCATCACTTTGGTTTAAGGCTCGTTGGCGTACCGACCTTAATAAGAGTGGGGGAAGCTATTGAATGTGTAAACATTAAAATCGCTGTAACTTCTAAACGACTTATCCGATTTTACCAAATTTAAGCTTGTTTGGAAGGGAAAGGTAAGTATCTTCAATCGCCGTATCCAATAGTACACGATAGTGTTTAATAAAATTGCTAGAGGGCGCAATTTGTAATAATAACAGTTTTTTCGATTTTATGCTGAAAATTCAAATCATACGGTATAACTATGACATCATAATCGAAAAGTAGATTAAATTTGCAAGATGTGAAGACCGCAGTTCGATATCTTTGTTTGTTTCAGAGTTATCGCCAAAACAATAATTTTTAATACAAATTGCGCCCTCTAGCAATTTTATTAGAAACTATCTTGTACCATTGGATACGACAGTTGAAGGTACTTACCTTTCTCTTCCAAACAAGCTTAAATTTAGTAAAATCAATTAAGTGGTTTAGAAGTTACAGCGATTTTAATGTTTACACTTTCACTTGATAAGAGTGGGAGAAGCTATTGAAAGTGTAAACATTAAAATCGCTGTAACTTCTAAACGACTTATCTGATTTTACTAAATTTAAGCTTGTTCGGAAGTACCTTTAATTGTCGTATCTATATATCGTTTCTAATAAGTACTACTAACTAATAACATAGAGTTTCTAATAAAATTGCTAGAGGGCGCAATTTGTATTAAAAATTATCGTTTTGGCAATAACTCTGAAACGAACAAAGATATTGAACTGCAATCTTCACATCTTTTCTTGCAAATTTCATCTACTTTTCGATTATGATGTCATTACCGTATGATTTGAATTTTCGGAATAAAATCGAAAAAACTGTTATTATTACAAAATGCGCCCTCTAGCAATTTTATTAAACACTATCGTGTACTGTTGGATACGGCGATTGAAGATACTTACCGTTCCCTTCCAAACAAGCTTAAATTTAGTAAAATCAGATAAGTCGTTTAGAAGTTACAGCGATTTTAATGTTTACACATTCAATAGCTTCCCCGACTCTTATAAAGGTCGGTACGCCAACGAGCCTTAAACCAAAATGATGCAGAATTGTCTAAGCTTTTCGATGATGTACCTAATCAGAGTTATACCTTAATATGGGAATTTTCGGAGAAACTTAGAATTAAAAAAAAAATAATTTTAATTGTGCCCCCTTGCGGCGAAATGAGGAACTTAAAAGTCATTTCCAGAATTTTCCTATGACCGCTTTAATCATAATTTTTTTTCCAAGTTTCTATACCTAGTAGTTTCCGAGATATGGCCGCTGGCCACCCTTAACGAAACACCCTGTATAATTATTATTAACTAAAATTAAGTTTGTGCACCGTTATAAATTTAGAAACTCTACAGCCTTGGTAAAAATTAATTAAATATACATTTTTTCTAAAAGTGACAAGGTAGAAACAACGTATAAACTTTTTTAAAACAAAGATTTTTTTGTGTAAATTGACTTGTGTCACTCATATTCTATAAAAGAAAACGAAAAAAGTTCTCAGAGAAGAAAGGTAAGAGTTTTTCTAAACTTAGTAAACCGACGATGTCGTTGAGATGTCAGTCACAAGTACACAAGTTTGATAATGTATTTTCTTTCCTTTTCCGACTTATATTTTCTACGAACCGAATCATTTTTAGTTCGTAAAATTGATATTATATAAAAAAAAAAATTGATTAACTCAAACCCGTCCGTTACTTTGTGACAATACATTTTAGTATAAAAAAGTATACTTTTCGTTAATACCGTGCGAGCAAAAATTATTTGCATCAAAGAGGGCTTGGATTAAAAAACGTAGGGCTTGGTTTAGATCACAATAATATTATGGGGACGATATATCTAACCAAATCTAGGTTAAAATTTTGTCAAATTCATAATATGACATGATATGCCAAACTAATAAGTAATAAAATAAGTAGACAAATACAAATTTATTTTTGTTGTTTACAAAATTAACAAAGTAAGAATATACAGAAAGAAAAAGAAAAATAATTATAGAAATTGCTGAAATTGGCCACTACCATGCCCCAAGCATAAATTCACACGTCTCTTCATATTTACGAAAGTGCTGACCAGCATCTCTGGAGAAATGTTACCACATTCTTGGATAATCCTTTCTTGCAATTGTTCTAAATTCGCAACTAGTGTTTTAAAAATAGTGTTCTTTAAATGAGGAAAAACGAAGTAATCCATAACCGTTAAGCAAGGCGATCTAGGTGGAAATTCAATGTCTGATCGAAAACTGATCAGTCTGCCGTCGAAAAAATTGCGTAAGTAGTTAATAGTTTCGGCGGCTGTATGGGCGGTTGCACCGTCCTGTTGAAAATATCCAAAACGGAGTTCGTCGTCAAGTAATTGCTCCACAACTGGATTAAAATATTGTCTCTATACCGCTGTGCTGTAACTGTGTCAGGGAAAAAAATAGGACCAACAATTCTTCTTCGGGAAACAGGTAACCAGACATTAATTTTTTGAGGGTGCAATATGGACGCTACAAAAAATGGGGATTTTCACTACTCCACATGCGTGTATTCTGAGAATTCACATAACCGGAGAGCAGGCTTCATCCGAAAAAAAATCATTTCTTTCCAATAAATTTTGGGTAAACCATTGAGAGTAATTCCTGCGTATTTCAAAATCTGCGGCTTTTATTTCTTGGAATACTTGCACTTTATAAGGAAATAAATTTAGCTGCTTCTTAAGAATAGTACTGCATGTTTCATAAGATCTTCCCACTTCTTGGGACAGGCGTCTTATACAATTTGTTGGGTATTTTGCATTATTTCACGAACGTTTGCAACAAGTTCTTCTGTTCTTACAAATGGTCTTCCTGCTCCTTTTTTGTGTTGTATAGAACCTGTTTCCCTACACACAGCTACGGTTCTTTTCAGGCAATGATAAATCCCCAGCAATAAAAGCAACGTTAGGAAAATGTTCGTGAAAATCATCCATGCACAAACCCGGATTGTATTGCCACTCACCATTTACTGTAACCCCGCTTCAACCATAAATGTTTTATGCTGTTCCGCAAAGCCCATTGTGTGAATTGTTCAAGAAATTGGAAAAATTAGCGATGAATCAAATTACTTGTAACGACTGTCAAAAATGACGGAATAACTGATTACTGATTGATTGTTAATTCAGGTAGTTACTGACAACCAACAGGCATTAAGCTTTACGGCTAAGCATTACGTCCTTAGACGCAAGGCCCTTTTTGATGCAAATAATTTTTCCTTGCACGGTACTACCAATTTTTATAGATTATTTTTGATTTCGCTAGTATATCAAACATTTTCTATTTCATTGGGTTTCTATATAATTAATGACCAAAAGAAATCCAGAAAACAGCAATAACTTTTTACTCGCTTCACAAGACCTTATCAAAGAGTTTGGAATATAAAAGATGAACTTTTCGAATTCTTTTATAATCCTGAAATCCTGAAATATAATGGGGATTATCAGGGCAAAAAATTATTATTAATAGAATTTCGCGCCCGCAGAGATGATTAAAAAGTTTTTTTGTAGCTTTGAATGTTTTAAATCCAAACATTTTAAAAGTACACTTTTTAAGGCGTAAGAAAAAGAGATTAGCTTAAGCTCTTCTAATTCCTTAAAAGCCTTTATGGTAAAATAATTAGCTTTTTCTAACTGTCCAATGTCGTTAGAGAATTTTATAAACTAAAGTTTGGTATATCGAATGCTCGATAAATTTTAGCTATAAAGTAAAGCGCGGATTATATGCATTTAAGTTCAGACAAAATATTGTCCATGCCTTGTTCGCCTTTAAAATATGCAGTTATTTGCATTTTTTTACCAAATGTGCACAATGGTATGCAATATTTCTTAATTTATTATAGGAAAATGGGGTAAAGAAACACATAGGATTCTACAAAATATGTTTTTTTTTTAAATGCAAAAAAAAAACAAAAAAAACTAAAAGTAGGTAAACAATTTTTTTACCTAACGTTGTAGTATAAAAGGCATTTATTACTAAATATTTTTCAAAATTTTCAACTAAAAAGGATTGCATTCTATTACTAAAACTATATTTATAGCTTCTTTCAACATCTACTGATGTAACCGGAAAATACTGCAACTAAGGTAGCAAAATATAAGGCTAAGCTAAGATACAACTTCGTTGGATGGTTTACCCTCATAAATGCTTTTTACGGCAATTAACAATTTAAATATTCCATTATTTTTTACAGTTACATCGAATACAGTTTGTTAAGCAGATAAAAATAACGCATTATTAAGTGACTAACAATATAGGTACCTGCAAACCCCGGAAACCGCCAATAAATACTTGTGTATAACCATAATGTAAATATAATTATTATGATTTTCAGATTGGAAAATCCCTGAAATAGGTACCGAACTGGACATAAACCTTTACGTTTTAAATTTTTTGGTAAAGCCGAAAACATTAAAATAATTTATGAACAATATGCCTTTTATTATAAAATTAACAAAATATGCAAAAAATACATATACATGCATTTTGCATATATTCCGCCCTTTCCTTATCATTTATAGTTATTCATAAAACAATCTTTACTATCTATCCTTATTCATCATGCCCAAAAGTTAAGCTATTATTGATTTTAATTACATTTAAATTATAATAATAATTATAAATTGTTTAGTAACATATTTATTACAGATAAACAAATATCAAAAAATATGAAAACATAATATACAAGCCAGTGGCGCAACCAGAAACTTTGTTCGGGAGGGGGGGGGGGGGGGGGGCTTTAACTTCTTGCGCCGCAGGCGAAAAACTTTTTGGGTGCCACGCCCTTTTTTGGGTAAAATACGTATGATTGACGAGAGCGACAGCCCCTAAAACTTCTGCAATAATACGCCGCTAGCCCTAACGAAATATTTATGAAAAAAAATTTAGAGATTTTATTTTAGTTAGTAAAAATGTATTTAAAATAAGTAACGCATATATTAAGCATACTTATACTAAAACAAAAAAAAAACCTTATACAATAAGTTGTAAGTAATCACTAATAATACTAATATTAAAGTTAAATTCTTCGTTTTGTTTTTGCCATTTCGTCCAGAATTTCTTCCACGGTAATATCAATATCGTGGTTCGCATAAATAGGTAGACCAGGGTCGATAATTTTTGAAACAAAAAAAATAATAGTAGGATGAAACCCATTGGAAAAGAAAGAGAATATAACAAAAATAAAAGAAAATATAATTTACGGGCGATCCGAGGTCGGGACGTGGAAGGGGGCGAGTTTTTAAGGCTAGAAAACGATTTATCTCGATTTCCGGAAAAACTACAAGTCCTATGGAAAAACGTTAAATGGCAAAGTTGTAGGTAATAAAAAGATCTACAACTTTTGTATTAATACTTTTTTCACATTGCCTCAAAATTTATGTGAAAAATTCAAATAACCAAGTTTTTGTTTTTTTTATTTTTATCTTTTACAAAAAAAATTATGTTTTCACAAAATTTGGTGATAACTTACCTTTTTATGTCCCAAACACACTGTAATTATTTTGATTTAAAATATTTACTTTTTCACCTTATTTTAACTTAATATCGAAAAAGCACCTTTATTTTCAATCGAAAATTCTCACGTCAAAATATCTGCTGTTTTAAAAAAGTCGGTGGGCTTTTTGTTCGTTGAAATCTCCACTTTCTGATGTTGTAAAAAAATATATACATTACTATGGTAAATGTTCTCAAAAAATGCAAAGAAACGGAAAAAACTCGAATCCGATTTTTTTTTTTAACCATTATGTACAATTTTGACCTATTTATTAAAATTTATACTTTAATTACTCGAAAAACGTAAGAATCCATGTTACATTGATAAACAAAAAAATTACAAATCCATAAAACATTGAGATCGCAAAAAACATGCGAAAATAGTTCGCGTGACATGAAAAATTGGTTTGCAATTAAACGAATAGGCTAAGTTTCTAAGCTCGGGGGGGGGGGGGGGCTGCAGCCCGGCCGCCCCCCCCCCCTGGTTGCGATACTGATACAAGCGTAATTCGTGGATTTTCATTGCTTTAATATATTTTAAGTCAAGCGTTTATTTTCTTGGTAAATATAAATTCTTTACCAAGTCTTAACAATTATTCTTTAGAAATCTTAACATAGTATAAAACAAAGTCGCTGTCGCGTCTGTCCCTAGCTATATGTGCCCTAATCTTTAAAACTACGCAGCGGATTCTGAAGCGTTTTTTTTTAATAGATAGAGTGATTCAAGAGGAAGGTTTTTATGTATAATACATGCATAATATTGTAGAGAAACACTGATAAATTTAGAGGTTTGTTCGGGTTTGTATTTATCAATCTTGACGTGATGGTGAACTCGCCTTATTATTATCTCAAATGCGTATAATACCTGGCATTGCAACGCAGGCCGGGTACACGCTAGTAATATATAATATGTTATTCAATAAAGTAGGTTGATCGGTTAAAGGAGGGGTTATTCAATAAAGTAGGTTGATCGGTTAAAGGAGGGGTCGGGTGTATGGCCCAAGCTTCTTACACTGCAGCCTTCTGGCTTATTGTGCTCTCCAGTCTTATTAGAAAATATTTATTCTTTCTACCAGGTCCAATAATTTTATACCAATTAGTTTGTCATGAATGAGGAAGATCGTCACCGCGTTGATTATTTTCGAAGATTTTGAATATTTTACGGATTAGTGTTTCGCAGCTGTATATGATATGAAAAACTATTTCGTCCTCTTCACCGCAAAGTCTGCATTTAATGAGTCCATTGTAAATCCCCATTCATTGAGGCTGTTTTCTCTTAACAAACCAGTCAGTTGTTTTAAATGGGTATTCGCGTCAAGAGTAGCATATCAGTTGATAATAGATGTTGTTTTTGCGCACATTTGGATAAAGTAGTTACCTACCGTTATATACAGTCTGACCAGTAAAGTCCGCATCATATGGGATTTTTCTTTATTAATGGCTTTATTCGAAATTCAACTTTGGTACCAAGTTCTGCTTCGATCGAGATGAAACTTATGCAAAAAAAAGAGTAGTCACGTGATTCGCATTATCTGTCAAATTTTAATTTTTTCCAAAAGATAATTCAAAAGTGGGGTTATTTCTGAAAGTATCGAAAAAAGTTATAAGCAAAAGTTTTTTAAATGCAGTTTCTAACCCACATGCAAAATTTCAGCTGCATAAGATAATTTTGATTTTTTACCCATATTTTGTAAATTGCACCACTTTTGCAAAATAAGACTAAACGCAACCTACATAAAACTTCTTAGTTTTGACAATGCTTTATTTCAGATACATTTTTTTTTAAGTAGCGCCATATAAAATGTGTGTTTTTCTACAAAATCAAAACTTGGTCGCAAGTGATGCAAAGTTTATTTGTTTTTGACCCTGTATAAGGTAACTTCATAAAATAAGTATTTTTGAATACGTACTTTGTGTCTGAAAGTAATACACCTTAATATTAAGACAAGAAAGAACACAGTGTCATCAGTAAAGTGTTCATTAAGTGGAAAATAAATTTTAGTGGTGGGTAAAAAATCATAATTATCTTATGCAGCTGAAATTTTGCATGTGGGCTAGAAACTGCATTTAAAAAACTTTATTTAATATCTTTATTTTGTTATTTTCGAAAATAACCCCACTTTTGAATTATTTTTTGAAAAAAATTAAAATTTGACAGATAATGCCAATCACGTGACTACTATTTTTGGCTTAATTTTCATCTCGATCGAAGCAGAACTTGATGCCAAAGTCAAATTTCGAATAAAGCTATTATTAAAAAAAAATTCTATATGATGCGGACTTTACTGGTCACACTGTATGTTGAATTATAATAACTTATAAATTATTATCTGTGACATGCTATAAACGATTTGTGTAAAGTGGCAAATAACCACTTGACTTTGACTTTGAAACGTTCGTCGAGCGACTTGTCGAGCAAAGCAGCCACAAAAGCCGCAGTCTGTGGGCTCCTTAAGGAAGCACCACAGATGCCGAGGGTACTCGCTGAGTGATTAATTTTACCAATCATTTAAATCATATTTTACTCTGCGTGTTATAGAGATCGTTTACACCAAGTACAACACTTATTTTAAAAACCACTTAACAAAGTAATAGCTAGTAAATTAACTTTTTATCACCTTATATTTTACAGCTGAGCAGCCATTAAATATGAAAATTATTAATTTATATAGCTGAATTGGTCGTTTCATCAAAGTCGTAAATTTTAACCGACGTTTATTTTTTCGTCGAACAACATCCTTTCTACGACTCATAAAGCTTTCGTCTTTCGTCGCCGTAAGCGTTTTTCGGTAAACATTGAAAAATATCGGATCAGAATAAAATATTTTTTTAAATAATTATAATCGGTGGCCGGAAATTCCGTGAGTATATTTCAAAGTAGTGCAGTAAAAATAAATTATGACCTGGGCAAAATTGCAACACAAATGATTCTTTTTGCATTATTTTTCAAAAATGTTTAAAATACAAAGATAAAACTATAAAATAGTTATTGAACAGGTAAGATAGGTATTGAATCATTCAAATTGCCTATTATACATTAGAGAACACTTTTTAGACTTACAAGAAAAAAACAACATTATTTCAATGAACAAAAATTAAAATGATAAACAATTCACAATCTTCATCTATACTTTCCATTTCTTCATCTTCTATTCGCTGCGGACTATTTTCACAATTTGTTTCTTGACACTGACCACATAAACTGGTACATTTCAAACCATTCTTTCGGCAACTACATTTCATGGCACCACAGCCGGTTTTGCAGTTACATCTTACTATGTGTAATGTACTTTCAGGTGCTGGTGGCAAATCCATTGTTTTCGGTACATACATAAATATTGTCATGTATAATACTCCATCCCCACTCTGTTGGGTTCAAGCCTTCTTGCATTTGTTTCCATATACAAATTTGCAAATATGCACGGAAGCTATGGTACCTACTTGACAGCTGATTCCGCTGGGGGAAGGTTCTGTGGCTGAACGAAACATTTTGCCTTTTTTTTTTTTGAAAACTATTTATTAGCAAAATAATTATAAACAATATATAATTTTACAAAATTCTCCAATCAGTGCTTAAAAGCTCTGGCCTCGAGAATACTAAGCTATTAGTAAAAGAAAACAGTGTGAGTATGTTTCCTCTTTCTAACCTTTCTGAAAATTAGCAAAGTGATTTTTGACATTTTTTATGAACAATGCACACCTTTCTATCCTTTTTAGATTATTTGGCAATTGATTAAAAACCTTAGATGCATGTACAATGGGATTATAAAGACCCATATTTGTTCTAGTGTTTATTTAATATATATTATTAATAATTCGCGTTTCATAATTGTGAACTTGATTTGACAATATGATATTAATGTTAGATTTTTGGTGCCTATGTAGTACTTTGTAGACAAGCTTGCATTGCTCAATCCTCAAGAGGGTGTCTAATTTAAAAGTATTTAGTTCTTTATACAACCTGTCAGTATGAGTAAGCCTATCATAGTTATACAATACTTTAAGAATTTTATTTTGTAAAGTTTGCATTTTATTAAAATTTGTTTTACCACACATTTCCCATATGGGCAGTAGTTAATCTTATATGAGAAAGAAAAAAAGCATTATAAACCATTGTCTTGGTTTTCTTTGATAGATAATTTCTACATTTAAAAATAGCTGCCATCATGGGTACGATTTTATCAGAGATGTGATTTATATGGTCATTCCAACACAGCTTATCATCTATAATTAAACCCAAATATTTAATTTTTTTAACCTGTTCTAGTATCACATTATTTATTTGGATGTGAATATTACCTATTTCTTTATTTTTTTGCAGCACCATAAATTTTGTTTTATCAATATTGATCTTAAGGTTATTAGAATAGAGCCAATCAACGTACCTCTCAAGATCACTGTTGACCTCCCTGCATAAATCCTGTTCATTTGCCCCCGTGAACACTAAGGCAGTATCATCTGCAAAGGTGAAATAACGAGATCGAAACCCCGCACGTTTCAGGCTCAGAACATACAGGGAGTACAACAGCGGACCCAGTACCGATCCCTGTGGGACACCATATGTATTACAGGTTAGGTCACTATTCACATTATTAACTTTTACATACTGCCTCCTACCCTGAAGAAAAGATTTGATTAACTTAAGCATTGCACCTGTAAACCCTAGATTTTCCAATTTTTTCAGTAATATATCGAAATCTACTACATCAAACGCCTTCTTTAAATCGACATATTATACTACCAGCCTTTGATACTTTATCAAAAATAGTTCTATACCTAAGTGTAAGTGTATTTAGTGGATTTCTTTAACAACACGTTTCAAAACTGATTGCTTTTCAATATGGAATATTCTGGAGGTGCTGTCACATCCTGTATAGCTACGATGTATATGATGTATAAATAATAGACTGTTTGCTAAGTCATTTCCGAGCGAATATCTAATGGCATTGCTATCATAAACGTTATTCTGTTTAAAAGATTTTTATCACTTCTGAAAAACAGCTTGTGGTATGCTTAATTACACCAATAAATCAGCAATACCAATATGTCAGTGTCTTCTTCTATCACTGTTTCACTGTTGTATTTTTAATTTCTGAAGATTCCACTGCAGTTTTAACAATGTCAACATCAGCATCATCAACTAAATGAATTACTGAACAACCATACTGTCGTATTTCTTTAGCGATTATATTAATTATTTTCTGCTTGTTTTCCTTATTAGTGAGAAACATTTCCTTACTTCCTACACAGTTCATATTTTATTACTTCCGCAAGATCAATTTCACTGGAAGAAGATGACATAACGGTTGGTATGATGGTAATACAAAAGAACAATGTAAATGGCTGCAAAATGGCCGCCACGCCCTTTTGGAAAAAAAAGTAAAGTCGAATCTTTGTATTTTAAACATTTTTGCCAAGTTACACCTTATAAATACAAAGTTATAAATTTTGTAATTAAAAATACAAAATTCAGCCGCCATCTTGGATTTTGACTGATTTCCGGGGCCAGGATTAATGGGGATATGTTGAAATAGACACTTTACACAATAGAATGCAAAAAGAATCATTTGTGTTGCAATTTTGCCCAGGTCAAGGGAATTTTTACACCATATTGACAGCACTATTAGTATAATTTAAAGGGATTTTTCATATAGTCTGTATCAGCCAAATGGAATAAATTCGATAATAAATACAGGGTATCCGAAAAAACGCTCGGACACGTCGATTGGTATTTCTAGTTGCGCATTTTCTTCAATAAAAACTTTTTATACAGGGTGAGTCATGGAACAGTGGCCAATACCAACTTTCTTATTTTAAATACAACAACCTATATATTGAATGATGAAAGAGTTTTGGACTAACCTATATACCCTACCTATATAACCTATATATTATTCAATTTTTGGATTCCTAAAAATTTTTTATATATAATTCATGTACAATATCCTATACATATCTTTAATTGTTTCGGAAATATTAAGACACACTCAAAAACTAATAAGTTATACTGTTTATTTCTTGATAATGTAAAAAAACAAAAAAAACATTAATGTAGGAGATGTTGAACATCCCAATCTTAAATAGAAATTTCTTCTAATGTTACTGAGCATGTCAGGCGTGACCGATCTAATCGCAAGCAAGCGTTATTCGTCTTCTTAAGTCAGCTAAGTCGAGGGGTTTAGTTTTGTATATACAATATTTTTGACATAACCCCATAAGAAGAAGTCTAATAGCGTCAGATCAGGGGATCGTGCTGGCTATTTCATCGATCCACGCCTCCCTATCCACCCATTCGGAAATACTCGGTTGAGGTACTGGCGAACATTGATTTGGTAATGGGGCGATGCTCCATCTTGCTGAAACCATATCATATTCATATTCGCTGGAAGGTATTGGGTTTGCTAGATTAGGATATAACTTTGTCAAAGAACTGGTGGTGTAAGACCTTATTTTGGAGCAACAAACCCGAACAAACCCGAACAAACCCGAATAAACCCAAACATTGACCTTTTCAGGATATTGCGTATGTTCTTCTCTAATCCAGTGAGGATTTTCCCTAGACCAATAGCGGCAATTCTGACGATTAGCATGACCGTGAAGTGTAAAGGTGCCACGCATCAGAAAACAAAACATGTTCTAATTGGATCACATTTTATCTGACATTGCCATAATTTATTAACAAAATACGTTCTCCTACAAAAATCGTATTCCATAAGCTCATGAGTAGGTATCATTTTATAGGGATACATTTTATTATCTTGTAATGTTCGAATAATCGATGAATGGCTAACATCGAACATTGGGGCTGTTTTTCGACTAGAAGTAGTGGATTTTCCTCCAACTCAAGCATAATATCTAATTTGGTATCATTACTTAAAGTCGCCACAGTGGATCTTTGCCCGTGCGTCATCAATCAACGATCAGGACTCAACGTGGGTAATAACTCTGCATCCTTATTTATTACAGTAACAAGTTTGAATAAAAGCATAAAAGAACGTCTCCAAGATTCCGCAATAATATAACGTGCTAGACAAGAATAAAACTATAAACGTCAATTAATTACTTTTTTTATTTGTTTAGTTGACTACCGTTGTATTTTAGAACGTCATTGTCAACCTTATTTTGATCTGCCAATCTAATTCGTATTTTGTAAATTTGTGTGCCTTAAAACTGTTCCTTTTTCTAAAAATTGTTCTTTTTAGAGCTAATTATACCCACCATCTGTTTTGGCGGTAAGTGTTTATGGATTTTTATAATACCTAATTTATTTATTTTAAATATTCTAACCGTGAAAGTTCTTTGAAAAGTTTACGGCAGTGGCTAAATTCCCTTAAATGAAAGGATGTCAAAAATTTCACTTTTGCGATTTTAATAGCCAATAAAACACCAAACTTTTCTAGATTTTAAGCTTTAAAAATAGTACCTATTAAATGTAATAACATTTGTTTGTCAATTTCTTTTATATAATAGAGAATGCCGGGCAAAACTTAAAATAAATAATAATTTTTCGGGATAGTATGCAGGTACGTCAAACGGTAGGCAGGAACGTCCATTTTATGAACTTAGACTTAGTTTTGACTTTTTTCGTCTCGTAATTTTGATTTGATTCATACGATTTTGATGACGTGAAAGTGATGACGCAAGGGAAAGGATCCACTGTGGTGACTTTATTGCATTGGCAGCTACTTTTTTTTTATCTGCTTTACATGTCCAAGCTGGCGAAACTGCTTCTCTATTTTACTAATTTTCCCTTATGTTATTGGCGGCAAATTTGAAATTTTTTTTTTAATTTAAAATTATTCAAGAATAAACAAGCATGGCACAGTAGCATTGCTATAGGTACATTGATTTTTACTAAAAATTTGTCTTAAATAAAAAAAAATCTGATCAAATGATTCCACTTCCACAGACAACTTTATTGTCGAGTAAATCGTTTCTGTCCAAGTTATTTTTGGCACAATCGAAGATGCTTAATTAAATTGTTACCTAATTAATTTATTGTTTCAAATCATAATGAACTCAACTTTAGGGTTTTCATGTTATTCCTAAAAATTTGCCTGCGTTAATTATATTTCCCAACCCAATCGATGGTTTTGTTTAACCCGTGGGGTAAAATGTTGCTTAAGTTTATATTTTTTTAGGAAGAACATAATTCTTCTTTAATTACTCTAATTAAGAAAGTTTTTATCCATGGGTAATTATTTCGAGTTACTAATTTTTCCAATTTGTTAAATACTGTTGTTTATTTGAATCATTTTTTGTTTCTATGCTTACAGCGATCTGCTCCAAACGCCTTCGATAATTAGCGTTTCAAAAAACACATTTTAAACTAATATAGCCTATATACCTTTACATTTTTGTCCTGATCATATAAATAATGGTATCTACCAAATACTGTGCGAGCAAAAATTATTTGCATCAAAGAGGGCCTTGCATCTAAGGACGTAATGCTTAGCCGTAGAGCTTAATACCTGTTGGGTGTCAGTAACTACCTAAATTAACAATCAATCAGGTATTCCGTCATCTTTGACAGTCGTTACAAGTAATTTGATTCATCGCCAATTTTTCCAATTTCTTAAACAATTCACACAATGGGCTTTACGGAACAGCACAAAACATTCATGGTTGAAGTGTATTTTCAAAACAGGATAAGAGTAAATGGTACGTGGCAATACAATTCGGGTTTGTGCATAGACGATTTTCACGAACATTTTCCTAACGTTGCTTTTATTGCTGGGGATTTTTATCATTGCCTGAAAAGAACCGTGGCTTGTTGCAAACGTTCGTGAAATAATGCAAACTACGCCAACAAATTGTATAAGACGCCTATTCCAAGAAGTGGGAAGATCTTATGGAACATGCAGGACCTATTCTTAAGAAGCAGCTAAATTTATTTCCTTATAAAGTGCAAGTATTATAATTTTGTAAACAACAAAAATAAATTTGTATTTGTCTGCTTATTTTATTAGTCATTAGTTTGGCATATCATGTTATAATATGAATTTGACAAAATTTTAACCTAGACTTGGTTAGATATATCGTCCCCATATCATTGTGGTCTAAACCAATCCCAACGTTTTTTAATCCAAGCCCTCTTTGATGCAAATAATTTTTGCTCGCACGGTATGACGTGTGATAACCTCCAATAAACAATCATTTAGACAAGCCGGTTTTACGCAAATATGACAAAACTTACCTCTCATTCTAATTATTGTACGCTTTTTATGGACACAACTGTATGTTGTTGAGGCTGTTGTTAACTTGAAAAAAGAGTTTTTTGACTTTGTGCAATTTTCAATCAATAGTCTGAAAGAAAACGATCCATTTGGGTTGTTGCCGAAAAAGACCAAAGAACAATACGAATTTGCTTATGAAAAATTTCTGTAATTCAATCAATATGTTAAAGGAATTTTTCGAAAATAGAATAAAAATATATTTCTCGCATACTTCGAAGAGAAATCTAAGGATGAAAGTCTTATAATTGATTAAAGGAATGTTAAATGACATTAAATTGCAGTATACATAAAGCAAATATTATAAACTTTTGAAAACTTTTTTGAAGCAAAAGGTTATCAACCTTAAAAGTCGATGACGGTGACCAAATTGAGCAGGTCCGGAGAAATTTATTATATCATCCTGCCACCGTAATCCATTTTTAACACTAGTGTCATAAAATGACATTTTAGACACTGACAATAAGCGTTGAAAAGTCTACTATTAATAGTGTTTGTAGGTACAGTAAGTTATCAAACAATTCCACCTCCATAATGTATATAATTCTCTGAAATCATATAATTTTATAAAACTCTATACGCTTTAATTTTATAAAATCCTGAACAATTTGCCCGCACGACATTTTTCATCAACATTTTTTGGGAGAACATCCCATGACAAACACCAATTTAATTTTGATATTTATCCGGATCCTTACTGAATTGTGTTAAAACATTTACGCCAGTTGGGGTTGTAATGACATTGGGTTAAAAGTGGTATAACTGAATTTGCACGGAGTCGGTAATAAAATTTAAAAGGGGTAAAAAATTGATGATTTAACAAGCTGCCTATAAACTGTGTTGTAAATGTATTTCAAAAAAGTAGAATTAAAAAATAATAAATCTTTGCACTGCTGTCTGAAATAACAGCATATTTATTAATGCTTCTATGATATGCTGAAAAGTTTGAATTATTTAACTCTTATAAGAAATCTCTGTTTTCTATATGCACTTAACGAACATCATTCACTAAAACACATATTTTTTCTTTTTCATCACATTTGGATTTGTATAGAATATAGAAACACATGTAGTATATTTTTTTCATTAATTATATACACACACAATTAGTTATGAATAATATGTTCGGCATCAATTTGCGCAGTACCCCGGTGAAACTTTAAAACGGCGAGCTTGCATCACGAGGTCATATTTATGTCAAGTTGCGGCCATCTGGCCATCAGAGTCAAATTGGCGCTGTTGTCGCTTGATGATTCTCCAGCTGGCCGAGTAACCGGGTTCTGTCGTATATTTTTGACTTATAGAAGAGGACAGTTATATTCCGACCCACTATAACGCTTCCCAAACTGCGCCAGATGCTAATTGGAACAAACCAACCAGCCAGCCACCCCGCCATGACAAAACTGTAAATTTTTCTTTTCCACGTTTTTGTCTCAGCAAATTAAATTCATTTTTTATTATCATTTTAATATTTAATACAATTCTATTAGTTTTTATTCTAGAAAACTTCGCCGATCTGTGTAATTTTTTAGTTATTATTTCAGCCTACCATGCAGGTAATTATTTTTTATTGTTTATCAAATTGATTTTACACTTATAACAACAATTTTTATATTGGAAATGTAAGTTTACAATAAATAAATTAACAGGAAATGTTTCACATACGTAATAGGTATTGGTTTACAAGCCAATCTATCACTGGGCAGCCTGCAGATAACTGCTACACATTTGTGCCCGAGGTAATACCTAACAATCTATTAGTTACGAACATATAGTTTAGTCTATTGAAATCATAATTTTAACATTTTTGTTTTACTGAGTAGATTAGAAGTATAACATGATGGCACAAAGATAATGGTTTGAGCTAACTCGATAAGTAGATACTGGGCCATTGGCCATATTTTACAGAGAAATTTAATGTCAACCCGATACCTACTGTTTCTTTTGTTTCAGAGAATTCTGTAAGAATCACCTGATAGTTTATGGATGTTTTAGTACGTGTCTTGTTGCATCCTAGTGCTTCTGTTTTATACAGTATTTGTGATATATTATATGAACTGAGACAATTCCTGATGAGTGAGACCTGTGAGACGTTACCTAAGGACATTAGTTTATTCTAAATAGTTATTTTTTGTTATGGTTGTCAATGCAGTTTATAAATAAACGTAGAAAAAATTATTTACGCTAAAGTGCTTCCATCTTTATTTTCCAAATCTATGTTAATAGAAAAACGTGCTTTAATTCCATAAAATAAATACTTTTGTGCGTCTTTTTATTGATTTAATAATATTTATATTGAATCACAAATTAAATCAATAAAAAAAACTCGTTCAAAAGTTAATAATAAAATTGAAAAGTTCTAAAACCGCTGTTCAAATTTCCCGTCCTTGCGCCTCTGATAGCCAGCAGGCGTACTAAAACCGCTCTCTCTCTCTCTCTCTCTCTCTCTTGCCCTCTCTTCTTTCTCTCTCCACTGTGTTGCGATTTTTTAAAAAGGAGTTATTATTTCTAACCCTATACATTTTTTTTGTTGCGCAGGACCCTTCTGCGCACGCGCACTTAGGTTCAAAGCTGTTTATTAGATGTTTATTAGTCGTACAAAGCTGTTTATTAGCCGTTTATAAAGGGCTTTGAACGACACTGACACTGCTGGCGCATGCGCAGAAGAGACCTGCGCAAATAGATGCAGAACATATTATCTATAACTACTCACACACACAATTTAATATCCAACAAAGCACGTTATTCAAAGTTCAGACTGGAAAGTATTTAACTGACACAACTTATCCATTGTCATTATAATATGTTGTTCAAAAATCGGCTTTAATTCCTTAACAACAGACACTTTAAAACTTTAGATGAATTTCCTTAACCAATATAATATTATACAGGGCCATACACAAATTTTTTTTTAAATCCAGATATCTTAAAAATGGCTGCTCAAATCAACTCTTACCATGTATATTACCTTCTTTAAGGCCCGACTTTGTCGAGAAAGGAATTTATTTGCGACAAAGACTCATCTGAGCTGGACATATTCGCGATATCACGCCGTGTAGGAAAATATTCCGTAAACACCGATATACACTGAAATCAGAAGTCTTCACCGCGAGCGAGGCGATCGAATTCCGAGAATTTGTTATTTTCATCGATTTATTTCTAAATAAATGAAGATACATTTGACTTGATTTTATTTCGGAAACGAATTTTATTTTATAGAAAATAGGTAGGTACTTCTAAAATTAGACAAAATAATATACCTAATCCTATGGATAGTATGATTTTTATATTTTTTTGTTTTATTTTATTTTATTTTATTAATGAAATCAAAGAAAATTTGTAAGTTTTATAGGTATCTAAAAAATAAAATTTGGGATAGCAAAAAGTTTTGTGAGTAAAGATCTGTTATGATTCTAATTACCTACATATATTAGGTAATATGAATTCCCTGAAAAACTCTACCTATTATAATGATTTAAAAGGTAGGTAATAAAAGTTTTGAAATCTTGGCCCATCCTGAAACTAAAGGTGCCAACTTAAATTGTATTTAGTGGATAACTTCATACATAACAAAATGTAGAAACTGTCATTGACTCTCGTGCGTTATTTTTTCTGTCGCGTTCCGTTATATTTAATTCTTTAGAGCATTTTATTTTTGAGGAACCGTTGTGCTGCCTGCCCCTCAAAAGAGAACAAGGTAAGTAATCGTTTTACATTTGGCAACCTTTTTTTAAACAAGAAAGAAGGTACCGTATTGTCACACTTACGAAAATGGAATAAAACATTCCAGTATCAGTGTCGATTCAATACAAAGTCGCGGTATTTTGTTGCGGTATTTTTCTGGAGTTATTGCAAAAGTAATGCGACAATAGGCGGGAACCGATGGATATTCCCGTCTATATAACTGCATCATAATGAAAGCGTCAGCGAACATTTGACCATGCGGCGAAAAGTCTTGTACTTACTATTTAGCTGCTAAATTGTACTTTTCGTCTAGAGAAGTAATAAAAATGTTCCTATGTTAAAAACCTAAACCGCAAAAGATCACATCTGCTACAAAAACGGGGACAGAGCATCAACAACTATGGAATCCGAAATCATTGTAGAAGGATTTTTACAAAGTAAAAAATTACGTAAAAGTACGTTACGTAAAAGCCATTCTTTATAGCAATTTCACAGGCAACAGTGCTACAAATTGGGGCAAATAGGATTTCTATAAAAAAAAATTAAAGTTTTAAAAAAAAAATGTCTGGCCTCTCGGTAGGTTTACCATTACGTTGAAAGATTTTCCCAGCACTTTGCTTGTTTTTTCATCATCTCGTAGCTCCGTTAGAACTGTTTGCACCTATTATATTTCTAAACTCCTTATTGTATTCTCGTGATGCGTTCGAAACATGTAGAGAATTACCCTGTATTAAACCTTGAAACTTATGTTTTTTAATATACCAATGGAGAAAGACTTAAAGTTTATTTATTTTCCTTTAATAATTATTTTGTTTCATATACAGAGATGACCGGTTTTGGCAAGGAAAAATGGAAGAGCAGTTAAAAATTTTTTTTTCAGTTGCCTTCTTCCCGAAATAATAAATCCACAATACTCAAACAAGAAAAAAATTAAAGACAATTTTCATTTATTTCTGCTATCTAATAGACTGTCATTGTTAAATCATATTTTTAATAAATATTTATTATAATATTTATATGTGCCTTATTTAGGGTATTCAACCACTTGACTGCTACATTTCAGAAGGGGGCAGCCAAAAAACCGGTAAACTTCTCCTATTAAAACCTGGCTGTAAAAAATATAGACACTGCCCCCCTCCCTGTGAACAGCCATGCCTACCAACGCAATGTATTTTTATACTCTACATGACATACTGTCCAATTTATTAGTGGTGGGCAGAGTCGGATATTCTCATGAATCGGATAGTTTAAAATTACGTACTTTTAGGAATCGATTACTTTATTGAGTAGTAATTATCAGCTCGCAAGGGGCCAGAACTATTAAAAAGATGGTCGTCAATGCCGTATAAACATCTTCCATTTCTTGAAAAAAATCCACAGATCTTGCATCTTACGCAAGTATCATAGGCATATTGAAAATACCTACCACATACAGTATATTCACTTTTGAGTTTTTTCGGTTTTTTTTTTAAATATTCTCCCCCGACTTTCTGTGTAATACGCCAAGACCGCCGCGCTATTTCGCTTTGTTTCAGCGACATTCACTGTTTAGTTTTTTCCAATTTTTTCAATTCTTTACCCCCAACTTCCTTTGTAATATTTCAAGATCGCCGCGCTATTGTTCTTAGTTCCAGAGATATGCATTTTTTAATTTTTTCAGCTTTTTGCAATCTTCGCCCCCGACTTTATTTGTAATACGTCAAGACCGCCGCGCTATTTTGCTTTGTTTCAGAGATATTCACTTTTTAGTTTTTTCCACTTTTTATTACTTCTTTACCCCCGACTTCCTTTGTAATATTTCAAGACCGCCACGCTAATATTCTTAGTTCCAGAAATATTCACTTTTCAGTTTTTTCTGCTTTTTTGAAATCTTCACCCCTGACTTTCTGTGTAATACGCCAACACCGCCGCGCTATATCGCTTTGTTTCAGAGACATTCACGGTTTAGTTTTTTTCCACGCCCACACCGCCAAGCCGACGCGGTCTCTAGCGTGACGCTTGCTGATGTCGTTCATTTTTCATGAAATGGACCCGTATATACGCGACCAGTTAGTATTTTCAATACTAAAAATGGCTTCTTAAAGAATCTAAAAGAAGGTCGCCACACATAAAGATCTCCTACTCGAAAAAGGTATTTGTAATAAAAAAATCCATTCCAGAGAATTACTGATTATCATTATAATCGATTCCGAGCGGTATTCGAATCCCATCGATTTTTTTGGGAATCGAACTTCACTTCACTTCTTGTACTTGAGTACTCCCATTACTAAAATTGATGTTTAGTATAGCTTTTTAGCCGCCTTGTCAATACACAGGAATCTCGCTACACCAAAAATTGCAGCGCTGCGAGTAAATAAAAAGGCCAGATAAATATGACCGACGCCGGATTAGTACCTCAAATGTACTATTCAGTCGTTAAACCATGGAACGCGCAGCCGAGTCGGTACACGTGTTGTTAATTGACGCAAAACACACACAAAGCAAATTATTTTATTTAATTAAAAAATTAACCTAGATTTGTCTTTCTAAGGCCGCCGCCTTGACAGAAACCGCGCCGAACCCATAACGTGTGTCTTGTCACTGCTGCAGCAGCGTCGGCCGCCGCTTCGGTAGAAACCGCTACAAAAACGCCGTGTGTGACATCGCCCTAACAGTTCGTTTTCTTTTTACGCTCCCGTACCAACTAAGAAAGTTCACAAATAGCTTAATTTTATTGCACCTGTGAACCAAGGCACATGAAACTTTTAACAATTAATATAGAGTTTCCAGACGTCCCGGTTTACCGGGACATATAACCAGTTTCAATTGCTTTGTCCCGATGTCTGTTGCGATCAGCTATTTAACTTTATATATTTGTTTTACTATCAAGAGACTTCACTCACTTCGAGGAAGAACGCAACGTAAAAAATTAAAAATCCGATAGCCCATTTTTGATTTCAATACACAAACAAATCGGCTGCATTTCGTTTAATTTTTATCCTTTACCAAATATTAAAAACACAATTTTAAAAGTTAAAACATCATTTTGTTGAAAAACTGGCGAACGCGCTTTGTAACTTTTGGTCCTGTGTCACGTTATAAACCGTTCCGGTCTAAGCCGAAAGATGTATGCTTACCCAAAATTAATAGGTACGCCTTTAGTGGAGGCGAAACGAATCACCTCCTTCCTTTACTACCTCTCTAAAATTAACGCTCCTATATTCTCTTATTGGCAGACAATACAAAAGAAAATGACAATTAGCACGAAATCATCTCCAAATTATTTAACCTATGTAACATTTTCTCAGTGTATCATGATTTTATCTAGTATCACGTCGGCAGGAAATAAATAAAGCTATAGATAGGCAACTTCTAACACATTTTAACAAAATTTACCTGAAACACGTTTCGCGCGCTGCAGGATAACGGGCTTATTACGCGATATTTAAGTCTCAATTTTTGGAATAGTAAACATAAGACATAGAAGCTCTAAGGTATAGAGCGATTTTTTTGAAAAAAAAATTATTCGCGACGGTATTAACCCTGGAAAATGCCTAAAAATACGTACTTTCAGTGAGCATTTTTTCATATATTTTCTTATTTTTTTGCAAAAAGGGCTCTATACCTTAGAAATAGAAACATTCCTTTACTAAAATATGATTCGTCCCAACAGTCATTTCAAATAGGCTTTCCAGAATCCTGCAGTAGCGAAACAGTGTTAATCATCCTATAATTTTGCCCATTGTAGAGCCTTAAACAGGCGTCGGATAAGAATGTCTATTTGAAAGTCCAATACAGATTGGCTCTAAAAAGTTATTTAGTTTTAAATGTGTGAAAGGTACCGTAGGTGGCGCCCTCTAAACTTTACAATAAAAATGAGAGCAGATCATACACCAATTATTAAAAAAAATATTTATGACAAACTAAAACCAAATTGAACTTTTGACACTCTGTATCTTCATATCCAAATAAATAAATTAATATCACCGTATTGTTCATAATAATAATTATAAAACTTTAAAATACTTCTTTTCCAAAGTAGGTTAACAATATTTAATTTTGAACTAAGCATTGTTTTCTCAAAATTTTGTGGCAAGCAACTTTTAACAAGGCTTTTAAATCGCTTTATCGTGTTACACCTTCCAAAAGTGCCAGGGTGGCTTTTTATTCGCTTTTAAAATTCTCTGTGGAATAAACTTTGGCCAAAAGTTACAAAAGTAAACAGTTCGGAGGATATATTGTAAAATGATTTTATCCCTTTTAAAAAAATATTTAAACGAATTGCCAGACAATAATCATTAAATCAAAATGCCATGTTAAAATGAACGATAAATGTATTTATGTAATATCTTAAGATGGTCCAAAGAGAATTAAGTATATACCGGGTGTTTCTCAAAAGACGTTCACCCCTATAACTTTTTTATATTTATAGATATTAAAATGAAATTTTTAGATTATGCATAAGAGATGAGTCTGCATTTATTAGCATAAATTTCAATTAGTTAACACTTTCGGTTTGACCGGAAGTAACTTTGACTTTGATATTTTAAATGGGACATCTTGTATATTTTTAATTATTTGGGTTCAGCATAACGATTATTAGTGAAATGACACCTCACTTGTCATTTTTTGACGTCTTATAACATTTTTATGTTTATTTTTTAATTTTAATCTAGAGTGCTACAAATTAATTAAATCCGGCAATTTATAGTCAAGTAGTATATTATGAAAATTAAAATGATGTTATAATAATTGACTTTCTTAGTTGCACAAGCGTTTAAAAAATGAAATTTTGTTTGCTTGACGTTTACTCCATTTTTCCAAATGGAACGATGGTGGTTCACTAGGATATTTAAAACGAGCATATTTTTTCAACAATTTGATACCATACACTCCTATTGTATTTTAAAATTGACACTGAAAAATTTTTCTTAAATCCCAATCGCAAATTTAAAAGCATTGCCGCCCTCTCTTTTCTAAAGAAATATAAAGGCGGCTTTGAAAAACAATGGAAAAGTTTTGAAAAGCAATATGGCTTTAATTTAAAGTTGTAATGTTATTAGTTTATAAAACAAAAACATACAATACATACAATCTTGCGGCTTCAGAAGAATTTTTCTGGTTACTCCAAAAATTAGGAGCATGTCAATTTTTTCATTTCTACTAAAACTAACCATTTTATCTCATTTACAATGTAAGTTTAATAAACGTTTGACATTACAATTTTAATTAAAAACCATATTGGTTTTCTTTCAAAGCCATTCCATTGTTTTTCAAACCCGCCTTTATATTTCTTTAGAAAAGACAGGGCGGCAATAATGCATAACGCTTTTAAATTTGCGATTGGGACTTTAAATATATCCTAGTGAACTACCATCGTTCCATTTGGAAAAATGGAGTAAACGTCAAGAAAAGCAAACTTTCATTTTTTAAACGCTTGTGAAAGTTAGAAAGTCAATTATTAATTTTAATTTTCATATACTACTTGACAATAAATTAACAAATTTAATTAATTTGTAGCACTCTAGATTGAAAATAAAAATAAACATAAAAATTTTATAACCCGTCAAAAAATGACGTGAGGTGTTATTTTACTCAGAATGTTATGCTGAATCCCAATAAGTACAAATATACAAGATGTCCCATTTAATATACCAAAGTCAAGGTCACTTCCGGTCAAACCGGTGCTAACAAATTGAAAATTCTCTCTTATGCATAATCTCAAAATTTCATTTTAATATCTATAAATACAGAAAAGTTATAGGGGTGAACGCCTTTTGAGAAACACCCGGCATTTTTCATTTTTCATTTATTAGTGTTGGTATGATAATGAAACGGATCAACCTTTCATAAAAGGTGCCCGAAATTGGTGCTGACAGTATTGCGATCTCAGAACCTATAAGAAATAGAAAGACGGTTAAATGGGAACAGTTTTAGGCAATTATGTTGGCAGTTTCAAAACCTACGTTAGATTGAGTCCGGCTGTGGCAGTTTATTGGTGCTTGCGGATCGATTCTGATATTTTTGGGTTTTGAGATATTTTGAATAAACTAAAATGTTGCATTTCCTTAGATCGGTTGTAACTATGTCATTTCCCAATATTTTTAAATTTGTAAACAACATTTTTTATAGCAGCTTTTTACATAAAACATGTCTACTTGGTCATATTTTAATTACAACGTTTTGGTTACCTGGATCCATCATACATTTCATTTTTCTTATGACCGCAATATTGGATATTTTATTTATCGAAAAGTACTTAATTTTTTCCATGATATGATACTAGACACTGTGATAAATTAGAAATTTATAACCGCAAAATAACTAAAAATAGCAGTTTTAGGGAAAATTCGAACTTATTTAGCAACACCGACATATCGGATGATCCTTTTACTTAAGAATAAAGCTTAATAGAAATATGTGTTTATACTATTCTTAATTAGGGTAAAACTCTTATAACTATATTACAAATGACTAACTCACGAATTTGACAGCAAAATTATTTAAAAAATAACAAACTTTCGGGACCCTTGGAGCGAATTGGTGTACTGGGTGCGGGGAATTACTGCAAATTAAAAAAAAAACTTTTTTCGTTAATTTTGAGAACCATTAGGAGATTTTATGATAAAAAATAAAAATAGAAAAAAAGGAAAAATAGGTCAGGCAACCAACTAAACATAGACAAGGGAGTTGCGCACTCTCTTCCACTAATTATGTCAATTGAGTTGAGCCTATGGAGGACTTGAGGTAGGAGGCCGATCGCAATGCATTGGATTCGGTCCCAAATTAGCATCGGTAATTCAGATTTACGAGTTGCCATAAGATGGCACTCGTGTTCGAAGTGGGCTATCAAATAAATGGTTTCTTATGGACGCGAGAACTATTTTTATTTAAATTAGTTCTTTAAGGAACAAATAAGGACTTTTATATGAATTTACACTTACTTTGTTATACTTATTAGTAAACTCAGCCTGTATAAAGTTCCAACGATGCTTCGTTTTTAAAATACAGGAACATTCTAGCTAGAGGGTTTTACCTTTGGAGCTAGAAAGATACTTATTTGGCTGCGTTTCATCTCTGAAGAAGATCCTGTCTTACACCCCGACACAAAGCAAACTCTACTTTTATAAATTGTACCATTATTCATTATAAATATGGAAATTAATTACAATACAACGTTATTTGTCTTGTCTTGCCTTCAAACGTTATTTGTTATTTCGAAAAATAAAACGTCAATTGTCAAAAGTAAAAGCACAGAAAAATAAATGGTTTAAGAAAAAGTTAAAAACTATGGAGGATCTAGTTTTCCATATTAAAAACGAAGAAGAAGACAACATCAGCCCACTTCGGACGCGAGAGCCATCTATCAGCCAATAGCGAACTAACCAAAAAACCGGGACAGAAATTGAAAATGCTGCCATTATCGATCGGCCTCCTACCCTCTAGTTCTCCATAGTTGAGCCACAGAAAAAAAAAGGTTTAGCTAGAACAGAAATGGAATACCGATTTATAATTTAAGTTCGATTTTCACAATTACCTTATCTAGGACAGGATATCCGTACAATGTTTAAGGATATGGGACAGGTAAATGTGCTTTATGTAATTAAATTTATTTTAATAATAATGTGCGCCTTATTTAAAACAAAAATCGAATATAGGACTTTCATAATTAACAATCTATCGATATTTAACTCCATCTCTATCTATCTACAATTATTGAGATTAGGACAATACATAGATTGTAGCGTAAACAAATAGAAGAAAACGTTATTCTTTTTCTGTAAATCTTGGCATAGACCTAATTAAAAGTCCGTTACCTGAACTAGGTAAGTTAAAATGTGTAAAGGTGGCTTCCCACGGCCCGTAATTTTACAGGCCGGGCCGCGCCGCGACGGAAAAACTGACAGCGCGTAAATCGGAACGAACTTCAGGCGGAACTCTTCCCACGGCGTGTTTGTGCCGAAGTACCTTTTCAAAACCAATCAGCTGTTTACATATGTATTTTTATGTTTACTGGTGTTCGGGGTTGGTGATTACCATTGGTGATTGCTAACAACTTATTTTTGGTGATTATCAGTAATGTCGAAAGAAGAAAAAACTGTTGCCGCAGCCGCTGTCATACTTTTTAACGGGTATTATTTACTCAAGAAGAAAAAAGAAAAGAAAAAAGGCGTTTTTTCATATAAATTAATAAATTCGTAAGTAATTTCGTTTGTCCACTTCATATTTAACACTTAAAAAACACCAAAAGCAACTTGTTGCAGCGTCGCAAAAACAATTGACAATGACCCCAATCGTAACAAAACAGATCTGCACAGGCATGAACGCGCCGCGCTGGTTCGCGCCTTTTTATACCGACTCGCCGCGGATTCGGCGCGCCAAAGGCGACCGTCTTCCCACGGTGCGTTGGCGCGAGCTGGCGCGGCCCGGCCTGCAAAAACACGGGCCGTGGGAAGCCACCTTTAGATAGGCATTGTTTTTTTATTTGTTTTATTATAAACGCTTCTGTTGAAATTCGCCGTCGGAAAAATTGTGTACATTACTCGTGTGAAAGTGATTCTCTCAAATCTCCGCACTCGGCTTATGCCTCGTGCTAAATACCTCCTGGTTTGAAAAGAACCGCTGGCAACACTTGTTATGTAATATACTATTTCGTATATTATTGACTTTTGTGCTTTTATCGAATGACAAGATACCTGTTTTAAAATAAGCATGCTTTGGATTGTCACAACATATCAGCAGTATAAAATTTAATTTAAACAAGTATAAATTTTGTATCATTGGAATTCAGTGACCGGATAGGTAAAGATTTAAATCTTGTTTAGCAAGTACCTAAGTCGATTTTTTATTTATAGCTTTTATTAGGAAAAAGGAGAAAAAGGGGAAAACAAATTCCTATAGATGATCTATTTATACTGGTCTAAGTTACTGTTTATTTTTAAAATTTTTAAATTAAAATCTAAAAACGAGTTTTCTGAGAAAAACAGGTTAAACATACATATTTCATAGAAAAAAGAAAAGCACCAAGTCTTTCTCCACAATTTTTTATTAGAATATCTAGACGAATCTAGAATAATTCATAATAATTCAATTCGACATGTTTTGAGTGTAGATACACTCATCATCAGGAAAACAAAGTAAATGCTGTTGTTGTTAGCAATAGAGAAAATATTAAGTGGGATTGAGCAGTAATGGAGCTTTCAATGGTGTACAAGAGGTGTAAAAATTAAATAGTCAGAAGACCGACAAAATTTCAGCATACGGGAAAGTCAAGGGTTAGTGCAAAGGCCCTGTCATGGGCGAAAAAATGAAGAGAGCAAAAGAAAAATTTGGGAGTTTTAACAGACTTTGTGAAAGTCATTTATTAAGTAGTGAAAAATCTTAAGTTTCATTCCACTTTGTCAGAGACATGTGAAAGTATTGAAATAAGAGGGAAAGAAAAAGAAATAATTGCTTTTCATAAAAGTCAAAGCATCTGTAAAAGATAAAAAAGGGGAATGTAGCAAATGAAATTTAATAAAATGAGGTAGATTGGCTTACCATTTAGCTTGGAGTAAAATGCTGTTGGGGTACCAGGCTTGTTACGGCCAAGTTACCCCGGCAGGAGTCAAAACATACAAATTGTGTGCAAAATTAATAGTTTTAAAAAGTTTTTAAAACATTTTTAGTTTTACTAGAACATCTTAGAAAAGGAACCTTTTTTTTGTTAAAGAAGTTCAACTGTTAGCAGCACGTGTCAGAAGGGAAATGAACTTGAACTTGACATTCTAAAAGGGGGAACAAAAGACAAGTGTTTTGGCAGTTAAATTGAAGAAACCTTCAAGTCTGCTAAAACAATTTTAAAATGTTATAGAGGAGAAAAGCTCAATTAAGGTTCAAAATTGCTTAAAAAACTAAACATCACTAGAAATACAAGATAAAATCAATACAATCCCTACAAAATAGAAAGAAATTTCATTTAGAAAAATATTGCTTAAATGGTTAATAATAGGTGCCTTAAATATTTGTGTGGCGACCTCTTTTGGTAGGTTCACAAATTGGTAAGAGTGTAACTCAGTATTTCGACGAAATAAATAGTAACTATCTCAGTGCCATCTATGAGTAAGAAGTAGTAAATTACAGACATCTTATTTTATCGGTAAAATAGATTTAATAATGAAGAGATGTTACGAGTGGTGATGAAAAATAATTAGTAATAGATGGTCCTGAAAATAGATTAATTATTGAAAAGTAATTAAAAAAGAAAGGCATATGAGAAATGAATGAAATAGAAAAAGCAGAAAAAAGGGCAAATAGATGAAGAGAAGGGTCAGTTGAGATTGAAAAAGTGTGAAGAGCTATGTTAAATTTGGTCATTTAGACAGATAATATTTTTGTTATTTAAAGTTTTATTAATTTCAAGAATTTCTAAAAGGTCAAGTTTGTTACCCTTATTGCAAAGATGTAAATATTTAGTGTGAGAGTCTGGCACAAAGTTGTGTTTATTGGAATTAATGTGTCTGGAAAAGTTTGATTTGATTTTGGAGGGGGAGAGATTCTGATTTTGAGCCTTCCTTACATCTTCTATATTGGCGAAGGATTAAAAATGATTTTCTCCTATATAATGTGATAAACTTTTAAGTTCTTTTAAACATAATGAGTTTGTTAAACAGTAAACTTAGTTGATGTTAAACTACTGTGACAAATTTTATTATGTTGTGTTATACGTAGAGTTAAAACTTTTTTCAGCGCGCTGAACTTTTTTATCTTATTATAACTTTCCAGCTGAAGTGTCACGACTCATTCCGAGACGTCGACGTTTTTTTATAAATGTTTTAGGTTAGCCAGATTATTGTAAATTAAGGGCTATAAGGTTATATAAATTATGTTTATATTCGTATTAACCGCACACCCAATAATAAAAAAATGAACACTTCACCATAACAATAATCTTCGCGAACCGTATTTTACGTTTTTCTGCCTATAGGTTTCACACTATTGACTCTGCCTGTTTCGCTTGACTCAACTTTCTTAAATGAGCTCGACGTTCGAGGGCGACCCAGCAAAAAAAAATTGTCTGTACACTCAATACACACATGTAGCTAGAATTAAAACAAAATCTAACAGAAAATCTTATTTTATATAAAATGCTGTTTACCCAACTTAGCCTCAATATTACAAAATTAAACATCTGATCGTAAATAAAACAGGAGATTTCACTAAGGAATATTATTTCATTAAATGCTCGAAATTGCCTTCTTGAGTTTCAATACAATGGCTTGGTTTTTGGTTAATAGTCTGTCTTACTATATTGGATATAACTGTGTGGAAGAGGCATCGATTATGTACATACGTTACTGCAGTTCGTTATTATTATTACATGGAGTATAGACCCTGTTTTTCAATAATAATTCTGCTAAGCTTTCATAAAGTCAAGGAAGCCATTTCGACCATGTGATAGGTGATGGGCTTTAACCCCCTGTACCCCAAAAACCATTTTCAACTATTCTGATATTATTAATTCTACCTTAGATTCTTATCTTTATACTGTCCTAGACATATTATCAATGATTTTACAAAACATTTTATGTAAATGATTTAAAAATCTTTGGCACCTTCCAGCGCATCTTTTAGTGATTTTTTACTGCGTAACCATGTATTTAAAAAACCCTACTATTTTGTTTTGACAAAAATAATATAATAGCAGTGGCGGATCCAGAAATTAATTCTGGGGGGGGGTCCGCCGCAAGCGAAAATTTTTAGAGGCCACGCCAAAATTTCGGTTTTGTCCACTATTCTAATACTATCCTGGGGGGATCCGAATCCAAATTTGATATTGCCCGATGTATTAATAGCTAGAGATGCAGCTTTGACAAAATTGGATATGCTGGCTACTGGTCATTGGCCAGGAGGTAAGGAAGAACAGCTACTAGCTAATATTGACCATGATTGTAATCAAAATTCTTCAGAGGCGTCGACTTCAGCAGTGACTAACAAAAGTACGCGTAGACATCTAAAGCATACGTTACAACGGGTAGGCGAAATTGGTCAGCAGTAAGACAGGAAGTTGTGTTATCCTTTAAAAATTTTCCTAATATTAGACTCAACCTTAAAGAAGATGAAACAATTAAAAATATGATAAACCTTATTTGTGCCAAATCTGAAGCTGAAATGATATCCGCAGGCCGATCATTAGTTGAGAATCTCTTCGGTTCAGAGGAAGTGTCCAATTTTGCGACATCCGTGTGTGATTGTTGGCCTTTTATTCAAGAAATTTCAGAAATTGATACTCCAGATAAAGGCAGCAGAGTTGCTAATAAATTAGGAAAACTTATAGTTTGCACTAAGGATATATTACAAAAGCTTTTAGTCTCGTTATTGCTAATAAGACCTCATTCAATGACTACTGAGAGGATTATTTCCCATTACAACAAAATAAAAACGCCAGGAAGAATGTCATTAAATGAAGATACAATGAATGATCGCCTCTTAGTGTCATTGAATGGAGTTGGAACAGCCCATTTTGATCCAAGACCGGCAGTCGCCGAGTTTTTAATGAAAAAAGAACGTAGGTTTAGAGAACCAACTCCTGAAATATACAAAACTAGAGATTTTATTAGTACATTTTTTAGAGATAATCCTAAACTATAATCTTATTAATGAAGTTCCTTTTACAATGAAAATGAGTACGTAACGAGTTCCTTTTCCTTTTAATTTGTGGTATTTTTTATTTTTATGTATACTGTATTACTTTTATTTTAAAATACATTAATACCAAAAAGTGTCCTATTTAGTTCGATTTCCAGTATTAATCGTAGTGTGTTATGTTTTTGTGTTAGACTAAAAAGAGTTTATTTTTAATTTTGATTTTGTTTTACGTTTCTAAAGAATTAAACATTATCTTTCTCGGTAGGTAGTTGATTTTTTTTGTATAAGTCATGAGGCTCCAAATTTCTGTATCCATTTCATGTTTACTGGGTATCCAAATGAAAGGCCCGCGTAGCCAAATGGATATACAAGAGTACGTTAAAGGATGCCTTGGCACCTTCTCTTTAGAAGGCCTTTTTCTTCTTTCTCTTTTAGTTTGGTTGTTTATACTTCCTTTACTAACTTTCTTCACCAGCGTGTTTTAACTCTCCTCAATTTTTTTTTATATGCGTCACTTCTAAATTTCAACTTTTCAATGCCATAAAAAGTTCCATTAAGGTTTTATACCATTTTCTCTTCTGCTAATACAATCAGCACAATATAAAAAATTGTGTCTCCTGAAGATGAACGTTTCTAAGTTCGAAACATGTAGAGACCCCTAAAGGATCTATTTCTATTAAATTAAATTTTGTGGAGGAAAACTTTTAGTTTTTCTTTCTTTCCTACGTCCAAACTTTTGCCTATCTGAATTTCAAAATAAACTAAAACTAGCTGTGACACTCAGCTGCCCGCTGATACATTTGGGATTGCTAAACGTTTTATCCAAAGTTAAGCTATTTAAACTTTATATAACAATTTAGAAGAAGCGACTGTATCTGAGCTTATACTATTTAGTTTTTAAACTAATTTTAATTCTAAGTACATTATGACGAGAGATCTATTCAAGGCAACGTAAAAGTTTATCCATACCTAATTACGTAGATTACGAATATTACACTGTATTTTAAAAGTTGCAATGCAATCAATTGGTATTTTTAGTTATAATAAATTATTTTAAAATAAAGGAGCGGATCATTCTTCTTAGTTTCCCATCAAAAGTTTACGTTCAAAACTTAAACCCAAAAATGCACAGTTTATGAAAATTTCTTTTGTGTGTCCTAAGCGTAACGAATTGGGGGCAATAAATTATTTATGTATGCAATAAAGTAGATCGTTTTTGGTAGTTTTCCATAAAAATTTTACTTTAAGGGTTAAACATAAAAATGCAAAGTTTTTAAAATGCCTTTCGTTTACCCTTAAGGTAATTATAATTGGGAGAACAAATTATTTTGGGGTACGTTTTCAATAAAGCAGATAATTTTTAATAGTTTCTCATTAAAATTTTATTTTCATTTTAAGAGTGAGGACTAACTTCGCGTCCATATGGCGTATCGTCTACCCTGTTAATATTATTAGTTTTATAAAATAAGTATTTCAATTTTTAATATTTTTTAATCACTAAATCCTTTAAGAAGTATTCACGGTATTATTATATTATGTATACCTTTTTGAATATTGGCTGTAAAGAATATCAAAAATAATTTTTATAAACACCGGTAAATATCTAAAGTATTAAAATTTGTATACACAAGCTTCGCCTTAAGAATTTTCCAATCATATCATCTAAACACAAAATCAAGATAAGTGTGAAAGTATAGTTATATCCAGGAAAAAGGTGAACATGAACATCAGTCAGCCCATAAAAATAAACAATATTGAAATATTACCCACAAATAAAATAAAATATTTAGGGGTCATACTATAGATAGAAGACTAACTTTCATTCAAAACACCACAAATACAATACGTAAATTTAACATAGCCAACCGACACCTCTACAAACTTTTTAACAGAAAATCACAGCTTGCCCCAACAACAACAAATTTACAATTTACAAACAAATAATATGCCCTGTCCCACCAGTCTGGTGTAGCATGTCAAATAGGCAATTTCAAAGACTGCAAATACTGCAAAATATAATGCTAAGACATGTAACTTCTGAAATAAAAGCAGCACCCATAAGACATCTACATCAAGCAACAAACATACAATATTTTATAGTCGGAGAGCTAGTAACACCCGTTTCATGAAGTGTTTGATGCACTTCAAAATTTTGTGTCATAGTATCTACTGGATAGATGAGCAGGTAAGCAAGTGTTGGCTAGCTCTACCTGGGGACACCAGGTACTCCGCATAGGAGAAAGGTGCCCAAAAATTTTGCTCAAAAAAAGTGTTTCAGAGGCCAACAAATAGAAATAAAAATTTAAAGTGACACAAAACACAAAAATTAATAAGGCAGACACTTTTGAGGGGGTTAACATTTAATAAAAACACCCCCAAGTTGTTTTTTTTTAAATACAAAATGAAGTGTTTGATTCACGCTGACATTTTAACAGTGTCTTAATTACATATAATAAAAAATAATTACAAAAAGGCAGACACTTTTTTTGGGGAGATACAGGGTGTTAACATTTTAATTAAAAAAATATTTTTTCATTGCCATTTTCAAACCACTCTAGATATTTTTATGAAATTTGGTATACGTCTTTTGAGCATCGAAAGGCATTTTTTGGTGTAAAATAATTTTTTAAAATTTTAGCAGTGGCGTCCGTGCGCATTTTTTGGTGTAAAATAATTTTTTAAAATTTTAGCAGTGGCGTCCGTGCGGGGCTTGCATTTAATATTTTTGAAAAAAAAATGGTGCGCCACTGCTTTTTCTTTAAATAAAAATTATTTTTGAATTTTCCGTCTAATTTACAGCAAATTCGGTCTCTTGACTTATTTTTTTACGGTGCACCGTTCTCGAGTAAAAAATAAAAATCATTTTAATGCACATTCCTGGAAACACATAACCCATTTAATTAACAAATGTAAGTAGGTTTAACAACAGTTTAGAACATTTAGGTTTTAATAATTCTCGGAAATATTCGATGATCAGGCTTCTCTCGCATTTCCATTTGCAAGACCATAGATAAAATGCATCTCAGCCATTTCAGAATTCGTAAAAATTGCCATGGTAAAACAATACTGTAAAGAATATCTAAAACACTTTTGAACGTTACCAACTCTTATTTGTACACAACTTACGATTTAAAAATTAAAATGGCACGTGTCAGAAATAATAAAAACAAAAATTATCCAAACAACGCCATAGCCTATTAGGCCATTTTCAAAGAAATAAGTTTCGTTTAGGTAATTAAATAAATCGTTTTTAAGGTGGGAACATGAACATGCTTGCCAACCTATAACCTATTTCGCGTATATTTATTTAATTTGTCTAGCTTTTACACAAAATTTCAATAAAATCATTATCGTCTTCATATTTTATAGGTAATAATTGACATATTCAATAAATATCAAGGAATTTCATTAAATATTTTAGGAGAATTGTATAGCGAAAAATATCGGGTAAGATTTTTTTTAACATTATTATGTCATTCTTCTTTCACTATACAATTCTCCCAAAATAAGCAATAAAATAAATTGATATTTTTGTAATATGTCAGATATTACATAAATATTGTACCGAATATATTGATTTTATTTAAATATTAGTTAATCTAATAATAAACTAAAAAAAGCGACGCGAAATAGGTTATAGGTTGGCAATAGATGGAATGACGTTGAGAATTCCACCTGTTAATGGTAATTAAATGGGTTGTGTGTTTCTAGGAATGTGCATTAAAATGATATTTATTTTTTACTCGAAAACGGTGCACCGTAAGAAAATAAGTCAAGAGACCGAATTTGCTCTAAATTAGACGAGAATTTCAATTATAATTTTTATTTAAAGAAAAAACAGTAGCGCACCATTTTTTTTCTTCAAAAATATTAAAAGCAAGCCCCGCACGGACGCCACTGCTAAAATTTAAAAAAATTATTTCACCCCAAAAAATGCCTTTCGATGCTCAAAAGACGTGAACCAAATTTCATAAAAATATCTAGAGTGGTTTGAAAATGGCAATGAAAAAATATTTTTTTAATTAAAATGTTAACACCCTGTATCTCCCAAAAAAAAGTGTCTGCCTTTTTGTAATTATTATTTATTATATGTAATTAAGACACTGTTAAAATGTCAGCGTGAATCAAACACTTCATTTTGTATTTAAAAAAAGCAACTTGGGGGTGTTTTTATTAAATGTTAACCCGCTCAAAAGTGTCTGCCTTATTAATTTTTGTGTTTTGTGTCATTTTAAATTTTGATTTCTGTTTGTTGGCCTCTGAAACAAACACTTTTTTTGGGCAAAATGTTTGGACACCTTTCTCCTATGCGCAGTACATGGTGTCCCCAGGTAGAGCTAGCCAACACTTGCTTACCTGCTCATCTATCCAGTGGATACTATAACACAAAATTTTGAAGTGCATCAAACACTTCATGAAACAGGTGTTACTAGCTCTTGGACTATTATGGACTACGTACACGACATAGCAACAAAATTCTACCATATACAAATACCTACATAACTCAATATTAACACAAAACATAACACAACAAATACATAACAATGATAATGTAAACAAACCGATTTACCATAGATTACCTCTATACTTCCAAAATATACATAACGATCAAAAATCACTAATAAATCAATACATAAAAATTACCCCACTCACAAAAATCAGACTGCTACATAACAAAATCAACCAATAAAAATGAAGAATGAAAGGAAAGGCGAAGGGAGAATGAATGAGAACTATATTTTTTTTCTTAAAACATTTATCTAGAAATTATAACATTTTTGCTACGTGTACCTGAACCAAAAATAAAGCTGGTTTTTCCTATCGTTTTCTAGCAATAACAAACCGATAAGACCGCGTAAATTCAGAAATAAATAACCCACATTTTCAAAGCCAACAGGCAAAAAATAAACAGTGTCATAGCAGTAAAGGGATTACCGTGAACTGGCTGTTAAACAACTAAGATAAGATTTTTTATACCAACGGTAAACAACAGCCCACCCAGCTTTGCTCGGGCGTATCCTAGATAGCATTATATCTATGTGAACTAACAACTGTATAAGAACTTGACAACATGTTAAAATATTAATTGGTAAAGATATTTTAAAATTAATGTAATTAATTATTTTTAATAGGTAGATACAGAGTATAGAGTGCATGATCAGCATAATGTGTTTCTTTTCAATCGTCATGGCACAGAGAAGAGCAAAATTAGGTTATGAGGCCTGAATAGTTTATGTGGAAGTTCGTCAATAGCATAACAGCGATTTTTTGTTTTTTATACCTGCCCAATATCGTCAACAACATAACATTATTTCGATTCATGCTCAATGATGATAAATAGAGCAGCATCGATCGCATCGAGTGCGATTTGTCTTAAATTAACGATTTGGGATATTCTAGAGGCACATAAATCTGATGCCTCAATGACCTATATCGGATATTCACGGTTATATGAATCAACTTTTCCCTTAAGAGTACACACCATCATTAGATCAATCATTCTCCATGACCGAACTACAACGCAACATACCCATTGAATTTAACGATGCACTTAAAGTTAAAACTAGTTCGGAAACTAAATTACATAAGCTCGGATAAAGTCACTTCCTGTAAACTTTTAGAAAAATTTAACTAGCCTAGTGTGACAGCTAGTTTTAAGTTTGAAATTCTATCGGGAAAAAGTTGCCAAAACTTTTAAACATCATTTAAAAGATGTCGTTAAATTCTCCTTATTCAGTTTGAGATTAGTTAAATCATTTTATTTAAAGTTTGCATGTCATAAATAAATAATATTTTAGCGGATATAAGTTTATACCTGAGTGCTATAATTTTTAGACCTATTAGCAGTGTGTAATGAAGTAACTATATTATAGGGCTTTCCGTCCGTTTTAACTTTCTTATTTTTCGTGATACAAAGCTAATTCTTTTGTGCAAAAATCCGTATAACTTATGCTGTTCAAATCAAATCAATGATAAAGTTTTTCATCGATATTTGATATATCGATATATCAATAAAAATAAAAATATTCATATATCGAATTTTTGCCCAGCCCTAGTTACGATACCTTGCCGGGTCTATTTAAGCAGAAGAGCTCCGCATTTTCATTAGAACGAAAAGGAAGCAAGATATGAAAACAATTTAACAGACAAGAAAAGGATATTTTTAGTTGCTTAATCCAAAAAAAATATAAAAATTACCAAAAACTCAGTGGCGTCTTATTTTTTGCCAATATTATTAGTTAAGGCGCCCCCTGAGACGTCACTGGACGTAATAATTTAGCGCCACACGAGCGTTTTATCACTAGAATTATCATTACCAAAATTAAATTAAAATCTGCTAAATGATATTAAAAATATTTATAATTAAAATACTGGTTAAAATTATTTAAAAAAGAACTTAACCTCAAATATCTCCGTTCATGTTGGATTTATCAAAATTTTTTAGGGGACATAATTTGATCAAAAATTAATTATCTTTAAGATCCACAACATTTAAAAGTTCCTGTCATCGAAAAAATTCTTTGCACCGTGGCGCCACCTACATCTTGTATTATTCAAACACATTTTTTTACACAGTTGTGAAGCCAATCATAAAGGCTAAAAACTGGCGTTTACAGAATTTACATGTCGCTTTTAGTTTTCGAAATAATTGGCCTGGGAGTTTTTATTGAAACGCCTTGTATATACAGAGTTATTATTTAATTGAATAGCGTTCAATGGTATCCTATAAACGGCACTTTCACCAACTTGATTAAATTAGAGAAAATGTGCCTTTTAAGCTTTAAATAAGCTTTGTAAAAATCCAGTAACTGCGTTGCCGAACTGTTGTTGATTCATATAATCTACTTTTAGAAAAACGTCCTTTAAATAAAAACTTTCTACTTCTCTACAAAACGGTATTAAGAATGTTCCATTGAAAAAACAACTTTACGCTAGAGTTCCATTGTTTTAAGGCAATTCGATTTTTAAAAGGCAATTTTAGATTCTATGGTAAAACATAAAGAAGATGTCTTGGTTTTCATAAAAATACAGGAAAACTTAAAAAATATATCTCTGTCCAGTCATTGTTGGAGGAACCTGTACATTTGTTTGTTTTTTTTAAATAAAAAACTTTATAAATTTTTGCTAGTAACCGGCTTGGACATAAAAAATAATAAACCAGAGTTTGCTGATATATCTCATAATTCAAAACAAACTTACAGAACTGAAAACAAATCTAAATGTATAAACTTTTGGGACAACTTAATCCTATATTAGCTATGATAAGGCAACGGAGAATGACAAATAAAGTCGGAAACATAAGGACGGATGATTTGTTAGCTGCTAGCAACTGGAGAAAAAGTTTTAAAAAGTTTACCTCTGAGACAAATGTCTTAGTGGATATAGTGATCGATTGGTCCACTTTAATTAACATCTGTTTGATCAATTCAAATAAAAAGTCAAATGGGTTATACGGTTATACAGGGTGTCTCAAAACTCAGTATCAAGATTTTAGGGGCGTATTTGCCAGGTCAAAATAAGCCTTTTTTTTCCTATAAGCATGTGTCCGCAAACGCTTCGTCACCGATCTACCGAGTGTTAAATTTTCAAAAAATTTTTATTTTTTCCTTCATAGCTCTTTTAGTTTTTGAGATATTAAGATAAAATTTAAAACATAGATTACGCTTTAGGGCTTACATCATCTAGTATACCGAGTGATTGTAAGAATCTACAGGGAGATATTTTTTCAGGGGTCATGCTACCTTTTCTCCGCATAAACTTTTTTATAGTGCGCTGCTGGCGGATTCTGAAATATGCAGTACATTCTTTGTTTTGTTTATAAACTTTTTTATCTCTTATAATTTTTATGCATCTAAGATCGTTATCGAGAAAAAAATTTAAACAAATTTTTGTAATTCGCCATATTTAATTGAAATTTTTCAATGAAACAATAAAAAAAAAACAAGTGGGCTTTGACTGCTATTTTCATTTTGACGTTTACGCTTATTTTGAAGCATTTGACATTATTTAAAAGTTGGTTTATGCATTTGACATTATTTAAAAGTTGGTTTATAACTTATCGTATATTTTTTGATTTGTTTAACATTAAAATGGAAAATGGACCATATTCATTTGAACATCTGGCTGACATCCATTTCGTTTATGGTCTGGCTAATGGTAACGGGCTTAATGCTCAGAGGTTGTACGCGCTAAGATTTCCTAATCGCCGGCTTCCCAACTACAGAACTTTTATAAATTCCCATCAACACCTTCGGGAATACGGCAGATTTCAGACTCCAATGCACGATACTGGTAGACCAAGACAAGCACGCAACCCAGCAGTTGATGAAGAGATTTTAAATGTTATCGACGAAAACCCTGGTATGAGTACTCGACAAATAGCACGGCATTTGGATGTTTCCCGTTCAACTGTCTGGAGGGTTTTACACGAAAACATGCTATACCCATATCATATTCAGCGCGTCCAAGGTTTGCTTCCTCGAGACTTTCCACAGCGCTTGCAGTTCTCCAGATGGATACTGCGCAAGTGTACTGTGGATCCTGAATTTTTATCTCGTATCCTTTTTACCGACGAGGCTCAATTTACACCCCCCTCATTTTCGAGTCACCGTCCGCGATTATTTAGACACAGTGTTTCCCAATCGGTGGATTGGCAGAGCAGGTCCAATTGCTTGGCCCCCACGGTCCCCAGATTGCAACTCGCTGGACTTCTTTTTATGGGGGCATGTAAAGAGTCTAGTTTATGATGCAGGACCAGTGCCTTCCATCGAAGTTCTAACTGGACGAATTATGGATGCCTTTCAAACGGTAAGAAACAATCCCGGAATATTAGAACGCGTACGGCAGTCTATGAGAAGAAGAGTAGAGGGTTGTATCGCAGAAAGAGGAGGGCATTTCCAGCATCTTTTATAAAAAGTCAAAGTTGATTAAGTTTCTTATTTTTGAGGTAATGTTTAAATAATCTTATAACAAATAAGTATAGCGTCTTTTGTTTTCATTGTGGTATTTATTCCCCCCTGTTAATTAAATGTAGCTAATTACAAAAATTTGTTTAAATTTTTTTCTCGATAACGATCTTAGATGCATAAAAATTATAAGAGATAAAAAAGTTTATAAACAAAACAAAGAATGTACTGCATATTTCAGAATCCGCCAGCAGCGCACTATAAAAAAGTTTATGCGGAGAAAAGGTAGCATGACCCCTGAAAAAATATCTCCCTGTAGATTCTTACAATCACTCGGTATACTAGATGATGTAAGCCCTAAAGCGTAATCTATGTTTTAAATTTTATCTTAATATCTCAAAAACTAAAAGAGCTATGAAGGAAAAAATAAAATTTTTTTGAAAATTTAACACTCTGTAGATCGGTGACGAAGCGTTTGCGGACACATGCTTATAGGAAAAAAAAGGCTTATTTTGACCTGGCAAATACGCCCCTAAAATCTTGATACTGAGTTTTGAGACACCCTGTATAGGCTATTGATTATGTCTTAAAAAACAGGGCAATAAGGAACTAAGACGTTCACGGGTTTTTATTACAGGATTCGATCAATGGGTTATAAATGAAGAAAAAACCGCGGAAATTAGAGGGTGGAAATTGAAGATAGGGGTGAAAAACCACCCCTTTTGGTTTTTTCAATATATCTCGTAAACAAACCAAAATTTCGAAATATCTCATATGAAACTTTTTGTAGAGAATCAAATTTCCTATCGGAACAGCATTTTTTGAATATCAAAAAGAAAAATTTCATGCCGAAACAGTCGAAACAAACTTGAAAAAAAAGCGAAGATTTCGATTTTTTTATTTTTTTTTGCTTTTTCGCCTGTATCTTTTTTTTGGACTTTGATAGGTATAGGAAGAAACAGATTAAATTTCCTTTAAAATGGTGGACGGAACAATTTTTTTGAATAAAAATTGACCGAGATATGGCCAGTTGAAAATTGCTGTTTTTTTTGCATCTCATCCCTCTTGTACGAATATTGTTTTTGTTCGCATTTTATTAAAAAAATTATTGTTTTACGTAATTAAAAAAGTTTTTTTACGTTTATTATTTAGTAATACATGACAAGCACAACAAATTATTGTTTGGAACAATGGTGCTACTACATTTCAACAATAATATTGTCAAACTGCATATCGATATCATCATCTATATCTTTAGTAATGTTGTCTTCTGAAATATCAGTTTCTTGTATATTGTCACAATTAATCCCCATGCATTCTTTCCAAAAAATTGAGCAAGTAATATTAATTTTTCTGCAACCACAGTTACCATGGCAACCTATTGTGCAACCACAAGCAACTTTTTGCAGTAAAATCTCTGGCGCTGGAGGTGCCGCAGGATGAGGACGCAGATTTTCTTATAGTTGACCGCGCAACAGAGAAAGCATCAATGTTAAAAATGCTTTTATTGTTGGACAAGATGTGGACCTTCTCATTATTTTATCTCAGTTGCAAAGTGAAACATCGGAAAAGTAGCGTCAAAATTGTTTGATAGAAATAGTTTTAATTTTCCTCAGTTGCAGAAATATCTAGGATTTATTCACGCCTACAGTGGTTGTGATACCACTTCAGCTTTCTTTAATATTGGCAAAAAAAAATTATGAATTTTATAACTAAAAACAGTGTACGACTTGAGCCATACATGGAAATATTCTTACGTGACAATGCAACTGAACAAGATATTACCTCTGCATCGGAATACATTGCAGCTTGTTTGCATGGGGCAAAGACGAACATAGGTCTAAGCAACTGCTGATTTTTAAAGTTTTGTAAGCTGTAAAAATGCCAACTTTTCTCTGAAGCAATTACCACCAACACGTAATGCTATCAAACAGCATGGCTTGAGGACTTATCGTCAAATGCAGCAGTGGAATGGAAATATCTTGGACCCTCTGAGTTGGCGTTGGAAAAGGTCTAAGTACGGGTTAATTGCGATTCGCACAACGGCACCTCCAGCGCCAGAGATTTTACTGCAAAAAGTTGCTTGTGGTTGCATAATAGGTTGCCATGGTAACTGTGGTTGCAGAAAAATTAATATAACTTGCTCAATTTTTTGAAAAGATTGCATGGGGATTAATTGTGACAATATACAAGAAACTGATATTTCAGAAGACGGCATTACTAAAGATATAGATGATGATATCGATATGCAGTTTGACAATATTATTGTTGAAATGTAGTAGCACCATTGTTCCAAACATTAATTTGTTGTACTTCTCATTTATTACTAAATAATAAACGTAAAAAGACTTTTTTAATTAAGTAAAACAATGAGGGATGAAATGCAAAAAAAAACAGCAGTTTTCAACTGGCCATATCTCGGTCAATTTTTATTCAAAAAAATTGTTCCGCCCATCATTTTAAAGGAAATTTAATCTGTTTCTTTCTATCTGAAGCAATACCTATACTTATCTAAGCCCAAAAAAAAGATACAGGCGAGAAAGCAAAAAAAAATCAAAAAATCGAAATCTTCGCTTTTTTTTTTCAAGTTTGTTTCGACTGTTTCGGCATGAAATTTTTCTTTTTATTATTCAAAAAATGCTCTTCCGATAGGAAATTTGATTATCTACAAAAAGTTTTATATGAGATATATTGAAATTTTGGTTTGTTTACGAGATATATTGAAAAAACCAAAAGGGGTGGTTTTTCACCCCTATCTTCAATTTCCACCCTCTAATTTAATAGCACTCCAGGGTTTTTTCTTCATTTATAATCCATTGATCGATTCCTGTAATAAAAACCCGTGCACGTCTTAGTTCCTTTCTATATGACATAATCAATAGCCTAATATTAACAGTCCCAAGAAAAGAGTAGAGAATTTTTCGGGCCTTGTGTACTGTGCCTTTCATATCATATACAGCTGCGAAGTACTAACAAAAGATTGAAAATCTTCGGAAATGTTCAATGCGCTGAGAAGGTCCCGCATGGCAAACTCGGTAGAAAGCTATTGGACCTTGTAAAAGCAACAACACTTACTAGTATCTAAGAAATCGCCATAGACATTACTTACCTTTAGATCCGTACAGCTTATCTCGTGCGCAAAAAAAAGTTAAGTTTTATGTGTGAAAACATGCGTTTGTACGCACAGTTCGCCAGTCCCATCCCTTGCCGCCCTACAGGTATAGGCATGTACACTGTACACACCATCTTGTTATTAGATTTTTCTTCTTAAGGTTGAATTCTCAACGTCGTTCAATTTATTGCCAACCTATAACCTATTTCACTTTGTTTATTATTTTTTAAACTAACATTTAAATAAAATCAGTATCGTCGGCACATTACTTAGGTACCGTAACCGTACTTTGCCAGCCGGGGCAACTTTGCCTGGAAAACAAAAAAATTAATTATCTCCAATCTGGCAACGCTACTCTAATGCAGTTGGCGGTAAAATACTAGGCGACCAAAGTGTACTGTACGAGTCTGGAGTTTGGCGAAGCGGTGTGACATGATGTGATAAACATATTAAGTAAAATTTTATTTTAACCTCGTGAAATCATGTTGCTATGCTAAGGGTTGTCTAATAAAAACGAATGAAAGTTGAATTCTGGTTTTAACATCACTTATACCGGTGCATATATGGGTTCTATTTACGATATTAATATTTCTCTAGATGCTTAATTTGACATATTTTTTGCGGTTGGCACACATATTTAACAGTTTTTTTTTCAGAAAATGGTTCGAATATATAAGAGACAAATTGGTGCACGGCGTTATAAAGATTATTTCGTAGAGCAGTTACAGAGAGCTGTTTTACAGATAATAGACATAATGAAATGGGATATACCGAAGCATCAAATGCCTTCAATATTCCCACTATTTTAGAATCGCCAAAACTTACATCGACAGCAAGACAAATATTTACACTTCAAAATTTTGATTTTACCAAATATAACATGGTTTAGTTTTTTGTTTCTTAAAAATGTAAATGTTTATTTTAAAGTATTTGTTAAGTTTCATTTGTGATTGGTAGCTACCTACCTACCTACCTACTTGGAATTAAGAAATATGTTTTTACCATTTTTGTAACCTAATTATTATTTTAAGAAAAAGTTGTTTGTTAATGTGCACATAGGTAAATGTTCCTCGGCTTCCTTAGCAATATACGTTTCTAATGTTAAAATATATACACTTATTTTAATATTTTTAATAAATATGTTTTTAAATAAATAAATGGGCAAAGTAATCGGTAGTTAAGCTTGGCCTGTACGCTTCAAAAACGTGCAAACAAGCCACTTGGCAAAGTAACCCCAAAGCCGAGGTAACTTTGCCAACTTTTTGAATTTAAAAAAAATGTAGTTCCTATTAATCTTGTGCCTTCTAATTATGAAACTATGTAGCCTAAGGATCAAATTTTCATATAGTTAGAGGCAGCTCTATAATTCCAAAGAGAACCACAGATATTTTCAAAAAACCAAAATGTTGTGTTTACGGTAATATCTGATATATTACAAAAATATCAATTTATTTTATTGCTAGCTTTGGGAGAATTGTATAGTGAAAGAACAATAAGTGACAATGACATAATAATGTTAAAAAAAATCTTACCCGATATTTTTCGCTATACAATTCTCCTAAAATAAGTTATGAAATTCCTTGATATTTATTAAATATATGTCAATTATTACCTATAGAACATCAAGCCGATACTGATTTTCTTTAAATTTTGTATAAAAGCTAGAAAACATAAATAAATCTACGCGAAATAGGTTATAGGTTGGCAAGCATGTTGATACTCCTACCTTAATTGATAATATACAGGGTGGCGCACCGAAAACGTTCCACCCAGGTTTATTTTCTTTATAATAAATAAATCAAAATTTGCTCGAACACGGGAACCTTAGATCTCAGGGGTACATATTTTTTTGCTATTTTTACCCTCCCCCTTCTGGAATCCCTATGACGAGGTGGCTTCCACCCTTAAAATCTTAAATGGAAAAGGGTGTCGAGTGAGACCCTATTTTAAAGGGACTTAAATTGCCTACCATACGCGACCTTGCTCGTTTAAATCAAGTGAATAGTTCCTGAGAAATAGGGCTAAAACGAAAAGAAAATCTTAAAGTAATAAAATTTATTACCGCTTGTATCAATCAAGTAAATGTTGAAAATGTCCACCTCCAACCTCCATGCAATTGTAAAGGCACGATACAATTTGTTGGCGCATGTAGTTTTCGATCAGACATTGAATTCCCACCTAGATCACCTTGTTTAACGTTTATGGATTACTTCGTTTTTCCTCATTTAAAGAATACTATTTTTAAAACACCAGTTGCAAATTTAGAACAATTACAAGAAAGGATTATCCAAGAATGTGGTAACATTTCTCCAAAGATGCTGGTCAACACTTTCGAAAATATGAAGAGACGTGTGAATTTATGCTTGGAGCATGGCGGTGGCCAACTTCAGCAATTTATGTAATTATTTTTCTTTTTCTTTCTGTATATTCTTACTTTGTTAATTTTGTAAACAACAAAAATAAATTTGCATTTGTGGGGTATAAATGCAAAATGCGACTTGTCCATTAGATTGGATTCTTAGATAATTGGACAAAACTGTTATATTACCTTTTCTATAATCTGATACAATAATTTGTAAGGACTATTTTGAAGGAGATTGTAAAATATAAGTACTCAGCGACTTTGGTAGATTGTAAATGTTCAGAAGTCTTAAAATTTTAATTTTAATTTTGGACATGTCGCATTCTGAAACACAGCGTTGGAATTGTAGCACTTTGCATTTAACTCAAGGACATGTCGATAACAAGTAATGCCATAAAAATATAGTTTAGCATGTCATCATTGTTTTTAAACTGTAAACTATCTGTACGATTTTATTGTCCATATCTGTACTTTTCCACAATGCGCACTTATAAGAAATATAATAAAAAAATATTTAATGTACCCACCTTACTATTTTTGCTTTTTCCCTCTTCCATTCTTGAGGTCGTAATGATCTTTTTCTGGTCCTATTCTCAGTATCAGGAAAAACTCTTTTACTTTCTTCCGACATGTTTAACGGTCAAAACACAAATTAATACTGCAATTCGAACGTCGTACTCGCGGAAGTTGGAAACAAAAAGTCACGTGTTGGTAAATCACTCGGTGATTGGCCGCGTGGGACATGTCGCGATTTGAATCTCAAACATAGGATCATGTGTCGCATTTTGCATTTAACCGACATTTTTAAATTAATATTTTTAGGCGTAAACGTCGCATTTTGCAAGTAAGAAAAGGTTGCCGAATAGAGAATTTTATACACTATTATAAATGACCCCATTTTTGATGAAAAATGGACATGTCGCGATTTGCATTTTTACCCCACATTTGTCTACTTATTTTATTACTAATCAGTTTGGCATATCATGTTATAATATGAATTTGACAAAATGTTAACCTAGATTTAGTTAGATATATCGTCCCCATATCATTGTGATCTGAACCAAGCGCTACATTTTTTAATCCAAGCCCTCTTTGATGCAAATAATATTTGCTCGCACGGTACAATGACTGCTACCAAAGCATTTTCAAATTCTTGATCAAGAAATTGTGCTTGAAAATGTTGTTTTACAAGCTACGTTTTTGATAAATTGTTTAATGTTACCAACTAATATTTGATTTGACTTCAGGTGGTTAGGTACGCATTAACATCAAAGATTGCTATTTTTTTTGTTTTTTATTTTCGATTTTATAAGCTAACTTTAGTTGTCTTGTTTTTCGAACTAAAAACACGACGGCGAATCATTGTTAAACAAATTGTAGGAACAAAACGATTTTTTAACCTCAAAATCTAATAGGTAGGCAGCTACTAAAAACACCAAAAATCACTATTAGCCGAGCCAGTACAGAGCGATTTAAAAAAAATGCTTTCATTAAAATGTTTTTTTTTTGAAATATTAAAAATCTTTTAAAATTTTATTGTCATTTACTGGTTTTCCACAAATCTTTTATAAGCGTAGAACGATATTGGGTTTACAAATAATTACCCTGTCCAAGTTTTCGAAAAAATCATAATAAAAACACAGCATAGCACATACAGGGTGTTTCATTAAGGGTGACTACCGGCCATATCTCGGAAACTACTAAGCATAGAAACTTGAGAAATAAAATTATGATTAAAGCGGTCATGAGAAAATTCTGGAAATTATTTTTAAGTTCCTAATTTCGCCGCAAGAGGGCATAATTAAAAAAAAATATTTATTCTAAAATTCTCCGAAAATTCCCATATTAAGGTATAACTCTGATTACATCATCGAAAAGCTTAGACAATTTTGCATCATTTTGGCTTAAGGCTCGTTGGCGTACCGACCTTAATAAGAGTGGGGGAAGCTATTGAATGTGTAAACATTAAAATCGCTGTAACTTCTAAACGGCTTATCCGATTTTACTAAATTTAAGCTTGTTTGGAAGGGAAAGGTAAAGGTATCTTCAATTGCCGTATCCAACAGTACACGATAGTGTTTAATAAAATTGCTAGAGGGCGCAATTTGTAATAATTACAGTTTTTTCGATTTTATCCCCAAAATTCAAACCATACGGGTATAACTTTGACATCATAATCGGAAAGTAGATTAAATTTGCAAGCAAAGATGTGAAGACCGCTGTTCGATATCCTTGTTCGTTTCAGAGTTATCGCCAACATAATAATTATTAATACAAATAGCGCCCTCTAGCAATTTTATTAGAAACTATCGTGTACCATCAGATACAACAACTATAGGTACTTCCAAACAAGCTTAAATTTAGTAAAATCGGATAAGTCGTTTAGAAGTTACAGCGATTTTAATGTTTACACTTTCAATAGCTTCTCCCACTCTTATCAAGTGAAAGTGCAATCATTAAAATCGCTGTAAATTCTAAACGACATATCCGATTTTACCAAATGTAACCTTGTTTGGAAGAAAAAGGTAAGTACCTTCAATTGTTGTATCCAATGGTAATAAAATTGCTAGAGGGCGCAATTTGTGTTAAAAGTTATTATTTTGGCGATAACTCTGAAACAAGCAAGGATATCGAACTGCGGTCTTTACATCTTTTCTTGCAAATTTAATCTACTTTCCGATTATGATGTCATAGTTATACCATATGATTTAAATTTTCGGGATAAAATCGAAAAAACTGTTATTATTACAAATTGCGCCCTCTAGCAATTTTATTAAACACTATCGTGTAGTGTTGGATACGGCAATTGAAGATACTTACCTCTCCCTTCTAAACAAGCTTAAATTTAGTAACATCGGATAAGTCGTTTAGAAGTTTCAGCGATTTTAATGTTTACACATTCAGTAGCTTCCCCGACTCTTATCAAGGTCGGTACACCAACGAGCCTTAAACCAAAATGATGCAGAATTGTCCAAGCTTTGCGATGATGTAATCAGAGTTATACCTTAATATGGGAATTTTCGGAGAAATTTAAAATTAAAAAAAAAAATATAATTGTGCCCTCTTGCGGCGAAATTAGGAACTTAAAAATAATTTCCAGAATTTTCTCATGACCGCTTTAATCATATTTTTTTTCCTCAAGTTTCTTCGCTTAGTAGTTTCCGAGATATGGCCGATAGTCACCCTTAATGAAACACCCTGTATAAAAGTTGTACCAATATCCTTAAAGATTTAATTTTTTTTCTTCTTCTTGGTCTCTTCGGGTTTAGATAAAAACTTAGTGTTTACTCGTATTGGAGGGAGAATAACTATATTTGCTTGGGATCCTCGTTCAATAGCGGATGGTATTGCAATCTTCCCTGTTATTGGTAGTTGCTTCTCTATCTTTTTTTTATCCTCTTTTAGTTTAGTGGTACTACCTATAGTACATTCTGATTGCGTCTCAAATCCAGTAGTATCATCTACTGTGGTACTTATTATGGTATAATCCATTTCCGAGCAAACTCCCGACTCCGGTACACTTTTTCCGGGATCCTCGTTTTTTTCTACCAATTTTAGCCCACTTGATTTAGGACTAAATTTAACTTTGCTTGGGCATGGCTTGTCATATGAAGGAGGCTGTAAAAATTGGACAATTATAAATAAAAGTAAAGCAATAGGGAACTTGACAAAAATTTTAAATGGGGAAAAAACTCTATAAATCATAAGTATACAGGGTGTCTCACGGTCGATGGTACCTTAGGTTAGGTTAGGTTAAAGTGGCAGACCTCTGGCATTGACCAAACAGTCACACGTAGTCCTGTAGGACCGTTGTGGTACCACACGTGTTCCGCGGAACCTATCCGCATCAGCTTCCTGACGGTTAACGCGACTTGACCTAGATCGTAGAAGAATCTTGACAGCTCATTCAAACCAGCCACTGGCCACTGCTGTGAATAAACTTCGTGAGTCGACCCAGTTGCAGACTGCTCACTTCCTCCAGATCATTAAAGAATGGTTCGCCAAGGGCACTGAACCTTCTTCTAGCAAGGCCGGAGCATTCACACAAGAAATGCTGAATACTTTCCTCCTCTTCTTCATCTCTGCAACTTATACAGAAGTCGTTAGTTGGTATTTGCATACGTTCAGCGTGTCTACCGAACAGGCAATGTCCGGTGACTAAGGCAGGGATGTTTCTTAGGTCCTTCCGACTGTGTTGTAATAGCACTGCGGTCTTCCTGCCGTCAAGTAGGGGCCACAATTGCCTGGAGATGCTACAAGTTGCCAGCCCTGTCCATCTGCTTTGTGCAAGTTGTTTAGGTATTTGATCTATATTCTCTTTGACTGATCCCAGTGGTCTAGCCAGAGTATTATCTGCTAGTTCGGCAGACCTGCTTGCGCCCTCTCTGGCGAGCGCATCAGCAGTCTCGTTGGCATGTATTTTGCTGTGTCCAGATTACGGAAAACGGGACATAGAAATTTTCTGAAAATTTGGCAACATGGGTAATTGGCATTGTTCTATCGATCTAAAATATTTTCAACAACACAGCGTTGCCGCTTATACAAAAAAGTAGCATCAGCTTAGATATTTTAAATGAGACACCCTGTTTATTATTGCCTTTTCCGCTCTACTAGTACTTTCTGAATATTTTTGTATAATACTTTTCTATACCTATCTTTAGCGGTTTTCGAAAAATTAATTAATTTCCATATTTTTTGTTCAAAACATAGCTCCAATAAAATGTTTATTACTGCGGTATTTGGACTCGTAGAAAGCTGAAATTTAGGATGTAGTTTATCAATGTCTTGTGTATAAGTGTAAGGGAAATTGTTCTGTATTATACAGGGTCTTTCAAAATTCATCATTTTACCGCTTGATATAAAAATGGTGAAAAGTGATTTTGTTTAAATGGAACACGCTGTATAATATTAAATATCTTGAAAGAAAATTAAAGTCTCTTCCAAATAATATATTATGTTCCTATACCTATATAGTTAGGTTTTCGAAATAAAACTTAGTTTCTGTAAAAATCGGATTATTTGACCATATTTGTCTTAGATAGCCATGAAATACAAAGATGTCATTATGAAAATTTGACAATTGGTACATTAATAATAAAAATTTGGCGCGTTTTTAAAGTTTATTAGAGAAACTATTCATCTGAATTTTTAATGAAATTGTTTATTTTTCATGGACAATGTGTCCAAATTATAGCAAGAACATGCAGAAGGTTCAATGAATTGTTTCTTGATCAACAACCAATCAACAAGAGAAAGTTTGTACCATTACAAAATAATAATATTTAGGCGTTTTATAAAACGACTGAATTTGTAATTAGCCTACGACATATACATGTTCCACTATACCTGATCTCGAAGTTTCACCTCTTTGAGTATGTTTCAATGTTTCAGATGCTTTTTAACTCGTACGGCAAGAGTGCTTTTTGTTTCTCCAATGTCCGATTCGCCACACTCGCAAGGGATTTTATACATACAATTTTTTGTGTTTTCATTACGGGGGTGGGGGGGGGGGGTTACTTTTGTAAGAAAGCTTCTAAGCGGATTTGAAGGCTGTTTTGATATTATAGTTTTTGGTTATCCTTCTAATCTTTTCAGAAATCCCCTTGACATAAGGTATTGTAAGAAATGCTTGCTCCTCTTTCGTTTCTGTATTAGTTTTTACTTCGCGATATTAAAGTTTTGAGATAGTATTAGTTACAAAGGTTTCAGGGTAATCTTTTTTGATTATTAAGGTCTTCCGGATTGTTGCAAGCGTTATATGCTCTGTTTTAAATTATGCCCTGTTTTATATAGTTTGAATGATTCGATCCGTGATTAAGGTATTGCCCTGTGTGAGTGGGTTTCCTGTACAGGGTGACCAGTTTTCGACACTTTTGACGGGTATCTCAGTTATTAGTACAGATAGAATGATGCGGTTTTCGCAAACCTTTGTCACGCGCGAAATGCGAAATTGAAAACGGTTGCATTTTCAGACACCCCTTGTATTTTAGTTATCTTATACCTTATCGAAAATATAAGAACGGGGCGTTATACAGTTTTTTACGTAGAATCCAGTGGCGTAGTTAGTATTTTTTCAGGTGTCCCCATTTTTGGGAAATATACCAAAGTTATGTTTTTTTAAATGGAACGCCCTGTATATTTTTTCATATTTGCATTCTGCTTGCTGAGAGCTTTCCAAAAATATATAATAGTTGGCATTTTGTTTTAACAGGAAAGTTAAAATTCATATTTTTTAAATAACAAGCTTTAAGACAGTATAGGTCTTGTATTTTATTTTAATAAAAATAAATTTACCATACACTACACCATCAATATTACTTTATAGTTTAATTTCAAACTTTTAAGTTTTTTAATACTTACAATAGTAAAAAGTCATTTTCTCTTTATTATTATTATTCTTAAGGGATAATTTTGAATGGGCTTTTTCCTTATAACCAAATTTATCATATTATTTATTATTCAGCACTGACATCCTGAATTAGAAACTATTAAAAATATATTAAAAAAAAAATAGAAATATTTAAAAATACTAATAATACAATTTATGTCATACCAGTACATTATCGTGTTTTTATACCTTAGATACCATCTACATAATGTATTACTTTATGTCCGTGCGGGCATAAAGTACACATTATGGCCCGCGCGGGAATTAAGTGTTGCATTAAGTGTGCATCTTGTTCCATTTTTGATTTTTGACTTTGACACATTAAACATTTTAATAATGTCAAACTAATGTCGCATTTAAAAATAAAAAATTGGTAAATCAAATTAAATTAAAAAAAAATATTTATTATTTAAAACGAACTGGTATGACATAAAATTTTGTATGCACCACGGGTACCAATAAATATATACCCTCGGGCGACTTACGAACCCTCGAGCCAGAGGCCCTCGGCTTTGTAAGACTCTCGCCCTCAGGGCATAATCATCTACTTAGTACCCTTGACACATAATAGTATATTAAAGTACACGTTTTATAAAGCATCATTTTATAGCACGCGTCCATGTTAAAAAACGAGCCGCTTGCGGCGAGTTTTATAACGGGACAAGTGCTTAAAACTGCTTTATATAACACGTACTTTATACTATTTTTTCTAATTTGTAGTTTTTTCAATAAAAAACACATATTTAAAAAGAAAATAAATCCTTTAAATTTTGTAAATTTTTATGTCTAAATGTTATGTTGGTAATACTATTTTTTATCATAGGACAATAAAAATTATTTTGCGAACTGTCATTTTTTAATTTATTCACCCATTTTCACCACGAGATTCTAAAGTTATTTTAGCGATATGAGATTTGAAATTGGACGAAATACGTTGTGTGATCCTTATATATTTGGTACATATACAGAGCGTTCGGAAATTCGGGCGATTTTGCTACTTTTTTTCGAATTTCAAAAGACGTGATTTTACGTCACGGCATTGCAATTTAGTATAGGGAAGATGGAAAATTTAAATAAAGTTGTAGTTAAAATCGATATTGGAAGGTTAGTAGATTAAATTTTGGATAGGATTTGGCAGAAAATGATTTTGGACTAAAAAATATTAGTTATCTAGAATGCTATGCTAAACGGTGAAGAAAACATGTCATGTAGGGCCAATTTTTAAATAATAAAATTCGGAGTTCGAAATAGATCTATTACGAACTCGCTAGCGCGTTCGAAATAGATCTGTTTCGAGACAAAATTAGAAAAATAACTATTTGATGTTTATTTTAGAATAAATACTAAGCCGAAGTAGGAACATTAAATGTTTTAAAAACCTAAATATTAAAAGTTACTTGGATTATTACACTATTCTCTTATTCTATTCTTAAATTCCTTATTTTTTATGTTCACATTTTTAATAAAATCTTTTACGTAGATTTATAATTTTATGTAAAACAAATTTCATATTTATTTATTCGGTAAAAATGATAAACAAAATACATTTACTCCTATTCCAAATAACATTTTTGTATTTTTTATGCCCGCTGTATGAAAAATTAATTTTGGCATTATTTTACAAGCAAAATGTTATGTAAAGTGACATTTTTACGTATCTTTAAAAATTTGGTTCATTTGTCCTCTTCTTAACCCTATCTGTAGAATACTGTACTTATATAGCGACGTTTATCCCCTGTAAATCAACTACTGTAAGAAACTTTTTCTGAACGTGACCAATATACAGTGTGACCAGTAAAGTCCGCATCATATGGGATTTTTTTTTATATTAATAACTTTATTCGAAATTTGACTTTGGCATCAAGTTCTGCTTCAATGGAGACGAAAATTAAGCAAAAAAATAGTAGTCACGTGATTCGCATTATCAGTCAAATTTTAATTTTTCCAAAAAATAATTCAAAAGTGGGGTTATTTCTGAAAATATCGAAAAAAGTTATAAGAAAAATTTTTTTTGAATGTAATTTCTAACCCACGTGCAAAATTTCAGCTGCATAAGATAATTTTCATTTTTTACCCATATTTTGTAAATTAAGACTCAACGCAACCTACATAAAACGTCCTAGTTTTGACAATGTTATTTCAGATACATTTTCTTTAAAGTAGCGCCATATTAAATGTGTCTTTTAAACAAAATCAAAATTGAGCTATTAAAATTTGGTCGCATGTGATGCAAAGTTTATTTGTTTTTGACCCTGTATAAAGTAACTTCATAAAATAAGTATTTTTGAAAACATAGTTTGTTTCTGAAAGTAATATACCTTAATATTAGGACAAAAAAGAAGACCGTGTCATCAGTAAAGTGTTCATTAAGTGGAAAATAAATTTTAGTGGTGGGTAAAAAATCAAAATTATCTTATGCGCAGCTGAAATTTTGCATGTGGGCTAGAAACTGCATTTAAAAAAAAAATTTTTTCATAACTTTTTTCGATATTTTCAGAAATAACCCCACTTTTGAATTATATTTTGGAAAAAATTAAAATTTGACAGATAATGCGAATCACGTGACTACTATTTTTTTTTTGCTTAATTTTCATCTCGATCGAAGCAGAACTTGATGACAAAGTTAAATTTCGAATAAAGCTATTAATTAAAAAATTCCATATGATGCGGACTTTACTGGTGAAACTGTATAATTTCGGACGAAGCACCCACCGTGATGTTTATATTTTTCTATCTTGGCGAAATTTTTCAGGTAAGCGTATACAGGGTTAGTTGAAATAACCGGAACGGCTAATTATCTTCAAAACTACCAAGGCTTAATAAATGAATTTTGGTACAGGTGGATAACTTAAAAAATTGAATTGAAAAGTGACAATTACGACGTTGCCAGATCTTTAGTTTTTTCTGTACCTAACTCAAGGAACGTTTTTTTTTTAAATGTAACACTACTCTTTTTTTTTATTTATATAATTCGATTCCTCCCATCAACATTACCATTTTCTGATAGCAAATTTTTATCTCAAATAGTTCTATGGGAAAAAAGTTAATTAGTTACAACTCTAACTCTAAAAAAATCCAAACTATTTCCATTTTAAAACGTTTCAAATAATGTGAAAAGAAAGGTTGGTAGACATAATGTACCTAATAGTATCAATAACGATAATAACAACAAATAACTACTAACAATAGTATAACATAGAGCTAGTAAAAATTAATGAATAATGTTATAGTAGGTACACTACACTCTAAAAATAAATCTTGTAAAACTACAGCAATAATAATTGGTTATTTGTTCCCAGCAATAGTGCATATAATATTACAGTGACACCGTAGACTTACATAAACCATGTGAATTGTTTGTAAATAAATAACTGGATAAACACATGTTTTTCTGTATTTTTGCTTTAAATATATTGTTAATATTCATGTGAATTTACAAGGGAATCACAATAAATACGGAATATTTCTTTAAAAATTGGGTAGCTTTTTAGTAAAATCACAGCTAACATTAGGTAAAATTACACGTTAATTACACTTTAAAAAATTAAAATGTATATTTTTAGTTCTTATAACAGTAAATTATCTGTTCCAACACTGAAATTTTACAGTAATGAATAATGTATTAAATTTGTAATATTACATAATAATCTATGTATTTTAATTTTTGGTAATTTGTTTGTCGAAGGAATTAAATAAAAATGCACAAACATTTTTATATAGCTCGTTTTATTTGACTTTATATAACTATACATTGTGTGTATAAAGTTTCGAACCCTATCAATATTTCAAAGCCATTTAGGTACTTCTGAAAAAAAAAATGTTTAGGGATCAGGGAAATGTTATGCCTTGCCATAATTATGAAGTGAAAAGGTATGTGTTCATTTAATGGTTTAACAAGGTAGGTAGGTACCTCCCTTTTTAGTAAAGAGAGAGCTGCGGTTTTCACATTACTGTGCCACTTTTTGTAGAACTAAAGATATAGGTACCATAAACAACATTTTTATGGGGGACACCTTGTATATTTTATTATTTTTAGTTTAACTTATCGGAAAGGAAAGAACAAAATACTATGTTCTGACTATCCTATTAAAAAAAAATACGGCAACTTTATACTTCTACTCACCTATTTCCATGCTGCAGGGTTCCGGGGTACTGATATCTTCAAGCGCGTCTTTGTTAGTGGGCAGCACCCCCTAAAAGGTAAACATTTATTTAAATTTTTAATATAAATTTGAAATTTTTCGATTATTAGTTGAACTAATGTTTGTATCGTTTTCATGACTTCGAAAATTATGTGATTTAAAGGCAGATTAACAACTAAACTCCAAAAAACAGTCTTTATGGACACATTTAAACGGAATTGATATTGAATTTCCGAGGAAAAATTGATGTAAATTGTAAATACGTATGGATTCACAAATAAAACCACAAAATGAGCATTTATACATAGTAAAACTATACAATACTTACTTGTTAAGTACTTTCTTAATCACAAAATAAAACACATAGGTACAACTAACTAGTTAGTTCTCTGGGTACAACTTTATAAGAGGGAAAAAGAACAAACCGATGCCGGCAAGTGTGCATCAAACCAAACAATGGACGCGACGGCCGCGCCTCGTTCGTTGTGCCGAAAAGTGACGGGAATCCCACAATTCCCACAAATTGATGTCGTAAATTCACAGCAGAATCACATAATTTTTACAGTGGCGTGTAATATTTATGTGATTTTAATATTTTATATATATTTTTTTGTGATATCACACTACTTACTGGAAAAATTATTTAAAGACGCATTAACGTGTATTTTTAAAGATAATGTACAGAGTGCATGCAAAATTACAGCATATATGTAAAAATTTACCATTATTTTACCTGTTAATATCTATTAAAATTACCACTAATTTTTAGAGTGTACATTAATTTGATTATGAAATCGATACTATTAGGTACATCATGTCTACCAACCTTCCTTTTTACATTATTTGAAACGTTTTTAAATGTTAATAGATTGGATTTTTTTTTATTTTAGATAAAAATTTGATACTATCAGAAAATGATAGGTAATGTTGATGGGAGGAATCAAATTCAATAAAAAAAATATTAGTGTTACATTTGAAAAAAAAACATTCCTTGAGGTACAAGAAAAACTAAAAATCTGGCAACGTCGCAATTGTCAATTTTCAATTCAATTTTTTAAGTTATCCACCTGTACCAAAATTCATTGATTTAGCCTTGGTAGTTTTGAAGAAAATTAGGGGTTCCGGTTGTTTCAACTAACCCTGTATAATATAATATTCCAAATTAGGATATCTATGAGACCTTCCATCTAACTTACACCTTTATAAATTCCAGCTTGTGCTACTAAACAATCACAGATATATGGACACCCACATTCCTCAAAGTCGCTACCAGTACGTTCCTTTATCTGAATTGTTGTTCCTGACCTATTATCTAGACATTCTTGCTCCTCAACGGTTAACTCTTCCATACCAGACTTTCCTGATCTTATGGGTACAGCACTCTGAGCCCAAGAATCTTTCGGAGAAGGGTCTATGGGTTCATCAGGACTCCATGACGGTTTTGTGACGTCAGGTTGCTCGCAATGGTAATAAAAGTTTATAGACAGAAACTTTACCATTGCGTCGTGAGCACATTGAACGATGAATCTAATAGTCTGCTTTTTAAGATAACTCTTTAGACATTCGTCCATTACATTTCTCATAAGATCCTCTCTAATTTCATAAACAATTCTATCTGATTCTTCGTCTTCATAAATTTGTGGGGAAATTGCACCATACGAAAACATGTTATATGTTTGTCTTTAATAAATGTCAAAAAATTTATTATTTTTGACACAATAAAGTATATGGTTTATAACCCTACTTTTATTACGGGTTGTACGGGTGCAAATATTTAAGACAATAGGAGGGTATGAATGCACGTATCAAGCAAAGAAGATAAGAGGGAAGGTATATTTTTCTACGACCACCTATGAAAATAAGAAATAAAGCACGCCTAACTTGGCTAGAATAGTATATTAAAGTACACGTTTTATAAAGCATCATTTTATAGCACGCGTCCATGTTAAAAAACGAGCCGCTTGCGGCGAGTTTTATAACGGGACAAGTGCTTAAAACTGCTTTATATAACACGTACTTTATACTATTTTTTCTAATTTGTATTTTTTTTAATAAAAAATACATATTTAAAAAGAAAATAAATCCTTCAAATTTTGTAAATTTTTATGTCTAAATGTTATGTTGGTAATACTATTTTTATCATAGTAGCCTATGGACAATAAAAATTATTTTGCGAACTGTCATTTTTTGATTTATTCACCCATTTTCACCACGAGATTCTAAAGTTATTTTAGCGATATGAGATTTGAAATTGGACGGAATACGTTGTGTGATCCTTATACATTCGATACATATACAGAGCGTTCGGGAATTCGGGCGATTTTGCTACTTTTTTTCGAATTTCAAAAGACGTGATTTTACGTCACGGCATTGCAATTTAGTATAGGGAAGATGGAAAATTCAAATAAAGTTGTAGTTAAAATCGACATTGGTAGGTTAGTAGATTAAATTTTGTATAGGATTTGGCAGAAAATGATAGCTTGAAGCATCTACAAAAGCAAAATAGTTCTTCGTCAATAAAGTTATTATTTAATATGTGTTTTTTAATGAACTAAAACAATACATACAGATTTGTAGATCTGGGCAACCAAACATTCATACGTGGGTTCGTGTAGTATTTTGCATATTTGGACTAAAAAATATTAGTTATCTAAAATGCTATGCTAAACGGTGAAAAAAAACATGTCATGTAGGGCCAACCTTTAAATAATAGAATTCGGAATTCGAAATAGATCTATTACGAACTCGCTAGCGCGTTCGAAATAGATCTGTTTCAAGACAAAATTAGAAAAAGTCCTACTAATTGACTTAAATAAGCCTTTGTCTTGTTTTAAGTCCATAAATAAATGGTCACGTTAGGTATGACAAAACATTAAACCACAAAATGCACTGCCGTCTTCTTTTCATCCTTCATTAGTTCCAACTCTTGGACTCCGATGCTATCATTACCAAGAATGTAAGTAATGGGACTGTTTGGAAAATGTTTAGAGACTATTTATTTGTTGTACGCATATCACATACAAAGCGTTCAGGCACTTTCTCCTGTTGGTTTTTCTAAACGGATTATATTCTGTCAATGGCTTAGTTTAAATAATCTCTCTACTGACGCTGATTTTTTTTAACCATGAATTGAATGTCTCAAGAATTACAATATGGAATTTTCAATATAACCATGTGTGGGGTGACAAAAATTGACAGGAGGTACTGAAAGATCGATTTCAACATCAGTTATCGTTGAACGTTTGGGTTGGAATTGTGGAGACTAGCTAATTGTATCGATATTTTTACCAGAAAGACTTACCGGCGAGGTGTATCGGAACTTTTCGGACAAACACTACACTACCTTAGTTTCTGAAGGATGTACCATTGGCAACAAGAACGATGGTGCCCCAGCGCATTTTAACAGTAATATAGGGAGATGGCTGGATTGCTCAAGGTGGACCTCACTTATGATCTACTTGATCCCCGGACTTAAACTCCCTGGATTATTTCCTATGAGGCCATCTTAAGGTATTAGTTTATACTTCTTCAGTAGAAGATTTAAGAAACAGGATAATTTCTAGGTGCAAGTCAAGAAGAAACGACCCTGGTGTTTCTGAAATAATTCGGCACTCAATGAGGAGAATATTGGGTTCTTGCATCCTAGTTGAAGGTAGTTATTTTCAATAATTCTTGTAGATTAAGAAACTTTACGTGTTATTTTTGGCAATAAAATGTTGCAATTGTCGAAAAATTTTCTTGTCCAGTATTTTCAGAACAAAGCGGCTTTTCAAAAATTAATAAAGGACAAAATATTCTTAGAATAGTCCAAGGTATAAACAATTTAATTTTTGCCGTATGTTTAATAAATAAACTGTATAAAAAATAATACCATCATGCACTTGCATGATTGAGCAACATAACATGCAATTTCCAAAGACATGATTACTTTTTACATAAAATCTAATTTTATAGGAAAATGTACAACATAAATTCTTTAAACCATTTTATGTCGATCTCGATATAATAAAGTAACACTAAAAACTGGTTTATTACTCAATTTTGTGGCGTATTTTTATAATATAGTTATTAAAAATATATTTTCCCATTTCGCTATAAAATATTTTAGCATAATAATATAGATTCTTAACTTAAAATTATTATATAAAGTAGGTAATAAAAATTGCCTTTGGAGTTTAACTTCGTAGAAAACATTCACAACGGGTTGCACAAAGAAATATCGTCCTCGGTTAACTTAACAGAGTAATCAAGAAACAAAATTCAATCAGAGGCTGACAATACCAACTGTGCGCTTGTCTTAAATTTTGTAAGTGTTAAATGCTGTCAGATCTTCCGGAAAACTAAGTAAGATATCTGGAACGTCTCTAAGAGCGTCTCATCGAACCATTCCAATCATCCGAGAAGCAGCAAAATACTTTAGTTTACATTTTTTTCCAAAAAAAAAACCAAAAAGATTATAAATATGTAAATTTGATAATAAAACGGTACTTTTTTAAAATGTCTTTATATTGCCATTTTGGCCTTATTCAGAAAACCAAATCTAGAGCACCTTGCCCACATCCGATCAAAGTGGTTCTATAGTTCTTGACTGGAATATAACCCCTTGCAAACCAAAAATTCAAAATTACTCGCTAGCTGTCGCTATCAACTGCGGTTATTATTTCGTACAGAATCGAACAAACGATCTCGTCAAGTAAAATATAAAAAACTTTATTTCAGTAAGAGATTGCTTTGATTTTGTAAGACTGCTATTTTTATTGACTTTTATTGGACAAAAAAAAATAATACTTTGATATTTATATAACATTTTATTTAAATATGAAACCTTACTAAGCAACCTAAAATGATTTTTTCCAGTATGCCATATGCTTTCAATGCTATTTAGACCTTGATAGAGTAATTAAAATGACCCGTATGAAGCAGCCTTCATGGCCACATCGAACACACATGTAAAAAACAGATCGATAAACCGCCAAAATTTGTTTATTTGTATTCATTTCATTATTCGCTTTAATTACAGACCTATAGTAGCAGGCCCGGTTCTAGACCTCCTGGCGCCCCCGGGCAAGGGTCTTATTTAGCGCCCTCGAAATTTTTATTTCATATTTTTTTCCTTAATATACGAGTATACCTATATATACTTATACCATCAAAAATATTGATTTCTTTTGACATGATATTTTAAGAAGGAGAGACTCCCTGTGCACTCTGCAATGACTAATTTGCAAATCACTGGCCGACAAGATTTTTCTAACACAGGTCAGCTCTTTATTTTTATAATGGAAATACCCTTCTAATAATAGAAAAAATATTCGGAAAGCCCCAATACGTACCATTTTTCAATAGCTTATAGCTATTTTACATTAGCAGGTAGTCAATTTAATTAGGGGACGGTTAAAATGGATGCATTTTATAACAGAAAAATTACCTGAACTGTATTATTTAGAATATTATACATAAAATTAACATTAAACATTAGTCTTCTGTTGAGTTTCGAAGTGAGTGGTTCTCTGTGTATAGATAAAAAAGTTTTTTTAAGAAAGAAAATGTCGAATCAAACGCGCCGGAGTTGCAAAATTTCTCCCGACAGATTTTGTTACATTTGTGGAGCATTTATGGTGAAATCACAAGCCAGGCCATTTTCTGAAAATGTAAAAAAAGCCTACTTCAAATATTTTGGTGTTTTAATTGGAGATCAAAACAAGCAGTGGGTTCCCCATGTGTGTTGTGTTAGTTGTAGCGTGTCATTGGTGGAGTGGATGCAGGGAAAGAGAAAAAGTATGCCTTTTGCAGTTTCAATGATATGGCGAGAACCCACTAATCATTTTGACAATTGCTATTTTTGCCATAAAAGACTGAAGGTTATTCCAAAAAGGGAAAGCACAAGATTGACTATCCAAATTTACAGTCTGCCGTACGGCCTGTTCCTCATAATGCAGATTTACCAGTGCCCATTGCGCCTTTAAATCCGCAAAATATTGTTTTGGAAGATATTCGAGACAACGCATCATCAGGCAGCTCCGAGGAACAGCGTACCGACCCTGATTTTACTCCAGGGCCCAGTTCCGGCGAGCCACATTTCATTGTTCAAAGTGAGTTAAATAATTTAGCACGTGATTTGGGGTTATCAAAGCAACAGTCAGAACTTCTTGGTTCCCGTCTTCAGGAATGGAACTTGTTAGCCAAAGAAACCAAAATTACAACTTTCAGGAAAATAAATGCTACGTTTTCTGCATTCTACAGTATGGAAAATTCGTTGTGTGCGTGTACTGATATCGATGGTTTAATGCAGGAACTTGATATTGAGTATTCTCCCTGTAAGTGGCGCTTATTTATAGACTCGTCTAAATACAGTTTAAAAGCTGGGTTATTGCATAATGGAAATTTAAAACCCTCTATACCAGTTGCCCATTCAGTGACGATGAAAGAAAATTATAATAATATGCGCACACTTTTGAATAAAGTAAACTACAACATAAATGGCAGATATGTGGGGACCTAAAAGTTATAGGAATTTTAGTAGGACTTGGGGAGTATTTACAAAATATTGCTGTTTTCTTTGTTTGTGGGACAGCCGTGCAGTAGATCAGCATTATGTAATAAAAGATTGGCCACAAAGAAGTGAATTTCAGCCGGGATCTCAAAATGTTAAGTTTGCACCTCTTGTAGACCCCAAAAAAGTCCTTCTGCCTCCTCTTCACATTAAACTTGGGCTGATGAAAAACTTTGTGAAAGCTATGAATAAAGACGGTGATGGATTCAAATATCTAAGACAAGTATTTCCCCAGTTAAGTAATGCCAAATTAAAGGAAGGCATTTTTATTGGGCCACAAATCAGAAAATTGCTGGACGATGTCAACTTTACAGAGAAGCTTACCAGGCAGGAACTCAGAGCATGGAACTCATTTGTTAGTATAGTAAGGGGATTTTTGGGCAACAATATGGATGTAAACTATCAACAGTTAGTTGATAAACTTTTAAATTCCTACAAATCGCTTGGTGCCCGAATGTCATTAAAAATTCACTTCCTCCATTCCCATCTGCCATTTTTTCCTAAAAATTTGGGAGCTGTCAGTGACGAGCAGGGTGAAAGGTTCCACCAGGATATCAGGACAATGGAAATTCGCTATCAAGGACGATGGGATCCAGCCATGATGGGTGATTACTGTTGGTTTTTGAAAAGAGAAGATATGACCCCTCATAAAAGGAAAAAATAAAATTTAATTAGTGTGTTTAGTTAATATTTGTAATGTTTGTGTTTTTCTTAGATGTAAGGTATGTTTTGTAGGTGTAAAAATTTAAATATAGTCGATATACACAGTTAGAAAATTCCTAAATTATTTTTTCATTAGATATTAAATATTGTAACATTAAATGTGGTACTATAAATGTAACAAGAAAACGTTACGTGTTACTACTTTTTTTCTCTCATTTTCGTATTTGGATAGGTCCATTCTACCACAAGATGCTATTTAGCTTTGTGTTATAACAAAAAAAAAATTTTTGTCGGCCAGTGAATTTGCTCCCTTCAATGTTTTAATTTTAGAAAAAAACAAGTCGACGAGTCTATCCAACTGAGCCTGCTGTTTCTTTTTTAGTCGCCGCGCCGCGCTAAGGGCGGACTATAAATATCGAGGTTTAAAGATCATCGATGTTCCATTTTCGATGTTTTTTTGGCCCCTATTAAATGGGTTAAAGGCACCCGCTTTGGGTATTTGGCCGATTTTTGGATAAAATGAGGAAGTAACGACATATTGATCAAAAACGAAATGGCGATTGCGTCAGTAGTATTTAGTAGATACTACCGTATTTTTGTAGGTATAGGATGAGCTGAATTAGGTGGTTGTAAAAAACAATTTCTAAACTACAAAATTTATAGGAGACAAAAAAAGTCACCTGTCTATTTATAGCTATATAACATCCCCTTGTGAGTAATCTGATTCCAATTAAAGTCTTTCTCTTCGTTTAGTTCACCAGGTCTCAAAGGAATTAATTTTCCATCAAACTTCCGTTTATAATTGTCCGGCTTTATCCAACTACGGAACACACAAAATTAACTTGCAACTCGGAATTACGAAAGCAAGAAAGTAATATCCTCTTTCATGTGAAAATAAATATTGACTATCGGATATCGAGACGGATCGTTTGATTATGTCAAAACTAGAAAAATAATGAGAACGCATATTAGACCGTATAAATGGCACACTATAAGATGTCATATGCTTGGAGTTTTTTTTGTTTTTATAGGTTGTCATACACTTGAGTTTCTTCTCGGAGGGGGGGGGGGGCAGTGAGATCGCGCCGAAGGCGACAATAAAAATTTTTTGGGTGCCACGCCCTTTTTTTGAATCACCATGATTGGTTTTCAAGTGGGAAAAAACTGTCACGAAGAAAATTTAATAGTGTAGGAAACGTTTAATATGTTGGCTATATTGTCGAAAGCAGATCTATGGATATTTCGCATAAAATTCATTTTGTTTTTGTAAGTTTTATAAATATGGTCTCGAGTTTCAGGGGGGGGGGGTGCCGGGCCCCTCCCCTAGCTACGTGCCTGAGTCACACGTAGTTCAATAAGGACCGTTGTGGTACCACACATGTTCCGCGGGACTAGGCTTGCCAGATATAAATTTGAAAAAAGGGGTACTTATCTACATGCAGGCAGGCGCGTATACAACTCATAGTTATGGGGGGGGGGGGGGTAATTAAAGGAGAAAAAGGCGGTCAAAAAAATAGCGCCGCAGACAAAAAATTTTTGGGTGCCACGCCCTTTTATCAATGTTTGTGCTTGATTTTTAATTAGGAAAATAAAATACACAACACAGAATCCTCAAGAAAACCGCAAAAACAGTGAAACAAACCATAAAAATGCTTTTAAAAAAATTCAACTTTAATTGGAAGAAACAATAAATAAAATAAATAAAGCAAAAGTAAACAATATGTGGATTAAAAAATATACTTTAATATGGTAAATTATATAACTATTTATTGTAATATAAATAAAAAATATAATAAAAACATAAATCTACGACAGTGCCATTATGACGTATTTAGCATTATCATTTAGATGTCATTATGACCTTCATAATAGCACTCAGTGCCATTATGAATTCATAATAACATCCAAATGTTAAGATACAAAAACAAAAAGAAAGTCGGTGCAAACTATTTATTTGTTATTATTACTTAGAAAGTAGGGAATCTATTACGCTTTGCGCGATATTTTCGACATCCGAAGGGACACTTTCGGATTCAGAATCTCCCATATTTAAATTATTTTTGGCCAACACTTTGCATACAATAGAAAATTAGACGGCAATAATGACGTTGTCAAAATCGAAATTGAAACAATCAAAAATGCGGTTACCATGATATCGACTAATATGGACACCTGAAAATTTTAAGAATTACGAAAACGTTATCTGATATCAATGAAATTTAGACGAATAAAATCTATTTCCACTGTCGCAGAATAAATTTTGAATGATACACGTTCGATATGAACTTTGTTAATGAAACTTGTGCAATTAAACCACTTGGCTAACGCCTCGTGGTTTAACGTTACACACGTTTCATTATAGTGTTCATATCGAACTAGTATCATTAATAACTATAATAACTCTATAGCCTCTTTTAATTTAATTGTTATACTTTTCACTTGACTTTGTCGCTTTTAACAATTTTTCATTTTGCAAAACATATTTATGGAATTCTTTGCAGGTTTTTCCATAATTATGTTTAACCATAATTTCGGCGCGGCCTAAAATGGGGTATTTTCGGTACCCCTTTTAGGTTATTCAAAAAGGGGTACTTTAAAAAATATGATTACAAAAGGGGGTATTGTACCCCCAAAAGGGGTACTTCTGGCAAGCCTACGCGGGACCCATCCGCATCAGCTTCCTGATAGTTAACGCGACGTAGACTGTAGAAGAATCTTGACAGCTCATTCAAACCAGCCACTGCTGTTGATAAACTTAGTGAGTCGACCCAGTTGCAGGCTGCTCACTTCCTCCAGATCATTAAAGAATGGTTCGCCCAGGTCATTGAACCCTCTACTCGCGAGGTCAGGGCATTCACACAAGAAATGCTGAATACATTTCTCCTCTTCTTCATCTCTGCAACTTCTGCACAAGTCGTTAGCTGGTATTTGCATACGTTTAGTGTGTCTACCGAGCAGGCGAAAGCTGTAAGCTTTCACAAGCACGTCCAATCACATTTCTGGCCACTTTATCTCAAATTATGGAAGAGGGATCTTTTACATGTAAAAAAGTTCTACTTCATTAATCTTGATATTTCAATTAGTTTTTGAGATAAGTGCGTTTAAATGCTAGATGGCAAGAAACATTTAAATAAACACCCTTCTTAACGAATCATATTTATTGAAATTAACCGTGCGTTTTTGCATAGGCATAACTGACATATTTTTAAGTCTACTATCTCCTGTTGCTGTATTTGCCCATTAGTTATGAAACATCCTGTATATAACGATAAATAAATGGTTTTACTAGGAACTTTATTGATTTAATAATATATGAGTTAACCAAAATGGCGTTTGTACTCACGATTAAACTTAAATAATAAACACCGAGACAATCAATCTCTTAAATTCCAAAAGTAAAATGTTTAAAACATACCTTACACAAAAAAAAAACAGAAATACTTAAAAACACAAAATAGGAAGAAAATAATATGATGCAACTTGACGCGTAAGCTTGCTACGGCCCAGTGCTGATGTGGGACCTTAAGCAATGAAACCAGATCAGCTTTTAATGTCAAATGTCGTTGTCTTCTGTCGAAATGCTTTGTTTTTAGAAAAAGTTAACTACCTATATCTATGAGAATTTTACGAATTTATTATACTTATTGCTGATAAAGTTTAAAATAATAAGGACTTGAATAATTAATAAGCGAAAAGGTAAAGAAAAATATACAAAATCGCCTTTTATTAATTGCCATTAAAATATTTCCACCTAGTATAGGCTGGATCAATTAATTTGTTTAAAAAAAAATACAGATTTGTCTTAAATCTAATTTTCGATATTTTTTATCGGTTTTAGAAATTTTATCGAGGAACCATGTTACCACAATAGATCAATATCTTTTAATTAAGTTTGCTCCTCGACAAACATTTTTCTCGTAAGGCTACAAGAATTTCTTTAATCAAACTTTTAGCTAACATTGTCCGTTTTATCTAAATCCGGAACGAATTTGCGCTATCAATGGAGGTCAGATATTGCAAGCTTGTATAAATGAAAAAGTCGTCGTGTAATACTTGGGAGAATTAAGTTGTACAAGAAAAGTAATCTAAATAGGTCTTTCGTAGTCGGCGTCTGGCAAATTTTATTGTTTTAACTGAGTAGCTGGTAAGAATTAGTTATTAATTAATTAATTAATTTATTTATTTATTTATTTATTGATAGTATCAACAACTTAACAAGTTAATTATAGATACATAACCTATTTCTAAAAACTTATACCTAAGCTCTAATAATAATTCAATTAGCATTACAATTACAGTAATTGCCTAAGCAGTTCATTCCTTAATTTTAATTTGAGTTTTTCACAGTTTACATTATATATGTCAATGTCTCCACAATATTTATTTGTCCTCGGTGCAGGAACATAAAATACATCTGCGGATCTAGTATTGACTAAGCCTATTCTAAATGGAAGCTGTCCCAAGAACTCTTTGTTATCTATTTTGTCTCTAATTATTTTATATAGGAAAATAATTCCTGCTTCTAGACGCAACAGTCTTAAAGAAGGGAACTTAAACAAATTACACAAGAGCCTTTGATCTGTACCTTTTGGCGGATAAACTGAAAATGACTTATAGTACAAAAACTTTAAAAATTTACGCTGAACAGATTCCAAGAGAGTAATCTTATTGGCATACTGAGGATCCCCAATAGTGCATGCATGCGACTGAAGTTTTGTAACTACCAGGGATTTATACAAAGTAATTATGGCGTTAACATTTTTAAAGTATTTACAAGTTCTTATAATAAATCCTAGCATTTTTAAAGCACTGGCAGTAATATTATCAATATGCCCAACAAAACTTAACTTAGGATCAAAATAGACACCAAGATCTCTGTGAAAATCAGTTCTCTTTAGAGGTACATTATCAATGCAGTAATTAAAATTAATATTTTGAGTTCTACATGTAAAGGACATTATCGCACATTTACCTACATTTACATTTAAAATATGTTCTCTACACCAACGCACAACTAAGTTCAAATCGTTTTGTAGGGTCCTTGCATCACGTTCATCCACAATAGTATGAAATAGCTTATAATCATCGGCAAAAATAAGACCTTTGGTGAAATGAACGCTCACTCCAATTTTATTGATAACTAGTAAGAACAGAAGTGGTCCAAGATTTGAACCCTGGGGCACCCCTGATGTGGATGAATATATCTTTGAAGTGTAGCCCTTAAGTTCAACGAATAATGATCTTTTAAGCAAATATGATGATAACAATTACAATACAAGCGTTGAAGTGTTTATATTAAAACAAAAAAAAAACAATGCCCATTTTAACTTACCTAGTTCCTAGAGGTAATAGACTTTTTATTAGATACATGCCTAGTTTTAAATAAAAAAATAATAATTTTTTCTCCCATAGGCTTTCGTTCATCCTACTATAGTAAACGGCACGAATTCTCTCGTTTTAAAACAGATGACAGCAGAAATTTTAATATTGTATAATTTTTGCATTTTGCATTATCTAGGTAGGTATTCTTTTCTGTTTCACGAAAAATAAGTAGAAATTATTTCTCTGACTTAGGTAGGTAGGAAAGAGTTGGACAAAACCGGGTAGGTTGATAAATGCGGGCACCGCCTACTTCTGCCAAATGCCAAAACAACTTTCCATATTATTAACCTTTAAAAATCAGCTATTTGATTTCAAAGGAATTATTTTTAATATTGTTATTATCATTATTATTGTTTGGCAATAGTAAGGTAAAAATAAACTATTTACCATTATGTTAGCCTACATACAAGTTTAGAAATGTAACCGTATCAATAAATTGCATTTTAACGAACAAATTACATAAAAACCACTTTTGGGTCTAAGTACCTTACGTAAGTCAAAAACTGTTATATTAGGGTTTCCACTGACAGAAAAATTAAATCCCTGGCTAAACTAAAGCTTTTAACTTTATGTTAGCCCGCATACAATTTTAGAAATGTAACTGTATCATAACCAAGAAATTCCATAAAAACTACTTTTGGGTCAACGTACCTTACGTAAGTCAACAACTGTTAAAGTAGGGTTTCCATTGACAGAAAATAAATCCCTGGCTATATTGAAGCTTGTAACTTTATGTTAGCCCACATACAAGTTTAGAAATGTAACCGTATCATAGCCAACAAATTCTATAAAAACCATATTTGGGTCTACGTACCTTACGTAAGTCATATATGGGGATTTCCTTGACAGTAAATGTAATATCTGACTGAATTCAATTAGTTTATGTGGAACTGTGGGTATTGTATTTTACCTATTATAGGTATAATCTGAACAAATAAAACAAAAAAAAAATCTATTTTTGAAATATGGGTGACAGAATACTATTTCGGATAATTATAATATTATATAGTTTTTAAAGCTATTTTGACACTTTATCTTTGAACCATATAAAAACTAATTACCTACCTTAAATTATAATATTTATAAAACAAAACTTTTAAAAGAAATTATTATTATTATTTGGCAATATTAAAGCGGTAGAACCGATGAGACTATTGAATCAATTGTTTTAGAAGGTATCACATGCATAATTTTCAAGTACGGTCCTGGAATTCATGCCAACTTATAAAAATTTAATAGACCAAAATTGACAGGGTGTCACGGGCCTTTGCCTCCATCTTGCGAGAGTGTTTAAAATATTTACTATATCCGTGAATCTATGTAGGTACAGTGAATAAATTTCGATTCTAATTTTTTACCTCCTTGCATCCTTTCAATAAAAAAATACCTAAGTCTATACAACGTACGTACAAAATACTATAAAAACAACAAAACTAAACAATAACACTCATCTCCTAAGGAGTCCTTAGTCCTAACCTCAATAGTTGTAGATAGATAGATAGATAGATAGATAGATAGATAGATAGATAGATAGATAGATAGATAGATAGATAGATAGATTGATAGATAGATAGAGATGGCGTTTAATATCGAGAGGTTGTTAGTTATGAAAGTCACATGGATTGAATGATGCTCAGATGGTTATTAAAATAAATTTACTTCTATAAAGCACATTTACTTGTCCAGTGTCCTTAAACATTTTATGGGCATTCTATCCTAGATAAAATAATTTTAAAAATCTAACTTAAATTATAAATCGGTATACCATTTCTGTTCTAGCTAAACCCTTTTTTTTTCTGTGGCTCAACTTTGTTGACATATCTAGTGGATGAGAGAGCGCATCTCCGTTGTCTATGTTTAGTGTGTTGCCTGAATTATTTACATTAAGGTGGAATTTTTAATGTCATTCAATCTATTGCCAACCTATAACCTATTTCGCGTTGTTTTTTTTTAGTTTATAATTTTATTTACTAACTTTCAAATAAAATCAATATCGTCGGCCTATTATTTAGGTAATATCTGATATATTACAAAAGTATCAATTTATTTCATTGCTAATTTTGGGAAAATTGTATAATAAAATAATATGACATGACAATGACATAATAATATTTTAAAAAATATTACTCAATATTTTTTGTTACACAATTCTTCTAAAATAATTTATGAAATTCCTTGATATTTATTTAATATGTTAATTATTACCTATAGAATATGAAGACGATATTGATTTTATTTAAATTTTGTGTAAAAGTTAGAAAAAATAAATAAAATCTGAGTAAAATAGGTTATAGGTTGGCAAGCATGTTGATACTCCCACCTTAATGATAATAATTATTATTGTTAAATAAAGTATAATAATTTAAATGTTTATTATTTGAGGTTAGTTGTTACTTTTAAGTTCTGTGAGTGCATTCAAAAGCCTTCACCGTTGGGAAGAACATTAACCTATTGGGCATAAAGGATTCCATAACACATGAAGCTGATACCATGAAACTGAATTGGGAAATAATTAGCAATTCCTGCAAAACAGAAGAGGACGTCGGTTAAGAGCCATCAAAAGTTATGCGGCATGAGCTACAAAATAAACTGCCTAAAAGAGTAGCAGATAAAGATGTGGAATATATTAGAAAAATATTTACAACCATAGACGAAAAGTTTTGCTGAGCGTATTCCAATATTAAGCAGTCGCATTGATTTTTGACAAGAAGGCCATGATAAATGATAAACAAAGCTATAATTGCAAACTGACAATGACACATTTGTATATCCACATCGCTTTGATCATCCTGCCCTTATTGCCAAAAACTAAAAGTAGATTTGCTTAGTGTGTGTTAGATTATTCACTGAACGAAAAAAGTACGTGATATTAATAAAAAAGTACATCAAATCAGTGAACGTCAACATTAATTTTCAGCCGATGACTGGTGTCATTGATTCAATGAACGTTCGTACGTAAACTTTCCTATTCCTCAAGTTACGATTGTTGTACGTTGAATCAATGAACAGTGAACATGGATCTATGCACGCCGTTTATTAATATTACGAACGATGGACATTGGTTTAATGTTTGGTGTACGTTGAATTAATGAACAGTGAACATGGATCCATGCTCACCGTTTATTAATATTACGAACGATGGACATTGATTTAATGGTTGCTGTACATTGAATCAATGAACAGTAAACATGGATCTATGATCGCTGGTTATCGATATTACGAACCGAATTTATTGGTAGTTAATTACTTTACTAATGATACAGTCTTCGTTAAAGATAATACAATTTAGTATAGCCTTTTTCAAAAATAATGTCTACTATTTTTTTACTTATAGGTATAGAGACTAGGTAAGTAATTTTGCAATTTTACAAACCCAATAATAATAAATTATCTTGTAAAAAAACTTTATTCCTTTACCCAATCGCTTTTAAATCTATTTTGGTAAATTCTGTTAAAAATGTTTTTGATGATTTTTCTTTTTTCTACAATATGGTCTAAACCTAATTTAAGCTTTTCAAGAAGAGTTAACTTTTAGGAAAAATAGAATGCTAATAATAATAATTAAAAAAGGGTTTCTTTAAAAGAAAGACTTATTTAGTGATTAAATTTTTTATTATAAAATGGCTTCACAAAATAAAAGGCTGAATAGCCGACTTTCTCGCTTTAAGATTTACAATGCACTCTTCGATTTCCTGCTAGGTTTTTGCACAAAATAAAAATGATTCCTGTGAGTCCTGTAGTCCGTGTATTTCCTATGCGTTGTCTTGCCAGTAACATTCCTTGCACAACATTTTGAGGATGGTACTATGAATGATGATGGCCATGAATCGCCCATAAATTGAAGCGTTTTTTCCATCTGAAAAAAGAAGAGAATAAAGAAGGTATTAGTATCTAAACCTTATACAAAAGATAAAAATTGACTATGAAGGTTAATGTTAAGGGGAAATGTATAATTTTTCTTTTTGAATTAGATTTATAGGTACCTGTTGTGCGGTTGTTATAAATATTTTAAAAACTATCCATAGGGCAAGTACCTATTTGTACTGACTGAAAAGTATGTGTCATACCACACTAGAGATAATTCAAGGAATTTATCGAAAAACCCGATAAATGACAATGAATTTTAAAATTTAATTTCAATTTTCAGCCAAAGAAAAACTTAATTTAGAGAAGATCTTGTAAAGAAATAATATCCAGAATTCAATTTTGTATAGAAGTACAAAAATACGTTTTATTCTATTGTAGGTACTTTCAACCGGACATAGACATTTTTTTCAATTATTATTAACAATATTAATAACAACTAAATAAATTTATTTATGTAGCTAGTACACAAAATACCTAGGTACATAATTAATAAGCAAACGATACTATAGTAAAAACAATATCTATTTGTGCTACTTTTGAATCATTATTCCTAAAAGTGTCAAAGAAAAATTTTAACAAGGCCAAAAAAAAAAATACTTTTTACGTCCTAATCGTTTAGGCCATAGGTACCTATACCTATAATCATAATGTTATAATATATCAAACGTGTTAAAATAACTATATAGGTATGTTCATGGACATTATTCGCACACTTTTACAGTTTATAGGATTAATTACTTACATTTCTTCTCTGGGAAGACTCAGGCATCAGGTGCTGGGATCGGCGGCTCTCCAAAAGGAAGAAATCACGGCCCTGGCCTGGAGCGACATACTTAAGTTCATAAAGAGGTAGGGACGCTTTGGCGGAGGCCAAGGTGGTTAGAGTGACTGGGGGAAGACTCTGGGATAGGCAAAAAGGATCGCCGTTGGACTTCTTGCCAGATTTCGGAACTCCCCTCAATTACTACTACATTTCTAAAGTTCGGTGTTTTTTTAATAGCTTGTATCACTATAACTTGACAATTTCACAAATCACGCTGTAGCAGAAACGCACTTGTACCCTTCAACTTTATAAGGCCGACTAACCAAAGATATGGGCGTTTGAAGATTTGTCACCAAAAATTAGCACGAATACAAAAAAGTCTATGACAGCGTTCGTAATATTAATGTTCGCGGTAGTTGATCCAATGTACGGCAGCATTAATATTGGCGCGTAGTTTAAAGTTAATGGTCAAGTTCGTAAAATCAATGTTTAGTGTTCATTGAAACAATGAACACCGTTTATTAATTTTTAATGTTTGCTGTACATGGATTTATCAAGAAAAATACATTGTTTTAAAGATGAGGAACATAGGTTAATAATCGTTAAACGTTAATTCAATGAATTTTTACATTCTATTAATAACAAAAATTATTAATTTTTGATGTTTTCAGTCCATTGGTTAATGTTGGCTCGTTCATTGTTTCAATGAACTAAGTTATAGGTCTATGAACAGAAATCATTGTATTAATGATCGATTCATAATATTAATGTACAAAAAATTGACGACCACCGTTTATTAATTTTACGTACAATTTTTTTTTCTGTGTTGGTGCAGGTAGTCATGGTATGGAATTTACCAACAAGTTTTGTTAATAATGATAACACTTTACTGCTCTTCCCAGCCACTAATCCTTAATAACAGAGTAATTACAAAGAAGGCTATTAACATTTACCTGTTAGTGTTAATGTAACGTTATGCATTCTGTATCTGCTATATAATCTCATTTTCCCCAAATTTTATCTTTCGAAATGTAAATGCAAATATTTAAACTTTAAATTCTAAATGCTGAAAGAATAAAAACACTTTCCGTAAAATGAATTATTTACTATGCATTTTACAGCTGGCAAATGAAATAAAGTTTCTAATTTTCTATAGCCAAACTATGTCATGCTTAAGCGAATATCCTATTGCTAAAATATTGGGTTTATACGCAAAGTAATTTAGTTTCTAAATCTACTTGGCGATGGTTCAATTTGTCAAGCTTTAGAGACATTTATTTTCAATGTACATTGGTTTTTCTTATAAACAGGAAACTGAGAAATGATTTATATTGTTACGTTTATAATTTTTCTCTTAGTTTTATACGAAAACAAAGTATCAGATATTAAAAACATTATTGTACACAAAACGGCAAAAAAGTACAAAAGTTTTTACTTAGTAGTAAAACGGCGAAAGCAGAATATCTCACCATTACGTTTATCTGACCGGTAGTTTTAGTATCATAGAGTATTAAAAATCCCAAGATGGAGAAATGCTATTTTAATCAAAAATTCTGACGCCATCTCATAAACCGGAGATATTCATATTTTTTCTGTGTTGATAAAATACAGTATGACAATAAATAAATGATACTGAAACTCAAAAATTAATTTTACAATTAACCAGAATTGTATATTCGTATATAGTCAAAGCAAATAATTATTAATGATGTATGATATGCTCCACATGACCGCCATCTTGTTGCAAGCATAATTCCAAACGCTGTTGAACTATGTCTCTAAATAGAGGCTGGCGTAAATTTTGGAAAAATTGTGCCATTGCTGATTTAAGTTCTGGGACTGTTTTTGGAGCATTTCCGGTAAAAATGCTATACTTTTCATCATTCCCCTGATGTGAAATGTTGTCTTGCATTGCAAGAGTAGCATTAGCGGTATGACTTGTTGCCCCGTCTTGCTAAAATCACTGTCTTCGATAACGCAAATTTCTAGCACTGCAGAACCGTTTTAGTTATACAGGGTTGGGCAAATGTTCCGGAACGGCTTAATTACAGGCGAACGAAAAGTGATATCGGATCCGGTTTTGGGCAGGATTAAGAAAATATCCACTATGATTTACAATCCATTTTTTCTGGGAAAAAACTTCCATTATTATATTTCTGCCTGATTATCAGAGATTCATCAATTTGGATAACATTTCCGCCTGAAATGAATACGATGCTTTGTGTAAATATGATTTTTTTTTTGGTTAACCCACCTAGTAAAAGCAAATTATCAAAATTTAAAAAATAATACAGACAGTAATATGTTTTGCATTTAAAACTCGCCTGGTGGCTCGCCCTATGGCAATAAATATGTAAGATACCGAAATTAAATGTAAAATAGCAATAATTGTCATGGAAAAAATCCTGCACAAATGTTATGGTAACTTCTAGCTGACAGTTGTGACTTTATAGCCTTGCAATAACTTCGTGAAACAAGATGCTCACTATTGAGCAAAATTTTTTTATTGCAACTACTATAACCGCTCCTACAGAATCGGCAGAAACAATGGGCCAAGTATCAATCACGTTAAAGTTAAGTTTTTAGGGCAATATGTAAAAGATGTTGAACAACAATAAGGCTCATAGTAAAAAAGTTTCAACGTACAGGCAGTATTCTAGTCCAAAGGAAAGGAATATCTGGGTAAACGAGAACAGTAAAGAATAATACAAACCGCTGCAGGCTTCTCTGTACCAAATCATTCAATCTTCAAAGAGGAGCCTGAGAAACACTGTTGTTGAAATTAACTTAAACAGGGAAACTATACGCTTAATTTTCGTATAAGATTCAAACATTTCATAAGTTAAACATTACGGATAAGCGGCTACTTGTAGAATATTAGGCCAGGGTTCTAGCCACGCAATATGACGACGAATAGTTTCTGCCAAACGTCTTGGATTCGAAAGACCACAAGAAATTCCAGAGGCATCTCTTCATGATGAACGAATAACTCTTTGGTGCGCAGTGTAACTGTTTGGTGCGCAGTTTATTGGCACGGAATTTTGGGCCCTTACGTCTTTAAAGATGCAGATCACAATATTGCAGTGAATCAAGGAAGATATAGGCAATATATTGAATTATTTGTTATACAGGGTTGGGCAAATGTTCCGGAACGGCTTAATTACAGGCGAACGAAAAGTGATATCGGATCCGGGTTTTGGGCAATCTATAGGACTAAAATTTTACTATTTGACTATTATACCATATGTCAGTAATGTCGCCAACTGTCAAGTGTTGACGTTATTTTTTTTTTAAATGGAACACCCTGTATATTTTTACATTTTTAAATTCCACATAAAATTATAATTATTTTTTATTAAATGCTCTATTAGTCTATACTTCATAGTTTCCGAGATATTGACTCTCGAAAAGTGACATTTTTGAACTTTGACAGCTTATAACTTTCTAACAGTACGTCTTAGAGCAAAACGGCTTACATGTCCCTATCTTAAATTTCCCAAGAAAATCAACTTCCAGTTAAACCGGAACAACTATGTCCTGCTTTCGAGTTACATCCGGTTTAACCGGAAGTTGTTTTTTTTGGGAAGATAATAAAAATTGAAGATAGGCACATGTAAGCCGTTTTGCTCTAAGACGTACTGTTAGAAAGTTATAAGCTGTCAAAGTTCAAAAATGTCACTTTTCGAGAGTCAATATCTCGGATACTATGAAGTATAGACTAATAGTGCATTTAATAAAAAATAATTATAATTTTATGTGGAATTTAAAAATGTAAAAATATATAGGGTGTTCCATTTAAAAAAAAAATAACGCCAACACTTGACAATTGGCGACATTACTGACATATGGTATAATAGTCAAATAGTAAAATTTTAGTACTATAGATTGCCCAAAACCCGGATCCGATATCACTTTTCGTTCGCCTGTAATTAAGCCGTTCCGGAACATTTGCCCAACCTTGTATAACAAATAATTCAATATATTGCCTATATCTTCCTTGATTCACTGCAATATTGTGATCTGCATCTTTAAAGACGTAAGGGCCCAAAATTCCGTGCCAATAAACTGCGCACCAAACAGTTACACTGCGCACCAAAGAGTTATTCGTTCATCATGAAGAGATGCCTCTGGAATTTCTTGTGGTCTTTCGAATCCAAGACGTTTGGCAGAAACTATTCGTCGTCATATTGCGTGGCTAGAACCCTGGCCTAATATTCTACAAGTAGCCGCTTATCCGTAATGTTTAACTTATGAAATGTTTGAATCTTATACGAAAATTAAGCGTATAGTTTCCCTGTTTAAGTTAATTTCAACAACAGTGTTTCTCAGGCTCCTCTTTGAAGATTGAATGATTTGGTACAGAGAAGCCTGCAGCGGTTTGTATTATTCTTTACTGTTCTCTTTTACCCAGATATTCCTTTCATTTGGACTAGAATACTGCCTGTACGTTGAAACTTTTTTACTATGAGCCTTATTGTTGTTTAACATCTTTTACATATTGCCCTAAAACCTTAACTTTAACGTGATTGATACTTGGCCCTTTGTTTCTGCCCATTCTGTAGGAGCGGTTATAGTAGTTGCAATAAAAATTTTGCTTAATAGTGAGCATCTTGTTTCACGAAGTTATTGCAAGGCAGTAAAGTCACAACTGTCAGCTAAAAGTTACCATGACATTTGTGCAGGATTTTTTCCATGACAATTATTGCTATTTTACATTCAATTTCGGTATCTTACATATTTATTGCCATAGGGCGAGCCACCAGGCGAGACTTTTAAATGCAGAACATATTACTGTCTGTATTATTTTTCAAATTTTGATAATTTGTTTTTACTAGGTGGGTTAACCAAAAAAAAAATCATATTTACACAAAGCATCGTATTCATTTCAGGCGGAAATGTTATCCAAATTGATGAATCTCTGATAATCAGGCAGAAATATAATAATGGAAGTTTTTTCCCAGAAAAAATGGACCGTAAATCATAGTGGATATTTTCTTAATCCTGACATTCCCTCGAATTTCATCAGGGGTAAAAATATAAAAAGATAATTTTAATACTATTTTTTAAATGAATTCAGCTTAAAATACATATTATATTATATATAATATTATATAGTAAAATTCAAAGAATTGTTGAATTCGTTACTTTGTTAAAGTATATCTCAAAGAATATCGTCTTGCCTTTTTGAGATCAATGAACAAAATGTAAATTTTTTATTATTTACAACAGGCTAATAGGTATTTTAGGAGAAGAAATCAGTGAGTGATAAAAAAAATTAACTCTTATATTAATTCATAAAGTCTTAAAAATATACTAATAACAATTTTTTCAGCTTTCGGCTGGTGTATTGTTTATAACAGTTTTTATTAACTTTATGTCACTCGCACTTAGGTTGGGGGAAACATATTATGCTTTCACCGTTGATTTTACAACATTATAATCAAGTTATTGTCGGAGATATTTTTTCAAACCAGTCAAAAATTTCCACACTTGTGTTTTCATGGTACTCCCAGCTCAAATCCATAATATTCTTGGCAGACAACAGCAAGCAGTTTGGAACCCATCCATCTTCCGATCCGGCATGAATTATTGTAATTCTTTTTCATTTATTTAAAGGTGTTTTCATCTGACACTTTGAACTAGAATCGATCCTAGATCCTTTGGACACTGTGTCGTGTGTGTCAGACCATGTTTCATCCTGGTAAAATATAGACCTGTTTTCTGATCTATATTTCTTAATTTGCTGCAGGTAATTAAATCTCCTAGTCCGCAGGCTTTCTGATTCCATTACCACCTTTTTTGTGTATATTTAAATCCCATTGTGGAAACTACTCAATAAAGGGTATTTATGTTTGTTTCATCTTGTTCTAGCATTATTTTAAGTTTATCTAAAGTAGGGATCGTGTTCTTTATAGAGGGAATATATATTTCTTTTTATAATTTCTTCTTGACATTCTTTCAAACGATTATGTTGAAAATTTTTTGACAGTTCAAACAGCCAATTACATTTTGTTATTCTTTATCATCTTACATAAATCATATCAACATTTAAGTGAAAACAACACTCCGGGTGGTTTTCAATCACTATGACACCCAGGCATCATTTATTATGACACCAATACTTTGACAGTTCATATTCCAACTATATAAATTTCAAAATGTCACATTTTGGCAATGCAAATTTTCATTGCATTAACGCGCTAGTTAATGAAACAATCCCAAAAAATACCAGAAACAGTCACAAATACACGTGGGGAATATTTATGGATTTTTGCTGTGAACGCAAATACGAGTTAAATAAACATAGAAGCGTAGAAGAGCTGGCAATGATACTGAAGGATTGGGCGGTTAATATGAGAAAAAAAGATGGGACTGAATTCAAAGAAGCAACGGTAAAGACTATGTGGAACGTTTCGTGCAAAATTTTACAAGAAAAGTACTATAATGAATACTTATAAGATTATGATTGACCCGTTTAACAGCATAGTATTTAAACCAGCCCGAGATGCCCGCGATGCAACCAGAAAGAAATTACAAGCAGATCCATGTAAACGTAAGACCAGTTCAGTTTCGTTAAGTCTATCTGAAGTAAACCAAATAATATTGTTCTGGAATGAAAACACCCCTGAAGGTCTTATGCGTAAATTCTACCATATTGCTGCAGTAGAATTAGCGTGGAGAGAAGGCGAAGCAGTTGCATGTCTCCTGGATTTTTTTCAAATCGAAAAAAATAACGATGGTTCTCCAACAAATCGTAATGAATATAATCCAGTGTTCAGTAAAACTTGCCAAGGCGGTTCAAAAAGCTCTACAAGTAGTAAATGGTTGATTGTCAATAGTGAAAGTCAAAGATGCCCTTACGCCTGTTTCATAAATTGATATCAAAACGAGGCGTACATATAACCTCACCACGTCTGTTCTTAAAACCAAATCGCCATTGGAAAACGGAAACCGATAGTTGGTACGATAATGTCCCTGTTGGAAAAAATACTATTAATGGATGGACAAAATCATCTGCTGAAGCTATCGGCCTGAATGTAAAGGACAAACAAATAACAAACCATTCAAACAGGTCAACTGCTGTTAGCGAATACGCAAAAAAGGTGCGCAAGAACAAAAATTTGCTGAAAATCACTGATTATAACAATCCAAATTCTATAAAACCATACTTAAACATCGACCAAGAACACCACAATAAGATTACTAATACTATGCGTGGTAATGGATCTTCTATAGTAGAAAAAAATAGCCAATCAAACGTTACGTTAAATTTTAATAACTGCACCTTTTCAAATTGTACTTTTAATAAATAAATAATTGTTTGGTTGCGAGAAATTTTATTTTTTTATCAAAAATTTATCAAAAAATTTTCTGACCGAATATCCCTCGGACATTGACCAATGCCTCATAATTTTATCTCAAGCACGTAACCTAGGTAACAACCCTCCGCCTTCAGCGTCGGGTTGTTACCAGGCAACGTACTCTCGACTAAAATTATCTCGTCCATTATCAATGTCCTAGGGTTATTATAGCTGAAAATCGTTGCGTTTTTTCCTGTTTGTCGTTCCTGTACCTACGGCTTGCGATATATTTTATAGACGACATTGGCGTTTTCGAAGCTAAACAGATTTCCTTTAAAGCATCTTGCTTGATTAATCCTCTATTTATTAATGCCTCATACATATTCTCAACAATTTGTTTTGCATCAAGATAAGTGATTTCGTTTTTTTCTACTAGATGCAGAGCGATAATTTTCCCACGGGCGCCACTTAATAAAAAACTAGTTGATTACTTATATTTCTATCCACCACAAAATTAACACAAACAAATTTCTCAAATGCACAATACACATGCTTTCTCAATTATACAGTGTGACCAGTAAAGTCCGCGTCATATGGGATTTTTTTTAAATTAATAACTTTATTCGAAATTTGGCTTTGGCATCAAGTTCTGCTTCGATCGAGATGAAAATTAAGCAAAAATATAGTAGTCACGTGATTCGCATTATCTGTAAAATTTTTATTTTTTCCAAAAAATTATTCAAAAGTGGGGTTATTTCTGAAAATATCGAAAAAAGTTGTTAAGAAAAAGTTTTTTTAATGCAGTTTCTAGCCCACGTGCAAAATTTTAGCTGCATAAGATAATTTTGATTTTTTACCCACCACTAAAACTTATTTTTCACTTAATGAACACTTTACTGATGACACTGTGTTCTTTTTGTCTTAGTATTACTTTCAGATACAAACTACGTATTCAAAAATACTTATTTTATAAAGTTACCTTATAGTTACAGGGTCAAAAACAAATAAACTTTGCATCACATGCGACCAAATTTTAATAGCCCAGAAAAACACATATTTAATATGGCGCAACTTTAAAGAAAATGTATCATTGTCAAAACTAAGAAGTTTTAAGTAGGTTGCGTTTAGTCTTATTATGCAAAAGTGGTGCAATTTACAAAATATGGGTAAAAAATCAAAATTATCTTATGCAGCTAAAATTTGGATGTGCGCTAGAAACTGCATTTTCTAATAACTTTTTTCGGTACTTTCAGAAATAACCCTACTTTTGAATTATTTTTTGGGAAAAATTAAAATTTGACAGATAATGCGAATCACGTGACTACTATTTTTTGCCTAATTTTCATCTCGATCTGAGCAGAACTTGATGCCAAAGTCAAATTTCGAATAGTTATTAATAAAAAATCCCATATGATGCGGACTTTAATGGTCATACTGTATATCCTAATTGCACCAGGACCGGCCCTGGGGTCAATTAAGGTGCCTAACCTAAATAACAATTGCAAACGCCACAAACTTATTGAATACGGGGTTGACCTACCTGCTCTTGATAACAAGGACAACTTTTCTATGTTAAATAATTGTAAACAAGTGACATTATTTAAATTGTAAATATGACACCCTGTAGACCTTTCAAGTGAGGTTTTATTAAAATAATTGACAGGTAGCAAAGACGATATATTTTGGGATGTACTTTACTATTTTGGCGAACACAAATTACAAGGCTACGGACTTTCGTCAATCAGTAAAAGCATCAAATGTGCGTATACAATAATTTGTTATAGTAATGTTTCCATGGTAGCAGAAATATAAAAAGTTATATAAATTATTAGAGTAAAGTAGCCGTATGTGGAATACTGCCTAAAATGTGGAATACCTCCTTTGGGGCCAAACTAATATCGCCATCTCACTTCCAATAGCCTAATCAGAAGCTCTTTCTATTATGTTTCACCCCTACCAACACCATGGAGCATGTCGCGGTTGTCGTTTGCCGGTATTGGTTCGAACACAAGTTGTAACGGTCGCTATATTTTTGCACGTGTTTAAATATACATCTAATGCGACTCCGTTTATAGAAATTTTCGTATAACCGTAAAGGTAGGTAGTGGATGATTGTGAAATATTTTAATTTTTTTATTAATATTTTGTTTTTAATATTTTACAAACATTTTTTATAAATATTTAACAGGCCGGTATTGTGGAATACTAAGTAGGGTCTGAATGTGGAACATTCCAGATAAGGCGTCTTTGAAAATATTTTTCCTATTTCAGATAATGCCTCTGAGAAATGTAAAAGAACACAAATGGACTGAAGAAAACATGAGACTGGCGGTACACACAAGTCTATTAATTCAGTAATGAAGAAACGGAAAATGATAAAGAAAAAGTTTTTAATGCAGAACCAGGATGCAGTGAAATGCAAAATAAGCTAAAAAAAAAACAAAAGATGCTGAAAATTTCTGCTAAACGTCAAAAAAGAGTTTCATCTTCATCGAGCTCAGATTCTAACGAAAATTCTTCAGGCGATGAAGAAAACTTTCCGCTAGAAACGTGCCCTGATAACGCTATTTGTCTTTTTTGTGAAAAAATATTTTTAAATGATACTCGTGGTAAATATGGGTTATGTGCGTCATGTGCAACTGCTGGGAACATGAAGAATGTGCAGGTGCCGAAAAAGGCCCATACATCTGTGATTTTTGTTCTTGGGTATTTTGTTCTAAGTTATTCTTGTTCTTACTAACTTTTATGTTCATTAAATTGTTTTGTTTTTCGTATGTTATAATATAATAAAATAAATGTAGGTACTTATGTTATTTTCCAATAATCTTTTGCTTCAGTTACAAAAAAACTTTTTTATTATTTTAATATCAAGTCTAATATTTAACCTATTCCACATTACCGACCCATTTTTCAGTTAGAAAAAAAGTGCACTTTTTTGTAAATTGTTTTCCATACATACATTTTTCAATTTATAATTTTTATTTTTTCTGTATTTTTGTTTATAATACTTAAACTATTTATTTTCCAAAATGTGGATAATAATGTTAAAGTTTTCATTTTTATTTTTTCAAAAAACAAAACTATTCCACAATCGGCTACTTTACTCTATTATTATTTATTTTAAATAAAACATAATATTATTGTTTTAATTCAAGGTAAAAAAAATTAAGTTGAGGTATCAAGTATGTCGGGACAATACAGCTTTGAATTACTTCCAAACTTATTTTGTGAACTTCGTATTAAGGGTTTTTAATTAAGGCACCATATTCTAATTCCGATCCTTTATAGGAAAAATACCGTGCGAGCAAAAATTATTTGCATCAAAGAGGGCCTTGCATCTAATGACGTAATGCTTAGCCGTAGAGCTTTATACCTGTTGGGTGTCAGTAACTACCTGAATTAACAATCAATCAGTTATTCCGTCATCTTTGACAGTCGTTACAAGTAATTTGATTCATCGCTAATTATTCCAATTTCTTGAACAATTCACACAATGGGCTTTACGGAACAGCGCAAAGCATTTATGGTTGAAGCGTATTTTCGAAACGGGGTTAGAGTAAATGGTAAGTGGCAATACAATCAGGTTTGTGCATGGACGATTTTCACGAACATTTTCCTAACGTTGCTTTTATTGCTAGGGATTTTTATCATTGCCTGAAAAAAACCGTGGCTGTGTTTAGGGAAACAGGTTCTATAAAGGAGCAGGAAGAACATCTGTAAGAACAGAAGAACACTATTTTTAAAATACCAGTTGCAAATTTAGAACAATTACAAGAAAGGATTATCCAAGAATGTGGTAACATTTCCCCAGAGATGCTGGTCAACACTTTCGAAAATATGAAGAGACGTCTGAATTTATGCTTAGAGCCAATTTTAGCAATTTATGTAATTATTTTTCTTTTTCTTTCTGTATATTCTTACTTTGTTAATTTTGTAAACAACAAAAATAAATTGGTATTTGTCTACTTATTTTATTACTCATTAGTTTGGCATATCATGTCATAATATGAATTTGACAAAATTTTAACCTAGATTTGGTTAGATATGTCGTCCCCATATCATTGTGATCTAAACCAAGCCCTACGTTTTTGAATCCAAGCACTCTTTGATGCAAATAATTTTTGCTCGCACGGTATAATGCATCGAAAGTATTACAGTCCTCATTATAAATCTCAAATCATATTCTACTTTATTTTATCTACGTGTTTCACAAAACTTGAATTAGAGTCAAAAATATATCTATATCAATTTTTACACCAGCCAAGGTCTTTACCATTAACGGAACCAGTGATGCGAAAATTTGATTTTTGTCTCGTAAATGAAACCACTTGACACTTGGACGCATTAAGTTCTAGTTTATTATCACTACACTATTTGGACACTTTAGGTAAATCATTTCGCAAGTTAACGCACTCCTGTATAGTGTTCATCCTTGCAGAAAACTAATTTTTACAGCCAAGTTTAAACCACAAATCGTTTATAAAAAGTAAAAAAAAAAATGTACCCCAATTTTGATCCCTGTAAAACACCTGAACTTGCAAAATACCGCACTGACAGACTGCTAAAGATTATGCAAATAACATTTAAAGAATGCTAACAGCTGTTCAACAAATTCAAAGTTTTTTTTGTTTACGCAACATGATTCTTTGATCTATTTGATCAAATGCCTTTTATAACATAACGACAAGAAACAGTAAATAAAAAATATATCTTTGTTCAATGTTTAAGAATCATAAAAAATTTCTATTCCCGTTATATTTTATAAAAATCTATCTGTACAAAAGAGATGCAATAAAGCCTCGTGCCACAACAGCGGAGAGTGTTTTTAATTAACAGGAAGCAAACATTATAAACCCCGGGTGATCGATATAATCCTTTTAGTTCAAAGTCTTATCCGGATTCAATTAAATTCCGTTTGCCAAAAAATTTCATTTAAACGATCAAAGGAATTCGTTTTGAGCACAGTTCTCGCTTAATAGTAGGTTTCTTTTGTCTCTTATCGTCATCTTCAATTTTGAACTTTCACTTACCAAATAATAGATGTCAATATTTACTAACAAAATCTATTTTAATTATAAACTTCAATTTAATCAATTTTTTCAGGCAATCAATAAATTAAAGTGGAAGAACATAAATACAGTTCATGTGGTAAAATCCCGACTATTTTTAGGGTTATAAGATATCACTTTTATAGGTTTAATTTATAGACCAGGGTCGATAATTTTTGAAACCAAAAAAAAATAATAGTAGGATGAAACCCATTGGAAAAGGAAGAGAATATTACAAAAATTAAAGGAAAAATAATTTACGGGCAATCCGAGGTCGGGAAGTGGAAGGGGGTGAGTTTTTAAAGGTAGAAAACGATTAATCTCGATTTCCGGCAAAACTACAAGTCCTATGGAAAACGTTAAACAGCAAAGTTGTAGGTAATAAAAAGATCTACAACTTTTGTATTTATACTTTTTTCACATATCCTCAAAATTTATGTGAAAAATTCAAATAACCAAGTTTTTGGTTTTTTATTTTTATCTTTTACAAACAAAAATTTTTTTTTTACAAAATTTGGTGAAAACTTACCTTTTTATGTCCCAAACACACTGTTTTTTTTTTGATTTAAAATATTTATTTTTTCACCTTATTTTGACTTAATATCAAAAAAGCACCCTAATTTTCAATCGAAAATTCTCACGTCAAAATATCTGCTTTTTTAAAAAAGTCGGTTGGCTTTTTGTTCGGTGAAATCTCTACTTTCTGATGGTGTACAAAAAATATATATTACTATAGTAAATGTTCTCAAAAAATGCAAAGAAACGAAAACAACTCGAATCCGAATTTTTTTTTTAATCATTATGTACCATTTTGAGCTATTTATTAAAATTTATACTTTAATAATATCAATGTAACATGGAATCTTACGTTTTTCGAGTGCACCCCGTATTCGATAAGTTTATGGCATTATTTGCAATTGTAATTTAGGTTGGGCACCATTGTTCATTAATCCCAGGACCGTGCCTGGTGCAATTAGGATATATACCTAATTATCAATATCGACTGCATATATTATACAGTGTCACCAGTAAAATCCGCATCATATGGGATTTTTTTTTATTAATAGCTTTATTCAAAATTTGACTTTGGCATCAAGTTCTGCTTCGATCGAGATGAAAATTAAGCAAAAAAATGGTAGTCATGTTATTCGCATTATCTGTCAAATTTTAATTTTTTCCAAAAATAATTCAAAAAAGGGGTTAGATCTGAAAATATCGAAAAAAGTTATTAGAAAAAGTTTTTTTAAATGCAGTTTCCAGCCCACATGCAAAATTGCAGCTGCATAAGATAATTTTCATTTTTACCTATATTTTGTAAATTGCACCAATTTTGCAAAATAAGACTCAACGCAACCTACATAAAACTTCTTAGTTTTGACGATGCTTTATTTTAGATACATTTTCTTTAAAGTAGCGCCATATTAAATGTGTGTTTTTCTACAAAATCAAAATTGGGCAATTAAAATTTGGTCGCATGTGATGCAAAATTTATTTGTTTTTGACCCTGTACCAATGTAACTTCATAAAATTAGAATTTTTGAAAACTTAGTTTGTGCCTGAAAGTAAAAAAATTAAAAATAAAGTAAAGGGGTTTTAAATTAAATCGTTGAAAATAGATAAACTTCACGTTAAGTTAAACTAAAATTTATTTTCCACTTAATGAACACTTTACTGATGACACTGTGTTCTTTTTTGTCTTAATATTTAGGTGTATTACTTTTAGACACAAACCACGTTTTCAAATTTATGAAGTTACCTTATACAGGGTCAAAAACATATAAACTTTGCATCACATGCGACCAAATTTGTATAGCCCAATTTTGATTTTGTAGAACAACACACATTTAATATGGCGCTACTTTAAAGAAAATGTATCTGAAATAAAGCCTTGTCAAAACTAAGAAGTTTTATGTAGGTTGCGTTGAGTCTTATTTTGCAAAAGTGGTGCAATTTACAAAATATATCTAGGTAAAAAATCAAAATTATCTTATGCAGCTGAAATTATGCATGTGGGCTAGTAACTGCATTTAATAAAACTTTTTCGTATAACTTCTTTCGATATTTTCAGAAATAACCCCACTTTTGAATTATTTTTTGAAAAAAATTAAAATTTGACAGATATGCGAATAAAGTGACTACCATTTTTTTGCTTAATTTTCATCTCGATCGAAGCAGAACTTGATGCCAAAGTATAATTTTGAATAAAGCTATTAATAAAAAAAAATCACATATGATGCGGACTTTACTGGTGACACTGTCTAGGTAAATAATTGACATATTAAATAAATATCAAGGACTTTCATAAATTGTCGACTGAAATTTTTTAAAAATAATTATGTCATTTAATTATACAATTCTCCCAAAATTAGTAAGGAAACAAATTGATATGTTTGTAATATGTCCGATATTACCTAAGTAATATGCCGACGATATTGATTTTATTTAAATATTAATTAATAAAATAATAAACTAAAAAAACAACGTAAATGGTTATAGGTTGTCCATAGATTGAATGACATTGAGATTTCCACCATATGAAAGTTTTAATATAAAGCGAAATGTTGGAATACATGTAACTGAGTTATTTCATTGCCTGCCCCCGTTCCCACTATACTTATGCTAAATAAATAAACTTGCCACAATCCATACTTCCTCAGCTGCAAAGACATATTCAGATTCAATTAAATCACGCCTGCTAAACAATTCATTTGTTCGATTAAATGATTTCGTTTTTCACCCAGTTTCCGCTTAATGGTCTTTTTCTTCTGTCTCTCACGAAAATTCACGTTTGAACTTCTATTTATAAAAGCGAGAAGGCATCCAATACTTTTAGGCCTATACTTTTTATATAGCAATAAAGTTTATAGGTCTTAACGGCGTTTCGAGGGGTTAGAACTAAACAATAATTTGCAGGAAGCACACAAACATCGAACGCTCTAATATTTTTTTAGAATGTCGATAGAAGGCTCTACAAACGGAAGTGATGTTATAACCTTATTATTTTCAGTATTTAATAGTAGATATATTAAAGTACAAGTGGATACAAAGGTATTTAAAACACGCGCGACGAAGCGCGAAATACAGCAAGTATTTTAAAGAGCAGTTATCCACAAATACTTTATATAATTTTTTTTATTGGTACACTTTGAAATAATACTATAAAAAATGGAAATAAAAACTAATAAAGTAAAATGGTTGAATTTGTGATGTGACATCAGAATATCTGTCGTTGTCATTGAAATGAGAAAAACAAAAATTAATTTGCAATCTACCGTGCGAGCAAAAATTATTTGCATCAAAGAGGGCATTGCATCCAAGGACGTAATGCTAGCCGTAGAGCTTAATACCTGTTGGGTGTCAGTAACTACCTAAATTAACAATCAATCAGTTATTCCGTCATCTTTGACAGTCGTTACAAGTAATTTGATTTATCGCTAATTTTTCCAATTTCTTGAACAATTCACACAAGGGGCTTTACGGAACAGCATAAAACATTCATGGTTGAAGCGTATTTTCGAAACGGGGTTAGAGTAAATGGTGAGTGGCAATACAATCCGGGTTTGTGCATGGACGATTTTCACGAACATTTTCCTAACATTGCTTTTATTGCTGGGGATTTTTATCATTGCCTGCAAAGAGAGTAACATGTTCTATACAACACAAAAAAAGAGCAGGAAGACCATCTGTAAGAACAGAAGACCTTGTTGCAACACTTTCGAGAATATGAAGAGACGTGTGAATTTATGCTTGTCGGTGGCCAATTTCAGCAATTTATGTAATTATTTTTCTTTCTGTATATTCTTACTTTGTTAACTTTGTAAACAACAAAAATAAATTTGTATTTGTCTACTTATTTTATTACTCATTAGTTTGGCATATCATGTCACAATATGAATTTGACAAAATTTTAACCTAGATTTGGTTAGATATATCGTCCCCATATCATTGTGATCTAAACCAAGCCCTACGTTTTTTAATCCAAGCCCCTCTTTGATGCAAATAATTTTTGCTCGCACGGTATGTGCTTATTGAAGTTGAAAATTTGAGCTGTTTGTTTTGGACACGGAGAGGTTACTGCTACTATTCTCGGAAGTCAATGAGGTTGCATTTCCATTAATGGCATTCCCGATGGTGTTTATTCTTGGATAATCCTTTCTTGTAATTGTTCTAAATTTGCAACTGGTGTTTTAAAAATAGTGTTCTTTAAATGAGCAAAAACAAAGTAATATATAACCGTTAAACAAGGTGATCTAGGTGGGAATTCAATGTCTGATCGAAAACTGATCAATCTGCACTTAATACTTGCACTTTATAAGGAAATAAATTTAGCTGCTTCTTAAAAATAGTCCTGCATGTTTCATAAGATCTTTCCACTTCTTGGGACAGGCGTCTTATACAATTTGTTGGCGTATTTTGCATTATTTCACGAACGTTTGCAACAAGTTCTTCTGTTCTTATAGATGGTCTTCCTGCTCCTTTATAGAACCTGTTTCCCTAAACACAGCCACGGTTCTTTTCAGGCAATGGTAAAAATCCCCAGCAATAAAAGCAACGTTAGGAAAATGTTCGTGAAAATCGTCCATGCACAAACTCGAATTGTATCACCATTTACTCTAACCCCGTTTCGAAAATACGCTTCAACCATTAATGTTTTGTGCTGTTCCGTAAAGCCCATTGTGTGAATTGTTGGATAAATTGGAAAAATTAGCGATGAAGTAAATTACGACTGTCAAAGATGACGGAATAACTGATTGATTGTCAATTCAGGTAGTAGCTCTACGGCTAAGCATTACGTCCTTAGATGCAAGGCCCTCTTTGATGCAAATAATTTTTGCTCGCACAGTAGGTAGAGTCATCAAGCTTTAGTGCACATGGATAGTTTTTTCAGACAGTATTGTTGCGTAGATGATATACTTAATATCACGAATAGTCTCGTTTTAAAACAGATGACAGCGGTTATTTGTCATCGATCAGCTGATATTGGGACATAATAATATCCCTAGATTTGTAGCGGACCGTAAGGAGCCCAAACACCGAGTTATAAACTGCGTTTTTGTTACATTTAATTGTAAGTACCTACCATTATTATTCATTTGACCAAAAATTTAGATATACAGGTTAAAATTTTTTAATTCTTTTTTATTAGGGATCATAATTATTATTAATGTTTGCCTTGCTCGTTAGTTGATTTCATCGATAAGTAATAAGTTTTATTTCATCTGAACGCCGTTTTTGTCGAAAAGTTAGTTTGTAAAATTTTTGTTCTTAAAATGTTTGTTCGTTAAGGTTAGGTTTCTAATGTATAATTTTTGCATTTTACATTATCTAGATATCCCTTTCTGTTTCAAGAAAAATAAGTAGAAATTAATTATTTCCCTGACTTAGGTAGGTAGGGGAGAGTTGGACATAACCTGGTAGGTTGATAAAACCGGTTATCGCCTAGTTCTACCAAATGCCGAAACAGCTTTCCATATTATTAACCTTTAAAAAGCAGCTATTTGATTTTTAAGGAATTATTTTTATTATTGTTATTATTATTATTATTATTATTATTATTATTATTATTATTATTATTATTATTATTATTATTATTATTATTATTATTATTATTATTATTGTAGGTAATAGTAAGTAAAATTATGTTACTATAATAGTTAAAATAGCTAACCATATTAGTATGTAATAGGATAGCAAACAAATATATAATTCTATTTTCTGTGTCTATGTACCTTACGTAAGTCAAAAACTGTTAAAGTATGGTTTCCACTGACAGAAAAATTTAATCCATGGCTAAACTAAAGCTTTTAACTTTATGTTAGCCTACATACAAGTTTGGGAATGTAACTGTATCATAACCAACAAATTCTATAAAAACCGTATTTGGGTTTTCGTACCTTACGTTAAGTCAAAAACTGTTAAATTAGGGTTTCCATTGACAGAAAAATTAAATCCCTAGCTATATTGAAGCTTTTAACTTTATGTTAGCTCACATACAAGTTTAGAAATAATGTAATTGTATCATAACCAACAAATTCCATAAAAACCACTTTTGGGTCTACGTACCTTATGTAAGTCAAAAACTCAAGTAGGGTTTCCACCAGAAAAATTAAATCCCTGGCTATATTGAAACTTTTAACTTTATGTTAGCCACATACAAGTTTAGAAATGTAACCGTACCATTTCCCTGGCGTCGGTGATTGGCCTCGTTGCGGAAAAAGGCCGACGTAAAATAAATAAATAAATAATAATAAATAAATAATAACCGTACCATAGCCAACAAATTCTATAAAAACCATATTTGGGTCTACGTATGTACCTTACGTAAGTCATATATGGGGATTTTCTTGACAGTGAATGTAATAACTTGAATTCAATTAGTTTATGTTGAACTGTAGGTATTTTACCTATAATCTAACTACTATAATCTGAACAAATAAAACAAAAAAAAATCTGTTCTAAATATGAGTGACAGAATCCTATTTTAAGTTGTGTTTCAGTTAGTTTAGTATTTTTAAGGTTTGGATATTTATAATATTATAAACTTTTTAAATCTATTTTGACACTTTATCTTTAAACCTTATAGAAATTCATGCTCATTATTACCTACCTTAAATTATAATAATTATAAAACAAAACTTTCAAAATAAATTATTAGGTATCTACCTATTACTTATTATTTGGCAATATTAAAGCGGTAGAACCGATGAGGCTATTGTATAAATTGTTTTAGAAGGTATCACATGTATAATTTTCAAGTCCGGACCTGTAATTCATGCCAACTTATAAAAATTTAATAGACCAAAATTGACAGAGTGTCACGTGACTTTGCCCCCATCTTGCGAGAGTATTCAAGATTTTTACTATAGCAGCCTTAGCATTATAATTTATCTTACATTTATAAAAACGGTTAGAGATACTAACTAACCGAAACGTTGAGTTAAGTAACAAAATAAAGACAATGGAAGTCCGACAAGGTTTCTGCTTTTATTAATTTATAAATTGAATTTTTTTTAATGTAAAACAGTAGCAATTGTACTCCAAAAATTGGTATTTGGGCGATTTTTAAATAAAACGAAGAGGTAACGAAATATTGATTAAAATACGAAATGGCGATTGCGTCACTAGTGGCTGCTTTTAATATATAGTTTGAAACTAAATTGCGACAGGAATGCTATACATATCTTCGTCGTAAATAACTTACCATGCTTCAAAATAAGGAAAGGAAAAAACAAATTTACAATTATTTATACCACCTAAAAAAAATACCTTTTCATTTTTGTCATGATTGAAAATAAAAGTAAATTAGAAACATTGTGCGACGGCACTTTTGCAAAATAAACATAGGACTGTCGTATTCTCTCTATACTTATTTGTCATTAGGATGCCTCCGATTTTACGTTTCGATAAATCTAATACGACGAAGGATGTGCTTTGACCTGTAATAAATTAAAATTTCGCTCTGAAGGCCTTAAAACAAAATTTACCACTTGGCGAGGTAGCATAGAATTCATTTAGCAGCGTTGAAAATTAAAGTAAATTTGTGAAAACGCAAACACCTCAATATCTGTTTTAATTGGATGTTGTTCGTAACTTATAATTTAGCACTTTTGAAAAAGTCTAAACATGGATGTCTTTGAAACCTATCTCAGGAATAGAAAACAATTAGTTAGATTGATATTGATAACACATGGAGTGATCCTGAACATATAATGATTGGAGTGCCACAAGGTACTGTTCTTGGTCCAATACTTTTTATTACACATATTAGTTCACTAACGAACCTAATACTGCACAACGGCTCAATAATATCCTTTGAAGATGACACCGCCATGACATTTTTCTGCGAGACATGTAAGGAAGTAAAGAATAATGTAACAAGAGGCATAACTAAAATAAAAGATTGGTTAGATACCTTTAAAATGTCAATAAATGTATCAAAAACGAATTATATTGCTTATTCCCTTACTCCCTTACTGGATCTAATCGCCCTCACTTTGAATCTATTATTATTAACAACTTGAATGGTACTATTAATGAAGTGTCATCCGCAAAATGTTTGGGTGCAGTTGTAGATAAACACTTAAGATGGGATCTGCAAATCTTCATGTTACTTATTAAACTAAAAATATAAGAAAACTAATTTATAAATTTTATACATTAAGAGAAATTTTAAATAAAAAACTTTTAATTGCTGTAGACAGAGCGGTTGTGGAGTCCTTGATTATATATGGCATAGTTGTGTGGGGCGGCCTTGTACACGTACTTTTATAGAATTTTTGCAATTTATTTTTCTTTAAATAAACTTATCAGCGGTTTTTCACGTTTCTCTTAAAACAACTTATCCTGCAAAAACCGAGGTTTGCATATAATGTACCTACCCAGATAATCTGTACACTATAATAAATCACCTTGTATATTATAGAATAAAAATGGAATGACGTATTGCTGAACATAAAATTCAGGAATTGTACCAAATTACGGGTTCCAGTCTATTAACTGTTTTAATCAATTTATATCTTAACCAGGCACGTAGCTAGGGGGGGGGGGGGGGGGGGCAGGGTGCCCCCCCCTAAAACTCGAGACCATACTTACTTACTTACTTACAGAATTTTATGCGAAATATCCATACATTATTATTAGAGCACTGATTTCAACAATATAGGTAACACATTAAACATTTCAGACTGCACTATTAAATTTTCTTCGTGACAGTTTGTCATGTATACCTACCTAGTATGGTACCTATATATAATAATAAAAATACATATTTGTTTAAAATTTTAATACAAAATAAACCCAATACAAAAAAAATCATATTTTTTTAATGCAGGCGTGGGTATAAGAGGGATGGGGGCAATTGCCCTACAAACCCAAGCACCTCAATTATTACCGGGTTTGTTATTGTGCTTTTCTTGAGGATTTTATGTTGTTTTTTATTTTTCCCACTTGAAAAAAGGGCGTGGCACCCAAAAAATTTTCGTCTGCGGCGCTTTTTTTTCGCCTTCGGTGCGATCTTGATGCCCCCCCCCCCCCCCCAAGAAGAAATCCTGGCTACGTGCCTGAATTAACATTTATCTGACTACCCTGTCTACCAATTATAGTTCACGCCTGCTACATAAAATATATATTCCTTAAATTATAGATAATCCAAAGTACCTCCCTAATGAAGAATCATTAAAATTTCAACAGCCCTTATATACTAGTGCAGCTTCGTTTGTTCAAAAATGGTTTTCTGTGGAATTTTTTAATGATGGAAGTATATGTGAGTAATAACTTCAAATACCGGAGCTATGTGTTTTGGCGCCATGAAAGCATATACGTAGGTATTTGTTTTATGGTCATTAAATACACTGTTCTGCACCATTTTTAAATATGCACGCTATAGAAATGTTTTCCTACTTGAAGTTTGAGCTATAAGCGCCGTTTGCTGAAACTCTAACGTTTGAAGCAAATTTTTATAATATATTTTCATTTCTTCAGTACCACCTAGTACTTCAACATTCGCCCCTTTTAGGCAAGGGCTAATAACGATAATTAAGTAACCAGAAACGTTGATAGTGATGTAAATAGCATTGGCAGAAACGATTTTTTCACAATCATATATAGAGGCCCGGTTAGCTTTTGAACAAGATTATGAACGTATTGTAAACGTTTGTACAAGGTTGTACATTGTACACATCTTTAACAAGTTTAACCCAATTTTGTACAAGTTTGTATAAGATTTGTAGATTGCACAAACTCGTTCAAAACTTGTTTAAACTAGTATAGTCGTGCATAAAACTTTTACAAACGTGCATAGAACTTGTTTCCTATCAGTTGTAGAAAACCTTAGCGAAATCAATAAACTCATACACCACGTTGTAATCGAAGGAAATCATGGACAATCCAATAATTATAACAGCTAGTCGAGAAAAAACACTTTAGGCCTTTCTAACCATTACAGCGATTACATAATTAATTTGTAATTCGAAACCAAATTTGATGTGAACTCTATTTCATAGGGCTAGAACAATAAAACAAATTAGTTTTGACAATGTGAATGATGTTAGGTTTTATTAATTTTAAATACCTTGAGACATGTAAACACCAATGTGATATTAGTATACAAGTAGTAGCTGTCAACAGTTGTTTAATCTAAAGGGGGGATTATGTTATAATAATCTAACAATAAATAAAGTAATGGTTAGGCGTTATGTCTAACTACTAAATATAAACAATCAAAATACAACAAAACTTTACATTTGGTGCATGTAAATGCACTTCACCTTTGCGCAATTATTATTATCACTTTGAATAATGAATTTAATAACTTGGCACAAAGAAGGGAATTAGTTTAAAGCACAAATTGTTATTTGTAAACAAATGGAATTGACAGTCTCTGACAAATAAATCAAAATAGAATCCTTGGCACGATTTTAGTTAGTCAGGAGTAGAATTAAACAGCCCTGGCTTCGGGGCAGGCGAGAACAAACATTTTTTTATGTTCTTATACAGAAATACATAGTGATAAGGTTTACTTCTGCATTGTTTGTAAATGAAGAATTAGGTTAAAAGCATACCTTTCAACTGGGTTTGCACTACAGTTTTTTTTGGGTATAAAATTGATCTCTCGTTGTTACTGACTTGATTTAGCTTCATTTATCACCACAAATTTCACTTTGTGAAGACACTAGGTAATTAGGTTATTTAGTTGGACGAGAATGCCAACATAACCTATAACAAAATTTGGACAAATGGCTGATGTCAATCATACCACGCCAGAGAACAGCGATACTTTTAATGCACTTTTACAGAAGAAACACGAATCATCGAGTTTTTATAAACGATTAAGAACACTGCTTAAAACGCGAGAACATTACAAATTCACTTAGTGATTGCTTCTTTTGTTATGCCATTCTTTTTTTGGCGTGAAGTCAATAAAATGCCGAAGAAGACATGTTGACTTGTAAAAGGTTGTTTTTCAAGTGTTTTTTTTAGTGATGGGATCACTCGAGTGAAAAATAACCTATTATTCGGTTTTTTCAATCACTTGAATAATTCGATTATCTTCGGAAATAATTCGAGTGACGAACATATGGTTTTTATCGGGGTTTTTATTTTCCAACGTATCTCCAAAGTTGCTGCCCGCATGTCAATCACTCACTGCGGCCAGAGCCATCTCCTAGCGAGCGGCTACACCGAGTTTTTTCGGTTATTGGCCATATAATTCAAATTAAATACTGCATTACGGTTACCTGTGTAAGATAATATTTATGATTTATTATTTAGATTTAAATACTGCATTACGGGTTGCTGCGTAGGATAGTAGGATTTATTATTTTATTTAGATTTAAATCGTCTGCGTCTACTGAAAACTTAATGTTTAGTGGTGAGTATTCAGTATTCATAAATATCATAAGTTATGCAATATCGTGACATCTCAAGGTCAAGTAGTCAAGTTGTTAAATTGTAAGATCTGGGAACGGGGAACCATGCCAAAAAATCCACAAATATTTCCGCCAACACCGAGTCAGTTATTTCCAATAAAAATGCTGTATATCAACATGAACGATGAACCGCCAATGCAAATTATTAATATTAGCATTTGAGTGAAAAATCGATTATCATTCGGTTTTTTAAATCACTCGAATGCTCGGTAGTCGATTTTCAAAATAAGTCGATTTTTCCCAACACTCGTTTTTTTAGAGAGGGCGGATGAAGTCAAAATGACAGACCGGCGCGCGGCGGCGGTAAAAAGAGTGAGTGCGACGTATGGATTTGCTTGTCTAACACACATATCCGTCAAAAACAAACCGGATGTGTACTTCTATTCATATTAAAACGTGCAAGGTAGGTCAAAACAGCGTTTAAATACATTTCAAACCATGGGTGGCGGAAATATATTTTGCTGAAAGGAAAATAAATGCCAACAATTCATTTTGCAAAAACTTATAAATATAAACACTCTGTAGGAGATCAGTTCTCCAACAACAGCTATTCATTTAATGTAAATGAAAAAATAAGTAATGTACCTTCTTTGTGAAATAAATACTTTGTTCGTTATTTAAATTATGTTATGTTGAATATCACTCAAGAGAAAATTGTTTCCGCCCAATGTTTCTCTTGTTAGTCTCACCTGCGGTTCGTGGTTTTCTCGTAAAAATGTCATTCACGAAATTGCCTAGCAAAAACTTTCATAACTATCAAAAATTATGCAGACATTTTTCTCTTACCTTATATTTATTATATAATAAAAATTGCAAGATTCATATTCATGTCAGTGCAAAAGAAAGGGGTTTAAATTGCAAAAGCAAAATGCATTACGTTAATATTAATCGCGACAATATTGAAGAAAATCCTAGTGAAACTGAAAAAGAGAGAACCTGACTGCGATTAATTTTTTTAATATTATGTACTTAAATTTTTATGTAACAATCAAAACTGTTATTTTTTTATTTTACAATAATCCTATCCCACAGTTTTCCTAGACTAACTTTTTATTGTACTATGTAAATTCACGACGCGGCGCGCGCCTCTACATTCCAAAGCCTCTGCCGGGTGCATTTTTGTATCGTCTGTCTATCGTCGATTGTCAAGCTACCATACGACAACTGTCAACTTTTGACTGATAAGCGTCAATTTTTTTTAGGTTTTTTCTTATAAGTCGAGGATTATAAGGAGGCGATAACTAGAGGAACAAATTCCGTCTAAAAGGTACATTGGCAACCGGTTTGTTCGTTGTTACCCAGAGCATTTTTTTTAAATCCAAAAACCAAAAAAAAACCAAGATTTCAGCCTAATCGAGCGTACGGTACTCCGACTGTTGTCGTAGTACCGAACGCTCGATACGTGCCGAGGTCGAGCATCACGAATGCGGCTTACTGGACGCTCGATACCGCCTACCGGGTTTATTATAAACCCAATATTAAAGAGACAAAATGAAACCTGTTAAATTGTGCAGTTTTTAGTGACTATTTAACTAGAGTGTTTTACACTGGCAAAATGTCATAGCAACGGCCGGTCTTCTACTGGCAAAATTACTACCTGCACCTACCTGGACAAAATTCACATGTGATTTTTGCCGCGGCAAAATTTTGTCTTTTTTCTAGTTAAATAGTCATGTCGAATACCACTCGAGAAAAAATTGTGTAAGCAAAATTGTTCTCAAGGATTTATTTAAGTTTGTTGCTTTTAAGCAATTTCGCTCATGACATTTTCGACAAAATCACTCGCCTGACGGCTCGTGATTTTGTCAAAAATGTCATTCGCGAAATTGCCAAGCAACAAACTTTCATACCTTTCGAAAATTTTGCCGACAAAATTTTATCTCTTGTGATATTATATATGAAAAAAAGTCAAATAGCTTCTTGCATAAGAAAGTTACGGCAAGGTGAGTTTAAAATACAACTGGCAATTTTTTTCCATTTTTTTAAATATTGCTGTTTTTCTTAAATTATTTACAAATTTTTTGCCATAAATCACTAACCAAAAGAAAGAAAATTGAATAAGGAATAAAACTGAAAAAACAACTTGTTTCTATCTCTTTTGTAACAAAAGTTATGTGGGTTTAAAGTTGATATTTTTGTTTTGCTTTTTTTTCTCGATCAATGGAGAGTATCGTCAATTTCCATATCATATGAAAAAAAAATGCTTTATTATAATATAGTGAAGGTCCTAACGCATGATTCATTTAGACCTTTTTTTTTAATTATAAATAAAACACATAAAATGAAGTTGAATGGTGGAATCTTTATTATGAGTTGAAAGAACAATCTTTGACATTTATTTTTTGAAAATAATTTTATTTAAATGCTGGCCGCGACTACGCCGTACGTGGTCCATTCGGAAGGTCCAATTTTCGATCACGCTTTCTAGCATTGCGACCGGTATCTGCCGAATTAAGGAGCGCGCCCATTAAGCCGGCACAACGCGGCACAGCACGGCCAGCCCGGCCGGCAGTTCCGGAGCCGCCGCCCATTGCTTCGGCATAATCACACCTGAATAGCGTTCAAAACAACTTTGGCTATCAAAGCATAAGGTTGCAATTTGGCGAGTGATTTATTAAATAAAAAATTAAAATTTCTTTAAATAATAAAATGAGTAATTAGTTCATCTGATTCAGAAGAAGAACTTTTGATTGTGGCTGCAGTATGTGCCGAGGCAGAAAATGAAGAAAGGGTCAGAAGAAGGTTTTGGATCCATGAAATTAATCTGAAGCGAGAAATTTATGGCGAGTTTCATCATCTATTTCCTGATTTGTTGGCCGATGATGAAATTTTTTTAAAATACTTTAGAATGTCGAGTCTAAAGTTTTATGACCTTCTAGGTATGTTACCACTCAGAAAACAAAACACCAATTTCCGAAAGGCTATTTCACCTGACGAGCGATTAGCAGTTACCTTAAAGTACGTAATATAATGTATAAGTCCAAACGTTTTCAATTAATACCTCATCGCACATAATACAAGTATACCTATTATATAACATAAAACAAAACACAACTATCTTCTTCCAAATTAATGCTTCAATGGTCGCAGACACTCGTACCGACCGGCAGTCTTTGCCCCTTCTAGAATATGAATCGTTGTCGGCCTGTGCGTACGACGCCGGGCTGACCGGATCCAATTCAGTGAGCGCTACTCCATTTGATTATGCGTATATCAAAATCTGCCGGCCGGACTGGCCGTGCTGTGCCGCGCTGTGCCGGCTTAATGGGCGCCCTCCTTTACGCGAGTAATGTTCGCTTCTACGTCCTGAATCGTAGCTGGCTTATCGACAAAGACTTTTGATTTGACACAACCCCGACCGACAGTTTCAGCCACAGAATATTAACAGCAAGCAGAAGCGACAATACCTGTCGGTACCTTTGATATCGACTGGTCGTTTTTCAGTGACCTTCACACAACGATAACGGTCGATCCACAACATAATACTCCGAGAAAACTTGCTTATTTTCTACACTGAACGACATTACTTTTTAGTACAGGTGCAAATGTTATAACTTGATTTATTTTTCAAACATAAAAACTTTAAAAAGTTTTAAATTTGTTAGTCTTGGGAATTAAGAATATTATTGAAGTAGAAAATGAAAAAAATTATTATATTAAAAAACTTTTAAATTGCTAACGCTTTTACAGATTTGTTTGAGGTTCCTTCGATTTGTGACGGGCAAAAATATGTACGTATATAATATTATAAACATATTATAACATAAATTATAGAACACTATTAGGTACGTCAAAAAAATATATCGTGACTAGGTATACGGTAGATATGGGGTGGCGTGAGATAAATATCATTTTATTAAAACGTCAGTAATTTGTTACACATTTTTTTGCGCTTTAAAAACTACAGTGACGTTTTTGACAATTGCTTTAGTGTCATAGTTACTTACCCATGGATAAAAAAAAATATGGTCCTTCGGGGATTAAAAAAAAGTTAATTCACCCTGAATAAGTAAAAAGCTGTTGTAAAAAAACAAAAATTTTATTCAGAAATACATGTTAATTCTGAAATTACTAGAGGAATAATAATTACATATTGTTTTACATTTGCCTATTTAAAAAAACTTATATATTTGATAAAATTCGTAGCTTTCGTATAACTTTTTAAGTTCTGCATGTCCCTAAACAAAAAAGAGCATAGGCAAAACTAGTAAATATTGCGCTGTATACGAGGGAGAGGTGAAAACGTTAAATTCACTTAAGAATAAAGTGCCCTTATTTTTCACTGTAGAAAATTTTGTTATAAGGAAATGTTGTTTGCGCTTAAAAGTTATCCATAAATACCAAATTTCAGCTCGGTACCACAAAAAAAGGGTTTTTACTTTTTTTTACGCCCCCTCGTATAACGAATCGATAGAAGCTATGCAACCTATAAATTCAGTTTTTTAACAGCTCTTGGGCAATTAGACACATTACTTACTTAAATTTCTTTAAATACGCGAGAACTGGACGTTTAATAAAATAACGTCAAAAATAATTCAACTTCTCTGGTGTTTAAACCCTTACAATAAAATTCGTTTTCATTTAAATCTACAGTAAAACCTCTGTTAACGACCACCTTTACAAAGCGACCACCTGTGTTAAACGACCAATTATGAGTTCCCCGTATTTAAAAATGGAAATTCCATACATTTTTACTCCTCTATAGCGACCCCTCTGTCAAATGACCACGACCAGGTAATATCGAAATTTTTGGTATATATTTATGCTAAAAACCCCCTTAAATAAGGGCAATAAAACCTTTTGGTAAAACCTGACCGGAAAATTCGAGGTATTTAAGGAAGGTATTTTAAGTTATAAAAATTGCACCGAACATTATCTTCTTAATGTTGGGTGCTAATTTATGCATATACTTAGGTACTTCCACGAATTAGTTTGGTATTGTGGGCAAATCCGATAAATTTGCTTACTAAAGATTAATAAAATGGGTTGTTATAATTATATTATAGTTTTGTTTCGAACTTTGTGTGTTTTGCGATTAACGTAACTATTTGAAGATGGCGGAAAAAAGGAAATTTATTTCTTTAAGAGATAAAATTGAAATTATTGAAGCAAGTGAGAAAACTGGTTTAAAAACTGACTATTGTAAAAAATGAATTTAAGGCAAACACACAGTAGATTGTATGTACCTACATTATACATAATATGTATGCAAGTGCAAAATTTGTTTTTTTTTTCGAGTTTCGTTTCTTTACTATATACCTTGCCTGATATATCTGATATATAAAGATAAATATATTAATAAATAAACAATATTAAATGCAGATTTTTTAATTTCCCTCTATAAAGCGACCACCCCCGTTTAGCGACCAATATTTGATACCCCAACGCAACGTCAGCTCACGGACTAAACACAATTTAGACGAGCACATGTTTTTTACCGATACACAACATCTTTGCGACATGCGCGTACCAAAACAGGACCCGCAAAACGCCCAGCTGTCGCTTCTCGTTTTCAGCAAGACGGAGGTACGGCACACACAGCGCGCGAAACAATATTATTGAGAAATCAGTTTGGTGAGCAGATAATTTCGCGTTTTGGACCTGTCAACTGGCCGCCTAGATCGTGTGATATCACACCCTTCGACTTTTTTCTTTGGGACTTAGAAGCCAACATTACTCGCGTAATTCGGCAGATACCGGTCGCAATGCTAGAAAGCGTGATCGAAAATTGGACCTTCCGAATGGACCACGTACGCGGCGTAGTCGCGGCCAGCATTTAAATAAAAAAAAATTCAAGAAATAAATGTCAAAGATTGTTCTTTCAACTTATAATAAAGATTCCACCATTCAATTTCATTTTATGTGTTTTATTTAGGATTAAAAAAAAAGATCTAAATGAATCACCTGTTATTTGGTTATACCTCGATTTTTTTTGTTCATCGTAGACGAAGCTCTCTGACGGACTATTAAGGTCCTTTTACTACCTGACATTTGGACTACAATTATATATATGACGCCGCCACTGGTGCGCCTCGCTGTTGCCCAGCTTTAATAATTACTGATAAATCTATATTATTTTATTTTGTACAATAAATCGCATTATATTATTAACTTACACAGAAAATATATATATACAATTTTTTCTCGGTGTATAATTTATTTATCTGGCGCAGTAATTGTTTCGTAGTTGGATGAGTCTTTAATTTAGTAAAATAACAAAACAAATTGCAGTTTGCTTTTGAAGTTTTTTAATAGGGAATTGTTAATGAGTAAAATGCGTTTAATTAACGTTGGTTTGCACAAAGCTTTTAAACATTAAATTAACTGACAATACAATTTGATTGTGACATCAATGCAGTGGCCGAAATTATTTATAATATTTATTCCCAGTCTATATTTATTAGGACTATCTTGATGTATTGAGCCGTTTCATAAAACTGAAGGAAATCCTCCCAAGTATAAGGTTGAAATAAAAGGTTTTGCTTTATGCTTATTCTTCCTGTATGCATAATGATTACATCATACTTTCTAGGATATCCTTCATGTTTCAAGTAAATGCTGTTAACATGTCAGATCCCAGTTCTTGTAAAATATAAGGCGATTTGGTGCAAAAACAAAATTGACTTTGCCAACCTCTGATAAAAATTTGTCTTTTATTACACGCTTTTATTAGCTTCACCTGTATGTTTGTCCGTAACCGACTTCTTTGAAGCCGATTTTGACCCACTTTAAACGGTCAGATTTAATTTAAATTTTGTAGACTTATCAAGAACCGCTGACAATACAATATTCTACACGAAAAAAATTCTCCTGTCAAATTTTGACAGCTGTCGGGTATAAAACAAAGAAGCGATTTTGACGAAACAAATTATGGGGTCGTATAGTATCCGATGCGGAGACTTTGGGAAAGGTAAGCAAAAAATTCTCCTGTCAAAATTTGACAGCTGTCAATATGTCAAATCGTTTAAAAAAATGGAATTAATGAAAAAACTATAAGGTCGTATGTACAGGGTTTTTCCGTATATTTTGGAGCACCCCTGGAGCTTTTATTTGAAGACCTAGAAAAAACTTTAAATTACCAAAGTTGCATGATTTCTCCTGAACTGTCAGAATTTGTTATCGGACAAAACAAATGAACATCGTAAATTTGTTTAATAATGCCAATGTCGATTTTTTTAAATGGAACACCCTGTATATTAATTTTTTTTTTAACTCCTCACTCTTTTCTGATTCCAAATATGTATATATGTTATATTTTTACTTGAGTCATTTAGGCAAAATTTCATTTCAAAATATTGCGATTTATTAATAATTATTGAATTTTTCATCTTTAGAGTAACCCATTATACCAAGACAAGACCATTCAAGGTATGAAATATTATTTTTTAAACATAAGTCAGTTGCCATAAGCGATTAATAACAACCAAATTGTTTCTCAGGGCAATCTAGATTTTCTAATCCGCAAATTTTGAAATGAAATTTTGCCTAAACGACTAAAGTAAACATATAACATATATACATATTTGAAATCAGAAAAGCGTGAGGAGTTAAAAAAAAAATTAATATACAGGGTGTTTCAATTTAAAAAATCGACATTGGCATTATTTAACAAATTTACGATGTTCATTTGTTTTGTCCGATAACAAATTCTGACAGTTCAGGAGAAATCATGCAACTTAATATACGTAAATAATATTTTATTAACGTAATTTAATGTTTTTTCTAGGTCTTTAAATAAAAGCTCCAGGGGTGCTCCAAAATATACGGAAAAACCCTGTATATTGACGATGGAAAGTTGAAAAAATACGCAAAAAATTCTCTTGTCATAATTTGACACCTGTCAATATGTCAGAATTATTACAATATCCGATAGTAATGAAACAAACGTGGGGTCGTATAGATATTGTCGCTAAGAATGGAGAAAAATTTTAAAAAAATTCTACCCGTCATAATAAAATTTTGACAAACTTTTTAAAAAAAAATTGAAAATTTTTGTCGTTTGTTCGGGTTTGTATGTATGTTTGTTTGTAACTGACTTCTTTGAACCCGATTTTGACCCACTTTAAACGGTCAGATTTAATTTAAATTTTGTAGACTTTTCAAGAACCGTTGACAATACAATAATTTACTAATCTAGCTCAATCTACTCAAAAATAATTTTTTCTAAGTTTGACATATAAAGTGAAACTTTTTAAATTTGATTGACATTATGAAACGTCTTACTTTTTGTAACTAGTTGCATAAAGTAAAATTTTATGCAATTGGTGACGAAAAATGTATTTCAAAATTAGTGACAAAAAGAATTATTCTATTTAGTTAAAAACATAAATTATAAATTAATTAATTATTATAAATATTGATAACACAATTATTGCAATTATTCAAATTAATTCCCGACGACATATTTTTTTCATTGCTCGAACTTGCTGTTATTTAGGAAGCGACGCACATTGCATTAGATGTTTCACCAAATATTTCTAGCGCTATAAGTTTTTTATTATTCATGGAATTTTCAACATATCGCTCCGCAACATAACTAGATTTCCAACCTCCGTGCCTCTTTAATTTTAAAAGATCAGCGCCACTGTCTGCTAGGAAAGTGGCAGAGCTTCTTCTGAAGCAGTGGCCAGTATATAGAACAGGATTTGAAAGACCAAGAAATTGTGCAATAACTTTTAGCAGACTGCTAAATGTGTTAATTCCCACAGGATTTCTGGTACATTTTCCATTCGCACATTTTACAAAAAATCTGTTGTGTTTAAAAATCTGGGGACGCAACTTAATATATTTTCTTAATATTTCAACAAGATTCGTATTTTCAATGTCTCCAGTGGTAATTGCACACTGCCGTATAACTTTTGTTTTTGAAGGTGGGATATCAACACGAAAATGGCTTCCTTCGTCTATAACATTTTCAACTGGAAGAAAAGTTAATTCTGCTTTTCTGCATGCTCCTGCCATTCCAATTATCATTGCAACCTTAGCCATTAAGTATTCTTTGTCATCAGCTTCCAATAAAAATTTGGCAAAATCTTTTTTAATAAAAACTTTTGACTTTTTAGCACTGTACCCGTCCGCTTGCCTTTTAATATATGCTACCAAATTTGTATATTTTTTAATATCAATATTCCTTTTCAGATTTAGTTCAGACCTTAACATTGAGTAAAGTGTCCATAATGTGGAAACTTTTAGATCTTTCTTACCCTCGAAATATGCAAGTAAAACTTTTTCATTAACATGTTTAATTTTCTTCTCATCACACCACGTAACAAATTTTTCGTATGCCAAATCATAAACTGCCTTTGACTTTTTGGGAATTACTGATAATAGAGCATTACCTGCTACCTCTTCAATATCGCTTGGTAGCTCTTCAGAACATGAATGACTCTTTTTAAAAAAATAAAACTAAAAATATATCAATCTCGCTAAAAACCTTCCGTCTAGACTTTTTTACAAAATGTCAAACTGACAACTAACATGAAGTAACAGCAACAATAGCTATTTATGCCATCAGTTATATGTCAAAATTAGAAAAACTAAATTTATGTTTTCCAAATTTTTATCAATTATATTAAATTTTATTTTTTTATTACTTTCTTCAAAATTAGAAAAAATCTTGTATGCCATACGTTACGAAATGAAATTTTGTGTAACTTGTGAGTTTTTGCGAAACTCACTTCGTTCGTCCGCAAAAATCTCACGCGTTACACAAAATTAGGCATTTCGTAACTGATGGCATAAATAGCTATTGTTTTCTTAACAATAACTCAAACTAAAAAACGGAAAATAAATACAGTTTAAAATAATTCTTAAAATTCTAAATACAGGCAGAAAATAATAATGAACGATAAACATTAGAATTATGGTGAAAAAAGCGCGGGGTGCTCGATATATGAAAAATATAGCTCAAAGCGACCTACGCTTTTTTTACAATAATACTAATGTTTACCGTTACCGTTCATTATTATTTTCTGCCTATATTAAGAATTTCAAGAATTATTTTAAACTATTCATTTTCCGCTTTTTAGTTTGATTAATTTATTAAAGCTTGTTTTTTAGTTTTTTTAAACTATACGTATTTATTAATATGTGGTTAAGCTAATCGATAACTATATTTCTTTATGCAACCCGTTGTTAGTCTTTTTCGATCAGTTGTTTACGTTACTATTATTGTAAAAGTGTTTTGGTTGGCGTTTAGAGTACATTGTGTCTTCCTCTGATGGTAGTAACAGTGAAAGTGAAGTAAACAATGTCGGTAACAAATTAGTTTATAGCGGATAAAATTTATAAGGCTCCAGTCATTTTATAAAAATCAGTCAGTATTAAAAAAAAGGAATGATAAAGTCATTAATGTAATAACAAAAAGGTATCAAGCAAATTTCGGCAAGCCAATAAAAACAAAAGGCTTATTAAAAAAATAAACAACATGTAAACGAGACTGAAAAAATAACTAATATTTAAAAAAAAACTGGTAACAAAGCAATTAAACTGTCGGAGTGGGAAAAGAAATTACTATTCCAATCCTAGAACTGGCAAAATTACAGGGGCAATGAATGTTGGTGTTGTAGAAACAGAAACCAAGCAAGATTTGCTAATGCAAAACATCTCAAGTGCTGAGCACTCGTCTAACCTAAATGTCCGGCCTGTCCAACCGTTTTTGCCACCGAAAAAGAAAATGGCGACAGAAAATTATGAAACTAGATAACTAACTGCAAAAGAACGTCAACATCTCTGGCGTAAAAAAAAAGAATCAAGTAACTAGACTTACTTGATTTTTACTTTGTATGCATCTTTGAGCTTCCCTTTGACCCCTCTTTGTCTCCACAAATTCTGATAATTAAATAGTATTAAGTACCAAGTTATTTACTACTACATTTTAGTATCTCTAGTTCCCTGCGAGAAATATTTTAGTAAATCTACTTACTTGCCAAGTTTTGCATTTTCCTATTCTTGCTTATATTTTACCAGAACATAAATAAATTTAATCTAGTTACTAATCAGTGGCGTAGCCAGAGTTGCTTCGTGGGGGGGGATATAACTAACTAACTGCTGGGAACCAATTCCTCCTGAAGTGGAAAAAAAAACACAGTATTTACAAAACGCTCCTCGCTCCTTTTTTAAGTATGCCAGCCAATCATATTCGATGAACCACTTATATTGGAATTTAAGCTTTATTTTTTTTTCCTTATATTTTTGTAATATGGGAAATTTGTACACATTTGCCGGATACCACAATGAACTAATAGTGTTTAAAATATCTTGGTTACCACCTTTTATAAAGTTGGATATATCCATTTTATGAACTAAACTGGGCTGATCAACATGAAGATTATTATTGCTCACGCTCTCAGATGTTTTTATATCTCAAGAAGTCCCAGAATACTCTTCGTTTTTCTCTGTATTGCTGTCGGCCTCCCAATCTCTTTCTTTTCGCTTAAAAAAGCCAGTCAATTTTGACTGCTGCATTGTAAAAACGTTTCTTTTCACGCAATATTTTAATTGATATTATAATTAAGCTTACTAGGCCCTGCATAGCCTGCGCATCAACAACTACTAAAAGCCTGATCAGACGATTCTAGTTACTACGACACGTAAGCCTTGTTGCCAATGTTACCACTAAAACGCATTTGTAACAGATCATGTAACATTACGCAATAATTTTTTTTTTTTGCATGGTTATGGGGGGGGATATATCCCCTATATCCCCCCCGTGGCTACGCCACTGAGTTACTTGTTGGTATTTGACACTTTTACAATTTAAGAAACAAGTAAGTCGATTTACTTAATGCTAAGGACTATAAAATGCAAACGAGGAATCAAGTAACTGTACTTAGCTTTTTCGAAAGGGTTGAAACGATAGCAACGATATAGCTAAGTCGACTTCGTTTAAAATACTAATTACAGAAACAAACTTGATAAACCGAATTATCCGCTTCCCGCGCTACAACGTCTTTTTACCTTGTTATAAGTGGTGGTTTTGATAAAATCTCAGTCGTAATTTACTAATTCGTCGCCTAGTAAGTAGTGTTTAGTTATTGCAAAAAATGTCTAGTCGAGGAAGAAAACTGTTAGAAATATTAGCAAAGAAATCCCATAAAAGTAGTGGGTAAGTACTTATCATATTGTTTAATATTTTTTTATATAAGTTAAAGCGCTTTTATCACTGGTATAACCCTGGAATGCGAAGCTTCCTAATTCCACGACAGCGATTTTTAATTTCGGCAATCGGCAACCATCTTGCAGATTCTTCCATAGAGCTCTGGTCTGTTCGAGCCAGGGTTACCAGGTCTTCTGATTTTTCAGTAGATCTACTGATATTACCTTTGATTTACTGAAATGTCTTATCGGTTTACTGATTGATATTGATGATAAAACTGTAAATCGATAGAACCGTGTTAATAATTAAAAAATCTTGCTAAATTTTAGCAGAGAATTCAACTTCTTCAATTTTGTATTGTTTAGGGATTTAGTATTTACTGTTGTACTGTTTACTATGGAAATGTTTTATTTATTTTGTTATACGGATACTATTTTACAATGTACTGAAAAGGCTTAGCAACGAAACAAAGCACGTAATATTTTGGACTGACAACTGCACAGCCCAGAATAAAAACTGGACCCTATTTACAGCTTGTGTCCTTTTCGTTAATAAAGAGCGGGGACCAGAAAGCTTCACTTTTAAATATTTTGAGCCGGGTCACAGTTTTATGAAAGCTGATTCCGTTCATGGTCTTATAGGTAAAAAATGGAAACATACTCCAGAAGTTTTGGATTACGCAGACCTAGTTCATTTAATCGAATCATCAAATAAGTTAAACAAAGTAATTAATTTACGCGCCGAAAATTTCTTTGAATTCGAAAATGGTTGTCAAACAAGGAAAGAGGGATCAGACTTGCCAAAACTTAATGATATAAAATGTGTTCAATTTGTAAAGGGCTCCAAAAAAATCTCATTTAAACCTGAACTAGAACACGAATCTTTTTCTGACGTGTCTTTTTTGAAACCGAAATTGAAATTAGTATTACCAAAGCAGATCACAGTAGATAGAGGTATAAATCAAAAAAGAAAGATACTATTATTAAAGAGCTCACCCAGTATATGCCACCAAGAAAACAGATTTTTTGGAAGAATTTGCCAAGTAGAGAAGATGTTGAAGATTTAAGAATTTCTACCGCGCAATCTTAAAAACAATAATTTTTTAAGCTTATGTGTGTCAAGACACAAGTTTAATAATTGAGTTCAGAAAAAAGTAGGATACGGATTCTTAGCCTATGTAAACCAGCCTTTTAAAAATATCAAAAGTTTGACACTGACATCTTGTAATTTAACAAGGTTTTTTTTATATTTTATTAATTTAGCTAGACTTGATAGTTTTTAATAAAAAAAAGAAAAAACGATAAGAAAAATTAGAAATATGACAACTAATACAGCCAATTAAACTAAAAGTTGAGCATGTTATAATATGAATACAGTCAATAGCTTTTCCTACTTATTTTTTAAATTTGGGGTGTTATGGGTAGGTTTACAACACACAATCGATGTCCTACTTCTTTCTGGACTCAACTGTACTTACATATACCGGTAATCGAATTTTATTAATTAAATAATTATTTTCTTTGCCAGTTTTTGTTCAAGGAATATGCTTGTACACACGTACACATTTTAAGACATTAGGTAGGTAAAGTGTATACGATCTTTGTTGAGACAGACAAAAAAACTAAAAAAAAATTTGATGACAGACTTGTCAAGTCCACGTGGACTATCTTCGAACATCTGTATAGGGAGCGATCAATACAAATGTTGTTATATTTGTATTGTAGTTTTAGTGTGTGATGCAGTAAATTGATCGTACCCCCAATATTTACGTTGTCTCAATTGACTTCGTATGAAGTATATAGGTATAGGCCCTTCATCCATTTTTTTCTTCAATAATAATTATCGTCTAGTTTATGATAAAGTTTTTGTTTCTGATTTATTTAAAAAATATGTTAAGGATTAATCATTTTCTGTTAAGTTTTCCAAAAATTACAAGTCGAATTAAGTATTAGTTGCCTAAGGTAAACCTAATATTATTTAATAAATTAATACGATTTGAATTAAAATTTTATGTTTTCTAATAAGTATGTAAAAATCGGTAGGCTACACCACATGACCAGCAACTCTGCCACTCTCTATTATTTTCAATGTTGATTTGTCACGTTTGAATTTCATTTTCATTTAAAAAAATAAAAATTAGTTTTTCATACGTCGTTTTACTTTATTTTAAGATAAACATTTAGAAACTTGTACTCCTTGTACTCCATTTATCTAAGTTTTTTGTTGCTTTGCCTTTTGTAGTGTAAATTATAAATCTAGTTGCTTGATTGTTTCATTGTTTTTGTGCATTTACTTCATTTAAACATCTATAGCATGTAGAGTTACTTTCTTTTAGGATTGCATATCAAAGCGATTGTTGCATTTAGTAACTCGAGCACTATCAAAAACATAGATATTTAGTAGTATTGTCTTATATTTACTTATATCCTTGAAAAGATGACAAAAAAACATTTAAGTTGAAAAAACCATTTCAAAATAAACAAATCGCGCCCGCCAAAATCTTTGGTTTTCGAGTTAATTGACTTTTCCTTTGTACGGCAGATCTAGTCCTAGTACAAAAGCAGTAGTATGAAAAAAAAACGGAAATGATGCTGCTTAAAAGGAATCTACCAATTTTTCTGGGACTGGCAAACGGTGATGAAGTAAAATATAATAATTAAAATTAAAAAAGCGCCCCAGGTCCTGATGGCATAACCGATGAAATTCTCTAATTGTCCTTAAATAACGTTTCAGGCCTTTAAGCTACTTAACTAATCTTAGATTGTCCATAGGGCAATTTTTGTCTCAATTAAAATTCGCTTTTCCATTGCATTAAAGTAAGGATAGGTCTAGTATGAATAGACCCATATTTCTTACGTCCTCTTTTGCAAAAATTTTTGAGAAAACTATAAAGAATCATTTAGAAATCTACCTAAATGAACATAACGTAATTAGCAAAAACCAATACGGGTTCCAACAAAGAAAATCTACAGGATGCTTGACATAATTAATATAAGGCGCGGTGGATCAAAGGATGGCAACATTTTATGGATCTGGCTGAGCCCCTTGACACTAGGAATACGTGAAATTGTTTAAAAACCATCTAAATAATCGACAACATGTCGTGGATAAAAACGTGGTGCGCAGTGAACGACGGACGATCACATGCGAAATCTCACAGGGTGCTGTACTTGGTACAATTCTCCTTATTGTCTATACATCAATAAACTACTTACCTTGGACTCTGCTGGAACTATGATACGGCTGTATATGTTGCTGAAACTTTGTATGATGTGGTACAAATATCTGTAAAAAATTTAAAAATTATATTAGACTATTATAATACAAACGAGCTTAATGTTAACTTTTAAAAAATTAAAGTTACTCCCATTCCATCCTTCGGAATTTTCTTGGTCAGCAACACCTTAGAATTATCTGTTATACTTCGGTTAAGCCTGTTATCCGATACGGAATTGTTGCTTGGGGTGGTATAAGAGACTTTCACCTTATATGTTTCAATATAATTCACAAAATAATTATAAAACTAATTTTTAGGAAGCCGTAGATACAGGTATTCAACGGACTTGCTGTTTCTGGAATGCTCTAAAGCACTCATTCATCCAATTAAAAAAAAGGACTTAAATTATATATTAAAAATATATAACCTCAAAATAACCAAAAATAATGTTTTTAAGAAAAGTACGAACATACTTGGCAACACCGACATGTCGGATGATACTTTTACTTAAGAATAAAGTTAACTTAATAACAATCTGTTTATACTATTCTTAATTAGGGTATAACTGTTATAATTATTGTCAACTAAATCACACAGTGGCCCGGTATATTTAGAATACTCAACCACTGTACGTTGTTGAGGTCGCGTCCCACTGTACCCATATCGGGGTCAAGTGCATTGCAACCTCAACAATAATTCGCCTATATAAACTGGGCCATCTTTAGCAGCAGGCATCGGTGTTTATCGCCCGGTCAACCAACAACAGGTGACAAGCCTTGGCCTAGGCCAAGTGACGCATCTGCACATCTAATTAACAATAGGTGACAAGCCTTGGTCTAGGCCAAGTGACGCACCTACGCGGAACAATAAGAGACATGCTGGTTCGCCTTCTAGGATTGAAATTAAGAATAATACAATAGACACCGTTTTGTAACTCCAGACTTTTATTCTTCTATCTACGTCCCCGACACACGAAGAGAAATTCGTGACACTATTTTACAAATGATCAGTTTAGTAACGTGTGCATGGTTTCAGCAAGCTGTTTAGCCTAATTACATAAAACTTATCCCATTTGACCGCCTTTCGATCTCTTATAGTTCCTGATATCTCAATACTGTCAGCGCCAATATCGGGCACTCTGTGTAGGCAAACGTCTAAAATTTCTAACGGCGACTATGGACCCTTAAATGGCAGACAAAACGCCGTACAAATTTCATATAAAATTTCTTTATAAGGAACAATAACCTTTTTAAGCATTTTTTGTGTTCATAACATCGAAAAAGCACAATATAGTTCTGCGCCAGCTCATGATATTATTTGAATGTAGCGTGCCCAACCGGCATTTTCTTTCTAAATTGTTTTCTCGGACATCCATATAGACAATTTAGGGATTTTGTTTAGTCTAAATGCAAGAGTTCAACTCTTAACAAAAAATTTAATAAAAACATGATTGTCCATACCAAGATTTAGAACGAATATTTTTTGGATTTATTAAAAGGAGAATGGAAGATTTATTACTATTATAAAATCCAGAAGATCGGATTAAAGGACAAGTGTCCATAATTTAAATGTATTTTGCCATGAAGTGTTTTGGTGATTTATTGAAATAATTTATCAAAACAAAGATAGCAATATAATCCGTCGAGGTTAACAAATAAAAGAATTGCTCGGATAATGGGATGACGTAATAAGGTTTTGATCTCATGTTTTCAAACTTTCTGCTTTCGTGGCGTCTTTTCTATTATTTCTAGGAAAGGTTTGTGATACTCTAGGAAGATATTATGTAGATATTATTGAGATGTATTTTCAATAGGTTCTTATTTAGGATGTTTATGCTGAATATGATGAATTCGGTTATATGGAAAAGGCCCATATCTATACCCTAAAAGCATATCAAAATTTTTATGGCCTACCGAGAAAGATAAGAGAGGTAGACAAATGGAGACAAAACGAGGATTATTATAGAATACATCATAAAAAAATAACTAAAAGTGTTGTTTAGTTTCCTATCCCCATGTAACCATCATCAATTAAAGTAATTATTATAATCATAATAATATAATATTTTTTGTCTTTCACTACTACACTATTTTGTGTATATTATGAATTGTATATATTTGTTTTTTTTTATGGAAGAAATAAGTACTTCAGAAAGAATGTGTTTCAAAGAATTGTATATTTGAAAATTGTGTTTTGAAAAGCTATGTTCGAATAGCTCGAACAATCCCGTATCCCCTACTCATGTGGAAAGCCTAGGTTTCATTCGTTTATGGTACAGCCACAGCCCTCTCTACTTTGATCAAGCCATAAAGTGACATCGGGCAACGCCGCACCAGCTGGAAGTTGTGGATCCACAAGCTTATTATGACGCGCGGCAACGGGCGAGTTTTTTATTCTTTCTGATAATATTTTTTGTTTTTTTGGCTTTGTTGCCACTATATTGATATTGAAAAATGTACAAAAAAGTAATAAATAGTTTTGGATAACAAGAACAATTTAATTACTATAAATAAATATGAATAAATAAAATACTATTATTAAATAATAGTAATATTGCGCTGAGAAGCTGTTTTTTTTCCTCGCTTTTGTCTGCGAGATAAATTTGACGTTTAAGGTTATTTGGAAAAACTGTTTTATAACTTAGTTTTAGTCTAAGTTTTAATAAACATACTCTTTTCTTTGTCGTACACAAATTTAATATCTGCAAATTTTGCATATTTGATATTACAAAAATTATCAAAATTAGGAAACACAAATGTTTGGTACAGGTTCTTTAGATTTTGGTCCCTTTTATATTTTTTACTGGCAGCAGTTTTACGATTTGGCTTGACGAGAGATACTACAAGTACCTTTTAGTGGGTAGATTTATATTATCTCGTATTCAATTATAAGTACAGGGAGAAAGCGTATACAACATAAAATACATTACTATTGTTGATGGTGAGTAATGTTTTTGTTTCACTACGAGTAGATTTATTTGATCGATCAAAAGTAATATATTATTCAAATTATTATCCTCTGCGTTTAAATTACAGGATTACCTATCATCTTCTGAAATCTCAAAATTTAGTAAGCTTAAGGCTTTGTTTAAGAAATCTACTCTTGTCTTAAGAAAGTCACCTACTATCTAGGTAACTTTGTTACTTTCATACTGTATGAATTTGTACCGAGAAAATAGGTTTTCAAGCTGAGACCACCTGCTTAGTTTCATTTTAAAGGGTAAAATCCGAGGTAAGATCCATTTCAAATCATTGTAAGCCAATTCATTGCCTTTTAAAAAAACCTTTACCTTCATATCAATGTCCACTGAAACTTGATTAACAATATTTATATTATACAGTCGTTGGTCAAATCTAAACAACAAAAATACATTTTTAAGTTACTTACAATTTTTACTTCCCAAAATTCAGAAGTATTAATTTTTTGTGAATAATTACTGAGATCGTCAAAACATTTTATAAAATCTGATTGCTCGAAAGCTTGATTAAGTTGAGAGGTACGCTTTTGTTGTTTCTCGTTTCTCTCCGCTGGACTTTTTCTAGGAATGAGAACAGTTTTTGACAAAATGCTTAGCACAAACTACAGAATATTGTGTGGGCGACCAATTAGCTCTTGAACTGGCTTTAAGCCATAGAATTTTCAGATTTTCATCTTTTAAGAAGTGAAAAACTGATAGGTACACTCTCATCACCTGCTTTTAAAACACTTTTATAGTTAGAGTTACACCCAGGGATATAGCACGGGCTTGCCATGTTCATAACTAAAAGAAAAAGTACATAGGTATCTAGAGGTATTCTACCTACTTACGAACTATCTCTACTAGTAATATTTTAAAACTAATTCACATATACCTTCAAGCTAAATAAACACTTTAATATTTAATAAATTAGCTGTAGCCACAAAACAATAAAGTTTATCCCAAACATTCTGCCGCCATTTATAGGACAACGTAAACAAACCGCCCGGCCGGGCAGGCTGTTCGATTTCTCACTTTATTAATGCTATTACAGCAAGCCCGCACCAACAATTTTCACTTATATTTTGTAGAGGTTCTTATAGCAATCATGTCACATAAATTTTCTATTAGATATCAATCGAAAACCGGATAAAAATATAAATTAGAAAGACACGTACACCTAGTTCGCGCATAATTACATACTAAAGCATGGCTAAATTCAAAAAGTCACGATACAAGCGTACCGCCAAGCTGTGTTGTCGATGTTTCTGTTTCACGACTTGATTAGAGAGGGCTATGGTAGAGCCAACAGAAATAAATTGATAAAACTATAGCGTTTATTGTGTTACCAACGCCAATCGACGTAACTGTATTAACTGTAGGCACAAAATATATTTGCGTAGCTATATATTCTATGCTGTAGGCTTTGCACCACGTAGTATTTATACTTTGACTTATCTGCATTTTGAATATGAAATATTTGTCATCTTAAAGCTTAAGTCACGTATGATAAAAAAACAACGTCATTAACGAAAGTCTTAAAAATAGTTCCGCATGTCCCCTATTACTCACTGGCACTGGTTTATTTATTTATTTATTTATTTCAATAAAAATCCCAAAAACATTTGCTTATGAGGGATTCTCTACTGATTACAACTTCTAAAATAATGTACCTAATTGTTAAATATAACTAATTAAAATACAAGGTAAGTCAACAAAAATAAATATTTAAACCTAAAACAATACTTAAAATGTTAATTTTCAATAAAAAAATAAAAATATTTAGATATGTATAAAATTATTCAAATTTTCTTTTAATGAAATAATAAAACTAATAATATCGTTTAGCTATAATTTTTAAATAATTTTAAAAAGAATAATTAATCATAAAAGAAGTGCATGTTTAAATATTTTTTAGTTTAAAAGTTAGCTTCTCCTTTTTTAAGTTTTTCTTATTTATTATTTTAAAATGTTTTATATTCAAAAATTTTAATTCTTGGGGTATTTCGTTGTAAAACTTTATACCTTGATAATAAATGGAGTTTTGACCTGCCCTAGTGTGTATTATAAAGGAAAATCAACATTAAAAACAGTTCTAGTTAAATGATCATGTACGTCACGTCTATAATTGAACTTTATATTTGAATGTTTATTTTTTGATATAATTTGGTGAACAAAAACAACATTTTGCATTTAAATATCCTTAATTGATATAATATTAAAATATAAATAAATAATAAAATATAATATAAAATTTAGTTGAATATTGTCTATCCAAGAAATATATATTTTTATTTGCTTTATTTTGTAAAACTTGTAATGGGTTAAGCAAATTTTGAAAAGTTGATCCCCGTATTAAAGTTAAATATTGTAAATGAGAGTGAATAATACCAAAATAAATAGGATGTAAAATATAATTTGGTGTCAAAAAACTGAGTTTTTTTTTAAATCCCCACTGGTGCAACTATTTTCTGTTTAATATATTCTATGTGTTTAATCCAATTATAGCTTCATCTATTACCAATCCCAAAAATTTAATTTTAATTGATTGTTTTAAATGCCCAACTTTAAATTTTAAATCACTTCTGAATAAATTGGTTTTCTTGGCCATACATAAAAAAGAGGATTTTCCAAATTTAATGTTAATTTATAACTACACATCCATAATTCAATCATTTTCATGTCAGAATTTATAAAATTCTGTATAATTTCATATGAATTAGCGATGTATAAAATAGTTGTATCATCAGCAAACAATCTAATTTTTCCTTTCAATTTTAAATTATATATAAAATTAATATAAATAAGGAAAAATAAAGGGGCCAAAATCGAACCTTGCGGAACACCACAATTAATATTAAGAAATTTGCTATATTTATTTTTGATACGAACTTTTTGTTTCCGCTGATTCAAATCGTTTCTAAACAAGTCAAAAACTACACCCGAAATACCCATCATATCAAGTTTTTTTAAAAGAATAGAAAAATTTACTGTATCAAGCTTTGCAAAGATTTAGAGAAACAAATTTACAATTTGGGCCTCTATCATTAGCCATTTGAATTTCTGAAATTATTAAATAAATAATAAATTATTCTGGTTATTATTTTATGACATGCATTAATTTAAATTAATAATTTACGTCATGCCCAAGATTTTGCAATTTGCAATGCCAATTTTAAGAACGATTTTTATCTTCTCTAACCAATATTCAGTTACGTCTTTTAATAGCGACGTTTATAGGGGCCAAAACTATAAAAGTTATCGCCCTCGATAGATATATTTTATAGTTTTAGTTGAAAATTGTTATTTTATAGCTCTCTTAAGGCCGATCCGCACCTATGAATTTTCCTTTTTGAATTATGGTTGCAACAGTTGATTTTATGATTTTTTAACGCATATATGTATAAACGTTATGATATGTCCACATTCATATTTTTTTTAATTTGAAATTTCGTTGTTCGTAATTTTTTGTTTTAATATTGGTGCAATTTGACAGAATATCAAATCGGTTGATTTTGATACAGTTCTATAAGTGCAATGACGGAGTCTCTGCTCCAGATAAGTCATCCTTAAACCTCAAACCCAAAAAGCAGAAGCGCGGTTATAATATGTATACAGGGTGTCCGGGCTAATGTGCGAAATCTCCCGGATATGAAAAAATACATGAAAAAAATACTACAAGTTCATATAAACGTCTTTCGTATCGGCCTCCTCTTCGGAGATATGGGCTCCCAAAGAGCTCCCATGGAATTAAGTTTTTGACAAATAATTATTAGACCAACAGGTATATTTCAATTTTTTTATCATATTATGATCTATACCAGGTAAGACCCTTCAAATTACTATCCCAGAAAGTGTTGCGAATTACTCACAGCTGCAGGGACGGACTAGCTGTGACACTAATGTACCCATTTTTTTTTACGCCCTGTATGATAAAAACTTTGTACTTAATTTTTAGTCAATAGTTAAAGGTATGTAAAAAACGTTGTCCAAAGTTTTTATCATACAGGTCGAAAAAAATTGGCACATTAGTGTCACAGCTAGTCCGTCCCTGCAGCTGTGAGTAATTCGCAACACTTTCTGGGATAGTAATTTAAAGGATCTTACCTCGTATACATCATATAAAAAAAAATTGAAATATACCTACCTGTTGGTTTAATAATTATGTGTCAAAAACTTAATTCCATGGGAACTCTTTGGGAGCCCATATCTCCGAAGAGAAGGCCGACACGAAAGAAGTTTATATGAACTTTTCACGTGTTTTTTCATATCCGGGAGTTTTTCCACATTTTACCGGACACCCTGTATACAATACATACACACAAAATAGTGTAGTAGTGACAATAAATATTAAATTATTAATAATTGCTTTAATTTATGATGGGTACCTGGGCATAGGCAACCAAACTACACTTTAAGTAATTGTTTTATGATGTATTCCATAGTAATCTTTATTTTGTCACCATTTACCTACCTCTCCTATCTTTTCTCCGTAGGCCATATAAATTTTGATATGCCTTTAGGGTATAAATAATAATCCTTTTCACTATAATCGAATTCAGCATTATTATCCTGAATTAGAACCTACTGATATTACATCCCAATAATAAATATTTTCCTAGAGTGTCACAACCCTTTTCTAGAAACAATTAAAAATACGCCACGAAAGCAGAAAGTTTGAAATAGACAAGAACAGCAAAAATTCGTTTTCTTTTTTTTCCATCTCATTTCAGTACTTTTACATTGTCTCCGTTTGTTTATTGAAACTTAAGATTTTTCTTTCCCTCAATTCACTACTTATACCTAAATGATTTTAACAAAGTCTGTTAAAACTCTCTAATTTTCTTTTACTCTCTTCATTGTTCTGCCCAAGAAAGGGCGTTTTTCACTGCCCTTTGCCTTTCCAGTATGCTGAATTCTTGTCGATCTTCGATATTTACAGTATTTTACAATCCCACTTATTATTTAACAACATCAGCATTGTACTATTTACTTTGTTTTCCTGATGACGAGTGTTTCTACACTCGAAACATGTCGAATTATTAAGAATAATTCTAGGTTCGCCTAGTTATTCTAATAAACTTGTGGAGAAAGACTTTGTGCTTTTCTTCTTTCTATACATTTTACTCCACTTTGAGCATGAACTACTTCTTCAAAATATTTTATTGTTTGCTAAGGTCCACGTCATCCACTCCCTTATTAGTAAGCAAGAGTCGCAAAAACCAAGCCGTTATTGATATCTGTTTTTATTTATAACTATAGGGCGAAATATATGCAATATGCATATTTTGTCAATTCTATAATAAAATGCATATCTATTATTTATAAATTATTATTTTAAGAGCATATTTTTGTTTTCGGCTTTATAAAAAAATTTAAAACGTTAAAGGTTTAATGACCAGTTCGCTACTTATTTCAGGGATTTTCCAATCTGAAGATTATAATAATTATGTTTACATTTTGGTTGTACACAAGGTATTTATTGGGGGTTTCCGGGGTTTGCAGGCATATTGTCACTTATTAATGCGTTTTTATTACCTGCCTAACAAATTGTATTTCAAATTAAAATAAATTAATTCCAAATGTAAAAAAGTGTTTCTAAAAGCACCTCTAAGGGTGCAGTTGTATAAGGAGAGATTACCAGGAGTTAGTTTACCTCCAGAGCCTGTAATTACCCGGTGGGGAACATGGATTAAGACAGCAATATTTTACGCAGAGCATGTCGAAGACAATATTAAAAAACTAATTTTGGATTTAGATGACGATTCGCAGTGTGTTGTGCAGAGTAACGAGTTTTAAAAAGTGCAAGTGTAGCTAAAGATCTTGTTTTTATTAAGGTTAATTTTAGTTTTATACCGGACATAATATCCTCGTTGGAGAGTAGAATTTTAAGTTTAAGAGACTCAATTAGTACTGTTGAAACTTTTTCCGCAAAATGTAAGAACATTCCCGGTAAATTAGGAGGGGAGGGTTGGCTGCCACCATAAGAGCGGCTAGTGCTTCCTGAGGGGCCACGGTAAAATAAGAGTACATACTAATTTAGAACAAGTTTAATGGCTTTAAGATAACATTAACATTAAAAAACACATTTTTTACCACCACATTTATTACCAGAAATATTAAAATTTTTACATATAAACTAACACAAAAACCACATAAAATCATAAACAAGTGCATACATACAATCGCTACTAAGAGCGGCAAACGTCTGACTAAACGATATTTATATTTAAACGATTCCATCCATAAGCGTCAAATATAAGCAATCAGTCGGACAAATATTAAAGTTGATAGGTGAGTATTCCTACCAGGCCACCATCACACTATCAAAGCTTTACTAGGAAGCCGGTAAAAACACCAATCATTTCAAATACGTGATGCCTGTGTTGCCAATGTGCAACACATGGCCTGTTAGTAATGTGTGCCTGTGTTACACCGGTGCTACACATGGCAGCCAACGTGTTGTAAGGAACAAATTGGATGTACCTGTAAAACGAATGAAGGATTTAAATACTTAACTACAGTAAAAAGCATTTATGAGGGTAAACCATCCAACGAAGTTGTATCTTGGCCTTTGATTTTTGTACCTAAGTTGTAGTATTGTCCGATATCAGTAGAAGTTGAAAGAAGCTTCTCTTTGTATAAACATATTTTTACTAAAAGAAGACCTTTTTAGTTGAACATTTTGAAAAATATTTAGTAATAAATGCCTTTTATACAATTTTAGGTTAAAAAATTGTTTATTTTTATTTTTATTTGTTTCTTTTTGCATTTTTTAAAAAATAGCCATATTTTTTAGAACTCAATTCAAATCATTTTACTATAATAAATTAAGAAATATTGCATATACCAGTATGCATATTTGATTTTAAAAAAAAATGCAAATAACTGCATATTTTAAAGGCAAACAAGGCATATTTTGGCTGAATTTTAGTGCATATAAACCGCCCTTTATTTATAACTGTGGCAAAAATTTCATTTAATGTAGAATCAGCCGCTTCTTCGCGTCGTGCCAGAAAATCCTCATATACCTACAGTGTGACCAGTAAAGTCCGCATCATATGGGATTTTTTTTTATTAATAGCTTTATTTATTAAAAAAAAATAGTAGGGCCTAGTCACGTGATTCGCATTATCTATCAAATTTTAGTTTTTTCCTAAAAATAATTCAAAAGTGGGGTAATTTCTGAAAATATCTAAAAAAGTTATTAAAATTTTTTTTTACATGCAGTTTCTAGCCCACATGCAAAACTTTAGCTGCATAAGATAATTTTAATTTTTTACCCACCACTAAAATTTATTTTCCACTTTTTTCACTGATGACACTGTGTTCTTTTTTGTCTTAATATTAAGGTGTATTACTTTTAGACACAAACTACGTTTTCAAAAATACTTAGTTTATTAAGTTCCCTTATACAGGGTCAAAAACAAATAAACTTTGCATCACACGCGACCAAATTTTAATAGCCCAATTTTGATTTTGTAGAAAAACACACATTTAATATGGCGTTACTTTAAAGAAAATGTATCTGAAATAAAGTATTGTCACAACTAAGAAGTTTTATTTTGCAAAAGTGGTGCAATTTACAAAATATGGGTAAAAAATCAAAATTATCTTATGCAGCTAAAATTTTGCATGTGTGCTAGACACTGCATTTAAAAAAACGTTTTCTAATAATTTTTTTCAATACTTTTAGAAATAACCCCACTTTTGAATTTTTTTTTGGAAAAAATTAAAAATTTGACAGATACTTATTGCGAATCACGTGACTATTATTTTTTTGCTTAATTTTCATCTCCATCGAAGCAGAACTTGATGCCGAAGTTAAACTTCGAATAAAGTTATTAATAAAAAAAAATCCCATATGATGCGGACTTTAGGTACTGGTCACACTGTTTATATGTAGAGTTTGAAGTTTACACTCTTTCTGGGAAACGGTTTTCTTTTCTGGACAAAAACCTTTTTTTTTGTTACATTCAGCTCTATCTGCATCGATAAAAAAATAGTATAATATGTGTAATACTTAATTATTCAAAAATGTACATAGATACAGTTATTTAGGTTTGCACTGTTTGTTTGATGTTGGCAAAATTGGATTTCAGAAATGGAGATATTTGAAGTAGAAAAATTATTCTAATAAGTTTTGAGCAAACTTTGGTATATTTTCGCAATGTGATTATAGGTATATTGGGAATTTTTCATTATATACAACGAAAAAACAGCTTGCGAGAAAAAGTTTACCCCACATTGGGGAAGTTATTTGGTCTGAAAGAGCAACATATGTTTTTGTTATAAACACATTTCTTAGACACTTATTTTTGTAATTAGGCCAATAAAGTTATTATTGATAATTTTTAAACTTTTTTTTAAGTGGGTACCCGAAGCTTTGCTTACGTAGTTCATTTGTTATCCAAAAGAAACTTTTATACCCGTCTTATTATTTTTGTGAACAAACCTAAAAGATAAAATATTTCTTTGGTGTTCCACATTTAATTTTTATCTCTCCATCTCTTCCAATAAAATATATTGTAGGTATCTACTAGTTTTCTTCTCAGAAATAGTATGAGTAATAGGTATGAAATTTTTAATTTGACAGTATCTACCTCTAGATACAGGGTGGAATTTTAAAGATGTAACTATTTATGCTAAAGGAATGCACCAAATTTAAAATTAATATCTTATGAAATACTCGAATTATTCAAAAAAATCAGTTTTAAATTTCAAATTTTGACGCCCTGTATATCGAACATGAAGGTCAAAAATGAAAAAGGGCATTATAAAAGTCATATTATTTTTGCTCCAGGAATATGTGGTTAACGGATTGACCTCCTTTTTCCGGACACCCTGTATATTACAAGGAACAAAAAAATGAACAAATATATAGGGTGTCCTTAAAAGGTGCGGAAAAAATGCTACCACGAGTTCCTGAGGAAGATGTTTTTTAGTAAAATAAAGATATTTTATGTTAGGGATAAACATTTAAATGTGCTAGACCAGTGGTTCTCAACCTTTTTGTGGTGGCGGAACACTTTTGGTAGTAATAGGAAAATGGCAGAACACCACCTTTGTCAACATATTTGCGGTGAAGTAATAGACCAGGGCTGAAGCCTTTGAAAATGGTAAAAAGTGAAAAAATAATAGTAGGATGAAACCCTTTGGAAAAGGAAGAAAATATACCAAAAATGAAAGGAAAAATAATTTACGGGCGATCCGAGGTCCGGAAGTGGAAAAGAGTGAGTTTTTAAGGGTAGAAAACGATTTATCTCGATTTCCGGCAAAACTACAACTCCTATGGAAAAACGTTAAATGGCAAAGTTTTTGGTTTTTTATTTTTATCTTTTACAAAAAAAATTTTTTTTCACGAAATTTGGTGCAAACGTACCTTTTTATGTCCCACGCACACTGTAATTTTTTTGATTTAAAATATTTATTTTTTCACCTTATTTTAACTTAATATCAAAAAAGCACCGTAATTTTCAATCGAAAATTCTCACGTCAAAATATCTCTGCTTTTTTAAAAAAGTCGGTGGGCTTTTTGTTCGTTGAAATCTCTACTTTCTGATGGTGTAAAAATATACACATTATTATGGTAAATGTGATGAAATCCCCTTTAAATTCATACCTTTAATTATATTAGAACAACTATTTTCGCATGTTTTTTGCGATCTTTATGTTTTATGGATTTGTAAGTTTTTTGTTTATCAACGTAACATGGAATCTTACGTTTTTCGAGTAACTTAACACGTTCGCTACCGACCAGAAATGGCAGGATCCCGCTGTGAACCAGAACCGTATTTCAGAATATACCTAAATTTTTTTAAATTTTAAGACGCGCTTAATGACTAACCTAAATCAAGTACCAATGGCCATTATAGTGGCAACGGACCGACGACAGACCGCACAAAGGAAAACAACCACCGCGCGTGGACCAGATCTAATTTACATGCATAAGAATGAGTGTGCATTTTTGGCCACTATAGCGGCCGCGGTTCACCACGGAGGATTGGAAAGGCCACTATAGTGGCCGTCGGTAGCGAACGTGTTAAGTATAAATATTAATAAATAGCTCAAAATTTTACCGGGTGGTCAAATAAGCGAGGACGTCGGCGTTATCTCGGAAACCATTAATCGTACAACTTTCGGAAAGATTTTTTTTTGAGTAAAGTGGTCAAGTGAAATTGCTGGAAATTACTTGTAAGTTCCTCATTTCGCCGCAAGGGGGCACAATTAAAAATTGTTTTTTTAAATTCTAAATTTGTCCGAAAATTCCCATATTAAGGTATAACTCTGATTACATCATTGGAAAGCTTAGACAATTCTGCATCATTTTGATTGATTAAGGCTCATTGGCGTACCGACCTTAATAAGAGTGGGAGAAGCTATTGAAAGTGTAAACATTAAAATCGCTGTAACTTCTAAACGACTTATCCGATTTTACTAAATTTAAGCTTGTTTGGAAGGGGAAAATAAGTATCTATAATTGCCGTATCCAACAGTACACGATAGTGTTTAATAAAATTGCTAGAGGGCGCAATTTGTAATAATAACAGTTTTTTCGATTTTATTCCGAAAATATAAATCATACGGTATAACTATGACATTATAATCGAAAAGTAAATGAAATTCGCAAGAAAAGATGTAAAGACCGCAGTTCGATATCCTGGTTCGTTTCAGAGTTATTGCCAAAACAATAATTTTTAATACAAATTGCGCCCACTAGCAATTTTATTAGAAACTATCTAGTACCATTCGATACGACAATTGAAGGTACTTACCTTTTTCTTCCAAACAAGCTTAAATTTAGTGAAATCGGTTAAGTCGTTTAGAAGTTACAGCGATTTTAATGTTTACACTTGCACTTGATAAGAGTGGGAGACGCTATAAAAAGTGTAAACATTTAAATCGCTGTAACTTCTAAACGACTTATCCGATTTTACTAAATTTAAGCTTGTTTGGAAGTACCTTCAATTGTCGTATCTAATGGTATACGATAGTTTCTAATAAAATCACTAGAGGGCGCAATTTGTATTAAAAATTATTGTTTTGGCAATAACTCTGAAACGAACAAAGATATCGAACTGCGGTCTTCACAGCTTTTCTTGCAAATTTAATCTACTTTTCGATTATGATGTCATAGTTATACCGTATGATTTAAATTTTCGGAATAAAATCGAAAAAACTGTTATTATTGCAAATTGCGCCCTCTAGCAATTTGATTAAACACTATCGTGTACTGTTGGATACGACAATTGAAGGTGCTTATTTCCCCTTCCAAACAAGCTTAAATTTAGTAAAATCGGATAAGTCGTTTAGAAATTACAGCGATTTTAATGTTTACATTTTCAATAGCTTCTCCCACTCTTATCAAGGTTGGTACACCAATGAGCCTTAAACCAAAATGATGCAGAATTGTCTAGGCTTTCCAATGATCTAATCAGAGTTATACCTTAATATGGGAAATTTCGGAGAAATTTAGAATTTAAAAAAACAATTTTTAATTGTGCCCCCTTGCGGCGAAATGAGGAACTTAAAAGTAATTTCCAGCAATTTCTCTTGATCACTTTACTCGTAAAAAAATCTTTCCGAAAGTTGTACGATTAATGGTTTCCGAGATAAAGCCGACGTCCTCGCTTATTTGACCACCCACATAATGATTAAAAAAAAATTTCGAATTCCAGTTTTTTTCGTTTCTTTGCATTTTTTGAGAACATTTACCATAGTAATGTATATTTTTTTACACCATCAGAAAGTAGAGATTTTAACGAACAAAAAGCCCACCGAATTTTTCGAAAAAAGCAGATATTTTGACGTGAGAATTTTCGATTGAAAATTAGGGTGCTTTTTCGATATTAAGTCAAAATAAGGTGAAAAAATAAATATTTTAAATCAAAAAAATTACAGTGTGTTTGGGACATAAAAAGGTAACTTTTCACCCGGAAAAAAAATTTTTTTTTTGTAAAAGATAAAAATAAAAAACCAAAAACTTGGTTATTTGAATTTTTCATATACATTTTGAGGCTATGTGAAAAAAGTGTAAATACAAAAGTTGTAGATCTTTCTATTACCTACAACTTTGCCATTAATTTAACGTTTTCCCATAGGACTTGTAGTTTTGCAGGAAATCGAGATAAATCGTTTTCTACCCTTAAAAACTCACCCCCTTTCACTTCCCGACCTCGGATCGCCCGTAAATTATTTTTGCTTTTATTTTTGTTATATTCTCTTCCTTTTCCAATGGATTTTATCTTACTATAATTTTTTTGGTTTCAAAAATTATCGACCCTGGTCTATAATCAGTTTATCAAATACTATCTCATGATTCAGATTATAACTAAATTATTTTGCGGAACACCTGGAAGAGGTTTGCGGAACACCTGTGTTCCGCGGAACGGCGGTTGAGAACCCCTGTGCTAGACATAGGGGTGTTACAGTGGAACTGGACCTGTTCTTTTGGAATAGGTATCATCTGCCTATTCCGCGTACCTATTACCAGGTACCTATTCCAGGTCCGTTGGCACTGTCACATGTTTGATTCTCTGGTTTCATTGTTATTCCTTTTTCAAGTTGTCAGGTACAGGTACGATATAGGGAATGGAACGGCTACAGGTTTTGCTTTAAATTCATATAATATGTTTATAATATGGCGAATTTGCAGTTGAGAATTTTAAACGTTGCCATTACAAGCACATTGCAATAATTAAAATAATCTCACTAAATAAAGATAAAGGGAAATAGTAATAAATAATAAATATTTCTAAAAACATTGTAATAATTTATTGGGCAACAAAATATAGCGTATTTAATGTGGGATATGCAACCAGCAATGAGGAATTAATTAAAAAGGCAACATAATATGGTGGATGTACCTATGCCTATTCTTCATGTTTCTTTAAATAATAGGCCTCTGTTACAATCAAATCTTCCAAAAAAGTCTGGTGCGAGAAATATTAATCTGTTACAAAAATTTATAACGAAATTTAATTCGAACAATCGGAAACTGCTGGGCAGTGCTGGCCACGCTGGAGTTCTGGCGGCCTTCTTTAAAATCTCGTGTCGGCCATGCAGCCGGAATAGCGCCAATCGGCGGAGCGGTTTGACCTGGAATAGTTTGGACCTGTAATAGGTATTTGGAATAGGTTCGGGTTTGGAATAGGTACAGGTCCAACTAGGTACGAGAAAAACCTATTCCGTAACATCCCTAGCTAGACATTTTAAAGGGGACAAACAGTACGTCTACATAGGATTTAGAAAAATAGAGGATATATTTTGAAGCCATGTGCAAAAATGGCTAGGGGTGAAATAGGTTCTTAGTCACAAGAGCAGTCAGTAACAGCAGTTCATGGTTAGTTATATTTTTTTATTGTGAAGTTCGCAGGCAAAGCTGCGGTTAGAAACTATAACTAATGCCTGCCAATGTCAAAAAACATTTTAACAATATACAGGGTGTCCCGAAATTAGCGCGCAATATTTCTAGGGCGTAAACTATATCCAAAAATATGACAAAAATGTCCTATAAGCATACCCCGAGAAATGCTCCTTTAGGGGGCTAGAGCCCCTCAAAGAGGGTCGGGAAGGAAGTCTTTTTTTATAATAGAATGGAAACTCTTAAAGATACTGACATCAAAATTGGTACGTGCCTTCCAACCGATAAACTGTATATAACAGTTAGTTTAGAGTGAAAATATTTCTTCCAGTGGCGTCGCACGGAGTGGGGCTGAGGGTAAATATTATCCTATATTTTCTATTTCTAGGATTTTTTAATTTTAAGTACAATATTTTAAAAACCTCGAGTTTTTTCTTTAAAAAAGTACCCCTTGTTTTTTTTAAGTCAAATTAATTTTAAAATAAAACGTATTTTTCAAAAGAAAGGTTAGTCCATATGAGTTCAGGTAAATCCGAAAGTTAGCGTGCAATATTCCTAGGGCGTAAAGTACATCCAAAAATATTACAAAAATGTTCTATAAACATACGCTCAGAAATGCTCCTTTAGGGAACTAGAGCTTCTCAAAAGGGGGCAACAGAGAACTCACAGATATTCATTTTGTGTATGGATTTTGTAATGGTAGTTCTACTGCCGCTGTAATAGAGTACAGGAGGCGATTTCCGCATAGAAGACTACCTAGCCGCAGAAGATTTGCTACGGTCCATCGAAATTTAATAGAAAATGGATCATTTCAAAGACTTCATGCTATTACGAAAAAAAAATTTGCCCCCCTTTGAGAGGCTCTAGTCACCTAAAGGAGCATTTCTGAGGGTATGTTTATAGAACATTTTTGTAATATTTTTGGATGTACTTTACGCCCTATGAATATTACACGCTAACTTTCGGATTTACCTGAACTCATATGGACTAACCTTTCTTTTGAAAAATACGTTTTATTTTAAAATTAATTTTACTTAAAAACGGTGCCTCCTATCGAAATAAAACAAGGGGTACTTTTTTAAAGAAAAAACTCGAGGTTCTTAAAATATTGTACTTACATTTAAAAAATCCTAGAAATAAAAAATATAGGATAATATTTACCCTCAGCCCCACTCCGTGCGACGCCACTAGAAGAAATATTTTCACTCTAAGCTAACTGTTATGTACAGTTTATCGGTTGGAAGGCACGTACCAATTTTCATGTCATTATCTTTAAGGGTTTCCATACTATTATAAAAAAATACTTCCTTCCCGACCCTCTTTGAGGGGCTCTAGCCTCCTAAAGGAGCATTTCTCAAGATATGTTTATAGGACATTTTTGTCATATTTTTGGATATAGTTTACGCCCTAAAAATATTGCACGCTTATTTCGGGACACCCTGTATAGTTTAAAAGGGTTTAATTTGATAAAGCAATGACGGTAAGGTAATATTTACTTTTAAAGTAGAAAATATGGTTAAGCATAGAATATAACGACCCTGCTTATTCCCCACACCATCCTAATATCCTGTTTATAAAATTTTTCGCTTATAAAAGTAGGAAATGGGCAGTAAATGAAATAAAGGGTATTTCGCCCAGAAAACAGGGAATATAACGTGCACTTGTGCCAGTGGTTTTCCGATGATTACTTTTGAAAGACCGCAGAGACGTGAGCTTTTACTTTTTGTTTTCCTTGCTTCCAACGGCAAAGATAAATTATTTTATGCGAAAATAAAAAAAAAAAGACTGTTAGATAAATTTTGGCATACAAACATAAGAGTTTGGTTCAGCACGCAAACTAAGGTTGTTGATCATGATACAAGGAAAGAAGAGATATGACATTGCGCATGTGGGCGGAGCCAAATCGACAGCCGCTTACGTCATGTGGTGATAATTTTCTGGCGGGCTTCGTATAACCTACGTTTGGTTTTATGTACTATTGTTATTATTTGTTATACAGAAAGAGGTTTTTAGTGTTTTTTTTGGATTATTATTGTTGTTTGTTAGTGACAATTAGTTGTTAATATGCGTTGTGCAGTGGCGTTATGCATAAGTGACAATATGACAGCTTTTATTTCTTATAATTATCTGCAAAAGTATACCTATACATATTTATGATACAAATCAATGTTTAATATTTCAAATTTTAGCTTAAAAAAATTGTTCTCTTCCTCGTAGGTGAGATAAAAAAGTTTAATTTGACGAAATTGGTTTAAAATAATAAACTGTAATATGTGTGCCTTATTTTTTAATAATTGTTAATGTACCTCTTATACTATTATGATAATTACCAGTCCAAGTATATTTTTTTTAATGTCTGAATGAGTTTTTTACATCCTTATCCTTGGTCAAATTATCGTCAAATGCAGTGGCGGACTGGAGCGGGTGGCCGGGTGGCCATCGCCACCGGGGCCAGAAGGCCTTTGGGGGCCAATTGGTCCAAACATTTAAACAACAATTTTTTTTTTCAAAAAATGTTCTTAATGAGGGTTGGGGCCATGTAGCCACCGGGGCCAAATGATTCCAGTCCGCCCCTGGTCCAATGTTAACAATATAAATTAATAAACAGACATCTCCAAAAATATTATCGTTACCTATTGCATAAAAAAAATCTTAATAAGCAAATTAATTGATTTTGGTCATTTAAGGCTCGAAACTGTTCTAAAAATGTTTAAGACTGCACATTTGTACCTATTTTTTTTTTCAAACAATTTATTGCTTAAGGTGAAAGGGCCAAAAAATATAGGTTATTTTTTTATGATTTTGTAAAAATAAATAAGTATTTGTAATTATTTAAAAGATAAAATGTATGTCAGCATAAGCAGAAAATTATTTTCATTGAAACCAAATATATGCTAAATTTTAACATTTAACCCAAGAACATCATGAAATACGTTCTGATTTATCCTTAAAGTACTTAAAATAATATGCACTGAAATCTTCCAAATCAAAAATTGCAAAATATGCAGTAAAATTTCTATTTCTAACGGCTAATCCTATGTAATTTTAAATCTCGTTAGCACCACATGACGTCATTGCGCGGACCGGACCGAATTGGGAATACGATCGATCATATCTTTCTTTCTTTGTATCATGGTTGTTGATATTACCTTTTCGCTACATCGGCACTAAACATAGGAACTAAAAATTCTTCATATAATATTCTTTTATTTATACGTTGAGATAATTGGCCCAGCTAGATTTCTGTGCTGAAATTTTTTAGTAACCGCAACTTAAATAATTACAATCATCACTATATTTTATTTGCTATAACTAAACCCGATTACTTATAGTGACTAATATTTTTATTTGAAACCACCTATTAATGATTAACAGGAATTCTTATTACTGTAACAACTGCAAATTTTTATTCAATTATCACAGCTTGGTTTGTTTGTTTCGACAGAAGACAACGATATTTGACATTAACAGCTGATCTGGTTTCATCGTTAGAGTTCTCAGATCAGCAGTGGGCCGTAGCAAGCTCACGCGTCAGGTTGCGTCAAATTATTTTCTTTCGATTTTGGTGTTTTTAAGTGTTTCTGTGGCTGCTTTTTGTGCAGTGTGTTTTTTTAACATTTTACTTTTGGATTTTATATATTTTAGAAACAGATTATCTTGGTGTTTATTATTTAAGTTTAATAGTGACTACAAACACCATTTTCGTTAACTCATCTATTATGAAATTAATAAAGTGCCTAATTAAAACATTTAGTTATCGTTATATACAGGATGTCCCATAGGCAAATACAGCAACATCTGCAGCTCTGAATAAAACCATGAACGCCTGCGATCATTTCATGCACATTTTAATAGTTCTGCCGTGCGAGCAAAAATTTTTTGCATCAAAGAGGGCCTTGTATCTAAGGACGTAATGCATAGCCGTAGAGCCTAATACCTGTTGGGTATCAGTAACTACTTAAATTAACAATTAATCAGTTATTCCGTCATCTCTGACAGCCGTTACAAGTTATTTGATTCATCGCTAATTTTTCCAATTTCTTGAACAATTCACACATTGGCTCTTACGAAACAGCACAAAATATTCATGGTTGAAGCGTATTTTCGAAACGGGGTTAGAGTAAATGGTGGGTGGCAATACAATCCGGGTTCGTGCATGGACGAGTTTCACGAACATTTTCCTAACGTTGTTTTTATTGCTGGGGCTGTGGCTGTGTTTAGGGAAACAGGTTCTATACAACACAAAAAAGGAGCAGGAAGACAATCTGTAAAGACAGAAGAACTTGTTGCAAACGTTCGTGAAATAATGCAAAATACGCCAACAAATTGTATAAGACGGCTGTCCCAAGAAGTGGGAAGATCTTATGGAACATGCAGGACTATTCTTAAGAAGCAGGTAAATTTATTTCCTTATAAAGTGCAAGTATTTCAAGAAATACAAGCCGCAGATTTTGAAAGACTCAGGAATTACTTGAAAATATGAAAAGACGTGTGAATTTATGCTTGGAGCATGGCGGTGGCCAATTCCAGCAATTTATGTAATAATTTTTCTTTTTCTTTCTGTATATTCTTACTTTGTTAATTTTGTAAACAGCAAAAATAAATTTGTATTTGTCTACTTATTTTATTACTCATTAGTTTGGCATATCATGTCATAATATGAATTTGACAAAATTTTAACCTAGATTTGGTTAGATATATCGTCCCCATATGATTGTGATCTAAACCAAGCCCTACGTTTTTTAATCCAAGTCCTCTTTAATGAGATTGATTGAGACACATCCGACTATATTTATTTTTATTCAAGAACTTTTTAATGTACAAACAGAAACGTATTTTAAATGTTAATAGTATTAGTTTAATGCATATATCTAAAAATTCAGCTATTTGAAAAAAGAGTTGTTTGAGGATTAAATAAAGAAATATACAAGTAAGGAGATTTCAAAACTCTCATAATATGTGAAAATGGTTTCCTATTATCATTCCCAATAGTTGTACCTAACCTTTTGTATTATATATTAATTTATATTTGTGTTATTTTTTTACAGTTATAAAATATTAGTTTAATGTTAAATTAGCGTTATTTACTTAAATTAAATTAATGATCTTTTTGGGCCGATATAGGATTATTTTATGCAGTGCACGGGCCGAGTTGGTCGATGCCCTACGGAGTTAAAGTATTTTTCACCCTAAACGGTATCGACTTATTGACTGCAATAAAACTACCGGTTTAATCCCATTGTTATACACAATCAACAAGCAAATACACTACAGGGTAGGACTTTAGATATTTAATTCGTTATTAATAATATATTATTTAATGACATGAAATATCCTAAATCGCAATATCAAGATAGTTAAATATTACCTGCTATAATTACAAATTATAATCCGACCCTGACCGACAGTTTATTTGCATTTTTAAGGCCGAGCTCTTGCAAAACGTCCAAGGTAGTTAAACGGAGTCAACCATTTATTGTGAAAAATACTTTATAATGAGTTGGAATGATGCTATCAACTCAAATTCGTGGATGGCAACCTATAAAAACGGAAACTCTATTAGTATATTTGTAGAATTATACCGTTGATCTTTTGACTGCGATAAACCCTCATTATTCCTTTGACCATAAAATAAATAATGAAATCCCAAATTTTAAAACCTTTTCGAGCAGAGCCGGACCAGGTACAAATTCAATTTATACCTATGCCTGATTCATATATAAATACAAACTGATTTTTAATAATTTCAGCCTTTAGTGGTTTTCCGGCGAGTAATTTTTAGTTAGGCTATTAGTGGTAGAATGTGGCGTCCTTGGAATTGTGCTGATGGGGCATCTTCAAGTGTAATTTTTAAAAGAAAGCATTTATCTACCGATGCCAAATTAATAATTAAAAATGTGTATCAATCTTTGTTGAGTAGAAATTTTAATTCGATGGATGCTTTAGCAGAGACGTCTACTTTGACAAAAACTCCTTTATCTTCGGTAAGAGACATACTACTTAAACATGTTAATCCTAGAAAAAATCGGAGTGATTCTGGCACATTTAGAAGCATTGACGAAAATGACATGGATTTATTAAGAAGAAAGATTTACCAAATGTATGAAGCACAAACTGTACCCAATTTGATTTCCCTCAAAGAGCGGCTGATTATAGACGAAACAAATATCTCTTGTTGCCTTTCATGCCTTAGGAAAATATTGCGTAAAATGGGTTTTATATACCGAAGCATTAATAAAAGACAAACATTAATGGAATCTCAACGTTTACGGGAATGGAGACCTAAATATTTAACAGCTGTTAAACAATTTAGAGAAGAAAATCGTCCAATTATTTACCTTGACGAAACATGGTTCGATACCCGTGACACTCCAAGAAAAGGTTGTGATGATTCTTCCAAAAAATGTTAAACCAAGGCACCATCAAGAAAGCTAGAAGTATTAAAAGCTTTTAAAATAAAGAAGGAATACGAGTGTGACAAACTTGCAGCAAAAAATGGACATACAGTGTTGCGTCTTCCTCCATACTATTGTATATTCAATCCTATTGAGCTAATATGGCACCAATTAAAATCCAATATTAGGAGAAATAATATTTCTCCTACATTAAATGCATCTGTAGTAGAATTAATTAAAACCGAAGTAAGAAAAAATTCTGCAGACAGCTAGAAGAACTGTGTACAGCATGTACTTAAGGTGGAAAATTCTTACAATTATTGTATGATTACAAATGTTCAACCCTTAATTATAAGTTTATGCTTGGATGAAGATAGTGATAGTGATACAGAGTTAAATTTTGAATAAATTATCAAGAGTTTTTTAGAATTTAATTAATTTTTATTCTACTTGTTATCCTAATAGTTATACTTTTAAATTATATTATTTTCAATTATCATTAATAATTATTATCATTATTTTACATTTACTATAGGTACCTACCTATATACCTAAAACTAAAAATACCTATCTATTTATTTTAAATTATAAAAATAAATCATGTGGTGTAGGTACATTTTCAAGCCGACCCTGATCCCATTTAATCCCCTTTGACGTGGGTGGAGGCGTATACAATAGGGTTTAATCAGGTAGTTTATTTTTGGCAGTAAGAGTCAACGGTATAATTCTGCAAATACTATACAGAGATATTATAGTGTGCCAACATCCTATTAAGCATACTATTTTTTTATAGGCCCTGCGGTGTAAACACTGCACCTGGATTTCCACGCAATGGTTTTTGTGTCAGCTATTGGCATAGCGAATATAGCGATGCATGTATCGATATCATCGGCGCGTCGGCCTACTTTTTAATCATGCAGAAATTCAGAGAGGATTTGTGCGACATAAAGGAGTGTCAAAGAAAACTGCTTACCTCGGTTTAATTTTTGCAGCGCTAAACACTTATACTTTGAAGCAAAACTCTCGACGTTTGCGGAATACGTTCTCTAACAACGGGATAGAAAACTGAAGGCAGAGTTTCAAACACTCAAATTAAATGTTAACGACTGGATCAGGTTTACCGATCCAACAATATTGAAATTCAAAGCGTGATCAATAACAAAAACTTGTATGAAGTCTTTATTAAAATATGCACCTATGTAAAATGTAGTATACCGTACGAGATAATTTAGTTCATCCACATTGTTCAGCTTGGAAAATTTTCAAAAAACAAATTTAAAAATAGTATAGTACGTTTTCTCCGTTTGTCAACAAACTGACATCTTCTGTCGTGTTTTGACGTCACCCGTCACAACAGTCATTATTCCAGTATGTTCCGAATTTCGTTCGTTCACATCATACACCCAATACTTAGAGTTGAAAGGATGCCTACTAATAACTGGTAATATGAGAGTGGAAGCAACGTAGGCGGGGTGCCTACGTCATCGAAACGACAAAACTCGAGTATTTATTTATTAGACAAAGACTATTTTCCCTGTCAACTTTTTAAATTTAAAGGAAGAAGAACAAAAATCTTTAAAAATGAAGACTTCTTGTAGTAGTAGACAATTGGAGATTATTTTAATTAATGTTTTCATACAGGATGTCCCACTGGAAATCGTTTCGATCGATATATGGAAAACTATATATAGAACAATCTTGAAAATTTCACAGTATGTATGCTAATATTGATGGGATCAACACGGCTAAAATATTTTCAATATGGTGGCACTTGCGTACCGGAAGTACAGGGTCTTCCAACGAGGACTGAACAGGGGCTCATTTTTGAGCTTCCTTGTATTTAAAGAAAAATCCAAAATAGCCAATCGATGTACTTTTTCCTGCAGAATTCAAAAATGATACCAAAAATTTATTTGAACCAGAAACAAAAGAGTTACGCTATGGATAAGGTGTTTTTTAAATGGAACATAGTTTTTTTTATACGATTTTTGGAACGAGTGATTTTTTTTGTCCGTTCTGATTAAAATATTTAATATTGTGACAGCTATTTTTATTAAATTTTAATGTTTTATCCAGTATAATTTAACTTTAACCTGTTTGAAACATACACTAGGTAATGAAGGTATAATCACCTTTGAATCCTTCAAAGTCATTTCGGCAATATTATAGTAAATTTGTCAAATTTTTTGACTTTTAAGGATTCAAAGGTGATTATACCTTTATTACCTAGTGTATGTTTCAAACAGGTTAAAGTTAAATTATACTGGAATTGTCTCGTTTAGCCGGTAGAGGGAGTCAAAAATTTGTAAAAATATTGGTTTTTCCTAAATTACGTGAAAACCTGCTAATCGATTTTAATGATTTTTAGTATGTAGACTAATACTATATAAAATGACGTTTTCTAGCATTAGAAGTGTTATAAAAGTGATATAATACGTCAACATTTCTCCTCATTTTTTATAGGAACGGCGTTATGACAACCCAGATATTTTTGTAGAGTGACTGGATGTATTTGGAAGCTATTTTACCTCTTTAATATTTTTCGTTGAATGAGCTGTTTTGCCAGAAGAAAATATTTACAATTACCTGCATACATCAATTATTAACAATAGAAATAAAACAAAGTACAACAAAGTTGAAAGTATGCATTGTAAGAAACTAAGTAAAACAAAAACATTACTTAAGCAAATGTGTAAAATGACCGCCATCTTGCTGAATACACTTATTAACATTCCTTAAAAAATGATATTGGACCCTATTTAAAAAAATTATTGTTACAGGTAATTTGATTTTAATATTATTACTAATAATACTAAATATTGTAAATATTTTCTTCTGGCAAAACAGCTAATTCAACGAAAAATATTAAAGAGGTAAAATAGCTTCCAAATACATCCAGTCACTCTACAAAAATATCTGAGTTGTCATAACGCCGTTCATATAAAAAATGAGGAGAAATGTTGACGTATTATATCACTTTTATAACACTTCCACTTATTTACAGCCGGTTATACTACTAGAAAACGTCATTTTATAGTATTAGTCTACATACTAAAAATCATTAAAATCGATTAGCAGGTTTTCACGTAATTTAGGAATAACCAATATTTTTACAAATTTTGACGCCCTCTACCGGCTAAACGAGACAATTTTGGATATAACTAAGTCGGCTTAGATCGACCTATTTTGACGTCAGGAGTCTGTCGTCAAACGTTGTACATGTATTTTCCGGACACCCTGTATACAGATACGAAAACTTTTTATCAATTCCGTTTAAAGTATTAAGCTCCTGCAATTTTATTATATTATTACACTATGATATCGCCTCGGTTTTAAGCCTTAAAGTATAATAATATATAAAATATATTAAAACAAGGAACGTGTTCCTAGCTTTGAACACATTCCCTGCTCGGTATTGTGCGCGAATCTTGCCGGTGAACAACAGAAATTATGATAATCTTATTCTCGAGCATATTCAACGGAAACTTCCACTTTTCTTAACTCAATTACATGAATGTTTAAAAAGTTCTCCATTAGTCCCGCTGGAATCGCGATAACTAAGTCAACACTTATCACCTTTCTACCACAAAGACAAAACTATTCCAACATTTTTAACAAAATTAAAACTTAACTTTTATTTTAGAGCTGCTCTAAAACTTCTTTGGGATTCCGGATTTTTCCTAATTAGTTTTACGTATTAGGCCAATTACTAAAATAAAATTTAAAATAGAACCCACTTTTAACTCGGGAGCAAGAACGGAAAAATTTCCTTCTAAACGTATAATGAACGATTTTTATTATACTTTCCTGGAACGGTATAATAATGACATCATAATCGGAAAGTAGATTAAATTTGCAAGAAACAATGTGAAGATATCTTTGTTCGTTTCAGAGTTATTGCTAAACCAATAATTTTTAACACTTTATTCGAAGAAATATTGTTTTATATTGTTAAATATTGAATGATTTTATAGTTCAATAGGTATGTAGATTGGATTTATATATATATTTTTTATTGATTTATAGGTATATATTTTTTATTTATCTCCATGGACATCTACAAGATTTTATTTCACGGCTATCTACAGGGTGTTCGGGAAAATGTGGGAAATCTCCCGGATATGAAAAAAACACGTGAAAAGAAAACTACAAGTTCACATAAACTTCTTTCGTATCGGCCTCCTCTTTGGAGATATAGGCTCCCAAAGAGCTCCCATGGAATTAAGATTTTGACACATAATAATTATTAAACCAACAGGTATATTTCAATTTTTTTTTCATATTATGTATACCAGGCATAAGACCCTTCAAATTACCATACCAGAAAGTGTTGCGAATTACTCACAGCTGCAGGGACGGACTAGCTATGACACTAATGTGCCCATTTTTTTACGCCCTGCATGATAAAAACGTTGGACCACGTTTTTACACACCTTTAACTATTGACTAAAAATTAAGTACTCTTCATTCATGTCGCTAATCGTAACTGTTTTCGCAAAAACGACATTATTAACATATTTACATCATGTATATTTTTAGCGTATTTCAATAAAAGATACATCTTTGTTCCTCTAAATTATAAATGTTCACTTTTAACTGCTTAATATTAATACATGATCGCAATAAAATGACGTTTTTCCGAAAACGGTTAGGATTAGCGACATGAATGAAGAGTACTTAATTTTTAGTCAATAGTTAAAGGTATGTAAAAAACGTTGTCCAAAATTTTTATCATACAGGGCGTAAAAAAAATGGGCACATTAGTGTCACAGCTAGTCGGTCCCTGCAGCTGTGAGTAATTCGCAACACTTTCTGGGATAGTCATTTGAAAGGTCTTACCTGGTATACATCATTTGAAAAAAAAATTGAAATATACCAGTTGGTTTAATAATTATGTGTCAAAAACTTAATTCCATGGGAGCTCTTTGGGAGCCAATATCTCCGAAGAGGAGGCCGATACGAAAGAAGTTTATATGAACTTGTAGTATTCTTTTCACGTATTTTTTTCATATCCGGGAGATTTCTCACATTTTCCCGGACACACTGTCGATTTATTTTTTAAAGCTTTACACTAAAATTATGCCTTAATTAGAAGTTTTCTATGATTATGTCATTAATTCTAAATTAGTATTTTTGGCCATTGGAATAATGATCAATAAATAACAAACCTACACATTATACAATCATAAAGGTTATAAGTAAATATTTTTTGTCGTGAAATGAAGCTCTAAAAACAATAAGTTCTTCGATTTAAGTGTTAAAAATTATTAATTTAGAAACGAACAAAGTTTTCGACATGCGATCTTTACATTTTTTCTTCCAAATTTAATCTACTTTCTGATTATGATATCATAGTTATACCATAGGCTTTAAATTCTCGGGATAATATCAAAAAAACTGTTATTATTACAAATTGCCCCCTCTAGCAATTTTATTAAAAACTATCATGTGCCAGTGGATACGACAATAGAAAGTACTTAACTTTTTATTCCAAACAAACTTAAATTTAGTAAAATCGGATAAGTCATTTAGAAGTTCCATGGATTTAAATTATTACTTTTTCAATAGCTTCCTCCACTCTTATCAAGGTCGGTACGCCAATGAGCCTTATACCAAAATGATGCACAATTGTCAAAGCTTTCTAATGATGTAACCAGAGGTATACCTTAAGGTTGAATTCTCAACGTCGCCTCGTTCAATTTATTGCCAACCTATAACCTATTTCGCTTTGTTTTTTCAAGTTTATTATTTTTTAAGCTAACATTTAAATAAAATCAGTATCGTCGACACATTACTTAGGTAATATCTGATATATTACGAAAATATCAATTTATTTCATTGCTAATTTTGGGAGAATTTTATACTGAAAGAACCATGAGTGACAATGACATAATAATGTTAAAATCTTACCCGATATTTTTCGCTAGGTATACAATTCTCCTAAAATAAGTTATGAAATTCCTTGATATTTATTAAATATGTCAATTATTACCTACAGAATATCAAGTCGATACTGATTTTCTTTAAATTTTGTATAAAAGCTAGAAAACATAAATGAATCTACGCGAAATAGGTTATAGGTTGGCAAGCGTGTTGATACTCCCACCTTAATATGGGAATTTTCGGAGAAATTTAAATTTAAATTAACTTAGCCGACTTTTCTCATGACCACTTTAAACATATTTTTTTCTCCTAAGTTTCTATGCTTAGTAGTTTAAGGTGGTTACCCTTAATGAAACACCCTGTATATAACCATGTTAATTATTTAGGTTAGTAAGTTTAGTAATTTTCTAAATTTTTGAAAATATTTTATGCACTAGTGATAATAGGTAATAAATAATAATGATAAGATCAAAAAAATATTGCGCTTGATGCTTGCAGGAAATGTAAGTATTGGGTTATACCTAAAAAGCAATGAATTACTAATGCGAAAATTACTTTATTCCAAACTAAAAAATAACTTCAATAACCCTTCTAATGACAAATTTGGCGTTAATGAACTTTAATTGTGTTTAATATCTTCCAATTATGCTTAAGAAGTTTTTGATCAGTCCCTAAAAGTCGTAGTAGCTATTAAGTTTAGTACTCATTGCCTTCCTAGCACATTGCGAAATCTATTTTAATGACTTAAGTTAAAACTAAAAGTTTTATAGCTTCTCTACGAGTTATCTACTCCCATAAATGTAAAAGTTTTGTAATTTGGGCAATTGACTCATTTAAAGTTGTTCTTTGATTATAGAGTTTCAACGCCAGAAGATGGTTATACAGTGCACGAAGCATTTGATTCCAAGTTAAAAAAGAATTTCCCAAAATGTGTGTAATTTAGTGTACGAGGTGAAAGAGTAGAAATTAAAAATAATCCTTTAGATAGGATCATATTATTATTATTATATTATTAAAATATTTTTTTTATTGATACCCTATTTAGCTTATTTAAAGTACGCCTCAGTGCGTTTAAATCCCACTTTCAAAAACGCGCGTGTTTTAAAGTTACCATGGCAACATCCACAACCCGTGAAACGTGAAGTCTAAATATGTCAACTTTTTAATTATTGATTTGACAGAATTACCTTTTAACGTCAAATAAAATATTTTATCTATTTCATGTTCATAATAAGCTCAGTACGATACGTATTTGCGTATCGTAATGAAGCTATTTCGATGCGCGTTTTTTCTTTATTTGATGTTGTTAAAATTTAAATGTTTTATTTCATTGACTTGCGCGGCCTTTGTGATTTACGAGAAAACCCATTTTTCGCAGAGGAAAAATAGCTTGATAACTTATTTTTTTATTCTGTGTGGATAACAGTCATGTATGTTGGTGGCATAAATCTATAAAGCAATCTTTTGTAGATGCTTCAAGCTATCATTTTCTGGCAAATCCTATACAAAATTTAATCTACTAACCTTCCAATGTCGATTTTAACTTCAACTTTATTTGAATTTTCCATCTTCCCTATACTAAATTGCAGTGCCGTGACGTAAAATTACGTTTTTTGAAATTCGAAAAAAAGTAGCAAAATCTCCCGAATTTCCGAACGCTCTGTATATGTACCGAATGTACAAGGATCACACAACGTATTCTGTCCAATTTCAAATCTCATATCGCTAAAATAACTTTAGAATCTCGTGGTGAAAATGGGTCAATAAATCAAAAAATGACAGTTTGCAAAATAATTTTTGTTGTCCAGAGGCTACTATGATAAAAAATAGTATTACCAACATAAAATTTAGACATAAAAATTTACAAAATTTGAAGGATTTATTTTCTTTTTAAAATGTATTTTTCTTGATTATAAAAGTGAAATAGAAAAAAATGTATAAAGCACATGTTTCATAAGGCGTTTTAGCGCACGTGTCAATAAAAATAACTCGCCACTTTGTGGCTCGTTTTTTAAAATAGACGCGTGCGCTAAAACCGCTTCTTATGAAACGTGTACTTTAATATACTATTTTTAAGCAATGCACGCACAACCAATGTCAACGGTGACAACAATGAATCTTATGTGACAGATTGGAAGTTATTTTTTGTTCTTCTCATTTTCATGACGACAGGTATATCTACACCTCACGAATTCGACCATTTCACTTACTTACTAAGTTATTATTTCAATTTTTTTGTAATATAAATACCAGTAAGTGTACCAATAAAAAAAATGTAAAGTATTCGTGGATAACTGGTCTTTAAAACACTTGCTCTATTTCAAGCACTCCGGCTGCGCCGTCGTGCTTGCAAACTCGCGCGTGTTTTGAAGACCTTAATATCCACTTTTACTTTAATATACTATTACAGGTTTTTTATTAAATTTAAGTTTACCTCATTATTGTGTTATTACGTTTTTGCATTCGTTGCATTGATGTTGTTACCAAAATAGTTTCAGTTCTACCGTGCGAACAAAAATTATTTGCATCAAAGAGGGCCTTGCATCTAATTAAGGACATAATGCTTAGCCGTAAGCTTAATACCTGTTGGGTGTCAGTAACTACCTGAATTAACAATCATTCAGTTATTCCGTCATCTTTGGCAGCTGTTACAAGTAATTTGATTCATAGCTAATTTTTTCAATTTCTTGAACAATTCACACAATGGGCTTTACGGGACAGCACCAAACATTCATGGTTGAAGCGTATTTTCGAAACGGGGTTAGAGTAAATGGTGAGTGGCAATACAATCCGGGTTTGTGCATGGACGATTTTCACGAACATTTTCCTAAAGTCGCTTTTATTGCTGGGAATTTTTATCATTGCCTGAAAAGAACCGTGGCTGTGTTTAGGGAAACAGGTTCTATACAACACAAAAAAGGAGCAGGAAGACCATCTGCAAGAACAGAGGAACTTGTTGCAAACGTTCGTGAAATAATGCAAAATACGTCAACAAATTGTATAAGACGCCTGTCCCAAGAAGTGGGAAGATCTTATGGAACATGCAGGACTATTTTTAAGAAGCAGCTAAGTTTATTTCCTTATAAAGTGCAAGTATTCCAAGAAATACAAGCCGCAAATTTTGAAAGACGCAGGAATTATTCTTAATGGTTTACCCAAAATGTATTGAAACGAAATGATTTATTAGATCTGACATTTTTTTTGAATGAAGCCTGGTTCAATTATTATATTATTCAGCAATTTATGTAACTATTTTTCTTTTTCTTTCTGTATATTCTTACTTTGTTAATTATGTAAACAACAAAATTAAATTTGTATTTGTCTACTTATTTTATTACTCATTAGTTTGGCATATCATGTCATAATATGAATTTGACAAAATTTTAACCTAGATTTGGTTAGATATATCGTCCCCATATCATTGTGATCTAAAACAAGCCCTACGTTTTTTTTAAACCAAGCCCTCTTTGATGCAAATAATTTTTGCTCGCACGGTATAACTGGTAATATTTGTAAGTATATGAATATTTGTTATTAGTATAGAAGTTAAATTTACAAAAATTACTTGAATATTTCTAAATAAACAAATATATCTTTAAATAAATTGGATAGGTTTAGAGAGTATCGAGTAAATGGTATAAGCGCATGTCGCGAGTCAAAGCGATAGTAGATTCTTAAGTTTTAATAAAATTATAAAAACATTAAGATTCTACCATCGCTTTTACTCCCTACTGCATTTATACCATTTACTCGAAACTCCCTTAATCTAATCCAATTTATTTATGATATATTTTTTTAAATAATAGAATAATCGTATATTATTTAACGAGCGTGTAATATAGCCATTATACGCGAGTCAAATACTATACTTTATCTACGACTATTCAGTATTCAAAAAATTAGAAAGTGCATTCAGAGCAACAAATTTTATTACAATAGGATATTTTTACATAACAAGGTAATATTATTAATGGTATTTCTTAACTAAAAAATACAATTCAAAAATGTTAACAATAATTAAATAAAATACAATTACTTATTTCTAATTTTTCATGAAATTGATTGTTACATTAGAGGAATTATGAAAATGAATGGAAGCAGGAATATTACTTATATTCAAATCGTCTTTATTAGTAATGAAAAAAGTTTCGGAGCTAACATTATTTACAGGAGTGGTAGATGTAGATGGGCATAAATTTGAGTTTATTTGTTTTAAAATTTTATTAGCAGCGTCTATTTTAGTTTTTTTTTTAATCAGCAATATAACCTTCATTGTTGGGACCGTGGATTATGAAATCTCATAATCCACGGTTGAAGATTATGAGTAACTATGGTAATATGAACCACATTATATTATATGTACTAACAAACACATTAGGCTTCTATTATTAAATAGTCCTAGATAAAGTAATTTTTGTACATTTGACTTTTTTAGTATGGTCCATCGCCAAGATTTATATTTCACTCAATGAAAGACAATTTATTTTGTCAAATTTCCACTTTTATTTGAAAAACTTTCTCTTTACACGACGCGTTTCGCTACATTGTAGCTTCTTCGGGCGTATGGTGCTAACTAATTTTATTTCAGTACAATAACAAAATGGTCTAGATAATTAATTACTCAATTCAGGTATATCTATTACAGCTTAATTATTTAATTATTTGTTCTTAACAAAGTTTAGATATTGTAAAATATTATTGTACTAGCGTGTACCCGGCATGCGTTGCAACCCGCTGGTATAAATACAAACCCGAACAAACCCGATATATTAGTACCCGGCATGCCACTTTCTGAAATTACACCCGTGCGAAGCCGGGGCGGGTTGCTAGTTATACACAAAAACCTTCCCCTTGAATCACTCTATCTATTTAAAAAAACCGCTTCAAAATCCGTTGCGTAGTTTTAAAGATTTACGCACATAAGAGGACAGACGGGCGTTTTTTACTATGTTATTAGATAGATTAGATATATACCGACAATAATATTTTACAATATATAAACTTTGTTAAGAACATATTATAATTAAATAATTAAGCTTGTAATATGTATACCTGAATTGAGTAATTAGTTATCTAGACCTAGACCATTTTGTTATTGTACTGAAATAAAATTAGTTAGCACCATACACCCGAAGAAGCTACAATGTAGCGAAACGCGTCGTGTAAAGAAAAAGTTTTTCAAATACAAGTGGAAATTTGACAAAATAAATTGTCTTTTATTGAGTTATAGTGTATTTCCATCAAGTACAGGCCTCAACGATTAAAAATTTATATTTTAAATATAGTTGATGCGTTCGGCTATCACTAAATATCACCAGGTAAACAGGTATAAATTTTACCATTTGGTAGCTAAACTATCAAGCTTTGTTTGTCTTTTAACATATTTTTACTTTGTGCCTTTCTTTGGGAGAAAACAATTTTTAAAGTTGCCCTATTTATCCTGCTAACACAAATTATAGAATATTTTGAAAATTAAAAGATGATTAAAAAATCTCGTACATGAGAAACAGAATTTAAGGATAGGTTTTTATGTTTTTAAATTGAAGTAGATATGGGCGGTTTCGGTGAAATTTGGTAACAACAGCGGAGGGCAAGAATTGGGTTTACTTTACTTATGGCTATGAACTCTTAAGAAAGGGCATTTACCTGCCTCGAACCCAAACAGACCCTTCTTTAGAAAATTAGGCCTTTTCACATTTCGACTTACTATCCGTTCCTAAAAATGACACATTCATTCTTATTTCTTCAACTGGTAAACAAACAAATCAGACACTTTTAAAGTTACGCGTATTGTTTCGTTAAAAATGGAAAGACAGAGTGACACATTATCCCGAGTCAAGAAATTAGAGGAAAATTTAGAACATATAACAGAAACGATAAAGGCATTCTCTGGGGAAATGTCCGAAGTTAAAAACAACTTGCAACTTTCCAGTGAAATTTTAAACAAGTTAATTGATCTAAAAGATGACGAAAGTAACTGTTATAGAGCGTTTGCCAAATTTGTTAAAGAAAGCTTGCTGGCGATGGAGAAAAACGATGCAGATAAAGCAGTGTTGGAAATGGTCGATATTTTGAGCAAATATAAAAAGTGTGGTTATCAGAACTAAGTTTAATTTAAAAGTGTGTGCTTATATTCCCTTACAATGCTGTAAAAACATGTTTATTGGGTATGTAAATTAATTTTATTATTCAATAAATTATATTATGCATTAAAATATATTTGGTTATCAAGTCAATTTTCATAAATCCTTTGTGCATCCATTATTTTATAGCAGTTAAAATTTCTATGTGACAAATCTACTTATATCTCAAAACCATTAAACATGCTATGATTTTGGGGTAAAAAATTTTTGATTAGATATAACAAAAAAAAAATCACTGGAAATAAATTTTTTTTAAGTTCCTAATTCTACCGCTATGCCATGATACAAAGTCCCTAATTTCCATATAACGTAGGTTAAAATTGAGTTGTTATAATCTCAATAATATCATTTATCAATTTTGTAATAACAATTTTTTCCTAGTTACCATGGTAACGGTGTGGAGAAGGGTTTTTGCTTCAGAAGGGTAACAACTAAAAATACTTAATACCGTGCGAGCAGAAGGGTAACAACTAAAAATACTTAATACCGTGCGAGCAAAAATTATTTGCATCAAAGAGGGCTTGAAATAACAAACGTTGGCGTGGTTTAGTTCGCAATGGTATGGGGACGATATATTAGACCAAATCTACGTTAAAATTTTGTCAAATTCATATTATGACATGATATGCCCAACTAATGAGTAAGAAAATAAGTAGACAAATACAAATTTATTTTTGTGGTTTAGAAAATTATAATACTTGCACTTTATAAGGAAATAAATTTAGCTGCTTCTTAAGAATAGTCCTGCATGTTCCATAAGATCTTCCCACTTCTTGGGACAGGCGTCCTATACTATTTGTTGGCGTATTTTGCATTATTTCACAACGCTTGCAACAAGTTCTTCTGTTCGTAAAGATGGTCTTCCTGCTCCTTTTTTGTGTTGTATAGAACCTGTTTCCCTAAACACAGCCACGGGTCTTTTCAGGCAATAATAAAAATCCCCAGCAATAAAAGCAACAACGTTAGGAAAATGTCGTGAAAATCGTCCATGCACAAACCCGGATTGTATTGCCGCTTAACATTTACTCTAACCGCGTTTCGAAAATACGCTTCAACCATGAATGTCCCATTATGTGAATTGTTCAAGAAATTGGAAAAATTAGCGATGAGTCAAATTACTTGTAACGACTGTCAAAGATGACGGAATAACTGATTGATTGTTAATTCAGGTAGTTACTGACACCCAACAGGTATTAAGCTCTACGGCTAAGCATTACGTCCTTAGATAAAAGGCCCTCTTTGATGAAAAATAATTTTTGCTCGCACGGTAGGTTGTAACTTCGGTCTGCGTTAACCAAATTTAACAAACTATGGCTTATTTTAAAGGACTTTGTATCCTGATTAAAAGTTTTTAGAAATATTATTAAAATTGATTCGCGTGGTTAACAAAATAGAGCACTTTTAAAAAAGTATATTTCTAACTTCGATTTTAAAAAAAATGTAATGCACCATTCCACTATTTTAACTTCATTTTATAGCTAACTAGTTAGTGAAGAAGACTGTATAAACCGCAGGTCGCTTCATCTTGACTTTTAAAAGCTATCGCAAAAAGTCAGTGAGTCACGACTGCACCCGAATTCGTCACTAGCTCCGCCCCCCCTGGGTAGTATAAATAGGCTCGTAGCTTTGTAACTTGTTTAGTATTCACCTGAAGACGACTGGAGATACTTACCAGTTGAAACGTTGTGATATGAAAAACTAAAGGCAATGGAAGTCCAAAACACATCTATTACTCAAGATACATCATTGTCTACAACCTTCAAACAAACACATGTATAAATAAGTTTTGGTTTCGGCCAAAACTGAGACCAAGGCCGAAGATTCGGTTTCGGCTGAAAATCTTATTTCGGTCGGACACTAATTCTTATCCTATCGCATAGCGAAAGAAAAATAAAATTTTGTACGGTTTTAGTTTTTAAAACTAAGTTATTTACAGAAAAATCAATTTAAAAAAATATGCTTTATTATAAATACGTCACAATAAATTGACCAGTCGCACGGATTCACTGAAGGTCGACCCACAGGCATCTACCTGAATGATCTTTCGAGTGCAGAAGGAAATCGTCAAGTCATTGCAGATACTTATAATATTTGTGGATTATGTATTTTTAATAAAATGTATATTTTGACAAAGGATTGTGTATTTAACATTTAACAGATTGACGACTTACCAATACATTTGCTTTATATTACTGACTAAATTTGACAATATTTGGGCGTGGCTTTTTGCCTGTATAATGTCGTCGTGCTCTTCCCAAAATAAATCCTGGATGCACCACTGCCGTAATTTGTAATCTAGTTAAAATTTATAATATACCTATCATTATATTTTGCTAAAGTAAATAAAATTGAACATTTTCAATGAAGATTTATGACTCGCTTGTTCTATAAGAGAGTAACAATCTATCCATCCTCATCACTTCCCAATTACGCTTTCTCGCTGTACACAGTAAAAAAGGCAATTCTTGATAAATAGTAAGGGATGTGTGATTTAATTTATTTGAATATATTTATTGATTTACAATTTAATGAATTTTTAAATCATCATTTGTATTGTTATTTACACAAATAATCAAATTAGATTACTGTTATAATCATATAAAGAAAAATATTAGTGAAATGATTTATATTAACTTTAAATCAATACTGATAATTTTCCCTGGCGTCGGTGATTGGCCTCGTTGCGGAAAAAGGCCGACGTAAAATAAATTAAAAAAAAAAATACTGATAATTGCGAGGATAATTGTGTAAAATATGCCAACCTATTAAGGTGGCGTTCTCAATGCCATTCAATATATTGCCGACCTACAACCTTTTTCGCGTTATTTTTCTCAGTTTATTATTTTAATAACTAATATTTTTTAAAATAATCAATATCATCGGAACATTATTTAGGCAAAAAGCATCAATTTATTTCATTGCTAATTTTGTGAGAATTGTATATTGAAAGAACCGAGGAAAGAACAATAACATAATAATGTTAAAAAAATGTACCCGAAAATTTTTGCTATACAATTCTCCTAAATTAATTTATGGAATTCCTCGATATTTATTTAATATGTCAATCATTACCTATAGAATATGCAGTCGATATTGATTTTATTTAGATTTTGTGTAAACGCTAGAAAATATACATAAATCTACTCGCAATTTGCGCAAAACTTAATGCATAACAGTTTCCGACCGAAATAAGATTTTCAGACGAAACCGAAATCGAATCTTCGGCCTTGGTCTCAGTTTCGGCCAAAACCGAAACCGAAACTTATTTATACATGTTATTGTATACTGAAATCTAATTTGTTTTATATAGGACGAGATCGATGTTGAAAACGGGTTGAACTTTTCTTACCTAAAAAAAAGGGAAAAACTCTATTTATACAGGGTGTCCGCTAATTAATGGTACATAGAAAAACCACAGACTCCCTACGTAAAAATATTAGGATTTAATCGTACTTACCTATATCTGAAAGTTGATATTAACTGAGATACAGGGTGTTAAAGTTAAAACTTCATTTGTGTTTTTTTCTGATAACTTTGAGAAAAACCAGCATTTTTTCACAAAATTTTGCCGTTGGGTTTTTTTAGGATGAGAAATTGATTTTTTTGTGAAATTTTAATGTGCAAAGTAGAGGGCGCTGTCTGCGTATTTTTCGCACATTTATTAGGTCATAACTTTTTTCTGCTTCGGTGTATTTAAGTTTTTAATGAAAATAATAATTTTTCGATATTTATTACATAAAAAAGATATACTAAGTTTAGGTCGCGCAGAGTTGCCGTTTCGGAGATATTTGCATTTAAATTATTCAGCGCACTAGCTCAGGCCAGCAAATAATGTTTTGTTACTTCTTACCAAATAACTTTTACATGATAAATAATGTTCTAGTACTGGTAATTGGGAATAATACATACAAAAATTGAATTGTTCTTTAACTTACTTTATTTAAAATAAAATAACTTGAAAAATCGAAAAATAATATTTCATTTTAAAATCATTATAACATTTAATAAAAACGAGATCCGATTTTGATAACAACTGTTCAAAATGTGTTCCATTCACTTCAAAACACTTAAGAGTCCTTTTACTGAAAGACCTCCTAATTTTAAAAAATAACTGTTCGTTTCGTAGGTTTTGTGCAGCATCTACAATTCTCTGCCATAGTCCTTCTCTGGTATTCACTATTTCTTTGTAAACCAGCGACTTCATGTAACCCCATACACAAAAATCCAGCGGGTTAAAATCGGGACTTAACGCTGGCCATGGCTACTGGCTCCCACGACCTATCCAGCGATCAGAAAAATGGGTGTTCAGAATTAGATAGAGTCTGACACTCGGATCTAGCTGTAGCAGAATTTTATGATTCGCGCGCATGCGTATTATGTGTATCGACAAACCTCGGTCGCAAACGTATGAGGTACGAGGGCTGATTGAAGAGTAAAGTATTTGAGTTGATGTTAAAACGTTGGGGGAGAGTATAAAAGTAAAAGCACTGCGCATTTACATCTCGGGCTATTAGGTATATATGCCAGAGTGAAAGACTGCAGAATTCTTATAAGTAATAACAAATGATTATTATTTATTTAATACCCTATTACAGAATAGGAAACAGGGCCGAAGTAAGATCGTTTGACGCCTTAAGGTTGAATTCTCAACGTCATTCAATCTATTGCCAACCTATAACCTATTTCGCGTTGATTTTTTGAGTTTATTATTTTAATAACTAACATTTAAAGAAAATCAATATCGTCGGTACATTATTTAGGTAGTATCTGATATATTAGAAAAATATCAATTTATTTTATTGCTAATTTTGGGAGAATTGTATAGTGAAAGAACACTGAGTGACAATGACATAATAATGTTAAAAAAAATCTTACCCGATATTTTTCGCTATACAATTCTCCTAAAATAAGTTATGAAATTCCTTGATATTTATCAAATATGTCAATTATTACATATAGAATGTCAAGTCGATACTGATTTTCTTTAAATTTTGTATAAAAGCTAGAAAACATAAATAAATCTACGCGAAATAGGTTATAGGTTGGCAAGCATGTTGATACTCCCACCTTAAGCCAGACCAATTTTGGCGCCTATTTTTTTCAATTTCGAAATGAATTTTAAAAAATTGAGCGAGTCATGATACGGATGATTAAATTTGTGCCCAAACCTAATCTCGTAAAATATATTTTGCAAGCGGAAATTTGCACGTTTTGTTGAAAAAAAAACTCAGATTAATTTAACTTTAATAAACGTATAATACATGTAAGTACTCAGGGAAAATTATAAAACAAAAAATAGAAGTATAAACAAAGAACTTAACATTAATAGTTTACAAAATGTGAAAGAATAAAACAATTAACTTAAAATATTATAACTTAATAAGAGTTTGGTAGTTTCCAAAGTTCAAAAAAACTAATCGACTAGGTAATCCTAATTATTAAGATACAAAAAAATAAAACACATAAAAACACAAATTCAAATGATATTGGTAGTTGAATAAATACACAAAATGATATAAACTAAAGTTTAAGGATAACTTCTAAAACATCATATCAATACCGAATCGTTATTAACAAGATGAATGACATCAAGAAATAAAATAATATAGATATGTAAATGTTTTGAGCAAAAAATATAAAGGTATTAAAGAAACAGTTTTCGTGGCCCAATGCCCAAAAATTTGTATTAAAGGTAATTTTAAAAATAACGACATATTTTTAACAGTATTAAGATACTAGAAATGTTTTTTTCGACATTTTTTACTCGAGAAATTTTAAATAATGTCGCCGAAGGAAGTTGATTTCACGAGATCTGATAACTAAATAGTCTTAATACTTTAATTTAGAATATTTTTGTTTAGATTGGAATGTGGAATATTCTTAATACTTTATAGGTATGATAATTAGCAATTATGCCATTGTTTAAATAGTGATTTAAATGTAAAAAATAATACTTATTATAGGTACACTGAAATTCGTTAAAAAGCCGATTTTACTCACAGAACACAGAACACCAATATTTTACTTTAAAAAAAATCAACAAAAATAATATAATAATAAGTCTAAACCAAACTGTAAAAATACAACACACAGAAGAAAAAAGGGTGAATTACATAAACCGTTTGCTTATGTGCAACAAAACACGAAAAAGGCGCGAGACTTTAACGTTACGTTTCTTTTACAGCACAGAACCACAGCCGTCTTAACTTTCTAAGAATGCTGTGACAGAACCCCTACCTAACAGTATTTCTTCGCGCAAAGTTTTTAATAATTTCGATGTCGATGCTTGACGTTTGTACTGAAACTCGTCGATACACATAACACGCATGCGGCGAATCATAAAATTCTGCTACAGCTAGATCCGAGTGTCTCTGACGGGTCTATAGTCATGATACAAAGAAAGAAAGATATGATCGATCGTATTCTCAATTCGGTCCGGTCCGCGCAATGACGTCATGTGGTGCTAACGAGATTTAAAATTACATAGGATTAGCCGGTAAAAATAGAAATTTTACTGCATATTTTGCAATTTTTGCTTTGGAAGATTTAGATGTATATTATTTTAAGTACTTTAAGGATGGAGGTTCATAAATCAGAACGTATTTCATGATGTTCTTGGGTTAATGTTAAAATTTAGCATATATTTGGTATCAATGAAAATAATTTTCTGCTTATGCTAACATACATTTTATCTTTTAAATGATTACAATTACTTATTTATTTTTACAAAATCATAAAAAAAACCCTATATTGTTTGGTCCTTCCACCTTAAGCAATAAATTGTTTGAAAAAAAAAATAGGTTCAAATGTGCAGTCTTAAACATTTTTAGAAAACAGTTTCGAGCCTTAAATGACCAAAATCAATTAATTTGCTTACCTATTAAGATTTTGTTATGCAATTGTACATAAATAGAATAATATTTTGGGAGATGTATGTTTACAAATTTATATTGTTAACATTTGACCAGGGGCGGACTGGAATCATTTGGCCCCGGTGGCTACATGGCCTCTATGGCCCCAACCCTCATTAAGAACATTTTTGGAAACAAAAAAATGGTTGTTTAAATGTTTGGACCAATTGGCCCCCAAAGGCCTTCTGGCCCCGGTGGCGATGGCCACCCACCCGCTCCAGTCCGCCACTGCATTTGACTATAATTTGACCAAGGATAAGGATGTAAAAAACCCATTCAGACATTTAAAAAAATATACTAGGACTGGTAATTATCCTAATAGTAATAAGAGGTACATTAACAATTATTAAAAAATAAGGCACACATAGGATAACAGTTTATTATTTTAAACCAATTTCGTCAAATTAAACTTTTTTATCTCACCTACGAGCAAGAGAACAATTTTGTTAAGCTAAAATTTGAAATATTTTACATTGATTTGTATCATAAATATGTAGGTATATACTTTTGCAGATAATTATAACAAATAAAAGCTGTCATATTGTCATTTATGCATAACGCCACTGCACAATGCATATTAACAACTAATTGTCACTAACAAACAACAATAATAATGCAAAAAACACTAAAAACCTCTTTCTGTATAACAAATAATAACAATAGTACATAAAACCAAACGTAGGTTATACGAAGCCCGCCAGAAAATTATCACCGCATGACGTAAGCGGCTGTCGATTTGGCTCCGCCCACATGCGCAATGTCATATCTCTTCTTTCTTTGTATCATGGTCTATAGTAGTGTGCCGGCGCTCCATCCTGCATGAACCACATATTCCGCTTTATGTCCAGAGGAAGGTCATCGAAAAAATCCGGTAATTGTCTTTCTAGAAAATCAAGGTATAGAGTTCGCCGTTTAAATTGGGCGGTAGTTCGAAACGGCCCAATCACTTGTTATCAATTATACCACACCAAACGTTAATTTTCAATTCATGTTGGAAATGACGTTCGTGTAAAGTCTATACGAAGTCAGTTGAGACAAACAAAAAAAATTAAATTTGGCTAAAATCGGCATCTCCTTTGGGAAACATGGGCGGCGGTAGAAATTTAAAAATGTTTTACTAATATACAGTATGTCTCTGTAAGTTTGCATCATATGGAAAACTTTTTTATTATTCATTTTACGAAAAAAAGTTATTCTTCATAAAAACCTCTGCATGGCCTAAAACCTAAAATGCAACCATCAAATATCGAAATTTTCCAGTCATATACGAGGTTTGTCAAAAAATGTGAATTTTTCCTAAGAATGTAAATTTTTCCCAAGAGTAAAGTACCTTTATTTTTGACATTATCAAAAATTGTTATTAAAAAAAGTTGATCAGAACTAAAAACCACGTCTAAATATGCAATACCACGCATTAAATTAATCAAATAATTAAAAAAATTAAATAATTAATAATAAATTAATAAAATAATTTTTCAACATAAATGCGTATAATTGCATATTTAGACGTGGTTTTTAGTTCTGATCAACTTTTTTTAATAACAATTTTTGATAATGTCAAAAATAAAGGTACTTTACTCTTGGGAAAAATTTACATTCTTTGGAAAAATTCACATTTTTTGACAAACCTCGTATATGAGTGAAAATTTTCGATATTTGATGGTTGCATTTTAGGTTTTAGACCATGCAGAGCTTTTTATGAAGAATAACTTTTTTTCGTAAAATGAATAATAAAAAAGTTTTCCATATGATGCAAACTTACAGAGACATACTGTATATTGTATTTTTAAAGAAATTTATCACAATTTTAATCAATTCCAACTATAAACTATCTGATGTATTTATAAACTGAATATAAGATGACGGTTAATTTTTTTGATTTTTATGGTTTTCTTTATAATTTATGTCATTATAAATTCATATATAAATAGGAAAATAGGTAGGTATTTAGGGTTTATACACAGTGTTTATGCAATAGGTAAACTGTTTCTCAGGTCAATTTAATGACATAAAAATGTATGAAACTCCTAATAGGCGCCCCAAACAAATAATTAAAATGCAGGGTATTGTTTTAATTTGTTAATAGGATAATAATATTATAAATAAAGCAACTTTAATACGTAACACGTTTTAAACAAACATTATTGATTTAAAATGCAGTGACAATTTAATTGTTTTTTTTGTCGATGAGAATCTTCAAAAGACTGACCCCCTGTGGTGATACTAACAGAGAAGTGTCAGATTCAACCCCCTGTGGTGGGGCCGCCTACCGACTAAACTCACCGTGTTTCTGCGGTTTCCGCATTATAGGCGTATAAACCTTCAGACCACTCGGTTTGGTGTTTCGGCTCTGCACAGGCGTGCTTTTTTTGCGGCTAACGAGAAAAATCTGCTTACAGACACATGTGTACTCCACTTTCCGGGTACAACCAGAGCAAAGGGCCCCCACCGGAGGAAGCACAGACGTAGTGTCGGGTTGACATTTATCCTGAGGGGGCAACTGCCGACCGACTAAACTCCCCGCGTTCAGTGATATGTGGTTTCGGGCTGGATAGCCTATTAACACATTATTGGTTTTAAACGCTCGTATGGCTCGAGTCCATACTCAGTTGATTTTAAAACCCTACCATATTTTCGCATACAAATATGGAGGTTGACTGAAAAATGTAAAAACAATTTTGAAATTTTGTACGGAATCCGTATGTGAGAAGACTGGCATAATTTTTGTGATGCACCTAATAGGTATTCCGTGCGTATGCAAAATAAAAATTAAAAATACCCAAATTGTCCGTTTCGTTATCACTAGTATCAAAAGGCCGCCAAAATGCCATTATGATTGTCTAATTAAAACTCGATACTAAAATACACTACAACACACACACACACACAAAATTATCACTAATCACTAATGCCAATTTAAGAAAACATCAACAACAATTTTCCCCATTCGACACAGCACTGTATTAAAAATCATACGACACACATTCCATCAAAATGATCTAAATATCGAACTAAAGTATTTCTAACCAACCAAATTCGCAACTGACAAATCAAATTTGCGGAATATAACTCCGCCCACAATTTTTAATGACAGACTCGTCAAGTCCACGTTGACTATCTTCGAGCATCTGTACAGGGAGCGATCAATACAAATTTGGTTATATTTGTATTGTAGTTTCAATGTGTGATGCAGTAAATTGATCGTACCCCCAATATTTATGTTGTCTCAACTGACTTCGTATAGACTTTACCAAATGCGGATTTTCTAATTCCCATGCATATTTGTTCCTAAAATTAAAGATGCCTCTACGTGTAAACGTTGCCTCATCAGTAAATAGTGTTTTACTTAAAAACATTGGGTCGGCATTTATTTCGGCACGACAGAAACGGGCAAATTCTAGCCGGGTTGTAAAAAATTTTGCGAAGAGATGACTTGCCTACTACAGTTGCCGTAGCAACGTGTCTTGTGCTTATTTCGGAATTTTCAGCTACGCGGACCAGAATTTCTTCTTCTTGTTCCGGAGTTAAAGTCTTCGGGCGCCCTGAATCCCGTATAGGACGAAAGGTACCTGTTTCTCCTAATCGGTTAAAAATATTTTTAAAGATCTTAAAACCAGGTTGTCTTCGATTTGGACAGAGTTCCGAATAACGTCTCTGGGCTCCTTGTCCATTAAAATTTTCCTGCGCGTATACACACAACATATCCCGCATTTCTGCGTTTGAAAACAAATTGTGTCTCGGCATTGTTACTTAACTTAATAAACGATATAAAACTCAAAAATTAAACATTTTCTGACCAAGCTATCTTACAATAATCAACAAACAAATAACAATATGGAGGTTTCATAGCAACTGCATAATTTCATTTGTTTTCTCACAGCTTACTTTGAAAAAAAAAATTGTTTGCAAATAATTATAATAATTGGGCAGGGTGCACTGATTAATTTAAATGCAAATATCTCCGAAACGGCAACTCTGGGCGACCTAAACTTAGTATATCTTTTTTATGTAATAAATATCGAAAAATTATTATTTTCATTAAGAACTTAAATACACCGAGGCAGAAAAAAGTTATAACCTAATAAAGAAGCGAAAAAACCGCAGACAGCGCCCTCTACATTGCACATTAAAATTTTCCAAAAAAATCAATTTCTCATCCTAAAAAAAACCCAATTGCAAAATTTTGTGAAAAAATATTGTTTTTTCTCAAAGTTATCAGAGAAAAACAAAAATGAAGTTTTAACTTTATCTCAGTTAATATCAACTTTCAGATATAGGTAAGTACGATTAAATCCTACGTTTTTTACGTAGAGAGTCTGTGGTTTTTCTATGTACCATTAATTAGCGGACACCCTGTATAGACAACGCTGCCTACGAACTCACCCAAAGTTAGCCGAACGGTGCCCGACAATTCACGAACACTGAGTTTCGGCGCGCCCGAAGGTTCCGCCGATTTTTGGCCGAAACCGAAACTCGATTTTTTGACCGAAACAAACCGAAACCAAAACTTCGGTCGGTCTCTAATGCATAATATCTTGCAAATCACCCTTGCAAAGCCGTTTTCGTAGAATAACCCATTTTTGTAGTCAAACAATTATTTCCAACATACATTTGAAAACTTCCCACCACGGATTTTCCTGCTTTAAGATGAAAATGTGGAAAATCGCTCGGACCCGTCGATTTTTATTTCGAGGGGGACATCTTTTGCGTATATTGTCAATCTTGTTACTTCAAGCCCCTAGGAGGGAGGGGGGGTAAGATCTAAATCTTAAATGGATACCCCTATTTTATATAATTTTTTTGGATTCTGCATAAAATTATAAACATTTTTTAATAAAAGCATTATTAGTCCATACTAAACAGTTTCCGAGATATTGACTCTTGAAAAATGACATTTTTGAACTTTGACAGCGTCTAGCTTTCTAGCTGTACGTCTTAGAGCAAAACGGCTTACATGTCCCTACCTTCGATTTTTATTATCTTTCCAATAGTGTCAACTTCCGGTTAAACCGGAAGTACTATATTTCTTACAACCGGTTTAACCGGAAGTTGGCACTATTGGAAAGATAATAAAAATCGAAGATCGGGACGTAAGCCGTTTTGCTCTAAGACGTACAGTTAGAAAGCTAGACGCTGTCAAAGTTCAAAAATGTCATTTTTCAAGAGTCAATATCTCGGAAACTGTTAAGTATAGACTAATAAAGCTTTTATTAAAAAATGTTCAGAATTTTATGCAGAATCCAAAAAAATTATATAAAATAGGGGTATCCATTTAAGATTTTGATCTTACCCCCCCTCCCTCCTAGGGGCTTCAAGTAACAAGATTGACAATATACGCAAAATATGTCCCCCTCGAAATAAAAATCGACGGGTCCGAGCGATTTTCGACATTTTCATTCTAAAGCAGGAAAATCCGTGGTGGGAAGTTTTCAAATGAACACCCTGTATATCATGTCAAATGGATAACTTAGGTATTGCAATTGTAACTTCGCTTACAGTTTTATATTTATTACAAGCCCTTAATTTAATTAAATGTTAACAAGTTTCACTCAAAGTTATCTTTGGTGAATACAAGCATGCAAGTGATACATGCGTTAATTAAATTATAGTCGTGTTTGAAATGACAACAACCTGCAGAAATAACATGAAACTTTAAACAAGTTCATTAAGAGTTTCAAAGCGATATGTTGCTTATTAATCTTGTCCCTTAGCATTTCTAAATTTTATTTAGAGGTTGCTTTAATTTTGTTTTGCGCTATCAATTTAATTATCAAAAATGTATTTTTAACGACAGAACGTATTTTAAAAATATAAATCCTAACTACTGTGCGAGCAAAAATTATTTGCATGAAAGAGGGCTTGGATTAAAAAACGTAGGGCTTAGTTTAGATCACAATGACATGGGGACGATATATCCAACCAATTCTAGGTTAAAATTTTGTGAAATTCATATTATGACATGATATGCCAAACTAATGAGTAGGTAATAAAATAAGTAGGTAGAAAAAAACAAATTTATTTTTGTTGTTTAAAAAATTAACAAAGTAAGAATATACAGAAAGAAAAAGAAAAATAATAACATAAATTGCTGAAATTGGCCTTCCTGAATTACTTTACACTTTATAAGGAAATAAATTTAGCTGCTTCTTAGGAATAGTCCTGCATGTTCCATATGATCTTCCCACTTCTTGGGACAGGCGTCTTATACAATTTGTTGGCGTATTTTGCATTATTTCACGAACGTTTGCAACAAGTTCTGCTGTTCTTACAGATGGTCTTCCTGCTCCTTTTTTGTGTTGTATAGAACCCGTTTCCCTAAACACAGCCACGGTACTTTTCAGGCAATGATAAAAATCCCCAGCAATAAAAGCAACGTTAGGAAAATGTTCGTAAAAATTGTCCGTCCACAAACCCGGATTGTATTGCCACTCACCATTTACTCTTACCCCGTCTCGAAAATATGCTTTAACCATGAATGTTTTGTGCTGTTCCGTAAAGCCCATTGTGTGAATTGTTCAAGAAATTGGAAAAAGTAGCGATGAATCAAATTACTTGTAACGACTCTCTAAGATGACGGAATAACTGATTGATTGTTAATTCAGGTAGTTACTGACACCCAACAGGTATTAAGCTCTACGGCTAAGCATTACCTCCTTAGATGCAATGAACTTAGTACTAATTAAATCTAGGCCTACATCAGATTGATTAAAAAAATTAACACTGCCTACTGATTAAATCGAAGAGTCCGTGACTAAGCCGCCTTATTCAAAACTGAAAGATAAAATTCGATGTGTAAGAATTTAATCATTTTTTATTAATTAATATTAAATCGTTTTTGATTAATTTTAAGAAGCTTATGATGGACAATATTCAAAGATGTTTTTCTATTTCACGTTCATAATAAGCTCAGTACGATACGCATTTGCGTATCGTAATGAAGCTATTTCGATACGCATTTTTTCTTTATTTGATGTTGGTAACATTTAAATGTTTTATTTCATTGACTTGCGCGGCCTTTGTGGTTTACGAGAAAACCCATTTTTTACAGAGGAAAAATAGCTTGATAAACTACTTTTTTATTCTGTGTGGATAACAGTCATGTATGTTGGTTGCATAAATATATAAATCAATCTTTTGTAGATGCTTCAAGCTATCATTTTCTGCCAAATCCCATCCAAAATTCAATCTACTAACCTTCCAATGTCGATTTTAACTTCAACTTTATTTGAATTTTCCATCTTCCCTATACTAAATTGCAATGCCGTGACGTAAAATCACGTATTTTGAAATTCGAAAAAAAGTAACAAAATCGCCCGAATTTCCGAACGCTCTCTATATGTACCAAATGTACAAGGATCACACAACGTATTCCGTCCAATTTCAAATCTCATATCGCTAAAATAACTTTAGAATCTCGTGGTAAAAATGGGTCAATAAATCAAAAAATGACAGTTCGCAAAATAATTTTTATTGTCCAGAGGCTACTTTGATAAAAAAATAGTATTACCAACATAAAATTTGATACAGGGTCAAAAACAAATAAACTTTGCATCACATGCGACCAAATTTTAATAGCCCAATTTTGATTTTGTAGAAAAACACACATTTAATATGGCGCTACTTTAAAGAAATTGTTTCTGAAATAAAGCATCGTCACAACGAAGAAGTTTTATGTAGGTTGCGTTGAGTCTTACTTTGGAAAAGTGGTGCAATTTACAAAATATAGGTAAAAAATCGAAATTATCTTATGCAGCTGAAATTTTGCATGTGGACTAGAAACTGCTTTAAAAAAAACTTTTTCTAATAACTTTTTTCGATATTTTTAGAAATAACCCCACTTTTGAATTATTTTTTGGAAAAAATTAAAATTTGACAGATAATGCGAATCACGTGACTACTATTTTTTTGCTTAATTTTTATCGATCAAAGCATAATTTGATGCCAAAGTCAAATTTTGAATAAAGCTATTATTAAAAAAAAAATCCCATATGATGCGGACTTTACTGGTGACACTGTATACAGAACAGACCATTTCGTTTGTAATAGCACAAAAAAGTTGCTTATATGTGTAGTAAACTAGAAAACTCTCACAAAAGAATAGAATAGTCTAACGCACCGTCAACAGTAAAGATAATTTTTCTATCCAACCATGTCTCGGTATTTTTGCCTAATACGTTTAAGCAGTTCGGTAACCCCATTTCCATGTTTTACTTGGTTTTCTGGTGAAATAATTTACCAACACTCTTGACATTAATGGTGCGATTCTGTAATCCATTTAAAAGCGATGTAAGATATTTGTTTTGAACGTACTTCGACGATGTAAGAGATTTACGATTTTGTATCTTAAAAGGTGGTATCTTACATTCGCCGTAAATTTATAGCTGAGAAATAGACGACGGAAGACATTTTTACAACCTAACCGGAAACAGTGAATTCATTTTGTGTTCGACAAGAAAGATTTTGCCCAAGTCAGTCTTAAAAACAAGTTTGTTATCGTTAATGTAATATGTATAAAATATACGTACCTACAAGTATAAATATACAATTATTAAGCATGGCATTTGGGTGTTGGAACAGGTTGGTTGATATACAAAAATGCAAAACGCCTACTTCATCTGTACTCTCAGCCTTCGCATACCTTAAAATAATTTCATTTTCTGTTCTTGCGAATAAACCAGGGTTCAAAACATCAGCAGATATTTCACCGTGCGCTTGGAATTAAATTTTTCTTAAAACACTTGGATCACCCTGTCTCTCTTTAACCGTATAAGAATTGAAATTAAACGACATATTATCAAGTCCACTATCTCCTGTTGCTGGAAGCCCATTAGTTACGGGACACCCTATATATATCCATATAGAAAATTTCAACAAAAGTAACAATACCAAAAGGGTTCCCAATATGGTGTTTTAATTAGATGTGCACCACAAAGCTTACACCTCGCAAACAATGCATTACTTTTTTTCTTGTATAATAAATACATAAATACCTATTTTGCTTTTTATAGATAAATACTAAAATAAATAAATGTTGTTTTATTTTTTCCATTAGTTTAATAATGTTTTCACATTCTTATTTTGGTAGGTACGGGCCTGTCAACATTTGATTTTATAAATAATAAAATTAGTATCTAAGCTTTATCTTTACAAATTAAGAAACCCTTACAAAATTTAACAAACGGCGAAGGCGAAGATAAAATAATTTAGTCCGGTTCTGTTTCTGTAGCCAACTGCTTAACGCAAAATATACCAGACTTCAACAGGGTGCCATTAATGACAGGTGATGCGGCGACTTCTTAGGTTAATTTGACTTTACCTGAAAAATTCAGTCCGAACGTAGGTGCTGTTATGAAGGGGGAATCGTGTTCTAACCTCAAACAGAAGCTGGCACTTAGCGACCTTGAATCTTGATCGATATATTTAAACTCTTGCCAAGTTTATTTTGCATCCATTTATTTACAGTGGCATTTTATTCTACTAACAACGGACTTAAAATCAATCCTAAAAAAATCAGCTGTTATGTTTTTTGGAAAGAATAAGGATTGGGCTGGGAGTAATATTACTTTAGAGATGGCACAAGAAAAAAATCCATCTGTCAATGAGTACAAAAATTCACAGATCTTACATCTTACGCAAGTATCATAGGCGTATTGAAAATACCTACCATATAATATTACTTAGAAAAACGGATTGCATTTATTTATTGTAAACATCCGAAGGGACACTTTCGGATTCAGAATCTCCCATATTTAAATTATTTTTGGCCAACACTTTGCGTACAATAGAAAATTAGACGGTAATAACGTTGTCAAAATCGAAATTGAAACCATCAAAAATGCATTTACGATGATATCGACTAATATGGACACCTAAATATTTTAAAAATTACGAAAACGTTATCTGATATCAATGAAATTTAGACGAATAAAATCTATTTGCACTGTCGTAGATTAAATTTTGAATGATACACGTTAGATATGAACTTTGTTAATGAAACTTGTGCAATTAAACCACTCGGCTGACGCCTTGTGGTTAACGTTGCACACGTTTCATTATAGTGTTTATATCGAACTAGTATCATTAATAACTATAATGTAAGAATATAGAACAATAATAAAGATAATCTACTTTTTATTATATCCAAATAAAGTTAATATACTTATTCAAAATTCAAACACACAGTATAATATTTAAATAGTATTATTATTTGGTCTAAATAAACATCCTGATAAAGCCGACGGAAGATCCCGTAACATGAAAGTAGGTACTGGCCGATTCAATACTAACTATACTATATAACTGTTCTCTCTCCCGGCCATATCTTAATATCAACAAATATAATAATAAATGCCGAAACCCAAAACAAAACAATATTAAAGCTCACCAGATGATGCCATCGATCATGTGCTGCTCGGATCACCGCCGTGTTATTTTCCCAAAGTCCTAGCCTAAACAAATGACACCCATATAGTAAAATAGTAATAATATTTGGTCTAAATAAACATCCTGTTAAAGCCGACGCAGCATGTGTTTATTTATGTCCTTAATTTTGGGCTATGCAACCTTGACCTACCTACACCGCAGACGAGGTCGAGTCTAGCGTTACGCCCTTGCATGTCGTTGCATGTCGTTTGTTTTTCATGAAACAGACCCGTATATATGAACCGAGTAGTATTTTCAATACTAAAAATATTTTGCTTCAAAAATACTGATTAGTTTTCCCGGCTTTTTTTTCTGTTCCTCTGTGGTATTAAATAACCCAGGTTTTGGCTACTTTTGAGATAGATCATTATGGATGTTTGATGGTTTTTGTTATTTAACATTTTATTTAAGTATAAATGACAATGAATGTATATTTATATTATAATATCCAACACGAGTTGTAACTTATCTTGTTATTAAAATTTTGTATGCTCGGTTAAAAGCAGCTCTGCTGAAATTAGCCGAGCTAAAAATAAAGACCTTTTATTATTATTATTATTATTATGTCTAGGCTCCGATGAAGTATAATATTCAGATAAACCATTGAATACCTGCCTTATGCAAGCGGGTAAAAAACAATTTGAGGCAAAAAGCAGGTCTTAAATCTCGTATTACCCATATTAATTCCATATTTGTTTATATTTAATTTACCACGGTCAACAAATAAGACCACGAAGCTTATCCAGCCGTTTGTCGGAACATATACTGTCAAACGCTTTACTTTACCCATTAGTGCATAAAGTTGACTGCGTTAGGAAAAACCTTTTTTTATATAATTTCTTTTCTTTTGAATTAAAAGGAGAAAAATTGGCAAAGTAGAAAAAAACATTATATGACATGGGATATATTGGATAATGTGCTAAACGAATACTTTTAATACTTTTATACAATGTGTGGTAACTCTTAAAACACATCTTTGGATATAATCCAACTCCCCATATTTAATGCATATAAATGTACTTTTTCCACCACAAACTACAACTTTGGAACACATACGTTTTAGTCGAAAGATATCGTGTCCTGATCCAATAAATTGTCTGTTTAAAGGTTGCAGACAATGAGTTTCTTGAATAGAAGAGTATTGTCTTTATTTGTTTTAAATCACCACGTTTCAACTGGTAAGTATCTCCGGTCGTCTTCAAGTGAATAATAAATAAGCAAAGTTACTACAGCAACACGTGATACTCGTGCATTGTTATGACTAAAGGGCGAAAGATATGCAAAATGCATATATATGGATTTTTTTGCATATTTTGCCAATTTTATATAATAAAATGCATATTTTTCATAAATTATTATTTTAAGAGCATATTTTTATGTTTTCGGCTTCATCAAAAAAAAATTAAAACGTTAAAGGTTCCATACCTTAAACATCCTTAAACATTGTACGGATATTCTTATCCGATATACCTAATTGTAAAATTATAAATCTGTATTTCCTAAGGTATTCTATTTCTGCTCTATACCTAGCTGCCCTTTTTTTTCTGTGGTTCAACTCAGTTGACAATGTTGACATGTTTGTTTAGTGGGTTGCCTGACATATTTTCTCTTTTTGATATATTATTATTTTTATCATAAAAATACTCTTAGGTTCCCAAAAATAACGAAAAAAACAAAAGGATTTTTTATAATTTCAGTAATGCTCTAGTCTACTTTACCCTACCCAGCACCCCAATTCGCCCCACGGATCCCGTAAGTTTGCTATTTTTTTAAATAGTTTTGCTGTCAAATTTGTCGGCTATCAGCTGTTTTGTATTTCAACACGCGTATTAATTCCATATTTGTTTATATTGAAAGAAAATATTTCAACACGCGTGTGATATAAAGGACTTTCTAGCCAAGTTAGGCATGCTTTATTAATTTCTCATTTTCATAGGTGGTCGTGGGAAAATATTGTTTGTAGACGTGGGTAAGGGTATAAAATTGCATTGCATTATGCGACAAATTCTTGCTTTTGACATTTAGATTCGCATAAGGATCGAACATACGCAAGAAGAAAAGTATTCGTATTTTTAACCTGATAGTGTGTAATTTGTCAGTTACTACAATTTTATCCGATCTATCTATTCTCATAATAACTCTTTTTGAAACGTTTTCCTAAGCAAGTATGTAGGAGAGAAAGTTACATTTATTTTAGTGACATCCACCCAACACCAAAAGGTGCCGACCGTGTGAGAGAACCAAGAAATAGAACGCATAAAATAGTTTATATCTTTAATACTTTAAACAAGTTGCAATTTTACGCGAGTTCGACTATAATAATACCATAAAATAAACTTGCTTACTCTTATTTTATTACTTTCTGTTACTTCTTAGTTATTAAAAAGTTTTCTTTTGTGATTTTCTAATACTAGTAGTAAAGTGTGAAATTCACATTTATGACAAGCCATAAAGTTAAGCCGGATTAATATTTTATGGTTCAAATGGACCTTGGCGAGACAAAAGCTTTATTTTGTAATATCGTAAATAATATTACATAATCAATGGGAGAGCTAGCAAAGATGTAAAACCCAATAAATTCACTTTTAATACTTTATGAGCTAAGTACCGATTTTTACTAATTTTAATGTGCCCTTTCGATGTAGCATAAGAAATTCAAACAGAGTTCGATAAATTCCCTTGAATAGGAAAGTGATTATTTCGTGAAAATACAAATAAATTCAAATTGAAGAAGTGTATTTTCACACGTTGGCAGAAAACTTATCTACGAATTTTTCTGTATACCTACTCGGAGAACATTCGCAAATTAATTTTACAATGTCAATGTTTAATGAAATCAAAGAAAATAAGACTTATCGGTACGTGTCGTGCAATTATCGAATGTAATATACCACAAGATATTTCGGGATTACCGAATAATACTTTTACCTGACACGAAACGTGTTACCACGACTCCGAAGGAGGAGTGGTGTTGCTGATGGTAATTCGTTGAGTGCCCGGTAAAAGTATAAGGTAATCCCAAAACATCGAGTGGTATTCAAAAGATTATATAACGAACCATAATTTGAATAATTATTCATTTTTATTATTATTGAGAACAAAGTTACAATTAGTATAATAAATAAATATTATTTACTCTAGTGCGATTTTCCAGAGAACTAGATATTGAAGCTCCATTCTGTTCTGCTCTCATGTTTGATACGATTTTCTGATGATGTTCTTTGCTGAGCTGGAGGTACGGCGTCACGGAGTTTATAGAGCTGTGTTCAGTCATTTTAATAACCTTTTGAAGGTTTGCACCAGAATTAGTTAGTGTGCTTACAGCTGAAGCTCTATGAGAGTGATTTGTAAATTTTTTATTCTTGGTATCCAAGTCGCTGTTTTTTGCTCCCGTTTCCGTCCACTTACTGATAGTATTAATACCAACAGAAATTTTTTTGTACCAAGAAGATGAAGCATTACCATTCCAATTTTTATTACTATAGTTAAAAATAGTCTTTTTATTTGAATATTTGTCCCTCTTTTAGACATCAATTCAAAAAAAAAGTCGCACTGGACAGAAATTAGGATGTAACACATTTTTCACTAGCCACTCACTTTCCGGTATTCTGTTGACGCCTCCTTGCGTAGTTTTGGTAAATATCGGATTATACTCTAAGCGACCAGTACGCGACCCGTCATTATATTTTTTTTCTTTAAAAAAATCCACCTGGCAATAAGCACCTTCGTTATCTCGCCATGCTAGTTCGGAAGCAGCAAGAAAGAAACATTTTCTTTGAAGTCCATCGGGAGTGTTTTCGTCAGAAATAGACGCTGTTTTTTCGATTTCCGCTCTTGTAAGGACCGTGGAGCTTACCTTTCGGGCACAAGGTACCTTTTGGAGTTCTTTTCTTTTGGCGTTCCTAGCATTTCGTGCCTCTAAAAAAACTTGGTCGTTGAAAGGGTCTATTTGACGACTATGCTGTTTAAAATAAAGGTTTTGTAGCATTTTAGCTGTCTTATTCCATAGAAGTTTAATCACAGTTTCCTTATAATTACTACCATCCTTTTTACTCATGTTGTATGCCCAGTCCTTTAGTATATTTGCTAGTTCTTCCTTTGGCGAATTACTTTTTAAGTTGTTGTTCTTTTGGCGACAAAGCTCGGCGAATTGCTTCCAAACATACTTGTCCGATTTTTCTGTGTTTTTTTGCTTCAAAGTTTTTATATTTTCATCCACTTCGGACAACGAAACACTTCCAAATCTCGTTTGGTTTGACATTTTAAAAAAAATTAAGTCACAATTAAATGTGTTACCATGACAGTAAGAATCGTTCCACCAAAAGCGATAATCCCAAAGGCTTATCACTTATTAAGTCTCTCGAGCTATAAGGGAATTATGTACATTGAGTTGTATAATAATCACTTATAATCTCCCTAGCAGCAGAATTATTACCGATATTTTTTTTCAAGGGCAGGAATGGTTTTGTTGATAGAAAATTATTCCGAGTCGAAGACGAGGAAAATTTTCTATCAACAAAAACATGAGTGAAACCGAGAAAAAAATGATCGGGAATTAATTCGGCTGCGTGGGAGATTCGCTAAGAAAATTTCATAAATGGAAGTTTCTTTTAATATCATGAGATAATGAGACCTACGACCTATTCTCAATAAAAATTACAAGTTAGCAACAAAATGTATTTTGATTTTATTCTGAGTGACGTTTTCCATAAAAAATAAAACACTTCATTTTTGACAGAAAAATTATCACTTATTAATTTTATTAGGTTAGTAGGCTATAGACTATCGCGATAGTCTCCCGTCGCTATAAGCAACGCAAACAAAAAGGAGCCTTCTAATTGGTTGAAAACAAATTTATGAAATTTTCACTTATAATCTCCCTAGTGCTCGAATTATTTCCGGAAATTTTACCGAAGGAACGCATTTTTTGAAAATATTCCCGAGTCGTAGACGAGGGAAAATTTTCTAGAAAAATGCGTGACTGAGGAAGAATTTCCTGATTTTAATTCAAGGACGCGGGGGATTCGGTAAGAAAATTTCACACCTAAAATTTATTTGAATTATTTTATTGAAAAATTATCCATAATTATGGGAATACTTAAACTTTCAAAAAAAAGTTTCCTCACCGTTTAGTTAAACGAAATGCAAAAAATATAAGTGAAAATTATCCTTTTTATTTATTTTTACTACATTTCATTTACCAAAACAAAGGGAAAGCATAGTATAGTCTAGTTTAGGCTAGTTATGCCAGATAAAACAATTTTTAAAATCTAGGTAGATAGTAGATACCACAGTCAAGTAGGCTTAGGCTTGTGATGTCAAAATCGTCTCTGCTATACGTCACGTCGACAGTTATTTCTTAAACGTGCTTCTTTAGTTCACAATAATTAAATCATGGCAGTAAACAATCAAGAAACTAATTTTAAGCCCTACGGTGTTTGTAAATCTTGCTCTGAAATAGGGGATATTAATATGTCTTATAAAAATTTAAAGTATTTGCAATGTTTAATAGAAAAAACTGAATTAAATCCCCATCAAGAAAACCTTTTCTCAGCTATCCAGAAGATTTTGGAGGAAGATATCCGATCCTTTTTAAGAAAAACCAGAATTCAGCAGAACAAAATTGCATCCAAATATTACATCTATCATATTAAACATATACATCTGATAGAAGTGGAAAGGGAAGATAACCATTATCCTTGTTATTCTCCATTACGAAGAGAAGAGTTCGAACCAGAATTCCAAAAATATTTAGCCTTAATGAAAGAAATATTTAGTAAATAAATATTTGTATTTATTTAGTATTATAAAATGAATAAAAACATTAAATACCAAAATTTGATCCTGAATACTGATTTTCGGATCATATGATAGCTGTCAAGAAAAAATTTCCACTTATTAATTTTGTTTGCCTAGCTTGGCAGGAGGAGAAAAATTTTCGAAAAATTTGAAGGTTGTCATTGGTAACTGTCGAATTGAAAGTGTGTGATTGGCTTAGAATGACAGGTGTGAAATTTTCGGGGGTAATACCACGAGTGCTTAAAAATTACCGATAATTTTCATGAAAGCTTGTTATTTATAATTCCACGAGTTCGAAGAACGAGTGGAATTAGTATAACAAGCTTGAATGAAAATTATCTGGTTAATTTTTATGCACGAGCGGTATTTAGGGAGAATATTTCTAGAATGAAATATATATAAAAATTTTTTTTTGTCATACAATTTTCAATTTCATATAACATAATTAAAACTGTAACTGAAATCCAATAACAATTTTTTTTTATTTTATAAAAAACTTAACAAATAGCAACAAACAATTGAAAAATATTAACTAATTATTGATTGAATAATAAAAATTAAAAAAACTGTCTCGTCAAATAGGTTCGATTGTTGTGTGTTGGATATACAACGTTGTCTAGGCAACGTTGTATATCCGCTGATATTTTTTTTATTTTTAACGTTTCTTATGGGAAAATTTATACATGAGTGAAATATTCGGGGGTAATACCACGAGTGCTTAAAAATTACCGATAATTTTCATGAAAGCTTGTTATTTATAATTCCACGAGTTCGAAGAACGAGTGGAATTAGTATAACAAGCTTGAATGAAAATTATCTGGTTAATTTTTATGCACGAGCGGTATTTAGGGAGAATATTTCTAGAATGAAATATATATAAAAAAATTTTTTTGTCATACAATTTTCAATTTCATATAACATAATTAAAACTGTAACTGAAATCCAATAACAATTTTTTTTTTATTTTATAAAAAAACTTAACAAATAGCAACAAACAATTGAAAAATATTAACTAATTATTGATTGAATAATAAAAATTAAAAAAACTGTCTCGTCAAATAGGTTCGATTGTTGTGTGTTGGATATACAACGTTGTCTAGGCAACGTTGTATATCCGCTGATATTTTTTTATTTTTAACGTTTCTTATGGGAAAATTTATACATGAGTGAAATATTCGCTGTAATTTTTTGAAAATTGCATACCTCTTATGACATTTCTTATACATAATAAGGGAAATAATCTAAATAAGTGAAAGTTTCGCTTAAATATATTGAAATATACCTTTTTTAAAAAGCCTGAACTCTTTTGCTTTCACTGCCTATTCTAAAATAAATCCCTATTTGTTAAATCAACAAAATTACCTCATTTTGTCGAATTTTAAGAAACTTTTTTCTCTCTTATAATTAAATTAGGAACGTATTTATTTTCAGTCCAATGACTTTAAAGAGCTTGTATTCATTTAATAAAAAAAGGTCAACAGGCTTGTTTGCTTAATAAAATCCATTTAACAAAAGAAAAATCGACAGTCATTGTTTTTTCATTGAAAAGAGGGGAAAAAGGTCGCTTAGAAATAATTTAAGAATAACGAACTAGTGTGTGTTTTTTGTATTTGATCAAGAAATTTTATAACAATTTATTTGGATTTTTTAGCCGCCAGCAAGAACGAGCAAAAAATATATTGATTTAAAATAACAATACCTGACCTTTATACCTCCCGCGCACTAGCAGCTTTTCCGAAGCAACTGTTTAATCACATAAATGGATCATACATAACTATATGTAATCTCGCGCACTGCTGTCCTGTTTTACATGGTAAACACAAGTTTTATTAATAAATCATGTCGGTAGATACTGAATTGTTTATTATAGAGGTGGAAAACGCCCAGTTTTTAATAATAAGTTAAAAATTTTGGTTGGATGCTCTCTCAAGCCATCAAACAACTTATAAAATTGTCCATTTAAAAGTCTTTGGCTTAGTATTGGATTAACCCAAAATAACATTTTTTTTTGCTTTATTTTTTTAGCTAAACTGGGAGCACAAACACATGCAATTTCTACAAAGTCCATGGTTAAATTGACCTTTATAAGCAACTATTCTCTAGATACGCGCTGCCGGAAATAACGGGCAACTTTTTGGGTGACTAAACTATTTAGTTGCCTATAACAAAAGTTGCTAGTGCGCGGGATCTCTTAATCTCATAAATTTTCAAATGGTAATTCAAATCAGCCGCGGTGGCATTACCAGGGATACAAGATATAATTAAGTATAACTTTGCAATAGGTGACAATACCGACAGCAAGGGACTAGTAAAAAATATTGTAAAAACAGTTCCGTACAAATAAAAACCTGTAGTACTAAATCAGGTAAATGAAATTAATTTATTGCCCTACTAAGAACTTACTATTGCTAATCTCCTTCACATAACAATAAAATGCCACTGTTAGCACTCGTTCTTATAACAATAATCTACTAGTACTTATTACATAAATTTGAAACATCATAACAAGATAATAAATATTTAAATCAAATTATTTTCATAAAATTATAAATACGTTAGTCAAAAAACAAACAAAATTAAAAAAAAAAAACACCGTCAACTTGGGCTTCTTTGATAATTGCGGGTTAAATTTGATAACGTATGTCTGAACTTTTACTTTCTTGAATTACTGCGCAAGCGCAAATTTCTTGGCGCGTTTGAGCACATCATATATTTTTTAAATATCACATGATAGTGGACACTTGGTGGTGCGTTTTGCCGCGGTTCTCGTACTACAAGGTAAGAATGTTTACTTTTTACGCTTATAGATTTTATAAAGCTTCAGAAATTTATAGTACACAGCCTCAGTGTTTTATCATGGGTCAATTTTTATTATTTTATATAAAATCTCATGTATCTAAGATGTAAATAACTTTTTTAGATTTGTTTCAAACTAATAATCAGACCGTCCAGCTTTCCAACACCTTCGTGGGGTAACTTTGATCGCCTCTTATGGGGCAACTTTGATTTAAGTTTATTATACCTATTCGTTTTGAGTCAACTTTTTTTTTTAAAAACATTTAGACTAAGAAAAATATATTTAGTTTATATTGCCTACAAGAAAGATTGCTAGTTTAGGTATATTTCGTATAATATTTTTTACATTTTTGTTATGAAAAATATAAATCATTAATATAAAAGCGTATTTCTTAATTTCTGGTTGTTTTTTTTACACAAACCTGTTATTTTTGAAACTAACTGTTATAGAATTAAAAATTTTTATTTGAAATGAATATTGAACGGGGCTTCATTGATTAAGAGCAAAAATAAGGCACGATCAAAGTTGCCCCAAATGAAGTAAAACTTTGATCAGATTTTTTTTTTTTTTGGGATTTCTGTTAGAGTTTACTGAATGCCTACAGAGTTTTTAGATTAAACGTATAAACGCAAATATTTATGTTTTTTTTTGTTTCCAAATATAACAACTGGTTAGTTAACTACAATCAAAAATTAAAATTTTATTGATCAAAGAAGCCCCAGTTGACGGTAGTCAAAAGAAATTGCTCGATATCACCTTCATTTTTTTGAATACACATGCGAGCTACCTTTAGTAACGCTGCGTAGCACCGTCTAGTTGATACCAAATATTTTGTTTTATACCACTAGAAACAAATCATCAAGTAAATCGGGCAGTGTGAATACAGTATTCACCTGAAGACGACTGGAGATACTTACCAGTTGAAACGTGATTTAAAACAAATAAAGACAATGGAAGTCCAAAACTCTTTCATCATTCAACCAACTAATAGAAGTTGTCAGAATTCCGCTATAGAGAGAGAATCATTTGAAATTCATTTGATAATAGACAAGTACCTACTTAGCCATTTTTGGTGCAAATAATTCTACGTCAGGTAATGCTGTAGCTTTTTCAATAAACTTAAGGCCGATCCACACCTATGCATTTCACCTTGCATTTTTGAATCATGGTTGCAACAGCTGATTTTATGATTTTTTAACGCATATGCATTAAAGTCCTGATATGTCCACATTAATGATTTTTTCAATTTAAAATTTGGTTGTTGGTAATTTTTTGTTTAAAATATTGGTACAATTTGGCAGAATGCAAAATCGTTTTATTTTGATACAGTTCTATAAGTGCCATGACGGAGTTTCTGCTCCAAATATATCATCCCCAAACCCAAAACGCAGACGCAAGACCACATAATATGGTTAAAACTGAAAGATGAGTTGTTTATTTTTTTTGTATAAAGAGTGAAGTTAAGTGTTAAATTTTTTTATTATGTTTCTTGGATATTTATAAATCTAGTAAATTTAATTATTGTACTGTCATATATATTCGTGCCGCATACAGGAACTATGTAAATACCAGAATCATATTTTTTTGAACCTATATTTACTCAAAATGTTCCAAATGTTAAACAGTAATTGACTTTCTAGTTTTCAAGTTGTTTAGTTGGATTCAACTTAAACTAAGTAAATTTAAATTCATATGGAAGGGAAAATTAACAAGTTTCTGCTTCCCATTACGATATTCAAAGTGGGAAAACAATCCTATCCACTTGATGTTATTTTCTAGACTTTATTTAACTAATGGTCTGTAAAAAAGGGGTTAAAAACAAATTCTCGAACTTTGTTATGACCTATTTGTTACTAAAACTTAAAATATCAATAGTAATATAAACGTTCCATTATACACGCTGGATGGCAAAAGCTTTTTATTGTTTAAAAATATATCTTTATAGGCACGTGCTTACATGAACAGTCAGGAAAAGAAAGAATATTACAAATTTATGCATCTTTATCGTGAAAGCTTATGTATATGTTAAGGCTTGATTTACGGTTCCTTGTCCATGCAAAGTTCCATATCAAGATCTTCAATTTGCCAAACATCTTATTAAATATAAAGCTATTGATCCACAGATATCTAAAGCCACTGTTGTAAAAATTAAAAATCACCTGTGGTACCGTCTTATGAGATTTGCACATTATCATGCTTTGATAACGAAATCCTTTTAAAATTAAAAGAAATATGATAAAAGCTCTAAAAAAACAAGACTCACTAGAGGAAGGTGAAAAACGTGTTAAATTAAGTAACGTATACAAAATAGAACATAAAGAACTTTGGGAATTTATTTGTAAAAATACTCTTACGTTTTTTGAGAGGTTAGGGTTATCTACAATTTTTTTAATGCGAATGCAGAAAACTGGGAAAGTAATTATGAGTACTTACATCAATAATTTTACTGTAGTAAAATGTGTTATGTTAATGTAAATGTTAAAAGATGGACAGCATCAAACAAGTAAAATAAAGGTCTTTTAGCATCGACAGGATGTGGAAACACTATATTAAGTTCCTTTTTTGGCGAAAAATTAAACATGGCTTTTCCATTAATTGCATTGTTGTCACTGAGAACACAAAAAACTTTAAACCCGATAGCCTCTAAACCAGTGGGTCCCAAACTTATTTTGTCTACTGCCCACTTTGAGAATAAATTATTTTTTAGCGCCCCCATTTTTTCACCTACTTAAAAACCACTATACTATAACTTCAAATTAAATTTTTTAAAGTTTCGCTTTTTGAGCAACTAACAAAGAGATATTGTGCAAAGCTCGAAGTCCGTCGTCATCTTGCTTAGCAGCCGCCGAAAATAGTTTTGCTACACTTGGCTGAGTATTATGCTTCTTCTCTAGGTCTTGAAAATATGCTAAATTCTTGTCTTTCTTATCTGGATGCATTTTATTCAAATGATCTTGCAGTCTTGAAGGCTTTATTGCTTCATTCGAAAATGTGTTTAGACATAGAAGGCACAAAGGCGACGATGCATGGGTTTGTGGGTTTTTCAATGAATCCGAATTTAATATATTCCGCACAGTATTGCCGTCTCTTCTTTTTTAATTCCGACATTGTTTTGTTTTGAGAAATACGTAAGTAAGTGTTGAACTTAAGTACTGCTTATCTATTAGGCGCGAAATCGCAAATAAAAATAAAATAAATATTACGTTGTTTATAAATAGGATTGCATAAGCAGCACGCACCGACAGGAATAAGCCAATCATGCATAAACTCATTTATCTCATACGACGCTCAATCGTACTCAACAAGTAAGAACAAGTATTCTATGAACCAGCCGATTGATACAGGAATGCACAAATCGGGTTATTTAACAAAAACTTGTTAAAACATGATTGCCCGCGGTCTATTATCTACGAAAATTACCTATCTAGGAATACTAATAACTAGTAAAATGCGAAAGTGTGTCTGTTGCCTTTTTATTTGTTTGTTTGTGTCTACTTTCATTTCGAAACGGAGCGACCGATTGACATGATTTTTATTTTATTTATTCAATAAAACAGGACAGATATAATAATATGAACTACGCGGAGAGAAAAATCGAACCGAGTTTGAGCAATCTCTTAATTAATATTAGTTGATGTTTACAAGTTGTAGTCGAGTGTCGAGAGCTCAGTCGGTGTCTAAGAGTCTTTCTAGCTAGATGAAATTACAAATCGCCCCCCAAGCCTCTACACAACGCCCCAATTTTTTTTTCTGGGTCTCTTACCGCCCCCCTTTAGGCCTGCAGCGCCCACAAGGGGGCGTTATCGCCCACTTTGGGAAAGACTGCTCTAAACGAATAACTATTGATTTGACAAAAAGGAAAAGCAATTCATGGTTAATTTTGAGTATAGGGGCAATTTGAACAACTTCTTTTAAATCTGAACAAATACTTGTAATCATGAAAGTATAGGCAGATGTTGCTAACAAGTCGTTATTATTTACTGATGCCCCCGCTACATTTCCTCCTTTATAATCTAAATAAGGATTAATATGAATTTCATCCATAAGCAGACAAACATTTTTGTCTTGATCATTTAGATAATTATGGGCCAATGATTTTTTAAATATCTGTAAGCATGAGGAATGATTGTATATACAATCGAACAAAATATCATAGTTCTAGAGCAGAGGTTCCCAAACTTTTTTTTCTTATAGACCACTTTAAAAATTTTGCTGGTTCCGGTGGACCCCCTGCCGCTACATTTCTACCATATTCCCAAAACTCGACAAAAAATGTGAAGATTAGATCTAACTATGGAAATTTGCGTTGCGGCTGAGTTCCAACCACGAATTAACAGTTTTCGAAAAAAAAAGCTAGAATTGATTGGTTAATTAATTAATTGATTGCGCTGTTAGTGGATGTAAAAAAAGTAAAGTGGGCCAATCAAAAAAGTGATTACATCCAACTTTACTTTTTTGGCATCTACTCACAGCACAAGAAACCAATCAATTCTTACTTATTTTATTTAGAAAACTCCCGGAGTGGTAAAAATAAAAAGAAAAATAGTATATTTTGTTGTGTTGTATATTCAAATATGTAATTATTATTACACTATTAATTATTATTGTTATCATATTACATTGTAAAGTTTACACTACATTGTAATATGATAACAGTCGTAATATAATTAAAATTAAACATTAATAACGTAACTTATATAATGACAATCACCAAATAGTCATAATATTTATGGGAGGGATGTATTTGATAGATTGACAGCAAATTATTAATATTTGGCTTTAGTTTTGTTAGGAATAACTGCAAATCTACACGGTAATTCTGTAATAGTCAACCTGATCCTTTTTTTTTGTTAAAGGGTTGTAATGGCACTAAAACTTTTATTGACAAGATATGACTAGGGAAACGCTATCAAAAGCTTTCTCGCAATTCCCAACAGTCCAGAGGATATTTTTCGGGTATTTCTGCCTGCAGCCAAAATGTTACCTTCAGCTCCTCATTAGTGCTAAGCTCGAGTAGCTCCTCCTGTAATATCACATTCTCCACTTCCGTTTCCTCAAATAAATTTATGATCCATGATGGTATTTCGATCGTCAGAATATCTTCAAATCTGATTTTGAAGTCATCATGCAGGCCAACTAAATGTTGAACCAGATAAATTTTCGTGGACCCCCGCTTACGAATTGTGAACCCCCATTTTTTTGTCATGCCAACGTAGACCCCGTCAAGTCTCCCGTGGACTCCTGGGGGTCCACCTGGACCACTTTGGGAATCACTGTTCTAGAGGAATATCTGTAACGTTCCTATGGCAAAGTTCTTAATTTTATTTGTTCAGAGATAAATTGTAATCCTTGTGTTAAAATATCATTGTCTACTTTTTAGAAGGTACGCTGTTATCTTTTAATCTTGGTAAATTTAATTTAACAGAAACGATCTCACCCGTTTTGGTGCCCTATTGGGAAATCGTCGAAATAAAATCCTCTTCTGTAAAATGGTACTCACAAACACTACTAGGTATTTTCATTAGAGAATAAAAAGTTAACGATGAATCTGCGCGCCCCCATTGTAGGTTATCTTTCTCATTTTTTGGGGAACCGAAACACACGCACTGTAGGACCGGTGGTATAATTACTCTTACAACCGACTACACAACATCGATACGGCATTGTAAAACACTATTTCAAACACTATCTGAACCGGAAAACACTAAATACACAGAAATTAAAACACGCCGTCGTAATTGCGAACGCTATTAATAACCAAACAAAATAACTTACAGGTGTTGCTTCGTTGCCAGATTGACTCGAGCGGTTCGCATGTCCTACTGCACGCTTGCTATTTATTTTTTTTATTTAACAAAATATTCCCAATAAAATACCTAAACCTGTAAAATTATATTAGGCCTGTGATAATAACTAAGTAAACTATAAGTATAAGTTATAATGTTATGTTATAAGCAAAAATAGTAAAGACATTACATAAGAAAACCTATTTTCAAGTATATTAGGAATTATGGATGATCTGACAATGCCAATTGTCGATGCAAGGGGAGCACAGCCAACTAGATAAAATTGGCAAATGATGCCAAAACTTAATAGATCTACGAAACGTGACGTCACTACCAAATTTCTTTAGAGTACTTTGTCCTTATATCTAGGAGTTATTGGCCCAGCGCCTTTTGCAACATCATTTCTTTCCTGTAGATCTGTCGTATTGGAAGCAGATCTTCTCGAGCACGTTTGGTATTTTTTGGGATCACATAGGGATAAACGTCATGAAAACACAACAGAATTGAAAATGGAAAACTGCCCTCATTTTGGTTAAGTTGTTAACGATTTATCTGTTTGAGCTTAAATTAATATTTTATAAAAGATAACATTGGTGACAGAAGGCTTAGAAAAATGTGAAAAATAACTAGACTCTGCCACATTATTCAATTATTCATCTGCTAAAGTAACCCCTGTCTGCTTAATCAATCCAAAAACAATACTTTTTAATTAATTCGGACCATCCTTGAAAACCTTTGTTAGAATGGCAATTTTGGTTGCGAAATATGAGCGTTCGTTGAAAAGTTATTTTTAAAAATAAATCCCAAAATTTGGCAAAGTAAATGTATTTTTTGTTTAATTTTTTTGATTCAGCGTCACGGTAATTTCTTATTAAACCCAGCTTAATAAACTTTTTGGCAATTAGTAAATTTAAAACATTCTAGTTGCCGCATTTTACTTGGGTCAATTTCCACAAAATGAGTTGGGGTAAACAAACCTTACGCTTTGTTTTAGCACTTTTCTTGTATATTTATCTCAAAACACCTTGACGTTATTTACGGCGGCAAATGAAGACAAAGTCATTTAAAGTTTTTATGAAGTCTACCAAGCAACATTTTTTTTTCGTAGTTAACAAGTAATAAATCATTTAATTAAAAATGTACCCGTATTTGCTTTTACTTCTAACTTTTGCTTCTTTGTTTATATTCTCGTGAATTTACTGCTCGAAATCGCACACCTCTTATTTTCCACGCAAAAGTTTTAAAACCAGTAACTAGTATAATTTACATCGTATATACGAGCCAATCCACAACTTTTTGAATTCATCACAACTTCTAAAAAGCGTTTAAAGAATATTTTAAACTTATATAGCGCATACGAAACTAAGGAAATGGAATTTTAAATGTCGAACTCGGTAAGTGGGTGAATCAGTAAAATTAGGCAAATTTCGAATATATTAAACTACATTACCGTGAAAAAAAAACTGGCATTATAAAATTTTGATTAAGTTTAGTGCTTTATAATTTTTTTATTTTTACTCCGATTTAAGTGATCTTCTAGACAGCTATAGATACATTTATTAGTTTTAACATGCCTATGCAAATTTTAAGAGAAATTGGCTTTTTGACATAATTACAAAGATAATCGAAAAGTTGTTTTTTTTGCCTATAGTGTCAAAACACCCTGTGGAATAATTCAGAAGCAAAATTACTTCAAAATATCAGTTTCCATTAAGCCGCAAATATTCTTTGCATTTTGGTTTTTCGTTCATGTCAATACGTGCATTTGTTCCCACCCAAATGAGGAGTGATTATTTAAAAGTCGATAAATCCATTTTTTACTTTTTTCCAGATAGATATTGATTTTTATACTTCATAGCTTTATCTACGTTTTGGTATACCGAAATTAAACAAACATCTTTAAATCCAATTTAAATTTACAAGCTAAAGCTCGTCGGCCGTTCAAAAGTCGGTATATCCAAGGGCCACTATATACACAAGGCCACTCTTAAATTGAACAGAAGTCGATAAATCCCAATTTTAATTTACCAAAAGTCGATAAATCCACTTTTAATTTACTAAAAGTCGATAAATCCACTTTTAATTTACCAAAAGTCGATAAATCCATTCTAAATAGTTAATTAAAAATTTATTGGGTAATGTAATGCAGTAAAATTAATGCTGCTTTTAAGCACTCCTTCTAGACAAATACATTTATAGATTTTTTTTTAGATAGGTGACAAAAATCTTCATATATGCGTTTTTTGTCATTTACTCAAAACAGGATATTATGGATTTATCGACTTTTGCATAATCACTCCTCAAATGCAAAATGATCTTGATGATGTCAATAATTTAGGAAACGCAAAACTTCAGCTATTGATGACCTATTTCTTATACTTAAAACTCTTCGGAATCGTCGTTTGACGTCAGCACAGGCGAAAAACCAACTTCGAGATGTTCGAATTAAAAATTTCATTTCTGGGACAGTTCGTCGAAGATTACACGAAGGTAATAATTTAAACTCACGCGGACCAGCAACTGGACCTAAATTACTACCGCGTAATAAGAGTCAAGAATGGAAGAATATTACCTAGGATGATATTCGCGGGCTAATTGATGGCATGATCCGACGTGTTCAGGCAGTAGTAAGGGCTAGAAGAGGCAGTAGAAATAATAGAGATGTGTTTAAGTGAAAAAGTTGTTGTTGGTATAATTTATCCAAAGTCAGTGTAATGACATTCCAATCATTCCATACGCATACAAACGGCGGTAACTCTTTGAGACTGTTTACCGCCGTATGGAATGTCATCACACTGACTTTGGATAAATTATACCTGTTCAATTTATTTTGCGAAAATGTTATTTTTTAAATCTTAGATGTACGCCACCATTTTTTGGAAATTTATTTGTTTATTAAATCTTGATTATTACAATAACATTTGTTTTGTTGCATTTTAATAGTCTATTTTATTTTGAATGCAATGGCAATGAGAAAATTATGGAAAAATTTAAATTATTGACATCATCAAGATCATTTTGCATTTGGGTGAGAACAAATGCACGTATTGACATGAACTAAAAACCAAAATGCAAAGAATATTTGCCACTCAATGAAAACTGATATTTTGATGTCATTTTGCTTCTTAATTATTCCACAGGGTGTTTTGACACTAAGCAATAAAAAACAACTTTTCCATTATCCTTGTATATATAGTCAAAAACCAATTTCTTTTAAAATTTGCATAGGCATGGTAAAACTAACAAATGTATCTATAACTTTTTAAAAAATCACTTAAATCGGAGTAAAAATGAAATAGTTATAAAACCCTAAGCTTAATCCAAATTTTATGATGCTCGTTTTTTTTTTTGCACGGTAGTGTATATTGATTGCTAAAAATATTAGAAATGTTGCCATCTACAACTCAAAATATTGTTGGCGTCCTCGCGGCGGTTATTTTCGGCGACAATCGAAATTACCCGCCTGTGATCGCCTCATCGCTTGGAAACTGGGACAACAGATAAACTGTGGTGGCGGTGTACATCATGTAGCACTTAGCTCCATGCTTCCTGTTCTTTGATATCTCGGCCAGAATACATGGATTCGTGTGAAGCATGTGAATAAACAATGATCGATATTACCCACCCTGTGATCAATTTTACCCTCATTGCTTTGAAACTGGGACAACAGATGAAGTGTGGTGGCGGTGTACATCATGTGTGGCTGAAGACCTGGATTCGTGTGAAGCATTTATGAATAAACATTGATCGATAATACCCTCCTATATGGTCGATATTAGCCGTCTATAGGCGACTTTACTAATCAAGTTTTGTGTTTTATATTTTTTCAACATTTTTTGTTTGAAGTGAAAAAAAGTGCTCCAAACCGCTTTTTCCGAGAAATCGTTCTATTATAATATATGGTGCTTACCAATATTCAATTTCTATACATAAAAATTTTACAATGTCTTAAAGACATATTTTTATTAAGAAAACCCTTTTTGACATCTTCTTTTTAGAAGTGTTTTTTTTCTACCTCCCCGCTCTTTTTTGGTTGTTCTAGACCCCTTCAACTGACTTTTCACATATTCAGTATGAGGTCAATTTAGATAATTCTACTAATAATACGTAAAAACCCTTGGGTCACAAAGACTCTTTTATATAGCTTACATTAAGCAAAACTGAGATTATGGATGCCAAATATAGTTTAATGCAATTTTCGAATTCATGTCAAAATAGAAAAAGTAAATTGATGATTACACAATAAAAAATGTTATTTGTCTTTATACAGGTTAAATCTTTTGACTGGACTATATTCGATAACAAGAAACCATTCATCCCTTGAAAAAATCCAAAATCACGGGTCACAGTCTCTCAAATTATACAATAAATAACTGTCTCGCTAAAATTAAAAGTTTTCCATGTTCGTTATCTTAGGTCTCTCTTGGATTGTTAGTCAACTAGACTACTTACCAAGTTTTGTTGTTTATGTCGTTACCATGAACCTGTAACAATATACATAAATTCAGATCTTTTATATAAAAAACGAAGCGTTATGAATACAAAGTACATGTTTTAAGAAACACCGTTTCAAGACAATGATATTCTTTAAACACAGTTAAGGGTAAGACCCACGTTTAACTTTGGAGTTAGTCGCAAGGCTAAAGGTGGCTATACAATATGATCCGGTAGTCCTGTCAGTTAAGACTGAACATTCCGACTGAAGGAATAGGGCAGGCTAGGATAACTTAAATGGTGAAGTTTGTCCCCTGTTCGTTTAATTTAGCCCCCCGGTCGCTAGTGGCGCTATTGTAGTAATTTTGTTTTATAAGGTTGTTCATCTCCTAACGTTGGTAGGAACAGAATATTCATTTAGAATGAGCATGGCCAACATTCTGTACCTCTCTCTCTCTCTCTGTACCTGCATAATATGTGCGAGAAAGATAAAAATATGGCTTGTTGTGACAGATCCTGAAGTCTTACCTGGAATGGTGATAGATTGTCATTGTCATTTTATGATTGATTTGTCAAATATATAAAAAATAAAGTTATTATTAAATAATTATTCATATATAATTTATAAACTTAACATGGCGCAGTCGGTAGTTTGAGAATCGTAAATAGGTATATATTTAATATGTCGCGACCAAAGAAATCGGGAAGAAAAACCAAGGCAATTAACAAAAGCGTGGAACCTCCTGAAGACTTTATTAATGTCGCCTAACGATTGGAAAGTACAGCGAAAGCTATTAAAGATATAGAAAGAAACTTTACTTCACAACTTAATGAACTACAAGGTACAATACCTAGTTTATTAAATAAAAACTTTGAAAATAACACGGAATTGTTAGAAAAATCTACAGAAAATAATAATATAATATTGTTTTTTTATGTAAACCATAATTATGTAAATATCTTATAATATCTTAATAAATCTTGTCGCCATATTAAAGAAACGTTGTTATAATTTCCTTTCGTTCTCCCAAATTATTTTAACTTGAATCAGATGTTTCGCGCTTCAAACTTTTCCGTTAAGTTGGAAGCGCGAAAATTTGAATTCAAAGTAATAATAAAATTTAAATTTTTATGCTTGGCGCCTACCCCCACCACGACTATATTCAGTTTTTCCACCGGTCGCATGTGGCGCTATCAGGGAACCAATTTAGTATGTTAAGTTGCCTAAATATCCTTGAGAGCGCGCAACTCGCTTGTCTATGGAATAGGGCGGCTTCAAATGTAAAGAAACTCATTATGGAACTACACCAAATTTGATTCATATCCGCTGAACATCAAATCATCACCAATTTTATTAAGTAAATATTTACTTGGATCACCCTGTATCGCTTTAACCGTATAAGAAATGAAATTAAATGACATATTTTCAAGTCCTCTATTTCCTGTTGCTCTATAGCCCCTTAGTTACGGGACACCCTATAATATATCCATATATAAAATTCCCACAACAGTAACAATACCAAAAGGGTTTCCAAATATCGTGGGTTTAATTCAATAACTAGATAGGTAACTCGAAAATTGCAGTATTTGAGATATAAACTTCATGGAACTCGTTAAGGTATAGGCTCTTGAATGTTATAAGTAGTTAACTTAAAGATATACCCTAGTGACCTCTGTAGATGAATTCGAAAACTAGATAAATGAGTAAACAAAGAAAATATTAGTGCAATAAGTCGATAATATGGAGGACTTGAGGTAGGAGGCCGATCGCAATGCATTGGATTCGGTCCCAAATTAGCATCGGTAATTCAGCTTCACGAGTTGCCATAAGATGGCGCTTGTGTTCGAAGTGGGCTATCAAATAAATGGTTTCTTATGGACGCGATAACTATTTTTATTTAAATTAGTTCTTTAAGGAACAAATAAGGACTTTTATATGAATTTACACTTACTTTGTTATACTTATTAGTAAACTCGGCCTGTATAAAGTTCCAACAATGCTTCGTTTTTAAAATACAGGAACATTCTAGCTAGAGGGTTTTACCTTTGGAGCTAGAAAGAGACTTATTTGGCTGCGTTTCATCTCTGAAGAAGATCCTGTCTTACACCCCGACATAAAGCAAACTCTACTTTTATAAATTGTATCTACCATTATTCATTATAAATATGGAAATTAATTACAATACAACGTTATTTGTCTTGTCTTGCCATCAAACGTTATTTGTTATTTCGAAAAACAAAATGTCAATTACCAAAAGTAAAAGTTAAAAACTATGGAGGATCTAGTTTTCCATATTAAAAGCGAAGAAGAAGAAGAAGACAACATCAGCCCACTTCGGATGCGAGAGCCATCTATCGGCCAATAGCGAACTAACCAAAATACCGGGACAGAATTTGAAAATGCTGCCATTGTCGATCGGCCTCCTACCCTCTAGTTCTCCATAGTCGATAACAACCGATGTCTAGTTTTACCATTTCGGTCATGCCAGTCTAACTTTGTCAAAAGTAGACAAGTCACGTTGGCATAACAATAATATTATCTAAATTGTACAAAAAACCCAAATGCATTAACAAAAGAAAGTACAATGATTTAATGGCCCTTTTTACAAGCAAACCGCCAACTTAGCTTATTCGAACACTGATGATGATTGAAATCAAATTTTTTAAGTTATAATTATTTTCTAATAAAAGTGTGTTTTATTATTAAATATATTTTTTTTCTCAAAAATTTTCAATAAAAACTTATACTTATTTATTTCGTATTTTTATTAGTGGATAACTAGTGCATACCTAATGAAATTCAAAAAAACTAGACATCTCGCAATTAAATTTTTTTAAATTAATTAGTACCCATAATTTTCATTAAAACTGTCTGGAGGAGAGGGTTCCAATATACACTCTTCTATCACGTACCGGGTGTCCCGCTAAGAATAGCTCTCGGCCGTATCTCAGAAAGGGTTAGTCGTATGGCTTGCGGAAAAATTTTTTTTTAGTAAAAGTGGCCATGAGAAATTGCTGGAAATTATTTTTAAGTTCCTTGTTTCGCCGCAAAAGGGGACAATTAAATTTTTTTTTTAATTCTAAATTTCTCCGAACATTCCCATATTAAGGTATAACTCTGATTACATCGTCGAAAAGCTTAGACAATTCTGCATCATTTTGGTTTAAGGCTCGTTGGCGTACCGACCTTGATAAGAGTGGGGGAAGCTATTGAATGTGTAAACATTAAAATCGCTGTAACTTCTAAACGACTTATCCGATTTTACCAAATTTAAGCTTGTTTGGAAGGGAAAGATAAGTAACTTCAATTGCCGTATCCAATGATACACGGTAGTTTCTAATAAAATTGCTAGAGGGCGCAATTTGTAATAATAACAGTTTTTTCGATTTTATCCCGAAAATTCAAATCATACGGTATAACTATGACATCATAATCGAAAAGTAGATGAAATTTGCAAGAAAAGATGTGAAGCCCGCAGTTCGATATATTTGTTCATTTCAGAGTTATTGCCAAAACAATAATTTTTAATACAAATTGCGCCCTCTAGCAATTTTAATAGAAACTATCGTGTACCATTGGATACGACAATTGAAGGTACTTCCAAACAAGCTTAATTTTAGTAAAATCGGACAAGTCGTTTAGAAGTTACAGCGATTTTAATGTTTACACTTTCACTTGATAAGAGTGGGAGAAGGGATTGAAAGTGTAAACATTAAAATCGCTGTAACTTCTAAACGACTTATTCGATTTTACTAAATTTAAGCTTGTTTGAAAGTACCTCCAATTGTCGTATCCAATGGTACACGATAGTTTCTAATAAAATTGCTAGAGGGGGCTATTTGTATTAATAATTATTACTTTGGCGATAACTCTGAAACGAACAAGGACAGGAACAGCGGTCTTCACATTTTTTTTGCAAATCTCATCTACTTTCCGATTATGATGTCATAGTTATACCGTATGATTTGAATTTTAGGGATAAAATCGAAAAAACTGTTATTATTACAAATTGCGCCCTCTAGCAATTTTATTAAACACTATCGTGTATTGTTGGATACGGCGATTGAAGATACCTTTCCCTTCCAAACAAGCTTAAATTTAGTAAAATCGGATGTCGCTTAGAAGTTACAGCGATTTGAATGTTTACGCATTTAATAGCTTCCCCCACTCTTGTCAAGGTCGGTACGCCAATGAGCCTTAAACCAAAATGATGCAGAATTATCTATTCTTTCTAATGATGTAACTAGAAGTATACCATAATATGAGAATTTTCGGAGAAATTTAGAATTTAAAAAAAAAATTTAATTGTGCCCTCTTGCGGCGAAATGAGGAACTTAAAAATAATTTCCAGCAATTTCCCATGGCCACTTTTACTAAAAAAAAATTTTTCCGCAAGCCATACGACTAACCCTTTCTGAGATACGGCCGAGAGCTATTCTTAGTGGGACACCCGGTACATACAAAAAAACTCTTCTAATTAGTCTGTTTCAGAGTAGGAGTAAGAAAGTACGCAGAAATATTAGTTAACGCTAATTATCTCAAAACGACAATTTTTTAGTTATCTAGTTATTGAATTAAACCCACGATATGGTGTTTGAATTATAAGTGCATCACAAAGCTTTCGCCTCGTAAAAATGTATTACTTTTTTCCTTGTATAATAAATACCTATTTTTGCTTTTTACAAATAAATACTAAAAGAAATAAATGTTGTTTTCTTCTTTTCCTTTAATTTTAAATTGTTTTCACATACTTATTTTGGTAGGAACGGGTTTGTCAATATTTTATTTTATAAATAATAAAATTAGTGTCTTCGCTGTCGTTACAAAATATTAAGACTCTCTTACAAAATTCAACAGATAGCGGAGGCAAAGGTAAAAGAACTTAGTCTGGTTCTGTTTGTGTAGCCAACTGCTTAACGAAAAATATACCAGAGTTCAACAGGGTGCCATTAATGACAGGTGAGGCGGCGAGTTCTTAGTTTCATTTGACTTAAGCTCTTCCTGCCTGCAATATTATGCGATGCCTCTTGCTTCGAGAAATTCTCGTCGACAGCGACCGTATAGATTAGTCCCAATGAACCTCAGCAAACTTACATTGGAATACGTTTAGCCACTTTTTAAACTTTCCCTTTTTTATTTTTTTTATCCAAAGCGATTACTAATCCAAAAAGCGTTAGAGCGTCATTATCATTAATTATGATTATAGATGCCATGGCTGGCTGACACTGAGAGGTTTGGTAGATTTACCTGAACGTATGGAGGGTTGACATTCCATCCGGTGATCTTACTTCCGTCGAACTGTTCGTTCAGTCTTCCCTGACGAATTCGTCATCGTGTTTCCATGCTATTTCTAATTGATATGTTCTTTCTTTTTAGATTTTACGATATCGCAAATGCTACAGAACATAAACATAAACAATCTTTATTTTCAAATTTGTTACAGGAAATAACAAAGTGAAATGACGTCAAAAAAAAAGTTCCTAATTATTATACAAAAAATAATTTTTATAAACAATAAATTAATCGATTACAAATTTAGATAATCGTTCAGACAATAGGGTTCCAACTGAATTATAAGTTTCTTAATTTCTATTTTAAACAGGAGTTGACTATCAATGCGTTTGATTCGTAGTGGTAATTTATTGTATAATTTAACACACATATCCGTGGTCCCGGGGAAGAAGGAGATAAGTTTATTTTTATAGTTTTTCAGTAGATTGAGTTAAAGTTCAGCTTAGTAGTGCCAATCAGGGGAAGGGTTTAGAAAATTGACATTTTTGTACTAGAATTATTGCTACCTTGTATTTAATAATATCTAGAACAAAATTATGGTTTTGTGTTATTTGAGAAGTTAGATGCACTTATCGCTTTATGAACTAAGAAAAAATATACTTATCTCATTTGAAACATTTTATTTACTATTGCAAAAATAAACATAGCCAGTCAAAACTAAAACTTTAATATTCTAATAAGAAATATAAATAATTAGGCGTAATAAATAAAGTTGAAAACTAATATTCTTCATCTGACGAAACCAAGTCAGGATGTGTCTCCTTAGCATCCTCTAGAGTCGGAAGGTTTTGGTAAAAATCTCAAAATATATTCTAAATATAAGGAAGAAATTGCATTAGGTTATCCTTTTTCTTCTTAGAAATTGGTATTTATTAATTTAAATTTACAAAGGAGTAAAAAGTACAACCTAGTTGGTACAATTAGGGATATGTATAAGTAAATAAAAATAAAGTTAGGGATTTAAGGGGGTAAGTATGTAAACTTATTTCTTTATGAACAATTTTTAATTACGGGTGTATATTTGTGCGAAAGGGAATAAGTTTACTTATTCCTTTAAGTACTTTGCGGGGCCAACTTACAACATACCTCCAAAGGAACATAGCTTTATTACTCTTATTGACATGAATTAACTTATCTCATTTGGTACGAAGGTAGATGTAACTATTTATAACGTATACCCCATGATATCCCATTATGGCTAAATTTGGACTTATCTCCTTCTTCCCCGGGACCACGGATATATTCTGGGCTTGTTTCTGTACTATGAAGGCGATGTATGGGGTAACTGAAATTGTGTGTTCTTGCGAATCGAATGTTATTTTGTGAATTAAACAATATTTGGTTTCTACGCAAAAACATAAGACATTCAAAAATGTATAAGGCATACACAGCCATGATACCGTTTACTTTAAAAACATTTCGACAGGACTGATTGAACTCCATTTTTTAATTACCCTTAGTGCCCTTTTTTGCGAAACAAAAATATTTTGCACATGGTTATGTCTCCCCCAAAAATTATACCATATTTTAAAACAGACTCAAAGTTTGCAAAGTATAGAATCTTCAAGGTTTTATCATTCACGTATCTACCAACAACTCGCACTCCATAGCAGACTGAGTTCAACCTTCTCAATAGCTGGCTTATGTGAAAAGACCAGTCTAGATTTTGGTTAATATAAATACCAAGAAACTTTGCATTTTTAGAGACATCTAGCCGATTTTCTGCGGTTTCAAAGTGTGTAATATTTTCAGCTCTTGATTTTTTTTTGTTTTAAAAAGCATTATATTTGTTTTATCTGAGTTAAGGATTAGATTATTGTCGGTAAACCATTTTTTTACTCTATTAAAAAAGTTATTACTGTCTGCCAATAGCTGAAACATGTTTTTACTACCCGTTATTAAGTTTGTGTCATCCGCATAATTAATTATTGTCTGACACGGTTGATCTGCCTCAGAGTACAAGTCATTAATATATATTACAATTAAAAGTGGACCCAAGATGCTACCCTGAGCGATTCCATACTCGCTGTTCAACATTTGTGATTTGCAGGACTCTCCGTCCTTAGTGACGCCCACTATTTATGTTCTTCCATTAAGATAAGATTCCAGCCATTTCAGAGCATTCCCCCTTACTCCAAACATTTCCAATTTTTTTATGAGTAACTTCCTATTAACACAGTCATAGGCCTTAGTCAAATTTAAAAACATACCAATTGCAATTTCACCATTTTCAAAGAACTTCGAAATTGTTTTAATAAATTGATAAATTGCTGTTTGCGTAGATTTTCCCTTTAAAAATCCATGTTGGTTATAATGTAATGTTTTGCAACTGGTTATAAAATTAATTAATCTTTTATACATGGCAAGTTCAAATAATTTGGAAAATCCAGGTCCAGGCAACAAATTGATAGGTCTATAACTGTCCATTTGCTGGGGATCACCTTTTTTAAACAGTGGATTAATTAATGCTACTTTTAATTCATCCGGAGACACTCCAATTCTAAATGAATTATTGATCATAAAACATAAAATATGATTTAATTCATTTACAGAGCTTTTTATAATACTTGTTGGTGTTTTGTCGACGCCACTTCTAAGTTTATTTTTAATTTAACTACCTAATTCACAAATTTCTTCAGGGGTAACCGGCTTTAAGAACATTGATTGTTTATTAGGTGTTATATTACAACGTTGAGAGGTATTTATGTCTTTTAACAATTTTGGAATCACTGACACTAAATGTTTATTGTATTAATTGGCTATATCTTCCGAATTTTCCTCCATTGGAATGCCATTGTCATTATGATGTACTTTTCCAGTAATTTCTTTAGTTATTGCCCACATACTTTTCATCTTATTATCAGAGTTTGTGATGCGATCTTCATAATTTTTTCTTTGAGTAGTTTTTAGTTTAACGTCATATTCTCTTTTTGCTTGTACGTAGGCATCTTTATACTTGGCGTCATGATTACTCAGAGTCAGAAGAATATCTAATATATTTTTATATTTTTGCAGTTCCGGGTTTGTTTCAACTTTTCTTTTTTGTTTCCGTAATATCTTCAAAGGAAAACATTGATTAAAATATAGTTTGTAGGTGTTCATAAACTTTCCCCATTGATTGTTTACATCGTTCTTGTTGCATGCATATACATCTGTCCAATTTCGATCTTTTAAACAGCGCAAAAACTCATTTCTGCTTTTTTCTGAATATACACGTTTATAATGAAGAGGTTTAAGCTTTTTTAACTGCGTTTCAAAAATATTTTTTTGTGCCGTGTGGTCAGAGATAAAATTCTCTATGACGATAGCTTTGGCCGAGTCCAAATTTGTAAAGGTATTGTTAATACAGCTTGCTGTGGTTGCTGTTATTCGCAGTGGCGGCTCTTCCTTAAGGTCATTTGGTCAATTACCTCCCTCACTAATTCTCTTCTCATGTAACTTAATATTTATTAAGTTTAAAAGCCATCGAATCAGCCAACCTCGTTTGTTTCGTGAACTATTACTATTACCTCTAAAATATCCCTCGTATTTTACCAGAGTTTATGAGCACTATAAATAACGGTACTTATCGTACGTTCTTCGTATATTGGGTCTAGGCCACTCTTGACTTGACCACCGCTGTCTGTTTGCTTTCCCAGAGAAATGTAATGCGCAAGCGTGCAAGAGAGAAACAACCGCATGCTACTACTGAAAGGAAAGACAAAGATACGAGTCCTTTAAAGGCTTTAAGCCTTATCAAGTTTCGATGAGGTTCCGACAAACGTTGCACTTTTTCAGAAACGTGTGGGAAGAGAAGTTACGTTGCGGAGCAGTTCTTAGTTTATTTCCTAGGAAAATTTGTTGACTTGGCTTAACAGATTACTGCAGTAAGGAGGGTTGTATAATGTGTATATTCCAATAATTATTTTGTCAGTTTGTCTTTGTTTACATTTATTGGATTTTTAATTTACGTACAGGTGCCAGTCGGGTTTGATAATTTGTTGGTTTGTTATTATTTAACGAGTGTTGTGTTAAATAGTTTATTGTTCCTTGTGTCACAAAATGTCGGTTGTAAAAAATATGAGCCAGGAACGATTATCTGCATTAGCGATATTATCAGTCGAAAAATATTTTGTAAGTAATCCAAATCTTAATGAACGGGTCATTGATTACTTTGCAGGAACTAAAGATAGAATAATCCACCTTAAGTTATTATTATTATTTGCTAGGTATATTATGTTGTCACTTTCCATATGTCATGAACTGTAAAAGTTAGTTTGAAACAAAGGCATTTTGAACGTTAAGTTCAAATCTGTTTAAAATCTACGTATAGGTCGGTCCATATTTTATTTTTTGATTTTTTTATCGGGCTAAATTATAGTGTTAATTTTTTTCCCGCGAAGACAGAAATTAGTGTAAATACATCAAAACTACAATTTTAACAGGCAAAAAAATACTTTTATGGGCTTGGAACTCAAAAAAAAATTTCGCCTTCGGCGATGGGCCTGCGGCGCTGTTGTTATATCCTTGCAATTCTAAATAACCCCCCACTTAAAATACCCACGAGCCGCCACTGGTTATTCGTGTGTTTTCGTTTACTGGAAAATATAAATTAAACGAGTATATAATATAATTTCAAATTGCCCTCTAAAAATTACCTCCAATTCTACAAGTTCTAACTAAGTTTTCTGGATAAGCATACCAGTACACTTTGACAAAACCTATTTTAAAGGCAAAAAGTAGCAAATAGATTGTATTCATCAAAAAGTCAGATGCAATACGTGAGAATCTCGAAATCCCAAAATTTTACTCCACTTTCATATTCTATTCGCATTCTCGATCAAACAGAATTTTACAGAAAAGTTGGCAAATATAGAAATACAGGCGATGTTATGTTGATGATTGATAGGATAGATCAGAATTTGTCACGTATAGGAATCCAGTTTTTGTCAATAGACTAATATAAAAAGATATTTTTCGTATTTGGGATTATTTACTCTTGTCCATATACCAACCTTCCCGTCCCTTTAAGAATATTTAGTAGAGTTTAAACTGGCCAGGAGAGTTAGATCGTAAATTTTAAATACTTAGGTCACTTGTAATTTGTGCTAGCATTATATACAGTGTCACCAGTAAAGTACTGCATCATATGGGACTTTTTTTTTTATAACTTTATTCAAAATTTAACTTTGGCATCAAGTTCTGCTTTGATCGAGATAAAAATTAAGCAAAAAAACAGTAGTCACGTGATTCGCATTATCTGTCAAATTTCAATTTTTTCCAAAAAATTATTTAAAAGTGGGGGTATTTCTGAAAATATCGAAAAAAGTTATTAGAAAAAGTTTTTCTAAATGCAATTTCTAGCCCACGTGCAAAATTTCAGCTGCATAAGATAATTTTGATTTTTTACCCATGTTTTGTAAATTGCACCACTTTTGCAAAATAAGACTCAACGCAACCTACATAAAACTTCTTAGTTTTGACAATGCTTTATTTCAGATACATTTTCTTTAAAGTAGCGCCATATTAAATGTGTGTTTTTCTACAAATTCAAAATTGGGCTATTAAAATTTGGTCGCAGGTGATGCAAAGTTTATTTGTTTTTGACCCTGTATAATGTCACTTCATAAAATAAGTATTTTTGAAAACGTAGTTTGTGTCTGAAAGTAATACACCTTAATATTTACACAAAAAAGAACACAGTGTCATCAGTAAAGTGTTCATTAAGTGGAAAATAAATTTTAGTTTAACTTAACGTAAAGTTTATCTATTTTCAACGATTTAATTAAAAACCCCTTTACTTTATTTTTTATTTTTTTACTTTCAGGCACAAGCTACGTTTTCAAAAATACTTATTTTATGAAATTACCTTATACAGGGTTAAAAACAAATAAAATTTGCATCACATGCGACCAAATTTTAATAGCCCAATTTTGATTTTGTAGAAAAACACACATTTAATATGGCGCTACTTTAAAGAAAATGTATCTGAAATAAAGCCTTGTCAAAACTGAGAAGTAGGTTGCGTTGAGTCTTATTTTGCAAAAGTGGTGCAATTTACAAAATATAGGTAAAAAATCAAAATTATCTTATGCAGCTGAAATTTTGCATGTGGGCTAGAAACCGCATTTAAAAAAAACCTTTTCTAATAACTTTTTTCATTATTTTCAGAAATAACCCCACTTTCAAATTATTTTTTGGAAAAAATTAAAATTTGACAGATAATGCGAATCGCGTGACTACTATTTTTTTGCTTAATTTTCATCTCGATCGAAGCAGAACTTGATGCCAAAGTCAAATTTTGAATAAAGCTATTAATAAAAAAAAATCCCATATGATGCGGACTTTACTGGTACCTATACATAGACAAAACTTTAAATTAGTGATTTTTTTAACTATTAATTTAATAGGATTTCGTTTTAATGAATAAGATAAAAACGGCACAAAAATAAAATCGTTGAAGCCCTAATCAATATTTACTTTTAAATGGAACGCTGGTTATAGCGGCTATATAAGAATAAGATTTCTCTAAAATCCAAAAATACGTCATCAAAGATTTTTTATGGGCCACACTCTTCTAATGTAAAAAAAATGGGGACCCTAAAGGGGGCGCAGCTCTAACCAACTTTTTTTTTTCAATTAGACGATATCACTTGTGGCACCTTTTTGGGAAGCTTATTGAAAAAGGAGTTTGTCAATATTTTTTTTTTACATAATCTGTCAAACCATGTGTCAGAAATTTAATAAAAACTAATTTTTATCGAATAATTCATAAAATAACTTAAAGACTGTAATGCCCCTTTTTAGCGTAACAATTGTTGAAAATGTGCCTCATTTAAGACAGGCCCATCCATACGCCAATTATCTTGTTTCCATGGTAATACAGCCAGTCTTGTTACATTTGACAAGTTGTTTAATTTTTATCGATTTAACTTAGAAATTTTAAAAATGTATTTAACTGAAACACTAAAAATTGAAATATTCATGATGGTCGGGTTGGGAGAAAGAAAAGAAGAAGTTGCTGCGTTGTTTCATGAAAGTCATGCCGATTTGCCACCTCTGTCGCGAAGTAGTCAGTAAAATTGAAAAGCAATTTCGAGAATTGGGTCATCAAAGACAAGTTCTTCAAAGAAGACCCCCAAAAGTATCAGATGAACTAAATTGGATATCATATTGACCATCAAGAAAACCCAATTACACCAGCAAGGCAAATATAGAATGGCTACCCAGATCCCAGGATATTACACCCTTAGATTTTTATTTATAGGGCGATTTAAAAAGCAGGGTCAATGTCACCAGACCTAGAAATTTGGAAGAGTTGAAAGTAAGGATTCGAGCAGAGATAAGTTTAATCACTCCAGAAGTTTTGGAAAGAGTAAAGGAAGAGTTCTATCATCGGTTGGGTCTGTGCCAACAGGTTTATGGTGCACATTTTCAACAATTATTACTCTAAAAAAAAGTGACATTACAGTTTTCAAGTTATTTTATGTAATTTATTCGTTAAAAATTAGTATTTATTAAGTTTCTGACACATGGTTTAACAGATGTAAAAAAAAATAATATGGACAAATTCCTTTTTCAATAAGCTTGCCAATAAGGTGCCACAAGTGGTATCGTCTAATTTTAAAAAAGAAAGTTGGTTAGGACTGCGCCCCCCCTTTGAGGTCCCCATTTTTTTTACATGACAAAAGCCTGGCCCATAAAAAATCTTAGAGGACGTATTTTTGGATTTTAGAGAATTCTTATTATCAGAGCCGCTATAAGCAGCGTTCCATTTAAAATCCCCACCCTATATAAGAAACCGTATAGAGTACTAGCAAGCTTCAAATGTAAAGAAATTAATACAAAATGGACTTGGTTAAAAATTATTTTTAAGGTACAAGCGTACGGTTCTTTGAATTGGTCTATTAAGACACACAGACAGTGGCGGCTGGTTAATGAAGGGCTTAAAAACCAATAACGCAATGTATGTAAGCAATCAAAATAATTCAAACCAAACGTAGCCCTATTCCTTAGTACTCATAGACAAGCGAGTTGCGCGCTCTCAAGGTTGTACTAGCGCGGGCGGCGGCGGGCGACCGATTATCCGTCCCGATTCAACGCGTCTTCTCGATGGGTTGTCATGACGACGGAGGCCTGACGTCACCTACACATCGCACAACGAGCGGCCACGGAGAGCTCCAATTTTCCGCGCCCGCACTGTTCGCGAATCGCGATGCGACCTGTCGTCTGTCAATGCCGCTGACTCGCTGACGTTTTGTTTATTTGTTTTGAGTTATTTATTAGTTGTTACAAAATTGGAAAATTTCGTCTAATATGAAGGTCAGTGATTTACAGAAGGTTGCGTTTAGTTCTCTGAGCTTAAGTGAAAAATTTGATTTAAATTTAAATTTAAATTTAAATTTTAAAAAAATGCAGGGCGGCCACTACCAATATTAAACATTGTACAAGTGCAATCAAAATGTAAAAGTAAGGCACAGTTTACGTGTAAGTTTGACAAAGAAATATATAATAAAATATTCTGGATATGCGGTTGTGAGGACAAAAATTCTTTTTTTTGTTTCGTGTGTCTTCTTTTTGGCGGGGATGATAACTGTACTAAAAATGGGGGGCAGGACTTAAAACATCTTTCAGAGAAAATAAAAAACATGAAAATAGTGCAAAACATCGTTATAATGTGGTAAGTTTTGAGATGTTAGGACAAACTAATATTTTAACTTGTTTAAGTAGTGCTTATGCTGATGAAATTAAAATTCACAACGAGAAAGTTAGAAAAAACAGACACGTACTTTCGAACATAATGGACATTTTAATTTTTTTTTAATTTAAAGCCAGCGCCCCCTGACTCACTAGTCACGAGCCGCCACTGCACACAGAGACATACAGAGGAATTGCTCGGTATGTACGGTAAAAGAAAATGTCGTGTAAAATATAAAAAACTGAAAGGAAAACTCGATAAAAGCTTTTAACAGATGAATAACTCAACAGCCCCGGTGGTATCAAACATTTTCGATTATCGTATTAAAAGATAAATCTGAATACAATTTTAATACCACGAAAAGTGCTTCAGTGAATAGCAGGAAATTAATTTGTGAAATTATACCTTAATGAAGGCGTTGTTGCACTTCGTTGGAGATAATAGAGTGAGCGGCAAATGTATTGAATAAATCAGATTACAAATCAAGGATTTTAATTTGGTAAAAACGCTGAAACACGTCCATTGATATACCAAACGACTAAAACGTGTTCGTTCGAATATTTAGTTTTTCTGTATAGGATTATCCGAGGTGTCCAATTTTAGATGTAAAAATTTTTCAAGTTATAATATAAATGGAAGCAGCGCCGTCGAGAGCCAGGTCAGGCCCGGGGGCTGTGGGGCATCCTGGGCCCACTCCTAGGGCTGCCAGATTTAAAATATTAAAAAGCGAGAGGTAGGGTCCTAGTCAGTGGCGGCTTGTGACCTATTAACTAGGGGTACATCAAAAATCTGCTGCAGGCGAAATGCGCCGCAGGCGAAAAAATTTTAAGACCACGCCCAAATTTGGTCTATAATTTTTAATAAATATTTTTAAAATTTATGATTACCTACTTATTATATTGAAAATAAAATAAGATAAAAAAAATAAAAAAGCCAATTTATTTTTCATTAGTGGGTATACATTGTTTAAAAGTAAAGTTCATTCTTCTGTTTTTATTTGCAGCAAACTTATTAATAATAATAAAGTCCCTAGATTTACACTTTGTGGTCTGTGTCAAGTTAATTTCGAGTTTCCCTCAATTTTAATTTTAATTTTTTGACCAATACTTAATGAGCTAAAATTGTTTCTCAAATATTCCACATTCATAGTCGTTTTAGAACAGTGGCGGCTCGTGACATGAATGTCTGGGGGTTCACAAATACGGGAAACGCGGCAGGGGGTACGGGGGGCGGCAGCCCCCCGTATAACAGCGCCGCAGGCGATTTTTTTTTGGAAGTTCAAGGTCATGTTGTTTTGTAAAGCAGTCTTTACACCTATGAAGTTCTTCGTGAATTTATTCATGAATTTATTCGTGAATTTCTCCGTGAAGTCGGTAGCATTTAGTACACTGTGCATCAGCTGATTATTTTGCATGTTAAATTTTCGTGAATAATTTTACGAAGAAATTCACGAATTTATTTGACGTCCAAGTTGACCATTTACATTATCAAAGTTAGCCCTAAAGTGACTTCATGAATAAATTCACGAGGAACTTCACAGATGTAAAGATCGCTTAATATGAACTTAAATGAGCCTAATTAGGTACATACCTACCTATAATATAGGTAGGTACTGAAATGTATGTGTAATTTTTTTATTAAACATCAAAATATTGTGCATTTGTGTCCTGGCCGATATTTTTAACAACCCTTCCTTAAAAAGATTCCAATAAAATAAATAAATAGCTTACCAATACGATTAACACCACTTTTAACCCAACACGGTTCTGCCTTTTCGCCGGCAAATAACAAAGACGGGAAACAAAATAGACTATTCTGCTTTTTACATCCGCACAGCCACTCATGTTTTTCATACAATGCACTCCTAAAGTCTTAAAAACTCTTTTAAAGTCCCGTTTTTGACCTTTATTTAGTTGCGTTATTTGGAGGTTAGGCACTGGTTTTCCCGCATTCTTTACAATAATCTTATCATCGAAACTTAACCCTGAGAATGACTTTTTTTAAAAACTCACTGTATTTTTGCAATTATTTAAATATTGCACCGAGACCGTTGCCGTCATTTTTATATTATTTATTATTTTTTAAAGAAGCCGTAAAATAAAACCGCGGACATACTATTACATAAATCACTAAAAGGCTCAGCCAGCTGGCGCAGCACAACAGCAGAGTAAAAATCGAATTAGAAAACATAATTCAGAACAAACAAGCACTTTCGCTTAAAGTTGACTAATCATAACGTGCCTAAACCTCATGATCACCAGAAATTTGTGCCATAAAGATAGAATGAGATCGAAAATAAAACTAGCTATAAAACAAAGATAGAGCTATCGTGCTCCTCGACTCGTAAAAAGATTGCGGCCGTTCTGAACATTAAAAACGTCTGGCACCGGCGGCACAATGATACAAAGAAAGAATTTATTGTATCATGCGGCGGCACCGTATTCTGCCGGTCGTTATGCCGTTCAAGCGCATGAGTCACCGCGGTTTAAGCGAAATTTTTTGTTCGACGCAACATCTAACAATAGGGAAAGTAAAGATATCGCAATTTAACGTTACGTAAAAGATAGGGTGATGATAATTCACAAAACGGTAACTAGTACCTATAGATTTTTTTTATTTTGAATTTTAACAATTTAAATTTTAACTAGGGGGGCACGTGCTCATGTGCTCTTATGCACAAGCCGCCACTGTTTTAGAATTAAAACTGTTCATTTTTATTAAAATAAGTCTTTACTACACCAAAATAATAACAAAAATATAATTTTTAAATAAGAAACCCATTGTTGGTCAATTCTAAAATGTACGAAAGTTTCAGGTAGGTTCTCCAAAAAAGATGAAAGTTTTATAAATTCTTCGAATAATAAATCGATGTTAATACAAATATTGGGCCGGACAGGCGAGGACAAAATGTATCGATATTTGATACTTAGAACATTTATTATTCGCCAACTCGCCTAACAATTTACATACCTACCTATGTAATGTTTACAAAGTAATTCTTTGTCAACAGAAATTTTATATTTTTTTTTATAATTTATCCCATTTTTTTTACTGCGCAGCCTGAGCACGGGCCCTTAAAAGAGACGTGAGCCCGGGAAATTTGCCCCCCCTCTTGTCAGCCCTGAATGGAAGAACTGGGATTTATAGCCCTTGTGTAGTGTATGTAGAATTCAGTGAGGTGGAGTTTTTTCTAGGCGCCTTCATTTAAAAATATAATGTTAATGTTTTTTATTATATTCTATATTTAAAGATTTCGTCGACATTATAATGATATTATGGGTATAGTGTTTCTCAGGTTAATTTAATGACATGAAAAAGTATTAAACTCCTAACCATAGGCGTCGGCCAACCAAATAATTAAAATGCATGGGGTATTGATTTAATTTTTTAAGATAATAATAATATAAATAAAGCAACCTTAACATAAAAAAGCATTAAACTCCTACTCATAGGCGTTGTATCTCCAAATAATTAAAATGCATAGGGTGTATATTGTTTTAAATTTTTAAAATGATAATACAATATAAATAAAACAATTTTAATAGGTAACACGTTGTAAACGAACATTATTGATTTAAAATGCAGTAACAATTGAATAGATGGAATTATCCTAATTTCCAGAAGTAGAATCGTTTTCAGGTTGGATCAGGGATATTCCATTTCTACAGTAACATGAGCTTCGCAATTTTTCCATACATCGCTACTCATGTCGTTAATAACCTGCCGCATATTATCAAGGACAGCTGCGCTTAAAATTAAAATAATCGTTGACATTGAACATATAAATCTTAGTTTCTCAATTCCGGACTTGTTGCGCTCTCGAAGGCCGACTCCACCAAGCATGTTGGCACCAATATAATTCACCTTGATCTGCTGTTTAAAATGATCGCTAAAAAGCTATTGCTGAAATGTACTAAGTAAAAACGTATCTGTCCAAAACCACACAGTTACCACACAAAACCAAAATTAAATACGTAAATTATAGCAAATATGTTAAACCACCTACTCCACTGTCCTTTTCCTTAAGAAACTATTAATACCTGACATGACAGTGATGATGGCTTAATTATCTTTTAGCAGGTAGATAAGAAATATCGTGATTCGCTGAAAATATTTCGCCTTTCTTGTCTAGAACATATAAATTTCCAATTGCGTTCGTCTTAGCATCATTCACAGATTGGGAGACAGTGTTCGAGACGTGCATAAATTATGCACGATTGCCAGTTCTACCAGATTTTCGGGTTTGTTAATATAATACATAGGCATACGAAAAATAATATTTTTTTTTTAATTAGTTGTTTTTTAATAATGAAAATCATTTTTATTTTAATTTTAATAATTTTTTTCTAAATAATATTTCTTAAGAACGAAAAAACCTATAATAATATTAATGTTCTTCTTTTTTACACACTAAAAACTTCTTAGTGTAAGGTATATTTTAAACTAGCTTTTAAAGATAGTTACTGACTAACAATTGAGTACTGTTATAAAAAGAACATTTTTAATAAAAAGAACTTAAAGAATTTAAAAAAATGGATCTGACAACCCTGGTTGTCAGGTCGGTCTCTTTAAAGCCTGTTAAACGCTTTTTTAGGTCATCAAACTGAGTTTGGATAAATTATACTAAATTGGTGGTTAATGGTTTCCGATAATAAGATTTATCGCTCCCAATATTCATTCGTATTATATTTTGTGATTTGACAGCGGCCTCTGGGAACCGTGGTTTTCTTTTCGAGGGAAATCTTCTGTAAGGCAGAGTAGTGTCGGATTCAACCCTGATGCTGATGCCTTCAGACCACTTGCTTAGTATTTCCGATCTGCAAGCCAAGTGTGTGCTTTGCTTCGTACTTCACTTGTATCTAGGTTTCGGTTTTATCATAGTATGTACTTGTTTGTTTAATTGCAGCTTATTACTGTGAAGGTGTTTGTGTAGGTGTAAGGCTTTTGGTGCAGTGTACGTGTTTGTGCTTCAGAAGGATAACACGTGCCCATGCTTCACGGCTGTGAGGACCCCACTGTTTCAGGGAGAGAACTTACAGGCAGGACCGTGGTATTAATTAGACTGTTAATTTTAATAATTTTGTGAATATTTAGTTTTCAGTTGTTATTTTTTTTCTGAAGCGAACAAGTGACTTTCGGGAATTATTTTTGCCATGCTTTAAACTTAAGATTCGTGATGGGTGCAAAGCCGTTAATTAAGGTGACAATAACTATTTTACAGTATTTTGTGTAATTTTCGCTGATCTCCTGAATTTTCAGAATTTTTCACTAAACCTAACCCCTAATTCTGAGATATCTCTTCTTACTCTAGAATTTTAATTCTAATATAATATGGAATCCTCAAAATTTAGTGCTCCAAAAAGCTTAATCTAATAATACAGAAATAGCTGTAGGACATAACATACCAGAAATTTAAGTAAATGTAAATGTTGACAGCAAGAAAAAATGCAATTTACTACCCTAGCTGTATAAGGCTTTTGACACCGTAAACCATCACAGTTTATATTATAAACTCGATATCTTCCTTAATATCTCTTTTGTACAGAGCTAGATATTACATTCCTTTGAAATATTTAAAAAAATTTATATTTTTCATTTGTATATTCAAAATTACAATATTAATTTAGCTTTTGCTGGAATCTGCTTGTTTATCAAGCTTAAAACCATTAGAATAATTGCAAAATTAAGTTATTAAATGCATACACAAATTACCATATCCAGAGCCAACTGTTAATATAATAATATATAGACCGAAGGGTATTAATACGTTCAAAACATTTATAAATTAAAAATTTGTATTCTAATTTACTCTACTATTTTAAAAGAAATAAAATCACACATAAAAAGGTTAAGAAGGGACACATACACATGTTTTTTGTTTTTATAACAAAAATTTTAAATCAATAATTAATTAATATAATTTTCGTGTTATGTAATACGGAATTAATTATTTTAGCGTATTATGTGTTCCTTTCTACGCTTCGTACATAACACTTCAGGAGATATTACATGAACATAACAGCAGACAATGTATAAATTATCAAACTGTACTTTATATTGGAATACACAGGGATCCAAGCACAATGGATACCCTGCGTCGAGATTGCTTGGGTTATGGCTGTCCGTAGAGTCCTAACAAGGACGAAACGGCTGTCGTGGTCTACCCGCTCCGAGGTATCGATTGTGCTTGGATCCCTGTGTATTCCAATATAAAAAAACAGTTACATACTTGTCCGACATGCCACAATATTTACTGTTTAATTATTTTCGCGTACACTTTATTATCTTCTAAACATTTTTATGGCTTTTCTTAAACGGATTGCGCGCATTGTAGTGGATGCCAGCGTTGATCTGTTTTTAGTCTGCAAAACGGCAGATGTTCTGGTAAAAACGCAAATAGCATTCCCTATACTGGATTGTGATGCACTTCGTGGTTTATTTAGTTGTCTACCTTTCGATATTACCAGTGTGACTGCCTTTTATATTGGAGTTAATTCCGCTGGGATGGCGCTACGGTGTATTGATGGCCGCTTTGATTTTGCAAAAAGGCTTTTAATACATCTTACCGTCGTTGTCGGGGTTGCTTAAGTTATGGCTGCCCGTAGAGTCCTAACAATGACGAAACGGCCGTCGTGGTCCATTGTGCTTGGATCCCTGTGTATTCCAATTTAAAAAAAAACAGTTACACACTTGTCCGAAATGCCACAATATTCACTTTTTAATTATTCTTTGTATTATTTTTTCAGTTTTCATATATTGAACTGTAAAAGTTAGTTTAGAAAATAATGGCATTTTAAAGTATTTTTTTTTTAATTACCTGGTGATTAGTCCATATCATATTTTATTTACAGCTCTTGCCTTTCTTAATAAAAAATTAAGCTTCATCAACCATGAAAAGCTTTTAACTGCTAAAAAGGTTCATTTCGGAAATTTGATGAGAGCTCCTAATGGATACGTAAACAAATATTAGATTAAACACAGACCCTTATCTAAAAATAGAAAATCATTTAAACTTCTAAAGGTTTGACACATCTGAATATAAATTAGTATATACCGGGTGCATCTAAACATTCCGTATATGTTTTTGGGACCCGTGCGTTTTCTATTGGCCCCTTGCGCCATGCGATCGTGTTCTAACTAATAGACGGCGATGTGCCAAATACGTATAAAAACGGGATGTTATCAATGATCTGCTTCCTATAAATGAAGCAATAACAAATGAACCTATTGACAAAATCGTCTTCCATTCTAAAGTAACTCATGTTCCCAATTGCGCCCCTCCACTTTGTTTGCCAAACGTATGCTCTTAAAAGGTATTAACACAATAATGATAGTAATAATACCAAACGTATTTTATTGAGAACAAATAATCTACAATTTCAAAAATAGAAATAATATTTTATGATACCCATAATAAGAGCCAAGTTTAGTTTTAATTAATTAGTAGTTCTTTCACTTAACTATTAAAGTACCTATATATAAATAACTGCTATAATAATATTTTAATAGTAATAATAACGACGCTTATTTAATAATTTAACATATTTATTCCTAAAGCCATAAATCAACAGGTTTTACCTTTTTCCAGAAGAGAGAAAATATGACGTTATGTGGTAAATTTAAATCTTTGTCTAAAACCCATAGACATTTCCCTTTAAAATTATGCAGTTTGGGAACGCAGAAGTGGTCGCGTTTGTATTGGTCTGCGGAGATCGTGACGTTTTTCATTCATAATTTTATTGACGTTTAGTCGTTCTTAGAAAGTTGTTTGCAATTTGTTTCGGTTTATCGGTATTGTGTAATAATTGCTGTGTTTTTAATGTTTTGTTATATTTTTTTGAAGACTAATTAAGATGGGTCGCAGGTGTGAAGTGTGCAAGAATGCGGGATATAATAATTCTGCAGTTACTCTTCATAGGTGAGTACATAAAAAGTTGGGTTATTTGTAGATTAGGATTAACTATTCATAGGCGTGGGTAGGTGACAAAAATAATTAATACTTTACATTTTTGGCATAAAATTGTAATATTTAACGTATAAATGTAAAAAATTATTGAATGCATGCAAACATTTATCGCAACTTAATTTTTAAATAATTTATCATAAACAATTTCAATTTTCAAATTCTCTCCATGGCCATGTCTCTTTTCTGCATGTGTAAAAAATTTATGAAATATATTTTTATTATAAGCATTGCATTCGTGCAAATCCTTTACTTGGATATGTAAAGTTAATTCCTGTAATAAACTATACTTATAGCGTTTTCGATTTACTGCTCTCGCGCACTCTGAGAGTGCTCTCCCCGAGATTTGCGTGTTCGGTTATCAAAATCCACTGCTCTCGCTCGGAGTAGGACGTTCGATTTACAAATTTGGTTACTCTGAATCCGTTTGAGAGTGCTCTTTTTCGATCTGAAAATTTTTACAGAGTAGAGAGGCAGCGCTTGCGCAGAACCGCAAACCACCACCATTTTCTATTCTTTTGTTGATGTGTAACCTCGTTTGTTGTGTTTTCTGTGTTTGTTTTTCGTTAGTTCGATGAATATTGTATATAATATGTCATAAACGCACTCAAGTAGATTTAAATTTGAAAATTAATTGTTTACTTTTGTATGTTGACATCTGTCAAATTTTCAAGCGCAATTACGTTCAATTTACACTCCGTCCGAGGGCAACCGCCTTCGGAGTGACAGCAAATCTCGGGCCGATCGATGACGTCACAGAGCGCTCTCGGAGCACTCTCGGAGTTGTAAACCGAAAACGCTATTAGTTACTTGAGAATAAATATATATATGATTATTAATATTATTTTTATATGCTGGTTTTATTTCAATGCGTTACTTTTATAGGAATACGTAACCCTATTGTTAGTGTGTAAATATTAATTTTATAGCTTTTAATATTAGACCAACATTTTTAACAAATTTTTAACTAATCACCGTGTTGGTTGAAAACATAACCTCTAATTTTTAATACATTGATTATTTACAGGAATGCTAATACACTTACATGCATTGCCTAAAAATAATAAATTTCCAGTCAAACATTTTGAAAACAAATTTATAACAAAAAAAAATTCATAACGACAAGTGACAGGGAGACCATTAACCAGGCTTCTAATGCCAATGAGCATTTTGACACTTGAATGATCACATTTCAGAAAACCGTGGTCCGAAATTGACCTTTTTTTCTGTTATCAATACCATTTTCGGGCCATATCCATTGCTCCTTTTAAACAGCTAAGCAAAGTAAATATATTTGCTGAGCTAAGTTGTTAAAGAAACTTCGCGAACAACTTCGTATAGTTCGTATGGGAAATAGAGAGGGGCATCCTTGACCGCGGCAAGGGGGAAGAAAAAGTCTTTGTTGTGCTTTGCTTCGCTATTTAAATGTAACGTAAAAATAATTTGGCTTTTGTAAACTTATTTCTTTTAAATTTCAATAAACCTACCTAGTGTAATTATTTTTAGGTGAGTTCAGTACACCAAATAATGTTATATTTATAGATATCCAAAGTTTTCCTTATAATAATTATTATTACAAACAGTAATTAACTTCATTAAATTTTATTGCTCCGCGGACCCTTTTTTAATCATACATTAAACTTTACTGTTCTACAAACCCTTTTTTTTCACAAAAGTTAAAAAATATTTAATTTCAGATTGGATAATTATATTAATTATATTTTATTGTGAACCATGAAACGAGACGCCGCTGTGACCATATGATAGCGCATAGTAACGAGGTAAAATTCTAACGGAAACAAAGTAATCCCCACTCCCGGCCCCTTCGAGGCTCTTCACCTCCTCTCTCCTACAAACGATTTTCTCAGCAGATTTAAATAGCGTTTATGAATGGCGTGCGGCATCTATAGCTAGCAGATCATTGAAAATACCCATATATTTAGTAAACCAAGTATAGATTTCCTCAATATCTGAAAGCCTCTTCTTGTCCAAAACCAACAGTTCAAACTTCACACTCCAATAAGCACGTAGGCGAAAAATATAATAAAAGAGAATTATAATTTAGTTTACACTTGAAAACGGTTAGAGATACTAACTAACCGAAAAGTTGTGTTAAGTAGCAAATAAAGAGAATGGAAGTCCGACAAGGTAATTTTTTTAAATATTCCTTTGCTTTGACAAATATTTAATAACATTTTCATTTCTGCCTTTCAAGTAGGGTAGAGTGGGGGATTACCGGCCCCTTAAGGGAAGTATCAAATATCTCGGGGAGTTTCTGATTTGAACGGGAACTGGGAGGTTTAAATGAAAGATAAGACGTTCGAGAACAAAATATATGGAAATTAGAAATAAACAAAATAGTTTTAAAAAAATACAGAATTTTAAATATATATACTAGTGGGCCGGTAATACCCGCAGCTTGGGGGTAATTTCAGCCATGGGCCGCAATTAACTAAAATTGTTTGTACTGGCAAAAATCGCACACATAGGTTTTCGGAAGTACAAGATGCCTTTGTGGTTTTTCGTCTATACGTCCGCGGCATCTGAAAACAACCGAAAATATGAAACAAAACTTCATGGGGTAATACCGGCCATGGCTATATTACCCTCACAATAATGGCCGGAATTACCCCTAAAACAATAAACTAAAATATAACACATTATTTAAATATGCCTAAACTTACGTCGTTTCTAAGCAAATTGAGTAAAAGAAAACATAATTTCATTCATTTGTATACTTGCAAACTATTTTTACAACTTACCTTTATTGAAATATACAGCCTTAAATACACACCTTTCTTGTAACACCAAGAGGTTTTTCGTACAACTCTCTATAAAAATTATACAGCTTCCTCTAACACTGCCTAAACGATACCAACCGTTAAATTTGTGAACATGCTTGATTGGTAGGCGTAAGCCGCGCTAAATTATTTATCGGAGTGGGAGAAACTTGACGGCCGGAATTACCCCCACGGCCGGTATTCCCCCACTCTACCCTACGTCAGGAAAATTGATAATACTATAGTTCAATTTAATCTCCATACTAAAGGTAATATATATCTGGATATAATGTATTCAAATGCACTTTAAGTAATGAAATTTATTGTTTGTACATAAGGTAATGTATTATAAAGGCTATAAATTTTAAGTTATACACCACTATTTGAAACGGTACGAGCTTATGGTAGGATAAATTATCGAACTATTTTCGTTCTTAAATATACAGTTTATTTGCAAAACTTTTTTATCTTTGATTTTAGGAAAATACTGATTCTTCATAAAAAGTTTTACTTACCTTTACACTGAGGAAAATTATTCAATAGGGGAGAGTCTCCTAGTACCGGACACCTTAGCTTTTTTGGAGCTGGCCACTTAAAAAATGAAAAAATAAAATAAAAAAATACTCTGTTACTCGTAAACATATACCATTTTAAGTACGTACTACATTTTTTAAAAATATTTAAGGTATTTTTAATTAAAAAAATAAAATAAAAAACTGTTACATTTCGATGATTCGAAAAATAGTCTCCCAGTACCGGACGCAAAAAAAAACTAAACAGAATTCTTTATTCTGTCTGCTAATGTGCTTTTCGGTACAGAAAAGTATAATGCGGCTTCCCTTATGGACATACCATGCTCTATAACTCGTTTTACTGCATTTTTCATTATTTTCTAAACATTTTCCTTTACCCGCCGTTTTAAAAAATTGTACCCACCTATTCAATTAAAAAAACAATTTAAATAAAAAACCTTTTAAATACAATTTAACACGCACCCCCACATACAAATAAACACATAAAATCTTATTTTTCCCAAAAAAACCTTTATTTACAATAATTATAATTTATTGTCCGATACTGGGAAACTCATTAGTGTTCGATTTTGGGCAACCGACAGTTTGAAATGAACAAAATATTTATTACAATTTATTAACTTTAACCAAACGGTATGCATGTAAAATTGTACATATAGGATAGCTTAACAAAATTGGTAACAAGAAATCGTTATACTTACCCAAAATCACTGCACACAGGCTTAAAAGTTAAAGAATAAACAAAGAACAACACCATAAATTAACCTTTTCTTTGATAACTTCTGTCAAACTGATCATAGATTAAAACGCTTCGGAGAGGTAAAATTAGTAACAGACGCGACTACAACTCTATACATGTTTGGGCGCCACCTATCGGCAAAGTGAAGAAACTGACTATGTCCGGTATTAGGAGATGTCCGGTACTAGGGGACTCTCCCCTACAAGTTTTCTCTTTATATATGGCTTACCACCAAAAGAAATCCTTTAAACCTTAAAATATTTTGTTTAGACACACACGAGGTTGATATTTGTGACCAAAATATACTTTTTCTATTTCACGTTCATAATAAGCTCAGTACGATACGCATTTGCGTATCGTAATGAAGCTATTTCCATACGCGTTTTTTCTTTATTTGATGTCGGTAACATTTAAATGTTTTATTTCATTGACTTGCGCGGCCTTTGTGATTTACGAGAAAACCCATTTTTCGCAGAGGAAAAATAGCTTGATAACTTACTTTTTTATTCTGTGTGGATAACAGTCATGTATGTGGGTTGCATAAATCTATAAATCAATCTTTTGTAGATGCTTCAAGCTATCATTTTCTGCCAAATCCTAACCAAAATTCAATCTACTAACCTTCCAATGTCGATTTTAACTTCAACTTTATTTGAATTTTCCATCTTCCCTATACTAAATTGCAATGCCGTGACGTAAAATCACGTCTATTGAAATTCGAAAAAAAGTAGTAAAATCGCCCGAATTTCCGAACGCTCTGTATATGTACCGAATGTACAAGGATCACACAACGTATTCTATCCAATTTCAAATCTCATATCGCTAAAATAACTTTAGAATCTAGTGGTGAAATTGGGTCAATAAATCAAAAAATGACAGTTTGCAAAATAATTTTTGTTGTCCAGAGGCTACTATGATAAAAAATAGTATTACCAACATAAAATTTAGACATAAAAATTAACAAAATTTGAAGGATTTATTTTATTTTTAAAATGTATTTTTTTTTATTATAAAAGGTGAAATAGAAAAAAAAATGTATAAAGCACATGTTTCATAAGGCGTTTTAGCGCACGTGTCAATAAAAAAAATTGGCCACTTTGTGGCCCGTTTTTTAAAATAGACGCGTGCGCTAAAACCGCTTCTTATGAAACGTGTACTTTAATATACTATTTTCTAATTTTGTCTCGAAACAGATCTATTTCGAACTCCGAATTTTATTATTTAAAGGTTGGCCCTACATGTTTTTTTTTTCACCGTTTAGCATAGCATTCTAGATAACTAATATTTTTTAATCCAAATATGCAAAATACTACACGAACCCACGTATGTATGTTTGGTTGCCTAGATCTACAAATCTGTATGTATTGTTTTAGTTCATTAAAAAACACATATTAAATAATAACTTTATTGACGGAGAACTATTTTGCTTTTGTAGATGCTTCAAGCTATTATTTTCTGCCAAATCCTATCCAAAATTCAATCTACTAACCTTCCAATGTCGATTTTAACTACAACTTTATTTGAATTTTCCATCTTCCCTATACTAAATTGCAATGCCGTGACGTAAAATCACGTCTTTTGAAATTCGAAAAAAAGTAGCAAAATCGCCCGAATTTCCGAACGCTCTGTATATGTACCGAATGTACAAGGATCACACAACGTATTCCGTCCAATTTTAAATCTCATATCGCCAAAATAACTTTAGAATCTCGTGGTGAAAATGGGTCAATAAATCAAAAAATGACAGTTCACAAAATAATTTTTGTTGCCCAGAGGCTACTATGATAAAAAATAGTATTACCAACATAAAATTTAGGACATAAAAATTTACAAAATTTAAAGGATTTATTTTTTTTTAAATATGTGTTTTAATTGAAAAAAACTACAAATTAAAAAAAATAGTATAACGTACGTGTTATATAAAGCAGTTTTAAGCACTTGTCCCGTTATAAAACTTGCCGCAAGCGGCTCGTTTTTTAACATAGACGCGTGCTATAAAATTATGCTTTATAAAACGTGTACGTTAATATACTATTATAGGAACTAAGCAGTTCCTTTTTTAAAATATGTAAAAATCGTTTAGGTAACTTTCAGCGAGCGCTATATAGTCTATCCCTTACTACAACGGAACAGAGAGGGACAAACTAACTTAAAACAATGATATATGTTGTTGCTCCGCGTATTTTAAGTTGAACGAAGTAATTCAAAACATATCATTTGATTGCCGTTGTTGATGAGTGATTGATGTCTGATAATATGGTGTAGGTACTTTTAGCTTAGACAGCTACAAGAAATGGAAAATTTTATGAGTTCCAAAAGCAATAAAGTAATTTCTTTGCAAAAGTACAAGATACATTTTAGTAGGAGTCAGATGAGATACCGTGCGAGCAAAAATTATTTGCATCAAAGAGGGCCTTGCATCTAAGACGTAATGCTTAGCCGTAGAGCATAATACCTGTTGGGTGTCAGTAACTACCTGAATTAACAATCAATCAGTTATTCCGTCATCTTTGGCAGTCGTTACAGGTAATTTAATTGGGCTTTACGGAACAGCACAAAACATTAATGGTTGAAGCGTAATCCGGGTTTGTGCATGCACTATTTTTACGAACATTTTCCTAATATTGCTTTTATTGCTGGGGATTTTTATCATTGCCTGAAAAGAACCATGGCTGTGTTTAGGGAAACAGGTTCTACACAACCCAAAAAAGGAGCATGAAGACCATCTGTAAGAACAGAAGAACTTATTGCAAACGTTCGTGAAATAATGCAAAATACGCCAACAAATTGTATAAGACGCCTGTCCCAAGAACTGCGAAGACTACACGCATGTGGAGTAGTGATATTCCCCATTTTTTATATTTTCAATAAGAAGAGACGTGTAAATTTATGCTTGCATCATGGCGGTGACCAATTTCAGCAATTTATGTAGGTAATTATTTTTCTTTGTCTTTCTGTATATTCTTACTTTGTTAATTTTGTAAACAACAAAAATAAATTTGTATTTGTCTACTTATTTTATTACTCATTAGTTTGGCATATCATGTGATGTTTGTTTGAAGGTTGTAGACAATGATGTATCTTGAGTAATAGATGTGTTTTGGACTTCCATTGCCTTTAGTGTTTCATATCACAACGTTTCAAAAGTATCTCCAGTCGTCTTCAGGTATAATGTAGTATTCACCTGAAGACGACTGGAGATACTTACCAGTTGAAACGTTGTGATATGAAACACTAAAGGCAATGGAAGTCCAAAACACATTTATTACTCAAAATATCATGTGATAATATGAATTTGACAAAATTTCAACCTAGATTTGGTTAGATATATCGTCCCCATATCATTGTTATCTAAACCAAGCCCCACGTTTTTTAATCCAAGCCCTCTTTGATGCAAATAATTTTTGCTCGCACGGTACAAAAACGTGACAAGATGGATTATCATGTCACTTTTTAAAATTAATTGCTCAAAATACAACTTATTAACCAAGACATTGACAGAGGGATCGAGGAAAACGTCTTAAATTTTTTAACAAACTTTTGATCTAACTTTACATTAACACCATTACTTCGTCTGTGAAGTTAAACATAATTAAAAAGTTAGAAAGAGAAAAACAAACAAAAAACATTTTAGAAAAGATGAAAAAACTTTTTAGCACAACCGAATTCCGGTATGAAATGAGATGTCGTTTAGGCATGTAACTTTATTGCCAGCGGGTTTGTACGATTGTGGCCTTAACAAAGTTTCCCCAGTGTCGTTTTTTGTTAAAACGAATAAACTTTTGTTGGTCATGTGAATAATATACTATTATTGTATACAGGGTGTCCCACTAAGGTTGAAGAGGTAGGATATTATGGAAGCCACAAATCCTATGTCCTTGAAAAAAAAAATTTATTTACTAAATCGACCAAGAAAAATGTATCGAAAATATTTTTAAGTTTCCAGAATGATGGCTAGGGGGCGCAATTACTATGATATAACCAAAAATTCAATTTTTCTCTCTCTCTATTTAATAACGGAAATAAAAAGATTATTAATTTCTCCGATACTTTGTTTTATTAGACTTTTTTTGTATCGTCGATAATAAGGGCGGGGAAGTTTGCGAAAAAATCATGTTTAAAATTGCTGTAACTTCCATACCCTCTATCCAAATTTAATCAACTTAGTTTTGTTTTAAAGCTAATTTTACATTTAATAAATATCCATATGTTGTGGTCATGGTTAGTTCACCCTGCGTCTTCTAGAAGGCGTTGATTAGCCAAGATTCGGGTTTTTAGAGTTTTCTTAACAAAAGTAAATGGCATGCTATATTTTTATTCGACTGAGCTTAAGCAGCATAAAAATAGCTACATTTTGGCCTAAACCGTAATTCGATATCTTTATTCCTTCTCGAGTTATTTGCAAATATCCAGTTTTTTTTTAATTAGCGTAACATTATTTTAATCATGATATCTATGAAAACAAATTTTGCCCTGGTTATTATAAAAGGCACCATTAAAAGCAAAATCGTAAAGTTTATTTAACAACTAAACTACGAAAACGAAAAATAACTTTTATTTTAAAAACTCTTAAGATCTAATGTACTTTAACAACGCCAATAAAACAAAATAAAAAATTATAAACTATAAGGCAACAATAACGATGAAATATTATGTTTAAATAAGGAAAACGAAACGAAAAAATTAAATCGACAAAATTGTCTTTACAAGTGTTCAAAATACATTCCATTATTTTCAATGCAACGATTTAACCTGCGTTTCGTACTTGATACTGCTACCTCAATTTCAGCTCTTGAAATGTTTGCAATGGCATCTTGTATCCGTTGCATCATGTTTTCCGCAGTAGTCGGACGAGTTTGAAAAACAATGTCTTTTAGTTTGCCCCATAAATAAAAATCTAACACAGTGAGATCTGGAGACCTAGGTGGCCATGGAAATAAACTTCCTCGTCCGATCCAGCAGTTCGGGTAGGTTTGATCTAAATGCCCCTTCTGGTTACTAATGGGACCTCTTCTAATAGGGGTGGCAACCGCCCATACAGCCGCCGAAACTATTAACTACCTACTTACGCAATTTTTTCGACGACAGATTGATCAGTTTTCGATCAGACATTGAATTCCCACCTAGATCACCTTGTTTAACGCTTATGGATTACTTTGTTTTTCCTCATTTAAAGAACACTATTTTTAATACACCAGTTGCTAATTTAGAACAATTACAAGGAAGGATTATCCAAAAATGTGGTAACATTTCTCCAGAGATACTGGTCAACACTTTCGAAAATATGAAGAGACGTGTGACATTATGCTTGTAGCATGGCGGTGGCCAATTTCTGCAATTTAGGTAATTAATTTTTTTTTCTTTCTGTAATATTCTTAGTTTGTTAATTTTGTAAACAACAAAAAAAAAATTGTATTCGTTTACTTATTTTATTACTCATTAGTTTGGCATATCATGTCATAATATGAATTTGAAAAAATTTTAACCTATATACATTTGGTTAGATATATCGTCCCCATATCATTGTGATCTTAACCAAGCCGTACGTTTTTTAATCCAAGCCCTCTTTGATGCAAATAATTTTTGCTCGCACGGTAACATTTTTTAATAAAACTCTGTTTTTAAAGCCCTTTTTATTAAAACAATTTGAGAAACATATGATATTACCCTACAAGGTTTTTTAGTTAAATTGTTAAAATTCTCCTTTTGAATAGGGAAAAGTTCAATCAAACAAATCAATATTTGAAAATAATCGAATGCAAACACGAGTTAATCTATCTGTTAAACAAGTAACCACGTAATTTGTCCTATGCGAGTGGTCAAAAAATAAATATTGTTGCCTCGTTGGCCGTTGATGAACACGAAAATAAGCATTACCTAACAACTCACTATACAGGCCACAATACTGTTTAACCAATTTAAACGAAAAGTTGCTTTTATTTATTCATCAGCCTTTTTAAATATTTATAAGTTTCCAAACTAGCTTTAAAAAACAAAAATACATACTTACATATGCATAATATACTTAACTTTAAAAACTAAATGCTAGACGGAGTGGGTTGCATAATTTAATATACAGTGTGAGCTTGTAACTTGGAATAAATTAAAAACTTTAGAACTAATTATATATTCTTATATTATATTTTTTGTTACAGAAAACATTCACATTAAAATTATATTGGACTTTTTTGAAGGTCCTTGCACAACCACCTTGAAAAGAAGCCATGAAGTGACATTGGGCAACGCCGCATCAGCTGGGAGTTGCGGATCCACAAGCTATTATTATGACATGCGGCAACGGGCGAGTTTTTTTATTCTTTCTGATATTTTTTCTGGTTTTTTTTTGGCTCTGTTGCCACTATATTGATATTGAAAAATGTACAAAAAAGTAATAAATAGTTTTGGATAAGGAGAACAACTTACCTAATTATTAAATAATAGTAATATTGCGTTGAGAAGCTGTTTTTGTTTCACTACGAGTAGATTTATTTAGAAAAGAATAGAATAGAAATCATCTTTATTTCAAATTACATAGGTTTATACAGTGTACAAAGCATATAAAATGAAATGACGTCAACAAAAAAAAACACTACAAAAATCACATTTCTAAAAAGTCCTTTGTACTATATGGTTCCAGGTTCACAAGTAAGGTTTTTAACTGCCTTTTAAATAATTTTTCAGTATTTATGTTTTTAATCTCCATGGTTAGCTTATTGTAAAACCTAATCCCCATGTAGTATGGACTCTTTTCTGATAATGTTAAACGATGAACAGGATAATTTAGGTCATTAGTCCTAGTGTCATAATTATGCTGATTATGTACATAAAACGTATTTTTATTCTTATAAAAAAATAGAATAGTTTCATAGATGTATACACCAAAAATTGTTAATATTCCTTTAGACTTAAAAACACCCTTACATGACTCTAAAAATTGCATATTATATAGTATTCTCAAAACACGCTTCTGTATTACAAAAATTTTTTGAATATTAGAGTTTCCTGCCCAAAAAACAATTCCAAACCTCGCCGCTGATTCAAAATTTGCAAAATACAGTGTTCTTCTAGCAATTTCATTCAAATATTTTGAAACTATACGGAGGCAATAGCACATTTGATTTAGTTTGCCACTAAGATAATCAATATGTTGTGACCAATCTAGGAACTCATCAACATGAATACCAAGAAATTTTGTACTTTTCTGTCTGGTAATCTCATTGTCATTTATTGTCACCACTTCTGGCACTTCTTTCCTACAGAGCTTTGTTTTGAACAACACTATACTAGTTTTTTCTTTATTTAAGAGTTATATAGTTATTTTTATCAAACCATGTTTTACATTTAAGAAAAATATCGGAAGAGTTACTTACTATGTCATCAATTTGTAAGCCTCCCGCCAATAAATTAGTATCATCAGCGTATGTCGTTACACTGCAATAGAGATTGTTTATCTCAAAATTCAAATCATTTACAAAAATTATAAATAAAATTGGTCCCAGTATACTTCCCTGTGGAATGCCCACTGTATTTTGCAATATTTCGGATTTCGAGTTTTTGCCGTCCTTTACAATGATCACTCTTTGAGTCCTGTGACTCAAATACGACTCAAACCACTTGAGAACATTTCCCCTTATCCCGTATAAGTCAAGTTTTTTTATAAGTAAATCTCTATCCAAACACTCATAGGCCTTTGACAAGTCCAGGAATATTCCCATTGCCATGTCGCCCTTTTCCAGATTTCTCAGAATTGCCCAAGTGAATTGAAAGACAGCTGTCTGAATAGATTTTTCTTTGAGATATCCGTGCTGATTATCTGAAAGAAGTTCTTCCTTTTCCATGAACTCAATTAATTGATCACCCATTACTAGTTCAAATAACTTTGAGAAACCCGGAAGCAGGCTTTGATCGATCAAAAGTAATATTCTATTATACAAATGATTATCTTCTTCGTTTAAATTACAGGATTGACTATCATCTTCTGAAGTCTCAAAATTTAGTAAGCTTAAGGCTTTATTTAAGAAATCTACGCTTGTCTTAAGAAAGTCACCTACTATCTGGGTAACTTCGTTACTTTCACAATGTATGAATTGATACCGAGACAATAAGTTTTCAAGCTGAGACTACCTGCTTAGTTTCATTTCAAAGCGTAAAATCAATTTCAAATCATTGTAAGCCAATTCATTACCTTTTAAAAAAATCTTTACCTTCATATCAATGTCCACTGAAACCTGATTAACAATATTTATACAGTCATTGGTCAAATCTAAACTATAAAAATATTTACACTCTCTTCACGTGCTTTTAAAACACTTTTATAGTTAAGAGTGACACACAGAAATACAGCAGGGGCTTGGCATGTTGATAAATAAACAAACGAAAAGAAAACTTACTTACCTAGGTATCTAGACGTATCCTACCTACTTACAAACTATCTCTACTAGTGATATTTTTAAACTAATTCACATATAACCTTCAAGTTAAATAAACACTTCAATATTTAATAAATTAACTGTAGCAACAAAACAAAAAAGTTTATCCTAAAGAGCTTTTAAATTAAAACAAATAAAATTCTGCCGCCATTTATAAGACCCGTAAACAAACCGCCAGGATGTTGGATTTTTTTACTTTATTAATACTATTACAGCAAATCCGACCAAAAAATGTTCACTAATATTTTGTAGAGGTTCTTAGCAATCATGTCACATCAATTTTCTAATATATATCAATCGCAAACCGGATAAAAATACAAATTAATACGAAAAACAGCACAGTTAACACCCACGTCGCGCGTAAATTACATACTAAAGCATGAATAACCTCAAAAAAGTCACGTGACACATGGATCATCAAGCAGTGTTGTCGATGTTTCTGTTTCACGGCTTCTTTTAAGGTGGTTGTGGTCCTTGTATGATGATTATTTTCTAATAAGCCAACTAAAAGTCATTTAGAAAAAAAGTCATCGTCAAATTCTAAAAAAATTATATCGTCGTAACTCAAATTTGGGACACACTATATCAATATTTTTTTACAAAAAGTACCACAACTTAAAATGTTAATACCCGTGAGCAAACATTTAAAAAAAAAACTGTAGGTACTGGATTGACTGAATTTATTCATTCCAAGTTACAAACTCACCCTGTGTACTTTTAACTCAAAATTTCACAATTTAAACATTTTTTTTGTGCATTTTGAGCAGACGTTACGGTAAATAGAAATACAAAAAGAATCTGTACACTGTTTTCACCAACAGTCGTTTTCAATATTGAATCGAATAAGCAACTGCTTGGAACGATTTTGAGCATATATTTTCTTATTATTCAACATTTTTTACACAACAAAAGCAGTTCAGTCTAGACATCATAAAACTGCAACAAATTTATGGTTCTACCCCATTTCGGCAATCAATGTTAAATGTCGGTGGACATCGGATTCGCAAACAGAAAAACAATTTTTGTCGTTACACAGGAGAATCGACAAATCATGCGTTTATTGGCATTGTCAGTGGAAGTTATTTTAAAAATTGATAGTTTTTGTGTATTTGTAATAAATAATTATTTAAAATATAATGGGCTTTTTCAATATAATCAAATTTAATATACAGGGTGGCGCATCGAAAACGAAACAGAAGCATTTACTGGCAGCTCAGTCCTTTTTTAGAAAAACGCTCAGACACGTCAATTTTGTTTTCAAGGAGGACACAAAATTGGGAAAAAATCACGTTAACACGTGCAGCCCCCTGGGCGGGGGTGGCACTTCCCCTAAAATCTTAAATAGAAAGGGGGTCGAGTGATACCTTATTTTAAAGGTCCCTTTATAATGATGTGAAATTCATGTACTTCAGTTCAGTAGTTTTGGAGATTTATTGATTTAAAGCTTAAAGTAGACTTTAACAGGTACATCAGATTAGTTTGTACTACTTTCAGAAGAAATTTGAGTAAAAGCATTTAATTAATAAGTAAATGCTTTTCTTCACTACGCCCATGGTTTGTTTATCATTTTGGTATTCGAAGAAAGCGTCCGTTTTTCTCAAAAAAACCTGATTTTACAATTTTGCGTCTTTTTACAATTCAATTATCATATTGGTGTTGAAAATAGCGATTGGAGCGTTTTTTGTGGCAAAAAAGTTGTTTCTTGAAGAAAAATAAAAAGGGAATGTCTCGTACTTATTTTAAATAGGATTTTAGTACATTGTTTCGACTAAACTTTGTTGTTAAAATACCTTTTAACGCTTTATACATAAATTAACCATGGTATATTCCACGGCAGAAAGGGTTGAAATTATCGAAATATTTTTCGGAAATAATCAGTGCGCTAATAGAACAGCACAAATATTTAATAAGCGACATGAGAACAGTAACGTGCATCAAAAATATGTTCTAGAACTTGTAGCTACATTTCGGGAAACTGGATCAGACGCCAATAAAAAACGCAACATTGAAAATCCCATAAGGAACGAAGCAATATAGAAGTGGGGGTTTAAGGGCAAATTTATGTAGATCCTACGTTAAGTACCCGCAAATTGGATACTGTGTGTGGTGTTAGTCGACGTAGTATTCAACGGCAGCCACAAAAATTAAACGTTTGGGCTGGTATTTTTGGCGATCATTTAGTTGGTCCTTTTTTCTTACCTGGAAATTTGACGGGTGAAATGTATGTGGAATTACTGCAAGACGCCATAGATCATGCATCAACAGCCATAATTAACAATCAGATACATTGCGAATAGGTTGATGTTCCAACAGGATGGTGCCCCACCACATTACGCATTACGTGTTCAACAATATTTAGATCAGATGTTTCCAGGTCGATGGATTGGTAGAAGAGGTGCCATTAAATGGCCCCCAGAATCGCCAGATTTATCACCTTCGGATTTGTTTCTGTGGGTCACTTAAAGAGCAAAATCTATGATACTCAGCCAACATCGTTAGGAGATTTCCGACAAAGAATTGTGAATAAGTTCCTTTAAATTACTCCTCAAATATTGCAATATGTGCGGCAACATTTTAAGCAAAATCTTTATTACTGCATGGAGAGTCATGGTGGTCATTTCCAACATTTACTTGGCTGACGGGTCAGTTCATTCATCATTTTTAAACTACTTTGCTGCCAAATGCATTGATCTCCACTAATGATGATATGTATTAAAGTTTTATTTAAGCTTTTTTCGAAAAAAGAACTCTTCTTCTCAAGTCGCCGTCTCCTCACGAAGGTTGGCGATCCAAATGGCCATCATGGTCCTGGATACTGAAGATCTAAAGATGTCTATTGATGAGCATCCGAACCATCTTCTGAGATCCTTTAGCCATGAATTTTGACGTCGGCCGACTGATCTCTTTCCTTGTATTCTGCCTTCGATTATTAGTATCAGAAATTCATACTTCTCACCTCTCATAACATGACTTATATAACTCGTTTTTCGTTGTTTTATTGACAGTAGGAGTTCCTTTTGTTTTCCCATACGCCTTAGCACCTCTTCATTTGTTACTCTTTGTACCCATGGTATGCGAAGCATTCTTCTGTAAACGCACATTTATTTTCGAAAGCCGCTAGGCTCTTCTCCAGACTAGGGTTAAGAGTCCAACTTTTACAGCTGTACAGCAGAACCGAGAAAATGTAGCACCTGACCATACGAATTCGAAGTTCCAAGCTGAGGTCTGATCTTGTGAAGAGTGTTTTCATTTGTGTGAACACTCTTCTAGCTTGTTCAATTCTGGATTTTACTTCTTTCTTTGGGTCGACCTGATCATTTATTATTGTGCCCAGATATTTGAAAGAGTATACTTGTTGTACGATATTCCCCTTAATCGACAGATTTGCGTTGATATTAGCTTTTGAAAAAACGAGCACTTTGGTTTTTTCGATGTTAATAAGCAGTCCATACTGCTCGCTGTGTTGAACAACGCGATCATGCCCTGAAAAAGAACTGAGCTGCCAGTAAATGTATCTGTTTCGTTTTCGATGCGCCACCCAGTATTTAGCATCGATATCCTAAATTTTACCGATTAAAAATATATCCCAATAATAAAAATCATCCTAGATTATCACAAACCTTTCCTAGAAACAATCAAAAAGACGCAGCGAAAGCATAAAGCGTGAAAACATGACATCAGATACTTCGTAGCGTCATCCCATTACCCGCCCAACTCTTTTATTTGTCAGTCGCCCTCGATTATAATGGTATTCTTGTTCCTGTAACTTAAATACACAAAGACAGGATACTAGCGGGGAGATATTATTCAGTAGATGATTATTCAGTAGATGCCGCCGGGTCGACCTTCAGTTCTAGTCTCTGCGACTGGTCAATTTGTTATATACCTATAGATCTAGATCGCTGGTTTTGAAAGTGTTTATTAGAGAGCGTCTTTTCTTTACTTATTTTCTCAGTAAATAATTCAAAATTTTAAAATCTGGAACCGCAGAAAAAAAATTCTCCTTTTATTGCAGTGCTATGCAGTGGGGTAAAAATCAAAAATTTTGTGAAAATGTCCATTGTTAATACTCGTTTAGCTAATGCAAGAACCAATTCATCCTGCAGAGGAAATGTAATTAATATATGTATGTATATTCATATTTCTACATTTTAATTGAATATGGCTGTTTTTATATTGTTAACCTAAAAGTTATTTTTCCCTTTATTTTTAACTTTAAGAACATATTTTCCTGATCCAAGGTTAAATTAGCAACCATTTATCAAATTCAAAGTGAAATCGTCCCTAAATGGAAAGTTTGTAGTTGTAAGTCAAAGTTAAAATAAGGGCAATTTGTAGGATTCGCGTTCCCTAATACTGGATCCTCTTAATTGGTTTAAGATTTCGAGTAATGTGATATCGTCCGGACCATTGCTGCCTTTGTCTGATTTGAACCTGATTGGGTTAGCTGTCTCTCTCGGTCATATTATTTTAAGAAAATATAAACAAAAATTGTTGTCCTTTAAGGTACGAAACATGCAAATTAAAGGTAATTTGTGAAATACATTCTTCAGATTTCCTAATAAAAAAATAATTAAGTTGTGGATATCCAAATTTTGAACTACGTTTTTAGATTTTCAACCTTTTGTGACTTTTAGGAAATCATTTAATGCAAAAATAAGCAAATTTTTGATCTTGATCTATATCTTTTTAACTCGGGCCAAGTCCATCTTTACATTAAAAGCAAACTTTCTGCTTGCCAGTAAGGTATAAAACGACGAATAGTAGAAATAATTTTATGTTATATAAAAAAATTACTTTATACTTAACCTTACCTGGAAAACAAACTTTTTGAAAGCCGTCGGCCTGAATACAGATTATTATTTTACATTTCTGACAACTACAGCAGTTCTGTCTAGACATCGTAAAACTGGAGTGGCAACAAATTTATAATCCTTCTTTGCCTCACACCGACAATCCATGTTAAACATCGGTGGATATCGGAATCGCAGGCAGACGCCAATTTTCCTCGTTAAACAACATAACTGACGAATGAAGCACGCTTTTATTATTTGTCGTGTCAATGGGAGGTAAAGTTTAAGCTCATTCATTTTGCAGATATGAATTTGAATTGAAATTAATTCTTGCTACTTTCGGGACGATTTTGGGTATCTATCTAGGCGGCTTTGACAATAACATGAGCTTTGTATTTTATTATGACAGCGCTTGTCATGTAACATTGGTGTGTGTTTTTTCGCTTTTTGAATTAAAAAAATGGAAATCAGTAGTGAAAGTGAGGTTGGAATGATTCCACGTGATATTGAAAAGAGCCGTAACGAAATTAATATCTCGAAAACTAGTACAAAGTTTTTATCCTTCCATATCCTTTTTAAAATACAAAACGGCTACAGAAAAAATATTGTAGGTACGTATACAGGATGTTTCAGAATAATATGCTGATCCTTAACGGTGTGAATCCTTAGGTGATTTTAAGAAGAAAAGTTCAAATTAATATATATCCTTAACCTATCAACTTTCGAACTACAGGGCGTTAAAGTTTTAAGAAAAAAATCGTTTTTCTATCATAACTTTAAAAACTTTCTAGCTATTTTTATGAATTTTTCACACATGCCCTCTAAGCATCAATAGCCATTTTTTGGTATAGAAATTTTTAAAAAAATTTTAACCAGTGGCGTCCTGAAAGGGTTTGGACTAGACATTTTGGAAAAATATTATGTACGCCACTGCTTTTTCTCAAGATAAAAATTATTTTTAAAATACTCATTCATTTTAGGCCAAATTTAATATCTTGCCTTTTTATCGTCCGACAAACAGTTTCCGAAAGAAAAAAAAAATCATTAAATGCACAAAAACCTAATATAAGTACCAGAGAAATTGGGAATATTTTAAATATTAGTCATGTCCTAAGCCTGGAGAATTCTTTAAAGTTATTTGTTATGTCCGTACCATATTCAACGGGTCCAGGCCCTACTTCCTAGGGATTTTCCATTACGCATCAATTTCTGCCAATGGTTTATTCAAATGGTTACCGAAAACCCCCAATTTGATGCGAGAATTTTGTTCACGGACGAAGCTAATTTCTCCAGGAACGCCATACAAAATTTCATAAATTTATTTTCAACCAATTAGAAACCTCCTTTTTGTTAACGTTGCTTATAGCAACGGGAGACTATCGCGATAGTCTATAGCCTATTAACCTAATGAAATTAATAAGTGATAATTTTTCTTAGGTATACTACTACGACTTAATTTTAATTCAAATGTCAAGTAATTTCAAAGTTACAGGTCAGACAAACCAGCAAGTACCAATCAGCTTTTTAGTCGTACCCGTAATATTTATTGTTACAATAATATTGTGTAAGAAATGATTCGTTTCGGTAATGAATCAGCAAGCTCGATTGCTAACAAAATTGAGCAGTTAGTAACTCATTTTTATTACTAAAATGTGAGAAACATTAAATAACAAATTTGGTATCCGAAATCCAATGTCTTTATAGTTTTAAATTCAAATATAACTTTAAAAAACATATTTCCGATGAGTTTAGTTTAATATGACACACTGTATTTTTACAATAGAAGTTGATTTTACTTGTTAGTAACTGAGGTTTATTACTAAAATTTCAGGAACATTAAAAGAAACTCCAATTTAGGAAATTTTCTTACCCACGCAGCAGAATTAATTCCCGATAATTTGTTTCTCGGCTTCACTCATGTTTTTGTTGATAGAAAATTTCCCTCGTCTTCGACTCGGGATAATTTTTTATCGACAAATCCATTCGTGACCTTAAAAAAATTATCGGTTATAACTCTGCTGCTAGGGAGATTATAAGTGAAAATTTTTCTTTTTTGGTAACAAAAAGTGACAAGTAACTCACCATTATATTTAGAATGTCATATGGAGTCAAAAAAAGGTGAAATCAGCGGCGCACCCAGGATTTTATGTTAGGGGGGGCCCGCCAATCAGTGCCGGAAGCAAATTTTTTAATAAACTTTTAAGTTGCGCATTTTTCTAGAACTTTGTAGCTTTTTAACAGGTATTCTCAGAAGATCGCAATAGCCTAGTTCAATTCAAGTTCAAGTTTCAAGTAAATATCTAAAAAAATAGACTTTTTAAAATATCCACTTTAATAATTATTCCGGACAAAACATACCATTTTTTTTACCAAATAAAATACAGGTAATAATAATGACGACATATCCATAACACAAATATATTTATTTAAAAATATAAATTAGTACAAAGCACAACAATAAACAATATTTTATAAATAATAGAAACCAAAACTTTTTTATAACACCTTTGCATTTGTTAAATATGTCAATCTAATTTTCATCGACCCTTAGAAAGTTTATTTAAAATTTCTTCACAAGAAACAGGAACATTCTTATAAATAAATAAATTTGCCAAACCACCCGGTGGAATTTCTTAAGTACGATTTTAAGTACTTTAATGTGGAAAATGACCTTTCAGAGGTACTGGCGGTGACGGGAAGGGTAACAAAAATTTGCAAAAGTTTTTATATTGGGAAATATCATACCATTACATTGAATATATAGCTTAAACATATCGGAGGGTATTTCTTTGCTATCTGTAAACTTGTCGTTCCATAATTTAAATGTGCATATTAGAATGCTTTCATTATAAAAATTTTCAAAAAATGAATAATTTGCATAAGAATAAAGGCTGAGAAAGCTTTCCAAATTTTCTACTTATAATACTGAACAAAAGTAATAAAAATTATATCGTTATTTGTATCGAGCCTGGAAATTAAAGTTTTTTTTAGTGGGTTAGTGGGTATAGTAAGTTGAAGTCAATTTCATTGGGGGTTTTGGGGGGGGGGCAAGGCCCCCTTGGCCCCCCCCTGGGTGCGCCACTGGGTGAAATATAGGTACTAAGTGTTCCATTTAAAAATCAAAAGTTTATATCACTTCCGGTTAAACCGACAGTTCCATAATGGTAAGTCAAAAATGCAGTTTTATGTCGTATACAAATCCATTATTTTGAAAAACAAAAAAGTTATAGGAGCGAACCACCTTCCGCAGACACCCGGTATATGACAAGGAAAATAAAATTTAAGTTTGATGCTTATGTATAACTTTTAATATTGCACTTTAAAAATAGTCCATAAAAAACCAGGGTTGCCATTTAAAAAAACACACTGTATGAATCAACGAAATAAGAATACAAAGGAAGTAGGATTTTGCATAAACCGCCTAACAAACCGACCGACGGAAGTCGGCCATTTTGAGACACCACAATATGACTCCATTTTTGTTTTGGTGTTTGACCGTGGTTGACAGGTCAAGTTGTGATTTCTGCTTTCTTGGCCGTTTTTGAGTTATTTTGCATTTTAATTTTATATATATATATATTTAATATCCTAAATTTTACCGATTAAAAATATATCCCAATAATAAAAATCATCCTAGATTATCACAAACCTTTCCTAGAAACAATCAAAAAGACGCAGCGAAAGCATAAAGCGTGAAAACATGACATCAGATACTTCGTAGCGTCATCCCATTACCCGCCCAACTCTTTTATTTGTCAGTCGCCCTCGATTATAATGGTATTCTTGTTCCTGTAACTTAAATACACAAAGACAGGATACTAGCGGGGAGATATTATTCAGTAGATGATTATTCAGTAGATGCCGCCGGGTCGACCTTCAGTTCTAGTCTCTGCGACTGGTCAATTTGTTATATACCTATAGATCTAGATCGCTGGTTTTGAAAGTGTTTATTAGAGAGCGTCTTTTCTTTACTTATTTTCTCAGTAAATAATTCAAAATTTTAAAATCTGGAACCGCAGAAAAAAAATTCTCCTTTTATTGCAGTGCTATGCAGTGGGGTAAAAATCAAAAATTTTGTGAAAATGTCCATTGTTAATACTCGTTTAGCTAATGCAAGAACCAATTCATCCTGCAGAGGAAATGTAATTAATATATGTATGTATATTCATATTTCTACATTTTAATTGAATATGGCTGTTTTTATATTGTTAACCTAAAAGTTATTTTTCCCTTTATTTTTAACTTTAAGAACATATTTTCCTGATCCAAGGTTAAATTAGCAACCATTTATCAAATTCAAAGTGAAATCGTCCCTAAATGGAAAGTTTGTAGTTGTAAGTCAAAGTTAAAATAAGGGCAATTTGTAGGATTCGCGTTCCCTAATACTGGATCCTCTTAATTGGTTTAAGATTTCGAGTAATGTGATATCGTCCGGACCATTGCTGCCTTTGTCTGATTTGAACCTGATTGGGTTAGCTGTCTCTCTCGGTCATATTATTTTAAGAAAATATAAACAAAAATTGTTGTCCTTTAAGGTACGAAACATGCAAATTAAAGGTAATTTGTGAAATACATTCTTCAGATTTCCTAATAAAAAAATAATTAAGTTGTGGATATCCAAATTTTGAACTACGTTTTTAGATTTTCAACCTTTTGTGACTTTTAGGAAATCATTTAATGCAAAAATAAGCAAATTTTTGATCTTGATCTATATCTTTTTAACTCGGGCCAAGTCCATCTTTACATTAAAAGCAAACTTTCTGCTTGCCAGTAAGGTATAAAACGACGAATAGTAGAAATAATTTTATGTTATATAAAAAAATTACTTTATACTTAACCTTACCTGGAAAACAAACTTTTTGAAAGCCGTCGGCCTGAATACAGATTATTATTTTACATTTCTGACAACTACAGCAGTTCTGTCTAGACATCGTAAAACTGGAGTGGCAACAAATTTATAATCCTTCTTTGCCTCACACCGACAATCCATGTTAAACATCGGTGGATATCGGAATCGCAGGCAGACGCCAATTTTCCTCGTTAAACAACATAACTGACGAATGAAGCACGCTTTTATTATTTGTCGTGTCAATGGGAGGTAAAGTTTAAGCTCATTCATTTTGCAGATATGAATTTGAATTGAAATTAATTCTTGCTACTTTCGGGACGATTTTGGGTATCTATCTAGGCGGCTTTGACAATAACATGAGCTTTGTATTTTATTATGACAGCGCTTGTCATGTAACATTGGTGTGTGTTTTTTCGCTTTTTGAATTAAAAAAATGGAAATCAGTAGTGAAAGTGAGGTTGGAATGATTCCACGTGATATTGAAAAGAGCCGTAACGAAATTAATATCTCGAAAACTAGTACAAAGTTTTTATCCTTCCATATCCTTTTTAAAATACAAAACGGCTACAGAAAAAATATTGTAGGTACGTATACAGGATGTTTCAGAATAATATGCTGATCCTTAACGGTGTGAATCCTTAGGTGATTTTAAGAAGAAAAGTTCAAATTAATATATATCCTTAACCTATCAACTTTCGAACTACAGGGCGTTAAAGTTTTAAGAAAAAAATCGTTTTTCTATCATAACTTTAAAAACTTTCTAGCTATTTTTATGAATTTTTCACACATGCCCTCTAAGCATCAATAGCCATTTTTTGGTATAGAAATTTTTAAAAAAATTTTAACCAGTGGCGTCCTGAAAGGGTTTGGACTAGACATTTTGGAAAAATATTATGTACGCCACTGCTTTTTCTCAAGATAAAAATTATTTTTAAAATACTCATTCATTTTAGGCCAAATTTAATATCTTGCCTTTTTATCGTCCGACAAACAGTTTCCGAAAGAAAAAAAAAATCATTAAATGCACAAAAACCTAATATAAGTACCAGAGAAATTGGGAATATTTTAAATATTAGTCATGTCCTAAGCCTGGAGAATTCTTTAAAGTTATTTGTTATGTCCGTACCATATTCAACGGGTCCAGGCCCTACTTCCTAGGGATTTTCCATTACGCATCAATTTCTGCCAATGGTTTATTCAAATGGTTACCGAAAACCCCCAATTTGATGCGAGAATTTTGTTCACGGACGAAGCTAATTTCTCCAGGAACGCCATACAAAATTTCATAAATTTATTTTCAACCAATTAGAAACCTCCTTTTTGTTAACGTTGCTTATAGCAACGGGAGACTATCGCGATAGTCTATAGCCTATTAACCTAATGAAATTAATAAGTGATAATTTTTCTTAGGTATACTACTACGACTTAATTTTAATTCAAATGTCAAGTAATTTCAAAGTTACAGGTCAGACAAACCAGCAAGTACCAATCAGCTTTTTAGTCGTACCCGTAATATTTATTGTTACAATAATATTGTGTAAGAAATGATTCGTTTCGGTAATGAATCAGCAAGCTCGATTGCTAACAAAATTGAGCAGTTAGTAACTCATTTTTATTACTAAAATGTGAGAAACATTAAATAACAAATTTGGTATCCGAAATCCAATGTCTTTATAGTTTTAAATTCAAATATAACTTTAAAAAACATATTTCCGATGAGTTTAGTTTAATATGACACACTGTATTTTTACAATAGAAGTTGATTTTACTTGTTAGTAACTGAGGTTTATTACTAAAATTTCAGGAACATTAAAAGAAACTCCAATTTAGGAAATTTTCTTACCCACGCAGCAGAATTAATTCCCGATAATTTGTTTCTCGGCTTCACTCATGTTTTTGTTGATAGAAAATTTCCCTCGTCTTCGACTCGGGATAATTTTTTATCGACAAATCCATTCGTGACCTTAAAAAAATTATCGGTTATAACTCTGCTGCTAGGGAGATTATAAGTGAAAATTTTTCTTTTTTGGTAACAAAAAGTGACAAGTAACTCACCATTATATTTAGAATGTCATATGGAGTCAAAAAAAGGTGAAATCAGCGGCGCACCCAGGATTTTATGTTAGGGGGGGCCCGCCAATCAGTGCCGGAAGCAAATTTTTTAATAAACTTTTAAGTTGCGCATTTTTCTAGAACTTTGTAGCTTTTTAACAGGTATTCTCAGAAGATCGCAATAGCCTAGTTCAATTCAAGTTCAAGTTTCAAGTAAATATCTAAAAAAATAGACTTTTTAAAATATCCACTTTAATAATTATTCCGGACAAAACATACCATTTTTTTTACCAAATAAAATACAGGTAATAATAATGACGACATATCCATAACACAAATATATTTATTTAAAAATATAAATTAGTACAAAGCACAACAATAAACAATATTTTATAAATAATAGAAACCAAAACTTTTTTATAACACCTTTGCATTTGTTAAATATGTCAATCTAATTTTCATCGACCCTTAGAAAGTTTATTTAAAATTTCTTCACAAGAAACAGGAACATTCTTATAAATAAATAAATTTGCCAAACCACCCGGTGGAATTTCTTAAGTACGATTTTAAGTACTTTAATGTGGAAAATGACCTTTCAGAGGTACTGGCGGTGACGGGAAGGGTAACAAAAATTTGCAAAAGTTTTTATATTGGGAAATATCATACCATTACATTGAATATATAGCTTAAACATATCGGAGGGTATTTCTTTGCTATCTGTAAACTTGTCGTTCCATAATTTAAATGTGCATATTAGAATGCTTTCATTATAAAAATTTTCAAAAAATGAATAATTTGCATAAGAATAAAGGCTGAGAAAGCTTTCCAAATTTTCTACTTATAATACTGAACAAAAGTAATAAAAATTATATCGTTATTTGTATCGAGCCTGGAAATTAAAGTTTTTTTTAGTGGGTTAGTGGGTATAGTAAGTTGAAGTCAATTTCATTGGGGGTTTTGGGGGGGGGGCAAGGCCCCCTTGGCCCCCCCCTGGGTGCGCCACTGGGTGAAATATAGGTACTAAGTGTTCCATTTAAAAATCAAAAGTTTATATCACTTCCGGTTAAACCGACAGTTCCATAATGGTAAGTCAAAAATGCAGTTTTATGTCGTATACAAATCCATTATTTTGAAAAACAAAAAAGTTATAGGAGCGAACCACCTTCCGCAGACACCCGGTATATGACAAGGAAAATAAAATTTAAGTTTGATGCTTATGTATAACTTTTAATATTGCACTTTAAAAATAGTCCATAAAAAACCAGGGTTGCCATTTAAAAAAACACACTGTATGAATCAACGAAATAAGAATACAAAGGAAGTAGGATTTTGCATAAACCGCCTAACAAACCGACCGACGGAAGTCGGCCATTTTGAGACACCACAATATGACTCCATTTTTGTTTTGGTGTTTGACCGTGGTTGACAGGTCAAGTTGTGATTTCTGCTTTCTTGGCCGTTTTTGAGTTATTTTGCATTTTAATTAGTTAACAACCATATTTAACGAATACTAGTAAACTTATAATTACTTTAGTGTGACAGTGGAGTATACTTTTAGCGCTGGACAGCGATTAAAACATTTTAATTAGTTGTTATTCTGGGTTAATTAATAAGCTTTAAATATGGTTAGTTGTGCTGATTGAAGGTGCTCCCAAACGCTATGAAGTAAAAAACTGGGCATTACATTTCATCGGTAAGTTTATGTTTAGATATATAAACTTTTTTAATCTGTATAGAAAAAAAAATTTATTTTAATTTAATATCGAAATACACATAACCTCCGAACCTCGCATGTCATTCATGGGCGTTCGTCTTATAAAACCAGAAAAATATTATTTATTTATTAATCAACTGGGTTACCCCATTTCTACAAAAAAGCAAATTAAAAATACTTATTGGTTTTTAGTTTTGCAAATAATTACCTAAGGAAAAAGGCGTGGTTGAAAATTGTAAACCGAAGTGATTGGGATCCTACACGAAATACAGTTCTTTGCTAGAAGCATTTTCCTGAAGATTGCTTTGACAGAACTTCAAGATTGAAAGTTAGATTGGTCCCAACTGCAGTAGTGCCTACTTTTGAAGTAGCCAGGTTAAAAAATGTAAGTTTTGAAACTATTGTATCGGGTCATTACATAATATATTGGAAAATATGTAGGTAGGTAGGTACTTAAGAATATGAATACAAATAATTCTGCATTATTTATGCTTCTGAGGAAGCTGCTTTGTCACTTTTTCATACATTATGTATCGATAAAAGTTTAGAGTTAGTATCACGTTATAGTTACTTTTGTGTCATTTGGTAAAGGTGCCAAACAAATAATTAAAAAACTTATATTTTTTTGGCAGGTACGTTCCTATGCAATATCTTATAAGACACCCTGTTAAAACCTGCCTGAAGATAATTATCCTACTGTGAATCTAACTGGAACACCTTCTGGTTACAACATATATTGGACATGGCTCTTCCAGGATATGGCTCTTCCAGGACATGGCTCTTCCAGGACATGGCTCTTCCAGGACATTTTACTATCCAACAACACACCTAAGATTTTAGTATATTCCTTTAATCTTATATGACAATCATTAATGGTTACTGTTTCCGGATTCTCCAAAGTGTATGGGTTAGTCTTAACCAAGGTGATAACGGTCTTTGATTTATTTAATATCAGTTTATCTTTAGAAAACCAATAATTATTTACTTCAATCATAAATTGTTAAATATGTTGCTCGAGAAGCTCATGGTCTTTATATGCTAGGATTTATTATAAGAACTTGTAAATACTTTAAAAATGTTAACGCCATAATAACTTTATATAAATCCCTGGTAGTTACAAAACTTTAGTATGCATGCACTATTTGGGATCCTCAGTATGCCAATAAGATTGCTCTTTCAAAATCTATTCAGAGTAAATTTAAAAAATTTTTGTACTACAAGTCATTTTCAGATTATCTGCCAAGAGGTACAGATCAAGGGCTTTTGTGTAATTTGTTTAATATCCCTTCTTTAAGACTATTGTGTATAGAAGCAAGAATTATTTTCTTATATAAAATAATTAGAGACAAATTAGATAATAAAGAGTTTTTAGGACTGCTTCCGTTTAGAATAGGCTTAGTCAATACTAGATCCGCACATGTATTTTATATTCCTACACCGAGGACAAATCTATACAAAAACTCACCACTTATAAGACTGTGCTCTATTTTAATAAATATTGTGGAGACATTGACATATATAATTTAAACTATCAAAAATTAAAATTAAGGAATGAACTGCTTGGGCAAATGCTAATTGAATATTTATTATAGCTTAGGATAGCTTTTAGAAATGGGGTTTATGTATCTATAATTAACTTGTTAAGTTGTTGATACTACAAATAAATAAAATGTTTGTATTATCTGCATAGTTTGTCATTTGACAATTTTCTTGTATACTAGAAATATCATTAATATTATTTAGGTACATATTATAATAAACAGGACTATATTATATTATATTTTATTATTTTCTTGTGATTTGGTTCATGAAGAAAGAGTAAAGTTTTTTTTAAATTTTATTTTTTAACGTAGACGTTTTGGCAATAATATTGCCGATTATCTGAAACAATTTGTTTTCTGCAATTTTTTTTTAATGTATAATAACAGGTGTTTTTTAGTTATTTAACCAGATATTTACATTAAGTACCCTTTCACCTCCGTTACCTTCTTTAAATAAATAATTAAAAGAAATAGTTGTATTGTTTTATTACACCAACCTTAACGTATCTTATAGCTATATATGAATCTAAATATTTTTTTTATTTTTTTCGTCCAAATAAAATTTCATTAATCATTTTGTTATTACCATTTTATGATACGCCACAGGTAAATCGGAAACGCGCGTGCGTCAAATGTTGCCGCCATCAGACCCCATCCCGGACAACTGTCAATCTACCATACCCTACTTCCTTTGTATTCTTATTTCGTTGGTATGAATATATTTTTTTAAAGATTACCTTAAAATGTTAATACCCATTTACAAGCATTTTTTCAAAAAAAAAAAAACTGTAGATATAGTCGGATCTGGTCTTATCGTGCTGGTCATACGATTCAAGAAAGACATACTCTCAGTTTTTGTTTTCTTTACTTGCGTTTAATTTTACCCTCTAAATAAAATACGTAAGATAAATGAGACATACTTCTTATTCCATTTTGACATGAAAAAAAAGGATATGTATTTACTTTCCAGCGATTCTAAAAAAGCTTATAATAGCACCAGCTACGTTTTATTTTAAATATGCCAGTTTTGTGACTTTGACAGTTTGTGACAAAATGAAACAATTTTCTGGGTTTTTGCATCCCCAATCAAAAAAAAAATGGTACTTAATCTGATAAACTATTTCGAAAATGATAGAAAAAGTGGAAATTCGCCAACCAATATTCAGGAAACAGTAGCCAAAGCACTGGGAATTAGTTTAAGGACTGTGCAGAAAATTGTGCATGAAACAAAACATAATACCCAAGAATACTAAAAAGTGTAAACGAAGAAAGCCAAAGACTGACGATTTAAGCGAAAATATTAAAATGGGAGTTCGAAATGTGATTTACGATTTATACAAATTAAAAACCAATGTAACTCTTCCAGTTTTACAAAAAACATTAAAAATTCGGGGTGTTTTGGAAATTGGACCTGAAGCGTTATCAAAATTAATAAAAAATTTAGGTTTTCGCTATAAAAAAATACTGTAACCGAAGATTTTTATGTGAGCAGCCACAGATAGTGAGTCAGCGTGTTCAGTTTTTAAAAAAATATACGAACAATTACAAATCGAAATTTAAAAAAGTGGTATTTTTAGACGAAACGTGGATATTTTCGAATGAAAGTGGTTCAAAATCTTGGCAAGATGAGTCTGTAAAGAGTGTTAAAAGGAAAAAGGGGTGCGGTACGGGAAAGCGTTTTATTATTTTGCATGCCGGTTCTGCAACAGGATATGTTGCAGGTGCGAGTTTAATTTTTTCTTCAACATCAAAAAGTGGTGACTATCATGATAATATGAATTGCGAAATGTTTGAAAAATGGTTAAAAGTTCAATTGATACCAAATTTGGATGCTCCGTCTTTAATTGTATTAAATAATGATGCATTATCATCATTCAAGAATTTTAAATAAACAGTCTACTTCATCTTGGAGGAAAAGTGATATTTATGAGTGGCTGGAAAAACACAACCAAAATCCTTTACCAAATATGCTTAAATCGAAACTCCTATCAATAGCAAAGTCTCTTAAAAACCCAAAATATACGCGGTAGATGAAATACTGCGTGAATATGGTCATGAGGTTCTACGACTGCCGCCATATCATTGCCAGTTTAACGCAATAGAATTAATATGGGCTAGTGAAAAGTCTTATTATGAAAAACATGTAGGTGATGGTCTTAAATCCGACCAAGTACAAATAGTTTGGCAAGATTCGTTAGATCATATTACACAAGAGTACTGGAAGAAATCGGTGGAACATACAGAAATATTAATAAGGGATTGGTGGGATCGAAAACAAGTACTAGATGTCGAAGTAGCGCCAATGATAATTGCTCCATTCGAAGACGACTCAGACGACAAGGACTTTTCAGATTTTATAAGTGACGATGAGAGTTTTTAATAAACGGTGTTTTTCGTTTACATTTTTTAGTATTCTTGGGTATTATATTATGCTTTTTTTTCATGCACATTATTCTGCATAGTCCTTAAACTAATTCCCAGTGTTTTCATTACGGTTTCCTGCATATTGGTTTGCGAATTTCCACTTTTTCTTTCATTATCGAAATAGTTTATCAGACTAAATGCCATTGTATTTTTAGGTTTTAGTAGTAAAATTGTTAAAATAAATTGCACTGTTTATTGTCGTTTTTAATTAAAGGGTACAGTAGGTATATAATTAACGATTATATAATTTTTTTGTAACTTTTTCAACTCCCCTGTACATAATTTTTACTAAACTAATAAAATATTAGGTATATGTGGCTATCTTCGCGATAGCTAAAATAATGAAACTATTTTTCCTTCATTCGGTATATTTGTAAATAATCTCACAACATTTTGATAGCCTCTGTGTTGTCTGATTTGACGCATATGATCAGTGACCTTTGGACCCGCACGTTAAGACCAGATCTGACTATACTGGATTTGCTGGATTTATCCCAACTTTCAAATATCATCCTTGCTGTATCGCTCGCTATTTTTATAATAGTCATTTCCCTTGTACCAACATAAAAACGTCTTTATTGTTTGGATAAATAAATCTCGACTAGCTATTTTTTAGCAGCTTATCGATAAAAGCCTTTGTTATGATAGGGGAGCTGAGTAAATTTTGTTCGAAAATAAGACAAATATCTTTATTTGATCTGCGATTTAACACGAACTCGCAAAAGTAAAAGTGAATGAGAATCATTAGTGTCACAAGATAACAAACAATAAAAAGTTTGAAGTTATAATAAACTTTAACTGAATTGATGTTGATGTAATTTAAACCGTGTTCGTGTACATTTAGATATTGTACAAAATCAAACTTATGCGTTATTTATGCCATATTACAATAGAGAATGTACACTTACAGGTTTATAAAGGTATAAGAATATAGTATTATGGGATACAGTAAAACAAAGTTGAACTTGTAAATTTCCACTATATTAACTAGAAAATGTTTCGACACTGTCCAAACAAACATTTAAAGCCTTGGCGACCTCTCATTTGGAGAAAATGACCTATTTAAGTAAAAAATAGTCTATTTTTTACCTTTAAATCGGCTTTTTAGACGAAACGGCCAAAGAGACTAACAGTTTGGCCCAAACAAAGTAATTCGAACTTATTAATACGTGTTCAAAGTGGGAAAATATAAGAGGGCCAAGAGATGGTCCAAACGAGTAGATACTTACCTTGCAAATCGACTTGATAGTTGGGTCTAAGGAAAGTCAGTAATAAACGCCCAACCAGGTTATTGGGTTAGATTGGGCCTTAAAGCCCAATAATCTTTTAGGCCCATAAATGAAGAACAAATCACTTCGTTTTGTCTTTAATATATCTTCATGGTCAGGTTATAATGTGAACACTTTCTGAGGTGATGTATACCCTATATTAGTCTTACATTTTGTACTTAAAGCCCAGAAGGCTTTAAAGTATAAAATAGGTTATAGTTATGACTTTAATAATTTCTTTATAGCCCAATATTTTGTCCTTAAAGTGATTTTTACCGGATATCAAGCCGTATCTTCCAAAAATTATGTCTTTAAAGAGATTCTGGCTTAGAAATCTTGAATGATGATTGTAAAGTTTATTGCACTGTGGTAATCTTACCACTTGTGGGGAACATAAGAATAATCCAAGGAGGAGCTTGACCCTCTCCATTTTAAAATAATCAGTTTCCATTTTTTCGGCGAAATAAAAGGGGTCGCGTAGGAGCTATACAAAACGCTGGAACAACGAAAAAAACGTTGTACGTTTATATTCGAACTCGGCCAAAAAGTAAGGTTAGTTACATTATAATAGTGGCTATTAATCCCAGCAACCCCGATGGAAACATTTTATGGAGTAATTGGCCGTACATAGGGCCTGCAGTATTCTTAAAAACCCCAAATTAGGTTTCATAAACACTCATTACTATAAAGTTATGCCATATAAACGAATATTTCTCCTAATTTAGACCTATCAAGACGGAAGATACAAAATAGGAAATTTTCTCCTAGCGTAACCTAATACAGGTTGACTTATAGGTCCAATTTTTTTTAAGGCCCAAACCACAGGAAATCACGACCTTTAGGAAAAATATTTTACTGACGCCATATTTTTTTTAACATGGTGTATTATTTTCAATTAATTTTGTAAGATTACTTGTAACACTAAAACAACAACAAATATATTACAAAAACCGAGCACAGAAACGAGCTAACTTATTCGTCCAAGCACTAAATATTGGCTACATTTTAAATTTTTAGTATTTTCAATTTTAATTTACGTTGTTTTTTTTAATTAAATGCTTTTTTCTGGGGCGCGGTTAGTTTTTCTAGGTATAATTGAAATCTATACGAAATTTTTTTACGCGCACCCATTTTTTCACTTCACATCGATGGAATAATGATAAGTACATACCTATCTATATACTACCACTCCATTTTAAAAATTAATAGCGGCTGACATGACATGTTCTGATTTAAGAACCCTCCTGCCTCCTGTGCTTTGATACAAATAAAAACAAAATACTATTTTTATCTTTTTCTAAAATTGTGGTTATGATTTTCTATAAACTTCATAGCCCATAACAGGCCCAACATAGGCCCACATAGGTAAAATACGGGTAAAAAACACCTCTTTATTACCACGGAGAAGACTACTTGGCCTCGTCTATAAAGAACAATTCTCCTAATGACAGGTGTTTCTTACCACGTTGTTACCTTGGTTTTATTCCCCACTAGGTGATAAAGTGGTATAAATTACTAATTTCTGACTATGCAAAGCGGTTCGTCGAGCTTTATAGTTAAAAACTTAGGTAAAAGTCACCTTTTTTAGACTAAAATTGTTTGTTGGGGTAGCTTCGTCAAATGACAATGACTTAATAAAGGTAAAAATTAAAAATTGGGGTGCAATAAAATTAAATTATTGAAGATGTAAATAAAACAGTGAAAGGGTTACAATAGCGGGAAAATCCAACAGAGGGTTTAAAAATTAAATTAAATTAGGTACAATATAGGTAATTTTTAATTATGCTAAGTTTTTACTGAGAATTTAAATATGTCGTGAAAGTATATGTATCTTTGTTTCAATTTTATTGAAAATTTTAATGTGTCATAAAGTTTTGTATTTATTTCAAATTTATTTTAAATTCTGTTTGTTGTAACTATTTATTAGTAACCATTTTGACACAGCTTTGTTAAATACAATAGTATTTCTCTAAATATAAGAATTTTTGAATTTGAATTTGATACGTAGGTCGTCAGTTAGTGAATCGAAACCAATAAATTTCCTTTATTTCGTCAGATTCATTCATATTTTGGCTCATTAGTAAGACTAGGATCTAACATTATTATTATACGTTTGTCAATGTATTTATTAAATTAATCAATTATTTTATCTTAATCCTTTTTAGCAATTATCTTCTGCTTCTTCGCTTCTTCTTCGTAAGATTTACAACCGAACCAGATCTTCGAATCCTATTTATTGTGATACAGATTGTCATTTCACATATTCGGATTCCTACAAATTTCTCGTTAAATTTTCCCATATCGTAGCGAAGTATCAGACTTCGCAATCCCCATAACATTGGACTATAAAAACCCGTTGTTTAGTAGATAACAATTTTTTTAACTTTTTAAATAATTTTAATAATGAGATCAGCATCAATGTCCCTAAAAGTTTTGGTAAATCGGTTAAATAGGTCACAAATTATTGAATTTCAAATAAATGGTTTATTCTCCGAAAAGTAGAATAACTTTATTGTAGGCGTGGGTACAGGTGTTACATCTGAGAAATCATTGATTAGTTGTCTTGTTTTACCTTATCTCAATCTGATTTACAGTTACATTTTATTTAACAATTTGGGATTTTGAAAGCTGATTACTTCGATTTATATTTATCTATCACCGTTCTTAAGTGTAAACTAAGTTTACAATGGAAAAGGGTTAAAATACAATATTAACCAAAACTTTGTGTTATAAGTCTGAATATATACAGCTAGTGTTGTTAAATTTCCGAAATTTATTTTTTGTTTCGAATGTTTCCGAAATATTCGGATTTTCTTGAAATTTATGGAAATATATTGAAATTTATCAGAACATTCAGTTTTGTACCCCAAATTGATTAATAAATAAATTGATTCAACGGTAGGTAAACAAAATAAATATGAATTGTAATATTAAGCATTGGGTTTATTATATAAACGAAACAAAGTAACAATGTTTTCATTATAACAAACTTACCTCTACAAGAAAATAACATTTTAATTCTTATATAAAGCGTCATTTAAAAAAATGTAAGTCAGTTTATAAATAATAATCAAAATAAAAAAATCGCATGGCATGTTATGCTCATTCATCTTCGCTTTTTTCAAGGTCCGAAAAATCTTCTTCGCCAACACTTGAGTTTGTGTCATGCAATGACATTGAAACATCAGATTCGAAATCTGGGTCCGAGTCAGAACTATGCTTTTCTTTCCATATTTTGGCTTTGCCAACATTTGTTGTCAACGGTATTTTAGATCCTATTGACATAGACTTCGTTTCATTTTCTGAGGTAAAGCTACTCTGGCTATCTTGTCGCAATAACTTTAAATTATGAGGCACGTATGTAATCATTCCTGCTCTTTTAAGTGTAAGCCTATTTCTTTTGGCATTGTGTATATAACACATATGTACTGAAGGACCTTTCGGTTGCAGCAGAAGATGGAGGTAGTGATAATATTGATACAGCTAATTCTTTTAATTCTGTTTTTCTACACATGCCAAGCCACCAATAAATTGGGTTCACTTCGCTTACCGACGCCGACGCCCAGATATCACTTTTTGCGCAGTAAAAATAATATTTTTATTATCTTGAAGTGTAAGGGATACAAACACATATCGATGAACCTCATAGCAGTTACGTGTTCTTCTTTATTTAAACATTCTCCTCTGTAGCTGGGGTCTAATAGATTTGCTGCAAAGTGGTTTAAGAGCCATTTTCTTTCTGTTTGTTAGAACACCCATTATGTCTTTCTCCTCTGCTTTAAAAATTGGCAATTCAGGTACATATCTATTGAATTCAGTTTCAATATCATTTAAAGCAACAATCATTATCGAGGGATTATTGAACAATCACCTGGGAAATTTTAAAGTTGGCGCCGCTCGATGGCAAGCTGTTTGATTCGACAACGACGACGACCCGACGCGATACGACAGGAAGCACAAAGAACGAAATGTTGGCGGGAAATTTAAAATCCGAATATTCGCCGAAAGTTTCGAAGCGAATATTCGGAAAATTCCGAATGTTCCCAAAGGAAGGGCGAATATTTCGGAAATATTCGTAATTTATGGAAATATTCGCACCTCACATCACTATATACAGCGCTGTAATGAAGAAGCGGATGCGCTTTTTATATAAAATACCATCGACTTACTCAACAATCGTTTGAACCCGTCAAACATTATTTAGAAATGCATTTTCTTGGATCATAAAAATGCTACTTGTTTCAACTTTAATTTTTTTAATGAAACATTGTATATTATTCCAGTTTCTACACAATCAATTATAGACACTTTCCATAAATCATTCCCTATTATTATACCTAAAGTCAAATCAACTCGCCGCATCAGCTGTCGATTACCTAATGGCACCCTATTGAAGTCTGGTATATTTTACGTTAAGCGGTTGGTTATACCTTCGCCTTCGCCATCTGTTAAATTTTGTAAGGGAGTCTTACTATTTTGTAAAGATATAGCGTACCTACATACTAAGTTTTTTAATTTTAAAATAAAATATTAACAGATCCGTACCTACCAAAACAAGAATGTGAAAACAATATAAAACTAAAGGAAAAGAAGGAAACAACATTTATTTCTGTTAGTATTTATTTATAAAAAGCAAAAATACATATTTATCTATGTATTATAAAAGGAAAAAAGTAATACATTTTTTTGCGAGGTGTAAGCTTTGTGGTGTACGTCTAATTAAAACACCATATTGGGATGGAATGGAAATTATGAAAGAGGGATATTTTATACGTAAAAAAGATGTACTTTATTAATCTCGATATTTCAATTAGTTTTTGAGATAATTGCGTTTAAATGCTCTAGCATTTTTTTAAATAGATACCTTTTAACGAAACATATTTATTGAAAATTGACCGTGCGTTCGTAAGCATAAATGATATATTTTCAAGTCAAGTCTGTCAAGTCTCCTGTATTTGCCCCTTAGTTATAAGACATCATACAACGATATAACGATAAGTAAATGGGTTACGGTTAACTAGGCACTTTATTGATTTGGTAATAGATGGAACAAAAATGGTGTTTGTATTCACGATTAAACTTAAATAATAAACACCTGTCTCTGAAATATATAAAATCGAAAAATAAAATGTTTAAACACACACTACATAAAAAACAGCTACAGAAACACTTAAAAAACACCAAAATCTGAAGAAAATAATATGATGCAACCTGACGCGTGAGCTTGCTACGGCCGGATCTGGGAACTTTTAAAACCAAATTGACAAACGGTAAAGTATGAAAGGAAACTATTTTATAAGATGTTGAAGTCCTCCAACTGTTCTGCAGTAGATCAATCGATCCAAATATTCCTGTGTATATTTTGTACTACTTGGGGAGGATTTCTCTTATTATCTGTCGAGTTGGATTTAGAATTACAAACTCAATTTGCAACGTAGTCACACACAAAAAAAGTTCAAGAGTTAAAGTTTCTTCTTACAAAGTTTACACTCCACTGTAAGTATGGATTATTTCTTCAAATAATTTATTATCAATTTAGAGTATCACATTGTCTCGTATATCTTTATTTTAATAAGAAAGGAATGCAATAAAGATTAATTTAGGATCATTTATTTAAAACTTCCAAAATATTCCCTAATTTACCCTTTATTATAGAATTTATGTTGGCTTTTGAAAATAGAATTTCATTTCATATTTCACGTATAAAAATGTTTCTCTTGGCCTTATTTAATATTCTGTTATTAAATATTTCAATAAAACCTGATATCTGTCAGGCAAAATTGTTATTTGTTTTGTATTTTTCATGCGCATTCTTAAATTATTTTTGATATTCATGGTATCTCTTCTTACTGACAAGTCAAAATAACATATTAAAAAAAAGGAAGAACAAAAGGGCGTCATTTATTTTGAAGCGTACTTTTCGTGTGTGACCTAATTTAGCTTAATACTAGAGAACCGAATCTACCATTTGATGTAATATTGAGTTTTTTTTACAGAGTTATTTAGATTTCAGACTTAAAATCCTTATTCTATTTTAATGTATTGTAAATAACTATTAAGGGAACATTATCCACGTGCTTTTCACCACACATCATGTGATCACAGACGTCATCACAAAATACTTTCATAAAACCTAATAAGACGGCGCCACCGTTCCGATTTGCAATATATTTTTACTTGCCTAAAATTTTGAATGGAGTTGTAAAAGATAGTAAAATTCTATGATCTCATTTAAGGCCACTTCTCCAATAATAGCAGTGTTGTGTGATTTTCCTTACAAAGCTAGGATGTTGCCAAACCTTGCGCTTATTATGAATTTAATCAGCTGTTTGTAATACATGGCGCTGTACCGAGCAGCGAACGTAATTTATAATGGCAACATAGCGCTTTTTATGAACACAATGCAACAGCTAGTTGACAAATTATTCTTTACTCGCCGATGGTCACTTTTTAATATACTGTAATTTACTGGTCTATTGGAATCGCAGTCAGTTCAAGATTTCGGAGAATTGTACTAAAATAGAATGCCAATTTAAAATAATTTTTGATGGACTTTTATTTTATAGGTATTTTGCTATTTTTCTGTCTCCAAAAGCAGTGCAATGTTGCCGTTTTAAATAAATATTCTCATATTTGCGTAATAATAATAATAATAAAATACCACTTGAGTAATATAGATGTGTTTTGGACTTCCATTGCCTTTAGTTTTTCATATCACAAACGTTTCAACTTTCAACTGGTAAGTATCTCCAGTTGAAACGTTGTGGTTGTGATATGAAAAACTAAAGGCAATGGAAGTCCAAAACACATCTATTACTCAAGATACATCATTGTCTACAACCTTCAAACAAACAATAATACCACTGTTTTAAAATCTCTGAAATTGCCTGCAATTATTTATTGTGTAATTAATTAAATACTATTTTTTTGATTTGATTCCCCATTCACTTACCTAAAGCGCGTACTTGTATTTTTTGTAAATATACAATTTATGTAGGTAACTGACTAAATGATAAAATAATAAGTCCTGAATATTGTTTAAAATAAGGATTTTTGCATCCATACTTGCGAAATTAGGTAGGTACTTATTAACCATATTTTAAAAAATAATCGCAGAAATAAACCCTGAAAGTATAAACTGCCACTGCAGAACATTCTGGCAACATTGCACTTTGTAGGGTAAAATTTAAATTTTACTTCTTCTAGAATTCCTTTTACGCTATTTGGTAAAAAGTTTTATTGGATGTGGTTTTTTTGTAAACAGTGACAAGCGTGACAAGGTGAAAATAAGATTGGCGGAATGGAAGCACATGTTGTGACGTCAGAGCCAGACTTCTGCCGCTAGTAGGCGCCCTACGTTTACGGTCCCCATCACAGAATAAAGAATAGGAAGGAAGGAGCATTTGGTTCGTTTGACAAGTTATACGCAAGAACAAGTCGGCCATATTGATCAACCAAGTATGACTCATTTGTTTTGGTTCTTGTAAGATTTGCGTCACGCTTGGGAGTTTTTTTTGTGTTTAATTGCAGTTTTTTGTGCCTTAACATTAAGTTTTGTATAGTATTAATAGTTACGAACATTTATATTATTGACTATTTAAGTTATTGGTGTTTAATTAGCTTTAAAATTGCTGAAAGAGAAAGAATTATTAGAAATGGTTAGTTGTGCGGTAATTGAAGCCGCCATATGCAACAACCATCCCGTTCAACTGTCGAATCGACCAAAGCTCCTTCCTTCCTATTCTTTATTCAATGGTCCCCATCATGTATGACTTAATATAACTCCTACGTCGTTATTTGTAAAAACTGAACGTCTTTACTAAGCAAGGAGAGCTATCTTCGTTCGAGCTATATATGTCTCTCTTTATATGTAGCGAAGGTAATTTAATGCAGACGGAGACAAATATAGGCTACGAAGGGCCCGAGCATTATTTTGCATTGTTCACAGTCTTCTTGGATTGGACTCGGCCAATGCCACAAAAATAGAATCGCCCAGCCCAACCTCGCCCTAAGCTAAGTGATAATGGCTGACAGACTTTATCAAAGAGTTTATTTATCTTTTCTACTAATATTGTTTATGAACACGAGCCTTTTTACATTTTGTTCTGCTAAAGGTAAGTTTGTTAAATTTGATTAATTATTTTTATGATTATACAAGTCATCCCATACTTATAACTCATTATTAACCAAAATGTGCCAACACTTGTTTGATTATTTTTTCCTAAGTTTTGGTAAATGTATAAATACCCACGCATATTTTAATTACTAAACCCTACGATACTAATTTAAATCTTGCTGATTCTTGCTTACTATGTATATTATACGATCTATTTTTTTGATCTTTTAAACCTTGTCGATTCTCTGCTAAACTCAAGTGGAAATAATTTTATTTTAACCCAATCTGAAGTGTTTTTGCATTGTGGTATTTTTGTTTTAGATCAGCTGTTCGTTATGTGATGTGAAAGAATGAATTTTGAAGACAAGATTTTGTTGTCACCTTTAGGTTAGCTATTTTACCCAGGCCTTTCCACTTTTCCAGGCTGACAATGGAAGTAGATATTTTTATTGAAAATACACACATTGCTGAGAAAGCTTCAAGTAGAGAATGAATGAAAAACCAGTAAACGAGGCACTCGATCAGCAGATTACGAGGAATTCTAAGACAGACTCAAATGGTACTTAATTGTGATTTCCTTTTAATATTTTAATGAAAATGTCATTTGCATGTCCGAGTTTTATTTTTAATTTTCTTCGAGGCTAGACAAACAATAATATAGAGTATTTTATTTTAACGTGATTCGAAAAGGTTATTCAGAGTCCTGCTATTTGATTTTTACTACATATAAAATCAACTAACGGGATTTTGAATAGTTTTTTTGGCTTAAATAGGTATTACCTATTTGAGGAATTTTTCAAAGAATAGAAATACAGAAAAATTGATAATGACAGTGTTTGTGCCTGTAAAATTTACACCAATTATCTGAAAATGGTGATGATTTACTTTGCTCTCGAGGAGGTATCCAGTGAAAAAAAAAGTCTTAAAGTACTTTATAATTCTGTCCCACGTCCTGTACAGCATAGGTATTTCTTTCAAGTTTATACATATTTTGTCAAGAATTAATGACTTGGTTGACACATGAATCAATGTTTTATACATTTTGTTTTACTTATTCTCAACAAACTATTAAAATATTAAAGGGCAGCAATGTGTGATTGGCTATACGTATTTTTTACCTATATTTAAAACATGCCTATATTTTTCTAGGATCAGTTACAGAAACACATATCTACATGCCGATGGTTTAAAAACTCATACGACTGACAGAGGCAAAACAAAATGGATGAGAGAATAATAATTAAAGAAGTATGAAGATAACATAACAAAAAATATATCTAGTGTAATTATTATCGTAAAATAAAATATTAAAGTACACTTTTACTCTATACTTTTAATTTTTTTATTTAAAAAAAAATAAATTTGCTTATTTTCACATAACTAAAACCGAGATAACAAGCTTAGTGGTAAATGCATGTTCTACCATCGTTTTACCGATTAAAAGCGACAAAAACGCCATAACTTTTAAATTATCGTAAGTTCAATTCTATATTCCAGTTACATCGACTTGGGTCAATATAGGTAATTGCGTTATTATATACGGTCTCGTCTCATAAATAAGTAGTCCATATGTAGTACCCCGCCTCTGGCCGAAATATGCACAACTTTAAAGCTAAACGATTTGGTATGCCTAAACTACCACCGATGCCTAATCAGTCCTGTTTTTTGTGCCGGGATATTCGTATCGCGTCAGTTCTGTCTTCTCATTTTAAGTGAATTAATTATGTCTAGTCGTCGGGAAAAGCGGAAAAGGAGTCGTAGTCGATCTCCGGAAGTATCAAGTATTTATAAAATGCTTAAAAAATTGGAGGAAAGATTTGACCGTTTGGAAAAATCGAATAATCGTCGCCGCCGAAGTGGAAGTGATGGGTGTGAGAGAATAAGACGCCGCCGGCGCGGGCGTACGGGTAGAAGGGAGAAACCAATAGATGTGGTTCCCGTCGCCGGCCCTAGCTCTTCTAGACGCTCGGTTTCGGTTTCGTCAGCTGAAGATCGAGGGGGGAGCGGGGAAACGGATAGTGAGTTTAACGATGCCAGCTCTATAAACACCGATATTAGTGAAACAGTGGCGTCGGATATAGCTAATGATAACACCGACATAATTTTGGAACGTAAGTAAATTATCAAATATATATATATATATTTTTTCTTTTTAATATCAGTATACCTACTTTCTGTTCGTGATAGCAGAATTTTTTTCCTTTTATCTCTGTTCGTGATAACAGATCCTCACAATGTCTGTTTGGGTTAGCAGATATAATAATTTTCTCTGTTCGTGATAACAGATGATACCTATTAGGTATGTGGACAAATCCAAAAAAAATTTTAAATTAGAAGTTCTGTTTGGGATAACAGATGTTCTTTGTTCTGTTTGGGATAACAGATGTTCTTTGTTCTGTTTGGGATAACAGATGTTCTTTGTTCTGTTTGGGATAACAGAATTTTTTGGTCAATCTATTTAATAAGATGATCTGTCTGGTGTAGCTGTTTAATAAATAGGCCAAATTTCAATAGTTCCCTGAATATAAATGTTCCTTTCAGGCACTCCCTCTGATGCACCATGTATCCAAGAAGAGAATGATGCCAAAACATTAAATAATGACATTTTGTCTATCCTGGGGGAGGATAAGACTGTAATAGAGTCAGTGGCAAACCCCATTCACCAAGATATAGCCTCTCGTTGGTCCCATATTCTAGCTTCTGGTTTATCTGAAGATGCCCGCAAAGAGCTCTCCAGTAAATATCTTGCCCCTAAAAACTGTCAGGGTATTAAATCTCCAGAAATAAATCCAGAGGTAAAGGTTGCTATTTCTGAAGCCATCATCCGTAGAGATGACCGTTTAGCTCAAACTCAGCTACAGATTGCGTCCAGCTTGTCAGCCGTTGGTGTGGCTTTAACAAAAATGTTAAGTGATCAGGAGCACAATAAGGAACTTATTCAAGTTTTAAGTGATGCTGGTCGTTTGTTGGCTAATGTTCATCATTCTGAGTCTGTATCTCGAAGAGAACTGATTGCTTTGAACCTAAATAAGGAATTGAAGGATACCCTTACAAACACGCCAATAACTAATCTACTTTTTGGTAATGATCTAGAAGACAGGATTAAGACAACCAAGGATTTGGAGAAATCTGGACAACAGTTGAAGCTGAAGAAAAATGTTGTGACGAAGACACCCTTTTCAAACCAGGGAAACTACAAGGGTCCACTACCTCAGAGATTTTCAGGGGGCAGGAGGGGTGGACAACACAATCCCACTCGGACTCCCATAAGACCAACATCGAGCTCAATACACAGGAGAGCCACTTCGATGAGGACAACGTACAGGAAGAAACTGGGACATCCCCAGAGCGAGAGGCAACGTTATTACCACTAATTACAGCAAAGCAGGTTAGTAAACCTTGTGGACGTTTAAAATATTTTGCTCGTAGATGGGAGAAATTATTAGTTCACAAAAAAGTGTTAACTTACATCAAAGGATTTAGTATCCCATTTATTAAAACACCAAAACAATTAAATATTCCCAGTGAAAATAAGTGGTCCCATAGGGAATTTGTATCTATTAAAGAGGTAATAAATGACTGTTTACAAAAAGGTGTAATTACCAGTGTAAACCACTGTAAAAACCAATATATATCTAAAATTTTTGTAGTGCCTAAGTCTAACGGGAAAGATCGATTAATCCTAAATCTGAAAAAATTAAACTCTTTTATAGAAAATTCTCATTTTAAAATCGAAGACAATAGAGTGGTTGCAAGACTAATATCAAGGGGCTGTTTTATGTGTACTATAGATTTAAAAGACGCCTATTACTTAGTTTCCATTAAGAAATCTCATCGTAAGTACTTACGATTTACTTTTAACGGCATGTTGTTTCAGTACAACTGTCTACCATTTGGATTAAACTGTGCTCCTCGAATTTTTACTAAAATTCTTAGACCTATTGTCGAGATATTAAGAGCCAAAGGGGTACTTTTAGTTATCTATTTAGATGATTTTCTAATTTTGGGTAGATCGTACAATGAATGTGCAATTAATGTAAGAATTACTATAGACCTGTTAACACATTTAGGTTTTTTGATTAATTATGAAAAGTGTAATATTACTCCCGATAACATATGCAAATTTTTGGGTTTTGTCTATAATTCTTGTACAATGAAAATGTATCTACCAGTTGACAAACAAAATAGATTACTTAGGATTCTATCACATTTCTCAAAACTGCCAAAGTGCAAAATCCGGGATTTTGCGAAATTTGTCGGGTACTTGGTATCCGCCTGCCCGGCATTAAAATATGGTTTTTTGTATACAAAGTCGTTTGAACGTTTTAAATTTTTACAACTAGAACAGTTCAAAGGAAATTATGATGCCAAAATAAAAATTCCCCCAGACCTATTACATGATATTAATTGGTTTATTAGTAAAATACCAGAGTCTTTTAATGATATTCGAATTTCAAAATACCATTTAGAACTCTTCACTGATGCATCAAACTCGGGTTGGGGGGCCTATTGTGAAGGGAAAAGTGCATCCGGTTTTTGGTCTGATAATGAGAAAAGCCATCATATAAATTTTTTGGAACTCTTGGCATTATATTTTGGGATAAAATGTTTTGCCACAGAGCTGTCTAACTGCAATATTTTATGCCGCGTCGATAATACTACAGCAGTAGCTTGCGTCAATAGAATGGGAAGCGTAAGGTTTGTTAAATTAAATTTTATAGCTCGAAAAATTTGGCAATTTTGTGAAAATAGAAATATTAACTTGTATTGTAGTTACATAAATTCCAAACAAAACGTCAATGCAGATAAAGCATCGCGCCAGGTCCATAAAGAGACAGAATGGACCTTATCTGCTGACGCATTTCAAAATATTTTAAAACACTTTGGCAAGCCAACTATAGACCTTTTTGCTAGCCGCTTAAACAAAAAATGCCCTACTTTTGTTTCTTGGATGAGGGACCCAGAAGCATTTAAAGTTGATGCCTTTACTCTTGACTGGAGCAAGCTTAATTTTTACGCTTTTCCGCCTTTTTCTTTGATCTTAAAGATGCTTCAAAAAATTATTGAAGATAAAGCTATTGGGATAGTAGTAGTTCCCTTATGGGTCTCTCAACCGTGGTTTCCTATTTTTAAGTCTTTATTGATTGGCGAACCTTTAATTTTTAAGCCTAAAAAGTATTTACTTTCCTTTAATAGAACTTCCCACCCCCTGTGGCAGACCCTTACCCTGGTGGCAGGGAAATTATCAGGAGAGCTCTACTGCTAGGAGATGTGCCACAAGATTCCCTGGACATATGTTTGCTCTCAATTACGCCTGCTACTTTAAAACAGTATAACTCAGGCTTAAGATTATGGTGGGAGTTCTGTTCTAAAATAAACACCAATGCATTTAATGTTACAATTCCAAATGCCTTAAAGTTTTTAACATCTGAATTTGAAAGAGGGGCTTCATATGGGACTCTCAATACCTACAGATCTGCTATAGCCCAAATAGCTGGCCCAGACTTGGGTAAGGATTTTAGAATTAAACGATTTTTCAAGGGTGTTTTTGGTCTAAGACAACCGACACCCAGGTACGAAAATACGTGGGATCCGGGTATTGTCATAAATTACGTTCGTAACCTAGATAATGATAAAATCACTCTTGAAATTCTTACAAAAAAATTAATAAGTTTGTTGGCCCTAGCAACAGGGCAGCGTTTACAAACCTTAAGCCTTATTAACATCGACAATATTTTATTTCAAGAGAATAGTATTGAGATCAAAATAAATAACCGTATAAAAACATCAGCTGTTAATAGAACTCAACCCTTTTTGGTATTGCCTTTTTTCGAAGCGGACCCTAATATATGTGTGGCTAAAACTCTGTTGACTTACCTAGAAAAGACTAGGGAGTTACGGGGTTCTTGCAAATATCTGTTTATTACGTTTAAAAGGCCATTCCATAAAGCAACTACACAATCTATTGCCCGTTGGGTTAAAAATGTTTTAGAAAAGAGCGGCCTCGATGTAAACCAATTTAAAGCGCAAAGTACGCGCCATGCCTCGACATCCACCGCAGCTAAAAAAGGTGTGAGTTTTGATTCTATCAGGCTGGCGGCTGGTTGGACGCAAAACTCTAGGGCATTTGCGAATTTTTACAATAGACCAATAGTCTGTAACAAACAATTTGCCAATACAATTTTAAGTTGCTAAATTAGCTTAGATTTAGAATAGTCTCATTATCATTAGTTTTAGCTATTTAGTAAGCACATGTATGTTATTATGTTGTGTATGTATTATGTATATCTTGTTGCAATTTCTTTAAACATCTACATATGGACTACTTATTTATGAGACGAGACCGTATATAATCATAAGATCAAACGAACTTACCTTAAGTGATGTTCGATCTTGATTATATGAAGGTCTCGTCGAAATAAATAAGGTCCCAACCCACCCATAATTTGCTTAAAAATTACCCAAAATAATTGCAACAAGAGCTTTAAAATGGACTGATTAGGCATCGGTGGTAGTTTAGGCATACCAAATCGTTTAGCTTTAAAGTTGTGCATATTTCGGCCAGAGGCGGGGTACTACATATGGACTACTTATTTATTTCGACGAGACCTTCATATAATCAAGATCGAACATCACTTAAGGTAAGTTCGTTTGATCTTATGATTATGGTGTAAAGCCGACATAACGGATTTTTATGAATGAAATAATAGAATGGGACATTCGCGGTGCCGACACCTAGCGGAGACCCCTCAAACCGATTAAATGGTATGTTTCTGTAGATTTTATATTGGTGAAAACCAAATATCCCTAAAAGTTCTTTTTTTAAGTGTTTTTATGTAGAATTCCGAATTGGTTAGTTTGTAGGACATCGTTTTTCAAGTAGGGGGTCACTCTCCCCCCCCCCCCCCTTGAATTAGGATTCATCCAGGGGAACATATAACTATATAACAAAAAAAAAGAGATATAAGTCATAGTAGAAATTTTATTTTTATTTTAATATACAGCTCAATTTAAATATGACTACTCTACAGGGTGTCCGGGAAAATGTAAGAAATCTCCGGGGTATGAAAAAAATACGTGAAAAGAATACTACAAGTTGATATAAACTTCTTTCGTATCGGCCTCCTCTTCGGAGATATGGGCTCCGAAAGAGCTCCTACGCATGGAATTAAGTTTTGGACACATAATTATTAAACCAATAGCGGACGGACTAGCTGTGATGCTGATGTGCCAATTTTTTTACGCCCTGTACGATAAAAACTTTGGACAACGTTTTAACTATTGCCTAAAAATTAAGTACTCTTCATTCATGTCGCTAATCAAAACCGTTTTCGGGAAAACGTCATTTTTAACATATTTACATCATGTATAGGTATTTAACGTACTTCAATAAAAGATACATCTTTGTTCCTATAAATTATAAATAATGTTCACTTTTAACTGCTTAATATTAATACATGATCGCAATAAAATGACGGTTTTCCGAAAACGGTTAGGATTAGCGGCATGAATGAAGAGTACTTAATTTTTAGTCAATAGCTAAAGGTATGTAATAAACCTTGTCCAAAGTTTTTATCATACAGGGCGTAAAAAAATGGGCCCATTAGTGTCACAGCTAGTCCGTCCCTGCAGCTGTAACACTTTCTGGGATAGTACTTTAAAGGGTCTTACCTGGTATAGATCAAATTAAAAAAAAATAAATATACCTGTCTATAGTCTTTCTCATATTCTTTCGGCAAAAATCCATTTTTTTTATCTGCCTCGCATAAAACAAACCATATCCAATCATTCTTTTTTGGAAAAATTCATTTTACGCATAAATACTGGACAACAATTTTTACATTAAAAACGCTTTTATTTAACTCCAATCTGATTTTTAATGTCATCCACAATATTATCTTCATTTGTTTTACATGGTTATTGAGATTCATTGCCATTAGGCGAAGTTGGCAATATGGTATTCTTCATACAGTTAAAGTCATGCTGAGGGTGTACGGTATATTATTCTACATGCTGGTTCAGAAAATGGATTTGTGAATAATGCAAGTTTGTTATTCAAATCTGACCTGAAATCTGGTGAGTATCATGATTCGATGAATAGTGAAAATTTTGAGAAATAGTTTGAACCAAACTTGGAAGATTCGTCGCTTATTATTATGAATAACGTGTTCTGGGCTAATTGAAAAAGTTCCTTATACAAGTTGGTCAAAAAGATTACTTATTGCATGGTTAGAACAAAGATATATTTCGTTTCACCATTTGCGATGAAGGATCAGATCTGGAGAATAGTGAAGCAGCACATCTCACCCAACCGTTACAAGTAATCTGGAAAGCGCAATTTATTATATTTTTTAATTATTTTTATTTTATTTTAATAGGTTGGACGAACTAGCATTGCAACAAGAACATCGAGTTTTAGGAGTTCCTCCATATCATTGCCACTTGAATCCTATTGAAATGGTTTGGTTGGAATGTAAGCGTTATTATGATGCAAAAATAAGTTCTATGCATCCGGTAACAAATACCGTCGTTTTGGGTCTGTGGAATAAGGCCATAGAAAATGTAACAGTGGAAAAATGGAAAAATTATGTAACACACACTAATAAAATTATAAATGATATGTGGGAACGGGAAAGATTTATCGATGCTTCAGATACTCTTCCCCTTATTATTAACTTGGGCGAGTCTGATGATGGTGATCCTTGCGAAGATGATTTATTTTAATTATTAAAAAACTGTATTTTTTATTATATTTTCTTCCTTATTTTTTTTTATATAAGATGAAAATATTTTAAACAAAATTTAGGCTGATGTTTATTTAGATGACAAAAAAAATATGATTCGTTATAAATGAGTTTTATTTATTTTCAGTAAATTTAAATTGATTAAAAATTTCATACTGATTTTCAAAAACAAAATGTTTCATCGCATGATATTTTTTACCCTAAATAAACTACTTATTTCTGGCTTCATTAACAGTATAAAAATTATAATTAAAAATTTGAAAAAACGCGCTTGTATTTTACTTATTCACATGCATCGGTTTTTATGTAGATCAAGCCTAAGAAAACTCATAAACAATATGACGTAACGGTCAGCGGTCATTGAACAGACTTTAATTGTTACCCAAACACTGGTATTTTACCGAGTTTTTGAGAAAACGAAATATTGATTAAAAAATTAAATGGCGAATGCGTCACTAGTGTTTGCTCTAAAGAACAAACCTATTTAGAAATACCTCTTCAAAATACCCGGAATTTAATCTTATAGGTAAGAATTTATTAAAATATTAGATTTTCCGGTATCAAATTTTATTCATAAAATTACTTATTTAAAAAGAAAATTTCTTAGCTACGTTAGTACATTCAAAAATTCAGCATCTTATTTCTGTTTGGGGTTCAGCTAATTTGATAGTACAAAAAATCTTTAAAGAAATTACAAAATAAAATTATTAAATGTATTCATAAATTTCCGCACTTAAAACCAACAACAAATTTATAGAAACCGAATAAATACCTAGATATAAATAATTATTTGTATAATTTAAAAATTTGCATATTTATTCATTCTTTACTTTTAAAACAAAAAATTTCTAATTTAATTATATAATTATATAAATAGAGTATTTTATTACATTTCTTCAAATCCGTCATTTAACCCATTAACGCCTAACGGTACCAAGTGGTGACAAGGGGAGCCACTGGTTTTAAGTGGGCGTAGTTAAAACGAGTGTCAACTTGCATGGCAACAACTATTTCAGTCGTTTTGTAGATATCATATGAAACACCTGTAGCGGCTTTATATTCTGTTTTTGTCCTATTTACGTGACTGGTGATTTTTTAAAATTAGTGAAAATAATATAAGTGCAAAATTATGGACATGAGATTGGTGTAAGTTGTATTATAATTTGTTTTTAAATATATTTTATATTTTTTTGTTAAAATTGAGATTAAAACCCATAAGGCTATTAAATTCTTCCCAAAAAAAAATAATTCAGAAATTTGGTCTAGTATAAATATAGGTGTCTCCATATGGACCCTTTAGGCGGTTTGGCCAAAATTAATTTTTTTATATAATATAATATTTTATTTTAGCGGAATTACGCTTCCAGAGGCTCGAGATATTGCAGAATATGATGAAAATGTATCACAAATATATATTGAGCCTTCGGACAGTAATGTTCTCACTGACGAAGATTCTGGCGATGAAGATGAGGCTGGTTTGTTCGATAACTTGAGTTCTAAACAACTTTCGGCTAGGGCGGAATTAGTTTTGGGCGATAATGAAAGAGTTGGAGGTAACGATTTCAACTTTCAGGAGCCACTAATACAAGAACCAATTCCTAAGGAACTTGAGGAGCTGAGTATTAGTACCCAACCAGAAAATCCCAAATATGTTACTGGCGATGTTGTGGCAACAAATCATGATTTTTCTACAGGAGACTACACCAAATACTCTGCTATGACATGTGACATGTGTCCAACTATTTGAGTTATTTTTTACCGATGAGTTACTAAACAATATTATAAAAGAAACTGTAAACTACGCTTTATTAAAAAATAGCCCCGACCCAAAACTATCCATTGAAAAACTAAAAGTATTCATTGGTATACTTATTGTAGGTGGATATAATATTTTACCTTCAAAAAGAAGTTATTGGGAAAATGCCAACGATCTCAAAAACATTATGGTGTTAGCGGCTATGCGAAGAGACAGATTTTTGCAAATATGTCGATATATTCATTTTGCAAATAATAACGAAGCAATTTTAGAGTTGGGGATGATGTCAGATTTGATGGTTTATATCATTACGTTATTCCTGTTCCAGGAGGAAATAGAAAACGGTGCGGTGGAAATGATTGTAACAGCAAAGGCCGAACAATGTGCTGCAAATGCAATATTGGACTTCGCATTAATTGTTTCAAAACTTTTCATGAGCAATATGATCTTTAACACTCGATCTCGAACAAGTCATGATTTAATTTTATGTTCTTAGGTAACACCTAACGGGCCCATATGGGACCACCTGTTTTTCAGCTTGTTTATAATTTTGAAAAAAAATTTTTTTATAAAAATATCTGTTTTTTATTACTTGCAATCGTAAATTTCAATAAAATCGTCAAATTTCAAATTTTCGCATTTCTCGGCGGTAATGGGTTAAATTGTCTTATTATTTGTTTCGTTGGTTTAACACTTTATATTATTTTTGGGTAACACGATACTACTATTATACCGCGCTGACAAGTCAAATATTAAAAAAGAAGCCAGGAAAATTGGTTTTCAAAGAAAACATTCGTTTTATGATTCCATTTAGTGTAGCTATACAAGACCCAACCTGCCATTTGATATATTACATCGCCTTATTTTTGACGGGTTGTTATAAAAGTAAAATTTATTTTTGTATAAAAAAATATAGGAATATTAAAATGCCAAAAGGTATATAAAGGGTAGTTTTTTTTAAATAAAGATAACTGAAGCTAATAGAAATATTCTTTAAAAAAACAACAGTGGACGATGCTAAAAACGTCTGTCGCTATCTTATCAAAGCAAAAGGTTTTCAACCCTTTAGAGCTTTTTCTGATGTCGACCGATGCATCAGCAAATAAAAAAATGAAAGAAGAAATAATAATATGTAATTGTACGATGTAAACACAAAAAAGACCATTAACTATCGACGATAGGCAAGTAGACTCATAATTAATAGTATATTACATAACAAGTGTTGAAAGTGGTACTCTTCAAACGAGGAGGTATTTAGCACGAGGCGTTAGCCGAGTGCGGAAATTCTCCGAGTGTGAGAAAATCACTTTCACACGAGTAATGTACACAATTTTTCCTACGACCATACAAAATAATCAAAAAGAGTTTGATATGTTTTTAAACGTTTGTAGGTATCACCATTATGTTAAACAAATTTTTTTAACACTAGAGTTGAAAAAAATTAAAACAATGCCCACTTACACATTTTAACTTACCTAGAGTTAAATAAAAATAATAACTTTTTCTCCTATTTGCTTACGCACCTCATACCTACTATCTATGTACAGTGAATAAATTTCGTTTCTGATTTTTTAGCTGCGTGCATTCTTTCAATAAAACAATAAAACTTATACCTAAATATACATACAAAAACAACAAAACTAAAACATAACCTCAACATTATGGAGCGATAGAGATGGTGTTAAATATCAATAGCTTGTTAATTATAAAAGTTCTATCTACATTCGATTTGTTTTAAATATTGCTAAAATAAATTTACTTAGATAAAGCACATTCCCTTGTCCCATATCCTTAAACAATTATTGTATAGATATTTTTATCCCAGATAATTATTGTAAAATTATAAATCGGTATTTCCAAGGGTATTCTATTTCTGCTCTATAGCTGCCCCTTTTTTTCTGTGGTTTAACTCAGTTGACATGTTTGGTGGGTTGCCTGACATATGTTCCCTTTTTCATATTTACTCTTAGGTTCCAAAAAATAAGGAAAAAAAGGATTTTTTTTTATTTGCAGTAATACCCTAGTGTACTTTACCCCACCCAGCACCCCAATTCGCTCCACGGGTCCCGTAAGTTTGTTATTTTTTAAATAGTTTTGCTGTCAAATTCGTCGGCCATCAGCTGTTTTATATTCCAACACACGTATTGAAAGAAAATATTTCAACACGGGTGGTATAAAGTACTTTCCAGCCAAGTTAGGCGTGATTTTTTCTTATTTTCATAGGTGATCGTAGGAAAATTACTATTAACCCATTTTGTACAATTTTTCAAAACCTGACACCTGGCAGATAAAACTGTTATTTATTCAGTTTTTTTTATTATTTTATATTATTTTCGAAATAAACGATGCTGACAAGTTAAATATTAAAAAAAGCGAGGAAAAAGGTCCTAATTGGTTTTCAAACAAAACATTCTTTCTTTTATGATTTCATTTTAGTATAGCTTTATAAGACCTAACCTGCTATTTGATGTGTCACGTCGCATTATTTTTGATGGCCTTTTATATGAGAGTTATGAGAGAGAAAATGCAGGAATCTAAAACATATTTTTAAGGCCTTCATTTGATTGCTTGCAAGCGGCGCCCCCTTGGGCTAAATCGCGATTATATAGGGTAAATAAATTTTAAAAATTAACTTTTATATACCTTCTTTATTTTGTATTTTTGGAATAGTTTAATACGTGTACTTTGTCAAAATACACAATTTGACAAGAGATTAAAAGCAGTTTTTGTTTTTATGGGTGCAGAAATGATACCGTGCGAGCAAAAATTATTTGCATCAAAGAGGGCCTTGCATCTAAGGGCGTAATGCTTAGCCGTAGTCCCGTAGAGCGTAATACCTGTTGGGTGTCAGTAGTGATGTGAGAGGAGAATATTCTCGAGAAAATATTCTCGAGAGAATATTCTCGAGAACGGAAATATTCTTGAGAATATTCTCTGTAAGAAAATTCTCCCGAGAATATTCTCTAGAGAAGTTTTTCTACATAATTTACACCGCCTCGATTTACACTGAAAAATTTTGCAATGATTTTTAAAATTTTGAGTTTCCCTAACATTTTCTATAAGTCTGGCAACAGTGTTTTACGTCTGCAACAGTGATTCAGCGGTTTTCTTACCATTCTCAGAAAATTCTCTAACTTGAGAATATTCTCGAGAATATTCTCCAAAAGATTATTACCGAGAATTTTACATCACTAGGTGTCAGTAACCTAAATTAACAATCGATCAGTTATTCCGTCATCTTTGACAGTCGTTACAAGTAATTTGATTCATCGCTAATTTTTCCAATTTCTTGAAAAATTCACACAATGGGCTTTACGGAACATCACAAAACGTTCATGGCTGAAGCGTATTTTCGACACGGTGTTAGAGTAAATGGTGCGTGGCAATACAATCCGGGTTTGTGCATGGACGATTTTCACGAACATTTTCCTAACGTTACTTTTATTGCTGGGGATTTTTATCATTGCCTGAAAAGAACCGTAGCTGTGTTTAGGGAAACAGGTTCTATACAACACAAAAAAGGAGCACGAAAACCATCTGTAAGAACAGAAGAACTTGTTGCAAACGTCCGTGAACTAATGCAAAATACGCCAACAAATTGTATAAGACGCCTGTCCCAAGAAGTGGGAAGATCTTATGGAACATGCAGTAGAAGCAGCTAAATTTATTTCCTTATAAAGTGCAAGTATTCCAAGAAATACACGCCGCAGATTTTGAAAGACGCAGGGGAATTACTCTCAATCATTTACCCAAAGAGACGTGTGAATTTATGCTTGGAGCATGGCGGTGGCCAATTTCAGCAATTTATATAATTTTTTTTTCTTTCTGTATATTCTTACTTTGTTAATTTTGTAAACAACAAAAATAAATTTGTACTTGTCTACTTATTTTATTACTCATTAGTTTGGCATATCATTGCATATGAATGTGACAAAATTTTAACCTATAGATTTGGTTAGATATATCGTCCCTATATTTTTGTGGTCTAAACCAAGCCCTACGTTTTTTAATCCAAGCGCTCTTTGATGCAAATAATTTTTGCTCGCACGGTAGTTATATATCAATAGGAAATTTAAAAGGGCCAAGTTATTCTGCTACTTTTACTTAATCATATTAAAAACTTACTAACGTTAGATGAAACAACTCGCTTTACTGCCATATTATTATATTTTCTGTTAAATAGAAATGAATGTATGTATCAGTTTTAAGATACGTCAATAATGTTTGACAAGCCTCGAAAATACTACTTGAAATTAATTACAACATACTTCACACCGTGTTTTAAAACTTGAGGCACTAAAAGGGCCCATTTACTCAAGCTCTTTGAAATATTACACTTTTGATGAAAAAGACAGGCATAACTATGTACACATTAGCCCACTCCAGTGTTTTACAAAGTGCTATAAGTAAAATGTAGGAGTTTAAGGTTAATATATCGAGTTATTGGTGTGTCAAAAGGTATGCATTATACAGGGTGTTAATTAATGTCATGCAGATATTTCAGGGGGTGATAGTACTCATCAATATAAGAAAAAAATGCAAATATATGCATGGTCTAAAACGCGTTATTTTCGTTATACAGGGTGACAAAGTTTCAATTTTTTTTCTCGTATCTTGCGTTTTCTCTCGTATAATTGTTTCAAATTTGGAACATTAACCCTTTTTTAAAATCTCTACAATAAAGTATCAAAATTATTGGTCGCAGTATACAGGGTGTTACATTTTCTTGGATCGGATACAATTTTATCTTTCAGAACTTTTTTTTTTGGCTCCCTGTATAAATTCCGGTATAAAATTTGAACTCTCCGTTCCTTTGTGTAGCGTTTTGGTCTGTTGCACTATTCTCGTATCTATGACCGTTTTCGATTTATTTGCATAAATAGCCATCGATGGAAATTAAGTGTATTCGAAATAACGCAATAATATAATAAACGGCTAAACGGACAATATTATCGTCAATTTCCTGAAAAGGAACTCCCAGGGCTACTAGAAGAGGTACCAATTCTTGTCAGAAACCAAATGTGGTTCATGCACGATGCTGCACCACCGCACTTCAGCATAGCATAGAGGTGAGAAACTTCCTCAATTTTTAACAACCGTTGGATAGGTCGAGGAGTACCTCAGCCATGGCCCCCTAGATCCCCAGACCTGAACAGCCTGGATTTCTTTTTCTGGGGACACCTGAAAGCATTAGTGTATCAGACCCCAGTCCAGACAAAAGAGGATTTAAGAAACGGAATAATACCTTTATGCCATAAGGCGAAGATTTGATTCGTGCATTTTCAACAGTTTTTATAATTTTGTTTAATTTCTATTTGATTAACTAATAAATTGTTTTGTTACACGGCTTTTTACTCTGCGTTATTTCGCCTACACTTAATTCCAGCGATGGCTATTTTTGCAAATAAATCGAAAACGGTCACAGATACGAGAATAGTGCAAGATACCAGAACGCTAAACAAAGGAACAGATAGTTCAAATTTCATACCGGAATTCATATAGGGAGCCAAAAAAATTGTTCTGAAAGATAAAAATGTAGCAGATTCAAGAAAATGTAACACCCTGTATACTGCCACCGACAATTTTGATACTTTATAGTAAAGACTTTAAAAAAGGGTTGATGTTACAAATTTGAAACAATTATCGCAGAATATAAGAGAGAAAACGCAAAATAAGAGAAAAAATTTGAAACTTTGCCACCCTGTATAACGAAAATAACGCCTTTTAGGCCATGCATATATTTGCATTTTTTTCTTATTTTGACGAGTACTATCACCCCCTGAAATATCTGCATGACATCAATTAACACCCTGTATACTAACAAGCAAATGGTCATTATAATCTTTTTTTGCTATAACAATCGTAAATGGTAAACTGATGACAATATATTTTGTACTTAATTAAAAGATAACTTCATTTAACTTTTACACATATTATTTCAACGTACACACACTATTAGCAACAATAAATATAGTTTAAAAAAACTAAAAAACACGCTTAAATATAGTTTAAAATAACTCTTGCAATTCTTAATATAGGCAGAAAATAACAATGAACGATAAACATTAGTATTATTGTGTAAAAAGCGTGTGGCGCTTTGTGCTATATTTTTCGTATATCGAACACACCACGCTTTTTCACAATAATACTGTTTATCGTTCATTATTATTTTCTGCCTATATTAAGAATTTTAAGAATTATTTTAAACTATATTTATTTTCCGCTTTTTAGTTCGATTAATTATTAAGGTTGAATTCTCAACGTCATTCACTCTATTGCTAACCTATAACCTATTTCGCGTTGATTTTTTGAGTTTATTATTTTAATAACTAACATTTAAAGAAAATCAATATCGTCGGTACATTCTTTAGGTAGTATCTGATATATTACAAAAATATAAATTTATTTCATTGCTAATTTTGGGAGAATTGTATAGTGAAAGAACAATGAGTGACAATGACATAATAATGTAAAAAAAAATCGTACCCGATATTTTTCGCTATACAATTCTCCTAAAATAAGTTATGAAATTCCTTGATATTTATTAAATATGTCAATTATTACCTATAGAATATCAAGTCGATACTAATTTTCTTTAAATTTTGTATAAAAGCTAGAAAACATAATTAGGTCTACGCGAAATAGGTTATAGGTTGGCAAGCATGTTGATACTCCCACCTTAAAGCGTGTTTTTAGTTTTTGTAAACTATAATTATTTTTAATTTTTTAGTTTGAGTTATTGTTAAGAAACTAATTTTTTTTGAGTAGATTGAGCTAGATTAGTAGATTATTGTATTGTCAGCGGTTCTTGATAAGTCTACAAAATTTAAATTAAATCTGACCGTTTAAACTGGGTCAAAATCGGGTTAAAAGAAGTAGATTACAAACAAACATACATACAAACCCGAACAAACCCGATCGTCTATACCGAATTATAAGAAAAGAACGATATTTGCAAATTTTAAAAAATTTTAATTTTCCGACATTTTCCATACATATTTTTAAAAAAAAATTGTCAAAATTTTATTTTGACGGGTAGAATTTTTTTTCTCTCTATTCTTAGCGACAATATCTATACGACCCCACGTTTGTTTCATTACTATCGGTTATTGTAATAATTCTGACATATTGACAGGTGTCAAATTTTGACAAGAGAATTTTTTGCGTATTTTTTTCAACTTTCCATCGTCAATATACATACGACCTTATAGTTTTTCCATTAATATCATTTTTTTTAAACGATTTGACATATTGACAGCTGTCAAATTTTGACAGGAGAATTTTTCTCGAAGTCTCCGCATCGAATACTATACGACCCTATAATTTGTTTTGTCAAAATCGCATCTTTGTTTTATACCTGACAACTGTCAAAATTTGACAGGAGAATTTTTTGCATATTTTTTCCGAACTTTCCGTGTAGAATACTATACGACCCATCGAATTGAGAATACAAAGGAAGTAGGATTTTGCATAAACCGCCTTACAACGCAACCGACGGAAGTCGGCCATTTTGAACCCCCATCTAATGTCTAAATATGACTCCATGTTTGTTTTGGTGGTTGACCGTGGTTGACACTAGTTGACAGGTCGAGCTGTGATTTCTGCTTTCTTTGCTGTTTTTGAGTTAATTTCCATTTTAATTAGTTAAGAACCATATTTAACGAATTCTAGTAAACTTATAATTACTTTAGTGTGACAGTGAAGTATACTTTTAGCGCTGGACAGCGATTAAAACAGTTTAATTGGTTGGTATTATGGGTTAATTAATAAGCTATAAATATGGTTAATTGTGCTGCTTGTGGGTGCTACCAAACGCTAGGAAGTAAAAAACTGGGCATTACATTTTATCGGTAAGTTTATGTTTAGATATATAAACTTTTTTAATCTGTAGAGAAAAAAAAATGTAAATATTTTAATTTAATATCAAAATACACATAACCTCCGAACCTCGCATGTCATTCGTCATTCATGGGCGTTCGTCTTATAAAACCAGAAAAATATTATTTATTTATTAATCGACTGGGTTACCCCATTTCTACAGAAAAGCAAATTAAAAATACTTATTGGTTTTTAGTTTTCCACATAATTACCTAAGAAAAATGGCATGGTTGAAAATTGGGTATAAACCGAAGTGATTGGGATCCTACACGAAATAGAGTTCTTTGCTCGGAGCATTTTTCTAAAGATTGGTTTGACAGAACTTCTTACCCCATTTCTACAGAAAAGCTAATTAAAAATACTTATTGGTTTTTAGTTTTCCACATAATGACCAAAGAAAAATGGCATGGTTGAAAATTGGGTATAAACCGAAGTGATTGGGATCCTACACGAAATAAAGTTCTTTGCTCGGAGCATTTTTCTGAAGATTGCTTTGACAGAACTTCTTACCTCATTTCTACAGAAAAGCAAATTAAAAATACTTATTGGTTTTTAGTTTTCCACATAATTACCTAAGAAAAATGGCATGGTTGAAAATTGGGTATAAACCGAAGTGATTGGGATCGTACACGAAATAGAGTTCTTTGCTCGGAGCATTTTTCTGAAGATTGCTTTAACAGAACTTCAAGATTGAAAGTTAGATTGGTCCCAACTGCAGTAGTGCCTACTTTTGAAGTAGCCAGGTTAAAAAATGTAAGTTTTGAAACTATTGTATCGGGTCATTACATAATATATTGGAAAATATGTAGGTAGGTAGGTACTTAAGAATATGAATACAAGTAATTCTGCATTATTTATGCTTCTGAGGAAGCTGCTTTGTCACTTTTTCATAAATTATGTATCGATAAAAGTTTTTAGATGTTTTATTGGTTTAATCTACTTTTAAAATTTTTAACCATGGATAAAGAGTGTAATAAAATATGGGAGTGTAGGTACGATAAACAAATAAATTCATATTTAAAGATTGAAGACAATGATGTTTTTAGAATGATAGAAACATTTTCCCAATATTCACCTGAGGACGACTGGAGATACCATTGATTAAAAAAATTAATTCAAAGCTAGTCCCAAACCATCTATCATTCAAAGAAATTCATATCAAAATATAAAAAAAAATTTACAAAGAGAGGTAGTATCACGTTATAGGTACTTTTGTGTCATTTGGTAAAGGTGCCAAACAGATAATTAAAAAACTTATATTTTTTTGGCAGGTACGTTCGTATGCAATATCTTATAAGACACCATGTCAAAACCTGCCTGAAGATAATTATCCTACTGTGAATCTAACTGGAACACCTTCTGGTTACAACATATATTGGACATAACTCTTCCAGGACATGGCTCTTCCAGGACATGGCTCTTCCAGAACGTTTTACTATCCAACAACACACCTAAGATTTTAGTATCTTCCTTTAATCTTATATGACAATCATTAATGGTTACTGTTTCCGGATTCTCCAAAGTGTATCGGTTAGTCTTAAACAAGGTGATAACGGTCTTTGATTTATTTAATATTAGTTTATCTTTGGAAAACCAATAATTATTTACTTCAATCATAATTGTTAAATATGTTGCTCGAGAAGCTCATGGTCTTTATGCTAGGATTTATTATAAGAACTTGTAAATACTTTAAAAATGTTAACGCCATAATAACTTTATATTAATCCCTGGTAGTTACAAAACTTTAGTATGCATGCACTATTTGGGATCCTCAGTATGCCAATAAGATTGCTCTTTTAAAATATATTTAGCGTAAATTTTTAAAATTTTCGTACTACAAGTAATTTTCAGTTTATTCGCCAAGAGGTACAGATCAAGGGCTTTTGTGTAATTTGTTTAATTTCCCTTCTTTAAGACTATTGCGTATAGAAGCAAGAATTATTTTCTTATATAAAATAATTAGAGACAAAATAGATAATAAAGAGTTCTTAGGACTGCTTCCGTTTAGAATAGGCTTAGTCAATACTAGATCCGCACATGTATTTTATATTCCTACACCGAGGACAAATCTATACAAAAACTCACCACTTATAAGACTGTGCTCTATTTTAATAAATATTGTGGAGACATTGACATAATATATAATTTAAACTATGAAAAATTAAAATTAAGGAATGAACTGCTTAGGCAGGCTAATTGAATATTTATTATAGCTTAGGATAGCTTTTAGAAATGGGGTTTATGTATCTATAATTAACTTGTTAAGTTGTTGATACTAGAAATAAATAAAATGTTTGTATTATCTGCATAGTTTGTCATTTGACAATTTTCTTGTATACTAGAAATCTCATTAATATTATTAAGGTACATATAATAAACAGGACTATATTATATTATATTATATTATATTATATTATATTATATTATATTATATTATATTATATTATATTATATTATATTATATTATATTATATTATATTATATTATATTATATTATATTATATTATATTATATTATATTATATTATATTATATTATATTATATTATATTATATTATATTATATTATATTATATTATATTATATTATATTATATTATATTATATTATATTATATTATATTATATTATATTATATTATATTATATTATATTATATTATATTATATTATATCATATTATATATATTTTATTATTTTCTTGTGATTTGGTTCATGAAGAAATAGTAAGGTTTTTTAAAATTTTATTTTTTAACGTAGACGTTTTGGCAATAATTTTGGAAATTTGTTTCCTGCAATTTTTTTTTTTAATGTATAATAGGTGTTTTTTAGTTATTTAACCAGATATTTACATTAAGGACCCTTTCACCTCCGTTACCTTATTTAAATAAATAATTAAAAGAAATAGTTGTAGTGTTTTATTACACCAACCTTAACGTATCTTATAGGTATATATGAATCTAAAAATTTTTTCTATTTTCTTCGTCAAATAAAATTTCATTAATCATTTTATTATTACCATTTTAATGAAACGCCACAGGTGGACCGGAAACGCGCATGCGTCAAATGTTGCCGCCATCGGCCCCCATCCCGGACAACTGTCAATCTGCAATACCCTACTTCCTTTGTATTCTTTATTCGTAGATACGACCCCATATTTTGTCTTGTCAATATCGCACTTTTTTTTATACCTGACAGCTTTCAAAATTTGACAGGAGAATTTGTTGCGTGTAGATTATTGTATTTTCAGCGCTTCTTGATAAGTCCACAAAATTTAAATTAAATCCGAACGTTTAAAGTGGGTCAAAATCGGGTTCAAAGAAGTCGGTTACAAACAAACAAACATACATACAAACATATAGGTGAAGCTAATAAAAGCGTGTTAAAAAAGACGGGTAAGTATCTCTATACACAAGCTAGACTGGTAAACAGAATCATTCTATAAGTCTCTCACACTCGTCTTTTACGAGGATAACGATGCCCCTGCACTCTGTGTATCTTTACTATTTGACCTGCATTGGCCGCAAATTAGTAACATATTTACTTTTGTTTGGTAAGTGTATTGAACCAAATAATATCAACTCGTATAAAGGACAAAGTCACAAGAACAATGAATCCAAAGTCACAATTCATCGAGATAATTCACTTACCTTAGGAAAGGTAAGTTTTTACTTTTGGGAAACATTATTAAAAATTTAGGTGATATAGTTTTTAAAACTCAACTTAAACTTTAAAACGAGCAAAGTAATCGAATCAGGGTAAACGACAAAAAAATATTAGAATTTAAATTTCATTCAAATGTACCTACTTTTCAAAGTCCCTGTAATAGTACTACCAAACGACGGTTTGTTACAAAATCAATTTACAGCGGGTAAATCAACATAAGGACCTCGGTGTAGTTTTTGACACAATACTTTCTATCTCTAGCCATATAATAACTAAAATTGATAGTGCACAATAAACAGTAGGATTTATCGTTAGGAACACCAACGACTTTAGCATTGATGTTAGCTGGCTCTTTTCGATAGCCTAGTGTTGCCTGTTTTAGAATACAGAAGCATAATTTGTTCCCCCCAGTATAATGTGTGGTTTTGTTCATTGACTCATTGAACGAGCGCAGAGAAAGTTAGTGAAGTGTATGTATTATAGGAAATGTGATATATATATCCTCGTAACGAATACATTTTAAGTGTCTTTGGCAGGCTTTCATTAAATAAAAGGTCAATCACAATTTTATTTGGCACTTTGTTTAAAATTTTGAAAGGTGAAATTGACTGCCCAGGTATTCTGGGTAATCTACCATTTGCTGTCAATAGAGTCAACTCGGTAGCCTCATATATTTTTAAACTGACCTATCCTCGAACAAACCTGTAGAAAAATTCTCCAATTTACAAAATGGGCCACTTTTTTAATCTATATGCATCTAATTTTGATGTAGATAGAACTAGTCTTGGTCAGTTCAAGGATTTGGTTTAGAGAAAACTGAGAACCAGCAATTAACAGACTAATAATGGTGGATAATAGTGGATTTTTTCTCCGACTCTTCAGGTACTTTTAAAAATAAAGTCAAAAGATTACTTCCAAACGTTTAGCCAGTAGTATATAAAGTAAGTTAATTATGCTATTGTTTTCGTTTTTAAATAAATAAATAAAGATTTGATTGCAGCAGCTTGTAAGTAAATCTATGCTTAATTGTGATCGTAGTATAGTTTTATCAAGTATTTCTATTGACTAGTATATATTTGGCTCAGCTGCAGGGGACGTAATTTTGTGATGTTTAGTTTAGTACCCACTTTTATGGTGTTTTGATACTTATTCGCCTCATTGGCTTTTGTTTTATTTTTTTTGTTATACTTACTAGCTTTAAGACGTATCTGTAATTGGCACTAGTGCTGTTGATACGAATAAATTAATAAAATATATCTTCTTCTTCTATACTTTATTTTTGCGATATAGGCCCTCGGAGCTTTAAGTGAAAAACCCTATATGGAGATGTGTAAGCGATAATGCGTATGTAGAGAACAGAATTAAATTTCAGGAGTTATTAAATTACCTATAATATGAACTAAGTACTTTCTGAATAAATCAGCAGTTTGGTGGTAGTAGGATTTACCAATTAAAAACGAAGCTGCTTTTGTAGATACCACTAATTCCACAATGCCAATGTCGTCGATCATATTTGAAACTATATTTCCTTAATGCAAATTGGTATGAAGCGTCCGTGCTGCCCAAGTAAGACAAGTATTTTTTCAAAAATGTACAAAACTGTCAGGCTATCCATATACCATTGTTGGCATAAAATTTTTGGAGCCGGCATTTAATAGCAATATAAAAACTGCAAAGTCAAGGTATAATAATAAAGAGTAACACTAAAACACTTAGTCGTTGATCTCCCATGCTGCTGCGCAGTTAGGTCTTAGTAAACGCAAAGCACAAATGCTACGTTGTGTGGTAGCTATAAAAACTGGCACAGTTGCTATAATATTAGACGGAAAATATGTTTCATTACAATAACCATAAATAGTACTCAAAGGAGACGCACCCCTCTCCTGAATCCGTCCCTGTTACAAATCTTTTATCGTTGTTCCTAATGCTATGTTTAATACCACGGTTTTGATAATTCATTTCCCAAAATATACAATCCCTTTTACGTCTAATTATTCTAAATTTAATGTTTCGCTAAGAGGGAGTTACCTAAGTAACCTGATATTGATGGATGATATTCCAAAAGTGGTTTTATGGAAGCGAGTATAAAATTTCTTTTTGTATGGTTTGTTTTCAAGATAGGAGGTTTTCTGTTATTTTTGTGTTACCTGCAGAACTTTAGAAAATTGTAGTGGTTTGTAATAAATTTTTTTCATAAAGTCAGTGGTTGAGTTTGACCATCAGTAGTTACTTGTTTTAACTCTCTAACTTTCTTATTTTGAATCCGATTTTTATTATTCTTATAGGTAATTTTAAAGAATACTTTATTTTTTAATAATAATTATATTAATAATAATAAATGCTTTTGAATGATGAAAGAGTTTTGGACTTCCATTGTCTTTATTCGTTTTAAATCAGAACGTTTTAACTGGTAAGTATCTCTAGTCGTCTTCAGGTGAATACTGAATACTACAGTATTCACCTGAAGACAATGGAAGTCCAAAACTATTTCATCATTCAAGAAACATCGTTGTCTCCAACCTTCAAACAATTAATGCCTTTATTTATAATTGCTTTTTCTATAGATATACAAATAAGTATAGGTGGCGCTACTTACAACATGCTCTATTATGTATAACCACCAAAGAAAAACCTTTACAAAAACTATAACTTAAAAATAAAATACATAGAGAGGGAAAACTAAATCGCCTATATACAAAATTATTATTAAAAGAATTACTACCTATACTAGGTTTTTTGCTTTTTATTTAATGTGTTGAAAGCTTGGACGCTTTGTGTAAGAATTAATGTGTTGAAATCTGGGACGCCTAAAACGGTGTCTTCCGCCGTTGAAAGATTAAACACCATGTGAGATACTTAATGTCGACTATAATCATATATTCGTGTTCGAGATATTAAAAATGTAGTTGCAGGATACGTATTTATGGCAAAATAAAGAAAAGCAAAAATAAAACTAGAACAAAATTTTTAAAGTGGTAATGTACTCCCCAAAACATAATTCCTAGAATAAGATTTAATTTTGGACTACTGTTTGTGTAATTGTAATAGAAAATTGTTAAAAAAATAGTTATTTATGTATCAAGGGAATTATAAGGGTCTTAATTACCGAGGGCAAATAATTTTACTTTCCGAGGGCCTTTGGCCCGAGGGACAGCAATTGACTGAGGTAATTGAGACTCTTATAATTTCCGTGGTACATAGATAATTTTATTTCTGACCGATTTAAATTTTTGTTCATTTTTAAACCGGAACAAATGTTTCAATTTATTACCTTTCCGATATATTTGAATCAGGTGCCGTCGATAATAGTTTTGGTTGCTACCAGGTTGTTGCTACCTATGTTACTTGTTTATAAACAGACGTTTGTTATCAATCGTTGTTTTTGCGTTAAAAACGTGTTTATTTCACCCTAAAACGATTATTGTATTTTGGTATAATGGAGGATATTCTGGAAAAAGCTGAAAAAGCAAGAGAATCATAACTTTCATCGAAAAGTTAAGCCCTATACCAAAAAGAGTACAAGATATATCTGAAGTGGCTGACACGGCGAAATGCTATGCCAAAAGGTGCCAACGAAACTGTCTTTCTGGCATATTTTTAAGAAATGGTAAGGTATTTTTAATGTTTTCCGGTAGTTTTGGTAGTATAGTCAGATCTGGTCTTAACGTGCGGGTCCAAAGGTCACTGATCATATGCGTCAAATCAGACAACACAGAGGCTATCAAAATGTTGTGAGATTATTTACAAATATACCGAAGGAAGGAAAAATAGCGTAACCATGATGATATAAACTTATACTATCCCGGTCAGAAATAAAATATATTTAGTAACTTTTTAAGAAAAATACACACTTGTTAGACACACAAAGTCCCTTAATAAACTATACTTTATACGAAGTCAGTTAAGACAACGTAAATATTAGAGGTAAGTACGATCAATTTACTGCATCACACACTGAAACTACAATACAAATATAACAAAATTTGTATTGACCGCTTCCTATACAGATGTTCGAAAATAGTCCACGTGAACTTGACAAGTCTGTCATCAAATTTTTTTTAGTTTTTTTGTCTAACTCAACTAAGATCGTACACACTTTACCACAATATATAATTAACACAAAATAAAGCAGAATACTTTCTAAAAACTCTGACAATGCACAATAATGTTTCTAAAAAACAAACTTTAATTTAAACTTTATAAATCAAAATCTGAATATGGCGACTCTGCGATAGGTTACCGAATGAAAGAATAATACACACACCGGCACCGATGGGAAAGAGATTTGCCGGTGCAAAGGCGTAAGAAAAATATGCTTATCTACACGGCATTCTATCTGAGGCGCTGCACATATTTCACTTGTTGACGCTTTTTCGGTTAAAAGGGTTAGATGCAGAATATGTCACTGGCCCACAAGAATAAACAGATAAGTCGACTTTATAAAATTTTTCGGGAGAGACAAAACAATATTAATTTAGTTGAGGTAAACTGCCTAAAAGGTATTATGGGAATCTTTTACTGATTTTAACAACTAAAATAGGTAATGTATAAGTTAGAATATTGTTATATTATGCAATGAAACGATCTAAAGTGTATTTTGAGCGACTTATCCGGATATTCACAATTACAGTTTAAGATACATTTTACTAGAGTTGTTAAGAAAAGAACTGAACCGGTTCTTTAGAACAGGTTAGAGATAGCCTGTTCAGTGAACTGTTCTTTGTAAAAGAACTGAACCGGTTCTTTAGATAGACTTATGACAGATGATTGCGGTCGAGTGATGTTAAAGAGCAGGGAAATTGCTGCGGGAGTTCAGCAGTTCTGACCCGGGAACCTGTTCACCTGTTCTATTGTCAGAAAAAACCGCTTTTGTTAGTCAGTTCCGTAAACAAAGTAAAATCACAGAACACCGCTGCGTCCGCGTGTATGCTCTCACTGCTCTCTGTTCCCTGTTCTGTTCTCTGTTCTCTGTTCCCTGTTCTCTGTTCCTTGTTCTCTGTTCTCTGTTCTCTGTTCTCTGTTCTCTGTTCTCTGTTCTCTGTTCCCTGTTCTCTGTTCCCTGTTCTGCTCCAAAAAAAGAACAGCCTGTTCTTTTTATTGTCAAACGACGACCCGCAAGCCATCTTTCATAAATCACCAAATGAAAAGAACAGGCTGTTCTTTCTTACAAGGAAACAGGAATGCAGCGCTGTTCTTTCCGTGTTGTTACTTTACGGAACTAGCGACCTTTTTTTTAAATGTGGTTTTTACTACTCCCGACCTTTCACTTTTACTTTTTTTTTTCTTACCAAGTCAGTGGGCGACAATAATTTATAATCAAAAGAACAGGTTTACGGAACAGGTTCCCGAGTGAGAACCGAACTGTTCGAACCTGTTCAGCAATTTACCTGTTCTTTAACATCACTACATTTTACGATAACTCGAGATTATCTTAACTGTGTGTTTTAAAATACATACTTAGGAAGACTTATTCAATATTATATTAAAGGTAATAAGTTTTAATTTATCATTATTTATTTTGCAATAGTAAATACGTATTATGCACAACAACACGACCAAAAAAATAATACTAATAATTTGAAGAAATAGTCCATGCTTAAAGTGGAGTTGAAAGTATGGGAAAAAAAGAAAAAACTCAAAGTCTTCCTCCACAAACTTTAATAGAATAAGAATATTCAGTAAGAGTCTCTACATGTTTCGAACGTAGAAACGTTCATCATCAGGAGAAAATATAATTGGTGCTGAGAGGAAAAAGCAGTTGTTCACGTCCACGTTGGTTTAGACCCCATTTACTGACTTCGCACATACTCAGAATGTTTTAACTCTTTTTTCCATAAAAGCTCCATTAAGGTTCTACAACATTTTCTCTTCTAAATACCATCAGCACCGATTATATTTTCTGTCTCTTGATGATAATCGTTTCTACGTTCGAAACATGTAGAGACTCCAACTGAATATTCTTATTCTATTAAACTTTGTGGAGGAAGACTTTAAGTTTTTTCTTTCTTTCCAATACTAATAATATTGGGCTACTCTTGCTCGTCGAAATCGATCTCCACTAAATATGGATCTATGTCAGGAACATTGCAACCAATAAACCTTCGTAAAAAGGTCGAAACTCCATGTCAATAAGGGGCAAAAGTTCCATAGGCAATTTTTCTTGTCTTTGCTAATTGCAACGGGTCCATTATGTAGCTTTGACAGTATGAGTGTGGCTGCTTGTTTTCCTCCCAATTTTAAATAATAATACAAACTCGTCAATATAATGTTTTATCTACTGGATACAACCACCTGCTGAGAGAACAAACAGATAACTTAACAAGTTTTTAGCGTAGCGGTGATATTTCTCTGTGCACCAGGAAATAACTCTATATATTTGAACATAATTGCAACACCGTCGCCGTGAACAACAAAATAAGTTTCCTTATCTGCTTATTACTAAAAACTAATATTAGCAAGAAGAAGAATAACTAAATTTATCATAATTATTTAAAGCATACATTTTTTTATATTTGAAAAATCACATGTTCACAGAATACGTAAGATGAGTGATATTCGACTTATTTGCTTATTCACAAAAAAAAGGTAAGGGTTTGTTCTACAATCATTATGTAAACAACTCATTTTTGCTTGTTCACGGGGGTCAGAGATGTATCGTCGTCGTGTTCATGTAAATATATGGCCATTTATACTTATCTTCATCAGTCATCAATGCAACGATTGTATGTCAATGAGGTATTTTCTGAATTGAATTTCCGACTTTTAAATTAATGGTTGCCAAATATGTTTGACAAAAGACAACGGCGACCTTTTTGTTCGATAAATACTATAACTGACATTGCTTCTGCTGATATCAAAAAGAAACAACTAGTAAGTTAAATATTATTATTGATAATATATTGTAATATTGCCACGTGTTTTGTACGCCACTGAATGTGCTCATTTCAAAAAGGTCTTTTCTTTATTCAATTTCCTGTTGTTCCATATCAAATGTTTCTTTCTTTACCGGAACCGTATAAGAACGAAGATTTTACATTTATGATTTTCGTTGTTTGCGGATAACGTTTTTTATAAAAAGACTATAAAGTCACACTTTCACCCAATTTCCTACCGTTTTAATCGAAATATTTTTCTTTACTTTAACTTGATAAAAGAAAATAAAGGATATTTTATTACAAAATCTAAGAAGGGTAAAAATTTCAGTACAAAATATAACGTCAGGGATTGGGTTATATTATATAAGGGAATTTCCATTTAGGGGAAAGGAAATTTGGTTAAAGACAAAATACAATAGCTGTGACAGCCAAAATATGAAAACACAATTTTGTTAAAATTAAGTTTCATACCTAGCTACAGAAAAAAATGGCTTATTTGTAGACAGTGGAGACTAATCCACAAAACCACAATGTCCAACTGTATACTTAGTGGTAATTTTTCTTCTTTGAGAAATAAATTAAAATACCGGGTAGCCAACTAGGACCGGTAACTGTAAGAGCTGGAAATTATTTTCAAGTTCTTGAGATGACCGCTAGGGGGCGTAAGAGACATGATCAAAAAGAAAATTGGGTTTTTCCTTTTATATTGCCCAATTTAGAGGTTTTGAAAACGGGGAAAGTCGAGATGCCTTTCATTTATTCAGGTACATTTTCAAGGGACGATATGGCTCCCGGTTCTCACTAGGGTTCGAAATGGTGCCCATTATTAATTCCATATATTTCAAAATTAGGTAAGTAACAGAACAATGTTGCCAGCTCTATTTTTATTTCGAATGAAATTAATCTTTGAACTTTGAGGTTTTAAACAACTAGCACGAAAGATACCTAACACGTTTTTCTTGCGGGGGTCTCATCCTAATTATTATAATTAAAAATAAACAATATACAAAATATAAACACATTAGCAATTGTATAACACCTCATTGCTTCTGGAAAAATCTTATAAAAGTGGTTTCAAAATGGACGTGTTTGAAATGTTAAGCCAGAAAGGCAAACCGATGTTAGTTTCCGGAGGTTATAAATTAATTTACTTCTCATAAAAGTTTAGTTAATGGTAAAAGGTGGAAGTATGAAAAGGAGAGTCGGTTGTACGCCGTATTTTATCAAATAAAACATTATTTTTGTATTTAGCGTAATATATTCACTATTGCCTAGCGCTTTCGGCCTATTATAAGGCCATCATCAGGGCTTAGGTTCTAAAAGAAAACACAAACAAAAGTAAAAAACAGCAGGAACAAACTACGTGAGAATACTTACTCGTCAAATTATGTCCAGGAGACAAGAAACATATTAAAAAGATATTTTGAAAATTTCTGAACAAATTTTCCTGGTACAGGTTTCAAATTATAAACAACACCTGATTGACATTTCATTTGACAAATGGACACAGAACAGAAAGGTGGTATAAAAACTTTAAATGAGTCATAATAAATAAAATTGTATAAAAAGGTAGGTAACTCCGTCAATTGTTTAAAAGAAAATAATTTAAACAAGATTTTTAAATTATGATATCTGTATTCTGCAAAACCGTCCTATTGTTATTAAAATGGGAGGAGTCAAAAGTCCACAAGCGTAGGTTAAGGTAAACAATAAATTCTTATCGCTGAAAGAGTCTAAAAATTGGATTTCGGTTGTTAGTTTCGTTGAGTCTTAAATTTAGACATGAATCTGGATAGTTAATTGAATGTCTATGGATTTCAAGGTCCTCGAGATAGTCCAACTCTCTGAAGTTTTTATGATCAAATTGATGTAAAATTTTGCTGTTAGAAGTTGGTGAGAAACTGTGATTATTAAATTTTAAGTGCTGTCCAAATACAGATGTACCTGGTCGGTTGACATGTTCTTTTATTCTTGTTCCGAGTTTTCTTACGGTTTTTCCAATGTATAGAGCTGGGCAACTACCACATGATAATTTGTAAACTCCGCTTTTGTCAAGATGTGAAACGTTTTCTTTATTTCTGACTAAATGAGACTGAATATTGTTTTTTGTTTTAAAGGAGATTGTTGTATCTTTTACGTTTTTATTAAGTATTTTGGCTATCTGAGTAGAAATTGGACCTTTGTAAGATAAAGAAATATATTTTTTATGTAAGTTATTTTGCTGAGGGTTAAATGCAGTTTGTTGATCTTTTTTTAATTGTATTTTATTCTTAGTCCTATCAACAATTTCATGTGAATAGCCGTTGTTGATTGCTATTTGTTTAATGGTATTTAATTCTTCGTCACGGTCATTCTGTGACATAGGGACGTTAAGAGACCTGTTGATATAGCAGTTAAGGGCAGCCATTTTGTGATTGAGGGGGTGGTTTGAGTTAGAAGGAATCATGTGATCAGTTTGTGTATCTTTTCTGTATATTTTAAAATGTAGTTTGCTGTTTAATTTGTGAATATTTAAGTCTAAGAAGTTGATACTATGATTTTCTTCTATTTCAACTGTAAATTGAATGTGATTATGTAATGTGTTGAGAAAATTGAGGATTTGATCAACATTGGATTTGTTACCGGGGACTATAGTAAAACAGTCGTCGACATAACGATGCCAAGTAATTAGTTTGGTGGAAGTGTACAAGAAGAAACTGTAAGGCATATTTATCACCATATAATAATCAGTGTTAGAACCAACGAAATAAGAATACAAAGGAAGTAGGGTATGGTAGATTGACAGTTGTCCGGGATGGGGTCTGATGGCGGCAACATTTAACGCACGCGCGTTTCCGGTTTACCTGTGGCGTATCATTAAAATGGTAATAACAAAATGATTAATGACATTTTATTTGGACGAAAAAAATAAAAAATATATTTAGATTCATATATAGTAGCTATAAGATACGGTAAGGTTGGTGTAATAAAACAATACAACTATTTCTTTTAATTATTTATTTAAATAAGGTAACGGAGGTGAAAGGGTAATGTAAATATCTGGTTAAATAACTAAAAAACACCTGTTATTATACATTAAAAAAAATTGCAGAAGACAAATTGTTTCAGATAATCGGCAAAATTATTGCCAAAACGTCTACGTTAAAAAATAAAATTTTAAAAAAACCTTACTCTTTCTTCATGAACCAAATCACAAGAAAATAATAAAATATAATATAATATAGTCCTGTTTATTATAATATGTACCTAAATAATATTAATGAGATTTCTAGTATACAAGAAAATTGTCAAATGACAAACTATGCAGATAATACAAACATTTTATTTATTTGTAGTATCAACAACTTAACAAGTTAATTATAGATACATAAACCCCATTTCTAAAAGCTATCCTAAGCTATAATAAATATTCAATTAGCATTTGCCCAAGCAGTTCATTCCTTAATTTTAATTTTTGATAGTTTAAATTATATATGTCAATGTCTCCACAATATTTATTAAAATAGAGCACAGTCACAGTGGTGAGTTTTTGTATAGATTTGTCCTCGGTGTAGGAATATAAAATACATGTGCGGATCTAGTATTGACTAAGCCTATTCTAAACGGAAGCAGTCCTAAGAACTCTTTATTATCTATTTTGTCTCTAATTATTTTATATAAGAAAATAATTCTTGCTTCTATACACAATAGTCTTAAAGAAGGGAAATTAAACAAATTACACAAAAGCCCTTGATCTGTACCTCTTGGCGGATAAACTGAAAATGACTTGTAGTACAAAAATTTTTAAAATTTACGCTGAATAGATTTTGAAAGAGCAATCTTATTGGTATACTGAGGATCCCAAATAGTGCATGCATACTAAAGTTTTGTAGCTACCAGGGATTTATAAAAAGTTATTATGGCGTTAACATTTTTAAAGTATTTACAAGTTCTTATTATAAATCCTAGCATATAAAGACCATGAGCTTCTCGAGCAACATATTTAACAATTTATGATTGAAGTAAATAATTTTTGTTTTTCTAAAGATAAACTGATAATAAATAAATCAAAGACAGTTATCACCTTGTTTAAGACTAACCCATACACTTTGGAGAATCCGGAAACAGTAACCAATAATGATTGTCATATAAGATTAAAGGAATATACTAAAATCTTAGGTGTGTTGTTGGATAGTAAAATGTCCTGGAAGAACCATGTCCTGGAAGAGGCATATCCTGGAAGAGCCGTGTCCAATATATGTTGTAACCAGAAGGTGTTCCAGTTAGATTCACAGTAGGATAATTATCTTCAGGCAGGTTTTGATAGGGTGTCTTATAAGATATTGCATAGGAACGTACCTGCCAAAAAAATATAAGTTTTTTAATTATTTGTTTGGCACCTTTACCAAATGACACAAAAGTAACTATAACGTGATACTAACTCTCTTTGTAAAATTTTTTTTTTATATTTTGATATGAATTTCTTTAAATGATAGAAGGTTTGGGACTTGCTTTGAATTTATTGTTTTAATCAATGGTATCTCCAGTCGTTCTCAGGTGAATATTGAGAAAACGTTTCTATCATTCTAGAAACATCATTGTCTTCAGTCTTTAAATATGAATTTCTTTGTTTATCGTACCTACACTTCCATATTTTATTACATTCTTTATCCATGGGTTTAAAATTTTAAAAGTAGATTAAACCAATAAAACATCTAAAAACTTTTATCGATACATAATTTATGAAAAAGTGACAAAGCAGCTTCCTCAGAAGCATAAATAATGCAGAATTATTTGTATTCATATTCTTAAGTACCTACCTACATATTTTCCAATATATTATGTAATGACCCGATACAATAGTTTCAAAACTTACATTTTTTAACCTGGCTACTTCAAAAGTAGGCACTACTGCAGTTGGGACCAATCTAACTTTCAATCTTGAGGTTCTGTCAAAGCAATCTTCAGGAAAATGCTTCTAGCAAAGAACTGTATTTCGTGTAGGATCCCAATCACTTCGGTTTACAATTTTCAACCACGCCTTTTTTCTTAGGTAATTATTTGGAAAACTAAAAACCAATAAGTATTTTTAATTTGCTTTTTTGTAGAAATGGGGTAACCCAGTCGATTAATAAATAAATAATATTTTTCTGGTTTTATAAGACGAACGCCCATGAATGACATGCGAGGTTCGGAGGTTATGTGTATTTTGATATTAAATTAAAATATTTTTTTTTCTATACAGATTAAAAAAGTTTATATATCTAAACATAAACTTACCGATGAAATGTAATGCCCAGTTTTTTACTTCATAGCGTTTGGGAGCACCCACAAGCAGCACAACGAACCATATTTAAAGCTTATTAATTAACCCAGAATAACAACTAATTAAAATGTTTTAATCGCTGTCCAGCGCTAAAAGTATACTCCACTGTCACACTAAAGTAATTATAAGTTTACTAGTATTCGTTAAATATGGTTGTTAACTAATTAAAATGCAAAATAACTCAAAAACGGCCAAGAAAGCAGAAATCACAGCTCGACCTGTCAACCACGGTCAAACACCAAAACAAACATGGAGTCATATTGTGGTGTCTCAAAATGGCCGACTTCCGTCGGTCGGTTTGTTAGGCGGTTTATGCAAAATCCTACTTCCTTTGTATTCTTATTTCGTTGGTTAGAACACAATTTACTAATTACTACGTAATTCCGCAAAAAAAAGTAGCAGTTACCAACTTATCGAAAACCCTATTAAAGTGATCAGCTATGTGATAAAATCGAACAGTCCAAGTGAATTAGTTATAAACAAAGATGTTTTAAGAACGAAGAAAAATATATATCAAGCTTCCATCATTCGCAAAAGATATTTTGGAATTTAACAACCTAGTTGAAAATCTTGATATAGTCAGATCTGGTCTTAACGTGCGGGTCCAAAGGTCACTGATCATATGCGTCAAATTAGACAACACAGAGGCTATCAAAATGTTGTGAGATTATTTACAAATATACCGAAGGAAGGAAAAATAGTTATATTGTTACTGACAGACAAGAAAAGCTTTTAGTGAGAAAACAATATACACACTTACACTATTAACAATAAAGTAATTTTTTTCCTCTAAAACAAATTTGCAGTGCTTGGTAAATGTAGACGAGTTACATGGTAATGAATCTTTTGAGTATACTATCCTAAAGTGTTTTTGCAAATATTTACCATTCATGGTTTTAAAAACAGCCAATAGTCCTTTAATCTTTGTTTTTTGCCAAGTAACCGTCAAAAAATGTATTTTACTACCTTATACAGTGTGTGAATAATGTATGGAATAAATTTTATTACAATTCAGCTAAGATGGTTTAAGAAAAACGCTAAAACACGTAAACGAACTTATAAAAATGCGCTTTCTTTGACGCTTACAACATTTATACGGGGTGTCGCGTTTAGAAGATATTATTGTATGAATGTTTTGATGGAATGCCCTTTACATTACTTCAAATTTCGATTCCTCGAAAGAAGCCGCTTTCAAAAACCTAACACACATAAGGTCCAAAATTTGTTGTTTAGAAACCAGAGCAACTAGAAGAAAAATCATCAATTTATATTTATTATTAAATTTATAATTAATTTCGTCTTTTTAGTCAGGTTACCTGTATGTTTACTTTCCAGGTATAAACTTCGTCGGATGACGATCCTGATAGAAGAATGGAATTCTGTCAAACATTAATGGACATGTGCAATGGTAACCCATTTTTGGTAAAAAATATAACATTTTCGGATGAGTCTACTTTTAAATTAAACGGCGAGGTAAACAAACAAAATTGCAGATACTGAGCAAAAGAAAATCCTAGGTGAATGCGAGAGCATCATACACAATATCCACAGAAACTAAATGTGTGGGCGGGTATTGTTAGAAATAAAATTTTGGGACCATATTTTTTTGACGGTGGTAATGTGGTAATTTCATGCATACAGGGTAGCTCAAAAATAAGTTACGACCATAAACTTCATTTTTTAAAACGAAAACATATATGTTCTATTTCATTTTTAAATTTTGCATTGAATTCTAAGCATGTTTCACGTACCATGTTCTATAAATAAACTCAACAGTTATTGAAAAAATTAGGATTGAACATATCTATAAGTAAGACCTGTTTATTAAAAAGAAAAAACACAACAAAATCAAATTAAATGTTGAAAATGTGCGCCATTTACGGCTTGACAATATCCAAGACGATCAATAAACTCTCTTTGCACGTTTCCAACCATTTCCGGAGTTATGACACGCACTTCTCTTCGGATCCTCTCTTTCAACTCCTGCATATTGTTTGGCCTGTTAACAAATACTTTTGATTTGAGGTAGGGCAGACCGGGGCTAGTTGACTATAGGGGCAGGTAAACTAACCGCCATTATCTACTTAAAAATATAAGTGTGAGCACGCCACGTCACACGAGAGATGCAGAAAAGCAGTCGCGCTTTGTTGCTCTTTAGGCGACATCGCTATTGGACGTTTGTGCGGAGTGACACGTAATTTTCAATAATTAACTCATGTAAGTAAATATTATCTTTCTTACATTTTTCATTCCTATATGCTTACAGTTTCTTATACAGTGTGTGTATAAAGTCTGGAAACGGCTTAATAACATCACAATTTACTGGCCGATTTAAACCAAATTTGGTACAGTTGTGTAAGAGGATCTAACGCACCGAATGACGATATTGGCGTTGTTGCCAGCTTTTTAGTTTGTCTGGAATTCGAACGAATTTTATATTTTTAAATATAACACCCAGTATATTTTTACATTTTTAAATTCCACATAAAATTATAATTATTTTTTATTAAATGCATTATTAGTCTATACTTCATAGTTTCCGAGATATTGACTCTCGAAAAGTGACATTTTTGAACTTTGACAGCTTATAACTTTGTAACAGTACGTCTTAGAGCAAAACGGCATACATGTCCCTATCTTCAATTTTTATTATCTTCCCAAAAAAATCAACTTCCGGTTAAACCGGATGTAAGTCGAAAGCAGGAAATATAGTTGTTCCGGTTTAACTGGAAGTTGATTTTTCGGAAACTATGAAGTATAGACTAATAATGCATTTAATAAAAAATAATTATAATTTTATGTGGAATTTAAAAATGTAAAAATATACTGGGTGTTATATTTAAAAATATAAAATTCGTTCGAATTCCAGACAAACTAAAAAGCTGGCAACACCGCCAATATCGTCATTCGGTGCGTTAGATCCTCTTACACAACTGTACCAAATTTGGTTTAAATCGGCCAGTAAATTGTGGTGTTATTAAGCCGTTTCCAGACTTTATACACACACTGTATATGAATAATTTCTCAGGGTCATGTGAGTCTTTAGTTATTAATGATAGTATAGGAAACAGATTTGTTCAGATCTATAATCGTGTTTAGGTTAGGCAGAATATTTTAAAACATAATAGCGTCTGGGGCTGGTTGACTAGCTTAGCTTGGGGTTGGATGACTAGGTAGTCAACTTACCCCGTCCTTTAGGTTTATGTAATATTACAAAGGTTTACTGGTTACAGAAAAATGAGGACTTATAAAAAAAGAAAGACAGCGAGCAAATAACACTAGAACAACAACGCAAGCAGACTTTAAAAAAAACATAAAAAGGACAAAGGCTTCAAACAAACAGATAACATTAAGAAGAATACAGGAAAGGGAAAGGAAAAAGCAAGAGCAGTTCAGGCTATACCACGGATTACTCTGATGATACTGACGATGACCCAATGTGCCTTGAATGCACTGAACATTATTCTGCAAGTGTTCCTGGGGAAGAATGGATTCAGTGCACTTCATGTAGAATGTGGGTACATTCATAGTGTGCCAAAGGAAATAAACTTTTTTACAATTGCAAAAATTGCACATCGGACGTTGATGACTATGTTAATTAAATATTTTCATTTCTAATGACTTCCAATTAGTTTTTTGTATGTTTACTAAAAATAAACAAACAAAAAAAATGTCTATATACCTACTATCTTAGTTTCTCCATATGATTGGTCTCAAGTCTACTTGCCCCATAATGTTAGTCAATCAACCCCGGCCATGGGGTTGGTTGACTTAAATGCAGGGTTATAGAAAACAATTTTTAAATAAATAACATTTTTGTCGCAGGACTATTTTATGCATTTTATTACGTAATCTAATATATTTCTTACCTAAATTATTGTTTCTCGTAATTATATCTCTCGTAGTATTTAAATTAAAAATAGAATAGTTGAAAATAGGTCAACCAGCTGCGGGCTACCCTAACCCCACAAAAAAAAGTCCAGCGGAGTTAGGTCTGGCGACGTAGCAGGCCACTGATTGGGAAAGGTTTCATCCAAAAATGTGCGCATAGTGGCAGCATAGTGCGAAGGAGCACCATCTTGTTGGAATATCAGTTCTTCGCCAGGGGAGTCTGGATCCAATGGATTCGGAAATAAAGCCACTAATGCTGGAATTAATTCAAGTTGAAGAAATTCGAGATATACTTGTCCAGTTAAAGACTGTTCAAAGAAAAATGGACCAATTACTCTTTCGCGTACGATTCCACTTCCACACCAAACATTTATTTTTTTAGGGTACTGGCGGTGAACCTCTATCATCCAATGCGGATTTTCTGTTGCCCAATATCGACAATTTTGTCTGTTCACATTACCATTCAAATAGAACGTAGCTTCATCCGAAAAAATAATATTTTTTACTAAATTATTATCTAGATTGCACATATTTTGCATGCGATCGCAAAACTCATTTCGCCTATCGAAATCATCTTCAAATAACTCATGCACTGGAATAACTTTGTATGGGTGATATTTGTGCTTTTGAACTACTCGGTGAACAACAGATTTCGGCATGTGTAAATCAGCCCCAATGTGCGACAGGGGAGTACATGGATTTTCTTCCAAGGAAAGCAAAACGTCAAGTTGTTGATTTTCATCTCGAGTAGGACGACCAGATTTAGGCAAATTTCTAACATGACCGAATTCTCTAAACTTAGCCTCTATTCTACTCACCATCTTTTGACATATGGGAGGACGATCAGGATGGATTTCATTAAATAATTGGGCTGTTTCTATTTGAGTACGTGTTTTATCACCAAACCCAACCATGCATAGAATTTCAATTTTTTCCCGTTCCGTTAACTTCACCATTATTGTGAAAACCGCAACTTTGAAACTACGCTTGACAATAATTATACCTATTTGAAATAAAATTGTCATACAGTTTCTATGGAAATAAACGGTGACAGTGACAGACAGTACACTCTTACTTATTAGGGAGCCCAAAATGCCATATTGCCAAAAGATTTGATAGATCGTTGGATTTCCTAAATGATATATTCAGTCCTAATTTTTTCAATAACTGTTGAGTTTATGTATAGGACATGGTACATGAAACATGCTTAGAATTCAATGCAAAATTCAAAAATAAAATAAAAAATATATGTTTTTATTTGAAAAAATGAAGTTGATGGTCGTAACTTATTTTTGAGCTGCCCTGTATACATGAAATTACCACAAAAAAAACACATTTAAAAATAAAAATCGACCGGTACGCGCGTTTTTTCCAAAAACCTACCGCTGAATTTTAAATGAATTTAGACATTTCTTCTGGGACTCACTGTATATGGAGTGGCAAAGGTAAGTGATTTATACAACTTAACAGGTAAGGATCGAGTAAAATACTTTTTTTTGCCAATTACTTACTAATTGACCAGTGTATAATGATCCTTCGAGTCAAATCATCCCCCTGATTACCCAAAGAATACATAGATCTAATAACCCAAAGCTGAAAGTTTGCTTCAGCGCCTCCGTGCCTGGGTGGACAGCCACGTGTAAACAGTAGTTCGACTGATGTATTACGACCCCGGCTTATATTTGAGAGGTTTTACTTTAGGAAAAGAAATAGTTATTAAATAAATAAAATTTCTAAACGTAAAAACTCTTGTTTATCTTCGGAAAAATGTACTATTACCTTAATTATGGACCCCGTCAATTATTGTTTTGCATAATACCTATTTGTACCGTGCGAGCAAAAAATATTTGCATCAAAGAGAGCTTGGATTAAAAAATGTGGGGCTTGGTTTAGATCACAATGATATGGGGACGATATATCTAACGAAATCTAGGTTAAAATTTTGTCAAATTCATATTATGACATGATATGCCAAACTAATGAGTAATAAAATAAGTAGACAAATACAAATTTATTTTTGTTGTTTACAAAATTATGAAAAAGAATAGGACCAACAATTCTTCTTCGGGAAACAGCTAACCAGACACCAATTTTTTGAGGCTGCAATGTGGACTCTATATGCGTGTATTCTGAGAATTTACATAACCGGAGAGGTGGAACCAGGCTTCATCCGAAAAAAATTTCAGGTTCATCATTTCTTTCCAATAAATTTTGGGTAAACCATTGAGAGTAATAATTCCTGCGCCTTTCAAAATCTGCGGCTTGTATTTCTTGGAACATTTGCACTTTAAAAGAAAATTTAGCTGCTTCTTAAGAATAGTCCTGCATGTTCCATAAGATCTTCCCACTTCTTGGGACAGGTGTCTTATACAATTTGTTTGCGTATTTTGCATTATTTCACGAACGCATGCAACAAGTTCTACTGTTCTTACAGATGGTCTTCCTGCTCCTTTTTTGTGTTGTATAGAACCTGTTTCCCTAAACACAGCCACGGTTCTTTTCAGGCAATGATAAAAATTCCCAGCAATAAAAGCAACGTTCGTGAAAATCGTCCATGCACAAACTCGGATTGTATTGCCACTCACCATTTACTCTAACCCCGATTCGAAAATACGCTTCAACCATGAATGTTTTGCGCTGTTTTATAAAACCCATTGTGTAAATTGTTCAAGAAATTGAAAACATTAGCGATGAATCAAATTACTTGTAACGACTGTCAAAGATGACGGAATAACTGATTGATTGTTAATTCAGGTAGTTACTGACACCCAACAGGTATTAAGCTCTACGGCTAAGCATTACGTCCTTAGATGCAAGGCCCTCTTTGATGCAAATAATTTTTGCTCGCACGGTACTATAGTAACTGGCTTGAATTGCAAACTGCGTTTGTTGAAAAATCCTTAAAAAGCAATATTTATTTCAACCCTCTATGGATCCTGTTCTTTTTACAATTTTGTTCCTCCACTTCGGTGGTTGTATTTTGATACGGTGCCGGTTGGATCTTTTTTCGAGAAAGCTTATTTAAAAGGAATATAAAGCCACACTTTCACTTCATTTCCTATCGCTTTTAATAAAAGTGTTTCCTTTACCTCTACTTAAGAAGAGAGAGGTGAATGTAAGTTGTTATAAAACCACGTAAGACAGAGTTGAAAGTATCAGAAAAATATATTTGGTGTGTGTTTCTCTTTATTTTCATACCTTGTTTGTGTAGCCTATAGGTCTAGTTTGATGTGTTTAAATTGATTATAATAAAATAAAGTTATATATCAAGATACATTACTACTCCATACTTACTCAAAATATGAAATACCAGGTATTTTATCCCTATTTGGGCATAATAAAATCATACAACGGCTGTTACTAGTCATTGTTTATATCCCAATCAGAGTCACTTAAAGCATAAACACAATTCATTAAACTACACAAAAACTAGAAATCCGTAAAAATTAAACACCCACAATCCACAATAGCAAAGAAAACTACAAGGAACAACAGAGAAACCTTAAACAACAACAAAAATGGCGTCGAGCCGGTTCTGGAGTGGATTTTGAGCATGCCGCTAAAGAAGGACAGCCCGATAACAAGAGGTTTGTGCGCATACCCGATACTACTGGGGAAGAAGGCAGCTGACCGGCGAGCCGTGCGCTCGGACGTATTTTTTCACCCATAAAACGTAACTTTTATTTGCGCAGAAGATAAGCTGTACGTATCTAAAGGTAAATCGATGGTTAAGGTGCAAAACCTCGTAAGTCGGTTTTTTTTCATTTAACCTTTACAAAATCTCGTAAGTCCATTATTAATTTTAATTAATTTTACGGACCCCTGGCGCCATCTGCCAAAACCTCGTAAAATTAATTTGCCAGACAGTATGTACTTAAATTCAGAAATCTCTTAATTCGACTTACGAGGTTTTGATACTAGAGTTACCTAGTTTTCCAAGTTTTCCAAGTTTAAATATTTAAAGTTAAAACCTCGTAAGTAGATTTTCTTAATTAAGAAAAATTTTCAAAAAGTATGTATATTATTGTATATCCCAGAAAATGGTTCAGCAAATCATCTAATTTTGTTTAAAATACTTTTTCAAATTTCTCAATTCGTTTTTCGCTTCTCCTGTAAAATTTATAAAAACCGACTTACGAGGTTTTGCACCTTAACCATCGAAATGTCTATGGAGTTTACAGAGCCTTTAAAAAAAATCCTGCCCTACTTACCATGGGACAAGGTCACGCAATCCTGATTATCGGTATAAACATATCTACAACGTAGGTTTTAATTATATTTTTAATTAAATATTAAATTGTTCATTAAAGGTTTGAATAGCATTTTCAAAATATTTTTCTTTGGGAAAATTAAGTTATAATTAAGCGATTGCTAAAAACCCTGTAATCGATACAAATTCCGGGCATTACAACGCTGTTAATTTGCAAAAAGCTTAATAACCCGAGGTGAAATTATTCAGACGAAAGAACTGGGTCCAATAGGGTCTCCTTAACCCTATCGAGTTTTCTTTTAAAAAATGTATTACTCAAAGCACCCTTCGATAAATATTTAATTAAATTTGTAATGAATGCGAAGCTTTCAGATTTAAAAGAATATTTGCTTTTTGTTTATTTCTTAATGTAAATACGGGAACGATATTAAACACAAGAAAAATCTTAGAATTACTTATATTTTCTTTGATAGGTTTTCTTATAAAAATTCATGGTAAAATGTATGTGAAATTTATTAAAACTATGCATCGCCTATTTGATAAGACTCTTAATTATTTAAAAGTGAATTTCCAGGTTATACCGTGCGAGTAAAAATTATTTGCATCAAAGCGGGCCTTGCATCTAAGGACGTAATGCTTAGCCGTAGAGCTTAATACCTATTGGGTGAGTAACTACCTGAATTAACAATAGATCAGTTATTCCGTCATCTTTGACAGTCGTTAAAAGTAATTTGATTCATGGCTAATTTTTTCAATTTCTTGAACAATTCACGCAATGGGCTTTACGGAACAGCACAAAACATTCATGGTTAAAGCGTATTATCGAAACGGGATTAGAGTAAATGGTGAGTGGCAATACAATCCGGGTTTGTGCATGGACGAATTTCACGAACATTTTCCTAACGTTGCTTTTATTGCTGGGGATTTTTATCATTGCCTGAAAAGAACCGTGGCTGTGTTTAGGGAAATAGGTTCTATACAATACAAAAAAAGAGCAGGAAGACCATCTGTAAGAACAGTAGAACTTGTTGCAAATGTTCGTGAAATAATGCAAAATACGCCAACAAATTGTATAAGACGCCTGTTCCAAGAAGTGGGAAGATCTTATGGAACATGCAGGACTATATATAAGAAGCCGCTAAATGTATTTCCTTATAAAGTGCAAGTATTCCAAGAAATACAAGCCGCAGATTTTAAAAGACGCAGGAATTACTCTCAATGGTTTACTCAAAATGTATGGGAAAGAAATGATGAACCTGAAATTTTTTTCGGATGAAGCCTGGTTCCACCTCTCCGGTTATGTGAATTCTCAGAATACACGCATGTAGAGTCCACATTGCACCCTCAAAAAATTGGTGTCTGGTTAGCTGTTTCCCAAAGAAGAATTGTTGGTCCAATTTTTTTCCATCACACAGTTACAGCACAGCGGTATAGAGACAATATTTTGAATCCATTTGTGGAGCAATTACTTGACGACGAACCACGTTTTGGATATTTTCAACAGGACGGTGCAACCGCCCATACAGCCGCCAGAACTATTAACTACCTACTTACGCAATTTTTTCGACGACAGATTGATCAATTTTCGATCAGACATTGAATTCCCACCTAGATCACCTTGTTTAACGATTATGGATTACTTCGTTTTTCCTCATTTAAAGAACACTATTTTTAAAACACCAGTTGCAAATTTAGAACAATTACAAGAAAGGATTATCCAAGAATGTGGTAACATTTCTCCAGAGATGCTGGTCAACACTTTCGAAAATATGAAGAGACGTGTGAATTTATGCTTGCAGCATGGCGGTGTCCAATTTCAGCAATTTATGTAATTATTTTTTTTTTCTTTCTGTATATTCTTACTTTGTTAATTTTGTAAACAACAAAAATAAATTTGTATTTGTCTACTTATTTTATTACTCATTAGTTTGGCATATCATGTCATAATATGAATTTGACAAAATTTTAACCTAAATTTGGTTAGATATATCGTCACCATATCATTGTGATCTAAACCAAGCCCCACGTTTTTTAATCCAAGCCCTCTTTGATGCCAATAATTTTTGCTCGCACGGTATAATTATAGACAATACTTGTTTATGGCGTCAGTGTTAAAAGTGTCACTTTTGAGAAGGAAACTCGGATAACGAGCGTAGCGCCCATAAACATGTCTTGTACATTTAGATAAGCAAACAATAATCACGAAAGTGGCAAATTTATGGCCTTGCGCCCAAGCCATACCGAAATAGGCATGCGCACTGTAAAATTCTCATTTGACGAATGGGAAAATATAGACAGGTCCGGGTTTTAAAATTTAAAATAAAAGTCTTAATAAAAGTTTACAGTTGTGGTGCTCGATTTTAAGCCCGTATTTCAGGGGCAAGTTCTTCGTTAATAAACAGTAAAGGTTGACCTCCAATTTATTTTCACTTGTAAAAAGTTAAAACTGGAATTTTTTCTAATTTTTTGACCAAGTTGGGGAAAAAGTAGTCATTTTTGTTTTTTTTTGTATACTGCCTGCCAACCTATTAAATTGTGAGGTTATAATAGTATATTAAAGTACACGTTTCATAAGAAGCGGTTTTAGCGCACGCGTCTATTTTAAAAAACGAGCCACAAACTGGCGAGTTTTTTTATTGACACGTGCGCTAAAACGACTTATGAAATATGTGCTTTATACATTTTTTTCTATTTCACCTTTTATAATCAAGAAAAATACATTTTAAAAAGAAAATAAATACTTCAAATTTTGTAAATTTTTATGTCTAAATTTTATTTTGGTAATACTATTTTTTATCATAGTAACCTCTGGACAACAAAAATTATTTTGCAAACTGTAATTTTTTGATTTATTGACCCATTTTCACCACGAGATTCTAAAGTTATTTTAGCGATATAAGATTTGAAATTGGACGGAATACGTTGTGTGATCCTTGTACATTCGGTACATATACAGGGCGTTCGAAAATTCGGGAGATTTTGCTACCTTTTTTCGAATTTCAAAAGACGTAAAACGTCACGGCATTGCAATTTAGTATAAGGAAGATGGAAAATTCAAATAACGTTGAAGTTAAAATCGACATTGGAAGGTTGGTAGATTGAATTTTGGATAGGATTTGGCAGAAAATATTAGCTTGAAGCATCTACAAAAGATTGATTTATAGATTTATGCAACCAACATACATGACTGTTATCCACACAGAATAAAAAAAGTAGGTTATCAAGCTATTTTTCCTCTGCGAAAAATGGGTTTTCTCGTAAATCACAAAGGCCGCGCAAGTCAATGAAATAAAACATTTAAATGTTACCAAGATAAAATAAAGAAAAAACGCGTATCGAAATAGCTTCATTACGATACGCAAATGCGTATCGTACTGAGCTTATTATGAACGTGAAATAGAAAATAGTATATTAAAGTACACGTTTCATAAGAAGCGGTTTTAGCGCACGCGTCTATTTATACTATTTTTTCTATTTGTAGTTTTTTCAATAAAAAATACATATTTAAAAAGAAAATAAATCCTTTAAATTTTTATGTCTAAATTTTATGTTGGTAATACTATTTTTTTATCATAGTAACCTCTGGACAACAAAAATTATTTTGCGAACTGTAATTTTTTGATTTATTGACCCATTTTCACCACGAGATTCTAAAGTTATTTTAGCGATATGAGATTTGAAATTGGACGGAATACGCTGTGTGATCCTTGTACAGGGTCATCCAACCAGGACTGAACAGGGGTCTATTTTTTGAGTTTCCCTGTATTCTAGACGTATTAAGCTCAAATGAATACAGCTTTTTAAATGTTTGATTGCTTATATCTTAAAAACGGTTTGAGCTAATATGGACAAACTATATATTTATGGAATCAGAAAAGAAGGGCGTTTCATAAAAATAAATAATATACAGGGTGTTCCATTGAAAAAACAACAACTTTACGCCACAGTTCCTTTGTTTTAAGTCAGATCGCTTTTTAAATGGTAATTTTAGATTCTACGGCAAAGCATAAATTAAATGGCTATATTGGTTTAAATTAAAATATAGGGAAACTCAAAAAATAGACCCCTGTTCAGTCCTGGTTGGATGACCCTGTACATTCGGTACATATACAGAGCGTTCGGAAATTCGGGCGATTTTGCTAATTTTTTTTTAATTTCAAAAGACGTGATTTTACGTCAATTTTTCAATTTTTCAATTTCAATGTTACCAACATCAAATAAAGAAAAAACGCGTATCGAAATAGCTTCATTATGAACTTCATTTCAAGTTCATAATGAACTTATTATGAACGTCAAATAGAAAAAATCGTTTTTAATGTTTTGCCTCTAAAATTTGCTAAAAAATGATTGGCCGTCGTATTTTTACTTCGAAAAGCAAGAGAACAAGTCAATTAAACTTACCTTATCAAATCGAAAATAAGAAACAAACAAAACAGCAATTTCCGATGTTATCACGTACCTAACCTCAAGCAAAATATTAGTTGGTAATTTAAAAAAGTTTTGGGTACCAGTCATTGTTTATACCGGGTGTCCCCGGAAGGTGGCTCGTCCCTCTAACTTTTTTGTTTTTCAAGATAATGAAATAAAATTCGGGGGATTTGTATACGACACAAAACTGCATTTTTTGACAGGTGACTCAACATTATGGAACTTCCGGTTTAACCGGAAATTACATAAACTTTCGATTTTTAAATGGGATACCTGGTATATTTTTACTTTTTTGGACTACATATGACATTCTAAATACAACCAATGTGTCACTTGTCACTTTTTGTCACCAAGAAAATATGTTTTTTGCAAATTTATTGTTTTATCCAGAGGGCTATGAATACCTTGAAATCACAAACTTATTTCAGTTCTTTAATCTTGGGAAAAATATAATTTTACTATTTTTGATCCAATGCTATGTGCTATGTAAAATTTAATTTTTAAAGTTGTATAACTCATTTTTTTTAAATGGCAACATGGTGGCTCGTCGGGTTAAGAAAAAAGAGAATTTTATTACGATTATTTTGATACCATACACATACACTATTAGGTTTTGGGAAAGCTGCCATTAAAAAACTTTAAAAAGTTAACTTAGAACTTTCCTAAAATGAAGCATCTTTTGAGAATAAATTTAGATTTAAATGCGTCAAGTAGCCTGTGACCAGCAAAACTGATAAAACAAAATTATGCCTTGAAGAAAATTGAAATGCCAACAGCTTCTGCCAAAGTAAATTAGTTTGTTGTTTAAAAACATGGAAAATAATAGTTTTACAAAGAGTGAAAAAGTTGATATGTTATTAGTGTTTGGAGAATGTAGAAATAAATCAACCGATGCTGCACGACTTTACGCACAAAGATATTTTAATCGGCGTCATTCAACCCGGCACTAATAGGTACCCAAAACTGGTTCCGAAAATGCGAAATGAGCCTGACAGTAATAACATATGAACTTCTTCACTCCCTGTAAAACTATTATTTTCCATGTTTTTTAAACAACAAACTAATTTACTTTGGCAGAAGCTGTTGGCCTTTCAATTTTCTCAAAGTTAACTTTTTAAAGTTTTTTAATGGTAGCTTTTTTAAAACCTAATAGTATATGGTATCAAAATAATCGTAATAAAATCCTCTTTTTCCTTAACCCGACGAGCCACCATGTTGCCATTTAAAAAAATGAGTTATACAACTTTAAAAATTAAATTTTACATAGCACATATAGCATTGGACCAAAAATAGTAAAATTGTATTTTTCCCAAGATTAAAGAACTGAAATAAGTTATTTTAAGGTATTCATAGCCCTCTAGATAAAACAATAAATTTGGAAGAAAAATATTTTCTTGGTGACAAGTGACACATCGTTGTATTTAGAATGTCATATGGAGTCAAAAAAAAGTAAAAATATACCAGGTGTCCCATTTAAAAATCGAAAGTTTATGTCACTTCCGGTTAAACCGGAAGTTCCATAATGTTGAGTCACCTGTCAAAAACTGCAGTTTTATGTCGTATACAAGTCTCCCAAATTCTATTCCATCATCTTGAAAAACAAAAAAGTTAGAGGGGCGAACCACCTTCCGTCCATTTAACACAATACCCAAGTACACAAAAACTAGAAAACCGAAATATTAAACAACCACAATCCACAGTAACTGAGTTGCTTTTAAAAATGCTTGAGCGTTCCTTTAAAAAAAGTAACTCAGCTAAATAAAGGTTTGTTTCCTTCCCCCTTTGCCGCGGTTAAATATGTCCATCTCAAGGGCGGATCCAGGGGGGGGGCACTAGGGGCAAGTGCCCCCCCCCCCCCCCGAGCGCCCTAAGAACCGAAGAAATACAGAAGAAATATGACTGATCGATTGCATTTATGCATTCGTCGATGCGCCGAAATATCTCCCTACAACATAAATAGTGCCCATCCCTACTTCCGATCTCGAATCAAATTCACGCGTGCCGACCGTGCCGCACTCCCGTATCTAATATTTAATATTATTCTTCTACGCCGTGTTCGCAGCGTCCAGCGTCACCATTATTATAAAAGACGAAGAATATGACTCGCATTAAAAGGGTGGCAGAAAGATATCATAATATTTTGCCAAATAATTTATCAGGAAGCATTGATGGGGAACTGGCACTGTGGAGACAAAAATGGCAGAAAGTAGAAGAAAATGATTTACCTAGGGATGTTTTTGAAGTATTTTTGATATGTGATGGTGAACTTTTTCATACCATTAAAGAAATATTAAAAATCCTGCTAACTCTTCCAGTAAGCACTGCAAGTGCCGAACGCTCATTTAGTACTTTAAATCGAGCAAAAACTTGGTTGCGTTCGCGGATGGGTGATGAAAGGCTAAATGGCCTATGTCTATTGTATATCCATCGAGAAATTATTGTCGATGTTAAAAAAATTATCGAGCGTTTTGCAAAAGGCGGGGAACATAGACTAGAGTTTGTTGTTTGAGTTTGTTTGGTTGTATTATGTGTGTGTATTGTGTTATTATTGTATTACTTTTTGCATCCACAAAAATAAACACATAAACTTATTATTATATTTTTTTGTGGTCGACCTTCTAACCCTCAATAATATAAAATTTAAACTTTATGTATCAGTATCAACCTAATAATAATAAACACATCGAAAGGTAAGTTTTTGACAACTAAAATTTCAATTTTGTCGGGGGCAAACAGATGAGATCCTGACCCCTCCCCCAAGGGAGCATTAGAAAGGTGAATTCATTCTTATGACATTTCGGCGTGGTCCCAAAAAAATTCGCCTGCGGCGCTATTTACCCTGCACGTTGTCTACCCTCTTGTATAATTCAACTAAATAGTGCCCCCCCCCCCCCCCGAAACTTCTCCCTGGATCCGCCCTTGCCATCTAGGTATATTTCTCACATGATTATAAGATTTGTTCGCAAAGCATTCCTTTAACAACTTAGCTAAGCAAAGATTTTTACTTTGCTATGCTGTTTAAAAAAAGCAAAAGGAAAGTATCTAATAGCAAAGAATACAAGAAATCTACAGAGAAAACGTAACAACAAAAATGGCACCGAGCCGGTTCTGGAGTGTATACAGTGACCGGCAAAGAGTTCGCAACATATGGGAAAATTTTTATTAGCGGAATATTGAAAAATCTTTTTTGGGGGATTGGATGTGCATGTCCCATAACCTTAAAATCGATTTTGACATACGTCACGTGACCAATGGTATGGCGGGAAAGTTGAAGAAACCAATATGAAATTATTATAAATCAGATAAGTTGATGAGATATCGAAAAAATTCCAAGAATAAAAAGTGTTTAGAATGCCATTAGAACCTTGAATACAATGTTTGGGATATCTACTTAAAAAAAACATAAAATCGAATATTTTTTTACCGAATTAAAAATTTCCATATTTTTCCTTTCTTAAAGCTTCATTAAAGTAAAACTGACATTTGGTGACCACAACTAGAAATATTCTTTTGTTTTTCTGACAATTTGGAGCAATAATTCAAAAAATTCGTTTACACTTGCATACCAGCTGTTGCAATAGTCTATTTCTAATAACCTTATCGATATTTTTTATATCGAAATATTTTATTATGTTAAGAAATCCTTAAATTCATTACTCCAAAGCAAATTTTATTTATAACCGTAAAAAATAATTTTGAATTTCGCAGAAATCTTTAAAAAAATTTAAAAATTAATAAAAATTTAAATTATTTTATTGAGCCAAATAAACAACAATTTGAGTCAAAAAACTATATTAGTAATAAGCATTAAATAATTTTATTAATACTGATAACACCAAAATTAACCTAAATTAAAAAATTTAACCGAGTATTAAAAGTATTAATTTTTTATTAATTTTTAGATTTTTTTAAAGATTTCTGCGAAATTCAAAATTATTTTTTACGGTTATAAATAAAATTTGCTTTGGAGTAATGAATTTAAGGATTTCTTAACATAATAGAATATTTCGATATAAAAAATATCGATAAGGTTATTAGAAATAGAATATTGCAACAGCTGGTATTCAAGTGTAAACGAATTTTTTTAATTATTGCTCCAAATTGTCAATAAAACAAAAAAATATTTCTAGTTGTGGTCACCAGATGTCAGTTTTACTTTAATGAAGCTTTAAGAAAGAAAAAATATGGAAATTTTTAATTCGGTAAAAAAATATTTACAAAAATATTCGATTTTACGTTTTTTCAAGTAGATATCCCAAACATTGTATTCAAGGTTCTAATGGAATTCTAAACACTTTTTATTCTTGGAATTTTTTTGATATCTCATCAACTTATCTGATTTATGATGATTTCATATTGGTTTCTTCAACTTTCCCGCCCTACCATTGGTCACGTGACGTATGTCAAAATCGATTTTAAGGTTATGGGACATGCACATCCAATCCCCCAAAAAAGGTTTTTCAATACTCCGCTAATAAAATTTTTCCCATATGTCGCGAACTCTTTGCCGGTCACTGTATAATGTCGATAATGAAGGAAACCCTAGTAACAAAAGAGTTGTGCGCATGCCCATCCCTATTGAGCACTAAGGGATGTGATCGACGAGCCGTGCGTACAAACGCATTTTTTCATCCATAAAATTTAACTTGTGTTTGCGCACGAGATAAGCTGTACGGATCTAAAGGTATATGTCTATGGTTGCGTCATGATGATGTATTATTTGGTCACGAAACGTTAACATTTATGAAACCTGCGACTTGCCTTAAACTTCTTAAGCTTATAGAAGTCCCTAAAACTGTACTTAAAATTCCAGGTCCGGTTCCCAAGTTTGACGATGGTGGGTGGTGAGCAAAACATCGAATTTTGAAAGGAATATCCTCATTTTGTAGCATATCAAAAATGGCTTTAAAAAGGAATTTTTGTTTTTTTGCAAATAGAAAATTAAGGCGCAAAGAATTGAAGATTTAAGTTTTTTTTCGGATTTCATAGAAGGAAAAAATATTTTCAATTAAAAATATGTGTTTTAATTTATTTTTGAAATTTTGCCCTTAAGGAAAAAATGGACCTGTCTTCTGATCTATATTTCTTAATTTGCTGCAGGTAATTAAATCTCCAATTCAGCAAATTGCCTATTCAAGGCTCCAAACCACTAGTCTTTGTGATTCCATTACCACTTGTTTTGCGGTATTTGAAGTCCATTCTGGAAACAAATCTGTGTAGTGGCACAGCTAATCTTATATTTGTTTAATCGTGTTCTAGTTTAGAAGAATCGTTAAGTTCCAAGAACTTGCATTAAGTTTAGACTTATTAATGTAAGCAGAGTAAAACTTTAAACACAAATTTTAACAAACAAAGAAACAATAAATCGATTTAGATATTTAAAACTATAAACGCGCATTAACATTTAAAAACGTTTTAAGAGTTATTTAGATTTTAATAATAAAATATTAAATTAGGTATATTTAAATGGTAATAGGAATAAATGGCCCAATAAATAATTATAGCTTTTTGAAATAATTATTATGCTCGTTAAAGCTAACTTTCAAAATTGTATGTTTATGGCTCTATAAATTAAAAACGGTTTATTTACATTTAAAAAATACACTTCCGTTATGTGTATTCAATGCACCAAATTCGAGGTTAGTCAACAATTCGTTAATAGCTTTTCAAAATCGTTATGATAAAGTATAGAAATTAATTCTGATAATTTACTATAAAAAAAACCACAGTGGGTTTTGTATTTTGCTTTAATAGAATGGATTTATTTGAAAAAAATTACATAAATTTATTTTCAACCAATTAGAAGGCTTTTGTTAACGTTGCTTATAGCAACGGGAGATTATTTATCGCTATAATTTTGTTACTTCCCATTAGCTTAATGAAATTAATAAGTGATAATTTTTCTGTCAAAAATGAAGTGCTTTATATCTATTGGCAAAAGTCACTCAGAATAAAATGAAAATACATTTTGTTGCTAACTTATAATTTTTATTGATACTAACCAATTTGCTTTACAAATCGAACACCGGGGATAAAAGAGACACATCAAAAATTTAACTAAACTCATCGGAAATATGTTTTTTTTAAAGTTTCATTTGAAACTATGTAGACATGTAATATCAGATGTTATGGTTGAAAACGAATTAATGTTTTTAATGTTCCTAATGTTAGTAATAAACCTTACTTACTAACAAGTAAAAGTAACTTCTATTGTAAAAATACAGTGCGTCATATTAAACCAAACTCATCGGAAATATGTTTTTTTAAAGTTTTATTTGAATTTAAAACTATAAAGACATTGGATTTCAGATAACAAATTTGTTATTTAAAGTTTCTCACATTTTACTAATAAAAATGAGTTACTAACGGCTAAAATGAACTTCATTTCTAAAACTCTAATTAGTTACAATTAATTAAAGCCGCCGGAAATATGTTTTTGTAGCATTTTAGCAAAAAAATTACAATAAGAAAAAACTCCAATTTATGAAATTTTCTTACCGAGTCTCCCACGCAGCAGAATTAATTCCCGATAGTTTTTTCGCGGTTTCGGACCTTGAAAAAAATTATCGGGAATTAATTCTGCTGCTAGGGAGATTATAAGTGAATATTTAATGGTAATAATTTCATTTGTTCAATTATTGTAGACTCATCAATACTTTTGGATTTTTGACAATGCGATAAATGCTAAGTAGCATGTTATAAACTAAGGGACTGAAGTAAACCATTTAATACCGCGAATGAAGTTTGAAACAATCATTCAGAGGACTTTAGTAGGACAGGCACTTTAGTCTCAGGGAATATATCTTATTTTTTGTACTTTCAAGAACAGTATTACTAAAATTAGGTCATCTTATATAGGTACAAATATAAAAACACATGATAATTTTTTTTTTTTTATGATCGAGCACAAGCACTACAGGAAAAATCCTTTAAGGCGCTCTGCGAGCGGTGCGTGTGCGAAGAAAGCGATTCACGTTTTTCTTGAATCGTTGGAGGTTATATTCGGTTGGAAACACGGTCTCAGAAAGGCCGTTCCACAAAGATGACGTCCTCCAAATGAAAGAGTTCTGAAACAATGATGTTCGGGGTGTACTAAGTTGAACCACATAGGGATGGGCGGCAGTGGTTCGTCGTGTGTTTCTGCTATGCATTACTCTAGGTGGAATCGAGCGGGCAATATCTGTCGAACACTTGCCATGGAAATATCTGTAGAAGAGAGTAAAATCACCAACCTGTCTTCTATGTCCTAAGCTGTCGAGGTTCTTAGTCAGCTCGTGGTCGCCGATTAGACGAACGGCTCTCCTTTGGATGGAATCCAACAACCGAAGGGTATGCTTCGGTGCAGAACTCCAGATATGAGAGCAGTATTCCAGTGATGGTCGAATCTGGGCTTTATAGAGTGTCAAAAGTTGTTGAGGTGTATAAAACTTTTTGGTACGGAAAAGTTCACCGAGCTTCTGAGAAGCTGCCTTGGCGATTGCCACAACGTGATTATGCCAAGACATATTTCCTCCCAGTCACAATTTAATGCAAGTACCGCTTCAATATTTTATTAGTCTACTTTGAAAGACAAAATTCACTTAGTTACAGCGTAAATAAACAAGTTGTTGGTGTCATCAGTTTAACGACCACCGCCGAAATAAAAACTTTTGATGTGAAAAAAGCAGCTAAAAAGGAGTTAGAATAAAATGCCATTTATTAGATGGTGCTGTGAACGAAAAGTGGCAAATTTCCACGAAGATGCCTTTTTTTTACGGATAAATCCAGGACTCTTACTCCTTTAACGCTTCCGGCATATTATTCCATGACGATCATTCTCAACATGAAAAATATTAATTTGAAGAAATAGTCCATGCTTAAAGTGGAGTTGAAAGTATGGGAAAGAAAGAAAAAACTTAAAGTCTTCCTCCACAAAATTTAATAGAATAAAAATTCTCTAGGGGTCTCTACATGTTTCGAACGTAGAAACGTTCATCATCAGGAGACAGAAAATGTATTTAGTGCTGATGGTTTTAGCAGAAAAGAAAATGGTGTAGAACCTTAATGGAGCTTTTATGGAATTAAAAAATTGATGTGTAGAAGAGACATAATATGAAGAAAATTGATAAAGGTTAAACCATACTGAATATGTTAAAAAAGTTATTAAAGGGGGTCTAAACCAACCAAATAAACTGGGGAAGAAGAAAAAACCTTCCTGAAAAGAAGGTGTCGAAGATTATTTAAAATTTTTTTATGAAACTTTTCAAGTTTATGTCAGTAAGACATTATAAGGATAAAATTGTCATATCAAAATAAAATTACATTGCAAAAAGTGTTTTGTGGGGTACTGAGGATAAAAGCTCAGTAAGCGGTTAATTTAAAACCAATAAAATTAATTGATAAGTTGACAATTTTATTCTTATAATGTCTCACTGACATAAACTTGAAAAAGTTTTATAACATTTTTTTAAATAATCTTCGAGACCTTCTTTTTAGGAAGGTTATTTTTTCTTCCCCAGTTTATTTGGTTGGTTTAGACCCCCTTTAATAATTTTTTTAACATACTCAGTATGGTTTAACCTTTATCAATTCATATTATTTCTCTTCTACACATCAATTTTTTTTTCATAAAAGCTCCATTAAGGTTCACACCGTTTTCTTTTCTGCTAAAACCATCAGCACTAAATAAATTTTCTGTCTCCTGAAGATGAACGTTTTTACGTTCGAAACATGTAGAGACTCTTAGAGAATTTTTATTCTATTTAATTTTGTGGAGGAAGACTTTAAGTTTTTTCTTTCTTTCCCATTAAAAATATTATTGATATTAGCAAATTTAATTGCCCTACTAACAAGAAGAACCGAAGCCAAAAAAAGCCAAGATTTTAATAAGGGAGCAGACAACCAGTTTTCAGTGATAAAGATTAGTAATTTTATTAAACATTTGTAAAGAATTTCAATTAATACTAATAAATATAATTATTTTTAATTTGCTCTAGTTTTTGGCGTCGCAGAAGCCTGTAAAGTAAGGGGTTAGTTAAGTTGACGGTGGACGATGTAAACTGATTCACTCAGTTTTAATTACTATTAAAAATATCGAAAACAAGATCGATAGAAATTTGGTTGTTAAAAATTCAGTTAAAAATACTGTCAATTTTACTGAAATCTATCAGATGTATATGGCTTTGAGACCCGTCATTTGAAATTTTTCGTTCGCTTTCGAAACAGTCAATGTACTACGCAGTGAGTCGGTTAAAATACATATGAAAAACTACCATACAAAGTAGCAGCATTCCTAAATCTATCCAATTCATAGCTTGACTGCTCTGGTTAGACATTTCTAACATACAGTTAAATGTTTGTTTGAAGGTGGTAGAAAATGAAGTAATATCAAATAAATTACCTTGTTGGACTTCCATTGTCTTTATTTTGTTACTTAATACAACATTTCGGTTAGGTAGCATCTCTAACCGTTTTCAAGTGTAAAATAAATTGTAATTCTAAGGCTACTGTCTTAAATACTATCAATGTGCAATGAAGCCTAATGACTCCGCCTACGTTATTGGAGTGTGAAGTTTGAGCTGTTGGTTGGCAAGAAGAGGCTTCCAGATATTGGGGATATCTATACTTGGTTTACTAAATATATGGATATTTTGATTCATGAAAGATGCTTCTTTGAATTTTCGTTTTCTCCAGTGCTGTTCCGTGTCCAAAACCTTGGCTTCTGACCAGTGTATATTATGTTGGTTGGTCCATACATGTTCCGCTATACCTAATCTCGAATTATAATTTAGTTAACACTTGAAAACGGTTAGAGATACTAACTAACCGAAACCTTGTATTAAGTAATAAAATAAAGACAATGGAAGTTTGGTACAGTTAAATGTTTTTGAAATACCGTATCCAATACGCTTAAGATAGGAAAAAAATAATTTTAGGAAATGTAAAACTCCAAATACTTTTAAAACGACTTAACATAGGTACAGAATGTACTGTAGTGCATAAAATTTATCTAGAATTTAGGTAATATCAAAATGACAAAAACTAAATCTTATTTAGGGAAAAGAAAACCATAAAGTCTTTCTCCACAATTTTAATTCAGTAGCTAATAAGCTAGAATCGACATGTTTCGAGTGTAGAAACACTCATCATCAGGATGTTAAAGTAAAAATTATGAACAGCTGATGTTGTTAGCAAAAGAGAAAATATAATAAAGTTAAGGTGGAACTAATCCATAATGGAGCTTTCAATAGCACGCATAGGGAGTGAGAAAATTTGTTTGTAGTCAAGAGGTGAAAATCTATCAGCACGCTGAAAGGTCCGGGACCAGTAAAAAAGCCACTGTGGGCGGGAAATGAAAGGAAAAACAGGACATATCAGTATGTTCCAATGTCAAATGAAGTGTTTTGTGGAAATCAGTTCAAGTGTGTGTGATAAGAAAAATATAGTTTGATTTGATTAGAAAAATTCATCCGTGTCAAAGAGGTGTGAAAGAAAAAGTCAGATATGAAGGGGGGGAGAAAGAAAAATTGTGTTTTTTTTATATTTTAGTATAGTTGCTTTCTGTAAAAGATAAAGAAAAAAGAGATGTAATGAATGAAATGTAATAAAATAAGTTAGATTAGCTTACCATTTAGCTTGAAGAAAAATGCTGTTGGGGTACTAAGCTTGTTACGGCCCAGTTACCCCAGCAGGAGTCAAAACTGACACATATTAAAGAAATGAAATAAAAGTTATCACATTATCAAAGGAAACTTTTGATATTTTTATAAAAAAATTTTTGAAAATAAATTTTTATTCGTTTTTCATGAACATCCTAGACGGAAGTTCGCTGCGACCAGCACGTGTCTAACCCAAACGGGAAATGAACTTGAACTTGACATTGAAAAGGGGGGGAACAAGTGACATGTATTTTCGCGGTCAAATTAAAGTATTTCAGTATGCTAATAAAATCCACCTGAATTAATAGAAAGGTATCGAGGGAAAGCTCAATTAAGGTTCACAATAAACACTAAAATAGTCAGAAACAATATATCCATAATTAAAAGGTTTTAGTACATTTAAAAAAAGTTGTTGTTCAAATGATTAAAGAATATGTGTCCTAAAAAATTCAGTATATAGCGACCCCCATTGGTAGGTTAATAAATAAAAGGTGTGACTCGGCACTTCGATAAAGCAGAAAATAACTATCTCAGAGCCATCCATGAGTGAAAAGCAGTAAGAAAAAAACAGTTTGTTGTGTCGGTAAAATAGTATTAATAATGTAAAAATCAGTGGTCGTGGCACGGTGCAGACAACATCGTGATCACCCCAATGTACTGGTAGACCGCCTACAAGGAACAGAGCTAATAAGAATAAGACAAGAAATTAATGTAAAAATGTTAGGTTAGGAGAAGTGCTGAAAGGTAATTAGTCATGGATGGCCCCAAAACAGATTAATCGCTGAAAATTAATTAAAATAAATTAGAATGAAGAATAAAAGGCCGAAATAGGGTAAATAGCATTAGAGAAGAGTCAGTCAAGATGTGAAAAATTTAGGGAATTAAAAAAACTTGTAGAACTATGTTGAATTTGGTCATTAAGACAGATTACATTTAGGTTATTTAGGGTTTTGTTAATTTCGAGGATCTCGAGAAGGTCTAGTTTATTACCCTTATTGCAAAGATGTAGATATTTAGTGTGAGAGTTTGGTACAAAGTTGTGTTTGCTCGAGTGAATATGTCTGGAAAAATTAGATTTTATTTTAGAGGGTGAGAGATTCTGATTATAGGCCTTTTCTAATTCCCTGCAGTGTTCCTTGACCCTGGTAGAGAACCTACGACCTGTCTGACCAATATAAACAGCTGTGCATCCCTCCGTAGAACAGGATATGCTGTATACCCCCGACCTATCAGAGATAGGAACACGGTCTTTCGAATTACCCAGGAACTTCTTTAGAGAATGTTGTGTTTTGAACGCAATGTCAATATTAAAAGAGTTGAAGATTTTCTTTAGTTTGTATGAAATTGGACCCCAGAATGGTAATGAGAAATATTTTTTTGGGGTTATGTCTTTATAGAGGAGATTTTTGTTTAGGGATTTGTTTAAATGTTTATAATATATTTTGTTGATGAGGTTTGGAGGGTAGCCGTTATTATTACCTATTTGTCTGATTATATTAAGTTCAGTTTTAAATTCTTTGTCTTCAAGAGGGATAGCAAAAAGTCTAGAAAAGAATGAGTGGAAGGCAGCAAATTTTTGATTTTCCGGATGATTAGAGTGGTATGGAATAATGGAATCTGTACTGGTTGGTTTGTGGTAGATAGAAAAGGAAATTGTATTGTTCTTTTTGGTTAGTTTTAGATCTAAGAAAGGGATCGAGTTGTCCACTTCTATTTCAGATGTGAATTTTATAGCAGGATGAATAGAGTTCAAAAAATTGGTAAAAGAATGAAGGTCGTCCTTAGTGCCGGTAAATATTGCAAAGATATCATCCACGTATCTTTTAATGAAAAGAATATGTTTGAAAAGAGGGTGGGTTTTTATTTTGGATTCAATAAAAGACATAAAGATTTCTGCGAGTAGCGGGGATAATGCTGAACCCATAGCAAGTCCGGAAATTTGCTTATAAAATCGATTGTTAAACTGAAAGAAGTTTTGTTTGAGAACCAAGTCTACTAAAGTACAAATATTATTGACATGTTCGAGTTCTAAATTAGAGTTATCCGCAAGAAGTGTTTTAATTAGGTTTAAACATTCATTTGGGGGTATACTAGGGAATAAGTTAGCAACATCGAAAGATACCAGTAAAGAAGAGTCAGGAATATGTATGTTTGTAAGGTCTCTAGCGAGGTCTGAAGAATTTTTGACTGAGGAAGAACTTTTGAATTTAGTTAGGTTAGGTAGAATCTGATTAAGCCAAATGCCGAGTCTATAACAGGGGGAACTACAGTAGGAAACTACAGGACGAACAGGTATATTCTGCTTGTGGATCTTGGGGAGGCCGTAGAGTAGAGGGGTTGAAGGGTTAATCGGTGTTAATTTAAATTTATTTGTTTTAAGGAGAATAAGAGTGTCATTGGTTTGTTTTAGAGTGGTTTTAAACAATTGAAGAAATTTATCTAGAGGGTTATTGGGAAGTAAAGAAAAGTCATCGGAAGAGAGGAAGTTATCGACTTTGTCAATATACTGTGGTCTCTCCAAAATCACCAAGCAGTTACCCTTATCGGCCCTGGATACAACTAGATTATTATCAGTAATTTTAGATTTTAAAGATTTAAGGGTTTTATACTCATTGTCATTCTTCGGCTGGGGGATAACATTGTAAAATTGATTAAGGGATGTAGTACAAAGGGATCTCAATGTGTCCTTCCTTAGGGATTCATGAGAGGTTGAGATGATGTTCTCACAATCAACAGCGATGACTTCTAGGTCTCTAGTTTCAGGTTGAAAATGAAAATTGTACTTAAGGCCTAAATTGAGTAAGCTCACTTCGTGCTCTTCGAACTGAGTACTACTTAGGTTAAGTGTCCTATCATTGAACCTAAAACCTTCGACGTTTGAAATATTTAAAGTTTCTTCATTTAGTTCGGATTTGAAAATAGAATTGTCAAAGCTGATGTTATTGGTAGAGGAATCATTTATATTATTAGCAAAGGTGGAATTAAAAATTTTTTTACCGTTAGTAGAATTAGATTTGTAATTAAGAGAAAAGTTAAATGTACGCCTCTGTTGGGTGGTTAAACAAATCCCTAAACAAAAATCTCCTCTATAAAGACATAACCCCAAAAAAATATTTCTCATTACCATTCTGGGGTCCAATTTCATACAAACTAAAGAAAATCTTCAACTCTTTTAATATTGACATTGCGTTCAAAACACAACATTCTCTAAAGAAGTTCCTGGGTAATTCGAAAGACCGTGTTCCTATCTCTGATAGGTCGGGGGTATACAGCATATCCTGTTCTACGGAGGGATGCACAGCTGTTTATATTGGTCAGACAGGTCGTAGGTTCTCTACCAGGGTCAAGGAACACTGCAGGGAATTAGAAAAGGCCTATAATCAGAATCTCTCACCCTCTAAAATAAAATCTAATTTTTCCAGACATATTCACTCGAGCAAACACAACTTTGTACCAGACTCTCACACTAAATATCTACATCTTTGCAATAAGGGTAATAAACTAGACCTTCTCGAGATCCTCGAAATTAACAAAACCCTAAATAACCTAAATGTAATCTGTCTTAATGACCAAATTCAACATAGTTCTACAAGTTTTTTTAATTCCCTAAATTTTTCACATCTTGACTGACTCTTCTCTAATGCTATTTACCCTATTTCGGCCTTTTATTCTTCATTCTAATTTATTTTAATTAATTTTCAGCGATTAATCTGTTTTGGGGCCATCCATGACTAATTACCTTTCAGCACTTCTCCTAACCTAACATTTTTACATTAATTTCTTGTCTTATTCTTATTAGCTCTGTTCCTTGTAGGCGGTCTACCAGTACATTGGGGTGATCACGATGTTGTCTGCACCGTGCCACGACCACTGATTTTTACATTATTAATACTATTTTACCGACACAACAAACTGTTTTTTTCTTACTGCTTTTCACTCATGGATGGCTCTGAGATAGTTATTTTCTGCTTTATCGAAGTGCCGAGTCACACCTTTTATTTATTAACCTACCAATGGGGGTCGCTATATACTGAATTTTTTAGGACACATATTCTTTAATCATTTGAACAACAACTTTTTTTAAATGTACTAAAACCTTTTAATTATGGATATATTGTTTCTGACTATTTTAGTGTTTATTGTGAACCTTAATTGAGCTTTCCCTCGATACCTTTCTATTAATTCAGGTGGATTTTATTAGCATACTGAAATACTTTAATTTGACCGCGAAAATACATGTCACTTGTTCCCCCCCTTTTCAATGTCAAGTTCAAGTTCATTTCCCGTTTGGGTTAGACACGTGCTGGTCGCAGCGAACTTCCGTCTAGGATGTTCATGAAAAACGAATAAAAATTTATTTTCAAAAATTTTTTTATAAAAATATCAAAAGTTTCCTTTGATAATGTGATAACTTTTATTTCATTTCTTTAATATGTGTCAGTTTTGACTCCTGCTGGGGTAACTGGGCCGTAACAAGCTTAGTACCCCAACAGCATTTTTCTTCAAGCTAAATGGTAAGCTAATCTAACTTATTTTATTACATTTCATTCATTACATCTCTTTTTTCTTTATCTTTTACAGAAAGCAACTATACTAAAATATAAAAAAAACACAATTTTTCTTTCTCCCCCCCTTCATATCTGACTTTTTCTTTCACACCTCTTTGACACGGATGAATTTTTCTAATCAAATCAAACTATATTTTTCTTATCACACACACTTGAACTGATTTCCACAAAACACTTCATTTGACATTGGAACATACTGATATGTCCTGTTTTTCCTTTCATTTCCCGCCCACAGTGGCTTTTTTACTGGTCCCGGACCTTTCAGCGTGCTGATAGATTTTCACCTCTTGACTACAAACAAATTTTCTCACTCCCTATGCGTGCTATTGAAAGCTCCATTATGGATTAGTTCCACCTTAACTTTATTATATTTTCTCTTTTGCTAACAACATCAGCTGTTCATAATTTTTACTTTAACATCCTGATGATGAGTGTTTCTACACTCGAAACATGTCGATTCTAGCTTATTAGCTACTGAATTAAAATTGTGGAGAAAGACTTTATGGTTTTCTTTTCCCTATATTATTCAACTCCACTTTGAGTATGGACTACTTCTTCAAAATTAAATCTTATTTGTTTCCGAGGTGGACCGATGTAACTATTAACACTCATAGTCAAGCGATTAGGTTGAAACTCCATAACCTTAGACTCTTATTGGGCAATCGGACATTAATTTAAAATAGGCATGTCATATCGGCGGTATTTTACTTGCAAGCAGCATGCATCTGATTAAATTCAGTCTTTATTGGAAATAAATAGACTATACGTAATTTTTAAAGACCGACCGAAGGTTCGGTTTCGGCTAGTTTCGGCGACAGTTTCGGTTTCAGCCCAAAAATCGGCCGCGCCGAAACTCAGTGTTCGTGAATGGTCGCGCACCGTTCGGCTAACTTTGGGTGAGTTCGTAGGCAGTGTTGTCTATATAAATATTTTTTTTTCTCTGTCGACCTTTTTTTTTTTAGGTGGGAAGAGTTCAATCCAAGATCGATCTGGTCCTATATAAAATAAATTAGATTTTAGTATACAATAAAATTTTTAACATGTATAAATAAGTTTCGGTTTCGGTTTCGGCTGAAAATCTTGTTTCGGTCGGACACTAGTAATTTTATTACACATTTTAACGTGAGGAATGGTGATGGCAATGACGTTAAAAACAAAAATGTTTCAGTTTTAAGAGAAAAAAATTGATGCGTCCGACCTTATTTCATAATTTTTACTTACAACTGTATTATTAATATTTGTCCATTTTGTCCTGTTACTTCCAACGCTGGGAAATGGTCGTAAAACCTTTTTCTGATAAAAAAAAATAATACTAGATGGTAAAAAATACATATTATAGCCCAAATTAACGAAAGTAGTCTTTACTTTGGTTATCGTAAAAGTTTATTGTCGGCCAGAAAACCTCAAAAAGACAGATAATAATATTGTTGTTTCACGAGATAACCTGCTTTATATGCTATTATTCAGGCAATACTAAGATGGACGATACCTACAATTTTATTATTTTGGGTAAAAATCGTTAAATTGTAATAAAAAAGTTAATCCTATAATATATAGTTACATCCAATTTGTTCCTTCCTTTACCGAAAATTTTGTTACATTTAGCGGAAAAGGTTTCAACAATACTAATCGAGTCTCTTAAACTTAAATGTCTACTCTTCAACGAGGATATTATGTCCGGTATAAAACTGAAATTAACCTTAAAAAAACAAGACCTTTCTACACTTGCACTTTTTAACAACTCTTTACTTTGCACAACACACTGTGAATCGTCATCTAAATCCAAAATTAGTTCTTCAATGGCTTCGAAATGCTCTGCGTAGAATATTGCGGCCTTAATTTATGTTCCTCACCGGGTAATTACAGGTTCTGGAGGTAAACTAACTCCTGGTAATCTCTCCTTATACATAAAACTGCACTCTTAGAGGTGATTTTAGAAACACTTTTTTTATATTTGAAATTCATTTATAGAATATTGAACCAGCATTTTATTTCATAAAATGGTTTTAGGTGGAGAAAACAGTTAAAAAAAAATTAATTTATTAAAATGGTAACTAAAATAGATATATACCAATCGAGCCCAGTTTACAAGCTGTCTTAGGCCGGCCGCACATATTCGGTTTCCGAATTCGTTTTCCGATTCGGACAACCCGAATACGCAAAAAAAAACATTCAAATTGTCTATTCAACACACACGTTCGTTTTCTTTCCGAACGGAGTATTTTAGTAACGTTCGTTCCGCAAGCCTCCATTTGAATTTGGAATTTCGATTCGTTAAAAAATCGAATGTCTGCGACACGTTCACGAATTCCGTTTTCGTTTTTCGGATTCGGAAACCGAGTAATATCGATATTATTGATATTTATCGATATTATCGATAATATCGATTTTTCGATTTTTTGATGTCGTTGGTGTAAGAATGTCGTCGAAATATTTGGATGCATATCATTGATAATAAAAGGAGGGAAGAATGCGATAATCATTATTCTTTTTATCCTTTATTTACGCCTTTACCTGATTTGTTTAGTGTTTAATGTAATTTTTGACTGTCACTAATGAATTTTTATACATGTGTCTTGTGTTTAATAAAGTCAATCTTTTGGTATAATATAAATGCCAGCATATTAATGCACATACTGATATTTAATATCGCCTAATACTAATTTGTAATGGGGCTGGGCAAAAATTCAATATATCGAATAACGATATTTTAAAATAAAATATCGAAAAATCGATATTATCGATTTATCGATATTTTAGATATTATCGATATTATCGATATTTATTGATATTTATCGATAGTATATCGTATAGTATTTATCGATCAACCGACTATATCGATATTTTTTTAATATCGATATTCGATATTGGAATTTCAATATCGCCCAGCCTTGGTTCTGACTATATGCGATTAACGCGAACATATTATGAGCTACCAGTCCTTAAAAAATTTGATTACTAACATCTTCCGTTAAATCATAATAATGAAGTTTAGCACACAACAAATGATGATCTAAAGTGTCGAATGCCTTACTGTAATCAAGTACAACCAAAGCTGACGTTTCCCCTCTATCTGTAGCCAGAATATCATCCAAAGCATTAATTTAAACAATTATTAACTTGTTTGTAAACATTTTTTTTTAAAAAGGTTTGAAACCACGATTTAAAAGACTGCTTGGTCGCATTTCAGAGTATTCCCTAGGGCTGCACACTTTGGGCAAAGGCAACACAATGGCCGTTTTCCAGGAAACCGGAAATTTACTATCCTTTATATCCGTATTAATTATATGAGTAAGAACAGGGACAACTACAGGACAAAGTTTAATCGTTTGTAAAGTAAGCTGATCACATCCTGCTGCATTAGATTTCACCTGGGAAACCGCCCGCATAACATCATTATTACTATTTATATATTTTTGTTGGTTGCCTATATTTAACCACATTTCGAATTATTACCAAGTGGATGGAAACATGATTTTGTATAAAGTTATCACTACTAATGTTTTTTTTTTTAATTTTAGGTAGATAATTCCAAAGTATAAAGGTATTAATGAAATTACCTTGCCAAAAATCCATTGTTTTTATTTTGTTACTTAACACAACGTTTCGATTAGTTAGTATCTCTAACCGTTTTCAAGTGTAAACTAAATTATAATTCTAAGGCTACTGTCTTAAATAATATCCATGTGCAGTGAAGCTTGATGACTCCGCCTACATGCTAATTGGAGTGTAAAGTTTGAGCTGTTGGTTTTGGACAAGAAGAGGCTTCCAGATATTGGGGATATCTTTACTTGGTTTACTAAATATATAAGTATTTTGGTCCATAAAAGCTGCTTCTTTGAATTTTCGTTTTCTCCAGTGCTGTTCCGTGTCCAAAACCTTGGCTTCTGACCAGTGTATATTATGTTGGTTGGTCCATACATGATCCGCTATACCTGATCTCGAAGTTTCACCTCTTTGAGTATGTTTCAGATGTTTTTTAATTTGTACGGGGAGAGGTATTTTTGTTTCTCCAGTGTATGATTCGCTACACTTGCAAGGGATGTGATAGATACAATTTTTTATGTTTTCATTCGGGAGGTTTTACTTTTGTGAGAAAGCCCCTAAGAGGATTCCGGATTTGAAGGCTGTTTTGATATTATAGTTTTTGGTTATCCTTCTAATTTTGATATTTGAAATTTCAATATTAAGGTCTTCCGGATTGTTGCAAAAGTTTGTTTCAAGTAACACTTAACGTCTTACTCTAGATGTTGATAAAACAGTTCGCGTTACTTTAATAAACTTTGATGTATAGAACTTGAAACTAATGTCTAGTTCACAAAACACCCGTAAGATTCCAAAGAGACCAGCGTGGTGCGATTTTGGACCCGGTGCAATATCGGCAACCTTACCCTAAGACTATCTTTTTTCATCGTAGACAAGCATAATATTAGCTCCAACTGAGCTCTCAAGAATGCTAAGCGCGTTCTGAAATCAAAACCGAATACAATTAGTTCTTAAAAATAACAAATTTAAATGCGTTTATGGAAATTTAACCAGCATTACTTCTCACAAGTCTTATTAAATGCTTTAATGTTTTAAGACATTCGTTGCTTAACTAGAGGATATTTATAGTAACAGCAAATCATTTGCATAACATGTTACGATGTTTACAAGTTAAATATTGAATCATTATATCCAAAATTACAATTGCAGATCTTCGACACGAGCGAACGGAATATTGTGCTAAATATACAAAATGAAATAAAACAAACTTGTGAAACACACGGACAAAAAGATATCGATCAAGTTTTGGTTTTTGTCTTTGCAGTTATTGCAAATAATATTAATTTAATAAACAGAAATTGGCAAATACCTTCCTCTTCAATAATAGAGAAATTGTGTACCTAATAAGTTATCAATCTAAAACAAATAAGTGTAAATTTGCCTTTTGCATTTAAGTAAACGGGGAAGACAAAACAATGGCCTCCCTGGTCTGGGTAGACAATGGCGGACTAGAGCTGTTACAGTGGAATTGATCTTGTTCTGTTGAAATAGGTATCACCGGCCTATTCCGTGTTAGTCACCTGATTTTTCTAGTATTCGGTGATATTTTTATTCTAGTTGCCGGATACAGGTACGATGTAGGATGTTAGGTTTTTATAACTGATACGGCGGCGTAGTCCAATAAACGAAGCTTTTAAAACGGGATTTTAGTTATAAAGTGGCTTTTTGTGGAAGTAGACAAACACACAACTTGGGCGTGACTAGGATACTTAGCAAACCACCGTATCTAAATTTTCCAAAAAATAAACCAGTAATTGTACAAGAGTTATTGGACGATTATCCTAATAAGCGAGGGCAAATTTGTGAAATAATGATTAAGGTAACAGATATAATCAAGCACGAATTGTCCAAAGAATTTGTTTTGCAGATGAAGCTAGGTTTTCTTTAAGGTCAGGCTAATAGACACATTTACAGATACTGGGACAGAAAAATCCTCACTGGTTCATAGAAAATCACACCCACTATAAGAAAAAGGTTAATGTCTAGGCGGGCATTGTTGAAATTAGGGTAATCAAACCATTTTTTTTATGTGAGCAGGCTCACTGGAGAATGATATCTAAATTTCCTTCGAAATGATCTGGTTCCAGCTATTGCCACTCTGTTTCCAGATGATAATGATCCTGATTTACTAAGTTTAATCTTATGGTTTTAACAGGATGGTGCTCCTCTAAGGGAGCACTTAAATACAATTTTTCCGGAGTATGTAGGCGGGGTCAATAACGTGGCCACCCGGATCACCCGATCTTAATCCACTTTTATTAGTCTACGTCAAAAATTTAGTTTATAAATAAATCTAAGCCCAACTCGATATTTACGCTTAAGGAGTCCATTTGACGTGTAATGCGGGAAATTTCTTTACAAGTATAGTACTAAATGTACAACAGTCATTTTTAGATCGATTGATCTAATGCAGAACAGTTCGTAGTGGACATTTTCAACATCTTATAAATATTTCCTTATACTCAGCCGTTTGTACATATTATTTCAAAAGTTAATATTGCGTAAACGGTTGAAGATATAGGTATAGGGCATGATTTATGAAAAATGTATAGGATAGAATGTAAGCATGTAAAAATATACATTATTTTCATGCACGAGGTGTAAACCTGTACACCATTGAAAGCTACATTACGGCTCAATCCCACTTATTATTTTCTCTATTGCTAACAACTTCAGCATTGTACTATTTACTTTGTTTTCCTGATGATGAGTGTTTCTACACTCGAAACATGTCGAATTATTATGAATTATTCTAGTTTCGCCTAGCTATTCTAATAAACTTGCGGAGAAAGGCATTGTGCTTTTATTTTTTCCAAAAAATGTTGGTTTTCGAGCACAGAATGCGCAGGTTTATATCAAAAAAGATATATACAGGGTTATACTGGTCTCTGATTCGTATACCTGATGATTAAAGTGAGTACCATCTTTGCAAGCACGTAGCCAGGGGGGGGGGACCAGGGGGTCCGGAGCCCCCCCCAAGAAATTCTCAGAAAATATTTTTTTTTCAGTAAAATCCACTTGAGCGCGCCTTATGGTTTAGTAGCAATCGCGACAGAGTAAAACATTTCCGTCTGGTGCATTATTTTTGCCACGCTTTCTGTCGTATTTTAATAATTTCTTTAATCAACGATTTGAGTGTACCTATATATGTACTTTGCAGTTGTTGTACTTAAATAAAATAATAAATAATACCAAACAAAACCGTTTTTTATTTAAATAAGCAGACAATGCTTTTGTCTTCATTCTAAAATTCCGGACCCTAGTGACGTATTTACGGGGGGCGCAAGCCCCTCCCCCCCCCCCCCCCTAGAAATGCATTTTGCATCTTCTCTTCTAATTTAGGTAAGGAAAATAACACATAATATTATACATAACTTAAAGAAAATAAGTTTTAAAATAAAAATTTAAAATTTTCTATATATAATACTAGCGTGTACTCGGCATGCGTTGCATCCCGCTGGTATAAATACAAACCCGATATATTAGTACCCGGCATGCCACTTTCTGAAATTGCACCCGTGCGAAGGCGGGGCGGGTCGCTAATTATACATAAAAACCTTCCTCTTAAATCACTCTATCTATTAAAAAAAAACGCTTCAAAATCCGTTGCGTAGTTTTAAAGATTTAAGCACATAATATAGGGATATAGGTACAGGCGGGCGATAGCGACTTTGTTTTATACTATGTTAAGATCTACGTTTTTTCGGGTTAGGCTATCGAAACTAAGAATTTCCAAGTTTCGAGAGTCAAAAAAAGGGCGTAGCAATTAAAAAAATTTTGCCTGCGGCGCATTTTCTAAGAAAGAAAGAGAGAAAGGCCACCCTCATCAAAATCCGAAATACGCCACTGGACCGGCAATTTTAAATACTTTACAGAATGCAACAAATTGTGTTTTTAATATTAACATTTATTATAATTAGTAGCTTTTTAGTTAAAATTTTATATATTATAATATGTTGAAATAAAATAATTTTTGGAAAATAAGTAGGGGAGAGCCACCAACAGTGGCCATCCTTTTTTTATTTCCACGTATTTTAAAAACGTTTAAGAAATTTATGCTTTTTCCATTATTTTTGACTACATATACGATAAGGCTATACAAATATGACTGTATTTAATTTTAAAAAGTATAGGATCTTTTCCTCAATATTTTTTTAAAAACATACCACTATGGCCACTGTACCGAACCACATAGAGGTACAGTGGTTTTCTCTGAAAAGCATACTAAAGACTGTTTTTAAGTTGGTAATAAGTAATAAGACTTCATACAAAATTCTTTAATTAGGAAATTTATAAGTAAACACATCGAAAAACAAAAGAAACATGTATCATATAAACGCAAAATTTTTTTATTCAAATAATGTAAGGAACAGTGGCCACCCCTTTATAATATATGAGAGTAGTGGCCAATGTACCCTCCGTTAAGGTGGCCACTGTAAGAAAGGGAACATAAAAATAAAACCTAACCTAACCTAACAGAAAAATAATGCAGATTCCTTAGCCTTTTACCACTGAACTTCGTACTGCAATAGCACATCCTTAAGAAGCATGCAATAAAGTGACTGAAATACTTACCAGCTTTGAATAATTAAAATGAAAAGTCACTCTAATAAAAAACTTTCCACACCGAATTTCAATATCGCACTTATTACGACGAAGCCGGCCATTTAACTGAAAGTATTCGGCGCGCCACGTGCTGGAAACATACTTAAGCACGGATACAAGAGAGGGCGCTAGCGGTGTAAGTTTTGTAAGAGAATATTCACTGGCGGCCACTGTACCAGCCATGGCCAGTGTTGGTGGCTCTCCCCTATGTATACTTTTTTGTATATCTATACGGTCGTAGAAAAAATAATGTTCCTAACTCATGCGGGAAAGTATCACTTAATGCACTTGTTTGGAAAATAACTATTTCTTTTCTATTTTTGTTTTCATTAGTTAAAAATATTTTTTAACAGCAAATCGGTTGCGCAATCGCTACGCTCGCGTTCGGAATTTTCATTCCAACCTCGTTACAGAATCTACTATTCTGGCCGATAACAGTCATTTTCTTCTATAACATTCGTTAAAGCAGGGTTAATAGTGGTTTCCAACAGGGTTCAGGTAAATTTCACCTGTTAAATTTCCAGGTATAAAATACGGCCCAATAATACGGTCCCCCAAAAAAACGGAGCACCCCCGCATTATGCGTTCCCTGTTAGACAGTATCTGGATGAAAATATTCCAGGAAAATGGATTGGAAGAAGAGGTCCTATTAAATGGCCTGCAAAATCTCTTGATTTAATGCCACGGGACTTTTTATGTAGAGACATTTAAAGTCTAAAATTTATGCAACCCAACCTAATTATTTGGAAGACTTGCGACAACGAATAGTGTACGAGTGCCGACAAATAACTCCCGCAATGCTCCATAATGTTCGCGAACATTTTGAACAGCGCCATTACAATTGCATGGCGGTTGGAGGTGGATATTTTCAACATTTACTTGAGTGATACAGGCGGTAATAAATTTTATTACCTTTAAATTTTCTTTTTTTAGCCCTATTTCTCAGGAACTATTCACTCGATTTAAATGAGCAAGGTCGCATTTGGAAGGCAATTCAATTCCCTTCAAAATAAAGTATCACTCGAGCCCCCTCTCCATTTAAGATTTTAAGGGTGAAAGCCACCCCGTCGTAGGGATTCCAGCAGGGAGGCGAAAATAGCAAAAAATATGTCCCTACTAACTAACTAAATATTAATTATTAGACTAGTACTATTAAAACTTTTTTAAAGCTCATAAGCCTGTCTATTTGTCCGTACCGCTGAGCTCATAAAACAGATAAATCGTAATAGAAAACAACTACTCACTTAAAGCATGCAAACAACAACAAGAAAATATTGTCTTTCCATTACTTATCTGTCACTGGATTGTTGCGGTGCGGTTGGAGGACAGGATTTTTAAAGATAATATTTATAATATGTGCGAAAAGGCATGATATATTATTCAATGTATAAATTGAGTTTCGTAGGTTCTATACACTTAGTATAAGAGACCAATCTTATCAGCAGGATTTAGATGGTTTTAGAATTTTTTTAAAGTCTTATTTGTATTAAAGGTTAACAACTCAAAATTTTAGGCTGTTAACCCTTATTACACAAATAACAAAGAAACTACGGTAAAAATAAGAACTTACCCTACTCATTTTGCGTAAGGTAAATGGTTTATTACCTTATCTCGCTGGTCTTCAATTAGTCGAGATAAGTCTATGATACTAACAAATATATCTCAAAAGTGTATTATAAAAATTAACAAAATTATAACGATTTAAAACTTGCTCATCAACATCAAAAAGCAATCTGTGTAAATCACGTATATTATTAAAAACAACTTAGAAGCTTATAAACAGGTCAAAATAGATTATCTTGATTTATTGTTTATACCGTGCGAGCAAAAATTATTTGCATCAAAGAGGGCTTGGATTAAAAAAGTAGGGCTTGGTTTAGATCACAATGATATGGGGACGATATATCTAACCAAATCTAGATTAAATTTTGTCAAATTCATATTATGACATGATATGCCAATCTAATGAGTAATAAAATAAGTAGACAAATACAAATTTATTTTTGTTGTTTACAAAATTAACAAAGTAAGAATATACAGAAAGAAAAAGAAAAATAATTACATAAATTGCTGAAATTGGCCACCGCCAAAAAAATGGGGATTCACATCAGCGGAGAGGTGGAACCAGGCTTTATCCGAAAAAAATGTCAGGTCTAATAATTTTCATATTTTTGAGTAATTCCTGTGTCTTTTAAAATCTGCGGCTAGTATTTCTTGGAACACTTCCACTTTATAAGGAAATAAATTTAGCTGCTTCTTAAGAATAGTCCTGCATGTTTCATAATATCTTCCCACTTCTTGGAACAGGCGTCTTATACAATTTGTTGGCGTATTTTGCATTATTTTACGAACGTTTGCAAGTTCTTCTGTTCTTACAGATGGTCTTCCTGCTACTTTTTTGTGTTATATAGAATCTGTTTCCCTAAACACAGCCACGGTTCTTTTCAGGCAATGATAAAAATCCCCAGCTATAAAAGCAACGTTAAGAAAATGTTCGTGAAAATTGTGCATGCACAAACCCGGATTGTATTGCCACTCACCATTAACTCTAACCCCGTTTTGAAAATACTCTTCAACCAAGAATGTTTTGTGCTGTTCCGTAAAGCCCATTGTGTGAATTGTTCAAGAAATTGAAAAAATTAGCGATTAATCAAATTACTTGTAACGCCTGACAAAGATGACGGAATAACTGATTGATTGTTAATTCAGGTAGTTACTGACACCCAACAGGTATTAAGCTCTACGGCTAAGCATTACGTCCGTAGATGCAAGGCCCTCTTTGATGCAAATAATGTTTGCTCGCATGGTATGAGGAAGTTGAGGTTACTTTACTATAAGGATACTTTCAATACAATATAATAATATTAACCACTGAAAACTAATCTGGAATTAGTTGAATTGCTATTATAGGTACTCATTTCAACAAATCCGCTTGTTTTTCGCCAGATGACACCAGTCATTTGTCGTTGATTAGCTGATATTGGGGTACAATAATATCCCTAGATTAGTAGTGGACCGTATTGAGCCCACACGCCTAGTTATGAATTGTTATTTTGTTTTTCGTTGCATTCCATTACGCTTTAAAAGTATTTTGTGATTTTGGTTGCTGTTATTTTGACTTTGATTGACTTTTACTTTTGTGTGCCCAGTAACAACATACAATTTTTTTTTGAGAAATTATTAATAAAAAAGCTTTCCATATGGAGCCAGAATTCTGCCGGTCACTTCATATAATCTAAACAAATCAAATAAAAAGTAGTATTTTTCTTGCTGTAAATATGAGTGACAGACTATTTAAAATTGCTTTTAGTTTAAATAGTATTTTCGAAGTTTGGGTAAAACAAAATTTCCAAAATAAATACATAATTTTCCATAAGTCCGGTCATGGAATTTATACCAACTTACAAAAATTAAATAGACCAGGATTGAGAGAATGTCACGTGACTCCGTCTTGAGGGAGAAATTAAATATTTACTATAAATAAAAATTTTAAGACGTTATTTTCAGATTCAAAATTATATTTTGGATTTTCCGTAGATCCAGCAAATTTCGGAAGTAAACATTTTTATGATTACAGCCCGAGTCGATAACTAATTTTATTGCTAGTAAACGCGGTCTGCAGTTTAAGTCAGGTTACAATGTTGTTAAAATGTATTTACCAGTAAGCACTTTTTAAAAAATTTGAAACAACGTTGTTGCGACGACTTTCATGTTACTTTTTAAATTTAATAAATAAAATAGATTTATTTTCTATATGAAAACTATTATAGTTTTTTATATCATAGCCTACTTAATTTAACCAGCATAACATTTGTTTGAGTAAAGACACACACACACACAAAGCAGAAAATACATTTCTTGTGTTTAATATCACAATAGATATAATTACGTTATTTCGAGCCTCCAATCCCATCCCAAAAGCTAATAAAGCTCAAATTTGCTATTTTATTATAAAAAGATAAGGGTATTAAATTTATATAATGTGTAACAAACTTGCCTCATAAAAGTTATTATTTACATTTTTTTGTTTGCCCATCTGTTATCATAACGTTGGATCCTCTTCATTTGACGCTAATCGTAAAAGTTAAACATTATAATGGTTTAAAGGATATTAAGTTTATTAGCAATAATTCAAACATAACATAATAGTTCATACGGTCATTGTTTTAGTAAAGTGTAGATTTTAACTATTATTTATAAAAATGTATTTAACTGAACAGTAGGATAAAATTATTAGAAATGTAACTGTCAAAAAATGATACTATTCAAGGTAAAGTTGCATTCTGTGCGCCGCTGCCTCCAACCCTAACGTATTGCACTTTCCACCATACCATATTATCGTGTACCTAATAAAAATAGCGCATCCATATTCAAACAGTTGAATATCTCAAAAGAAAATCTAATCGGTACCGTCATCTTACTGTTAATTACAGCATCTGTCATTGCGACGTCCGTTGACCAAGTGCCCCAGGGCTTGACTCTTGCCGACACCCTTGAAAGAGCCCTTAGTGTAGCGGGTTTCGATTCTATAGCTGAACAAATATGAATATTGATAATGGACGAACTTCGAATATGGGCGAGTCTAAGGACGATTCAGGAAGATACACTCATCTTTATTTAAAGTAGAGAGTGGTTTTTCCTTTCATTTCGTCAGATCCATCCCCAGCTGCGTTTCGCCATATCATGGCTCATCAGTGAGGGCGAAAGAAAGGAACACAAACTATTTTTTTTAAATTTATTTATTTCAAATAAAATCCCAAAAACATTTGTTCATGAGGGATTCTCTACTAACAACACCATCTAAAAATGTAATTGTTAAATATAACTAATTAACATACAAGGTAAGTCAAAATAATACTTAAAATGTTAATATTCAATAAAAAAATAAAAATATTTAAATATGTATAAAATTATTCAATTATTATTTCTTTTAATAAAATAATATAATTAATAATATCGTCTGCTGCACTTCTTTAAAATTGAGAAGGTTATGATAATAAGTAAAGGGCGGATTATATGCACTTAAATTCAGCCAAAATATGCTCATATAATATGCCTTGTTTGCATTTAAAATATTCATTTATTTGCATTTTTTACCAAATATGCATACTGGTATGCTTAATTATATAGTAAAATGAGGTAAAGAAAAACATCGCGTTCTGAAAAATATGTTTATTTTTAAAAAAATGCAAAAGAAAACAAAGACAAATAAAAGTAAACAATTTTTTAACATAAAATTGTATAAAAGACATTTTTATTAATAAATATTTTTCAAAATTTTCAACTTAAAAGAATTGTCTGCTATTAGTAAAAATATGTTTATACAAAGAGACGCTTCTTTCAACATCTACTGGTGTAATCGGACAATACTGCAACTTAGGTAGCAAAATATAAGGCCAAGATACAACTTCGTTGGATGACTTACCCTCATAAGTGCTTTTTACTGCAGTTAAGTATTTAAATCCTTCATTCTATTTTAGAGTTACATCCAATTTGTTCCTTACTTGACCTCCCACTTGACCGGGAATATTGTTACATTTAGCGGGAAAAGTTTCTATAATACTAATTGACTCCCTTAAACTTAAATTTCTACTCTCCAGCGAGGATATTATGTACGGTATAAAACTAAAATTAACCTTAATAAAACCAAGATACTTAGGTTAGGTTTTGGTTAGATTAGGTTAGGTTAGATTGGCAGACCTCTGGCATTGTCCAAACAGTCACACGTAGTCCTATAAGGACCGTTGTGGTACCACACATGTTCCGCGGAACCTATTTGCATCAGCTTCCTGATGGTTAACGCGATCGTAGAAGATTCTTGACAGCTCATTCAAACCAGCCACTGCTGTTAATAAACTTAGTAAGTCAACCCAGTTGCAGGCTGCTCACTTCCTCCAGATCATTGAAACATGGTTCGCCCAGTGCATTGAACCTTCTTCTCGCGAGGCTGGGGCCTTCACACAAGAAATGCTGAATACTTTTCTCCTCTTCTTTATATCTGCAACTCCTACAGAAGTCGTTAGTTGGTATTTGCATACGTTCAGCGTGTCTACCGAATAGGCAATATCCGGTGACTACGGCAGTGATGTTAAAATTATTTCTTTATAAGACCCTTTAATTAGTCAATTGAATCGACCCTTCATTTTACTTAATTCTTTCTGTTCCTCCTTCTCAACAATCAGCTTCTTTCTCTCTTGATTACAAATACCTCTACATTGACACATAACTTACTGCTGTGATAACTTTCTGACTTGGTTCCTGATTATATTTTACGAATGACCTCTCGTTAGGTCTATGATTATGTTTGAAGTTTCTCCAAATACCTAACTCTACCTTTCCATCATCTTGTAGTTTCTTTTGGACTGTTCGCACCTATTGTATTTCTTATATTCCTTATTCTATTATCCTGATGATGATGAATGTACATGTAGAGAATTTACCCTTCATTAAAAGTTTATTTTAATATATCAGTGGAGGACGACTTAAAGTGTCTTATTTTTCTCCTTTCAATATACCTATTTTTTTCCTTAAAAAATGGTATAACGTCCAAAAGCTAATAAAGACATGCCTTTATAAAGTTATTTAAAAAAATTCCCCTCCCGACAACGTCACTGCGCTGGCCTGATAAAATTGGAACGGCTAGATATCATACCTTCCGTTTATTGTACCATGGCATTTGTGCTCATAAGGTGTCCCGAGATCAAACCCTTGAATCCTTTTAAATTGTTTACGATTTTTCGCAAAATGCTCCAAATATCAAGCAGTGTTGATTTTTGATAAGGCCATAATATCTGAATTTCATACTAATAAACAAAACAAAATTGCCCCGATTGGTTATCATATTAATTTTGAACCACGCCGTCGATTAACCCTTTTTTTGGCCCAATCAATAATTACGTTGGTCAATCTTTGGTATTATTGGAGTTACCGTTTAGTTTCCCTACCATCCTGTATGTTTAAATATTGTTTCATAATTCACTCTTGTAGCTGTTAAAGTCATTATACTAGCTTTTACGGAGGGAATTTAATCGTAAGCCTGTGTTATTTAGTTGGTTCCAAACTACAAATTTAGCGGGAATATCATTGAAAAGATAATTAATAAGCACTATATTTTTACTGAGTTGTTTAAATTTGTCGGACACGATCTCCCATTTATAATTTTATTGAAAAACTACGATTAGCCTCTGTTGGTTATTATTTATATACGGCATTATTTAAAATTTTCTAGACTCTATAGGTATGGCATGTGATTGAACTATAATATTTAATGAAATATTAAAATGAAGTGATATTCTAGTAGATGATAACGATATAAATGTTATATTTACAAAGTATGGGATGGCATAAATTGAACCTTTAGAATGGAAATTCTGGAGCTTATTTAAAGCTACATCTAGTTTAAACTATTAAAGGACGTTTTAAAACTTAAATGGTTTACGATAGGATAATTTATGGACTGTCCTGCACACATTTTTATTACATCTTTTTATTGTGGTATTTGCGCCAAAAAAGCATTTTGATTGTTGACCATTTTTGTAGGAGATATTTGGGATGGTTGAAAGAGATCTTTCGTCAAGACGTTTTTGTATTTTTTTACAAATACATACACTGATTTGTAAAAATAAGGCTTTATCGGAAAGTTTTTTTTGCTTTTCGAATCAAAGGAGGGATACAACAAAACATCTTAATTAATCAAAGAAATTACCTTGTCGGACTTCCATTGTCTTTATTTTGTTACTTAAAACAACGTTTCGGTTAGTTAGTATATGTAACCGTTTTGAAGTGTAAACTAAATTATAATTCTAAGGCAACTGTCTTAAATACTATTCATGTGCAATGAAGCTTGATGACTCCGCCTACTTGTTTATTGGAGTGTAAAGTTTGAGCTGTTGGTTTTGGACAAGAAGAGGCTTCCAAATATTGGGGATATCTATAGGTACTTGGTTTACTAAACATATGTGTATTTTGATTCATGAAAGCTGCTTCTTTGAATTTTAGTTTTCTCCAGTGCTGTTCCGTGTCCAAAACCTTGGCTTCTGACCACGCTATATTATATTGGTTGGTCCATACATGTTTCGCTATACCTGATCCCGAAGTTTTACCTCTGTTAGTATGTTTCAGATGTTCTTTAAATAAAATATGCTTAAAAGCTTTCTTACTAAAGTAAAACCCCCCGTAATGAAAACACAAAAAATTGTATCTATCAAATCCCTTGCGAGTGTGGCGAATCGTACATTGGAGAAACAAAAATAACTCTTCCCGTTCGTATTCACTATTTACAATACCCTGCACGAAAGTAAAACTTGTTTTGAACATTTCTAAGTACTTTGAGAGAAATTAACCTACACTCATGATTTATTCGTGTTTTCAACTCCTCAATATTTGCTGGTTTCGTACAAGGAATTAAAATTTGTAATTTGGTACTTGTATCACTTAATAGAATGAATTTTTTAAAATTTTGTATCATAACAAATCTATTACGATACGCATTTGCGTATCGTAATGAAGCTATTTCGATACGCGTGTTTTCTTTATTTAATGTTGGTAACATATAAATGTTTTATTTTATTGACTTGCGCGGCCTTTGTGATTTACGAGAGAACCCATTTTTAACAGAGGAAAAATAGCTAACCTACTTTTTTATTCTGTGTGGATAACAGTCATGTTGTTGGTTGCATAAATCTATAAATCAATCTTTTGTAGATGCTTTAAGCTATCATTTTCTGCCAAATCCTATCTAAAATTCAATCTACTAACCTTCCAATGTCGATTTTAACTTCAACTTTATTTTCCATCTTCCCTATACTAAATTGCAATGCCGTGACGTCACGTCTTTTGAAATTCGAAAAAAAAATAGCAAAATCGCCCGAATTTCTGAACGCTCTGTATATGGACCGAATGAATGTACAAGGATCACACAACGTATTCCGTCCAATTTCAAATCTCATATCGCTATAATAACTTTAGAATCTCGTGGTGAAAATGGGTCAGTAAATCAAAAAATGACAGTTCGCAAAATAATTTTTGTTGTCCAGAGGCTACTATGATAAAAAATAGTATTACCAACATAAAATTTAGATATAAAAATTTACAAAATTTGAAGGATTTATTTTCTTTTTAAATATGTGTTTTTTATTGAAAAAACTACAAATTAGAAAAAATAGTATAACGTACGTGTTATATAAAGCAGTTTTAAGCGCTTGTCCCGTTATAAAACTTGCCGCAAGCGGCTCGTTTTTTAACATGGACACGTGCTATAAAATAATGCTTTTTAAAACGTGAACGTTAATATGCTATTAAAAATAGCATTGAAGTGATGTAAGTAGTATAATCCTATCTAAAATCGTATTATTTCGTGTAACGTTTCAGTTGTTGCCCAGTTTATTTTCAGCAACATATTTTATGTCCAGGTTTCCATACACTTATAAACAGAATATTTTTTGCCAATTTCTTACCTCCACAAACCACTTTAAAGACGTTAGACGTTTTCTTGAGATATATATTTGCGTGGGGAAAGGCGGTACTTATTTCTGGAAACACGCATATATTAAATTAAAGCAATTTTTTTCACTTCCTCGGGTTGTTGAAATAAAAAAGTTTTTGTTTGGTGATTTACATTTTTATTTAGTTTTTGTCAGGATAAATTGGCTAAAGAAAGATGCCCCATTTAACACGCGATAGGTATAGATTTTGTATTATTTATTTTGCCAGTAAGAAATTATATTATACAGACTGTCGCAAAATTAGAAGAATCACTACCAGTGGCGGATTTACAAATTTGCCGCTAGTAGGCTATTCAATTTTTGCCGCCCCTATATCAGTGACGGCTCGTGAGTTGTGAAACAGGTGAAGTGTTCGGGAAAGAAAAAGCCCGCTGCAGGCAAAATGCGCCGCAGGCGAAATTTTTTTCAGACCACGCCCAAATTTGGTCAATAATTTTTAGTAAATATTTTTAAAATTTATGATTACCTACTTATTTTATTGAAAATAAAATTTCTTTCTGCAAAGCCAGTAAAGTTCCAACTACCTTTTTTTATCCCCATTAACAGACACGGCCAACAATAAAGTTTATTTAAAAAAATACTACCCGTCGACCATGAATAAAGATTGTACCATTTATTTCTGTAGGATAAAAAGAAATTTTGGGCCAAATTTGCCGCCCCCTAAAATCTGCCGCCCTAGGCTCCAGCCTACTCAGCCTAATGGTAAATCTAGCACTGATCACTACATGATTGGGCCTGTGCTATAGGACTACCTAACTGCGTTTTAAAGAACACGTAAAAAATATTAATAAAACAGCATCTTATTCCTTAAAATTAATTGAAAATAATAGACATATCCTCGATCAAAAACTTAAAAGAATGCTCTGCGATAGCCTAGTTCTGTCACACTCCTACTGCGACTTTATTTTTATGCCCTGTTTACATGAAATTGAAAAGAATAGAATACAAAAAATGCAAAATTCCTGCTGTAGACTGATTTACGGAATAAGAAAACGCGAGCATATAACCCATTAAATAAATTAGTGCAAATGGCTTAATATGAGAAATAGATGTAATTTTCGTCTGGGTAATTTTATTCATAAAGTTTTTACCATGGATAATATATCAAGAAAACTTAAAAATAAGTTCGTTTCGAGAGACAACATTCACAATAGAAATATCAGATACAAGAACAGTTTTACCATACCCCAATATAAAACATCATTATTTCAAAGAGGCTTCACTTATAATGCTATAAAATTTTATAACTCAATTCCAAACGAATTTAAGTTGTATAATATTAATAAGTTTAAGTTTAAGCTTCGTGCGTATCTGTTCAATAAGCAATAATACATTAATTTATTGTTTCACCGCTATTGCTGCCAGCGACCGCGCTTATGGGGACGGAATCGTTTCCCATTTTGACGTTAATTTATTTATACCATTAGTTAGTTTATAATAAATATCATAATTATTAGACCAATACACCCGCTGCTATGCATTACACTACTATTTTTTTAATAGTAGTATATTTCGAGACGACTACAGTTTCAGTTTAGTGGTTGAGTCGGAGTAGCCCTGTTAGCCTTTTATAGCTTCACAGGTAGCGTTAGATATGAGCCCTGTTGCTCCTATGATTATTGGCACGATTTTAGTTTTATAATTCCACATTCTTTGTATTTCTATTTGTAGGTCCTTGTACTTCTTTCTGCGTGATGTTATAGTCCGATGGCACCGCGACGTCGATCAAAAGACACTTTCTTAGTTTCTTATCTTTCAGGATAATCTTCCTCCTTCCTTGCGCGGGATGTACAGACGATCTACGTCTGCTCTTGGGTGTAGTGCTCCATGTATCGTCATCAGTTTCCTTGTTTGCCTATCTATTTTCTGTAATTCCGCAATTGTCCATTTAATAATTCCGAAGCTGTATTGAATGACTGGGACTGCAAGCGAGGTGATGACTGTTGTTTTATTCTTTGCACTTAATTCAGTTTTGAGTATTTTTCGCGTTCTTCTGTAGTATTCCTTGGTGAGGTTGGATTTCATTGTTTGATGTTGCAACCCGTCATGTTCACTGATGCCCAAGTATTTGTAGACTTCGTGTTGTTCAATTATTATTATTATTATTATTAATATTATTATTATTATTATTATTATTATTATTATTATTATTATTATTATTATTATTATTATTATTATTATTATTATTATTATTATTATTAAAATATTTCATTTAAACACAAACGAGGTCGTTTTCAACATATTTTTGCGCCTATTTGATATTTTTTTCGTTAACAAAATACCGTTTAACCATGAAAATGTGTATCGAATAAAATATTTTTAATAGATAATTCGTAATTCCTACAAGATTATCTAATTATCACAAAAAATAAACTAAAAATAATCCTCCCGAACAAACCCAATTAGTTTTTTAAAGGCCTAATTATTTTGCCAAATAGAACACAATTCCTCGAGCAAACCTAATACAACAACACAAGTAGGTCTAATTTTTATCAGAAAGTTGTAATTGCAATACTAAGTTTTAACAAGGTCCAGTTTGTGTTAAAAATGAAAAATTGTTTTCTTGATTAAAACAGTTTTTCTTGTTATTTATACGTCCTAATGATTGCGCGCTGCAAACTAAAAAAACTGCAAATTCATCACAAAATGATTGTAATCTATCTGAAAGAGATAATGTTCGACTAAAGTCTAAGGACAAAGTAAACTCTTCAAACCGTGATAGAAAAAGGAGAGTAAAAGTTAAGGATAGTAACATTTTGATTACGTCCGCTGGGTGGAATATTTAGCAAATTAAATCAGAATTTGAAAGGACACATTTAAAATGAGTCGGAGATTGTTGGTTTTTATTACATTTTGTTAAATTAAAAATTAAGACACATAATTTTTTTGACATTTCCACTTATATTGTCATAAATAACCCCTTTCTCTTTCGGTTCTTTAGACAATACTGACGATAAGTACTTACATACGAAAGATCCTAAGCTATAAGAACATAAAATGAACCTACTTTTAGAAACTTCTTAAAAATTATCGATTTATTTAAGTTATATAAGAAATAAAAAAAAATAAGGGATTTATTTTGCTTATGTATGGGGTTAAGAACCGGTCGTGCGAAAAATAGATTATTTCTTCCAACTTGCGTACACAGGTAGGTAGGTCCCGCGAACCAGGTAAAACTGCAAGAGTACATTATTCCAACTTGCGTACATACACAAATATTAGAAGCTTATAAACAAAATAAGGATATAGAAAATGCTCTGATAACAACAAACAAACCGGTTGCCAATACACCTTTTCGAACCGATTGGAGAGGGCGTATTATTATGGTCCGTTTAAAACACTGTGTATGGGAAGACATAAAAAAATGCTCTGATAACAACGAACAAACCGGTTGCCAATACACCTTTTAGAACCGATTGGAGAGGGCGTATTATTACGGTCCGTTTAAAACTCTGTGTATGTGAAGACATAAAAAAATGCTCTGATAACAACGAACAAACCGGTTGCCAATACACCTTTTAGAACAGATTGTAGAGGGCGTATTATTACGGTCCATTTAAAACCCTGTGTATGTACGCAAGTTGGAATAATGTACTCTTGCAGTTTTACCTGGTTCGCGGGACCTACCTACCCATGTACGCAAGTTGGAAGAAATAATCCTTGTACCCAAATTGGACGTACGCAAGTTGGAGGATACCGAAAAATATGCCAGTTTTGGGCAGGTACCTCACACGCTTGTATTCGGTCGTCGGTGATTTATCACCAGTAAAATTGTTGTTTAATTTTATGTAAATCCTTGAATTTGGAGTATTATTTGTGTACTATATGGTGTGTTTGTTCTTTAATTTCTAATACTATTTATAAATAATAATTATTCAAATAAAATGGAAAATCCCAACAATAATTACAAACATAGTGGAAATTTACAAGTTCAACTTTGTTTCACTATATCCCAGAATACTGTGCGAGCAAAATTATTTGCATCAAAGGGGGCTTGGATTAAAAAACGTAGGGCTTGGTTTAGATCACAATGATATGGGCACGATATATCTAACCAAATCTAGGTTAAAATTTTGTCAAATTCATATTATGACATGATAATATGCCAAACTAATGAGTAATAAAATAAGTAGGTAGACAAATACAAATTGATTTTTGTTGTTTCCAAAATTATAATACTTGCACTTTATAAGGAAATAAATTTAGCTTCTTCTTAAGAATAGTCCTGCATGTTCTATAAGATCTTCCCACTTCTTGTTACAGGCGTCTTATACCTACAATTTATTGGCGTATTTTTTATAATTTCACGAACGTTTGCAACAAGTTCTTCTGTATAGATGGTCTTCCTGTTCCTTTTTTGTGTTGTATAGAACCTGTTTCCCTAAACACAGCCACGGTTCTTTTCAGGCAATGATAAAAATCCCCAGCAATAAAAGCAACGTTAGGAAAATGTTCGCGAAAATCGTCCATGCACAAAACCGGATTGTATTGCCACTCACCATTTACTCCAACCCTGTTTCGAAAATACGCTTCAACCATGAATGTTTTGTGCTGTTCCGTAAAGCCCATTGTGTAAATTGTTCAAGAAATTGGAAAAATTAGCGATGAATCAAATTACTTGTAACGACTGTCAAAGATGACGGAATAACTGATTGATTGTTAATTCAGGTAGTTACTGACACCCAACAGGTATTAAGCTCTACGGCTAAGCATTACGTCCTTAGATGCAAGGCCCTCTTTGATGCGAATAATTTTTGCTCGCACGGTACTATAATTACAAAATGTGAAATTGTTTAAGTCTAGTTGATCATTTAACAATGGGCCGGAGTTTTAGAAATTAATGAACGACCAAACTCCGACCTGTTGCGAAATCGAAAATAAACTTGTCTTAATTGGAGAAATTTTGTTTAGGATAAATGCTTTAGGATTGATTTAAGCAGCAGTTTAAGCTAATAAATGTGTTTATCTACAATCATTTAATAATAGGTGCATAATACTTCTGATAATAGGAGCATTATGCTATCCATAATACAACAAGTGTAATTATCATAAAACAACAAGTGTAATTATTATATTTCCCATAAGAACTCAACTTTTTTCTGATAATAAGAACATTATGATATCCAACAAGTGTAATTATCATAAAACATTATAATATTTCCCATATGAACTCAACTTCTTTTCAGGTACTGTCTAGATAAAGTATAGTATTTGACTCGCGTCTAATGAACCATAATACACTCGGATGATTTACAACACTCGCCTTTGGCTCGTGCCGTAAACCTCATCCTCGTTTTATTATGGCCTATATTATACGCTCGTTAAATAATATACAATTATTCTACTTGCCGAAAAATAAGTATATTTCGTGTTAGATGTCATGAATCTAGCTCTAAAGAAACCTATTAAACATTATCATACGCGATATAAAAATCCGTCTTTTCAAATCTAATATTCGCAAAGTTATATGTAAAATACCCTGGTTTTTTTTTTAAAACAAATGTTTTGTTCCGCTGATAAATGGCTGCGAGGCAAGTTTGGCACGCAACGATTATACACACCATTTATTCCGAGAAGGAACACGCCGCAACGCGCCTTACCGTGGGGATATAAGGGGGTAAGCGAGAAACATAACTGAAAATACAGAATATAAATCCTTGTAACGTTCTTTTTTTATCGAAATCGGGAAACTGAAATGCTGATTTATCGAAAAAATAAAGGTTCGCAGAGATAGCAATCGGAAACAGAAAAAGATCTTATTGAATTTTTGTCGTATTGAAAGAAATGTTTTTGTGGGAGTTTGTAATGATCATAAACGACGAAGGAAACAATGAGAAGGACGTGGAAACGTAGAAATAAACATATTGTTGGCAAAATACAAGTTGTCACTAAATGACAAATACGACTTTTCCTACAACATTTTCCTATTAACTTTTAAATACTGAATGCTTTTTTTTTGCTTAGAAGACATTTTTAATAATGCTCAAAACCACATTGCCATTATTATTCTATCTCTTCCTAATCATTCCGATGATTACTTACTTTAACGAAATAAATTTTTACTATCTTTACAGACCTACCCACAACCCCCTTAAAAGAAGCCGTGAAACAGAAACATCGACAACACTGCTTGAAGATCCATGTGTGATCCAAGGTATCACGGGATTAAACATTTTGTTTTTCCAAATTAGTGTGAAATTTTTAATTGATTTAAATTTATTGAAAAATATACAAGTCTCATTCAAAAAATTTAAAATTGAATCATATATATTTTTTGTCTGGTGCATCTCTAGTGCATCAGTCTATAAATTTTGTTTCAAATATTTTCATCTTATTTATAAAATCATACACAGAGGGAAATCGACTAATTAAACAGAATTGTTAAGAACTATCTTATATCAGTAGCAACATTTTTAATAATTACTATTAAACAATCTCTAACTACAATAAAAAAATTAACTAACAAACAACATACAGAATTGCTACCTCGTTATTTATACGTACAATAAGACATAATAATACTACATATAAGCCAGTTACTATAAGAATGTGTTTCAGTAAAATATTCTTATTGGAAATAAAAAACTGTTTTAAGGATTATACCAACGATAAAACGCTTTATTTGGGGTATTATTTAAAATAGTGGATCATATTAAATATTTATTAACGGGTATGCAACACACTTCTATTTCGCGATGAGTGGGGGAAACTTCAAACATTTTCACGGGACATGGTGGCCATTTGCTTTGCTCCCCAGGCTTCGCGGATTGTGTGTTTAGTGGCTGAACTTTTTCTGTATGTATTGTATAAAATAATAAAATATGGATAACATATTCAACTGTACATAATCATGTTATAGTTTGCAAAACTCAAACCCAAACCCATTTTAAGGGGTAAGTACCTATTATTACTTATGTGTGGTTGGTTTATCTTAAAATTCACAAACATTAGCTTTGGCATTGCTTTCGTATAATAAAACTGATGACTGATAGCTATAGAAAATAAGATTGCCAGTCTTATAAATAGTTTATAACGATTAATCAAAAGATCTTTTAATTTTGTAAAATTGTTAACCTAAATGTTTATATAAATGCATTTTTAAGTCTCAAATAACAATTCCTAATCACTAGCTATTTTATTTTATTTTTCTTTGCAAAATATATAATATGAATACAACTAAAATAAAATTGGACGAAACGGAATAATTTTTGTGAATTTTGAGATAAACTAGCTCATAATAATAACTCTAACTCACTTATATTTGGTTTGGGTCTTAGTTTTGTAACGTCTGTATTTAGCAATTTTTAAGCGACATAATAAAGTGTATAACTATTTTTAGTATTTTTGGTAACCTAAAAGCTGTATTTATGATTTAAGATTTTTTGTTATTCCTTAGTATTTGTAAGCGTTAAGGAGAAATGACCTTGTGTTGTTTTTGTTCAAGTTTAATAAAGACCTTTGTAATGTTTACCTATTTTCTTTTTGTAATCCTTTCAAATATATACTACCACATTATACCTATATAAAACTGTTTTGTATTAACTACTAAACAGTTATACCCATTATAAAACTGGATTATACTAATTTCCAACTAATGTATAATGGGTATAAGCATGTTTTATATTCGCTATGGAACAAACCTTTATGGTTACAATCCATGTCATATAAACAGTATAACATAGCTATTTACTCTTATGCACTGGTCTTAACTATATCTGGTGTATATATGCTATTAGCACGTATTGCTGTCCCAAATAGAATTAAATATTCTTATGATGTTTATAAGAATTCTCATAAGGGTTATAATGCATTTCTCTCAGTGTAAAGAAGAAAATATAATAAAAAATTACAACACAACAAAATACAGTTTTTTAAAAATAATTGTAATAAATCATCTCCGCAAGGATGAACATCATAAGATTCTTCCAAGTATCTAATCTAAAGCATCGAAAAATCTATCCCGTTCCCCCATATCATTTATAATTTTTTAATTTTTCCATTTTCTATGGCTTTATTTCACAGGTCCAGAACTACGTCATTTGTTACAAGATGCATAGTAATAATTTTTGCATCATAATAGCGCTTTCATCCCGACCAAACCATTTCAATAGGATTAAAGTGGCAATGATATGGAGGAAGTCTTAAAACTCGATGTCCATGTTGCAATGCATCCAACCTATTAAAATAAAATAATTAAAAAATAAAATAAATGGCGCTTTCCGGATTACTTGTAGCGTTTGGGTGGGCTATGCTGCTTCACTATTATCCAGATCTGATCGTTCATTGCAAATGGTAAAACTGGAATTTGTCTTTGTTCTAACCATGCAATAAGTAATCTTTTTGACCAACTTGTATTTGGAATTTTTTCAATTAGCCCAGAATGATAGGTGGCGTTATCCATGATAATAAGCTAAGGTTTTTTTTTAAGTTTGGTAACAATTTTTCTTCAAACCAGTTTTCAGTATTCATCAAATCATGATAATCACCAGATTTCAGACCAGGCTTGAATATCAAACTTGCATTATTCACAAATTCATTTTCTGAACCAGCATGTAGAATAATATACCGTTGCTAGGTATCTATAAAAACATTGCCATATACAGTGTGTGTATAAAGTCTGGAAGCGGCTTAATAACATCACAATTTACTGACCGATTTAAACCAAATTTGGTACAGTTGTGTAAGAGGATCTAACGCACCGAATGACGATATTGGCGTTGTTGCCAGCTTTTTAGTTTGTCTGGAATTCGAACGAATTTTATATTTTTAAATATAACACCCAGTATATTTTTACATTTTTAAATTCCACATAAAATTATAATTATTTTTTATTAAATGCATTATTAGTCTATACTTCATAGTTTCCGAGATATTGACTCTTGAAAAGTGACATTTTTGAACTTTGACAGCTTATAACTTTCTAACAGTACGTCTTAGAGCAAAACGGCTTACATGTCCCTATCTTCAATTTTTATTATCTTCCCAAAAAAATTAACTTCTAGTTAAACCGGAACAACTATATTTCCTGCTTTCGAGTTACATCCGGTTTAACCGGAAGTTGATTTTTTTGGGAAGATAATAAAAATTGAAGATAGGGACATGTAAGCCGTTTTGCTCTAAGACGTACTGTTAGAAAGTTATAAGCTGTCAAAGTTCAAAAATGTCACTTTTCGAGAGTCAATATCTATGAAGTATAGACTAATAATGCATTTAATAAAAAATAATTATAATTTTATGTGGAATTTAAAAATGTAAAAATATACTGGGTGTTATATTTAAAAATATAAAATTCGTTCGAATTCCAGACAAACTAAAAAGCTGGCAACAACGCCAATATCGTCATTCGGTGCGTTAGATCCTCTTACACAACTGTACCAAATTTGGTTTAAATCGGCCAGTAAATTGTGATGTTATTAAGCCGTTTCCAGACTTTATACACACACTGTATTTTTCATGTTTATTATTTATGTTTTCACAATTCCTGCTTTATTATAATCTACTTACCTTGTAAACTGGGTTAAAGAGTAAAAGAGTCTTTTCGGCACCACTTTCTCTTTAAAAATAATCGAATATTTTAAAAACTAATGCTTGTTCTTTTTCACAAAACCGTGACATTTCTGAAATAATGTTGATTAAAAATGTCACTGTCAAACATGATGAAAACTTTTTTACTGGTAAATTATACAACACCTATTACTGACGCAAATTTACTATCTCACCTAGTTCACGAATGTTAGAAACATAAGCACTAGTCGTGACGTAACGGTCAGCGGTCATTGAACAGACTTATAAATAAAATATATTTTGTCTATTTTGTACAGGGTCTTCAGAATAAGGTTTCGAAAATGACACACTTTAAAAAAATATTAATGTATACCAATTAAATACATTTTGACATTATTTATTAGAAATAAGTAAGTGTTGGTAGGTAATTTAGCTGATAAATTTTCTCTCTCTAATTAAACAAGGATAAAAATTCACATCACAAACAAATGAATATCTGCTAGTTATTTATATTACATTTGAAAAACGCACTTGTCTGATGTCTGAATATACTAATTAATTTCATCTGCCACAAAAGCGTTAGGCAGGAATTTAGAAGCACGATTCCAATTAAGTTTAATACCCTCCTTGGCTTTAGGTAAAATTAACACGTAACTTTAGTAGTGATCTGCAAAATGTTGAAACGTCAAGGTAAGCATAAAAGGTGATGGAAATGAAGGAACCGTATTATTTATCTATTATGAGTTATGGGTTTTACTGCACAGAAAAAACACTATCGTATCTACAAAGATAATATTATTGCAGAAGGGTTATACTACTTTCCATATTCCTCGAGTATAATAGTGTTTGATTTAAAATAAATTATATTATTGGTTACGGAATATACACTATCACTGTCTCAACTATAGGAACTCATTGGTTTCCAATAGAACATTTAACGATATGGTTAATTGGATTTCAATGAGAGTGTTTTTTGGTAGCAAATATAAAATGATACTGACTAAACTTAACCCTGTTTGCGACAATTTAAGTATGTTTTTAGCCTAAAAGTTCATGGTATTACAGGTACTTATAGTGTATTTATTTTAATGAGAGTATACTCTAGGTTAATCCACAGCTTTTATTGCAATTAAGCTCTGATTGTTCTTGAATAGATTTATATTTGTTTTAAGTTTAATTAATTATTATAGCATTACTTTTCTTTTAAATCTATATTATGATTATTTAAAATAGAATTTTATTTGTGTTATAAAAATAGAGACTAGCTGATTGTTGATACACCAATATGATTTTCTTTTGAGTTTATAAAACTGAAACTGAGGTTCGCTACACAAATTCGCTTTATAATTATAATTTCAGTTATTATATAGCACATATAAAATGTACATTATAAAAATAAAGGATTATTCTACTACTGCAATTATGCGTAAGATTTCTCCAATTTGTACTAGATATAGGTATTTATGGAATGAAAGTAAACACATTTTTTTTCAAAACAAGTTTAATTATGAAACAAAAACACAATGAAAACTTAAAAAAAAAAATGTTTTTCCACCTTGTAATGTTGGGTAATGCACCTACTTTTAAGTAAATAGCGAGTTCGCTAAGCCTGCAGACATCTGCAGTGCAAGCGTTGAGGATATAAATATAACAAAATATAATATCTATAGCCTCTTAGCAAGAAAATCTGATAATAAAAAAATACAAGAACACAACCAAAAACAAAAATCTTAGTAGTTAACTAAAATAAATATTATAATTTATGCACTTATAAAACAGTCACAGCAATAAGCACAGCAAGGGATGAGGGATGTATTTATTACGTGATTTCGTAGACTACATATGAGAGTTATGAGGTAGGTAACAGTCTAATATAAACACTAAACTAAAACAGGTAAAGACCTATAAATATTCAACTTAAACAATATTCCTTGCCTAAAAATACTTCCAAGTTTTTCAAAGAGTACCCTTACTTGATTGTTAATTAGATTGGACATGCCCCATGAATCTAACAGTTCTTCAAATAAAAAAATTATTTTACTATGCATCAGAATAATATCACATAACGGTTATCATACGTTGAAATCAAAATGCCGAATGAACGCCGGTCGCCTATGATGACGAACCTTGTTTCTCCCACCCGAAACAGCACCACAAGTAAGCATATTAATAATCGTATGGAGAGTACTAACGTTGAGCGAACAATAGCATATCTTTGAAAACAATATGCTACGTTTCGGACAATAAAATTTTCAGTCGTTTAAAAACTTTTATAATATTGGTATAAAAAGATATAATAATGGATTCGATGGTAAAGTAGGATGTGATAAACGATATGTTATTATAGTTGTGACATATGTAACTCTTTGATGCAAAACAAGTATCGCTACTTGTAACAATGATATTCAAATGTCTCTTCAAAATATATATTATTAGCATCAGCTATTAGTTTACACTCCATTTAATTAGAGGTACCATTTTACCATAAATACATGGCTTAATTTGATGAATATTATTTTTTTTAAATCCAATAATAATATTATGTAAAATCTAACAATATGTTTATATTTAAAATAAGTTGAATAACTGCATTTTATTTGTATGAATGTGTTCGCTCCCAATAATAAGGCTATTGTTAAAAATACCATATTGTTTTTTCTGTGTGTTGGAACGTATATATATATTTGTTTGTATAAAATAAACAAGTAAGTATTGTTATTGCAGATATTATGTATCTATATGGGTGGTACCAACGAGTTTAGAACTAGAATAGTTAACAGTGTATTAAACTTTCATAAGGACGATTTCGGCAAGATAACTGACTCCTGGAACTTACCGTTGCCAAATCTTAATTTAGTTCTTGAAGACATTTTTGCAAAATGGACTTTTAAATTTCCCGCCTTTTTAAAAATGTCCTCTTAAAAATCGGTCGAAATTCTCAGAAAAAAATGTGTACCTTCAGTTGCTAGCCGATATGATAAACGAAGGGTCTTCAAACTTCTCGCTGTCCTCTGAAACATTAAATGAACGGTCACGGAGCAATCCGACAAATCTGATGGTAAAACCCAACTAGCCTATTATAAAATTTTAGAACTGTATTTATTTCGCCTATTTTAGATTTACATTTTTCTGTGTGATTTCATTCTTAGTAACACGTTCTATTTAGACATTTGGTTACTCTGAGTCCATTAGCTAGTGCTCTACATCAATTTGAAAATTCGCTGTCGCTTCTTCAAAATGGAAAGTGCTTAAACCAGCCTGTCGGGAAAAACTCGATTTCTTCAATTCCAAGTACAATTGCTAAATCTCTAAACTTTGGGAACTTTAAGGAGTATACTGGACACTCCCTTAGAAGAACGTCGGCCACTTTATTAGCGAATACTGGAGTTAATGTCTTAGCCCTCAAGCGACATGGCGGATGGAAATCTGCAACTATTTTGGAAAGTTATGTAGCGGAGAGCGTCAACAATAAAAAGGAAGTTGCAAATACAATTTCATACAATATAACGAAGCCAGAAGTCTCCTGCAGTACTTCAAGAGTAACAGAAAACTTGGTTAGAAATGGAGAAATTATGGATCGAGTCAGACCATTTCATACAAATTGAGAAAAAACGAGAAAACATTTATCCAAATATTGCAAATAATGTTCATAATTCTACTATTATTATTAATATCACTTAATATTACTCAATTTTTATAAATCATTATTTTTATATGGCATAAATTATTACCACCCAAGGGTAAGTTGACTGACAACCCGTCGTCAAGGGCGATACCTTTTTGGTAATTGTTACTTACGTTCTTGAAAACAGTGCCAAAATGCGTTGTTTACAATATAGGTTTGGATCTGTCAAATTTATAAACTATAATATTCAAACAAACGTGATTAAACATAAATGTGATTTAAGTGTTCTAAGTATCCGCATAAAACCAAATCAGATGAAACTTTTTTTGGCTAAAAACAAACTCCAAAGTTTCGTTGCCAATTTAACTTTGAAATATTTTTTAATAGTTTATTGTTTGCCAATTCGTTCTTTGTAAAAATATCTGCCGCAAATTAAACACGATTCAATTTAATAAGAGCGAATTATTATTCTATTAAAAAGAGAAAAGTTTTTCTTTTGAAAGGGTTTTATAAAGGAACAGTAGAAACTGTTTATTTGTAAATTTACTATATAAATAATTTGTTCTTCAAAATTTACATTAGAAGACGACCTAATTCATTTCATCTAGCACAAAATCGGTGACAAGGATTTAGATACACCATTTTATTTAAGTTTAATTCCCCCTCAGTTATTGGTAAGATTAACACACAATGACAAAATTTACATAAAAACAACACGGTGCAATCGACATTGAACGGCACACTTATTATTAGATACTTGTTTATTAATAATAATATAATTATGTTCATATTCATATTTTCGGAATTAAATTAATCATCCAGTTTATATTTATTGTGACACAGGAAGTGGTTTAGATGAAATATAAAACTGAATTATTAACATATACAGGGTGTTTCAGTAGTACGGTACGTAACTTGGGGTTGATTCCTTATGATAATAATTCTACAGTGTGACCAGTAAAGTCCGCATCATATGGGATTTTTTTTATTAATAACTTTATTCAAAATTTGACTTTGGCATCAAGTTCTGCTTCGATCGAGATGAAATTAAGCAAAAAAATAGTAGTCACATGTTTCGCATTATCTGTCAAATTTAAACTTTTTCTAAAAAATTATTCAAAAGTAGGATTATTTCTAAAAGTATCAAAAAAAAGTATTAGAAAACGTTTGTTTAAATCCAGTTGCTAGCGCCCATGCAAAATTTTAGCTGCATAAGATTATTTTGATTTGTTTCCCATATTTTGTAAATTGCGCCACTTTTGCAAAATAAGACTTAACGCAACATACATAAAACTGCTTAGTTTTGACAATGCTTTATTTCAGATACATTTTCTTTAAAGTAGCGCCATATTAAATGTGTGTTTTTCTACAAAATCAAAATTGGGCTATTAAAATTTGGTCGCATGTGATGCAAAGTTTATTTGTTTTTGACCCTGTATAAGGTAACTTCATAAAATAAGTATTTTTGAAAATGTAGTTTGGCGAGACGTAGTCGAGGTAAATAATATGCCATGTGCAATAAACACACTTTTTGCACATGTTACATACACTATTTTTTCTACGATCGTTTTTTAATTAACAAAAAAGTTTTAAATCGCTCTGTATTACCTCTCCTTGTGTGCAAAAGTTGTAATTCAAATTTGACAATGGATCATAGATATACCTTTGACTTCGACATAATAAAATTATGGCGCCCTGTATAACATGTTTAGAACATAAAGCATTATGTCCAATATCTGTCGCAACAAAAAGCATTATATACACAGTGATGGATCAAAACGCCTTATGTCCAACCATTTATTGACTTTTTTTTTAAATCTATGATGGTTTTGATTCCAATGAGAATGATTATTAGAAGTATCGGCCAATATCTATCGAATAACCTTACTATGCAAGTTTAAAACTAATGGGAACAAAAAATATTCGTTTTTCGTTGTTTGTAAAAAAAAATTTGATGGACATAATGCGTTTTAAAAAGTTACTCCTCAGTTTAATTTGATATGAATAAATATCTTAACTTAATTCGTATAGGAGCTATGGAGACCTGACGCATTATAGAAGGACCCTGCATAACAAAAAAAAACTGCAATATTCTTTGCATAATTTTTGAAAACTTTTATATACAACATTTTTTTCTTAACTGATTAATAAACCCGTGAAAAGAAATCTCGTTTAAAACGAGTACGGAATCCTGTTAATATTGATTTTTGCCAATCACGATCTAAGTAATTGATATTTAAAAAAATACAATAGTTTTAAAAACACGTAATATACGTAATATAAATTCTTATGCGTACCTTATAGCTAACAAAAATAATTCACGGTAATGTGCGAGCAAAAATTATTTACATCAAAGAGGGCCTTGCATCTAAGGACGTAATACTTAGCCGTAGAGCTTAATACCTGTTGGGTGTCAGTAACTACCTGAATTAACAATCAATCAGTTATTCCGTCATCTTTGACAGTCGTTACAAGTAATTTGATTCATCGCTAATTTTTTCAATTTCTTGAACGATTCACACAATGGGCTTTACGAAACAGCATAAAACATTCATGGCTGAAGCGTATTCTCGAAACGGGGTTAGAGTAAATGGTGAGTGTCAATATAATCCCATTTTTTTTGTCCACACTGCACGCTCAAAAAGTTAGTGTCTGGTTAGCTGTTTCCCGAAGAAGAATTGTTGGTCCTATTTTTTTCCATGACACAGTTACAGCACAGCGGTATGGAGATAATATTTTAAATCCATTTGTGAAGCAATTAAAGAGAGGATTATCCAAGAATGTGGTAATATTTCTCCAGAGATGCTGGTCGACACTTTCGAAAACATAAAAAGACGTGTGAATTTATGCTTCGAGCATGGCGGTGGCCACACTGAGAAAAAGGATTAATTCCCAATACCCAGATATATTTCATCCAACTAAATAATCGAGTTGGTAACGAGCAACTAAATCACCGAATTCAAAGAATTACATAATTTAATTGGAATTTCAATAAAGGTTTATCCACAACTATACCAAAAATGTTTAATAGAAATTAAATTGCGTAAATTATAATTTATTTGATTTTTGGATAGTGCATATTTAGCAAAATTAAAATTTTGTTGTCACAATGACGATTTAATTCATGTAATGAATAATAATTCTTTGTGGTAATTATATTTTATTTTGAACAGATTTTAATATTCTTGTGACAACTATACTATAGTTTGCAAAAACGAAATCAATTTTGCTCAAAAGTAATGCGTTATTCCAAAAATAATATCATTTTATTGGCGCAATGATATCAGATTGTAAGAAATAAAACAATATGTTTTAGAAATAATGTATTATTGTGCTAAAATAAGTTAATTTAATTGTAACAATTATTTAGAGATTAATTTTAAACCCTCAAGATATTTTTTAAAACTAATTTATAATTATCGACGGGAATTATAGAACCCGGTGCGACATCATGGGGATGAGTTTGGCGGAAGGAAATAGACAAAACCTTTTTCAAATTAATTTATAATTGTAACAATATGTTGATTTTATTTAGTCAACTATTGCATGCATTTGAGAATAATATTATTTTATTGGCGCAATTATATCAGATTGTAAGAAATAAAACAATATGTTTTAAAAATAATCTTTATTTTTGACAAACCTCGTATATGCAATTTCAGCCATTTATGTAGTTATTTTTCTTTTTCTTTCTGTATATTCTTACTTTGTTAATTTTGTCAACAACAAAAATAAATTTGTATTTTATTTTATTACTCATTAGTTTGGCATATCATGTCATAATATGAATTTCACAAAATTTTAACCTAGATTTGGTTAGATATATCGTCCCCATATCATTGTGATCTAAGCCAAACCCTACGTTTTTTAATCCAAGGCCTCTTTGAAGCAAATAATTTTGGCTCGCACGGTACAAGCACGAAGTGTAAATTTTTCTGATTAAAAAAAATCATCAAATTTTATACTTTGACAATTTAATTAAAAAACTTCATGGCAAATTTCGTTTCGTGCAGAAATGTCTGCAACGAATTAAACACCATTACAACTTTAAAACGGATTTCTTATTCAACTAAACACAATAAAGGTTTTCTTTTCAAAGTGTTTTCATCAAGAAAAATATTTTGTTGTCTTTATTATAAAACGTATTTTCCAAAATGTTCTAAATTACAAATTGTTCCACAAACTTTCCCCATTTACATTTGAAAAACGCACTTATTTAAATTGACTAATTAATTTCATCTGCCACAGAAGCGTTAGGCAGGAATTGAGAAGCACGATTTCAATTAACTTTAATATCCTTCTTAACTTTAGGTAACATTAACACCTAACTTTTAATGGTGATCTTCAAAATGCTCGAACGTCAAGATAAACAAAGCATGATGGGGTGGCAGGAAAATCATTTCATTTCTTAAATTAGCTACTATTTAATTTCAGAATTTTATCCGCCAATAGCTTTATATTTATAACTATTTTCATATTCAATTAAAGTCTATACGAAGTCAGTTGAGACAACATAGATTGGGGGTACGATCAATTTACTGCATCACACATTGAAACTACAATACAAATATAACCAAATTTGTATTGATCGCTCCCTATACAGATGTTCGAAGATAGTCAACGTGGACTTGACGAGTCTGTCATCAAAAATTGTGGGCGGAGTTATATTCCGCAAATTTAATTTGTCAGTTGCGAATTTGGTTAGTTAGAAATACTTTAGTTCTATATTTAGATCATTTTGATGGAATGCGTATCGTATGATTTTTAATACAGTGCTGTGTCGAATGGGGAAAATTGTTGTTAATGTTTTCTTAAATTTGCATTAGTGATTAGTGATAATTTTGTGTGTGTGTGTTGTAGTGTATTTTAGTATCGAGTTTTAATTAGACAATTACAATGGCATTTTGGCGGCCTTTTGATACTAGTGATAACGAAACGGACAATTTGGGTATTTTTAATTTTTATCTTGCATACGCACGGAATACCTATTAGGTGCATCACAAAAATTATGCCAGTCTTCTCACATACGGATTCCGTAAAAAATTTCAAAATTGTTTTTACATTTTTCAGTCAACCTCCATATTTGTATGCGAAAATATGGGAGGGTTTAAAATCAACTGAGTATGGACTCGAGCCATAGGAGCATTTAAAACCATAGCGATACGTGGTTAATAGGCTATCCAGCCCGAAACCACATATCACTGAACGCGGGGAGTTTAGTCGGTCGGCAGATGCCCCCTCAGGATAAATGTCAACCCGACACTACGTCTGTGCTTCCTCCGGTGGGGGCCATTTGCTCTGGCTGTACCCGGAAAGTGGAGTGCAAATCTGTAAGCAGATTCTCCTCGTTAGCCGCAAAAAAAGCACGCCTGTGCAGAGCCGAAACACCGAACCGAGTGGTCTGAAGTTTTATACGCCTATAATGCGGAAACCGCAGGAACACGGTGAGTTTAGTCGGTAGGCGGCCCCACCACAGGGGGTTGAATCTGACACTTCTCTGTTAGTATCACCACAGGGGGTCAGTCTTTTGAAGATTCTCATCGACAAAAAAAAACAATTAAATTGTCACTGCATTTTAAATCAATAATGCTTGTTTAAAACGTGTTACGTATTAAAGTTGCTTTATTTATAATATTATTATCATATTAACAAATTAAAACAATACCCTGCATTTTAATTATTTGTTTGGGGCGCCTATTAGGAGTTTCATACATTTTTATGTCATTAAATTGACCTGAGAAACACTTTACCTATTGCATAAACACTGTGTATAAACCCTAAATACCTACCTATTTTCCTATTTATATATGAATTTATAATGACATACATTATAAAGAAAACCATAAAAATCAAAAAAATTAACCGTCATCTTATATTCAGTTTATAAATACATCAGATAGTTTATAGTTGGAATTGATTAAAATTGTGATAAATTTCTTTAAAAATACAATATATAATTTAGTAAAACATTTTTAAATTTCTACCGCCGCCCATGTTTCCCAAAGGAGATGCCGATTTTAGCCAAATTTTATTTTTTTTGTTTGTCTCAACTGACTTCGTATAGACTTTACATCCTTTTATTCAAAAAAATTACTTAGCATTAGTTGTAAATAATTTGGATTAAATATATAAATAAATATTACAGCAATAATTTAGGCAATACTAGTCCAAATATACAAGCTTTTAGCTAATAAATTTAGATACGTTTTATTTAAAATCTTAACCAGGTGGCAGCCTAGCGCAGCGATAGCGTTCTCGCATCGCATGTCGAAGGTATCTGGTTCGATCCCAGGCAGGTTTCGCGGACTTATTTAGTTTGCTTGACCAGGCCACCGTACTTCGTAGTGTTGCATTGTACAACACACACTGGCATTCTCAATGGCAAAATAAACACTGCAGTTAGCGTTGCCACAGGTGGCTCGTTCGAGACAGATTTGGCTCTTTTGGACTTTGGCTACTCGTTGGCTCCTCTTTATTAAAACTAACTCTTTATTAGAATTCGGTTAATTTTTTTGTTGACTTCAAGGTCGATCTGTTGAGTTTGACTATTTTGAGTATTGCTAAAGTGAAATTGAACTGAGTGAACGCAGAATGTCGCAGTACGGATCGTTGTTGGGATGGAGTAACATAACATACCGGTTACGTTTTTGTTATCGTTTGTATGTTAGTACGTTATTATAGGTACGTTAAATAAATGTATTTTATTTCTCTATTTTTGTTATAGCAGCTACTAGTATAGCTGTTTTCAGTAACTGTTACAATAATTTATGTTTTTGTTGTGTGTACTTAACAAATAAAATAAATGTTGTTTGAACTCGTTAATGATTGTTCCTAATTTCTAACAGACGGTTCATAAACCTGACACTTACGGAAAATCAATTTACAGGTTTGAATTTCCCTCTGAAATAGTTCTGACGTTAGTACGTTAGCGCCACATGACGAACATTTTTAAGCTGTTTTTTTTTTAACTTAAAATCGTCCCAATTATAGGAAGCTCCACTTGGTCGAAATCTGTCAAACCGAGGAACAAAAGAATTTACGTCATTCATGGCGTAGTTGGCCACTTTACAATTTAACTTATAATGCAAAAAAAGCATCTGTCAAAGTGACTGAAATCTGATAGGATTTCTTGAAGTCGCGCATTCAGTGTGAAAATGTGTGTATACAACATTCTGGCTTTGCGTGTTGGGTCTGTTCACTGTAAGGATTTGAGTCTGCGCATGCGTTTATTTCCGAATCCGTTCTGAATACTTACCGAAAACAATGAATTCTGTTGAATATTTACTTGAAATACAAGCTAGTCATATGAGTACTTAAAAATATAATATTTCCAATTCCAAAAATCAGTGATAAATATTTTTTGTTTGAAAAAGCTCGTTCCGGTATGAATTTGGCTCGTTTACTTCACATCATCTGACTCGAAAAAAAAATGCTTGTGGCAACACTGACTGCAGTAAAAGGCGACCTCGATACGATATAGCGGTGGAGCTCTCGGGCTGCCTCCGGTATCATTCGGGTGTTCCTTCGGCATGTTGTCGAGAAGTGAGCTACTCCTGAACCAAGTAACGGATCTAGTGACCCACAAAAAGGGACGCATGTCTGTTGCCGATCCAGACGGATTGGGGGACGCCCCGAATCAGAGGATTTGGTAATACGGACGGTGTACGGTACCGTCCCGTGGAGTGATACTGGATCCCGATGGATTAGGGGGCTCTGCGGCAACATCCTTCAAGTCGCACCACGGAGACGTATTAGGCTTCCCCCGTCGAGGTATGTGGTGGACAAGAGGTGTTACAACAGGACCGTAAAAACTGTGCCGAGAATAACATCTGCCGGTAAAAATTGTGGTTCGGAACCCACGTAAAACTGTAGGTCCCGTCTGGCTGACATTACCCAGAAGTAAAATGGGGTTGGCAAAAAGGGGCGCACTGTCCTACTTGCTTGGCGCTAAGCCTCCCCTTTACTACTACTGCTACTAAAATCTTAACCTTAATTTTAAGTTGTTTAAATCACGTGGAATTTAAGGAACATAACATTTATATGGATTTATGAATAGTGGTCATGAGATTTCTTATAACGTTTTATGTGGGTATATACAGGGTGTTTTTTAATTGAGTGCCGATACTTAAGGTTGTGAATCCTTGGGGGATTTTAAGAAGTAAAGTAATTATTGACATATTATGTCCCAAAGCTCTTCATTTTTGAGCTACAGGATGTTAACATTTTTAAAAAAATATAACTTTTTTATCATAATTATTATATCACTCTTAGATATTTTTATGAAATTTTGTACACACCCTTTAATCATTAAGGAGCATTTTTTGACTTAAAGATTTTTTAAAATTTTTACCAGTGACGTCCGTACGGGGTTTGAACTGAATATTTTAAAGGAAAAAAATGGTACGCCACTGATATTTCTTAAAACAAAACTTATATTTAAAATACTCATTTCTTTTGGAGCAAATTTGGTCCATAGACCTACTTTCGTACGATGCACCCTTTTTGCATAAAAAATAATAACAAAAACACAATTTTTTTCTTCGGTTCATTTAGAGTATTTAGACTGATTTCGATATTTTGTTGAAATTTGGCAGGCACTCACCATGAGTGAAAGCACTTTTTTCATGGTTTTATTTTCTACTTTCACCAGTGACTTTCACGTAGGCATGATATTGAATGTTTGAATAGAAAAAAAACTGTAAGCATATTAAATGCCCTTAAAGCAAGTGAAATAAAAATTAGTAGGCTGGGTAACGCTTCATAAATTTTGACGTTTCTTTTCATAAAAACAATAAGGTTGTCATTGGTTTTTCATTATTAAATAATTAGTATTAGAGTGAGACGTAAAATCTGATAAAAAAATGGTAAATTTTACAAACAGTGAATTAACTGACAGGCATTTTACTTATAATAATAATAATAATAATAATAATAATAATAATAATAATAATAATAAGTTTATTTAAAATTTAATAATATAATAAATATGTTTATGTTGTCTTCGATAAACTTATTCTTCAATCCCCTGAAGCTGAGTTTGTTGTGGTATGGGCTTGCAGACGGAGATGCATACGAAGCCAGGCGGATATACCAAGAGCGGTATCCAAATCGCGTACTACCCGATCCGAGAACATTTTCTAGGATTCATATAGACGTCTTCACGAGACCGGAAATTTAATAGTAAATCATAGTGCTAAAGGAGTACATCAAACAGTAAGAACACCGGAACTTGAAGAAGGAATTTTACATGAAATTGAGGAGAACCCCGAAACTAGCACGAGGAAAATCGCGGCAACATTTAATGTTTCACATTTTCTTGTTTGGAAAATTCTCATCGAAAATTTATTATACCCATATCACATTCAAAGAGTCCAGGCATTACTTCCTAGAGATTTCCCGTTGCGCATTAATTTCTATGAGTGGTTTCTTCAAAACCTGTTGGAAAATCCGTTATTTGACAGGCACATTCTTTTTACTGATGAAGCTAATTTTTCTCGAAACTCAATAAGAAATTCCCATAATAACCATTTATAGGCAAATGTAAACCCTCATGCAATTGTGGAATCGAATCATCAAGAACAGTTCCCATTAAATGTTTGGGCTAGCATAATTGATATTCATTTGATAGGCCCATTTTTTCTCCCAAGAAGACTTGATGGACAATCATATTTACACTTTCTTGAAGAGGATCTGCCGCCAATGCTTGAAGACCTTCCAATTTTATTAAGAAAACCGATGTGGCTGATGCACGATGGTGCGCCTCCACATTTTAGCTTACAAGTGCGTGAATTTTTAAATCACACCTATCGCAATCGGTGGATAGGTCGCGGAGGAACGCAGTCATGGCCGTCTAGATCTCCCGACCTTAATAGTTTAAAGTTAGACTATTTTTCTGGGGGCATCTAAAAAGCTTAGTGTACGCACGATTTAAACCGAAGAAGAATTACGAAATTGTATAATAGTATGCTGCGAAACCATAAGAAACACTCCAGGAATCTTAGAAAATGTGCGTCAGTCTATGCGAAGAAGAGTAGATGCTTGCATACGTGTGGGTGGAGGACACTTCCAACAACTACTGTAATTAATGAGGGTTCTTTATTTTGTTTTTCTTTTCTCGTCATTTCGCTTCAGATTTAAGATTTGGAATTTATGGTTTTACTAAATGAATTGCGATTTTTAAAATAAAAAAAGAAGTTTTCACTTCAATAAAAAAAGGTATGAATAGTTTTGTTTACTTTTCTTTAAAACTCCTGACCTTAGCAAATTAATGCCTGTCTGCATGACAGTAGTTGTCAGTGTTATAGTTGTTTGAATTTCGTTAACTGCATATCAGAAAAATGGTTTATTTAAAAGAAATGCACAAAATAACAATTCTAAAGATGATTGGTTATGGAGATAAAACACGGACACAAATGGAAGTTGCTCGCTTCTTTCATAAAAAATTCCAAATTTGCCGCCTGTAACTCAAGGGAAAATTAATAAAATAGAAAAGCAGTTTCGCCAGCTTGGACATGTAAAGCAGATAAAAAAAAGTTGCTGCCAATGCAATAAGTGATCATACCAAATTAGATATTATGCTTGAGTTTAAAGAAAACCCACATACTTCTAGTCGAAAAACAGCCCCAATGTTCGATGTTAGCCATTCATCGATTTCATTCCATTTAAACCCAAAATTTCCAGCGCGGCGAATATGATATGGTTTTAGCAAGATGGAGCACCGCCCCAATACCAAAATCAGTGTCCAGCAGTACCTCAACCGAGTATTTCCAAATCGGTGGATAGGGAGGCGTGGTTCGATGGAATGGCCAGCACGATCCCCTGATCTGACGCCTTTAGACTTCTTCTTATGGGGTTATGTCAAAAATATTGTATACAAAACTAAACCCCCATACTTAGCTGACTTAAGAACACGAATAATGTTTGCGTAGAAATACCATCGACGTGTCCGAGTGTTTTTTCGGACACGCCCCCATGTATTTATTATCGAATTTATTCCATTTGGCTGATACACACTGTATGTAATAAAATAACACAAACCGTCTAAAAGTCATTTCTAAATCTTTGTTAGGTTTTTTAACTATAGAACAATTGTTTCAACACACAGTATCGTCCGATGGTGAAATCTGATTTTACTCATCAGAACTAGTAACCCCCCATGAAACCTTATAAAAAATGGGTTCCTAAAACCACCATACAGAATTTGAATAAAGTATGTTCTGAAAATACATTGTATTGCATAAGCAGGTTGTTAAAATAAATTAATAAGCCAAAATACAATATTCTACTTACGTTTCATAAATTAGTTGCCAAGAAAAGTAGTGGATTCTCCATTATTACCTGGAAGTTCAAAATACAGGGTGAATATTTTAATTGGGATAAGTTGGATAACACATGATCAATTTTACTTTTATTAAATTGGGAAAGAAAGAAAGAACTAAAAGTCTTCCTCCACAAAATTTAATAGAAGGTTTTTTTTTACATTTTTTGTAAACTTTTTTTAACATATCATGTATATAAGACAATATATGAGTAAAGGTAACATTTTGTCGAAGAAAGGTATTGCTAAGACATCATAATGAAAATATTGTTGAAAATGGTTTGTGGGGTACTGAGCTTTAAGCTACGTTTCTTCGACAAATTTTACCTTTATATTGTCTTAGAGACATGTTTAAAAAATTTACAAAAAATTAAAAAAAACCCTCGACACCTTCTCCTTAAAAGGCCTTTTTCTTCTTCCCCAGTTTATTTAGTTGGTTTACATCTCCTTTACTGACTTTTTCACATACTCAATATGTTTTAACCTTTTCAATTTTCTTCTTATTATGTCACTTCTACACTTCAATTTTTTTAATTCCATAAATGCTCCATTAAGGTTTGATACCGTTTTCTCTCCTGCTAAAACAAGCACCGTTAAATAAATTGTTTGTCTCATGATAATGAACGTTTCTACGTTCGAAACATGACAATGTAGAGACTCCTAAAGAATTTTCATTCTAATAAATTTTGTGGAAGAAAACTTTTAGTTTTTTCTTTCTTTCCCATACTTTTAACTCCACTTTAAGCATGGACTATTTCTTCAAATTTTATTAAATTATTAGGTTAGGTATTGCCATATTTATGCTGCTCATTTATAGATTTTCTTTTACATTTTTTCCTTAAAAGGATGAAAACACTTTTTACCTTTATTTCATTATCGAAATTTTTTTAAATTTCCAAACCGTTTTCAAAATAATTATTAAAAAATATACAGGACCCTTTCCATAATAATGTTTTCTAATAACAAAATACCATGAAGGCCATGAAAAAACAATAAATACATTTGGACATTACTTTTCTGAAATAAGAGCAAAATTCAAATAACTGCATTCTTGGCATATTAAAATTTTAATTGGTCTTGTTTCCAGCAAATAAACTAACAAACAAGTGGGAAAATGAATTAAGTATGATGCATGATTGGTTTAAAACTAGGGTCAGGTATTTGCGCCCAAACTTCCTGCAATGCAGCGTTCTGGCTTATTGTGCGCACTAGTGGTATAAGAACTTATTTGTTTTATCTATAAGGTCGACTATAGTCTATTTATTGGCAGGAAATCAAATTGCTACGGCCCACTACTGAACTGGGAACTTTTAGGAAGAAACTAGTATCAACTGTTAATGTCACATGTAGGTGTCAACTATCGAAATGCTTTGTTTTTAAAAAAACATTGACTCTATCACTCATTGAGACTCTTCAGAGTAATCCTTAACCCTAAATCTTGTGCCCCTGTTTGAGGAGGAATCCTGGTCAGTTCCACGGCCAACTTTTCGTGCTTCATCGTTCTGGACTCTTCCGTTGGCAATTATGATTGTCTTTGTGAACCGGCTACCATTGTTCAGGAATATTTTTAAAATATCGTAGAAATGGATGATTAACGATATAAAAATAACTAAAGGGATATTTGAGGAAAATTTGGCTGCGACTTGAATTAAACATTGATAAAGTTTTTTTTGCTAAAAAAAGCTTAAATTGTAAGATGTCTTAATTAAAATACCTGATAATGAAATTGAATATAAAAGTTAACAGCATTGGGAAATTTAATCAACATAATTAAACAATTTTGTATGTACAAGTCGCTCGAATAGCAGCACGCATTTCTTTCTATAAAACCCGGCACTTTTCAAATAGTTTCAAATTTCCTTATCCACTTTCACTAAGCATTTAAATTTGCCAAAGAGGGCAAAGTTCTCACAAGTATTATGTTTCGAAATATTCTTACGATTTTCGTTCGAGCTGGTTTATTTGACTTGTTTCCGTATACTTGTTTTCTTTCAGCAATGATTCTTATAGCTTGACAAAATACTATAAAATAAAAATTGTGTAAATATTTGAAAGAAGTAGGCTAACGTTATAAGGAAAATACAAACATCTCCTTGTTCTTGTTAAATATACAAAGTAAACAACCTTAATATTTATATTAAAGAAAGTTTGCAATACCCCAGTTTTTCAAAGATATCTTATTATGCTTAAATGGGGTGTAAACCAAAAATCAAAATTGAAGAATAACATGTTCTAATTATGGGAAAAAAGAAAAAACTTAAAGTCTTCCTACACAAAATTTAATAGAATAAAAAATTCTATATGGGTCTCTACATGTTTCGAACGTAGAAACGTTCATCATCAGGAGACAAAAAATGTATTTATTGCTGATGGTTTTAGCAGAAGAGAAAATGGTGTAGAAAAGTCAGTAAAAGGGATCTAAACCAACCAAATAAACTGGGGAAGAAGAAAAAACCCTTCTAAAAAGAAGGTGTCGAGGGTTATTTAAAATTTTAATAAGATATTTTTTAAGTATGTGTGTAAAACATTATAAGCATTAAACCAGTCATAGTATTATACGAAGATATAACAATTTGTAAAAATAAAAATTGAAATTAAAATCAAAGAGTGAAGAAGTAGAAAATTTTTTTAACATTTTTTGAATAAAAAGTAAGCACTTACAAAATACTATCCAATAAGTGTTTTGTGGGATAAAGAGGGTTAAAGCCCAGTAACTCCACAAGTGGTTAATTTAAAACCAATGTAATTAATTAACAAATCACTCATACTTTTAGAAGATAAAGTTCAAATGGTTGTTCACGTCCACGTGTTGAGACAAAAGGGAATGAGAGATGAATTGATTGACAGCTATAAAGACAGATGGTATGGCGGTAAAATTTAAATTAAGTAAAATATGAAGGAGGGAAACTTATTGTTCATAGAGGGAAAGCTCAATTAAGGTTAGGTAGATATAATACTACAAACCAATAACCTAGAATAAACAATAAAACTTAAACACTAAGAAGAGAAAATAAAAATGTGGGAGAAAAATAATTTATGTAGTTGAAGAATAGGTGTCCTAAAAATTTTTGTGTGTGGTGACATCTGTAGATGAAAAGGGTAAATGGTACTGTATACATGTCAGTGTGAAAAATTGGTATTCTGCAATTTATGTACTGCCATCTATGAATGGCAAAAATAGTTTTGTCGGTAAAGATTAGTTTTGTGAGGTATAAATGAAAATATTGGTGATAGTTAAATGGATTTTATAGTCGTATAAAGTAAGAAAAGAAAATTAATTAAATTGTTTTTATTTGGAAATTGTGTCAAACAGGGACAAAGAACAATAGAGAATGAGAAGGGAAAAGACAAAAATTATATTTAATCGTTGAAGTTGAGAGCATTAAAAAAATGAGAGCAGCTGTGCTGTGTTTGGTCGTTAAGACAAATTACATTGTTATTATTTAACGTTTTATTAATTTCAAGAATTTCTAAAAGGTCTAGTTTGTTTTCTTTGTTGCAAAAGTGTAAACATTTTGTATGAGAATCAGAATTAAAAATATGATTATTGGAAAAAATATGTCTAGAAAAATTAGATTTTATCTTGGAAGGGAAAATATTTTGATTCTTGCTATCTCTTTACAGTGTTCTTTGATGCGAGTTGAAAATTTGCGTCCTGTTTGGCCAATATAGGTCGCTGTACAACCCTCCGTTGAACAGTTGACACTGGAAACTCCAGATTTATCAAATACCATACCATACCAGAACCATCAGCAATAAATAAAGTTTCTGTCTCCTGATGATGCACGTTTCTACGTTCGAAACACGTAGGGGGGAAGACTTTAAGTTTTTCTTTCTTTCACATACTTTCAACGCCACTTTAAGCATGGACTATTTTTTTCAAAATATTCTAATTAGTAGGTATAGTGTACAGGGTGGCCCATTTGTATGACAAAGTCATATATCGGCTATACTATTAGAGTTATCCAAAAGAAGCTTTACAAGAGTTATGAGGCGTAATTAAATATACTATTATGTTCCAACATTATTTTTAAATTAGGGTTACAGGGTAGTCCAGAAAAGCATGACAATAAAAATGTATGTATTTTTAAATGGAACACCCTATATATTTTTGCATTTTAAGCTAACCGAGCTACTTCGATTGTGAGTAAATTATGTTTGTCAATTTCATCATTGTCACAGTCAAAGTGGTCTGTTTAGATTATTTGTGCAATGCAGCATAAGTTTGCAAAATTTCAGCTTCCTAAATTATATTTTCTATTGATTCCTCATGCATACTCTAGTTTACGGCCTTTCACTACCTAATATCCGGACTCCATTTACGGCATATAAAAACAAATGCCATTGGGAATACAACTGGGAGACTATAGGATTTTAATATTTTGATGGGCTAAATTTAAATGACACAGGAAAAAATTGAACTGATCAACAGGGATGTCTGAATTAATTTATTTGATTATATTTTCTAATTTAAATTTTACTCAATTCGTAAATCAGTTGTATAATTTATCCTGTTATTTACATTAAATGAGCATAGTAGATTACTTATGTTAGTTGATTTATCTTCCTTCATAGATTAGTTATTTCAAAGTGGGGAAGAGGACTTCAATTAAAATACTTTTCTACTCTTTACTCATTCCCAACGTTTCGGTTCTTATTTAAACCTTTTTCAAGGGTCTAGAAAATTGTATAAAAGTGTATAAACTCAATGATGACATGGCATCATCTATGCATTTTCTTAACTATTATCAATAGAAACCCACCAGGAAAACCACAACAAGGCATGTTGTGGCAGAATAAAATCAAAATAAATTTTGTTGCTAACTTATAATTTTTATTGATACTAATCAATTTGCTTTACATATCGAACACTGGGGCTTAAAGAGACACAACAAAAATGTATCTAAACGCATCGGAAATATGTTTTTTAAGTTTCATTTAAAACTATGTAGACATGTAAGTTCAGATGTTATGGTTGAAAACGAATTATTAATGTTTTTAATGTTCCTGGAATTTTAGTAATAAACCTTAGTTACTAACAAGTAAAATCAACTTCTATTGTAAAAATATAGTGCGTCATATTTAACTAAACTCATCGGAATTATGTTTTTTAAGTTTCATTTGAAACTATGTAGACATGTAATTTCAGATGTTATGGTTGAAAACGAATTAATGTTTTTAATGTTCCTGAAATTTTAGTAATAAACCTTAGTTGCTAACAAGTAAAATCAACTTCTATTGTAAAAATACAGTGCGTCATATTAAACTAAACTCATCGGAAATATTATTATGTTTTTTAAAGTTTGATTTGAATTTAAAACTATAAAGACATTGGATTTCAGAAAACAAATTTGTTATTTAATGTTTCTCACATTTTAGTAATAAAAATTAGTTACTAACGGCTAAAATGAACTTCATTTCTAAAACTCTAATCAATTACAATTAATTAAAGCCGCCGGAAATATGTTTTTGTAGCATTTTAGCAAAAAAATTACAATAAGAAAAAACTCCAATTTATTAAATTTTCTTACCGAATCTCCCACGCAGCAGAATTAATTCCCGATAACTTTTTTCTCTGTTTCACTCACGTTTTTATTCGTGTTCGGGACCTTGAAAAAAATTATCTGTAATAATTCTGCTGCTATGGAGATTATAAGTGAATATTGTCCATGAGCTTCTTAATTTTAATCAAAAATTATTTATTAATCAATAAAAAATGATTAAATTATTACACATCGAGAACAATTTTATCATTATTGATTGAAATATTTAGTATAAATTATTTAAAATATAATTATTAATGATTCTGATAATAATCAGTTTTGAATAAGATGGCTAAATCACTGACTTTTTGATGTAATCATTTGGCAGAGTTAATTTTTTAAATCAATCTGGTCTCTGAAATAAATCAGTACTGAGTTCATTTTAATTTGAAATTTATTCATTTTTTTAAATGTGTACTTTCTTAAATAAGGTGGTTGGGATTTATAAAAATAAAATTTGTAAGTACGTAGAAGCCATTTTTGAATACTATTTAGTTTTTCTTTTTTACACTAAGACCGACATTTTTCGACAGGTTTGAGTTTCGAATTTCTTTACCCACTTATAAACTAAGCACTTAAGTTTGCGAAAAGGGCAAAGATCTTACCAGCATTATGTTGTAAAATATTCTACGATTTTTATTCGAGCTCGTTTATTTGAATTGTTTTGGTATACATAATTTTCTTAGCAATGGTTTTTATCGCTTGGCATAATACTATAAAAATAAAAATTGTATAAATATTTAAGAAAAGTATGCTAGCGCTATAAGGAAAATACAAACACACATTGTTTTTGGTAAATATGTAAAGTAAACAACTTCTGGAAATATATTGGAAAATTGCAATATAAGGAAGGTGAAAGATGTTCATGTTTCTAGGCAAATATTTATATTTTGTATTTCTAATCAGATTTTACTCTTTTTAGTCCTTTTACTAACTGTAAAACCATGGTGCTTGTATCACAATGTTCCAGTGTAACCATATACCTAGTTTTACACAATAATTATTGGTAAAGTCTATTTTTATTCGAGATGGACACGATATAAACATTGCCAGCGCGTTATCAGCGCGTGATAGAAGGGATTGTCCAAATCTTATTGGTCGTTCCGATGGAGGATCAAACGATCGTGCCGCTTTTAACACCTGCATCTCCAGACAGTCTGGCTATTGTTTTTATACAGTATTGTAATAGGCCTCTTTGACGATTTGCGTGTTTTTAAAAGATTTTTAATAGGCATTAGAAAATATTACACCAGAAAATGTATTGCACATGTCCGGGAAAATGTGGAAACTAAAATGTGGGAACTAGACAACATCATGGAGATCCAAGTGGAACGCCTTGTGATTCACGTTAGCGAGAATGAGGATACAACCTCAACCAGTAGTGATTCAGATTTATCTGAATAGTGCTTTTTTTATGTATTAAAAATACATTTTTCACTTTCACTACTTATGTGACCAATATATACACGGTTGCCCACAGGGTTTTTTTTTCACATGGTGGAAATATAAAATATGCTTATAGAAAATAAGTGATTTTTAAACATATTGTGCAGAAAAATAGTACGATAAAATAAACTTTCAAAAAAGCAGTGACGCCCTTTCCCTCCGCCTTATCACCTTTGCGAGCCATCCATCAGATACCAACATATCTTGCAAATATAAATTGCTCTTTGTGTTACCGAATAGTTTATACTAATTTGTGATACTAAGTGAACAAAACAACATAAATTTATTTTTTATTTTAAAAAAATAGGAATTATGTTCAAAAAAAATATGTGATCTGACCTATCCAACTGTAGTACCATGATGCTGCCGAATGTGGTACCATTTATGGAATTACTGTTATAAAGGCCTTAAAACCCTAAGGTAGGAATGTAAAATTAATTTTGCTCCATCTCATACCGGTTTGGCATAAAAAGCTGTCAAATAGGTTAAAATAACGATTTTCAATTGTTTATAGCTCCTAAAGGTATAATTGAATGTTTTCAAGATATATTATTATACTCGTACTTTTATGTAGAAACAAAAAATGTTAAAATATATACGGTGTCCCATTTAAAAAAAAACATTACTTTGGTCTGCCACGTTTTTCTAGGACACCCTGTACAACTAAAATATTATGGTCTTATAAATCCTTTAAAACCCTAAAACTCTTGTCTAAAACTTTTTTTTGCTAAACATTATACTTTACGAAATCGACCGTTCTGGTTCTTTATACTCACCCTGTATATCAATAGATCTGACCCTACCCACCAACCTACAAAATGTGTAATTGTTCATATAGCATTTTTCACACCAAAAATAATTTAAAAAAGTATTGCAAAAATAAGATTTTAACGATTCTAAATGCGGCCCTTATAAATATAGCTATTAGGGAAATCACGTGCTCATGGCATGCTTTTGTTTTGGTCGTGTCCATCTCGAATAAAAATATACTTTAGGTACACTAAGAAAAGGCATTCTATTCCAGGGGCCGATGGGCCCACCGGGACACCGGGAGATTTTCCGGTGCGCCGGTCCCTCAGAGGCGCCGCCGCTGTTTGGAACTTTTTCTTTTCTTTTTTAACAATTTGAATTAATTTTGAAAATAATCGAAAAAGCAAAAAACCAGAATTTATTTATGTTATATATCTTTATGTTAAATATTTTTTATTTAATTTTTGTATTAATAATAAATATTTTTTCACTTAAATGTGTTTTAAATGTAATAAATATCGTTTAAAAAAACTAAAAAACACGCTTTAATAATTAATCAAACTAAAAAGCGGAAAATAACTATAATTCTTGAAATTCTTAATAGAGGCAGAAAATAATAATGAACGATAAACATTAGTATTACTATGAAAAAGCATGGGGTGCTCGATATACGAAAAATATAGCACAAAGCGCCCCACGCTTTTTTCACAATAATATTAATATTTATCGTTCATTATTATTTTCTGCCTATATTAAAAATTTCAAGAATTATTTTTAAACTATAGTTATTTTCCGCTTTTTAGTTTGATTAATTATTAAAGCGTGTTTTTTAGTTTTTTTAAACTATATTTATTTTTCATTTTTTAGTTTGAGTTATTGTTAAGAAATTTTTTTTTTAAGTAGATTGAGGAAGATTAGTAGATTATTGTATTGTCAGCGGTTCTTGATAAGTCTACAAAATTTAAATTAAATCTGACCATTTAAAGTGGGTCAAAATCGGGTTCAAAGAAGTTGGTTACAAACAAACATACATACAAACCCGAAAAAACCCGATCGTCTATGCCGAATTATAAGAAAAGAACGATATTTGCAAATTTTTTAAAAATTTTAATTTTCCGACATTTTCCTATATATTTCAGGAAAATTTCGTAATATTCATAAATTGCCATTTTTCTCAGAAAGTATAAACTTTAGGAAAAAAGTCTATATATAGCTAAAAAGTTGTATCTCGAAGAAATCTACATCTAAGCTTGTTTATTATTATTTCGTATCTATATACGACCCCACGTTTGTTTCATTACTATCGGTTATTGTAATAATCGTGACATATTGACAGGTGTCAAATTTTTTGCGTATTTTTTTCAACTTTCCACCGTCAATATACATACGACCTTATAGTTTTTTCATATATAATATCACAAGAGATAAAATTTTGTCGGCAAAATTTTCGAAAGGTATGAAAGTTTGTTGCTTGGCAATTTCGCGAATGACATTTTTGACAAAATCACGAGCCGTCAGGCGAGTGATTTTGTCGAAAATGTCATGAGCGAAATTGCTTAAAAGCAACAAACTTAAATAAATCCTTGAGAACAATTTTGCTTACACAATTTTTTCTCGAGTGGTATTCGACATGACTATTTAACTAGAAAAAAGACAAAATTTTGCCGCGGCAAAAATCACATGTGAATTTTGTCCAGGTAGGTGCAGGTAGTAATTTTGCCAGTAGAAGACCGGCCGTTGCTATGACATTTTGCCAGTGTAAAACACTCTAGTTAAATAGTCATATATAATATCACAAGAGATAAAATTTTGTCGGCAAAATTTTCGAAAGGTATGAAAGTTTGTTGCTTGGCAATTTCGCGAATGACATTTTTGACAAAATCACGAGCCGTCAGGCGAGTGATTTTGTCGAAAATTTCATTAGCGAAATTGCTTAAAAGCAACAAACTTAAATAAATCCTTGAGAACAATTTTGCTTACACAATTTTTTCTCGAGTGGTATTCGACATGACTATTTAACTAGAAAAAAGACAAAATTTTGCCGCGGCAAAAATCACATGTGAATTTTGTCCAGGTAGGTGCAGGTAGTAATTTTGCCAGTAGAAGACCGGCCGTTGCTATGACATTTTGCCAGTGTAAAACACTCTAGTTAAATAGTCATTATAATAATTTTTTTTAAACGATTTGACATATTGACAGCTGTCAAATTTTTACAGGAGAATGTTTTGCTTATTTTTCCCGAAGCCTCTACATCGAATACTATACGACCCCATAATTTATTTCGTCAAAATCGCATCTTTGTTTTATACCTGACAGCTGTCAAAATTGTATTGTCAGCGGTTCTTGATAAGTCTACAAAATTTAAATTAAATCTAGCCGTTTAAAGTGGGTCAAAATCGGGTTTAAAAAAGTCGGTTACAAACATACATACAAACATACAGATAAAGCTAATAATAAAAAAAAGCGTGTTAAAAAATTAAGTTTGTTTTTTATTTATGAGTTATTATGAAAAATATGTCGTAAGTGGATGAAAAAATACATATTTATGTATTTTTATTTTTTTATTGGATCGACACGACGCGGCGCCGTTTCAATTGACTTCCCGCGCCGGTCCGAGGTGTCCCATCCGCCCCTGTTCTATTCCTTATAAGAATTTTTATAGATACTCATTAAACAACTATTTAATACTATAGTGACAGCAACGCGCTTTCCTACTGTAAGACAACGAAAATTGCTAGACCGTTGTATAGTGATAATATCACGATACTATCGCCAATAGGAAATAGGAGTTATTGCTACCATATAATGGTTTATAGCCATTATTGCTCTGAATACTCACAGTAATTATCAAGATCTATTGGGGGTGTAATCTGGTTTTATATACTCTATTAGTTCCGACTAGCAGTTTTAATGAAACTTGACATTAATCATAATACTTGCTACTGCATGTTATTTGCCACTAAAAATCAGTACATACTGTTGTTCTCAAAAATTGAAATAGCTTCTAGTGTCTTGTCGTTTATCATTGCATATAATTATCTGTTATGAAATATGGTTTATTGAAATGGTAAAACTCGTCCTTGGATTAAGTCCAATACTAATGATGGGTTGTGCAAAATAAGAATCTTCTATTGCTTTATCTGACATGCAAAGTTTAAAAAAACTTAGATACAAAATAAATTAATTGAAACAGGTATCGGTACGATCAATAAAATTCAAATTCAGACAGGACAGCTAGAAGCCTCCGAACAACGATATGACCTGCACAAAAAACAGGTTAAAATAATAAAAGGGCGCGCGGCGATTGCCGATAGCTATGAACCCCCACCAACGTCTTGTAGCTTATAGGTTCTTACACATACAATTCGTTTTTGGGGACGCTGTTCTGCTTTCTAAAATGAAGAAAGAGCTTTACTGGGAACAAAATGCGTCGCATTGAGAAGACAATTTATTTCTTAACAAAAGTGCTGTATTAAAAGTAGTTCATTATTCAACAAGACTGTGCTGCTATTGGAACTGATTACTACCAATAAAAACACTGTTGCATCGATTGCAAGAATTAAAGCTGCAAGATTATGAAGATAGAGTAACGTTTTGCCAGTCAGCAGGATGCAGCAAATTTGGAATTGATATAATGGGTTAATACAAAATACGTTATTAATAGAAACTATGTCTTAGCAAACCTGTTGTATTAGATCATTTTTCTCAGTGTACTATTGTAAAATAAACAAGCGACGTCTCTAACCTACATGCTGATAAAAATGTTATGTACAGGCACAGAAATAATCCTTATATTATATAGGTGACCATAACTATTTTTGTGTTAACATTTTTATTAGTCGACATCAGATGGGGTACCAATACTACTACTAATACTACCACATACATTAAATCTTATTTATTTTAATACTCTATGTAAAAAATGTAAATACTTAACTATAATTAGGATTTTATCGAAATCACAATACATGATAACATGTATTAACAGGACGGCCTGCTACGCTTAGATTAATATTCTAAATTAAACGATTATTATTTTTATCTCTAGAAGCAAGTTTTTAAATTCCGTAGTTGTTGGCGTGAATAGAATATTCCAAGCATACTCTTAGGGTAAATTTAACTACGTATTTAAGAACTATATGAGCAACCTCACAAAAGTTGTAAGTAATTTTATCTCCTCACAAATGTTAGCACATGTTCTTGTATTGTAGTCCCCCGGAAGATGGAAATAAATCTTTCCGAAAGCTTGGACCAACTTTAAAGAGTACTTTTTCATTTGCTGCATAACCCAATATTAAAATTCCAAGAACCAGAAATTAACGTTCGTAATGATGTAAAGACGACTTGAGTGTCGTCACGTATTTCTTTTTCCAACTTCAACACTTTTGAAATAGTTTTGAGTTCTCTTGCCCACTTTTAAACTAAGCGTTCAAGTTTTCTGAGAGGGCAAAGTTCTCGCAAGTAGTTGGATTCAAAATATTCCACGATTTTCATTCGAGCTCGTTTATTTGAATTGTTTCGGTACATATTCTCTCTAGCGATGGTTTTAACAACTTGGCGAAGTATTATAATCTAAAAATTGTATTAATATTTTAGAGAAAACGTTAACGGCCATCGTCATAAGAAAAACATTATTTTTAGCGAATATAAAAAGTTAATAACCTATTGAAAATATACAATGAAATTGGAAAGTTATTAAAGGTTTCGGTTAGAAGCTAGAAAATATTACTAAATTGTACTAATCTTTACGTGCAAGGCAAGGCAGCTTATTACAGAAAAGCAGTAGCGGCACTATGGTTTGTAAGAAATGTACAAATCCATAAAGATCTTAAATGGGAAACGATAACAACATTCATTAAAAGGAAAGCAGGAACTCATCCCAATGAAGAACTAAGAAGATTAGTGGATTATGATCCAATAGAGGACGAGAAAAGAATAAGGGTATACTATAAGCGCCCAAGGAATCAGCTATTGTTATAGCTTAGGGGAGACCGGGGCTATGAGGCCACCCCGGGGAATGAGGCTACCCTCGCTATTTGAAAAACCGCGCGCTTTAATTCGTTCGTACGCAGGGCTACCAACGCTTATAGTCAAACACAAACAATACGTCAAAGAACATTGTTGTATCAACTTCAGTTACAATTTTTTGAGCCAAATATTTGTGTTGTGTTTTGATGTAAGATTACCAACGAATAAAAGTAAGTATAAAAATAATTCCGTTAGTGATACTGGAATAGAATTATTTGTACCTAATAAGAGCATATTGTAAAATAGATCAGCATGCATTTCATTGTTTTAATTATTGTTGTAGGTTATGTTTTTTTGACGTTTGTAATTACAGACATAATGGGGCAATAAGGCCAGGGGTGCCTGAATACCCCACATTTTGTTATTTGTTTGTTTTGTCACCCAAAAACAAAATACTTATTATATTTTTCTCTTTTATAGATGGTTCGCTATTATAAAAGACAGTTTCGATGAAGAAATCTGCGTCATATGTAATGATTTCGGCAAAAATCATAAAACTTGATTTCGATGCACCGTATGTGAAAAGTGGGCGCATAAGGATTGTAGTGGAGCTGATAAAGCTGCTTGTTATATTATTTGTGATTTTTGTAAGATTTGATAAATTATTATATTACTTGATTTCTTAAAATTCTTGTTTGTAACGTTTAATAAATAAATATAACTTATTTCTTTAATTAAACCTGTGCTCATTATCTTCGGGGTAATCAGGCCAGCGGTGATCTTATTACCTTAGTCCATGGGGTAATGAGGTCATATGCATAGTTGATATGATTACCATATAACTCTTAAAATCTTTAGCTTCCGTATACATAAATACGGTTTAAGGGACCACTTGTTAAAGTTTACTTTCACCTATGAGCGTCGTTAAAATTTTAAAAAAATTTTAATAAAATTTTTAATTTTCTTTAGGGTGGTCTCATAGCCCCGATCTCTCCTAAAGGAAATTCGCTGCTGGAACAAAGAAGAAAAAATAAAGAAAAAAGAAGAAAGAAAAAGAAAACTGGTAGTAATATACCGTTTTAATTTCTAACCAGAGCCAAAGAGTCGTTAAACTAGACGCCGCTACAAATAAAGCTACTTGGACCAAAGAATCAATGACAGCAGCTTGTGCTCATCAGGTGGCCAGCGGAAGAAGTGTCATAAGTGTAGCGAAGGCTTTCAATATACCGAGAACTTCCATTCGGAACCAACTTAAGAAAGTAGTTCCCCAGACCCCAAAATGGGCAAAAAACCCGTTTTCAGCGATATACAAGAACAAGAGCTTAAGAATCATGTCTTATCACTGGCAAAATTATATTTTGTTGTTACAACAACTCAAATAAAGCAGATTGCTTACGAATATACCGAGAAAAATAATATTAAAGGCTCCTCCCAAATCTTGACGTCCACGCCGATTAAGGACGAGTTAATTGAGAAAAGCTTAAAACGAGAGAAGAAAGCGAAGAAAGTCGTAGAAAAAAACAAGGTACTAAAAATTAAAAAGAAAGTATTTAGTAGCTCCTCGTCGGACACTTTAGCTGAAGTAGAGTTTGATGATGAAGGGTTGGAAGATCAGGACAGTTTCGATGAAGAAATCTGCGTCATATGTAATGATTTCGGCAACAATCATAAAACTTGGTTTCGATGCACCGTATGTGAAAAGTGGGCGCATAAGGATTGTAGTGGAGCTGATAAAGCTGCTTGTTATATTATTTGTGATTTTTGTAAGATTTGATAAATTATTATATTACTTGATTTCTTAAAATTCTTGTTTGTAACGTTTAATAAATAAATATAACTTATTTCTTTAATTAAACCTGTGCTCATTATCTTCGGGGTAATCAGGCCAGCGGTGATCTTATTACCTTAGTCCATGGGGTAATGAGGTCATATGCATAGTTGATATGATTACCATATAACTCTTAAAATCTTTAGCTTCCGTATACATAAATACGGTTTAAGGGACCACTTGTTAAAGTTTACTTTCACCTATGAGCGTCGTTAAAATTCAAAAAAAAATTTAATAAAATTTTTAATTTTCTTTAGGGTGGTCTCATAGCCCCGATCTCTCCTAAAGGAAATTCGCTGCTGGAACAAAGAAGAAAAAATAAAGAAAAAAGAAGAAAGAAAAAGAAAACTGGAAGTAATATACCGTTTTAATTTCTAACCAGAGCCAAAGAGTCGTTAAACTAGACGCCGTCATACCTAGTTAGGAGTTAGTAAACAGAGTTAGGCTACAAAAACCTACACAAAAATTTACCCACCACACAGAACTTACTACACACAACACTGCACCCATACACACACCTACACTAACACCAGTAAGTTCTTAGCAGCTTCGTATTACAGCTTCAGATCAGCACTGCAAGTTCCCACCCTGAAACATTGGGTTGTCATAGATGTGAAGCATGTGCACGTGTACCTCTTCTGAAGCACAAACACCTACACTGCACCCAATCAGACACCTACACAAACACTTCGTTCAGCTTACTACTGCTTCAGATCAGCACAGCAAGTACCCCTGCAATAGTGGAATCCTCATAGCCGTGAAGAATGGGCACGTGTTATCTCTTCTGAAGGACAAACACGTACAATGCACTAAAAGCCTTACACCTACACAAACATATTCACAGTAAGCTGCAAATAAATAAAGAAGTTATACGACAAAACTAAAACCTAGGTACACCGGTACCTAGGCATAGATGCAGTACGAAGCAAAGTACGCACTAGGAGTGTAGAGAGGAACCACTAAGCAAGTGGTCTGAAGGTTTATATGCCTATGGCGCGGAAACCGTACCAACACTGGGAGTTTAGTCGGTAGGCAGCCCATCAGGGTTTAATCCGACACTACTAAGATTCTCCTCGAAAAAAAAGCTTATTACCTACTTTAAGCTTTCTCGCCTGACAGTTCATGATCTTATAAAATTAATGCCACTACCTGCGAAATTTCCATGCCAATTTTAGAATAAATCTTAAAAAATTTAACCTTTATTGTCCATTGAGTCACATGGGAGATATTTTCATGGCAACTACGGTATGAGCTACTACTATATAACAAGATCCCAGAACGGTATCGAGCCTTTGATGATGGCTAATTTAAGAAATATTTTTAAAAGTATTTACTAGACCACTGCTTATATACTTTAATTGAGTACTATTGGCTTCATGGTAAAGGTACCCATTCACGTTTAGTCGGCCGGCCGTATTTTGCCGGAGAGATAATGGCCAGGCGGCCGGTACTCACTACACACACGCAGTTAAATGACGAGTCGCGTTCTGCCGGCGGCCTGTCGACTGTTAAAACTTAACGTATGTAGTAGTTTACCGGCCGGCATTGGACTGCAGGCCATGTCATGTCATGTCATGTCATGTCATGTCATGTCATGTCATGTAGACATCCATTTTACCTTGTTGCTTTAGAACTGTCAGCTCCAGTTCACATTTAAAACTTTTTAAACTTTAATTTCTAATTAAGTAATGTCAAGAGCCAAGATTTTAAACTATTATTACTTTTAATCTTAAACAAAGGATGCCTACATGACACAAACATTTTTTATAACATCTACTGCTTTTCAAATTTTATATACAATTTTCTCTCTTACACTTACGATGCTATTTCACTAATATGTGATCTCACACAAAATTGTTAGTCCCTTTAATTAGTCAATTAAATTAACCCTTCATTTTACTCTATTCTTTTTGTTCCTCCTTCACAACAATCAACTTGGTTTCTGCTTTTACTTTACGAATATCCTCTCATTCGGTCTATCATTATGTTTGGAAGTTTCTCCAAATACATAACTCATTCACATTCGAAACATGTAGATAATTTACCATTCATTAAAACTTTATTTTAATATACCAGTACCAGTAGAGGAAGACTTCAAGTGTCTTATTTCTCTCCTTTCCAAAATTTTATAGTTTTTATTCAGTAACGCCGAACAAAATTGCAAACCAACCTAACTTCTTCAAGACTTTTATTGCGTTGTACCGCAAACATAAATATTTGTGGAAAATATAAGACTCTTCATATGCTAATAGGGCTTTGCGAATTAAAGCATAATATGAAGAATTACTTTTACTATATAAAACAGTAGATGTCGAAACTACTTTAGACTCGGTGAAACATAAGATAAATAATATGAAAAGTGCGTTCAGAAAAGAACTGAAAAAGGCCTTACGGTGTCCTTTCTTGTAATATACTGTTTTAATAAATACTAGAAACAATGATCATTCATCCTAATAAAGTTTTTTAAATCACTTGCACTGGATTGCCTCAGTTCTCGTACAAGCTTCATGTGGGAGAAAGTGCAATGTCTTTTTAGCCAGTCTTTCATCCCAATTGTTTTTCTTTTCCTTTTTCTTTGTTCGTTTGAAATAACAACAATTGCCGCTGCGCACTGTTCATGCGACATGTTTGACCTGTCGAAATTACTGCGCGTGTATAGTGAAATAACAAAAAGTGAAGGCCGCTATCGAATCCGGCAGAAATCCTCCGGCCATAATCGGTGAATAAAACTGTACGGGTAGTTTGACTTTCGATAACGGCCGGCCGGCCAGGACGGACAGTCCACGGACTAACGGCTGACTGAACGTGAATAGGTTCCTTAAGCATTGCCTGGATGATGAGCCTAATTTTATTAAAAAAAAAAAATTACCTTGTCGGACTTCCATTGTCTTTATTTTGTTACTTAACACAACGGTTCGGTTAGTTAGTATCTCAAATCCAGAGACATACTACACATACTAACATTTTATTTTTTACCTCTGCATCTCGAGATTAGATATTATTTATTCCGAAAATTATTTTACTAGAACAAAGTTGCGGGACTGACACCTCTAGCGGAAGCAATTATGATAATGGAACCAGAAACACGAGATTTTAAAAATGATAATATTCATTTCCGTAGGTTTATTTAGTTTATGCCCGAATTTTCCCAACGAAGGTGAAACTATTACTTAAAGTTTGAAAGCTCAATTTCTTTTAGTTTTTTAAAATTTTTAACCAAAATATAAATTATTTTTTCAAGTCTTAATTACTATCACAGTAGGAAATAAATCTGAGAAAAATAATGCGTTTTTTCCATGAGCCCTTTGAATTCATTAGTACAAAAGGTTCCCAGGATGGCCCATTAAAACATTCAGTTCACGGAAAACATATTTTTTACATATCTTTATGCTTAACTGGTTTTTTATTATCAAACCGAAATATTAAAAAGGAAATTGGCTTTCTGTTGTCGTGCCTATCAATTTCTTGTATATATTTTTAATATTTTTTTTCTTATAAATAAGAAGTTGCTGCTATAGGAGGTTAGAGAATTATATTTTTGTATTGCTACAAGTTTAATATTAAATTTAATAATAAAACTCATTACCGAAAATTTAAAAATCAGTCAAGAGGGAGTCGAATATGTTTTGTGCTTACTTTATAACTTTGTTATTTTTTTTTATTTATACAGGGTCTTTACTAAACATAAGGCAAATGGGTGCTGTGAACTTAGTGAATGAGATATAGAAATAGAAGACGTGTACACATAATACATGTCTTGGAAGGGTCTACTTTCGCTTCTGAAAATTTTCCATTCGGATCTTGCTCGAACTTGATTTAAGAGTTCTTCATATAATATATCTCCAAAACAGCAAATACCAATTTTTCAAATATATACTATAATTTGTGTTAGTACCGTGCGAGCAAACATTATTTGCATCAAAGAGGGCCTTGCATCTAAGGACGTAATGCTTAGCCGTAGAGCTTAATACCTGTTGGGTGTCAGTAACTACCTGAATTAACAATCAATCAGTTATTTCGTCATAATCAAATTTATTTCCTTATAAAGTGCAAGTATTCCAAGAAATACAAGCCGCATATTTTGAAATAATTACTCTCAATGGTTTACCCAAAATTTATTGGAAAGAAATGATTTATTAGACCTGACATTTTTTTCGGATGAAGCCTGGTTCCACCTCTCCGGTTATGTGAATTCTCAGAATACAAGCATGTGGAGTAGTGAAAATCCCCATTTTTTTGTAGAGTCCACATTGCAACCTCAAAAAATTGGTGTCTGGTTAGCTGTTTCCCGAAAAAGAATTGTTGGTCTTTTTTTTTCATGACACAGTTACAGCACAGCGGTATAGAGACAATATTTTGAATACATTTGTGGAGTAATTACTTGATGACGAACTACGTTTTGGATATTTTCAACAGGAGGGTGCAACCGCCCATACAGCCGCCAAAACTATTAACTACTTACGCAATTTTTTCGACGAAAGATTGATCAGTTTTCGATCATACATTGAATTCCCACCTAGATCACATTGTATAACGGTTATGGATTACTTCGTTTTTCCTCATTTAAAGAACACTATTTTTAAAACACCAGTTGCAAATTTAGAACAATTACAAGAAAATATTATCCAAGAATGTGGTAACATTTCTCCAGAGATGCTGGCCAACACTTTCGAAATGAAGAGACGTATGAATTTATGCTTGGAGCATAGCGGTGGCCAATTTTAGCAATTTATGTAATTATTTTTCTTTTTCTTTCTGTATATTCTTACTTTGTTAATTTTGTAAACAAAAATAAATTTGTATTTGTCTACTTATTTTATTACTCATTAGTTTGGCATATTATCATGTCATAATATGAATTTGACAAAATGTTAACCTAGATTTAGTTAGATATATCGTCCCCATATCATTGTGATCTAAGCTAAGCCCCACGTCTATTAATCCAAGCCCTCTTTGATGCAATTAATTTTTGCTCGCACGGTATAAATAGGCTTTAAAAAATATTTTCTCCTAAAGAAAGGCCTAAATTGGAAATAAGGTGTGTAGGCAATAACGCTTCCTTGGGCTTTAAAAAAAAAATCATAGAAATGGCTCTTTTGTGATAGATTTTTTTGGCAGATTGGTAGGACTATATTAAATAAGTGATAAAACACAAATTTAAAAAAATTAGATAAAACAATGTACATATCGATTTTTATCCTTTTTTTTTCAGAATAGCAGAATTTAATCTTCTACGTGTGACAGATTTAAACCCGAACTTTTTAAATAGGCAACAGGGACTTGTGACCCACAAGCAAACAATCAAAAATTCTGCGGTTTAAAACAAACGTACCTACCTTGTTTTTTTTTTTCAGTCAATTCGTTATTAATATTTAATAACGAAGCACAAATTGATAATCCTTTTAATCAAACACACCACAGCCCTGACGTATATTTACAGATTGCAACAAATCTTTCAGGAAAACACGTGTTGACAAAACATGAAACAACCATAGAAGACGTCATTTGGATGGAAAATCTCGGATCTGTAATACCATGGCGTTATTTCCTTCACCTACCTTATGTTATAAGACAAACAACATTTAAACCTATAGGTATCCAGTGATACTAAATTAATACCTGTTTAATTAAATTTTACTTGTAATATTTAGTGATAACCTACAACTATTTTTGAAATATTTATCTTGGCAATCGTTAATAGTATAGAAGTCCAATGAAGAAAAATTACTTAATTATTTCTAAATAAACAAATATATCTTGTAATAACGTCGATAGGTTTAAAGGGTTTCAAGTAAATGGTATCAATGCATGTCGTGAGTAAAAGCGATGGTAGATTCTAAAGATACCTATATTATTTCTTTTTTATGAAATACCAATGTAATTTTAGTATATCTGTATTTTCTGCTATTAAAAGCTATAAATATTTAAGAAAGCAGTATGCTATTTTATTTGATATCGTGTAAAAAATTCTTCTTTTAGTAGATATGTCTACAAGAAAGTACTAAAACATTATTTTTATAGATACCTGTAACCTGTAACAATTAAATAAATTCTGACATAATTAATACTAATAAAATACCAATTTGTGGCCTTGTAAACCAAACAAAAAACTTCCAATTCCAAACACGCAAATAAACAATTAACAATATTGTAAACTAAGTTAATCTGAAAGGTGCCTTTTTTTATTAAAAAAACACAAAGCAGGAAAGGAAGTCTCATGTAGGGGAAACTAATTTCCATTTTAAAAGTATACTTGCCAAAAAATATTTTAAAAGCGTAAATTTTAAATGATATGCAGTGAACAAAAGGTTATCCATGTTCGAAAAATACAGCCTGAAAAGTTATTCAAAGTAAACAAAAGACGTCTCGCTTATATTTACGTATAGAGAGGTTTTAACCAAAAATTTACTTTAAGCTTGGCAGACTTCAATTATTATTTTGTGCAACTAAAACCCACACGCCGAAGTTGCACTTATCTAATAAAAAACCTACCTTTGTAATGATTAGTACATATTTTTAAATTTTGGATGGACGTTACTTATTTAACACGCTTTTATAAGCTTCACCTGTATGTTTGTATGTATGTTTGTATGTATGTTTGTATGTATGTTTGTATGTATGTTTGTATGTATGTATGTATGTATGTTTGTATGTATGTTTGTATGTATGTTTGTATGTATGTTTGTATGTATGTTTGTATGTATGTATGTATGTATGTATGTATGTATGTATGTATGTATGTATGTATGTATGTATGTATGTATGTTTGTATGTATGTTTGTATGTATGTGTGTATGTATGTTTGTATGTATGTTTGTATGTATGTATGTATGTATGTATGTATGTTTGTATGTATGTATGTTTGTATGTATGTTTGTATGTATGTTTGTTTGTTTGTAACCAACTTTAAACGGTCAGATTATAATATATAAATTTTGTAGACTTATCAAGAACCGCGGACAATACAATAATCTACACGCAAAAAATTCTCCTGTCAAATTTTGACAGCTGTCAGGTATAAAAAGAAGTGCGATATTGACAAAACAAAATATGGGGTCGTATAGTATTCCACACGGAGACTTCAAAAAAAATATGCAAATAATTCTTCTGTCAAATTTTGACAGCTGTCAGGTATAAAACGAAGATGCGATTTTGACGAAACAAATTATGGGGTCGTATAGTATTCGATGCGGAGACTTCGGGAAAATTAAGCAAAAAATTCTCCTATCAAAATTTGACAGCTGTTAATATGTCAAATCGTTTAAAAAAAATGATATTAATGAAAAAACTGTAAGGTCGTATGTATATTGACGATGGAAAGTTGATAAAATACGCAAAAAATTCTCTTGTCAAAATTTGACACCTGTCAATATGTCACAATTATTACAATAACCGATAGTAATGAAACAAACGTAAGGTCGTATAGATATTGTCGTTAACAATAGAGAAAAATAAATTATAAAAAAAATTTGTCAAAATTTAATTTTGACGGGTAGAATAAAAAAATATGTATGGAAAATGTCGAAAAATTAAAATTTTTAAAAAGTTTGAAAATATCGTTCTTTTTTTATAATTCGGCATAGATGATCGGGTTTGTTCGGGTTTGTATGTATGTTTGTTTGTAACCGATTTATTTGAACCCGATTTTGACCCACTTTAAACGGTCAGATTTAATTTAAATTTTTGTAGACTTTATCAAGAACCGCTGACAATACAATAAACTACTAATCTAGCTCAATCTACTCAAAATTTTTTTTTTAACAATATCTCAAACTAAAAAATGAAAAATAAATATATAGTTTAAAATAATTCTTAAAATTCTTAATAGGCAGAAAATAATAATGAACGATAAACATTACTATTATTGTGCAAAAAGCGTGGTATGCTTGATATACGAAAAATATAGCACAAAGCGCCGCACGCTTTTTTTACAATAATACTAATATTTATCGTTTATTATTATGTTCTGCCTAAATTAGGAATTTCAAGAATTATTTTAAACTATATTTATTTTCCGCTTTTTAGTTCGATTAATTACACTGGCCGACAAGATTTTTCTAACACAGGTCAGCTCTTTATTTTTAAAATGGAAATACCCTTCTAATAATAGAAAAAATATTGGGAAAGCCCCAATACCTACCATTTTTCAATAGCTTAATAAGACCATTTTACATTAGCAGGTAGTCAATTTAATTAGGGACGGTAAAAATGGATGCATTTTATAACAGAAAAATTACCTGAACTGTAGGAATTTTAGTAGGACTTCAGGGAGGATTTACAAAATATTGCTGTTTTCTTTGTTTGTGGGACAGTCGTGCAATAGATCAGCATTATGTAATAAAAGATTGGCCACAAAGAAGTGAATTTCAGCCGGGATCTCAAAATGTTAAGTTTGCACCTCTTGTAGACCCCAAAAAAGTCCTTCTACCTCCTCCTCACATTAAACTTGGGCTGATAAAAAACTTTGTGAAAGCTATGAATAAAGACGGTGATGGACTCAAATACCTAAGACAAGTCTTTCCCCAGTTAAGTGATGCCAAATTAAAGGAAGGCATTTTTATTGGGCCACAAATCAGAAAATTGCTGGATGATGTCAACTTTACAGAGAAACTTACCAGGCAGGAACTCAGAGCATGGAACTCATTTGTTAGTATAGTAAGGGGATTTTTGGGCAACAATATGGATGCAAACTATCAACAGTTAGTTAATGAACTTTTAGATTCCTAATCGCTTGGTGCCCGAATGTCATTAAAAATTCACTTCCTCCATTCCCATCTGTCATTTTTTCCTGAAAATTTGGGAGCTGTCAGTGACGAGCAGGGTGAAAGGTTCCAGCAGGATATTAGGACAATGGAAATTCGCTATCAAGGACATCGGGATCCAGCCATGATGGGTGATTCCTGTTGGTTTTTGAAAAGAGAAGATATGACCCCTCATAAAAGGAAAAAATTAAATTTAATTAGTGTGTTCAGTTAATATTTGTAATGTTTGTGTTTTTCTTAGATTTAAGGTATGTTTAGTAGGTGTAAAAATTTAAATATAGTCGATATACACAGAAAATTCTTAAATTATTATTTCAATAGATATTAAATATTGTAACATTAAATGTGGTACTATAAATGTAACAAGAAAACGTTACGTGTTACAACTTTTTTTTTCTCATTTTCGTATTTGGATAGGTCCATTCTACCACAATATGCTATTTACCTTTGTGTTACAATAAAAAAAAATTTTTTTGTCGGCCAGTGTTATTAAAGCGTGTTTTTTAGTTTTTTTTAACTATATTTATAAACAAACACATCCAAAAACAGTGATACCTAATTAGAATAGCGCTATCTTCTCCTTTCGAGAAGAAGGTTTAATTCCTTGGGGGAACCATTCTTTATTGATCTGGAGGAAGTAAGCAACTTACAACTGGGCTGACTCACTAAGTTCATTAACAGTTGTGGCTGGTTTGAATCAGCTGCGAACTACATCGCACTAGCCATCAGGAAGCTGATGCAGTTAGGTTCCGCGTAACACGCGTTGTATCACACGGTCCTCATAAGACTAATGACCGTATGCACCAAGGCCAGTTACTCATGATTAGCTTATAATCATGATTAAATATCTCAATTAAGAAAATTTCCAATGCGCCAGCACTGCTCAGGAACTTAATCAAGATTAAAGTTAACCAGCCAATCTTGATGGGTTATATATTTAATCATGATTAAAAGGTTATTTTCGTGTTTTGTTTTAAAATTTGTCTCGAATTATCAATAATAAAATTATAATGGGAGACGAAATCATCTTCGATGATTTTAATGTAATGGATATTTTTAATAGATGGCTTTCCGAGAGCTAGAAAGACCTCGGAGACAAAATTATTTTGATTTGATAGATAAATAGGGTTTGTGCAGATAACACAGTTCTTTTTTTTTTCGCATCTAATATATTATTTTCTTCCTCACCAGTCAAACCCTTTTTTTTCTGTGAATCAAACTCCATGACTCTAGATGCCGAAGTGTGAAATTGGGGGTTTAATGCGCAAAACAGCCAAACTGGAAAAGTTCTCGGAAAAGTTGTAAAAACAACAAAAAGGAACCACAACTGTCAATCTGCTTGGCGTTTCTCACAAAACACCAACTAAGGTGTTTCTGGTCACAGAAAAATAAAGGGTTTATTTTTCTGGTTGATGGCACGAATTTTTGCATCTGAGCTACGTTGCCAAATCGAGGTTTTAATTTTACCCTGATTACAAAACCCACATATCCTTTTAGTTGGTGCATAGGCTGTTTTATTTAATCACGGTTACCTGGTTAATCACGATCACCTAATCATGCCTAATGGGTAAAATGGTGCATACGGTCATAAGTGACTGTTTGGGCAGTGTCAGAAGGGTGAAACTCTAACCTAACCTAACTTACTCCTCCTCCTCTACTCTTCCTTATCTACATGACGATATGCAGGGTTCTAAATTTTTATCTACATCTACAATGCATGATGAAGCAGGGGAATAAAATGCCTAAAAGCGTAGTTTTTAGGATGTTTTATTTAAAAAGTAGTATATATGCTATAATAAGTATGCTTATACCTTGTCCATTTAATCTTTGAAAATATGATACACTGAGGAGAATGATCAAATACAACAGGTTTGCTAAGAGATTTATTTTCTAATAACCCATAATATTAAATAAATTGCTGTTATATCATACCCGCTTTAGTGTTAATATTAATTCCAAAATTGCTAGAACAGTGTTTTTATTGGTAGTAATCAGTTCCATTAGCAGCACAGTCTTGTTGAATAATGAACTACTTTTAATACAGCAATTTTGTTAGGAAATAAATTGCATTTTCTCAATGCGACGCATTTTGTTCAAAGTTAAGCGCTTTTTCTACAATTAAGAAAGCAAAACAGAGACCGTAAAAACGAATTGTAGGTATTCGTTAGAATCTATAATCCACAAGACGATAATGGTGGTTCGTAGCGATCGGCAATCGCCGTGCGTCGTATTATTAGTTTTAATAGTAGTAGTAACATGATTTATTTAGCAAAAAGCTACAATTATATTATTTTTTATACATTTTTTAACACATTTTTATAGACTTATTTTTAAATTTTAAAACGCAACCTTCTTTTAACAAAAACAGACGGAAAAGTTAAACATTTTGCAAATTGTATAAAATATTACGTATCATTTTGTTTTTTATTTAAATGTAATTTTAAAATTTTTTTAAACAATTTTAATGTATTTGTTGCGCAGGTCATATCGTTGTTCAGAGTATTCTAGCCACAACCACCTTGAAAAGAAGCCATGAAGTGACATCGGGCAACGCCGCATCTGCTAGGAGTTGCGGATCCACAAGCTATTATTATGACGCGCGGCAGCGGGCGAGTTTTTTATTCTTTCTGATATTTTTTGTGGTTTTTTGGCTCTGTAGCCACTATATTGATATTGAAAAATGTACAAAAAAGTAATAAATAGTTTTGGATAACAACTTACCTAATTATTAAATATTAGTAATATTGCGTTGAGAAGCTGTTTCTGTTTCACTAGGAGTTGATTTATTTGATCGATCAAAAGTAATATTCTATTTTACAAATTATTATCTTCTGCGGTTAAATTACAGGACTGACATCTTCTGAAGTCTCAAAATTTAGTAAGTTTCAGGCTTTGTTTAAGAAATTTACGCTTGTCTTAAGAAAGTCACCTACTATTTGGGTAACTTCGTTACTTTCACAATGTATGAATTGGTACCGAGACAATAAGTGTTCTAGCCACCTGCTTAGTTTAATTTCAAAGGGTAAAATCCATTTCAAATCATTGTAAGTCAACTCATTACCTTTTAAAAAAACCGTTACCTTCATATCAATGTCCACTGAAACCTGATTAATAATATTTATACAGTCATTGGTCAAATCTAAGCTACACGGAAAAAAAGGTTTCTTTCAATGAAAGCAAACCGCCATAATTTAAGGACCTCTTGACTTCGATATGAGTCGAAGAACTGTGGCTTTGTATATAGTAAATAATTTCTTTGAAAATATTGTCATACGTTAAGGAAATAGGTATTTAAAACAATATATTTTGATTTCTATTGGATAAGCTAATCCGGCTTTATAAGAAGGTTCCCATGTCCTTGTATTATAAACTGAAACTCTTGTGTGAGCAGGAATTAAAGCACTTGGTTACACTCGAGAAGACTTTCAATTCCTTAATGTAAAGAACGGTAATTTAGTTTCTATCTTTTAAAGTCTTTCAACCTTTAGAAAATTTCGAATAAACTTTTAAAATATTTACTTTAAAAACTATAGATTATCATATTAAGAGCTTGGAATCCTTCATGAAAATTTATATAAATCCTTAGCTCTAGGTTTGAGTTATTTTATTTGAGGCTATTGCCTTTTCAAAATAATGATTCGGAGACTTTCTTTTAAAGGATGCGTGGTTCCTTCGATACAGGATTTCGAGTCTTTCTTTTAAAAGCAAACACTAGTTTGCCTTCGCCATTTAGTTTTTTTATCAATATTTCATTTATTTTTCGTTTTTTCCAAAAGGCAGCCAAATACCCCTCTGTAGGTAATTGTAGGTACTCCAAAGAGGGGTATTTGGCCAATTTGTGGATAAAACGAAGAAGTAACGAAATATTAATGAAAAACTAAATGGCGAAGGCGTCACTAATATTTTCTCTTAAAGGATGAGTTTCTTTATTTCATTTTCCATAATTATTGCATACTACCCATTAAAATTGGCTCTGTACAACAGCTCGTATGATTTAATATTGGCACTGCCGGATTGCAAAAAAATCAAGAATTTTCAACAGGATAACTTTTTGAAATTATATTCAGTTAGTCTGGGTAGTTAATACTTAAATAAAAATTTTCTACAAAACGACATTAGTCATAAAGGGCAGTTGAACAAAGCTCAGTGTGAAAGTGTACATGTAATATAATCACGAAAAATGAAATATCCACAAACAGCATTCCTTAAAAGTTAGGGACTAATTTAAATCAGATTACAAAATACATAAAAGTATATAAGAAAATTCTATAGTAATTTAGGCAAGTATATCACCATTTAAGAGAGTCAATAAATAAAAAAAATTGTTACTAAAATACTTATCCTATATTTGTCAAAAAAGTGTAATACGAGCAAAAAAAAGCTAATTATGATATAACAACAAACAACAACGTTAATATTTTAAATTTATTGAATTTACTTTTTGATCGTATGTAATTTACCACTGAACAAAACAGCTTTAATTTACAACAATCTAAGGTTCATCATGGCTTAGTAATGTAATAAGTTTTATTATAGCCCTATAGTGTTGAAATAGAACCTATTACAAAACCCTTTTTAAACTGTAATATAAATATGTACTTAACAATTTAAAAGTAGATAAAAATAATGTATACATACAAAATAACTATTAATAAACATGTTCATGTGGAACCCAAAAGCTTAAATTTTTTTTTATATTTTGAAGAAAGCAAAATTGAAAATAAATTAAATAATTAAAAAAAAATTAAGTCAGTGGCACCGGAACAACTTTCCTTTAGGGGAGTGCTTGAAAAATAAATTTTACAGAAGATACTCATTTTTTTTCTAGTCACTTGTGGTAGTCATTTACAGCCAAAGGAGAATGCGGCAAAACAATTGTTTTAAATTCAAATAATAAAAGGAATAAAAAAAAATTGTACAAATTTAACCTGAGATGGAGAGGTGACAATAAAGGCTTCTTTAGTAAGTGCAAAAATACATGTTCATAAAAAAAGGTATATGAGCTGCTGGCAAATTTTTTTACCAAAAATGTTGCAAAGTAGAAAGGGTATTGCTTATTGTATAGCTTGCTTCATGGCAGCCCGGCGCGTTCGCTCGTTGTATCCACTGTTTATGATGACGATGACTTTGGAAAAAAAAATTTCGAAAACAAAAATAGTTCGAAAACATTTTTCGAAACAAAAAATTACGAGTTTTTTTTCCAATACCAAAAAATAATATGTAATGATAGGTAATTTTGTTTCGGAAAAAATTTTTGATAATTTTTGTTTTTGAAATTTTTTTGTCTTAAAGTAATATTTTAAGAAATCCATTTTCATTTCTCCGGCAGACGGGGCACCAGCGCAAGGTTTAAAAATACAATCAATACAATATAATCTATAAATCATACACCACTAATAAATAAAATTGTGCTTACCTTGGAACTTTATTGCGTGTTCACCCATATCCCAACTTTGTAATACATTTTTTATTTCCATACTTATTTTTATGAATTCACAATTCACACCCATTCCGACGCCGTGCCAAATCTACTTTACGCGCAGTGAAATTAAGCGAATTGCTTTATAGGCAAGGTGTCATTGCTGGTAACAGTAGGGGTAAAAGACTGTAACCAAAGACATCGATTTCTTAAATTATGGCACTGCATATTTAAATATAAATACGGGATGCCTTACCTTAAGACATATGGTTTGGTTAAAACAATATACTTTGTGATTTTAATATAAGACATTTGGTTTTAGTATTTAAGATGCATCTTAATTGGATGATGTATATATATCTTATTTCAATTAAATTCTTTAAAACCTTAAAATTAAAACAACATGTCCTTAAGCCAAAGGTATCGATTTCGAATTAAAAGTATTATTATTTTGATAGAAACACACTTATTTTTTTTGCAACAAGGTTATTAGTATCATTATTTTAAAAGCGTTATTATTTTCTTTAAAGAGAAAATAGTTTAATTTAAGGAAATATATTAAGGAAATTATTTTTTTTAAATAAGTACTTTTAGGGTCTCAATGTAAGTCAATTGTCTTACTCTAAAGACGTAGATTTTTATATTGAGTAATTATTTTTAAAGTCCCGAAATGTCTTATTTCAAGATATTTTTTTTATCTGTGTATAAAAATATATTTTACTCTCTTTACCTGCTTTTAAAACACTCTTATAGTTAGAGTTACACCCAGGAATACAGCAGGGGCTTGGCATGTTGATAAATAAACAAACCAAAAGAAAAAATATTACTTGCCTAAGTATCTAGGTATCTAAAGGTATCTTCTGCGTTTAAATTACAGGATTGACTATCGACCTGCTTAGTTTCATTTCAAAGGGTAAAATCCATTTCAAATCATTGTAAGCCAATTCATTACCTATTAAAAAAACCCTTTACCTTCATATCAATGTCCACTGAAACCTGATTAACAATATTTATACAGTCATTGGTCAAATCTAAACAATAAAAATATATTACACTCTCTTCACCTGCTTTTAAAACACTTTTATAGTTAGAGTTACACCCAGGAATACAGCAGGAGCTTGGCATGTTGATAAATAAACAAACCAAAAGAAAAAATAGTACTTGCCTAAGTATCTAGGTATCTAAAGGTATCCTACTTATGAACTATCTTTACTTGTGATATTTTTAAACTAATTTAGATATACCTTCAAGTTAAATAAACATTTCAATATTTAATAAATTAACTGTAGCCACAAAACAATAAAGTTTATCCCAAAGAGCTAACTAGAATAGAAAAAACACAGGTTTTTAAATTAAAACAAATTCTGCCGCCATTTATAAGACCCGTAAACAAACCGCCAGGTCGGCCAGGCTGTTGGATTTTTCACTTTATTAATGCTATTAGAGCCAACCCGCACCAAAAATTTTCATCAGTAATTTGTAGAGGTTCTTAGCGATCATCTCACTTAAATTTTCTATTAAATATCGATCGAAAGCCGGATAATGTAGTAGAACTGGACTGGCAGGATCGCTATATAGTAGAACTATCGGGTATTGGTGATAGAGAAGATCAAAGGCACTTTATAAAAAAAGGTAGTATTTATTTTAGCACTACATTTAGGCGTATACAGCCTCTATACTACTTAAGGCTACTTATCTTAAGACTCTCACTATCACTATCTCCTATATTTAATCAGTCTTTATAAATACTAAACTAAGTTGAACTTAAACTTGAACTGTAACGGTATTTGTCATTGTTATAGTAAATGTTTAATAATAATTATTATAATATGGGTTCATATCCTATATCAATGAAATATGTGTTTCATAACAATAATAATTATTAATTACTAATCCTAAATATAACAATTATAGGGTGAAGGTAAAATAGGGGTGAGAGCCCTTATCTTTACCCTACACCTCCGGCGTCAGGAAAAAAAAAATATGGTACCAATATTTAAATTTTTTTTCACTAAGCCAATATCACAGATAAATCTTTTCTTTAACCTAAATTACAATAATCACCCAATCAAAATACTTCTTAATTCTATTCTTATGCACTAACACTTGTCTTATTGTCTATTATAATTAACCATAGTACATAAACATTGTTTCCAGTCTATATTTTACTTTAAAAAAAATATATATATCTTTCAAATTGTTAATATATCTTTTTAAAAATTGAGCCATTCATTTTCATATATCTTTTAAGAATTGAGCGTTTTTTTTTCGTCCTTTACTACCACTAACTCGTCCCTTATTATAATATTTTCGCGAATATTATATTCATTATACGGCTTCAAGTCCCTCAACGATCCCTCTGAAGGGGATCGGGTATCCCAAAATATTTATCTCCCGTATCTTCCGAATACAAGCTTGTCGATGGTGGTCTTAGGCCTCGCCATTCGATCCAAGAATCTTGCTCAGGTAAACCCACACTTTAAAAAAAAAAAAATAGACGAAATTCCCTATGCTGCAATCCTCACTTTGCTAATTTGCAAAATTTAATTAAGTATTTTAAATATGATGAAAACGTAGACAATGAAACAATATTTTTGTTAAACTATAAAAGAAAAATTTAAATTTCCGTAATTATGACATTTTTTGGAAAAAATCTGCTCCTAAAATCCCGTTTATTTTATTTTCGAAGCACCCTATACATGAAAGTCATGTTTTAATTTTATTTAAATTCAATGTCAACTTTATAATACGTTGCAAAAATAATTTTGAACCTGCAACACCGTTTATTTCCTTTCCCAGTGTTTATATATTCATGTTTACATATACAAATTTATTAAATATACCTAACACTGATAAATGCACATGTAGTAATTTTAAAATAATACCTCTATAACTTACTTGGCTAAAATTAAGACTATTTAAATTAAAAAATAACAGATTCATAACGCATCGCCTACATTATTAATAATTTCACGGTTTAATAAAAATGCGCACAGCGCTACTCCGTAGACCGTTGACGAAAATGGCAAGTTTCCCATTGCAAAAATAAGTAAATTCCTAAACCTTTACAAAAATTTCCTAACACACTTCTAAAATCTAAAAATCTTAACTTACTAAAATGTCTTTGTACTTATAACGTCTCTTGTAGAATCTTCCTTAAGTTCCATTTGGACACCTTCAATTCTCTAATGAGGGCCGGTAAGTACTGGGGCAGTCCCAACTTCCACACGATGTCTCATTGGGCTGTCGTTGTTGTCTGGGCCTTGGTTAGACGTTCTGGCTTCTGGCTGATGTCTGTCTGAGGACTGTCTTTTTGGCACTGGCTGTTTTCATTCTCCATTGGATATCCATTTCTATTTTTTTCCATTTATCTTCTTCAACTTTAAATTTAACTTGCACTCAACTTATGTACTTGCTGTACATACGTTCTCTGGCAGGATCGCCATGTAGTAGAACTGGACTGGCAGGATCGCCATGTAGTAGAACTGGACTGGCAGGATCGCCATATAGTAGAACTATCGGGTATTGGTGATAGAGAAGATCAGAGGCACTTTATAAAAAAAGGTAGTATTTATTTTAGCACTACATTTAGGTGTATAGTATACAGCCTCTATACTACTTAAGACTACTTATCTTAAGACTCTTACTATCACTATCTCCTATATCTAATCAGTCTTTATAAATACTAAACTAAGTTGAACTTAAACTTGAACTGTAACGGTATTTGTCATTGTTAGAGTAAATGTTTAATAATAATTATTATAATATGGGTTCATATCCTATATCAATGAAATATGTGTTTCATAACAATAAAAATTATTAATTACTAATCTTAAATATAACAATTATAGGGTGAAGGTAAAATAGGGGTGAGAGCCCTTATCTTTACCCTACAATAAAAATACAAATTAATACGTCACCTACACCAAGTTCGCGCGTAAATTACATACTAAACCATGGCTAACCTTAAAAAAGTCACGTGACACATGGATCTTCAAGCAGTGTTGTCGATGTTTCTGTTTCACGGCTTCTTTCAAGATGGCTGTGTTCTAGCTGTCTAAATTTCAATTTTATTGATCGTACCAATACCTATATCTTTCTCAAAATAAAATGGACAGACCATAGTAACGGTGTGTGGAACAGTGCGTTGGACTTTTTAGAGCTATATACTATTAAATTTATATACTATAAATTCTTACTTTTACTTTTATTTTATACCTATTCTTAGGTACAGGTACAATAATTATTACTCCAACATTCGTTGGCTTCCTTTCAAATTACAATAAAAGAAATTCTATGGTTTTTTACTCAATTTTCCCTTAATAGAGCATAATAAATAAGCTTTCTATAAGTAATTTTTGTGGCAACAAATTTTTCCGTTAAAAACTCGATAAATCGGAAATCTAATTTTTTGCCACCAACGAAGTAAACAATATTTGCATGATATTCAGGGTTTCGTTAAGGATTTACACTGTAGTAAACAGGGGTTATATTATAAATGGCGCAGTATTCAAGTAAATATACTGGTTTGACATTTACTGTCAAAGGTAATAAAAATGGTAATTTTCTATTTTGAACAACTAAAGCAAAAAATGGATTACCCAGCCGTGGGATGTCTAGCACAAGAAAGTTACACCCCTAAAAGGATCGGTTAAATCATCACTATGTTGTTAACATCGGCATTGTCGTTAAGAAGAGGTTTTTCTAGCTCTTGCGTTTTTATTTCCCTTTTTAGTATGTTTTTGTTTTAAATTGAGTATTCCTTATTCCAATGAATAGACCAGTTCTAGTTTACTGCTTCTTTGATAGTATTCTTATGGTAAATTGAAATGAAACATATAATTTTTTCATCTAAAAACAATTTAACAACCCTTTACAGTGCAGTTCTTCTAGTAACAAAAACAACTACTCTCTAACGAGTTTTATTCGCAAACAGAAAAACAAGCAGGTAAAAGAGGGTAACAAATTTTGCCAATTAAAACCCCCTCGTACCAGCAGCTAATCCAAGGATGCTGTAATTAAGTTTATTGAGTTAAACCGCCATTACCTGAAAATGGTGCTGCGGCTCCGATTACAAAATTAAATTACATGTAATTTTATTACATCCTACTTACTTAAAACTTCTTTTTATATTAGCAAACCGGTTAGATTCGTGTACAAATTTTGGATATTACCGAATTTATTCAAATGAGAGTATTTAATTACTATAAATTAAAATTATAAATAAAAATAGTGTTTATAGATAATGTTAGTTTCTATTTTTTTCATTAAAAATAACTCGAAACTTTAATTACACTACAAAAGTATTTGCATAAAGTTGCCTACCATGCATGGCGTAGCCGCAACCTATTCTACTGATCTTGTATATTATTATACCTGTACTTCGAGATACGGAATACCTGAAATAAGACACACAGCTAAAATGGGATAAACTTATACAGTGTCACCAGTGAAGTCCGCATCATATGGGATTTTTTTTATTAATAGATTTATTCAAAATTTGACTTTGGCATCAAGTTCTGCTTCGATCGAGATGAAAATTCAGCAAAAAAATAGTATGTGATATGAAAAACTAAAGGCAATGGAAGTCCAAAACACATCTATTACTCAAGATACATCATTGTCTACAACCTTCAAACAAACACTAAAAAAATAGTAGTCACGTGATTCGCATTATCTGTCAAATTTTAATTTTTTCCAAAAAATAATTCAAAAGTGGGGTTATTTCTGAAAATATCGAAAAAAGTTATTGAAAAAAGTTTTTTTAAATGCAGTTTCAAGCCCACATGCAAAATTTCAGCTGCATAAGATAATTTTAATTTTTTACCCATATTTTGTAAAAAACTTTTACAAAATAAGACTAAACACAACCTATATAAAACTTCTTGGCTTTGACAATGCTTTATTTCAGATACATTTTCTTTAAAGTAGCGCCATATTTAATGTGTGTTTTTCTAGGAAACTAAAATTGGGCTATTAAAATTTGGTCGCATGTGACGCAAAGTTTATTTGTTTTTGACATTGTGTAAGGTAACTTCATAAAATAAGTATTTTTAAAAACGTAGTTTTGTACCTGAACGTAAAAAAATAAAAAATAAAGTAAAGGGGTTTTAAATTAAATCGTTGAAAATAGATAAACTTTACGTTAAGTTTTTATTTTCCACTTAAAAAACACGTTACTGAAGACACTGTGTTCTTTTTTGTCTTAATATTAAGGTGTATTACTTTCAGACACAAACTACGTTTTTAAAAATACTTATTTTATGAAGTTACCTTATTCAGGGTAAAAAAAAAACTTTGCATCACATGCGACCAAATTTTAATAGCCCAATTTTGATTTTGTAGAAAAACACACATTTAATATGGCAGTACTTTAAAGAAAATGTATCTGAAATAATGCCTTGTCAAAACTGAATAGCTTTATGTAGGTTGCGTTGAGTCTTATTTTGCAAAAGTGGTGCAATTTACTAAATCTAGGTAAAAAATCAAAATTATATTATGCAGCTGAAATTTTACACGTGGGCTAGAAACTGCATTTAAAAAAACTTTTTCTTATAACTTTTTTCGATATTTTCAGAAATAACCCCAATTTTGAATTATTTTTTGAAAAAAATTAAAATTTGACAGATAATGCGAATCACTATTTTTTTTTGCTTAATTTTCATCTCGATCGAAGTAGAACTTGATGCCAAAATCAAATTTCAAAATAAAGCTATTAATAAAAAATTCCATAATATGATGCGGACTTTACTGGTGACACTGTATCACGTAGCAAAAAGCTCAGGAGCGACTTGTTTGCACTACGTAATCTGGCGGAGGGAAGGGGATATTGTTTGCAGCCTACCAAGCTATATACTATTCCCTTCAGCAGTATTGCCAGAATGGAAGGATTTGCTTCAATATGAAGGATTTTGATCTAAAATTTTTACTACTGAAGGATTGAAGGTTTTTATCCGAATTTGAAGGATTTTCAGGCAAAATTGTATGTTTAGCAAATATTCCAATAATTTTACCAACTAATTTGATTCTATTAAAATCAATTAATTAGTTGCATTATGTTACCTATACAAATTTAAATATTTTATTTTTGATTTTGGTTATGAATCTTTTGATTGTTTTGTTTTCATTTTCAATAAAAAATTCGATCATTAAAGTTTTTTTTTTGGTAATATATTTTGTTTTGCCAGCCACCCGCCACTGTTTTGAAGGATATGAAGGATTTTTATCACTCAGTTGAAGGAAGGTCGTTAAAAAAGTCTGGCAACACTGCCCTTCAGTGATGGTGTACGCACTGCTCGTTTGGAGACATGCACCTCTTGGGTCTGCGAAAAAAGGCTGTTAAACTGATGGGGCTGGTGTGGGTTATAGACAGAACTGCAGACAGTCCTTTAAATTGCTTGGTTTTCTGACGCTACCATCTCAGTATATTCTTCAGAGTTTACTACATATATGCCAAAAACAACCTGAACACATACAGCACAGTGAAGTCCACAGCTATAACACCAAATTTTCAAACAACTACTCGTATGTTCTAGCATACTGTCGATTAAAGAGATGTCAGAATGGTCCTGAATTACTTGCCATCTTCAGTCTCCCACTTCATTTAAGAAGCGTGCCATTGCAGAAATTTAAAACTAACATAAAAAGATTCTTGATTGATGGGACCTCCGATACATTTAAATTTTTTTTAATTGTGAATTTTAACTATGTTATGTTGATATACATTTGCTGAATAATGACTCTTGACGGATTGCGGGCATTCTAGTTCTGATTTGCTAAAATTCAGACTGTTTTACTGAAATGCATATCCTTATACTTGAGAGTGTTGTGCTTCGTGGTTTTATTTACTTGTTTATCTTTTGATTTATTTATTACCAGTGAAACTGACTTTTTCTATTAGAGTCGATTCTGCTGGGATGGCATTACGGTATCTTAATGGCCGTTGGACTTTTGCAAGGTGGCTTCTAATGCATCGTGCAGTTTTCTGTGGAGTTGCTTTGGGTTATTGCTACCTGTAGAGTCCTAATAAGGATGAAACGGCTGTCGTGGTTTACCCGCCCCAGGGTATCCTTTATACTTGGATCCCTGTGTATTCCAATACAAAAGACAGCTGCACACTTGTCCGATATGACACTACTTTGTTTTAATTAAGGACTATTATTATTATTATTATGAATTCGTAATAGTCTGATAGCCACAACTACATGTTAATAACGAAAATCGCAATAGCGAATTATAATTTATATAATCAATATGAAGATGTATCAGACAGCCTTAGTCCAACTCATTGCTGCACTGATGTTCCAGGTTCATTATAACTAAAAATCAACTACGGTGAAATTCTGACCAAAATCTCTTGCTGACTCCCGGACTAATGTCATTGCGTTGGCATTGCCGTTTCTATGAAAACGAGAGATGTCAACATAAGAATACATAAAAACGACAATACCATTGGTTGAGGATAGGTCAGTATCGAATGAGACAACCTAATTTGAAATTATTAAGGCTTGCGCTGTCAAAAACTAATTAATCATGCAATGCTTAGCTAACGAATTTTCCGCTGTATGATAATTTTTATTACGTGCCCAACCGCATCGTCGGCAATAAAGAAAGCATGAATGAAATAAGAGAGGTTCGATTAGCTTACTTCTTAATTTACTGATCAGGGAACTTTAATTGTGCGTAAATTATGTTTGCTAATGTCATTACTGTCATAGTAAAATTTGCATGGTTAGTGAATTATTGGTTAACATCTTAATGCTTCATTAATTGTCCGGTAGCCACTTTGTAATCAGTTTTCATTAATTTAACTTAATATTTGACAATCAGTTTCTTCTATAGTTACTAAATAATTAACTTTTTTGAATTTTGGGGATTGGAAGGGCCAAAAGGTCAGCACATCTCAAAGTTAATTGATTAAGTTAAGCCAATAAAACTCACATTAGCTTAACTCGCTTTTGGCGAACTGCTATCTTCAATTTAGTTTTTATGCCGAATGAAAATACAAAAGGATCTCGTGAAAAAATTAAATTAGGCGAATTTTTTTTCACTGGATCACTCAGACATAAAATGTTATTTTACTTAAACAAAACTCAATAAAGAACAGTAGATTTTCTGTTAACTATTATCTAGAAATCGTAAGGAATGATAAATTAGGGTTGAGTTAAAGATTTTTTTACAAAAACCGACCAGAAAATATACACTTTCTGGACAATTTTTCGTCCAGAAAATAACGTTTTGTCGATCAAGGCCGGAAAATTGACGTTAGAGACCGGAAAAATTTTTCCGGTTCATGTTTTTTGTTTTT